>CM043698.1:41857500-44467500 GCA_023935145.1 Bretschneidera sinensis | reverse complement strand
CGACACGGTTCTCTCCATTCTGATCCCGTGCTCATAGCAGAACTTCTTCAATTTGGTGTCTTCATATTCACAACCATTTTCGGTTCTGAGCTTTTAAATTTCAGACCTGTCTCATTTTCAACCATAGCTTTCTATCTCCTAAAAGCCTAAAACACTTCAGACTTATGCTTTAGAAAGTAAACCCATATCTTTCGAGAGTGATCATCAATGAAAGTCACGAAGTAGTGTTTCCTGCCAATGGATGAAACGGTCGTTAGTCCCCAAACATCAGAGTGAACAAGCTCTAGCCTTTTCTTCTTTGGGGTTTTGCCACTTGTCTGAAAGCTGACCCTCTTCTGCTTTCCAAGTATGAAATTTTTCACACGTCTATCTCAACTAATTGTAGACCTGGGAGTTTCCCCTTTGAGTGCATAATTTTTATTCCCTTCTCACTCATGTGGCGAAGTCTCTGGTGCCACATATTGGGATTTTCATTTCCTGCTGCAACTACAATTGAACAGCACGCCCCTGCTGTCATGTAAAGAGTACCACTCTTTTTTCCACGAGCAATCGTCATTGCGCCCTTTGAAATCTTCCAGTCATCACCATGAAAGATCGTAGTATAGCCTTCGCTGGCTAACTGTCCTACTGAGATTAAGTTCTTTCTCAGGTCGGGAATATGCCTGACATCCTTCAGCTCCCAAACAAATCCGTTCAACTTAATCTTCACTACACTTTTACCAATAATAGCACAAGGTTGATCATCACCAAGGTATACATTTCCAAGATTTTTGGGGACATACCTTTCGAAGAATTCTTTCTGCGAAGTAGCGTGGAATGATGCTCCTGAGTCTAACACCCAAGACTTCTCACTGCTCTCCAAAGAGCATATCAACGCATCATCTCCTTCTGAGGTGGAAGTAACATTTGCTTCTCCCTTCACCTCCTGGTCATTCGGTGCACTCTTGCACTGATTTTTATAGTGCTCGGTCTTCCCGCAGTTCCAACACTCGACGGTCTTCGAGCTATAGGAATTATTGGGATTCCTAGATTTAGACCTCTTGTCCTTTGATCTACCTCGGTAGTTTGATCTGCCGCGTCCATTTTCTCTAGTTGAATATCTTCCTCTTGACTCTGTATGCAAAACTGAAGAGGTTGACGATTCACCTGACTCTCTCCGTCGGATCTCTTCACTGAGAACTAGATCACGAACATCATCAAATTTCAACTTATTGCTTCATGACGAGCTACTCACAGCTGTGACAGTAGTATTCCAACTTTCTGGTAGAGAAGACAAAAGTATTAATGCTCGTACTTCTTCATCAAATTCAATTTCAACTGAACTCAATTGGGTTGTGATTGTATTGAGTTCATTGAGATGTTGAGCTACCGATGCGCCTTATGTCATCCGCAAATTGAATAACCGCCTCATCAAGTGAAGTTTATTGGAGGCTGATGGCTTCTCATACATACTGGAGAGAGCTGCCATAAGAACTGCCGTGGTCTTTTCCTTTGCTATGTTGAAAGCAACATTGCGAGATAACGTCAATCGGATAACTCCAAGGGCTTGTCTGTCAAGAAGAGCCCAGTCTTTATCCTTCATAGTTTCTGGCTTCTTTCCAGAAAGAGGTTGATACAAAATTCTTTGATACAGATTATAGCTCGAGGTTTCAACCCAAGAGGGGGGGTGAATTGGGTTTTTAAAAACTTTTGCAGAATTTATATAAGTTTATAAAAACGGATAAGCAACAAATAATTAATACAAGTAATAAGCTGTAAATAAAGAGTTTAAGGAAAGAGGATGCAAACACAGTTATAGTGGTTCGGCAATATCGGATTCGTTCCGACCCTACGTCCACTCTCTTCAAGGAACTCCTTGAAGTAATCCACTAAGAAAACTTAGTCGCACAACTTAGCCGGGTGTTGCACAAATCGTACACAAGCAAATTACAGGAATTACTTAAACCAAAAAATCCCCTTCCTTTCAGAAGTTTCCCCTTCCTCTCGGAAGTAATCCCTTTACAAAGATTGTGTAAAGTAAAAGGTAGAGAGACAGCAAATGAAAGCTTATTACAACAGAAATGTCTCTCTTTCAAAGTAAAACTTGAAGAAATGGCTCAACAAGATTATTTCAAAGCTTTTTGTGTTTCAAGAGTATAAAAACTTGATTATGTGAGATCAACTCTTTTTGAATATGTGCTGCTTGTTTTTGAATGCTTAACTGAATGGGTTTATATAGCAATCAATTAATATAGCCGTTTAGGACTTTAATTTGAAAAAGATTTACTTTAAAACGTTCAGATTTGGAGTCCAACGGTCATATTTTTGAACTACCAGTCGACTGGGTCGAGATACCAGTCGACTAGGTTCACTTGAAAAATATACAATTTCAGACCTTCTGGGTATCCAGTCGACTGGTATATATCATCCAGTCGACTGGGGACTTTTTGTCCATTTTACCAGTCGACTTGGTTGATTCATCCAGTCGACTGGAAACTTACTGGTCAAAGTACCAGTCGACTGGGTTGTTTGATCCAATCGACTGGGTACCTTCTGACCTATATACCAGTCGACTAGTATATGTACCCAGTCGATTGGGTTGTCTTCCAACCCAGTTTTTCTTCTGTTTTTCATCAAAAACATTTTAAAAATAATGGTTTTAGAAAGACCTTTTGTGTTTGAGCCATTGAACAAGCTAATACAATGTATAAGTGAGACTTACATTGGTTCTAAACCTTAAGACCTATACTAGATCTTCAGTCTTCACTTGATACTTGATTTGGTTCGAGTTTTTGCACTTTGTTCCTTGGTTGAATGTGTTTGATCCTCAATACAACTTAGTTTAAACATGTTAGTTAAATAACAGTTGTGTTTTGCCATCATTAAAATACGGGCGAGGGTCAACACAGATAATCCTCTATCTGTATTTTTCAGAACTCGAAATCTGCACCATCGAACTTCTCGAGTTTCATCTTCCCTTCGTCTGCAGCCATCGCTCCCACTCGAATTTGACTTTCTCTGGATTGTTTTTGACTATTCCTGCGAACCTCTGTGTATTAGAATACTATTACCGATGAACCAGTATCGCCGACAAAATTTCACTATTCACGAAATTCACTATTCATATGAATAGTAACCTCACAGAAAGTTGACAGAATTCACCACCAAATGCTCTGATACTAGTTGTTGGGAAATTACACAGATTTCTCTATAAAACCAGATTAGTGAGAATGCGAAATAACAGCGGAAATAACACACAAAATTTGATAACGGAGTTCGGCCAATTGTGCCTACGTCTCCGGACCTGCTGCAGATCGTTTTTACTGAAATGAGAAAATATACAAAGTGTTTACAACATTCACAACTCAAACCCGCAGCCAATATATTTTTCTCTTGGGCTTTTCTCTCAAGCTCTCTCTAAATACTCTAATCTTAGTGTGTTTTACAAATGAGAGCCAAAAGGGTTTATATAGGCTTCAAAATCAAATGGGTTGGTGGATTTTAGGAAACCCTTATTTTGGCCCCTAAAATAAGCAACCCCTATTTTGGCCCTTAGGTTAGGCAACCCCTAATTTGGCCCCTATTTTTTGACCCCAAAAAAAAGTGGCCTCTAAGAAAGTTGGCTAGGCAGCCCACTTCCTTAACATGTATGACGCTGCTGAAGCAGAAATGTCACGAGCAAGAAATGAGCGGATAGAGTGCTTCTGCTCAGAGTTCATTGACTTCTGGGAACAGAATCCAGTAGCTGCTGAGCTAATAACAGGTGAGCAAGTTGAGTCCTCGTCAAGTTTTGCTTTGATTGCAGCTATCTTGGCTTTCTTTTCCAAGGAAGATGTTACAAACTGTAGGTCATAATATCTTTTCAAGTCCTCAGCCTGCAGATTACTAGGATTAAGCTCAGTAATAATTATAAAGCTTTTCTTCTTCTTGACTTAAGCCCATTGTGTAGAAACTAGACAAGTATTAGTAGTAGTAAATAAGGGGAAACCTAAGCAAACTTGCAGAAACATCAGGTTCTATATTGAAAAAAGAGATGCATACCTTGACATTCGGTATCACATAAGCCATGTTGCAAAGGAAGGCCAACTGAGAAAATATCTTGGTATCAGACCATGGAACTTGAACCAGTAACTTGAAGAATGATTCTTGATCATATCTCGCTTGATCTCCTACTTCTTCTGAAATATAGCTAAATACACATCCACCCTTATCTCCATCACAATCGCTATTTGCATCACTATCTTCAGGCTCTTTTAGCGTCCTTTTGTTCCAATGACCTCGAATCTCTATTAGCGGCCTGTTCACCCAAAATGATCTCTTTGTTTCTTTTTCTTCTTCATCACTCTCTTCTGAATTCTCCACAATGTTCAATTCCTTCACCATCATGTTCATATCCTTCTTCTTCTCCCGGTGAAACAAAAATGACCAATACAAGTTTGGGGTTTTGGAGCTAGATGCTTTGAATGGGAAGCTGACAACTAAACTGCTATTCTTTAGTCTTGATTGTTTTGATGCAACAAGTACACGGTTAATTGAGTAGTAAAGGTGATTGTCTGAGTAAAACCTTTGAATTGTTCTGTGTTTGTAAAGTTCTTTACCAGAGTTTGATCGGAGAAAACCATTATGTTCTTTGAAGGCATCTTTCACTACTGTGGCTGCTGGAGAGGTAAGAATGTTCATTGTTGTGCATACCGTCACTTTTTTCAGGTTGCTGGTGTACAAATGCAACAAAAATTGAAGTCTCTCCCTTAAAACATAGGCTTTACCCTCTCTCTCTCTCTCTCTCTAACTAATTTGTCATTGAAACTAGACAGTAACAAGGTTATATATGTATTGTTGAGTCATTTAGTTTTGTAGCCAGGACAGTAGTTATAACCGAGGTCATTCTTGCATTATTGTCGTTCAAGACTATGTGGCAGTGGTCAGCTGATTAATTAAATATTGTACTTTAGTATTTGGCCTTCTTATGCTAGAGACATAATGAGCATAGGTAAATGCTAAAACGTTGTCTTAAGCAAGCCTCACAATGAGAAACATGGTTAAAAATAAAGAGTTTATCGTCAATCATGACAGACATCTCAACCATCTGAGTTCTACACACGTGGCTGTGAGTGTAAGACATGGGGATGGGAATGCATCAGTCAGTCGCTAAATGGAGGGCTGGAAGGCGACTAATGCTAGCAGCCTTCCATGGCTAATATCTTCTCTAGTGCATTTCCGTTGTGAATTCACCTTCACCTAGAAGATGTCAAGTATAATGCTTTGGCACGTCATTTAACTGATTGGCAAGAAACATACTTTCTCAACTGCAGGATCATGAAACAAACACTTGGGGAAAAGAAAACAAAATCAAATATAGAATGGATAAAGGCACATCATCTGTTCGAGCCATTGTCATAGAAAATGAGAACAGTCTTGGATTATGTGAATTTTTTAAATGGAAGTTTCACCAACGGTTATGAACAGCCCATGTACTGATGTTTGTGCCCTTGCCCTACCCTCTATTTATAAGAAGTCAACAGATAAGGAAAAAGATAATAAGGAACTCATAACTACAACTATCAAAATTATGTTGTTCGTGTTAAAACTAATGCAACTTCTTTACAGAGGATCATGTATGTTACTGAAAAATCAAGTGCCTTGCATAATTAGAGAAAGAATATTAATTACACATTATTTTATCAAAATCACATCAGTAATTTTAAAACCAAGTATATTACTATTTTACTCAATATTTAAGTGCCCTGGATGGTTTTTCTATATTTTTTTTAAAAGTCATGGTACTTTTTACTGGTGAAAAATCAACGCCTTCACAACCTCACACAATAAAAGAAATAATTAAGAAAAAAACAGAAGCATGTTTTCTGCAAGACACCTAATCAGGTTATTTGCCCTTGTTCCAGTGGAACAGAACCATATTTTATACTAAAATGCTCGTTCAGGAACACAGCCGATAAAGGCACTAATGATGCAGTCGGGAGCATGGCGAAATTACGGCATACTTCTTCCCACTCCTTATGGAAACTTAAGTTTCTTGGATGGAAACAAAGGAAACCCATTTTAGGGTATTAAATCAAGCAAAAACCCTTGCATTCTCACAAGAACACAAAAGCCATAGGCTAATTTTCATTGATAAGAACCTAAAAAAACAAAAGAACCCAAACTGAAAATAATGCTACATTTCAAACATGAAATTTATTAGCGCTACAATGCCATAAACAGTACTGCTAGAGGACTTTACTCTTTATTCTTTTTCCCTTTTTTTTGAACACTGTCCTGCAGCAACTAAACTTAGGGTTTCCACTAACTACATCAAGGACGACTTACTATCCAAGCATAAAGCAAGGGAATCCAATGAGCTCCAACTGCCAACCTTACTATGCACCTCCAGATTTCTTCGATATAGCAATTACATTGAAGTTCAGTGAGTCTGGATTTTTCTCGATCATGCCCTTTATGACTTTAGCTGCATCCTGTTGCACAACATAGTCCACTATCAAATCATTATAAATCAATGAATACAAATTAAAGCTTAATTACAATAATTACTGTGGTTGATTGTATTTTCAAAATATACCCCGAAGTTTTTTTGTGACAAAAAATAACCTGTGATTGACTCCATTTTAAAAAAAATACTCAAAGGTTCTTTTGTGATAAAAAATAACCCGTGGTATATTTCTGTTAGCAAAAAACACCTTGTTGTATGTTTCTATTAGCTAAATACCTTGTAGTCAGCCACATGACATTTTTTGCTAACAGAAACGTACCATGAGATATTTGATCCTCATATTATTTTTTGAAAATGAAGTCCGCCACAGTATTTTTTGTCACAAAAAAAACTCGAGGTATTTTTTAAAAATGTAATCAACCATAAGGTATTTTTTGTAATTAAGCCAAAAATTAACATGAAATGTAAACACAAACGAGATATGGCAGTGTTGGCAGGTTGCACAAAAATACAAATGAATTTTGTACCACATGGCCACCCACCCAAACATAAACAAAATACACATGCAGATATATGCAAAGATGCTTCCCATACTAAATCCAATACTCTTTATCAGGGCTAGGATAAGATTTGGCCGCCTGACATATATTCGGCACCAAATGTCTAATCCAAGCCCTACAAAGTGGTGGGGTTGGGTTAAGCTTTTTCTCGGCTTTATTATCTAGAGTCATAACCTTTTATTCCTTGTATCTTTTTCTTCAGTATCTTCTACTCTATGTAAATCAAAACTAAAATATTTCTTTTCCACTTTCTTGGCAACCATTAACTAAGTCGAGAAAATCCCATGGTTTTACAGTGCCGATATACACCTGTAATAAGCTGCTTGATGATGATGCATTATGTGGTATTGGTCCCGACTTCCTTCCGTCAAGCTCATAAAGTTCCCCTACATATAACATAATATTTTTATGATAAGTAACAATTAGATTATAAAACCTCAAACATCAAAGTACTTTCAACTTACCCCTATATATAAAATAATTATAGAGGGGATAAGGGAGGGGGAGATAAAGAAAAATAAAAAATAAAAGATGAAAAAAATGAGAGAGAGAGAGAATTAATTCAAGGAAATAGGTACCGTCCACACATGTGAAGCAGATAAAATGAGTGTCCACATTATCTGAAGCCTGTCAAAAGAAACAAAACCTTAACCAAAAAAATAAAGAATATTTTACCAAAATTCAGAAAATGTAGTAGTAGTAGCACATTTAAGAACACTCTTCTCCTGCTTTATTTATACTCCACTTTTTGAGTCTATAGCCTTTGAAACCCTTCATATGATATCTGGCACATTCAAACCAGAATGCTTTCTGAAGCAAAATACGCAGCTTTGTAGAGAAAAAGAACTGAAAACCACAACAAGCTTCTTCAAAACAAGTTGCTTCTAAGTTCATAACGCATTCAAACTTCTCATCTCCTTAAAGACCCAAAAATCCTGGCTATTCCACACATACAGTATACTACACGTGCAATATCTCTTTTTATAGAATGAGCTTGTTAAGAAAATAATGTTACCTCACTGAGATATATTCAAACACTGGTTTCACACCACCGTCTGACTTAAATTAATTTCTTTTGATAATATATCTGACATACAATAAATTTTTTCTTGAATCCCGTGTAGAAAAATTGGAAAACCCAATAAATTTTCTCAAGCAGGATTCTGCATTCTTATTTTTCTTTTTCATCTGAAAAGGACTAAACAAAGAAGTTCTTAAGAACAAACCAAATATAATTAAGAATCCCATTATTATTAGGTCAAATTACTTGCTCACTCCATTGAAATTTTATTTGAACTATTGAACCCATCATTGGGGGTCAAAAGATGGGAATAAATTGATAACACATAATTCACAAAGAATACAAACAAGAAGGGTTATACTTGAGCTCTCAGACTACTAAATCTTCAAGATGTAAAATCTAGGTTTGTTTGTCATGCCCACATCAGATCTTCATTTTATTAAAGACATACCTCTGTATCACCACCTGTAGCTGCTATTGAATGAGCAACTTCCATTTCTCTGTCATTTTCAAGAAATGCTGCACGCTACAGGAACATATTGGAAACATTTAACAATAAGCAGTAAGAAATATGGAATATATATAATATCATTATATCATCAACAAATCAGGCTGTAAGGAGGAATAAGGAAGAGAAGAAATATAACCTCCAGTGGATCCATACTGGCAGTGGTTTTGAAAAATCTATCCAAGAATGACCCCTCAACTGAAAATAACAAGGAAACACCAAAGAGAAAGAAATAAATCATGAGATAGAAATTCTAAAATGGTAGATAGTAATTTACCTGACATCATTTAAGGATAAAAAATAGCACTTGCATCATAACTATTTAATATTTATGGGAAGCACTGATCCAAGAAGAAACCACATGGAAACCAAACCACTCATTCGCTCCCACATCACAGCTACACTTACTCGACCCAGGATTGGCAAGTTTTAAGACCATTATTGGACACGACACTTTTGGTGGCTTGGAAGCCATCTAGCTCTCCCCACTCACCCTTAAATTTCTTAGGTTCATAAATTTTAATTTTACATGGTGCAGAAATTGCAAAACGTTCTGGAACCATATGAACATTACATGCAAAAGGCAGCATACCCATTCATTTCTGAAAATTTGCTGCATTATTACTCCCTGCAAACAAACTTTTAAAATAGCCTGTTATTTTTACAGGACCTATAGAATCCTAAGGATTATAATTTATAAGTTGATTGCCCACCTGCATAAATTATTCCATGCAGCGGCAGCATACCCATTCATTTATTTGAAGAAAAGAGAGAAACGGGGAGACTATCTAATTCCAAAGGCCCAGAAACTCATCAGAATCTATCTATACATACTTTATGCAGCTCTTTAGAACTCAGCCCCTCATTTGCAAATTAGCAGCAAACAATCCCACCCACAGATGATGATCAATAGATGTCGACAGGGGCCGTGCTACCTGCATAGGTGGTCATGGCCACAAGCCAAGCTTGCATGTTGGTGGGCTTGTACAACATAATAAGTTTGTACGGGACAGGCTTCGGCATAAAATATGAGGCCCGATTAATTGTGTCCCCAGGCTTGAAGAAAACTTCCACAAGCCTGTCCTGGCCCAGCCTGACATAAAATAAATTTGTATACTATGTTTACTAATGTTTTTAATTTAGAACCATAAATTTCTTATTAAAATTAAAAGATGCTGTAATATGAATAAAATACATATTAGGTGGGCAGTCAACAATAAAATAAGAATTAGACAATACTTACTAAGCTTGATTGCTGAGGTTATGTTCCCAACAGCATGAAGAAGTCCAATTGTTCCACAAGCGTTTCCCACAGTTTGTTTCATGAAATAAACTCTACCACTAATTTCCTGCATCCACAACAATATGAAAAGCCTTCAAATAAAATTGTAGAAGTTAAAATGAAAAGAAAATGTAGGCATATCATACATTTATTATGTCATTAAAACAAAATAACTCAGTACGAAATACTATTACAGAATTCTGATAGACCATTGATTAAGAGCACTTATGTGCGGCAAAGGCTCAACAAAGTGCTGAAGGATTAGTTGCAGGGGAAGCTTCCAATTTCTGTTAGCAGTGAGTTACTTAGATGAGCTGGCTTTATTTGAGTTTGTTATTTTTGTTGGTTAGTGAGTCTGTTAGCTGCTGTGAGCTGATACTTCAGATATAAATAGGAATAGGGAGGGAAGGGAATAGGGAGGGAATTTTTAGAGATCAAAAGGGAGAGACTAGGCTCTCGACATCTTAGCTTTCATTCACTGTTTTTCTTGTATTTTCCATTGCTATCCTTGATTAATGTCATTCAGTTTTCTAATCTTACTATATCTGTCCTTTTCCTTATCATAATCATCCAGATTTATCAGTCTGGTGAAAGTATTCTATCAAGTTGGTATCAAAGCAATTCTTTTTTGGGATAAGATGGCACAAAGGAAGGTGGAGGCGTTGGAGGAGAAAATGGAAATTGAAGCTCAAAAAATCGAGGGGTTTGAGAAGTCAGTAGGGAGTTTGGAGAAGTCAGTGGGGAGCTTAGAGAAGTTGATGGCAATTTTGATGGAGAAGATGGATCAAATGGCACGGAGGGATGATTCGTGCTCTTCATCACGAATGGAAGAGAAGCAGAAACAAACCCAGCTAATGGAGTCGCAAACGATGGGAGGTGAAGTTACGATGAAACAACCGCAGTTGATGGAGTCGCAGACTATGGGAGGAGAAGCTGTGACAGAGACGTTTGGGAATAGGGCGTTTCGAAGATTGGAGTTACCCATTTTCACGGGAGTAGATTCGAATGGGTGGATTTTTCGAGCTGAAAGGTATTTTTCTTTGAGTAAGATGAACGATGCGGAGAAATTAGAAGCGGTGGTTCTAAGCATAGAAGGGAAAGCCCTTGCATGGTTTCAATATGTAGAAGATAGGTTCAGATTTCGTACCTGGAACGAATTCAAAATGGCCTTCTTGAATTGGTTCCGATCGAAGATGGAGGGATCTCTGTGCGAGAAGTTTCTCGCCGTACGGCAAGAAACCACCGTCGAAGAATATCAGGAGCGATTCGAAGTCCTGGCATCACCATTAAAGAGGCTTTCGGAGGAAGTTCTTGAAAGCACCTACCTCAATGGCTTAAAGTCGATGATCTGAGCGGAGGTGCGTCTTCTCAGACCTAACAATCTGACCGAGATGATGGATGCAGCAAGAATGATCGAAGATAAGAACAATGTCTTCCAAGCATCACAGGTCGGACCTGGATCCAGTGGGTCATGGAGCAGGTCAACAGGTCATAGGTCGGGTTCCTCTTATTCGAACCTAGGGTATACCGCAAATAGCGCAACGACGTCGTTTCGGCCGATATCAGGGTCCTCTTATTCGAACCCAAAGTATACAGAAAACAATACAACAACTGCGTTTCAACCTTCAAACGCGGTACGACCATCTTCAACGGCAAGCACAATTCACGCCGGTCTGGACCAGAGAAAAACGGCACCGGAGGCAACGGCGACGAACTGAAACTCATCAACCTATAAGCAATTCACCGATTCTGAGTTGTTAAGCCGTCGCACGAGAGGGTTATGTTTCCGTTGTGATGAAAAATACTCTCCTGGTCATTTGTGCCAAAATGGGCAGCTACAGGTGTTAATTGTGGATGATGCCGGTACGACTGAAGAAACTAAAGAGGAAGAACTGGAAGAGGAAGTTCCTAAGCTAGTAGAAGAAGCAATTGAGCTCTCTATGAACTCGGTAATGGGGTTTATCGATCCCCATACTATGAAATTGCGAGGGGAAATTGGAACACAAATGGTGACGGTGCTGATAGATTGCAGCGCATCGCATAACTTCATCTCTAAAGATGTAGTACAACGGCTGAATCTACCAATAACGGCGACTACGGCATACAAAGTGATAATGGGAACAGGAGGCACAGTGTATACCAATGGCATCTGTAAAAGTGTGTTACTATCTCTTCCTGAAGTAGAGGTGGTAGACGATTTTCTACCCTTGGAGTTAGGGAAAGAAGATTTTATTCTGGGCATGCAATGGTTAACTAAACTAGGAGCGATGCAAGTTAATTGGAAGGCATTAAACATGAAATTTACTTTGGGTCAAACCACGGTAACGTTGAAGGGAGAACCGGGACTTTGCAAAAAACAGGTATCGCTCAAGGCAATGATGCGTACTGTACAGCATGAAGGACACGGGTATCTGCTTGAATTGGGGACCTTAGTGACATGGAATGAAAACGAGGAAGGAGCTTCGGAGGTGTCCCAAGCGGTCAACACACTGCTACAAGAATATCTTGAAGTGGTGAAAGAGCCGAGGGGATTACCCCTTCCACGGGAGCTGGATCATTGTATCACATTGAAAGAAGGAGTTGAACCGATGAGCGTAAGACCATACCGGTATCCACAAGTGCAAAAAGATGAAATCGAGCATTTGGTCAGTGACATGCTGTTAGCTGGTATCATACGGCCAAGCCACAGCCAATATTCGAGTCCCGTGATTCTGGTTAAAAAAAAAGATGGTAGCTGGAGGTTCTGTGTTGATTATAGGGCTTTGAATCGAGTGACTGTTCCAGACAAATTTCCAATACCGGTGATAGAGAAGCTCTTAGATGAACTACATGGAGCACGGTTCTTTTCTAAATTGGATCTCAAGTCAGGATATCACCAAATTAGAATGAGCCCTCGAGATGTGCCTAAGACGGCCTTCAAGACTCATGAAGGCCACTACGAGTTCCTGGTGATGCCGTTTGGGTTGATGAATGCACCGGCGACTTTCCAAGCCTTGATGAATGAGGTATTTAAGCAATACCTTCGGAAATTTGTATTGGTATTCTTTGATGATATCTTGGTATATAGAAAATCTATGACGGATCATCTGGAACACTTAAGGATGGTTTTGGAGACAATGAAGATCCATTCATTGGTAGTTAACCTCAAGAAATGCGTTTTTGGACAGAATGAACTGGAGTATTTGAGTCACATTGTATTGGCTACAGGGGTGGCAGTGGACCCTAAAAAGATCCAAGCAATGGTGGAATGGCCAACTCCTCCTAACCTAAAAGCCTTACGAGGATTTTTGGGTTTAACAGGATACTATCGGAAATTTGTCAACAATTAGGGGCACATAGCAGCACCACTCACCAATCAACTCAAGAAGGATCGTTTTGGCTGGGATGAGGAAGTGCAACAGGCATTTGAGGCTTTGAAGGTGGCCATGAGAACTGTTCCCGTATTAGCTCTTCCTAATTTCCATCAACCGTTTGTGGTGGAAACAGATGCTTCTAGTTTTGGCATCGGTGCGGTATTAATGCAAAACCAGAGACCAATCGCATTCTTTAGTCAAGTACTTAACCAACCGGGTCGGTCTAAGTCGGTATACGAGCACGAGCTGATGGCTATTGTTTTGGCGATCCAAAAGCGGCAACCTTATCTTTTGGGGCGCAAATTCATTGTGCGTACTGACCAGAGGAGTTTGCGATTTTTGCTTGACCAACGGCTGGTATCTGACGAGCACCAGAAATGGGTTTCGAAGTTGTGGGGTTACAATTTTGACATCGAATACCGACCTGGTTCTGAGAATAAAGCGGCTGATGCGTTATCACGAAGAGAAGAAGGTTGCGAGTTGGCTGTCCTCACTATTTCATGTTGTGTGCAAGGCGATGAGCTGAACAACGAAGTTGACTCCGACCTCATTTATGGACCAATCAAACAGCAGCTATTGCAAGGGTCAGGCTCATTTCCGGACTACAGCATACCGCACAACATTTTATTATACAAAGGACGGATGGTGATTCCGTCGGAATCCACTCTCATTCCGACATTGCTAGCAGAATATCATAAGGACAAAGTGGGAGGACATTCTGGGGTCTTAAAGACAGTTCAGAGGCTGTCTAGAGATGTTTATTGGCGGGGTATGAGGAAACAAGTGCAGCGTTATGTGGCCGAATGTTCAATTTGTCAACAGAATAAACATGAGACTCTAAGCCCTGCAGGGCTACTGCAACCACTACCAATTCCAGAACAAGTTTTCGCAGACTTATCCATGGATTTTGTGGAAGGGCTACCTAAAGCCAATGAGTTCAATTGTTTATTTGTGGTGGTTGACCGTCTTTCGAAATACGCTCACTTTATCCCACTCAAACACCCTTTCAATGCCCAAGATGTTGCAACGGTATTCGTCAAGGAGATTATCCGCTTACATGGGGTACCCCGCTCCATTGTTTCGGATCGCGATAAGGTATTTCTAAGCAAATTTTGGACGGAGCTATTCCGTTTACAGGGCACATCGCTGAAGCACAGCACTGCTTATCACCCGCAAACTGATGGGCAAACCGAAGTGGTCAATCGGAGCATTGAGACCTACTTAAGGTGTTTTGCGGGAGACAAACCCAAGCAGTGGGTTAAATGGTTACCTTGGGCAGAATATTGGTACAATACTTCATTTCACTCTTCCACGCACACTACTCCATTCTGCATTCTCTATCGCCGTGATCCACCACCATTGTTACGTTTTGAAAGGGTGAAAGGGCACTCTTATGTCCGAGGTGGATGCTCAACTACAAGCTCGGGATCACATTTTAGATAAACTCAAATTTCACTTGAACCGCTCTCAGAAACAAATGAAGGATTATGCGGATAAGAAGCGCCGTGAAGTCAAATTTGAGGCTGGTGATTGGGTCTATATTAATCTGCGTCCTTATCGTCACAAGTCTTTAGCAAGGAAAGCAAACGAGAAGTTATCCCCTAAGTTTTTCGGTCCTTATCAGGTGCTGTCTCGAGTTGGTGCTGTGGCATACAAGTTGGACTTGCCTTCTACTACCTCCATTCATCCAATGTTCCATATTTCGGTACTGAAGAAAGCAGTAGGCGAGACCACCAGGGTGCAACCCATCCCTGAGGTCCTTACGGAGGAGATGGAGTGGCAGTTGGAACCAGAAGCGGTGGCCGGGCTACGCTACAATGCACACAGGAAGTTGGAGGTATTGATTAAGTGGAAGCATCTTCCGGATTTTGAGACATCATGGGAAGAGTTCGAGAGTTTCAACGCGCAATTTCCCACCTTTCACCTTGAGGACAAGGTGAGATTCCGAGGGGGCGGTATTCATTGATTTAGAGCACTTATGTGCGGCAAAGGCTCAACAAAGTGCTGAAGGATTAGTTGCAGGGGAAGCTTTCAATTTCTGTTAGCAGGGAGTTACTTAGATGAGCTGGCTTTATTTGAGTTTGTTATTTTTATTGGTTAGTGAGTCTGTTAGCTGCTGTGAGCTAATTCTTCAGATATAAATAGGAATAGGGAGGGCAGGGAATTTTTAGAGATCAAAAGGGAGAGACTAGGCTCTGGAAATCCTAGCTTTCATTCACTGTTTTTCCTGTATTTTCCATTGCTATCATTGATTAATGTCATTCAGTTTTCTAATCTTACTATATCTGTCCTTTTCCTTATCATAATCATCCAGATTTATCAGTCTGGTGAAAGTGTTCTATCAAATTCATAATGCAAAATCTAGCAAATGTTAGGAAGGAAAAAGCAGGATAAGTAAAAGATTTAATACCCAAGGCCAGGAATTAATTACAAGAGCTGATGTTACTATGTCTTGCATTATTCCAATGTTCATCAAGCATTCTCATTTCAAAAAGCTTAAGTTCAAAGAACTCCAAGTTCTGTCATACCTAGACCTGGTCACTAATCACTAGTTCTCTCAGGCACTATTTGGATCTTAGAGATGGTGAGGCGAAAGGCAGTGAGATTATTAAATGGCTCAAAATTATATTTCATTTCATTTTGCCAGGCAACCCACCTAATTCTTATCCCAGCCTTACATTACTGAGCCCAGACTTGATAGTAAAGTCATTGATGCAGGGCAGCATCAGCAGATTTTATAGTGTAACCTACAATTTGCTATAAGGTGCGCTAAAGGTTAGGAAAGACTGTATTTTTTGGGTATTATAAGACGGAAGAGGAATATGACACTTTAAACTTTGGAGGGGAGATGGTTGTTGGAAATTGATTACTTGGGTGCAGGGCATCGACTGATGTAGGGGCATTAAGGCAGATTATTTTCAGCGATTGGTAACAAAAATATTTTGTCTAGTCATTTGAAAGGACGTAAAAACAGGAATGCATTCGAATGACTTGCACAGGACAGTTTATTTGCACGAAACTATTCCTCGATGAGAACAGCAAGTCCAAAGAAAAAATAAAAACATATAGTCGAAATACCATCAAGCTCACCTTTTCCTTATTTTCCTTTTCCTGCAGCATTCTCTCTTTTTCACTCTGAGAAAAATCAGAAATTCATCCAAATCAGCAGTCAAACACATTCTTATCATGAATAACAAGTAAATGGCACTTCCATACAGAACTATAGTTTGAGAACGGCTCCAAACCACAAATTGAAACTAGGTAAGAAACAAGTTCCAAATGAACAAACCTGTGAGGTGAGGGGATAAAGAAACAGCACAGCAAGTACAGGTTTTGGAACCATTTCCAGTAGTTCTTCATCCAAGCCATACACATCATAGGATTCTGCTTCCTCAGGTGGAAGACCAAGGCCCCAAAGGAACTGCACAGCAACAATATCACAGAACATAAACTTAAATACCATTCACATTTACTTCACACCAAACTCATGGGATGGAAAAATTAAGGCAGCAATGGATGTGAGGAACAAGAGCACAAAAGAAAACGAGACTCATGCCCTTTTTTACATTTTTTAGGCAGGGTTTTTTTAGGATTATTATTCAACTCGCAAAATATTTATCATCCGCAATGGATCAACACCACTCACACCAACTTTCTAAATCAGTGTCCTTCCTGATTGACATTGACACTGCTTTATACTTCACCCTTCGACTATGAAATAAAGCGGGCACACATTTATCATCAGAAGTGATCATTTTTTAATTAGTTTCAGATTATTAGTCAAATTTTCTCTTGGCAATCCAAACCAACGGAAATTCAGCGTTTTGCAAAATGAGTAAAGGTCTAACTGGTGATTTAGAAAGGGAGTAGAAAACAGACAAACACAAAACAAAAACGAGAGTGTATAATTTTATCAACTACTTTCAAAATAAAATGAAAGACAAAGAAGAATACGAACCTTTCAGCTTCCGTTTCCTGTTCTGTTTATTTTCCATTTTCAACCCTTTTCCTTTCCAATTTTTGTTCTTACCAAACAAACAAAGCCTAAACAAAAACTCCAAATTCCAAAGAAAAACAAAACGAAAGCTCAAAACCATTTCAGCTATTATCAAGTTCCTCGGTACACAAACCCTTAGTTTTACACAGGCCCAAATCAATTCTATCAGAAACTTCACCGATTCTCATTTTTCCTTATTGACGTTTTCTCCGTAACCAAACAGGGCATAACTACCAAATAGAAATCAAATGAAATTAGGGTTTTGTTCAAATTGGCAGAGAGGCTAAGTAGCGATAGGCTGATGATACCTGGTTCATGACATCAGGGTTAGCTTCAAGAGGAAGCCACCTCTTAGCAGAAGGACTTTCGTCTAAAGTTGCCATTTTCCTTTGCCTTTTTATTTCTCGGTGGAAATGAAATGAAGTAGGGTTTCGAATAGAATTTGGTCTTACTTTTGCTTTTCTTTATATATAGGTTTTGGGTGGGTTTTTCACCCGTCATAGTAAGAAGACTGTAATCTGTATTGGGCCTTGATAAGCTCGTAAACGTAAGTCTTTCAGTGAGATCAGGCCCATGATAAACCACCCAAAAGAAAAGGAAAGGAAAGAACAAAAATAACATGCTAGAACAATGTTTTCTTTCTTTCCGGGTAAGGCTTTTAGGCAAGCAAACAATTTTTTTTTACTATTTGGGAGAATTGTGGGAGTTTATGAATGTCTTCTGAGTGCTTGACTATATATAGCCATGCAAACCATCGTATTACTACCGACATTCTTGAACTTTACAACTCTAGATTTTTCCATTTTCTTACTTACAAAGGCATAGAAGTATCTCATCAACTGATCTCTTGCTCAGAGAATAATCTTTAAGCTCTTCAAATATTGCCCTAGAAGTTTCTAGTTTTAATATGAAAATGCATTTTTTCATATCTTCCAAATGTTTCGTACTCCTGGTTCTTCTCAAAGACTTTCTCTTCAAGCTATTCCATTGACCTTATTTTCTCGAGTAATTATCATCTGTATAGGTCTAGATTTAGATGGAATATTTTTCTCATCAAAGCCTGGTTCATATGATAAGGAAACTATATGCCTTTTTTGTTCTCAAAAAGCATTGGGAAGATCAGCACAAATTTCTTTTTTGAATAAATCCTCAAGTTCTTTAATCTGGGATTGGATTTGCGGTTGTTGAATCTGTTATTCGATTTTTTGATAATTTATTTCTTCCTTGAGGAAGTTTATATGAGCCTTTTTACTTTGTATTAAATTTATTTGTTTGCACAAAGTATTATTCTGGAGTAAATTTAATTCTCTGGTGTCAATGAGTTGTAAGAATGGAAAGAATAAGTCTTGTCCTAGAATATTAGTTTTTATTCCTTGATGATTGACATAGAAAGGATAGATTTGGGTTAGGAAGGGTGTTCCTAAAATAATGTTTTGATGTATATTTTTGACGAGGACAAAATGAGCCTTTAAACAATATCCTTCATTACATATATAAGAATTTTTGATTTTGTATTCTACATTTAATTTTGAACTGCTGGCAGCGTTTAACCTTTCAGTGGTTTTTTCATAATATTTTGTAGGTATAAGACCTTTTTTGATGCAATTCTGGTTAGCACCGGAATCGACAAGGGCTGTGGTATTGAGATGATATTCTTTGTTAATAACAATAGAAATTTTGATGTACCATTTCTGGTAATGCATCCTTTCTATTGAGTTAACAAAACCATCTTTGGATTCATAATTAATATTGATTAGGTTATGGCAAGTGGAAGTCTTAGGAACTTTGGTTTTACTGATTTGTGCCGTAATTGATTCTTTCAAGTTATTAATTTCTAAATTGATCATTTTTGCTTTTAATTCAATAGTATCTTTTTGAATCTCTTTGATTTGCTCTTTTATTGAGTTTACTTCTGTTTGTAAATCTTGGGTCGTGGCTACTTTGGTTTTTTGGAATCGTTTTTCAAAAATTCTTTCAAGGCTATATGGCTTAGGTTTTTTTGTTTTAATTTCTTCATGGATGAGGTCTCTTAATTTTGCCAAATAATCTCTTTTTATTACTTGGTTATCTATTTTGTCTATTATGTCTAAAAGAAATTCTTTTTGCGAGGTGATCATATTAATAGATTTGCAAAAACAGAGGCCATCTTCACAATTACATTGTGAGTCAATGGACTCCTCAGAATCTGTATTTTCTTGAATTGCATAAATGACTTCCTCATTATCAGAAGATGAATTTTCATTTTCTGATTGGGAGTCATTTATCATAATCTTGGTTAATTGTTGTTTCATAGATTCATCGATATCCAATTCATTGATTTTTTGTTTGACTCTATAATTCTTTACCCAATGTCTAAGCCTTCCACACTTGAAGCAAGTTTTTGATGGGTTTTGAGTTTTATTCTCTCTAGGATTTTTTTTATAGTTTTTTGATGTAAGGAAAGTCTTTGTAGGCTTTTTATAATTTCGTTTCTTGAAAAATTTTCTTTTCTTTTTATTTACAGTAGAAGGGGCTTTTAAGGTTTCATAGCCATATTGGCTACAAAATGATCCTAATTCTTTTATGCTTTGACTTAACTCTGATTTCATCTTTGATTTTAATTTGAGATCGGTGCATATAGCTAATCCTTTGTTATTCACGAAGTTGATTAGATCACCAATTATTACAGTCTTTTCTAGTAAAGACCTTGGCAAGAAAAACATCCCTATACCATCTAAAGTCCTGTAAAGTTGGACAGTTTAAGTTTGAAAGTATTTCTGAATTTCTTTCACGAAATTTTTCTGGGTCCCCTATGAAGTGTTTGGTGATAGTAAATATGAGAGTTTCAACAGAATTTTCCTGGTAAACTGGTATAGTCCTAGAAGTTACATTCCCAGTTTCAGGATCTTGAAATGTTTGGGTTGTGTAAGTTTGAATTACGGCTTCAAGAACGTCATGACGATCTTCATCTGATAAGTAATTATCCCACCATCCTCTTAATGCACCAATGAAACCGGCAGTAAGGATGTAAGCAATTTTCTTATCAGAATTATCAGGTTTTGTTTTGTAGGCCGTGGCTGCTATTGTCATTTCTTGGAGGATGTTCAATATTTGATGTTCACTTTGACCATCAATATTCCACTCATAAATAGAACTGTCATCATACTTTGATCTTGCATCATGAGGGGCATCTTTATATTGAAGATCATGGGGTGTAGGTCTTGGATAGTAATTCCTAGTTTGTGGTAGTGGTGCGTTTCTAAAATTTTTTCTATAAATTTTGTTAATCTCACTGGGTCTTGAAGTATTAATAAAATCTTTTATTTCATTGATAATATCTTGTTCTATAATATTAATATTACTTGAGGATCCTTCTACTTGGTTATTAATTGCTAATACTTTTAATTTATCGTCTATTTCTCGTAGTAAATCTTTATTATTATCATTTTTTTAGTCTTATTAAGTTTTCTCGGTCGATATTGGGTGGAGTGAAAATTGGTTTTGACAGTTGGGGTGTGATAGATTTTTGAATAGGCGTAGGGAATTCTCTCTCGGGGGCTTTTGGAGTTGATGTACTAATCTTTTGGTCAATTGAGTTTATAGTGGTAGACATGGACTCTACTTGAGTAGACAAAATATGTAGGTTTTGGTTAGTATAGTTGTTTTGGGAGTAAATATTCTTTATGTCTTTAAACTTAACCTCTCGATCATCAGCGCCATATCCTTGTTTAAAGGGAAAAGGCTATGATCTTAGTTTGTAAATGGGGAATTTTGACAGTAATCTCTTATAAAGGGGGATGTAAAGATGTTTGGTTACTAGTTGTTTTCCACAATTGTTCTAACTGTTGGATAACATCTATTTCTTTGGCTTTTTCTAAATCAGGATGATTTTTAGTAAAAAATTATAAATTTTATTATTAAATGTATATATTTCAAAGAAGTCAAAAAAATACATATTACTTTGTATTTCTTTCATATGATTGTACCATTCTTCTCTAATTTGAGATCTTGATGCTTCAGAAAAGTTTGCCATAAACCAATCTAATTTGGTTTTATTTGCTTCAGATAAGAAATCATTTTTCCGTTTAATTTTGTCGATCTCGAAATCTGAACTCATGATGACATTTAGTTCATCATATACATACATATTAGACTTAGTAAGAGAAGGGTCTCTTATAGCATGTTTGGAGGATTCCGCTATTTGAGATTGATCAACAGCTGATTTGAAGGAATTAGTTTCTGTATAAAAGCTTTTGAGAATTATAGGATCAAAATTAACTCTTACAAGGTTTAGAGAGTTTCTAGAAGAAGAAATGTCAAAGCTATTCCTTGGGGGAATAATTTGAGGGTCTTCATATGATGGAGATTTAAATTTTCTAGAACTAGATACCCTAGAAATACGAGGAGGATGAAGAGGTGTATTAGGTGCAAACCTAATAACAACACTTCCATCTCTGTTTTCTTCAATTTGGGAAACATTGGTATTAGTAATGTTTCTTGGAGGGCATAATTCATCAAATTTCCAACAATCGGGGATTGTAATTTGATCCCATTTCAAAAGTTTGGGGGTTATAGTATTGGCATGAAAAGTGTTTGCCTCTAATAATAAAGTTTCTCATGGCTTAGTTTGAAGAAGGGCTTTGGGATTAACTTTAGTTGTCATGACTTTGTAAAAGACCTTAAATATCAATAGTAAATTTTTCGTTCCAGTTTTGATGTCTAGGCCTTTTAATTGGATGTCTAAGGTTAATGTATCAAGAATATTAGGATCATGCAAGTCTATGGTGAAATTTGGATAACAGTTGAAGTAAACTGGTCCATTATGTAAATTTGATTATATTAATGATAATAGTGAATTTGAAAAGTTAAGATGTCTAGCATCTCTAAGCATCATCATTACAGGAGTATCTATACCCAATCGATATAAAGGTTTGATAGCTACTTGGACTAGTCCTAAGTATAAGTATCTAAATCCTTCTTGTTTGTGTTTTTGGATTGCTGGTAAAGAAAGTAATTTAATACTCTTATTTTCGTTTTTGATGGAATAAGTTTGTTCTGTTGTCTTAATTGAATAATCAGTTTTGAAATCAAATGTTCCTATTTGATATATTCTATTTATATTTTGCTTGGGTATATGCCAGTTGAGCAGATCTTGCTCAATCTTGGCAATATTGACTTCTTGACTGTTCATGGGACTATTGGCATTGTGACTCATATGATCATCTAATTGATTATCATACCTTGGAGGGGATGATGTGTTTGAACCGGACATAGACGAATCATCGCCCTGCCGGTGTCTCCTAAAAAGTCTATTCATAAACCCATCATCCTCCTCAATCGATCTCTTGCTCAGAGAATAATCTTTAAGCTCTTCAAATAGTGCCCTAGAAGTTTCTAGTTTTAATATGAAAATGCATTTTTTCATATCTTCCAAATGTTTCATACTCATGGTTCTTCTCAAAGATTTTCTTTTCAAGCTATTCCATTGACCTTATTTTCTCGAGTAGATTTCTTTTTGCAACAATTTCTTTTTTTTGGTGGATTAATGATCATGTATTTTGGTCTTTTTTTGTGTGTACCATTAGCTTTCTTTACGACGTCATGCGTCTGAGATCCGATTGTTATGATTTTGACAAGTTAAAGACCCGATTGTTCAAATTGAAACAACAGGGATCCAATTGTGATTAGGTCCAAACATTAGGGACCAAAATAAACATTTCCTCAAAATGAATTTGTATATAAAAAAAAAACTATTTTTCTTGTTGTCCTACCAAACAATAAACTATTTGTAGTTCCATTATTGTTTTACCATAAATGGTTTCAAAAATTATTTTATAAATCTTAAACCGTTTCTACTGCTAGACCAAACAGGTTTTTAATATATATATATATATAAAGGTGTATGCATGGCCTAAAGAAAAAGGCTCGTAATAAAGCACGTTTGAAAGGTTCCATGGTCGAGGCATACATTATACAAAAGATCTCCAATTTTTGCTTTGAATATTTTGAGTCAAATGTTCAAACAAAATTAAATCGAGTTCGTCGCAACGAGGATGGAGGAAGTGTCCATCAAGGAGAAAAGCTATCTATTTTCTATTATCCAAGTCGGCTTTTGCTCGTGAGACTATTAGAGACTTGGATGACAAAGAGCTCAAGGTCGCAGAGATATATGTTTTCCTTAATTGCATTGAAATTATACCATATGTGGAGTGAGTGCTTAACTTACGTTTAATCTAATGTTCTCTTACCACATATGCATATATTAGACACTAGTTAATTCATCATCATCATTATTGTTGTAAACAATACGATCAGTCATTGAAGAGTGAGAAACGAGGCATAACTGACGAACAAATTGAGAAATTTCGTGAGATGAATTTCACAAAATGGCTTCGTGATCTTGTAAGTCGTACCATATAAAATAACATCATATTGTAAGTGTATATTATTATGTATTAATGCATATAGGTTTATGTATAATTATGTTCTATATTGTAATTATAGGTACTAAGGATAAAACAATTGACAAGCAAATACGAGGTATAGGACCTGGCCCAATAAAGCATGTGAAGTGTTATCCCGAATATAATGTTAATGGATACAAGTTTCATACCCAGTCTTATGGAAAACATAAGAAACGATAAGTAGTGGTGTGCTTGTGAAAGGTAGTTGTTATGATTAATATGAACGTGACTTCTACAGGATGTTGACAGAAGTTGTCGAGCTCTAATATATTGGGAATAACACTGTTGTATTATTCAAATGACATTGGTTTGATTATGAGAATGGAGTTCAAGTTAACAGACATGGTTTCATAGATATTAAGTATAAATCAAAGCTTAACTCAGATAAACCATTTGTGTTGGCATCATAAGCAATACAAGTGTACTACTACTCTTATCCTTCCACTAGAAAAGAAAGAAATGATTGGTGGGCAGAATGTAAAACAAAGGCTAAGGGCAATATCTAATTCCTTTGTATGAAGATGTAGATGAAGATATAATGTCAATAGTTACGGATTACTTCCAAGAGAATGAGCCAGCCATTCCAACACAGGTAGATATAGACGTTGATCTAGATATACCTAGTATCCTTTATGATACTGATTGTATAATGGAAGAAGTAAATCCACCGATATACGTTTTCTCGCAAATGATGATGATGATGGAAACTCTAGTACTAACATAGATGTTGATTAAATAATGTGTGATCATTTTTATTTATGAATGTTGAGAATTATATGAGTTGTATGATTAAATTGTTTTATACTTTATATAAATTGCTTATTGTGATTCTTCTTGCTAGTTTTAAACAATTAATGTTTCTTACGTTTTGGAGAAACAGCATGCTAAGAGGTAAGGGTCGACGTAGGGCATCCATAGGGAGGGGAGCATCCATGGGGAGGGATCTTCCTGAAATCACTCCTCCCATATCCACTAAGGAGGCAGGTTGCTCCTCAACTGGTAACAAAACGTTAACCTCACAATTATTTTTAATTATATTATTTGTCATTCTGCTAATTTACTTGTTAAATTGTGTGTTATATAATATGCCAACATATATTCTCATATATAGGGGTGGGAGGATGTTCTATGGCTCCTCCAACGAGACCTTATGGGAGAGGCCCCAATAAAGATAAGCCTTTTCCTGCACAAAAGATAGTGATAATAGTTATAAGTGACAGGTGTTGTATATTTGATTACAACAAATTATCACAGTCAATTTAATTAATATAGTAGTTATAACATAGATTGATTAATAAAATTATTGATATGAATGTAGCAAATTCTGAGGATGCAAAAATGTGTCCTCCAATATTACTGTCCTAATTAAGAAGCATATGTGTGGCGCATGGAACAAATATTCTGACTACAGTACAAATGCCCGAGAATCTATATGGGGACCAATTTTTGGTATTATCTTTTACCTCGTCTTCTTGTTTTCTATTCACACGATTTGTTATATATTAATTATATATATGTGCTATATATTAATAATTTTTTGCATTTATCCTTTGCTTGGTTCGTAATGAAATTATACATTTGCGACTTAAGATAAGCTACCATATGCTAGAGAGGTCCACGACAAAATTGCTGGGATCCACCATACTAACTGGATGAATGAATTACGAGATCAATGTACAAAAGATAAGGGCACAGACAAATCAACATGGATTGGATGGACGGGTAAAAAAGATGGAAAGTTAGGTCATGGCATCCAAATAGAATATTGGGACGGTTTGGTTAAGTTGTGGGAATCAGATGGTAGGACTAAATGCTCCAAGTCGACGTCTCAGAACAGGCAGTTAGGAGATAATTGGAGTGTCCACCATATTTGGGGGTCGATTATTATGGATGCTCATGCAAAGTCATTAGTATATGAATTCTTTATTTCTCTGTAATATATATATATATATATATATATATATATATATATATAAATATATATATAAAGAAAGATATTTATATGTATTGTGGTCAATTAATTTTTGTTGACAAATTCCAATGTGCAGTCCAAGGAATTAGGCAGACCAGCTAATCCTGTTAAGGTATCTAATAAGACCCACAAGAGCCGACGAATAAATATGTTGATCAGAGGTCACGTACGACCGTTGCATGTATATAATATACTTTTTACTCATTCGATAAATAACTCTTCTTATTAATGTTGTTTGGGAGAAAAAATATTGTTGATTGTATGTATTAATTTGAATGGTAGGAAACATATGGGCGACTTATATAAGAGAGCACTAGTGAGGAATTTGATGCATCATCTCAAGTTGAGATCGCACAGCGTAAGTAGGTTGAGACATCTGGAGGGATAAAAAATGGACGGTTTTACGGGTTTGGTGGGATGCTTAGTGGTTGCATGGTGATTCTCTAGGAAGTAGTTCCACAAATAGATCCAACGTATAATGCTTTACACCGTTCAATGAGGGCAAAACAGTGCAGTAAGAACGGGAAGAAGAAAAAAAATAAGAGAGATCCTACAAACACGTGTCAAAAGTATGGAGAACCAATTTCAACAGAAAAAATTAGAAATGTGACAAGAATTTGAGCAGCAACTAGAACAAGTGGTGCAGCAACAGCAACAGATGATGCAACATTTTTGTGGTGACATATGAACCACCCACTGTAAGTTAAATTCAATTAATGAAAGTTCAATATTTCGTATCACTAGCTCTCCAAAATTATTTGTTTTACTCTAATAAAATTCAACAGTTAGTGGTTTTTATGGTGGAAATGTAAAATAGTCGAGTAATGGATGAACCAGGGGATACTAGCATGTCCGACGTGACTCATACGAACAAACAGAATCCATTTCAAATCACTAACTCTCCAAAAGTGTGTTTTAGTCTAATAAAGTTCAACACTTAGTGTTTTTTGGGTGGAAATGTAAAATAGTCAAATAATGGATGAACCGGGGTGAAACGGCATGTCTGTGGAGTCAAACGTGACTTATTGATAAGTGCTTAAATATTCATATTTAAGCCCCTTAATATATAGTTGTTAAGCTCTTTGTTTACGTATTTTAGTATATTCTACTTCATTTTTTGTGTTTTTGTGTTTTTTTTATAGGTTATTGAAGAAAATGTAGCATTTTGGAGCTCTAAGGAAGAAATTTGAAGACTTAGAAGCAGTCAAGTGTGATTGAGTGCAAGGTGTCTGTGATCAAGCGCATAAGCACTCGTGCGCACACATAGAAGGATCGAGCGCAGGGTTAGTAAAGCGGCAGAACCAATTTTGGAAATATTGATTCGGGTCTTGTTTTGGAAATTAAGGTTCCGGGGTGTCTTTAGAACCTTATAAATAGGTCTGTAAAACATGGAAACTTGATTTTTGATCGTCCTTGGGAGGCCAAAATCCAGAGGCCAGAGGAGATTTTGGGAGACGAATTAACGACTCTTTTCTCGAGTTTCTTCTTTCCTTTTTGTTTTACTTTATGAAGATGTTTAGCATCACAACTATGTGTAATTAACTTCTTAGTAAGGGCTTGGTTGAAACCCTAATTATGTTTACTCAATAATTCAGTATTGGTGCCTTTGTGATATTTATGTTATGATGCTTAACTTGATTAATGCCTATTTTTATTTAAATTCCTCATATATGTTTGTCTGATCAACATATGCATGTGGTATAGATTAGTTAGTTGAATCAATTTGGATGACCGAGTCCTGGGTTTAACAATAGTAATAAAATATATCCACGCCAGATTCTTGGGCTAATCAACATGGGAAACTGGGAGCGGACTAAGCCCTAGGTCTCTTGTGGTTGTCGATTTCCACATATCTTATGCTCTCTTAAAGAAAAACTCAGTATACAACATGCTGAATCCCTTAAGAAAGAGAAGAGTTAGAGTATACACCATGCCTAACTCGTTACTTAGGGAAATCAATAGCTAGAGGAGTGGACCAAGCCCTTAGGTTGACAAACATTAGGTATTCATGACATATTTTAAACATTGGCATATTGTTTTATTGTGATAACATGATTGGTGGTGGATATCAAGTTCTTACGCTTTTATTATTATTAATTCAAACTCAATATCTATTTATATTGTTTTATAATACGAACCTAATTCTAAATCGAATTTTACCAATCCCTGTGAAGATGATCTCGCATTTGCGCACTATACTACTGTTGACCTTGTGAACTTGCAAGTAAAACTGTTCGATTATTTGCTTAGTTATTTAGGTAGATTTTCGTACAACACTTATACGAACAAACAGAACTGTTTCAGATCACCAGCTCTCCAAAAGTGTGTTTTAGTTTAATAAAGTTCAACACTTAGCGGTTTTTAGGGTGCAGATGTAAAATAGTCATGTAATGGATGAACTAGGGGTACTAACATGTCTGTGGAGTCGAACGTGACTCGTGAGAACAAACAGAATCCGTTTTGGATAACTAAGCTCTCCAAAAGAGTGTGTTTTAGTCTAATATAGTTCAATACTTAGCGGTTTTCAGGGTGAAAATGTAAAATAGTCGTGTAATGGATGAACCGAGGGTACCGACACGTTTATGGAGTCGAACATGACTCATGGGAACAAACATAATCTGTTTCAGATCACTAACTCTCCAAAAGTGTGTATTTTAGTCTAATAAAGTTCAACACTTAGCGATTTTTAGGGTGGAAATGTTGAATAGTCGAGTAATGGACGAACCAGGGGTACCGACATGTTTATCGAATCGAACATGACTCCTGGAAATAAACAAAATCCATTTAGGATCTTTAACTCTGATTTAGGTTCAATAGTATAGGTTTAAAACTTTTAACTATTATTAATTTTCGTATTCATTAATTTATACATATATGTATTGAATATATATCTTATGCCTTTTGTTTTCTTCTATAGGTTCCCGTACCTCTGAAGGATGATGTCATGACCCGAGAAGATGATGGCACCAACTTCGCAGACTCGTGATTTGTTGTTTTCTATTTATCAATATTGTATTTTTGAGAGATAAACAAAATTTTATCTATTTAATATGTACTTGAAGATGGAGATTATGTAAGGGGTTTTGAATCTCTTGGCTGTGGAAATAGGATTTCACTTATGTAATTATAAATGCATTTTACTACGGGTAATGCACAGGGAAATAACAAAAAATAAAATTTAATGAAAAAATCATATCACCGACGGAATAATCCATCGGTGATAGTTGTTGCTACATTATTCATTTAATAAAAACTCGGGGTATCGTCACATCTGTGGAGTCAAACGTGACTCGTACGAACAAACAGAATCTGTTTTAGATCACTGACACTCCAAAAGTGTGTTTTAATCCAATAAAGTTTAATACGTAGCGGTTTTTAGGGTTGAAATGTAAAATAGTCATGTAATGGACGAACTTGGGGTACTGATACGTCCGTGGAGTCGAATGTGACTCATGGGAACAAACGAAATCCGTTGGATCACTAAGCTCTCCAAAAGTGTGTGTTTTAGTCTAATAAAGTTCAATACTTAGCGGTTTTTAGGGTGGAAATATAAAATAGTCGAGTAATGGACGAACCAGGGGTACCGACACGTTTGTGGAGTCGAACGTGACTAGTGGGAACAAACAGAATCTGTTTCAGATCACTAGCTCTCCAAAAGTGTGTGTTTTAGTCTAATAAAGTTCAACACTTAGCGATTTTTAGGGTGGAAATGTTGAATAGTCGAGTAATGGACGAACTAGGGGTACCGGCACATTTGTCGAATCGAACGTGACTCTTGGAAATAAACGAAATCCATTTAAGATCTTTAGTTCTGATTTGGGTTCAATAGTATAGGTTTAAAACTTTTAACTGCTATTAATTTTCATATTCATTAATTTATACATATATGTATTGTATATATATCTTATACCTTTTGTTTTCTTCTATAGGTTCCCGTACCTCTGGAGGATGATGTCAAGACCCGAGACAATGATGGCATCAACTTCGCAGACTCGTGATTTGTTGTTTTCTATTTATCAATATTTTATTTTTGAGAGATAAATAGAATTTTATCCATTTAATATGTACTTGAAGATGGAGATTATGTAAGGGGTTTTGACTCTCTTGGTTGGGAAATAGGATTTCGCTTATGTAATTACAAATGCATTTTACTACAGGTAATATACAGGGAAATAAAATAAAATAAAATTTAATGAAAAAATCATGTCATTGACGAAATTATTTCGCCAGTGATAGTTTTTGTTACATTATTTATTTAATAAAAACTCGGGGTACTGTCACATCTGTGGAGTCAAACGTAACTCGTACGAATAAACGGAATCTGTTTCAGATCACTGGCGCTCCAAAAGTGTGTTTTAGTCTAATAAAGTTCAATACTTAGTGGTTTTTAAGGTTGAAATGTAAAATAGTCATGTAATGGATGAACTGGGGGTACCGGCACGTCCGTGGAGTCGAACGTGACTCATGGGAACAAACGGAATCAATTAGATCACTAAACTCTCAAAAAGTGCGTGGTTTAGTCTAATAAAGTTCAATATTTAGCAGTTTTTAGCGTGGAAATGTAAAATAGTCGAGTAATGGACGAACAGGGGGTACCGACACGCTTGTGGAGTCGAACGTGACTCGTGGGAACAAATGGAATCTGTTTCAGATCACTAGCTCTCCAAAAGTGTGTGTTTTAGTCTAATAAAGTTCAACACTTAGCGATTTTTAGAGTGGAAATGTTGAATAGTCGAGTAATGGATGAACCAGGGGTACTGGCACGTTTATCGAATCAAACGTGACTCGTGGGAGAAAATGGAATCTGTTTCGAATCACTAATATCTCAAAAAGTGTGTTTTAGTCTAATATAGTTCAACACTTAGCGGTTTTAGGGTGGAAATGTTAAATAGTCATGTAATGGACGAACTGGGGGTACTGGCACGTCCATGGAGTCAAACATAACTTGTACGAACAAACATACCTATTTCAGATCACTAGCTCTCCAAAAGTGCGTTTTAGTCTAATAAAATTCAACACTTACTGGTTTTTAGGGTGGAAAAGTAAAATAGTTATGTAATGGATGAATTGGGGGCACTAGCATGTTCAGGGAGTCGAATGTGACTTATGGGAACAAACAGAATCCGTTTTAGATAACTAAGCTCACTAGAAGTGTGTGTTTTAGTCTAATAAAGTTTAACACTTAACAGTCTTTAGGGTTGAAATGTTAAATAGTCATGATCGGGAGTATCGGCACGTCTGTGGAGTCAAACGTGACTCGTACGAACAAACGGAATCCATTTCAGATCACTAGCTCTCCAAAAGTATGTTTTAGTCTAATAAAGTTCAACACTTAGCAGTTTTTAGGGTGAAAATATAAAATAGTCGTGTCATGGACGAACCAAGGGTACCGACATATCTGTGGAGTCGAACTTAACTCGTGGGAACAAACGAAACTCGTTTCATATCACTAGCTCTCCAAAAGTGTGTATTTTAGTCTAATAAAGTTCAACACTTAGCGATTTTTATGGTGGAAATGTTAATTAGTCGAGTAATGGAAGAACCGGAGGTACCAGCACGGTTGTCGAGACGAATGTGACTCGTGGAAACAAACGAAATTCGTTTAGGATCTTTAGTTCCAATTTGGGTTAAATAGTACAAGTTTAAAACTTTTAACTGCTATTAATTTTTGTATTCATTAATTTATACATATATGTATTGAATATATATCTTATGCCTTTTGTTTTCTTCTATAGGTTCTCGTACCTTCGGAGGTTGATGTTGAGACCTGAGACGATGATGGCACCAACTTGGCGGACTCGTGATTTGTTGTTTTCTATTTATTAGTATTGTATTTTTGAGCGAAAAATAGTATTTTATTTATTTAATATGTATGTGATGATGGAGATTATGTAAGGCGTTTTAGCTTTTTTAGCCGTGAAAATAGGATTTTGCTTATGTAATTACAAAAACGTTTTGCTACAGGTAATACACAGGGAAATAACAAAAACTAAAATTTAATGAAACGATTGTATCACCGACGGATTATTCCATTTGTGATAGTTGTTGTTACATTATTCTTTTAATAAAAATGAAAATTGGTTTTTTTTTTGGAAAAATAGTATCCCCGACGAAAATATCCGTTGGTGATGCGTCTTGATTTTTTTAGGAAAAATATTATTACCGACAAATTATTCCATTGGTGATAATTTATTTTTTAATTAAAAAGAACCAAAATTAATATTTTCTATTCTAGTATCACCGACGGTGAGTCCGTCAGTAATAAGTTCTTTATTATTATTATTTATTAAAAAATACTAAAATTTAAGTTTTGGGAAGAGATATCACTGACAACTTATTCGTCGCTAATACTCGTCGGTGATACTAGTGTCTTCAACGGATATTAAGGCCGTCGGAGAAAAGTTGTATCACCGAGGAGGTTATACCCGACAAATTATCACCGACGGGCGTCCATCCGAGATAAGTATCACCGACGGTAAGTAGGGTATCACCAACCGCGTCGGTCCGTCGGTGATACCCATTTTTCTTGTAGTGAATGTCTTTAGATGCGTTAATTTCAAACTGACTGCTAAAATGATTGAAAAGGTGAGCTTGAAAGTGATTTTAGGGGTCACTGCATTTGTGACCAATATTCGTTAGGGATCCCTTGGTAAAAAAATGTTCTAAGGAATATTGTTTATTTTACACTTTTTTTTTGTTACAATTTGAAGGATTAATGGTTAGGGAAAAAAGCTCTCAAGCATAATATTGGCCCCTAGAGTCCCAACCATTTTCTACCATGGAACAGGTCTAGAGCATCCGTTAACCAATAAACAAGACCTTGACACTTTGATGAGTAATATTTTCTATTTGGTCTAATTTATCACAGGGCTACGTAGCAACTAAAAGCAAAAATAATTGTCTCAAAATGCTTAAAGAAGGAATCTCTTATACATATTTCTTTAAATTATTTTCTATTAGATATTTGAGGAATGTTGAGGGATTCATGGTCAAAGGGATGGCTGTTCAGAGAGAATGAAGAGAAATGATCATAACTGATTAAAGTTTTTCATTTTTATAGGGAGTGATTAGAGGAAAAATATGAGGCTAAGAATTATATAGTCTAGCCATAGATTGCTACTTTACTATGTATGAAGTTGTTCATTAAAGTGGAACCTTGTAAGCTTTTTATCGAACGAACACATAATACTAATAGTTTGTTCAAATCTCCAATTATACAAACTAGGCTATCTCAAAATCTCAAATATATATTGTTGGGTTTTTTGACTAAGAATTAAAGATTGAAGATTTCAACTTCAGCAGATTTAACACCTAGGCGCAAGCTTTGCATGCCTAGGCGCAGACCCCTGTGCCTAGGCACGGACCACCCGTGCCACGACCGGTCGAATGTCAGGAAGTTCACCATTTTGGAGCGAGCCGCGGTGCCAAGTCTACCTGAAACCAGATTTTGTGCTTCTTCAGCTGATGTGTTATTTTGGTTAAAATGCACATGTTCACTTAGACCACTTAGAGGGCCATGATTGTTTGGTTCTCAAGATATAAGGGTTGAGATTGGTTTCAAGTTGGGTATGGTAGTTATTGCTCTATATATAGGGTTATCTAGGAGCAATAACTAACAACATGAAAAGAGGGAACTTGTATCAAATACACAAGTGTTCTTCTCATTCCCATATTGGCTGGTGTTTAGAGAGAAAGACTCTCAAATCTTTAGAGGTTTTCTAGTGAGAGAGGGTATACAAGATTTGGGGTTATAGGGCTTTGTAATTGAGATTTTCTTGGGAAAAATTCCAAGGAAACACTTAGTTCTTATCTCTTTCTTTTCTCTTCTCTCATTCATCAAGAACACATGGTTTTTGAAGAGGTGTTGCTGTTATTGTAAGAACTCCATTGATTTAGTGCAGAGAGCTCAGAGGAGCTCACGGGGACGTAGGCAATTTGTCGAACCTTGATAACAATTGCTTATGTTTTCTCTTTTTTGGTTTGATTCTTGTTTTGGTCCAAATCATTCTAGATTTGGGTGTGTTGACCCTTGCTTGTATTTTAATGATGGCAAAACACAACTGTTATTTAACTAACATGTTTAAACTAAGTTGTATTAAGGATCAAACACATTCAACCAAGGAACAAAGTGCAAAAACTCGAACCAAATCAAGTATCAAGTGAAGACTGAAGATCTAGTATAGGTCTTAAGGTTTAGAACCAATGTAAGTCTCACTCATACATTGTATTAGCTTGTTCAATGGCTCGAACACAAAAGGTTTTTCTAAAACCATTATTTTTAAATGTTTTTAATGAACAACATAAGAAAAACTGGGTTGGAAGACAACCCAGTCGACTGGTATATAGGTTAGAAGGAGTCGACTGGATGAAACAACCCAGTCGACTGGTACTTTGACCAGTAAGTTTCCAGTCGACTGGATGAATCAACCTAGTTGACTGGTAAAATGGATACAAAGTCCCCAGTCGACTGGATACCCAGAAGGTCTGAAAACGAGTATTTTTCAAGTGAACCCAGTCGACTGGTATCTCGACCCAGTCGATTGGTAGTTCAAAAATATGACCGTTGGACTCCAAATCTGAATGTTTTAAAGTAAATTTTTTTTCAAATTAAAGTCCTAAACGGCCATATTAATTGATTGCTATATAAACCCATTCAGTTAAGCATTCAATAACAAGCTGCAAATATTCAAAAAGAGTTGATTTCACATAATCAAGTTTATATACTCTTGAAACACAAAAAGCTTTGAAATAATCTTGTTGAGCCATTTCTTTAAGCTTTACTTTGAAAGAGAGACATTTCTGTTGTAATAAGCCTTCATTTGCTGTCTCTCTACATTTTACTTTACATCATCTTTGTAAAGGGATTACTTCCGAGAGGAAGGGGAAACTTCCAAAAGGAAGGGGATTGTTCGGTTTAAGCAATTCCTGTAATTTGCTTGTGTACAGTTTGTGCAACACCAGGCTAAGTTGTGCGACTAAGTTTTCTTAGTGGATTACTTCGAGGAGTTCCTTGAAGAGAGTGGACGTAGGGTCGGAACGAATCCGATATTGCCGAACCACTATAACTGTGTTTGCATCCTCTTTCCTTACACTCTTTATTTACAGCTCATTACTTGTATTTATTATTTGTTGCTTATCAGTTTTTATAAACTTGTATTAATTCCGCAAAAAAGTTTTTAAAAACCCTATTCACCCCCCCTCTTGGGTTGAAACCTCGAGCTACAATTGGTATCAGAGCCTCGTTCTCTTTATTAGGCTTAAAATCCTAGAGTTGATCTAATGGCAGCAAATAGCTACTCTGAGGGACACTCTTATACTAGACCACCATTGTTCAATGGCTCAAATTATAACTATTGGAAAAATAGAATGAAAATCTTTGTCGAAGGACAAGATTACAATCTATGGAGAATTATAGAAGAAGGACCTAAAATTCCTTCAAAAGAAATAGTTACCGGAGAGACTCTTCATACAATGCCTAAACTCAAAACTGAGTTTACTGACGAGGATTGTAGAACAATGTCTCTCAATAGCAAAGCAACAAGCATGCTACATTGTGCATTAGATATTTTTGAATATAACAAAATATCTGCATGCGTTTCTGCTAAAGAAATATGGGACAAATTACAAGTCACATATGAAGGAACAAGAGAAGTAAAAAAGTCTAAAATTTACATGCTAATTTCTGAGTATGAATATTTTAAGATGTCTCCTAACGAAACCATTTCTAAAATGCACTCACGATTCACCACTATTATAAATGGTTTAAAATTGCTTGGCAAGAATATTGAGGAAGTTGAACTAACCAGAAAAATCTTAAGATCTCTGCCACCAGAATGGAAACCAAAGAGGACAGCCATTCAGGAGGCCAAAAATCTTGACAAGCTTGATGTTGAGACGCTGCTTGGGTCATTATTGACATACGAGATGGAAGAAATGACTCCCATCATCAATGATGATGAGAAGAAGAAAAAGTAAATTGCTCTCAAAGCTTCTACGAGCAACAAAGAAAAGGAATTAGAACAAGAAGCAGAGAGCAGTGAAGAGGATGGTGAAATGGTTTTAATCACCAGACGATTCCATAGGTTCTTGAAGAAAAGCAAGAAACCTTACTCAAAGGATCCCACCTCAAAAAGGGAACCACTTATGTGCTATGGCTGCAAGAAGCCAGGACATATAAAAGCTGACTGTCCAGTTTCAAACAAACCATACAAGGGCTTCAAGAAGAAAGCTATGGTAGCAACTACCTAGAGCGATGATGAAGAAGATGAGTCATCAGACAAAGAAATCGGATACGAGGAAATTACCAACCTTTGTTTGATGGCAATCGATGATGAAAGTGAGGTAACATCTTCTCCCTCTTCAAAAAATAATATTGTTACTAGTAGTGAAGAACTGCTAGAAGTCATAAATGAAATGCATGAAGAATTAAAGAAATTTGATTCTAGAAATGCTGTTCTTAAGAAAGAAGTATCATATCTTTCTAAAGAAATGATAATTCTTAGAGAAGAAAAAGAAAAATTATCATCCTTACTGTATGATTTGTCTCAAGATTTTCTTAAAGATGAAAATGAGAATTTAAAAAATAAAATTTCTGAATTAAACAGCACTATATCTAGACTTATGCTTGGTAAAGAAAAACATGATGAAGTGCTCTCTTCCCAAAGATTAAGTGGAGGAAAATTTGGTGTAAGATATTCTCCATTGGGAAAACAAAAAACAAAAGAGAGCTTATTCATGAAAGCCTCTTGTGTAGATGGAGCTTCTACTTCAAAAGCTCCTAGCATTGTTAAAAGCACTCCCTCGATAAATGCTAGGAAGTCTAGAAACTTAAATGATCATACTAAATTGAAGCATCCTAAAAATACTCATGCTTATATGTATGCTCATTCTAGAAATGCTCATACACATTCTAGAAATAATTATCATGCTCATTCTAGGAACAATGTGTATAATCAAAGAATGCATTATGCTCGTGCTCATCCTAGGAATTATCATCATGGGTATCCTAGAATGTATCATCATACTCTTTATAGAAACGACATGAATTTTCATACTCCTTACCATAGAAACATGTATCCTAGGAACTTTTATCCTAAGGATTATAGGAATTCACATGTAAGATATCCTAGAAATTTCTATGACTATCATGCTAGGACTGTGCATCATCAACTTGTTCATAGAGCACCTCATGTTAAGAAAGTATGGGTCTCAAAAGGAACAGTATTTTCAAGGACTAACCCCAAAGGACCCAAGATATTTTGGGTACCTAAAAGTGCTATCGTATATCCTTGTGTGATGTAGAGTTGCCTTCACACCAAGGAGAAAGGTAACTGTTGGTACCTTGATAGCGGTTGCTCGAAGCATATGACCGGTGATAAAAGCATATTCAAGGAGCTAACTCTAAGAGATAGTGGACTTGTGACCATTGGAGACAATACTAAAATAAAGATCATCGGGCATGGAAAAGTCGGTAATGATTTCTCAACCTTAGATAATGTATTGCTAGTACAAGGCCTTAAGCCAAATTTACTTAGCATTAGTCAATTATGTGACAAAGGATACAAAGTCACATTCGAGACCTCTCATTGTCTAGTTATAGACATCAAGAGCAACAAGATCAAATTCATTGGCCATAGACATGAAAATGTCTATATAGTTGATTTGAAATCCTTGCATTCTGATAATGAAAAATGTTTTCCTGCTTTTAGTGAAAATCCATGGCTATGGCATAGAAGGCTTGGTCATGTAAACATGAATTTGCTAAAAATTGTTTCAAGAAAAGATTTAGTTATTGGACTTCCTAAAATCAATTTTGAAAAAGATAAAATTTGCAATGCTTGTCAAACGGGAAAACAAACTAGGATCTTCTTTAAAGCAAAAAATGTAGTCTCAACTACTAGACCTTTGGAACTTTTGCATATGGACTTATTTGGTCCATTAGTACCATTAGTCTAGGTGGCCATCAATATGCTCTTGTTATTGTTGATGACTATTCAAGATATACCTTTGTTATTTTTATTGCTTATAAGGATGGAGCTTTCAAAGGATTTGAAAAGTTTTGCAAAAAGGTACAAAATGAAAAAGGAATTTGTATTTCAAGCATAAGAAGTGATCATGGCAAAGAATTTGAAAATCAAAGCTTTTCAAAAATTTGTGATGAAAATGGAATTAATCACAACTTTTCAGCTCCTATAAACTCCTCAACAAAATGGAGTTGTTGAGAGGAAAAATAGAGTTCTAGAAAAATTTTCAAGAACAATGCTTTGTGAAAATAATTTACCAAAATATTTTTGGGCTGAAGCCGTGAATACTTCTTGCTATATTTTAAATAGAATTTTGATAAGGCCTTTGCTTGATAAAACTCCATATGAACTATAGAAATGGAGAAAGCCCAATATTTCCTATTTTCGTGCTTTTGGTAGTAAGTGCTTCATCTTAAATAACAATAAAACTAACTTGGGTAAATTTGATTCCAAGACCGATGAAGGGATATTTTTAGGATATTCAACTACTAGTAAGGCTTATAGAGTTTTCAATAAGAGAACTCTAGTAGTAGAAGAATATATGCATGTAACTATCGATGAATCTAACCCAATGAGTAGTGGAGAAGTTTCCTTTAAAGATGATGCAGATTTTATTCCAAGAATGGAAACTCCTACTCCCATTGTTGACCCAAAAGTGAGTTCTCCCTCAAACAAATGAAGGGATGGCAACTCCCAATTTGGACCAAGCATCCTCAAGTCAACAAAAGGAAAAGCTACCCAAGGATTGGAGGTTTGTAAATCATCATCCAATTGCTCAAGTAATTGGTGATCCTTCACAAGGGGTAAGAACTCGCTCTTCCATTAGAAATATTTGCAATTTTGTAGCTTATTTGTCTCAAGTAGAACCTAAGACATTTATAGAAGCTGAAAAAGATAATGATTGGATAATTGCAATGCAGGAAGAGATAAATCAATTTGAGAGAAACAATGTTTGGAAACTAGTTCCAAGACCTAAAGATCATTCAGTTATTGGAACTAAATGGGTGTATAAAAATAAAATAGATGAAAATGGTATAGTAACTAGAAATAAGGCTAGACTAGTTGCTAAGGGATATAACCAAGAGGAAGGAATAGATTTTGATGAAACCTTTGCTCCCGTAGCTAGATTAGAAGCTATTCGAATGTTATTAGCCTTTGCATGCTTTAATAAATTCAAGCTATTTCAAATGGATGTGAAAAGTGCATTTTTAAATGGCTTTATAGAAGAAGAGGTTTATGTTGAACAACCTCTTGGATTTGTAAATCCTAGTATTCCAAATCATGTCTATAAGCTTTCTAAAGCTCTATATGGGTTGAAGCAAGCTCCAAGAGCATGGTATGAAAGATTAAGTAAATTTTTGATTGAAAATGATTTTGTAAGAGGTAGAATAGACACAACTCTCTTCACAAAAACTCACAAAAATGACACTTTGATAGTTCAAATATATGTTGATGATATTATATTTGGTGCTACTAATGAATCTATGTGTCAAGAGTTTGCAAAGTGCATGCAAGGTGAATTTGAAATGAGCATGATAGGAGAACTTACCTACTTCCTTGGACTGCAAATCAAGCAACTAAAAGGAGGTATCTTCATCAATCAACAAAAGTACATCAAAGATCTACTAAAGAGGTTCGGGATGGAAAGCTCAAAGCCAATTGGAACACCTATGAGCACAACTACTAAACTTGATCTTGATGAAGGAGGTAAAACTGTAGATTCTAAATATTATAGAAGCATGATATGTGCTTTACTTTATTTGACTGCAAGTAGACCTGATATAATGTTCAGTGTATGCATGTGTGCTAGATTTCAGTCTAATCCTAAGGAATCACATGTAGTTGCAGTAAAAAGAATCCTTAGATATCTACAAGGGACCCAGACCATAGGATTATGGTAGTCTAGAGAATCATCTATTGAGCTAGTAGGATATTTGGATGCTGATTTTGCTGGATGTAGGTTAGATAGAAAAAGTACAAGTGGAACATGCCAATTCTTAGGTGCTATGTTAACTTCTTGGTTTTCCAAGAAACAGAATTCCGTTGCACTATCAACTGCTTAGGTGGAATATGTAGCAGCTGACAGTTGTTGTGCCCAAGTATTATGGATGAAACAATAACTAGAAGACTATGGCATGAGTCTCAAAAATATTCCTATATTTTGTGATAATACTAGTGCCATCAACCTAATCAAAAATCCTATTCAGCACTCTAGAACCAAGCATATAGAGATTAGACATCATTTCCTAAGAGACTATACTAAAAAAGGTGATATAAGATTAGAATTCATTCCTTCGGAAGATCAAATAGCTGATATTCTTACAAAACCCTTAAGTGAAGCTAGTTTTTGTAAGATTAGAATGTTGATGGGATTGCTTGATTTTGATAAACTGAATGTTTGATTGCATTTCATTTCATCATTTGCATGTTTGACATTGAGTGAAAGAATATTAATCATTGTTTAATTTTTTCCCTCACTCAAAAATGTCATAGATAAACAAAATCGTGCAAAAAATTCAAGACTGAAAATTTTACTAAGGGTCCAGTCGACTGGTACATGTGACCCAGTCGACTGGTAAGTCTCTGCCTGATCTTCCAATCGACTGGTAATTTTGACCCAGTCGACTGGTAATTCTTTGCCAAATATTCCAGACGACTGGTAAGTCTTCTCCAGTCGTCTATAAGATCAAATCCTGTTTGGACCAATTTTTTGAAAAACTCTTGTCCTCCAGTCGATTGGTAAAGATAGCCCAGTCGACTGGTAACTCACTGCCAGTTTACCCAGTCATCTGGTAAAGAAACTGTTCATCTTTTCAAAGGGACCCAGTCGACTGGTATATCGACCCCAGTCGACTGGTATCACGATTCTATAAAAGGGACTGTTCATTTTCGCCATTTTTACGCCATTTTCAAAGAGCCCAAGCTTTCTCTCTCTAGAAAAATTCATCCTTTTGATCCAAAAACCATCCAAATCCCTTCTAAACACACCGATCTACTCATTCCTAAAGATATTTTTAACTTTCTACGGTTAAAATCTCTCATTTTTACCAAAATCACTTTTTCCAAAAACTCCAGATTTCTCCAAAATGAGTGACAAAATCCGTATAAAACTCACAACAAGTGGACCTAATGCGCCTAAAAAGCCAAGGTCTTCAAAACCTTCGGCTTCAGAGTAGAAAGGGAAGGGAGCAGCGGGCTCATCCAGCAAGGAGCCCAGAACAGAGTTGGAGCAGACTCTGTTTTACAGTCCAGCGGCTCATACGAGGTATAATTCTATAATCCGTCACAAGAAAATCATGACGGGTAGAGTCGTTGATTTCGACTCTATTCGTCATGGTAATTTCGATATTCTACCAGCCTTTGAGGCAATAAATCTGACCCCACTGGTCAGAATTCATGAAAAATATTACCCGCGACTGATTCACCAGTTCTATGCAAACTTGGTGAAACCTAGTCTTCTGGCTCTGAGATTCAGAACCAGAGTTAGCGGTGTGGAGTTTGAGGTCAACACTGACCTCTTGATGAGCATTCTGAGAATCCCTATAAGGGGGGTTCAATGGAGTCTAGACGGATAGCCAGAAAACTTTGAAGTTGAGGAGGCCTGTCGGATAGTCAGGGGCAACCCTAACTATGTGTACAGACCCACTACATTTCATACATGTAGTGACTTACCCCTTGACTCAAAGATGTTTCAGTTGATTATCAGTTGGACCATCCACCCAAGACTCGGGAGTCGAGGGTATCTATCTAAAATTGATACGGTATTGATTTGGTGCCTAAAATCTGGGCACCACTTCAATATATATCCTCTGCTGCTCGCCAACATGATAAACAGTGAAGCAAATGACTCTGAGTGTCTTCCTTATGGGATGCTCATTACGCTCATCCTCCAGCACTTTCGGGTACCTTTGCCTGCCTCCGAGGCTCAGGATATCGGATTGACGAACATCATCAACATCTCATCTCTGAAGAAGATGGGATGTACTATTCGTGAAGGGTTCCTCTATCCGAAGGCCGGAAAGCACCTAAGGATCCGAGAGGATGCGAGCGACAGTGATGAGGAAACTGATACAGCTGTTGAGATGGAGACGGATACCCGAGCACCTTCCATTGGTGACTCGAGTACTGGTCAGACTGGTTACGGCGACATCCTACGAGCTATCACGAGCCTCCAGATGACGATGGAGTCCAGTTTTCAGTCCATGCAGTCTGATTACCAGAGACTGAGCTCCTCCATAGACCACTTACGGGACGACTTCGAGTTACATCAAGAGCACACCGAGGGTTCCCTAGCTGAGATTAGGGAACTTCTTCGTGATAGCTCGGACTCTCCCGCACCTTGAGTCTCTATCTTTTGTTTGTACTTAGCGTTTTTTCAGTTCTTATCACATAGCACGGACATCTCATGTACTATTTTTTTTCTTAGTTATGGCTCTGTGAAGCCTTGATTGTATTGACTTTTTCTCTATGATGATATATTACTATTAGCCATATTTCTTGCATTCATTTACGCTATTTTTGATATGTTAGCATTGTTTTAAAACTCTGTTTGGTCACTAAAACTGCTATAAAATGCTTATACACTTGAAAACTTCCAGTTCTTCTCGGGAAGGCTTCCGAAATTCGAATGAAGCCAAATCTTCGCGTACAACTTTTTTTTCTTATACTCTATTTGATTGTATTGGCTAAGTAGCTTATTTTTTATGTTATACCCCCTTTGGTTGCTGTTGTCAAAACGGGGGAGAAAAATGAGAAAAACGAGAAAATCTAAGTAAACGCAACCAATGCATAGATTTAGGGGGAGCATTGCTCCATAACTTTGTAAAAATGTTTATTGATTGGTTGAGTTTGATTCTGGATTGGTTGAAAGAAATATAAATTGTGTTTGCTTGTTTACAGGGTGGTTTTACTCGAAAAACAGAGGAGACTCTGTCCAAATTTTTTAAAATCCTATCACTTAGCTTTTAAAACTGTTTTTACATTATCAGTTTTGTCATCATCAAAAAGGGGGAGATTGTTGACCCTCGTCCGTATTTTAATGATGACAAAACACAACTGTTATTTAACTAACATGTTTAAACTAAGTTGTATTAAGGATCAAACACATTCAACCAAGGAATAAAGTGCAAAAACTCGAACCAAATCAAGTATCAAGTGAAGACTGAAGATCTAGTATAGGTCTTAAGGTTTAGAACCAATGTAAGTCTCACTCATACATTGTATTAGCTTGTTCAATGACTCGAACACAAAAGGTTTTTCTAAAACCATTATTTTTAAATGTTTTTAATGAAAAATATAAGAAAAACTGGGTTGGAAGACAACCCAGTCGACTGGGTACATATACCAGTCGACTGGTATATAGGTCAGAAGGTACCCAGTCGACTGGATGAAATAACCCAGTCGATTGGTACTTTGACCAGTAAGTTTTCAGTCGACTGGATGAATCAACCCAGTCGACTGGTAAAATGGACAGAAAGTCCCCAGTCGACTGGATGATATATACCAGTCGACTGGATACCCAGAAGGTCTAAAAACGAGTATTTTTCAAGTGAACCCAGTCGACTGGTATCTCGACCCAGTCGACTGGTAGTTCAAAAATATGACCGTTGGACTCCAAATCTGAACGTTTTAAAGTAAATATTTTTCAAATTAAAGTCCTAAATGCCTATATTAATTGATTGCTATATAAACCCATTCAGTTAATCATTCAATAACAAGCTGCAAATATTCAAAAAGAGTTGATTTCACATAATCAAGTTTATATACTCTTGAAACACAAAAAGCTTTGAAATAATCTTGTTGAGCCATTTCTTCAAGCTTTACTTTGAAAGAGAGACATTTTTGTTGTAATAAGCCTTCATTTGTTGTCTCTCTACATTTTACTTTACATCATCTTTGTAAAGGGATTACTTCCGAGAGGAAGGGGAAACTTCCGAAAGAAAGGGGATTGTTCGGTTTAAGCAATTCCTGTAATTTGCTTGTGTACAGTTTGTGCAACACCCGGCTAAGTTGTGTGACTAAGTTTTCTTAGTGGATTACTTCAAGGAGTTCCTTGAAGAGAGTGGACGTAGGGTCGGAACGAATCCGATATTGTCGAACCACTATAACTGTATTTGCATCCTCTTTCCTTAAACTCTTTATTTACAGCTCATTACTTGTATTTATTATTTGTTGCTTATTAGTTTTTATAAACTTGTATTAATTCCACAAAAAGTTTTTAAAAACCCTATTCACCCCCCCTCTTGGGTTGAAACCTCGAGCTACAGGGTGTTTGAAGGTCACAACCTGGGATTCTTAGGTGATTTTTCAGCAGTGGTATCAGAGCAAGGTTCCAAGAATCAAAGGAAACTTCTTGAGGTGATTCAAGAACGGTGTAAGGATCAAGATTTGGTCAGGTTCTTGGGGATTCAAGAACTGTGTTGAGATCAAGATTTGATCGGTTTATTGAGGTTTAGAAGTTAGAGAGAAGAGATTTTTAAAGCAATTGTGGGTGCTGCATAAATCTTGGGATTTTTTCCTACAAAATTGGTTCAAACTTCATCGTTGAGAAGTTTGATGGAAAAGGAGACTTTACCCTTTGGAAGCGAAAAATCAAGGCGGTTCTTATGCAACAAAAGGTGGACTTGACGATTTGAGAAGAAGATGATTTTTCAGTAAGTATTACGTAGCTCCAACGGAACAAGATGAAGAAGATGGCGTATAGCACTATCTTTTTGCACGAGTCAAATAGTGTGACAAGGGAATGTGGAGATTTGGAAGATCCAGCTGTCATTTGGAAGAAACTAGATGAGTTGTTTCTTACCAAAACTCTCCTTAATAAAATCTATCTTTTAAAACATATCTTTGCTTTTAAAATGGATCCTAATAAAGAGTTGCAAGATAATCTTGATGTGTTTAATAAACTAGTTAAAGATTTGGCTAGTTGCAGCATAAAATTCCGGGATGAACAATTGGCTGTTATATTGTTGAATTCTCTTCCCGATTTTTTTGAAAGTTTGATTAATGCTATTGAATATGAAAGAGATACACTAACCAAAGAAATTGTGATTAATGCTATAAGGGCTCATGATTTCAAAACCAAGATGAGGGACGGATCAAGCAGAGAAGTTCTGTTCTTTAAAGGAAGGCCTGCAACTCAGAATGGCAGCAACAACTATGGCAACTACCTGGACAAACCAAAGGGTAGAGGACAAAGCCATGGAAGATCCCATTCTAAACCAAAGATTGGAGGAAAGCGATGATACTACTGCAATAAGAAGGGCCATTTCAAGAAAGATTGCAAGAAGATGTTAAAGGATGAGAAAAGAAGAGGCCATACCAAAAAAAGAGAGGCTTCGATTGCCAAGGGAGAACAGCAAGATGATGATGTCATTGTTATGTGCTCAAATGTGAGCGAAATGCAAAGCAGCGAGAAATAGATCTTGGATTCTGGGTGCACTTATCATATGTGTCCTCACCGTGATTGGTTCAAGAATTTCAAGAAAACCAATGAAGTAAAGGTTTTCTTGGGGAATAATACTTCTTGCCAAGTGAGGGGCATAAGAGACATCTAATTGAGGATGTTTGATGGAGTTACAAGGCTGCTGTGGAATGTGAGATATCTTTCGGATTTGAGAAGAAATTTGATCTCATTGGGGCAGCTAGATTCTATGGGGTACACATACAAAGTAGAGGGAGGAAAGATCAAGATAACCAAGGGAGCCTTGGTGGTGATCAAAGCAGCGATAAAGGATGGTCTCTATGAGATGATTGGAGAGACAAAAATCAAGGATCAAGCAGCAAGCTTGATGGCTGAGATTGATAAGGCGGTTCTTTGGCACAATCACTTGGGATATATGAGCGAAAAGGGGCTGCAAGTTCTCAGCAATGATGGTTTATTTGAGGGTGACAAGGTAGAAAAACTTGATTTTTACGAGAGTTGTGTTCTTGGGAAGCAACATCGGGTTAGCTTCAACACCAGAGTGCACAAATCAAAGGTTATTCTTAACTATATTCATGCCAAACTTTGGGGACCAGCAAGAACACCAACACAATGAGGTAATCTTTACTTTCTTTCTTTGATTGATGACTATTCTAGAAAGGTTTGGCTTTATTTGTTTAAAAATAAATTGGATGTTTTGAATAAGTTTGTGGTGTGAAAAAGTTTGCTGGAAACTTAAACGGGCAAGGTAGTTAAGGTTTTGAGAACCGATAATGGCTTAGAATTTTGCAATCAGGATTTTAACAAATTTTGTGAGTTAAATGGGATTATAAGACATAGAACGGTTGTGAAAACCCCTCAGCAAAATAGAGTTGCTGAGAGAATGAATAGAACCCTTTTGGACAAGGTTAGGTGCATGATTATTGGATCCGATTTACCCAAGTGTTTTTGAGGGGAAGCTGTGTCTACTGCTGCGTATTTGGTTAATAGATTACCCTCTAGAGCCCATTAATGAAGGCCAAGCTCAAGACATCAAGAGGAGGTTGAACTAGAAGAAGATGATGCAGCAAATCAGAATTATTATCAGCTCACAAGAGACCGGGAAATGAGGCAGATCAAACCACCTTTGAGATATGGTTTTGCTGATGTTATTGCAACAGCTCCTTATTCAGAAGGAGGGATAATCAACTATGAACTAGAAACTACATTGATGCCATGGGATGTAAGGATTTGTCAAGATGGAAGCTAGCTATGGAGGAGGAAATGCATTCTTTGAGGAAGAACAACTGTTGGGAATTGGTGTCTAAACCAGAAAAACGGAGAGTTGTGGATTGTAAGTGGATTTACAAGATCAAAGAAGAAAAAACTCCAGGGGATAAAGTCCGGTATAAGGCTAAGCTAGTGGCGAAAGAGTTCATACAAAGAGAAGGCATAGATTTCATAGAAATTTTCTCATTGGTTGTGAAATACAAGATGATAAGGAAAGTGTTAGCTATGGTGGTCCAATTTAATTAGGAGATTGAACAAATGGATGTGAAGACAGTGTTCTTACATGAAGAGCTTGATGAGACCATCTACATGAGACAACTCGAAGGCTATGAGGAAAGAAGGTAGGGGGATTTGGTGTGCAAATTAAAGAAATCTCTCTATGGCCTGAAGTAATCACCTTGGCAGTGGAATAAGAGGTTTGATTCTTTTATAACTAGCTTGGGTTTCATGAAGAGCTACTATGATTCGTGCTTGTACTACAAAGGTCACAAAGTGGAGGAAATGGTGATTACGCTCATCTATGTTGATGATATGCTATTGGTTGGTAGCAGTAAGGAGAGGATAGAAAGGTTAAAGTCTTAACTCAGTTCGGAGTTTGAGATGAAGGATCTTGGTCATGCTCAAAAGATCATTGGGATGAGTATAATCTGGGAAAGGGATAGAAACAGGTTGAAGGTTTCTCAGACTTCTTACATAGAAAAGATGGTGTATAAGTTCTCTATGGAAGATAGTAAACTAGTAAAAATTCCCTTTGTTGGTCATTTCAAGTTCTCCAGCGATCAATGTCCTAGTTTGGATAAGGAGAAGAAGGAAATGGAAAAGGTCCCTTACTCTAGTGCAGTTGAATCAGTCATGTTCACCATGGTAAGCACTAGACCTGACATTTCTCATGCCATTAGTGTTCTCAGCAGGTTTATGAGTAATCCCGAAAAGGAGTATTAGCTTGGGATAAAGTGATTGCTGAGGTATTTGAAGGGAAGCTCAGATGTGGGGCTTGTTTATGAGAAGAATGGGTAAGTCCATCTGGTTAGAAGGTTATGCAGATTCAGACTATGGAGCAGACCAGGATAAGATAAGACCGATTACCTCATACTTTTTCAACTTAAACGTATGTTGTATAAGTTGGAAAGCTCAGTTGCAGCTAGTGGTAGCACTCTTAACAACCGAAGCAGAGTATATAGCAGCAACAGAAGCTATTAAGGAGGCTATGTGGTGTAAAGGGTTGTTGGAAGAGTTGAAGGTCCTAAAAGAGCAGGTGGTGGTGTATTCAGATGGCCAAAGTGCATTGCATTTGTGTAAGAATCTGGTGTTCCATGAGAGGACTAAGCATATGGATGTTTGGTATCATTTCATTTGGGAAAAGGTTACGGAAGGAAGCATTAATGTGGACAAAGTAGCAACGGAAGAAAATCCTGCAGATTTAGGCACTAAAGTTCTAACTTTAAGCAAGTTCAATCATTGCCTTGAACTTCTTAGAATTGGAATCGGATGATGTGGTGACTTATGTTGAGTTTGGATCCTGAGTTCTCTGCACAATTGGTTCGGGTTTAATTGCTTAGACAAAGGTAGAGTTTGTTGGGTTTTTTGTCTAAGAATTAAATATTGAAGATTTCAGCTTCAGTAGATTTGGTGCCTAGGCGCAAGCTTTGCATGCCTAGGGGGGACCCCTGTACCTAGTCACGGACCACCCGCGCCGCGGTCTGCCGAATGTCAGGAAGTTCACCATTTTGGAGCGCACCGCGGCACACCCTGTTCCGCATCGCGGCGCGAAGTCTACCTAGAACCAGATTTTGTGCTTCTTTAGCTGATGTGTTATTTTGGTTAAAACGCACAGGTTCACTTAGACCACTTAGAGAGCCATGATTGTTTGGTTCTCAAGATCTAAGGGTTGAAACTGGTTTCAAGTTGGGTATGGTAGTTATTGCTCTATATAAAAGGGTTATCTAGGAGTAATAACTAACAACAAGAAAAAGGGGAACGTGTATCAAATACACAAGTGTTATTCTCATTCCAAGATTGGCTGGTGTTTAGAGAGAAATGCTCTCAAATCTTCAGAGGTCTTTCTAGTGAGAAAGGGTATGCAAGATTGGGGTTGTAGGGCTTTGTAATTGGGATTTTCTTGGAGAAAATTCCAGGGAAACACTTAGTTCTTATCTCTTTCTTTTCTCTTCTCTCATTCATCAAGAACACATGGTTCTTGAAGAGGTGTTGCTATAATTGTAAGAACTCCATTGATTTAGTGCAGAGAGCTCAGAGGAGCTCACAGGGACGTGGGCAATTTGCCAAACCTCGATAAATATTGCTTGTGTTTTCTCTTTTATGGTTTGATTCTTATCTTGGTTCAAATCATTATAGATTTGAGTGTTTGAAGGTCACAACCTGGGATTCTTAGGTGATTTTTCAACATATATTATATGAGCATTTTTCTTAAAAAAAATACATATTTGAGCCTTTAGTTTCTAGTTCGATTTAGTGCTTTTTATTAATTTCTTTGGTAGTAACTACTAGCAATGATAAAAAGAAAATCTATGATTTAATTACCTTTACCTTTAATAAAAAAGATACAAGTCCTGTGCTTGTTATGCTCCTAGAAAAGTGGAACAAATGGTTAGTTCATACTTTTTCTCTTTTTTTATTATTAGCTTTGAACCCGTGCAAATTCATTGAAATATTTTGTTCATGAAAACAAAATGTGAGAATAAACATTAATTAAAAAATAATTTATTTTATCATAATAAACATTTGAATCAAGTAAAAAAAATATTGTTAAAAAAGAAATAAAGATATGGATACATTTCTAATTTAAAGCCTTATTTTTTGTTGTTTAAATATCCATGCAATAGTGCATGCTGCAAAAAGAGAACCAATTTCCTCCCCTTATGTGGCATTATATTAATCGTAGCATAATAAAAGTTAATTTTGATGATAAATTTTGTGTCGTTTTATATCTGTATATAACTATCTTCTCATTTAAAATCATTTACCATGTTATTCTCATTTACACCAATCGATGTGATTGATGGTTTATTTGTCATCCAACATATTAACTGTTTTTTTCCTAAGATAACAATATTTAGTTTAGTTTATATTAAAATAGTGCCTATTTTTTTTTGCTAATATCTAAAATAAAATTTAATTAATTTTAAGATATATAAATGTAAGTATGCCAATTTGGAACATATTTTTTAGATAATATTCTAAAATTTTAATATTTAAAATTAAAATAAACAAAAATTTCATTAAAAATTTAAAAGATATTTACAAAAATTGAAGCAGATGGTATGACTTTTAAAAGATATTTACTAAAATTGAGGTAATTATGGATAAATATTTTTAAAGACAACAATATTCATGATATGGTTAATTTTGATTAAAATAAGATGTATTTATTTATTTTTTATTTTTTTGCTAAAGAAAAATCCATTAAATAAATATACTAATCATATATTTTATCAATATATATTAAATTTTTTTATCACTATTATATTTAAATTTTGTATATTTCAATATTTAAGATTAACTCATTTCATTATAAAAAGTTTGCATTTTTTATTGCCTTTATCTATATTTATTACCTTTTTTCTCCTTATTATATTCAAAAATTTTTTTTTTATCTAATAGCTTTTCAACTAATTATTATATCCAAAAAAAATTATTAGAGCTTTTTTTTATCTATTAGCTTTTTCATTTTCTCAACATATTTAAATTTTATATCTATTCATTATACTAAAATTTGACATATTTCAATATTCAATCTATCTTATTTCATCTTAATATTCCTATATTTTTATCTATTAGTTTTATTTATATCTTTCAGCTTTTTTTATTCAAAATGTGTATCTCAATATACAGATTATCATACTTCAACTAAAAAATCTTTTATTTTTATCAATATTTATTAACTCTTTGGCATGGTTTAAGTAATACTTTAATCTCCATCTAAAACATTATCTAAACCAGACCTTTATCACCTCAATATATTCAAATTTTTATATTTTAATATCTAAACTTATCTTATTTTATTTTAAAAATCTTAATTTTTTCTATTAGCTTTTTCTCTCAGATTTTTTTTTTATCTAATTGCTTTTCAACAACTCATTATATTAATTTTTTTTATAAAACCATTTATATTTATCTACTAATTTTTTTTTTGTTTCTTAATTATACTAAAATTTTGTATATTTTCATATTCAATTTATCTTATTTCATCATTAAAAAACTATATTTTTTATCTATTATTTTTGTCTATATTTATTAGCTTTTTTATCTCCTCGTTATAATCAAATTTTTTATATTTCAATATCAAACTTATCTCACTTTATCTAAGCAATAGGCTTAACAATATTTAATAATTTCTTTTATCTCCTCATTGGTGTATATTTCTGTTGGAAATCACCTTGACAAGATGCCCAGGTGGTGATCTTCCAAACACCCAAGTCTTGAATGACTTGTAGAAAAGAAAACAGCAATCGAACACAAGAACAGAAAATCAAAGAAAGAAAAGAAGACAAGCAATTGTTATCGAGGTTCGGCAATGTGCCTACGTCTCCATGAGTTCCTCCGAACTCTTTGCACTAAATCAATGGTTCTTACAAAGTTACAGCAACCCCCTTCAAGAAACCACAATGTTCTTGAAGAAACCAAGAAGAGAACTAGAAAGTGATAGACCTATTACAAAGCTTTCTATCAATTCTATACTACCCTCTCTTCTTTACAACCAGCCTCTCTACAATGAGTCCCTATTGTGTTTTGTGTCTTTGCACTCTCACACAATTCTCTCATCCACACACATGTCTCACAAGTTACATTACATCTTGTGTCACAACCTTATGTTTGTGGTGTTGAGATTGAACCTAGGTGACCCTTTATATAGTGCACCAACTTCTTGTCCAATCTTGTGTGTTATTCTCCACCCTTAGATCTTGATGACCACTTAACCATGGCCCTCTATCAATCCTAAGTTGTGCTGTGCATTTTGGCCTTGCATTCACGCACCTAAGAGAAGGCTAAAGCATGCTGTCCATGTGTGCCGGCCAAAGCTGCAGCGCCGCGCTGCAGCTCCAAGTTTCTGTCCCTTGTGCTATTCCTGCCAGGTTCCAGCGCTGCAGCTCCAAGTTGTTGTCCCCTTCACACAACACCCTTATGCTTGTGTGCAGAAGTGCGCACACTAGTGCGCATGGCCTTCCCTTGCTCCAAAATGAAGCACACACATGTGTGCAGCCTTCTAACTTGCTGAACTTTGATCCTCCACCTTTGGTTTAGACTTTAACCATCATTGAACCATACTTGGACCTGTTCAAACCTTAACCATGTTTGAACCATGTTTAAACCTTAGACAAATACCAACAATTTCAATATTCAAACTTATAAGTTATTTCATTTTAAAATTTTTGTTTTTGGGTTTATTACCTTAATCTATTTCTATTAGCTTTTTTCTTATTATATTAAGAGAATTTTTTATCTATTAGTTTTTTAACTATTCTTTTTTTTTATTAGAGCATTTGTTTATCTATTAGCTTTATTTATATTTCTAAGCTTTTTTATCTTCTCATTACAATCAAATTTTATACTATTTCAATATTTAGCTTATCTTATTTCATCTTAAGAATCATATAATATTTATCTATTAACTTTATGTATATCTCTAAGCATTTTTATTTCTTTATTATATTCAAATTTTGTATATTTTGTTATATATTTGATCTTAAATCATCTTTAAACTTGTATTTTTTTTTTATCTAAAAGGTTTATTTATATCAATTACAATCATATGAGAAAAGATACATGAAAATGAATCCTACTTATATTAGGAAGAAAAAAAACTAAAATATTGCACTTAATTGGTACTAGTAAAATTAATTCTATTTTTCGAGAGGAAAAAGTAATAGAGTTTTAAATTTTAAATAATAAGATTTCTGAATGCATATGAAGTCTTTAATAAGTTATTGATTATATCAGATAAACTCTTGTGTGAGATACAATTATTTGAAATTTAAATTGACAATAAAAAATTGACAAAATTTATATGATAATTAGCATTGGATCTCATGTAATATAAAATATAATTTAAATTTAAATAAAAAATTTATAGGTCAAATTTATCTTACATTCAAAAGTTTAGTTTCTACAACAAAAAAAAAACTTATGATGTTCATATTAATAAATCTGTAAAAATAAAAAGTGTCAATGTATACATCTATGTCATTGTCTATGTGAAACTTTTATTTGAAAAGAATACAAAATTTGATAGGATAATGATTATTAACTTTACATAATACTGTTAATAGAGTTTGATTTTTTTATAAATTAGCTCCTATGCCTGTGCGATCTTACAATGTTTTATTTTAAAAAACATTTCATGTGACCACTGAGAAGTTGAAAAGACTATTAGGAAAGAAAAATTTGCAAAAAAAAAATATATTTTGCTATTATGAAAGTTATAACTTCATTTCCAGCATAAAAGTATTTTTAGAAGGATTTAAAAAAACCAAAAACTCAACCCCAACAATCAAATAAATATTGTACAGAAATTTTACTAAATTTTTTCTTCACATTTTTTTTTTCAGTTTTCCGTTAACAAAAAAAGGAAAAGGGAGAAAGAGAAATCACCATAGCATAATAGCTTTATGAATTCTTCATATTCCATTATAATATCTCTGTAAACTCAAAACAAAGAAAGAATTGTACAAAAAATATTAACTTTTTGCTATTATGAAAGTAGGAACTTCATTTGCAACATAAAAACAGTTTTAGAAGGATTTAAAAAAAAAATGAAAACTCAACCCTAACAATCAAATGAATACTGTACATAAATTTTACTAAATTTTTTCTTCAACAATCAACAAAAAGGAAGCAAAGATTATTGGGTTTAAAGGAACTTACAAAACCAAGTCTTAATAATCTTTCTCTATTGTTAATAATCTTTGTTATGCAATAATTGAAACAATGCAAGTACATTAAGTATAGAAATCAGCATAAACTTAAAAGAATAAAATTATAAATATGAATATAAAAAAATATAATATAATAATCAGTAAACCTTTCATTTAACTTGTTGTTCAGTAGAGAAATGAAAATATAAGAACAATGAAATAATATACCATATTTAAATGAAACTAAACATTGATTAACTAATGAGATAAATATTATAGATAATTATCAATATAAAAAAATATTTGTAGATAAGATGAGAGTTAAATTTATTTAAATAAGAATAAGTCCAACAAATAAACTTTCAATTTCAAATAATATCTTATCTTAACCAAGACAATCTCCGCCTTTAAATAAAAATAAGTTCAAATTTAAATGGATATAAATAAAAACAATATCCTAGTATTTTCTTAGAACCGAAAATGAAAAAGATTGTCCCAACGTACTTAAGATAATAATTATTTTTTTATAAGTAAAAAAAAATTATATCAAAATTGTAATCATACCATGTGCCCGGTGAGATCATTGATAAATGTTCAATCTTTACGTAAAAATATCTAAATTTCGGCAGTGCTTTTTTTAAAATGTACTTCAACAATGTTTTTTTTATACAAAATATCAATATTTTAATTGATAGGATAATGATTAACTTTACGTAATACTATCATTAGAGGCTGAATTTTTATAAATTTAACTCTTATGCCTATGTGATCCTACCATGTTTTATTTAATTTTTTTTCATGTGATCGCTGAGAAGTTGAAAATGCTAGAATTTTATAGTAGATTTATATGATTAATTTTTTAAAAGTGTGGTTATTGTTAATTGAGAGATTAAATAATTTTGTTAGTTAAAGATAAATTATGAAAATATTTGAATTTGGAAGTAAGTATATTTTATTTGAATGCAAGTATCTTTTAATTGATAGGATAATGATTAACTTTACATAATACTATTATTAGAGGCTAAATTTTTATAAATTTAACTCTTATGCCTTTGTGATCCTATCATGTTTTATTTAATTTTGTTTCATGTGATCGCTGGGAAATTGAAAAGGCTGGAATTTTATAGTGGTATATGATTAAATTTTTAAAAGTGTGGTTATTGTTGATTAAGAGATTAAATAATTTTGTTAGTTAAAGAAAAAACATGAAAATATTTGAATTTAAAAGTAAGTATATTTTGTTTGAATGCAAATATTTTTTTTCTAAAAAGTAATTTGATAAGTATATTTTATTTGACTGCAAATATATATATTTTTTTAAAAAGTAATTTGATAAGTAAATAATATGTCTATATCAGCGTCCACGTCATTGTGTGTGTGTGTATTATATCTTCACAATTGACATCTAAAATCATAATATTGAAAATATCTTTCAAATGCTATGTTAGTTGTCGAACAGCTTCTTGTTCTGACTCAACTTTGTCATTACTTAATTTTTCCCAAAATTTTAAGTATTCTTCGGTTTGATTACTTTTATTCAGTAGGACCTCCACAAATGTCTAGACAACTCCATTTTTAGCTTGTTCAAATCCATAATTTGGCTCATCTAGACTAAACTTTTGTGTTATGTCAATTAAAAATGTCTTGTAACAGATACAGACCAGTCTTCATATATGTAATAACAATAATTAAAAATGTTATTATCAAAATTAAATTAAATAACTTTTTAATAAAATATTATTTAGAAATTCTCTGCATTGGTGATTGAAATATTTAAGAATAAACCTTAAATATTATAGTACTATTAGTAATACTTTGGTTCACAAAATTTATGCTATCGAACTCATTTCTATGTATAACTAATTAAGTTTCATATATAATTTAGTAGTTGATAACACAAAATTAAGTTAAATGAAATGTAAATAATTGAAGAGTTGATACAAATTTAATTAAATTAACATACCTTGGAAAAAGGTGAATAATGAAAAAAGTTGAGGAATTAAAAATTTGGAATTGATCCAACCTAGTTTAATTTTCAAAAAATGAAAGAAAATGAGATGAAATTATAGAGATAAATATCAATCAATTCTATAAACAACCCCTCTTTTTTGATAAATATCAAAATCCACTACATTTTTTTCCCTACAAACAACTCTTCTTACCAAACAAATTTGTACATCTGACGGAAACCAAAAGGTCTATGAAAATTTCAAATAAAGTAGGGAGATCATTTGATCATTTTGTAGAAAGAATCCATAGAATCCAAAATCCAGGGTACATCACATCTAATTCCAGATACATAAGATATGAAAGTAGACATGATCAGTTCTACAGAAATCAGCATGCTGGCATGAACACTGTACTGATAATAGAAAATTTGTATGATTAATATATGATAGCCTTTGCCACACAATTACAAAATAATAAAAAAGAGAACACCATAAAAAATCATTTAGGATAAAAATGTTTGCCTTTCTAATAGTCTACTTTAGTTTTTCTGATCAAGTAATGATCGATTTACCTTCCTGAAATATTCAAGGCCTTAGGACCCAACAATCAAATAAACAATGGACAAAAATTTTACTAAATTTTTTCAACAATCAACAAAAAAGAAGCAAAACAATCTTTGTCTTTAGATAAAAATAAGATTATAATAAGATCAAATTTGTAGGATAGCTTACGATAGGAATTTTTATAATTAATGGAGAAAAATATATTTGAACTAAGAGATATTTTATTTTTAAACGGGTTAAAAAGAAAAGTGTAAATACACAAAAAGAAAAAATGATGGGAACAATAGATGGTTAATGGACAGCGCACATTACTTGATTAGGAGTTCGAAATCAAACCAAAAAATTGATTTATTGAAACTATCGATTTTAATTTTTTTTACATTTTCAATTATTGGTTTGGTTACGTTTTTTTTTTTTTTTTCATATACCTGGCTAAACGAATTGAATCAATTATGTACACATAAATATAAAAAATATATGTATAACTGACAATAATGTTTTTTACTAAATTTGTTCAACAATCAACAAAAAAGAACTTTGTCATAATTTTTGTATTATATATAAAATTGAATGAAATCAAATCAAGACTTGTTAATTGATGAATCTAGTTCATAGGCTTTTTTGGATTTCTCTATTTTGTTTTTAGATTCAACCTTTGTTTTTGAAAGTATTTTGTTTTATATAGTATGTAATTATTTGGGGTTTCTCTCAATTCTTATAATCCAAAAACACAGAGTAAAAGACTAGAAATAAGAGATCAATACCAAAATAAAATCTGCAATAAACTTCAAAGATAATAAAAAAAAATATCAAATACCTTTATCGATTCTACTAATCAAATATTTCTTGAATGATACAAAATCAAGTTATAATAATCTTTCTATGTTATTAATAATATTTGTTTTGCAATAAATGAAACAACGCAAATATATTAAGTATACAGATCAACATAAACTTAAAAGAATAAAATTATAAACGTGAATATAAAAAAATAAAAATAATAATCATTATACCTTTCTTGTTGTTTTGTAAAGAAATAAAAATATAAGAATAGTGAAGAATAAATTATATTTAAATAAAAATAAACACTGATTAACTAATGAGATAAATATTATAGATAATTATCAATATAAAAAAATATCTATAAATAAAATAGCGTGAGATTTAAATTTATTTAGTTAAATATAAAATTTCAAATAATATTTTATCTTAAGCATCACAATCTCTCCTCCAGATAAAAATAAGTCCAAGTCTAGATGGTGATGCCTATCGCATCAATTGTAAGCTTAGTTTATCAAACAGCCAGCTTGTGACATATCAGCAAAATGGTTAGATTTTTCTTTCACAAATTATTTACGTCAAAATTAATCGTAATTAATTATACATTTATTTTGTGCTTGTTTGATATATAAAAATAACATAAAATAACCTTGCCATAATTAGCTTGTGACATATTAGTAACTTTGCCACAATTTTTGTATTAAATATATAATTGAAAGAAATCAAATTATTAATTTTTGAAGATAGAGTTCGATTTTTCAGTTTGATATATGACAATAACATAAAATAACTTTGCCATAATTAGCTTGTGACATATCAGCAACTTTGCCATAATTTTTGTATTAAATATAAAATTGAAAGAAATCAACTTATTAAGTTTTGAAGATCGAGTTCAATTTTTCAGATCAACAACTGTTTTATAAATAAAAAAAATTATTATGTGAGTAAATATTAATAAAAAATCATTATGGTTATTATTAATTGAGAGATTACATAATTTTTTAAAGTTAAAGATAAAACATGCAAATATTTGAATTTGAAAGTAAATATATATATTTTTTTGAAAAAATTAATTGAGATATTAAATAATTTTGTTAGTTAAAAATAAAGCATACAAATATTTGAATTTGAAAGCAAGTATATTTTATTTTAAAAAAAAGCAATTTGAATTTAAAAAAATGTAATTTGATAATTAAGTGATCTGTACATGTCAGTGTCCATTTCATTGCTTATGTGGTACGTTAGAATTGTTAAATATATGTATATGGACAGATAATTCACATGCCTTTACCTGCACTAAGTGCGAAAGATCATTTTTGCACCAGTGAAAACTTCACTAGTAATTGTTAAATAATTTTATTGATAACATGAATAATAGTTATATACACGTTGGTATGAAGTTACCTAATAATTACCAATGAAATTTCTACCCAATACAGATAAATTTTTTTCCTTATATTTAGGTATTTTGCTTTGAGCACTTCTATCAAAAGTAAAGTTGCCTATTTAAGAGTATTACCCATTATAATTAAAATGGAAAATTACAAATTTACAACTGTCGTTTGTTTGTGGATACCACATTATGTAAAAGCTATCTTCCAGCTTTCCTTTTAAAACTTTAGAACATCTTATCAGGACAAACTACTATTGTAAGGGAAAGAAAACAACTAGTCTCAGAAAAAAATTACATGTGAAAATTATTTGTCATTTCTTACATCATACATTCTATGACACTCATTAATTTGGATAAAAGAAAAATACCAGACATCGACCTTGATTGTAGTCACTTTAATACAGGCTCTAACGGATTGCTTCTTGAACCATTAAATGCATTCCGCTTTGCATCATTAGATTAATGAATATTTCAAAGTCTCAAACACAAGACCTGCAATTAAGATATCTAAATAAAAATTGATTAATTGGTTAATAAGGAGCAACAAATAATTAAATACTTATTTTTTCATGATACAATGTTGTTCATAACTTGCAACCATAGAAAATTAATGCAGGTAATAGGACTAACAATATTGGTATACCGAACACTGAATCACATAGGGCAAGGGCAAGGGCAAGGTGCAACAAATAATCAAAAACTTAATTTTCATCATAAAATGTTGCTCATAACGTGCAACAATAGAAAAATTATCCAAGTTATAAGAAAGCTTTGCTGGTAGATCAAAAAATGATTCACATGGAGCAAAAGTGATCTTTCTGTGTTGCTTAACTAATCTGGACACCAAAAAGCATTAGCGTCTTCTCCTCTCATACCATTAACATCTACTTCATTGTTGATATTTCCTCCCCATCTATTTCTTGCCCTGCAATCCTACAAACCGCATTAGCATTTGCCACTATCCTCTCACACCATCAGCATCTACTTCATTGTTGATATCTCCTTCTACATATATTTCTTGCTCTGCGATCCTACAAACCACATTAGCATTTGCCTCCTATCCTCTCACACCATCAGCATCTACTTCAATGTTGATATCTCCTCCTACACCTATTTTTTGCCCTGCAATACCACAAACAGAGTTTTGCAGTATTATGGAATACAACTATAATGTAAAGTCCTCTGTGTTGATTCTCCACAGATCCACACTATGTGACAATATCTTTTGGTTTCACAAGATTCATCTTCAGAAAGTGTTTCCAACCCGTTTAAAAATAAAATCTCTCAAATCTTTTCCAATATGTATATCTAAAAGTCCAAGAATGGCGATATTTATCATACAAGGTTAAATCAATAGACTTACTCTTGCCTTACTGAACTATAGCCAACAAGTGGGGGAAAGCATTTCAATGCGTATTCCCTAGGGATCTAAAAGCCCTTGATGTCAGGAATATCGTTAATATCAGTATGACTCAAATCCTTGCCAAAGAGCATCTTACAAAAGATTCTTAGTCCATTCATGCCACTTCTCATAATCAAAGGTTGAGCTACAAAGAAGCATGAAAGTGCACTTTTCGTCTTGATGGCTGCTGTATCATAAGCCTGTGTTGCTTCCTCTTCCATCTCAAATGTTCCAACCGAGTAAGACTTGTTCTTGAGCTCGATCTGTGCACCCCATTTACCACGTTTCAATGGAACCACCATTTTGAATCTTGAGAAGGACCATCTACCAATGTTGCGTGGATGCTTGTTCTGTTGATATGGGGCGATATTGTTAAAGTTTGAACTTTCCACCATTCTGCCCACTCTTGAATATGAATGTCTCTCCACCTCTATGGACATATTTAAATTAACTTTTGAGGAAAAACAAAATTAAAAGACAAGGAACAAAAAGAGATTGAGAATGACATAAGATTATACAAGGATGCTGCCATTTATAGTGACAATATGGAGACATTTATAGTACAGCAATCACATGGGTTTGTTAATTATGGTAACTCTTATAAAGAAAGCGAAATATGCAAAATTTGACCGTTATAAACTATTTTTAAACTAAGAAAGATTTATGGAAAAAAGACCTTTTGATTAAGAACTCCATTACAATAATTCGGAAGTAAAAACTCTCAACAAGACTATACCTTCCAATGGGCTTCCTCCATGATAATTGTTTTGCAACAAAAATACATAGTAATTATAGGAAAGATGATGGGAAAGTAGATAAACTATTGGTGCTTCCTCTATGATAATTGTTTTGCAACAAAATATAAAGTAAACTTAGAGGAAAGATTATGGGAAAGAAGTAGGAGTATTATAAACTATTGGGTATCTTTATGGTTATGTTAACAAGGCCAAAAAAACACAAATCATAACTCCTTCACCTTATCATACCTGCGGCAAGAGACACACAAGTAACCAAAGCACACAATCTTTGGAATTTATAACGGGCAATGCTGAGCCAAATCCTGTTTTTTCAAGATAAACAATAGTTCAAAAAGAGAGAAAAAAGGGATAAGTGTAGGGAACCGATTAAAACCATAATAACAAATGTAGCTCAGTATCCTGTGTTGGTAAATGAATCCTTCTATTGAAGCTCCAAAAAGACGAAGGATACCTTTTTATATATATACACATTCGTATAGATGATGTAAAACTATCTCAAAAATGGCAATCCAAATCCATATTTCTTTTTATATGAAAAAAAAAAAATCTTGTTTCCCTCTCATGGCAGCCATAACAATTGATAAGAATCATGTAAGCGGAAGTCTACTGAACAATGCCATCTATAAGATAATCCCATCTTCTGTAAGAGTATAAACAGCTCACTCTATTGCACACTCACAATAACACTGAATGAGATGATCCATCCATAAATTGCAAGTAACTTCAAAATGAATTTGTTCATTAATGTGGAACCTGCAAGCTTTTGATCAACCAAACAAAAGAGATCTTTAAGACTGATCATTCTTTCACCAATTATAGAAACTACGCCATCTCAAATGATGCACGGGAAATCTCAATCATTAATCACGTCAATCGTGGATGTAAAACTTCCCCATGATTGCAGCTTCCAAAGAAACTAAAATCATTTCAATAACCATTGACTGATCTTAACAAAAAAAAAATGGATATAGATTTTTCAGTCTTGTAAAGCCTGTTGAGCATTTTATTTTTTCGCAGGCCTGAGTAATAACAATTAACATGAACAAGCAGTCTTGCCCAAGTAAAGCTTGTCCATGAACTGGTAACTGGTAGCACGATGTTTCCTTTATTCACCGATGTAACTTGGCTTCCGCTTCTCGGAAAATGCTTCTAAGCCTTCCAAACGATCTTTTGTGTTCAAGAGCTGCTGATAGTTGTATTCTTCCAATTCTAATGCTGATGCCATATTTGTCTCAAGTCCTTCATTAATAGCCTTTTTTGCCATCTTTATTGCTAGTGGACCCTGTTAATGATTTTTTTTATATGTAAAAAACTTTATTAATAAAGCAACAAGATGATGCAACTCAAAGCCAACGGTTACTTACAAGATAAGAAGACCATATTAAAGATTTTGAATATGCAACAATGTGTAAGTTCCAGTACTGTTCTTTCTTTCGTAAATGATTAGTAAGTTAAAATAAGTAATACTCACTTGGTTTATTTTCTAACATAAATGATTACAAAAATAACTGTGCCCATAATGAAAGACATGCACTTCTTATAAGTTTAAATTTGAATTTCAAGGAATCAATACACATGACTCTACTTTCAATATTTCCTATTTGATAAAATCACAAATAACACGTGACGATGATCATTTTAATTTATTGAGTGAATGATCCAAGAAATGGATGGCTGTAAATGATAGGCACTTGTTATGTTACAAGACTTGTATAGGTATTAAAAGATAATTAGGATTAATGCTTCACGGAAAATCAACAAGATTTTTTTATTATGGAAAAACTACCAGGAATTAGAAAAAATTTAATCTGTTCGATAAGGGTGAGAATTTACTGGTGAGCCTCATCAATTCCTCTCCTTCTCCTTACTATCTTTGGGAGGGGGGTTAGGAGAGAATCTATGAGCATTGTCCAACACCAAGAAAGGAATAAGCCACTCTTAAGAGTCGAGTATTTCTTATTGGGGTGTGCTTGGTGGGGCTTGCGCCAATAGAGTCTTAACCATGTAAGAAATTTTTTAAAGAAGAGAAATTTGCACCTTATCATTTATTTCCCGAGCAATTTCAAGCGCCTTCAACTGAGCTTCACCAGCAGGAACACAGTAATTGGCAAGACCTGCAGTATGGCATATTTCGATGCTAAATACTGGAAGCAAATAGAATAAGAGAAAAAAAAAAAAAAAAAAGAAGTTGCCAAAGATCAACATACCCATATACATTGCATCTCTGCCTCCAATCTTCCGACCAGTAAATATAAGTTCCTTTGCTACTGCTTTTCCTACCAATCTAGGAAGTCTTTGTGTCCCACCAGCCCTGTTAAAAGCCAAGAACCCATGAGAGGGTGATCACTCACTCCACATGTAGCTTTCCACCAACTCTCCTCCGAAACAACACCACCCCTCCAAACCAAAAGGGAATTTTTTTTGCAGAAGTAAGGCTGTCTAAAACTGTCAAACTTTATAGAATGCTATGCTCCTCAGCTAAATCACTGATTTGATAAGAAGCTTCAAGTCTCCACTTTATCATTGCAGGCAAAAGTGATTTGAAAATAAAATGACTCTGAAAGTTCTCTTTTTTTTTTTTTTTTTGGGGGGGGGGGGGGGGGGGTGGGGGGGAAGATTGGATATCCTCGCCCTATCCACAAGAAACAATCATATAATTACTAAACGTGAAACAAGATTTACTACTCACCCTGGAATTATAGCAAGCCCTGTTTCAGGCAAGCCCAATAGTGCATCTTCTCCTGAGTAATTTAACAGCACAACTGTTAGTAATAGAATTTCAGAATGAAAATTCCATCTCAAGCAGCCAGACACTTCACAAACAAAATATAGTCAACTGTGTAATGCTTAGATCCAAAACTACCACAGACTCGAAGATCACATGATAGAGCCATTTCAAGTCCACCACCCAATGCTGCTCCTTCAATAACAGCAATAGTAGGAATATGAAGTGCCTGCATCCTCAAGAAGAAGAAAAATGCAACAAAATGCACCACTATAAATACATGAAAGAACTAAAGTAGAACTGCAGAGAGAGCATTAATAATACAAATTATATGAATGCACATTTGCCTCGAGTGAACAAGAGGGCAACTGAAGACTTTTAAATTTAACACATCGAGAACATCCCAGCATTTGCGCATGTCTATACAAACATGTATCTGCAGCCACCAAATTGGTATGTATCCCTTGTAAACATATGAATATACTTGGAACTTTTACAGAATTATTAGCAACAGGAGTCAAGTCTTACAATCATATCCTCGTTTTCAAAGGCAAAAGCCATAACTATCTACCCTCTTTTGAGGCAAGGCATAAACCTCAAACTCTATGTACTCTTGCTAGCTATGTGGTGGCCCACAAATTGAAGATTCTCAAAGATCTGAAAAAATGGAACAAGGAAATGCTTGGCGATTTGAACATCAATAAGATTGGTTTGTGAGGGATATCAACTCTTTAGAAGAATGGGAAATCGGGGCCAAAGTTACTTTGAACCCGATACGCTATGGAACACGGTACGGGACTTTGCCATGTACTCAATATGGAGATTAAGCTTAGTTGGATCGTTATATGGGGTCGCGGTACATTGGGTTACGTTAATTTGCATCGTTATATACAGGGACGGATCCAAGACTATTACTTTTTTTTTTGGGGGTGGGGGGTCGAACGTGTTTAGTAATTTTTTTTAATTATTATGGGTCTAAAAAATCGTAAAACTATATTTAAAAAGAAATGCTTATAACCAACAACAAATCTTTAATAAATTTAAAATAGCATCTCATCAATAAACAAAATAAAAAGAAACAAATAATAATAGCAAAATAAAAAAAAAAAATCAAATTAATCGCTGTAACCTGATCAAAGATGGGGTTTTTTCACAACCATAATCTTTCTTCATACCAGTTATGTCCGTTCGTGTAAGTACTAACTTTTCTGTTTTGGCTAAAATTGTAAGTAATACTACTAACCAGCGTTTTCAGAGGCGAGGGCGTTGGGCAAGGCGTTTTGCCTCAATGAGGCGAGGCATAAGCCCCGAAGCGTTGGGGCGTAAGCCTTTCGAAACGTTGGGGGGTTTTGAATAAAATAATATTAATTAAATTATAAAAATACTAAAATATAAATTAATTAATTATCAATAAACTTTACTAACTTAAGAGTTAAAAGGGAGACTTATAAATAAATATTTATCAAAATATTTTTACACAAATATCAAATAATTTGATAAAAAATTTTACACAAATAACTTAAAAGCTTGATATTTCAATGCTCAAAATTAAATTGGATTACAAGCTTGATATTCCAAAAGTCTTCAGTTAATTAAGGAAACAATCAATCAATCCAAAATTTCAAATGGGCTGTAAAACAGTTGATCCTTCCATGTGATGCAAATTTCTCTTTTACCAAGAAAAAAAGATACTACTTAAATCCAGCTGATCAAAATATCTCCAATATTTGATAGCACGTAGACCATCATATTTGGTAGCATGTAGATCAGACAGCTGATTGTGATTTGGCAATAACCTCACATAAAACTTGGATCATGCGATGCATGACACGTAGGCCATCATATTTGATAGCATCGACCATCGTCGACACATGGCAGGCTCTGTTCTCTCTCTTTTCAAAGAGGAAAGAAATCGTTTGCTTCCGTCCTTTCCTTTCTTTGCAGAGATCCAAAAGGCAATAGTTTGTTCCCATCACACTTTTATCACTCGCACTCATTTTCTTTGTGTCTCCAAAAGCAGCAGAGAAAGGAAGGAAGAAAATGGCAACAAGATTCTCAATTGCTTTGTTTCTCTCCGTGCTCTCAATCTGGGCCGTTGATTTCGTCCATCACGGCCATATGGCCCCAGCGCCGGCTGTGGAGTGCTCGTGGCTGATCTTTAGCATGGTTGACTGCCTTTCGTATGTGTCGAGTGGGAGCATAGTGTCAAAGCACAAAAATGATCTCGATGTCTCCGAGGTATCTGATCACTTCATGATTCTTTGCTTTTCTTCACTCATTTTCCTTTTCCTTTGATTTTGTATTCTGTTCTTGATTCTATCGGTTTTTTTCCTTTAATCTGTTGGTTGGCATCTGATCTGATCTTTTTTATCTGAAAATTGCACTGGGCGTACGCCCAGACGCCAGGGGCGTAAAAGGCGTACGCCCCGAGTCTGGGCGAAAGCCCACACCCGAAAAACGACCGCCCCGTGATACTTACGCCCCAGGATTCACGCCCTGAGACATTTTTGTCCAAAAACGCCTTTCAAAACACTGCTACTAACTACTACTTCTAATGACAACTAAGAATAATAAAAAAAATGGAGCTTTAGGAATTAGGCAGTATTGTAGGGCTGTAGAGTGTAGCTGTAGGTTTAACTGTTAAGGAGGGGAAAGGGACTAACTGATTAAGGGAGAGTGGGAGACTTGAGAGTTTAAATGAGAGTATTGCTGTAGTTTTAGTTTTAGAGGAGATTTTTTAATTACTGTTACAAGGGAAAGGAAAAAGAAAAAAATTGGAATTCTTGGGCTGTGTTTTTGTGGCTAGAGAGTGTAGAATAATTGAGACTTGAGACTTGGGTAGTTGGGTGTTAACCTTTATATTAGCAGGAGACTTTTGACTTTTGGGTTGGGGGGTAATTGAGGGACAACTCATGAATTAGATGTTTTAAGCTTCTTTAATTTTTTTTTTAAAAATCTTTGTGGGGGAGGTAAGTGTCCCCCCAAACATCCGTCTCTGGTTATATATAAATACATATACATATAATATAAAACACATACATCAATAGTAAATTTAATGAAAAAGAATAAAGCAAGCGAAAACACAAATATCTAGTCAACATAATTTAGGACAAAATAGTAGAAAATTTCACATCTCCAAGATAAGCTAGTCCCAATGAAATAAAACCATAAAACAAAAATATAAACTTTCTAATATTCCAATAAGCAAATAGCATTGCCCGGTTCAAAATCTTGTGCGAACTCATTCACACCATTGCCTGGTTCTTGTTCGCTGTATCAATTATTCTCGTGTTAAGAAGGATTTGAAACTCTCTCTCTTTGAGGCTGTGGTTCTCCTTGGCAAGCCAATAGCATTGCAATCCCAGAGATGACTACTGTGTTAACGAATAGGCTTAAGGATTGGAACTGGAGAACTTTTGGAAATATTTTTCACAAGAAAAAGCAGCTTACTGCCAGTCTTTTGGGTACTCAAAAAGCTCTTATTCGGGGTCCCTCAAGTTCCCTCACAAATCTGGAAACTGAGCTTACCAAGGCATATAATGCCCTTCTCCAAAAGAAAGAAGTGTTTTGGTATAAAAAATATTGGGTTCAGTGGCTTCAATTTGTTAAGCGTTCACATCTCTAAACTTTGTCGGCGTTGTCGAAATAAGGTGATGGCCTTAAAGGATTCAAGTGGTGTTTGGGTCTACGATGCCATTGCGCTGAAACAAAAAGTTGCCACTTATTTTAGGGTGTTTTATGAGTCAGTGGCTTTGTGCAACTTCCTGATCTGTTTAGTCCTAAACTTTCTAGTGCTGATTGTAATAGACTTTTGGGTCCCTTCTCTATGGATGAATTGAAAGGGGCAGTTTTTGGTTTGAAACCTTACAAGGCTCCTGGTCCAGATGATTATCAACCTGCTTTCAATCAGAAGTTTTGGGCGGTGAGTGGTTCTCCACATGCTTTGGTGGCTCATGCACTAATTACACAGGAGTTCCCAATTGAACTTTTTTGCACGCACCTTGTTCTTATTCCAAAGGCAAATTCTCCTGAATCCCTTTCCCAATTTCTTTCTATTAGTCTTTGTTGTGTTGCATACAAACTCATTACTAAATGTTTGGTGAATCATCTTCGACCCATGTTAAAGACTCTGGCTGAGCCTACACAGTGTAGCTTCGTTCCAGGGAGACAACCATTAGATAATATCATCATCGCTCAAGCTTATTCATGTAATAAAAAAGGAGAAGGGTGGGTGGATAGCTTTAAAGAAGATCTAGAGAAAGCTTATGATTGGGTTAACTGGGCTTTTTTGGAGGAAACTTTTCTTTTCTTCGGCTTCCCGAATCAGTGGGTCAAGCTTATCATGTACTATGTTACTTCTACATATATGGAGTTAATCTAGAACGGTGAAAGAACAGAGAGTTTTATGCCTGGTAAAGGTTTTCGTTATGGCTTGTATCCCCATATTTATTCGTGCTATACATGGTATGTCTAGGCCACTTAGTGAATAATCACGTACGGGAGCCAAGAGGGTGATTGGGAGACTATTCAAGTTGCATGCAATGGTGTTAAGATCTCACATTTATTTTTTGCGGATGATTTATTTCTTTTTGCCAAGGCTTATGTTGAGCAAGCTTGATTGATTATGAGTTGTCTTCAAACTTTTCTTCAGGAGAAAAGGTGAACTTATCAACAAAAAAAACATTTATATTTCCTCAAATTTCAACTGCCTAGGCAGATCAAGAGGATTTTTGGTATAGGTCTAACCAATAATCTTGGCAAGTATTTACCGGCTCCTCCAGTTCACTCAAGGGTGGGCAAAGCAACGTTCAAAGACATGCTTGATAAGGTTCAGTCCCATTTAACAGGTTGGAAAAGCCAGCATCTCTCTCTTGCAGGGAGAACAACTTTGATCAATTTGGTGAGCTCTACAATTCCTATGTATAGCATGCAAACTTTTTTGCTTCCTGCAGGAGTTTGTGAATTTATTGACAAGCTGAACCGTGGTTTCCTTTGGGCCGACAAGGATGGTAACGGGCTATGCATTTAATAGGGTGGGGTGAAGGGTGTAAGCCCAAAGCTTCTGGAGTCTGGAGGGCTTGGCATTAAGCAGATGCGTCTCATGAATTTAGCCATGCTTTCGAAAATGGCTGGGAGATATCTTAATGAACCTGATACTTTACACGCGAGTCCTTAAATCTAAGTATCGTCACTAGGATGTTCCTTTGCTTATTGTCACTCCCGTGACTGCTCTTATACCTAGAGTGTATGGTCAAGGCTGCTGAGTGTCTAGAAGAGGGTCTGATGTGGAAAATTGGTCATGGTGATTACGCAAAGTTCTGGACTGATGCATGATTAAGGGATGGCCTGATTGTTGATCAAATGGACAGTGAGTTTTTTAGAGTTTAACCCATAGATGACGAGCAATCAATTTTTCAGCTTGAATGATAGCTAGGGTCATTCTTTGATCTCCTCTGCGCTCCCAGCTTCGGTTGCTGATAAAATTTTTGGTCTTCCACTTTCGAGTCTAGTGCAAGGAGAGGATAGATTGATTTGGAAATTTACTTCACAAGGTTGGTTTTCCATTAAGTTGATGTATGCTCATTTGAGTGGGAATATGCAGCTTAGCAAGATACAAGTTGGCTCTCTCTTTGGAGAACGAAGGTTCCTGTTAAATGGCTTCATCCTGGTTTGGAGAGATAGACTACTCTCTAATGTGCTTAGGGTGGCTAGGGATGCTGCAAGTGATGCTAGTTGTATGCTTTGTGGGAATGTGGCAGAAAGAACTCTTCACCTTGTTCGAGATTGTACTTAAGCAAAGTCAGTGTGGTCCTATTTACTTGATGCTGCAGGCCATCTTCATTTCTTCACACAGGATTGGAGTGATTGGGTTAGAGAGAATGTCTGCAATGAAGAGGTGTCTCACAGTGGTGAATGGCTGGAATGTGGTTTTTCTTGCTGTGGTGTGGCATCTATGGTATTGGAGGTGCAATGTTGTCCTTGGTGGTGAGTTGAGGAAAGATTGCCCACTGAATGTCATTCAAACTTACCTGCATTATGTTTCACAGGCTTTCCCTGTCAACAGGCATGGTGATGACAGGGTTATCCATTTCTATCCCCCTTTCTTAGCCAAAGAGCCCTTGACTTTTGTCACCTAGAGACTTCTCCCATGGAAAGAACCTTGGAGAGATCCTTCTTCAAAGCCAATCTTCTAATAATCTCCTCACTAGAGAGCCCGCTGCAAACCTATTTCTCATCAAAGCTACAATTTCCACCATCAAGGTACTTTTTAGCACACCAACATCCCCAATAGTCTCTTTATTCCACCTTTTCAACTCACCTTTAAGGGCCTTTAACTTGCTTCCGACCATGTAACTAGCAAAGCCCTCCACCTTAATGTGGACTTTCTTGCCTTTGTGTTTGGCTGCAACATGGGTTCTCTTCTGACCACCTATCTTGGGCTTCCTTTGGTGCAACATTTAAAGAGAAAAACATGTGGGATCCCATTATAGAGAGATCAAGAAGAGGTTGGCCGGTTGGAAAAAGGGGGAAGATTGACTCTTATCACTAGCACACTCTCTAGCCTTCCTATCCACTTTATGTCTCCTTTTCCTATTCCAAGAGCAGTTGCTAAGCTGTTGGAAGGAATTCGAAAGAAGATTTCTTTGGGGTAACATCAGGTAGGAATATAAATATCATCTTGAGAAATGAGGGGTAGTCAAAAAACCTAATGGAAGAGGGGGTTTAGGGCTCAAATCCCTCTCTTCCTTTAATAAATATCTTTTTTGCAAATGGCTATGGCGATTATCGGCGGAATAAAATGCTCTTTAGCAGAGGGCACAATGGGTAATGAGCAAAGTTGATAGAGGTCTCTATGGTGTTGTAGTGTGGAGATGTATTATGAAAGGGTCGGATGACCTTTTCCTTCAATTTTTCTTTGGTATGATGTGTGGCTTGGGACCTCCCTTTTAAAAGACCAATTTGCAGCTATATTCTCGCTTTTGTGAGGGATAAGGATGATTTGGTTAACTCGTGTGTTAATTTTCATGAGAGAGAGATTGTTTAAGATATCCTATTCATTCGTTATGATCATGATTGGGAAATGCATATTGTTGATAGCTTCTTTGCAACCATCTACAAAATTGAAGCCTACTTTGTTATGAGAGGATAAAACTCAATTGACTTTGAGTATGAAGGGGAGTTCAAGGTAATATCTTACTATAAAACACCTATTGAGGTCTCTTTGGACAAACTTTCCTTAGAATCCGATTTGGAAAACATTTGCCCCCTAAAGGTGGCTTTTTCTTGCTTGAGAAGCTTCGTGGAGTGGAAACTTAACTATTATCTTTAAAAGAGAGGGAAAGTTTTGGTGAATACATGCTATCTTTGTAAGGAAGAGTTTGAGTCCGTTCAAATCCTTCTTTTGGGATGCTCCTTCTCTAGACATATTTGGGATATGGCCATTAGTTTGGTGGGTATTTCTTGGGTGGTCGCCAAGTATATTCAAAATGAGGTTTGGGCTTGGAGTGGTTTGACGACTTCAAAAAACAATATGTAAAGCCTATTCCTTGATTCCTTTATCTATTTTTTGGTTGATTCGGAATGAAAGGAATAGAAGGGCATTATCAAAGATAGGTGGCTCAAAACTCTTGGGTTTTGGTTTCATGGGAATTTTTTTGTAAATGTAGATTTAGTGGATTCATTGAGTTACTTTCGTGTAGAGTCTTTTTCACTTGGACAGCACTCTTAGTGGCCTTTTTAACTCTGTTTATTTATCAAAAAAATCGATGAACTGTTATATTTTAATTAAGGGAAAAATAAATTTACCCAGTAATCTACACTTACGCTACTGTAGTTTGAAAACCTACATAAACCACATTTGACCAAGATTGACTAGACAAACTCTCTTAACTCTAACGAGAAACATGAAGAGACTAAAATGCCAATGTATAAAAAGCCTTTTTTTCACTCCTTTGCTGTGATTCAATCACTTGTAACTTCCTTTCCCTCTCTTATCTTCTTTCTCCTTTTAGATTCAGTAAAAAATCTTAAATCCCATTAATCTCAACTTTAACATACTGATAATAAACCTTAATTAATCCCAACTTTAACATATTAATTAAGAAGAGAGAACGAAATTGATGGCCGAATCGAAGCTACAAGCTACAATCTGAATCACTTGAGATTCTAAAAGACCATTGTATTAGAGTTCATGTCCATGGAAGCTCTACCTGATGCCTTGACAATTATGGAACCAGAAGAAGAAGCCCCCTCATTGATCACGAGATCTTTTTGTGGTGTAATAGCACCCTTCTCATCTGCATCTAGTTCGTCCTTAAAGAAGAGTAGAATTGACACAGGAATATATGAAACTAGTCTGGAATCTAGGAATTCATCTGATTTCAACATTGTGGCTGCTATTTTCTTCCTTCTTCTCTCTATCATAGTAGGGCTTATGCTCTATATTAGAGGATAATTCTTGCTTATAATTATATAACGTCAGTTATTTTTTGTCCAACAGAAGAAAAAAAAGGCTTTATGGAACCACCCAGCAAGATCCAAAACCATTCATCTTTGAGAGTGATTTTCTAGAGGATGAGGAGAGAGAGGAAGGTGAAAAGGAGGGAAAAATAATTAAAAAATTGTTATTATGTAGGAGTATTTCTGAGTTTTCAGAATTTGAATGATGATGTAACATGCTTTTTGAACAGCAAACTAACGGTTGACTAACAGAGTGCTGACAGCAGTGACGTTTTCATGACAAGAAATCAAACTATGAGCAAGACAAATGAGGTTTCGGTAGGTTTTCAGTGGGGTAAATTTATTTTTCCTTTTAATTAGAAAAATAAAGGAGTTTAAATTAAATGATAAGTGAAAATCTCACTCATATTACTTTCGATACAACAAAAGTTGAAAATGAAAGTTCCCAACTAATTTATATCAACAAGATTATGAAAAACCAAATAAATGTATAGAATCATATAAAAGTGAAATCCTTAAACAGTGATCAATTTGCTCAGCGACCAGTAAATTGACTTAAAATGTTCGATTATATAAAAAGCCATGCCTATATAGGCACATGCCTGAGTGTAAAGTGTAAGCTGTGTATGCCTCATCTAATGAAGCAAATGGTCGCTACTCACTCATATCAGCACAGCACTTTTAGGAGCTGCCACATAAATTTGACTTTGAGGTGCACCTCAATGACACCTCAAAAGCACCTTTTAAAACAAATAACCTATAATGTGCCATCTATTTGCAATGTCAAGGCAAAACTAAGATGTAATAAATCACATCGATATATGATAAAGACATACCTCTATAAATGAGAATGTATATCGCAGCGAGTTGACAAAAGAATGAACCTCAGATGGACTCATCATCTTGCGTTCCTGCCAATCCAATAAAGGAAGAACTGTCAAGCATCTGTATCAGCCACTGCATAAAAACTCTCCCTGAGAGGAAATAGAATCAACATAATTATGTTTACAAGCTCAAGATCAAACACTAGTTAGATAGCAAAAATGAAACTAAGAAAATAATCAATTGACCTAGGAAAGCCTCAACCTGCTGCTGAATATTTACTGGCTAACCAAAAGTAAGATTAACATCATCAATACAGCAAAAGCGCCAGATTTAATTTCCTCAAATGATGGTAGGTTCTTCCTGATCTCCCTAAGTAATTGTAAAACTTTTACATACACATAATTTGTGCCAAGATAAACAATTTAGCAAGATTTCATTGGAAATTGCCTACTTAGGTCCATTTCCATTTGGACCAACTAAATAGCCAAAGCCTTTGCAATGCAGCAGTGAATGAGAAAGGGAAAGAAGATATTCTTGAGGCAGATCAAAGTATAATAATTAAATGCTTTTAGAATGAGGTCAGAAACTAGAAACATAGTGTGACGGATAATCTCCATGCTCTGTTGCCTATTGTAAACTTCACACTCAGAAAGTGTGTTTCTTTTCGTGCGGGAAAGCTTCTCCTTACGAAAACATATATAAATTTTCATTAAAGAAAAATCTTTCTAGAACAAAAAGATTTCCAGTCTTCTCTTTCAAAGAAGAGAAAAATAAATCACTGAGACATATATTTTGTCATCGACTCATTGTGCTACATCCAAACCTAATTTTTCGCCCACTTTCTAGTTAGGTCGTGCTATATACTCCTAATTGAACTAAACCGTAACGATAGGGTTATGCTAACTTAAATCCGCCCAAGTTCTAGGTAGGTCATGCTACACACTTTGAAAACACCCTAATCTAGTTAGTCAGTTTCAGACTGTGATGCTTTAAAATTTCAATTATGCATGGAAAGGAACAAATTTTCTACAGCCATAGCCTTTCCTATCTGGACATGACATAAGTGTATTAAGAATACATCTCAATAGTGAGGGAAAAATAAAAGAGCACTGGGACTCCAATCCCAGCTTTAACAGATATTCTATGAGGTGTTTCATTTAGCTAGTGAAATTTGAAAATCTCACTTCATTTCACTTTTCAGATAAAATATAAGTGTTTTCCCACACTTGGTGACCATGCAACATTGTTTGTAATATCCAGATAATGCCTTCACATGACGAGAGTTTCCAACTCATAATTTCAGTTACGTATAGAGAAAATGGGGGTTCAGGGGAAGGGAAGATTTCAAAGTTTTCCTGAAATCTCTATCTTCTTCCTTGATATCACCTTAACAAAGGAAAACTCTCATTAATTCCATTTAATAGAACCACATCTGGTCCTCAGATGATCAGATAGTATGAAATTAGAAGGTGATTCATTACCTTTAAATCAGCTCCTGCACAGAACACCCTAGGAACTGAACTGCAGATCATTACAACTTTAGCAGAGGTATCCCTCTGGATAGATTCAAAGGTGTGCTGCAAGCCTCTCAGCATATCCATCCCAATTGCATTTTTTCTTCCAGGCCTATCCAGATTGACCTCAATTATTCCTGTTACGTTGATTTGTTATTTTTTAATAGTTCAAATAAACAAACTAAAATTATGTTATACTAGGAAATAATGAAAACAAGGACCACACGTTTGAAGGGTGACAACAGTAAAATCAACATGTAAAAAAGGGATGAAACAAAGACAGAAACGATGGAGGCTGCTGTAGTACATCAGACGTTGCATAATGATATTAGCGTAAAGTTGAGTTACAAAAAAATGATTTGGCCTAATATGCCCCTAGATGACATGGAGAGGCAAAATCAAATGATATAAAACCTACATAAAGGATGATAGTCATTTCTTTTACCAACAAAAACACTTACTAATTCAATACTAAAAACATCTACTGATGTCTAGAAGTAATGCAAGACATAGTGGGACACAGGCATCATTACTCTGTCTGTTTGCTTCATAGGAAAGTCCCCGAAAGAACTAGGAAAATGAGAAAAATTGAAATGATGCTCAAGAAATGAACCATTTGTCAACCAAATCAACAATTTTTCTTTCATTCCCATCATTGTCTTTGATATCCAACGGAACTCTCACTTTGTTAAGAAAACTTCTATTAGAATGCCGCTAAAGCAACAGAGAGACATCTACCAAAACTAAAGCGGCACAACAAATCTTTTTTTTTTCTTTCTAAAAGAAGTAGTTAATACTTATCATTGCCAACCTAAAGAAGCCCATTTTGACCCATTTCTTCTTTCTGAACAACTAAAACCGACACAAATTACACATCTGCTCTCAAAAACTCACCTAAATATCAAACAAATAAATATAAATACATATCAAGCAAATAAAAAGCTAGTCCCCACAAAACCAAAAAAAAAGTAAAATGAAAAACTTACAACATTCATTCGTTGAAAGTAAAATTTAAAAACTACCAGTACATACAGATACATATATATTTTTATAAATGCGGAGTTTTAAGTGGAAATACCAGAATCAGACTCAGAGAGCCTATGGAGTTTTACAGATTCCGAAGAAACGGACTCCAAAATGAGAGTTCTGCGATTTTGAAACTGATAATCATGCAACTGAGGATTTGAGTTGTGTGAAACTAACCAGCTTCTAAGTGATGATTGTTGAATAAAACTAGGTTTTCTGCACAAATTGAGGGCACGGTTTTGTCCCAGAGATCTTCGTAGGGCCGTTATTGTTCCCATCTTTTTTGGACAAATCGAAGTCAAGAAACTGAATTTCGACAATTTTTGTGAGCAGACTGGCAAGAGAGAGGGATTAGTGACAGGGTTCAGTCATATGTAGGCTAAATTATTATTTCCGCCGCCGCAGAACAATGGAATAATTTTATTTTAGGGGCACAAAACCATCCAATAACGCAAGTGTCAGATGACTTAATAGATTTGGGAATTTTGATTCCACGAAACCGATTCCTTGATAACTCTATATCTAATCTGGTTTTTTTTTTATTGTTCTCCAAAACAATATGGGTGACATTAAAATTGATTGCTCGACTTAATAGCGTAGATAATAATTGTTGTTGGGGAAATATTTTGTTGCAAACGGTATCATTATTCACGTACACAATTTAAGATTTAATAATTATTTTCTTAATAATTACATTTTAATTTATGTGAATAATTTATAATTTTAAATTTCATAAAAAAATTAAAAATTATAGGCGGAAAGTTTTATATATTACGTAATTTATAAATGTAAGCACAAGTTTATATATTGTTTTGTTTTCATAAGTTTATAAGTCGTAAGCTCAACCTAATTTATAAATATATGATAAATTTAAATAGATATTATTAAACATGTATTTTTATTATGTTTTTATTGATAGTTTTACTTAAAAGTGTGACTCCAATTTTATTTAAGTTATTTTTAAATAATAAATTATTTAAAATAAATTAAAATGGTTTAAAAAACAACGCTTTCTAACCTTATCCCATTTGATTCCCTTACCCAAATACCCCGAAACAAGCTAATAATTAGTTGATTACATTTTCATATGGAGCGAGATAAGAGACGAAAATTTTTCATTTTGTTTCTTGGATACCAAACAACTTTTCTTCCCGCTTATTATAAAATATTCTAGGAAATAAATTAATGCTTTGAGAAGCAACCATCACACTTCTGATTATGTTGAAGAAGATAATTGATTTGAGTTTGTGGATTTGTTTTCTCTCTTGTCTGAAACTTTTTCTCTTTTGTCTCTTTTGTGAGTGGTTTTCCTCTTATTATCATTCTTGCTTTCAGAGTTTAGACAACAAGAGGTTTCAGGATCAGAGTTTTGGTTGAATTTTTTTAGGGAAGAAAGGAAATCAAAGAATATATATATATATATATATATATATATATATATATATATATATATAGAGAGAGAGAGAGAGAGAGAGAGAGATAGTGTTCGGTTGCCAAGAAAACCTCTCTTTGACACCACAAACGGCAATGTCATCCAACATCAGTGACGGCTATGAATCACAATCTGAATTGATTGGGATTTTATGTATGGATTTTATGTATGGATTTTTTTTGCTTGGTTGTTGAGAAAATGGAGATTTTTTTGTTTATGATGTTTGGTTGGTAAGAAAATAAAGGAAAATTGATTTGGCTTTCTCTAAAAAAATATTTAAAGTGGAGCTCAAAATGTCATCACCAGAAAGTAGAGAAGAAGACGAAAAACTGAGATCTTGAGAATTACTTACTTGAGGCGAGAGGAGATCTTATAAAAAATGATTGAAAGAGATTTTTTCTTGGCGGGGAATTCGAGGAATGAAAATAAAAGAGGATAAGATAAGTCTATATACGGTGACTTATGAGATCCAATAAGTTGAAAAAGAAAATGGGCTTAGATGTTATGGGCATTTTAAGTTAGAAACCTGACTTATATAAGTCGGAAAAGAGTTTGACCAGACTTAAAATGCCAAACATCAATTTTGAAATGAGTAGTCTTATGTGCATTTTAAGCCTCTTAAGTAGGTTTTAGTTGTTCTAAACAAGGGCTTAATCTAGTTAAATTATGAATTTACCCCATGCACTTTGATTGTCAAATAAAATATTCTTTGTATTTTTGGATGGAATTATTTAAGTCCATATACTTTCAATTGCTTTATTTAATACATAAACTTTGAAAACGTATTAAATAAATATTGACATTGTTGGTGACAAAAATCTAGGTTTAACGCTAAATAAGCAACGACGTGAACATCACTTACTAATTTTGACCCAAAAAAAATAAAAAAATTATATATATATATATATATATATAGAGAGAGAGAGAGAGAGAGAATCATTTGTTTCCTTTTCCTTATTAATATAATAAATTTCTCACTCTGCAAGTGGTTAAGGGCTAGTTGATGTAGACGCCAGAATGTAGGTTACTATTGATTTACCAATGTTGCTAAAGTTATGAACCAATGGAAACCCCATCAAACTCTTGCTGATTTAACCTTTACCCACTCCCCATTTTGGGTTCAAACTCAGGGTCTTCCTTTGGAGTATTTCCATATCAAGAGTTGTCTCAAGATAGGAAGAAAGATTGGTAAGGTAATTGATGTTGAGGATCTAGATCTGATGTTGGGTACATAAAGGGGCTTCATTCAATTCAAAGTCCTATTGGATATTCGAAACCCTTTTCCTATAAGATTATGGTTACCTTGGAAAAATGGGTTAAGAATTTGGGCCTCTTTTAAATTGAAAATACTTTTCGATTTCTGCTATGGTTGTGGGTGCCAGGGACATAGTGAAAAGTCCTACAAGACTGAAAAGTTATGTCCCAAGTTGATGAGAATCAACCAAAGTATGGGCCTTTCCTATGTATGTCGGCGATAATGATGGTGGAAGACGACATTCCAGTTGACGTGACCTAGGCGATTTTAGGAAAAGCTCCAGAAAATCTATCCAAAACAGAGCCTAGGGAAGACGGTGAGTTAACGGGTGCTTTAAACGTGCTAGTCCAGGTGTGTTCTAACAAAAAGAAGGGTTTGTTGACAAATCATTCTCGTATCATTGCTAGCTCTAAGGCCCATACATAGACGCTAATTTCTGATCAGGTGTCCAGAGCTATTGGCCACATAGCACAAACGTCAAATCAGGTTGTTACTGCAAATGATGAAGACAACTTACCAATTCTTAAGGCAAGCAAAATGCGGATTCATCGAGTAAGGCCTTTATCATTCTGACCAATTTAATGATCTAATTTTGTCACTCTTTAAGTTATTGAGCCTAGCTCAAGCTATTCCTTTATTAAATCAAAGCCTAATAAATGACACTCATATCCATACAACTGCACACCAATCCTGGACCCGAAACTCATTTAAAGCCCACAAATGGACCCTATAGTGACTTCTTTAAAACCTAAAACCAAAGCTTCCCTTTGAAGAAGAGATGCCTATAAGGCTAAACCCAATATTGCGACATAGCCTTAGCGACTACTTTTTATCGATTCCAATTTAAGAAGAAGGTCGATGAGGATTAGAACAATGGTCAAGAAGCTAAAAAAAGAAAAATCCTAGAAATTGAAGCTCCACTAAGTCCGAACCAGCTCATGATTGGCTTATATCCTCCTTAAGCCTCTTCGAACTGGAAAGAGGAAAAATAAGTTTTTGAGAAAAGTTTGCAAACCCTCTAGTGCCTAGTTTAATTCTTTCTTTGAACTTCATCTTAAGTTAATTCTTTCTCTGAACTTCATCTCCTAGAAGTCCCAATTTCATAAGAGAGCCCAAATGATCTCTTGGTTGCTAATGTGGAACCTACCTATGTTAATCGTTATAGTGGTTAGCTAAAAGCAGCCATGTGACTTCCATAACAGTCTTATCATGGAATTATCAGGGCTTAACATAAGCTTTGACAATTCGTGCTCTTTGAAAGTTGGTTACCAAAGTGTGACCCTTTTAATTTTCTTGATGGAAATAAAAAAAAAAGCCATTAGTGAGAATCAAAGATTTTAAAAGGCGTTTTGGATTTGCTAATGGTTTAATAATTTATGCAAAAAATTTATCTGGTGGTTTAGCTTTATGGTGGCGGGATGAAGTATCGATACAAATTGAGCAAACTGATAAAAAAGTTATCGATGTGCTTTGACTTGGGGTGAATTTCTATATCCAATTCATCTACCTTTTATTTATAGGCCTCTGGACTTTGATGACCATCCAATTATGTGGAATTAAATCCGAAGTATTGCTTCTTTGAATGTTATTTTGTAGTTGTGTTTGGGGGACTTTAACGACATTGCAACTATTCATGAGAAGGACGGTGGTAGGACTAAAGTATATGGGAAGATTTGAAACTTCTAATATCTTATGTTTGATCGAAATATTCATGAGAGGTTGGACAAAGCATTTATCAAATGCAATTAGCGGGGTCTATTATTTTTGAGCTCATATTTTTTACCATCTTGCAGTAGGTTCCGATTACACTCTTATTGTGTTAGATCTTTATTGTAGGGATATAAGAGGGAAGAAGTTGTTTCAATTTGAGTCCATATAGGTTGATCAGGATGATTGTGAGCGAGTCATCAATAATAACTAGTATTTATCTGAAAATGGTTTTTTCTCTCACAAACTTTTTCATAAGTTAAAGAATAGCCATATGGCCTTGAAGGCATAGAGTCAATTAGCCTTCCCAAATAATAGATCTGAAATTGATAATCTCCTAGTCAAGCTTTCAATTTTGCAAGATCTAAGTTTCAGAGGAGAAATATTGGCACCAGAGATCCCATGTGAATCAGCTAAAACACGAGGATCATAATATAAGTTTTTCTATTAATCAACTCTTCAGTGGCATCAGAGAAATAAAATTTACATATTGAATCTTAAGGATAGGGCAATGTTAGATAATGAGGATGTTATTGTTGATAGATTTATACAACATTTTCATAAGTTGTACCAAGCCTTTGTCACTTATTATTGCTATATAATGCTAGCGCATGTTATGAGATCAATCTAAGATGAGATGAATAGATCTTTGTTGCTTTTAGTTTCCGTGTCTGAAGTTAAATCTATGGTTTTCCATCTTGGTGATCTTAGAGCTAAAGCCTTAATGGCTTCTCAGGGGTCTTCTACCAATTACTGGAGTATTGTTGGTGAGTCAGTAACCAAGGCTATCTAGAGTTTTTTCTGGCATTGGCATATGCTTAAAGAGTTGAACTAGACCAACATTGCTTTTATTCCTAAAATTCCATGCCTAGAGGAAGTGAATCATTACAAGTGGATCAGTTTATTTAATTTTAGCTAGAATTATGGTCAATAGACTAAAGCTTTTCTTACCCTCTCTGATTTTTGAAAACCTCTGTATGCTTGTTCCAGGGTGTTAAATCCAAGATAACATCATTGTTGCTCATAAGGCCTACCACCATTTGAAATTAAAAAGAAGGTGAAAATGGGAGTTGGCTCGAAAGTTGGACATGAATAAAACATACGATCATGTGGAGAGGTTCTTGTTAATGGATTTTTTGTTGGTTATGGGTTTTAATGAAAAAATGGTGTTTTTAGCATTTGAGTGTATCTCCACTCTAAGCTATTTAGTGTTGGTGAATGGAAAATTTGTTGGTAGAATCGTTCCAAAACATTGGGGCAACATAACCCTCTACCCCTTTCCCTTTTTCTTTTTGTGGCATATGTTCTCTCAGTTACTCTAAAGGAACAATATAACAAATGGTTATCTTCAAAGTATCAAGCTACACTGAAGTTGTCACCTTCATGGATCTATTTTTCTTCGTTGATTCTCTATTTTTCATTCGAGCTTCCATAGATAATTGTTAGAGCTTGAAAGTTATTATTGATTCCTACTGCTTACTTGTAGATAAGTGGTCAATTTGCATAAGTCTAGTCTTTTCTCAGTGCTAACATTCCTTCAAACATGGCTGCTCAAATGGCGTAAGTGCTAGGTTTTGTGTTAATTGATAATTCGGGTTCCTATCTTGGTGTTCTATCGATTTGGAGCTATTCCAGTAGTAATCTCTTGGCTATGTTCGTGATTGCATTTAAAGGAAACTATAAGGTTGGAAACAAGCTCTCTTATCTCAAGTAGGTAAGGAAACTCCCATTAAAGTTATGGCTAGTGTTGTACTTATCTATCCCATGTCATGTTTTTTGTTCCTTTTTAATCTCTGTAATGAAAGTCAAAGTGCTTTTGCCATTTTTTAGTGGGTTCAGTCGAAGAGTGGGGTCGTATTCATTGGGTGAACTGGAAGAAATTGGTTCAACTAAAGAATTAAAGGGATTGGGTTTCGAGAATTGGTTTCTTTCAACAAATTTCCCATTAATAAGCAAAAGTGGAGGCTTATTCAGAACCTCGATGCTTATTGGGCTCGCATTATCTAAGGTCTTTATTTTTCAAATACTTCTTTTCTTGAAGCAAAAAAGGGTGATAGAGCATCATGATTTTGGAATAGTATCTTGGAATGGGGTTCTATGTTAAATTAGGGGTTATGTTGGCAAATCAATGATGGTTCTTCAGTCTGCAACTGGAAAGATAAATGGATCTCCAACCTTCCTTTAAAATCTCTCAATTTTGACACATTTGTCATCACTACAAACCCAATGACTTCTAAAGTTTTTGACAATATTAATCATCTGACCTAATAATGGAGACTTGACCCTATTAAAGACCATATTAGTGATCAAGACGAGTAAAATTAAGGCTATTCTTTTTAGCGATGAGCTGTTGCTAGATGTTCTTGTATGGTCCTTTACTAAATCTGGGTGACATGAGGTCAAGTTTGGCTATAAATTGTCAAGAATGCCATTTTTTGCCCCCAGCTTAGGTCTCTCTCATTATTCTGATGATAGTTTTTTAGAAGTTGCTATAGAAGTTCCCCATCGCTTAAAAAATCCATTACTTTTTTGGAGAAATACTATCAATTCCTTAGCAATGGTTTCTAATCTTGTAAAGAAAAGTATTTGTGCCATTTATAAGACAGAGACAAGATCTGTCAAACATATAATGTTGTTTTGTGACTGGAATGAGGTAGTTTGGGTGGGTAAACAACCTGGGTACGTAGTTAATAAAGCTAGGATTTTCACTTTTGATAAGTGGTTTTTAGAGGTCTGTTCTCTTGGTAACCTCTCCATTTTTTAAGGCAAGTGCTTTCTCCTTCCACTAGCCGCTACTTGCTAGCACATATAGAAAGAAAGGAATACTGATTTTTTCAACAAACACCTTTCTAATCCTACTTTGGTGATGTTGGTTACCTAGTTATTTTCCAGCCCCATCAACATGGAATAAAGCTGAGCCTACCCAACTCAAAATAAATGTTGATGTTTCTTTCTACCCTTCTTCAATGAAAGTTGGGTTTAATATTATTGTTCATGATCATCAAGAGATAGTAGTGGATGGTTGCGGTTGTGCTGCTTATGCTCCCTCTAGCATTGGAGTTGAAGCTCTTGCTATCAAAAAGGTGTTCAATGCCCTAGACTTGCAACCTAAGAGTTGATATTTGAAACAAATTTAGAAGTGCTCTATAAGTTTCTTACATCTAATGGCAAAGATTGGAGTGTTGCAAGTTTTATTCAGGTTATCAATCTTTCTTGTTTTGCTCTCTCTAGGCTTTGGTTTTCCTTGGTTCAGTGTGATGCCAATCAAGTTAGAGATTAAATGCTTATAAGTTTAGGTAAATAACGTGCCCTATGGATTGGGTGCATGCACCCCCATACTCTTTTGTTAGGATCTTGTCTTGCTATGGCCTATCTGGGCCTCCTGGCTAGTTTTTTTTTTAATTTTTTAATTGCCTTTTGTTTTCATTGTGTTCTTGTTTGTCTTTGTTGTGTTCTTTTCAATTGCTAAAGAAGTAAGGTTATAATTTTAATCCATGAAAATAAAGCATCCTTGATGGAATCATGGACACAAAGGATTATTTGGATCAAATTAAGTGTTTGCGAGGATTTCTCACCATATGACGTTATATGTGGCGTCTACATGGATTTCCATTAACAACTTGATGGAATCATGGGCAAAAATGATTGATTTGGATCATTTTAAAAGTTTATGTGTTAAGTTGAAGCAATTAAAAGTATGAGTAAATTAATTTCACTCCAAAATAGATGGAGTAAATTCATAATTTAACTTTTTAATCAGGTTTGAAAGGGTATTATAAGTGTAATAATCAAATCTTCTTGTTTCATATCTTTATTAAGACTAATGCTTATCAGGTTTGAAATTATCAACAACATTTAGCTTAATGGTTATTGCTCCAAGTTAAATGTATGTGAGTGCTTTTAGATTTTGGGATTGATTTCTCATATTGACACATTCAAAGCGTCGTTTAGTCCACATTTTGGAATGAAGTCATACTCTAAGTAATAGGATCCCAAATAATTGTTTGTTTGGGTGGACTTAACGTTGGCTTCAAGCCAGCGTTTATTTTTTAAAATTTTACAAAAAAAAACTTAGTCAAATTTATCAAACATCATCCCCCACGCCTAGCGCAATGGTTAGAATGACACATAAGTACTAATTAAAAATTAATCCTACTATTACTTATTAAAAGAATCGTCTAAAAACTAAAACCATCAGATTCCGTACCAGTGTACCATCTACATTAATTAGTCAAATTAAATTTTGCTATATCACACTTTATCTTCATTGACTTGATAGGCAAGATTTAAATTCATAAAAGTTAAAGTATTTCTTTTCAAGTAATTAAAGAGCGGTAGAGATTATACAAATTTAATTCGACTTAAGTCTTAAAATAGAATTGTTTTAAATTTATTTATTAACTTAAAATATTTTTTGTCACATCATCAATAGAGAAAACAGTAAAATACAGTAATGGTCTATAACATCGTCAGCAGAAAAAACAGTAAGGATAGTGTGGTTTTACGCTTAAGTATCATGATGTTGTTTGATTAACAACAAATCTTAAGTACTCAAATTTAATTTCTTAAAACTTTGATACCGAAATAAAACAATTTAAAACAATATGATACTATTGTGTATTTTCTCAAAAAAAAAGAAGAAGAAAGTGTAGTAAACCTTTGTTTATTGATCATAGAAATTTGGGATAACGGCCATCTCTATTCTCATCGGAATGTAGCCCAATTAATTACCAATTTGTTTAAGTTATGTACCCGGCCAACATTAGACAACAAAATGATACTTATGTATAGATTTAAGAAATAAAGAGAGAGAGAGAGAGCAAAGTCTTAATGGAATATTTGTTAAACATGGAATAAAACCCAGGTATTAACTTGGTTTTCATTTTGGTGATGTCTGGTAACTAATTTAAGTGTGGATTAAAACAATTATTTTTTTTTTAAAAAATTGATTTAAATGAAAATTAAAACAACTTGTCTTTAAGAAAAAGTTGATTTAATCCTCACTTAAATTGATTCTCAAGCATTACCTCTTATCTTTTGAAGAAATTTTCTTCTTGTGATTACTTTTATTTTAAAAATAATAATAATAACAATAACAATAATAAACTGCAAGGAGAGAATACAAAGTCTTTTTTTTTTTTTTTTTTTTTTCATTACCACAATCAGCTTAACAACAATTAATCTTAATAATCTCAAACTCCCAAATCCTTGCTGCATCACATAAACTTCTCAATAACACTCATGACGGAAATGATAGTAAGCTATCAGCTACAATGACTTCGTAGATTGTTTCAGATCTGATTTAAGTGGAAAAAAATCCTTAAAGATGTAAAATGAAAATTGTTAGAAAAATTTAAAATTCCTCGTAATTATTCAAGTCATTCAAATGGTTTTTTTTTATAGCCAGTATTTGGTTATTTTAATATAATAATCAAATTGAGAGTTACAGATTTTGTAATTATCATATGATTTTTCAGTTGTTATTATTTTGTAATTTTAATATAGTCAATAAATTGAGAGTTACAAATTTTGTAAATATTTATATTTTAAATTTTGAATTAAATTTGTAGGCTCATTTGTGTCTATAAATACCAAGCCTTTCAAGAAGCTAAGACACACATATTCTTGTTTTCTACTTTTTACATACTTGTGTTTTTGGGCAACCTTGATTGGGTCGATTCAACCTTGCTTCCCAGTGGACGTGCACATTATAAGAGGCAAAGCTGCGAGCACTTGAGCTTTATCTCGGAGTTGGTCTTAGCCGTTTGTACTATCACATAAAGAGACTATAACAACTTTAGGACAGTGGCTTTCCACGACTAACAAACCAACTACTTTTATTTTATGTTTTCAATTACTCATTTTATTTAATTATACTATTTTGTTTCAAATCATATTATGCATATTATGTTAAAAGCATTTTGAATTCTACAACAATATATATTCCAAATTTCTCTTTTAATTTTGTATCAACAATTATACAATTTTTTCAATAGCTGAAGTCGTTATAGATTCAAATTTGTGTCTCTATTTATAGTTTCTTTGGTACAACTTTTTCTAGAACTAGTTGAAATATTTTGCATTCTAAATACAAAATATATGTTAATATAAGAAAATACTTATTGGTTTCAAATATAACTCTATTTTAACTCATTTGCAATTTTTTAAAAGAAAAAAATTATGTTTTGATATTTGTTATAAATAGTTTCAAGGATTTGTTCAAAATTTTAAAACAGTTTGTGTTTTATACAAATTATGTTTATGTGTTTGAAGTTAAATCTATGGTTTTCCATCTTGGTGATCTTAGAGCTTAGGCCTTAGTGGCTTCTCGGGGGTCTTCTACCAAGTACTGGAGTTTTGTTGGTGAGTCAGTAACCAAGGCTATCTAGAGTTTTTTCTGGCATGGGATATGCTTATAGAGTTGAATTAGACTAGCATTGCTTTTATTCCTAAAATTCCATGTCTAGAGAAAGTGAATCACTACAAGTCGATCAGTTTATATAATTTTAGCTAGAATTATGGTTGATAGACTAAAGCCTTTCCTACCCTCTCCGATTTTTGAAAACCAATGTATGTTTGTTCCAAGCCGTTAAATCCAAGATAACATCATTGTTGCTCATAAGGCCTTCCACCATTTGAAGTTAAAAAGAAGGGTGAAAATGGGAGTTGGCTATAAAGTTGGACATGAATAAAACATACGATCATGTGGAGAAGTTCTTTTTAATGGATGTTCTATTGGTTATGGGTTTTAATGAAAAAATGGTGTTTTTAGCATTTGAGTGTATCTCCACTCTAAGCTATTTAGTGTTGGTGAATGGAAAACCTCTTGGTAGAATCGTTCCAAAACGTTGGGGCAAGATAACCCTCTATCCCCTTCATTTTTTCTTTTTGTGGCATATGTTCTCTCAGTTATGGTAAAAAAAAACAATATAACAAATGGTTCTCTTTAAAGTATTAAGCTACACTGAAGTTGTCACCTTCTTGGATATATTTTTCTTCGTTGATTCTCTATTTTTCATTCGAGCTTCCATAGATAATTGTTAGAGCCTGAAAGTTATTATTGATTCCTACTGCTTACTTGTAGACAAGTGGTCAATTTGCATAAGTCTAGTCTTTTCTTAATGCCAACATTCCTTCGAACATGGCTGCTCAAATGGTGTAAGTGCTAGGTTTTGTGTTAACTGATAATTCGGGTTCCTATCTTGGTGTTCTATCGATTTGGGGCTATTCCAAGAAGTAAGCTCTTGGCTATGTTCATGATTGCATTTAAAGGAAACTATAAGGTTGGAAACATGCTCTCTTATCTCAAGTAGGTAAGGAAACTCTTATCAAAGTTGTGGCTAGTGTTGTACCTGTCTATCCCATGTCGTGTTTTTTATTCCCTTTTAATCTCTGTAATGAAATTCAAAGTGTTTTTGCCAAATTTTGTTGGGTTTAGTTGAAGAGTGAGGGTCGTATTCATTGGGTGAACTGGAAGAAACTAGTTCAACTAAAGAATTAAAGGGATTGTGTTTCGAGAATTGGTTTCTTTCAACAAATTTCCCATTACTAAGCAAAGGTGGAGGCTTATTCAGAACCCCGATGCTCATTGCGCTCGCATTATCTTAGGTATTTATTTTTCAAATACTTATTTTCTTGAAGCAAAAAAGGTGATAGAACATCATGATTTTGGAGTAGTATCTTGGAATGGGGTTCTCTTTAAATTAGGGGTTATGTTGGCAAATCAATGATGGTTCTTCAGTCTGCAACAGGAAAGATAAATGGATCTCCAACCTTCCTTGAAAATCTCTTAATTTCGACACATTTGTCATCACTACAAACCCAACGACTTCTAAAGTTTTTGACAATATTAATCATCTGACCTAATAATGGAGACTTGACCCTATTAAAGATCATATTAGTGATCAAAGACGAGCATTATTAAGGCTATTCTTTTTAGCGATGAGCCATTGATAGATGTTCTTGTATGGTCCTTTACTAAATCTAGGTGACATGAGGTCAAGTTTGGCTATAAATTGTTAAGAATGCCATGTTTTGCCCCCAACTTGGGTCCCTCTCATTATTCTGATGACCGTTTTTTAGAAGTTGCTATAGAAGTTTCCCATCCCATAAAAAATCCATTACTTCTTTGGAGAGATACTATCAATTCCTTAGCAATGGTTGCTAAGCTTGTAAAGAAAAAAGTTGTGTCTTCGCCTATTTGTGCCATTTATAAGACAGAGCCAAGATCTGTCAAACATATAATGTTGTTTTGTAGCTGGAATGAGGTAGTTTGGGTAAGTAAACAACCTGGGTACTCAGTTAATAAAGCTAGGATTTTCACTTTTGATAAGTGGTTTTTAGAGGTCTGTTCTCTTGGTAACCTCTCCATTTTTGAAGGCAAGTACTTTCTCCTTCCACTTGCTGCCACTTGCTAGAACATATAGAAAGAAAGGAATACTGATTTTTTTCAACAAACACCTTTCTAATCCTACTTTGGTGACATTGGTTACCTAGTTCTTTTCCCGCCCCATCAACATGGAATAAAGCTGAGCCTACCCAACTCAAAATAAATGTTGATGTTTCTTTCTACCCTTCTTCAATGAAAGTTGGGTTTAATATTATTGTTCATGATCATCAAGAGGTAGTAGTGGATGGTTGTGGCTGTGTTGCTTATGCTCCCTTTAACATTGGAGTTGAAGCTCTTGCTATCAAAAAAGGTGTTTAGTTTGCCGTAGACTTGCAACCTAAGAGCTGATATTTGAAACAAATTTTGAAGTGCTCTATAAGTTTCTTACATCTAATGGAAAAGATTGGAGTGTTGCAAGTTTTATTCAGGTTATCAATCTTTCTTGTTTGTCTCTCTCTAGGTTTTGGTTTTCCTTGGTTTGGTGTGGTGCCAATCAAGTTAGAGATTAAATACTTCTAAGTTTAGGTAAATAACGTGCCCTATGGATTGGGTGCATGCACCCCCATACTCTTTTGTTAGGATCTTGTCTTGCTATGGCCTATCTGGGCCTCCTAGCTAGTTTTTTTTTGTTTATTTATTGCCTTTTGTTTTCATTGTGTTCTTGTTTGTCTTTGTTGTGTTCTTTTCAATGGCTAAAAAAGTAAGATTATAATTTTAATCCATGAAAATAAAGCATCCTTGATGGAATCATGGACACAAAGGATTATTTGGATCAAATTGAGTGTTTGCGAGGATTTCTCACCATATGACGTTATATGTGGCGTCTACATGGATTTCCAATAACAACTTGATGGAATCATAGGAAAAAATGATTGATTTGGATCATTTTAAAAGTTTATGTGTTAAGTTGAAGTAGTTGAAAGTATGAGTAAATTAATTTCACCCCAAAATAGAGGGAGTAAATTCATAATTTAACATTTTAATCAGGTTTGAAAGGGTATTATAAGTGTAATAATCAAATATTCTTGTTTCATATCTTTATTAAGACTAACGCTTATCAGGTTTGAAATTATCAACAACATTTAGCTTAATGGTTATTGCTCCAAGTTAAATGTAAGTGAGTGTTTTTAGATTTTGGGATTGATTTCTCATACTGACACCTTCAAAGCGTCGTTTAGTTCACATTTTGGAATGAAGTCATATTCTAAGTAATAGGATCCCAAACAATTGTTTGTTTGGGTGGACTTAATGTTGACTTCAAGCCAATGTTTATTTTTTAAAATTCTACAAAAAAAACTTAATCAAATTAGATCAAACATCTCCTGCCTGCCTAGTGTAATGGTTAGAATGATATTTCTCCTGCTTATGGGCAGGGGTTCAAATCCTTTCACTCCAAATATTGCTAATGATAAAAAAAAAATTAATCAAACCTCATTAAAACTTATTAAATAACAATTAAAGTATAATTAATAGATGGTTAGTTTTGACTAAGTTTTTTTTTGACAATTTTTTTTATAAAAAAAAAATAACACTGACTTAAAACTAACTTTAAGCTCTCCTAAACAAACTTGATCTAATTTTATTTTTTTGGATAAATGAAAATCAACATTAACATGAAATAAGGAAGTAATGATGTATATGCTCCAAAACAATATTTGTTTTTAAAAAAACAAATCTCAAGCTGAGGAGGGAAGATAGATAAAAGTTGCAAGAGAAGAGTATAGTAAGACATTGCTTCTAGAGTTTGAGAATAAGAAAAGGTTAAATTTATCCAATCAAATTATTATTATTATTATTTTCATTTTGACTTCTTTGACATCATATTTTAACCTTTGAGATGGATATAAGATGCCAACTTTTGCCAAACTTCTATCATTTTGGTTTTCTATTCCATTAGACATGATGATACCAAACATTGGTAGAGAGTCAGATTATAATTTCGATTACGATTTTATTTTCCGACCAAACAAACAGGCTCTTATCTTAGGGTTATTGTTTATGTGGATGAAGATTTGAGTTAAGTTATCATTGTAAATCACACACAAAAATTTTGAAACTATCTTTTTGCCTAATTAGTCATAAAACTATCATTTTTTTCTAATCGGATTTAAAACTATTATAGTAATATCACAATCAAAGGGTAAAATTTAGGTAAGCTTCATTTCAATCGATCAAATACACATTTTCCCTTGCACTTTTATTGTTATTGAAAAAAAAATACACAAAATTTTCAACTATTATCACTATAATTTAACCAGTATTTCATAAAATAGTTTAGAACTTGTTGAGAATCCTAAATAGGATTCCTAATGTGTGTCCTAGTAGGCTTAGATCATATTTATCTTACCGTATCGTTATGTCCTAGTCCTATTAGACTTAATATTCATAAGTCTATATATTGAGTCAATTGTATTTATTTCATTCAATCAAGAAGACATAGAATTTCTTTTCAAATCTTATTTTCAACATGGTATCAAAGCAAGATTTTCTATTGGGATCCTGAATAAACTTTTTTTCAAAAAAAAAAAATAATTGGTATTATCATCAAACATTGTTCATACGGTACTGTTCATAGGGTATTGTTTATCGACATAGTTCATCGACACAATTATCTCATTATTCATCGGCACTATTTTTGGGTACTATTCACAGGTAACAAAGAAAGTTTGATAAATAGATTCGTATGAAAAAAAGTGAAAAGATGATAAAAAAGCCTTTAGTTAAAAAAAAAAATTCATTCTTATAGCTTCAGATAAATTTGCTTTAGTGACTCAGGCTTGGCAAGGTGGTCGAGCTAATGTTAATAGTAGTAGAAGACATAATTTTAGTGATTTAAGTCGTTGTAATGGCAGAGGTGGTCGTGAAATTAACGGTAGTGGTATATTTGTTAGTCATTGTGGTGATGGTCAGGGTTTAATTCGTCAATATACTCATTGTCACCATTATGGGTATACTCGGGAGACATGTTTGCACTTGGTTGGTCATCTCTTAGTTGCTAATAGTGTGACTTAATTCAATTAAATGTGATCCTTCATTTTTGGTTTCCAAAGCAGAGTATGAAGAGTTCTTACAGTATAAGGTAGTTAGTCAGACATCTTTCTTGACTGCCTTTTCCACCCAAGAAAGTACACCAAAAGTTTATCTATCATCTAGTAACTCTTCAGAGAAACCTTGGGTCCTTGATTCTGCAGCTACTAATCATTTGTCAAGTACCACTAATGCTTTGTCCAATTTTTATCACTCTTCATCTTTATCTGATGTTACTATTGGAAACCACCTTGACAAGATGCCCAGGTGGTGATCTTCCAAACACCCAAGTCTAGAATGACTTATAAAGAAAAGATACAGCAACCAAAGCAAAAAAGAAAAGAAGACAAGCAATTGTTATCGAGGTTCGGTAATAGCCTACGTCCCCGTGAGTTCCTCTGAACTCTTTGTACTAAATCAATGGTTCTTTACAATCCAACAATCCTCTTCAAGACACCTCAAGTTCTTCAAAAAACCAAGAAGAGAAGAAAGAAGATGATAAGAACTATTACAATGCTCTCAATCAAATCTATATTAGTCTCTCTTTACAACCAGCCTCACTACAATGAGACCCTCTTATGTTTTGTGTCTTTGCACTCTTACACAATTCTCTTTTGTATGTCTGTCACTCTTTACAATTGATCTCAAATTATGTCACAATGTTAATGAGAATAAAGCTAGGTGACCCTTTATATAGTGCACTAACTTCTTGTCCAATCTTGAGAGTCAATTTCCACCCTTAGATCTTGATGACAACTCAACCATGGCCCTTGATCAATCCTTAGTGATCCTATGCATTTTGGACATGTCTCCACACACTTAACAAAGGCTGAATCAAATGGACTATGTGTGCCTTCAAGGTGCGGCCTGAAACAGGGCACACTTGCTGCCACTCTGTGAGCCGCGGCCTGGGGTAGGGTGCGCTGCGGACTGGCCTTTCTTCAGCATTCTTCCATACTGTGTGCTATGGCCTGGACAAAGCTGGGCTGCGGCCTGACCTGATGCACATATTTTCCAGCTTGTGTGCTTAGACGCACACACTAGTGTGCCTACCTTTGCCTTGTTCCAAGGTGCCGCGCACACTTGTGTGCACTTCTTTAACATGCTGAAATTTATTCTTCCAACCTTGGTTTAGACATTAACCTTGTTTAAACCTTAGACAAATATCAACAATATATCTCTACCTTTATCTAAGTGTTTAAACCTGAACCATTGTGCAGAGAACTTCAGGATCCAAACTCATCTTGAGTCATCAATCAACCGACTCCAATCCTAAGTAGTCCAAGGTAGTGATTGAACTTACTTAGAGGTAGAACTTTAGTACCTAAATCCGCAGGGTTTTCTTCTGTGGCTACCTTGTCCACATGGATGCATCCTTTCGTAAAATTTTCCCGAATGAAATGGTACCGAACATCCATGTACTTTGCACTCTCATGGCACACCGAATTTTTGCACAAGTGCAATGCACTTTGACTATTCGAAAACACCATAACCTACTCCTCTAGTACCTTCAACTCTTCCAACAACCTTTTGCACCACATAGCTTCCTTAATAGCTTCCATTGCCGCTATGTACTCAGCCTCGGTTGTTGAGAGTGCTACCACCGGTTGTAACTGAGCTTTCCAACTTACACAACATCCGTTTAAGTTGAAGAACTAGAAGGTAATCAATCTCCTTTTATCTCGGTCTGCTCCATAGTCCAAATCCGTAAAACCCTCGAGGCAGATGGACTTACCCCTCTTCTCATAAACTAGCCCTACTTCTGGGCTTCCCTTTAAGTACCTCAGCAACCACTTCATCCCAAGCCAATGCTCCTTTTTGGGATTACTTATAAACCTGCTGAGAACACTTATTGTATGAGCAATATCAGGTCTAGTGCTTACCATGGTGAACATAACAGAACCAACAGCACTAGAATAAGGGACTTTTTCCATTTCTTTCTTCTCCACCTCCGATCTCGAACATTGATCACTGAAGAACTTGAAATGACCAGTAAGGGAAATCTTCACTGGTTTGCTATCTTCCATAGAGAACTTAGATATCATCTTCTCTATATAAGAAGTTTGAGAGATCTTTAATCTGTTTCTCTTCCTTTCTCGGATGATACACATCTCAAGGATCTTCGGTGCATGGCCAAGATCCTTCATCTCAAACTCCTCACTGAGTTGAGCCTTCAATTTCCTTATCCTCTCCATGCTGCTCCCAACCAGTAACATATCATCAACATAGATGAGGATGATCACCATTTCCTCAACCTTCTGCCCCTTGTAGTATAAGCACGGATCATAGTAGCTCCTCATGAAACCCAAGCTGATTACAAAGGAATCAAACCTCTTATTCCATTACTGAGGTGATTGCTTTAGGCCATAGAGAGACTTCTTTAATTTGCACACCAACTCTCCCTGCCTTCTTTCCTCATAGCCTTCGGGTTGCCTCATGTAAATGGTCTCATTGAGCTCTCCATATAAGAACGCTGTCTTCACATCCATTTTCTCGATTTCTCAATCAAATTGGACCACCAATGCTAACACTATCCGTATTGTCTTGTACTTCATAACCAGTGAGAAGATTTTGGTGAAATCTGTACCTTCTTTTTGTGTGAACCCCTTTGCTACCACCCTAGCTTTATACTGGACTTCATCCCCTGGAGTATTCCCTTCTTTGATCTTGTAGATCTATCTACAATCCACAACTCTCTGTTTTTCTGGTTTGGGCACCAACTCCCAAGAGTTGTTCTTCATCAAAGAATCCTTTTCTTCCTCCATCGCCAGCTGCCACTTTGACAAATCCTTACACTCCATGGCATCCGTGTAAGTTTCTGGTTCAACCTCTCATTCTATCCAAGGAGCTACTACATTAGCATCCGCAAACCCATATCTCAAAAGTGGTCTAACAATCCTCCTTTCTCCGTCCCTTGTGAGCTAGTAGTCATTCTGACTTGCTGCATCAACCTCTTCTAATTCAGCCTCCTCCTGAGTGCCCTGAGCATGACCTTCATTAATGGGCTCTACCTGGTTCGAACCCTCTTGCCTCCCTTGCTTTACCTGAACCGAATTCTCCTTGATGCAATGCTCCACAAATTTTAGACTGGTTTGCTCACTAGCCCTTGCAAGGTTAGTTTTCTCCAAGTAGGGAAATAATAATTCATTAAAAATAATATCCCTACTTATTATGAGTTTAATGCCTTTCTTTTCTAAGGACCACAACCTATATCCCTTAACCCCATCACTATATCCTAGAAATACACATTTTCTAGACCTTGGACTAAGTTTATCATCCTTTTGATGTGCATATGCAGCACACCCAAAAGTCCTAAGGTTACTTAATTCAGGGGGTTTCCCACTCCACATCTCCATAGGAGTCTTGAGCTCTAAAGCTCTAGAGGGTGATCTATTTACCAAGTATGCAGCAGTAGCCACAGCTTCTCCCCAAAAATATTTTGGTAAACCGGATCCTATTAACATGAACCTAACCTTTTCCATAAGGGTTCTATTCATCCTCTCAGCAACTCCATTTTGCTGAGGCATTTTTACATCCGTTCTATGCTTTAGAATGCCATTTAATTCACAGAATTTATCAAAATCCTTATTACAAAATTCTAAGCCATTATCAATTCGTAAAGCCTTAACTACCCTACTCGTTTGAGTCTCCAACAACTTCTTCCACACAACAAATTTATTCAATGCATCTGATTTATTTCTAAGCAAATAAACCCACACTTTTCTTGAATAATCATCAATTAAAGACAGAAATTAAAAGTTACCTCCCTATGTTGGTGTTCTTGCTGGTCCTCAAAGGTCTGAATGAATGTAGTCAAGAATTCCCTTAGATTTGTGCATTCCGGTGTTGAAGCTGACTCGGTGTTGCTTCCCAAGAATGCAACACTCACAGAAATCCAATTTCTCTACTTTGTCTTCTCCAAGTAGACCATCTTTGCTAAGAACTTGCAGGCCCTTTTCACTCATATGTCCCAAGCGAGTGTGCCAAAGGGCTGCCCTATCTATCTCAGCCATCAAGCTTGCCGCTTGATCTTTGGTTTCTGTTTCACCGATCATCTCATAAAGTCCATCTTTTATTACTGCCTTGATCATTACCAAAGATCCCTTGGTCACCTTGATCTTTCCTCCCTCTACTTTGCATGTAGACCCCAAAGAATCCAGTTGCCTTAATGAGATCAAATTTCTCTTCAAATCTGGAAGATACCTCATATTTCACAACAGCCTTGTGACTCCATCAAACATCCTCAACTGGATGTCTCCTATCCCCCTCACTTGGCAAGAATTGTCATTCCCCAAGAAGACCCTTCCATCATTGATCTCCTTGAAATTCTTGAACCATTCCTTGTGAGGGCACATTTGATAAGTGCACTCGGAATCTAGAATCCACTTCTCACTGCCTTGCCTCCTGCTCATATTTGAGCACACAATAAGCACATCATCTTGCTGTTCTCCTTTGGCAACCGAAGCCTCTCCATTGTTGGTATGGCTTCTTCTCTCATCCCACATATTCTTCTTATAATCTTTCTTGAAATGGCCCTCTTTATTGCAGTAGAAACATCTCTTTCCTCCTCCAAGTCAAGTCTTGGATTGAGATCTCCCATGGTTCTGCCCTCTACCTCTTGATTTCTCCCGATAGTTGCCATGAGTGCTACTGTTATTCCGAGTTGCTGGCCTTCCTCTTACGAATAACCCTTCTCCACTTGATGCCTCCCTCATCTTGGCTTTGAAATCATAAGCCCTTATGGCATTGATCATAATCTTCTTAGTTAAAGTATCTCTTCCATACTCAATAGCATTAATCAAATTATCAAAGCAATCAGGAAGAGAGTTTAACAAAATAACAGCCAATTGTTCATCTGAGAATTTAATACTACAACTAACCAAATCTTGAACTAGTTTATTAAAGCCATCAAGATTATATTGCAACTCTTTATTAGGATCCATTTTAAAAGCAAAGATTCTTCTAAGAAGATAAATCTTGTTAGGGAGAGTTTTGGTAAGAAATAACTCATCTAGTTTCTTCCATATGACAGCCGGATCTTCTGAGTTTCTGCACTCCCTTGTGACACTATCCGACATGTGCAAGAAAATTGTGCTGTAAGCCATCTTCTTTATCTCAACCCGCTGGTCCTCTGTGATACTTGCTGGAAAAGCATCATCTTCTCCAATAGCCAAGTCCACTTTCTGTTGCATAAGAATAGCCTTAATCTTCCCATTTCATAGGGAAAAATCTCTCTTTTCATCAAACTTCTCAACAACAAAATTTGAAGCCATCTTTGCGGACAAGATCCCAGATTTATGCAATATCCATAAATGCTTTCTTCAACCTCAAGAACACGATTGAAGATGGATCTTAACACCGTTCTTGAATCACTCTCAAGGACACGATCTGATCTTGATCTTTACTCCGTTCTTGAATCACCCAAGAAGTTGATCTTTGATCTTGTTCTTGCTCCGATACCCAGCTATGCAAGCTCAGATATCATTGTTGGAAATCACCTTGACAAGATGCCCAGGTGGTGATCTTCCAAATACCCAAGTCTAGAATGACTTGTAAAGAAAAGATGTAGCAACCAAAGCAAGAAAAAAAAGAAGACAAACAATTGTTATCGAGGTTCTTCAATAGCCTACGTCCCCGTGAGTTCCTCTGAACTCTCTACACTAAATCAATGGTTCTTTACAATCTAGCAACCCTTTTCAAGAAACCTCAAGTTCTTGAAGAAACCAAGAAGAGAAGAAAAAAGATGATAAGAACTATTACAATGCTCTCTATCAAATCTATACTACTCTCTCTTTACAACCAGTCTCACTACAATGAGTCCCTCTTGTGTTTTGTGTCTTTGCATTGTCACACAATTCTCTCTTGTATGTTTGTCACTCTTTATAATTGATCTCAAATTATGTCACAATGTTAATGAGAATAAAGCTAGGTGACCCTTTATATAGTGCACCAACTTCTTGTCCAATCTTGAGAGTCAATCTTTACCCTTAGATCTTGATGACCACTCAACCATGGCCCTTGATCAATCCTTAGTGATCCAATGCATTTTGGACATGTCTCCACGCACTTAATAAAGGCTGAATGAAATGGATTATGTGTGCCTTCAAGGTGCGGCCTGAAACATGGAACACTTGCTGCCACTCTGTGAGCCACAGCTTAGGGTAGGGTGCACTGCGGCCTGGTCTTCCTCCAACATTCCTCCATGCTGTGTGTTGCAGTCTGGACAAAGCTGGGCCGCGACCTGACCTGATGCACATATTTCTCAGCTTGTGCGCTTATGCGCACACACTAGTGTGCCTACCTTTGCCTTGCTCCAAGGTGCCGTGCACACTTGTGTGCACTTCTTTAACATGCTAAAATTTATTCTTCCAACCTTGGTTTAGACATTAACCTTGTTTAAACCATGTTTAAACCTTAGACAAATATCAACAGTTACTTTTGCAGATGGATCTAAAACCACTACTAGTGGCATTGGCACTGTGCACCTTAGTTCTTCATTGTCTTTATCATCTATCCTTTATGCTTTATTTTCTTAGTATAATTTGATATTTATAAATAAGCTTACAAAACGACTTAACTGTCCTGTTATATTTCTTCTTGATTTCGTTCTTATACCAGATTTGAAAACAAAGAAGATAATTGGTGGAGGGCATGAATCAAATGGTTTGTATTACTTTGATCCTATCCCATCACCGATTTCTTACTCAATTGATGTGTCCCCACTTCAGGTACATTGTTGTTTTGGTCATGCATCCTTAGAGAAGCTTAAAAAGTTAGTTCCTACTTTGAGTCAGGTTTCGTCTTTAAAATGTGAGTCGTGTTGATTGGGTAAGCATCATTGTGTGTCGTTTCTTTTTCGAATTAATAATCATGTGTCTAGTTCTTTTATATTAGTACATTCTAATATTTGGGGTCTAAGTTGTGTGACTTTCAAACTTGAAATTCGATATTTCGTTATCTTTGTTGATGATTATTACAGGCTTACCTAGCTTTATTTAATGAAAGACCAGTCTGAGTTATTTTCTATTTTTTGTGCCTTTTATACTGAGATAAAAGCCCAATTTGACTTATCTATTAAAATTCTCTGTAGTGACTATTTTTTTTGAACCTTTTACAAGTTTTATGACTAAGTTTGGCATTATTCATCAATCATCTTGCTCTCATACATCCCAACAAAATAGAGTTACGGAGCGCAAAAATCGTCATCTTATGGATGCTGCTCGTACTCTCTTATTTCATATGCATGTCCCCAAATTATTTTAGAGTGAGGTCGTTATGACTGCATGTTACTTAATCAACCGTATGCCATCATTTATTCTTGATGGCCAAACCTACTACTTTGTGCTATTTCTTAGAGATGTTACCTTTCACTTACCTCTTCGTGTTTTTGGAACTGTTTGTTTTGTTCATCACCTCCGTCCAGGAGTTGACAAATTCGATCCCTGCTTTATAAAGTGTATTTTCTTAGGTTATTCTCATACACAGAAATGTTATAAGTGTTATAGTCCGTCACTATAAAGGCAATTTGTTTGTGACAATGTTACATTCACTGAGTCTGCTCCATATTACTCCGAGTCTCATTCTATCTCAGATCTGGTTGATTCATTTCCTTGTCCATTACCTGTTCCTATGCCCCTTACACAGTCAGATCCTCATCAATTTGTCTCTTCGTCGCCTGCTCCTCTGTTGCAAGTTTACTCCTATCATCTATAACCTTCCACCTCTATTGCTTCACTAATTGCTTCCTTGTTGACAGATCCCGATCCTTCTTCATCATTTGATGATGATCGTCCTATTACTCTTCGTAAAGGTAAACGTTTATGTGCTGCTTACCCGATTGCTAATTTTATATCTTATGATCATTTATCTCCTTTATATGCTTCGTTTGTTGCTTTGATCTCTTCTGTCTCTATTCTTAAGTCTTTTACAGAAGCTTTGTCCCATTCTGGGTGGCAAACAGCTATAGATGAAAATATACATGTCTTAAGTGATATAAGGGACTTGGTTCCCCTTCCATCTAAGAAATTTATTGTTGGTTGTCGCTGGGTATATACTATAAAGGTTCATCCTCGTGGTATTATTGACAGATTAAAAGCTCACTTACTAGCAAAAGGGTATACACATGTATATGGTTTTGACTATGCCGAGAAATTCTCTCTAGTGGCAAAGATTACGTATGTTCGTGTGTTTATCTCTCTAGCAGCTACTTTTAATTAGACTCTACATCAATTAGATGTGAAAAATGTGTTTCTAAATGATGATTTGCAATAAGAAGTATACATGGAGCAACCACTCAGATTTGTTACTCATAAGGAGTCTGGGTTAGTGTGTCGATTAAAGATATCTCTATATGGCTTGAAACAATCTCCTTGAGCGTGGTTTGGTCGGTTCAGTGAAGTAGTAATTAATTTTGGCCTAAGCAGATGTGATGGAGATGATTCTGTATTTTATAAACACAGTGAGGTAGGTAGGATATTATTGATTGTATATGTGGATGATATTGTGATCACAGGAGATGACAAAGAAAGAATTCTAGCACTGAAACAGTTATTGAGTACTAAATTTAAGATAAAGAATTTAGGGGAATTGAGGTACTTTTTGGGTATTAAGTTTGCTAGATCTCGTCATGGTATTTCTTTTTCTCAGCATAAATATGTTCTTGATTAGTTGATTGATCCTAAAATGTTAGGGTGTAAGCCTAGAGATAGTCTTATGGATTTCAACACAAAACTTTCAGTTGATCAAGATGATTTATTATCTGATCCAAGGTAATATAGGTGTTTGGTTGGAAAATTGAAATATTTGATTGTTACTAGGCCTGGTATTTCATTTGCAACTAGTGTGGTTAGTCAATTTCTCAATGCTCCACAAACTAGTCATTGGGATGTTGTTATTCGAATTTTTTTTTGATCTATAAATAAACATGTATTAAAATGATCAAAAATGTACAAAAGTATCACTGGGCATCCCCGGGAGATTTACGGATAAGGCATGAACAAAAGACAAGAGGCCTAAGCCTAGTCAACGAGCTATACAAGCCAAAGGAACAACATAAAGCAAGCTGGCCTAAACATGCAGCCAGTAACACCAACTAATCATAGAGCTTACAAGGGAGCTGAACAGACCAACAAGATTACAGGGATACAAACATACAAAACAACAGGGCATACCCTGGGCAAACAACAAAACCAGAAGGGGAGTAGCCTAAATCAGCAGCCTATACTCAGGGCAGGCTGCATAGACACTTCTATAGATACCAATCTGGATCTTCTTCACTAAGCTGGCAGGTAAGGCAGGAGCTTTGTCAAATATCTTGGCATTTCTTGCCAGCCATATATGGTAGACAGTAGATGCAAGGGCTGTCTTTTTGGCAACTGCAGGAGGGCCAGTGCCTTTGACTTTCAAAGTCCATCTGATAGCACTCTCAATGGTACTCATTTGTCTTCTATTACCCAGCCAGAGGTTTATGCTGTTCCAGACCTCCTTACTGATTCTACAGGAGAAGAAGATGTGGTCCTTAGTCTCATTCTGTTCAGTACATAGGGGGCATAGCTTGTCATTCTCTTCAAGGTGGAGCTTGTCTTTAGTGAGCAGTCTATCCCTAACAGTCAGCCAAAGAATGAAAGATTGTTTAGGAGGGCAGTGGCTATTCCAGACCAGGGAAGCCCAACTGACCATGCTGACTTTCTGCCTCATATCATTGTACACTTTCCTGATACTTAGCTCATCATGCAACCTCCATTTCATAAGCTTATTGGTAGCTTGCTATAGGCATAGTGGTTGGCCAACCATCTCATCTCTAATTTCCAGGATCCTCTTCCAGAGTGGGGAGTCATCTTTGTTTGCCTTGATCTCCCATATGGATTTGTTAAGAAGATAGTAGTGCTGACCCATTGAATCCAAAAAGAGTCTTTCTTCATGTGGATATTCCATAGAACTCTTGTTAGGAGAGCCTTGTTCCAAGATTTGAGCTCTACCAACCCAAGACCCCCTTTTTTTTTAGGCTTGCAAATGTCAGCCCAAGCAACAAGAGCTTTTCTCATTCCCCCATTCTTACCATTCCATATAAAGGTTCTACATAAATTGATGATCTTATCCAGGATGTTCCCAGGGATGGGAAAGATGGCCAACCAGAAGCACTCCACACCTTGAAGCACAGATTTGATAAGTTCAGTCCTCCCAGCATATGATAAAGAGGAGCCAGCCCATACATTGATGTAGCCAGAAATTTTCTCTATAAGGGGGGCATAATGGGAGGCATTCAGCCTAGCAGAAGCAAGGGGAACCCCTAAGTACTTGAATGGGAGGCTGCCCTCCTCCATTCCTGTGCATCTACTAATCTCCATAACCTCTTCAAGCTTCACCCCAGCATGGTAAAAACTAGATTTTGTCAAGCTAGTCTTCAGCCCTGAGCATTCACTGAATGTGTTGACACAATTCATGAGCAAACCCACTGATTTAGCCTCCCCTCTAGCAAAAAAAATCAGATCATCAGCAAAGGCCAGGTGGGTAGTCTTGAGCTTGTCACACTTGGGATGGAATCTGAACCCCTCTTCCACATTTAATCTCCTGAGCAGTCTTGATAAGTATTCCATAATCAACACAAAAAGATAGGGAGAAAGTGGATCCCCCTACCTCAAGCCTCTTTTACCTTTGAAGAACCCTTGCAGGCTGCCATTAATGGATAAGGAGAATGTAGTAGTGGTGACACACTCCATAATCCAGTCTTTAAACTTTCCAGGGAACTCCAGACCCTCTAAAATGCTGCTTAAGAACTCCCACTCCACTGAATCATAGGCTTTCCTGAGGTCAATTTTGATCATGCACCTAGGAGGGATTCTCTTCCTGCTATATCTCCTAAGCAATTCTTGAACCAGGTAGATGTTCTCAGCCATGCTTCTGGCCTTTATGAAGGCAGCCTGAGCAGGGTTTACCAGGTGGATCAAACTAGGATCTAACCTAGAAGCAAGGATCTTAGAGATAACTTTGTAAATAACATTGCAGCAAGCTATAGGCCTGAATTCTTCAACTTTAGAGGCAGCCTTCCCTTTGGGAATCAAAACAAGAGAGGAGTGGTTTAGCTGTTTTAGGATTTTCCCATTCAAAAAGAATTCTTGGACAGCCTCTATGATCTCTTTATAGACCACCCCCTATGCTTTCTTGAAAAACTTTGAGGAGAAACCATATGGACCAGGGGATTTATCCTCTCCTATGCTCCACAATGCAGCCTTGATCTCCTCATCTGTGATCTGCTTAACTAATTCAGTAGCTTGGCTTTCCTGCAGGACTGGGCCATCTCTGATAACATCCATTTCAATAGGAGTACATCTGCTAGAAGAGCCTAAAAGCTCCTTGTAGAATCTAGTAAATTCCTGGACCACTTCAGCTTCAGAAGTTGTTTGAGATCCATTGGCAGCTTTAATAGAGGCAATGTGATTCTTGGAAGACTTCCTCTTGACCAAAGCATGGAATAGTTTGGTTCCTCTATCACTATTGAGGAGGTACTTACATTTAGCCTGCTGGGATAGAAAGCTTCTCTCAGCCTCAGCCAGTTGGAATGCTTTGAGCCTGGCATTTGTCACCTTCTCCTGCAGCTCAGCATCATAAGGGTTGTCATGAAGGTCCTGCTGCAGGCCATTTAGTATGTTTGCAGCCTCCAAGGCTCTCTCAGAAATGTGGCTGAAGTGGTTCTTGTTAAGGTTCTTGAGGAGGGGTTTAAGGCCTTTCAAAAGCTTGCAAAGAATGAACTGTTTGGTGCCCCTTCCAGGGCAACCCCAATGAGCACTAACAATGTCTAAGAACATGTCATGATCAGCCCACATATTGAAAAATTTGAAAGATCTCCTACCCCCATAAACCTCTTCCATCAGGCTACCAATACAAGGAGAGTGGTCTGAGAGGCACCCAGCTGGGAAAAAGGAAGCTTGAGCTCTTATCCTCTCTTGGAACCACACATTGTTGACCATGGCTCTATCCATTTTGCACCATACCTTATTGTTGGTCCATGTGAAGAAACACCCTGCAGCATTTACATCACTTAAACCTGTCTCCCTACAACAAAAGGAGGGGTCCCTAATCTCATAATCTGTTACAGGCAGCCCATTAGATTTCTCATCTATAGCAAAAACATTATTGAAATCACCCAAGACAAGCCAAGGGGAAGACAAATCATAGCTGAAATTACATAGGTTGTCCCATAGGGGCCTCCTAGCTACAATGGAATTCAAACCATATACAAAACTGATTACAAAACTACAAGAAAAAACAGCACAGGTAACATTACAATGAATAACTTGGGGAGTTATATCAATTAAAAAAAGGCTCACCTTTGAAGGATCCCAAAGTAACAAAATTCTACCTGATGAGTGGGTGGAAAAGTTGTTCACCTGTCTCCACTGAAGGAATTTATTGCTCATAATCTTCAGCAGCTTTGCATCATCCAGCTTGCATTCCAAAATTCTTATTATATCAACTTTGTTTTTCTTCATGAGGTGCAGTACCCCATTTTGCTTCAGGGGCTTATTAAAGCCCCTGATGTTCCAGCATGCCACTATCATTGAGGTGGTTGGGAGGCAGCCCGTCCCTTCCTAGCAGATTGAGTGCCTTTTAGGTCTGGTTTACCTTTCTTCCTCCTGATTACTTGGAACTCATCACCTCCTTGGACCTCAGGGCCCTTGTCTCTTTCACTATTGCCTTGTGCAAGGCCTGATTTTTTCCTTGGGACTATACTGGGGTGGTCAGGGTGCATAGAAGATTTTAGGCCAGCCACCACTTGGATTTGGGGGGTATAGGTCCCCCGGATTCCCTCCCCCACTTGACCATTGTGGCATTGTTCAGCCTTATTGTCTCCATTCTCTGCTAGGACAGCTTCTCTAGGTTCTTGGGCAGGATTAACCTCATTCATCCCTTCCACCCTATCCCTAGCTTCACTAGGCTTCTCAGTCTGATTTGTCTTCTCTTTAGTTAGCACTCCCATTGACTTAGTAGTTTCCTTTCTAGCAGGCTCTTTCCCTCTCTCATTGCTTTTCTTACCCCTTTCTGAGTTGACATTTTGGTTACAGGAGTGCAGGTCATGCCCTATAACCTTACACTTTGAGCAATATCTAGGGAGGTTCTCATAGCAAATCTTTAGTTCATAAGTGTCTCCATTTAGGAGGGACAGTGGGACAGAGCATTGGATTTCCTTAGCTATGTCCACTTCAACTAGGAGTCTAGGATATGATATTCTCTCTTTGGTCCTAGTGAACTGGTCAGCATATAGAGGTCTCCCTATAACAGAACCTATCTTGCTAAGGCAGTTAGATGACCATAGCTCAAGGGGCAAGCCTTTAATCTGGATCCATACAGGGATTGTAGTGATTTTCTCATTGCCAAATTTGAAAAATTTAGGCAACGACTTCAGGAGCAAAGGCCTACCATATACTTGGTATGGGCCTTCTTGCAACACATTCAAGCTAGCAGCTTCATTTTCAAATCTAAATACTATCCATCCATTTTCATGAAATTGAGTGTTGACCTTTACCTTCCAGGATTCAGTGAGCTTCTTGAGGGCTGCTCTTCCTGGAAATCTTCCAGCAAAATACCTCACCAAGCAGAAAGGCTGGCTCTCAAAGACATCCAGCACATCTTCATGTGAGACTCTAACCACTCATCCCTCACTGGATATAGTAGACAAGGGGAGACCCTTGCTTTGTGTTCTGTTCTCTGCAAAGAGGCTGACCCAGGGAGCCTTCTTGTTCTCTTCATTATTAGCTGGCCTTATGCCCACAGAATTGGAGGGAGATTGAGCTCCCACAGGAACTGGAGCAGGGGAGGCTGCATTGACCTTTGAGTCAGCTTGGAGGCCCCCAGTCTTCATTGGAGGATGAGGCCTAGACTCACTGCTCTCCTCTTCTCTTCCTTGCCTTGCCGCAGGCTTCCTACCATGAACAGTACCATGAACAGTAGCTTCACAGCTTGTATCTTCTTCCTCACTGGAAGAGCTGGACTCCATTTGACCTGAGCTCTCTATACTCTCCTCAGAGGAGCTTTGGTTCTCATCTTCAATGTCTAGGGGCTCTTCTTGCAATGTCTGGCAAGCAGCATTGCTTTGGAATTGATCATTGGTATTGTTCACCTTCGAAGCTTCAACAGAGCATTCATTCCTCCCCAAGCTGGCAGCCTTCAAAAGAGACCCTGAGGCTTGGGAATCTTCCTCTCCCAAGGAGCAGGAAGAAGATGCTGACTCCTTGGATGGTTCCTTTGCCCCATCCCTGCTTGAGTTATCTGAAGCTTCATCTCGCGACATTGCTACTGTAGCAGATTTGTTCTTGAAGTGATTCTGGACATAGTCCAGATCATTTTGATCGTGGATTGTGAGAGGAAGTTTCCTGGGAAGTTTTTTCTTCCCCATGCTGAACAAACCTGGAGGAATGGCACAGAAAGATCAGAGGAAGGAGAAGAAAGTTGCGGGAGACCATGGGCAGCACTGTTCACAGTTGAGAGCTTCTCTCTCTAGCTGCCCGACTTTATTCGAATTTTAAGATATCTTAAGAGTGCTTCTGGTCGTGGTTTATTTTATTAAAATCATGGTCATACTCAAATTGAATGTTATACTGATGCAGATTAGGTCGACCATCCCTCTGATAGGTGGTCTACTATTGGATATTGTGTATTTGTTGGTGGTAATTTAGTATTATGGAAAAGTAAGAAACAAACTGTGGTTCCTAAGTTAAGTGCTAAATCCGAATATAGAGTAATGGCACATACTACTTGTGAGATAGTTTGACTAAATCAATTGTTAGTAGAACTTAGGGTTAACTAGTCAAGTTAAATGAGCTTGATGTATGACAATCAAGCAGTTATTCATATTGCAAATAATCTAGTGTTTCATGAGAGAACTAAACATATTGAAGTTGACTGCCATATTGTTCGAGAAAAACTTCTACAAAATGTGATTAGTACCAGACATGTGAAGTCGAGAAACCAATTAGCAGATTTATTTACTAAACCATTGGATGGTTCTCGAGTTAGATTTATTTGTAACAAGTTGGGTATATATGATATATATGTTTCAACTTGAGGGGGAGTGTTGAGAATCCTAAATAGGATTCCTAATGTGTGTCCTAGTAGCCTTAGATCATATTTATCTTATCTTATCGTTGTGTTCTAGTCCTATTAGACTTAGTATTCATAAGTCTATATATTGAGTCAACTGTATTCTTTTCATTTAATAAAGAAAAAAGAGAATTTCTTTTCAATTCTTATTTTCAACCGAACTTATAGTAATTTTTTTAGAAAAATAAAACTTATATTAAATATTAAAGTTTATCAAAACATATTAACCATTTGTAACCGTTATTAATGTATATTAGAAAATAGGCTACAACAATTAATTTTAATACTAAAAATATGAAACCTTTAAATGAAACTTAAAAGAACCTAATAAAAACATAATGTCATATGGGGCGCCACATTAATGTGGACTGGTGCCACATCAACACCAACATGGTTATTGCCAATGATATCTTGGTTCAATGGTAAGAAAGAAGATTGAGGTTCTGAATCCACAAGGTATCAAGTTCGATTCCCACCAAAGTATGGGTTATTTTTCTAATTTGTATATTTGTTATTTCTCTCACTATAAGTGAGTTATGTTAGTATTGTGATAGGTTAGTGATAGTATTATAGGTTTATATTGTAATCACATCAATCATTGTACTTTCAATTGAAAAAAAATATAGACATGTCTATTAGTACTTGTTAATTAAATAATAGTATTAAGAAATATTTTAAAAAATATATGGATATTTAAATAAATAAAATCAAATAACTTAATATTAGTAATAATTCATCTCCATAATGAAAGAATATCTGTGATTTATTTTGTAAAAAGAAAAACACAAGTTTTACTAACTTTATTTAAGAAATTCAATGTAACATGCAAAGAAAATCAATATATTGTAGTATTGAAATTCGATATGATGACAAAACTATTAATTTTATTACTCTATAGTGGGGATTTAATTTTCTTCTTTTCTGGTTTCATATTTTATGTTTATAAATTTTTCCAATGGGAGCAAGAAATCCATCCCAAATCTTCTTGGCATAGAAAAGAAAAGTGGGTAGATGGTTAATAGTCACAAGAGTTGCTTTACGGTGTCTAAGAAAACTCCTCGTAATTGGTGCTCCTTAATTGGAACTTGAATTTGTTTCATTTGTTAGGATATTCCTCTCAATTATCTAGGTGTTCCTCTATTCAAAGGGTGTGCTAAATTTCATTATTTTGAGAACTTAATAGAGAAGGTTCGTAATCGTATTGAGGGTTGGAAATCCAAGCTTCTTTCTTTTGGAGGTAAACTCACATTGTTGAAATCAATTTTAACATCCATACCCGTCCACTTGCTTATGAAAATTAAATTGCCTAAGGGTTTGATTGATGGTCTACACACAATGTTCTCTGCTTTCTAAAAGAGTTCAAGTGGAGAATCAAGAAGGCATTGGATTCTTAGAATTCTATTTGTTTTTCGTTTGATGAGGGAGGATTAGGCATCAAAAGTTTGTCATAAGTGATGGCAGCCATGCATGCAAAAATGGGGTGGAGGTATGCGGAAGGGAAAATGTTGTGGGCAAAATTTATGCAAAGTTTTATTTGGTCGTCCATCTATTTCGATACTAAGAGCTTCAACAATTTTTTATTCGCAGTGTTGGAAGAATAGATACACAGTTCTCCCTTCAGTTTTCACAATTCGACGTGGCTAGTAGGAAAAAAAAAGGCATATATCCTTTCTTCATGATTGGTGTAGGGATCCTTTATTCCTCTCAATGGTGAATTTAACAAATTGTTCCTTACAAAAAGTTCTGGAGAATGCAAACTATTTATATCAAATCGAGCCTTTACTAACATCTACATAGAAGAAAAGTCTTAAGGAATACTGATTACTTCAAAGGAGGACAATGATTTGGGTCCATTCATCTTCAGGTTTATTTACTACATTGCCCTACTGACAGTATCACAGACCCCATAAACTTAAGATAGCTTGGCATAAATTTGTATGGAACCACTGGCTATGGCAAAAAATTTCTATTTTCGTCTGGTGTCTCCTTCACAATGAAGTTCCAGTAGGCACTCGTATTCAATAGCTTGGTATTCCTTTGGTATTGCACTGTTTTTGTTATAATTCACCCTCCATAGAATCACTTCATCATCTGTTTGTATCTGGTAATTGTGTCGTAGCCGTTTGGTTATATTTAGGTGCCCTTTTGAATGTTCTGTTTCGTTTTCAATCCATTAAGGGATTGTTTTAAGCCTGGTATAGTGTTGCTAATTCATCATCTCAAATTTGTATTACTCAGGTACTAGTGCTTAGTATTGGGTCTCGGGAGATATAGAAGAACCGCAATAATATTAGGCATATGGAGCTCCTTTCTTGGGGCCTAATAAAATCACTTCTCAAGTTCTGAATATGGTTCGAAATATTTTGGTTAATGTCAACCCTTCAAAGAGATTGGGATTTCATGATATAATTTCTTTGCAGGTTCTTAATCTTCATATTATCAATCCTTCTATTGCTCGAGGTCTATGGGTTAAATGGCATCCTCCAGCTTTAGGGAAGTTGAAGCTTAACATTGATGGATAAAGTCGTGAAGGAATTTGCACGGGAGGTGATTTGGTTTGAGAATACATGGGTGCCATTATTATTGCTTTTTCCTTTCATTTTGGATTTGGCTCCAATATGGAAGGAGAAGCTTTGCCTCTCCTAATTCGTTTGCAGGAGTGTCAAAAAATAACATAGCCATTCATGCGATTGAAAGTGACTTTAAAGATTTGGTAGATTGCTTTTCTTCATGCTCTTTACAATGGAAAATATAATAGACCATTTAAAATTGTTATGAATTATTGCTTTCTTTGGATATCATATCTCAAACTTACAGGGAAGACAATTGACCTATCAATTTACTTTCGAATCTTGCTCATAGGTATGGCAGTAGACAAACTTTGAAGCAGTTAAGTTCTCTTCCAAAACATATCTCATAACCAGTGTTTTCAAAGGCGAAAGAGTTGAGAGAGATGTTTTACCTCAATGAGAAAAGATGTAAGTCTCGAGGTATTCGGTGTAAGCCTTTTAAAATGTTGGGGTGTTTTGAATAAAATAATATTAATTAAATAAATTAAATGATAAAAATGCTAAAAAATTGAAAAAATATAAATAAATTAATTAACAATCAACTTTAATAACTTGATGGTTTTAATTTTGTTTTGACAATAAAATAAATAAATAAATAAGTAGATTTATAGTTTTAGTGTTTGGTAAAAACAAGAAAATATCTATTTTCTGAATTACAAAGATCCAAATAACGCTTTTTATTTTAGTGTGTTTGGCAAAAGTGAGGAAAAGTTTTTTTTTCCCTTTAATGCAAATTTTCAACACCCAAACAATACTTGACTTTCTTCAACCTAATAAAATCACGACAGCTAGCTCCTCCTTTTTCTCTTTTCCTACAGAGCTTACAGCTCTTCTCTCTCTCCAACAGACTCATCTCTCATCTCTCTCCTTTTCCTTTATCAATCTTTTCTCTCTCTTTTTTCATTTATTTGCAATTTTCTATCTCTTTGATCTAAAGCAATAAGATTGGCTCATGGGTGTAAATGTATATGCTATTAATGTAAATATTATTAAAAATTCCTAATATTATTTACATTAAGAATATATACATTTACATTGAGAGATTGAAATATAAATTTAGGGTTTGTATATTCTGACTGCTTAATATTACAATATTAGAAACTCATATTTATAAGGTGTTTACAGAAGAGTTTCCTAATGAGACTAGGGTATATAAGAGTGTTCTAATAAGAGGACTGAGGTTTCCTATTTACAATAGATTAGAAATTCTTAATATTATTTACATTAGGAGTATATACATTTGCACGCCCCCTCAATCCGAATGAGGTGAAACCACAGAGATATTGTTTTTATGTTGAAGAAATCGAGTTGATGACAATCCTTTTGTGAAGATATTTGCAAAGTGGGCATCAATAGGAATATACCGGATCTGGACATCTCATTGGGCTACTTTTTCACTAACAAAGTGAAAATCTATCTCAATATGTTTGGTATGAGCATGGAACACTGGATTAGTAGCAAGATAAGTGGCACCAATGTTATCACAATACACTCGAACTGGACGAGTTAAGAACACATGTAAGTCATATAGAAGCTGGTGAATCCAGTAGGTCTCAACTACAACATAGGAAAGGGATTGGTATTCAGATTCGGTGCTAGAATAAGACACCGTGGGTTGTTTCTTTGCTTTCCAAGAAATAATATTTGGTCCAAGGAAGACAGTACAACATATGGTGGACCGATGATTGTCAAGGCAACAAGCACAGTCAGCATCTGCATAGCATGAAAGAGAAAAATCCTTTGTAGAAGCAAGAAGTAACCCATGATTAGTAGTACCACATAAATAGCGAAAAATGCATTTAACAAGCTGAAAATGAGCCATGCAGGGAACATGCAAAAACTGACTAGCTAGATTAACAACATATGCAATATTAGGTCATGTCATGGTTAAGTAATGAAGACCTCTAACCATACTCCTAAATTTTGAAGATCTGCTAGTAGGTCACCCTCGTGTAGTGAAGGTGTGGTCTGGGAAGGTAGAGGAGTCTTAACTGGTTTGGCTGAAGACATAGAAAATTTAAGTAAAAGGTCGTTGGCGTATTTAGTTTAAGAGAGAAACAAACCAGTTGGACGATGACAGTTTCAATGCCAAGGAAATAATGAAGATCACTAAAATCCTTCATAGCAAATTGATTTGATAAAGTATGAATAAAACGAAAAAGAAGACTAGAATTATTACCAGTGAGAATAATGTCATCAACATACAATAATAGATAAGAAAACCATGAGATGACGCAAAAACAAACATTGAAGTGTCTGCCCGACTAGAAGAAAAACCAAGAGTAAGAAGGAAATAACTGAAGCAGTGAAACCAAGCCTGAGGAGCCTGTTTCAGACCATAAATGGCTTTATGCAATTATATAAATGAGTAGGACGAAGGGTATCTACAAAACTAGGAGGTTGTTTCATGTACACCACTTCATTAAGATAACAATGAAGAAATGCATTCTTAACATCAAGTTGTCGAATCACCCACGAATAAGAAATTGCCAAGGATAAAACAGTGTGTATAGTACTAGGTTTAACAACAGGACTAAAAGTTTCATGATAGTCAATACAAGGTTGTTGATGGAATCCCTGAGCGACCAACCTCGCTTTGTAGCGCTCCACAGACCCATCAGCTCGATATCTAATTATGTAAATCCACTTACACCGAACTAAATTTTTCATTGGATCATATGGAACCAGATCCCAAGTGTGGTTAGTTACAAGTGCATTAAATTCGTCAGACATAACTTACTGCCACTTGGGATCTTTATTTGCTTGAGAAAAACAAGTTGGTTCAGTTTGCCGGGTAGTAGTGGAAAGAGAGTAATTTTTTGGGTTTGCGAATTCCAGTTTTAGAACGAGTGATCATGGAGTGACAAGGGGTAGGGTGGGATAGTGGTGGAAAAGTGGAGGGTTGGTTTTGGAGAGGGAATGACAATAGAAGTGGAGGAAGCTAAGGTTAGGGCTATAGAGATGGATAAAGATGATGGTAAGGGGAGAGAAATTGGTGGGGTGGGTTGAGTGACAAGAGAGGAAATTAGGGGTCTAAGGGTAGAGACCAAATGTGGAGGCAGCGAGGCAATGTGAGCTAGTGGTGGAGAATGAGGATTAAGAATAAAGAGACTAGGAACAGGAGTTATTGGAGACATGGGGGAGGGAGAAGATTGATGTAGGGGTTTGACTGTAGTAAGAACAAGTGGAGGAATGGATGAGTGGTTAGGTGTAGGGGAGGGGACAAGTCCAGTGAGAGTAGGATAGGGAAAACATAGTTCATGGAAAACAACATGACGACTGGTATAGACACGACCAGTGATGGGGGTGTGATAGGTGCTTAAATATTCATATTTAAGCACCCTTATTTGCACTTGTTAGGTCCTTAGTTATGTTAATTTAGTTCATTTTACTTCATTTGTGTGTTTCACATGTGTTTATAGGTCTTGGAGAAAAAGAAGCAGTTTTGGCACTTAAAGAAAGAAACCTGGAATTCCTAGAGCAGCCTCTGGACAAAATGCGATCGATCGTACCATGCAATGCGATCGAGCGCACATTGCAATCGTGCGCGCACAAGAAGAATCGAGCGCACACTGCGATCGAGCGCACATGTACGGGAGTGAACAGTAAACTGCAGAACCCTATTTTGGAAATAAGAGAGTTTTGAAATTTAGGAAAGTTTAGGAACTCATGAGCTTTCTAGGACTTCTCAAGCCCTATAAATACACCTGTAAAGCACACATAATTCATCACTTCTTAGACCACCTCTTAGAGATCACTTTTATCGTTTGCTTAAGCTCGGAGTTTTAGGCTTTGGAGAGGATTGACAACCCGTCTCCCCAGTATCCTTCGGGTTTTATATTTCATGCTTAGTTTATATATGATGTTTATTTTAGACAGCATGTGTAACTAACTTTCTTATAGGGCTCGATTGAAGCCCTAATTATGCTTTTCTATATATTTATTCATTGATAATCTTTGCCAATAGCCTTTATTATGTTGCTTAACTTGATTAATGTCTGTGCCTATTTAAATTCCTCATATGTATGTGTATGGCCAGCGTATGCATGTGGTATGGACCTGTTAGTTAGATCAATTTGGATGACCGAGTCCTGGGTCTAACATTAGTAACAAAAGATATCCACACCGGATTCTTGGATTAATCAACATGGGAAACCAAGAGTAGATACCATGCCCTAGGTCTTATGTGGTTGTCGATTTCCATAGTACTTATGCTTTCTTAAGGAACAACTCAAGCATATACCATGCTGAATCCCTTAAGGAAGAAAAGAGTTAGAGTAGATACCATGCCTAACTCGTTGCTTAGGGAGATCAATAGCTTAAGGAGTAGATACCGTGCCTTTAGGTTGGCAACCAATAGGTATACATGATAAGGCTAGTGCATTGATACATTATACAATTGGGAAAATATGACTAGTGGTGGATATCAAAGCCCTATGTCTTTATTATTATCACTCACATTCAACAGTTATTTTATTTCTTTTTTACTTTAAAGAAACTAATTCTAAAAACTAAACTTTACCAATCCTTGTGGAGATGATCTTGCTTTCGCACGCTACACTACACTGTCGACCTTGTGCACTTGAAAGTAAAACTAGTACGATTATCTGCTTAATTATTTAGGTATATAAATGCACAACAATGACCGAATCCTGGGTCTGACAATAGTAACAAAAGAAATCCATGCCGGATTCTTGGGTTAATCAACATGAGAAACCCGGAGTATAGACCATACCCTAGGTCTCGTGTGGTTGTCGATTTCCACAAATCTTATGCTCTTTTAAGGAACAACTCAATATACACTATGCTGAATCCCTTAAAAAAGAAAAGAGTTAGAGTAGATACCATACCTAACTCATTGTTTAGGGAAATCAATAGTTTAAGGAGTAGATTCTTTGCCCTTAGGTTGACAACCATTAGGTATCCAGAGTAGGGCTAGAACATTGGCACATTACTTATTGGGAAAGTATGATTAGTGGTGGATATCAAGCCCTATGTTCTCATCATTATCAATCTAGACTTAATATTTATTTTTATCAATTTTTACATTGTGAAACTGATTCTAAAATGAAATTCACCAATCTATATGGAGATTATCTCGCACTTGCACACTATGCTACTATTGACCCTGTGCACTTACAAGTAAAACTGTATGATTATTTGTTTATTTATTTAGGTAGATAAACGCACGACAGTTAGAACTTTCCATGGCTTGATGAAAGTTGATCGGATCATGTTCCATCACTCCAATGTCAACCTTATGTTCTTGAAGAAATACAATATAGTCATCTGGCACTGGATTTCTCCTTTCTCTAGTGGATCTTCTTAATGGCATTGACTCTTGAGGTGGTAGAGTTTGTTCTTCTGGAATAATTTCTTGAATGAGAGGTTCTCCGACATTGTCTTGATCTGTTGTGTCTTGAACAAAGTCAGGAATGGAATTCTAATCAATGCCAATAATTCTTGTGGGAATATCAACATATTCCTCTTCAAAGACAAAGTCCTTAACTGTATCTTCCCCCACAAACTCAACATCCTCGAAGAACCGGGCATTTCCTGACTTGAAAATCGACTTAGTCGTGGGATCATAAAACTTGTACCCCATGGATCTTTCAGAGTATCCAATAAAATAGCAATTCACAGTTCTTGAGTCCAGTTTCTTTTCATTGGGCCTATAATGACTTGCCTCAGCTGGACATCCCCAAATGTGCAAATGCTTTAAACTAGGCTTCTTGCCCGTCCAAAGTTCATAAGGGGTTTTGGTAGTCGCTTTAGTTGGAACCCTGTTAATGATATATGCTGCAGTCTTAAGCACTTATTCCCAAAGTGATTCTGGTGAGGTAGAATGACAAATCATACTCCTCACCATGTCTTTAAGCGTCCAGATTCATTTTTCAGCAACACCATTTATAGTGGGAAAACCCGACATAGTGTAATGTGGGATGATACCGTATTCCTCTAGGAATTTAGCAAACGGTCCTGGACGTTGTTCACCTGAACTGTCATATCTGCCATAATACTCACCACTACGGTCAGATCTGACGGTTTTGATCATTTTGCTGAGTTGGTTCTCAACTTCAGCTTTAAAATTTTTGAACATATCAAATGATTATGACTTTTCATGAATGAGATATATGTAGCCATATCTGGAATAATCATCTATGAATGTTATAAAATATTGTTGACCATTTCAGGCAACCGTAGGGAATGTCCCACAAATGTCCGTATGTATAAGTTCTAAGACATCCAAAGTCCTGTTGGCTTCAAATCTCCTTTTATTGGTTTGTTTCCCCTTTATGCAGTTAACATAAACATCAAAATTTGCGAAATCTAAGGGGTCTAGAATTTCTTCTTACACAAGTCTCTCTATTTTCCATATGAAGATATGACCTAATCTCTTGTGCCACAACGCAACCGAATTCTCATTGGTTAATTTTCTCTTTATACCTCGTGTACTTAACTGCAGGGATTCATTAAATGAAGCAATTGTATCAATCAAATAAAGATTATCATAACCTGACAAAGAACCGGAACCAACCAATTTTGAATCATGAAAAAACTAAATTTTCCATTCCCAAATGAACAAGAATAACCAAATTTGCCCAAAGCAGAAATATAAATCAAATTCCGTCTAAAAGACGGTACAATAAATGTCTCATTAAGATCCAAATAAATTTCAGTCTTTAATAATAATCTAAATTTTTCTATTGCCTCAACTTGAACCATCTTGCCATCGCCCACATAGATGTATCTTTCATCATCACTTGGCTTTTAGCAACTCAGGCAACCCAGTATAGACACATTGATGTGAGTTATTGCACCAGAATCTATCCACCACATGTGTCTAGGTACCGAAATTAAATTAACCTTAGAACAAACCAAATTAAAAAGCACACCTTTCTTAGTATGCAATGCGTGGTAGTTGGTGCAATGCTTCTTCATATGCCCTTCAACACCGGCAAAGAAACAACCAGTACCTTCTGGTTGACCCAATTTTTTTTGTTGTTTCTTTTGAGGTGTCGTATCTACAGCTTCCCTATCCTTATTCCTTTTGTTTCCCTTGTCCTTGTTCTTAGAGGTTGAGGCCAGGTGAGCACTCTCTGTCTTATCTTGCTTTAATCTTTCCTCTTCCTGAACATAGTGTGAGATGAGCTCATTCAGAGACCAAGTCTCTTTCTGAGAACTGTAGCTCACCTTAAATTGGCTAAACTATGTCGGAAGGGATATCAGAACCATATGCACTAGCAAGTCCTTAGAAAGTTCTAGCTTAAGTGCTTTCAACCTTGAAGCAAGGTGAGACATCTCGATGATGTATTCCCTACTATTGCCTCTGCCTTTGTATCTCATTGAAATTAGACTTGCCAAGAGCGTACCTATTTTAGCCTTTTCATTCTTGACAAACCTCTTTTCAATGTCTACAAGGAACTCTTTAGCCGTAGTAATCTTTTCAGACATTGTACCCCTGAATGCTTCCGGAATGGCCTTCTTCATGATCATCATACACTAGCGATTTGATTTTTCCCACCTTTCCATATCCCTCTTTTCATCAGAGGTACTCTTATCCATAAGAGGTGTAGGAGAATCAGCCCTTAACGCAAGGTTGAGAGCTATGAATCCGAGAATTATCAAGAGGTTCTCTTGCCATGACTTGAAATTTGTGCCATTTAGCATAGGAATAGAGTTGATGTTGGCAGTAATATTAGTAGGAGTGGTTGTAACTGAATCTAGAGAACAACAAACAAACAAAACAAGCTTACTCATAACAGAAATAGCAATAAAATTTAAATAGATGTAAATCCCATCTCAAGATACCGGGCACGCCATTAATATTTCGTCTTTGGACAAAATATAAATTCGTAAGTGATATCTTGGCGTAGTAATCAAACACTGATAATAAGAAACATGTAAACAATAAATCTTCCTTTGGGCCGATGTATTGTTCACATGAAAAAACCGAATAATCATCAAATGTTTATTACTACAGGTGCCCATGCAATTCTATTAATTATCAACCTTCCTTTGGGCCGATCAATATTCACATAAGTTACATGCACACAACCGTTTATATTCCAAAACAAATTAATTTCCACAAGAGAAGTCACTTTGGTGACATGTTGCTTTAATTAATTCATTCCAAAATATATATAAACATACCAATATGTAAAATTAGATTGCACCAAAATTGACAAAAAAATTTTTGGTCAAAGTCAATGCCGGTCAATCGAAGTCAATGCGGTCAATTGAAGTCAACGCCTTTACCTTAAAATGTAATGTCATTTTTTAAAAAAAAAACATCACACCATTTTCTCAACCCAAAGAAAAAACATGATGTTTTGGTCATCCCTGACCTCTAACTGGGTCGCGTGATCCGAATCACGACCCGAAACTTGACCTGACCATATCTTGGCTTTCGGAACTCCGTTTTGGACGATTCAAAAGGGGTTTTGCTCATTTTTTTATTTCCTAACTGATCTTTGGTAGCAAATCAACCAAATTCTCAAAAAATTATACAATTTCATGACTTTCTTTAAACGAACCCTAAATACTTTTTGAATCAACCAAATTTAAGAAAAATTATACAAAGAACAACCAAAATTGTTCTCAAATTTAATAACACCATACCCGAAATCATTAAGTCCAAAAAAAAAATACAAATCGTCATGTAATCGAATGAAATTTCGATTCCCAATGATTCAACATGAATATGGCTCTGATACCACTTGTTAGAAAATATATCTTTGGATGTCAAACATCTCTCAAAATCCAAGAAACATTCATGTTAAATCACCAAGAATGAACAAATTAATATGCGGAAGCGTACCTGAATCCATGACAATCAATTACTTTTTAAAGCCATGCGGTATGTCTTCCAGATCAACACATTCTCTTAGAGAATCCTTTGTTTTCTCTTGCTTTCTCTCTAATGATGGGATGTCAAAGAATAGAAGAATAATCGTACGTCTGATCTGGGGACCATAACCACTATTAATAGATAACTTACCTGTTATCTTTTGGAATTTCTTTTTTAGCCCATCATAAAAATATAAATTACCCTTAAGTCTCTACACATTAAAGGCCCACACCCTATTAGATACATTAAAGCCCAAATTACCTAAACCTTAATAGACCACTTTAAATGGACTTAACCTTATATGACAGTCTACAACACATATTTATTCATATATAAGCCCAATGCTGGATTAAGGATCCAACAATATATACTGCTAACCGAAAAAGTCTATGTGAGTAAAGACCCATACCAATTCATTCTCACAGTTACTAACGAGTAGTTTTGGAATAGCCTCAGCCTCAAGCTAGATAAAGACCTCTCTCACTAACTTTTCATTCCACCAACCAATCTTCCTATTAATCAAATGGCTAACAGTAGCCTGAATAGGAAGTACTTTTTTAGGGGAGATCATTTTATATGTGGTAGGGGAAGACAACCACTTATCCAACCAGATCCTGGCAGTATTCCCATTTCCTACCCTCCATCTAGTACCTATTTGTAAGACCTCTTTAGCTTGGAAAATAATGCGACAAAGAAAGGGTTATAGCCCAGCTCACCATTGAAAACATCATCCAATGGAAAATATTTTGCATGAAATGCTCTATAAAAAGAGGAGTCTCCTTAAGAAGACATCAACCTTGCTTTGTAAGAACAACCTTGTTTAAACACTCCAAGTCTATGAACCTAAAGCCTCTTCCAAATTTGGAGCTGCACAATTCATTCTAATTCAACTAGTGCAACTTTATATCATTTGAACCCTAACCCCACCAAAACCGCCTAATAAGCGCATGGATATCCTTCACCAAAGTAATTGTAATTTTGAAGTAACTCATGGCAAAAACTGGAATCTCTTGTGCCGGTGCTTTACGGAAAACCTTTTTCCCAGCATGATAAAGCAAATTTTCTTTCCACCCCTAAAATGTGTTTCAAATAAGTATATCGTTACTAGACTTGGTTAAGAAAAATACAATAACAAAAAAGAAAAAAAGATTATTTTTTGTTATATTTTTCGGTCTTCTATATATTCATCTTTATATGCAAACAAGAATTTACGACGCTAATTGTAATATCCATATCCTTAAGGGTAAAAAGGTAATTTGATAGATATTATATTGAATTAAACTATGCATACATGAAAGATTAGGTCACTAAGGATAAAACAATTGACAAGCAAATACGAGGGATATGCATTGGCCTAATGGATCGTATGAAGTGTTATCCTGGATATTATGTCAACGGATTCATGTTTCACACCAAAGAAGTATGGACAACATAAGAAAACAATGAACAGTGGTGTACTTGTGGAAGGTAGTTGTTATGATGAATATGAACGTGACTTCTATGGGATGTTGACAAAAGTTATAGAGATCAAATATATAGGGATTAATAACTTTGTTGTATTTTTCAAATGTGATTAGTTTGATTCTAATAATGGATTTCAAATAAATCGACATGGTCTCATAAATATTAAGTATAAATCTAGGCTTAACTCAAACTAACCATTCGTGTTGGCTTTATAAGAAATACAAGTAAAGTATTACACTTACCCTTCCAATAAGAAAGGAAAAAATTATTGGTGAGCAGTGTGTAAAACGAAGGCTGGGGGCAATGTCGAATTTCTTTAGTATCAAGATCCCGATGATTATATAATGCCTATAGTTACGGATTACTTCCAAGAGGATGAACCATCTTTCCATGTAGAGTCTTAGATTATGAAATAGATATATCAAGTATCATTCATGATGTTGGCGCTGTAATGGAAGAAGTAAATTCATCCGATATACATGCTCCCACAAACGAAGAGAAAAATCCGATATACGTGCTCCCACAAAAAAAAAAGGAAAATGAAAAAAAAAAGAAGAAGAGTTCCCACAAACGAAGAGAAAAATTCGAATATGTGCTCCCAAAAAAAATAACGAAAATGAAGAAGAAGAAGAGCTCCCATAAACGCTCATACCAAAAAATAAGGAAGAAGAAGAAGAAGAGGAAGAGGAAGAGGAAGAAGAGGAAGAAGAAGAAGAAGAAGAAGAAGAAGAAGAAGAAGAGGAGGAGGAGGAAGAAGAAGAGGAAGAGGAAGAGGAAGAAGAGGAAGAGGAAGAAGAGGAAGAAGAAGAAGAAGAAGAAGAAGATGACGAAAACGAAGACGAAGATGATGATGATGACGACAACGAAGACGAAGATGATGATGATGAAGACGATGATGATGATGATGATGATGATGATGATGATGATGATGATGATGATGATAACTCTAGTAATCACATAGATGTTGATTAGTTAATGGTAAGATAAATTTTTTTCATGGATGATGAGAATTATATGAGTTAAATGACTAATAAATTGCATGATTTCTTTATTGTCATTTACATGAGCTAGTTTTTAAACAGATTGTATCAATTGTCATGTATTCATATTTCCAACTTTTCTTGGAAAACAGGATGCCATGAGACAGAGGTCAAGCACTAAGAGGTGCAGAGGGAAAGGTCCGTGGACGAGGTCCCACGAACCTGGCTATGCCACTCGAGGTTATTATGCTAGAGGGTATGATCCGTTTTTGTGTTATTATTTAATTATGCATTCTTCTATTAATTTAAAGAAATTATTAAATAATGTATTATTTAATATGTGATTATACATTCTCTTATGCAGGGGTGGAGGCCAAGCCTTCTCAGGCCCTTCTAATCACCCGTCGGGTCAGAGGACCAAATAGAGAGAAGCTTACAGTTAAAAAAAAAAACTTTTGACGATATTGAACGATAGGTGTTTATACATGTTCATTGCATATTATTCATGTCATTAATTTACTTTAACATATGTCACATATCAATTAATGTACTTATTTGTTAATGAATGTAGTAAATTTCATGGGTGCAAAGATATCTCCAAAAACATTTTGACTCAAATGAGGAAGCACATGAATGGTCCATAGAACAGTTACTATCAATACATTACCGACATCCAGAACTCTATTTGAATTAAATTTTTGTAGTTTTACTATTATAATATATTCTATGATTGTACTATATATAAAAAAATTGAAAACTAATCATATTTTGGTTGTTTCTTAGATACACTACACTTTTGTGACTCCCAAGGAGCTTAAGTCTGCTAGATATGCCCATGATAAGATTGCTGCGGCTCGCCATATCGACTGTATGAATGAGACGCGGGATAAGTGTAAGCAGTAGAGGGGCAAGGACAAAGCAAACTAGTATGGTTGGAATGGGAATGACGGGGGAAGAGGCCACAAGATCCCCACTAAGCACTGAGATTCTTTGGTTAGTTTATGGGCATCAGATATGTGAACTGATCGCTCCAATGCTGCGTTGGCGAATAGGTGGTCAGGCTATTATTGGTGTGTTCACCATGTTGGGAGGTCCATCAACACGGACATCCACACGAGTATATTGGAATATGTTTTCTTTTTTTTTCTCTACACTTATATATATATATATATATATATATATATATATATATATATATATATATATATACTTATCCTAACAAATTGTAATGTGTAGTACTAAAAGTTCGGCAGAGATTCCACACTTGTTGAGGTGTTTAATATGATGCACAAGCGCCAATCAAGGACAGGTGATTATGTCGATAACAAGTCTAGGGACATGATAGTATGCATAAAAATGTATTTTGTACTTATATGCTAAATAATTTTTGGTTTTAATATAGTTTGGGAAAAAATTATTAATTATATACATTTTTTTTGTAATGTAGGAAACATATGACCAACGTGTTCAAGATAAGAGTGGTGGCCAGACTGAATCATCCTCATAGCCTGAGATCATGTGGGCTAAAGTAGGGCCAATTTTGAGGATTCGAGAGCATGATAGACAGTTGCCCCTTTGCTACCAACTCTCCGGGTAGTAGTAGTTCCTCTGTCAGATCCACTGTATCACGGTTCAGACTGTTGTTGATGTCAGTGCGATGCAACAACGAATTGATGATGATATGTCAAGAATCGAGGAGTTTCAGTCACAGCTAGTGCGAGCGAACACTAGAACAAATTACATACATTCATGTCTTGAGTCTATAGAGTAGATATTGCAATAGATGTCAATCTTAGGAGGTTTTAGGGTGGATCCTACCACACGACCCGATGTCAGTAAAACACATTGAACATTTTTACATTATTAGGTACAAACCATGGCGGTTTTAAGGTTAAAAAAGTAGATAACTTGGCAACAGATGAGGTGGGTTTATCATCATGTCTGTTTGGTAGAATGTAACTTATGGGAACAAAAAGAAACCATTTCGGATCACTGGTTACAAACCTAAGAGATTTCGGACTCAAAAGGTATATAACATAGCGGTTTTAAGGTCAGAGAAGTAGATAACTTAGGTAACGGATGATACAGATTTACCATCATGTCCGTTCGGTAGAATGTAACTTCTGGGAACAAATGGAATCCATTTTGGATCACTAGTTACAAACTCGATAGATTTCAGACTTAAAAAGTATATAACTTAGCCGTTATAGGGTAAAAAAAGTAAATAACTTAGGTAACGAATGAGGTGTGTTTATCGTCACATCCGTTTGGTAGAATGTAACTTGTGGGAACAAAAAAAATCCATTTTGGATCACCAGTTACAAACCCAAGAGGTTTCAAACTCAAAAAATATATAACTTAGCGGTTTTAAGGTTAAAAAATAGATAACTTAGGTAACGGACAAGGCGGGGTTACTGTCACGTCCGTTTGGTATAATGTAACTTGTGGGAACAAAAAGAATCCATTTTGGATAACCAATTACAAAGTTGAGAGGTTTCAGACTCAAAAAGTATATAACTTTGCGGTTTTAAGGTAAAAAAATAGATAACTTAGGTAACGGACGAGATGGGTTTATCGTCATGTCCATTTGGTAGAATATAACTTGTGGGAACAAATAAAATCCATTTCGGATCACTAGTTATAAACCTGAGAGGTTTCAGACTCAAAAAGTATATAACTTAGCGGTTTTAAGGTAAAAAAGTAGATAACTTAAGTAATGGACTAGGCGGGTTTACTGTCATGTCCGTTTAGTAGAATATAACGGACAAGGTGGACTCACAAAATATATAACTTAGCGGTTTTACTTTCATAGATTATTTAGTTTCTGTTTTGGTTTACATATATATTTGACCATGTTATTTGTTATATATAGGATCCAACTGCAGAGGAGGATGCTGAGCATGTGGACCCCGATGGTGACACACATCTAGCTGACCCACAGTTTGTTTTAGACATTTGTATTTAGATTTTTTGGAATATTCAATTATTTTTTTGAAGCTGGATTATTCGATTATCGAATGTATTTTCAATCGTATATTATATTTTATTAATTCACAGAATATTTTGTATTCTCGATTTTGTTGTATTATGTATTTTTAAAATATATTTAAAGCAGGTTGAATATGTTTTAACAAGGAAAATAGAAAAAAAAATAGAAATTAATTACTATTACCGAGGGATCAATCTCTCGATGATAGTATTGCACATTAATACCAAGGGATTACTGTAGTCGGTGATAATCATTATCACTGAGGGACACATCAGTCGGTGTTGAGCTTAATTCATTTTTTTTAAATTTTTTTTAAAACAACTCATTGCCGAGGGATGAATCCCTCGATGATAAGTACTATTATTACCGACAGGCCATCCCTCGGTGTTGGTTAGATTATTTTAAAACCGACCAAAAAATAATTTTTTTAAAAACACTATCACTTTGGAAGAAGTCCCTCGGTGATAGCTCTCGGTGATAACCTATCACCGAGGGAATATTTTGGCACTCTGTAAAAAAAGTATTACCGAGGAGCTTAACATCGAGAGGGTTATCACCAAGGGACTCGGTGATAAGTATTACCGACAGTAGAAGACCCTTCACTGACGGGAAAAATCTGTTGGTGATAAGTGGTTTTCTTGTAATGATACTTTCATACCATTTTGAGAAAGAAACACTTTGCTAAGTTAATCACTATATAGGCCAAGTTTGGTATCCAATTTAAGCCAACTTAAAGCAAGTTGGCTTAAATGGTTCAATGCGAAAATTGCGGTGTGAGCCTTCACTATTACAATCATTATCTAGAGGGGTTTTATGAAGTAAAGAAAAATGGCCAAAAAAAAAAAGAGAAGAAACACGTACTTTTACATTCTGGGTTATAAAAGTTTAATTTTTTTTTATTTTATAAAATAAGTTAATATTTACTGAATAATTAATTAAATCATTAAATGGATTCAGATAAATGGATTTTAAGCACTAATTAATCATATTGACCGAGTGTTTGGTTGCATTTCACTTGGTCGTACCTATATTAAAGAGAGCGTAGGGATGTGGAGTTGAGAAGAGTGGATAGAGCAATTCCCATTAGTAAACTGACTAAGAAAGGCTTATCACTCAATGATATATTTGAATCTATCACTCGTAAGGATCATAAGGAAATTGGTCGTATTAAAATGTCTCTAAAAAAAGAGATGGAAGGAATGAAAGATAAAAAGCAGAAGGCCCAACGTGGAAATGTTGATGGCATTCTGAAATTTCACTCATATTCTGACGAGGATTTCATTATGTTTATGGAGGCAACGATGTGCGATAACCAAAGGATTTTACAGTAAAGAGAGTACTAGATGGTGAGTAAGAGATTGTCAATGTTGGAGAGCACAAAATCATTCGGGACTTGGCCCCTTGTGTTACGAGACTTGTTAGTCAAGTATGGTGATTTTACGGTAAAATCCAATTTAAGTTCGATTGGAAAAATTGAACCCCATATCATTTTTTGTTGGGTCATTGATAGCATGTGCAACACTAAGGTTATGGAAATCACTTGAAGTTTACTTTACGAATGGTGGCATAACTGTAAACTTGTGCAGCAGGCGGGATTCGAGGTTCGCCCTTAGCATTTGAATAAAGCAGCAAATGTTCGATTTGCTCTTGATTCTGAGCTTCACGCAGGGATTGTCCTTGGCAAAATCAATGAAGAGATGAAACTGTAATGTTGGTATGATGAACGTACCTTTCAATTTTCATGATATGAAACTGTAATGTTGGGTTATAAAATAAACCTGAAAAACTTGCTTTTAATTTTGTTATCAATAGTTATAGAAGCTTCATATATGGAGTAATATACAACGTTCAGACGCTTTTTAATAAAGGTAGCGCATTGGTAGGCATTAAATCCCATCTATAAGCAAGGGTTCTAACCCTTAACCCCTAAATTTGCTCAAAAAAAGGTGATGTTAATGTCAAAGTTCTTTGTTTTACTTCACAATTTTTACAGCATAAGAGTTACACTTCATTTTTGTCAAAAGAATACAACCGAATAATTTATTTCCTTAAAAAAAAAAATTCTAATTTGGTATATGTGCTAATTAAGCACTATTTTCTCATATTTCCTTTCTATTCTTTCAATAATTACACTTTGTATTCATAGTCCTTATACTTTCTTCTAAGATCTAGACAGCTAAAATTATTTTTATTTTTTTAAAAAGAAATTCATGACAAAACTACTGTAAAATCCGTTACAGCCACTTGATTCCATTACACCCGCAGAATCTTCCTTATCCCTTGCCTCCCTCATTACCGGCATCTCAAAGACTTAGACGGATACCAGTACTTCCGATCTTATCAAAGCTAAAAAGAAATAACAAAAAGTCTATACTAACTCTGCCTAAAGTTGAACAAGTATGATAAACTGATCATAGCATAAATCTATATAATTTGGATGATTGTCATCGATCGGTAGTCTATCATTTGAAAATCAGAACTATTTCTTTTTTCCTTCTAATCAATTAATGGCAGCATCTGCAACCATTTCAATGAATTTTGGTATTTTGTGGCACAATGCCTTTGATTTGCATCTCGTTGTACTTGCACCAGAAACACTGAGAGAAATTATTGGAGTAATATGATGTAGAAACAGATTTAGTTGATGTCGATCTACCAGCAGTAGAAATCCAATATTGATCCCACACAGTGATAAAGGAAGTTGACACAAGCAAAAGGACTATACATAGCCCTTGCAGCTGCATCATTATAAGCAAAAGCTTCAAATGGGAAGAGGGTCTTTTAGCGGAATAAAAAATTTATTTATATTTTTTTTGGTTGACAACCCAAGTTTTGGGAGAAACTTGGGGTTGCGCTTGAGAGTTCACCAATCAAAAGTTGGAGACATATGAACTCAAAAACTTAAGCTTATGGGTTTTAATTTCATCACCATATATATGCCTTTCATTTATCCAATTTCTACTCGAAGTGGGATTGGTTTTCCACATCTCCTCTCTCATACATGAAAATATTCAAAACATTGTTTTCCATCCAAAAAGAATGTTTCACTCCTGTTCACAATACCCTTGTTTTTTCAACCCAAAACACAGTCTGAAAAGACGACTGGTGCTCGTTTATTACGATTTCAAACTGAATCTCTAAGATGGATGCATGGTCTGGCAGTGGTGATCTGGTGAGGCGAGGTTGAGAGAGTGGGTGACGCCGGGCAGAATAGCGATTATTCTGCAGGCTAGTCGAACAGATCGTTCACAGGGAGTAACACAAGAAAAACCCTAAAAAACAATGCAGAGAAACAGCTCTGATGTTTATTTAAAATTATGCAAATTCAATAATGATGTTTACGAAACCCTAAGACCTTATTTATAAGGTCGAAACAAAATAGGAAAAAATAAATTAATGCTGAAATTAAAATAACTAAAATAAAAAGTTTCCTAAAAAACATTAAACTGCCAATTTGAGGGCCTAAACGTCGTTTTTTTGGCTTAAAAATGTCAATGCTGATTATAAAAATTAAGGTTTTGTTCATTGGCCCGTTTCCAATCAAACTAGGGTCTTTCAGGCCTGATCTGAGCTCGTGGCCCGTTCTAGGCAGTCCACCTGCGCTGATCTGCCAACTCTGCATCATCTGACTTGGATCCTCCTGCATCAGTGGGGGCGTGAGAGATTTAAGGAGAAAGGGCTTAGATGTTAGAGGTTGTGGTGTGACAATGAAGTTTGGCAGAATTTTCATTGCTCGATGGCGTTGGGTCCCCCAAGAGAAATTAAAGCTTTGATGTAGCTAACACGTTGTTTGGATCTTCAATTGATTGGGGTGAGATAACGGTGTTCTTTAAACTTTTCTTCCAAATTTCTTTGATTGGTAAGTGATGACTTAGTGGATTGAGGACTTAGTGTTGGTACAATTTCTGGAGTAGGAATCAAACACTAGAAATTAAAGAATACTAAGGAAAACGAATTCTAGACTTTGAATCACATTTATCAATGTTTTCCTTAAGGCTTTATTTATCTCCACTCCGTAAAGAGTTTTCTAATGGGTTACAGACAAATATCCTCTAGGATACACAAAATCTCTAGGATTTACAGATAGCATATCTATAGAATCTATTAAGAACTCTCTTTGAAACAGTGATAACGATGGTTGTAAAAATCTTAGTAGATAAAGAAGAAGAAGATAGTGTTTTATTTATTTATTTTTTATTTTTAAGATTGAAAGAACAGTTATTATTACGTCTCTTAACTTCATTAAATTTATAGAAGTAAAGAGGTATGAGTTATGCGACACAACTCTCTAAAAAATGAATGTTTGCAAAACTCAGATTTCAAAATAACGAACATTCAGTCGACTGAATCAACATTTCAAAATGAGTGTTGGGTATTCAGTTGATTGAATTCTGATTCATTCGATTGAAAAACAGATGGAAACTTTTTGTCTCTTATTTAGTCGATTGAATAAAATCATATTCAATCAACTGAACCTTGTTTTCCAACAAAAGTTCTAACAATCCCACACTTTTGTTTAAAAAATAAAACCTTTTCATAAACAATTTTAAGAAAATTTATAGCCAAGGTAACCCGAGATTGATATACATATGTAAAGATATCTTTCGATTTAAATCTTTACTTAGTGTAAATATCTCAAGACTCTATAGAGTATCTAATTGCTTAATAGCAATAAATTAGTAACTCTTTGTTGTAGAATCGGAGATACCACACATATAATGTTCTCCTATTTCGGTAAGAAGTTTTGATTTATACTTAGCACCATTATGGCCATGTTCTTGTACCTGGTTTCATGAACTCTCTTGAGAAGCAGTACAACTTCTAAGTTCATGTCGGTGAAGCTCTACAATGTGTCTCTGTTACTTAGGACACATTTACAAATTGTTTTAGGCTTCATTAAGAGTTGAACTAACCCTCTAAAATACTTAACGGACAGTACTGACTTTTTATTTTAAGGGCTCACATTTTTCAGTACTAACAATCACTATACAGTAACTTGTTTTTACCCATTAAACCTTATAGCTAGTCAAGTACTAGAATGACGTCGGGTTTCCATTACTGGTGATAATTTATATAAGGTTTCAACCCATATCAAAATATACCATTCTTACTAACTCTTTAGAAAGAGTTTTCATAAGAGAAATAATCAAGTTTTCACTTGATCTCGTAGAAACAATTATTATAATCTCATCTTAACACCATTGTCTTAAAAACTCATGTCTTAGAATCCCATGTCCAGACTTACCATTTTAGGTATCACTATAGGTCTTTGACAAAATTTCATTATCACAAGGATAGATTTTGAAGGCGTAGGATGTGGCCACAAAATTATTTCTAACAATAAATTTCTAATTAATCCATTCTACCTCTTTCTCAATTATTGTCAAGGCAATTAATTTGGATTTCATTGTGTGAGATATACAAGTTTGTTTCTTGCTCCTCCAAGAAATATTACCTCATCGTAGGTACTTTATATCTCTCACTCTCGTCATCCGATTAGCATCGGTGTATCCTCATGATACAATTGGATTATATTAAATCTATAGTTTCCTTTAGATAACCAAAGATTTTACTAAGTTTATATATTCTCATAATGTACTATAAAGTACTCAAAACATAACCCCCACTATGCTTTCTGACTTTAATTTTGAGAATGTGTATTTCTTGGTTGCACTTATATCAACTAAATAAGTTTCAATATTTCAACATATTTTTAATATAGTAACAAATGAACTCTTCATATATATATTTATGGTATTCTATAAAATAATAATTAACAATAAATTAATTATTTCATTATCAAAAAAATAAATGACCCCACATTTCTACTATGTGTGTTATTTCTAAACACACAAAACCTTACTGCTCAATTGAAACCCATTTTTGATATTAAATACCAAAACCTTACACACACTTCTTCAACAAAACAAAGACTCTTGCTTTGTATCTTACAAGTGGTTGAGCACTATGATCCATTATAGAACCATCACAAATTCACCATGTCTTTTTATGTCAAAATTTATTTGACAGCAACTCATGCACACAAACGAGCTATAAACGTTGCAATCAATTTTCATAGTGACTTCTACTATAAATTTCTAATAAATCTCAATTTAATATCTAATTTGGTTTATAGTGTCACTAAATAATTTAATAAAAAATTGTATTAAACTATAGATTTAAAAGTATTCAAGCCAAATGGCTTCACGGTCTTAACAAACCATAATATGTTCAGCCCTATGGTTTGAACAATATTATAAAATACAAATTATTTGCTAGACTCTTTACCATAACTACAAGTTATACTACTTGAAGTCTTCTTCTTTGGCAACAATATCAACTGAAGTTCCATGCTTCTTATTTTCATCATTTTATTAACTATTCTTTTCTTCTCTTATAAAGAATAAGATGATCTAAATTATTTATCTTAAAACCGAGTGTATAACAAAATTTACCATACCAAAAAAACCCATAAATCAATTGTTTCTTTGTCATCAAATTCAAGGCCTTTTCCTATGATATGCCCTCGAAGATTTCCTTGTTAGAATTGGTGCACAATTCACGGGACCAGATCTGTAGAACCCTGGATGAACACGGGGTCCCAAAAAATTTTGGGTCATGTACTTGAGATTGGCCTGGTTTTTCGCTTGGCGGTTTAGGCTTGGACCCATGAAGAGCCGTAGTTCTACAGCAGAACGGAAACCTAATTAGACCATAATTAGGATGTCTTAAGTTGAATATAAATACTCTTTATGTATTGAGCATACATTATAACAAAGAGATTTGTGAGGTTGATAATAAGAAACTTCTGGCAGGACGCAGCCCTATTCTTGGGTGAACCTGGGTAAATCTTGTCTTCTATTCTTTCAGTTATAATTTGTGTGATTGACAGGTCTCGAATCATTCAATCCTAATCGCATTGTCATCTCAACATTAACTTCTCACTACCTATAGCATTCCAAAAAGAGGTTTATATTTCACAATACAGTGTTATTTGGTTACCATGTTAAATGAAGCTTACCAAATATGCGAGATAAAATCATAAAGATTTAAAAGTAAACTTAAAATCTGACTGAAATTCAAGTTCTCAGTGTGTGTGTGTGTGTCTATATATATATATATATATATATATATGTATGTATGTATGTATGTATATATATATATATATGTATGTATGTATATATATATATGTATATATATTAAAATTAAAATTAACTAATACAATCAATCCAGTTATTTTGTTTTAATAAAGAAATTCTTTGGATGTAAACATCACTTCTCAATAAACACTAGAAAACATAGTAGGGTTGCACGTAAATTTGAAATGTAATAATAAAATTATTTTTTTATTTTGGCGTACAAATTTGTATGCTAAATAAACTTTAAATTAAAATACCCTTTAGTATTGCAGAGAAATTAATCAAACCTTGATTTCATAGATTTGCCTCTTCAAGTTCCATCATATGCCCTCCAGATTCACTAATCATTAAACTCTGACTCCATTGACAAAGAACCAAATAAAGCCTTAAGATTGTTGGTACAATTGCTAGAGTAGGAATCAAACACTAGAAATTAAAGAATATTAAGGAAAACAAATTCAAGATTTTGAATCACATTAATCAATGTTTTCCGCAAGGAGTTTGCTTACAAACAAATATCCTCTAGGATACACAAAGTCTCTGGGATTTACAGATAACAAATTTATAGAATCTCCTAAGAACTCTCCTTGAAACAGTGATAACAATGATTGTAAAAATCTTAGGAGATAAAGAAGAAGAATAAGAGATATTTTTTTTAATATTGAAAGAACAGTTATTATTACATCTCTTAACTTCCATAAATTTATAGAAGTGAAGAGGTATGAGTTATGAGACAAAACTCTATGAAAAATGACTATTTGCAAAAGTCAAATTTTAAAATAACGAATATTTAGTCGACTAAATCAACATTTAAAAATGATTATTGGGTATTCAATTGAATGAATTCTAATTTAGTCGACTGGAAATCAGACAAAAACTTTCTGTCTCTTATTCAGTCAACTGATTAAATCATCCAGTCAACTAAACCTTGTTTTTGAAACAAAACTTCCAACAATTAGTATTTAGGATTTGTGTACCTATATAGTGGTGGAGAAGATGATCTATGGATGGCCTTGAATGACGATGGTGATGTTGGTTTTCTATGTCGACTACACAGGAGAGAAATGAGGGGTAACATAAAGTATGTTTGTGACAGAGTTAAAGATTTTTATGTCAATAATCAGCTTCTAGAGATTTACTGGCTAGAAAATGTTTCTGAATCATCTAAAAAATTTTAAACTTGCAATGGTTATTTATAATGACCCATTCCGAGTGGGCCCTACTCGGAGTGGCTCCATTAGCTTTCAGCATTGTGCACCTTGACTTATGATGCAAACTTATAAATTTACAAATCAAAGTACATTCCTTTGCATTCAAATCAAACCCGTACAAATATACATCTTTTTATACATTATGTTTTTCGATACTACAAATCGATTCTTAGAGTTTTGCAAAATAAAAAAGGGAAATTATCTTAATTACTCCTATCTTATACACTTTTACAATTTATAAACTAAGACAAAAAAAATTAAACTCCTAAAAGGGTTCAAGAGGTGAGGATGTTGTGGTCAAAGACCTTACTAAGGTCTCCTTTCAACTTCGACTATGAAACATTCGGTACTTTTCTGAAATGTTTGTAAAATAAAAGGGTGAGCTAAAAGCTCAATAAAAAAACACATTACTAGAAGTAATTGATTTGAAAAGAAATTTCATTAATTATCAATCTTATTACTTAAGTCCTTATAGAATTTAAAAGTATAACACACCTTCTATATATAACTTCCAATTTACTTTTCTTATTAAAAAAAATAGTCACCACAACAACAAAAAATCAACCATTTGCTAGCGACATTATTTTCGATATCCTTTTATTCACAACACTTAACAATTTATGCCCTTCACTGGATCTATCACAATAAATTCCCTTTATGGGTCAGTCATCAATTATGCACCATTCATCAGGTATGAATGCAATACAATGCAATGCAATGTTCACTTTTTTATTCACTTCTCTTCATTCCAATTTCAATTCATTTTTATTTGCCTTTTGTGGGCTAATCTTATAGTAATTGGGGTGTCTCCCCAACACAATTGATTTGGATCACCTCCCTACCCCTTACTGGGTTGGGTTATAACTTCTTAACAATGTGGATCCCCTCCGTACCCCTTATCGGGCAAAGTTTCAACTTCAACAATTCGGATCCCCACTCTACCTTTTACCAGGCAAGTCTTACCCTATTAAACAACTAGTATCCTCTCATTATCCCTTACTGGGTGAGGTCCTACCTTTACACGATTGTTTTATTCACTAAACATTATCACAACATCAATATGCAATGCATTCACAACATCATAATATCTCAAATATAATTTTAATAGGTAAACCACATCGCAACATCTTTCAAATATATAGAATTCAAAACATGTCTTGTCTAAAAGCATTTCTTTACTTTCAATCATTTGCTTATACAATATATATATATATATATATATATATATATATATATATATCCTTAAATCTTAGATTTTCATATACATTTTAAGCCTTTTGATGTCATTCATTAATTCCTTACGTTTACTTGAGGTAAAGTGAAACTCACCTTTTTCGAGCCAAGATCCAACCTCGGGTATACTTCCTAGCTTTGGTGTTCTCTTTTCAATCATATATAATGAATAAATAACTTAGTTTACTTACTCAAGACATATAATTTATTTACACTCAATCTACTCAAAGAATTTCTACAAGCATACAAAACTAGGATTTAAGCCACAACCCTCTTCCATTTTATTCAAGACCTTTACAAGATTTGTTCTTTCATGGTTTTAAAAACAAAATAAATCCTCCCAAGATCTTACTTTTAAAACTTTATAAACTATTAAAGCTCAAAATACCTTTGGACGAGTTTAGGATTGAAATTTTCTAAGAAAAATGATTTATTTTCGAAAATAGGGGCTGAAAAATAGTTTCAGGGGCTTGCATAGTCGATTGTCTGAGGTCTAGAGAGTTGCACAGACGATTGTGGCCTCGGGACAGTCAAATATCTAGTCGCAAAATCAAAGAATTTTAGGGTAAAAACTCTATTTTTCTTCAAAATAACTTCTTGTCTCCCATGGGACTTCCAACCTAAGCCAAACACAAATTCTCAAGGGCTTTAAATCAAAGATTTTACATTACTCATAAGAGATTTGAACTCAAAACCTTCGAATCAACATATTTAGTTAAAACTCATTTCTTCCTCTTTGAAACAAACATTTTCTCAAACTTTCCTTGAGTAAATCTTCTAATCAAACTTTCAAATAATTCAAATATTTAGCTAAATACACAAACTTAATAATTAGAAGCAATAAGAGATAAGCTTTTACCTTGATTTTTGTAAGAATTTCCCTTCTTTTTTCCTTTTCTTCCTCTCCTCTTCCCATTTATCTTTTTCTCTCCTCTTTCTCTCTCAGTTCTTCTAGAGATATCCAACAAATGTTGGATTCTCTCTTTCTCCTCTTCTTTACACTTCAAACTCTTCTTTATACTTCAAACTCTTCTTTAATTGCAATTTCACCCTTCCATCTTCATTTCTTTCACAAACTACTCCAAACACTTTAAAATTTTGAAATTTTCCTTTTAAAAAAAAATTATTACTCAAAATTCTTATTTTATAAACTTGTTTCTAATTTCATAAGTCCCAAGTGAAATGATTACAACTTAAATTCGAACAAGAAAAGCCAAATAGGCATCGAAGTACCATCCATTTATTTAAAATATTCTAATTTAAATATCGGCCTCTACATTATTGGCAACAAAGAAAAGGTTTCAAGTATAAAAAAACTGAAATTTGGGGAAGAAAACATCTTGAACCAAGATTAAACAAATCACTATTGCTTTTAATTACAAGATATCTCAATTTTTTTCTTTCCATAGTGAATTTAAATTCCAAATGGAAAAGTTAAGAATCCAAAATCTAGTTTTAAGCATCCAAATTTTCTTACGCATTAAACATGAATTGGCAAACGGTTGTCTAATGGAGTATTACCTAACCGATGTACATAAAAAGAAAGATGAAAGATTGTGCAGTTGTGCTGCTTGTAATGGAATAATTGATGGTAACTATTGGGAATTTAACTCTAAAATCCACTTATTCAAATTTTAGGCAACAAACAAAAAAATATCAAGCACAAAATTATTTAATACGGTTCGACAACCTCCTTGCCTATGCCACCAACAAACCCAAAATTTTATTAATTCTTAACAACAACTTTAGGAAAAACAAAATTATTACCCTCACAACCTCACAACCCAAAATCCCCAATACAGCCAAAGCTCTTCACATAGCTCTAGTTATAATATTGGAATTATGAGTATGTCTCAAACTTTCTCTAAGGCCCCCTTTATATAGAGAATATTTTTCTAATACTATTAGGAAAAGAATAACAACATAATAAACTAATATTATTACTCCTACTAGAATAAGAAACTATAAAATAGGAAACCACTTTTCCCAAACCAGTTAGAAGTCCTCCTTATAGGGAATTGAGCCAAAATCCTAACAAATATCCACTTGGGCTCAAATTCTCCACACCTCATCAACAAATCTAATTTCTTCTTGGTTGGTGCGATCCTTCCTTTTGGTTCTTCAATATCTCCTTCACCTAACTTTTCAAGCAAAATCTTCTCATCCAACACATACAAGCCCTTCGTGTTCATAGTAGTCTTCAACACTACATTTGATCCATTAAGAACTTGTAGCTATCCATTGCTAGTAGTCCATGTGTATCCCATCTTATCAAGCTCCCCCAAAGAGATGATATTTGTAGTGACAGTGGAAACAAACTTTACATTTTCAAGTGTCTCCATGCTTCCATCATGGAGCTTCAACCTTAGGCTTCCTTCACCATCAATTGTTTTGTGTTCCCCACATGTGGTAGCAACTTTGACATGGGTAGGTTCCTTTATACAAATAAAATACTTCTTCTTATTGAATATGTGAATGGAGGATGCTGAATCAAGTAGCACCATATTACTTTCATCAATGTTTTCTTCAATGTGCTCAATAGCTAGCACATCTTCATCACTTCCCTCGGCGATATTAGCACTTTTACTACTATTTCCACCATCGATCTTTTTCCCACAAATCCTTCTCAACTCTTTTAAATCATTCTTCATAGCCTTATAATAATATTGTATGAGTTCTATTTCTCCACAATAGAAACACTCATTCTCACTGTCATCACTAGGCCTAGATTTGGATCTCCACCTTGAGCCACTGTTCGCTCTCCATTGGCTCTTCCCTCGATTAGAACTCTCCACATCAAGCATTTGACTACCACTAGACATGGTCTCATTTCAATCAACCTTTCATTCTTACATAGGAGCGCGATCACATCATCTAAGCTCAATGTCGACTTGCCCACCAACAATGTTTGCACCAATGGTTTGTATGATTTTGGTAAAGATTATAACAAGAGCAATGATTTCTTCTCATCCTTCAATTTATCTTTTGCATTCAACAATTGAGACACTAACTTGTTAAATTCATTCAAGTAATCATGAAGTCTTATACCTTCATCCATCTTTAGAGAATAGAGGTCTATCTTGAGACACAATTTATTGGTCAAAGACTTTGACGCATAGATGCTCTCGAGCTTATCCCACAAACTCTTGGGTGTAGTTTCTTTCAACACAGTATACTTGATCTCGGGAGCAAGAACCAACCTAATTGTACTTATAGCCTTCCTTTGAATCGACTGACACTTTCTATCAGTCACCTCTTCTGACTTTTCTTCCTCTAACGCCTGATCAATATCTTATTACATTAGAAGATCTTGAACTGTACTATGCCACAGAGTAAAATTATTGCTTCCATTAAATAAAGGAATCTCAAATTTAGGTATATATGTCGACATGGCGGTGCAAACACAACAAATAGCAGCTTCGTCAAATAAATGACCGGGCTCTGATACAACTTGTTGGAATTTTACCCTTTAAATCCACTTACTCAAATTTTAGGCAATAAACAAACAAATATCAAGCGTAAAATTATTTAATGTGCTTCGGCAACCTCCTTGCCTATGACACCAACAAACTTACAATTTATTAATCCTTAACAACAACTTTAAGAAAAATAAAATTATTACCCTCACAATCTCATAACCCAAAATCCCCAATACACCTAAAGCTATCCACTTATCTCTAGTTATAACATTGGAATTATGAATATATCTCAAACCTTCTCTAATGCCTCATTTATATAGAGAATATTTTCCTAATACTATTAAGAAAAGAACAACAATAATATAATAATCTACTACTACTCCTACTAGAATAAGCAACTATAAAATAGGAAACCACTTTTCCTAATTAAACCAATTAGAAGTCCTCCTTGTTGGGAATTGAGCCAAAATCCTAACAGTGACAATTAGGAGAGAATGATGAATTGTAGATAGAATAGAGATGAAGAAGAAACGTGATGAATAGGAATGACAACGAGTAAGTTACCCACAAAATTTGCTATATCCATAAAACCGTTTTGCAACCCTGCTACCCGAATTTGAACTTGAAACCATTTACTTTGCACTTTTCTAACCCAACCCGTAACCGCTAACTGTTTAACTAAACATAACCTGCCTAATTACAGGTTATTGGATGCAATTATCTATAAAAAAAAAAGGAATCCGAACTCGAAACATGAATTTTTACCTGTTCAGAAGTAACAAAAAAGTAGAAATTCCATATCTTAAATTAGCAATGATAATCCATAATTAAAATTCAAAGTGAGCTTCATAATAACTCCATAACATAACTAATAATCCATAACATCATTACCATAACAAAATACAAAATATAATTAGATAAAATATGCATTTCTATTGAATTACATCATCCTACATTAATTAACTGTCTGACCTGCATTAGATTTTTCATCAACTACACAAAGTTTCTATAAATTCTATGTTTGATTCTAGAAATAAAACACACACACAGAGACAAGAACACAAACTTTTTCAGATACGAGTTAAATAAGTGAAATTGAAAGATTCCATTTTTTTATTGTCACACCTCAGCAATCAAAGGAGAGTAAACAAGAAAAAAAAAAGAAAGAAAGGGTTTTGATTTTATTGCTAAGAAACTGAACCTAAATTGAGATAATTCAAATACCCATCTATATACAAGCAAAGAATCATTGTAGCCCATTAGAAAGCTCCGAGAAGCTCTCTAGCTCTATCATAAATTAATAATACCAATGTATGTTGACAAGATAAATCTTAAATGAATATCCACCAAATAACAACTATAAAAAACTAAAATAAAATTTAAAGATTAATTTCGAAACCCAGCTTAAACATAACAGAAAACAAAATGTTTAAGAATTTATGGGTTTTGCTCAGCTGTGGTGATTGTGATATTAGAGTTATTTAGATTTTAGATTTTAGGGTTAAGGGTAGGTTTGTCTTTTCCTTTTAATAGAAAATGAAATTTAGTGATACAAATATATAATTTGAAAAAATTAAACAACTTATTGACTTAGATCGTTGGTAAGACCTGAGTGTTTTCATTAAAAGATCATGGGTTCGGCCATCCCTAGTGATGAAGAGATGGTGAGGAAACGTGAGCTGTTGATGACGATGTTGCTTAATGAAAGAGTGGGAGTCTGAAGGGAGATGAGAAGTGAGGTTATAACATAATGAGAGTTTGACAAAAAACTCTGGGATGAAAGGTAATTTGTCATTTCAAAATATTTGCTCCGGTCTTAACAAATTTAGCTTTGATAATGTGGCCAACTTTTTTTTTTTTTTTGACAAAAAAAAAGATGAAAGGATCCATTTATATCTGTAACACTAACCAAAAGAGCTATGGTATTAACGCTACCCTTTAATAATTGAAACTTTTATGATAAGTACAATATATTGCAAGTTTTTTTTAATAGTCAAATGTTATGAAGTAGCCATCTCTAGCTAGTTTTGGAACTAAGTCTTAGTTTAGATTTTATTATTAATTAGTTTTTTGAATCAATCTTACTTTAGTTATATGACTTCTAGAGAATCAATTTATGAAAGGAACAAATTGTAGTTAACTAGAATACGTTACACTTTTGTTGGCTGATCAGTTATGAAAACAATGCATATTTAAAGTGTACTGTCCGATGAGATACGATAAAGTAAAATAAAGAGTCCAAGCAAACCATGCGTACAAGAGAAGAGCACAATGGCTATATCCATAATTTTTTTCTTTTTGACTATATTCTTATTTTTGTACAAACTATATATATAATTTTACAGTATAAATATTTTATTGTTGACCTATATTGTGGTTTAGACCATTTTTAAATTCAGTTATAATTTTAGACCTAGAATGATGGCATATAATATATTGGATTTGGCTTCAGTCTTTACTTTTTATATCTTTTAAGAAAATGTCATGTATTACGTTGGAAACACATATTAATAAGAGTACGTCATAATAATAAGATTATTGGTAAAAAAACCTAATTCTATTTTCTCTATTTGTAAGAAATTATTCTCGACGGAGAGAAAACTCCAAGGAGAAGAGAACGAAGAGGGAAAGGGAATTGCTCCTGAATATTACCAACTCAAGTAGAGTTTTGTGTGTCTAAAATGCACTGCAAAAGATCCATGAATTAAACTCTACATGTGACAAATTAATAAGGCAATTGTCTACCTACAACAGAACCTTATACCAAATCAATTAAAAGCAACAGGGGAATGCCCTGGAAGTGATTGGCATAATTCAGATTGGCAAAAAATAGTAGTAACTAGTAAAGATACTGATGACCTTCCATGAAGCTTTTTTAAACTCTATTAACCCATCTCTGAAGTCGAAGCTGCTTCAAAGGAGGACCATTGTTCGGCTTATTCTTCTGACGGCACAACCATTTTCCAGTGATGTCCATTGTACCAGAGTGTTGAAAATTTGTTGTTTCTGAAAACACCTTTCTCTTTACAGCGGCAACATTTTCACCAGCTGATCTGACCAACCTTTTATTTCTTGAACACTCTAACAGGAATTCTTGTGGCCTTCTCAAAGAATTTTTATCATGTGTTCCTTTAAATATTTTTTTTCATTGCCACAAAACAATTTCTAGTCATTTCTTTTTGTTCATTTTCTTTGTCATTGCTTCCATGAGTTTATTTTCTAATTGAAGATGCACTAACCAGATCGACTTGCCATTGATTTACTTTCAGGTTATATGCAATCAAGTTCTGTTGAGATCTCAGCCATCCTCTACAACAGTCCTATGAATCAACCTTTTTGGAGATTTCCTATGATTATTGCATGTTCTTCCATTGACATTCAGTGACAAACAACTGGTTTCATTGAAAAATTATTGTTTTAGTTTACCTAGGGATGCTTCATAATTCAAGCTTTATTTCTCATCATCTTTGGTTGAACTACTGCTATCATTTTCCAATGATATACTTTCTGTGCTTTGCTCGAACACAAATCAGTCGAAGAGAACATGTTTTCCTGCTCTTTAGCCTTATCCATGTGTAAACAAGAAGTTAAAGAATGATTTAGATACAACCCTTAAAATACTTGTGCTCCCTCTTCTAGCAAACAGAACTAAGCTCAAAAAAGAATCCTACTCGTCAGATTTTTCAACTTCCCTATAGAACTGTTCTTAAATTTAAAACCATTTAGCTGGTCAACATTTTACTACTAGGTCACAACAGTTTGAAAAGATTTATGAAATAAAAGGATACCTTGAAAGAGTACCTTGCTTATGGACTTTTTTTCCTACAAGAGCCTGTCACCAACCACCACTTCAAGTTTATTCTAATTTTTCTGATTATCTCTAAATGCTCTTCTTTTTCTGTGTCACTCTCTTCAATGAAAACCCCATCATTCACATAAGTAGAATCCCCAAATTCATCAATTGTACTCAATACAGGAGATTCATAGGCATAGCTAGAAAACCAGTTTCTGTTGTCAGGGGGCTCTGATAGAACAAGGAACAAATAAAAAAAGTTATCACTTAAATTCAACTTTCAGATTCTATTGTTGATTGCTGAGAAACCGTAGGAAAAAGGATTTCCCATATACTAACCGGAAAGAAGACAAGAAGAGTGCGAAGAATCCCAAAACTGCAACAGGAAAGAATCCTTAAAAATAAGTTTTAAATATGAGAGCTAAGAACGCAAAAAAGAATTATTAATGTGCTTCTGCTAATATAAGGCAACATAAAAAAAAAAAACAATTCATGATTGAACTAGACTATATTATGATGTTCAACTGCAGATCAAAACAGAATTTCCAAAATAATACAATTCGATTCAATTCGATACAAGTTTTAAATGATTTGAATTGACAGAGAGAATCGCAGTTCATCTTGAATCATTGCCATAAACATATATTTGTTTATAACAATGTATTTATAAAGTATATTTTTATACTCCAACGAACAATATATCATGTAGAGTGCCTTTCTTATTAAGCCACACGAACATTCATAGATTAGATTTTAACACATCATATTTCATTTTTCATGCTATTTATTTGTTTAACATGTATTATATGCAATTTACAATTGAACTTGTTGGGTTTTTTGTCTAAGAATTAAAGATTGAAGATTTCAGCCTCAGCAGATTCTGTGCTTAGGTGCAAGCTTTTCGTGCCTAGTTACGGACCTCTGTGCCTAGTTACGGACCTCTGTGCCTAGGCGCGGACCTATACGCCTAGGCACGGACCACCAGTGCCGCGGCCACTCGCAAGTGTGGAAGTTCGTCATCCTGGAGCGCGCCGTGGCACACCCTGTTCCGTGTCACGGCACGAAGCATACCTGATACCTATTTTTGAGCTCTTTCAGCTGGTGCATTGGTTTTCGTTGAAACGCATAGGTTCACTTAGACCACTTAGAAAGCCAAGATTGTTTGGTTCTCAAGATCTAAGGGTTGAGATTGGTTTCAAGTTGGTTATGGTAGTTATTGCTCTATATAAAGGGTTATCTAGGAGTAATAACCAACAAGAATAACAACTCATTCCAAGATTGGATGGTGTTTAGAGAGAAAAGCTCTCAAATATTCAGAGGTTTTTCTAGTGAGAGAGTGTAAGAAAGATTGGGGTTGTAGGGCTTTGTAATTGGAATTTTCTTGGGGAAAATTCCAGGGAAACACTTAGTTCTTATCTCTTTCTTTTATATTCTCTTATTCATCAAGAACATATGGTTCTTTAAGAGGTTTTGTTGTAATTATAAGAACTCCATTGATTTAGTGCAGAGAGCTTGGAGTAGCTCACGGGGACGTAGGCAATTTGCCGAACCTCGATAATAATTGCTTGTGTTTTCTATTTTGTGGTTTGATTCTTGTCTTGGTCCAAATAATTCTAGATTTGGGTGTTTGAAGGTCACAACCTAGGCATAGAAGGTGTTTTTCAATAGTGGTATCAAAGCAAGACTCCAAGAATCAAAGGAAACTTCTTGGGTGATTCGAGAACAGTGTTGGGATCAAGATTTGATCGGGTTCTTGAAGTTTAGAAGTTGGAGAGAAGAGGTTTGGAAAGCAATTATGGGTGCTGCATAAATCTTTGGATTTTTTCCTGCAAGATGGGTTCAAACTTCATTGTTGAGAAGTTTGATGGAAAGGGAGACTTTTCCCTTTGGAAGCAGAAAATCAAGGCGGTTCTTATGCAACAAAAGGTGGACTTGGCGATTGGAGAAGATTATGATTTTCCAGCAAGTATCACGGAGCTCTAGCGGAATGAGATGAAGAAGATGGCGTATAACACTATCTTTCTGCATGTGTTGGATAGTGTGACAAGGGAATGTGGAGATTTGGAAGATCCAACTATCATTTGGAAGAAATTAGATGAGTTGTTTCTTACCAAAACTCTCCCTAATAAAATCTATCTTCTAAAACGTATCTTTGCTTTTAAAATGGATCCTAATAAAGAGTTGCAAGATAATCTTGATGCGTTTAATAAACTGCTTCAAGATTTGGCTAGTTGTAGTATAAAATTCCCGGATGAACAATTGGTTGTTATATTGTTGAATTCTCTTACCGATTGTTTTGAAAGCTTGATTAATGCTATTGAATATGGAAGAGATATACTAACCAAAGAAATTGTGATTATGCTATAAGGGCTCATGATTTCAAAGCCAAGATGAGGGAAGGATCAAGTGGAGAAAGTTTGTTCATTAGAGGAAGGCCTACAACTCGGAATGGCAGCAACAACTCTGGAAACTACCGAGACAAACCAAAGAGTAGAGGACAAAGCCATAAAAGATCACATTCTAAACCAAAGTTTGGAGGAAAGCGATGCTACTACTGCAATAAGGAAGGCCATTTCAAGAGAGATTACAAGAAGATGATAAGGGATAAGAAAGGAATAGGCCATACCAAAAATGGAGATGCTTCGATTGCCAAGGGAGAATAGCAAGATGATGATGTTCTTGTTGTGTGCTCAAATGTGAACGAAAGGCAAAGCAGCGAGAAATGGATCTTGGATTCCAGGTGCGCTTATCATATGTGTCCTCACCGTGATTGGTTCAAGAATTTCAAGGAAACCAATTAAGGAAAGGTTTTCTTGGAGAACAATACTTCTTGCCAAGTGAAGGGCATGGGAGACATCCAATTGAGGATGTTTTATGGAGTTACAAGGCTGCTGCGGAATGTAAGATACCTTCCGGATTTGAGAAAAAAATTTGATCTCATTAGGGTAACTAGATTCCATGGGGTACACATACAAAGCAGAAGGAGGAAAGATCAAGATAACCAAGGGAGCCTTGGTGGTGATCAAAGCAGTGTTAAAGGATGGTCTCTATGAGATGATTGGAGAGACAGACATCAATGATCAAGCAGCAAGCTTGATGGCTAAGATTAATAAGGCGGTTCTTTGGTACAATCGCTTGGGACATATGAGCGAAAAGGGGCTGCAAGTTCTCAACAATGATGGTTCACTTGATGGTGACAAGGTAGAAAAACTTGATTTCTTCGAGAGTTGTGTTCTTGGGAAGCAACATTGGGTTAGCTTCAACACCGGAGTGCACAAATCAAAGGGTATTCTTAACTACATTCATGCCGATCTTTGGGGACCAGCAAGAACACCAACATAAGGAGGTAATCTTTACTTTCTTTCTTTGATTGATGACTATTCTAGAAAGGTTTGGGTTTATCTGCTTAAAAATAAATCGGATGCTTTGAATAAGTTTGTTTGTGGAAAAAGTTGCTGGAAACTCAAACGGGCAACGTAGTTAAGGTTTTGAGAACTGATAATGGCTTAGAATTTTGCAATCAAGATTTTGACAAATTTTGTGAGTTAAATGGGATTCTAAGACATAGAACGGTTATTAAAAGCCCTCCGCAAATGAATAAGACCCTTTTGGACAAGGTTAGGTGCATGTTTATTGGCTTTGGTTTACCTAAGTGTTTTTGGGGGGAAGCTATATCTACTGCTACGTATTTGGTTAATAGATCACCCTCTAGAGCTTTGGACCTTAAGACTCCCTAGGAGATGTGGAGTGGAAAACCCCTTGAGTTAAGCAACCTTAGGACTTTTGGATGTGCTGCGTATGCACATCAAAAGGATGATAAACTTAGCCCAAGGTCTAGAAAGTGTGTGTTTCTAGGATATGGTGAAGGGGTTAAGGGGTATAGGTTATGGTCCTTAGAGCCAAAAGGAACTAAACTCATAATAAGTAGGGATATCATATTTAATGAGCAGTTATTTCCCTACTTGGAGAAAACTAACTCTGCAGGGGAAAGTGAGCAAACAAACCCGGTTCATGTGGAGCATAGCATCAAAGAAAATTCGGTTCAGGTAGAGCAAGGAAGGCAAGAGGGTTCGGATTAGGTAGAGCCCATTGATGAGGCCAAGCTCAAGACACTCAAGAGGAGGATGAACTAGAAGGAGATGATGCAGCAAATCAGAATGATTATTAGCTCATAAGAGACCGAGAAAGGAGGAAGATCATACCACCTTTGGGATGTTATTGCAATAGCTCCCTATTCAGAATGAGAGATACTCAACTATGAACCAGAATCTTATATTGATGTCATGGGATGTAAGGATTCGTCAAGATGGAAGCTAGTTATGGAGGAGAACATGCATTCTTTGAGGAAGAACAACTCTTGGGAATTGGTGTCTAAACCAGAACAACAAAGAATTGTGGATTATAAGTGGATTTACAAGTTCAAAGAAGGAAACACTCCAAAGGAAAAAGTCCGGTATAAGGCTAGGCTAGTGGAGAAGGGGTTCACACAAAGAGAGGGCATAGATTTCACATAAATTTTCTCACTAGTTGTGAAATACAAGAAAATAAGGATAGTGTTAGCTATGGTGGTCCAATTTAATTGGGAGATTGAGCAAATAGATGTGAATACAACATTCTTACATAGAGAGCTTTATGAGACCATCTACATGAGATAACCTGAAGGCTATGAAGAAGGAAGACAGGGGAATTTGGTATACAAATTGAAGAAATCTGTCTATAGCCTGAAGCAATCACCTTGGCAATGGAATAAGAGGTCCAATTCCTTTGTAACTAGCTTGGGTTTCATGAGGAGCTAGTATGATTCGTGCTTGTACTACAAAGGACACAAGGTGGAGGAAATGGTGATTATCCTCATCTATGTTGATGATATACTGTTGGTTAGTAGCAGCAAGGAGGGGATAGAAAGGTTGAAGTCTCAACTCAGTTTGGAGTTTGAGGTGAAGGATCTTGGTCATGATCAAAAGATCTGATCCTTGGGATGAGTATAATCCGGGAAAGGGACAGAAATAGGTTAAAGGTTTCTCAGACTTCTTATATAGAAAAGATGGTGTCTAAGTTCTCCATGGAAGATAGTAAACCAGTAAAGAATCCCCTTGCTGGTCATTTTAAGTTCTCTAGCGATCAATGCCCTAGGTCAGATGAGGAGAAGAAGGAAATTGAAAAGGTCCCTTACTTTAGTGCAGTTGGATCAGTCATGTTCATGATGGTAAGTACTAGACCCAACATTTCTTATGCCATTAGTGTTCTCAGAAGGTTTATGAGTAATCTCGAAAAATAGCATTGGCTTAGGATAAAGTGGTTGCTGAGGTATTTGAAGGGAAGCTCAGATGTGGGGCTTGTTTACGAGAAGAGGGGTAAGTCTATCTGGTTAGAAGGTTATCCTGATTCAGACTATGGAGCATATCATGATAAGAAAAGATCGATTACTTCATACTTCTTCAACTTAAACAGATATTGTATAAGTTAGAAGGCTCAGTTGCAGCCGGTGGTAGCACTCTCAACAATCGAAGCAAAGTATATAGCAGCAACAGAAGCTATTAAGGAGGCTATGTGGTGTAAAGGGTTATTGGAAGAGTTGAAGGTACTAAAAGAGCAGGTAGTGAGGTAAGTCCATCTAGTTAGAAGGTTATCCTGATTCAGACTATTGAGCAGACCGGGATAAGAGAATATCGATTACCTCATACTTCTTCAACTTAAACGGATGTTGTATAAGTTGGAAGGCTCAGTTGTAGCCGGTGGTAGCACTCTCAACAACCAAAGCAGAGTATATAGCAGCAACAGAAGCTATTAAGGAGGCTATGTGGTGTAAAGGGTTATTAGAAGAGTTAAAGGTACTAAAAGAGTAGGTGGTGGTGCATTTGGATAGCTAAAGTGCGTTGCATTTGTGTAAGAATCTGGTGTTCCATAAGAAGACTAACCATATGGATGTTTGGTATCATTTCATTCGAGAAAAGGTTACGGAAAGAAGCATTCATGTGGACAAAGTAGCAACGGAAGAAAATCCTACAGATTTAGGCACTAAAGTTCTAACTCTAAGCAAGTTCAATCATTGCCTTGAACTTCTTAGAATTGGAATCGGATGATGTGGTGATTTATGTTGAGTATGGATCCTGAGTTCTCTGCACAATTGCTTTGGATTTAATTGCTTAGACAAAGGTAGAGTTTGTTGGGTTTTTTGTCTAAGAATTAAAGATTGAAGATTTCAGCCTCAGTAGATTCTAAGCCTAGGCACAAGCTTTTCGTGCCTAGGCGCGGACCTGTGTGCCGAGGCATGGATCACTCGTGCCGCGGCCACCCGCAAGTGTGGAAGTTCGTTATCCTGGAGCGCGTCGAGGCACACCCTATTCCGCGTTGCGGCGCGAAGCATATTTGATACTTGATTTTGAACTCTTTCAGCTGGTGCGTTGGTTTTGGTTGAAACGCACAGGTTCACTTAGACCACTTAGAGGGCCATGATTGTTTGGTTCTCAAGATCTAAGGGTTGAGATTGGTTTCAAGTTGGTTATGATAGTTATTTCTCTATATAAAGGGTTATCTAGGAGCAATAACCAGCTAGAATAACAACTCATTCCAAGATTGGCTGGTGTTTAGAGAGAAAGGCTCTCAAATCTTCAGAGGTTTTTCTAGTGAGAGAGTGTAAGAAAGATTAGGGTTGTAGGGCCTTGTAATTGGAATTTTCTTGGTGAAAATTCCAAGGAAACACTTAGTTCTTACTCTTTCTTTTCTCTTCTCTCATTCATCAAGAACACATGGTTCTTGAAGAGGTGTTGATATAATTGTAAGAACTCCATTGATTTAGTGCAGAGAGCTTAGAGGAGCTCACGGGGATGTAAGCAATTTGCCGAACCTCGATAACAATTGCTTATGTTTTCTCTTTTATGGTTTGATTCTTGTCTTGGTCCAAATCATTCTAGATTTGGGTGTTCGAAGGTCACAACCTGGGCATAGAAGGTGATTTTCAACAAAACTTAAGAATTTTTACCGAATTACGATTCTTGATTTGCTTCAGTTCCCAATTCATAAAACTAATATTTTTCATTCACTCTTTGAATAAAAGTTTCAAAGAAAATGAAGAGCACCGAAAAGGTAAACTAGAGATTACTGCAAATTCTTTAATTGAAGAGTGAGTTTCATGATTACAATGCTCAGAAGAGCCATTACATTTAACAAATCCACCTAAGCATACTTTCTCCTCATAAGCCTCTTCATCACTTATATCAAACACAGGAGATTCATATATATAGATTGAAAAGCAATTCCTGACATCAGGAGGATCTGATGCAACATGCAAAACAGTCATTTATTGTAATGACCCATCCGAAAGAATCGCTAGGGTCCATTCGAAATGGTATCATTACCTTTGAACTTCGAGTACCTAAAATTAATATATTTTGCGATTCTATTCTTACTGATGTATGGGAAAATTCCCTCTCCAATGATATTACGACATATGACAAATTTTAAGGGCAAAAAAATAATTACACAATATAAACAGATCAACCGATCAAATCTCCACACTTGGCAAGGAGCATTAGGTAATTTTACACCGAGGGGTGTCATGGTAATCTTACGCCAATGTCCCAGTACTACTGTTGTGCGATTATCTACCAAAATAAATGGGCAAATAACCGTCCCAGTTTTATTTGCAAGTGCACAAGGTCAATGGTAGCATAGTGTGCAAGTGCGAGATCATTTCCATAAGGATTGGTGAATTTCGTTTTAGAATTAGTTTCGCAATAACAAAACAAAAACAAGAGAAATAAATAATGAGTTTGAAATAATAAAGATAAAGGCGTAGGGACTTGATATCGACCTCCAATTATGCTACCATAACGAAACAATATGCTAATGCTTTTCTCATGCTATGATTACCTACTGTTTGTCAACCTAAGGGCATGATATCTACTCCTTAAACTGTTGATTTCCCTAAGCAACGAGTTAGGCATGGTATCTACTCTAACTCTTTTCTTTCTTAAGGGATTCAGCATGGTGTATACTGAGTTGTTCCTTAAGAGAGCATAGGATCTATGGAAATCGACAACCACACGGGACCTAGGGCATGGTATCTACTCCCGGTTTCCCATGTTGATTAACCCAAGAATCTGGGGTGGATTTCTTTTGTTACTATTGTTGAACCCAGGACTCGGTCATTCAAATTGATTCAACTAACTAATCCATACCACATGCATACGTTGATCAGACACACACATATGAGGAATTTAAATAAACACAGGCATTAATCAAGTTAAGAAACACAACATGAATATCGTAAATGCACCAATATTGAATTATTGAATAAACATAATTAAGACTTCAACCAAGCCCTTACTAAAAGGTTAGTTACACATAATAAAATAAAGGAAAGAAGAAACCTCGGAGAAGAGTCGTCAATTCGTCTCCACAGTCTTCTTCTCCGGTCTCCCCGAACAAAAACTAAACTAAAGGGAAGATATGCTCCTTAAAAGGGAGATTAACTAAAAAGGGAGCCCACCTTTCTGTGTTTTTCAAGGCTATTTATAAGGTTTGAGTAATCCTAGAAACCCTAGGAGTTTTAAAACAAAACCCTAATTTATTTCCAAAATAGGTTCTTTCGTTTTACTGTTCACGCCCGTATATGTGCGCTCGATCGCAAGCCTGCGCTCAATCTTTCTTGTGTGCGCACGAGCGCTTATGCACTTGATCGCACCCAATAGTGCACTCGATCGCACTTTAGCAAGAAACTGCTCCAGGATTTCCAGAATTCTTCCTGTAAGTGACAAAAAGGCTTCTTTTTCTCCAAAACACTATAAAAACGTGTAAAACACAAAAGTGAAGTAAAATAAACTAAAACATATAGACAAAGAGCTTAACACATGTAAATTAAGGGGCTTAAATATGAATATTTAAGCACTTATCACACACCCTAACTTACATATTGCTAGTCCCTTAGCAATACAAAACTAAAAACTAAAATGAAAAATAATGACATATAGATAAATCTAATATTCATAGCACCCACAAAAGTTTAGGTATCACACAAAACCATGATGTGCATTCATGAGCAAGCTTAACAAGTACAAACACATCTTTGCAATGAATAAAAGTTTTGAATGTAGATCACTTTCATGAGGCAGGTTAAGACATCACAAGTTTGACTCTAGTGTGTGGTAAACTAGCACATAAAAGATTAGGTTTCCAAATAATTCTAATATGTAGTGTTTCGATGTCTCAAGATTCACCAAATTTCCTATTAGAACCAACAAAAATGGCATAGTTTTTCTTCTTTTTCTTTTATTGTGAGATTTTTTCCAAGTTTAGTTTCCTTAAGCTTTCTATTTGACTCATGTAGCGAGTGCTTAGCCAATGACTCCCAAACCAGATGGTTTTAGGGCATTAGGTTTAAAGACACCCTTAATGACTTACTAACTCGAGTCAAAAAACTACGAAACTAACTGGTCTTAATGCTACCAATCAGAATTCTCACCTTTTGACGTGACACTCACTGCTTACTGAGGCAAGAGGGCCAGTTACTCGGTAGAAAGTTTGTTTACTGATCATTAGGAGCACTTTTCTTTTTGAGCAATAACAATTTTTTTTTCTTTTTTTCCTATGCCAAAGTGTGAATCTAACAAGTCATCCGGTTCACAGTCAAGCTGAAGAAACATACATATTAAAATTACATGTCATACCCCACACAATTATGTGCTAATGTGCTCGTGTTAGTTTAGGTCAAACTTGTGAATCCTTAAATGCCTAAAAGTAAGTGATTAAGGTTTAAAACTTAATTTATTAGCCCATGTGTTCAAGGTTTTAAGCTCATTTATGAAGTCAAATCACATTATTTGTTTAAGTCACCCAAAATTTTCAGAACAGTATGAACATGCATTTATCTATAAAAACAAAAAACTGGGACAAAGTGTGTGAATATGTCTCCCATACCCCCAAACTTAAATTACACATTTTCCCTAATGTGTGAATAACATGGAAAGATATGACCTGGGAGATGGAGAATTGGCTGGGTCGGTATAGCTCATAGCATACCCCCAAACTTGAACGGATGCACACATTGTCCGTAAAAAAGAAAAACTAACGTAATACAGGAAAACAAGAAGTACTAAAAATAACTAAATAACAATAAATATGTAAAACAACAAAAATAAAATGATAAGTTGTGGGGTGCCTCCCATGAGCACTAAGTTTAACATCTTCAGCCGGACCAAGCCTTATTTTTCCCAAAAACTAAGATTGGCAGCAACTAGCACAGGTAATGTCTTATTCTCTCCCATATAAGCATAAGTTAAGTGCTCTGACAATTACTTGAATTCCAAGTTAGGTGCCTGTACAATAAAAGGGAAAAATAATATTAGTAGGCACATGAGGGTCAAATGGATCGATGTACTTACTTGGATGCTTTGGAGAGGCCTCAAGGAGGTGCACAGTGTCAATGATGTCATCAGTAACATCCTCAGATTTTAGCTCAACATCTGATCCTTTGAAACAATGGGTGAGGGTGGTCTCCAATGGATCAATGTGATGGACGTGAAACACTTGCTCAACAACACCTTGTTGTCGTTCACTCAGCTCTTTAGCCAATTACCCACTTGTATTTCCAATCTTTGAATGGCTTGCTCATGCTTTGCAATGATTTCCCTTTGCTCAGTCTGGAATTGTCTTTCCTCTACCATGAATTGTTCTTGTGAAGTCATCAACTGCCTTGCAAGACTCTCTAGGTCACTTTGCTTTGATTCCGAAACTGATTAGGTTGCTGATTGGGAATTCCTTTATTGCCCTTGAAAGTTCAAGGCATTTTGTTCGTTGCTCCATGAGAAGTTGGGGTGGTGTCTCCATCCAGGATTGTAGGTATTTGCATATATATTGTAGTTTTTTGGTCCCTCATAATTTGCTTGCTTTTGATCTGTAGATGAATACAAAGGGCAAGTGTCAGTAGTGTGATTAAAACGAGAACATATAGCACATACCTGGAGTGGTTTAGCTCGTGAACTAGGTGAGATGTTTTGAGTAGTCATGGCGTTTATAAGCATATCTAGCTTCCTCTCCATAGCATCTAGACAAGCATATCTAGCGTCCGCCATTGGTGCTTCTCCCTCGATTGAATTAGTTAAAAAAACTTCAGTGTAGTAGTTTTAGTACTGCTTCTCGGGTACTCCCTGGAGCTTTTACGCTCGAGGACACCAAGAACAGCACTCGATCGCACTGGGATTGCACTCGATCGCACCAAAGAGTGCGCTCGATCGCCATGAGGACAGAAACTCCTCTTCTGCACACCTGAACAAAAATAGAAAACGAAAAGAAGGAATAAATCTAATTTTTGATAAAAATAAAAATAAAACGGAACATAATAAAATAAAATAAAATAACGAAAATAATTCCAAAAAGAAATTTAGTACAATCCCCAGCAACGGCACCAAAAACTTGTTGTGCGATTATCTACCAAAATAAATGGGCAAATAACCGTCCTAGTTTTACTTGCAAGTGCACAAGGTCAATGGTAGCATAGTGTGCAAATGCGAGATCATTTCCACAAGGATTAGTGAATTTCGTTTTAGAATTAGTTTCGCAATAATAAAATAAAAACAAGAGAAATAAATATTGAATTTGAAATAATAAAGATAAAGGCGTAGGGACTTGATATCCACCACCAATTATGCTACCACAACAAAACAATATGCCAATGCTTTACTCATGCTATGATTACCTACTGTTTGTCAACCTAAGGGCATGGTATCTACTATTTAAGCTATTAATTTCCCTAAGCAACGAGTTAGGCATGATATCTACTCTAACTCTTTTCTTTCTTAAGGGATTCAGCATGGTGTATACTGAGTTGTTCCTTAAGAGAGCATAGGATCTGTGGAAATCAACAACCACACCGGACCTAGGGCATGATATCTACTCCCGGTTTCCCATGTTGATTAACCCAAGAATCCGGTGTGGATTTCTTTTGTTACTATTGTTGAACCCAGGACTCAGTCATCCAAATTGATTCAACTAACTAATCCATACCACATGCATACGTTGATCAGACACACACATATGAGAAATTTAAATAAACACAAGCATTAATCAAGTCAAGCAACACAACATGAATATCGTAAAGGCACCAATATTGAATTATTGAATAAACATAATTAGGGCTTCAACCAAGCCCTTACTAAAAGGTTAGTTACACATAATAAAATAAAGGCAAGAAGAAACTTGGGAGAAGAGTCGTCAATTCGTCTCCACAGTCTCTTTCTCCGGTCTCCCTGAACAAAAACTAAACTAAAGGGAAGATATACTCCTCAAAAGGGAGATTAACTAAAAAGGGAGCCACCTTTCTGTGTTTTACAAGGCTATTTATAAGGTTTGAGTAATCCTGGAAACCCTTGGAGTTTTAAAACAAAACCCTAATTTATTTCCAAAACAGGTTATGCCGTTTTACTGTTCACACCCGTACATGTGCGCTCGATTGCAGTCATTGTGCGCTCGATCGCAAGCCTGCGCTCGATCCTTCTTGTGTGCGCACGAGCGCTTATGTGCTCGATCGCACTTTAGCCAGCAGCTGCTCCAGGATTTCCAGATTTCTTCCTTTAAGTGTCAAAAAGGCTTCTTTTTTCTCCATGACCTTATAAAAACGTGTAAAACACAAAAGTGAAGTAAAATAGACTAAAACTTATAGACAAAGAGCTTAACACATGTAAATTAAGGGGCTTAAATATAAATATTTAAGCACTTATCACACTACAACACTCCAATTTATGGATAAACTGTTATTCAAATCCAACATGTGGATAACTCCAGTCTTATCTAAGAGGAATGTTATTCCTATCACAACACTAAAATCATTCTCCTAATCGGACGCTGCTCCAACACACTATAAAAGGGGACTCTTACAATCAAAAAGTACATTCAATTCATTACTCACAGCTCTTGATTTCACATAGATCTCTTTGTTTCTCCAAAAGCCCTATACTAACTTAGGTATCAAAGAGTCCCCCCGAAGGCACACCCCTCCAGTCCTCCAGCGAATTTTAGGTTTTCTCTTTGGTTCATATGTGTAGGTTCCACTCCCCGACTGCTCTAATTCTCGGCAAAGTTTTGACATAAACAGATTGACGCTGTCCATGGAAAACCACACTCTTTAACTTTGTAAGTAAAGGTGCAAAGAACTCATCTGTCATAATGCCGCCTAAGAACCATGCCAAGAACACCACCGGAACCAGTTAACCGCCACACGAGTATACCCTCGCAGTCAATCTGGAAAATGGCTCCCTGCTATCTCTGAATATGGTGCCTCCAACCAAAATCACAGTGAACCATCTGATGGATGAACCATGATTGAACCAATAGATCCTCCACTGCTTGACCAAGTAAATCCTCTAAAGCCCTTTCAATCAAGTCTGAAGAGAGACTATCAAGTTTTCTCTCTCCCCAAAAGACCTTTCAATCAAGACCGATGAGGCACTCCTCCTCGGAAACATCTCCACAACTTCAAGGAGTTTGATCCAAGTCATCCTCCTCGGACCTATCTTCAAGACTTTGATAGTTTGATCTAAGTCATTCTCCTCGGACCCATCTCCAAGACTCAAAGAAGTTCGACCCCAAGCATCCTCCTCGAACCCATCTCCAAGACTCCAAGGAGTTTGATTTGAGTCATCCTCCTCGGACACATCTCCACAACTCCAAGGAGTTGGATCCAAGTCATTCTACTTGGAATCATCTCCAAGACTTTGAGGAGTTCGATCCTAAGCATCCTCCTCGGACCTATCTCCACAACTCTAAGGAGTTTGATCCATGTCATTCTCTTCGGATCCACTGCCAAAACTCCGACGAGTTTAATCCAAGTCACTCTCCTTGAAATGATCTCCTATATACTGAGGATTTCACGCCAAGTTTAACTCTTTGGACCTATCTCCAAGACTTCAAGGGGTTCATTCCAAGTCAATTCCCTTGGACCTTTCCTCCTTGTTGGTGCCGAGCCTCTTGACACCTTGTCGTAGACTTCGGAGTTTTGTGAGCATCAGTGCGCACGCCCCCTCCAAGCCTGAGCATCAGTGCGTATGCCTCTTCTGAGCCCGAGCATCAGTGCACATGACACCTCCGAGCTTTAGCATCCGTGCGCACGTCACCCCCAACCCATAGGATAAGTGCGCACGCCACCTCTGAGCCCTAGCATCAGTGCACTTGGTGCTCCTGAGACCGAGCATCAATGTGAACGACACCTCTGAGCCCGTGCCTTAGTGCGCACACCGCTTCTAAGCCTGATGATCAATGCGCATGCTGCCTCCGAGCCCGAGCATCAGTGCACAAACCACCTCCGAGCTCGAGGATCAGCGTGTATGCTGTCTTTGAGCCCAAGCATCAATACGCACGCCGCGTCCGAGCCTGAGGATCAATGCGCACGCTGCCACCGAGCCTGAGCATTATTACTCAAGCTGTCTCCGAGCACAAGCATCAGTGTGCACGGTACCTCCGAGCTCTCGCCTCAGTGCACACACCACCTCCAAGCCTGAGGATTAGTGCACACACTGTGTCTGAGCCCAAGCCTCAGTTTGCACACCACTTTCAAGCTTAAGGATCAATGTGCACGCTACCTAAGAGCATCAATGTGCACGCCACCTCTGAGTCCTAGCATCAATGCGCATGCAGTCTTTAAGCCTAAGCATTAGTGCGCACACCACCTTCAAGTCCCAGGATCAATGGGCACACTGCCTCCGAACCTGAGCATCAGTGCGCACGCCCCTCTGAGCCCTAGGATTAGTGTGCACACCGCCTCTAAGCACTAGTATCACTGTATACGTTGCCTCCGAGCCCAAACATTAGTGCGCATGGCACCTTCGAGCTTGAGCCTCAGTGCACACACCGCCTCTGAGCCCAAGGATCAGTTTGCACGCTGCCTCTGAGCACGAGGATCGGTGTGCACGCTGCCTTCAAGCCCAAGCCTCTATGTGCAAACCACCTCGAAGCCCAAGAATCAGTGTACAGACTACTTCTGAGAATGAGCATTAGTGCGCACATCGCGTCCGAGTCCTAGGATCAATGTGCACGCTGCCTACGAGCTTGAGCATCATTGCGCAAGCTGCTTCCAAGCCCAAGCATCAGTGCACACGGCACCTCTGAGCCCACGCCTTAGTGCGCACACCACCTCCAAGCCCGAGGGTTAGTGCACATGCTACCTCCGAGCTAGAGCCTCAGTGCGCAAACCACCTCCAATTCCAAGGATCAGTGGGAACACCACCTCCGAGCTAAAGCATCAGTGCGCACGCCGCCTCCAGACCTAGGATCAGTGCGCATACTGCCTTCATGCTTGAGCATCAGTGCACATGCCACCTCTGAGTCTCAAGATCAATGGGCACGCTACCTCTGAGCCTGAACATCAGTGCACATGCCGCCTCTGATATGTGAGTTATTTATTTAATTTATATATTGGTTATTTCTTTCATTTTAAGTGAGTAATGTGATAGTATAATGGGTTTTTATGAGTTTTGTGATAAAATTATGAGTTTATATTCTAATCAATATTAAACTTGTATAGCATCGTTTCAATAAAAAAAAAATATTTTCTTATATGTACCTTTAAAACATATTTTTCTTAATTTTTTTAAAAAAAAAAAAAGATATGCTCATAAATTGATGCTATTGGAATTCATGTTCGATTTGAAACTTGAAAGTAATCGTTAGCATCCCTCAATGTCACTTTTTTTTTTTTTTCTGTGGTAGGCCAAAGGAAAAAGAAAAGAAAAACCAAGAACAAAAGCAAAACAGCAGCAAGGTGACCACAGGCCATCTTGGGTACTGTATCCCCATTGTATCTGCAGGTAGTTGCGCATGCATTGCTGAACGAGGAGACAACATAACCTGTTCCTGGACCATATCAACCCCAAACTTAGAGAGAAAATCAAGGGTAAAAATCCAAAAATAATGTATACAAAGAACTTGCACGATATGTCTATCAGGCAATAAGTCTCAGATTGTTCTCAACTTTTTCCTTAACAAGTTAGTGGGATGTTCAGTTTTTTAGATTTCTTTGATTGAATTAATTTCTTTGTGACAATTTTTGTACATAAAGGTGATAGGTTCTTTGATTGAATTAAAGTTAATCTTAATTTGCACCATCATTTTGCATTTGAATTCACATGTAAATTTCATTTTTCACATGACTTGCATGTGAGAAGGCATATCAGAGTATTAAAATCTCTTACTTTTTTTTTATCAACGTAAACTTTTGAGATAATTGATATATCACTTTGATATTTTTTTAACAAAAAAATATATATTAAAAGTTAATTCCATTTTTCATTAAATATATATATATATATATATGACAAGGACTGCAAATGTCTGTGCCTTATTTTTTCTTTGGAGGTTTTAGTAAGCACCTGTATCGTTAAGTCTGATTTATATCTCACAAATCAGCTCAATTGAAGACATTTTTTTTTCTCACCAACACTATTTTATACTATTGTTTGGGCAATTACTATAAGATTCTAACATAAAATAAGGCTGCCATCACTAGATTAGAGATATCAAAACCTGCACCTTATCCAGGTTAGATTTGTATATACATTTAAGTCACTGCCAATCAATGGTCACACAAGGCAGTGCTCTTATATAAATTCATGGCGAAAAATAATCACAACTTCAACCAAAAAAAAAAAAAAGGTCACAATTTCTGTTAACTCCTACATTTTCTAAGTATTTGATGGGATTTGACATTTGTGTATAAAATTAGTCATTATTTTGGGTCTGCACATAGATTTGACTACTCATCTACCAAGAAATTATAAAGAGGAAAGGCCCACTTCATTAACAGTCATTTATTAACCTCCTTCCATTTGTAATAACTCGGATGGAAAATGACACTCATCCCAGTTCACCTCTTTTCTTTGGTAGTAAATTTCTTTAAACCAAAACAATGCCGCCTCCGAGCCTTAGGTTCAGTGTGCATGCCGCCTCTAAGCCCTAGCACCAGTGCGTACACTACCTTCGAGCTCAAGCATCAGTGCATATGGCACCTTCGAGCCTGAGCCTCAGTGCACACACCGCTTCCAAGCCCGAGTATCAGTGCGCACGCTGCCTCTAAGCTCGAGCCTCAGTGCGCACACCAACTCCAAGCTCAAGGATCAGTGTGCACGCCGCCTCTGAGCCTGAGCATCATTGTGCACACCGCTTCTAAGCCCGAGCATCAATGCGCATGGCACCTCCAATCATGAGCCTCAGTGAGCACATCGGCTCCGAGCCCGAGAATCAGTGCGCACACCACCTCCGAGCACAAGCATCAACGCGTATGCACATTTTTGAGTTTGAGAACTGTGCGCACACACACTACCGAGACCAGAGTCGGTCATCTCTAAGCCTTTCCCATCGCACGACAAGCCTTAGCTACATCATGCCAAGCATCTCAAGCCTCCGCTACCATACGTCGAGCACAACAGACCAAGCCTTGGCTACATCGTGCCAAGCATATGTAGCCTCGACTACCACATGTCGAGCACAAGAGACCAAGTGTTGGCTATATCATGCCAAGCATCTGAAGTGTCGGCTACCACACGCCAAGCACGACAGACCAGGACTTGGCCACATTATGCCGAGCACCTCAAGCCTCGACTACCATGCGCCAAGCATGACATCTCAAGCCTCGGTTGCCACGATAGACCAAGCCTTGGCCATATCGTGCCAAGCACTTTAAGCCTCGGCTACCACACGCCGAGCATGATATACCGAGCCTTGGCTACCTCACGCAAAGCACCTTAAGCCTCGACCACCGCATACCGAGCACAACACACCAAGCCTTAGTCACATCATACCAAGCACACATTTCACAAACTACTTCCTTAACTACATAGTTGCACTCAAGGAAGTGGAGGGCATTTGATATAAGAGAAAATTCCCTCTCCAATGATATTATGACACATGGTAACCTTCAAGGGCAAAAAAATAATTACACAATATAAACAGATCAACCGATCAAATCTCCACACTTGGCAAAGGGCATTAGGTAATTTAACACCGAGGGGCATCATGGTAATCTCACGCCAATATCCTAGTATTACTACAACACTCCAATTTACGGATAAACTATAATTCAAATCCAACAAGTGGATAACTCCAGTCTTATCTAAGAGGAATGTTATTCCTATCACAACACTAAAATCATTCTCCTAATCAGACTCTACTCTGACACACTATAAAAGTGGGCTCTCACAATCGAAAAGTAAATTCAATTCATTACTCACAACTCATGATTTCACACAGTTCTCATTGTTTCTCCAAAAGCCCTATACTGACTTAGGCATCGAAGAGTCCTCTCGGAGGCACACCCTCTTCGGTCCTCTGGCGACTTTTAGGTTTTCTCCTTGTTTTGTGTGTGCAGGTTCCACTCCCCAACTGTTCTAATTCTTGGCATCAACACTATCATATTCTATGATTATCTCAAATATATGTACACTACCATAATTTATTTACACTTTGTATAAAACATCTTGGTTAAGACCAAGAATCTAAAAATTGTACTGACTTTTCCATTAACTATATCCAAGATAAACCAAACGATACACCTTTCCAAAATTGGAGATATATAAACATTGTCTATCCATTCAAAAAAAAAAAAAAGTGGGGGCTCCTGTTTGTAATCCACTAAACAAAATCGTCCATTTACTACTTATTCAATTACGAATTTCAATGTTTTTAAAAGGCTCTCCAATAAAAATTTAAAAGAAAAGGGGAATGAGCTAAAGAGCTCAGTGAGTAATCACATTACTCAGAGTAACTGTTATTTCAAACCACAATATTGTTACACCTTCCAACTTTTACAATGAATAAAATGAACTATAACTGAATGTAATGATTATTCTTCATTATATAAAAACATATCTAAGATTATTATAAATATGCAAAATAATTAAATGTTACATACCCTTCATTGGGTAATTTCAATCATTTACAATCCATAAATCAACTTAAGCATTTTAGATAAAATGTCATGCAATACAAATGTCAAAATGACCATTTATTTTCCCATTTTAAATTTCTTTCCATTTCTTGAGTTAATTATAATACAACGAGGATGTTTCCACATGTACCGGTATATTTTTAATGTTTTCATATCCTCGGATCCCTTTAACCTAGGTCTCAACTTGTAACGACCCATCCCAAGTGGGCCCTACTCAGGACGGTGTCAATTACCTTTCAGAATCGAGCACTTGGACGCACAATTAATATAATACAACAGGACAATATCTATTATATTAGTTAAGATCATACAGTTATTACAGCTACAAAGCTTTAGCTTTATAAGGTGTCTCATGGGACACAACCTTCAAGGTTACAACTTCGCACACATAATATACAATATAACATTTGCTATAAAAAGAGACTTGACCGAGGATGCTATGCTCATGGACCCACCTAAGAACTTCGTCAAATCTTCATAACTTCACCATCTAAAATCTGAGATTTCTTGGAAGCTTACCTAAAAGGTTATAAGGGGGAAGGGGTGAGCTATAAAGCTTAGATATTCTTACTCTGCACAAAGTAATCGCTTTTAGGAAAATTTCTTGAGACCTTATTATTATTATTATTATTATTATTATTATTATTATTATTATTATACATAGTCATATAACGTTTTGCAAATCAGTAATTTTAATAATCATAATACAGTTCCATAGAAATGCGCATCCAAGTTGAATTCACCAATTCATAGTCAATCAAAATATCACAATTTCTCCATATAACCAAACAGTTCACATGCCCCCTTATGGGCCAAGCAAATCAATTCATGTATGATATGCCAATGTAGCATAATGTAATGCAAATGTCTCATCTCATGATTAATCATAATTCATTGGGGACGTCTCCCCATGTACCGGTACGTTTAACAAACAAATCAATTTTTCGAAACCCACCTGATCCAGGCTGGGTCCTACTCGTACAAAGATATTCGATACCCATAGACCCCTTGTGGGAAGGGACCTACCGTCCTCACATATCACTCGCCCCTCAATAACATATCCTCAATTTCAATGCATGAAATGAAATCAAATCAAATGATAAACATCAGCAAATTCTCATCAATCCATACATTCAACACAAAGGTTTTCTACTCAATATCTCATCATTAGAGTATAATTAACTTATCTTACCGCATAGTTATACATACAATTATTATGTTTTAGTAACCTAATTATAATTTTTATGTAACTTTATTTCTTTACCAAGAGTAAGGTAATACTCACCTTACGAGCCATGTCCTAAACTCGAATCACCTCCTTGCCTTTACTACAATCTTCAACCGCACCTATTGATGTCATTTTAACAATTAAAACACGCTATATATATAAATAGTCATTATCTTCTAAAGTAATAACATTACTCAAAGTGACTTGTTTCCTTTACTTCCCAAATCTTCATTTTTATGCTTTTGTTAATAAAGCTTCCATTACTTACTTCAAACTTCTTCTAGCTCAAAGAATGCATTGAAGTCCAACCATCTTCATGCCATAAAATTCTCAATTTATATAGACTTCAAAATTTCAAATCTCTAACTTAGAGTACTTACTAAAAATTCTAACTTGCAAAAAAGTCTTCTTTCTACACATTAATTCAAAATCAAGAAAGTCTCTTAACTAAAGAGATTTCTTTAATTCCTAGAAGGGTTTCAAACTTTCAGCCGAAAGCGTAATTATTTAACAATACCCATCTCAAGATTATGTTATACAAGAATCAAATTTCAAACTTTGAAAAGAAAATCACCATAAACTCTTTCAATTTCAAAATTCGTAACTTCATCAAATTAAACCCAAATGACCTCAAACAAAAGCCAAAAATCAACTTCAAGAAGTCTAGTTTAAGTTTGTAGTTGATCATATTTCGAAATTACCTCAAATTATTTAAGAAAAATCCAAAGGAATAAAACGTTTTTTCTCCCCTTTCTAGAACGTGTAGGCCACATGCCGTCGTGACCTGCTCATGGAGGTCCACCTCCCTAGCCAGATGGTGGAGGATGATGGCAGTAGGGGTTATGCAAAAATTTGGGGGGAAAATGACTTCTTTTGGTATTGTTTTGGTTGGATTTAAGTTGAAGAAAAATGGGTTTCTAAGACAAACAAATTTCTCCTCTCTATTTCTCTTTCTGCCCCATTTTAGAGAAGAAGAATGAGGTTTTTGGGCTGATTTTTTTGTTTGACCAAGTCTTATATGCTCTACACAAGCACTTCCTTTTTTACCCTTCATCAAATCTTTTAAGACTTTGCAAGTCTTTTCCTTCATTTCCCACTAATATAACTAAGGCCCATTTCATTTTCTTTCTTATCAGTTCTACAATTCAATTTAATTCATACTTGGAAATCCTTTTAATAAAAATTCTGAAGTCATTTTTTTTTTTGGTAATAATGTCAATTTACTATCATACAGACATTAAATTCTAAAATTGATGCATATATGAGTCAAAATGAATATAAAAAAATTATTCAAACTCTACAATTTCTCATACCAAAACTTTACCTATTTATCAAAAGTGGACCTGTAAATAACTTATCAAATTTTTAAGTCTAAATTTCAATAAAATATCACGTGGTTTGGGTTTGTCCAATTGTGTTTTTTTATGAGTTTAGTATTCTTTGCATATTTTTGGTATCTTTTTTGTTTTTTCATCCGACTTTCATTAACAAGTTCATCATGTAAAATTCATGAGAAACTTTTTTAGAGATATCAAAGCGATAAAAAAATATATTTTCTTCCACACACAAAACCAAATGCCCAAATGTGTTACTTCGAATTATTCTTTCAGTGTAGCATCTTTAGCTACAGTCGTCTATGTATGCATTAGAAGTACTTTAATATTAATTTGTAGAATATTTTTATGCGATATTTTTAATTGATTTTTTAAGTGAAAATATTATTGGATTTGGTTGAGTTTTTAGGTCAACATGTTCCATGCTCACCCTTGAAGATTAGTATGAAATTTGAGAAAGTTGATTTAATATTTCTTGATATTTTTGTCTCATGTCATATATTTTAAGTGGTTCATCGATGGTTTCAGATAAGATCATGCGTTGTTTAGGTTTTTTTTTTTTTTTGTATAAAGGATTTAGATGATCCAACAAGTTAAATTTGTTTTGGTGATTATTTTTAAGGTTTAATTCCTTCTGTGTTGTTTTCGATTTACAGCAGAGCAAGGCTGTTGAGATTGGGTGTCAATTTTATGTATCTTTTGTTTTGTTTAAGTGTTTTTTTTTTAAAAAAACAGTTTGATTGTACTTAATTATTTGTAACTTAGTTTTTGGTTTTTGGATTGATTGTAATCTGTTTGGAGTGTTAATGTAATTTTTGCATTTTGCTTATGTTAATAATTAAAATTTTCTTTTTGCCTCTAAAAAAGGCTCAAACTTTCCACTTTACCTCTAAAGTTGGTGAAATTATTCTCAATAGGCATGCCTTCATGTTAGCACATTTGCTTGCTCAGTCAGTTGTTGATGTTGAGTCTGTGTCAATTTGGTTTCAAAATTGCCTTCCTGCATGTATCGGGAAGGCTGTATTGGCTTAATTAAGTAATATATAGTATTTTTCCTTTCAAAATAGTCTAGAAAAGCGAATATATATTCATAACCAATTATCATAGGTGGATCCTGCTTTCTTTCTTCTTCTTTTTTGCCTATTTTACACACCAAATTACATTTGGAAAGTCCTGTTTAAGAAAGTATGTATGCAGATCAAAATACTACCCATTGTTTGGTAATGACTGATGACATTTTTGTTTTTCCTTTCTGGTTTTTGAGATGTAAAGTCTTAACATTTTTATTCTCAGCCTGTTGGTTGGAAAAAATTCCTTAGCCCATTAAGGCCAACGCAATAACGCATCCGTTTGGCAGGTAGCCAATAGTTTTAACTTTCTTATTTTTTTGGTAAGCAGCCAATAGGTTTTATATTGAAAATTGTTTTAAGAATCAAATTATAAAAGAAAATTGTAACCCAAGCAAATTAGTAAATGCTTGCAATAAATAAAATGAAAAAAATAATAACTTTTACTTCTATTTTTCCACACATAGGAAGTTATCATAACAAATTATTTATATAGAAATTGTAAATGGCACCAACCGGTCAATATGGTGGTGCATGATACGGTGACTCACTTAAAAGTGAGACATCATACTTCACTATTATATTTTTCCGTAAAACAATACATTTAGTAGTAAAAGAAACTCACATTCAATGGACAATACATTTGGTGGCATTTTATCGTTTACCACCAAATATGTATTATTTTACCATTGAATGTGACTTTTTTAATTACCACAAATTGTATTATTTTACTAGAAAATGTATCTAGTTAGGTATGATGCTTCACTTTTAAGTAAATCACTATAAAACTTACCTAGCTAGTTTTATTTAAAAGTAGTATGCATAGCTCAGAGAATATCCAAACAAATTTCATATTTAAATTTTTTAGTAACTTTGAATAAATATTAATTTTAGTTTTTTGGGTTCTTATATATTACAAAATATATAGTGTTTTGTCAATTTTGTGTTTTTTTTCTTCCAATAATCGCAATACTTGAGGTGACAGATTTCAATTCGAGACATTCTTGTTAAAAGAGATGTGTCATTATCAATTGAACTATGCACTAATCATTGAACTTTATATTCTTAACTTAACAAAATAAAATTGCATGCAATTTAACAATATTGTCTTGTGTTTAGTATTGCAACAAGTGACTATGTTGTCTTTAACTGTATTGTACGTTATAATTAAAATTCTTTGAAATCACGTTCTCTTGGTAAAGAGAAGACAATTTTCCTTTTATTTCATCATTTATAACTTTTCGGACGATAACCTTTTTAAAATCCATTGTCACTACATAAACAGAACAGTTTTTCTGATACTTTACCATTTCTGACTTCCGAAAGATAACCCATTTTCTACCTCTATAAAACTAGTTCTCTCTGCGTAGATCACTGTAAAATTTTATCATTTTCTAGTTTGTTAGACAATAATACCCTTCTCGGACCTTCTTATAAATCGTTTCGGCCTATCTAGCTCGGGAGAATAGATCTTCCAGTTTAGATAAATTGTACACAATTTCATCGTTTGTAACGTATCAGACGTTAACCCTCTTCACAGTCCCTTTAAGGTTCGATTCTCCTCTGAATTGCACATATACTAAAAAGTATCTCATTCGCATGTGATAATAATTTATCATAAAATTTTTAACATTTGATATCATCATGATTTCAGATTGTGAAGGTACTGTAAGAACTCGATCGATTGTAAATTTTTATGATCGATTTGACGAAAGCCGCATGCATGTTAAGAATATAAAGTGAAGGCAAACAATAAAAGGTGATTTCCTTTTTGTAGTCATAGTTTAACAATTGAAATGATGTTAAAATTCGATTATTTATTCTTTTATCCACTGCTTAAATTCGTTGAATTCAAGTTTTTCCAAAAATGATTCAATCATATAAATAGATATTATTAAGACAACTGAAAAAAAAAAATTTGTTGTAGATCTTTTTTAATTAAATCAATTTGAATTAATAGATTAATTTTGGATTTTATTTTTAAATTATATTAAATTATTTTATCTAAGACGTGCATTTTACAGATCTCTAATTTATGGTTTTGTTTGTGTATGTGGATATGTACAACCCTTACATCTTGTATATGTAGGTATCTCGGATCCATTATGTTGGCTTGTGTTTGGTATACCACTAAAATAATTTTCTTTTTTTAAAAGAATTTTCAATTCTCGAGTTACTATGGAATTTTAGATTTAAAATTTGTTTTGGCTTAATTACATATTTAATTTCGTGTTTTAGATAGATTTCCTTATAAATGTTGAGTAATTTTTCGTGGCTAATCAACCCATGAGGTTCTGTCTATTGGGAAATCAAACTATGGCCGAAATTGAATAGTCTATGATGATAAGATTGCACCATAGTCTAAGTCATCGCAAGGCTTATGGGTAGCCCCAATCATCACAAGGCTGCAACGTTGAGATTCTCCAACAATCACTTTCAATCGTGCAATGGTGAGGTTGACAACTAGCAGCCTCGCAGTCACAGACTCACGAAGGCTGAGGTTGTCTATGAAAAAAAAACTTGCTCTTTAGTGAATGACAAAAGAAACTGGGTATTGTTTGATGAAATTGAAACCGCCCAAAGCTTATATTTACGGATTTATTATTGAACTAACTTCCTAAACAAAAGCAAAATCCCTTATCCTTTATTAACAACAAATATCTATCAAATGCTACCTAACTTCCTAAGAATCAGGACTATATGATACTTTGATTGTTTGACTTAGTCTTCTTCAGAATTGTTCTCTTTACAAGTAGCATTCTGTTGGTGATGAATCTTAACACTTCCCCTCAGCGCCAACCTTTTATCAGTTACTCCTAATAAATCTCTTAATCGGGAAATTTTTTTATAGCAGAGTGCTTTGGTTAAGACATTTGCTACTTCGTCATCTATGCAAATTGATACCAATCTGACTTCTCCTTTCAAAACTTTCTCCCCTATGAAATGATGTTGCACTTCAACATGTTTTGTCCTGGCATGGAACACAAGATTGTCTACAAGCTTAATTGCACTTTCATTGTCGCGATATAGCTTATTGGGTAATCCACAGGTTGATGAAGTTCTTCCAGTAACCTTGCTAACCATGTGCTTTCTTGTGCTGCCATTGCTACAGCTCGACATTCAGCTTTAGTTGTTGATAAAGACATAATTGGTAGTTGCTTACTACACCATGAAATTGCTCCCGATCTAAGGTTAAAGAAATAACCTGTTGTAGATCTTCTTGTAGATTGATACCTTGCATAGTCAGCATCACAAAATCCCTTGATTTTGTACTTTATTTCTCTTTTGTACATTATACCATAATCAACGGTACCTTGTACATATTTTAGTATACGTCGAGTAAATACAAGATGAGATTTTTTGGGACATTGCGCTAACCTTCTTACCACACTAACTGCTTAAGCAATATCGAGTCTAGTTAGTGTCAAGTATAATAGGCTCCCAATTAGCTGTTTATACTTTGTTGGATCTTCGATGTCTTCCTCATTATCTATACAAAGCTTAGCATTGACTTCCATTGGTGTTGCACTGATATTACTTGCAGGCATCCCAAACCGAATGAGTAAGTTTTTCACGTATTTCCATTAGTAAAAATATTCCTTGTTCATTTTGCTCAAGCTCTAGTCCAAGGAAATGATGTAGCTCTCCTACGTTCTTTATGTGAAAATGTACTCCAAGATTAACCTCGACCTTATCAATTTCTTCTTCTTCATCACCTATTATAATTAGATCATTATCATTTATTAGAATGGAAGAGATCTTCCTATTTGTGAGTTTCACAAACAGGCTGGGATCTGCAGTAGTCATTAAGTAGCTAATAGCTTGAAGAAATTTTGCAATTTTCCCAAACCAAGCTCTTGGAGCTTGTTTCAAGCTGGAGAGTAAATTCCGCAATTTGAATACATATTGCGGGTATGTTGTGCTTTCAAATCCTCTGGGTTGCTCCATGAAAATTTCCCAATCAACTTCACCATGTAGAAACACATTTTTTTATGTCCATCTACCATAATTTTCACTTTGAACACACTGTAAGAGCAATAAGAACTCGAACTATTGTGATTTTACCCACAAGACTGAAGGTTTCATCATAATCATACCCGTATTGCTGAGAGAAACCTCAAGCTACAAGACGTGCCTTATACCTTTCTATATCACCATTGGCTTTAATCTTAATTTTGTAAACACATTTACATGAAATGGTTTTTACCCTAGGTGGTCGTGACACGAGATCCAACGTCACATTCTGTTTCAAGGCCATGATTTATTTCTCCATTGTTTTCCTCCAGTTGTTGCTGTCTTATGCATCTTCATATGAAGTTGGCTCCATATCTTTTGTTGCCATTGTGAATACTATAGATATATTCATATTTGCATACCTTAGGTTTGGTTTAGGAATACACTTAGACATCCTTTGTCCTTCATTATTACTGTCTTCATAAATAGTTGTGCCATTATCAAGAGCACCATTCTGAGAATCATTTGGTTGAAATGATCTATTCACCTCTTCTTTATCATGACTGTTGGTACCTTCATGAATAGATGTGGGTTTTGTTTGGGCACCTTTTTCCTCTAGTTTGTCCATCTTCAGTTGCTTATTTTTTGGTATAATTTATTGATCAGCTAATCACCATGAAGATAATTCATCAAACACCATATTCTTTGATACCTGTGCTCATCCCATGTTAGGATCAATACATCTCCAACCCTTTCATTCGGGATCATATCTTGTGAATACACATCTAATAGCTTTCTTGTCAAATTTGCTACGAAGATGATAAGGTACAAAAACATAGCAAATACACCAAAAAAACTCGAAAATAATTTACACTGGGTGTACGATCAAACAATTTTTCAAATGGTGATACGAAGCCAAGTCTTGGTTAAGGTAAACAATTTGTGATGTATGCAACAGTTCGCATGCATTCTGCCCATAAACTTTTTGGCACATTTTTGGCATGCATCATACTCCTTGTTTCCTTGGCTAGATGGCGATTATTTCTTTTTGCGACCCCATTTTGTTGGGGTATATGAGGACATGTGAATTGTCTTGAGATTCCATGCTTTTGTAAGTATGTTGAGAACTGAACGAATGAGTACTTGCCACCATTGTCTGACTTTAAGCATTTTATTTTACACTTAAGACTATCTTCTACCAGATTTTGAAACTCTATAAACTTTCCAAAAACTTCAGATTTTTCTTTAATGTAATAAACCCACACATATCTAGAGAAATCATCAATAAATGTTACCATATACTTCTTGCCTCCCAAGGATGTTGTTTTGCCTTTGCCAAACACATCTGAGTGTATCAGTTCTAGTGTCATTTTCACTTAAAACTTTGATTCAACATATGACAATTGGTGTGCTTTTCTATCTTGGCAACTTGCACATATTGTTTCATATTGTACTTCTACTTGAGGAAGTGCTCTCACCAGCTTTCTCTGCATCATTACTTTAAGCTTAGTGAAGCTGATGTAAGCAAATCTTACGTGCCATAGATCAGTTGTTTCGTGCTTCTTTATTTGCTCAACATAAGCTTCTCGGAATGTCATGACATAAACAAATTTAGATCTTCTTCCTTCGATAAAAGGATTGCCTATAATCTGCACATTCTCATATACTTTCACATCATCAAGTCCAAAAACAATGTAACCTCATGTTTTGTTTAATTGAGACACTGATAACAGGTTCTTCTTCACATCCGAGATATGATAGACATCCTAAAGAATGAGTTCTTCTTGACTTGATATTGGTGTGTAGGTCACACTCCCGACATGGGCTATGGAGAGTTTGGCATTGTTTGATGTGACCACAACTCTTCTTCCTTTGTAGCTAGTTTTGCTAATAAATTTGCTTTGATCACCTGTCATGTGATTTGAGCAACCGGAATCAATGATCCATTCCTTTGAACAAGTTGAATATGTTTGCTTGCTTGCTTCTGCTAGGCTTATAGTAACCTCTTAATCAACCACTATGAAAACATCTCCATTTTTATATTTATGAAGCATAAATTCATCTTATTCTTCATCTTCGAACCTGTAAACGATCTCTTGATCTTTGATAATGGAGACAAATGACCCCATCCATCTTCACTGTTATAGTTAGACATCATTTGAAACAACAATATTTCTTTCCTATACCTTCTTCCTTGGTGTTCGACAATCTCTCATAAGGTGACAGAATTTACCAAAGTTGTAGCAGGTTGCTTTGGTTATAAAGTGCGAGTATCCCTCCTTCGAAGCTTTCTGTTGAAAATCACCTCAAGATGCCCAGGTGGTGATCTTCCAAACACCCAAGTCTAGAATGACTTGTAATGAACAGAAACAAACCAATCAAAGAAAGAGAACACAAGCAATTATTATTGAGGTTCGGCAATGTGCCTACGTCCCCGTGAGCTCCTCCGAGCTCTTTGCACTAAATCAATGGAGTTCTTACAATTACAGCAACACCTCTTCAAGAATCCTCTAGTTCTTGAAGAATGAAAGAAGAGAAAAAGAAAGTGATAAGAACTAAGTCTTTCCCTATAATTTTCCCCAAGAAAATTCCAATTACAAAGCCCTTGAATCCCCAATCTATACTACTCTCTCTCTAAACAACCAGCTACTCTTGAATGAGATCTATTCTAGTGCCTCTCTTATGTTTTGTGTCTTTGCACTCTCACACTTGCACTTGAATTCTCTTGTATGGTGATCTTATATCTTGTGTCTTCTTGTTGTTATGATTGAAGCTAGATGACCCTTTATATAGTGCACCAACTTCTTCATCCAATCTTTGAGATCAATCTCAACCTTTAGATCTCAAGAACCAAAGACTCAAGGTTCTCTAAGAGTCTAAGTGAACCTGTGCATTTTAACCATGTTTCACGCACTATCTCAAAGTTCCCAAAATGAAGCTTTAGGTGTGCCTGGCGCCGCGACCGAGAACAGGGCATGTCGCGGTGCACACAGGGGCAGAACTCCTCCATTCTTCATCCTTTCTGGGCGCCGCAGCTTGGAGAGGTTGGGTCACGGCACGACCTGGAGAACTGACCACTTGGACTTGCTGCTGGCTGAGGCGGCCAAGGCTGGGTCGCGGCGCACACCTCCAAGCCTGATGTTGAACTTCTTCTCCTGTTTAATCCTTTGAAAAATACCAACAATCTCTACCTTTGTCTAAGCAATTAAACACGAGCCCATTGTGTAGAGAACTCAGGATCCATACTCAACTTTAGTCATCATATCAACCGACTCCAATCCTAAGAAGTCCAAGGCAATGATTGAACTTACTTAGAGGTAGAACTTTAGTACCTGAATCTGCAGGATTTTCTTCCGTGGCCACCTTGTCCACATGAATGCATCATTCCGTAACATTTTTCTAAATGAAATGGTACCGAATATCCGTATGTTTTGTCCTCTCATGGAACATCGGATTCTTTCACAAATGCAACGCACTTTGGCTATCTGAATACACCATCACCTGCTCTTTCAGGACCTTCAACTCTTCCAACAACCCTTTGCACCACATAGCCTCCTTGATGGCTTCTGTTGCCCCTATGTACTCAGCCTCGGTTGTTGAGAGTGCTACCACCGGCTGCAATTGAGCCTTCCAACTTATACAACATCCATTTAAGTTGAAGAAGTAGGAGGTAATTGATCTTCTTTTATCCCGATCTGCTCCATAGTCTGAATCTACATAACCCTCAAGACAGATGAACTTACCCCTCTTCTCATAAACCAACCCCCTATCTGGGCTTCCCTTCAAGTACCTCAGCAACCACTTCATCCCAAGCCAATGCTCTTTTTTTAGATTACTCAAAAACCTGCTGAGAACACTTATTGCATGAGTAATGTCGAGTCTAGTGCTTACCATGGTGAACAATACAGATCCAACCGCACTAGAGTAAAGGACCTTTTCCATTTCCTTCTTCTCTTCATCCAATCTCAGACATTAATCGCTGGAGAACTTGAAATGACCAGCAAGGGGAACCTTCACTGGTTTGCCATCTTCCATAGAAAACTTAGATATCATCTTTTCTATGTAGAAAGTCTGAGAAATCTTCAATCTGTTTCTCTCCCTTTCCCTCATTATGCTCATCCCAATTATCTTCTGTGCATAGCCAAGATCTTTCATCTCAAACTCCGAACTAAGTTGAGACTTCAATTCTTCTATCCTCTCCCTGCTGCTCCCAACCAACAGCATATCATCGACATAGATGAGAATAATCACGATTTTCTCCACTTTGTGGCCCTTGTAGTACAAGCACGAATCATAGTAGCTCCTCATGAAACCCAAGCTAGTTACAAAGGAATCAAACCTCTTATTCCATTGTCGAGGTGATTACTTCAGGCCATAGAGAGATTTCTTCAATTGGCACACCAAATCTCCCTGCCTTCCTTCCTCATAGCCTTCAAGTTGCAGCTCATGTAGATGGTCTCATCAAGCTCTTCATGTAAGAACGATGTCTTCACATCCATTTGCTCGATTTCCCAATTAAATTGGACCACCATTGCTAACACTATCCTTATCATCTTGTATTTCACAACCGGTGAGATTATTTCGGTGAAATCTATGCCTTCTCTTTGTGTGAACCCCTTCGCCACCAGCCTAGCCTTATACTAGACTTCATCCCCTGGAGTGTTCCCTTCTTTGATCTTGTAAATCCATTTATAATCCACAATTCTCTGTTTTTTTGGTTTGGGCACCAATTCCCAAGAGTTGTTCTTCCTCAAATAATCAATTTCTTCCTCCATAGCTAGCTACCATTTTAACGAATCCTTACATTCCATGGCATCCATGTAAGTTTCTGGTTCAACCCCTCCTTCTGAATAAGGAGCTGCTACATTAGCATCCGCAAAACCATATCTCAAAGGTGGTCTGACCACCCTCCTTTCCCGGTCCCTTGTGAGCTAATAATCATTCTGATTTGCCGCATCGACCCCTCCTAGTTCAGCCTCCTCTTGAGTGTCCTGAGCTTGGCCTTTATCAATGGGCTCTACCTGGTCTGAACCCTCTTGCCATCCTTGCTCTACCTGAACTGAATTTTTCTTGATGCTATGCTCCACAAATACTGGGCTGGTTTGCCCACTGTTCACTGCAGGGTTAGTTTTCTCCAAATGGGGAAATAATAATTCATTAAAAATGACATTCCTACTTATTATGAGTTTAGTCCCTTTTGGCTCTAAGGACCACAACCTATACCCCTTAACCCCATCACCATGCCCTAGAAACACACATTTTCTAGACCTTGGGCTAAGTTTATCATCATTTTGATGTGCAAACGTAGCACATCCAAAAGTTTTAAGGTTGCTTAACTCAGGAGGTTTCCCACTCTACATCTCCTCAGGAGTCTTAAGGTCTAAAGCTCTAGAGGGTGATCTATTAACCAAATATGCAACAATAGACACAGCTTCCCCCCAAAAACATTTTGGTAAACCGGACCCAATTAACATGCACCTAACGTTTTCTATAAAGGTCTTATTCATCCTTTCAGCAACTCCATTTTGCTGAGGGGCTTTTACAACCGTTCTATGCCTTAGAATCTCATTTAACTCACAGAATTTATCAAAATCCTTATTAAAAAATTCTAAACCATTATCGATTCTTAACACCTTAACTACCCTGCACGTTTGAGTCTCCAGCAACTTTTTCCACACCACAAATTTATTCAAAGGATCTGATTTATTTTTAAGCAAATAAACCCAAACCTTTCTAGAATAATCATCAATTAAAGACAAAAAGTAAACATTACCTCCCTATGTTGGTGTTCTTGCTAGTCCCCAAAGATTCGCATGAATGTAGTCAAGAATACCCTTAGACTTGTGCACTCCGGTGTTGAAGCTGACCCGATGTTGCTTCATAAGAAAACAACATTCGCAGAAATCAAGTTTCTCTACCTTGTCACCACCAAGTAGACCATTCTTGCTGAGAACTTGCTGGCCCTTTTCGCTTATATGTCCCAAGTGATTGTGCCAAAGAACCGCCTTATCCATCTCAGCCATCAAGCTTGCTGCTTGATCCTTGATTTTTGTCTCTCCGATCATCTCATAGAGACCATCCTTTATTGCTGATTTGATCACTATCAAAGATCTCTTGGTTACCTTGATCTTTACTCCCTCTACTTTGTGTGTGTACCCCATGGAATATAGCTACCCCAATGAGATCAAATTTCTTCTCAAATTCAGAAGATACCTCACAATCCACAGCAGCCTTGGGACTCCACCAAACATCCTCAATTGGATGTCTCCTATCCCCCTCACTTGGCAATAAGTATCATTCCCCAAAAAACTTTTCCATCATTGGTTTCCCTGAAATTCTTGAACCAATCCCTATGAGGGCACATGTGATAAGTGCACCCGAAATCCAGGATCCATTTCTCGCTACCTTGCCTCCTGCTCACATTTGAGCACACAACAAGAACATCATCTTGTTGTTCTCCTTTGACAACCGAAGCCTCTCCATTCTTGGTATGGCTTCCTCCTCTCTCATTCTATAACTTCTTCTTGCAATGTTTCTTGAAATGACCCTCCTTATTGCAGTAGTAGCATCTCTTTCCTCCAAATCTTGGTTTGGAGTGCGCTCTCTCATGGCTCTACCCTCTACCCTTTGATTTCTCCCAGTAGTTGCCATGAATGCTACTGCCATTCTGAGTTGCTGGCCTTCCTATAACGAACAACCCTTCTCCACTTGATGCTTCCCTCATCTTGGCTTTGAAATCATAAGCCCTTATAGCATTGATCATAATTTCCTTGGTTAGTGTATCTCTTCCGTATTCAATAGCATTAATCAAACTTTCAAAATAATCAGGAAGAGAATTCAATAACATAACAGCCAATTGTTCATCCGGGAATGTTATACTACAACTAGCCAAATCTTGAACTAGTTTATTAAACACATCAAGATTATCTTGCAACTCTTTATTAGGATCCATTTTTAAAGCAAATATTCGTTTAAGAAGATAAATCTTATTAGGGAGAGTTTTGGTAAGGAACAACTCATCTAGTTTCTTCCATATGACAGCTGGATCTTTCGAGTCTCCGCACTCCCTTGTGAAACTATCCGATATGTGCAGAAAGATGGTTCTATACACCACTTTCTTCATCTCAATCTGTTGGACCTCCATGATACTTGCTGGAAAAGCGTCATCTTCTCCAATAGCCAAGTCCACATTTTGTTATATAAGAACCGCTTTGATTTTTTGCTTCCAAAGGACAAAGTCTCACTTTCCATCAAACTTCTCAACAATGAAGTTTGAACCTATCTTGCGGAGAAAATCCCAGATTTATGCAACACCCACAATTGCTTTCCAACTTCCAAATCTCAAGAACTCAATCAAATCTTGATCCCAGCATCGTTCTTAAATCACCCTCAAGAACCCGATCAGATCTTGATCTCTACTCCGTTCTTGAATCACCCAAGAAGTCTCCATTGATTCTTGGAGTCTTGCTCTGATACCTTCTGTTTCAGCTCCGATACCCGCTCACCAAAGCTCTTATACCACTGTTGGAAATCACCTCAAGATGCCCAGGTGGTGATCTTCCAAACACCCAAGTCTAGAATGACTTGTAATGAGCAGAAACAAACCAATCAAAGAAAGAGAACACAAGCAATTGTTATCGAGGTTAGGTAATGTGCTTATGTCCCCGTGAGCTCCTCCGAGCTCTCTGGACTAAATCAATGGAGTTCTTACAATTACAGCAACACCTCTTCAAGAATCCTCTAGTTCTTGAAGAACGAAAGAAGATAAAAAGAAAGTGATAAGGACTAAGTGTTTCCCTGGATTTTTCCCCAAGAAAATTACAATTACAAAGCCCGTGAATCCCCAATCTATACTATTCTCTCTGTAAACAACCAACCACTCTTGAATGAGATCTATTCTAGTGCCTCTCTTGTGTTTTGTGTCTTTGCACTCTCACACTTGCTCTTGAATTCTCTTGTATGGTGATCTTATATCTTGTGTCTTCTTGTTGTTATTATTGAAGCTAGATGACCCTTTATATAGTGCACCAACTTTTTCATCAAATCTTTGATATCAATCTCAACCCTTAGATCTCAAGAACCAAAGACTCAAGGTTCTCTAAGAGTCTAAGTGAACATGTGCATTTTAACCATGTTTCACGCACTATCTCAAAGTGCCCAAAATGAAGCTTTAGGTGTGCCTGGAGCCACGGCCAAGAACAGGGCATGCGGCAGCGCACACAGGGGCAGAACTCCTCCATTCTTCATCCTTTCTGGGCACCGCGGCTTAGGGAGGCTAGGCCGTGGCGCGACCTGGAGAGTTGACTACTTGGACTTGCTGCTGGCCGCGGCGCACAAGGCTGGGCCGCGGCGTACACCTCCAAGCCTGATACTGAACTTATTCTCCTGTTTAATCCTTAGACAAATACCAACACTTTCCATGTTTGAAAATTTCCTAGGCTTTGTTTGTTCTTGTTTCTGAACTTATTTTCGCATCCAACGAAAATAGCTTCTTCATTTTCTTTGGTAAACAAGCTTGCCATCTGTTTGGCCAAACTCTCCTTATTTGCTAGAAGACTTTCTAGCTCAAGCAAAGAAGGCTAAACGGGCCACCCTTGAATAGTAGTTATAAAACCACTATACTCTTGCTTCTGTCCATTGATAATGATCCATCGTTGCCTAGCATCTGAGGTCTTTGACTCCTCATCTAGCTAAGAAATTTCCTGACAAACTTTCATAAGCTAATCTAAGATAGACAAAGTAACTTGGCTTATTGACCTAGTTTTATTTTCAAGAAATTGTAGTCGAGCTCCATTCTTTTTCGAAAACAATGTGGAAAATGTATCCTATGCCTCTTTAGAGAACTTTCCATCATGGATGTGATCAAGTAGGTTCTTCTATGTGGTAGTCTTGAGCAAGGACAAAGCTTTTTCAGCCTTAATTTTCCACTTTCTGATTTCCTCATACAAAGATCTTGAGGCTAGTGGAGTACCATTGCTTCACTCACAATATCCCACAGGTCTTGCCCTTGAAGATATGACTCCAACCAAGATTTCAAGTCATTGTAGTTGGTGTGTGTCAATTTCTCGATTCCACCGATAGAATTTTCGAACTCCATAGTTGAGCTTCGATCAAACACACTCTAATTCAGTAAGAGAGGTACTCAAACCAAGCTCTGGTATCAAATTGAAAAGAAACTTTCCATCTACAGAATGACAAAAGAAACCGAGTATTATTTGATGAAACTGAAACAGCCCAGGGCTTACATTTATAGACTTATTATTGAGCTAAATTTCTAAACAATAGCAAAATCTCTTATCCCTTATTAATAGCTAATATCTACCACATGCTACCTAACCTCCTAAGAGTTAGGACTCTATGATACTCTGACTGTTTAACTCAATCTTCTTTAGAATTGTTCTCCTTAGTAGTAGCATTCAATTGGTGATGAATCTTAACAGTTTAGTAGTCTCGTCTTCGTAGACTGACACGATGACTAAGGCTACTAGAAACATCACTATTGCAAGCCATATAGTTCTGGACAAGGTCCAATTTTTCTAAATTTTAAGAGTTTGATTTGCTATAGAGCGTATACCTTAGAATTTGATTTTGACACAAAAACTCCTCAAAGATTAAAATGAATTTCGTAATATATGTATTTAAGCTTTTAGTTTTTGCTAGGTATGCATCTACATCATAATTTTTCAATAAAGCTGAAAATTATTACTTGATGTAGGTACAAAAAGTTATAGTATCAATATTAGTTTTCGGCTACGGACCTTGCATAATAATTATTTAGTAAATTAAATACTATTTTCATATGATTTTGTTTTATTCGTTGGATAAAAGTTCTTTTGCCTAACAATTATTTATTAGAATATTTTTTTCTCATAACATTATTACTTAATTTCAAGTGTTCTACAATAATTTATTATTCTATATAAAATAAGTCTTTGGCAACCCATTACTATTAAATTGACAATAAAAATACCAATAAAGCTGTGGTTTAATGGTAAGAGATTAAGGTTTGAAGCCTAGGGAATATTGTCTCAAGTTTGACTTCCACTGGTGTTTCAGTTATTTGCCCAAATTATTTTTTATTTCTTCCATTTTAAGGTAGAAATGACAACAATACCCATACTCATACACGTTTAGTAAATCAGTACTTGTATCCTACTCGTTACCTGTTTGGTTTTACTTTCTAAACCTATACTCGTACATGCTAACCTTTTCACTACCCGTTATTAGCTTTACTTGTCAGATTAGACGAGTAAGGATACGGATCAAGGAGGGCATGCCACTTGAATCCCATAAAAAAAAAAAAAAAAATATATATATATATATATATATATATGTTTCTCCTCTTCCAAAGAAAAACTCATAGCGATAATTTATATTTTAAATGTTGACACCTCTGACAAGGTTATGTGTTCAAACCTTCATAAAAATATCATTTTTTCGAAGATTATATAAGAAATATAATATATATATATATATATATATATATATATATATATATATCTGTGTGTGTGTGTTTGTGTGTGTGTGTGTGTGTGTAACCAGTTTAACAAGTATACGAAGGGTACTACCTGAACCTGTCAGGTATTAAAAATTAATATTCGTACCCATCTCAAACTCGGTTATCTACTATTCATACCCTATTAAACGGGTTTGGATAACATATAATAGTATTGTGGTCTTATATACCCCTCTGTCCCATAATTTTAGTCATTTATCATTTTTTTTACTTAAGTTTGACTTTAATTATTTTATTTATATATATGCTATTTTAAAAATATATAAAAATGTATTTTTTTAGAAACTTTTAAACTCTATTTATGTATATATAAAAAAAATTAAATTTTCTTAATGATTTAACAATCGAAAAAATTTATTTATTTAACTGGTTAAATAGTAAACGTGACAAAAATTATGGGGCAGAAAGAGTATAAGTTATGTGATAGTATCATGTGTTATATATTGTGATAAAATATTTGTATCATTGTAATTATATAACATCATTTCAATTAAAAATTACCATAAAAATAAAAAATAATGATAAGATCAATATTTATTATCTTTTTAAATACATGAATAGATTGTTATCAGATAGTAATAAACTCAACATATTAGATTTTTTTCACACTTCAATATTAACGTTTCTTTTCGTGAGGTCTTGGTTCTCTGGTAAAAAAAAACAAATCTGAGGCATTGGAACCATAAGTTCTGAATGTGGGTATTGTAGTAAGATTGTGAGCTTATAAATAAGTTATATATTATAACGTTGACTTATATTGTGATCAAAGTTGTATTTGTATAGTATCACTAATGTTTATTAATGTTATAAGTTTTGTAATTAGTTTTTATATATATATTATCAAAATCAAATCATTGTATTTTTTTATTATATATGAAAAATGTAATAAAACAACTAATGAATGATAAGTAATTTTATTCATATATCGCGCGTGCATGCGTGTATATATATACACACACACATACACATACGAACTATAAATAATTAAATTTTGTAAAAGATATAAACTTACATCATAGTATGTTACTTAAAATAAAAATAAAAAAAAATTATTTAAATTCTATATTTCGACTCATTCGTAAAGTAAAATCACACATATTAATGTGTCTCTATCAAAACTTTCAATAAATTTTTTTTTCAATATACATAGAAAATTTTTAAGAAAATTATCCTCATCTTATTTCAAAATGGCCGGAATCTTAACAATGTGTTCACTTGGGAAAAAAATAGAGAATTAAAAAGAGAAAGAAAATAGGAAAAATGTCACCTTATGTTGGGATTGATGTTTGTTGTCTAATCTTGAATATCTCACTACAAGTTTGATAGTTGTTTGAATTTATATGGAAAGCAAGACATTCAAGAAAGTAAATTTATAGGTTTTAGTCAATTTATGGTTTTGGATTAATTCAATATTCTAAAAATTTCTTTCAATTATATTTAAAATAACCTTCTATTACAATTATAGTACTTGAAACCTTAACTAAAAATACTATAAATTCTGTTTTAACTACAGTGTTGTTAATTTGACATATTGAGGAAAAAAGAATTAAAATGCAAGAACTCAAACTCACACATTATTTATTATTTTGAAATTAGATTCATGTCATATTTGTTTGAATCGATTGATTGGTCATAAATCACAATGGCCAAAATAATCCACAAGCAACAGTTAATGAATACAGGCAAACTGTGTTCTTCCTTTTAGGCTTCAAATAAGATCCCAGATTTGCTCAAGGACACTATAAATCTCAATAAAGGCATCGACAAAAAATTAGAATGGAAACAAATCAGAATGATTTCCATGATTTTTATGTATATTTTACCTACAGCTTTGATTGTCGTGGTTTAGATATTTATCCTAAGTTTTTCTCTGTTTCATTTCAGGTAATATCTTACATATAGAGGGAAAAAAAAAGAAAGCAATCAAAGGAAAAGTCAGGGTATTTCAAGTTGAATATATATAATGTGCAAACTTGGTTTGAGGGCCAGGGATCCAAACAAGAGGCCTAACTATCTTTCTTCAGCCTATTCAGACACTGAAGATAGTACAGACTCGACTAAAACGGATCCTGACTTCAAAAGGAGCAGTAATCCTAAAAGGAAATCTAACCGAACATCTCAGAAAATAGATACCGAGATGCAGGAAGGAACTGCAAGTTCTAGCAAAAATGGCACAACAAAAAAACGGCGTGGACGCCCTCCAAAGAGAAAAACTAATGGAGGAGGAGATATTGGAAGCAGCAACCAAGTCTCTAGTCAACAAAGGAGGCAAAAATATAATAGGAACATTTTTGAGAATAAAAGAACAATATTGTCATGGTTAATAGACATGAATATTGTTCGAGAGAAAGGAAAAGTTAGGTATTTGAATAACCAAGAGGGAGAGATAACAAGAGGTGGCATCTTCTGTAGTTGTTGCAGAAAGGAGTTTTCCGTAAGGAAATTTGAGGAGCACGCGGGAGGCCATACTAAGATGCCTTATGAGAATATGTTCTTGATAGAAAACAATGCTTCCCTTATGGATTGCTTGATTGAAGCATGTCATCAGGAGGAAAAAGTAGCACAACGAGGATTTAACCATGTGAATCCTCAAGCAAATACCACTGATAACAATGACGATTCCTGCATGATCTGTGCGGATGGAGGAGTTCTGATTTGTTGTGACAAATGTCCCTCAACATTCCATAAAACCTGCATGGGGATGGAGGTGAGAAGAATTTTTTTTTATATAAAAGTTTTATTTAAACCAAACTTATCATACAAATTGTTGTTCTTTTTTCATATTTTTTGTTGTTTGACTGTGGATAACAGAAGGACCCCCAAGGAGAATGGCTATGCCCTTCATGCGTTTGTAAATACTGTGAAAGTGGAGATGGTGATCTCCAAACCTGCATCCAATGTGAAAGGAAATGTACGCGTGCATTTTTATTTTTCAATCTGGATTTTCAATTTTAACATTGAATTGCTTGCAGTTCTACTTGGCTGATTTATTGTAATTTGATTAAAATTCATAGCCACCGATAAAATTGCTTACTTTGTACTTGTTATAGATCACTCGGGTTGTTTCCTTGAAAGATCGGGAAAGTTAGATCTGAACTTTCCAGGCACCCCATTTTGTGAAGACAGCTGTAGAGAGGTACTTTTGATCATGATTTTTTTTTTCCATATTAATTTCATGGCATTTCTTTCAAAATTTGTGATTAAGTCAGTAATGACTGACCCTGGAATATTGTAATCAAGTTATATGAGGAGCTGCAGAAGCTAATTGGAGTGAAAAAGCAATTGGATGATGGGTATTCTTGGACACTACTTCATTGGATGGAGAAAGGGTCTGAGCAATTAGATGAGCACAAAAGAGTAGAATGCAACTCCAAGCTTGCTTTAGCGAAGAGGATAATGGATGAGAGTTTCAAGCTCATAATCGATAGCTATACCAAAATTAATGTAGTGCAAAGCGTTGTATATAATTGCGGGTAAGTGCTTTGAGATCTTCCATTTGTTATTTTCTCTGATCATATGTATGCTAGTAACTTTCAGGATGGTGTATTAGTAACTAATAGCTTCGACCACTGAAGGTAGAAATATAGAACCCTCAGTTACAGTGATGAGTTTTCAGTTATAATTATTATACCGAAATTCAAGTAAAAGAATCCTTCTCAACTAAAAGTTTAAAAACAACTCAAGAAACAATATTTTTATTGCTCAATATTTTTCATCTCTTTCAGGTCCAATTTCCCCAGGATGAATTTCAGTGGTTTCTATACAGCTATACTGGAAAAGGATGAGGAGATAATCTCTGCAGCATCCATTAGGTATTCTCATCCCTTATTTCACTTACTGCGAATTCAATGAAACAAATATGATTTGGATAATTCACGTTGGAGTATTCACTTGTCATATATAGGATTCATGGGACGAAGTTAGCAGAGATGCCGTTCATTGCTACACGTGAGATTCATCGATTGAAAGGGATGTCGAGGAGATTTCAAACTGCTATCGAATCTGTAAGTTGATAAATCTTTTGTTTTGTATAATTCACTCACATGCAAATGCATTTTATATAGTGGAAACATTTTAATTTGAACATGAAGACCTTTAGTGTTTCGCTTTCGAGTTTAATTTAACAATCCTGGTTCTGCCTGAAAGTGAATCCTAATGTTGATTTAATCTTCAGGCACTTTGCTTTCTAAAGGTGAAAACGCTTGTAATTCCATCAGTAGACAAGCTTGTTACAATGTGGACAGAAAAACATCTCTTCTCTGGCATCGATGATGAGTTGATGAAAGAATTGTTAAACTACAACACCTTGATGTTTCCAGCTGGAGCCGAAACGAGTACAATTAGATTACAAAAAACCTTGCTGTCAAGACATGCAGAAACTGTTGTTGCAAATGCCGGAGGTTTTCCTCTCTTCTTTATGAATTTTCACACAAATAATTAATAATTTCATTCATTATCATCGCAAGCGCTTAATACCTTCCTTTTTTTCGTTCTTTTTAATTTTCCACAACAGTTATTAGAGTCAATGAAGAACAGAATCATAATAACAATTTAGCTCTGGAAGACAACTCTGCCAAGTATGTGCTCCTGGACTTGAATGTTGTCCCTCCTCCTGAAGAGGATGTTAATGAATGAAATGGAGATGGAATGGTACCCAATGTAATTAGTGTTGTACTAGGAGATATAGTTGTTGTTAAGTATTAAGGAATCTAATCTTGAAACTTGAGCGTGCTCCATTTGTTTGATCTTTTTGTCTTATAAACAGTGTAATGTGACATTATAGTTTCTTTATTATCTTTGTAAATGAATATTTATCTTCTTCATGGAAGGTTAGAACAAATTTATCAAATTGGTATGACTAGAAAAAACCAGAGGAAGAATTACCCACTTGAACGGTTAGATCCTTTCTATTCCTTCCTCCCCCCCTCTCCCCCACCCCCTTTATTTTGTTTTTTATTGTGATCCAAAGTCTTTCTAGTATTTGATTAACCTTTGAGCATATACATATGACATGATTATCAGGATAAATTCAGGAGCTCAGAGAGAACCCAAAACAAATTTTGCAGTGTTTAGTAAGAGAGAAAAGAAAGAAAAATTGTTGTGAGAGAACAAATTAAAAAGATTGAGATTTTCTTTCTATAGTGATAAATCTCAATCCTCTCAAATTACACATACTGAAAAAAAAAAAGAGACTTAAAAAAAAAAATGAGATGAAACTTCTTTTTTTTTTTTTTTTTGGGGGGGGGGGGGGGAGGCCAAGCTTAGTCCTTTAATTGATTAAAATGTCAAAACGATACTATTTGCACATCTTTTTTGAGAGAGATTATGTTAACCTTGGGGTTCAATGATGTATATGGATGAATTTGATTATATCTTATATCTCTAGTGTCTCGTATTCAATCTTACTTAATAGAAAACCTCATGGGCTGGTTACCACATCTAGGTGTCTCTGGGCGATCTTTTGACTCCTTACTTGTGCTTATTATGTGCTGAGGGTTTACTCTTTAGTTGAGGAAAGCACTGGAAGAAGGCAACCAGCATGGTGTTAGAGTTTCTGCAACATCCCAGAAGTCTCTCATCTTCTTTTGCAGACGACTCATTACTTTTTTCTAGGACAAACAACTCAGAAGCATAGGTTTTTAATAACGTCCTCAATTGCTATGAAATATGCTAGGGTCAGCAAATTAATTTTAAAAATCTGACATATATTTCAGCAACAATACCACAGCTCGAAGTATTTCATCTTGGTGAGCACTCCAAGATGAGAAGAAGAAACAGGATTTTCATGTATCAACTCCAATCAGAGTTCTCGTTGGTGAAGGAGCTAATTCATGCTGACTCAAGAATGTGGAACACCCAACTGGTAAAGAGCATTTTTCTTCCTCATGATTGTGATGCTATACTGAGGCGGCCTTTGAGTTTGGTTCGAGGAGATGTATATATGTGTGGCACCCAAACAATTCTGGGAATTTTATTGTGAAGAGCGCATACTATCTTGCAGCAAGTGAGTGAATCACCAAAGTCTTCTTCCATGATAGGGGACACATGTTTGGCGCTAGATTTAGAAGTGCAGAATTGACGCAGGAGGATCCAAGTCAGATGATGCAGAGTGGGCAGATCAGCGCAGGTAGACTGCCTAGAACGGGCCACGGGCTCAGATCAGGCCCGAAAGACCCTAGTCTGATTGGAAACCAGCCAATAAACAAAACTTGATCTCTTTGTAATCAGTCTCAACATTTTTAAGCCAAAAAACGACGTTTAGGCCCTCAAATTGGCAGTTTAATGTTTTTATGAAACTTTTTATTTTAGTTATTTTAATTTCAGCCTTAATTTAATTTTTCTTATTTTGTTTCGACCTTATAAATAAGGTCTTAGGGTTTCGTAAACATTATTATTGAATTTGCATAATTTTAAATAAACATCAGAGCTGTTTCTCTGCATTGTTTTTTTAGGGTTTTTCTTGTGTTACTCCCTGTGAACGATCTGTTCAACTAGCCTGCAGAATAATCACTATTCTGCCCGGCATCGGTTGATATCAGAGCTTCAGCGTTTTCCTAGGGCAAGATTTCATCAGTTCCTTGGCTGGTGGTCGTGGTCGTGGTCGTCGCGGGCAGGTTCCGAACGATGAAGCCCCACGTCGTGATCGTAACGTTCAGGATGCGATGATTGAGGATTTACAGAGGCAAGTTGCCGAGTTAACCCAGCGTCTAGGGGCGCAAAATTTCGGAGATCGTGAGATTGAAGATCACGATTCCGATTCCAATTCCAGTTCTAAAAAACCACATCACAATCTTGCTCGATTCTGGGAGCACCGTGGTCGGAAAGAACGTTATGGGGACCTCGGATTCAGAGTGGATCTGCCCGAGTTTTCTGGTATGTTACAGGCCGAGGGATTCGTTGATTGGTTGAATGAAGTGGAGCGTATTTTCGAGTACAAGGAAGTCCCAGATCGTGTGAATGTGAAACTGGTCGCCATCAAATTGAAGGGCAGAGCATCTGCGTGGTGGGAGCAGTTAAGGTGTTCGCGTGATCGGCAAGGCAAAGCCAAGATTACAGAATGGGAGAAGATGAAGAAGAAGATGAAAGGTCACTTCCTCCCTTTCGGTTACACTCTGACCTTGTTTCAGCGTCTTCATTCGTTGAGGCAGGGCACGAGATCGGTGGATGATTACACGGAGAAATTCTATCAGTTGATTGTCCGGAACGACTTATCTGAAACAGAGGAGCAGATGGTGGCATGATATTTGGGGGGATTACGGCAGCCCCTACAAGATGTCCTCAGCCTTCACTCGCTGTGGACAGTTTCAGAGGCATATCAGTGTGCACTTGCGGTGGAGAAACAGCATAACAGGAGGCCATTGAACAGAGGCGATCAAAATAATCGGCCAATTCGACCTCAGGAATCCCGTCCTGTCCAGCAACCACCTCAAAGTAACCCTAACCCGAATATTAGATGTTTTAGATGTGGTGAACATGGGCATAAATCACTTGAGTGCAGGAAGCCTGCTAGTAATAAAGGTAAAAATCTACTGATTGAGGATGATGGAGTAGACGAAACTGAGGAGATTTGGGAGCCTATGTATGACGATGATGAGTATGGAGATGTATTGTATGGGGATGGCCATGAGACCTTGGTCGTTCGTAAGAGCCTACTGACCCCCAAGGGTGATTCAGGGGACGATTGGTTAAGGACCAATATTTTTCACACAACCTGTACAGTTGCCGATAAAGTCTGCAAGATGATCATAGATAGTGGCAGTTGTGAGAATTTGGTGTCTGAAGAGGCTGTCAAGAAACTACAGTTGAAAACAGATCGCCATCCTAAGCCGTACAAATTGTCTTGGCTGAATAAAGGCAGTGAGGTAACGGTAGATAGGCGTTGCCTAGTTTTCTTTTTTGATTGGTAAGAGATATTTCGATAATGCTTGGTGTGATGTTGTATGTATGGATGCTTGTCATGTATTGTTAGGCAGGACTTGGCAGTATGACCGTAATGTTATTCATGATGGGCGAAAAAACACATACTCCCTTAGCATCAAAGGGAAGAAGATTGTGTTGGCACCTCGTCGGGAAGGAATCACTCCTACCCCGATTTCCAATAATACTAATCTGCTTTCGATGTCCAGGTTTTTAGCAGAGGTTGAGCATGTGGACGTGGTTTATGCTCTGCTGCCTTGTGGGAATAGCGCAGCAGATCTGAATCCAGAATTACCAGTCGAAGTGCAGCAGCTGATGGCAGAGTTTTCTGACCTTATGCCAGAGGATCTTCCTCCTGGGTTACCACCTATAAGGGACATTCAGCATCAGATCGACCTTGTTCCAGGGTCCAGTTTACCTAATCGACCAGTGTATCGCCACAGCCTTAAGGAATCTAAAGAGTTGCAGCGACAGGTGGTAGAGTTGTTGGAGAGAGGTTACGTCCGTGAGAGTATGAGCCCATGTGCGGTTCCTGCCCCACTAGTGCCGAAGAAGGATAGTTCTTGGCGTATGTGTGTTGATAGTAGAGCCATCAATAAGATCACAGTGAAATACCGGTTCCCAATTCCCTGCCTGGATGATATGTTAGACCAGCTATCCGGTTCTAGGGTCTTCTCCAAAATTGACCTTAGGAGTGGATACCACCATATCAGAATAAGGCCTGTAGATGAGTGGATGACAGTGTTTAAGACGCAGCATGGGCTGTATGAGTGGATGGTCATGCCTTTTGGGCTGTCCAATGCGCCCAGCACATTTATGAGGTTCATGCATCAGGTTTTACGGCCTTTCATGGGGAAGTTTGTTGTAGCTTACTTCGATGACATCCTCATTTATAGTCCGACGTGGGAGTCACATTTTGAGCATCTCCGTGCTGTTTTTAATTTGTTGAGGACAGAGCATCTGTACGTCAATCAGAAGAAGTGTTCTTTCTTCACTACTTCTGTTACTTTTCTGGGTTTTGTTGTATCTACTGATAGTGTTCAAGCAGATCAATCGAAGATAGATACGGTCTTGGAATGGTCCACACCGAGGACCTTGCACGATGTAAGAAGTTTCCATAGATTGGCTTCCTTCTACCGCCGGTTCATTAGAAATTTCAGCACTTTGATTGCTCCTATCACAGAGTGCCTTAAGGGGCGTGATTTTTAGTGGTCCGAGGAGGCAGAATCCAGCTTTCAACTGGTCAAACAGAAGATGACAGAGGCACCAGTTTTAGCACTTCCTGATTTCGAAAAGGTGTTTGAGGTAAATTGTAATGCATCTGGAGTGGTTATTGGTGGTGTTCTAAGTCAAGAAGGGCGACCAGTAGCTTTTTTCAGTGAGAAGTTATCAGGATCAAAAAAGAATTACTCCACCTATGATATGGAATTCTATGCCATAGTTCAGTCCCTGAAACATTGGCGTCACTACCTAGTGCAGAGGGAATTTATTCTTATCACTGATCATGAGGCCCTGAAGTACATCAATGGCCAACACAAGCTGAGTAGGCGGCATGCCAAGTGGGTGGCGTACTTGCAGGAATTCACGTTTGCACTGAGGCACCAAGCAGGAAGTCTGAACCGTGTCGCAGATGCACTAAGCCGTCGTACATTACTTCTCACCACCATGAGCACCAGAATTGTGGGATTTGAGGTCTTCTCCGATATGTATGTTGCAGATCCTTCCTTCGGGAGGATAATTCAGGAGGTAACTACTGGTCAACGACATGATTTTATTTTGCATAATGGTTATCTATTTCGTGGATTGCAGTTGTGCGTTCCAGATTGTTCACTAAGGCATCAGATTATTAGTGAACTTCATAATGAAGGTCACTTTGGGCGAGACAAGACATTGGCCCTGATTTCCTCTAACTATTATTGGCCCAAATCGACCGGTGATGTGGCTCATCATGTGGAGCGTTGTTATGTGTGCCAGCGGTCCAAGGGAGTTCTCACTAATGCGGGTCTGTACACACCCTTACCTGTACCTGAAGCCCCTTGGTTCGATGTTAGTATGGACTTTGTGTTGGGCTTACCCCGTACCCAACGAGGCTCGGATTCTATTTTGGTTGTGGTTGACAGATTTTCCAAGATGGCCCATTTCATACCTTGTAGAAAGACGATGGATGCTACCAGGATCGCTCATCTTTACTTCAAGGAGATTGTGCGTTTGCATGGTGTTCCCCGATCCATCACTTCAGATCGTGACACCAAGTTCATGAGTCAGTTCTGGAAGAGTTTATGGGAGAAGCTAGGGACGAAATTAAATTTTAGCAGCGCCTATCATCCTCAAACAGATGGTCAGACCGAGGTGGTGAACCGAAGTTTGGGAAACCTTTTGAGGAGCTTAGTAGGAACTAAACCGAAGCAGTGGGATCTCGCATTACCTCAAGCAGAATTTGCCTATAACAGGTCAAAAAACAGAACCACAGGAATGAGCCCATTTGAGATTGTGTATGGTCAGAATCCATCCGGAGTGCTTGACTTAGCCCCTATTCCACGAGTGGGTCGATTAAATCCCAAGGCAGATGAGATGGCAGAACATCTTCGGGATATCCATGAGCAGGTGAAGCTAGCCATTCACGACAGTAATGCCAAGTACAAGGCTCAGAGCGACAGTCACAGTCGTCAGGTACTTTTTGATGTTGGTGATTTTGTTTGGGCAGTATTAACTCGTGATCGTTTTCCCGTGGGAGAGTATAATAAGCTTAAGGAGCGAAAGATTGGACCCTGTGAGATCTTGCTGAAGACTTCTGATGTATTTAATGTGAAACACCTGAGTCATTGTTTTGAGGATCCCGATGAAGCTATTGTGAACTCGAGGACGAGTTCTTTCCAACCCGAGGCGACTGACGTAGGAGGATCCAAGTCAGATGATGCAGAGTGGGCAGATCAGCGCAGGTGGACTGCTTAGAACGGGCTACGGGCTCAGATCAGGCCCGAAAGACCCTAGTCTAATTGAAAACGGGCCAATGAACAAAACTTAATTCTTTTGTAATCAACCTCGACATTTTTAAGCCAAAAAACGACGTTTAGGCCCTCAAATTGACAGTTTAATGTTTTTAGGTAACTTTTTATTTTAGTTACTTTAATTTCAGCCTTAATTTAATTTTTCCTATTTTGTTTCGACCTTATAAATAAGGTCTTAGGGTTTCGTAAACATTATTATTGAATTTGCATAATTTTAAATAAACATCATAGCTGTTTCTCTGCATTGTTTTTTTAGAGTTTTTCTTGTGTTACTCCCGATCTGTTCAACTAGCCTGCAGAATAATCGCTATCCTGCCCGGCGTCAAGAATTGACTTCCCATTGTGAGTAAGATGTGTCGAAGGCTACTCAACTGGTGTAGACGACATTCAGATGCTGTGCTATTCCATGGGTACGTGGGAGAGCACGAGGTCAAGCATAATGATCTTTGGCGGGAGAGGAGCAAGGACCTGCAGTTCATGTAAGCCAAAATTTTGGTTTAGAGGGCTGAAAGAATATTTTTACCTATTAAAGGAATACCTTAACAAGATTCTTTGTTAGGTGTGTAAGCCGTGTTTACAATGGAGCTGCACTTTCTGCAGCTCGTTTTGCTTTCTCTTGTTCTTCATATGATATGTGGCTCAGGTTTCATGGTTCCAGTTTTGAACAGTGACTATAGTGGCACTGTAATAAACTTGAAGGATTACCACTCAAAAAAGAATAGACAAATCTGAGGCCTTTGGATTTGGAAATTTTTTTACTTAAAATATTAAAAAGTGGAAGTTTATAAAGTATTCAAAGTTAAATTTTGGAGTAGTAGACATTTTGAACAAAGCAGTGTAACACAAAGATGGAATTATCTTCGATAAATCTAAAGTAAAAATATTAAAAAAAATATCTTGACCTTAGATATATTCATATAAGAGTGAAGTAAATTGAAATAAAAAATTTATTTCGATAAGGAATTAATACCCTTATATTAACAGTCATTTTAGATAAAAGATAAAAAGATCCAATTAATGATGTATTCAATCAAATCTAGTAACAACAATAGTATGATTTAAAGTAAAACAAAACTATTGTGTCCATAGAAGATTTGAATATTCAAAATACTATAAAATTAAGAATTTAAACAAAAAATATAGAAATTGAAAGAAATAGTTTTGATTTGTCATTACAACGGAAAGCAATCCATTAATTAACAAATCTAACAATTTCTACTAAAAAAAAATAGACAATAGAATAATTGAAATATTCGAACCACGAACATTTGATTTAAAAATTCAATCAAAATTGATGAATTGAAAAGACTTAAAAATATCAAATAAAAGGTTGTTGACAGAAAACAACAAAAGAAATCTCTAATAAGTTAATCCAACTTATTGACTATAAATCATCCGGTAATAATTTATATTATCGATATACTAAAAGTAAGGGGAAAATCTATTTTGGAACAACCAATAATAAGTTTTGATAATCCACAAAAATCTATTGATATAAAAGACACAAAAATGCCTATTTTTAGGAAAATTTCCTAAAATAAAAAACAGTTCCAATCAAACTGAAATAAAAACAACAGTAATCTCTAAAAAAAGTATATAAGAAGATGAAATCATTTTTTCAAATCAACAAAATAAGAAAATATATAATTATATTGTGGAGATAGTGAAGAGTATTTTTACTATTTATAAATATTCTAAGATGAAAATTTATTAATTTATGGCTTGTATTTTTGGAGTAAATAAAGAAAAAAAAATGCCCATTGTTTTATAGTGATGGCCACATCACCTTGTGTCTTTGTCTCATTCAAAACGACAACACTAGAGTCTTGGTTCAAAAACCAAGAATTAAAATCAAAGGAAGTAGACTTGTGGTTGAATTACAATAGGAAAAGAAAAAGCAAAGGCGACCGGTGCTTTGTGATGAGGACTCAGAAATATAAAAATATATAAAATATTATAAAATTATTAATTTAAACTAAAAATATAGAAATGAAAAGAAATTGTTTTGATTTATTAATATAATAGAAAGCAATCCATAAATTAATAAATCTATCAATAACTTCAATTAAAAAGATAGACAATAGATAATTAAAATCTTCTATCCATGAATATTTGATTCCGAAATTCAGTCAAAATTTATGATTTAAAAAGGCTTAAAAATATCAAATGAATGGTTGTTGACATAAACAACTAAAGAAATCTCTAATAAATTAATCCAACTTATTGAATTTAAAGTATCTGGTAATAATTTATATTTTTTTGGGATAATAAAAGTAAGCAAAAATCTATTTTGAAACAATCCAAAATAAGTTTTAATAATCCATCTAAAGTTATTGATTTAAAAAACATAAAAATATCTATTTTTTTAAGGAAATTTCTTCAAATAGAAAATAGTTCCAATCAAAATGAAATAAAAACAATAGACGAAATCATTTTTTTCAGATCAATAAAATAAGAAAATATGTAATTATGTTGTGGAGATGGTGGTGAATATTTTTGCTAATTTTGAAAATTCAAACCTGAAGATTTGTTAATTTAGGCTTGCATTTCTGGAGTAAATTAAGAAGGAAAAAAAAAGAAAAAAAAAAAGCCCTTCGTTTTATAGTGATAGCCACGTCACCTTGTTAAGTTTGTGTCTTATTTGAAGGACAACACTCCGAGTTTTGGTTCAAAAACCAAGTAGACTTGTGGTTGAATTACAATAAGGAAAGAAAAAGTAAAGGCGGTTGGTGCTTTGGGTTGAGGACACAAAAATCGAGTTTGTAAAAGACTCTGGGTTTGTTTGGGGAGAGTTTTCAAAAACCTTTTTTCAGTGTTCAAGCATTAAAAATGCTGTTCAAACACTGGCGTGATTGTTTGGCCAGTAATGTTCAAAACTAATGTTTGAACAGAGTTGTGTAAAAATGGCTGTTCAAACACTGATTTTTGAACACTACTAATCGGAGTTTTCGGACTGAATCTAGTGTTCAGTTTTCACTCTCACTTTCCCAATTCACACACCCCTTCTCTCTCTCGCGACCTCACCTTCTCCTTCACAGAGCTCTCCCTCCGTCTCTCTCGCGACCTCACCTTCTCCTTCACAGAGCTCTCCCTCTCTCTGTAACGCCTTCATCTTCTCTCTCCGTATTTCCTCTTTCTTTTCACTTTCTAACCGGGTCTCTCTCCTTTCCTCTTCAACAAATCGCGACGGTGATGAGCTTGAAGAAACCCAGAAGAGAAGGGAGAAATTTTCCTCTCATTTTCCTACTTCCCAAACAGCCTTACCTCAATTCAAATCCCATAACTCTAATGGCTTCTTGGGGACTCATCCGTTGGAAAAGATACTTTATCATGTACTTTTTTAGCGATTATCTATTCAAGCTTTTGCTTATTGGGGACTCATCCGTTGGAAAATCGTGTTTGCTTCTCAAATTTGCCGTGAGTTTGACTTTGTTAAGGCTTTTCCCCTCTCTCTTTTTTTTTTTTTTGCAATTAGTCGTTTGTTTATTTTCTTTTCTTTTGTTGATTTTAGTTCTTTAGATGTTAATTAAGAAGATGAACAGTGAATAATCCTCTGTTTAAGGCTGATCTTTTCGTAAGTACGATTTAATTTTAACTTGTAATTGGTTTCTCTTAAATTCCCAAGATGATTCTTATGTCGACAGCTATATCAGTACCATTGGAGTTGATTTCGTAAGTCTCTCTCTCTGTATTTGTATGCGTGTACTTGTGTGCACTAGACATATACATTTAGGTTTGTTTATGTTTAATTGTTAAATGAACTTATATTATTCAGTGATTTCAACAGAAAATCAGAACTGTTGAGCTGAATGGGAAGACGATCAAACTGAAAATTGTGAGTAAAGGCTGCTTTTTTTTTTCTTTCCTAAATCTCTACTTTTCACAATATTGTGGTGTTCATGATTATACTTATAGATATTCAAGTTTCAGTTAAGGTTTTTTTTTTGTTGTCTAAATGATAAGTTATTAATTTTGTTTCCATTGCGAATTGTGGAGCCTATAAATTTGGGAGCTGCATGGAATTTGATAGAGATATATAAGGGTCACGTGCTTAGTAATTCTAAGAAACTACTAGTAAACTTAGCAGAGGAGGGACAAACTGATGTAGTTCTAGTGAAATGAAGATGATTGCCCATGTGTAGTTTAGCGCATTTCCTCCCCATATTAAGGCCAGTAGCACAAGTTGGACGCTGTTATAAATCAGAGGAAAGGTGTGTGTGTTTTTCCCTTCTTTTATTCAGATACAATATTCTATATTGAAGGTGTGAAGTCCTGAACTGAATTTTATTTATTTCTAGCTAACCATGGGTTTGAGAGTTGTTGCTCATTTATATGTGTTTACTTTTGTGAAGCAAGTTGTGTAGTGTCTTGTGATTGCTAGCCAATGATTTTTATTTAATAAATATATTCATTAACTGATATGCATGATCCATAAGGCATATGTGCTCACAAGATTCTTCAGTCAAAATGTTTTTCGCTTGAACTCATCTTAAGTAAGCTTTATACCCAAACTAGTTGGGTCACCTCAATGAATTCTTTTCCTCCAATCTATCTGATCTGAGTCTATGGTAACGTTTGGTGCTGGATTTAATCCAGCTTTTTAAATCTCTTCAAGGCAAAAAGCTAGATTTATCCTACTATATCTTCATCCCCGACTTATGTGAGTAGCTATTTTCACCTTGCATTGCGTAAGAGGTGTACGAGATCATTGCTGGATATTTATCCATAGCGTGGGATATATAAACACTGCAAATTATCTTGTAACCACTACAACCCGTTATTTGCAATGTTTAAATCTTAGGACCATGTAGAGTACTTAAATATTCTGATTTGCAAAAGACGATTAAGCACTATTTTTTAAGGGTTTTTTCTTCAATAATAAATTGGGGATTCTCAAGTGCCTCAGAATATGAATTGTGATTGCAACAGATTGTCTATGATGTTACTGAGATGGAGAGCTTCAACAATGTCAAGCAGTGGTTGAATGAGATCGATAGATATGCGAATGACAGTGTATGCAAGCTTCTAGTGGGGAATAAATGTGATTTAGTTGAGAACAAAGTTGTTGGCACCCAAACTGCAAAGGTATAGCATGTTCGTTGACATATATCAATTTAAAGTTTTCATGATTGTGTTATTTTATTCTGAGATTATTTTCAGATTGCTTGCTCAGTCTTTGGGGAATTGTATGCAGAATTGGGAGCTCTGACACCAATTGCGACAATTTTTTTTTTTGATAAGTAACATCAAGTGCAACAAATTGTGTTTATGTTATTCACTAATTCTGCATACTGCCTTCTTGCTTCTATATGTGAAAGTATGATTCTACTTATGACATGTCTTATATCGTTGTGTGGGAAAATCTCGCAAGCATATGAGACAGATTATAAATGAAGAATGAGAATAATTCTGTTTAAACATGTTTTTCTTTAAGTGGCAACTTGGAAGTTATGAAAACAATAATGCATCTGCAGCCCTATAAAAAAGAAAAATAATAAAATTATGTTTTCCTTTGCTTGCTTATGTTCTTTGGGATTTTGGTCTGACGTTATGCAGTCTAGCAGCAGATGTTGAATGATGGATTGATTTATTTTCAGTCACGTTGCTGTTTCTCAAGTCTAACTGGATTTTATTGTCTTGTACTCGAACAAAATGCAGGCATTTGCGGACGAGCTTGGTATCACTTAGACAGGATCTCTGCAAAACATTATTTCATGGAGAAGGAAACACCACTTTTTTCTTCCTTTTTTTATTTCATTTGAGCTCCTTGACCAAATGATGAGTGAATGTATTTACAGAAAGGATCATTGATGAATGATATGAATGATGAGTGAATTCTACATGATTGCTATTACTGCTTATGAACTCTTTTACTTTTTCTGTTCCTATGCCTTAGAACCCCCACTTACTATTTGGCATTTTTCAATTTGGGAAATTGAGAAGAGGAGAGATGCATCCAGCCAAGTCTGGCCTTTTTTTTGGGTTCTGATGACACTGGAATCAACCCTTTTTCTTCCCTTCTTGTTTTTTTTTATTTTTTTTTGTATTGTGAATTATGTAGGTATTTTTTTCTAAATGTAACCAAATTGGGCAGTTGAGGCAAACCCGTTTGAAGGAAGAATTTTGGGTCGTTCATTTCCATTTTATCAATTTATCAAATTGTAAAAGTTGTATTGTATATTTTATTTTTACTTTTAAGAATTTATTTAACAAACAAATATGAGAAATAAAATGGGTTAGTTGTTGAAATGTTATCAAATTGTAAAAGTTGTATTGTATATTTTATTTTTATTTTTAAGAATTTATTTAACAAACAAACATGACATGACCAGGGGAAGAGTGTTGTCATGTTTGATCAATGATATATAAAAAATACTAACATTTTAAAAATAATATAATATTAATTATTTTCAAGTATTTGGTGTGTGCTTAAAAAATTATATTTAGTAAATATGAGAAATAAAATTAATTTTAGATATTAAAATTTAAAATGAAAACTGAAAACTGAAAGCTGAAAACAATTACAAGAAAGTGTAATCCAAACAGTTTTCTATTTTCAAAACAGTTTTTGAAAACTGTTTATCCAAACAACATTTCAGTGTAGTTGTTCTTATTTTTCCTTTATTTGATTCGGTTGTAGTTGGAATTATTTTCGTTAAATATTGTTATGTTTTATTCTTTAATTTAATTAGTAGATTTATTATAACTCCGGTGGTTGCATGCTTCTTTTCCATATAAGTTGAGTCAGGCTTTTCTTATGTGTACCTGTTTGGGTGTGATTGAGTCTGGTAGATCTCTTTTATAGATTTGTCCATTGCTGCGGTATCGTCGTTTAGATATATCGTCGTCTCTTGATAATTTATAAGTTAGGTCATGTGTGCTTGAAAGTAAAGAAGATTTCATAACAATTACATTAGGATTTATAAATGAGCTTTAATTGAATATTTTTCGATTGACTGTTTGGGATGTGAAACTTGCAATCGAGATAAAAACAACTGAATCAAGTTAGGATTAGAGCAACGAACCTAGGGAGGATTTCCAGAACCTTGTCATTTTTATTTTAAACTTATTTACACAATTATCCTTTTTCTCAAACAACTCAGATTCTTTTAATCTTTAATCGTTTATGTTGAGGTTTACACCTTCTGTTGTACTTAACTTTTTTCCCTGTGGAATCGACACCCCAAAACTATACTACAATAACCGCGTTATGTTTTGGGCGTAATCAAATTTTGGCACTGTTATCCAAACATGTTTTCAAACACTGAAAACTGTTTTCAGAAACTCTTTTCGAAAACAGTTTTCAAACACTGAAAACTGAAATCTCTCCCCAAACATGCCCTCTATTTCTCCTTGATAGTCATGATATATATATATATATAAAAGACTTCTTTTGTGGATCAGAGATCAACATAAGAGACTGAGTTGTACAGCCAACTGAGTCATGTGAGTAGTTAAAAAAAATTTATATTAATGTATTTTTTTTAATTAAATTTATGATAGCTTAGATTTGAATGTATTTGAAATTTGGGTTTAGTGAGTTTTATTTTTCTTGATTTATATTCTAATTTTTTATTATAATGGAATCATTCACCATCATCCATAAACGTAAGAGTTTTAGCTCCATATCACGTAAATTTTTTGTGTCTGCTTATTTTTCGTTGATTTCTGTCTAACAATTTGATATCATAACAATTGTTAAGATCGATCTGGTATGATGTCTTCTACCACTTCGTACGAGATACGAAACTTTGATGAAACCGACAGTTTTAATCTTTGGTAAGTAAAAATGCAATTGTATTAAACCAAAAAGGTTTGAAAAGGGCACTGCAAAGAAAGGAGAAAATACCTAACACTGTGACAAAAGGACAAAAAATTGATATGGATCACTATAGGAAAAAATATGAACAGCAGTTTTTTTTTTAAATCCAACAGCACTTTGAAGCGTTGCAAAAAAAGTTTTTGATGCTTTGATGAAGCGTTGTGACAATATTTATATACCGGTGGATAAGGATCATTATATAGTTTGCGGCACTTTAAAGTGTTGATCGCGTAATGTCTGGCGCTTAGAAATGCCACTATATATTTCCACGTGGAATCCCATCCCAATATGGTGCAATCAACTATTTATGACACTTTCAAGTCCCATGGTATAATTTTTGGCACCATAAAAAAAATTTGAGCGTTACATTTGAGATGTATTCTGGTCATTTAATTTTTGGTCCCATAACAATTTTTCCGAAGTAGCACATGAGCAGTGTTATGGCATTGAAAAGTTTCGACACATCTTTTTTTTTTTTTTAAATAATCGTACCAAAAAACGCCGTTGATAAAACTATTTGTATTTTTAATAAATAAAAATCTATTTTCTGGACTATTAATTATAATCTTCTTGCATCATATAAATAGCCTTATTTTTCAAGACTATTTATTTAAATTATTTTCATAAATTTGAATCTTAGAAATTTAATCCGATCGTATATGTAATTAAAAGTATTCATACACAGTGTAAATTTTGACACCATATTCACTTACAAAGAGTTGATCAGGTCTCCTTCAAAGAAATAGACAATATATATCCCAAAAAAGTTACATAAAAATCCGCTTGCAAACTAGATGACCGACCATATCTTGCGTTCTATTGTCTTCACGGCTACTTCTTCAAATTAAGAAAACTACCATACAAATTAAAACCCAAAAAAATGAAAATCAATTAAAAAAAAAGTATTGGAACTTCATGACACTAATCATTCCTAATAAATAATCTCTAACATCTATGGAATTTCATATTTGTAAGAAAACATAAAAGGAAACCAAATAAACAATGTTAGCTTCAGGTAAATGATGAGGAAGTTTTACTGATCTTGAATAAGTTATGAGGTGAACATTGACAGAGAGTGAATCAAACCTTCAAGAAATAAACTAGCCATTTTTCATAAGGAGCAGTGTAAAAACAGCTTAACTGATGCACATGCATCAAAATGACGGCTTAGTATTTACTACAACATTGATATGATGTCTACGATAAACGTGTCAACAATATAATAGTCCTTCCTAAAATGTTTCTACGAATCAATTGATACACAAGAACCTTATCTTCTGGGGAAAAAAAATAGCTGACTAATTGAATCACTATTCCATCTTTGGAAGTCTGGATTAGAACTTATGCTGCAAAGAATTTAGTCTCTACTGGTGCTGTTACATAACAACTACCTTTCAAATGTAAATCTTGAAGCACATGCGTCTTCTAGAGTTGGTGTTACATAACTGCTTTTGCAGCACTGAGTTCAAACTGAAACAACATTAAGTTGTACCAAATTAAGCTCTATAAGACAACAATCTGGGGGAGGAGTATAGCTGCTTTTGTATACATAGCAATTATCTCATATGGTATCATGCATTACTACCTAAATAAACTAGTACATATTCTGTTTGTAGCATACCATGCCCAGCATTACTTATAAAATTTCTCATAAGGAGTATGTTATTTCAATATATATAAGCTAAAGATTAATTAAAAAACAACCAAAGAGGCAGATTTCATCATGATTGAAAACTGAAATATAAAACTTGATTAAGTACCTACGCATTAGGACTGTTTTGATCACCAGAACTTGAGAAGGAACTTGTAAAAAGCTCATGAGATGCGCTAGTTGGGACTTCACATCACTCATTTCATAATCATCCTTAGACTTTATCTCACTCGACTCAGAATCATGCTTAGATTGCATATCTTGCATTTGTTTTCGCAAGTTTTGTACTTCACACAATGCATCTGCTTCGTTGTATCCTATTGCACTTCTGATTTAAGTTGGAAATCCATTAAACTCCATAGGACTGACTCTAAACCCAAGACCTCTTACTCGTCTGTTTCTTTCTTCACCCATAAGTTCGGTGAAGACTTCATTCTCTAAAGTTTGTGTGGTAGCAGACGATTCACAAGTACCACTACGTTTCGACCATAATAGCATGGGTCGTCTCGTACAATTATAAAAGAGAAAGTAACAGTAATAATAAAAAAAAATTTGCATCTCTTACAAACTTAAGTTGATTCTTTCATCAAACTTAAGACAATCCATACTCATCACTACTAACTCAAGCATCCAATAGATTTGATCATATTAAGAAGCATATTAGAACACAACTCATTTCCAGTAAACTGTATAAGAGCCCAAACATCAACGATTTTAGATGCTCTTGTATATGCAAGAGTAACTTACTCACATAAAATATAAAGGGACAACATCAAGAAACAAAGAGATTTTTCATGATATAAACTACGCAAGGCAAGGCAGGTGTTGCACAGCCCCTGAGCACTGCATACAGGTGCTGTAAAGCCCCTGTGCACTGCAAGCAGGTGTTGCACAGAAATGGCTCATGTATATGTAGAAGCTTCACCTGCATCACTGGTTTCTTGCGCAACTGACAAAATATAGGCAATGGCATCAGTATTACTAGACAAAACAATATTATTGTACCTCAGTGGTAGTCTAGTCTCTCTTCTTTGTCTATGTTTGACAGTGCTGTAAAGTTCATATTGAATCTGTTGAGTTTGTTCTTCACCCAAATTCTCACTATGTTCATAAACAAACTACGTGAAAATGTTCTATATAGGATCTAAATCAAAACTTTCCAACTCCACCTACTATGTGCTATTCTTACCCCGATCAAAATCACAAGCAGCAAACTCCTCTTTTTTGGGTTAAGCATAACAGATTCATTAAAAGTAACATCATGACTAATGAAAAATTTAGATGGCTTAGGATGAGGACACTATAATCTATATCCTTTTACACCATCAACATAACCAAGAAAAATGCACTTTTTAGCTCTAGGCTCTAATTTCCCATCATTAGCATATGTATATGCTAGACATCCAAATATTACTACCATAGAATAATTAGGAGGGTTACCAGACAATACCTCATGTGGGTTTTCAACTCTATAGATGTAGCAGAAGGTCAATTCACCAAATAACAGGAAGTGGACGTCGTCTCTGCCCAAAACTCCTTAGTCAAACTAGCATTTGAGAGAATACAAGGAGCTCTCTCGAAAAGAGTTTTATTCGTTCACTCAGCAACCACATTCTATTGTGGTGTACCTCTAACTATTTTGTGTCTAACAATACCCTCATCTTTGCAATAGTCATCAAACTCATTCGAACAAAATTTCAAACCATTATATGCCCTCAACCTTTTAATCGGTTTCCCTATTTACTTCTCAATCATAGTTCTCCACTGTTTAAAGCGCTTGAATGTCTCATCTTTGGTCTTTAACATAAGCAACCATGTTTTTCTTGAGTAGTCATCAATGAACGTAAGCATATACCTCGCACCACCCTTACATGGAACACATTAGGATCTCCAAAGATCAAAGTGAATATAATCAACAATAACCTTAGTTTTGTGAATCGTTATACTGACCTCGGATTTGACCTTGATTCTAATTGTTTTCTTCTTTAATTTTCTTTTTCAAATTCCAAAACTCGGACTTGTAATGTACCTTTTTCTTACATTAATGACATGTCACATTCTTATTTCTTAACTTAGATTGGAATTTATGGCACTGTTACGTGAATCTCTTTCTCTGGATCTGCCTTTGAAACCTCTAGTGACTAGGGTATCACCTTGACTCTGTTTCTCATAATTTTTCTCAGCCATATGTCGCTCAAGCAAATCTTTAGAAAATAGAGAGACTTTAACATCTTCTAAAGAAATTGTATCTCTACCAAACAGAAAAGTTTCACTAAAGTGTGTAAACGATGGTGGTAAGGAACACAACAATAAGAGGTTTTGATCCTCATCATATAATTTGACTTCCATTGAATTCAAATCAGTAATAATGGAATTAAATTCATCAATATGGGATTTCATTGACATACCTCTTACCATAAGTAAAAAAAAAATATATACAATTGCTGCTTCAAGAACAATTTATTGGTGAGGGATTTCATCATGTACAAAGACTCTAAATTACTCCATAAGCCTGCAGTAGTTTTCTCTATAAGAACTTTATGCAAGACTCCATTTGAAAAACACAACTGAATTGCAGTTAAGGCCTTCGTATCCATATCCAGTTTTTGTTCATCTATCATCATACTAGGCAACTTCTCCTTCCTCAACAGTGCCTTTTTCAAACCCTTTTGGGTTAATACAGCTTTCATTTTCACTTGCCAAAAATTTAAAATGTCGGTTTCATCAAACTTCTATATCTCATACGAAGTGGTAGAAGACATCGTGCCCATATCAATTTTAATAATAGCTCTGATACCAGTTTGTTTGGAATAAAGCAACGGAAAAATAAACAGACACAAAAAAATTTATGTGGTTCGGAGCTAAAACCCCTACATCCACAAGTGATGATGAGAGATTCCATTATAATAAAAAGTTAGAGTACAAATCAAGAGAGATAAAACTCCCTAAACCCAAATCCCAAATACACCCAAAGTATGGCATACGTAATAAATATGACTCAAAAGCTTAGACTCATTAATTTTGGGCCCAAACCATATATATAACCCACTCTTATTTTTTATTTCTTTTCTTATGTGGGATAACTCGTATGTGAATATCTAACAAATCTTCTCCTCACGTGTGAGTTTATATACCAAACTCCCCCTTAAATAAAACCATCAATCATTTGATCACTCGATCAACTAAATAAGCCAAACCAAAATCAACTATGGGAGAGGCAAACCATAGAAGCCCTCATGGGGTAGAAAACCGTGGGCACGCAAACGTTTCTCATCCATAGACTCAACCATGGGGTAGCATCGTGGGAGTCACACAATCTTGACCAATTCAAACCAGGCTCTGGCACCAATTTATTAAGGTTGGGAGTACTTCACATGGCGAGAGATCACACGACCATGGGCTTGATATACAAGGATGGGCACCAATATGACTTAAAAGCTTAAGCTCATGATTCTTGGGCTCAAACCATGTATATAACCCACTCTTGTTTTTTATTTCTTTCTAATGTGGGATAACTCGCATGTGGATATCTAACAGTATGTCTTTTATTCTTTCTCGTTATAAGATTCATCACATCTATAACTAGGGAATAAGCTACAAACTAGTTGATCTATGAAAAGAAAATTGTAAAAGTAGTTATTCATTTAAGCTTCCTTAGACTTTGTAAAATCTTGGTTTAAGTAACAGTCGTCGAAGGATGGTGAAATGAAGGGTGTTAGGAAATGCGATTTCCCGACAATGCGTAAGGCTTTCTTATGTTTCCGATGGGGAATGACACTGGTTTATGGTCAGAATTTATATCATCAACTTTTGAATATTCTGGGTTGACCATTTTGCCATAAATCCCAATAGTCTTTGTGGGGTAAACTAATTTTATTCAATTACTATATTGTCCATGCATTTCATTTCAAAATAATTATGGTACAATGATTGCTTGCACATAAATGTTGGAAGTTAGAATTCTCACAAATTCCGATCAATAGAGGGTGGTGAATATGGTGTCCAATATAAATGTTTGACACTAATTCAAAAGGTATCAACAATACACTTTTCCAACCACTTATTGATCAGATATCGCAAAAGCCTCTGAAAGTTAAACAAATTAAATAAATGAGTTTATAGAATTACTTTATTGTACTTTTTTTCTTTTAGAAATTTGAAGTTATAGGTCCATTTCGGTCTTAAATAGTTGAGGCGTAAAGCTTACTTGTGATCTGAAGAGGAACCTCTTAATGAGATCTGGTCTTTTCAGGCCATAATCGAGTGTAGCCACCACCGTAGGGGAGCCAGAAATGAGAGTCTAGCTGATTTGCAAATTTTGGTCACACAACTGGGTTTCGCCTTCGGTTACTATTTAGTTTTACTTTCAAATTCTATTTTTTTGTAAAGTACTCAAAATATATGCTTTATTGATGTTTTAGAGGATAATTAAAGCTAATTTTGTGTAAACTAGTTTGAACATAATGCTATTTTGTTTAAGACAACTAGCATTTTTCATATATAGTATCATCAAGTGATCGAGGAAAGTATATTTAATGAAGTATAAAAAATCAAGTTCAGTATTAGGATTCTTTTTTAACCCAAAAAATACTAGGATTCTTTAGTGATCTCATTTCTTTATACATGAAGAACACTAAGGGATAGGGCAACTTTGAAGAAACCAGTAAGGTATGAAGAGGCAGAAGAGTAGTATGGATAGAAAGAAAAGGAAGAAGCAAGATGAAGTAGAAGTTGGCACCAAAAATAGAAGAAGTTAGTTGTTAAATCAGTTAGCTAATTAGCTGGCAATTAGATAGAAAAACTGCTAGTTAGTTAGCCTTTTTCAGTTGTAACAACTCAAAAGAAGAGTTATATATATACATCTCTATTATATTCATTGAGAACAAAAATTCTTTTATGTGCTTGTCTTGTGGTTGAAACAAGATCATCCATTTCAAAACATTATGCCTTTAGTTCCTCCAAACACTTTTCAAATTTCCTCTTGTTCCACCATCACCTCCATCATTTGGTGCTTTCATTGTCCATTCTCACATAAACAACACAATGGAAAATGGATTGCGTTCCTAATCTGATAAGAGTGACTTCCCCTGGGACAAATTTTGCAAATACATTCGAAAATAGATTAGTATTGCAATCAAACCTCTCCCGTAAGAAATTTAGTCTTTGAACTAGACGCACTCCCTAGAAGACATAACATCTCCACTGAATCCAGAACTTCACCAACAAAACAATCAATTGGCCAACTTTAGAAACGTCAAGCTTGAAATACCAAGATTCAGAGAAGGAGATTCTATTGATTAGATCTTCCAAGCTAAACAATTCTTTCTCTTCTCCAACACTCTTGACTATCAAAGATTGCAGCTTGTGCCATTTTACCTAGAGGGTCCAGCTACATGTTGGTTTCAACGGACACAACACAACAAGATTATCTACTTCTGGCCAGTTTGTCAAAGCACTGTATTCAATATTTGGTCCCTCTATCTATGAAGAACCTCAAGGTGCACTAACTAAACTAACTCAAGAAGGTATTGTGTTAGAGTATCAAGCAAAGTTTGAATCTTTATCCAGTAAAGTCAATGGCCATTCTGATCAATTTTTGATGAACTGTTTCATTTTTGGATTGAAACCTTACATTAGAATGGAGGTTATAACTCATAAACCTTTGGAGTTTCATGATGCTATGGGATTAACAAGATTACAGGAAGATAGATGAGGAAATATTAGAGGATCATCAAAGTTTTGTCATTCTAAATTGAACTAAAAACCTCTGGATGCAAGCCATCAAAATACTGGCTTATATCTGGGATCACAACCCACATAGTGGTGTCTACAACCCCACCATTTCAAAAGTTCCCTATAAAAAGATTATTTGGTCAAGAAATAAAAAACTAAAGAGAGAGAGAGAGAGAGAGAGAAGCTCATTATTGTTCTTGGAAAGAGAAGAACAAGAAAGTCAAGATCAGAAATTCTTTAATCCTTTTGCAACTCTAGAAGAAGCACAAATTTATAAAATTTCTTTACATGCTCTTCTTGGTCAGAGAACACCAAAAGACCTTAAGGTTGTTCAGAACCATCAATACTCACATAGTACAAATTCTTATTAATGGAAGCAGTAGTCATAATTTTATTCAAGCCAACATAGCTAAGTTTCTTAACTTACCTATTACTCATTCTTCTCATTTTATGGTTCAAGTTGGAAATGGTGAATACTTAACTTGTATTGGATTATGTGAGCAAATCCAACTTTCCATTCAAGGCTATGTGTGCATAGTAGATTTCTTTGTGATATCCCTCTAAGGGGTTCATCTCATCTTGGGAGTACAATGGCAACAACAACTGGGACCTTTCATAATAGATTGTAATGCTCTCATAATGGATTTTTTTCTAGAAAGGCACCAGTGTGCATCTGCAAGGACAACAAAAGGTAACAACTAAACGTATATCTTACAGCTCTCTTAGAAAATTGTATAAGCATGATAGATTATACTCTTGTTTTCTTTTGATGTCTATAACTGTGGAAAATGATGAAATAGACACAATGAATCCTTCTACACCAAGAATACCTTGAAATATCAGACTTACTACAAGAATTCTCCATTGTTTTTCCATGCCATCTGCATTACCACCACAAAGACCTACTGACCACAAGATTATGTTGGAACCACATGCCAAAGCAGTTAATGTAAGGCTATATAGGTATCCCCATTACCAGAAACCTGATATGGAAAAGCTAGTCAGTAATATGCTTGCAGACGGTATAATCCAACCTAGCAATAGTCCTTACAGTTCACATGTCTTATTAGTAAAGAAAAAGGATGGAAGTTGGAGGTTTTGTGTGGATTATAAAGCCTTCAATGCTATAATTGTAAAGGACAAGTTCCCTATTATTAAAAAGTTGTATGCTATCACTGCAATTGTGAAGAAATGGAGACAATACCTCTTTGGTGCAAAAATTTTCATAAAGACAGACAAAAAAAGCCTCAAATACCTAATGGAATAGCCAATCCAAACTCCTAAACAGCAGCGTTATTTGATCAAGATCTTAGGATTCTTCTATGAAATTCTATATAACCCAAGCAAAAATAACACAATAGCTTATGCTCTCTCAAGGCTGTCTAGTGACAGGAAAATGAAACCTTCTTAGTTATTTTTATACCTATATTTACATTCTTGAATGATCTCAAAAAGGAACTCCAAGAAGACAGTGAAATTGTTGACCTACAATTGGTTTGCACTAGAAAGCCTCAATAGCATAAAGAGTGGTCTGTAATGAATGGCATTTTATACTATCAAGAGAAATTTTTTCTCAGACAAGGTTCCAACTTGAAGCAACTCTTCATCATTGAATGTCATGTCACTCCATTAGGTGGTCATGTTGGCATTTTGAGAACTTATATCTGATTATCATCTAGGTTTCATTGGAAGGGTATGAGAAAGGATGTAGCTCAACTTGTATCTCGTTGTCTCATCTATCAGAAAGTAAAAGCTTTTAATGCTAAACCATATAGCTTACTTCAACCTATTCCAGTCCCTGACCAAATATGGGAAGATATTTTTGTAATACCCGTATTTATAAAGTAAGGGTAAAGAAGTAATTTAATAAATATGACATGGAATTAAAATAAAATATATGTGAAAGGTTTATTATTATTCGAATAACACAATTCTTAAAAAAAAAAAAAAAAAACCTGGAACATGGAGGTGTAGTTATAAAGAAGATGGAAAACAAAAAAAAAAAAAAAATTGTGAACAGTATAAAGGAAAAGGAAAAAAGAAAAACAAAACAAAACAAAAAAAGGCTTTGTTTTTCAAAAAAAAAAACCACCAAATCTGGCATAGTCCAGAAGAAGAAAGAAAGAAAAAAATATCTAAAGTCCAGAAGAAGACAAAAAAAAATAAAAAAATGTGACAGCAAGTGAATGGCTTTGCATGTGAGTCACGTCTCAAAATCGTGGCAAAATTCAAGGGATGACATACTGAGACATAGTTTTGCAAATATATATATATATATATAATTTAAGTTATAATATATATTCATTTCCAAATCCCGTTTGGTTTCTTCCTTTTACAATTCAAACTACTCTATTTTCTCTAAACACTTAAGGTCCAAAAGAAATGTTGAAAGAGCAAAATTTTGAAAGGTTTACCGGAGAATTTTATAGAGAATCACGGGGAGCTCTAAGAAAAACAGAAGGTAATAATGTGATGTTTATTTTTGAAATTTAGCATACATGAAATTTCTTAAAATTCAAAGTGGGAATTTTCAAATGGTGTAAATTATGGAAGATTGAAGAAAGAATTAGAATTTTTAATATAAATATTATGTCAGGTGTTGACGGTCAGCAACCGAGAGAAATTTCTGAGATGAACGAGAAAGGCAATGAGGTGATTCACGGGTAGCTCTAAATGCTATGTGGTGAGTAAGATTTACTTTAAGTAATCTAGATAAAAATGAAATATCTCGTGATAATATTAAAATAAATTATTAGCTTAGACTTTGGTGGTAGATAAAAAATTAATTGATAGGTATGATAGGAATTTTGGACATATAGAAAATTATTAGGTGAGAAATAATATTTTTGGAATAATAAGTTGATTTAATAATAAAAGCGATAAGTGAAATTCTTGATAAGTTATGGTTGATGTTTTGATACGAATTATAAGGAGATGAAATTTAATGGATCTTGACAAGCTATGATGGATGATTTGATATGATTTATGAGGAGAGAAGTTTAGTGGAATTTTTTCCAAATAATAATTTGAAAATAATCATGATAGCCAATTTAAATATTTGAATTCCTGTTTGTTTTATATTATTGTTCATAGACATATTTTATATCATTGTTCATATGCATGTGTATAAAATAAAAGAACCGAGAGGGGGCTGGTCTAATTGACAAACGGTGACAGCCAGTATATGCTGAAAATTAGGGTTGGCAATTCGGGTTGACGGGTCGTGTTGAAATTGGGTATAACACCAAATAGGTCAACACGAACACGACACGATTATTAATCGTGTCAAGAAAACCGAACACTAACACGACCAGTTTATTAAACAGGTAACACGACACGACACACTTAACTCGTTTAATAAACGAGTCGTGTTAGACACGACAACCCTACACGATTAACCAGACACGACCTGTTTATTACATAAACAAATATAAGTTATATTACATAACAATCCGTCTAATCAATCATAATCCAAATTCCAACATATTCATGATCCAAATACATATAAAAAATTCTAATTATTAACATAAACATTATCTTATCAACTATCATCTATATTGGGAGAGATGAGAGAGTTTGTAGACTTTGTGATGTGTCGCTATTGAGTGAGTTTGTGAGGGAGTGTTTTGTGTTTGTGATGTGGTGAAAATAGGAATTAGGGTTTATTTTATACACACTAAGAATTTTTTTTAATGTAATAGACAAATTTTTTAAATGGGTCATAAAAAGGTCATGGGTCATAATCGTGTCAACACGACTCATCAGACCCATAAATTTAATCATGTCATTTCGAGATGGTGGGTCAACCCGCGACATGACATGATTTTTCCATGTCATAATCGTGTCGACAGGATTACGACACAAACTCGATTAAAATCAACACTAACACGCTTTATTTCATGTCATGTCATGTCCAAATTTGCCACCTCTACTAGAAATAAAGGAAAACCGTAATAGTTGGTATATGCTGGAAATAAATGAAAACCGTGACAGCCAGTAAATGCTGAAAATAAAATAACTGGGAGGGGCCCGATCTAAGATAAAAACATGTCAACATGTCAACATGTGCGAAGATGTTCCCTAATAATAATTCATGTATTGCATCTGTTTCAAATATTGATTGCATTACTGAAATGTTGAAGAGTTGTTGGTTATTATAAATTTTATTTATAGGTGAATGAGTCTCACAGAGAGACAATTATGGTGAGAAAGAAACATAGAAGTATGATAAGATAAGAACCATCTAAATGGTAGACTTTATACTGTGAACCTCATTACGAGGTAATTATGAGATAATTGATAGTCTTAGGATGAACCAATATATAAGAATAAGAGATTGATGGAGAATGAGACTTATAATATGTGTAGTGATAGTAGAATGTTATTATCAAGTTATGTGAAATATAATTGATTTAATATTGAAATACTATTTATACAAATTGAGTACTTCTAATAAATTTAATTCACTGAGCTTATGAAGCTCACCCCTTATTGTACAATGATTTCAGGTAGCAGGTATGACAAATAGTTTGGTGAGTTGAGGTTCAGACAAAATCATTACCTATAAGCCTTGTACGTGTCCACATTCTCAGACTAATGAGAAAATAAAATAAAAACTTTTTTGTAAATATTCATGCATTTTATGTTGTATATAATTTTTAAGTCAATATCAGAATAATGTATCTCCCCTGTTGAGGGTTGAGGATTGAGGATTGAGGATTGATGTAAAAATTTCTATTGGTGTTATTTATATTGTTGCATATATGTGTCATGCTGGGATTTTCAAAATGTGATGACACTATCTCGAGGGTGGCCAACCCGGGATGGGTCGTTACAATGTCTACGGATTTTATCACTCATCTACCATCATCTCATGGTTTCACTTCTATCTCTGTGGTAGTTGACAAGTTCAGAAATTTTGCACATTTTGCACCTGTTAGTTCTAACTTTACAACCAGTAAAGTTACAACATAGTTTATTAACACTTTTTATAAGCTCCATGGCATCCCAAAGTCATCCTCTCTTCACCAACCAGTTTTGGAGAGAACTATTCAAGTTGCAAGGCACTTAACTAAGGATGAGTACTTCTTATCATCCTCAAACAGATAGGCATGCAGAAGGTGTCAACAGATGCTTGGAACAATTTTTGATATTTTATAACTGATCAACCCAATCAATGGTCCACTTACTTAGCTTGTGCAGAATTCCATTACAACACTAGCTTCGATTCTTCTTTAGGCAAGGATCCCTTTCAACTTGTCTTTAGGATAACCCCACCAACCATTGCCACATATTGTAGAGGGTCCTCCTCTATTGAAGCTATTGACAATGAATTTGGTACTAGAGAAGACATTTTGCAAAAAGTCAGAGCTCATTTGATTAAAGCTCAATAGAGAATGAAGCAACAAGCTGAAAACCACAAAATTGGTATGCAACTTTAGGTGGGGGGCTTAGTTCTCATCAAATTCCAACCATATAAGCAACACTCACGACTTGTAAGAGCCTCACAGAAGCTAAGAAATAGATATTTTGGCCTATTTTTCCATTTTAGAAAGAATAGATAAGGTTGCATACAAATTCCAACTTCTAGAAGTCTGTAGGCTACACACCTTGTCTTTCATATCTCCCTTTTAAAACCATTTAAAGGCTCCACTGTACAACCAAGTTCTTTTCCTAAGGATTGCTCCACCTCTCACCTAGTTTATCATCCAATTGCTATCCTAGGAGAAAGGGATGTCCTACAGTCAGGTAACTAGGTACACCAGTACTTGGTCCAATGGGATCAACTACCTTTGGAAAATGCATCATGGGAAGCTACCCACACAGTTCAACAACTCTTGCCTAATCTTCACTTTGAGAACAAGGTGGATTTCCATGGGGGTAGTATTGATATAGGAAGGATCCTAAGGGACATGGAAACTTTGAAGAAGCCATTAAGGTATGAAAAGAAAGAATAGTAGTATAGACAGAAGCAAATGAATAAGCAAGAGGAAGTAGAAGTTGGCACCAAAAATAGAAGAAGTTAGTTGTTAAATCAGTTAGCTAGTTAGTTGATAGTTAGTTAGCCAGTTAGTTAGCCTTCTTAGGCTGCTTTTATTAGTTGTAACAACTCAAAATAAGAGTTACATATATGCAGCTCTATTGTATTCATTGAGAACATAAAATTAGAAATTATTTTAGGAGTTTGTCTTGTGCTCAAAACAAGATCATTCATTTCAATATATTTTGTCCTTAGTTTCTACAAACACTTTCCAAATTTCCTCAACAGTTATTCCATTTTTTGCAACTTTTGGATGTAGAGAACCTTCTAAAACTCAGTACATCAACAGTTTCAAACAAATAATATAAGAAAACTCTCCCCAAACAATACATAATTTTAAGAAATATAGTTTGAAAACTCTCTCCAATCTCACAACTCAAACCCTAATAAACCCAATATTCACTAAACCCTTGGATCCTTGTAAAACTATCTTTTATAAGTTATATTGATGTTTGGTTTGCTATTCTCTATATCTAACCAACTATTTTTGCTTCAGGAATAGAGTGAAGGACTACCTCTATTGATGCCCATAATTATAAACTTTAGAACTTGTCTACTAAGTTACTTGCTCACCAAGTAGCTTATTGATGCAGGAGGATCCGAGTCAGATGATGCTTAGTTGTCAGATAACACGTTGTTGGCACTGAGATACCTTGAGTTGGCAGATCAGCGCAAAAATGGCAAGTGGCTACCTAGAACGGTTGACTGCCGTTGATTCTGTTTTAGGCCTTCAAATTTGGCAGTTTTCAGTTTAGGAAACTTTTTATTTTTTGCAATTACTTTCAATTCGGCTTTAATTTAATTTTCCTATTTTAGCTTTTTCCTATTTTAGCTTGACCTTATAAATAAAGTTTTAGGGTTTAGTAAACAGTATTATTGAATTTGCATAATTTTAAATAAAACATCAGAGCTGTTTCTCTGTATTGTTTTTTAGGGTTTTTCTTGTGTTATTCCCTGTAAACGATCTGTTCGACTAGCCTGCAGAATAATCGCTATTCTGCCCGGCGTCAGTTGGTATACTGATGCAGGAGGATCCGAGTCAGATGATGCTTAGTTGTCAGATAATACGTTTTTGGCACTGAGATACCTTGAGTTGGCAGATCAGCGCAAAAATGGCAGGTGGCTACCTAGAACGGTTGACTGCCGTTGATTCTGTTTTAGGCCTTCAAATTTGGCAGTTTTCAGTTTAGGAAACTTTTTATTTTTTGCAATTACTTTCAATTCGGCTTTAATTTAATTTTCCTATTTTAGCTTGACCTTATAAATAAGGTTTTAGGGTTTAGTAAACAGTATTATTGAATTTGCATAATTTTAAATAAAACATCAGAGCTGTTTCTCTGTATTGTTTTTTAGGGTTTTTCTTGTGTTATTCCCTGTAAACGATCTGTTCGACTAGCCTGCAGAATAATCGCTATTCTGCCCGGCGTCACTTATTCTTCACACCAAATAACTTTAGGATCCACAACAAAAAAAAAATATGAGTCAAAAATCCTAATGTTGGTCAAGTTGTCCAATGTTTGCCTCCACTCGATCAAAACTTCCAAGTTTCAATCGAGCCTTCTATGCCACATAATCATATTTTAAGCATAATTCTAACAATAAACAACTACGCAATCTCAATAGCAAAAATAAAGAAAAAAAGAAACACAAGATTTTTTAACGTGGTTTGGCACAACTCTTTACCTACGTCTACTAGTCAATCATTATTCCACTTCTTTTGCAACTTTTGGATGGAATAAAACATCTAAAACTTACTACATTAACAGTTAAAAATTTTCAAGTTAAAATTGTAAGAAAACTCTTCTCCAACAATCCACAATTTTCTTTGACAAAATTGTATGAAAGCTCTCCCCAAACAATAGATAATTTCGCTCGGCAAAATTGTTTGAAATATCTCCACAATCTTATAACCCAAATCCCAATACACCCAATATTCACTCAACCTTTGGATCTCTTTAAAACCCTCTTTTACAATTTATATTGATATTTGGTTTGCTACTCTCTACATCTAATCAACTGTTCCATGAATAAAGTGAAGGAGTACCTCTATTGATGCCTATATTTATATCCTTCAGAACTTTCTCACAAAGTTATTTGCTGACCAAGATGCTTGCTTACCAAGTACTTTATCACCAAAATATGAGCAAAAAAATCCGAACAATGGTCGAGTTGTCCAACCTTTGGGTCGAGTTTGCCTCCACTTGATCAAAACATCCAAGTTTCAATCGAGCTCTCTATACCGGTTAATCAGATTTTAGCCCTAATCCTAACAATGTTATACCTAAGCTTAAAATCTAATCTTTAACAGCAAATCTGACTTGGTTCTTCACCACACCAATTATCTGAATTTTTACCATTGACGAACCCTGCTTTAATACCACTTGTTGGGATTTTACCTCTAAAATCCATCTACTCAAACTTTAGAAAAAAATCACAATCACAACAATTAAATAGGTAAAACAAAAAAAACAACAAGAACAACAATAATTAATATGGTTCAACAACCTCTTTTGCCTATGTCTACCTCACTACTTTATTAATCTTCAGTTACAACTTTATGAACAGAAAAGTTGCTAAAATCTCACTACCTCACAACTCAAAATCCCCAATACACCAAAAGCTCTCAAGCTAGTTGTAATTGTAAGTGATCTTTCTATTTAACAACCTCAAACCTCAATACACTCAAAGCTTTCAATTTAACTCTAGCAGCAAATGCCTAAGATTTACAATATATATTGGAATTATGAGTGTGCTTCAAACCTTCTCAAGAACCCCTTCTATATAGAGAAGATTTTCCTAGTACTACAAGAAAAATTATAACAACATAGGAAATTACTACTACTTCTACTAGAACAAGAAACTATAAAATAATAAACCACTTTTTCCAAACCAAATAGAAGTCTCCTAGTGGGGATTTGAGGCAAAACATCATCTCTTAACTACATTATTAAGTCTTAAATTTAAAAGTAGAAAGATAAAAACAATATTTAACTTACAAAAAATATATATTTTATTGTTTTTTAAGTTTCAATATCAATCACAAATAAATTAAACTTTTTCTCCTTTTAATCTCTTTTGTTCTCTTATTCTTTAAGCTTTTACTATTTTAGAACTTTGTTTCATTTGGAGTTTTCATTTAGGGATGTTAATGGGTCGAATCAGATGCAAAAATCCCTCCATCCACCCCCACCCACGAATTTACCATCTACTATCACTGCCACCCAATAATCGGATGAGAATTTTTTACCTAAACCTACCCAATGCAAGTGAGACAATCATCCACCTCCACCCGATATTTTTTTAAAAGAAATTTTTAAATACTATTTTAGCCATACATAAACTTGTACGGTTGTACCTATGCATATAATCATATACAAAAATTTGTGTTTGTTATTTAAAAACACAAACTTACTACTCAAACTATAGATGTTATCAAATATTTTAAATAAAATATGTTACCTCATAAAAAATTTAAAAAATGTTTTTGTCTTTTGACCGAAAAATGTGGAGAAAAAAACTTATATAAGGGAAATGTATTTTTGTAAAAATGATAATTCATAAAGGTAAAATTGGTATTTAAAAGGAGCAAGTGAAAGTCCAAGTCGGATGAGAAGCTGCTTCCACTTCCACCCAACTACAAGTGCGAAGTAGAATTTTACTTCCACAAACCACCAATCACCAACCTTCAAATAAAAAATAAAAAAGCCCCAACCAAAATGAGTTGATCGACTTTTTGAATGTCGAGTCGGTTTTTGACATCCTTACTTTCTTTGAAGAAAATAAAGATGGATGGACCACTTGCTAGTAATTATAATAATTGGCAAGAATTCATTTAACAATTTTTTGTTGGGGACTTGACTCTAATAAGATAATAGAATGAGATTATTGAATTAGATGAGTGATTGTTCGATGACATACATTGAAATAGACATATTTAACATCATTGATAATAAGAATTTTACAGTGCCTTTAAAATATGAAATTCAATCGAGTACAATTATAAAAGGTTTTGTATTTATATAAAAATATGATTTTTTTGTTATAATTGTGCGATCTTTTATTTAAATTTTTTATATAAAAATATTCATATTAATGATATTACAAAAAAATATTTTCAATTAGGTATGTATCTTGTGAAATTGTCCTTATATCTTCTTTGAAGTTATAAATATTTTTTCTTCAACAACTTTGCCACTACTAATCATAAATCTTAATTAAGTCCATGATATTTAATGTAAGTATAACAAAGATCAATATTAGGATACTTTTAGTAATATAAAATTCTCAAATAAAAAGTTGTATTTTTTTCTAATCTACTAATGTAGTCTCGTTGTCTTAGTTTTATCATTTATGAGAAGTCAAATGTGGAGGAAATCTAATCAAGCATTAAGTTTATAGTAAATTAAAGTTTTATTAGATCAGTTTCGACCTTTCTCATCGATCAACGACTTATTCCCTGAACCTTTTTTATATTATTATTCTTCATATAAGTGATGATTGATTCCCATTTAAGTGAAGCTTAAGCAGAAATTTATTTTTTAAAACTTGTAAAAAATTTAGTCAAATTTAATCAAACTTTATTAAATTTTGTTAAATAACAATCGAAACATCAATTAATAAGTATTTTGATTGAATTTATTAAATTTTTGACAAATTTTAAAAAATAAACTCTACTTAAAATTGACTTAAATAGGAATCAAACATGGCCATGGTAGTTTAATACATTTTTGGTGTATAAATTGCTCTTCAAAATATCAAGATGGGAGAAAGCTATCTATGTTAAAATTATAGTGCAGGAGAGAAAGTTGCAGCTGGGAGGGAAAAAATAGAAAGAAATGGAGATTAAACATTTTCTTCATGAGCATCCGTTGATGCCTTGTGAGGAGGAGGAGGTTGGAAAGCTTTTATGCGAGGGATGTGAAGAAGCAATATTAGGCCAGAGTCAGACCTACAGTTGCAATAAGTGTGGGCTTTATCTCCATAAATCTTGCGGGGAGCTTCCCCAAGAAATCCAACACTTTTTCCATCCTTGCCCTCTCATTCTTAGTGAAGACCAAGGGTATTTGAATGCAGTGCTTGTGGTGAAGTAAAAATAAGTGAACTCAGCTACCACTGCAAGCGATGTGAATTTAGTTTGGATGTTGAATGTGCCTTACAACCAACTATAACATTTGAAGGTGATAATGATCAGCAGATTATTCAATATTTCAGTCAATGACATCCATTGACGTGTCTTGCTGACAAGGCAAAGGATGATGATCAAGTTTGCTGTAATGCGTGTGGAAAGTCCTGTCGCGGTCCTACCTATGGCTGCAATCAATGCAAATTTTTCCTTCATAAATCATGCATGAACAACTTACCACAGGAGATCAAACACTTCTTTCATCCATGCCTTCTCATCTTACTCGAGACTAATTCATCTTATTGGTGTGATGGTTGTAGTGATCAAGAAAGCTCGGGTTTGGCTTTCTGTTGTGTCAAGTGTAAATTCTATCTAGATGTCGATTGTGCTTTGCTTCCCACTATAAAGTCTGATGATCACAAAAATATTAAACATTTTAGCCATGGACATCCAATGATAGTATGTGCGAAGATCGATGATGATGATGACAATCAAGTATGTTGCAAGGCTTGCGAAGAAAGCTGCTTAGGTCTGGCATACAGTTGCAACAGATGCAACTTTTGTTTACACAAATCATGTGCTGAATTATCAAAGACATATCCAACATCCATTTCACCTGCAAAGCCCTCTCACGATCCAAATTAAAACATTTAATTGCAGTGCTTGTTGTATGCACTTGCACGGCTTCAGCTATCATTGTGCAATCTTCAGCTTTGATCTCCACATTGAATGTGCTTCATTGATGCCCTCTATTAAATGTCAAACTCATGATAAACATCTTCTTACTTTCTTCGAGCAGATGTATGGGGAGCCTGTATGCCGAATATGTGATTCTGCCTTTTCTGGTAACTCCTACTTATGATGTGTGGAGTGTGATTTCAACGTCCATTTGTTGTGCATTCCTTTATCCTAAACAGTTGAACATCCTTTTCATATACATCCTCTCACTCTTGAAGATTGTGTAATTGGATATTATTGGGGTGAGTATTATTGTGATGCTTGGGAGGATGAAAGAGATCCCTCAGAATGTGTATATAAATGTCAAGAATGCAACGGTGCTTTTTTCTCTCATGTTAGCTGTGTAATCTCAGAGGTAAACTCACATTTCCTGCACATTGAATTTATGTTAAGAAACATAAGCTATATACCTGTTGCCAAAGCATTCCCCAATTGTTGCAGAAAGATTTAACCACAGCTGAGAATGCAGCAGCTAGTAGCTGCTGCCAAAACCCTTTTCTGGTGTCGTAATATATACTGTTCCTGATCTTAACTAGACGTACGCATGGTTTTTAATTATTGATTTATCAACTTGATTATTTTGTTGCATATTCTAGGTCTTATCTATATTAAAGGAGACCGTGGGGCGCAAAGTTAAGAATGGTGGACAAGGAGATTGCCATTAGTATACTGAACAGAAAAGGCTTATGTTTTTCTAACCTCTTAGAATCTCACACCGATGAGGACAATTAGGAAATTATTTGTATTAAATTGGCTTTTGACGAAGAGATTAGAAGAATCAATAATAAATTTCCTGGAGCACATCGCATTCTGATGTGGGTTTCATAATGTTTCTACAAGCACTAAAGTGTCATTCAGGTGTTAGCCCCTGTTTTACAAGACCTGTTTGAGAAATATGGTGATTTTATTGGAGAATGCCATTTTAGTTCCAATGTAGAGACGTATTACATTGTTAATGTTTTGTCAGGTCATCCATAGCATGTGCAACACTACGTTATGGAAGTCCGTGCAACTTTACTTATGAAATGGTGGGTCAAGTGCAAATTAGTGCAGCATGCTGGATTCAAAGTTCAGTTTGCCTTTGAATGTTGGAATAAAGTGGCATATACTCGATATGCTATTGAGCCTGAACTATATGAAGGGACATCCCTTAGTATAATCTATGAAGAGATCACACAAGTTTCTAAAGAGATTGAGGAGCTAACAAAAAAATTAGAGGAACTCAAGGTGAAGCAAAAAATGCATATATCATTAGGTTGGATGCATTGCATGTTCACGATGTTGGCATGGATAATTTTGTTGTGTTCAAGAAAAAATGTTATCTTTTCTGTTTTTTTGTGAGGTGTTAGGTTTCAACGTTTCATGTTCAATATTCTGTTTGAAATTGTGCTTGATATAAATTTCAGAGTTAACATTTTACCTCACCAGCACACAATAAGGTGTGACATGTAAGCTGCAAAAGAGAAACAAGGAGTGACAAGACACCCAAAAAGAAAAAGAAAAAACAAGCAAACTACTTAGAACTGATAAAGCCACAAGATTCCTATTGCTGAAACCCATGGTAGCCTGTACCATATCTTTCTAGTCACTGCAAAAATATAGGATTTTCTCTTCAGTTTTCAGGAAACAAATTAAAATTCTGTTATGACAAACAGAATTTGCAATATGTTGTCCTTCTTGTTTTTTATTTGTTCGTACAAGAGGAGAGCACTATGGCTATACCCATAATTGTTTTTCCTTTTTGACTATGTGTATAAACAATACTTATATATATATATATATATATATATATATATATATATATATATTATTGTTCACTTATATTATGGTTTAGACTATAATCTGTTACAATTTTAGACCTAAGAAGATGTTTTATATTGTAAAGGATATGGCTTCAATTTTTTTACCTTTTTTATCTTTTAAGAAAATGATACAATTAAAAAATGTCACGTATTATGCTGAAATCACAAATTAAATTCTACATACTACAACTTTAATAAGGCAATCTTGTCCTCATTATACAAAATAAATTAAACTGGGGAGAGCTCTGAATGTGATCGGCATAATTCATATTGGCAAACCAGTAAAGATACTTCTAACCTTCAATGAAGTTTTTTTACATTCTCTTAACCCATTGCTCAAGTCGAAGCTGCTTCAAAGGAGGACCATTGTTCGACTTATTCTTCTGAGGACACAACCATTTTCCAATGACCTCCAGTGTACCAGAGTGTTGAAAATTTATTGTTTCTGACAACACCTTTCTCCTTACAGCAGCATCATTTTCACCAGCTGATCTGACCAACCCTTTATTTCTCACACACTCTAACAGGTATTCTTGTGACCTTCTTGAAGAATTTTTATCATTTGTTCCTTTAAATAATGTCTTTTTCGTTGTCACAAAGCCATTTTCGGTCATCTCTTTTTGTTCATTTTCTTTGTCACTGCTTCCATGAGTTGATTTTCTGATTGAAGCTGCACTAACCATACTTGGCATTAATTTACTTTCAGTTGATATGCAATCAAGTTCTGTTGACAACTTATCTTTCAAGCTCTCCTCTATGACAGTCCTATGAATCAACTTTCTCGGAGATTTCCTCTCATTATCGCCTGTTCTTCCATTGACATACAATGGCAAACAAGTGGCTTCATTGAAAAAAACTTTCCTTAGTTTACCTAGGGATGCTTCATAATTGAAGCTTGATTTCTCAACATCTTTGGTTGAATTACTGCTATTGTTTTCCAATGATATATTTTCCGAGCTTTGCTCAAAACACAAATCAGTCGAAGAAAACGTGTTTTCCTTCTCTTTAACCTTATCCATGTCCTGTAATGTGCAAACAAGTTAAAGAATGACTTAGATGAAAACACCAAAATACTTATGCTTCCCCTCCAAGCAAATAGAACTAAGTTCAAAAAAGGAATCCTACTCAATAGATTTTTCAACTTCCCTGTAGAACTGTTCTTAAATTTAAAACAATTTAGCTGGTCAGCAATTTACTACTACATCACAACAGTTGAAAAGATTTATGAACTAAAAAGACACTTTGAAAGGGTACCTTGCTTATGGACATCTTTTCCTGCAAGAGCTTGCCACCAATAACCACTTCATGTCTATTACTACTTTTTCTAATTATTTCCAAATGCTTTTCCTTTTCTGTGTCACTCTCTTCAATGCAAACCCCATCTTTCAAAGAAACAGAATCCCCAAATTCATCAATTGTACTCACTACAGGAGATTCATACTCATAGCTAGAAAACCATTTTGTGACGTCAAGAGGCTCTAATAGAACAAGGAACAAATAAAAAAGTTACCACCAATTAGATTTGACTTTCACATTCTATTGTTCATTGCTGAGAAACCATAAGAGAAAGGATGTCACATATACTAACCAGAAAGGAGACAGGAAGAGTGCAAAGAATCCAAAAACTGCAACAGGAAAGAATTTTTTTAAAAACTACGTTTTAAATATGAGAGCTAGAAATGCAAAAAAAGAAAAAAGAATTATTAGCATGCTTCCGCTAATATAAGACAGCTAAAAGAAACAATTCATGATTTAACCAGACTAGATTATAATGTTCAACTGCAGATCAAAACAGATTTTCCAAATTGTACTATTCAATTCAATTAGATACAGGTTTAAATGATTCGGATTGGCAGGGAGAATAGCTGTTCAACTTGAATCATTGCCATAAACATATTGTTTGTTTATAACAATGTGTTTGTACAGTATATCTTTATATTCCAACAAATAATATGTCATACTTTCATGAAGAGCTTATTTTATGATATATATATATATATGTAGTGTCCATATTAGGCCATGCAAACATTCATAGATTAGTTTTTAACATATTGTATTTTGTTTTTCATACTACTTATTTGTTTTACATGTATTTCGTGTCATTTACAATTGAACTTCAGAATTTCTACCTAATTACGATTCTCGATTCGTTTCAGTTCTCAATTCATAAAATTAATAATTAGATTCATGATTTGAATCTCAAATTGACGTTCAAAAGCATAACTAGTTACAAATTCAATGCACATTACTATTTTTCATTCACTATTTGAATAAAAGTTTCGCAGAAAATGAAGGAAACTGAAAAGGCAAACTGGAGATTAGTAATAATACCTTAACTGATGAGTGGGTTTCATGCTTACAACCCTCAGAAGAGCCAATACGTTTTAAAAATCCACCTGAGCATACTTTCTCCTCAACACCCTCTTCATTGCTGGTTCTATCTTTTCTAGATTTCCCCAAATTGTTTCCATCATCTCTGATGCTTTCTCTAGTAACAAACCCATCCTTTTCACATTCACTTTCTCTAGAAACAGAGCCTCCAAAATCATCATTTGTATCCAACACAGGAGATTCGTACACATAGCTTGAAAACCAATTCCTGACATCAGGAGGCTCTGATGCAACATGCAAAACAAGCCAAAGCTACTATATATATTTAGACTAATTTCAATCACTTCTTAAAGTATGTTTGGAACAAATGAATTCTATAAATTTTATGGAATTTATCTGTAATTCTATACTCTACTTTTAAAGTTTTATTTACAATTATGAACCATAGGAAAGATGACCAAATCCATTACTATAGACATATAAGCTTTATATTCTCTTTCTAAATATTCTCAGCAGACAAACAGTTATTAAGAAGTCATAACATTTTTTGAAAGGCATGAAATTATACAAACCAGAAGGCAGTGATGGTGACAGCAAAGAATCCGGAATCTGAAACAGAAGCAAATATTTTGTTAGATGCTAAGATCGTGCTTATCACTCAGCTGTCCACATAAGCCTAAATCCCTAATTAATGTTTTTCCCCACCAAATTGTCTCAATAAAATAACTAAACTGTGATTAACTGGTGCTAATGGAATCCACAAATCCTCTACCCAGTTCCAATAATCAAAATTCCTCACCAATTCAAAAGGACAAAAAAAAAAAAAGGAGAGATTTTGATGCTCTATTTTCGGGAAAATCCAACTAGAACAATTGAATTAGTGGGAATAGAAATGAAATCTTGAAATTTTGCAATACCCATTAGAACGTAAAACATGTTGCAAATGTTTCCGAAGTGTTGGGTTCCATTTTCCTTCATTTTCTCGTGAAATAAACAGAAAAAGAATCTCCTATAGATGGGAAAATTGAAATTGAAAAGCATAAGAGTTACCTGAGAATCGAAATGCTCCATCAGATTCTCTCTGTCATCGTAGGAACTTGGAGCTAAAGAGTAAAGTCTGAATTTAAGTTTATTATTGTCCTTTCTAATTTCCCGGGTTATATTTGGCGCCATCTTTTCTTCGAAAACCGTAAAATTACTGGGGCCTGTTTCGCTGCCCTCTACAGGTGGCTAACCAGCGAGTAGTCAACTAGCTCGTGACTCGTGACTCGTTAGGCAACGGATAAGTAAAATCTGCACTCTTTAATGTGGATCTACTTTCCTCACACCCAAACTGAGACCCAGTGAACCCGTAAATAACTTGAAATTTTTAAGGCCGAATTTCAATAAAATAATGATGTGATTTGGTTTCTTCGATTTAAGGTTTTTTTGCTTTTTTTTTATCATTTTAGTATTCTATGCATATTTTTTATATCACTTTAATATTTTTCTGACTAACTTTTGATATCAGGTAAAACCTTTCCAAAAATGCCAAAGTTATAAAAAAAAATAAAGATTTATGTTGAAATAAGACAAGCCAAATAATATTTTATTTAATAACCATTTCCTTCCACATAAAGCCAAATGCCCAAATGTGTTACATTGAATTATTTTTTCAGTGTAACATCTTTAGTTACTGTCTACATTGTATGCATTAAAACCTTACTATTAATTTATGAAATATTTTTTATATCATATGTTTGAATCAATTTTTTAAATGAAACAAAGTGGATATCAATTCAAATCGATTTAATCAGATTAAATGGATTTTTGAATTGAATTGGGTTTAGATATTTTTCAACTTGATATTACTAAATTAGATTGTGTTTTTAAGTCAAACAGGTGTTCACTCTTAAAAATTAATATGAAGCTTGAGTAGTTGATTTGTTTCATGATTTTTTTTTTTCTTGGATCGTATTTTTAAGTGGTTTGGCGATGGTTTTAGAAGAGATCAGTTTGAGTTGGTTTTTGTATAGTCTTGATTGGGTCTGATTATCCAAGATGTTAAATTTGTTTGGGTGATTATAATTTTCAAGGTTTAATTCATTCTGTGCTGATGTTTGCGCTTTACAGCGGAGCAAGGGTGTTGAGATTAGGTGTCAATTTTACGTATCTTTGGTTTAGTTTAGGTGGGTTTTTTTGTGTTTTTGGTTGTACTCAATTATTTGTGATCAATGTATTTTTTTCTTCATTTGGTTGTCTTACAAGTGAAGAGTGGATACCAACTGACGCTTGCAGCTGAATGTAGAAAGGTGGATTCGATGGCAGCCTCAACGGCAAAGGGTTGAGGTCCAAGGAAGGTTGATGACAGGGTCTGGAAAACTATTTAGTCTCTGCCTACTCCCAACAAAATAAGAATTTTCGCCTAGAGGTTGTGTCTTTCTTTTCTCCCTTGCAATGCTCACTTAGCTAGGCGAGGCGTTAATGTTGAAGTGCCTGTAGGGTGTGTGGGACAGATTTGAATGATGTTCATCATGCTGTGCTTACTTGCCCGTCCCGTGTGCGCAATGTATGGAACCTGGCCATGGATGATCAATTCCATTTGGACAATTGTGCTAGACTAGAGATCTGGGAATGGTTGTTCAACGTGGTTGATTCCTGGGAAAAGGATAAGCTGGCTCTATGGTTTGTAACATCATGGTTTATTTGGAATAACTGTAATCAGATTACCTTAGGACAGCCGAGAAGAGCGACCTCTGCTTTAGTAGATGCAGCATGTCAGTTGCTGCTGGAGTTTAAGGAAGTTCAACTTGTTTCTGCTAATGATCCCGGTCTAGGGCCAGTAAGTCAAGAACGATGACTGCCTCCCAATCGTTCTGGTATAAAGCTGAACGTTGATGGTGCAATATTCAAAGGAGAAAAGGCGAAAGGAGGAATGATTTTGCGCAATGAAAACTCATCTTTCCTTGCTGCTGTGTAGAGTAAGTTTCAGGCAGTTGGAGATCCGTTTCATGCAGAGTTGTTGGCTGCTCGGGAGGGAATGAAGTTTGCGTTTCAACTCGGGTATGAAAAGATTGAGGCTGAATCTGATTCTCAGGATGGTGCAGGCAATGGATGGTTCTTCACTTCCCTTTTCGAATTGGGATGTGCTTCTCAATGATTTGAAGATTGGCTTCACAATTTCAAGTCACTACAAAAAAATCGCTAATCACCGAGAGATACGTTTCTGTCAGTGATAAGTGTTTTCAACGATAGATAAGACCGAGGGACATGTGTCCTTCGGTGATAGTGTGAAATATTATGACCAATGGACAATTCCCACGGTGATAATATTTTTTACACTCGGTATTAAATTCATAAAATATTTTTAAAATATATTATGGTTTTTTTAATTAGAATATATATTATTGTTGAGGGAAATGTGTTGATAAATGAATATAAAATTAATTTTAAATTAAGTAAACTATTTTCACCGAGGGATAAAAACATATTATCGAGGAAATTTAATCCCTCCGTGATAGTCTAACCTAAATTTCACGAAGATACCTTTCTTTCCCACTTCTTCTTGCGCTACACGACTCCATTTCCAAAACCCTAAAGAAATTTTCACCCCCTCTCTCATATTTTGTCTATTGCCATCTTTAACCTCTATTTCTAGGCTTTTTTCTCCTACTTTCCCCACTTCACCGATTTTTGGGCTCTCTCTACCATTTTTGTAAGTTTCTTCTCTCTCTCATATATTTGTTTATATATATGTATGTATGTATGTATATATACATATATATATATATATATGTGTGTGTGTGTGTGTGTGTGTGTGTTTAATTACATTTGTTAATTTATTGAAAGTTTTTATTTGAATTTATTTGCATATATTTGTGTATATATTTCTAGGTTTTAATTTTATTTTTTTTACAGTGTTAATTTTTCTATATTGAATGAGAGAAAACAAAGTGTTACATGTATGAAAGTATATGGAATGGTATATTTATCTCTCCAAATCTTTCAAAACTCTGAACATTTAATTTTCACTCGTTTGAAAGTTTTGAAAAAAGAGTAAAGCAGAGCAAATTGAGAAGAGGATAATTTAGAGAAGTAATTCTTCTCCTCTCCTCTCATTCGATCCAAATTCTCGAGTTTGGTCATATCCCACTATGGTGATAATTATTCATGGATGTTTACATATGAAGAAGTTCGATAAAATGAGAGTTAACTAGTTTAGATGGTAAAATAACTTGTCATCCCATCAGAAACTTGAGATCAAATTCTACTTACATCAATGATTGAGTAGATAAAGAAAAAGAGTTGACTATCTCTCTTGTACAACTCAAAAATATAATAATCTTTCAATGAAAAAAAAAGGAAAGTCTGATAAGAGTATATATAATTCTTAAAACTCCTCACCATTTATTGGTTCAAGAATCATAATCCAACAAGTTGGATAATGTGGTGAAAATTAAACAAATTCTAAAAATCGTATTGATCTTTTATGGTCCTACATGAGAGACTTCATGGGATGGGACCCTTAGAAGTAATGAACTGCATGTGATGGCAGTCCTGCATTGAAATCAATTTAATAGTAACAAAATCATCTAAATAAAACTAAGTTGTCTCAACCCCAATGGCCCTCATTGATGATATGGTTGAGCTCCAACCTACTCTTTGTGGCTCTCATAACTCAAGTTAAAAACCTCTCAGATAAAATGGTCATTTCAGTCTTCTCACAACTCAAGCATATGTGACGAAGACTGTTTACTTCAGAGATACTAGATCAAGAAAAAAGACCTAGAATAGGTTCTAATGTAGTTAAGATCTGTAAATCTCTACTAACAAGTATTTTTCTTTTCATTATGGCTCATTTTGATTGAAATGTTTTTGACAAAAAATCATTTTGACTGGAAATACCTTTTTAAAACAGAAAATTTTGTTTCAGGACATCCAGTTGACTAAATGGTGTCATTCAGTCGACTGAATGAAGGAAGGAAACTTTTTGTTCTTCATTTAGTCGACTGTATGGTTTCATTCAGTTGACTGAATAAAGTCCAATCGACTGAATGCTATTGTTCAGTCGACTAAATGAGGTTCGACTGAATGAACTAAATGAAGTCATTAAGTCGACTGAATGAAGGATAGAAAGTTCCCTTCATTCATTCTGTCAAATGGATGAACCATACAATCGACTGAATGAAATACCTGATATTAATTAGTTTATCTTTTTAATTTTTTTAAAAAAAATTAAGTTAGTCTTCGATTTTTATGTCAGATTGTTATTATAAGTTAGCATCATTAGAAACGATAGGTATTTAATGAAGCATTTTTGGAAGATAGGAAAGTGATAACAAAATATACGATTGCTATTGTATCATGCTATTTCAATCCATATATTTTGATATGTATGTAAAAAACAATATGCATAATTGAAAGAATACTATATATTTAAAACAACTTTTTGACAATTGATTCTTTATTATTTTAGTGATTAGAACGATGGCAACTAATCGTAGCTATGGATCGTTAAGTTGTTAATCATACCCTATCTATGTTAGAGTTGGTGCATACTTCATAGGTCCAGATCTGTAGAACCTCCGATGACCACGGGGGTCCCATTCCCCTGGGTGGGGGTTAGGGGATAGCGGCCCCGAAAATTTCAGGCTTTGTCCATGTTTTGGGTATGGTTTTTTGCTTGACGGTTTAGGGTTAGGCCCATGAATAGCCATGGTTTTGCAGCAGGGCGGAAACCCTAATTACAGCATCTTAAGTTGCTTATAAATACTCTCTATGTACTGAGCGCACATTGTAACGAGAGATTTGTAAGGTTGATAATAGTGAAACTTCTAACTAGATATAACCATATTCTGGGGTGAATCTATGCATATCATGTATTATTTTCTTTCTGTTTATAATTCGTGTGATTGACAAGTCTCGAATCGTTTAATCTACGGAATTTTTAGAAGGGGTAAAGGTTTTTCTTGACTTTGCATATGGTAATCCATTGTTTATGTATAACAATGGAACTATTCGTTGTCCTTGTTTTCTAAGCTTGAATTTAAAGTTTTTAAACCGAGAAACAATTACCTTGCACCTATATAAGAAAGGTTTTACTCTTAATTATAAGAGGTGGATTTTTCACGGTGAGAGTTATTTGAAACGTGAACGATCAACACCCCAATCAGATCACTATGTCGAGGAAGGTTTTGCATAAATGAACCACATAGGGGAGATGGTAATGGATGTTGTTGGCCCAGACTTCAACTAGGATTCGAAAAAGGATCTGAATCCTTGTGCTGCGAAGCTCTACGACATGTTGAGAGATGTTAATGAGCCCTTGTGGGAGGATTGTAAGAAGCACACTAAGTTATCAGCGATCTCACAACTATTGAATTGTAAATCTGATTTTGATATGTTTGAGAACTATTCCAATCGATTATTGACAATAATTAAGAGCATGTTGCCCAAGGACAAGAAATTGCACGAAAACTTTTATAAGTCCAAAAATAGTGAAAGAGTTAGGACCTGGGTCTGAGAAGATACATTCATGCCCAAATGATTGTATGTTATATTACAAGGAAGACAAAGACAAGAAAGTGTGTGACATGTGTGAACATCCTCGGTTTAAACCTAGGCAGAGCAGTAATAAGAAGCTAAAAGACATACCACACAAGGTGTTGCGATACCTTTAGTTGACACCTAGACTTCAAAGGCTTTATTTGTCAAAAAACACTATTGCACACATGAGATGGCACAAAGAGGGAAAATGTAGTAAGCCAGACATGATCATCCACTTGGTAGATGGGATGGTGTGGAAAAATTTTGATGATACTCACCCTGAGTTTGCCAATGAACCACGTAATGTTAGGTTGGGATTCTCAACTGAAGATTTCACTCTGTTGTGCCATTCGGCGTCCTCGTACTCTTGTTGGCCGGTATTTGTCACTCCTTATAATTTACCTCATGTTATGTACATGAAAGAGCATGATTTTTTCTTATAATTAGTAATTCTTAGCCCAAACAACCCTGGTAAGAATCTGGATGTCAATCTACGTCCATTAATAGACGAGTTAAAGACGTTGTGGACGGATGGAGTTCCTAATTACGATGCAACTAAGAAACAAAATTTTAATATGAAGACTGCACTTCTATGGATGATCAGTGAATTTCTTGCATATGGTATACTTTCTAGGTGGAGTACTCGCGGTCTACTAGCTTGTCCTTATTGTATGGAGCATACAAAATCGTTTTGACTGCCACATGGTCATAAAAATTCTTAGTTCGACTATCACTGTCAGTTTTTACCAAAAGATCATGCTTTTAGAAGGCAGAAGCAGTGTTTCGTAAAAAATAGATCTGAGAATGGCACACCACCACCACGGTTGTCGGGGGTAGACGTGAAAGCTAGAGTGATGTCTTTTGAATAGATCACATTCGGTTCCAATGGTAGAAAACAAGAAATATATGGATTTTGGAAGGATCATAATTGGACAAAGAGGAGTATCTTCTAGGAGCTACCATGTTGGTTAACTACTCTTGTTCGCCATAATCTGGACATTATGCATATTGAGAAAAATGTGTTTGACAACGTCTTCAACATTGTTATGGATATCAAGGATAGAACCAAAGACAATTCTAACGCTCGTTTAGATATGGCAAAGTTTTGTAGGTGTCTTCAATTGGAGTTGGTTGAAGTCAAAGGTAAACCTAAATATAAACCCAAAGCAACGTACGCATTAAAAAAGTCCTAGATAAAGGCAGTTTGCGAATGGGTTTCAAATTTGAAGTTCCCAGACGAGTATGCCTCAAATTTAGCACGATATGTTAAACTAAACGAGTGTAAGTTCTACGAGATGAAAAGTCACTATTGTCACGTGTTCATGGAAAGATTAATTCTCTTGGCATTTCGTGACTTTTTGCTTGACCTTATGTGGGATGCGTTGACAGACTTAAAAAACTTCTTCAGGAACATATGTGCAACTTAATTGAGCGTTGAGCATGTGGAGTTGCTTGAGAAATTGAGAAAAATATTCTTGTCATCCTATGCAAGCTTGAGAAGATTTTCCCCTCGGCATTCTTCGATTCAATAGAGAATTTTCCGATTCACTTAGCTTATAAAGCTAAAGTCGATGGCCCTGTGCAATATCGATGTATGTATCCATTTGAGAGGTAATATCAATAATTTGCCAATTGCAAAATAAGTGTATGCACAACCTAAAGAAAAATACTCGAAATAAAGCTCGCGTTGAAGGTTCTTTGGTTGAGGCGTACATCATACAAGAAATCTCAAATTTCAGTGCTGAATATTTTTAACCAAATGTTCAGACAAAAATAAATCGAGTCGGTTGAAACGACAACAGGGGAATGTTGATCAAGGAGCGCACCTATTTATTTTCAGTTATATAGGTCGCGCTTTTGGTCGTGAGACTATTAGAGTCTTGGATGACAAAGAGCTAAAGGCCGCAGAGATCAATGTTCTCCTTAATTGCGCTTAAGTTATACCATATGTAGAGTGAGTGTTATTGTTATTTTTAAATCTAATGTATTTTCTCACTACGTGTTTAGGCACCAATAATGCCCCCTTAGTTGCCTAAAAATTTATTACCTTATATTTTGAGGAAAGCATATTCGAAGAGCCTATAATTTTATTGGACTCTTAATATTAAAATTAAAATTTTGACTTACCATAATCTTTAGAAGAATCCATCAGTAATTATCCTGACCTCTCCTAAGAAGCATATTTGAAGCATTTAGAATTCTCTTGGATTTTCAATAAAGAAACGTCACTTTTAAGTTCACAATAAGTCACTGCTAAATTATCATAAATGATCATGAACTTTCACAATACCTTTCTCTTTAGTTACGTATGGTAAACTCTTGAATTCTAGTATGGATCATTCCTCTCAAGCTTAATATTCTCTTTCTATCACAAAATCTACTATTAGCACTTGTCACTCCGCCAAAGTTTATTCTCCATGAAGTATAACATAAGCTTCTTCATGGTGGTTGCATACGCAACCTTATACCTCTTTTTACTAGATTCACTCATCATTAGAATCACTAGATTCTTGCCCAGTCAATGGTAGAATAGACAACCTAACTCTTTCCAAGACAAAGTTCAAATCATTTAGAAACTCAAGTTGGGTACAACCTCCACAAGTTTCCCTCCATTATTTTTTAGTAAACCTTATTAAACCGAAATTACTCATGTAGATGAGCCTCAACATTATTAGAGTTCACCACATTATTATAAAATCATAATTGGTGTGAAGATGATGGAATACACCAATTTGCATGAATCCAAACTCTTACCAAAAGAGCAAAATAATTCATTCTTCCTTCAATCAGAAAGAACGTTGAAGTTGAAGTGGTCGTTCCAACTATTAAATCAACTGGAAACACTCATGTTGTTACAAAATGATAAGTTGTCTTTTGCCCCAAATTTAACTAAACCTTGGAGCGAATACACAAATTGTATTCTTTATTTAAAATGACTTCAACACAAATCATCTTTCTTTTTATTGGGTTTATAGGGATATTTTTTAAACCTCACTCATTTATATTCAAGAGAACTTGGTTTCTTTTCAGTATCAACCAGTACCAGTTTATGCTTAGTGGTAGCCAATTGAGCCAAATCAGGTGTAAGCATGTTTACATGAACAGTTTGTAAAAGTTGATCTTGATCCACCAACGTTGGCTTTTCATGGAACTTTAGCATTATTTTCTTTATTGCATTTAAAGCTCTAAGTGTGTATCTAAATTGTTCTCGAATTAATTCCTTCAATTGTTCTCATAACTGGACATTGGAATCAACAAGTTAGTTCTGCTATTACCCCCAAGGGTAACCTAGATCTTGAGTAGCAACAGCCTCATACAAAAGGTTTTGATTCCAATTCATGTTTTGCCCCCAGTTATATCCACACTGATTGCCTTTGACTGAATTTTGGGAAAAAACCTTGTCTACCATATCTTAACCCATTGTTATTTTTAAAAAAAAAAAAAAACCTATAGGATCCTCAACTTGAGGGTTATTCCTCATAGGATCCAGTAATGGATTTTGCGCAACCATGGCATTGGAGGTTTCTACACTATTTTGTATAGGATTCTATGCCATTGGATTGGCTACTGCAATAGGATTCTGCTCTATTGGGTTAACCATTACGATAGGATTCTGTACAAAATTTTAAACTGCAATAGCATGATTTTGCATAGGATTTTGCAATTGAGCTATAGGATCAACTTAGGTTAACCACTATGGTAGGATTTTGAGTTGGATTTTGCACAGGATTCCGCATTTGAACTGCAAATTTGGCTACATTAGGATTATGCGAAATAGTCGGGATTTTTAAATATAAATTATACTTATATTAAAAATATATGTACATATATCAATAAATGTTTAATTATTTAAAATAAGTATAATAAATATAACTTTTTTTATGATAAACCCAATTTAGTTTATGATTAACTATTTTTAATATTAACTTCGCATACTTAATTATTTACAAGTTTTTTTGTTCATAGATAAATATATAATATGTTTTTTGGAAGAAAAAAAATATGATAATAAAGTTCAAAACTTGACATTAGTGAAGGATGTATTTATAATTTTGATTTGATATGTTTTTAGCTATCCAATATTTTTATATTAATAACAACTTGATAAGTTTTGAAAATGAAGTTTATTTATTTAATTAAATTTATTCTTTTTTAAAATAAAATATTTCATTTCATTGAAAAAAACGCAAACCAACCACAAGAGCCGAGAATACAAAATCTTGTAGTTAACCTTTGATGTTCCCAAGCATAAAGAGCGGCCACTAACAAAGAAAATTTGGTAAGAGTGACTGCATGATACACAAAATTACAGGACTTACGGTGAAAAGACTAATTGAACCAAATCTCGAGCCGAGCTCTAGTTCAATTTGTTGGGCTCAAACTTGACTTGATTTTTAAACTTAAAATTTGAATTTATTTAATTTTTTTTTATTTCGAACTTGACTCTATTTTATATGTGTATAAATTTTTATATTACAATTTTGGTAAATAATGTACCTTGAGAAGATTCAACGGGTATTCGGTTCAATTATAATTAATTGATGAGCAATTGGACCTAAACAAAACCCATTAAAATTTCTTACTAAACCCAAACTAAAGCTACATTCAAAAATTTAGTCAAGTGGGCTAAAATCGTATCAAGTTGGTCTAATGGGAGCAAGGCTTAGGCATGGACTGTGGGTGTAATCAATTCCCATTGGTTGACAACAAAAATCAAGAGAAAAAGGGGTCCACTTTACTAAAAACCTCATCAATTTGGTCAAATGGGAGCAATGCCTAGCATAGACCATGGGTGTGATCAAACTCCCATTGATTGGCAACAAAAATAAAGAGAAAAGACGTTTACCACTATAGATACAATTGTTTGTTTTTGAAACTCCTAGTTTTTACCCAATATAAGTGGTAAAGTATTAAAATCAAATTACTTAAATTGAATTTAATTTATTTTTAAATTAAAAATAAATTAATAAAATAAATTAACATATTTTTTTTTCAAAAAAAAATAATTAATCTATATGAACTTGATAGATTAATTCAAATTCGCTTGAAACTCAAGTTAACCCGATCTGAATTGATTCAAAGCTTAAACGACTTGAAATTTGATTGATCTTAAATTCAAACGGTTCGTGATCCGATTAACTCAAGACTTACTTAATCCAAAAATTAATTGATTTGTAACCTGAACCACTCATAACTCATCATCAGAATAACATGTGACCCGTGGTCCTAACAATATTAATAACATGTGATCCAAACTACTAAGGACCTAAACAACTCGAACCAGAGCGGGGCCTCTAAGTGCTTCTCTTGAAGCAAAAAATCGAGAAAATTAAAAGGAGAATTTGAAAGCTTTAAACATATAACATTCGTTGTGGGGAAATTTGTGCCACATGTTAAACGTTAAAAAAAAACACAGAAGGTTGTTTGTACTACATTTTCTTGCGTTAAGGGAGCATTCACACCAGAGATCTTAATTTGGACAGTTACTTGGTGAAGTCAACATGCAACCACTTTGTAAGATATTTATTTTTGGAGTTAATTGCGCTACATAATCATTATGTCCTTTGCTGGATCCATGAAGGGTATCGTCAACCAAGAGCAATTCTTAAAGGAAGTTACAAACCGCTTGCATAAAATATTACAATAATTTATTTTTTTGAAGAATAGAAGAAGATAATTAACCAAATTGTCATTCTCTTTCATGAAATATATATATATATATATATATAAAAGAGAAAATAAAATGGACTTCGATTGAGGAACACAAACAAAATTTTTAGTTTATCACTGCTAAAAAGTTATAGAAATCAAGAGATTTATATGAATATTGAAAATTTATCTTAAGCTTCTTTCTCAAACAAATGAAAACGAAAATAAAATTAATGCACACGAAGCTAATATATAAAGAAGGGTTTGGTAATTTTGGGATCAACATCATTGAATGGATTTAACTTCATCATAGGGTTGATATGAAATTCATTCAATAATATATTAATTCAAAAAATCATCTTCAATTATAAGTCAGGACGGAATCAAAATTTTATTTTGAAAGGTCAAAATCAATTACTCAATTATTAGAAAGAGTGAAATTTGATTATTTTATTAAAAATATATTAAGGCAAATTACACATATATCTCTTGAGGTAACGTATAATTACACATACCTCCCTTGTATCTAAATTGTCACTTACACCCTATGATAGAAAAGATTAAATTTGATTCCATGTGATTCAATGTGACTAAACTCTTCTACCATAGGGTATATGTCTTTACAACCCCTGCCTTACAACCCCTAGTAGGAAAGACTAAATTTGATTCCTTGTCATTCTATGTGATTAAACTCTTCTATTAGAGGGTGTAAGTGATGTTTTAGAAAATGTAAGAGAGATTTGTATAATTATACGTTACCTCAAGGGAGGTCTGTATAATTTATCCATATTATTATTAAGGAAAATTATTGAGGTCCGTGGGGTCATAGCCCCTTTTGGCCTCAGCATCGGTAGGGATAGCAACGAGGCGGGGAATTGGCGAGGTTGGATTCCCTATCCCCGTCCCTACTAAGCTCACAGGGAAAATTTCTCATCGCTGCCTTCAGGGATGGACGTTGAGAAATTTTTTTTCCATCTCTATTCTCCACCGATAATCAGGTTCCCGCAGGAATTTTCCACAGCAAAACTCAAGTCATGAGACTACATAAAATTTGAACTATTTTAAGTCAATAGCTCATAAAAAGATGACTTTTAAATGTCCAAGTTGGGTAAGGCTGAAAATTTTAACACTTTTACTTGTCAAAACCTAAGTTGGTTATGTGGCCATTAAGAAATAAAGTACAATAAAAGAGGAAGTGCAAGTGGTATTTATAAGATATGAATTTAATAAATTATCATTAAGACATAAATTATTACTTAAGTTAAAATCTTATAAATTTGAGGTGGGAATTCAATAAATTCATTTAATAAAAAATTGAATTTAAGATAAAAAAATATAATATATTATTTATAAGGTTCGAAGAATGCGGGACAGAGAGTTATATCTCCGTCCCCGTCCCCAAAAAGGGTAGGGAATTTTTCCAAATCGATACAGGGTGGGATAGGACCCGTTGTTTTGAACAAAATTACTATCCTAAATATAGGTCCTCCAATTGATTTCTATCATGATTTTGATCTCTCCAATAATCGAAAAGTAAATTTATAAATTGGCATGCACCTTTAAGGTTACTTGAGAAATCATTTTCAAATAATTACCATATTAAAAAATAGGGTAAATTAGATAAACCTATTAGAGTTTTGGGTTTCTACACTTATTTATTATTTGAGAAATTACAGAAATCTACTTTGTCTTATTTTAATTTTTCTTAAAAAATAATATCCATCAATTTTTTTGGTAATCGTCTGTTTAGATTTTGATTAAACACGTATTCACATCAACAAATAAATTTGAAAACTCAAATATCCTATCTTCCCTCTTTCTCTTATTTTTCTTTCCACCCTTAAATTGAAAACTGCAATTTTTGTTAATCATTAAACACTAACTATGTTGTGTCTTGGATTGATTTGAATCCATGGTTCCCTCATTAGCCTTGCTTAATTAGTTGCTTTTAGCTCATTTGATTATTGCAATGAATATGGGTTACCTTCTAACAATTTGATCAATCCACTAGTTAGGTGATGACCCAAATTTGAGAGAAATTTGAGTTTGGAAAGTTTATCAAGCAAAGACTCGATGTTAAAGACCATATGAACCAAAAAACTTAAGTCAATGGGTTCTACTTTCACCACTATACATATATATATATATATATATATATATATATATATATATATATATATATAGACACACACGACGTGTGTGCGTGCACTTCACTAATCTAATTTCTTTTTTATGTGAGATTGATTTTTCACATCTTCTCATTTACACGTGGATATTCTCAACAATCTCTCTCTCACATGTGAGTCATATGGGACGTTTTTAAACCTACCAAAGTTTTTATTATCTTTTGTTTCCTTAAGGAAAAAGGAACTAACATTGATTCGTATCCATATTGACTACAAAAATATCGTAACTCTTTCTTGCTTTCATATGATTCATTTTTAATTTTTGCTTGAGGACGATCGATGCATATATAATGCTTACCCTTCACTATTTTATTGATAATTTCACCATATGTCAGGGAGTCATATAGGATGGATCCATTATTTCCATCTCTAATCCTTCTCTTAACTTTTTCAAGAAATAATTTTGAGAGAGACTTGAAAAAAAAAGTTCTTTGCAACAGTCTATCCTTAACATGACTTTGTGAAAGAAAACTTCTTTGTACCAGATAAAATCTTGTAACTTTAGGCATTTAAGATTTGGTAGAATTTTAAAAGATCTTTCTTGAAATTGATCTGGTTCTTCTTATTATGCTTGGTTATCAGGAATATTAAAGTTGGGATTGCATCTTGAATTTGTGTTTGAATTAGGGTTTAGATAGGTAGAGCAGGGGTCTTGAGTATAATTGGGATTCTAGTTGGTTCATATCTTCTTCTTGTTTACTAATGACGAGTTTTGGGTTTTAGTAATTCATGGTTTTTTACTTGAAGAATGCTATTTAATTTTTGTAATTCAAACCTTTTTAATTTTTGGGTGTGTAAATCTAGAAGTTTTTTCGTATCATTGTCCGGTGTTAATCATGGCTCTAATATATATATATATATATATTTTGGAGTAATAAAGATAAAAAAGTCCAAGAAAGAAATAAAAGGACAGCTCATTACCTACTGTACTATTAGTCCTAATACAAACAAAGGAAGGAAAAAGGCAAGTATTAGAGTGGTGGCTAGCTATTGTTCTATAAGTAGGACACGGAAAGAGAAGAATAAAGCTGATGTGTTTTTAACAGGACGAGGAATAATAGAAAGGTTTGTGGATTTTTTTGTTCTTCAAACTGCCCCATCTAGCACAATAGACACAGCATTACAATAAATAAAATCATAAATATCACGATTTTTTTATTTAAAAATAAAAATAAAATTAAATTACAGTATAATTGAATATCACATCATTAAATATAAAATATTTAAATTTAAATTTATTAATGTAACATTTAATTTAATTATAAACTTAATATTTATTTTAATTTTTAAATAAAAAAATTGTGATCCTATAATAAAAGATTGAGTATTGAATTTTTTTTCTAAGTTATTATATTTTCAATTTAGATTTAAATGTATTTAAGATATGAATTTAAAGAGTTTTATCTGTTTTTATTTATATTTTAATTTAATTATAATAAAATCTCTTGCTATTTATCGTTAACGATTAACATAAAATTTTTAACTTCAAATCACATATTTTTTATAACTATTTACTTTTGTTTTTATACTCCTAGCATCCAGTTTAATGGATTGCTTGGTATTTTAAAGGGCTAAAAAGAGGTTTTTCATTTCAACGGTTCATCGATTGAGAGTACGTGTTATTAAGTTAGCATTAGATCGCATTAGTTAGTAATTTACTAACATAAAAAAAAAAAAGTAAGCTCACCGCATCACGTAGAGCTTGATCACATTACTCAATTTTCTGATCGTGCGGTGAATTTAGCATGAGTCGGTTTGGATCGAGTTATTTTAAAATTTTAATTCAATTTATTTATATCAGGTTGAAAAAATCTCAACTCAACCCAATTCATGAATCCATCTAGCTCTAATCCAACCCAACCCAATCTAATTGGTTTGGATCGGTTTGAGTCACTGGATTGATTTTTTTTTACTAAATAATTAAACCATATATATTATATAACAAAAAAAAATTATTAAATCCAAATCTAAATCCATTCATATTACAAGTAAAATATACATGTCTAACAGCACAAAGAATATTTGATAACATGGAAAAAAGAAAAATTGTCTCATGGACTACAATGGTTGTAGGCTATGCTAAATTTTGTTTTTTGATGACATGTAAGAGAATAATGTTGTGCCATGGAATGCTATAATTGGAGGCTACGTTGAAGCCAAACTTGGTAAGGATACTTTGGTATTGTTTCATAAAATGCAAGCTAGTAATATAAAGCCTGATGAAGTGACCGATCAATTGCTTATCTGCATGCTCACAACCTGGAGCCCTCGATGTTAGAATATGGATTCATCGTTATATTGAAAAACACAATCTTCATCTGAACGTTGCGTTAGGAACTGCTTTAGTTGATATGAATTTAACTTACTTTAGAAGACTGTTCAATTACGAAGAAAATCTGGATTTCTAGACAGTTGCTAATAATATATTTTAGTAACTCAGCATTTGTTGACCGTGCTAGTGTTTTCTCACTAATCAATCTAATTTTTTGAGTATGCTTTAATACACTTTGAAGCGGCATGAATGCTCTTAAAATGTCACAGAGAGACAAATTGAATGGTTCAATAATATTTGCATGAAAGGCTTCCAGCAAGTTGGTATTACTAAGTTTTATCATACATTCAGCATTTCTTCCATCAACATTATAGTACATCTTTTTGGAATATAAATTTATCTGCATACATTGATCCCGACCGGAATCTTATAAGTTAGTGTTAATTTCTATGTTTATTTTATAGTTATAACGGTACAATAAATAATAAATTTGTTAACATAAGTTAATTGTGCATCAATTTATTCTGATTGAAGTTATGCTTAAGAATAATTATGAAAACTATTTCATTATTTCATAACTCGAAATCAGTATTTGTTTCTAGTGTAAATATTTGAAACTAAAATCTGGTAATTGGAAAATATGAGACTTGTTTGGACATTAGAGTATTTGCTATGTATAATTTTACACACTAGTAGTAATTAAAATAAACATTTTATGATTATATATTTTACAATTATACTATAATTATTTATACACTATTTTATATTTCATAAATATAAAATATATAATTATATATTTGACCGGATTATCGGTTTAGATCGGATTAAAAATTTTGAATTCATGATTCAATCTAAACCACTGAATTTAAAATATTTTTAATCTAACTTAATCCAATATTTAAAAATACACAATCTAATCTAATATATTATATCGATTTGAATCAGATTCGTGAAACAATAAGTTTTTATGCTCAACCCTAGGTAAATCTATGCTATTTGAATCTGTTTTTTTATATAAAAAATGGACAACACAACTCGAGATAGCTCTCTTGTAGTTTGTGTATAAGCCCTTTCACCGGGTCAATTTTGTTTTATTGAACATGTTAGATCACGTGGTAACACAAGTTACCCTTATTTCTTCTCGAAAAGAAAGAAAAACACCTTCTTTTTTTTTCTTAAATGATTAAATCCATCTCCGCCAGCTTTCAATCCACTCTAAAAACATAACAATCTTTTGAAGGATTTATCCGGACCCACCAACAAACTAAAATGTGACATATCAAAGTATGGTGCCTTGATAATTTTGAATCAAAACAACATAATTTTTTTTATTAAAATAAGACTGTAAATGTAATAATTGATTTGATAAGAACGTAAATTTTAAATATTATAATATATATATATATATATATAAATTTTTAATTCAATCCAAAAAAAAATGTCAATTTTTCTTTCGTATTATCGAGAACCTTGTCGATTAGACTAGACACCATCATAAAAATATCGATGCCCGCTTGTAAAGTGATAGGGCCGAGAAAACGCAATAGTAATTGTTGCATCCCATTATAAGTGGGGAGGTCATATCACCTACAATTACATCCATAGTTAAAGTTTTAGTTACATAGCGGGATCACAAAGGCTTTGGATATCTTGAGCCAATAATCGACAGATAAAAAGGACAAACTGAAAGCTTTAAACATATACCATACGTTTGTGGGGAAATTTGTGCCACATGTTAAAGATTGAAAAAAACAAGTAACTAACCCGTGGAAATTTGTGCCACATGTTAAAGGCTAAAAAAAAAGGTGATTGACCCGTATATAATTACTCCGTACTATAATTGCTTGCGATAAGAGAACACCTTTAGGCAGTGACTTGGTCAAGTCAACATCAAATTAACCACTTCGAAAGACAATATGCAGATAAGTTATTAATTGACATAGTATCATGATATATGTTGTAATAATTTATTAATTAAGAATGGAAGGAGATAATTAACCAAATTGCCATTCGGTTTCATGATCTATGTATAATATGAACAAGGGAGAAAATAAAATGAACAACTGAGGAAGACAAACAAGTTTTTGAATTTGCCGCCACTAAAGAGATGAAGTGATAATGAACCATTTGATGTATACTAAATTCCAAATCTTCGGTTTACTGCTCATTTGATCGACGAAGAGAGAGGACATCAAGGACATAGCCCCTCTTCCGTCCGTAATGGAAAGAGTGGTTTGGAATTATGGTAAAAGGTCAGGTGCTATTTGTTTCAATTGCAAACGAAGGGCGCAGATTGAGACTATTACCCGAAGTGGACATGTGTTTTAGACAAATACAAGTAAAAGTGGAAATAAAAAAGATAAAAGAAAAAAATAAGAGTGAGTTAGTAGTATTTTTTATTGTTTAGTTAAAATGTAAAATGAGTGAAAAAAATACAATATTGATATTTTTTTTGGTATATGTATAAATTATAATTTATTCGGTAAACAATAAATAAAAAAACAAAATAAAATATTTTATTTAACATTTTCTTCTTTTGTCCTAGTTCTTAGCTGTATTTACTTAAAAGAAACATTAATCTTTTTATTTTATCCTCTCTTTTTCTTTTTCTGACTTTCCGCATAATAAAAATGAAGATGATGTAAGCATGGATGATGTAATAACGATTACTCAACCGTGAGGGTAACTAAACAATACTCTCGCATTGTTACGTCCACATGTTTTAGATATCTAATAGAGTCCCTATTTAAACATAATTGAGTTGCTTAAGAAAAATATTCTCATCATCTTATATTAGTCGGAGAATATGTTTCCCTTAAGATTCCCCGATTCAATAGAGCATTTATCGATTTACTTAACTTATGAAGCTAAAGTCTGTTGTTTCGTGCAATATCGATAGATGTATCCGTTTGAGAGGTAATATCCGTAATTTTGTCAAATATTGTTGTGCTCTCACTTCATACCATTCTTGCATTTTAATATATATATGCAAAATAGATGTTTGCACAACCTAAAGAAAATACTCGAAATAAAGCGCGCGTTGAAGGTTCCATGGTTGAGACATACATTATATAAGAGATCTCTAATTTTTATTCTGGATATTTTGAACCAATTGTTCAGACAAAAACGAATCGAGTCAATCGTAACGACGACGATGGAAATGTGGATCAAGGAGAACAACTATCTATTTTCTGTTATTCATGTCGTGTTTTTGGTCATGAGACTAATAGAGTCTTGGATGAAAATAAGCTTAAGGCCGCAGTGATATACGTTCTCCTTAATTGCGTTAAAATTATGCCATATGTGGAGTGAATGACTAACTTAATTTTAAATCTAATGTATTCTCTTACCACATATGCATATCTTAGATAGTAATTAAATTATTATCATCATTGTTGTATACAATATGATGAGTATTTGAGGAATGAGCGTCGAGGCATAACTAATGAACAAACTGAGAAGTTTCGTGAAAAGAACTTCCCAAAATGGCTTCGTGATCTTGTAAGTCATGCCATATGATCTATTATAAATATTGTTAGTGTATGTGTGTGTCTATATATATTATATTTGCATTTATGTATAACTGAATTATATATTTTAATTATAGGTTACTAAAGATAAAACAATTGACAAGCAAGTACGAGAGATAGGAGTTGGCCCGATAAATCGCCTGAAGTGTTATCCCGGATATTATGTCAACAGATTCAAGTTTCACAACAAGGAGTATGGACAACATAAGAAAACAATGAACAATGGTGTGTTTATGAAAGATAGTTGTTACGATGAATATGAATGTGACTTCTACGGGATGTTGACAGAAGTTATAGAGCTCCAATATATAGAGATTAATAACACGGTTGTATTATTCAAATGTAATTGGTTTGATTCTGAGAATGAACTTTAAACAAACAGATACAGTCTCATAGATATTAAGTATAAATCTAAGCTTAACTCATATGAACCATTTGTGTTGGCATCACAAGCAATACAAGTGTACTATTGCACTTACCCTTCCAATAAGAAAGGAAGAAATGATTGGTGGACAGTTTATAAAATGAAGGCTAGGGGAAATGTCGAATTCCCTTTGTATCAAGATCCAGATGATGATATAATGTCTATAGTTGCGGATTACTTCCAATAGGATGAACCATCTGTTCCAAGAAAAATAGTTTTATACGATCATATAGATATATCGAGTATCATTTATGATGTTGACGGTGTAATGGAAGAAGTAAATCCATCTGATATATGTGCTCCCACAAACAAAGGAGGATGAGGAGGAGAAGAAGAAGAAGAAAATGGTGATTATAATGATGATGATGATGATGATGATGATGACGATAACAACTCCAATACTAAAATGGATGTCGATTAGTGAATGGTACAATCAATTTTATTCATAGATGATGAGAATTATATAAGTTTTATAATTAAAAATTTGTATACATTTTATGATTTCTTTATTGTGATTTGCATGAACTAGTTTAAACAGACTGTATCAATTTTCATGTATTCATATTTCCTATTTGTTTTCAAAACAGGATGCCATGAGGTAGGGCTCGATCACACAGAGGACCCAAGGGTACGAGTCAACATAAAGGACCCAAGAGATTATTGTGAGTACCTCATCGACTGATAAAATTACCTTAAACTTTTTTGTTGTTATTTAATTATGCCTCATTTTGTTATATTAATTTAATTATTAATTAGCATACTATTTAATTTATCAAGATACAATCTCATATGTAGGTGTAGAGGTCGGGCCTTTTGACACTTCTCCAGTCAGGTGCAGGGGCAGAAGATCGAACATAAAAAAACCTCTAGTAGTAAAGAAAATCACATTGGCCATCTTGAGCAAAAGGCCTTTATACTTGTTTATAGCAAATTATTTTAGTCATTAATTTCCATTAATATATATCATAGATCAATTAATAAAATTAATTATATGAATGTAGTAAATTTTGTGGGTGCAAAGATATGGAAAAAAACATGTCTGCCAAGTGAAGAAGCACATGAATGACCCTTGGAACACTTACTCTCATTTCAACGAGGACACTCAAAATTATATGTGGGACCATTTCTTGGTATACATTTTCCTTCATTATTTTTTTATGTTCACTATGTGTTCCATATTCACAGGAAGTGTTATATATTATATGCATGTGCTATATGTAAAATAATTGGCTACTAATCATCTTTTGATTGTTTCTCAAGAGAATTGCATTTTTGCGACTCTAGAAGAACTTCAGGATGCTAGATTTGTCCATGATAGGATCGTTGCGACTCGCCACAGTGATTGACTAGATGACTTATGGGATCAATGTAAAGCGCAGAGGGGCGAAGACAAAACAAACTGGTATGATTGGACTGAGGAGAAGGGGGAAGAGGCCATATAATCTTTTGTGAGCATTAGAACAGTTTGGTTAGTTTGTGGGCCTTTGAAAAGTGGACTCATCACTCCAATTCTGTGTCATTGAATAGGTAATCGAGAGATAATTGGTGTGTTCACCATGTTAGGGGGCCCATCAGTACAGATGCTCACGCATTTACATTGGTATATGGTTTCTTTACTTCTTTACACTTATATATAGATAGATAATTGCATGTATAATTAAATTAATTTTTATTGACCAATTGTGATATGCAGTCCAAAAAGTTGGGTAGAGTTGCCACACCTATTGAGGTGTTTAACAAGATCTACACCAAGGGACAAATATTCAATGTTGATCAGAAGTCGAGGGATACTGTGGTATGTATAAATGTATTTTTTACTTATGTGCAAAATAACTGTTGTTATTAATATTGTTTGGGAGAAAAAGAATTATTAGTCATATGCATTTAAATGTATTGTAAGAAACATATGAGCAGTGGGTTTGAAAGAAAAATGATGGGTAGATTGAAGCATTCTCACAGACATCGTTGAGTGCTCGTAGGCATTTGGTGGACTAAAGAAAAGGAAATTTTATGGCTTCAGGGGGGATGATTGACAATCATCTTTTTGCTAGTAGCTCTCCAAAGATTAGTTGTTCCTATAGATCCATTGCATCAAGCTTTACACTACTCATCGATGTTAGAGCAGGGAAACAACAACTAGATGAGGAGTGGCAACGAATGAAGCAGATGAAGTCACGCCTGGATCAGGAGAAGCAAAGATCAAATGATACACAGTCGTGTCTCCAATACGTGGTACATATGATGTAGTATATGATCGAGAATTTGGGGTGACACCTCTTGCACCTTCTCATGTAAGTAAATTGTTTTAATTTAAAGTTCAACATATTGAATTTTTTCACATTTAAGTTACTAACTGTGTGGGTTTTTAAGCAATTTTATTTTGATATCTTAACGGTTTTAAGGGCAAAAGTGTGGGTTTCGGGTCTAATGGATGACGCGAGCTTACCGTCACGTCCATTTGGTCAAATGTGAGTAGTGGGCATAAATAGAATCCCTTTTAGATTTTTGATTATCAACTGTGTGGGTTTTCGAGAAATTTTACTCATAAGTTAGTGGTTTTAAGGGAAAAAGTGTAAAGTAGTTGTCAAATGGATGAGACAGGGTTATCATTAAGTTTTTTTGGTCATATATGACTAGTGGGAACAAACAAAATCCATTTCAGATCATCGGTTACCAACCATGTGGGTTTTCGGGCAATTTTATTAATAACTTAGCAAGTTTAAGGGAAAAAGTGTAAAGTAGTTGTCTACTAGATGAGGAGGGGTTACCATTACATACGTTTGGTCGAATTTGACTAGTGGGAACAAATAGAATCCATTTCGGATCTTCGGTTACCAAACATATGGGTTTTCAGACATTTTTACTCATAAATTAGCGGTTTTAAGGGCAAAAGTGTAAATTAGTTGTCTAATGGACGAGATGAAGTTACTATAAAGTCCATTTTGTCGAATGTGACTAGTGGGAACAAAAGGAATCCATTTCGGATAACTGGTTACCAACCATGTGGGTTTTTGGGTAATTTTATTCATAACTTAGTAGGTTTAAAGACAAAAGTGAAAATTAGTTGTCTAATGGACGAGTCGAGGTTACCATCACATACATTTATTCAAATATGCCTAGTGGGAACAAACGGAATCCATTTCAAATTTTTGGTTACCAACTGTGTGGGTTTCAAGCAATTTTACTCATAAGTTAGCGGTTTTAAGAGCAAAAGTGTAAAGTAATTGTCTAATGGACGAGACGGGGTTACCGCCAAGTCCATTTGGTCGAATGTGACTAGTGGGTACAAACCAAAACCATTTTGGATCACCGTTTACCAATCATGTGGGTTTTCAAGTAATTTTATTCATAATTTAGTGGGTTTAAGAGAAAAGTGTAAATTAGGCTTTTAATGGACGAGGTGGGGTTAGTGTTACATACGTTTGGTCGAATGTGAGTAGTGAGAACAAACGAAATCCATTTTGGATATCTGGTTGTGTAATGACCCATCCTGGGTTGACCACCCCCGAGACGGTGTCATCACATTTTGAGAATCCCATCACGATACATATATGCAACAAATACTAACATAATTTTTTTTTATTTAAATCCTCAACAGGGAAGAGACGTAAATCTGATATTAATTTACACATAATATACAATGTAAGATGCATGAATATTTACAAATAAAATATTTACTTCATTTTCTCAATAGTCTGAGGATGTTGACATGTAAATGGCTTACAGAGAATGAATCCGTCTAACCCTTAACCTCACCCGACTACTTGTCATGTCTGCTACCTGAAATCATTGTACAATGAGGGGTGAGCTTCACAAGCTCAATGAATTAAATTTACTAAAAGTATTCCATTTTCATAAATAGCCCTTAAATATTTAATCATTTATTTCTCCTATAACTAGATAATAGTATAATGTTTAACATTTAAATAATCACCATATTATCATATTTCTCTACCTTTTTCTCTTTTTCTCACTGTAACTGTCTCTCATTGGGAGACTTATCCATCAATAATTTAACTCATAAGAATATACCACACATCAGCATTTCAATAATGCCAGCAATAATTAAAATAGATGCAATGCATGAATGCTTATCATGGGAACGTATTTCCACCTGTCGACAGGTTATTATTATCTTAGACCGGTCCCTTCCCGGTTCTTTACAACTTATTCCGGCTGTCACGAAATTTATTTCCAGCATATACCGGCTATCACGGTTGTTCCATTAGACTGGCCCCTTCCTGATTCTTTCAGTTATATTATTAAAAGCATATGCACATGAATAATGATATGAAATATGCATCTGAACAGTAATATAAACACCACATGAATTCAGAATAATTAAATTAACTATCTGGCCTTTCCTTTATTTTCTGCTTAATAAATTTCAAAATTTTCTTCTCCCCATATATCACATAGATTTATTCACCACTAGTCAAAATCTTTTTATCACCATCATTACTAAATCAACTCATTATTCTAAAAATATTTCTTTGAACATAATAATTTTCTACTTGTCCAATATTCATATTGTTGAAAATCACCTTAAGAATCCCAGTTGGTGACCTTCAAACACCCAAACCTAGAATGATTTGGACCGAACAAGAATCAAACCACAAAAGAGGAAACACAAGCAATTGTTATCGAGGTTCGGCAAATTGCTTACGTCCCCGTGAGATCCTCCGAGCTCTCTGCACTAAATCAATGGAGTTCTTACAATTACAGCAACACCTCCTCAAGAACCATGTGTTCTTGATGAATGAAAGAAGAGAAAAGAAAGAGATAAAAACTAAGTGTTTCCCTGGAATTTTCCCCAAGAAAATTCCAATTATAAAGCCCTTGAACCCCAATCTTGAATACTCTCTTTCACTAGAAACACCTCTGAACAATGGAGAGCCTATCTCTCTAAACTCCAGCCACTCTTGGAATGAGACTTCTTCTTGTGTTTCTTCCTTGTTGTGTCTTTTTCTCAGTTGTTGTTATTGTTCCTAGATGACTCTTTATATAGAGCAACAACTTCCTTAACCAACTTGAAGTCAATCTCAACTCTTTGATCTTGAGAACCAAACAATTATGGCCCTCTAAGTGGTCTAAGTGATCTTGTGCATTTTAACCAAAACCCACGCACCAACTGAAAAATGCTGAAATCAGGTGTCCGGTGTGCCTCGCGCCGCGGCTCAGAATAGGGCAAGCCACGACGCACAACAGGGGAAAAAACCTCCACATGTTGGTGGCCGCGGCGCGTAAGGCCTGGGCTATGGCGTGCACCACCGTGATGAACTTCCTGACTTTCTGAAGGCCGCAGCGCCAAAGATTGCTGAAGCTTCATCTTCAATCTTTAATTTCTTAGACTAATTCCCAACAAACTCTACTTTTATCTAATCAATTAAACCCGAACCAATTGTGCAGAGAACTCAGGATCAAAACTCAATATGAGTCACCACATCATCCGACTCCAATTCTAAGAAGTCCAAGGCAATGATTGAACTATCTTAGAGGTAGAACTTTAGTGCCTAAATCTGCACGATTTTTTTCCGTTGCCACTTTGTCCACTGAATGCTTCATTCCGTAACATTTTCCCGAATGAAATGATATCGAACATCCATATGCTTAATCCTCTCATGGAACACCGAATTTTTACACAAATGCAACACACTTTGGCTATCCGAATGCACCACTACCTACTCTTTTAAGACCTTCAACTCTTCCAACAACCCTTTACACCACATAGCCTCCTTAATGGCTTCCGTTGCTGCTATGTACTCTACTTCGGTTGTTGAGAGTGCTATCACTGGCTGCAACTGAGCCTTCCAACTTATACAACATTCGTTTAAGTTGAAGAAGTACGAGGTAATCGATCTTCTCTTATCCCGATCTACTCCATAGTTCGAATCGGCATAACCTTCTAACCATATAGACTTACCCCTCTTCTCGTAAACAAGCCCTACATCTGAGCTTCCTTTCAAATACCTTAGCAACCACTTCATCCCAAGTCAATGCTCCTTTCTGGGATTACTCATAAACCTGCTGAGAACACTAATGGCATGAGAAATGTCGGGTCTAGTGCTTACCATCATGAACATGACTGATCCAACCGCGACCTTTTCCATTTTCTTCTTCTCCTCATCCAATCTGGGACATTGATCGCTAGAGAACTTGAAATGACCAGCAAGGGGAATCTTTACTGGTTTACTATCTTCCATAGAGAACTTAGACATCATCTTTTCTATGTAAGAACTTTAAGAAACCTTCAACCTGTTTTTCTCCTTTTCTTGGATTATACTAATCCCAAGGATCTTTTGAGCATGACCAAGATCCTTCATCTCAAACTCCGAACTGAGTTGAGACTTCAACCTTTCTATCTTCTCCTTGCTGCTACCAACCAACAACATATCATTAACATAGATGAGGATAGTCACCATTTTCTCTACCTTGTGACCTTTATAGTACAAGCACGAATCATAATAGCTCCTCATGAAACCTAAGCTAGTTACAAAGGAATCGAGCCGCTTATTCCATTGCCAATGTGATTGCTTCAGGCCATAGAGAGATTTCTTCAATTTGCACACCAAATCCCCCTGCCTTCCTTCCTCATAGCCTTCAGGTTGTCTCATGTAGATGGTCTTATCAAGCTATCCATGTAAGAATGCTGTCTTCACATCCATTTGCTCAATCTCCCAATTAAATTGGACCACCATTGCTAACATTATCCTTATCGTCTTGTATTTCACAACCGGTGAGAAAATTTATGTGAAATCTATGTCTTCTCTTTGTGTGAACCCCTTCGCCACCAGCCTAGCCTTATATCGGACTTTATCCCCTGGATTGTTTCATTCTTTGATATTGTGAATCCACTCACAATCCACAACTCTCTGTTTTTCTAGTTTAGGCACCAATTCCCAAGAGTTGTTCTTCCTTAAAGAATGCATTTCCTCCTCCATAGCTATCTTCCATCTTGACGAATCCTTACATCCCATGGCATCAATCCTCAACAGGGAAGAGACGTAAATCTGATATTAATTTACACATAATATGCAATGTAAGATGCATGAATATTTACAAATAAAATATTTATTTCATTTTCTAAATAGTCTGAGGATATTGACACGTACGTGGTTTATAGAGAATGAATCTGTCTGACCCTTAACCTCACCTGACTACTTGTCCTATCTGTTACTTGAAATCATTGTACAATGAGGGGTGAGTTTCACAAGCTCAATGAATTAAATTTACTAAAAGTATTCCATTTTCATAAATAGCCCTTAAATATTTAATCATTTATTTCTCCTATAACTGGAAAATAGCATAATGTCTAACATTTAAATAATCACCATTTTATCATATTTCTATACATTTTTTTCTCTTTTTCTCACTGTAACTGTCTCTCCCTGGTAGACTCATTCATCCATAATTTAACTCACAAGAATATACCACACATCAGCATTTCAATAATGCCAGCAATAATTAAAATAGATACAATGCATGAATGCTTATGATGGAAACGTCTTCTCACCTGTCGATAGGTTATTATTATCTTAGACCGGCCCCTTCCTGATTTTTTACAGCTTATCCCGGCTATCACGGAATTTATTTCTAGCGTATACCGGTTATCACGGTATCCCTTTTATTTCCAGCATATACCGGCTGTCACAGTTGTTCAATTAGACCGACCTATTCTCGGTTCTTTCGGTTATATTATTAAATGCATATGCACATGAATAATGATATGAAATATGCATCTGAACAGTAATATAAACACCACATGAATTCAGAATAATTAAATTAACTATCTGGTCTTTCATCAATTTTTTTCTTAATAAATTTCAAAATTTTCTTCTCCACATATATCACATCGATTTATTCACCACTAGTCAAAATTTCTTTATCACCATCATTACTAAATCAATTCACTATTCTAAAAATATTTCTTTGCACATAATAATTTTCTACTTGTCAAAATATTCATTTCATACATATCAATTTAATTTTTATCTACCACCAAGCATAAGCTAATAATTTATTTTAATATTATTGCTAGATATTTGCTTTTTATTTAGAATACTTAAAGTAAATCCAACTCACCTATCCGTGGATCACTTTTTTGCCTTTCTCGTTCCTCTAAAAAATTTCCTCCAGTCGTGGTTCGTCAACACCTGACATAATATTAGTATTAAATTTCTAATTATTTTCTTAAATTCTTTATAAACCATATGCTTTGAAAATTCTCACCTTGACTTTCGAGAAATTTCATAAATGTTAAAAATTCAAAAATAAATATCATGCTATTGCCTTCTATTTTTCTGATAGCTTCTTGTAAAATTTTCACCGTAAACCCTTTTAAAACTTTGCTATTTCAACCTTTCTTTCAGTCCCCCAAGTTTTTAAAAATATACGTAGTGGAAAGAAAACTAAACGAGTTTGGTAAGCATAAGTTAAGTTTACTCCTATTACTTACATATATTCAAGTTGGCTAAAAAAATATCTCGACAATTCCTAAAATTTGGTTTCATAGTCCCTATGCAATCTCTATTATTTCTCCACCTATTGGACACTTATTAGACATTCCATAGCCTTCCTTTATACTTGGCAACCATCAATCAAATTGGTAGCAGACGGCTACCACGTTTTACTGTTCACCTGTTTTATTTATTATTTATTTTAGAAAACTTTCTTTAACTTGTTTTTATCCAAATGCTACTAAACCCTTCACAGAGATTTTTGTTTTTAATTTCATGTCATATTTATTAAATTACTTATTTACCTTTACTTTATAAATACGGGTATTATAGGTTGCCAACCGTGTGGGATTTTAGGAAATTTTACTCACAAGTTAGCGGTTTTAAGGGCCAAAGTGTAAAGTAGTTGTCTAATGGACGAGATAAGGCTTCACGTACGCTTGGTTGAATGTGACTAATGGGACAAACGGAATCCATTTCGGATCGTTGGTTACCAACCGTGTGGGTTTTCAACATTTTATTCGTAACTTAATGGGTTTAAGGTCAAAAGTGTAAAGTAATTGTCTAATTGACGATATGGGGTTACTGTCAAGTACGGTTAGTCAAATGTGACTTGCGAGAACAAATAGAATCCATTCCGGATCTCCGATTACTAACTGTGTGGGTTTTCGGGCAATTTTACTCATAAGTTAGCGGTTTTAAGGGTAAAAGTGTGAAATATTTGTCTAATGGATGAGATGGGGTTACTTCACATATGTTTGGTCGAATGTGACTAGTGGGAAGAAACGAAATCCATTTCAGATCTCCGGTTATCAACTGTGTGGGTTTTCAGGTAATTTTACACATAAGTTAACAGTTTTAAGGGCAGAAATGTAAAGTATCTGTCTAATAGACGAGATTGGGTTACTGCAAAGTCCATTTGGTCGAATGTGACTAGTGGGAACAAACGAAATCCATTTCAGATCTTTGGTTACCAACTGTGTGGGTTTTCGAGAAATTTTACTCATAATTTAACAGCTTTAATTAAAGGGAAAAATGTAAAGTAGTTGTCTAATAGACAATACTGGGTTGCCGTCAAGTTTGTTTTGTTGAATATGATTAGTGGGAACAAACAGAATCCACTTCGGGTAGCTAGTTTCGGTTATAGTTTACGTATATTTTAACTGCTATATATATAATGACTATATATATTCGATCATTTAATTTGTTTTTTTTTATAGGATCCAACTGCAGAGGATGATGTTGAGCATATGGACCATGATATGAACCTGGTCGACCCATAATTTGATTTTGAGACTATTGTATTCAAGAGATTTCCTTTATTGTATTGTTGACTATGTTTTAATTTGTATTTCTTAAAAAATATTTTATTAGTTTAAAAAATATTTTTTAATCAATTTTATTTTATTCTTTTTAAATGCATTTCAAACGTCAAATAGGTTTTAATAGAGAAAATATAAAAAAGAATATTTTTTAAAAATACTATTACCAAGGAGTCCCTCAATGATAATAATTTTGTGAAAAATAATTATTTTTGCATGAAATTATTATCACCAAGGGATAGATCTTTTGGTAATAGTACTTTTAAATAATATTTTTTTATAAAAAATAATTATTATCGATGGAACAGTCCATCGGTAATAAAAATATTTTCGTAAATCAAAAAAAAAAATTTAATTTTCTAAAATATTATTACCGAGGGCAAATTCATCAGTATTATCCGTTGATGATGACATATCACCAAAAGATTTTTATTTCCGCGGTAAAAATAGTTATCACTAACGAGAGTAGCACCGATGATACGGACATATCACCGGCATATTTTTTTCGTCCTTAATAATACTTTTTCTTGTAGTGCTAATTGTCTGTACTTTTATTATCCATAGTTATCCATGGCAAAGTTCGTATTTTGCTTAACTTTCGTCCTACTAATTGTAGCTTCAAAGGTGCAAAGCAGAATTCTAAAATCTGACTCTGCTCAGGAATCAATATTGGTGGTGGATGATCATGATGATTGATACGATCCACGCTATGTCCTCATCAATGATGCTCCATCTCCATTTTCAAGTTTGGATTTGCATAAAAACGAAGGGTTTTGCTATAGCTACAACTTCCAAATTTTTATCTTTGAATGTTTGTTATTTGGTGATCACTGACATTGTTTAATATTAAATTTTAAAAAATTTAAATTAATTTATTTAAATTTGATTAAAATAATTTTTGTTTTTGAAAAACTCTCTTAAAAATTATCCATGTATTTGTAAAAAATATGTGAAAATTTGTGCCACATGTTAAAGGTTTAAAAAATAAAAACTTATCCGTACTATATTTTACCCAATACATAACGTAAAAAAGTCAATATTTTTATTTTTCATTTTATGCTCATCTTTTTTTTTACTTTTTTTTCTTCTCCCTATCGTACTTAAGAATATAAACTTTTTTTTACCTAAAATAAACTACATACACTAAATATAAATAATATTTAAAATCTGATTAAAATATAAGTGAAACAGTAAATTTAAATAATTTTTATTTTAAACCTAACTATTTAAATAAATTTTAATCAATTCATAATAATCAAACGGTGAGATCGGCTCATCAAAATTAGGCAGTAATAAAAGTGAAGATGATGTAAGCATATGGATGACATAATAACCATTATTCAGCTGTGAGATTGACTTAACAATGCTTTTACATTGAATGTCCACGTGTTCACAGAACCACTGTTGATACAGAGTCCCTATTTAATAGATGAAGTCCTTTGATGATTATATATAACAACCAGCATTCGGTAAAGAAAAAAAATGCAATAACCATCTTTGGTTAATTGTCTCTGCTTTTAAATCACCCATTATCCATGGCATTAAAGTTTGTATTTTGCTTAACTTTCCTCCTACTTGTAGCTTCAAAGGTGGTATGCCGCAACCTAAAATCAGACTCTGATCAGGAACATTCATTGGTAGTGGTTGATCATGTTGATGCTCAATCTCCATCTCCAAGTTTGGATTTGCAGAAAAACGACTCATGCGTTAAGATTTACGGGTTTTTGCCTTGTGCTGACAATGTTGGAGGCTACATCTTCCAAATTTTTATCTTTGAATGCCTGTTAGTTGGTGGTGATTTTCTCTTATCAAAAGGAAACACACATCTCTTCCGTATCTTAGGGGTTGGTATCTATGGGGGCATTGTATTTCGCATCCTGATGGCGCTTTCAAGGAATGCAGTAATTCTTGGTAAGCTCCTTAATTCATCTCTCTATTTTTACCCTAAAAGTGTAGTTTGATTTTTGGAAAGTTGGGTTCCCAGAATTAAGGAATTTTGTGTATTTATTATATACAGCGTCCGGATTTTCTGTAAGTGACATAGCAGCTCAGTTGATGGTTGATAACAGTGTTGGGTCACTCGCTGGATCTATTGTTTTCAGTCTTTCAGTGCAATGGGGACTTTGTATCCTTTTTGGCAGAACTGATATCACTAAGGAATCAAATCCCCATGGCAAAAATGACACAACAAAGGGTCCAACTTCAACACAGTCCTTATTCAAAAAGCTATTATCAAGCTTAACTGGTTTGTTAATTTTCTAAACTGATGCACTTACTGGCAGATATATCCTTGCATCATGTACATTTAAACGTAATATACCTGATCTATACAAGTGCTTGTAACGGGTTAAACCAGTTATGGCTAAAAGTATCTATGTGCAGAATCTGGTATAAAAGTTGATCTGGAGACAAAGCGTGCAGCAGGGATCATGCTCCTATCTTTCATCCCAATTTTCATAGTGGAAGTATCTGTTTTCGTTAGTTCTTCGTCTTGGAGCCGAAAAGTACACTTGATCTCACTGATACTCTTAATTTTAGCACTACTGTCATACTTTGCCTATCAGGTCCCTCTATCACTTGATCCATCAATTCAACTACGCTATTTTTTTTAATCAGTTTCTCCATTTCTTAAAGTGTAAGTTATGAATTAAGTGCAGTTTCTTGATCCATCAGTCCAGCAGAGAAGTTTAGATTATTCCAACTATGAGCATCTGATTGCCGATTTCTTGACATGTGTTGCAAAGCATGCACAAGATAAGCTTGTTACTGATGATGGAGAACCTAATCTTTCTGTTATCCAATGGTCAGTTTTTTTTTTGTTTTACTTTGAATTTCTATTGGATTATTAAGTAGCTTCCTCTGTTTTCTTGCTGATACGATTGTTTCAAACTTGCAGTTTGTTTGACAAATTTGATACAAATCAGGATAAAAGTTTATCAAAACCCGAATTAGGAGAGTTGCTATTGCACATAAAGTCTAGCGACCTGCAAGCAGATGATGCTTATGCGTTAGGTGAATTCATGAAAGTCTTTGATTCCAACAAGAATGAGGAAATTAGTCTGTACGAGTTCATCACGGGATGTTTGACATGGATCGACGAAGCTAAACAACGAGCAGAATCTGGCCACCTTCACTCAAGCAAATCTTTGAGTAAACTAAAGGAGGTAATTAAGTTAAGCAACCTTTATGGTGATTAATTATTTACTAATAGCTATAATTAAAGAGGCATTTTTTTCCGACTATATATTAGGTTGTTGAGCAAGTGATCAAGGGTAGTAAGAAAGAACTTGAGAAGATTCCGACGGTAATGTGTGACATTTTGAAACATTTCCAAAGCTTATTAAATCAGAGCCTCCTGAAAGATGGAAAACCGGATCAAGACAGCATAGAAAGGTTAATTAATTATCAGCTTTTATTCCATATCTAGATTTTGCACATTTTTTCATTTAGTATAATAATAAATTTAAGATATTCTGCTTAATCTCTCCTTTCTAACATTCATTTAGAAATAATTGTCTGGCAGTCTCTTTAAGAAGTGTGATACCGACCATGATGGAAAAGTAAAGCTTGATGAATTAAAGAATTTGTTACCGAAAATTGATCTAGGGGATATGCAACACAACAAAGATTGTGTGGCAGAGAAATTGATACAGCATTTTGATAAAGATAATGATCAAATGGTCGATCATAAAGAATTTGTCGATGGATTCACTGAAGTGCTAAATTAAGCTGCTCAGATGACTGAACATGTCGAAGACCATGAAAAAATCAATGAATTCCACCGGGTAAGTAACCCATCACACTTTCAATAAATAAGTAGTAAAGATTTCGCATCCATCAAAATAGGAGCCTTAAAACAAAGCACAAAAAAGTGTTATATTTACTAGTATTTTGAGCCCTCATGCCTCCAGAGAAAAATTGGAGGGTCATTTATTTATTTTTTATAGATTTAGGAGTTCTCGGTGAGCATTATCAGAAAGTGACACCACCAATTGGTAGGAAATGTCCAATCTACAAATTTGAGCTTTTCCGGTCACTGTTACACACCGTGAATTGGCCGTGCACAATCTTACGGTTGTGAACGGTTTTGTTGAGATTTTTTTTTTAATTTTTTAAACAAAACTTGAAGGGGCAACTATCCTGTAAAAAGTCAAAAAGTGACTGTTGGAGTTGATGTATTCTTCCTCATCTGAGAGGCTTTAGAGAAAAATGGAATGGTAGGGGGGGGGGGGGGGGGTGGGGAGAGAGAGAGAGAGAGAGATTGTACCTCCACTATTTGAAGATATAAAGAAAACTAACACCGCTCTGCAAGAAAAATAGGAAATTTCACCAAACTCAACACCGCACTACAAGGATGTGAAGAAGCAAAAACCAATCGAAAGAAAAAAAAATAATTACACCAGAGAGGACAAGAAAATGCAAGCTAAGAAGATCCAGAACACAACACCAAACAGACCTAACATCCTCATCACACAGAATTTGAATGCTCTCTGCCAAGTTCACTAAGACCATCTATCTTCACAGAAAAGAGGTCATTGCTAGTAGAACTAGCTTTCTGGGCAGACTTCTTAATATTCCTCTTACAAATTAATTTCAGGAAATTTCCCACTCCACCGGGATTCTCTAGCGTTAATATTTTATTCAAACTTGCTTTCTTCCTCTTTTTCCTCCTTTGCTTGACATTAAGATAAGGAGCAAGATTATCATCAACAACTTTATTTAACAATAGTCAGTTAGTTGTGCCTGTCCGTTAAAAGTTCCTTTCCCCAAACAGACTGCCCTCATTAATGTAGACCGGTTGATTTCCCCTCTTTGAATCAGCTCCTTCGAAACCAGCACCGCATTAGATGATTCACTACAGTCAATAACCTTGGAAACACCAGTCTCCTCAACCTCCGTTACCAATATCTCCATGCACAGCCACTGCTAAAGAGGGCTACCTTGGAATAATTTGTTTAACAATATTATAAATATTGATGGAGTTCTTTTGTACTTTGACGGAAAAGAACTAATTTCCTAGTCTAGAGTTTGCCGCATTGAAACTAAGCTCTTACATCCTTTTATTGATTTTATTTTATTGTATAAAACATTGATGTTGGATCTAAAAATTTGTAGATGACATGGAAAAAAGCACATGATCTGATGAAGGAGGAAAAAGAGAAAATAGGGATTAAGAATAAGTTACTATCAATATGGCCGGGTATCATAAAAGCTTCACTTCAAGTCATCTTTGGAGCAGCTATTGTGATCTTCCTTGCAAGTCCTCTGCTGGCAAATGTTCAGCACTTTTCAAAAGAAGTCGGCATTCCTTCTGTCTTCACCTCCTTTGTGGTTATTCCTTTGGCTTTAAATATTAGAATGGCAATATCAACACATTTTCCGGCTAGTAAAAAGACTGAAAAAACATCGTCTTTGACATTTTCGAAGGTTTATCTCTCTTACTCTATCACATTTAATTATATGCAAACACAAATTGCTACTGTTCCTGAATTTTCTTGCTCAATCTATAAAATGCTAGGAGAATTAACAAAAAAATTGTTGAATCATGAGAATTATGGAAAAAACAAGAAATAAAAAATACTTTAAATATTACTTTACTTTTTAAGTAGTTAGTGGAAACAATCCTAGACTTAATATATCTTTAGTAGGTAATAAATAAAGAATTCCTGTGAAAGTAAAACAAAGCATTACAAGGATGTAGGATTAACAATTAATGTACCTGATAAACAAACATGTTTATCACACATTCAGTTTCCAAAAATTACTAAGAGTTTGATTGTTATGGATGCAGATGTATGGAGAAGTGGTAATGAACAACATCCTCGGCGTATTAATCGTCTTAGCAATTATTTATTCAAGAAGTTTAACATGGAATTATTCGGCTGAAGTTGTGGTCATTTTGGTGGTTGGTCTCATAATAGGTCTATTTTCTTTCTTTCGCACCACCTACCCATTATGGGCTTGTATCTTAGCAATTTCTTTATATCCTTTGTCTATATTGCTGGTCTATTTTCTTGATTATGTTTGGGGATAGAACAAGATTGCAGCTAGATTAGATTGTCTTAGATCAGCTGCATGGGAAATCAGCAAAATAGATGTTCTAAATTGAAAATGCTTCTAGTTTATGATAGTTACACTTTCCTGCCATATCAAAGCATCTGGGGGTAATTTGATATTGTCAGTCTAACTGATCACTTATTAGTAATTGTGATTTCATGCTTTGCAAAATTCAAATGTGGTTAACTTTATGTTTGGATTGAGGGAAATAGAGGGAAAAAAATTGCTTCACAATATCAAATGGGGTTAACTTTGTATTTGGATTGAGGGAAAAAAATTTGAGGAAAAGTTAACACCTAAATAATGTGAACTACCCAAGTGTAAATGTGCTTGTGAAATCCATTTTATTTACATTTTGAGTGGTGAAGAGAACGACAACGGTGAAGAGTTGTGTGGAGAGATAATTTGGGTTCAAGTTCTTTGAGTAAAACTGGAGTTGGTTTGCTTGTACTCATTAACATCATTGTGTAGTGTTCTACAAGGAGGAAGATCAAGCAGCAGTATGATCGAGAGGTTTACTTCTACTCGATTTTTTTGTCATTTCTTTTAGTTTTTTTTTTCTTTTCAATTTTCTAATGTGATCCAATAAATAGTTGAAAGTGTCATGATGTATTGTTCTATGTGTTCGGTTAACGAGGTTAGCAATGGTCTAAATGAGTTCACTAACCTAGTTTCTTACAAAAGCAAACTAGAAAATTTTAACTATTCATTTAACATATGTACTAATTTTTCCTTTCCAAAATTATCCTCAACATTTTTCTCTTTTTCTACTGTGCATGACATGCCTTTTGATCTTCTTTGGAATTTTTGTACTACTTAATTCTTGAGTACACGTAATTCTCTGATGTAGTAACTTTTTATTTCGTTTTTGTACTTGTTGAAGCCAAAATAGTCGATGAGGACTTCCGGTATTCAATGGCCTTCAACGGAGTACTGTTGAAGGTTGGTTTGGGTGAGAGAGCTTTGGACTAGAGAACATCTTCGTATTTAGAATGCCTGTACTCTTGCAAAAAGTATCCTAGAGTTTTTGTATTCCGGGGAGGTCCTTCCAATGATTAAGTTAACAGACACTTTTTGAGGTGAATAAAGAAAGGATGTGGAGGTAAAGAGATATTTGAGAGCAGAAAAGAACTGGATTAGCACTTTTTGTTCTTCAAATGTTTTCTCCTTATACTTGGGATTTTCTCTAGTTTATACTTATTTTAGGGAGTGTATGACTGTGTTTGAGTCTTACCTTTTTCTTTTGTATAGTTTAGCCTCTCGCTCTTTCTTCTTTACTAGCTTACTTGATTACTTAGTTTAACCTCTTGCTCTTACTTGCTTACTGGCTTGCCTAGTTTAATGGTGGGAACCTTCTTATATAGGCACTAGTACGCTTTTCGTCTGACTCTCTGAAGTGCAAGACTGTATATATAGGACGTTTGTGCCTTGAGCCTCACAATAGATGGTTCTTCGTACGAGAGGATGACTTCTTTGTGAGTCATCACATCATTATGTCAGGAGGAATGGTTGCGCATACATCAGCGTAGTCAGTACGAGTCACTTTGTCACTCAAGAGTTATTAGTTCGTCACATGCCCGGTTTCTACTGGATCGTATTATTTCGGTCACATCACATGCCTCTTACTCCCCAATGGATATGAGGAGATTCCTTGGAGGAGTTCTTCTTTGTTATTCATTTAGAATCGAGTTTAGGACTTCGGTTAGGAGCTTTATTTTGAGGTGGACGGTATGTTCAGTGTCTTCACGCAATTGAAGTTGCAACTTTGAATTGACCATAAGCGAGATTGTACAAGTCTTGACTCTTGTCTTTGGTTGGTCACGGTTTGAATACGGGTTATTTGATCAAGTATTCTTTGTGATCATGTCGATGTACTTTGACATCAGTCATTCTTCTAGAGATATTTGTTGATTCGGACCTTAGACTACATCTTGGTGGAAGCATGGTCTAGGCTGTAGTTCCTCTTTTTTCTCGAGTGAACAGTGAGGTTTGTGGCCTAGTCCTACTTCGGTGGGAATTATAGGGCCGAAGTCACTACTCTATTAGGTGGGAGTCACGAACACGAGTTAGAAGGGGATGGTTTGTCTTAGCCTTTCTCTTAGGGTTTGTTTGACTAAGGCTCAAATCTTGCTTTAGTAGAGGCAACTAGGGCTATAGTTCATCTTTTGCTCGAGCAAATTGTGAGGCTTAAGAGTTGCAGTTCTGATTCAGCGGGGATTATATGACTAGTCACTTCTCTATGTGTTGACCCTCGCCCGTATTTTAATGATGGCAAAACACAACTGTTATTTAACTAACATGTTTAAACTAAGTTGTATTAAGGATCAAACACATTCAACCAAGGAACAAAGTGCAAAAACTCGAACCAAATCAAGTATCAAGTGAAGACTGAAGATCTAGAATAGGTATTAAGGTTTAGAACCAATGTAAGTCTCACTCATACATTGTATTAGCTTGTTCAATGGCTCAAACACAAAAGATTTTTCTAAAACCATTATTTTTAAAATGTTTTTAATGAAAAACAGAAGAAAAACTGGGTTGGAAGACAACCCAGTCGACTGGGTACATATACCAGTCGACTGGTATATGGGTCAGAAGGTACCCAGTCGACTGGATGAATTAACCCAGTCGACTGATACTTTGACCAGTAAGTCTCCAGTCGATTAGATGAATCAACACAGTCGACTGGTAAAATGGACAGAAAGTCCCTAGTCGACTGGATGATATATACCAGTCGACTGGATACCCAGAAGGTCTGAAAACGAGTATTTTTCAAGTGAACCCAGTCGACTGGTATCTCGACCCAATCGACTGGTAATTCAAAAATATGACCGTTGGACTCCAAATCTGAACATTTTAAAGTAAATCTTTTTCAAATTAAAGTCCTAAACGGCCATATTAATTGATTGCTATATAAACCCATTCAGTTAAGCATTCAATAACAAGCTGCAAATATTCAAAAAGAGTTGATCTCACATAATCAAGTTTTTATACTCTTGAAACACGAAAAGCTTTGAAATAATCTTGTTGAGCCATTTCTTCAAGCTTTACTTTGAAAGAGAGACATTTCTGTTGTAATACGCTTTCATTTGCTGTCTCTCTACCTTTTACTTTACACCATCTTTGTAAAGGGATTACTTCCGAGAGGAAGGGGAAACTTCCGAAAGGAAGGGGATTTTTCGGTTTAAGCAATTCCTGTAATTTGCTTGTGTACGGTTTGTGCAACACACGGCTAAGTTGTGCGACTAAGTTTTCTTAGTGGATTACTTCAAGGTGTTCCTTGAAGAGAGTGGACGTAGGGTCGGAACGAATCCGATATTACCGAACCACTATAACTGTGTTTGCATCATCTTTCCTTAAACTCTTTATTTACAGCTCATTACTTGTATTTATTTTCTGTTGCTTATTAGTTTTTATAAACTTATATTAATTCCGCGAAAAGTTTTTAAAAACCCAATTCACCCCCCCTCTTGGGTTGAAACCTCGAGCTACAATTGGTATCAGAGCCTCGTTCTCTTTATTAGGCTTAAAATCCTAGAGTTGATCCAATGGCAGCAAATAGCTACTCTGAGGGACACTCTTATACTAGACCACCATTGTTCAATGGCTCAAATTATAACTATTGGAAAAATAGAATGAAAATCTTCGTCGAAGAACAAGATTACAATCTATGGAGAATTATAGAAGAAGGACCTAAAATTCCTTCAAAAGAAATAGTTATTGGAGAGACTCTTCATACAATGCCTAAACTCAAAACTGAGTTTACTGACGAGGATTGTAGAACGATGTCTCTCAATAGTAGAGCAACAAGCATGCTACATTGTGCATTAGATATTTCTGAATATAACAAAATATCTGCATGCGTTTCTGCTAAAGAAATATGGGACAAATTGCAAGTCACATATGAAGGAACAAGTGAAGTAAAAAAGTCTAAAATTTGCATGCTAATTTCTGAGTATGAATCTTTTAAGATGTCTCCTAACGAAACCATTTTTGAAATGCACTCACGATTCACTACTATTATAAATGGTTTAAAATTGCTTGGCAAGAATATTGAGGAAGTTGAACTAACCAGAAAAATCTTAAGATCTCTGCCACCAGAATGGAAACCAAAGAGGACAGCCATTCAGGAGGCCAAAAATCTTGACAAGCTTGATGTTGAGACGCTGCTTGGGTCATTATTGACATACGAGATGGAAGAAATGACTCCCATCATCAATGATGATGAGAAGAAGAAAAAGCGAATTGCTCTCAAAGCTTCTACGAGCAACAAAGAAAAGGAATTAGAACAAGAAGCAGAGAGCAGTGAAGAGGATGGTGAAATGGATTTAATCACCAAACGATTCCATAGGTTCTTGAAGAAAAGCAAGAAACCTTACTCAAAGGATCCCACCTCAAAAAGGGAACCACTTATGTGCTATGGCTGCAAGAAGCCAGGACATATAAAAGCTGATTGTCCTGTTTCAAACAAACCATACAAGGGCTTCAAGAAGAAAGCTATGGTAGCAACTACCTGGAGCGATGACGAAGAAGATGAGTCATCAGACAAAGAAATCGGATACGAGAAAATTGCCAACCTTTGTTTGATGGCAATTGATGATGAAAGTGAGGTAACATCTTCTCCCTCTTCAAAAAATAATATTGTTACTAGTAGTGAAGAACTGCTAGAAGTCATAAATGAAATGCATGAAGAATTAAAGAAATTTGATTCTAGAAATTCTGTTCTTAAGAAAGAAGTATCATCTCTTTCTAAAGAAATGATAATTCTTAGAGAAGAAAAAGAAAAATTATCATCTTTACTGTATGATTCGTCTCAAGATTTTCTTAAAGATGAAAATGAGAATTTGAAAAATAAAATTTCTGAATTAAACAGCACTATATCTAGACTTATGCTGGGTAAAGAAAAACTTGATGAAGTGCTTTCTTCCCAAAGATTAAGTGGAGAAAAATCTGGTGTAGGATATTCTCCATTGGGAAAACAAAAAACAAAAGAGAGCTTATTCATGAAAGCCTCTTGTGTAGATGGAGCTTCTACTTCAAAAGCTCCTAGCATTGTTAAAAGCACTCCTTCGATAAATGCTAGGAAGTCTAGAAACTTAAATGATCATACTAAATTGAAGCATTCTAAAAATACTCATGCTTATATGTATGCTCATTCTAGAAATGCTCATACACATCCTAGAAATAATTATCATGCTCATTCTAGGAACAATGTGTATAATCAAAGAATGCATTATGCTCGTGCTCATCCTAGGAATTATCATAATGGGTATCCTAGAATGCATCATCATACTCTTTATAAAAATGACATGAATTTTCATACTCTTTATCATAGAAACATGTATCCTAGGAACTATTATCCTAAGGTTTATAGGAATTCACATGTAAGACATCCTAGAAATTTCTATGACTATCATGCTAGGACTGTGCATCATCAACTTGTTCATAGAGCACCTCATATTAAGAAAGTATGGGTCCCAAAAGGAACCGTATTTTTCAGGACTAACCCCAAAGGACCCAAGAAATTTTGGGTACCTAAAAGTGCTATCGTATATCCTTGTGTGATGTAGATTTGTCTTCATACCAAGGAGAAAGGTAACTATTGGTACCTTGATATCGGTTGCTCGAAGCATATGACCGGTGATAAAAGTGTATTCAAGGAGCTAACTCTAAGAGATGGTGGACTTGTGACCATTGGAGACAATACTAAAATAAAGATCATCGGGCATGGAAAAGTCGGTAATGATTTCTCAACCTTAGATAATGTATTGCTAGTATAAGGTCCTAAGCCAAATTTACTTAGCATTAGTCAATTATGTGACAAAGGATATAAAGTCACATTTGAGACCTCTCATTGTCTAGTTATAGACATCAAGAGCAACAAGATCAAATTCATTGGCCATAGACATGAAAATGTCTATATAGTTGATTTGAAATCCTTGCATTCCGATAATGAAAAATGTTTTCCTGCTTTTAGTGAAAATCAATGGCTATGGCATAGAAGGCTTGGTCATGTAAACATGAATTTGCTAAAAATTGTTTCAAGAAAAGATTTAGTTATTGGACTTCCTAAAATCAATTTTGAGAAAGACAAAATTTGCAATGCTTGTCAAATGGGAAAACAATCTAGGATAACTTTTAAAGCAAATAATGTAGTCTCAACTACTAGACCTTTGAAACTTTTGCATATGGACTTATTTGGTCCAATTAGTACTATTAGTCTAGGTGGCCATCAATATGCTCTTGTTATTGTTGATGACTATTCAAGATACACCTTTGTTATTTTTATTGCTTATAAGGATGAAGCTTTCAAAGAATATGAAAAGTTTTGCAAAAAGGTACAAAATGAAAAATGAATTTGTATTTCAAGCATAAGAAGTGATCATAGCAAAGAATTTGAAAATCAAAGCTTTTCAAAATTTTGTGACGAAAATGAAATTAATCACAACTTTTTAGCTCCTAGAACTCCTCAACAAAATAGAGTTGTTGAGAGGAAAAATAGAGTTCTAGAAGAATTTTCAAGAACAATGCTTTGTGAAAATAATTTACCAAAATATTTTTGGGCTGAAGCCGTGAATACTTCTTGCTATATTTTAAATAGAATTTTGATAAGGCCCTTGCTTGATAAAACACCATATGAACTATGGAAAGGGAGAAAGCCAAATATTTCCTATTTTCATGCCTTTGGTAGTAAGTGCTTCATCTTAAATAACAATAAAACTAACTTGGGTAAATTTGATTCTAAGACCGATGAAGGGATATTTTTAGGATATTCAACTACTAGTAAGGCTTATAGAGTTTTCAATAAGAGAACTCTAGTAGTAGAAGAATCTGTGCATGTAACTATTGATGAATCTAACCCAATGAGTAGTGGAGAAGTTTCCTTTAAAGATGATGCAGATTTTATTCCAAGAATGGAAACTCCTACTCCCATTGTTGACCCAAAAGAGAGTTCTCCTCAAACAAATGAAGAGATGACAACTCCCAATTTGGACCAACCATCCTCAAGTCAACAAGAGGAAAATCTACCCAAGGATTGGAGGTATGTAAATCATCATCCAATTGATCAAGTAATTGGTGATCCTTCACAAGGGGTAAGAACTCGCTCTTCCATTAGAAATATTTGCAATTTTGTAGCTTATTTGTCTCAAGTAGAACCTAAGACATTTATAGAAGCTGAAAAAGATAATGATTGGATAATTGCAATGCAGGAAGAGATAAATCAATTTGAGAGAAACAATGTTTGGAAACTGGTTCCGAGACCTAAAGATCATTCAATTATTGGAACTAAATGGGTATATAGAAATAAAATGGATGAAAATGGTATAGTAACTAGAAATAAGGCTAGACTAGTTGCTAAGGGATATAACCAAGAGGAAGGAATAGATTTTGATGAAACCTATGCTCCCGTAGCTAGATTAGAAGCTATTCGAATGTTATTAGCCTTTGCATGCTTTAATAAATTCAAGCTATTTAAAATGGATGGGAAAAGTGCATTTTTAAATGGATTTATAGAAGAAGAGGTTTATGTTGAACAACCTCTTGGATTTGAAAATCCTAGTCTTCCAAATCATGTCTATAAACTTTCTAAAGCTCTATATGGGTTGAAGCAAGCTCCAAGAGCATGGTATGAAAGATTAAGTAAATTTTTGATTGATAATGATTTTGTAAGAGGTAAAATAGACACAACTCTCTTCACAAAAACTCACAAGAATGACACTTTGATAGTTCAAATATATGTTGATGATATTATATTTGGTGCTACTAATGAATCTATGTGTCAAGAGTTTGCAAAGTGCATGCAAGGTGAATTTGAAATGAGCATGATGGGAGAACTTACCTACTTCCTTGGACTGCAAATCAAGCAACTAAAAAGAGGTATCTTCATCAATCAACAAAAGTACATCAAAGATCTACTAAAAAGGTTCGAGATGGAAAGCTCAAAGCCAATTGGAATGCCTATGAGCACAACTACCAAACTTGATCTTGATGAAGGAGGTAAAACTGTAGATTCTAAATATTATAGAAGCATGATAGGTGCTTTACTATATTTGACTACAAGTAGACCTGATATAATGTTCAGTGTATGCATGTGTGCTAGATTTCAGTCTAATCCTAAGGAATCACATGTAGTTGCAGTAAAAAGAATCCTTAGATATCTACAAGGGACCCAGACCATAGGATTATGGTATTCTAAAGAATCATCTTTTGAGCTAGTAGGATATTCAAATGCTGATTTTGCTTGATGTAGGTTAGATAGAAAGAGCACAAGTGGAACATGCCAATTCTTAGGTGCTATGTTAACTTCTTGGTTCTCAAAGAAACAGAATTCCGTTGCACTATCAACCGCTGAGGCGGAATATGTAGCAGCTGGCAGTTGTTGTGCCCAAGTATTATGGATGAAACAACAACTAGAAGACTATGGCATGAGTCTAAAAAATATTCCTATATTTTGTGATAATACTAGTGCCATCAACCTAACCAAAAATCCTATTCAGCACTCTAGAACCAAGCATATAGAGATTAAACATCATTTCCTAAGAGATCATGCTCAAAAAGGTGATATAATATTAGAATTCATACCTTCAGAAGATCAAATTGCTGATATTCTTACGAAACCCTTAAGTGAAGCTAGTTTTTGTAAGATTAGAATGTTGATGGGATTGCTTGATTTTGATAAACTGATTGTTTGATTGCATCTCATTTCATCATTTACAAGTTTGACATTGAGTGATAGAGTATTAATCCATGTTTAATTATTCCCCACTCAAAAATGTCATAGATAAACAAAATCGTGCTAAAAAAATTTAGGACTGGAAATTTTACTTAGGATCTAGTCGACTGGTAAATGTGCCCCAGTCGACTGGTAAGTCTCTGCCTGATCTTCCAGTCGACTGGTAATTTTGACCCAGTCGACTGGTAATTCTCTGCCAAATATTCCAGATGACTGGGAAGTCTTCTCTAGTCGTCTATAAGATCAAATCCTGTTTGGAGTCAATTTTTTGAAAAATCCTTGTCCTCCAGTCGACTGGTAAAGATAACCCAGTCGACTGGTAACTCACTGCCAGTTTACCCAGTCGACTGGTAAAGAAACTGTTCATCTTTTCAAAGGGACCCAGTCGATTGGTATCGCGATTCTATAAAAGGGACTGTTCATTTTCGCCATTTTTACGCCATTTTCAAAGAGCCCAAGCTTTCTCTCTCTAGAAAAATTCATCATTTTGATCCAAAAACCATCCAAATCCCTTCTAAACACACCGATCTACACATTCCTAAAGAGATTTTTAACTTTCTACGGTTAAAATCTCTCATTTTTACCAAAATCATTTTTTCCAAAAACTCCAGATTTTTTCAAAATGAGTGACAAAATCCGTATTAAACTCACAACAAGTGGACCTAATGCGCCTAAAAAGCCAAGGTCTTCAAAACCTTCGGCTTCAGAGTCGAAAAGGAAGGGAGCAGCAGGCTCATCCAGCAAGGAGCCCAGAACAGAGCTGGAGCAGACTTTGTTTTACAGCCCAGCGGCTCATAAGAGGTATAATTCAATAATCCGTCACAAGAAAATCATGACGGGTAGAGTGGTTGATTTCGACTCTATTCGTCATGGTAATTTTGATATTCTACCAGCCTTTGAGGCAATAAATCTGACCCCACTGGTCAGAATTCATGAAAAGTATTACCCGCAACTGATTCACCAGTTCTATGCGAACTTGGTGAAACCCAGTCATCTGGCTCTGAGATTCAGAACTAGAGTTAGCGGTGTGGAGTTTGAGGTCAACACTGACCTCTTGATGAGCATTCTGAGAATCCCTATAAGGGGGGTTCAATGGAAACTGGATGGATGGCCAGACAACTTTGAAGTTGAGGAGGCCTGTCGGATAGTCAGGGGCGACCCTAACTATGTGTACAGACCCACTACATTTCACACATGTAGTGACTTGCCCCTCGACTCAAAGATGTTTCAGTTGATTGTCAGTTGGACCATCCACCCGAGACTCGGGAGTCGAGGATATTTATCTAAAATAGATAAGGTATTGATTTGGTGCCTAAAATCTGGGCACCACTTCAATATATATCCTCTGCTGCTCGCCAACATGATAAACGGTGAAGCAAACGACTCCGGGTGTCTTCCTTATGGGATGCTCATTACACTTATCCTCCAGCACTTTCAGGTACCTTTGCCTGCCTCCGAGGCTCAGGATATCGGATTGACGGACATCATCAACATCTCATCTCTGAAAAAGATGGGATGTACTGTTCGTGAAGGATTCCTCTATCCAAAGGTCGGAAAACGCCTAAGGATCCGAGAGGATGCGAGTGACAGTGATGAGGATGCTGATACGGCTGCTGAGATAGAGACGGATACCCGAGTAACTCCCATTGGTGACTTGAGTACCGGCCAGACTGGTTATGGTGACATCCTACGAGCTATCACGAGTCTTCAGATGACGATGGAGTCCGGTTTTCAGTCCATGCAGTCTGATTACCAGAGACTGAGCTCCTCCATAGACCACCTACGGGACGACTTCGAGTTACATCGAGAGCACACCAAGGGTTCCCTAGCTAAGATTAGGGAACTTCTTCGTGACAGCTCGGACTCTCCCGCACCTTGAGTCTCTATCTTTTATCTGTACTTAGCGCTTTTCCAGTTCTTATCACATAGCACGGACATCTCATGTACTATTTTTTTCTTAGTTATGGCTCTATGAAGCCCTGCTTGTATTAACTTTTTCTCTATGATGATGTATTACTATTAGCCATATTTCTTGTATTTATTTATGCTATTTGTAATATGTTAGCACTGTTTTAAAACTCTGTTTGGTCACTAAAACTGTTATAAAATGCTTATACGCTTGAAAAACTTTCGGTTCTTCCCGGGAAGGCTTTCGAAATTTGAATGAAGCCAAATCTTCGCGTATAACTTTTTTTTCTTATACTCTATTTGACTATATTGGCTAAGTAGCTTATTTTTTATGTTATGCCCCCTTTAGTTACTGTTGTCAAAACGGGGGAGAAAAATGAGAAAAACGAGAAAATCTAAGTAAAACGCAACCAATGCATAGATTTAGAGGGAGCATTGCTCCATAACTTTGTTAAAATGTTTATTGATTGGTTGAGTTTGATTCTGGATTGGTTGAAAGAAATATAAACTGTGTTTGCTTGTTTACAGGGTGGTTTTACTCGAAAAACAGAGGAGACTCTGTCCAAATTTTTGTAAAATCCTATCACTTAGTTTTTAAAACTGTTTTTACATTATTAGTTTTGTCATCATCAAAAAGGGGGAGATTGTTGACCCTCACCCGTATTTTAATGATGGCAAAATACAACTGTTATTTAACTAACATGTTTAAATTAAGTTGTATTAAGGATCAAACGCATTCAACCAAGGAACAAAGTGCAAAAACTCGAACCAAATCAAGTATCAAGTGAAGATTGAAGATCTAGAATAGGTCTTAAGGTTTAGAATCAATGTAAGTCTCACTCATACATTGTATTAGCTTGTTCAATGGCTTAAACATATAAGGTTTTTCTAAAACCATTATTTTTAAAATGTTTTTGATGAAAAACAGAAGAAAAACTGGGTTGGAAGACAACCCAGTCGACTGGGTACATATAACAGTCGACTGGTATATGGGTCAGAAGGTACCCAGTCGACTGGATGAATTAACCCAGTCGACTGGTACTTTGACCAGTAAGTCTCCAGTCGACTGGATGAATCAACACAGTCGACTGGTAAAATGGACAGAAAGTCCCCAGTCGACTGGATGATATATACCAGTCGACTGGATACCCAGAAGGTCTGAAAACGAGTATTTTTCAAGTGAACCCAGTCGATTGGTATCTCGACCCAGTTGACTGGTAATTCAAAAATATGACCGGTGGACTCCAAATTTGAACGTTTTAAAGTAAATCTTTTTCAAATTAAAGTCTTAAACGGTCATATTAATTGATTGCTATATAAACCCATTCAGTTAAGCATTCAATAACAAGCTGCAAATATTCAAAAAGAGTTGATCTCACATAATTAAGTTTTTATTCTCTTGAAACACAAAAAGCTTTGAAATAATCTTGTTGAACCATTTCTTCAAGCTTTACTTTGAAAGAGAGACATTTCTGTTGTAATAAGCTTTCATTTGCTGTCTCTCTACCTTTTACTTTACACCATCTTTGTAAAGGGATTACTTTCGAGAGGAAGGGGAAACTTGCGAAAGGAAGGGGATTTTTCGGTTTAAGCAATTCCTGTAATTTGCTTGTGTACGGTTTGTGCAACACTCGGCTAAGTTGTGCGACTGAGTTTTCTTAGTGGATTACTTCAAGGTGTTCCTTGAAGAGAGTGGACATAGGGTCGGAACGAATCCGATATTGCCGAACCACTATAACTGTGTTTGCATCCTCTTTCCTTAAACTCTTTATTTACAGCTCATTACTTGTATTTATTATCTGTTGCTTATTAGTTTTTATAAACTTATATTAATTCTGCGAAAAGTTTTTAAAAACCCAATTCACCCCCCTCTTGGGTTGAAACCTCGAGCTACACTATGATAGTGAGAATCACAGGCTGAAAATCTTCAAATCTTTTCGACAATTCCTGTTGGATTGGAGTGGAATTGTGAGACTGAAGTCTTGATTCCTCTTTAAATAGGATGGAGCTCTATAGTTGCAGAGACCTTGGTTCTATGTAGGTGGGAATTGAACGACTGAAATTAGGACTCCACTATCGTAGGAATTGTTGATTATGGTCAAATCTTGAAGAGGAGCGAGGTGATTATCGTAATTCTTATTGACTAGAGAGGAACTATATAGATTTGGGAGTGCCTAGTTCCATGTTAGGAGGAGTTATTGACTATGTAGTCTTTATACATGGTTGAAGTCGCTATCCCTGTTCGATTAGGGATCGTTAGATTGAAGTCACGATTCTTAGCTGATTTGAGGTGGGATTTTATAGCTACGGGAGCCTTTAACCCCAACTTCGGTTGAGATCTTATCAGTTGAAGTCTATCTTCTTGTTGATCCAAGGTAGAGTGGAGTGGCTTCGGAAGCAGTAATCCCACACTACTAGGAATTTGGGTGATTGAAACTGTACTTTCTCTTGGTCAAGAATAGTATGACTAAAACCTTATTCTTTGTTAGGGTTGTGCGATTGAAGTTTTCAACTCTCTTGATCTGGGTTGGGATTGTAAGGTTTTGGAATCCATGATCCTATATTGGAAGGAGTCTTTGATTAGAGTCTGTCCCTGCTTTTGGTCGTGTGGAATAATGAGGCTTTGGAAGCTATAGTTCCTTTTATGGAGGATTTGTATAGTTGAGACCTCGATTACCACTTTAGTGGGAGTGTAATTGGAGTTGTAATTCCTTTTCTACTTGGGTAGAACTATGAGGCCTTTAAAGCCATGATCATACTTAGGCGAAAATTGTATAACTAGAGCCACAACTATGCTATATTAGGAATTATAGAGCGAGAGTTTTGATCCTTTAAGTGGGGTTTTCGATTCGAGCCTTAATTCTTTTTTAAACTTAATGGAATAGTGTGACCATGGAGGCCTTGATTCCATATAGGTGGGAATTGTGGGGCTATGGTCGTGCTCCCTCATTTACGGGAGTTGCATAACTAAAGTCATGATTTCTTATCTACTAGTCGAAGTGGGGTCGTGTGGCTTTGGTAGTCCCTAGCTCCACGTTGAGAGGAATTTCTGACCGTAGTTAACTCTTGAAGATGTAGAACTTTGTTTTTGAACGAATTTTGGTATGATTGGGTTTGTGCCCTTCCTTTGGAAGTTTGAGCTTCGTATGTGCCCTTATTCTTTGGGCTTGATCTTGCTGGGTCTGTTAGAGCGGTCTGTTTGATGCTTTTTGAGCCCACGTGCCTATGATGAGACGTTTCGCTTTCTAAGGCGCCATTATGAGCTGTTGCGTTTAATGATTGTACGCTTCAGCAGCTCGAGGTACCTTTGTCAGCATGAAAGGCGCATTAACCCACACGTCATTAGTAATGGTTAGCTTGACAGAAGCTATTTAAAGGACCTTTAGCCCCTGATTTCCATCTTATTTTCTTATTTTGGCATTTCATAACCTTTCATTGTTAATTCTCTTGTGTTCTTTTTGTCATCCTTGTGAGTTTCTTTCTCTGAGTCCTTCAAGTCAATATACTTTTCTTTGCACCATAGTAAGCTTTTTTCTTTCTTGCCTTTTTTTCGTTATGTTTACTTTTAGAACCAGTAGGTCTAGGAAAGTGAAGACCAATGAGAGGGAGGTTACTACCGAGAGTGGGTAGGCAGTAACCCTTGTGAGTTGGGATTTTTAGGCTAGGGGGATTCCTAGTGAGATTTTGAAGAATGATTTAGAGTCCATACCCATTGGGTTCTTCTTCTTTCCTGGTGGAGAGTTAGGTGTCATGATCCTGATAAGAGGGCTTGTGCCCCTTTGAAAGATGATGTGCCATACTCTCTTTGTAGCTACTTCGACCACATGAAGGCGGGGTTGAGGTTTCCAATGGATCATGATGTTAGAGAGATTATCAATTTTTGTGGTGTATGCCTTGCCCATATATCCCCCAAATGGGATGCGGTGTGTCATTGGGTTCATACTGGAATTGAGAAAATACGATGGACACAATAGGGGGGCGAAAGGTCAGCTGTACGGATGTTCAGATGGGTTTATACCTTGATGAAATATGTCGATTTTGACTGGTTCAAGTTCTACCTAAGGAGTCAGAGGAAAATTATGGACACTCATTCCTCGATTAAGGGATGAAAAGAACTATTCTTTTTCATAGAGAGGCTAGAATCTCATCAGGTTCTATTAGAGTGGAGCTTTGAGGAGATACGTGATTAGAAAGAACCATCCTTACGTGATGAAATGCGGTGAGCAGTCACTAAGGTCTTGAAAACCAAGGTCAAGTTGACTGTCAAGGACCTTTAAGATGAGCTATTGCTGAGGACCTAGTATTTTAACTTGCACCTTGCTCAGTCTCCTGCTGGTAGTGGAGAGCAATTATGTTTCTTTTTCTTTTTTTTATTCTTATCTATTGGTCTATGAGGTGTTGCTTTTTTTGTTTGCAAAAGACTCCATGTTCAGTCAAGCCAAAGTCATTAGGATAGCTAAACAGGAGAAAAGGGCCAAAATTGTTAACCCTTTTTCTGATGAGTGATCTAGGAGGAAGAAGGCTATAGTAGAGAAGTCTCTAACTCTCTATGTTGAAGTCAAGCTCGAGGCTGATGAGGTTACTATCCAACTGGCTGAGAAGGAGCAAGCCAAGGTCTGACCTATCGAGGTGCAGCGGATTGAGGTACTCTCCTCTGAGGAGAAGATGCCTGAGGAGTAGGTTCAGGGGTTTTAGGTGCGAGCTGCTGTTGATAGGTTTTTAATCTCTAGCTTTGCATCTCCCACCCTTGAGAACTCCACTCCCGTTCTTAAGGGTTCCTCTACAGCCCTTGAGAACTCTGATCCTGTTCTTGGAGCTTCTTTTTCTGCACAGTGAGACTCCGCCCATGCTGCTGACTTGAGTTTGGAGACTTACCGCACGAACTAGGAAATGAGGCCTTCAGACTAAACTTTCAGTAGCGTGGACAGTGTTCGTTAATTGTTTGGAGGTTTTGTCCATACTGTAGATGCTGACTTGATGAAGTCCATGATTTCTCATGTAAAATCCTCATCCTTGGGGTAAAGGTAATTTGATAATCTTGTAACTCGTTTTTCATCATGTATATATATACAAATTTATTTAAACTCAAGTTTGAAGCAATTTTGAGATAAAAATTTGAAAATATACTAAAAAATGAGTTAGAATGCGTAGATGTGTTTAAAAAATGAAGTTTTAAGTCATCAAGAAGGTAACAATCAACTAGGTAGTCGACTGGTAACTTAAGGGTAGTTGATTGGTAAACTATATGGGCGGTCTACTAGTAATCTAGAGGCAATCGACTGGTAACCTACGGGCAATTGACTGGTAAGTAAAATTTTTGCATATAAAAGCTTTTTTGACAACTAAAACTTGTTCTTCTTTCATTTAAACTCTTTTTTCTTAAACTCTTTTTTCTCTCTAACACTCTTGAAGAATTAGACGAAAGATTTGAGGTTTTCATAAACGATTGTCAAACTGATCGTTCAAGAATTGATTTCAAGGAATTTCAGCTAAAATTTCGTGAAGGTAATCTTTTCTTCTTTTGTTCTTTTCATATAGACATTGTGATTACAAGAGTTTTAAACCTCAAATTCTTCTTAAATAAGTTTGGATTTTGATTCAAGATGAAGGAAAATAATTCAACCCCTTTGATTTTGAAACTAGAGGCACCTTAGGAGAAGCAAACCCGAGTAATCATGACTTGTGAAGAATATTTGTTGAAGTTCAGGTGAGTTTGTACTTTCAAACTGTATATAAATTCTCATTTGCTTTTTATATGATAAAATTGTGTTTTGTACTTGAATTTATGAACTATTTGAGAAAAAGATAAATATGTACAATTGAAACGATTTACGAGGAAATATAACTTTTTATCTCTGATTTAATATGATTGATCATTTTTTTAAATGATTTACGAAAAGAGTTGTATATATTGAAATAAAATGTTTATGCGATATTTTGAGTATAAAAAGAGTTGAGAATGGAATTTGTTATTGAAATGATGAGAATGGGCTTGGTATTGATGTTGTAATAATACACAAAAATGTCTTGCTAGATGGAGACATTTATTTTATTGTCTTATGTACGTATCCTGCTGGATAGGGATACGAGTATACTGCTGGATGGGGATACAAGATAATAAAAAAAGTGTGCCTTAGAGATTACTCCGCCCTTAGCTACAATATAATTTTGTATCCGGGTACTGTCCTGTTGGATGGGAACTTATGATTCTTGCTGGATGAGGACATTATCATATGTATCCTCTTGAATAGGGATACAAGATGATAAAATATATGTATATATTGATGATTTGATTACTTATGAGATTTGAGATGATGAAAAAGAATATTTAACGATTTTAAGTATCGATTTATGATGATTGATTCAAAATGATGAATAATGAATTTTATTTGGATTAAATTAAAAGTTTATATTTTAAATGTTTCCCAAATATGTTTATATGTTTTTACATAACAAATGTGATTTCTTGATGTATGAGAATTTAATTTTTGGTAGCTTAAACTCATATCAGCTTTAACAGCTGACTGGTCATTTCTATGTTGGTATGGTCAGGTTTCGAGGAGTGTTAGATATCATTTTTCACATCAGGAGTGTTAAATGTTTTTTTTTTCCCAATCAAAAGCGTCTTCTAGTTTAGGTGGTATCTTTGGCATCCGCTCCTAGATATCATTTTTCACATCAGGAGTGTAAAATGTTTTTTTTTCCCCATCAGGAGCATCTTCTAGTTTAGGTGGTATCTTTGGCATCCCCTCCTTAGGTTGTTGTGTATTGTAATTATTTTTTGGTTATATTGTAAGAGTTGGATAAATTTGAATATGGATTGTACATATATCATTTATTCATAAATGAAAAGGGAAAAGTTGAGATTTTTATTAAGATAATTGTTAATGATGAAAACGAGAAAATAGACTCCTAGTAAAATAAAATAATTAATTTGATTGTACGTAATTGACTCATGAGGATAACTTATGGGTTTGAGTCATGACAATTTTTGGTGTCGGAGCTATTGGCCTTAAGATTTTGTAGACTTTTAAATATAGTTGAAGAAAAATATTTGGGTTAGTAATAAATTTTTTTTATGCCTATAGGATTTATGTGGATACCATCCAGAGGATGAGTGATAGGTGCTTAAATATTCATATTTAAGCCCCTTAATTTACATTTGTTAAGTCATAGTTTATGTTAATTTAGTCCAGTTTATTTCATTTCTATGTTTCACATGCTTTTATAGGGTCTTGGAGAAAAAGAAGCATTTTTGGCACCTAAAGGAAGAAATCTGAAAATCCTGGAGCAGCTGCTGGCTAAAGTGCGATCGAGCGCACTATTGTGTACGATCGAGCGCATAAGCGCTCGTGCGCACACAAGAAGGATCGAGCACACAACCAATGCGATCGATCGCACATGTACGAGCGTGAACAGTAAAACAGCAGAACCAGTTTTGGAAATAGAAGAGGTTTTGCGTTTTAGGAAGTGTAGGGTTTCCAGAGTCTTCTAGGGTTATTCAAACCCTATAAATACACCTGTAAACACACACAAAAGACATCGCTTCTTTTATCTTTTGCTTAGCTCGGAGTTGTAAGCTTTGGAGAGGATTGACAACCCGTCTCCACAGTATTCTTCGGGTTTTATATTTTATGTTTAGTTTATGTTATGATGCTTATCTTAGACAACATGTGTAACTAACTCTTTATAGGGCTCGATTGAAGCCCTAGTTATGCTTTCCTATATATACATTCATTGATTATCTTTGCAATAGCCTTCATTATGATGCTTAACTTGATTAATTCCTGTGTTTATTTACATTCCTCATATGTGTATGTCTGATCAATATGTATATATGGTATGGATTAGTTAGTTAGACCAATTTGGATGACCGAGTCCTGGGCCTAACAATGGTAATAAAACATATCCACACCAGATTCTTGGATTAATCAACATGGGAAACCGGGAGTAGATACCATGCCCTAGGTCTCATGTGATTGTCGATTTCCATAAATCTTATGCTTTCTTAAAGAACAACTCAGTAGATACTATGCTAAATCCCTTAAGAAAGAAAAGAGTTAGAGTAGATACCATGCCTAACTCGGTGCTTAGGAAAATCAATAGCTTAAGGAGTAGATACCATGCCCTTAGGTTGGCAACCATTAGGTATTCATGATAAGACTAGTGCGTTGACATATTACTTGTTGGGAAGTATAATTAGAGGTGGATATCAAAGCTCTATGTCCTTATTATTATTAAAATCATACTCAACTGTTATTTCTATCTTTTTTTATTGAGAAACTGATTTTAAAACCGAAATTCACCAATTCCTGTGGAAATGATCTCGCACTTGCACACTATGCTACTATTGACCTTGTGCACTTGCAAGTAAAACTGTACGGTTATTTACTTATTTATTTAGGTAGATAAACACGCAACAAGTTTTTGGCACCGTTGTTGGGGATTGTGCTTAAATTTCCTTTTAGAATTACTTTCGTTTAATCATCATTATTCTATTTTACTTTAATTTTTCTAAAAAAAAAATTTAGTTTATGTTTTTCACCTTTATTTTTATTCTTCATCAAACCCTAATTGATTTCCTTTCTGTTTCAAGCACATCAAACCCTAATCACACTTTCTGTGATACTTGCGATCGAGTGCACCTCTTATGCGATCGAGTGCAATTAGGGCAGAAAGTTACCCGAGCAGCAAAGTAGAGCTGCTGCATTGAAGCTGGTTTACCTGATTTATGCATAGACTTCGATCCCGACATCTAACATTCTTTCCTCTCGATCCCTAGCTGGAGTGGACCATCTGAAAAAAGCTTCGGAGCAACTTCGAGGAGAACAACGAAGAATCCGAGAACAAAGCACCAATTGCGGAACAGCTCGAAAACCAGCAACCACCTGCACGAGTACTGATGAAGCAATCCTTCATCCCACAGAACATTGATCAGCCATTATGTATTGCATATCAACCTGAGGCGGCAGGAAACTATTACATATCTCCACAAATATTGAATGCTTTGACTCACTTTAGAGGTACTCCTAATGAGTATCCACATTTTCACCTTTGAGAATTCTTCAACCTTTGCAAGTTCCAGCACATCCAAGGCCTATACCAAGAAGGAATAAGGTTAATTCTGTTCCCTTTTTCCTTAAAAGATAATGCTAAATTATGGTATAATTCTTTGCCTACAGTTTCTATCCACACTTGGGAGGAGTTGGCTAGCAAATTCCAAAGGAAGTGTTTCCCAGCTTATAAGACGAGGCAAATGAGGAAGGAGATTCAGTCCTTCCAACAAAAGGATGGGGACCTCTTCTTCGAAGCGTGGGGACACTTCAACGAGCTGCTACTCAAATGCCTACATCACAACCTACCTCAAGATGAATTGATACAAGCTTTTTATGAAGGTTTGAGTGATACTAACAAAAGTATTATTTATTCAGGTTGTGGAGGAGTGCTGATGGAGAAAAACAGCGAAGAAGCTATGGAGCTCTTCGAAACCCTAAACGAACACACTCAGTAGTTCTCTTCTTGAGGTAGACATGTAACCAAGAGTAAGGGTATGTATGAGGTAAATTTAAATGGAGGATCTTCTCCTCAAATAGCTGCTGTGGAGAGGAAACTAGACCTGTTGGTTAAAGCCATGGCTGTTCAGAATGCCTCATCTAGCTTATCAGCTACATCACTCCAGGTATATGCGATATGTTCCCAATTTGATCATAATACTGATACTTGTCATTTGTATTCATCTGCAGATCCGAAACAAGCAAATTACGTGGGACCTAACAATTATCCATCAAAGAACAACCCATATGCAAACACTTACAACCCTAGATGGCAAAACCACCCGAATTTATCTTGGAACAACAATTAAAATACCTTTAACCAGCAAAGGCAGCAACGAAACTCCCAACCAGCAGCCCATACTACCCTCGAACCAAAGAAAAATGACCTCGAAAGTCTTGTGAGACAATTGGCCACTCAGCAGCAGCAATTAATGACTTCACAAGATCAGTTCATGGCGGATGAAAGGCAATTCCAGACTGAACTAAGACAAACTACAGCAAAGCATGAACAAGCCATACAACGGCTAAAGGTACAAATGGGACAACTGGCTAAAGAGCTAAGTAGCAGAAAGCAAGGTGAACTTCCAGCTCAAACACTACCTAACTCGGGGGGGGGGGGGGGGGGGGGCATCAACAACTGAAGGCTGTCACAACCTTGAGAAATGGCAAAGTGATAGGGTCCGACAAGTCTGCAACAGCTTCTAAAGAGAAACCATCGGCATCAGGGGTAAGTGAAACAGAGAAGGTGAATGCTCCACCCTTCCCACAAAGGTTAGTAAAACAAAAAAAAGACAATAAATTGATTAATATTTTTAAAACCTTACGGAAAGTTGAAATTAACATTCCTTTATTAGATGCAATTAAACAAATTCTTGCTTATGCTAAATTTTTGAAAGATTGTTGCACTGATAAAAGAAAGTTTCAGGAGCATGAAACAGTGGCTCTAACTGAAGAGGTAAGTGCGGTATTATTAAGAAAACTACCACCAAAGCTACAAGATTCGAGTAGTTTTACTATTCTTTGCAAGATAGGTGACCAATTTTTTGAGCGTGCACTATTGGATCTAGGAGTAAGTGTCAATTTGCTACCATACACAGTAGTTGAAAAGCTAGGTTTAGAGGAGCTTCAACCAACCTCCATCACTTTGTAATTGGTAGATAGAAGCATTAAAAGACCTAGAGGTATACTTGAGGATGTCTTGGTAAAAGTAGGTGAGTTTATTTTGCCTACCGATTTCATTGTGTTAGATATGGAAGAATGCCCTATGCCATTACCTCTGCCCATCATCGTAGGAAGACCCTTTATGAGAACTACTGATACAATCATTAATGTGAAAAAGGGTATTGTAAGTATAACGGTAAATGGTGAGACAATAGAATTTAAGATATTTGATGCACCGAAATTACCCCAAGATGATAATGATGATGAATGTTTTAATAAATGTATGATGTAAAGTGTTGTTGAATAAGTTTTTCATGTCCATCACACTGATTCATTGGAGGCCACCCTCACCCATAGCTTCATAAGTTCGGATATTAAGCAGAATCTGAAGATATTACTGATGACATCTTTGAAACTGTGCACCTTCCTGAAGTATATCCTATGCATCCAAAACCGAGTGATACGAAGAAGTTGTATTTGAATAAACTGGAACAATTGAGTCTTGATGACTATGTAGCACCACCAAGAGCACTTGAGCCACATGCAGTGGGCTTTAAGTACTCCTTGCCAAAAGACTAAAGTTACAGCTACAATAGAGCGCGCTTGAGCAGTTCAGACTTTGATAAACATGTAGCTCAAGCACCTCTATTGAGATCAGTGGTACTGAGGCCACTGAGTACGCACTTTTTGCCACAAGTTCAATTGAGCGCACTTGGGGCAGAAAGTCACGTGTTGGTTATAAAACATACTTCCACATTCCCCTCACCATACGCCCAATCGCACTCTCTCTTTCTGTCTCTCGCACTCACGGTCACCAGTACCTTTTCAACTGCACCACCTAAATACTAGCAGTGAGAGCGATACCCCGTTTTGCTGAAGACATAAAACTTAGCACTCATGGGAGGCACCCCACAGCATATCTTTTTTATTTTTCTTTTTTGTATTGTCTTTAATTTATAGTTAGTATATATTGTTTCGTATTAGTATTCCTTGTTTTTCGGTTTTATGTTTGTTTTTCTTTTTCCAGGACAGAGTGAGTGCATCCAGTTGAAGTTTGGGGGCGTGCTACGAGCTATGCCTGCCATATAATTCTCCATCTCCCAGGTCAGATCCTTCCATACTATTCACACATTGAGGACAATGAGAAATTTAAGTTTGGGGGTATGGGGAACACACTCACAAACACCCACTATGTCCCAAATTTTTGTTTTTTTTATAGATGAATGAATGTTTATACTATTCTAAAATTTTTGGGTGATCTAAACAAAACATCATGATCTGACTTCATAAGTGACCTTAAAACCTTGAACACATGGGCTAATAATTAAGTTTTAAACCTTAATCACTTACTTTTAGGCATTTAAAGATTCACAAGTTTGATCTAAACTAACACAAGCACATTAGCACATAATTGTGTGAGGTATGACATGTAATTGTAATATGTATGTTTCTTCGGCTTGACTGTGAACCGGATGACTTGTTAGATTCACACTTTGACATAGGAAAATAGAAAAAAAAATTGTTATTGCTTAAAAAGAAAAGTGCTCATAATGATCAGTAAACAAACTTTCCACTGAGTAACTGGCCCTCTTGCCTCAGTAAACAGTGAGTGTCACCTCAAAAGGTGTGAATTTTTCACACAATAAAGAAAAAAAAAGAAAAAAAAACTTTCCACTGAGCAACTGGCCCTTTTGCCTCAGTAAGCAGTGAGTGTCACGTCAAAAGGTGAAAATTCTGATTGGTAGCATTAAGACCAGTTAGTTTCTTAGCCTTTCTGACTCGAGTTAGTAAGTCTTTAGGGGTGTTTTTACACCTAATGCCCTAAAACCATCTGGTTTGGGAGTCATTAGCTAAACACTCGCTACATGAGTCAAATAGAAAGCTTAAGGGAACTAAACTTGGCAAAAATCTCACAATAAAAGAAAAAAAGAAAAACTATGCCATTTTTGTTGGTTCTAATAAGAAATTTGGTGAATCTTGAGACACTGAAACACTACACATTAGAGTTATTTGGAAACCTAATATTTTATGTGCTAGTTCACCACACACTAAAATCAAACTTGTGATATCTTAACCTGCCTCATGAAGGTGATTAGCGTTCAAAACTCTTATTCATTACAAAGATGTGTTGTATTTGTTAAGCTTGCTCATGAATGCACATCATGGTTTTGTGTGATACCTAAAATTTTGTGGACACCATGAATATTAGATTTATCTGTGTGTTGTTATTTTTCATTTTAGATTTTTAGTTTTGTATTGCTAAGGGACTAGCAATATGTAAGTTTGGGGTGTGATAGGTGCTTAAATATTCATATTTAAGCCCCCTAATTTACATTTGTTAAGTCATAGTTTATGTTAATTTAGTCTAGTTTACTTCATTTCTGTGTTTCACATGCTTTTATAGGGTTTTGGAGAAAAATAAGCATTTTTGGCACCTAAAGGAAGAAATCTGAACATCCTGGAGCAGCTGCTGGCTAAAGTGCGATCGAGTGCACTATTGGGTATGATTGAGCGCATAAGCGCTTGTGCGCACACAAGAAGGATCGAGCGGAGCCTTACGATCAAATGCACAACGAATGCGATCGAGCGCACATGTACGGGCGTGAACAGTAAAACGATAGAACCAGTTTTGAAAATAGAAGAGGTTTTGCGTTTTAGGAAGTGTAGGGTTTTCAGAGTCTTCTAGGGTTATTCAAACCCTATAAATACACCTGTAAACACACACAAAAGACATCGTTTCTTTTATCTTTTGCTTAGCTCGGAGTTGTAAGCTTTGGAGAGGATTGATAACCCGTCTCCACAGTATTCTTCGGGTTTTATATTTTATGTTTAGTTTATACTATGATGCTTATCTTAGACAACATGTGTAACTAACTCTTTATAGGGCTCGATTGAAGCCCTAGTTATGCTTTCCTATATATACATTCATTGATTATCTTTGCAAAAGCCTTGATTATGATGTTTAACTTGATTAATGCTTATGTTTATTTACATTGCTCATATGTGTATGTTTGATCAATATATGCATGTGGTATGGATTAGCTAGTTAGACCAATTTGGATGACCGAGTCCTGGGCCTAACAATGGTGACAAAAGATATCCACATCGGATTCTTGGATTAATCAACATGGGAAACCAGGAGTAGATACCATGCCCTAGGTCTCATGTGGTTGTCGATTTCCATAAATCTTATGCTTTCTTAAGGAATAACTCAGTAGATACCATGTTGAATCCTTTAAGAAATAAAAGAGTTAGAGTAGATACCATGCCTAACTCGGTGCTTAGGGAAATCAATAGCTTAAGGAGTAGATACCATGCCCTTAGGTTGGCAACCATTAGGTATTCATGATAAGGCTAGTGCATTGACATATTACTTGTTGGGAAAGTATAATTAGAGGTGGATATCAAAGCCATATGTCCTTATTATTATTAAAATCACACTCAACTGTTATTTCTATCTTTTTATTAAGAAACTGATTCTAAAACCGAAATTTACCAATTCTTGTGAAAATGATCTCGCAATTGCACACTATGCTACTATTGACCTTGTGCACTTGCAAGTAAAATTGTACGGTTATTTACTTATTTATTTAGGTAGATAAACGCACAACAATGAGATAGAGGTAGAGGTTAAGGTCGAGGTCATGGTAGAATTCCTCAAGTTGAAGTTCATGTTAATGAGTCAATTTCTGATCATGGTTCACCTATAGAACATTTTCTTCCTAGAGAAAATGATGCATATAGTCATCCTCCTATGGTTGATGTTCCTATGACTGATACTTAGACATGACAAGTTGATCATGCTTTGGTGACTCAAGTATTTGAGGTGTTTGCTAATATGTTGGAGAAAAAACATAATTCTCATAAGTATATAGAGATAGATAGTGGATCTGAGGGGATACTTGTAGTTTAGCAAGAGGAAAGGTCTGAGTAGTTAGTACTTCATCCTGAGGTTCATAATACAACCTTAGAGTAGTTTAGGAAGATGTACCCACCCTTGTTTCCTGGTTCTACTAATCTTACAGTTTGTGAAGAATGGATAAATCGTCTAGAGAATCTTTATTCAGTTATGGATATTACTGATGAGTAGAAGATCACTTTTGTAGTGTTTTTGTTTGTGGAGGAGGACCGTTATTGGTGGGATTCAGATCGTATGATTTCATGGCCTCATACTTGGGATGGTTTTGTGAAGATATTTCTTTAGAGAAAATTTTCCTGATACTTATAAAGCTGAGAAGCATCGAGAGTTTGTAGAGCTTTGTTAGACTCCACAAATAAGATTAATTGAGTTTAAGGCTCGATTTATGGCATTGTAATGATATCCCTCATCTTTGGTGAGTACTGAGTGTGATAGAATTCGCAAGTTTTTAGATAAAATATGTTGGGAGATTTGTTCTAGATTTTTTATTTGGAGTTTCCTTCATTTGCTCAGTTGATAAATAAGGCTCTGATTGCTGTGAGTGATCAATTAGAATTTGAGAGCTTGAGAGACCAAATGAGGCAGTTTGTAGTATTGAGACAGTTATTTGGTGTACCCCAGTCATGGAGAGCAGAGGCTAGGTTTCATCCTTATAGTGTGCCCAGTGGTAATCATTCTTATGGCCCATTTCCACAATTTCGAGGTCTTATGTCATAGATACAAGGGAGACCTAGTGTGATGACTCCCTCATTTAGGCCCATAATTTGTTTTCAAATTGGAAGATCTGGGCATGTTGTTGCAGAGTATGGATTTGTTGAGCTAATATGTTATACTTGTGGTGGTAGAGGTCACATGGCATGTGAGTGTACTCAATGTGTGACATATGGTTCGAGTATAATGAGTACAAGAGGTATTAAGGGTAGTAAGCAGGGTTTGCGATCTTTTTGAGTCAGGGATGGTAATATGGGACATCAAAGTCGTGGTAGAGGTGGTAGTGGTACTTATCAAGAGTTTGGGGATAAACGTGGAGAGGGTCGAGGACAACTAAGTCAGAGAGGAGCGCCAACCAATGAATCTAAAGCCCTTGGTAGAGTCTATTCACTTACTCAACAAGATGTTTAGGCTGCTCCGAACGTGGTGACATGTGTGGTTTTACTATTTGGTTTAGGTGCTAGAATTTTAATTGATTTTAGATTTACATACTCGTTTGTTTCAAAATCATTTGTTATGCATGCTGATAGGCCTATATCATCTATTTAGAAATAGTGTGGATGTGGTTAATGTGTATAGGGGATGTATGTTACAATTGGTTGGGCATAAGTTCCATGTGGATTTAATTTCGTTAGAAATGATGGATTTTGATGTAATTTTTGGTATACTTGTGCTGATTGTTTTAGAAAAATAGTTATTTTTTGAATCTCTAGAGAGGATAAAATTAAGTTTTGTGGAGATAGAAAAATAATTCTAATAAGTATCATATCTGCTTTAAAAGCACTAAAAATGCTTAATAAGGGTTGTAGTGGGTATTTAGATTTTGTGGTTGATTGTAAGAAGGAGGTGTCAAAGTTGGAGGATATTCTTGTGCTTAGAGAGTTTCCTGACGTGTTTCCAGAGGATTTGCTAAGGTTACCACCAAATCGAGAGATTGAATTTGTAATATATTTGGTTTCTAATACTAATCCTATTTCTTTTACACTTATTATGCCATTTGGGTTGACTAATACTCTTGCAATATTTATGGATCTAATGAATCGAGTGTTTAAATCATTTTTGGATTGATTTGTAATTGTGTTTATTGATGATATCCTAGTATATTCCATGAATGAGAAGGAAAATGTGAAATTTTTAGAGATTGTGTTGGAGATTTTGAAGAAAGAGAGATTGTATGCAAAATTCTCTAAATGTGAGTTTTGATTGAATTAATTATCTTTCTTGGGGAACGTTGTGTCTGGAGAAGGTATAGTAGTTGATCCACAGAAGGTAGAAGTAGTGTTAAGTTGGGAGAGACCGACTAATGTGATTGAGATTAGAAGTTTATTAGGGCTGACTGGTTGTTATAGAAGATTCATTCATAATTTTTCTATTATTGTAGTATCATTGACTAGATTAACTAGGACAGAGGTGAAATTTGTATGGTTAATAGAGTGTGAAAAGAGTTTTCAGTTGTTGAAAGAAAAGTTGTCTATTGCTCCGGTTTTAGTGCTTCTTTCTGGTGATGAAAGATTTATGGTGTATAGTGATGCGTTGCATCATGGATTGGGATGTGTGTTAATGCAACATGAGAGAGTTGTAATCTATGCTTCTAGGCAATTGAAGAACCATGAAAGAAATGACCCGACACATGATCTAGAGTTAATTGCCATAGTATTTGCATTAAAGATTTGGAGACATCATCTGTATGGACCATTTGTGAGATTTTCACTGATCATAAGAGTTTGATGTATTTACCTACCCAGAGAGTTGAATTTGAGGCAGAGAAGGTGGATAGAGTTGATTAGTGAGTAAAATTGTACAATTCATTATCATCTAGGGAAGGGGAATATAGTGGCTGATGCATTGAGTAGAAAGTCTATAGGGAAATTAGCTACTTTAGAGAGTCATGATGTGAATTTAATGGTAGGACTGAGAAAGGTGAAAATGCAATTAAGTATCAATGATAAAGGTGCATTAATGGCAAATATAATGGTATAGTCTTCTATTGTTGATCGTTTGTCAGAGATGCAAAATAGAGATAAAGGGGATAGAGAAGATTAGACAGGAAATGTTGAGTGGGAAACAAACTGAGTTTAGATTCGGGGAGGATGGTATGGTAGTATTGGGACATAGAATTTGTGTTCCCAATGGTGTTGAGATGGGAAAAAGAAATATTGAGAGAGGCTCATGATTTTGTGTATTCTATGCACCCGGGTAATAATAATATGTATAGGGAGTTGAGATAGAATTATTGGTGGTCAGGGATGGAGAGGTATGTAGCTAAGTATATTTTTAGATGTTTGATTTGTCAGCAGGTGAAATATGAGAATAGACATTCGGCGGGTTTATTACAACATCTTCCAGTGCTTGAGTGGCCATAGGAGAATGGTAGTATGGATTTTGTTTATAGTTTTCCCTGTACCAAGAGAGGTCATGATGTTATATGGGTTATAGTGGATAGACTTTCTAAGTCTTCACATTTCCTTCCTATTAAGATTACGTGGAGTCTTGAAAAGTTGGCTGAGTTATATGTAACTCATATTATGAGATTGCATGGGCTACCTTTGGGCATTATATCAGATAGAGATTCTAGATTTACTTCTAAATTTTGGAGAGGTTTTCAGAAGGCTATGGGTACACAATTATAGTTTAGTACAACTTTTTATCCTCAAACTGATTGGCAGACATTGAGGATCATTATAACACTAGAAGATATGCTGAGGGCAAGTGTATTGAGTTTCTCAGTGAGCTGAGATGCTTATTTGCCTTTGATTGAATTTGTATATAATAATCAATATCAAGCTAGTATTGGGATGGTACTATTTGAGGCATTACATGGTAGGAGGTGCAGAACTTCAGTATGTTGGGAAAAGGTTGGAGAGAGAAAGATATTTGGTCCAAAAAATGATAGATTTGACTACAAAGAGGATCAAATTAGTTAGAGAAAATCTAAAAGCAGGAGTAGACAGAAAAACTATGTTGATAATAGAAGACAATCTCTTGAGTTTCAAGTTGATGATTGAGTATATTTGAAAACATCTCCATGAAAAGTGTTTTGAGACTTAGAAAGAAAGGAAAGTCGAGTATGAAATTTGTGTGACCCTATAAGGTGATTGAGTGAGTTGGGCCAATGGCATATAGATTGAATTTGTCACTTTTGAGAAAGTGTTTACATGATTAATCCTATAGTATCCCGAGTCAAGCTGTAGAACTTAGGAAGATTTGACTTTTATGCAAGTACCAGTCAAACTCCTAGATAGAAAAGAAAAAATCTTGCATAATAAATAAAGTTATTCCTTTATTTCAAGTTTTATGGCAGAATAAAGATGTTAAAGAGATTACTTTGGAGTGTGAGGCAAGAATTATGAAAGATTATCCCCAATTGTTTCACGAGTTAGATAAGAAAAATTTCAAGGATGAAATTTTTATAAGCATGGTCGAATTGTAATACTTGTACCCTTAAAACAAGGGTAACGAGGTAATTTAATTAAATTATGCATACATAAAAAAATTGACTATTGAATTTGTTAAAATTTTGAAAGATGACAGAGAATTTTATTGAAATAGTTAGAAAATATTTTGAAGAAGAAAGTACTAAAAATTATGAAATTTGAAGTTGAAATGAAATAATTTTGAAGAAAATTATGGAATGTGGTTGGAAAAAATAATTGGAAGTTTTTATGGAAGAAAATATAGTTTTTTTATTTTATTTTTTTCTATAAATTTTATGAATTTTTTTTGAAGAAAAAAAGATGAAAAATTAATTTTAATGGAGGAATAGCAAAATTGTAATTAACCAGTGGCAGGACAATAAATTTTAAATGCAGAAAGACCAATGGTAGAATCGTAAATAATGGGTGGAAAAACTGTAAATTTTTAAGGATTATAGAATGGTAAAAAACGACTGGCAAGACAAAATTTAAAATGAAAAAAAATTGCAACCGGCAAAAGCAACACCGCTTATCATGTTCACATGAACATTATAAGTTTTAGTTTTAATTATAGTAAAATAATATTAAAATATTATTTATTAAAAAAACATTGAAGCGGTAGGAAGCGTGAACTTAAGCTAAAGGCTTTAAATTCTCTGAAACGATCAAAGAACCTATTTTCACGCCAAAACAATTCATTTTTTTTTTTCATTCAAATTCAATTCTATTCAGACAGAAATTTCTATAATATTTAGATAATTGTTGTTATCAAACTTCAATACCAAGATTTCATAATTTCGGGTAAGTTTTCAAGATCCATATTTTGATGTTATATTCTAATGAAACAGTTGGCTATAAAATTAATTGTTTCATGTATTTAGACATAAATTCTAATTATTAAATTATTGGAATAGTAAAATGAAGCACATAACTTAATAATTATATTGTTTAAATTAAGTTATGAAAACAATAAGATTTATTAAAATTTATAATTAGATATTGGTGATCAATAATCTCAAGAAATTGCTCAAAGGAGTTGGAAAGACAGAGAGATGATCCACGGGTAGCTTTAAGTTCTACGTGGTGAGTTAGATTTACTTTTAGTAAACGAGATAAATATGAAATATAAAGTGATGATTTTTAAATTAATTATTGAATTATAATGATTAGATGATATATGATAGTTGGTTGGTTGGTTGATAATATGTAAATAATTCATATGTTAAAAATTGATTATAAGAGAAACAATATTATTGAAATAATAGATCGATGAAATATACACTGAATGGATAAATGAAATATTTAAAAGTCATGATTGATAAATTGATATGATATATGGAGACAATTTAATATGTAGATGATAAAATAATAATTTTGAGAAAGAGATAGTTGAATTGAATGCTTTGATATATGCTTATTTGCATGTTGTTCATATGCATAAAAGGAGACCAAGAAAGTAGCTGGTATGGCTAAGAAGACCACAAAGGTACATTGTCTGGCTAAAATATGTCGACATGTGGGAAGACATTCCAGATGATAATATGAAATAATGAAATGATGTGATGAAAAAGAAAGAAAGAAAGAAAGAAAGAAAGATGATTTAAATACATACATTTATTTATTTGATAATTATATTATTGCTGATTGATATGCTAAAGAATCAGTTTTGATTGTGAAATTATTGATAGATAGATCAGTCTCATAGAGAGATAGATATGATGAGAAAGAAATATGAAAGGATGATATGATAAAAATTATTTGATTGACTGACTATATGTTGTAAATCTCATAACGAGGTAAATAGTCATGTTGAATTTATAATGTTGAGATGATTAAATATATGAGAAGAAAATTGATATGTTTTATATATAAAATATATTATTTGAAAGATTATAGCTTTATGATTGATTTAAGAAGAGATTGATAAACGAATGAATTATTATATGAATAAAGATAGAAGAATTTTAATGTGGAGTTATTTATGAGATGACAGTTGAAGGTATATTGTCAGATTATTTGATTTATTGAGTGATAAGCTGTAACTAGAAATATACAATCGAGTACTTCTATTAAATTTAATTCAATGAGCTTGTGAAGCTCTCTCCTTATTGTTGAAATATTTAATTCAATGAGCTTGTACAGCTAACTAGAAGTTGTAATTTTCATGTATTTATATTAATGTATATTTCTTTATGATAGGAGAAATATGATGTATCTCCTCTAAAAGGAGTTGAGAATTTGGATGTAATTGTTATTTAAGTTGAGGTATGTTTTTTTAATTATTGCATATATGTGTCATGCTGGGATGACAAAACATGATGACACCGTCTCGAGGGTAAACAACCCTGGATGAGATGTTACACCTACCATTTCCTTTTTAATCCATTCATTTCCATAATGCTATTTTAATTCATACCCATGCAATGCATTTACAATATCAATACTTTCAAACATATAATCCACCACAATTCATATCATAACCATATCATTCACAATAATTATAAAACATCGAGACATTTAAAGCAATATTTCCTTATACAATCATAGATCAACACATTACTATATTATTATCATTTCATTTCCATAATTATTTATCACACTATGCTTATTAAGAGTAAAGTGAAACTTACCTCGCTATGCAACAAAGTAACTATCCTCGAGCCACCTTTTTGCCTTGGCTACTCTCTTCAATGGTACCTAAATACATATAACACTTAGTTTCGTTGAATCTAAAATATGAGAACACACACTCTACCTTTTTCTTTATGATATCACTTATCTAGAATCACATGAATTCATATGCTATATCATTGCAAGATACTAAGAGATTTTAAAATTATATATTATATTCATTTTTCTTTACTTTCCTTACCTCCTTCAGAAATCTCAAGTTTATGTCTAATTGCAAAAACTTTATTTGACTAAAATATTTCAAGAAAAAATTATGAAATATTAGGATTTCAAAATCTAAAAGTAAACAAATATGAATTTACTCAAAGTCCTCCAATTTTAGAGAGATTTCAACAAAAAAAAATTTAAGCTTTCCTTAAAAAATTTCAAATTCATGAAAATTTTCCAATCCAAACTAAATTCATACTTCTCTAGGTCTAAACTTTCATATCTTACATTACCCATAAATCAATTCACTTATCAAAATCATATACATATATTAAAATGGAAGAAATCATGGAAAGATAATAAAAAAAAACTAAAGCTGGGATGAGAAAATACCTTAATTTGGGTAATTTTATTCAAAGCCCTTTCCTTCTCTCTCCTTTTTTCCCTTTTTTTCTCTTTCTCTCTTTTTTTTTTCTTTCTCTTTTGTTCTCTTTCTTTCTTCCTTTACCCCTTTTTTGGCACACTCTCGATTTTTCTTGAGAAATATATGCACTCGTAGATATACATTAGGTAGGTTTACTATTTCTTTTTATTAAGTTAATAGACTATATATATTTGGCTTGATATAATTAACTTAAAGAGCTATTTAGCTCAATGGACAAGACATTATGATATGAAAGATTTCTTGTGAAGTTGCAGGTTTGAGCCTTCTTCATGTAATTTTTGGTCATTTTATTTTTTATACTATTGCATAGGTTAAATAAATATGGTCTGAAATATTTAAAAATCAAATCACTTGTCATAGAGGTTACCTCACAAGGACATGCACCTTGGCGCCTAGGTTCGAGCCCAACAAACTTCATTTTTCTTTCATTTCATATTTTTTTCAACACTGATATTACACCAACATGCCTATATTATTTGATTTTATATTCTTCCAAAATAAAATTTAAATACTGAAATTTATCGCACAATATTCAGTTACTTTAAATTAGTTACCACATATAATTTTTTTTTTCCAAATGCCTTAAAATTGAGTATTACAAAAAAACACCCCGTGTTTTAAAATATTTGAAATAAAATACTGAACTTTTCATATTAATAGAAAGACATGAAACATTTTATAATATGGATAAAGATTGAAATTTTTTGTTACATCTCAAAGGGTACATCCACTGGTACTGCACAAAGCCACAAACTTTGGCTTATTACGGTAAGTGGACCGATAAATGCTCTATAGAATAAAAAATTCTAGGGTAAATATTTTCTCTAGTTCGCATAAGGTCACCACAATGTTTTTCTCAACCATCTTCATATGGTCAACTCATAATTGAGTTGTGCATATGTTTCTAAAAAAGTTATTGAGTTATGTCAAAGCACCCCATATTGAGTGTGGCAAAATGTCACGGAATGTCAGTAAAATTAATGTCACCATAAACCCATGGCAATCATGACTCTTTATGTCATGGAACTTGCACTCATTTACTTTAACACATCGAGCTATGTCTGTTCGGGACAGAACTTTGAAACCCATTCGCACACAACCTTTATCTAAGACTTGTCCATTGTGTAGGTCGTTTTTGGTATCTTCATTTTCCCATTCACTTCCACCAACTCCAATTGTGGATGCTTACACAAATCCTTCAACTCTTCTCAAGTGTTTGAATTGTCTTTCATGACCTTGGTATCCATAAAAGTGTTGAAGACGTTATCGAAAACATTTTTTTCAATATGCATGACGTCCAAATTATGACGAACTATAGTTGTTCACCAGTAAGGCAATTCCTAAAAGATAATTCATTTTACCAAGTTATGCTCCTTCCCAAATCTAAGAATTACTTGCGTTGACCCATTCCCAAAGGTGATTTGTTCGAAAGAGAAAACTATATCTTTCACTTCTTCCCTAGAGAACCCTTGTGGTGGGAAAGAGTAATCCACTGTGTTATTTTTGAAATTGTACTTTTGCTTTCAGAAAACATGATCACTTAGGAAGAATTTATGATGGTAGTTATAGATTGGGGTTCTAACCTAAGAGGGGGGGGGGGGGGTGAATAGGATTTTTAAAAACTTTTGCTAATTACTTGCAAGTTTATAAAAATAATTAAATGCACAAGCATACAAACAAGTAATGTGCTTTAAGTAAAAGAGTTTAAGGAAGAGAAAATGCAAGCTCAGTTTATAGTGGTTCAGTAATATCCGATTCGTTCCAACCCTACGTCCACTCTCTTCAAGGAACCTCCTTGAAGTGATCCACTAAAACTTTTAGTCGTACAACTTCACGGGTGTTGTACAAACCTTACAATCAATCCCTTCCTATCAGAAGTTAATCCTTTCCTCTTGGAAGCTAATCTCTTCCTCTCGGAAGCTAATCTCTACCTTGCGGAAGTTAATCCCTTTACAATAAATATGAGTTGCTATAAATTAAATGGTAGAGAGATAGCAATGAATACTTTTACAAATGAACAATATTTCTCTTTTAAGAAAAAGCTTGATGAATGGCTCAACAATAAAATTTTCAAAGATATTGAGTATTAATGAGAAAACTTATGAATTGAATGTGTAATCTTCTTGTTTTAAATGTTCATTGAAGTAGGTTTATATAGCCTTCAATCAATATAGCTGTTAGACACTGACTTGGTAGGTTTGGTGCATTAAATGCTCAAGTCCCGCGTCTCTAACGGTAATATTTTTTCAATTACCAGTCGACTGAGTCAAGTGAAAAATCTCACGTTTAGGCTGTGGGAGAGTACCAATCGACTGGGTCCTAAGCACTAGTCGACTAGGAACTCACTATCCCATATGCTTATCGATTGGGTGATCTACACCAGTCGACTGGGGACATTCTATCCCATACGCCAGTTGACTGGTATAAGGAGCCAATCGACTGGGTTGCCCTTCAACCCATTTTTTCATGTTTCAAAATGTTTTTGACTTAGAAGAGTTTAAATAATTAGTTTTGTCAAAATTGTTTTATAGAAAGAACTATAAGACAAGCTACTTACTTGAACAAATGAGATTTATAGTTTGTTTCAATACCTTAATGCCTATACTATATCTTCTGTCTTGACTTGGTGTCTGATTCGGGTTGAATTCTTGCATCTTGATTATTTGCTGAAAGCTTTTATCGTTTAAACACTTAGATAAAACTATTAGTACAATTAGAGTAGTGTTTTTTCATTATTAAAATTTAAATAATGGTCAATAATCTCCTCATTTTTGATGATGAAAAAACTAATGAGAGAAAACTATTTTAAAAACTTAAGTGTTGGGTTTCTAAAAAAAATGGGCATAGTTTCCTATGTTCTTTTTGGATAAAACAAATTTGTAAAATAGTTCAAATGCAGTTTATAAATAACCCAACCAAGCAACTCAACATAGTCTTATATTCAATAAGATCTTTGGAGCAATGCTCCCCCTAAATCTATGCTCTATTTTAAGTCTACAGTGATATTTCTCTGTTTCTCATTTTTCTCTCCCGTTTTGACAATAGTAGAAAAGGGGGTGCTAACACAAAAAATAAGAAACATAATACTATGGACAGGAAAATTGTTCATAATAAACTTGTATACGAAAACTAGGAATTATTCAGAGTTGGGAAGACTTCCCGGAAAGAACCGGAAGTTTCCACACTAGCATAAGTAGTTAAAGCATATTTCCGAGTAATAAAAATTTAAACTAAGTATGCATAGAGCGTAAATGTAAAGCAAGTATATGAACCATGAGCTAGACATGAAATATTGTCAAAGAAATACAAATATCCATACATCACAGGCTTCTAGGAGTGGAATATAAAAAATGAAATGTATGATAATGTAATAAATGTTCATGCCAAGAACAGCTAAAAGCTATATACAACAAAAAGATAACAGCAGGTAACTCAGCGAGTGGGAGAATCAGAGCCATCCCGTATAAGATCTCGAAGTTCAGCTAAGGAACCCTTTGTGTGCTCTCGGTGCAGCTCGAAGTCATCTCGAAGGGAGCAGAGGTCATGATGCATAGGATCAATAGAAGAGCTCAAGCTTTGGAACCCAGACTGCATGGGTAGCTGGAGGCTCGAAATGGCCTGGAGTAGATCATCATATCCAACCAGACCAGTACTAGAACCACCACATGGTGGTGCTCGGTCATCAGTGTCCATAGCAGTGGTAAGGGTTGCATCATCTGGACCATCGTTATCCTCCTCACTGCTGTCACCCTCTCCAATCCTGTTGTTCTTCCCTGCTTTGGAGTAGATCATCCCATCTCAGATCATGCACCCTATTTTCTTCAGAGAAGAGACGTTGATGATATCCTTAGGGTCGATGTCTGGAACTTCAAAGGCGGGAAGAGGAACCGAAAAGTTCGAGAGGATGAGGGTGATGAGTATCCCATAGGGAATGCACCCTTAGCCACTTGCTTCGTCGTTGATCATGTTGGCAAGCAGTAGGGGGTAGATATTGAAATGGTGTCCAGTTTTAAGACATTAAATCAATACTACGTCTATCTTCGAGAGATAGCTCTGACTCTCAAGTCGTGGGTAGATGGTCCAACTCACAATGAGATTGAACAACTTTGAATCGATGGGCATTTCACTATATGTGTGAAATGTAGTGGGATGAAAGATGTAGTTAGGGTTGCCTCTAACGATCTGACATGCCTCCTCATAGTCGAAGTTGTCCAACCATCCGTCCAGACTCCATTGGATCCCTCCCATAGAGATCCCTAGTATGCTCACCAAGAGGTCAGTGTTCACTTCAAATTCCACGCCCATCACACTGGTTCTGAATCAAAGAGCCAGTGGACTAGGTTTCACCAAGCTCGTGTAGAACTAGTGAATCAGGCATAGGTAGAACTTTTGGTGAATCTAGACCAGTGGGGTCAAGTGCACTGCCTCAAAATGAGGTAGTATGTCAAAGTTTTCATGAAAAATAAATTCGAAGTCAATGAATCTACTCGTCATGATCTTCTTATGACGAATGACAGAATTATACCTCTATTTGGCTGCTGGACTCCAAAAGAGTGAGTCGTTGAGCTCTGTTGTTGGATGAAAATATACCTAAATAAATAAGTAAATAATCGTACTAGTTTTACTTGCAAGTGCACAAGGTCAACAGTGTAGTATAATGTGCGAAAGCAAGATCATCTCCACAGGGATTGGTAAAGTTCGAGTTTAGAATTAGTTTTTTTAGAGTAAAAAGAAATAAATAACTGTTGTATGTGATTTGATAATAATAAAGACATAGGGCTTTGATATCCACCACTAGTCATACTTTCCCAATTGTATAATGTATCAGTGCACTAGCCTTATTATGTATACCTAATGGTTGCCAACTTAAGGGCATGGTATCTACTCCTTAAGCTATTGATTTCCCTAAGCAACGAGTTAGGCATGGTATCTACTCTAACTCTTTTCTTCCTTAAGGGATTCAGCATGGTATCTGCGTGAGTTATTCCTTAAGAAAGCATAGGGGCTATGGAAATCGACAACCACATGAGACCTAGGGCATGGTATCTACTCCTGATTTCCCATGTTGATTAATCCAAGAATCCGGTGTGGATATCTGTTGTTACTAATGTTAGACCTAGGACTCAGTCATCCATATTGATCTAACTAACCAATCTATACCACATGCATACGTTGTCTATACACATACATATGAGGAATTTAAATAAGCACAAACATTAATCAAGTTAAGCAACATAATAAAGGCTATTGGCAAAGATTTTATCAATGAATAAATATATGAGAAAGCATAACTAGGGCATCAATCGAGCCCTATAAGAAAGTTAGTTACACATGCTATCTAAAATAAACATCATATATAAACTAAGCATAAAATATAAAACCCGAAGAATACTAGGGAGACGGGTTGTCAATCCTCTCCAAAGCTTAGAACTCTGAGCTAAGCAAAAGATAAAAGAAGTGTTCTCTCCGAAGTGATTCCATTGTGTGTGCTTTACAGGTGTATTTATAGGGCTTGAGTAGTCCTAGAGGGCTCTGGAAACCCTAACTTCCAAAAAACACAAAAACTCTCTTATTTCCAAAATAAGGTTCTGCCGTTTTTCTGTTCACGCCAGTAAATATGCACTCGATAGCATATGTCTTGCGCTCGATCGCAGTACTGCGCTCGATCTTTCATGTGTGCGAACGATCGCATGTGCACTCGATTGCATGCTGTAGTGCGATCAATCGCACTTTTTTGTGATGATTATCTACGTAAATTAATATGCAAATAATCACACTCGTTTTACTTGCAAGTGCACAAGGTTTATGGTAGTATAGTGTGCAAGTGCGAGATCATTTCCACAGGGATTGGTGAATTTCTTTCTAGGACTAATTTCTTTAAGTTTGAAAAGAGAAATAATAGTTGATTATGAGTGAATAACAATAATGAGAATATAGGACTATGATATCCACCCTAATTATACTTTCCCACTACGTAAAGTTTCAATGCTCTAGCTTTATCATGAATATCTAATGGTTGCCAACCTAAGGGCTTGGTCCACACCTTAGGCTATTGATCTCCCTATGGAACGAGTTAGGCATGGTGTATAATCTAACTCTTTTATCTCTTAAGGGATTCAGCGTTGGTGTATACTGAGTTGTTCCTTAAGAGAGCATGAGGGCTATGGAGATCGGTAACCACACACGACTTAGGGCTTGGTCTGCTCCCGGTTTCCCATGTTGATTAAGCCGGGAATCCGGTGTGGATATCCCTTGTTACTAATGTCGAACCAAGGACTCGGTCATCCAAATTGATCCGACTAACCTATTCATACCACATGCATATGTTGATCAGGCACACATATACGAGGAATTTAAATACAAACAGGTATTAATCAAGTTAAACATTCAGACAGGGCTATAGCAAAGATAGTCAATGAATAGATATGTGGAAAAGCATAACTAAGGCTTCAATCGAGCCCTATAGGTGTTTAGTTACACATGCTAAGTAGAATAAACATGCTAAACATTATGAAAATAAAAACTGAAAACTAAAACCGAAGAAACTCGGGAGACAAGTCGTTAATTCTTCTCCTAAGCTCTCTACTTTGAGTCTAGAACAAAAGATGATCTATTATATATTTTTACAAGGCTATTTATTTGGTCTCGAAACCCTAAATCCTATCTAGAGTCAGAGGACTTTTTTCCAATTCTGGCTTCTGCCACCTCTAGAGTAATTGCGCTCGAGCATATGTGGGTTGTGCTCGAGCACAGGTGTGCGCTCGAGCCTTCTTCAAGTGTGCTCTTGTCCTTGTGCACTCGATCTCAATGAGGTGCGCTATTGCTGGATGGAAGAGCTTCATTTTTACTTCGAAAAGCTCTAATTTATTATCTTTTTGTCCAAGTCCTGAGAAAGACACATAAAAGACGAAAATGAAGTAGAATCCATATAATTAGCTAGGTAAAGAGTCTAACAAGAGTAAATTAGGGGGCTTAAATATGACTATTTAAGCACCTATCACACCCCCAAACTTACATATTGCTAGTCCCTTAGCAATACAAAACTAAAAACTATGTGAAAACAAAACTTTGAAAGATAAATTCATTCTCATGATACCTAAAAATTTGGGTTGTGCATAAAAAACTATGATAACCGTTCATGAGTAAACTTAAAATAAAAACACATTTGGATTGTTAGAGGATTTTTAAAAGTTTAATGTTTCTTACCTAAGGTTGGCTTAAGGCATCGCAAGTTTGATTTGTGTGTGATGAGTTAGCACATATAAGATGAGACTTCCATATAATTTTAGTGTATAGTGGGCTTTGGTGCCCAAAATCTTTATCGAATTTCTTGTTAAAGAGAACAAAATGGCATAATACTTGCTTTTCATTTTTTCTTTTATCATGCAATCTTTGCCATGTTGAGTTCCATCGAGCTTTCTATTTGACCCTTGTAATGAGTTTTTGGCCAATGACTCCCAAACCATATGGTTTTAGGGCATTAGGTGTAAAAACACCTCTAAGGACTTACTAACTCGAGTAAAAAAGGCTACAGAACTAATAGGTTTTTATACTTTTTTAATGAAATTCCCACCTTTTGACGTGAACGCTCAATGCTTACTGAGGCAAGAGGCCCAGTTACTCAGTGAAAATTTCTGTTACGATCATTAAGGGCTTACTTCCCACTTTTTGACGTGAACACTCAATGCTTACTGAGGTAAGAAGCCCAATTACTCAGTGGAAAGTTCTTAATGATTTTTAGATGCCTTTTGAATATCTTTTTGCATGATGATTATTTTATTTTTATTTTTATTATGCCAAATAGTTCTTTTCAACAAGTTATCCGATTACATTTTAGGTAATGGAAGTAATACAAAAGAATTACATGTCATACCCCACACGAATGCGTGCTAAATGTGCTTGTGCAAATTTGGATCAAACTCGTGAGTTCTTAGATGCCTTGAGGTAGGTAACTAAACTTTGTAAAACTTCTATTGCAAGACTATGTGTTCTATCTTTTAAGCTTACTAATGAAGTGTTATCAAAATTTTAAATCAACCAAAATTTTTGTTTATCAAAAGAACATGCATTTATCTTCCTAAAAAAAAAAAACTGGGACTTAGTGTGTGTGCATGTGTTTTAAGTGCGTGTGTGATAGTATCTAGTATCTCCCACTACCCCCAAACTTATAATGCACATTGTCCCCAATGTGTGTGGCATGGAAAGATCTGACCTGGGAGATGGAGAACTAGGTTGTTTGCTTGCTTGTATATGCCCCAAACTTGAATTGGATGCACGCACTAAGTACCTGACAAAGGAAAACAAACGTTGTTCCGGAAAACAAAATAGAAATAGTAGACATATAAATATAGTTATAAATAAACGAAAAGTACTAAAATGAAAAGGATATGTCTGGGGTGCCTCTCGTGAGCGCTAAGTTTAACGTCTTCAGCCAGACTGGGTATCTCCTCACTACTGATCATCAGTGGGTGCAGTCGAGAAGGTATCGGGTGCAGGAGGTAAATGGTCAAGGATGGCCTACAGCATCACCTCCTGTCGTGTAAACTGTGCCTCTAACCTATCGATCTGCTGATGGATCAAATGAGCTGCCTCACGATCATCTCGACGAATGTCGGATAGCTCACAGCAGAAAGAATATAGCTCATCTAGAAGATGCTGATACTCCATGGGGCCCATGTCTGTATGATCCTCTTCCCATGAAGGGCTCACCAGTGGATGCTTGACCTCCATCGGATCATCCACTATCGGATCATCGGTAACAGGCTCGATAGGAAGAATCTGTACCCGGGGTCCTCGAGGCATGTGTGACTGGCTGAGGCTCCACTGTGCTTTCCCAAAGAAAGGATGGTCACTAACTGCGCCATCTACAGAGGATCCTCGAATCCCCTTTTTCTTAAAGATATAACTGAGCAAGAACGGGAAAGGAAGACCCCAAGCATTAGCTGTGGTCGTCTGCCAGTTATGTACCCCATCCCAAAACTTGTGAATCTGACTCTATATGACCGCTGGGATGAAGCACCAATGACCCCGATGAAAAGTATAGAGGGCTTGTAAGAACTGATCTCGCCTCTGTATCTTGTGCCCAAGGGGACACACATTCTACTGTAGGACTAAGTCGATGAACCATAGACGGGGTGGCAACCTCGACCGGCTCCCTACATTGTTGTGGTGGTCAGCATACTACCCCGCACACATGTCCTCAATGATGTGTGAGAGAGGGAATGAGTCAGGCTGCTCCTTTATGTGGCTGTCCTCGGGTCGGGACTCATCGCAGCTGTATAGAGAGCTGGCTATGTCAGTGGTGGTCAGCTCGATGAATCTGCCCTGGACTGAAGAAGATATGATCTATGGCCTGGTGCAGTCATAGGTCAGGTTCTCGTAGAAACTGACCACAAATCGAATATATGCTGTCGAGCAGGCCGACTTAAATAACCACTTAAGTCCTCGGCGCTTGAATTCTTGGACTGCCCACCTCGTGGTGTCCAAAGTCTTGAAGTCCTCTTCGATATTAAATATAGTCTCAAGTAGTACCTCACGCTGTTCAAAGCTGGGTCGGGATGTCGGAGGATGACTACTTGAAGATCGGGAGGTGGAAGCCATGTTTTTAGAATCTAGGTAAATGCTACTGTCAAAATTGTGCTCGATCACTTAGTATTATGCGCTCGATCGCACAAGGAGTAATGCACTCGATCGTTAGTGCTTAGCACTCAATCGCACTCGGTTAGGCACTTTGTCGAACACTTGATGTGCACCAAAACCAGAAGCTATAGAACGTTTCACACCCTTGATTCAAACCTCCTGCAAATGTAAGGATACCCGATCAATACACAAGAATAACATATATCTAGATAATGTATATGCATATTGAAGTTTAAAATTCTTGTGTGTGAGTATTTAAGAAAAAACCAAACCAAAAGGAATATGTGTATACCTTGTGTATGGAGGAGAGTAACGTATATACAAGGAAATGTGGTGGATCGGTGGTGGTTTTAGGTGGTGAGGTGGTGGTGTGGTGGATGAGGCTTGAGTGATCGTGCACGTCTTAGGGCGAGAAGAAGTAAGTGCGATTTTTAGGGTGTATGGTGTGCTAGAGCATAAATAAGAGAAAGAAAGGAAGCTGTGTATAATATATATGTGCACTCCCTGCCCCGATTGCGCTCGAGTGCATTTGCTAAGTGCGCTCGATCGCATGATGTACAAGTGCATAAAGTATTGCGCTCGTTTGCAATGCAGGGCAAGGTGGCACTCGAGCGCATGAGATATGCGCTCGATCGCATGCTAGAAATTTGATATATTGTAAAAGCATAAACAAATGAGGAAAAACAATAAAAATATGGAACTGATACAGTCTTACCAATTTGTAGTGGCCTCAGTACCACTTACCGTGATAGAAGCACTTGAGCTATAAACTGAGCAATTAGATTTGCTCAAGTGCTCTCTATGGTTGCTATTAAGGCTATGTTTTGTGAAAAGGGCACTTAGGGCCCTCATCAGATGAGTCTAGTGCCTTGGACAACTGCTTTGTTTCTAATAGTGGTGCCTGGTCTTTAAAACAAGGAGAAACAATGTTAGTAAGTGCCAGAATTTTAACATTATACTTACTTGAGAGTTTGGGTATGATCTTGAGGGTGTGCATAGCTCCATGAGTATTTGAGTTTACCTTATCTTTTTCTGGCCTGCTGTCTAATCTTGTAGTGGCATGGCTGGGGATGGTCCTTAATGGATCAGTGAGTTGGGCTTTAGACACTTTCTTATGAATACCATGTATGAAGTTTACATTATGACACTTATCACTAGTCTCAAGGGGGTCTATGGTATTAAAGATTTTAAACTCCATCTCCTCATCATTTACTCTCATTGTGACAATACCTCTTTTTACATTAATGTTTATGTCAGCAGTGATCATAAATGGTCTCTCTAGAATGATAGGGAGTGGTACAGGCATCTGGCACTCCTCCATGTCTAATACAATAAAATCAGTAAGTAAAATAAATTTACCTACTCTTACCAAAACATCCTCGAGGATACCTCTAGGCCGTTTGATGCTTCTATCAGCTAATTGTAATGTAATGGAGGTTGGTTGGAGTTCTCCCAACCCTAGTGTCTCAAATACACTGTAAGGTAGCAAATTAACTCTTGCTCCTAGATCCAATAATGCAAGTTCGAATAGCTGGTCACCTAGCCTGCAAGGAATAGTGAAGCTACCAGGATCTTTAAGTTTATGTGGCAATTTTCTCGATAATACAGCACTTACCTCCTCAGTCAAAGCTACGGTCTCATGTTCCTAAAACTTCCGTTTGTTAGTGCAACAATCTTTTAAAAACTTGGCATAAGCAGGTAGTTGTTTTATTGCCTCTAATAAAGGAATATTTATTTCTACCTTTTTCAAGGTTTCAAATATGTCAATCATTTTAGTTTCCTTTTTAGGCTTTACTAACCTTTGAGGGAAATGTGGAGGTGTATTTACCTTTTCTATCTCCTTTACCTTAGATGCAGATGGTTGGTCTGGAGATGTTTATGCAGGCTCGTTGGTGCTGATGACCTTTCCACTTCTTAAGGTTGTTATGGCATTCAGCTGCTGGCGTCCTCTTGGATTAGGCAGTGGTTGGGCTGGGAGTTCTCCTTGCTTTCTGGTACTCAATTCCTTGGCCAACTGCCCAATTTGCACCTCTAGTCCTTGAATGACTTGCTCGTGCTTGGCAGTGATCTGCCCATTTCAGTTCGAAACTACTTTGACTCTTCCATGAATTGTTCATGTTTATTTAGGCTTTGTTGTTGCTGAGTCACTAATTGTCTCACCAGGCTTTCAAGGTCATTCTTCTTTGGTTCAGGAACAGGTTGGGCTGCTGTTTGGAAAGTTCTTTGCTGCCCTTGATTGTTTTGGTTGTTGCTCCATGAAAAGTTCGGGTGATTCCACCATCCAGGGTTGTATGTGTTCGCATAGGGGTTGTTATTTGGCGGATAATTGTTCTGACCCACAAAATTAGCTTGCTCATGATCTGCAGATGAATATAGAGGACAAGTATTAGTATCATGATCAAACTGTGAGCAAATGGCACATACCTGTAGTGGTGCAGCTGATGGATTAGTCGACGTGTTCTGAGCGGCCATAGCTTTCACTAATAGGTCATTTTTTCTTCCCATGGTCGCCATTTGAGGAGATGATCCTCCATTCATGCTTACGTCATACACACCCTTACTTTTGGTTATGTGTCTACCTCGTGAGGAGAACTGCTGTGTGTGTTCGCTTAGGGTTTCGAATAGTTCCATCGCTTCTTCGCTGTTCTTTTCCATCAGCACTCCTCCACAACTTGAATTAACAATATTTTTGTTAGACTCACTTAAACCTTCATAAAAGGCTTATACCAGTTCTTCCTTGGGTAGATTGTGGTGTGGGCACTTGAGGAGTAGCTCGTTGAAGTGTCCCCATGCCTTGAAGAACAGATCCCCATCCTTTTGTTGGAAGGATTGTATTTCTTTCCTCATTTGCCGTGTCTTCTGGGCTAGGAAGAACTTCTTTAGAAATTTTCTTGCTAACTCCTCCCAAGTGTGGATGGAAACTGCAGGCAAAGAATTATACCATAATTTAGCATTATCTTTCAAGGAAAAAGGGAAAAGAATTAATCTTATTCCTTCTTGGTCTAATCCTCGGATGTGCTGGAATTTGCAGAGGTCGAAGAACTCTCGAAGGTGTAGATGAGGATCCTCACTAGGTGTACCCCTAAAGTGAGTTAGTGCACTGAGTATCTGCGGCGATATGTAATAGTTTCCTTCCGCCTCAGGTTGATACGCAATGCATGACGGTTGTTCGAGGTTCTGCGGGATGAAGGATTCCTTCATCGACCTTCGTGTTTAGCTATTTGTTCGGCCATTGGTATCTCTTCCTCGCTCCCTTCTCCCACTTCTTCCGAGTTATCCCTAGACCTTTATCGGATAGATCTCTCAAGCTCGAAATCAAAGGGAAAGATTGCTGGATTCTTGGACCGACGTCCGTGCATGAATTTGTTGCTGATATGTGAGTGCAGCAATCAGACACTGCTGCTATGAGCACTCTCTGCCTTAATTGCGCTCGATCGCACATGAGGGTGCACTCGATCACAAGTGGTACAGAGGGGTACCTGAAACAGAGAAAAAGAAAATTAGAGTTACGAGATAATAATTTTAAAAACAGTAATATTTAAATGAAAAATTAATACTAAAAGAAAATTTAGCGCAATCCCTGGCAACGGCGCCAAAAACTTGTTGTGCTGATTATCTACCTAAATTAATATGCAAATAATCACACTCGTTTTACTTGCAAGTGCACAAGGTCTGTGGTAGTATAGTGTGCAAGTGCGAGATCATTTTAATAGGGATTGCTGAATTTCTTTCTAGGACTAATTTCTTCAAGTTTGAAAAGAGAAATAATAGTTGATTATGAGTGAATAACAATAATGAGAATATAGGACTACGATATCCACCCTAATTATACTTTCCCACTAAGTAAAGTTTCAATGCTCTAGTCTTATCATGAATATCTAATGGTTGCCAACCTAAGGGCTTGGTCCACACCTTAGGCTATTGATCTCCCTATGCAACGAGTTAGGCATGGTGTAACCTATCCATACCACATGCATATGTTGATCAGACACAAACATACGAGGAATTTAAATACAAACATGTATTAATCAAGTTAAACATTCAGACAGGGCTATAGCAAAGATAGTCAATGAATAGATATGTGGAAAAGCATAACTAGGGCTTCAATCGAGCCCTATAGGTGTTTAGTTACACATGCTAAGTAGAATAAACATGCTAAACATTATCAAAATAAAAACTGAAAACTAAAACCGAAGAAACTTGGGAGACAAGTCGTCAATTCTTCTCCTAAGCTCTTTACTTCGAGTCTAGAACAAAAGATGATCTATTATGTGTTTTTACAAGGCTATTTATAGGGTCCCGAAGCCCTAATTCCTATATGGAGTCGGAGGACTTCTTTCCACTGGCTTCTTGCGCTCGAGCGTATGCAGGTTGCACTCGAGCGCACTTTGTTGGATGGCAGAACTTCACTTTTGCTTCTAAAAGCTCCAATTTATTATCTTTTTGTCCAAGTCCTGAGAAAAACACATAAAAGATGAAAATGAAGTAGAATCCCTATAATTAGCTAGGTAAAGAGTCTAACAAGCGTAAATTAGGGGGCTTAAATATGACTATTTAAGCACCTATCACACTTTGACCAGAAGCTACTCCAGGATTTCCAGACTTCTTCCTTTAAGTGCCAAAACTGCTTCTTTTTCTCCAAGACCCTATAAAAACATGTGAAACACACAAATGAAGTAAAATGGGCTAAATTAACATAACTAAGGACCTATCAAATGTAAATAAGGGGCCTTAAATATGAATATTTAAGCACCTATCACACCCTCAAACTTACATATTGCTAGTCCCTTAGCAATACAAAACTAAAAACGAAAATGAAAAAAATAAAGCCACATAGATAAATCCAATAATCATAATATCCGCAAAAATTTTAGGTTGTTACACAAAATAATGATGCACATTTATAAGCAAGCTTAACACATATAAACATATCTTTGCAATGAATAAGAGCTTTGAACGCAAATGACTTTCATGAGGCAGTTTAAGACATCACAAGTTTGACTTTAGTGTGTGGTGAACTAGCACATAAAATATTAGGTTTCCAAATAATTTTAATGTGTAGCGTTTCGATGACTCAAAATTCACCAAATTTCCTATCAGAATGAACAAACAACAGCATAGTTTTATTTATTTCTTTTTCTTTTATTGTGAGATTTTTGCCAAGTTGAGTTCCCTTAAGCTTTCTATTTGACTCATATAACGAGCATTTAGCCAATGACTCCCAAACCAGATGGTTTTAGGGCATTAGGTGTATAGACACCCCTAAGGACTTACTAACTCGAGTAAAAAAGGCTACGAAACTAATTGGTCTCAATGCTACCAATTAGAATTTCCACCTTTTGACGTGACACTTACTGCTTACTGAGGCAAGAGGGTCATTTACTCAGCGAAAAGTTCTTTTTAATGATCTTTTGAGTTAAAAAAGTTTTTCACCTTTTGACGTGACACTCACTGCTTACTGAGGCAAGAGGGCCAGTTACTCAGTGGAATGTTTGTTTTATTGATCATTAGGAGCATTTCTTTCTTTTTGAGTACTAACAATTTGTTTCTATTTTCTTATGCCAAGATGTTAGTCTAATAGGCCATTTGGTTCACAGTCGAGCAAAAGAAACATACAAATCAAAATTACATGTCACACCCCCACACAATTATGTGCTAATGTGCTTGTGATTGTTTAGGTCAAACTTGTGAATCCTTAAATGCCTAAAAAGAGGTGATCTATGTTCAAAACTTAATTATTAGCCTATATGTTCGAGGTATTAAGCTCACTTATGAAGTCAAATCATATTCTTTGTTTAGATCACCAAAAACAATTTTAGAACAGTATGAACATGCATTTATCCATAAAAACACAAAACAAAAAATGGGACATAGTGAGTGTGTGAATGTGTCCCTATACCCCCAAACTTAAATTGCACATTATCCCCAATATGTGAATAGCATGAAAGGAGGTGCCTTGGGAGATAGAGAACTGATGGCTGACATGGCTCGTAGCACGCCCCAAACTTCAACTGGATGCTCTCACGTTGTCCTTGAAAAAGAAAGAAAAACAAACATAAAATGGAAAACAAGTAATAATAACAGCGATAGAAAAATAAACTAGGAAATACGAATAATAAAATAAACTAATAAAAAGGATATGTTTTGGGGTGCCTCCCATGAGCGCTAAGATTAACATCTTCAGCCAGACGTGGTATTCTCTCACTGTTGATCATCAGGTGGTGCAGTCGAAGAGGTACCGGGTGTCGGAGGTAGGCGATCAAGAATAGCCTGCAGCATAGCCTCTTATCGTACAAATCGTGCCTCCAAACTATCTATGCGCTGATGCACGAATGTGGTAGCAGCAGAGACCTCACCTCGGAAGGAGGACAGCTCAGCTAGAAAGTGCCAAAACTGCTTCTTTTTCTCCAAGACCCTATAAAAACATGTGAAACACACAAATGAAGTAAAATGGGCTAAATTAACATAACTAAGGACCTATCAAATGTAAATAAGAGGACTTAAATATGATTATTTAAGCACCTATCATCTGTCCTCGCCTTCTTGCTCGAGGATCCCGCCAAACCCTTTCTTTTTGCATCCGGTGCCATGGATTTCGTGAGGTCCTCCAGCGATAGTTTTAATTCGGATTCTCTCAGACATTTTGGAAAAAAAGGTGTTTTTAGGGAGAGTGAGAGATTTTGAGGAAAAACGGAAATTTTAACCGTGGAAAGTTGAAATAAAGGTTATGGGGGATAAGATTAAGGATACTAGGGAGTGTTTTTGTGAGATTTTGGAAGGAAAAGTGAAAATTTTTAGAGAGAGAAAGCTTTAGGGTTTTGAAAATGGCATAAAACCCTGATAAATTGAAGCGACTATTTATAAAATCGCGATACCAGTCGACTGGGTTAGGGCACCAGTCGATTGGGTCATTCACAATTTGGGAATTTTTTATCATACCAGTCGATTGGGTCGAGACACTAGTCGACTGGGTTAACTGGCAGAGATATACCAGTCAACTAGGTCTTCCTTACCAGTTGACTGGGTAGTTGCCAGAAATTTAAAAATTTGGCTCCAAACAAGATCTTGTTCTACCAGTCGATTGGGTACATGAACTAGTCGACTGGGTAAAAAGACAGTATGTTACCAGTTGATTGGGATCACTTTACCAGTCGACTAGACCCCGAAAAAACTTGCAGCTTAGAGTCTTAGCACGAATTTTATTTATCTATGCCATATTGAGTGAGGAAAATATTAAATAAGGTTTAATACTCATTCACTATATGTCAAATATCTAAATGATGAATGACGATGCAATCAAGCATACAGTTTATCATAGTCTATTAATCCCATTAATAGTCTAATTTTACTAAAATTAGCTTCACTTAAAGGTTTTGTAAGAATGTCAGCTATTTGATCTTCTGAAGGAATGAATTCTAGTCTTATATCACATTTTTTAGTATGATCTCTTAAGAAGTGATTTCTAATTTCTATGTGTTTGGTTCTAGAGTGTTGAATAGGGTTTTTGGTTAAGTTAATAGCACTGGTATTATCGCAATGAATTGGAATAATTTTAAAGTTCATGCCATAGTCTACTAGTTGTTGTTTCATCCACAACACTTGCGCACAATAACTTTCGGCGGCTACGTATTCCGCCTCGACAATTGATAGTGCAACCGAGTTTTGTTTCTTGGAAAACTAAGAGGTTAGCATTGCACCTAAGAATTGGCATGTTCCACTAGTGCTTTTTCGCTCTAACCTACACCCCGCAAAATTAGCATTTGAATATCCTACTAGCTCAAAAGATGGATCTCTAAAGTACCATAATCCTAGGTTTTGAGTCCCTTATAGATATCTAAGGATTCTTTTTATTGCGATCACATGTGATTCCTTAGGGTTAGCTTGAAATCTAGCACACATGTATACACTGAACATTATATCAGGTCTACTTGCAGTTAAATAGAGTAAAGCTCCTATCATGCTTCTTTAAGTTTTAGTGTCTACACACTTACCTCCTTTATTAAGGTCAAGTTTTGTCGATATGCTCATAGGAGTACCAAGTGACTTTGAACTTTCCATTCCGAACCTTTTTAGTAGGTCTTTGGTGTATTTTGATTGATTGAAGAAGATACCTCCTTTCAATTGTTTGATTTAAAGTCCAAGGAAGTAGGTAAGCTCTCCCATCATGCTTATTTCAAATTCACCTTGCATTTACTTGGCAAACTCTTGACACATAGATTCATTAGTAGCACCAAATATGATATCATCAACATATATTTGAACTAGTAGAGTGTCATTTTTGTGAGTTTTTATTAAACGAGTTGTGTCTATTTTTCCTCTTGTAAAATCATTATCAATAAAAAATTTACTTAGTCTTTCATACCATGCCCTTGGAGCTTGCTTCAACCCATATAGAGCTTTAGAAAGCTTATAGACATGATTTGGAAGACTAGGATTCTTAAATCCAAGAAGTTGCTCAGGATATACCTCTTCTTCTGTAAAGCTATTTAAAAAGGCACTTTTTATATCCATTTGAAATAATTTAAACTTGTTAAAGCATGCAAAGGCTAATAACATTTGAATAGGTTCTAATCTTGCTACGAGAGCATATGTCTCATCAAAGTCTATTCCTTCTTCTTGATTATATCCCTTAGCAACTAGTCTAGCCTTGTTTCTAGTTACTATTCCATTTTCATCCATCTTATTTCTAAATACCCATTTAGTTCCTATTATTGTATGATTCTTTGGTCTAGGAACTAGATTCCATACATTGTTTCTTTCAAATTGATTTATTTCTTCTTGCATGGCATTTATCCAATCAATATTCTTCTCAGCTTCTATGAATGTTTTAGGTTATGTTTGAGACAAGTAGGCTACATAGTTGCAAAGATTTCTAATAGAGGAACGAGTTCTTACCCCTTGTAAAGTATTACCAATCACTTGATTGATTAGATGATAATTTATATACCTCCAATCTTTGCGAAGACCATTCTCTTATTGACTTGTAGATGGTTGGTCCCATTTGAGAGCTTCTATTTCTTGATTTGTTTGAGGTGGGCTCTCCTATAGGTCAACAACGGGAGTACGTGTTTCCGTTCTTGGAATGAAATCTGCATCACCATTGAAAAAAAACTTTTCTACTACTAATTGGGTTTGACTCATCAAGGGCTATATGTACAGATTCTTCTACCACTAGTGTTCTCTTATTGAAGACTCTATAAGCTTTGCTAGAGGTTAAGTATCCTAAGAATATCCCCTCATTGGTCTTTGAGTCAAATTTACCCAAGTTAGTTTTATTGTTATTTAGGATGAAGCACTTACAACCAAAGGTACAAAAATATGAGATATTAGGCTTTTTACCTTTCCATAATTCATATGGAGTTTTGTTAAGCATAGGCCTAATTAAAATTCTATTTAAGATATAGCAAGAGATGTTTACCGCTTTAGCCCAAAAGTATTTTGGCAAACTATTTTCATAAAGAATTGTTTTTGCAAATTCTTCTAGAACTCTATTTTTCCTCTCAATAACTCCATTTTTTTGAGGAGTTCTAGGAGCTGAACAGTTGTGATCAATTCCATTTTCATTACAAAATTTTGAAAAGCTTTGGTTTGCAAATTCTTTTCCATGATCACTTCTAATGCTTGAAATAAAAATTCTTTTTTATTTTGAACCATTTTGCAAAAGTTTTCAAATCCTTTATAAACTTTATCCTTATAAGCAATAAAGATAGCAAAGGTATATCTTGAATAGTCATCAACAGTAACAAGAGCATATTGATGGCTACCTAGACTAATGGTACTTATTGGACCAAATAAGTCCATATGCAAAAGTTCCAATGGTCTAGTAGTTGAGACTACCTTTTTTAATTTAAAATAAATTCTAGTTTGCTTTCCTATTGACAAGTATCACACACTTTATCTTTTTCAAATTTGATTTTCGAAAGTCCAATGCCTAAATCTTTTGTTGAAATGATTTTAAGCAAATCCATATTCACATGACCAAGCCTTCTATGCCATAGCCATGGGTTTTCACTAAATACGGGAAAACATTTTTTATTTTCCGAATGCAAGGATTTCAAATCAACTATATAGACATTTTCGTGTCTATGGCCAACAAACTTGATCTTGTTACTCTTGATGTCTATAACTAGACAATGAGAGGTTTCAAATATGACTTTGTTTCCTCTGTCACATAGTTGACTAATACTTAGTAAATTTGGCTTAAGGCCTTGCACAAATAATACATTATCAAGGGTTGAGAAATTATTAGCAACTTTTCCATACCCGGTGATCTTTATTTTTGTGTTATCTCCAATGGTGACATATCTGTCATCTCTTAGAGTCAGCTCTTTGAATACACTTCGATCATCAGTCATGTGCTTTGAGCATCCACTATCAAGGCACCAACAGTTACTTTTTTCTTTGGTGTGGAGACATATCTACATCACACAAGGATACACAGTTGCACTCTTAGGTACCCAAAACTTCTTGGGTCCTTTAGGGTTAGTCCTAGAAAATAAAGTTCATTTAGGGACCCATACTTTCTTAACAATGTAAGGTGTTGTGAGTTTTAAATTACTCGCAAGCACACGAGTAGTCTACAATATAGTGTGTGCAAGTGCGAGGTCGAATCCACAGGGAATTGTGTTGTGAAAATATATTTTTATCTAAACTAAGTCTATTTTAACCTAGTTCCAAATTTGTAATTACATGTTGCAAAAAGAAATATAAACTTAAATTAAATTGATTTAAAAACTAATGATAAAAACACTAGGGTTTCTGAATCCATCCCACCAAAGCTAAGCATATATCTTCATGTAAAAATAGCCTATCAAAACATTCCATGAATCCAACTTAAGACAAAAAAACAACAAATATCCCAATTAAACCAAAAGTATCCAATGTATCCGCTTTTAACAAATCATAAAGGAAATCCAATTTAATCAAGAACAATTTGATGTATCAATCAGATAAAACACAAGGAATATCCAACAGAACAATTTAAACGCAATCAATCATAAGATTTTACTCAAATAATTGACAGAACATTTATACTAAAAAACATCAGAATTGTATAAACAAATATGAAACTATTATGCCAAACAACGGCGAAGCTTCATCTTCAACCTTAGTTTGAAGATTTTAGCCTCTCATAATTATGAAACTACAGTTCATAATAAAAGTACTAAACATTTAAACTAAACAAAAACAAAATGAAAAGAAATATTTACTATACAAGGGAGAAATTCCACTTGCTGTTGGGCGGCGCTTCCCCTCGTGGTAGCAAAGCCTTCGGGATCTACCAGAATGCTAGCAGACGGTCCACTGGTTTGTACCAAAGTGGCTCAGTAATTGCACACTAAAGATGAAGTGAAGGGGGGCTTATATAGGGAAACATCACAAGTGCAATGTGTTTCCAATCCGATGTGGGATACTACAGATTCCAGATTTTTCTCTTTGACCTTTGTCTACTAAAACTGCCATAAATTTCTCTAGAAAAATCATTTTATTGATCCGTAAAATTCCCCAGAAAATAGAGATCCGGATCTTTCCAATCGTATATGGCTCATCTCCTGGTTCTTCCTGAATCAATACAGTTAAATCCTCAAAAATGGCTGATCTGTCACGCCAAAATCATGCACAGCCTGACCTTTGTCTACTAAAACTGCCATAAATTTCTCTAGAAAAATCATTTTATTGATCCGTAAAATTTCCCAGAAAATAGACATCTGGATATTTCCGAGAATATATGGCTCATCTCCTGGTTCTTCTTGAATCAATACATTTTAATCCTAAAAATAGCTGATCTGTACGAGCAATTCTGGTAATTTAGTGAAACTCCTTTCCAAGCTTGTAAACCTATAAAATAACGAAAAATAACTCAAAGTAACGAATTCTTAAGATAACAAATGTAAATTAAGGGGCCAAAATATGCAATATTTTTCACTCATCATAAGGTGTTCTATATTTATGGACATGTTGATGATGCACAATCCTAGGCTAATAGTTATTGAAATTTTTAGGATTTATTAGTTGTGCATGTCTATAACTATTTGGATAAGTATTCCTAGGGTACATGGTTTTATTGTGAGGATTATGAACATACATGTCATTTCTACGAAATGTATGATGATGATTTCTAGGATATATACTTGCATTATTATGAATATGCATATTATTTCTAGGATACACATGATGGTAATTCCTAGGATATGCATGTGTAGTGTGCTAGTTTTGAGTATACATATTATCTCTAGGATGCACATGATGGTTACTCCTAGGATGTGTATAAGCATTGCTTGAATGAGCATACATATAAACATGTGTATTTTTAGGATTCGTATTTCTTGTATATGCATTAAAATTGGTATTTTTAGATCTATTAGCATTCATTGCGGGAGTGTTTTTGACCTTGTTAGTGGTCTTTGAATTAGAGGCTTCATTCACACATGATGCTTTCATGAATAATGTCTCTTTTGATTTTTGCTTGCCAATTAGAGAATAAACTAACCCGGATTTTCCTCCACTTAATCTTTGGCAAGATAGCACTTCATCTAGCTTTTCTTTTCTAAGCATAAGTCTTGATATAGTGCCATTCAATTCTATTATCTTCTTCTTTAAGTTTTCATTTTCATCTTTAAGAAAATCTTTATAAGAATCATAAAGTAAGGAAGATAGTTTTTCTTTTTCTTCTTTTAAGCTTTCCATCTCTTTAGAAAGAGACGACACCTCCTTTTTGAGAATGATGTTCCTAGAATCAAATTTCTTTAATTCTTCATGCATTTCATTTATGACCTCTATTAATTCTTCACTACTACTAACAATATTATTATTAGAATTGGAATAATTTGATACCTCATTTTCGTCGTTGATCGCCATAAGACATAGGTTGGTAATCTCCTTGTATCCGATCTCTTTATCCGAGGAGTCTTCTTCTTCATCATCACTCCAAGTGGTTGCTATCATAGTTTTCTTTTTAAAGCTCTTATATGGTTTTCTTATTGTTGTACAATCGACCTTGATGTGACCGGGCTTCTTACAACCATAACACACAAGTGGTTCCCTTTTTGAAGTGGGATCCTTTGTGTATGGTTTCTTGCTTTTCTTCAAGAATCTGTGAAACCGCTTGGTGATTAGAGCCATCTCACCATCTTCTTCGCTGCTCTCCACCTCTTCTTCCATTTCTTCTTCTTTGTTGCTCGTAGAGGCTTTGAGAGCAATCACCTTTTTCTTCTTCTCATCATCATTGACAACAAGATTCATTTCTTCCATCTCATATGTCAATAGTGATCCAAGAAGTGTTTCGACATCAAGTTTGTTGAGATCTTTGGCCTCCGTGATGGCCATCTTCTTTGCTTTCCAAGTGGATGGCAAAGATCTTAAGATTTTCCTTGTTAGTTCAAATTCCTCAATGTTCCTACCAAGAAGCTTCAAACCATTAACAGTAGTGGTGAAATGTGAGTGTATTTGAGAAATTGTTTCGTTATGAGACATTTTGAAAGATTCATACTCGGACACTAGCATATAAATTTTTGATTTTTTAACTTCACTAGTTCCTTCATATTTAATTTGTAATTTATCCCAAATCTCTTTAGCCAAAACATATATAGAAATTTTATTATATTCAGAAATATCTAAAGCACAATGTAAAATACTTGTGGCTTTACTATTTAGAGACATCCTTCTACAATCCTCTTCATTGAACTCAATTTTGAGTTTATACATTGTATGATTGATTTCTCCAATAGTTATTTTCTTTGTATGAATTCTAAGTCATTCCTCAATGACTCTCCATAGATTGTAATCTTATCATTCGACAAAGATTTTCATCATGTTTTTCCAATAGTTATAGTTGGAGCCATTGAACAAGGGAGGCCTAGTGTAGGAATATCCCTCAGAATAGCTATTTGATGCCATTGGATCAACTCAAGAATTTTAAGCTTAAAATTGAGAACAAGGCTCTGATACCAATTGTACATTGAGGTTCCAACACAAGAGGGGGGGTGAATTGGGTTTTTAAAAACTTCTGCTAATTACTTGCAAGTTTATAAAAACAGTTAAATGCACAATCATACAAACAAGTAATGTACTTTAAGTAAAAGAGTCTAAGGAAGAGAAAATGCAAACTCACTTTATAGTGGTTCGGCAATATCGGATTCATTCCAACCCTACGTCCACTCTCTTCAAGGAACCTCTTTGAAGTGATCCACTAAAACTTTTAGTCGTACAACTTCACGGGTGTTGTACAAACTTTACAACCAATCCCTTCCTCTTGGAAGCTAATCTCTTCCTTGCGGAAGTTAATCCCTTTACAATAAATATGAGTTGCTATAAAGTAAATGGTAAAGAGATAGCAATGAATGCTTTTACAAATGAACAATATCTCTCTTTCAAGAAAAATCTTGATGAATGGCTCAACAATAAAATTTTCAAAGCTTTTGAGTATTAATGAGAAAACTTATGAATTGAATGTGAAATCTTTTTGTTTTAAATGCTCATTAAAGTGGGTTTATATAGCCTTCAATCAATATGGCCGTTAGACACTAACTTGGTAGGTTTGGTGCGTTAAATGCTCAAGTCCCACATCTCTAATAGTCATATTTTTTGAATTACCAGTCGATTGGGTCTTAGTACCAGTCAATTGGGTCAAGTGAAAAATCTCACTTTTAGGTTGTGAGAGAGTACCAGTCGACTGGGTCCTAAGCACTAATCGACTGGGAACTCACTGTCCCATATGCTAGTCGACTAGGTGATCTACACTAGTTGACTGAGGACTTTCTGTCCTATACCCCAGTCGATTGGTATAAGGAGCCAGTCAACTGGGTTACCCTTCAACCAAGTTTTTCATGTTTCAAAATGTTTTTGACTTATAAGACTTTGAATAATTAGTTTTGTCAAAATTATTTTATAAAAAGAGCCATAAGACAAGCTACTTACTTGAACAAAAGAGATTTATAGTTTATTTCAATACCTTAATGCCTATACTATATCTTCTGTCTTAACTCGGTGTCTGATTCAGGTTGAGTTCTTGCATCTTGATTCTTTGGTGAAAGGTTTTATCATTTAAACACTTAGATAAAACTGTTAGTACAATTAGAATAGTGCTTTGTCATTATTAAAATTTAGATGAGGGTCAATAGTAGTAAAACCAATAATTTTTGACCATGGGGCAGTTAAAATGACTTGGTACGCTCTATACAGTAATGATAAGCCAGTATCCCATGAGCACTCCAATTGGAAAGTATACCATACGCAGTAAAGTCATTGATCATCCATTGAAGTGAGACCTTCATATTGAAATTTTGTTTCTTATATGCATCATAAGTAAGAACTCCATGTATCCCCAACATCTTCAACTCATCTACCATTGACTTTAGATAGACATCTAGATTTTTACCAGGATAGTTTGGACATGGAATGACCAAGGATAAGAAAAGAAATTTCTCCTTCATGCACATCCCAAGTGTTAGGTTATATGGAGTGACTAATATCAACCAACAAGATAAAAGGGAAACCAAATGAGTAAGCGGTGTGAACTCGCATGTCGAGAGTCCCAACCTAACATTTCGATGGCAAACATTTGGTGTTTATCATCAAAGTATTTCTATGCCTCACCATCCGTTAAGTGGATGACCATTTACGGCTTACTAAATTTGCCCTTTTTTGCGCTATCTCATGTGTTTGATGGTGTTTATGGAAATATAAAACTTCTGAAGCCTTGGTGTGATTGGAAGGTAACACAACACCTTGTATGGTATGTTCTTTTGCTTCTTATTACCCGCTTTTTTATGTTGAAATCAATCATGGCCATACACGTCATAGTTTTTTATTCTGTCTTTTTTGTAGTACTACATACAATCATTTAGGCATGCATATATCTTGTCATACCCAAGTCCTAACTCCTTCACCATCTTTTTGGATTGGTAAAAGTTTTTAGGAAACTTCTTGCTTTCTGGTAACATACTCTTGATTATTGGCATTAACTCATCATAACAGTTCTCAGACATGCCGTTGAAATCAGATTTACAATTTAATAGTTGCAAGACTATCGATAACTTAGTATGCTTCTTGCAACCCTCCTATAAAGGCATATCAGCATATCTTAACATACGAAAGAACTTTGCAGCTGCTTCTCTTCCGCATCCTAATTAAAATCTAGCCCAACAACATCCATTACCAGTTCCCCAATCTGATTTTTTTTATAAAATATTCTTTCACATTATCAAATGATTATGTTGAGTTAGAAACTTATTGTTCTTAAAAACTTTGCAAGGACAATAAATAGTTCCCCACACACAAATCTTATATTCTTATAGGCAAAGTCAAGAAATTATTGAACTTTGCACTCAAATTCCCAAGATAGAGTATTATCCATAACCCGACGGTCAATCCAACTTCGATCAACTGACATCGTTCAACCGACTAAAATAAAATCAAATCTCAAAGTTATTCCAATTTCAAACTAATGCATGTTACTGCTTAATAATCAAATATTTTCATTCACTAATATGTAGAGTTTCCTACCCCATTCAAGAATGTGTGATCCATATTACTGTTAGGTTTGCCTTGCTTATTTGTTTCAAGTAAATTTCGCCAGCATCTCCGCTTAGTTCTTTAAGTTCACAATAATTTTAATTTTCTCACAACATACTAACTAACTTACTAACATATTAACATACTTATACAAACTAACACCCACACCCCCCATCCACACACCCCTAGCCCTATGCACACACACATGCACATTAATAACCTAAGCATTTAAACTATGTCTAAGTTAGTCTCACAAAATCGTATCTCAAACCATATAATATATATCATTTTAGTAAAATTAAACTTAGATTATAATTTCAATAGCTTGTTACATAGCTAGTACATTTACTCAATAAAAGTTTCTTAATAAATTTAACTTTGGTATGCTGATTAAAAAATAAAGAATACATCAATAGATTAACAAAGTAAACTCAAGTGCTAGAAACGTACCTAATTAGTGGAGGATGTAATCGAGAAGCTCATGAGGTACTTGAGGATAAAATTGGGAGTAATAAAACCTTGCAAGAAAATAAGATGCAAAAACTTTTAAATAACCAACATTGATTTAAACCACAATGAAAATAACATGCACACATGTACCCACCCCCATACACCTACAATCCATGCATGCACACATGCACATATACACAAACCCACCTATCCACCCACACTCTACACACACACTCATGCACATATACACCCACCCCACACACCCAATTAAAATTTTTTTTTTGGGTAAACCTAATTTCTTTAACATACTAATTTCTTTAAAAAAATAATTTGAACAATCTAATTTCTTTAACATACTAACTAACATACTAAACATATAACATATATACTAATAAACATCTAGCATACTAACTAACATGAAAAAAAATACTAACAAAAATACTATACAGTGCATATTGATGAATGTAATTTTTGAAAAGTTTAGGATCCCAAGAGTAATTTTCAAAAAGTTTGAGGAGATTGAATGTAGTTTTTTGGAATTTTGTGGTGCTAAGTGTAATTTTGCAAAAATATAAAACCAGTTTAGTTCGGGTGACCCCAGCTGCCTGAGTCTAGGTGGTTGAGTATCATTGTACGCACCATTTTGCATGGTTACTACCCGTTAGTTGGTTTTTGAATGGGTTGTGTGGTGACCTATATGAGTGATGTCCTGCAAGTTTGGCCTAGTTTTGGGTCAGTTGTGCATATCAATGGTGTACTAGAGTGGCATAGTGGCAGTTTCATAAATATGTGATTTATGCTCCGAAACTTAACGGGAAATTTTGGAGAGTATCTTGAAGATGCGTGCAGTGATATGGTATAGTTGGATTTGGAAGATTGTGTAAATTATAATTATTAAAGGATTATGATGACTCAAGTGTGAAGTATGTTTCCTGTTGGAAATGCTCAGAATGACTTAAGACTATTGTAATACCCGTATTTGTAAAGTAAGGGTAAAGAAGTAATTTAATAAATATGACATGGAATTAAAATAAAATATATGTGAAAGGTTTATTAGTATTTGAATAAAGCAATTTAAAGAAAAATCGTGAACATTATATAAGAAAAGGAAAAAGAAAAAGAAAGAAAGAAAGAAAGAAAGAAAAAAAAATATGGGACGTGAACGTCCTAGAAAGAAGAAGGAAGAAAAAAATAATATCTAAAAAAAGGGACACATGGTAGCAGGTGGCAGCATCTGCTGCCAAGTGTAAATTTGAAGGCTTGAATGCCTTCCAGCAAGCCAAAAGGTGGAGGCTTGTTGGGAGGCTGCCAAAGATTTTTTAAAAATCTTGCCCTTATATATACCAAGTATAGGTAAGCATTAATTTATACATACCGATTTCGTTTAAGTTTTCTTTCAATTTCTTTATTTCCTTAAACACTTGAGGACTTAAAGAAAAGTTGAAATAGCAAAATTTTGAAGAGGTTTACGGTGAAATTTTATAGAGAGTTACGAAAAGCTATCTGAAAAATAGAAGGTAATAACATAATGTTTATTTTTGAATTTTTAGCATTCATGAAATTTTTCGGAATTCAAAGTGGGAATTTTCAAAGGGTGTGGTTTACGAAGAATTGAAGAAATAATTAGAAATTTAATACAAATATTATGTCAGGTGCTGACGATCAGCAATGGAGAGAAATTGCTGAGAAGAACGGGAAAGGCAAGGAGGTGATCCACGAATAGCTTTAAGTGCTACGTGTTGAGTTGGATTTACTTTAAATAATCTAAATAAAAATTACAAATCTAGTGATAATATTAAAATAAATTAGTAGCTTATGTTTTGGTGATAGATAAAGATTTGGTTGATAGATATGATATGAATATTGGACATGTAGAAAAATTATTATGTTAGAAGAAATATTATTAGAATAATGAGTTAATTTAATAATGATGGTGATAAATAAATTCTTGACGAGTTTTAGTTAATAAATTGATGTGATAGATTAGGAGAAGAAAATTGTGAAATTTATCAAGCAGAACGTTGAGGAAAGACCAGATAGTTAATTTAAATATTTTGAATTCATGTGGTTTTTATATTTCGGTTCATATGCATGTTTTATATTATTGTTCATATGCATGTGCATTAAATAAGAGAACCCAAAGAACTGAGAAGGGGTCGGTCTAATTAAAAAACCGTGACAGCCGGTATATGCTAGAAATAAAAGGGATACCGTGACAGCCGATATATGCTGGAAATAAATGCTTTGACAGCTGAGATAAGCTGTAAAGAAAAGAACCAGGAGGGGGCTAGTCTAAGATAATAAAAACATGTTGATATGTGGGAAGATATTCCCATAATAATAACTCATGCATTGCATCTGTTTTACATGTTGATATTTTTACTGAATCTTGTTAATGTTATGCATATACTTGTGAATAAATAAGTCTCACAAAGAGAGGCAGTTACAGTGAGAAAAAAACATAGAGATATAGTATGATAGGAATTATTTAAATGTTAGATATTATGCTACTATCCAGTTATATGAGAGATGAATGATTAAATATTAAAGGGTTATTTATGTAATTTGCTTTTAGTAAATTTAATTCATTGACCTCGTGAAGCTCATCCCTCTTTGTACAATGATTTCAGATAGCAGGTAGGACAGATAGCCGATGGGTTGAGAGTAAAACGAAATCATTTTTTGTAAGCCATGTACATGTCAATATCCTCAGACAATTGAGAAAATGAAACAAATAAAAATTGTGTTTGTAAATACTCATGCATTTTACGTTGTATATTATGTTTAAGTTAATATCAGAATGATATAAAATAATTCTGTTAGTATTATTTTTGTTGTTACATATATGTGTCGTGCTGAGATTTTCAAAATGTGATGACACCATCTCAGGGATGGCCAACCCGGGATGGGTCGTTACATCTATATAGGAGGGACAATGTGTCAGGCTCTCCACCACCCTTAGTGCATAGACATAGGCTATGATTGGGCATGGTTTGAGAAATGTGTGGGCACTGAGTGAGCCTCTAGGAAAACTTGGGGTGCTGGTTTAGGGCCACCAGAAGTTGGCTCGGGTTTTCATGAAGCGGGGAGCTTTATGGACAACATAAGTGGCTCGTATGCACTATATTGTGCTATTATCCTAAGCTTGAGGCTTTACCCTACGGTTGTTATCATGTGGGCTATCAGATATTATCTTAGCATTGTGTCTGCAAACAGTGTACGACTCTCTTATAGCAATGAGGCACCCGTTGGGGTATCATCAGGTATGTTGTGGGCTGCATGTGTTTAGTCATATCAGTGTGTGTGCAAATTCTCAATTATGTTGTTGGTTATCATTGGTTTGTTCAACACAATGATGGGAGGCATTGTGCATTAGTGGTTGAGTTGGGCATTAGCTATCTTCGATTGGACTTGCAAGTAGTGTGCATGCAATTAGGTTTGAAAATTGATTACAATAGCTAGATTTATAGGCGGTATACTCTCGGTTAGGATATAGGACTATCATCCATATGTCTAGAATAAGGAAAGTAGGAATTGTGCATCTATGGGTGAGTAGTGGATCAGTGGTAAGCACAATGAAGGGCAACATTTTGCGTCTCTGGTGGGAAAGAGTGTAAGATAGATTGCGGGTCTTTGAGCTAGGAATTGACATAGATGACAACTTTTTGTCATTTTTAGGATATCTTAAGGTTCCAATAGGACTTTACTCGTGTGCTCTTAATAGGGTAAGTGTTCCTAATTGGGGTCTAAAGGCATGCAAGTTGATGAAGACCACTAGCACACGTTCGTGGTTATTTGGGTTAGTGGGATGTTTTGGTTGGTTTGAAACTGGTATGATAACCTCTATGACAAGGTTAAGTATCTTGTGGGTCTTTTGGCATAATGGTTTGAGTTTCATAAAAAGTGTAATGAGTCACATGGCTTCAAAAAAGATGTCTTGCGAGTTTCTGAGCTGAAAACTCTAGGTGCAGAAGGGCTGGCTAGGACTTAGAAAAGTTTTAGTGCCACATGATCCTCTGGATTTCGGGCAAATCTAGCAGATAGTAACAGTTGGTATCAGAGCTAAACTATTCCCCATTGGAGTGGCTTAGTTTTGAGCAGGGACTTTAAATTTATGGTTGGTTGTGGCTTCTTGAGATTCCTGATCTTTTTGAGTAAGATCACAATATTGGTTATCGGCTTTTTAGTATGCATGAGTTGATAGGATTAGCATGGCCACACTTGAATGGAGGCAAGTTGTGGCATTTTCTTATGTTTGAATGGCAGCTTGGTGTTGTGATCTCAATCGGTGGACCAATGTAACTAAAAGTCATTTGTATGGTTACTAGTTTTGGAGAGTAGACCTTTGTGGAACATGTATAGGCATTTTTCATAAGGGAGCTTTCAAGTGTGGGCTACAGTGTTTGTTTGAGAGGGTGGACTTACACATGAGACTTGGTTACTAAAATGCATTTGTATGGTTACTAGCTTTGGAGAGCAGACCCTTATGGAACATATGTGGGCATGATTCATGAGGGAGCTTTCAAGTGTGGGCTGGTGTGTTTGTCTGATAAGGCAGACTTGCACATGAGACTTGGTTAGTGAGCACATTGATTGTGTGTCTATAAGGATACTGCAACGTGTGATAATTACTTCGGTTATGATTGGAGTTGGCATCTGGTTCAGTGTTGGCTTTAAGAACTTTGGCTAAGAGTATTGGTTTGTTTCTTTCAGTTTTAGGTTAATGTTTTGCTTTGTGAGGCATCAAAGGCCCAATATTGATCGTAGTGCGGAGGCATCTTGAGTGTGTTCAGACAAGAGTGGGGGTGCCGCTAGTGGGCGGTTGGCTTATGAACCATACCCAGAGAGGTGTATCTTTGCTTACGTCTTGGTGTAGCCTAAGAGTAGGCACTTTTTTTAGAATTTGAGTGGGACTAAAGAGGCATATTGTCAAGGGACGGCCCTTGATGGTTGGCTTACGAGCCACACCTTGCAAGGTGTATTCCTTCCTGTGTGACATTAGAGAAGGCATAGTTTGAGTAATTGAGAAGGATTAAAGAGGGGTACTGTCAAGGGACGGTTGGCTTGCTACCCACACTTTGCGAGGTGCATCCCTGCTTGCATCCTTATGTTTCCTAAGAGTAGGAACACATGCAATAGAGTTTGGGTCCTTGGATTAAAGCATCTTAAACCTTGATTGGCAGGTTTGCCAAGCAGCTTGGAGTTTGGATTTGTTTCATTGAGTTTGAATTTGGGTAAGCCTCAGGGCTGGAGCCTAATAACTTGTCTTAGTGAGTACACGCATAAGACATCTCAAATCCAATAGGGAGTGATCATAAGTTTGGTAGGCATGAGAGCCTTACCCAGAAAGGCACACCTAAGAGAAGTGGTGCCATAGTGTGTGGTTGGCATGAGAGGCTCGTCCAGAGAGGCGCACCTAAGAGAAGAGGTACCATAAAAGTGTGGTTGGCATAAGAGCCTTGCTCAGAGTTGTGCACCCAAGAGAAGTGATGCCACAAAAGTGTGGTTAGCATAAGTGCTCAGCTCATAGAATCTAACTAAAGGGACAAGAGTGTTGAGAGGCATAGGATTTCACTTGAGGTAAGTTAAAAGGTTAACTTATAGTGTAGTCAAGAAAACTTGAAATTTGATTCATTCAATCAACAAAGAAGTTGATTTATATCACATTCTTCAAGGAAACAAAATGTAGACTTATCATTTCATTCAAGTATGCAAGTTCATTTATTGATCCTAAAGTCCTTATGCAAAACCATTTCTCAATGAATGCAAACAATTCGAAACAATCAATATAAATATCATTTTATTATTCTCAAATAGGCATTTCATGAATTCGATAAAAAAACCATGAAAAATTTATGCATATCCATTCAAGCTCATGCAAATTTCCCAATTGATCAAGCATTCTTGACTGCTCATGCAAAGAAGTTTTCAATTCAACTTAATAATTCATGAACAACAATCAATAAATTCAAACAATAACTTATCTACTCAACTAATTCGTGAAATAATCAAGTCTATGTCAAGTTAAGGACTAACCAATCATTATCTAATTATTTAAGTTAGCACTTTTTCATTACATAAGCCATGTTGAAATATGAAAGCTCAATGATTTGTTTCTTTTTGAAACCGTTTAATTCCAATCGTGGCTCTAAAAGAACAACCTCACTATGAGGCAAAAACATAGCTCCAACTAAGCGATCAATAAACATGGTTCCAATTAAGCGACCTAGCCATGAAGGGAAAACATGGCTCCAACTAGGCGATCAATAAGCATGGCTCCAACTGAGCGACCTCGCCAGGTGAAAACATGGCTCTAACTAAACGATCAATAAAAGTGGCTCTAACTGAGTAACCTCGCCACAAGGCGAAAACATGGCTCCAACTGAGTGATAAATAGGTGTGGCTCCAACTGAGAGACCTCACTATAAGGCGAAAATGTGGCTCCAATTGAGTGATCAATAGTTTTTTGCAAAATCATTCGACTGAGTTTTCATACCCAATCATATTATAAGCAATCATTTTCAAAATTTTAGCAAGCATTTAGTTGAATATTAAAGTTTTTGAATCAATAACCCAATCAATCAAACAAAAAAACAACTCAGTCACTTCATAACACCTTTTGTTATACAGGTGTCCTTAGTCACAGGTCCATGCATACCTAAATTCATTCCTATACTTAGCTAATGTGAGAATGCATTCCCCTAACAACTAATGATCTCATTCTCTATTACTTATGGGTTCATGAATACCTTATACTTAGCCCATGTGACAATACATGGTTCTAGCAACTAATGATCCCATGCTCTATGACTTATGGGCCCATGAATACCTAAATGCAATCCTATACTTAGCCAATGTGATAATACATGGCCCTAACAAATGATGACCAATGCCTTTCAAAGTTGAGACTTTATCCCAAAAGTTAGTATTCTACAATCTCAAAGTCCTTCCATACTTCTTTGGCCAAAAAAAAAAATGGTTTTATCCTTAAAAACATTTTTCTTTACAAAAACAATCACATGGGGTGCTAAGAAGTAGTTTAAAAAACAACTTTGGATGTAAAATTTTTGACATAACTAGACCAAACAATTCAAAGTTAACAAGAATAAATGAAACACTTAAACATAAAGGAAGACATGATTAAAGAAAGACAATAAAAAAAAGAACCGATTTCCACTTGAATATGATATATAGCTCTTTTTTTCTTCTAGAAAACAAAACTTGTTCTTATGAAACCAATGATATTAGTCTCATGCAAAATATTACTCCTCAAGGTGCCTTATTAATGTAATTTTTTTTTTCTCAAAATGACAAACTCTCATGAAAAATCTTCAAATCTATCTATGCTCATTATACCAACTTGCACATTTCCTCATGTGGTTGAGAAAGACATTAATCTCTTTCTCGTAGTGCCTAAAAGGTGTTTGATACTTTTGCTCCATACTTGTGAGTGCCAAGAAATTCATTGTTCAATTAATGTGATTGTACCAAGCTGGCTGCCTACATATCCCACAGGAAATAAAGTCATTCATGGTTCATTTATCTAACTTCAGTTGATTGACATTTCAATAATTTTTTTATTTGGCTCTAATTTTCGCTTAGGCCGCCTTTTCAGGTTCTTAACCTAGTGAACATTTCTTTTTTCTTCATTTTTCTCTCTTCTTCTTTTTTCATCAATAATTGATTTACAAGTATTAACAATGAATTAGAGAACCTAACATCACTCAATGAAGTGCATTGTAGGACGAAGCGACGTTCATTGATATAAGAGGACTTTGTTCTTGGTTATAATGAGGCCAAAGGTTCTAAGGTTAAGAGAGAAATGGTATTTAAGGGCTCAAAGAAAATTTTCTTTGGGTTCTCAACTACCAATGATTACTTTCCATACTTGCAACTCATCTTTTCTCCTCTCCAATCTCATTTTTTCTTCTTTCTACTTTCAATCTTATCTTTGCTCATCTTTTACTCTAACATCATCATCATCATCATTTTCATTCACTTTGTTCAGCATTTTTTCCATTTTTCTTTGATTCCTCCACTATGCCAAAATGAAATGAGAAAATCTCATGGCCTCTTGTGTAAGGACATGGAAAAGTTATCTATGCAACGATAAGAAGAAAAATACATTGCCCCTTGTGACAAAGATGAGGCAAATTGTCCTTTAATTTTAACAATCACATTCACCATCCAATTAATGAAAATATAATCCTTGGTATGAGGTGTGTTGAAAGAATTTTTCAATAAGTATAATGGGTTAACAAGGGATTTTCTTTTTTTTTTAAAAGAAAAATGGAAGAGATGTGAACAATGATGATTCCCAAAACTGGATTCAAATGTGGCACCTCAAAGTCTTGTCTTTTCAATTCTTTGTAGATGGAAACATTGGGAGAATGCCAACAACACCATTGTAACAATTCAAGAGATTTATTCAGTTGAGTATGTTTGCTTAAGTAGAATGTGAACAAATTACTTTATCTCTTTGAATTATTATCCTTAGTACAAAATCAATATTGATAGTTTCAAGTGAATTAGGTCATGTCACCAAAAAGTTTATTTCTTTCAGAATCAATCAAGTAATATCAAATGCAAGGAGAAATGAAATGAAATTTCAAAAACAAATTTTATTATGAAAGGATAGATAACATTCATAAACTTAAAGATGAAAATTAAAGTACTTGAAGTAAAAACAAATACTTTTACTCGAAAGGGACTGACAAGAAAGTTGAAATGACTTTACCATAAAAAAAATGAGAGACCCAACTTTCGAAATTGAAATTAACAAGAAAAGAAAACAAAAAAAAAAAGTGTCACCCTCCCATGACCAATCTTCTTCTTGTTGCCTTTATTCTCCATTTTTATTTAGAAAGCATACCATAGGTGTTCTTTTGTCAATCAAGTCTTGAATTGTGTGACAAAGACGACCACAACGATCGGTACTGTGAGCATTTTACTAGTGGACATCATAATACTAATTAGTATTATAATTGAGCTTGCTACTTAGATTCTCCAATGGTCCACATGGAGTCAAGGGACTTTTTTGAATCAATTTCTTCACAGCCTTGGATAACAAGAACTCAAAGTGGAGAACTCACAAGGATTCTTCTTGATATATTTACTACTAATATTTCTGACTTGAGTACTTCTACCTTTTAGTACCTTAGGATGCACAACTTCGGAATGACTCCTCCTTGTATGACATTCCCAACTCACATAACCAAATCATACAACTATTGGAAATTGGTTAATGATATGGTAGAGAGAGCTTTGGAGTAAGGGGGTTGAAGGTTTTTCAAAACAATGTGGATTTGGTCTTTTTCACTTAGATGGTAGGTCACTTTAGAAATTTGGACATTCCAACAAGTGATGAGGATTGAAAATGTCTCATTAAGTTCTTGTTTGAGGGCTTTAAGATAATGAAGGGTGTTAGTGTAATGTTTAACGAATTGAGAGGCTATGTATTCAGTGGTTTCCTTTGTGGATATTTCCAATGGTACTCATTCAGTTACTTCCATGAGATCAATATTTCAAAAGTCATTAGCACTAAGGTCACACTTCTTTTCATTCACTAGCTTATCCACTTGTATTGTTGCCAACTCGTTAATCATCTTCATAATTTCTTCTTTTTGCTTTATGAGCTCTTGTTGCTAACCAATTAAAAATTTCATCATTTTCTTCAAGCTCTCGAATAAAGTAAGTTGGTCATGAGTTACTCCGTTCATTCTCTTACCTTCAATAGTGTATTTTGATTCCCTTTGACAAATAAAATGAAATAAACAAGGACTAAGGATAAATGTGTGTTTCAAGAAATTCAAAGAACTTGTCAAAAATCTGAACCTAAAATCATTTTCTAAACTTCCATTAAAATCCTAAAAGGTTTGATAAAAAAAGACTTTTAGAAAATTTATTTCTCATTTTTCTTAATGAAAAAATATTTTTTTTTTGTGATTTATTTTTCTTGAAAGAAAGCTTAATAAAAATTCATGAAAAATGAAAAATTTATTTTCTAAAGAAATAGATGAACACTTTAATCTAATAAAAATAAGGTTTTTAGGTAGAGAATGACTCAAACTGATAGGAGGATGAACCTAGACACTTTGAGAGCTAAGAGCCATTCTAAGTTGGTATTTGGGTGTTGGAAGCCATTATAGACTGGTATCTAGAGTTGAGATCCATTCTAGGCTAGTACTCAGGTCTGGGAGCCATTCTATAATGGCTTATGGCTTGAGAGCCATTCTAGAATGGCACGTAGAGCTGTGTACCACTCTAGAGTGGTACATGATATCTAGACTTACTAGATTGACTTGGTTTTCTGAATTTAAACCTCACTTTTGATATAAACAATATCTATGATCATTCATCAAGTATTCTCATCATCAATCACCAAAATCAAAGCACTATAATCCATCGTTTGATATTTGTTTATCTGGTTTTTTGGTGTTTTCATTGGTAGACAAGAATAGGTGATCCTTATGAATTAATGGGTGTAAAATGGGATGTCTACACTTATTTAAAGAACTTTGAAATATGAAGTTTTAAAGGACTTTAGAAAATGCATGTTTAAATTACTTTGAAAAACTTATGTTTAAAAGACTTTTGAAAACTCCAATTTAAATGACTTCGGAAAATTCTTGTATAAAAGAATTTGAAAAACGTCGGTTTAAAGGACTTTGGAAAACATTTTTTTAAATGACTTTGAAAAACGCCTGTTTAAAGGTCTTTTGAAAAATGCTTGTTTAAAGGGCTTTTAGAAAACAATTGTTTAAAGGACTTTTGGAAAACACCTGTTTAAAGAACGTTTGGAAAACACTTGTTCAAAGGACTTTTAAAAACACCTCTTTAAATAACTTTAGAAAATGTCTTTTTAAAAAACTTTGGAAAACATGTGTTTAAAGTTCTCTGGAAATTTTTTTAAAGGACTTTGAAAAACATATGTTTAAAGGACTTTTGAAAACGACTAACCTCTATTAGGGAATTTTTCTTGAACTCTTGAGTTTGCCATCTTTTGGACTTTACTTAGGAAATTCTTTGGTTTGTTTTCCACTAGGGATGTCGAGATTTGATTGAGGAGGAAAAATTTACCTTCCTTGAGATTAACACCACTATTGATAGATGTTATATTTGTTTCTCACATGAAACTCACCAAAATTTTAGATTGGTTATGCTAATAGTGATATTGACACAACTGATGATTGAACTGCCAATTGAGATGGGGAGTTCCTTGACACCTAATTTGGCTATCATTTAAAAACTTTAGAGGACGCATTGGGGCTATATCCATCTTTTCGAGGTGATTATCGAATTTCAGAGGCTGTACGGGGGTTATATCTGTCTTTTCATGGTGGTTACAAAACTTAGAGGTTGCACGGGGGCTATATTCATTTTTCCAAGGTGACTATCAAAATTCAGGTTATACGAGGGTTATATTTATCTTTTCTAGGTTACCATCAAATTTCAAAGGCTATGTGGGGGCTATATCTATATTTTATTGGTGGGTATCAAACTTTGGATGCTCTGTGAGGGCAATATCCATTTTTCCAAAGTGAGTATCAAATTTCAGAGGTTGTATGGGTGCTATATTCATCTTTTCAAGGCGATTATCAAATTTCAGGTCACATTATGGGAGCTGGCCATGCCCGAAGTCGTTACCTTAACCGCAAGGAGGGGGATGCCGAAGGCAGGGCTAGTGACTGGAGTGAAGTCGTAACAAGGTAGCCATACTGGAAGGTGCAGCCGGATCACCTCCTTTTTAGGGAGAGCTAATGCTTGTTGGGTATTTTGGTTTGACATTATACAAGTGTATATTTATCTTTTCGAGGTGACTGTCAAACTTTGAAGGCTGCACAAGGGTTATATCCGTCTTTCCGAGTTGATTATCAATTTCGGAGGCTTCATGAAGGTTAGATCCATTTTTTCTACGTGGTTATCAAACTTCGAAGGTTGTACAAAGGCTATATTCGTCTTTTCAATGTGGCTGCCAAACTTTGGAGGTTGCATAGGGGCTATATTTGTCTTTATGATATGGGTATTTAACTTTGGAAGCTACATAAAGGTTATATCCATCTTTTCGATGTGGCTATCAAAATTCTTAGGCTATATAAAGGCTATATCCATCATTTTGAGATGTTGGGGGTTGCACAGGGTTAGATCCGTCTTCCCAAGGTATTCATGGTTGTAAGTATTTGTGGCTATTTGAGGTTTTATATAGGTGTTTATGGTTGCTTAAGGTTTTATATGGGATTTTTTATGGTTATTTTGAGATTGTGTGAGGTTCTTATTGTTGATAGATCGAAGGTGACTGTTGACTCTTTGGACTAGACTTAAAATTCCTTTGGGGATGAATTATGGCTAAATTTTAGTTGGAGAATCGGCTGAGTGTAGTCTTTAGTTTCTCTTTTTGTAGTTGGCTTGAATTGCCCCTTTTGTAGGCATGGTTAGAAGCAAGATGGCCCCAAGTTTCGGAAGTGAGATGCCCACAAGTTTTGAACCTGATTTGCAAATTGCTTCCCTTGCAACTGTATTCCCAACTGTTTTTGTAAAATTGCCTTCATCTTGTAAGTTGTTCTCTCTCTCTCTCTCTCTTAAATTGTCATTGCAATCCGTTCTTGGAAACTGTTTTTGGGAACTCATTGCTTTCAGTAGGCCACTTGTTACAAGCTTGGCTAGCAACTTTGGTATAGTCTTCGGTTTATCTCTCAATATAAGTATCTTGAAAAGATAAAACGCAAATAAAAATAAATAAAAAAAAATCAGAAAGACAAACATGAGCGGGCATGCCTCACTTATGAGGTTTAGGTAGCCTTGAGCATGGCCTTAGTACTTTTCCCTTTTCAATTTGTTAAAGGAGTTTCAAAAACACTCATGGAAATGGATGTGTGCTTTTTATGATTTTTTTTCTTCATGAAATGCATGTAGGACACATCCATAGGTCAAAGAAAAATACTCTTCGTCCACTTGGTCTAAGACAAGCATTGCAAAAAGGTGTCAAGTGATGTGCTTCTGTGCTTTTGGCTTTATTGCTAGGTGGTTATAATCTTTTGGGATCCATACGTCTATACTTGATTGGCTGGGAGGCATTCCTTCTATGGGAAGTTTTGTACATTGATGAGATGTTGATCAATTGGTGCTTTTAATTGTGGCAAAATAGTTGCTCCTTCAAATCACCCAAAGGAATTCCAAGTTTATCTGTTTCAATTCTTCAACTTTGGGCTATGATCAATGACCCATCATGCACGCTTGTTCGTTGACTGGGGAAACATGGATGGTGCCATGATTTCTTGTGCTCTTTGCCTTTATACTGAATAGATATTCTCTTGTTTTGTTCATTTTAAAAAATATACTATAATTCATTTGCATGGTCTTAATGTAATGACCCTACCTCCCACTTGGCACAAAATTGTCCGCTTTAGTACACCAAACCACATGGTTTTACAATGCACTATGAAAGTAGGGGTAACAATTAATCACTTATAAACAGCTCAGTCATATCCTATTTAGTTGATGTGGGATATCAAGGCTTGACCCTCATCTTGGAGCATCACACTTAATCAGGAAAAATGGGGAACCAAGACTTCTGTACAATTGTGGTTGCACTAATGTGGTTGTTAATATACCCGATGAGGGATCAAGCCATACGTAGTCCAAGGATCATCATGTTTTGGGGTACTCCTTACAAGTGCTGTAAGGGAAATCTTAAAGAATGATCATAAGATTTAGGGAACTTCCTTACAAGTGGTGCAAGCGTGAATTAATTTAAGACTCAATTAAACCATCACACACTCACCCATTTAATGGAAATAAAATAAAATAAATTAATTTAAATGATTCAATAAAAAAAACCTGCCTACATCCATGAAAAAAATTAACATGTTTTTTACTATAAGAAAAATACAAAAAAAAGTAATAATTGCGTTTGATTTGCAGTACCATGCACCGAGTGAACCTGCGAATAACCTATCAATTTTTTTTTTTGCAAAACCCATTACAATACATAAACCAATTTTTTCACACTCAAACCTTATCTATTTGTCACAAGTGAATCCATGAAAAATCTATCAATTTTTTAATAATCATTTTCCCACATATAAAACTAAATGTGTTATTTCAATTTTTTTGTCAAAGTGTATCATGTTAACCTTAATATTAATTTGAAAGGGACTAGGAAAAAAAAATTTAAAAGCCTAACCATCTTTCCTTTGGAATCTAAAATATCATAGAAAGTAGAAGTAGAAAATTTAATGTGCGTGGTAGCAATAGCCAAAATATTTAATCAATGGAAACAATAAATTAATAATCAATCATATTTTTATATAAAATTATAATCATATTATGTTGTAACTATGAAATCATTGATAAAATTCAATAATGCCACCCATTCTAGTCACCCAAAAGCTAATCAATTATATATATTTTTTTTCTTTCTATTTGTTATAGTTATTTTCTAGAGTAAAATAGTCAGGTACTAATCAGACTTTATGACGTGATACAATATTAACTATTTGTTGATTGTTTTGGGTGATAAAATTGGATAATTATTTTGAGATATGTTTATCTTTTTCGATTTGTCATAGGGGTTACACTATTTATATCTAATTTACACATCAAATTACATTTGATCCCGAGGACATGCGATAAATTTGAAAAAAAATTTACATTTGGAAATTTTAACTGTTTAAGAAAGTATGTAGGCCCACACTCTCTGTTTGGTAATGACTAATGAGACTTTATACCTTTTTTTTATTGTTTGAGATGCACAATCTTAACATTTTCATCCTCAGCCTTTTAAGGGAAAAATATAATTCCTTAACTAATTAGGCCGCCCATTTGACAGGTAGACAATAGTGGTTTTTTTTTTCTTTTCTTTTTTTCTGGTAAGCATCCAATAGGTTTTATATATTCAACTGTTTTAAGAATCAAGATATATATATAAAAGTGTAGCTGCAGAAAAATGTCATAACAAAATCTTAAGAAACATTTATTTTAGTTTTTCGGGTTCGTACATATTACAAAATATATATGGAGTATTGTGTTTTCTCAATATTATTTTCTTTTTGTATTAATTGTGATGTTTGGGGTGAAGAATTTCAACATGCATATTCTCTTTAAAAACAAATCTCCTTCTTATATATTTCATCCTCTATTTAAAACTTGTCGGGTGATAACCTTTTTTAAACTTTTTTTTTTTTTAAATCCATCATCTCTCTATATAAACAAAACAATCTTTCTCATACCTTACCATTTCCGACTTCCGAAAGATGACCTTATTTGTGTTTCCTAAAATCGATAAATTTTCTCTGCATAAGAAGAATAGTTATATTTCTACACCACTATAAAATTTTATCATTTTTCTAGTTGGTTAGATGATAATACCCTTTTCGGATCTTTTTACACATTGATTCGACCTATCGAGTTAGATAGAATAGATCTTACAATTTAGATAATTCCATCCTCTGTAACGTATCGAACGATAACCTTTTTCACAGTCCTTTTAAGGTTCAATTCTTCTTACATGAATTCCTCATCTACTATAAAGCACAGCTTTTGCATGTGATAGTTGATCATTTGATTTTAATATTTGATATCTTTGTGATTTCAGGTTGTGAAGGTACAGTAAAAACTCAATCGATTATAATTTTTTATGATCAATGCAAGGTATTTGAATAAAACTGCATGTATGTTTAAAATATAAAGTGAAGGTAAACAGTTAAAGGTAATTTCCTTTTCCTAGTCATAGTTTGAGAATTCATGTGATGTTAAAATCTCGATTTTTTTATCTATTGTGTAAATTTATTGAATTTAGGTTTTCCCAGAAATGATTCAACCAAATAAATGGATACTTATTATGATCAATGAATTTTTTTTAGATCTTTTTATTGAATTAAATCGATTGAAAGTACTAGATTAATTTTGAATTTTATTATCTTATTATAAAGTGTTTTAGTTAAGTTACGCATTTTACATATCTCTAATCTATGGTTCTGTTTCTGAATGTAAATATGTGCAACCCTCGTGTCTTATAAATGCACACATCGTTCATCTGTTAAATAGGTTTGTATTTGGTATGTCACTGAAATAGTAGTTTTTTTTTCTTTATTTTTAAAAAAAATAGTTTATATCTTATGTTGTTATGGAATATATATGATTTTAAATTTTTTTTTGGCTTAATTATATATTTCATTTTGTGGTTTGGGAAGATTTCATTATAAAAGTTGAGGGATTTTTTTGTGACAAATGTAACGTTGAGGTTCTTTACATTGTGAAATAAAACCCTGGTCATAATTAAATGACATACAATGACAATGTTTATGAGTAGTTTTAGCCATCATCCCGCGGTGACAAGCCTGCTTGACAAGCTCAGTCGTAGCAAGACTATAATATTGAAGTTGTCCAACAACCCCAATCATGTGATGGTGAGGTTGACAACAGTCCTATCATTATAGCTTTGCGATCGTTGATCTATCTATCTACCAACCTAACCTTTGCATAGTGATGCGATAGCTAAAGACTATAAGATAGTATCACCATCGCAAGCCACTAAATAAGTTTAGGCCAGGGTTTAATTTTCCCAAACTTTGAGATTCGAATTGCTAATAGACAAAACTTCATAATTCGATTTAGTACAAAAAAAAAACTTCTCAAAGTTTAAAATAAAAGTCTCCCTAACCATAGAGTGAAAATATGTAATTAAGCATTTAGTTTTTACAACGTATGCATGGAAAACATTATTTTTCAATGAAGCTTAAAATTATTACTTAGCGTACGTACAAAAAAGTTAGGGTGTCGATGTTAGTTTAGTACATTTTTCCACTTCTCTCACAAAATTATGATTTTGTTTTATGTTTTCAACGAACAACTTATTATTTTATATTTTTTTAAAAAAATCAAGAAACAAACATATGCGAGAAAGGAGCACTGTAAGAAAACTTTCAACGATAGTGAAATTCATCATTGAAGGTCCACTAAAAGATCTCAACGACTGGAATCGATCGTTGATATGGTCATTGCTAAGTGGGACCTAGTTCATGGGGTTTCAAGAAAATAATAATTTTTTTTTCTGGTTTTGGTTCTTTAGAATTGGAAGAAGAATATTTTTTTAAAATATAGTTTTATTTTTATTTTTATTTGTTTTCTAGGTTTTCAGAACCCTTTTTTTAAAGGTTTTTTAGGTTATATATATATATATATATATATATATATATATATATATATATATATATATTAATTTTACTAATTTTTAAAGCTAACATGGAAAAGAAATTGAGGATTGAATCAGTCACATGCCACACTAGTGACTACTCAACAACATTTTATAGAAATTTGATAGGAATACACCAGTTATATCAAATAAAAAAATTATACGATAAAAATTGCTACTAAAAAATAGGGGTATCGTAGGAACCCCCAATAAAAAAATTGGGGCTAACGCATATACAATTAAGCCAAAAAATTATAAGAATTAATTTTGTTTATTTATTTAAATAATTGTTTAGATTTTTATTATATAGTAATAAATTCATACATATTCGATTTTTTTTTTCACATTACAACTTTAATGTTATAAATTTTGGAATTTATTAATTTTTTATTATCAAAATCAAATCATAGTAATTTTTCAGTTTTTTTTATGATGTCTAATAAAAACATAATAAAACCCAATCACACGTAATTTTTACTAACGTTTGTAATCACTAGTATGTGTATATATATGAACCATAAATAATTAAATTTTGTAAAAGATATAAACTTACTTCACAGGAGTAAGTTAATTTATATAAAGATTTCATTTAAATTGTACATTTCGAATCATTCATAAAGTTAAAAAAAAAAAAAAATCACCTATATATTATTGTCTCTGTCAAAACTTTCAATAATTTCTTCTCAATATACATAACTACAAAAAAATTCAAGAAAATTATCCTTAATCTTATTTCAAAACTGAGTCTTAACTAATTAACAGTTAATATAGTTAATGAATACAGAATGAAAGCAACTGTGTTCTTCCTCTTAGGCTTCAACTAAGATTCCAGATTTGCTCATGGACACTATAAATCTCAATAAAGAAGAAGACAAAAATCAGAATGGAAACAAATCATAATAATTTTAATTGTTCATTATTTTTCTGTATATTTTACATGCAACTTAAATTATCATGGTTTACATTTTAATCTTCTTTTCTCTGTTTCATTTCAGGTAATATCTTACATAAAAATAAGAGCAATCAAAAAGAAAAACCAGGAGATTTCAAATCGAATAATATGTGCAAATTTGGTTTGAGGGCCAGGGATCCAAATAAGAGGCCTAACTATCTATATTCAGCCAATTCTGGTAGTGAAGATAGTATAGACTCAACCAAATCGGATCCTGACCTCAAAAGTAGCACTAAGCCTACAAGGGAGTCTAACCGGAAAAAGCCATCTCGTAAAACAGATACTGAGATGGAGGAGGGAACTAGCAGAATCAACACTACAAAAAAAGGATGTGGACGCCCTCCAAAGAGAAAGGTTAATGGAGGAGATATTGGAAGTAGTAATCAAGTCTCTAACCAACCGAGGAGGAAGATATATAATAGGAATATTGTAGTGGATAAAAGAACAGTATTGTCATGGTTGATAGACATGAATATTGTTCGAGAGAAAGCCCAAGTTATATATTTGAAACAGGAGTCAATATTAACCAGAGAGTTGTTTCGCCAAGAGGGAGAAATAACAAGAGGTGGCATCATCTGTAGTTGTTGCAGAAACGAGTGTTCCATAAGGGAATTTGAGTTGCACGCTGGAAGTGTTATCGATAGGCCTTACAATAATATTTTCTTGATGAAAAACAGCACTTCCCTTATGGATTGCTTGACTGAAGCATGTGGTCAGGAGGAAAGAGTAATGGAACAAGGATTTAACCATGTGAATCCTCGAGCAGATGCTACTGATAACCACGATGATACCTGTATGATCTGCGAGGATGGGGGAACTCTAATTTATTGTGACAGATGTTCCTTGGCATTCCATGAAAACTGCATCGGGGTAAGAAGAATTTTATTTTTATATAACTTTTATTTATACTAAACTTATATAGTACAAACTGTTGTTCTATTTCTATATAATTTTTATGCTGTTGTACTTTGAATGACAGAGGGAACCCCAAGAAGAATGGCTATGCCTTTCCTGCCTATGCAAATACTGTCAAAATGGTGAGGGTGATCTCCAAACCTGCACCCAATGTGAAAGGAAATGTATGTATTTCTATTTTAAATTTTAACACTGAATTGCTTGAAGTTCTACTTAATTGATTTATTGTATTATTAGATGAAAAAATTACATAGCCACTGATTAAATTTGCATACTTGTGTCTGTTATAGATCATTGGGGTTGTTTCCTTGAACGATCAAAAATGTTAGATTTGAACTGCCGAGGTATCTGATTAATTAATAACGAATTCTCTTTCAAATCAAATCCTAATTTCATGGCCAATTTTTCATAAATTGTGATTATTCAATAATGACTTACCCTGAAATATTGTAATCAAGATATATGAGAAGCTGCAGCAGCTAATTGGGGTGGAAAAGGAAGTAGATGATGGGTATTCTTGTACACTTCTTCGTTGGATGGAGAAGGGGTCTGAGTATAAGAGAGTAGGTTGCAACTCCAAGCTTGGTTTAGCTTGGAGGGTAATGGATGAGTGTTTCAAGCCCATAATCGATCTCCATACAAATATGGATGTAGTAAAAAGCGTTGTATATCATCGCGGGTAAGCGCTTTGAGATTTTCTCTGATCATGTATGCTAGTAACTTTTAGAATCGTGTATTAGTAACTAACAACTTCCAGCAACAATCGCAGAAATGTAGAAAAGAAGAAATACCCTAAGTTATAGTGATAAATTTGAAACAACAACTCAGGAAGCAATATTTTGATTGCTCATTATTTTTTATCTCTTTCAGGTCCAATTTACCCAAGAAAAATTTCAATGGTTTCTATACTGCAATACTGGAAAAGGACGAAGAGATAATCTCTGTAGCATCCATTAGGTATTTCCATCCCTTGTTCAGTTACTACATATATATGTCTGTGTACGTGGTTTGCCTGCAATTGCAAATTCAATTAAACAAATATAACCGACCTCACTTTAGAGTATTCACTGTTGGATCATAAACTTGATCCATTATGGGAGTCCAAAACCAAACTCAATCAAATTGGAGTCCAAGTCCATAATCAAGGTCCAAAACTACAAGCATTCTACCTAGAATTTTATTGGTGTGGTAGTTGAGCATGTGAATCATTTGGTAACCTAAAATATTGTTAGAACCACCAAGAAAAATGAGGTGTATGGTTGTTGTAATTTTGGATTAGTTTATTTGTGTGGTGTAGGATTGTTCTTAAGTAGTATAAATACCCCTCCCCATTTTGGTTTAATCATCAAGAAGAAGCAAGAGCTTCTAAGTGAGTGAAGAAGCAAAGTCTTCTAAGAGTGAGTTCTAGCATCTTCTTTCTTTTGAGTGAGAGTGCTATTGTAATATCTCTTTGAGTTTGAATAAGAGTTGTTTGTGTGAGTGTTTTATTTCCAACAAAGTGGTATCAGAGCTTGAGTTGGAAAGTATACACTATTGCATATCAAATCGAAGGTCTCGACGAAAGAAATCCGACGCCGCCAGAATCTCCCTGATCGGAGTTCAGACGCACCTCCACGAGCCGTCGGAAGATTGCTGCCAGAAAACCGAATTGACTCACCGAGTTAAGCTGGGTCAGCCGAGTTGGAGCCGAGTTGACCGAGCCATAAGCCTGTTGACCGAGCCGCTTGACCGAACCGCTTGAGCCGAGTTGACCGAGCCGTCCAAGCCGAGTTGACTGAGCATTCAAAGTCAACTGTTGACTAGGTTAGTGTTGACTTTGACCGTTGACCGAAAGTTGAAAATTTTGACCAGGTCCCTCCCAAAGCTTTTCAACATTCCGGATCTATCTGCACAATCAGAATTTCCAAATTCTCAACATATTGAGTGATATGGAAAATGGTATGGCATCCTTCCAAGTCCCGACGCTCATCAACAACAATTACGACAACTGGAGTATCAAGATGAAGGCTTTTCTTGGCGCGCATGATGTTTGGGATATCGTAGAAAAAGGTTTTAGTGAGCCAGATAACGAAGCTGCACTGACCACAGCTCAAAAGGATAGTTTGAAAGATGCGAGAAAGAGAGACAAGAAAGCTCTCTACCTCATCTACCAAGAATTAGATGATTATGTTTTTGAGAAGATTTCGAGTGCAAGCTTTGCTAAGGAAGCGTGGGAAAAGCTGCAAACCTCTTACAAAGGATCCGAGCAAGTGAAGAAGGTCCGTCTCCAAACATTAAGAGGTGAATTTGAATCCTTACACATGAAAGTATCTGAGTCTATTTCAGATTATTTCTCAAGAGTAGTAGCTGTTTCTAATCAATTAAAAAGAAATGGTGAAAAGTTAGAGAATGTGAGGATAATAGAGAAGATACTCCGTTCGTTGGATTCCAAATTTGAGCACATCGTCGTGACGATTGAAGAAACTAAAGACTTGGAAGAAATGACGATCGAGCAACTCCAAGGATCATTACAAGCATACGAAGAGAAGCATAAGAAGAAGCAAGGGTTTACTGATCAACTCCTCAAGCTGCAATTCAAGGATATGCATGAAAGCCAAGGAGATGATAGAAACCAACGTGGCCGAGGCAGAGGTAGAGGCCGTGGATGAGGAGGAAATCGCTGTCGTGGATGAGGTTGGAATTACAACAACAACAATTCCAACAATAACTACGAGAAAGGAGAAAGCTCAACACGAGGCTGTGGAAGAGGCAATCTAAACTCGAGGAATGACAAATTTCAAGTTTGATGCTATAATTGTCAAAAGTTTGGGCATTATGCTTCAGAATGTAGAACTCCTAACAACAGAATTAAGGAGAAGGCCAACTATGTGGAGGAGAAGACCGGTGATAAAGAAACTCTTCTTCTAGCACGAAAAGAGACTGATGGTGTCCAAGCAAAATCTTGGTATCTTGACAGTTGTGCAAGCAATCCCATGTGTGGAAGGAAAGACATGTTTGTGGAGCTGGACGAGTCAGTAAGTGGAAATGTCTCATTTGGCGATGATTCCACAATAGCGGTAAAAGGGAGAGGTAACATTCTTATCTGTTTGAAAAATGGGAGACATCAGTGTATTTCCAATGTCTACTTTGTGCCCAATATGAAAAGTAACATCTTGAGTTTAGGACAACTGTTAGAGAAAGGTTATGATATTCATATGAAGGATCATAATCTTTCTATAAAAGATGATAAGAATAACTTCATTGCTAAAGTACCGATGTCAAAGAATAGAATGTTCCTGATCAACATACAAAACGATGTTGCAAAGTGCTTGAAAGCTTGCTACAGAGATGCATCATGGCTATGGCATCTTCGTTTTGGGCATCTAAATTTTGGAGGTCTAAAGCTGTTATCCAAGAAGGAGATGGTGAAGGGACTACCTCGCATCAACCATCCTGACCAGCTTTGTGCAGGGTGTCTAGTCGAGAAGCAATTCAGAAAAAGCTTTCCAAAGGAGTCAGACTCAAGAGCCAAGAAGCCACTCGAGCTCATCCATACCGATGTGTGCGGTCCGATCAAACCAAGCTCTCTCGGTAACAATAACTATTTTCTTCTCTTCATTGATGATTTTTCAAGAAAAACATGGGTATATTTCTTGAAACAGAAGTCAGAAGTTTTCGAAGTCTTCAAGAAGTTCAAAGCTGCAGTGGAGAGAGAAAGCGGTTGAAAGATCAAAGCTATGAGATCCGACCGAGGAAGAGAATTTACTTCTAAGGAGTTTCAAGAGTTCTGCGAAGCAAATGGAATTCGTCGACCACTGACAGTTCCTAGATCCTCTCAACAAAACAGCATAGCAGAAAGAAAGAACCGAACTATCCTCAACATAGCTCGGAGTATGCTCAAAAGCAGGAAACTACCCAAGGAGTTTTGGGCTGAAGCAGTGGCGTGTGCGGTCTACTTATCCAACAGATCTCCAACAAGAAGTGTTTGGGGAAAGACACCGCAAGAAGCATGGAGTGGAAGAAATCCCGTGGAGTGGAAGAAATCCTGGCATCTCCCACCTAAGAGTTTTTGGAAGCATAGCCCATGTTCATGTTCCAGATGAGAAAAAAACAAAGCTTGATGATAAAAGCGAGAGTTTCATCTTCATTGGCTATGATGCAAATTCAAAAGGCTACAAGCTGTACAATCCGAACAATAAGAAGGTTGTGATCAGCCGAGATGTGGTGTTTGACGAAAAAAGACTATGGGATTTTGGATCTCATGTAGATGACTTCAATTTCTCTCCTCTGTTTGAAGATGAGCTAACACAAATAGAACAGCCTGAAGAAGCCCAACAAGAGCCAACAACTCCACCTACTTCACCAATATCAACTACCCACGGAGACGAGTCACTTTCATCATCTTCAAGTGGGACTCAAAGTGAAAGAGATGTGCAACGAACAAGAAGTCTTCGAGATCTCTATGAAGTGACTGAACGACAAAATAATCTTACATTATTTTGTCTATTTGCTGATTGTGAACAAATGAGCTATCAAGAAGCTACAAAAGAGAGGAAGTGGAGAGACGCGATGAATGAAGAAATCAAGGCTATCGAGAAGAACGACACATGGGAACTCATTTCACTTCCCAAAGGGCACAAGGCGATAGGTGTCAAATGGGTCTACAAAACAAAGCGAAATGCTAAGGGAGAGATTGAAAGACACAAGGCGAGGCTTGTTGCAAAAGGCTACAGTCAAAAAGCTGGAATTGACTACGATGAGGTATTCGCCCCTGTTGCTCGATTGGAGACTGTTAGACTAATTATTTCCATGGCAGCTCAAAACAAGTGGAAGATACAACAAATGGATGTAAAGTCTGCCTTCCTAAATGGAGTTCTTGAAGAGGAAGTCTACATTCAGCAACCATCAGGCTACGAAGTCAAAGGCCACGAAGACAAGGTGTTGAAGTTGAAGAAAGCTCTTTACGGGTTGAAACAAGAACCAAGGGTATGGAATAGCCGAATCGACAAGTACTTCCAAGAGAATGGCTTCAACAAATGTCCCTATGAGCATGCTCTATATATCAAGATCAAAGATGGAGATATTTTGATCGTGTGCCTCTATGTGGACGATTTGATCTTCACCGGAAGCAACCCAAGCATGTTCAATGAATTCAAGGAAGTGATGACAAAGGAATTCGAGATGACAGACATGGGGCTCATGGCGTACTACCTTGGCATTGAAGTTAAGCAACAAAAGGATGGAATTTTCATTTCATAGGAAAGCTATGCAAAGGAGAACCTGAAGAAGTTCAAGATGGAGAACTGTAAGCTGATAAGCACACCGATGGAATACGGAGTCAAGATGTCCAAACATGAAGAAGGTGAAAGTGTAGATCCAACATTTTTCAAAAGTTTGGTGGGAAGTCTACGCTACCTAACTTGCATGAGGCCTGATATTCTTCACGCAGTTGGATTGGTTAGTCGCTACATGGAATCTCCAAAAACCACCCATTTTAAAGCCGCAAAGAGAATTCTTCGCTATCTATAAGGTACAATTGACTTTGGCTTGTTCTATTCAGTTTCTAATGATTACAAGCTTGTTGGATATAGCGATAGTGATTGGGGTGGAGACATAGATAATCGAAGGAGCACTACTGGATTCGTATTTTTCAAGGGAGATACTGCTTTCACATGGATGTCAAAGAAACAACCGATTGTCACATTTTCCACTTGTGAAGCATAATATGTTGCTGCTACCTCATGCATTTGTCATGCAATTTGGCTTAGAAATCTATTGAAGGAGATAGGCTTGATACAAGAAGAGCCGACCAAGGTTTGTGTCGAAAACAAGTCAGCCATTGCCTTAGCAAAGAATCCAGTATTCCATGATCGAAGCAAGCACATCGATATTCACTACCACTATATAAGGGAGTGTGTTGCAAGAAAGGATGTGCAAGTTGAATATGTGAGGTCACAAGATCAAGTTTAAGGGGGGGCTGTTGGATCATAAACTTGATCCATTATGGGAGTCCAAAACCAAACTCAATCAAATTGGAGTCCAAGTCCATAATCAAGGTCCAAAACTACAAGCATTCTACCTAGAATTTTATTGGTGTGGTAGTTGAGTATGTGAATCATTTGGTAACCTAAAATATTGTTAGAACCACCAAGAAAAATGAGGTGTATGGTTGTTGTAATTTTGGATTAGTTTATTTGTGTGGTGTAAGATTGTTCTTAAGTAGTATAAATACCTCTCCCCATTTTGGTTTAATCATCAAGAAGAAGCAAGAGCTTCTAAGTGAGTGAAGAAGCAAAGTCTTCTAAGAGTGAGTTCTAGTATCTTCTTTCTTTTGAGTGAGAGTGCTCTTGTAATATCTCTTTGAGTTTGAATAAGAGTTGTTTGTGTGAGTGTTTTATTTCCAACATTCACTTCATTGTAATATATATAGGATGCACGAGACGAAGTTAGCAGAGATGCCATTCATTGCAACCCGTGAAATTCATCAGTTAAAAGGGATGTCCAGGAAACTTCAGATTGCTATTGAATCTGTAAGTTGTTAATCTTGTGTTTTGTATTATCTATTTTCATGTAGAAACTTGAAATGCTTCTAATGTTTTGCTCACGAGTTTAACATTCAAACCTTGTCCTGCCTAAAACTGGAACCTGATGTTGATTTCATCTCCAGGTTCTTTGCATTCTGAAGGTAGAAAGGCTTGTAATTCCATCAGTCGAGAAGCACGTTAACATGTGGAGAGAAAAATATCTCTTCTCGGAAATTGATGACGAGTTGAAGAAAGAGTTGTTAAACTACAATATCTTGATGTTTCCAGGAAAGAATGTTGTTAGATTACAAAAGACTTTGGTGCCAAGCAATGCAGAAACTATTGTAGCGAACCCCGGAGGTTTTGCTCTCTTCTAAATGAATTTGCACACAAATAATTCATAATTTCATTTATTATCATCATCCGCGCTTAACACCTTCGTCTGTTTTGTTTGTTTTGTTTTGTTTTGTTTTTTTATTTTTTATTTTCTACTACAGTTATGAGAGTCAACGGAGAACATAATCATAATAATAACTTGGCTCTGGAAGATAACTTTGCGAACGACATGCTCCTCGACTTGAACCTTGTCCCTCCTAAGGAGGATGAAATGGAGCAGATTGAATGAATGACATGGAGATGGAATGATAGCCGATGTAATTGTCTGACATAGGCTGGGATAGTTTCTTTTTTTTTTTGTAATAAATATAAAATTAACAAAATCCTTATTTAACATAATGTGATTTTTCTTCTTCATGGAGGGTTAGAAGAAATTATATCAAATTGGTATATTAAATTGGCATGGCATAATCAGCAATCAATTTCATGAGTTAATTTATACTAATTTATCCACAAGCACCTAGCAAAAATTAGGGGAACCATGACCCACTCTAAAAGGGGTACAACTTTTTTGTTTCTTCCTTCTTCTTCCCCATCCCCTTACTCTCCGGAAAAAAAAAAATTAGAATTCCAAAGAGTGTGTTCCTTCTTCTCATATTCAAGTAAAATTCTCTCTATAATTTTTATGACATCTACATTAAACCGTGCACTAGTTTTTTATATCATATTTTTAAAAAAAATATAATGACTTGGCATTTGAATAAAGTGACAATAATGCTTAAAAATGAACTAGTTATAAAATAGGAAATAAGTTTATGACTAGAGAACTAGGATCTTGAAACACAAGGTTTAGTAAAAAAAACATTATTATTTTATAATAATGGATCTTTTGTTTGAGTTTATTAAAATCTAAATTATCGTGACTCCGTCAAATCTTTAATTACCATAATACATCATTAGAGTTGAAACAGGCGCAATTATCATCAGATAACGATTTAGTCAAAATAATAGAATCATATGAATGTGAAGATACTGTTGGAAGGCTTACACTTTATTGTTCTGCATGTGAGTTATATATACATAATCACTCATGTACATATACAATAATACCTTTTAGTGAAATAATACAAAATACCAAACAATATTTCTTTATAAATACATACTCCTATCCCCCGAGCCAAACGTAGGGAAACCACATGAAGATTGAGTTGTAACACATAAAAACAAGAAATCGAGAGGCCCTTAGTGACAATATCTTGATTTCAATATGCTTAGTACGAGCTTGAAAGTAACACTTACAATATCACACAAAACAATAACTGGACAAGAAAAAAAACCCTAACGATTAAATAAAAGTTGGTAAGTCCAATAACTCTCAGCAACCGCATAGACCAAAGATCTATATTTGGACTCTGCACTTGAACGGGAAACAGTATGTTGCTTCTTTTGGGAGACCAAGAAATAACATTAGAACACAAAATAACATAGCTAGACGTTGAGCATCGACTATCAGGCCAACTGGCCCAGTCGATATCAGTACAAGCAACCAAAAAAGAAAAAGAGGAAGGTTACAAAAATAAACCATGATCCAAAGCACACAAATATAACCAAGAATCCTCTTGACAGACTAAACATGAGTTGTACGAGGACAATGCATGAACTGACTAACCATATTAAATACATAGACAATATCAGAACAAATCATAGTAAGGTAATGATGACCCCAACCGTACTCTTATACTAGGAAGGGTCTGCTAATAAAACACCATCATGTAACGACAATTGAGACTTTGACGAAAGAAGAGTGGAAACCGGCTTTGCCTCAAGCAGCCCTAATTTAGTCAATAAGGACAAAGCATACCATCTTTGAGAAAGCAAAAGTCCCAATGAATCACGATGAGCCTTAATACCAATAAAATGATGCAAAGGACCCAAGTATTTTATAGCAAAAGTAGCAATAAGTCGAGATATAAATAGTTGAAGAAGAAAAGAATTATTTCCCATTAAAATAATATCATCCACATATAACAAAGACGAGCATCTTTCAAAGATTAACAAAGGAACATAGAAAAGTCAACCTGATTGCAAAAGAATCCTTCACGCAACAAAAAGGCACTGAACCGTTGAAACCAAGCTTGAGGAGTTTGTTTCAACCCATAAAGTGCACTTCGTTGTTTATATGTGATTAGAAAAACAAAGATTGGCGGTTGTTTCATATAAACCTCTTCAAAAAAATGCCCATTCAAAAAAGCATTTTTAATAACTAACTGATGAATATCTTAAGACCTTGAAATAGTAAAAGACAAGACAATCTGATAAGTAGTAGGTTTCACAACGAGACTAAAAGTCTCATGAAAATCAACGAGACAAGTGGACTCCTAAGGAAGAGATTAGCAGTTAAGGAATAGATTTTCTTGGGTTTGCGGATACCAGCTTTAGATCTGGTGACCATATGATGAGAAGAAACAGAATAAGTAGGCAAACTAATTGAATGGGATGACTTAGGAAGAGGTGACACAAGAGATGGAAACTCAGTAGTGGAAAACTCAAGAGAGGGAGACTCAGAAGACTACCTTTGGGCATTATATCAGATAGAGATTCTAGATTTACTTCTAAATTTTAGAGATTTTTAGAAGGCTATGGGTATACAATTGTAGTTTAGTACAACATTTCATCCTCAAACTGATAAGCAGACATTGAGGATCATTATAATACTAGAAGATATGTTGAGGGAAAGTGTAATGAGTTTCTCAGTGAGCTGGGATGCTTATTTACCTTTGATTGAATTTGTATATAATAATCAATATCAAGCTAGTATTGGGATGGTACCATTTGAGGCATTATTTGGTAGGAGGTGCAGAACTTCTGTATTTGGTCCAAAAAATGATAGATTTGACTACAAAGAGGATCAAATTAGTTAGAGAAAATCTAAAAGCATGAGTAGACAGAAAAACAATGTTGATATTAGAAGACGACATCTTGAGTTTCAGGTTGGTGATTGGATGTATTTGAAGACATCTCCATGAAAAGGTGTTTTGAGACTTAGAAAGAAAGGAAAGTCGAGTCCGAGATTTGTATGACCCTATGAGATGATTGAGAGAGTTGGGCCAATGGCATATAGATTGAATTTGTCACTTTTGAGAAAGTGTTTACATGATGAATCCTATAGTATCCTGAGTCAGGCTGTAGAACTTTAGAAAGATTTGACATTTATGCAAGTACCAATCAAAATCCTAGACAGAAAAGAACAAGTCTTGCATAATAAATAAAGTTATTCCTTTAGTTAAAGTTTTATGGCAGAATAAAGATGTTGAAGAGATTACTTCGGAGTGTGAGGCAAGAATGATGAAAGATTATCCCTAATTGTTTCACGAGTTAGGTAAGAAAAATTTCACGGACAAAATTTTTATAAGGATGGTCGAATTGTAATACTTGTACCCTTAAAACAAGGGTAATGAGGTAATTTAATTTTATATTGAATTAAATTATTCATACATAAAAAAAAATTGACTATTGAATTTGATATAATTTTGAAAGATGACAAAGAATTTTATTGAAAGAGTTAGAAAATATTTTGAAGAAGAAAGTACTAAAAATTATGAAATTTGAAGTTGAAATAAAATAAGTTTGAAGAAAAATATGGAATGTGGTTGGGAAAAATAATTGGAAAATTTAATTGAAGAAAATATAGTTTTTTTTTTATATTTTTCTATAATTTTTATGATTTTTTTTAAAGAAAGAAAATATAAAAAATTAATTTTAAAGGAGGAATGACAAAATTTTAATTAAGCAGTGGCAGGACAATAAATTTTAAATGCATAAAGACCAATGGTAGAATCGTAAATAACGGGTGGAAAAACTATAAATTTTTAACAATTGTAGAATCGTAAATAACGAGTGGCAAGACTAAAAAATTTAAAATGAAAAAAAAAATTGCAAACGGCAGAAGCGACACCACTTATCATGTTCACGTGAACATTATAAGTTTTAATTTTAATTATAATAAAATAACATTTAAATATTATATATTAAAAAAACATTGAAGCGGTAGGAAGTGTGAACTTAAGCTAAAAGATTTAAATTCTCTAAAACCATCAAAGAACCTATTTTCACGCTAAAACAATTCATTTCTTTGGGTTTTTTTATCATTCAATTTCAATTCTATTCAGACATAAATTTCTCTAATATTTAGATAATTGTTGTTATCAAACTTCAATACCAAGATTTCATCATTTCGGGTAAGTTTTCAAAATCCATATTTTAATGTTATATTCTAATGAAACAGTTGGCTATAAAATTAATTGTTTCATGTATTTAGACATAAATTCTAATTGTTAAATTATTGAAATAGTAAAACGAAGCACATAACTTAATAATTATATTGTTTAAATTAAGTTATGAAATAGTAAGATTGATTAAAATTTATGATTAGATATTGGTGATCAGTAATCTCAAGAAAATTGTTGAAATAAGCAGGAAGGACAAAGAGGTGATCCACGGGTAGCTTTGAGTTCTACGTGGTGAGTTAGATTTACTTTTAATAAGCGAGATAAATATGAAATATAAAGTGATAATATTTAAATTAATTATTGAATTATAATGATTAAATGATATATGATGGTTGGTTGATAATATGAGAATAATTCATATGTTAAAAAATTACTATAAGAGAAACAATATTATTGAAATAATAGATCGATGAAATATACACTGAAAGGATAAATGAAATATTTGAAAGTCGTGATTGATAAATTGATATGATATATGGAGACAATTTAATATGTAGATGATAAAATAATAATTTTGAGAAAGAGATAGTTGGCTGGTATGGCTAAGAAGACCATGAAGGTAGCTTGTCTGGCTAAAACATGTCGACATATGGGAAGACATTCCTAGAAGATAATACAAAATAATGAGATGATGTGATGAAAAAGAAAGAAAGAAAGAAATATGATTTAAATACATGCATTTATTTATTTGATAATTATATTATTACTGATTGATGTGCTAAAGAATCAGTCTTGATTGTGATTTATTGATAGACAGATGAGTCTCATAGAAAGACAGATATGATGAGAAAGAAATATTAAAGGATGATATCATAAAAATTATTTGATTGATTGACTATATGTTGTAAACCACATAACGAAGTAAATAATGATGTTGAATTAATAATGTTGAGATGATTAAATATATGAGAAGAAAATTGATATGTTTTATATATAAAATATATTATTTGAAAGATTATAGCTTGATGATTGATTTAAGAAGAGATTGATAAATGATTGAATTATTATATGAATAAAGATAGAAGAATTTTATTGTGGAGTTATTTATGAGATGACAGTTGAAGATATATTGTCAGATTATTTGATTTATTGAATGATAAGCTATAACTAGAAGTATACAATCGAGTACTTCTATTAAATTTAATTCAATGAGCTTGTTGAAATATTTAATTCAATGAGCTTGTTAAGGTAACTAGAAGTTGTAATTTTCATGCATTTATATTAATGTATATATTTCTTTCTGATAGGAGAAATATGATGTATCTCTTCTAAAAGGAGTTGAGAATTTGGATGTAATTGTTATTTCAGTTGAGGTATATTTTTTTTTATAATTATTGCATGTATGTGTCATGTTGGGATGACAAAATGACGACACCGTCTCGAGGGTGACCAACCCAGGATGGGTGTTACACCTACCATTTCCTTTTTAATCTACTCATTTCCATAATGCCATTTTAATTTATATCCATGCAATGCATTTACAATATCAATACTTTCAAACATAGAATCCACCACAATTCATATCATAACCATATCATTCACAATAATTATAAAACATCGAGACATTTAAATCAATGTTTCCTTATACAACCATAGATCAACACATTATTATATTATTATCATTTCATTTCCATAGTTATTTATCACACTATGCTTACTAAGAGTAAGGCGAAACTTACCTCGCTATGCAACCAAGTAACTATCCTCGAACCACCTCCTTGCCTTGGCTATTCTCTTCATTGGTACCTAATTACATATAACACTTAGTTTCCTTGAATCTAAAATATGCGAACACACACTCTACCTTTTTCTTTATGATATCACTTATCTAGAATCACATGAATTCATATGCTATATCATTACACGATACTAAGAAATTTTAAAATTATATATTATATTCATTTTTCTTTACTTTCCTTACTTCCTTAAAAAAAATGAAGTTTATGTCTAATTGCAAAAACTTTATTGGAATAAGATATTTCAAGAATAAAATTACGAAATATTAGGATTTCAAAATTTAAAAGTAAACAAATATGAATTTACTCAAAATCCTCCATTTTTAGAGTGATTTCAACCAAAAAAAATAATTGATCTTTCCTTAAAAAATTTCAAATTCATGAAATTTGTCCAATCCAAACTAAATTCATACTTCTCTAGGTCTAAACTTTCATGTCTTACATTACCCATAAATCAATTCACTTATCAAAATCATATACATATATTAAAATGGAAGAAATCATGGAAAGATATAAAAAAAAAAAAAAAAAACTAAAGTTGGGATGAGAAAATACCTTAATTTGGGTAATTTTCTTCAAAGCCCTTTCCTTCTCTCTCCTTTTTGCCTTTCTCTCTCTCTCTCTCTCTCTCTCTCTCTCTCTCTCTCTCTCTTTCCTCTTTTCTTCTTTTTCTTTCTTCCTTTACCCCTTTTTTGGCACACTCGATTTTTCTTGAGAAATATATGCACTTGTAGATATACATTAGGTAGGTTTACTATTTTTTTATTACGTTAATAGCCTATATATATTTGGCTTGATATAATTAACTTAAAGAGCTATTTAACTCAATGGACAAGACATTATGATATGAAAGATTTCTTGTGAAGTTGCTGGTTTGAGCCTTCTTCATGTGGTTTTTGGTCATTTTATTTTTTATACTATTGCATAGGTTAAATAAATATCGTCTGCAATATTTAAAAATCAAGTCACTTGTCATAGATGCTAACTCACAAGGATATGCACCTTTGGTGCCTAAGTTCAAGCCCAACTGACTTCATTTTTCTTTCATTTCATATTTTTTTTCAACATTGATATTACACCAACATACCTATATTATTTGATTTTATACTCTTCCAAAATAAAATTTAAATACTAAAATTTATCGCACAAGATTTAGTTATTTTAAATTAGTTACCACATAATTTTTTTTCCATAAAATCAAGTATTACAAAAATACACTCCCGTGTTTTAAAATATTTTAAATAAAATACCGGACTCTATATATTAATAGAAAGACACGAAACACTTTATAATATGGATAAAGATAGAAAATTTTTGTTACATCTCAAAGGGTACATCCACCGGTACTACACAAAACCACAAACTTTGGCATATTACGGTAAGTGGACCAATAAATGCTCTATAGAATAAAAAATTCTAGGGGAAATATTTTCTCTAATTTTCATAAGGTCACCACAATGTTCTTCTCAACCATCTTCATATGGTTAACTCATGGTTCAGTTGTGCATATGTTTCTAAAAAAGTTATTGAATTTTGTCAAAGCATCCCATATCGAGTATGGCAAAATGTCACAAAATGTCAATGGTATTAATCTCACCATGAACCCATGGCAATCATGACTCTTTATGTCATGGAACTTGCACTCGTTTACTTTAACACATCGAGCTATATATATTCGGGACTGAACTTTGAAACCCATTTGCACACAACCTTTATCTAAGACTGTCCAATGTGTACGACATTTTAGGTATCTTCATTTTCCCATTCACTTCCACTAACTCCAATTGTAGATGCTTACACAACTCCTTCAAATCTTCTCGATTGTTTGAATTGTCTTTCGTGACCTTGGTATCCATAAAAGTGTTGAAGACGTTATCGAAAACATGTTTCTCAATATGCATGACATCCAAATTATGACGAACTAGAGTTGTTGACAAGTAAGGCAATTCCTAAAAGATAATTCGTTTTGCCAAGTTATGCTCATTCCCAAATCCAATAATCACTTACGTTGACCCATTCCCAAAGGTGATTTGTTCAAAAGAGAAAACTATATCTTTCACTTATTCCCCATAAAACCATTGTGGCGGGAAAGAGTAATCCACTGTGTTATTTTTGAATTGTACTTTTGCTTTCAAAAAACATGATCACTTAGTAAGAATTTATGATGGTAGTCAAACCGATAAATTTTATGACCATGGGGCAGTTAAAATGACTTGGTGTGCTCTATACAATAACGACAAGCCAATATCCCATGAGTACTCCAATTGGAAAGTATACCATATGCAGGAAAGTCACTGATCGTCCATTGAAGTGAGACCTTCATATTGAAATTTTGTTTCTTATATGCATCGTAAGTAAGAACTCCATCTATCCACAACATCTTCAACTCATCTACCATCAGCTTTAGATAGGCATCTAGATTTTTACCAGGATAGTTTGGACATGGAATGACCAAGGATAAGAAAAGAAAATGCTCTTTGATGCACATCCCAAGTGGTAGGTTATACTGAGTGACAAATATCAGCCAACAAGATAAAAAGGAAACCAAATGAGTAAGCGGTGTGAACCCGCCAGTCGAGAGTCCCAACCTAACATTTTGACGGCAAACATTTCATGTTTATCATCAAAGTATTTCTTTGCCTCACCATCCATTAAGTGGATGACCATTTCTGGCTTTCTACGCTTGCCCTTTTTTATGCTATCTCATGTGTTCGATGGCATTTTTGGAAATATAAAACCTCTGAAGGCTTAGTGTGATTGGAAGGTAACACAACATCTTGTATGGTATGTTCTTTTGCTTCTTATTACCCACTTGTTTAGGTTGAAATCAATAATAGCCATACATGTCAAAGTTTTTATTCTTTTTGTATTCTTTGTAGCACAACATACAATCATTTGGGCATGCATGTATCTTGTCATACCCAAGTCCTAACTCCTTCACCATTTTCTTGGATTGGTAAAAGTTTTTAGGAAACTTCTTGCTTTATGGTAACATACTCTTGATTATTGACATTAATTGATCATAACAGTTCTCAGACATGCCGTTGAAATCAGATTTACAATTTAATAGTTGCGAGACTGTCGATAACTTAGTATGCTTCTTGCAACCCTCCCACAAAGGCATATCAACATATCTTAACATATCAAAGAAATTTGCATCATCGGGGATTCAACCTCTCTTCCGCATCCCAATTAAAATCTAGCTCAACAATATCCATTACCAGGTCCCCAATCTGATTTGTTTTTCTAAAATATTCTTTCACATTATCAAATGATTATGTCAAGTTAGAAACTCATTGTTCTTAAAAATTTGCAACGATACTAAATAGTTCCCCTATACACAAACCTTATATTCTTATAGGCAAAGTCAAGAAATTATTGAACTTTGCCCTCAAATTCCCATGATAGAGCATTATCCACAACTCGACGGTCAATCCAACTTAGGTCAACTGACATCGTTTAACCGACTAAAATCAAATCAAATCTCAAAGTTATTCCAATTTCGAACTAATGCATGTTACTGCTTAATAATCAAATCTTTCCATTCACTAATAGGTAGAGTTTCCTACCCCATTCAAGAATGTGTGATCCATATTGCTGTTAGGTTTGCCTTGTTTGTTTGTTTCAAGTAAATTTCGTCAGTATCTCTCCTTACTTCTCTAAGTACACAACATAAATTTGAAGCTATCTCTCTAAATGAGATAGCCCCAAATTCAATATCCCCAAATTTAATATGTAACCCAAGATCAAGGAGAAGATGCTACTGAAATTTACTCGAAACAAGACAAGCATGAAAAACCTAATTGCAATATGGATTACACATTCCTAAACTATCCACACTGAACAATCTAAAGATTATTTGAATACAAACACTGTTATTGCAAACATATTAATTTGTAAGAAACAAGAGCATTTGAAACGTTCAATAATCTCTAGATGGGCAATCTAAGTGTAAGACCTAAATTATAAGATTTTTATGCACGAGAAATTTTTAAGCAAATTCAGTAGAATTCCCCTAAATTTTCAAGAAAAACCTATATTAATTTAACCAATCCAATCCAATCCTACATACTAATATAGTAATATAGTAGAAGTATCATTTTTTTGGATGATATATAACTAACATACAAACACACATACTAATACACTAACCTACTAACTGATATACTAACACACTAACATACTAACAAACGAATATACAAACAATAATATTAATTTGCTCACAACATACTAACATACAAACTAACACCCCCCCCCCCCCCATTCCACACACCCCTACCCCTATGCACACACACACATAAATATTAATAACCTAAGCATTTAAAATATGTCTTAGTCAGTCTAAAAAAATTGTATCTCAAACCATATAATATATATCATTTTAGTACAATTAAACTTAGATTATAATTTCAATAGCTTGTTACATAGCTAGTACATTTACTCAAGAAAAGTTCCTTAGTAAATTTAACCTTGCTATGCTAATTAAAAAATAAAGAATACACCATTAGATTAACAAAGTAAACTCAAGTGCTAGAAATGTACCTAATTAGTGGATGATGTAATTGAGAAGCTCAAGAGGTACTTGAGGATAAAATTGGGAGTGATAAAACCTTGCAAGACAATAAGATGCAAACACTTTTAAATAACCAAAAATGATTCAAACCACAATGAAAATAACATGCACACATGTAGCCACCCCCTTACACCTACACTCCATGCATGCACACATACACAAATACAAAAACCCACCCATCCACCCACACTCTACACACACACTCATGCACATATACACCCACCCCCACACACCCAATTTTTTTTATTAAAAAAAACAATTTGGGCAAATCTAATTTCTTTAACATACTAATTTCTTAAAAAATAATAATTTGAACAAACTAATTTCTTTAACATACTAAACATATAACATATAAACTAATTAACATCTAGTATACTAACTAACATGAAAAAAAAATACTAAAAAAATATTATACAGTGCATACTGATGAATGTAATTTTTGAAAAGTTTAGGATCCCAAGTGTAATTTTCAAAAATTTTGAGGAGATTGAACGGAGTTTTTTGGAATGTTTGGGTGGCTAAGTGAAATTTTGCAAAAATATAAAACCAGTTTAGTCTGGGTGACCCTAGCTGCCCGAGTCTAGGTGGTTGGGTATCATAGTACGCACCATTTGGCATGGTTGCCACCCGTTAGCTGGCTTTTGAATGGGATGTATGGTGACCTATGTGAGTTATGTGCAGCAAGTTTGGCCAAGTTGTGGGTCAGTTTTGCATCAGATGTGTGTCAATGGTGTACTAGAGTGGCATAGTGCAATTTCATAAATATGTGATTTATGGCGCGGAACTTAATGGGAAATTTTGGGAGTATCTTGAAGATGTGTGCAGTGATATGGTATGGTTGGATTTGGAAGATTATGTGAATTATAATTATTAAAGGATTATGACAACTCAAGTGTGAAGTATGTTTCCTATTGGAAATGCTCATAATGACTTAAGACTATATAGGAGGGATAGTGTGTCAGACTCTCCACCACCCTTGGTGCACACACATAGGTCATGATTAGGCATGGTTTGAGCTATGTGTTATACAAATATCAACCTAAATAATAAGCTTCTAAATGTATGTTTTAACTCGTAAGTACAAGATCAAACAAATAGTACAGCTAGCAAATATGAGATCACTCCCACGAGGATTAGATTGATTGTGTTTAAATATAATTTCCTATAGCTTCTATCTAAATGAAACAAAAAATAACAGATTTGAATAAATAGCAAAGATTGCACTAGTGAAAGAAAATCATAAAATAGTTTTGAAACTAGAATTGAAATAATGAGAAAATAAGTTAAGGCTTCGATATTCATCACTAATCATCTTCTTTAAAGCAAACGACTTGCACAATGCTACAAACTAGATTTAGATACTTAATGTTTACCAACCTAAGGGCATGATATTTACTCCTTAAGCTATTGATTTCCCTAAGCAACAAGTTAGGCATGGGTGTCTACTCTAACTCTTTTCATTCTCAAAGTATTTAGCATGGTATCTACTAAGTTGCACTTCAAGAAAGCATAAAACAATGGAAATAAGCAAACACATGTAACCTTGAACATGGTATCTATTCTAATTTTTCATGTTGATTAATCCCAAGAACCCATAATTGGTTTCTTCGTCACTTAGTGCAGGCACAAGACTCGGTCATCTAAATTTACCTAGCTGATAATCTTCATACAACACATGTATATGATGATCAAGCATAACCCATAAACCATATAAGGAATGAAATAAAACCAGGAATTAATCAATTAAGCATCACAAAAAAATAATTTGTAAAAAAAACAAATTGAAATCCTTAAGAAAACATGACTAGGGCTTTAATTGAGCCCTAACTAAAATATTTAGTTCCCTATAATTCTAATGAAAATTATCCTCATATAAAAAATAAATAAAAGAAAGAAAAGAAAACTCTTCTATGATGATAATCCTCAGAGAACAAGAGCTCCCATGCGTGAAGACGGCCACTGTAAAAGAAAATATAGTAAAAAAACTTGTCCTCTTTTTGGTCTCTTAAACATGTATTTATAGAACCCTAAACAAAACCCTAGCAATTGAACGTGTGCTTATTTTTGTTTTTTTTATATTTTTACCTAGACTTATTTAGGCACTCAACTTCCTTTTCTAGCAGTGCAAATCCCAAAAAAATCGAAATTTAATAGCTCATTCATGTCTGCCACATTGAAATCACGCACAACTTGACCTTTGTCCACTAAAACTGCCATAACTTTCTCTAGAAAAAAATTATTTATGAGCCATAAAATTCTTCAGAAAATAGACATTAGGATCTTTCCAAACATCTATGGCTCATCTTCTGGTTCTTCCTGAATCAATACAGTTTAATCCACAAAAATGACTGATCTGTACGGTAAATTCTGGCAATTTAGTGAAGCTCATTTTCACCATTTGCTAATGACAAAATGACTTAGAAAAATGATCAATTTATCTTTAACAGTCTAGAAATGATGGGTTTTATTGAACTCCTCTTCGGAAACCTAAAAGCATGTAAAACACTACAAAAGATCAAATTGTAACAAGGCTAAAGGATTAATGTATGCTAATTAAAGGGGCTTGAATGTGTGACATTCAGCACTTATCACAAATGTGTGGGCACTAAGTGAGCTTCTAGGAAAACTTGGGGTGCTGGTTTAGCGCCACCAGAAGGTGACTCAGGTTTTCATGAAGTGAGGAGCTTTATGGACAATATAGGTGGCTCATATGCACTATATTATGCTCTTCTCCTGTGCTTAAGGCTTTACCCTACGGTTTCTATCATGTGGGCTATCGGATATTATCTTAGCACTGTGTCTGCAAATAGTGTGATGCTCTCTTGTGGCAATGAGGCACCTGTTGTGGGCTGCATGTGTTCAGTCATATCACTGTGTGTGCAAATTCTTATTTATGTTGTTGGTTATCAACGGTGTGTTCAGCATAATGATTGGAGGCATTGTGCATTAGTGGTTGAGTTGGGCATTAACTATCTTCGATTGGACTTGCAAGCAGTGTGCATGCAGTCAGGTTTGAGAATTGATTATAGTAGCTAGATTATTAGGTGGTATACTCTCAGTTAGGATAGAGGACTATCATCCATATGTCCAGAATAAGGAAAGAGGGAATTTTGCATCTGTGGGTGAATTTTCAGATCAATGACAAGTACAATGAGGGGCAACATTGTGTGTCTTTGGGGGGAAAGAGCGTAAGATAGATTGCAGGTGTTTAAGCTAGGAATTGACACAGATGACAACTTTTTGGCATTTCTAAAATGTCTTAGGGTTCCAATGGAAATTTACTTGTGTGCTCTTAATAGGGTAAGTGTTCCTAATTGGGGTCTAAAGGCATGCAGGCTTATGAAGACCATTAGCACACGTTCGTGACTATTTGGGTCAGTGGGATGTTTTGCTTGGTTTGAGACTGGTATGATAGCCTCTATGACAAGGTTAAGTATTTTGTGGGTTTCTTGGCATAGTGGTTTGAGTTTCAAAGAAAGTGTAATGAGTCACATGGCTTCAAAAAAGATGTCTTGTGAGTTCTTGAGGTGAAAACTTTAGGTAAAAAAAGGCTGGCTAGGACTTGGAGAAGTTTTAGTGCTGTAATTCTCTAGATTTAGGGAAAATCTGGTGCACAATAAGAGTTGGTATCAAAGCCAAACTACTCCCCACTGGAGTGGCTTAGTTTTGAGCAAAGACTTTAAATTTATGGTTGGTTGTGGCTTCTTGGGCTTCCCGATCTTTTTGAGTATGCATGAATCGATAGGATTTGGCATGATCACACTTAAGTTGTGGCCTTGTCTTAAGTTTGAATGGCAGCTTGGTGTTGTGATCTCAACCAATGGACCAATGTAACTAAAATGCATTCGTATAGTTACTAGTTTTGGAGAGTAGGCCCTTGTGGAACATGTATGGGCATGTTTCATAAGGGAACTTTCAAGCATCAGCTACAGTGTTTGTTTGAGAGGGTGGACTTGCACATGAGACTTGGTTACTAAAATGCATTCGCATGGTTACTAGCTTTGGAGAGCAGACCCTTGTGGAACATGTGTGGGCATGTTTCATAGGGGAGCTTTCAAGCGTGGGCTGGTGTGTTTGTCTGAGAGGGAAGACTTGCACATGAGACTTGGTTAGTGAGCACATTGATTATGTGTCTATGTAGGTACTGTAAGGTCTGATAATTACTTCAGTTATTATTGGAGTTAGCATCTTGTTCAGTGTCGGCTTTGAGAACTTTGGCTAAAGTGTTGGTTTGGTTCTTTCAATTTTGGGTTAATGTTTTGCTTTGTGAGGCATCAAAGGCCTAAGAATGATCACAGTGCAGAGGCATCTTGAGTTTGTTCAGACAAGAGTGGGGGTGCCGCTAGTGGGCGGTTGGCTTGTGAACCATACCCGTAGTGGGGCATCCTTGCTTGCGTTTTAGTGTAGCCTAAGAGTAGGCACTTTTTTTAGAATTTGAGTGGGACTAAAGAGGCATGTCGTCAGGGGACGGTTGGCATGTGAGCCACACCTTGTAAGGTACATTCTTTCCCTTGTGACATCAAAGAAGGCATAGTTTGAGTAATTGAGAAGGATTAGGGAGGGGTATTGTTAAGGGACGGTTGGCTTGCTAGCCACACCTTACAAGGTGCATCCCTACTTGCGTCCTTATGTTTCCTAAGAGTAGGAACACATCTAATAGAGTTTGGGTCCTTAGATTAAATCATCTTAAACCTTGATCAGCAGGTTTGCCAAGCAGCTTGGAGTTTGGATTTGTTTCATTGAGTTTGAGTTTGGGTAAGCCTCATGGCTATAGCCTGATAACTTGTCTTAGTGAGTACACGCATAAGACATCTCAAGTCCAATAAGGAGTGATTATAAGTTTTGTGGGCATGAGAGCCTCGCCCAGAAGGCCACACCTAAGAGAAGTGGTGCCATAGTGTGTGGTTGGCATGAGAGCCTCGCCCAAAAGGGCGCATCTAAGAGAAGAGGTACCACAAGAGTGTGGTTAGCATAAGAACCTCACCTAGAATGGTGCATCCAAGAAAAGTGATGCCGCAAAAGTGTGGTTAGCATAAGTGCTCAGCTCATTGAATCTAACCAAAGGGATAAGAGTGTTGAGAGGCGTGGCATTTTACTTGAGGTAAGTTAAAAGGTTTCCTTATGGTGTAGTGAAGAAAGCCACACACCCCGTTACGAGTCAAGTTTCAGTTTTAAGGCATGATGAAGTGTCATCATTGGGTATCAATATAGTATTTTAGTTGGCTTGTGTGAAGTCTGTTGTGGAGCTTTGAGTTGAGCTCGTGTGTTTCTAAGGACAAAGAGCGGATTTGAGCTAGAGTAAGGTAGAAGCAGAAATTTGGGTATTCATCTTTGATCAAGTCCATAGAGATGGGCGAGTGACTAAGGAGTCCTTAGATCAGCATATGTGGTGTTCCATTAATTATGGGAAGATATCACAAAGCTTTTTATGGAAACTTTGCTCTAGTTCTTATGTTGCGCGTCGATGAAGACATTGATAGATTGGAGTGGGGGAGAATGTCACGGTAAACACCATTTGGCATGGGTGCTACCCATGAATTGGCCTTTAAGTGTGCTGTGTGGTGACCGATGTGAGTTTTGTTCAAGAAGTGTGGCCTGGTTGTGGGTCAGTCGTTCAGAAGATGTGTGTTAATGGTGTGCTAGAGTGGCGCAGTGGTAGTTTTATAAATATGTGATTTATGTTCCAGAACTTAATGGAAAAGTTTAGGGAGTATCTTGAAGATGTGTGCAACGATATGGTATGGTTGGATTTGGAAGATTGTTTAAATTATAATTATTAAAGGACTATGAAAACTCAAGTGTGAGATATGTTTCTTATTGGAAATGCTCAGAATGACTTAAGACTCTATAGAGAGACAATGTGTCAGCCTCTCCACCATCCTTAGTTCACACACATAGGCGATGATTGAGCATAGTTTGAGAAATTTGTTGGCACCAAGTGAGCCTCACAAGGGAACTTGTAGTGTGGGTTTTGGGCCACTAGAGGGTGACTCGGGACTCCATGAAGCAGGGAGTTTCATTGACAGTATAGGTGGCTCGTATGCACTATATTGCACTATTCTCCCATGCTTGAGGCTTTACACTATGGTTTCTATCATGTAAGCTATTAGATATTATCTTGGAACTGTGTATGCAAGTAGTGTGCAACTCTCTTGTGGCAATGTGGTACCCATTGGGGTATCATCAGGTATGTTGTGGGCTGCATGCATGTAGTCATGTCAATGTGTGTGCAGATTTTTGGTTATCATCGGTGTGTTCAGCATAATGATTTGATACATTATGAATTAATGGTTGAGTTGGACATCAGCTATCTTCGTTTGGACTTACAAGCAGTGTGTGCAGTCAGGTTCGAGAGTTGGTTATAGGCAGCAAGATTTATGGGCAGTATGCTCTCATTTAGGATGAGGGACTATCATCCATATATCTAACACAAAGAAAGAGGGAATTATTCATCTATGGGTGAGCAGTGGATCAATGGCAAGCATAATGAGGGGCGACATTGTGCGTCTTCGATTGGCAAACAATGTAAGATGGATTGCAGGTCTTTGAGCTAGGAATTGACACAGATGATAACTCTATGGCATTTCTATGATGTTTTAGGGTTCCAATATGACTTTACTCGTGCTTTTAATCAAGCAAATGTTCCACATTGGGGTCTAAAGGCATGAGGGTTGATGAGGACCATTAGCCCATGTTTGTGGCTATTCAGGTCAGTAGGATGTTTCAGTTGGTTCGAGACTGGTGTGATAAACTCTGTGATAAGGTTAAGTATCTTGTGGGTGTCTTTGCATATTTTTTTGAATTTCAGAGAAAGTGTGATGAGTTATATGGCTTCAAAAAGTATGTCTTGCGAGTTCTTGAGGTGAAAAGTCAAGGTGAAGAAAGGCTAGCTAGGATTTGGAGAAGTTTTAACGCCGTAAGGTCCTATGGATTTAAGGCAAATCTGGCTGACTGTGACACCGAGCCAAGGAGGCTGAGCCCAACTGCCCAAGCTTGGATGGCCAAGGCCAATTGCTCGAGTCTTAGTGGTCGAGCCCAAGCGACCAAGCCCAGCCTAGCATAGTAGCCGAGCCGAGTCCAGCAGTCGAGCTGAGCCAAGCAGCCGAGCCGATCCCACAAGACTAAAAAAACAAACAAAGAAGCCAAAAATTTCACCTCGAGGGTTTTTCTAGCCCTTCAAAATCGTTACAAAATATTTCAGATAAGAATGGATCTTTAGGTTGAATCGGAATGCATCACAAGCACATAGATATGCGCTAAGCATAAGGAAGTGTGCCAAGTACACAAACACAAGACAAACGTAAAGAAGGTGTCAAACATGAAATTCAAGACTACTTCTTTAACCATAAAATACACTCAAGGAAGTGGGGGCATATAATGTGGGAAAATTTCATTCAACCAATGATATAACGACATGTGGCACTCTTCAAGGGCTAAGGCATATTTTCATAAGCCTTGTCAGCTTCTAATCATACACTTACACGTGGTATGGGCAAAATGGTATATTCACCCTTAGATATTCTGACCAACCACATTAATTACCCCATGGCAGTTTCCTCGATATTAAAGCTGAGTAAATCCTGATATTATTATCTTATTATCACACATAATATTATTATAGTTATTACACATAATAACCACCGTGTTATTTCCCATAATTAATTCTTGTAACAGACATAATCTCAAGTGCTATATAAACGAGACTCCCACCATTTCCTAAGTACAACATAATTCCCTTTACAACTCTAATTTTCATTTCAAGATACTAACTTACATTGGATAGCCCCCCCGGAGGCACAACCTGCTCCAGCAACTTGTAGCCTTTTTCTGTGTTTCTACTATGCACAAGTGCTTCGCTGCTCTTGTAGGATCAGTTGTTCCAAAATTGGCATCAACAATGATTATCCATTCAAAAAGTTTTGTAATCAAGTAATTCATTCATTAACCAATTCAGTGGTTAACATAAGTTGACTCAATCATTGACTAAACCAATTCATATCCATTCATTAGATCTATTAAGTAATTATCAATCATCAAGAAAGTAAACTTGAAATTTGATTTATTCAATCAACAAAGAGTTGATTTATATCACCTTCTCAAGGAAACAAAATGTAGACTTATCATTTCATTCAAGTATGCAAGTTCATTTATTGATCCTCAAGTCCTTACGCAAAATCATTTCTCAATGAATGCAAACCAGTCAAAACAATCTATATAAATATCATTTTATTATTCTTAAATAGGCATTTCATGACTTCGATAAAAAACCATGAAAACTTTATGCATATCCATTCAAGCTCATGCAAATTTCCCAATTGATCAACCATTCTTGACGGCTCATGAAAAGAAGTTTTCAATTCAACTTAATAATTCATAAACAACAATCAATCAATTCAAACAATAACTTATATGCTCAACTAATTCATGAAATAATCAATTCCATGTCAAGTCAAGGACTAACCAATCATTATCTAATTACTTAAGTTAGCACTTTTTCATTACATAAGCCATGTTGAAATATGAAATCTCAATGATTTGTTTCCTTTTGAAACTGTTTAATTCCAATCATGGCTCTAAAAGAGCGACCTCACTATGAGGCAAAAACATAGCTCCAGCTAAGCGATCAATAAACATGGCTCCAATTAAGCGACCTCACCATAAGTGGAAAACATAGCTCCAACTAAGCGATCAATAAGCATGGCTCCAATTGAGCAACCTTGCCATGAGGCGAAAATGTGGCTCCAACTGAGTGATCAATAAGCACGGCTCTATTTGAGCAACCTTGCCATGAGGCGAAAACATGGCTCCAACTGAGCGATCAATAAATGTGGCCCTAACTGAGAGACCTCACTATAAGGCAAAAATGTGGCTCCAATTGAGCGATCAATAGTTTTTTACAAAATCATTCGACTGAGTTTTCATATCTAATCATGTTATAAGCAATCATTTTCAAAATTTTAGCAAGTGTTTAGTTGAATATTAAATTTTTTGAATCAATAAACCAATCAATTAAACAAAAAAACAACTCAATCACTTCATCACACCTTTTGTTATAAAGGTGTCCTTAGTCACATGTCCATGAATACCTAAATTCATTCCTATACTTAGCTAATGTGAGAATGCATTCCCCTAACAACTAATGATCTCATTCCCTATGACTTATGGCTTCATGAATACTTTATACTTAGCCCATGTGACAATACATGGTCCTAGCAACTAATGATCTCATGCCCTATGACTTTTGGGCCCATGAATACCTAAATGCAATCCTATACTTAGTCTATGTGATAATACATGGCCCTAACAAATGATGACCAATGCCTTTCAAAGTTGAGAATTTATCCCAAAGGTATTCTATAATCTCAGCCCTTCCACACTTCTTTGGCAAAAAAAAAAAAAAAAAAGTTTTTTTTCCTTAAAAACATTTTCTTTACAAAAACAATCACATAGGGTGCTAATAAGTAGTTTAAAAAACAAATTTAGATGTAAAATTTTTGACATAACAAGACCAAACAATTCAAAGTTAACAAGAAGAAATTAAATACTTAAACATGAAGGAATACATGATTGAAGAAAGACAAACAAAAAAAGAATCGATTACCTCTTGAATATGATAGATACCTCTTTTTTTCTTCTAGAAAACAAGACCTGTTCTTATGAAACCAACGATATTAGTCTCATGTGAAATATTACTCCCTAAGGTGCCTTATTAATGTAATCTTTTTTTTTTCTAAACATGACAAACTCTCATGAAAAATCTTCAAATCTATCTACGTTCATTATACCAACTTGCACATTTCCTCATGTGGTTGAGAAAGACATCAATCTCTTACTCATAGTGCCTACAAGGTGTTTGATATTCTTGCTCCATACTTGTGAGTGCAAAGAAATTCATTGTTCAATTGATGTGATTGTACCAAGTTAGCTGCCTACATATCCCATAGGAAATAAAGTCATTCATGGTTCGTTTATCTAACTTCAATTGATTGACATTTCAACATTTTTTTATTTGGCTTTAACTTTCGCTTAGGCCGCCTTCCCGGGTTCTCAACCTATCGAACGTTTCTTTTTCCTTCATTTTTCTTTGTTCTTTTTTTTTCATCAATAATAAATTTACAAGTATTAACAATGTATTGGAGAACCTAACATCATTCAATGAAGTGCTTTGTAGGACAAAGCAATGTTCATTGATATAAGAGGACTTTGTTCTAGGTTATAATGAGGCCAAAGGTTGTAAGGTTAAGAGAGAAATGGGTATTTAAGGGCTCAAAGAAAGTTTTCTTTGGGTCCTCAACTACTAAGGATTACTTTTCATTCTTGCAACTCATCTTTTCTCCTCTCCAATATCATTTTCGCTTCTTTCTTCTTTCAATCTCATCTTTGCTCATCTTTTAATCTAACTTCATCATCATTTTTCATTCACTTTTTTTTCATCATTTTTTCCATTTTTCTTTGATTCCTCCACTATGCCAAAATAAAATGAGAAAATCTCATTGCTTCTTATGTAAGGACAAGGCAAAGTTATCTATGCAACAATGAGAAGAAAAATACATTGCTCCTTGTGATAAAGATGAGGCAAATTGTCCTTTAATTTTAACAATCACATTCACCATCCAATTAATGAAAGTGTAATCCTTGGTATGAGGTGTGTAGAAAGAAATTTTCAATAAGTACAATGGATTAACAAGGGATTTTATTTTTGTAGAAAAATGGAAGAGATGTGAAAAATGATGATTCCCAAAATTTGATTCAAATATAGCACCTCAAAGTATTGTCTTTTCAATTCTTTGTACATGGAAACATTGGGAGAATGACAAGAACACCATTGTAAGAATTCAAGAGATTTATTCAGTTGAGTATGTCTGCTTAAGTAGAATGTGAACAAATCACTTTATCTCTTTGAATTATTACCCATAGTACAAAACCAATATTGATAGTTTCAAGTGAATTAGGTCATGTCACCAAAAAGTTTATTTCTTTCAGAATCAATCAAGAACTATCAAATGCAAGGAGCAATGCAATGAAACTTCAAAAACAAATTTTATTATGAAAGTTTAGATAACATTCATAGACTTAAAGATGAAAATTAAAGTACTTAAAGTAAAAACAAAAACTTTTACTCAAAAGGGACTGACAGGGAAGTTGAAATGACTCTACCATAAAAAAAAATGGGAGACCCGACTTTCGAAATTGAAATTAACAAGAAAAGAAAAAAAATGCCACCATCCCATGACCAATCTTCTTCGTTTTTCCTTTATTCTCCATCTTTGTTTAGAAAGCATACCATAGGTGTTCCTTTGTCAATCAAATCTTGAATTATGTGACAAAGACGACCACATCGATCGGTATAATGACCATTTTGCTAGTGGACATCATAATACTCATTAGTATTATAATTGAGCTTGCCACTTAGATTCTCCAATGGTCCACATGGAGTCAAGGGACTTTCCTGAATCAATTTCTTCATAGCCTTGGATAACGAGCAACTCAAAGTGGAGAACTCACAAGGATTCTTCTTGATATGTTTACTACTAATATTTTTGGCTTGAGTACTTCTACCTTTTAGAACCTTAAGATGCACAACTTAGGAATGACTCCTCTTTGTATGACATTCCGAGCTTACATACCCAAATCATACAACTGTTGGAAAGTGGTGAACAATATGGTAGAGAGAGCTTTGGAGTAAGGAGGTTGAAGGTTTTTCCAAACAATGTGGATTTGGTCTTTTTCACTTGGATGGTAGGTCACTTTAGAAATTTGGTCATTCCAATAGGTGATGAAGATAGAAAATGTCTCATTTAGTTCTTGTTTGATGGTTTTAAGATAATGAAGGGTGTTAGTGTAATGTTTAACGAATTGGGAGGCCATGTATTTAGTGGTTTCCTTTGTGGATATTTCCAATGGTACTCATTTAGTTACTTCCATGAGATCAATATTTCAAAATTCATTTGCACTAAGGTCACGCTTCTTTTCATTCACTGGCTTATCCACTTGTATTGTTGCCAACTCATTAATCATCTTCATAATTTCTTCTTGTTGCTTCATGAACTCTTGTTGCTAACAAATTAAAAATTTCATCATTTTCTTCAAGCTCTCGAATAAAGTAAGTTGGTCATGAGTCACTCCATTCATTCTCTTACCTTCAATAGTGTATTTTAATTCCCTTTGACAATAAAAAAGAAATAAACAAGGACTAAGGATAAATGTGTGTTTCAAGAAATTCAAAAAACTTATCAAAACTCCAAACCTCAAATCATTTTCTAAACTGCCATTAAAATCCCAAAAGGTTTGATAAAAACAAACTTTTTGAAAATTTATTTCTCATTTTTCTTAATGAAAATATTTTTTTTTTGTGATTTATTTTTCTTGAAAGAAAGCTTAATAAAAATTCATGAAAAATGAAAAATATATTTTCTAAAGAAATAGATGAACACTTCAATCTGATAAAAATAATGTTTTTAGGTAGAGAATGACTCAAACTGATAGGAGGATGGACTTAGACACTTTTAGAGCTAAGAGCCATTCTAAGTTGGTATTTGGGTGTTGAAAGCCATTATAGACTGGTATCTAGAGTTGAGATCCATTCTAGGCTGGCATTTAAGTCTGGGAGCCATTCTATAATGGCTTTTGGCTTGAGAGCCATTCTAGAATGGCGTATAGAGCTGTGTACCACTCTAAAGTGGCACCTGATACCTAGACTTACTAGATTGACTTGTTTTTCTGGAAAATGCATGTTTAAAGGACTTTGGATAATGTCTATTTAAAGGACTTTGAAAAACTTATGTTTAAAAGACTTTTGAAAACTTCTATTTAAATGACTTTGGAAAATTTTTGTATAAAGGAATTTGAAAAAGGTCAGTTTAAAGGACTTTGGAAAACGTCTGTTTAAAGGACTTTGAAAAAGGCTTGTTTAAAGGTCTTTTGAAATACACTTGTTTAAAGGGCTTTTAGAAAACGCTTGTTTAAAAGACTTATGGAAAATACTTCTTTAAAGGACTTTTAAAAACATCTGTTTAAATAACTTTAGAAAATGTTTGTTTAAAAAACTTTGGAAAACAGTTGTTTAAAGGACTTTGAAAATACCTGTTTAAAAAACTTTGGAAAATAGTTGTTTAAAGTTCTTTGAAAAAATTTTGTTTAAAGAACTTTGAAAAACATCTGTTGAAAGGAATTTTGAGAACGACTAACCTCTATTAAGGCATTTTTCTTGAACTTAAGTTGGGAGCAAGGGGTTTTGAGTTTGATATCTTTTGGACTTTACTTGGGAAATTCTTTGGTTTGTTGTCCACTAGGGATGTCGAGATTTGATTGAGGAGGAAAAATTTACCTGTCTTGAGATTAACACCACTATGGATAGATGTTGTATTTGTTTCTCACATGAAACTTACCAAAATTTTAGATTGGTTATGTTAATAATGCTATTGACACAACTGATGACTGAACTGCTAATTGAGATGGGGACTTCCTTGATGCCTGATTTGGCTATCATTTAAAAACTTTAGAGGATGCCCTGGGGCTATATCCATCTTTCCGAGGTGACTATCAAATTTTAGAGGTTGTACTGGGGTTATATCCATTTTTTCAAGGTGGTTACAAAACTCAGAGGTTGCACGGGGGCTATATTCGCTTTTTCGATGTGACTATCAAACTTCTAAGGCTATACAAGGGTTAAATCTATCTTTTCTAGGTTACCATCGAATTTTAGAGGCTGTGTGGGGTCTATATCTATATTTTATTGGTGGGTATCAAACTTCAAATGCTCCACAAGGGCAATATCCATTTTTCCAAAGTGAGTATCAAATTTCGGAGGTTGTACATGAACTATATTCATCTTTTCGAGGTGATTATCAAATTTCAGAGGTTATACAAGGGTATATTTATCTTTTTGAGGTGATTGTCAAACTTTGGAGGCTTCACAAGGGTTATATCTGTCTTTTCGAGTTGATTATCAATTTCGGAGGCTTCATGAGGGTTATATCCATTTTTTCTTCGTGGCTATCAAACTTCAAAGGTTGTACGAAGGCTTTATTTGTCTTTTCGATGTGGCTACCAAACTTTGAAGGCTACATAGGGGCTATATCTATCTTCATGATATGAGTATTTAACTTCAGAAGCTGTGTAGAGGCTATATCCATCTTTTCGATGTGGCTATTAAACTTCTTAGGCTATATAAGGGCTATATCTATCATTTTGAGATGTTGAGGGTTGCATGGGGTTAGATCCGTCTTCCCAAGGTATTCATGGTTGCAAGTATTTGTGGCTATTTGAGGTTGTATGTAGGTGTTTATAGCTGCTTAAGGTTGTTTATGGCTATTTTGAGATTGTGTGAGGTTCTGACTATTGATAGATCGAAGGTGACTGTTGACTCTTCGGGCTAGACTTCTAATTCCTTTGGGGATGAATTGTGGCTGAATTTTAGTTGGGGAATTGGTTGAGAGTAGTCTTAAGTTTCTCTTTCTATAGTTGGCTTGAATTGACCCTTTTGTAGGCATGGTTAGAAGCAAGATGGCCCCAAGTTTCTAAAGCGAGATGCCCACAAGTTTTGAACCTGATTTGCAAATTGCTTCCCTTGCAACTATATTCCAAACTGTTTTTGTAAAATTGCCTTCATCTTGTAAGTTGTTCTCTCTCTTATAAATTGTCATTGCAATCCGTTCTTGGAAGCTGTTTTTGGGAACTCATTGCTCTCAGTAGGCCACTTGTTACAAGCTCAGCTAGCAACTTTGGTACAGTCTTCGATTTATCTCTCTATATAAGTTTCCTAAAAAGATAAAATGCAAAATATAAAAAAATCAGAAAGACAAACAGGAGCGAGTATGCCTCACTTATGAGGTTTAGGTAGCCTTGAGCATGGCCTTTAGTACTTTTTCCTTTTCAATTTGTTAAAGGAGTTTCGAAAACACTCATGGAAATGGATGTGTGCTTTTTATGAAATTTTTTTCTTCATGAAATGCATATAGGACACATCCATAGGTCAAAAAAAAAATAATCTTAATCCACTTTGTCTAAGACAAACATTGCGAAAATATATCAAGTGATTGTGCTTTTGTGAGTTTGGCTTTATTGCTAGGTGGTTATATGACGCCGGGCAGAATGGCGATTATTCTGCAGGCTAGTCGAACAGATCGTTCATAGGGAGTAACACAAGAAAAACCCTAAAAACAATGCAGAGAAACAACTCTGATGTTTATTTAAAATTATGCAAATTCAATAATAATTTTTACGAAACCCTAAGACCTTATTTATAAGGTCGAAACAAAATAGGAAAAATTAAATTAAGGCTGAAATTAAAATAACTAAAATAAAAAGTTTCCTAAAAACATTAAACGGCCAATTTGAGGGCCTAAACATCGTTTTTTGGCTAAAAAATATCGAGGCTGATTACAGTTAATCATGTTTTGTTTATTGGCCCATTTCCAATCAAACTAGGGTCTTTCGGGCCTGATCTAAGCCCGTGGCCCGTTCTAGGCAGTCCACCTGCGCTGATCTGCCAACTCTGCATCATCTGACTTGGATCCTCCTGCGTCATTATAATATTTTAGGATCAATACGTCCATACTCAATTGGCTGGGAGGCATTCCTTCTATGGGAAGTTTTGTACGTTGATGAGATGTTGATCAATTGGTGCTTTTAATTATGACAAAATAGCTGCTCCTTGAAATCACCCAAAGGAATTCCAAGTTTATCTGTTTCAATCTTCAACTTTGGCTTATGATCAATGACCTATCATGCACGCTTGCTCGCGGACTTGGGACCAAGTCAAAGAGTCTAAGAAAAAAAAGTAGAAAGAGGATGACTAGGGAAACATGGATGGTGCCATGATTTCTTGTGCTCTTTCCCTTTATACTGAATATATCTTCTCTTGTTTTGTTCATTTTAAAAAAGATACTATAGTTCATTTGCATGGTCTTAATGTAACGACCCGACCACCCACTTGGCACATTATTGTCCGCTTTGGCACACTAGACCTCATGGTTTTAAAATGCGCTGTGAAAGTAAGGGTAACAATCACTTATAAGTAGCTCAATCATATCCTCTCTAGTCGATACGGGATATCAAAGCTTGACCATCATCTTAGAGCATCACATTTAATGAGGAAAAAAGGGGAACCAAGACTTCTGTACAATTGTGGTTGCACTAATGTGGTTGTTAATATACCCGATGAGGAATCAAGCTATACATAGTCCAAGGATCATCATGTTTTGGGGTACTCCTTACAAGTGCTGTAAGGGAAATCTTGAAGAATGATCATAAGATTTAGGGAACTTCCTTACAAGTGGTGCAAGCGTGAATTAATTTAAAACTCAATTAAACCACCACACACTCACCCATTTAATGGAAATAAAATAAAATAAATTAATTTACATGATTCAATAAATAAAAAAAACCTGCCTACACCCACGGAAAAAAAATAAACATGTTCTTTACTATGAGAAAAATACAAGAAAAATAATAATTGCGTTTGATTTGCAATACAATGCACTGAGTGAACCTGTGAATAACCTATCATTTTTTTTGCAAAACCCATTACAATACATAAAGCAATTTTTTCACACTCAAACCTTGTCTATTTGTCATGAGTGAATCCATGAATAATCTATCAATTTTTTAATAATCATTTTTCCCACATATAAAACTAAATGTGTTATTTCAATTTTTTTGTCATAGTGTATCATATTAACCTTAATATTAATTTGAAAGGGACTAGGAAAAAAATTAAAAGCCTAACCATCTTTCCTTTGGAATCGAAAATATCATAGAAAGTAGAAGTAGAAAATTTAATGTGCGTGGTAGCAATATCCAAAATCTTTAATCAATGGAAACAACAACGTAATAATCAATCATATTTTTATATAAAATAATCATATTATGTTTTAACTATGAAATCATTGATAAAATTCAATAATGCCACCCATTCTAGTCACCCCAAAGCTAATCAAATATATATATATATATATATATATATATATATATATATATATATATATATATATATATATATCGAAAATATCATAGAAAGTAGAAGTAGAAAATTTAATGTGCGTGGTAGCAATATCCAAAATCTTTAATCAATGGAAACAACAAGGTAATAATCAATCATATTTTTATATAAAATAATCATATTATGTTTTAACTATGAAATCATTGATAAAATTCAATAATGCCACCCATTCTAGTCACCCCAAAGCTAATCAATCATATATATATATATGTGTGTGTTATAGTTAATTTTTAAAGTAAAATAGTCAGTTACTAATCAAGCTTTATGACGTGACACGATATTAGCTACTTATTGATTGTTCTGGGTGATAAAATTGGATGACTATTTTGAGATATTTTTATCTTTTCCGATTTGTCACAGGGGGTTACACTATTTTTTATCTAATTTACACATCAAATTACATTTGATCCCGGACATGCGATAAATTTGAAAAAAAAAAATTACGTTTGGAAATTTTAACTGTTTAAGAAAGTATGTAGGCCCACACTCTCTGTTTGGTAATGACAAATGAGATTTTATACCTTTTTTTTGTTGTTTGAGATGTTCAAGCTTAACATTTTCATCCTCAGCCTTTTAAGGGAAAAATATAATTCCTTAACTAATTAGGCCGCTCGTTTGGCAGGTAGACAATAGTGTTTTTTTTTTTTTTTTCTGGTAAGCGGCCAATAGGTTTTATATATATGTGTGTATATATATGTGTAGCCACAGAAAAATTTCATAATAAAATCTTAAGAAACATTTATTTTAGTTTTTTGGGTTCATACATATTACAAAATATAAATGGAGTATTGTGTTTTCTCAATTTTATTTTCTTTTTGTATTAATTGTGATATTTGGGGTGATGGATTTCAACTTGCATATTCTCTTTAAAAAAAATCTCCTTTTTTTATATATTTCATCATATATTTAAAACTTGTCGGGCGATAACCTTTTTTAAACTTCTTTTTTTTTTTTAAATCCATCATCTCTCTATATAAACAGAACAATCTTTCTCATACTTTACCATTTCCAACTTCCGAAAGAAACCCTATTTGTGTTTCCTAAAATCGATAAATTTTCTCTGCATAAGAAGAATAGTTATATCTATGCACATCACTATAAAATTTTATCATTTTTCTAGTTTGTTAGATGATAATACCTTTCTCGGATCTTTTTATACATTGATTCGACCTATCGAGTTAGATAGAATAGATCTTCCAATTTAAATAATTCCATCCTCTGTAATGTATCGGACGATAACTCTTTTCACAGTCCTTTTAAGGTTCAACTCTTCTTACATGAATTCCTCATCTACTATTAAGCACACCATTTGCATGCGATAGTTGATCATTTGATTTTAATATTTGGTATCTTTGTGATTTCAGGTTGTGAAGGTACAGTAAAAACTCTATCGATTATAATTTTTTTATGATCGATGCAAGGTATTTGAAGAAAACCGCATGCATGTTTAAAATATAAAGTAAAGGTAAACAATTAAAGGTAATTTCCTTTTCTTAGTCATAGTTTGAGAATTGTTGTGATGTTAAAATCTCGATTATTTTTTTTATCTATTGTGTAAATTTATTGAATTTAGGTTTTCCCAGAATGATTCAACCAAATAAATGGGTACTTATTATGATCAATGATTTTTTTTTATTTTAGATCTTTTTATTGAATTAAACCGATTGAAAGTACTAGATTAATTTTGAAAATTATTATCTTATTCTAAAGTATTTTAGTTAAGTTGCGCGTTTTACAGATCTCTAATCTATGGTTCTGTTTGTGAATGTGAATATGTGCAACCCTCTTGTCTTATATATGCACGCATTGTTCATCTATTAAATGGGTTTGTATTTGGTATGTCACTAAAATAGTAGGTTTTTTTTTTATTTTTTAAAGAATAGTTTATATCTCATTTTGTTATGGAATACATATGATTTAAATTTGTTTTTTTTTTGGGCTTAATTATATATTTCATTTTGTAGTTTGGGAAGAATTCATTATAAAAGTTGAGGGATTTCTTTTGTGACAAATGTAACCTTGAGGTTCTGTACGTTGTGAAATCAAACCCTGATCATAATTAAATGGCATATGATGACAATGTGTATGAGTAGTTTTAGCCATCATTCTATGGTGACGAGCTTGTTGACAAGCTCAGTCGTAGCAAGACTATAACATTGAAGTTGTCCCACAGTCTCAATCATGTGATGGCGAGGTTGACAATTGTCCCATCATCATAGCTTTGCGATTGGTTGATCTAACCTAACCTTTGCATAGTGATGTGATAGCTAAAGACTATAGGATAGTATCACCATCGCAAGCCACTAAATATGTTTAGACCAAGGTTTAATTTTCTCAAACTTAGATATTCAAATTGCTAATAGATGAAATCTCATAATTCGATTTAGCACAAAAAGACTTCTCAAAGTCTCCTTAAACACAGGGTGAAAATAATGTAATTAAGCATTTAGTTTTTTCAAAATATGCATGGAAAACATTACTTTTCAATGAAGCTTAAAATTATTACTTAGCGTACGTACAAAAAAGTTAGGGTGTCAATGCTAGTTTAGTACATTTTTTCTACTTCTCTCACAAAATTATGATTTCGTTTCATGTTTTCAACAAACAATTTATTAGTTTACATATTTTTTTAAAAATCAAGAAACAAACATACACAAGAAAAAAGCACTATAACAAACAAAACTTTCAACGATAGTGAAATTCATCATTGAAGGTCCACTAAAAGATCTCAATGACTGGAATCGATCGCTGATATGGTCATTGCTAAGTGGGACCTTGTACATGGGTTTCTAGAAAAGAAAAATCTATTTTTGGTTCTTTAGAATTGGAAGAAGAATATTTTTTAAAAAGTAGTTTTTTTAATTTTTATTTGTTTTCTAGGTTTTCAGAACCCTTTTTTTTTTTAGGTTTTTTAAGTTTTCTTTATATATATATATATTTTTTTTTTTTAATTTTACTAATTTTTAAAGCTAACATGGAAAAGAAATTGAGGATTGAATCAGTCACATGCCACACTAGTGACTACCCAACAACTTTTTATAGAAATTTGATAGGAATACACCAGTTATACCAAATAAAAAAATTATACGATAAAAATTACTACTAAAAAATAGGAGTATCGTAGGAAGCCCCGATAAAAAAAAATTTATTGGGGCTAACGCATTTACAATTAAGCCAAAAAATGATAAGAATTAATTTTGTTTATTTATTTAAATAATTGCTTAGATTTTTATTATATAGTAATAAATTCATACATATTCGATTTTTTTTTTTTCACATTACAACTTTAATGTTATAAATTTTGGAATTAATTAATTTTTTATAATCAAAATCAAATCATAGTATTTTTTTCAGTTTTTTTTTATGATGTGTAATAAAATCGTAATAAACCCAATCACACGTAACTTTTACTAATGTTTATAATCACTAGTATGTGTATATATATGAACCATAAATAATTAAATTTTGTAAAAGATATAAACTTACTTCACAGGGGTAAGTTAATTTATATAAAGATTTCATTTAAATTGTACATTTCGAATCATTCATAAAGTAAAAAAAAAAAATCACCTATATATTATTGTCTCTGTCAAAACTTTCAATAATTTCTTCTCAATATACATAACTATCAAAAAAATTCAAGAAAATTATCCTTAATCTTATTTCAAAACTGAATCTTAACTAATTAACAGTTAATATAGTTAATGAATACAGAATGAAAGCAACTGTGTTCTTCCTCTTAGGCTTCAACTAAGATTCCAGATTTGCTCATGGACAATATAAATCTCAATAAAGAAGAAGACAAAAATCATAATGGAAACAAATCATAATAATTTTAATTGTTCATTATTTTTCTGTATATTTTACATGCAACTTTGATTATCATGGGTTACATTTTAATCTTCTTTTCTCTGTTTCATTTCAGGTAATATCTTACATAAAAATAAGAGCAATCAAAAAGAAAAACCAGGAGATTTCAAGTCGAATATAATGTGCAAATTTGGTTTGAGGGCCAGGGATCCAAATAAGAGGCCTAACTATCTATATTCAGCCAATTCTGATAGTGAAGATAGTATAGACTCAACCAAATCGGATCCTGACTTCAAAAGTAGCACTAAGCCTACAAGGGAGTCTAACCGGAAAAAGCCATCTCGTAAAACAGATACTGAGATGGAGGAGGGAACTGCAAGTTCTAGCAGAATCAACACTACAAAAAAAAGAAGATGTGGACGCCCTCCAAAGAGAAAGGCTAATGGAGGAGATATTGGAAGTAGTAATCAAGTCTCTAACCAACCGAGTAGGAAGATATATAATAGGGATATTGTAGTGGATAAAAGAACAGTATTGTCATGGTTGATAGACATGAATATTGTTCGAGAGAAAGCCCAAGTTATATATTTGAAACAGAAGTCAATATTAACCAGAGAGTTGTTTCGCCAAGAGGGAGAAATAACAAGAGGTGGCATCATCTGTAGTTGTTGCAGAAACGAGTTTTCCATAAAGGAATTTGAGTTGCACGCTGGAAGTGTTATCGATAGACCTTACGATAATATTTTCTTGATGGAAAACAGCACTTCCCTTATGGATTGCTTGACTGCAGCATGTGATCAGGAGGAAAAAGTAATGGAACAAGGATTTAACCATGTGAGTCCTCGAGCAGATGCTACTGATAACCACGATGATACCTGTATGATCTGCGAGGATGGGGGAACTCTAATTTATTGTGACAGATGTTCCTTGGCATTCCATGAAAACTGCATCGGGGTAAGAAGAATTTTATTTTTATATAACTTTTATTTATACTAAACTTATATAGTACAAACTGTTGTTCTATTTTCTATATAATTTTATGATGTTGTACTTTGAATGACAGAGGGAACCCCAAGAAGAATGGCTTTGCCTTTGCTGTCTATGCAAATACTGTCAAAATGGTGAGGGTGATCTCCAAACCTGCACCCAATGTGAAAGGAAATGTATGTATTTCTATTTTAAATTTTAACATTGAATTGCTTGAAGTTCTACTTAATTGATTTATTGTATTATTAGATGAAAAAATTTCATAGCCACTGATTAAATTTGCATACTTATGTCTGTTATAGATCATTGGGGTTGTTTCCTTGAACGATCAAAAATGTTAGATTTGAACTGCCCAATCACCCCATTTTGTCAAGACAGTTGCAGAGAGGTATCTGATTAATTAATAACGAGTTCTCTTTCAAATCAATTCCTAATTTCGTGGCCAATTTTTAATATATTGTGATTATTCAATAATGACTTACCCTGAAATATTGTAATCAAGATATATGAGAAGCTGCAGCAGCTAATTGGGGTGGAAAAAGAAGTCGATGATGGGTATTCTTGTACACTTCTTCGTTGGATGGAGAAGGGGTCTGAGTACAAGAGAGTGGATTGCAACTCCAAGCTTGCTTTAGCTTGGAGGGTAATGGATGAGTGTTTCAAGCCCATAATCGATCTCCATACAAATATGGATGTAGTAAAAAGCGTTGTATATCATCGCGGGTAAGTGCTTTGAGATTTTCTCTTTGTTATTTTCTCTGATTATGTCTGAGTAACTTTTAGAATCGTGTATTAGTAACTAACAACTTCCAGCAACAATCACAGAAATGTAGAAAAGAAGAAATACCCTAAGTTATAGTGATAAATTTGAAACAACAACTCAGGAAGCAATATTTTGATTGCTCATTATTTTTTATCTCTTTCAGGTCCAATTTACCCAAGAAAAATTTCAGCGGTTTCTATACTGCAATACTGGAAAAGGACGAAGAGATAATCTCTGTAGCATCCATTAGGTACTTCCATCCCTTGTTCAGTTACTACATATATATGTCTGTGTATGTGGTTTGCCTGCAATTGCAAATTCAATGAAACAAATATAGCCGACCTCACTTTAGAGTATTCACTTCATTGTAATATATATAGGATGCACGGGACGAAGTTAGCAGAGATGCCATTCATTGCAACCCGTGAAATTCATCAGTTAAAAGGGATGTCCAGGAAACTTCAGATTGCTATTGAATCTGTAAGTTGTTAATCTTGTGTTTTGTATTATCTATTTTCATGTAGAAACTTGAAATGCTTCTAATGTTTCGCTCACGAATTTTACATTCAAACCTTGTCCTGCCTGAAACTGGAACCTGATGTTGATTTCATCTCCAGGTTCTTTGCATTCTGAAGGTAGAAAGGCTTGTAATTCCATCAGTCGAGAAGCACATTAACATGTGGAGAGAAAAATATCTCTTCTCGGAAATTGATGACGAGTTGAAGAAAGAGTTGTTAAACTACAACATCTTGATGTTTCCAGGAAAGAATCTTGTTAGATTACAAAAGACCTTGGTGCCAAGCAATGCAGAAACTATTGTCGCGAACCCCGGAGGTTTTGCTCTCTTCTGAATGAATTTGCACACAAATAATTCATAATTTCATTCATTATCATCATCCGCGCTTAACACCTTCCTCTGTTTTGTTTCTTTTGTTTTTTTTTTAATTTTCTACAACAGTTATGAGAGTCAATGGAGAACATAATCATAATAATAACTCGGCTCCGGAAGATAACTTTGCTAACGACGTGCTCCTCGACTTGAACTTTGTCCCTCCTGAGGAGGATGAAATGGAGCAGATTGAATGAATGACATGGAGATGGAATGATAGCCGATGTAATTATCTGACATAGGATGGGATAGTTTTTTGTTTTTGTAATAAATATAAAATGATCAAAATCCTTATTTAATAGAATGTGATTAAATTGGCATATTAAATTGGCATGGCATAATCAACAATCAACTTCTGAGTTAATTTATACTAATTTATCCACAAGCACCTAGCAAAAATTAGGGGAACCATGACCCACTCTAAAAGGGGTACAACTTTTTTGTTTCTTCCTTCTTCTTCCCCATCCCTTTACTCTCCGGAAAAAAAAAATTAGAATTCCAAAGAGTGTGTTCCTTCTTATCACATTCAAGTAGAATTCTCTTTATAATTTTTATGAATATAAGAGAAATGAGTAACTCTTAGAATATTGAATATTGAACATTAAACCGTGCACTAGTTTTTTATATCATATTTTTTTAAATATATATATAAATAACTTGGCATTTGAATAAAGTGACAATAATGCTTCAAAAAGAACTAGTTATAAAATAGGAAATAAGTTTATGACTAGAGAACTAGGATCCTGAAACACAAGGTTTAGTAAAAAAACATTATTATTTTATAATAATGGATCTTTTGTTTGAGTTTATTAAAATCTAAATTATCGTGACTCCATCAAATCTTTAATTACTATAATACATCATTAGAGTTGAAACAGGCGCAATTATCATCAGATAATGATTAAGTCAAAATAATAGAATCATATGAATGTGACAATACTGTTGGAAGGCTTACCCTTTAGTGTTCTGCATGTGAGATATATATACATAATCACTCATGTACATATACAATAATACCTTTTAGTGAAATAATACAGAATACCAAAAAATATTTATTTACAAATACATACTCCTATCCCCCAAGCCAAACGTAGGGGAACCACATGTAGATTGAGTTGTAACACATGAAAACAAGAAATCGGAGGCCCTTAGCGAAAATATAGGCAAATTGACGAGCAGAAGAGATATAGCGAACCACAACCTCCCCAATAGCAACCTTTTTCTCGCACAAAAATGAAAGTTGATTTCAATATGCTTAGTACAAGCCTGAAAGTAACACTTACAATATCACACAAAACAATAATTGGACAAGAAAAAAAAAACCCTAATGATTACATAAAAGTTGGTAAGTCCAATAACTCTCAGCAACCGCATAGACCAAAGATCTATATTTGGATTCTGCACTTGAGCAGGAAAAAGTAGGTTGCTTCTTTTGGAAGACCAAGAAATAACATTAGATCACGAAAATAACATAGCTAGACGTTGAACTTCGACTATCAGGCCAACAGGCCCAGTCAACATCAGTACAAGCAACCAAAGATGAAAAAGAGGAAGGTTGCAAAAATAAACCATGATCCACGGTACCACAAATATAACCAAGAATCCTCTTGACAGACTAAGCATGAGTTGTACGAGGACAATGCATGAACTGACTCACCATATTAAATACATAGATAATATCAAAACGAGTCATAGTAAGGTAATGATGACCCCAACCATACTCCTATACTAGGAAGCGTCTGCTAATAAAACACCATCATCTAACGACAATTGAGACTTCGACAAAAGAGGAGTGGAAACCGGCTTTGCCTCAAGCAGCCCTAATTTAGTCAATAAGGATAAAGCATACCATCTTTGCGAAAGCAAAAGTCCCAATGAATCACGACAAGCCTTAATACCAATAAAATGATGCAAAGGACCCAAGTCTTTTATAGCAAAAGTAGCAATAAGTTGAGATGTAAAAAGTTGAAGAAGAAAAGAATTATTTCCCATTACAATAATATCATCCACATATAACAAAGACGAGCATCTTTCAAAGATTAACGAAGGAACATAGAAAAGTCAACCTTATCGCAGAAGAATCCTTCACTCAACAAAAAGGCATTGAATCGTTGAAACCAAGCTTGAAGGGTTTGTTTCAACCCATAAAGTGCACTTTGTTGTTGATAATATACGTGATTAGAAAAACTAAGATTGGCAGTTGTTTCATAAAAACCTCTTCAAAAAAATGCCCATGTAAAAAAGTATTTTTAACATCTAACTGACGAATATCCTAAGACCTTGAAGTAGCAAGAGACTTCTATTTTACCTTGTAAATGTATTTACATCGAACCAAATTTTGAGGTGCATCATAAGGAATAGGAGTCCAAGTTTGATTACTCAATAAAGCCTTAAACTCCTCAGACATGACCTCACGCTAGCGAGGATCAGTAATAACCTTAGAAAACAAGTGGACTCCTGAGGAAGAGATTAGCAGCTAAGGAATAGATTTTCTTGGGTTTGCGGATACCAGCTTTAGATCTGGTGACCATATGATGAGAAGAAACAGAAGTAGTAGGCAAACCAACTGAATGGGATGACTTAAGAAGAGGTAACACAAGAGATAGAAACTCAGTAATGGAAAACTCGAGAGGGAGACTCAGTAGTAGGAAACTCAAGAGAGGGAAACATAGTCGTAAGTAAAGGAGATAGAAAAAAAAACTGGGTGTGGAGAGGATAAAGAGAACTGAGAAGAAGGACGGGATAAAACATGAGGAACCTCAAAAGACCGAGAACCACCTACCATTAAGTCAAGCGAAGCAAAGGCAATAATGGAATCAACAGACGGAGAGCACGGAGGAGAAGTAGAGGACAAGGAAGAGAAAGGAAACAATGACTCATTAAAGATGGCATGACGAGTCGTCTACAGATGACTAGTAGAGGATCAAGCCACCAAGAACTTTGATAGTTTAAACCATAACTAATAAAAACACATCAAATAGAATGAAGAGCTAGTTTATGGGAAAAGAGTAATTAGGAAGAGTGTCAAAAAGAACTTCAAACGGATATTTTTATCCCAAGATGGGAGTATGCAAGAGGTTCATAAGATAAACCACACTATGAAAGATATCAACCGGAAATTTTAAGGGGATAGAAGAATGAAGAAACATAGAGCGAGCCATCTCACTAACTTGACGATGTTACGTTAGGCTATACTATTTTGTTGAGGTGTGCCAGGACAAGATTTGTGGAAGTGAATGCCATATTGAGCAAGGAAAGATTTAAAAGGATGAATTATTATACTCTTTACCCTCATATTTTAATGGTAGTTGAGAACATGTTTTCAACAAGGGCTTTGAAAGTGTAAAAATGCTTAAAAGCCTCTGATTTATATTTCATAGGGAACAACCAACTAAAGCAAGTGCAATCATCAACAAAAATAACAGCACTTGAAACCCAAATTAGAAAACCGTGAAGTCCAAACATCATAATGAATTAAAAATAGAGGAACAACGTCACGTTTAGCATGAGACTCAAACGACAAGTGACGAGACTTGCCCAACTAACAACTAAAACAAAAATTATTTGAACTAGACAATTTACTAATCAAACACCTATTGCGTAAAACAGAAAGAACTCTGGGACCTAAATGACCAAGTCGTTGATGTCAAAGATCTCTACTCACATGAGACGAAAGCAAGCTAGTGACTGAAGGAGTGACAAAAGAGGATGACAGCGGATAGAGGTCCCTATCGGAATTAGACACAAGAAGAGTTTTCCCTGTGCAGTTCTCCTTCACCTAAAAAACATTAGAAGAGAACACAACATCAACATTATTATCACGAAAAAGTTTCTTAACAGAAATAAGATGATGAGATAATTGAGCAATACACAAGACAAAGAGTAATTTTAAAGAACCATAAGAGGTTTTAAGTAAAGCATAGCCAACCAATATTTTTTTGGGTACCAAAATAAGGAGATTTGTGAGAGAGATTACCATCATTAGGGGTCATATGGGCAGCAGCATCGGTATCCAGATACCAAAACGTATAAAAAGACTCATCCGCAAACATCGCGGGAAAAGACTTGTGCAATTCATTAGTCACATATGCCTGGTTGAACCTGTTATAACACTGCATAGTTGAGTGACCTATCTTGAAGCAAATTTGACAAATAACTCAATATGGTGGAAGTACTGAGAAAGGAGGAAGCATAACTGGCGGGGAATGGAGCGCCATGGAGTGGGATGGTGCGGCAGTCATAACAACTAGGCAAATTAGAATTTCGGCAGAGGCAAAATCAGAGGTGGTGGGAGACAGAGGTATGGCAATTACTATGGTGCTTTGTGTCAGGTTAGTGACAGAGAAGGATGGTGATAGAGAGAAGGTAAGGGAGATAGAACGTATTATAAATAGTGAAAGAACATAACTTAGAAATAAGTTAGAGAAGAAGAACAAGGTTGAAAGAGAGAGAAGAATAGTGAGATAGATACTGTAGAGAGCAAACCAAAAATTGTCAGAGAAGATATTTGGCCAGGGCAGTGATGGTGGCTAGAAGGGAAGTGGTGGCTACCAAAAAGAGACTTCAGAATCAAGTACTTATTAGGCATAATGCCCTAAGTTTGGGAGAACATTGAGTTTGGAGAGTCTACCAAGTAAAGGCCCAATATATGATGTAGGAGACCATATGAATCCAAAAGCTTAAGCTATTGGATTTTGATTCCACCACCATATATATACCCTTCACTTATCCTTGTGGCACACAGACTTCACCATGCGAGCATCACTCACTCGTTATTCAAGTCACCTTATTCGTGCCACATGAGCCCCTCAAGCTCCCATATTGTTCGACTATACCACTACAAGTATCACAAGTTAACCGTGCATAATCTGGTCACGCTGAGTCAAACCATTGGCTCTGATACCACTTGTTAGGCATGATGACCTAAGTCTAAGAGAAATTTGGTCTTGGAGAATCTTCCAAGCAAAGACCCAATATATGATATAGGAGACTATATAAACCCAAAAGCTTAAGCTAATGGATTTTGGTTCCCCCACCATATACATGCCTTTCACTTATCCAATTTCTTCTCTATATGGGATTGGTTTTCCAGTTCTCCTCACTCACAAGTGAATATTCCCAACAATATTCTTGAAATGCTAACCCTTGGTTCAACATGTGAGAAATATTTATAAACATGATGATGATTTTCAAAATAAACTTTGTTTTTAAGTTTGGGATATTTTACAAAATCAAAGGAAAGGAGAAAAAAAAAAAGGAAAATGAATTTTGGCTTTTGAGAGTTGATACAATCTACTGTAAATTTTATATAGTCGATTGAATGGACAGTCGACTGTATGAAACATTCAGTCGACTGAATAGAAGGAAGAAAATTCCTTGAACTCTAAAACTTTTTAAGTCGATTGAAAACATGGTCTAGTCGACTGGATGTTCGAAAATTTTTGAATTTTCATAACATTTTATGTCAATTGAATGTGAAAAGAATTGTCATTTGTGAAGGAACACTTGGTGTTTAGTTTAATTCAGTTTTAAACTGAAACAAGGTATCTCTATTAGAAAGACACTCATTTCAATACTATATAAGTGTGTTTAACTGTCATAATTAATAGATATATATTACAATCAGATTTTTTAGTTTTTTTCTCTTCTTCTTCTTCTCATTTCAAAATACTGATTTATTTATGTATGAAAATCTTGCAAATTTCTGGACATAAATGTTATACATCCATAAACTCTTAGAAGCTGTTGTGGTTTATTCTTCACAAGTGCAAAGTGCATAATAACATCAGAGCTTCATTGTATCTTAGAGGAAATTCTTCGGCAATCTTTTGCATTGCGAGGGGCGAATTAAACCTTAAGGAAAGTGACATGGTAATGCCTTGAAGCCTTTCTCTCTCTCTTACTTATTTTGATAAACAGCCCTCACTTTTAGTAATATTTTCCCCACCAGATATCATTAATCTTAAGGTTTAATTCTTGGGTTATCAAAATGACTTCCTTGAGTTCGTTGAGAGATTTGCCACTAGATTTCAACAAATTGGAGCGATTCAACGGAGGGAATTTTTATCACTGGCAAAAGAAGATGTGCTTCCCCCTGACATCACTTTAGTTATATTATGTCATCAATTCTCCAAGGACTGAACTTGTAGAAGATGAACCAATTTCTCAAACAAGCGATAGATAGAAATGGGATCAAAATGATGAAATTTGCAAAGGTCATATCCTGAATGACATGTCCAACAACTTTTTGATGCCTACCACAATTTCAAGATGACAAAGGAGTTATGGGACACACTGCAGGCAAGGTACATGAAATAGGACGCAATAAGTAAGCGGTATATTATTACAAAGTTTCATAATTTTAAAATGGTTGATACTCGTAGTATTATGGATCAATGTAGTGAGATTAAAACTATATTAGGTCAATTTACTCAACATAATCTGAAGATGGATGAGATCGTAACCGTCACAACCATTATAGACAAATTGTCTCTTTTGTGGAAGAATTTCAGGAATCATCTGAAGCACCAAAAGGTAGACCTAACTCTTGAGGAGTTAGGCAACCATCTCCGTATTGAGGAGGACTTGCTAAAGAAGGCAAGGAAGAAGCCCTCTCCAAGATCAATATGGTAGAGGAAAGAGACTTCAAAGAAGCACTCTCAAGAATCTCACAAGAGAAAGAACCAACCAGCAAAGTTTTCTAAGAATAAGAAATCTAAGGGTTCCTGCTTTAATTGTGGGAAACCAGGGCATTTCAAAAGAGATTGTTGTTTGCTGAAGAAAAAGGGAAAAAACGCCACAAGAATTCATGGCTGTGATTTCTGAAGCAAATGTCCTTGAGAACAATGAAGCTCGGTGGATTGATTCTGGTGCAACGAGACATGTGTGCAAGGAAAAGAAGTTCTTTAAGAACTATGAAGCAATGGCTAATGGTACTTTCCTATAAATAGGAAATTCAACCACTGTACCAGTGTTAGGAAAGGGAAAAGGGCACCATATTCCTGAAATTAGGAAGAATTTAGTTTCTGGTAGCCTCTTGTACAAAAATAGGTTCAAGCTTGTTTTTGAAGTTGATAAGTTTGTACTATCTAAGGGAGGTATTTTATTGGGAAGGGATATATGTATAAGGGGATGTTTAAACTCAAAATTAATAATACAAGTATGATTTCTACTTATATTGTTGATTGTTTTGCTTTACTTTGGCATAATCGTTTAGGATATGAATGCTAGACAATTAAATGATATAATAAAGTTAGATTTACTTCCAAAATTTGATATAACCATAGAAAATTGCATAACATGTATGCTTACTAAAATCACTAGAAAACCGTTTTCAAGTGTTCAAAGAAATTCAAAAATTTTGGATTTAATTCATAGTGATTTATGTGATATGCATGTTACTCCTTCTTTAGGAGGAAAGAAATATTTTGTAACTTTTATAGATGATTGTACAAGATATTGTAATGTTTATTTATTACATTCTAAAGATGAAGCTATGTCTAGTTTTTCTATTTTTAAGAATGAGGTAGAACTTCAGTGTGACAATAGGATTAAATTTCTTGGAATTGATAGGGGAGGTGAGTACTATGATCCTACTTATTTTGAAACTCATGGAATAATTCATAAGATTACTACCCCTTATACACCACAGCAAAATGGTGTAGCAGAGAGGAAAAATAGAACTATAAAAGAGATGGTTAATGCCGTGCTTTCCTACTCTGGTCTAGGATATGGGTTTTGGGGAGAAGCACTTTTAACGGCTTGTCACATTTTAAATAGAGTCCTTACAAAAAGAAAAAAAGAAAGTTGACCTTATGAGTTATGGAAGGAATGGGAAGCCTAATTTAGACTACCTTAAGGTGTGGGGTTTTAAAGCTATAGTTAGAGTTCCTTAACCAAAAAGAAAGAACTTAGGTGAAAGAGGAATAGAGTGTATTTTCCTCTGATATGCAGTTCATAGTAAAGCTTATAGATTCATGGTAGTGGAGCCAAATAATTATGATTCAATAATTCCATCATTGAATCTAGGGATGTTATTTTCAATGAAAATAGTTTCAAGACACTTTCTAAGGCTGTTTCGGACAGTAATAAACAAGAACAAAGTTCAAGGAAAGAGGTAGTTAAAAATGAAGTGGAACTTAGAATATTGACTATCATCCACAAACTTATGAAGAGGCTATAAAGTCTCAAGATGTTGCATTTTGGAAAGAGGCAATAAATGATGAAATGGACTTTATAATGGGGAACAAAACCTGGAAATTGGTGGACCTTCCACCGGTTTCCAAACCCATTGGATGCAAATTGATTTTCAAAAGAAAATTAAGGGTGGATGGTACAACTGGTAAATTCAAGGCAATGTTTGTGGTTAAGGGATTTACACAAAAAGAATGTGTTGATTATTTTGACACCTATGAACAAGTTGCATGGATAGCCACAATTAGAATGCTTACTGCATTAACTTCCATATACAAGTTTGAAATTCATCAAATGGATGTTAAAACAGCATTCTTGAATGGTGAATTAGAGGAAGAAGTGTATATGAGTTAACCTGAAGGTTTTTTAGTTAAGGGACAAAAGCATAAAGTATGCAAGTTAGTTAAGTCTTTATATGGACTTAAACAAGCCCCAAAACAATGGCATGAGAAATTTGATCAAGTAATACTATCAAATGGTTTCAAAATTAATGAATCTGATAAGTGTGTTTATAGTAGGTTTATTAATGGTAAAGGTGTCATCATATGTCGTAGATGACATGTTGATATTTGGTACTGACTTAGAGTAAGTTCAAAATACCAAGAAATTTCAACCAGATAATTTTGACATGAAAGATATGGTTGTCGCTGATGTTATTTTAGGTATCAAAATAATAAGAGATAATGATAGCCTAACTTTAACACATTCTCATTACATTGAGAAAATTATAAATAAATTTGGTCACTTAGAAAGCACACCTATAAGTACACCATTTGATAATAGTATCAAATTATCTAAGAATAATGGTAGAATAATTGCACAACTAGAGTATGCTAGAGCAATTGGCTGTTTAATGTATGTCATGACTTGTACAAGACTTGATATTTCTTTTGTTATAGGTAAGCTAAGTAGATTTACTAGTTATTCTAGCAATGATCATTGGGAGGTTGTACATAGGGTCTTTAGATATTTGAAAAAGACCATGAATTTTAGCATAAGTTATAAAGGGTATCTAATAGTTTTAAAATGATAAGCTTATGCTAGTTGGGTAACAAACCGAGAGGAATATCACTCGTCCACATGTGGTTGGATATTCATTCTTGGTGGGGGTATCGTATCTTGAGCTTCCAAGAAATAAACCTGTATCACTGATTCTACCATGACATCTGAATTTGTGGCATTGGCAGCAGTGGGTAAAGAGACTGAGTGGTTAAGGAATTTATTATTAGAAATTCATGTATAACATAAAACCATGGCTACAATTTCAATTTGATATGACAGTAAGACAACACTAGCAAAGGCCTATAGAAATGTCTACAATTGAAAGTCTAGATATATTAGATTGAGACAGAGCTATGTAAAGCAATTAATTACTAATGGAGTAATTATGATTGAATTTGTAAGGTCCATAGGAAACTTGGCAGATCCTTTCCAGAACGTTTTATGTCAATAATGGAAAAGAAGTATAATTTGTGAATGAACATTTGGTATTCAGTTTTAAACTGAAACAAAGTGTCTCTAATAGAAAAACACATTCATTTCAACACTATATAAATGTATTTAACTGTCATAATTAATAGATACATATTACAATTAGAATTTTTGGTTTTTCTTTTTTTTTCTTCTTCTCCTTTCAAAATACTGATTTCCTTATGTCCAAAAATCTTACAAATTTCTAAACATAAGTGTTATACATCCATAAACTCTTAGAAACTGTTGTGAGTTATTCTTTACAAGTGCAAAGTTCATAATAACATAAGAGTTTCATTGTATCTTTGAAGAAATTCACCTGTAACCTCTTGCACTGTGAGGGACAAATTAAATCTTAAAGAAAGTGATATGGTCACGTCTTGAAGCCTTTGTCTCTCCCTTACTTATTTTGATAAACAACTCTCACTTTCAGAAATATTTTCCCCACCAGATATCAACAAGTGTGTAAGACTATTTTTACTCGATTGCGTCTCTGGCACAATTCAACCACAGTTCAACATAACACGTACTCCTCCCCCTCCCAAACAAAATAAGGAAAAGGTAAATACAGGAATCTGAATGTCTTTTCTCAATAAAGATAAATAAAGGAATGCCAGAACTAGATAAGATTACAATAATGAGAAGTCAATCAGCTCCCATATCCCTCTCTTGCATATAAGATTACAACAATGGAAAGAATATTAGCTCCATATCTGGCCTACAAGAATAACATTAATAGAAAAAGATAACAAAAATACTCTATGGAACTAGGTTTCATTTCCTTTTAAACTTTTTGTAGCCTCGTCATCTCGTCTTCTTTGAAGAATCATACTACAGTTGTTAAATGTGCATGCATCAAGAAGACCATGATTCCAAAGTTTGATCATGAATAGTCTCCAACACCTGAGCCCAAAATCAGCAGTTGACATTTTCAATTACAGATATCCAAACATAAGAGGACAAAAGGAAGTGCAATTCTTTACAGTTGAAAGAAAACAAGTTCTAAAAGAGGCTAAATGCAGTAAAATACAGAACGCATGACAATCACAATTCAAAATTGTATCAAGACCAAGAAAGGCATAGCTGACGATTTGTCAATTGACCCGGTATGCCGACAAAAGGTAACAGCCCAATTACATACTGATTGTTGATGAATTTTCTAATTATAAGTGAATACAAGAGAAACAATTAATTTGATGAGCAACACATTGGTTTTAGAACTAACAGCATAAGAATCCAAGAATCTAAGTGAAGAACTCATAGTTTGCAACTCAAAAAATTGGCCTAGGCATAGTAGAAAACACTGATTTGGGTTAATAGGGATCATGAAAGGAAAATGAATGAACTCGTACAGAAGCAATGGCAAAAGCAGAAAGGCAAAAGTTTTTCATGAACATTACCGAAAGAGAGCTGGAGATTGAACCAATTCTTTCTCGTGAAGCTTCGAAAATGCCTCACACGCCCATGGAACATGACCATCTGCCAGGACCCTGCCATGAAAATAAAACTTCTCATAATGAAGACCAGATCACAAGGAGTTAAATTTATTAGTGCACCTCAACTGCTGGCAAGTTCCTTAATCATCTTGACAAGCAAAAATCAAATGGGAACACATGATTATGGAAAAATAAAATGAAGAGAAAGCTTAAAGTGGCAAACAGTACCTTTGCTTTCTCACAAATGAGTTCCAAAGATGCATAAGTTGTTTTTCATCTTTGCTAACATCAACAAAATCATCTAGCATCTGCAACATATTGTTCTGATAGTTACTTCTGAGTTCAAAAGCATAGGAGAAGGAAACATCTAACTTTGAGATGCAACTTGGGCTTGAATGAGACAAACAAAATCAGATCTCTTTTTCTGTTTTGATCATTAGCAATATTTGGGGGTGGGGTTCGAACCCCTGCCCATAATGTCCTTCTCACCATTGCGCTAGGTTGTATACTAATTATAAACAAAATCAGATCTAATAATATACAAGTTCAGCTAAAACCCAATTGTGCTCACCTTCTATGAAACTAAGTGAATTAAATTCAATGCCAAAAAACATGCTCTTGCCCATATGATACTGGTGTTAGTCGTTTAGTTGCCAATTTTATACCAGTGAACATAGAGTCATAATGTGTTGAGCAAGGACTTCTAATTGGTTTTGAAAAAGTTTAATTTCCTATTTTATAGTTCCTTATTCTAGTAGGAGTAGTAGGAGTTTCCTATGTTTTTGTTCTTTTCCTAGTAGTATTAGAAAAATATCCTCAAGGGTACTAGAGAAGGTTTGAAAGACACTCATAAATCCAATATACATTGTAAACCGTCTTTTCAAAGGCGAGGGCGTTGGAAGAAGTGTTTTGCTCCAATGAAACGAGGTGTTGGGGCATAAGCCCAAGGCGTTGGGGCATAAGCCCAAGGCGTTGTGGCATAAGTCTTTTAGAACGTTGGAGCGTCTTAAATAAAATAATAATAATTAAATAAATAAATTATCAACAAACTTTAATAATTTAAGATCTAATAAATAAACATTAATCACAATATTTTACAAACTTCACATATTATTCAATCAGTAACATCATAAACACATTGTTACACACTTACATTGATATAACAAATTTTAAAAGCATAAATCATCTTTCATCAATACATCACAAATCACACCATAAATTCCAATTCCATTAAGTGTGCATATATATATATATATATATATATATATATATATATATATATATATATATATATATATATATATTATCATACCATAGCACATGCTAGTGTAGTGTCAACTATCAAGGAATATTGAGACTTTTAAGAAAAGTTGAGTTTAGACTTGTGGCTCAAGGAAGACTTATCAAATCTGTCATCAATAATCAGTACAATGGATAATGCTAAATAGACTTGGGGTGGCAAAACCCAACATCGAAACCAATCAGAAATTATGAATTTAAAAGGAGCCCCAAATTCATTTGACATTCACGTAATAAATTCACCTACAAGTAACGTTAAAACTCCCAACAAAAGCCTTATTCTACACACTGGGAATCTTATTCAAAACTTGCAAGTTGGTTCTTCAATAGCTCCTCCTCTCCTTGTTTCAACTTTCTCCCTCTTAGTTTAAAACTTCAAATCAAAGACAAAAATATATTTCTCTCTCTTTCGCACTGTACAAAAGCCATAACCACCACTCCGCAGCCCCTGCAATGACATGAAATTAGCACCAGTAGTTAGCCACCTTTTGTTTCTTTCTCGGTCCTATGGTAAACAGCCTTAGCCATCGGCCCAACACCACTCAGATTATGTTTTATGTGATTCAAAAAAAAAAATCCATAGGCGTAAAATACGCACGCTTTTGGTATGGGCGTAGGCCTCGACTTGAAAAACGTTCACCTCGCAGAAGAAACGCCCAAATTTATACGCGCTGGGGTATTTTTGCTTCGCCTCGCCCCTGGGCGAGCAGAGACCGCCTTTCAAAACACTGATTGTAAATCAGAGAGGTTTACTACTATAGCTAGGTTGAGAGCTTTGGGTGTTTTAGGGTTTTGAGTTATCAAGTAGAAACAACACTTACAATTAGAGCTAGGTTGAGAGCTTTGATTGTATGGATGCTTTTAGGTTGTGAGGTAGTGAGAGTTTAGCAACTTTGCTATTCTTAAAGTTGCAACTGAAGATTAATAAAGTAGTAAGTTCATTGGTGGACAAAGTGATGGAGACCAGGCCAAACCAAGCTTGGCCCGAACCTATTCGAGGGGCACCCGCAAGATATCTTGGGCTTAGGCTTAGCTTTAGTCTTAGTCTTAATAATTATTTTTATTATTTGTTTTAGAGTCATCTTATTTGCAGAGTCCTTACTAGGGGTAGCATATTTTTCAGTTTAAGTATCTGATTGTATTACATTGGAGAACAACTTTGATATTGAATAAAATAGAGTGAGATCAGTTTTCTTCTTCCCCTGGCAGCTTGGTTTTCTGTTCCAATCCCTAGGTCTGCCTGGTTTCATTCTTTTGTGTGTTCTACATCAGTTTGGTATCAAAGCCTAAAATCGATTTTCAAAACCCGAGATAGCATCCAAACAATCCCTTAACCCGAAACAGCTTCCAAACAAGTCCTTAGCCCAAGACAGCCCACAAAACACCAGAGTTCACTGTTTTCCGGTGACTGACTGACGGTACCGCCTCCACCAGCAACATCTTCACCTGTTTCCAAGCATACCCTAAGATTTTCTAATTGCATCGCCACGCAACACCGACACGACACCACACGCCTCCACCGGAGCTGCCTCCCGTCACAACCGAACCACTTCCTAACCTATAACAATCGAAATTACTGTCTAAAGCCGCAACTTTTTTAGCTCTCTGATCTACCACCACCGGTGACCTCACTCCGATCCGTCACCACCATTGCAACCAATGATGTTGGGTGACGCAACCCCAAGAAGCCTGTTGCCTTTGTCGACGCCATCATTGATGTCTGAGATCGCCATCAACGCCAAGGAGTGCGCGACACCCGTTTTTATTTTCTCCTCTGTTAACAGATGAAGCAGCAGTTTATTTGTATTTATATTATTTTTAATTTAAAAAAAAAATCCTGGACTCTTGATTGACGAAGCATTTATTCCGTCACTTTCGAATTTTTGCCTCATTATTATTGGAGCTTTAGTTTGCCCGAGGTTGATTGCGCGTGTTCGAGATTGCACCGCTTACACCCAACTCTCATAGTCTTCCATCAAGGTAAATTAGACCTCACAAAAGTTACGAGCCATCACTTGATATTGTTTTAATATTCTTGTCTTTTGGTTGATCAGCAATTAGTCGTTAGATAAAATAAAAAATAAAAAAACATGAGAAACATGACTCTCAACGACCTTGATGAGAAACATGAAAACTTAGTTAAACGATTCAATGCCTTAGAAATTGAAGTAGGCCATCGAGTCCAGACCATAGAGACAGAATTGACCACCTTGCGGGGTGAAATAAGCAAACTCAACAGTCAGCTAAATACAAACTCAACAAGTGCTTAGGGCCCTTGCTTCTTTCGGCAAACAACCTATAGGATCAGGTGCAGCACCCCAGCAAACAACTACTAGTCGAGGTATTATAAGGGCACCCTCAGATGTTCCCCCAGGGTATTACCATTAAGGAGGCCAATTGTCAGCCAACTAGAGAAGCACACACCCAAGTAGAAGTCATCCAGCTGCGCATGGTAGAGCTACTTTAGATAACATTTCAGTGGGAGAGTGTTTTGACACTACGAGTCTGTTTCATGATAGAGTATTTGATCGCCCTTATGAACAACCTAGGACTTATGACCAGCCTAAGAACCCTCCAGATGAATTCACTGACCTTACACGAAAGTTCAAGATAGAAGTCCTCAATTTTGATGGCAAATCATATCCAGATTTTTTTGTGAAGTGGTTATCCTAGTTAGAGAAGTTCTTTGAGTGGCATAACATGACTAATGAAGTCAAAGCCCGTTTTGCGAGGATGAAATTAGTTGGCTCTGCTGATCGCTATTAGCAGACAGTCCAATGAAATCAGGAAGATGATCCTATCACATCGTGGCATGAGAAGAGGGGACACTTACGAAAGAAATACCTTCCCCACTATTATAGGAAGCAATTGGTGAAAAAAAAATGCTAAATTTAAGACAATCTACTACTGTAGGTGAATATATCAACTGTTTTGAATAACTCACATTGAAATGTAACCTACAAGAAGAGACAATAGCTATTGTCTCTAGGTTTATCAATGGATTGAAAGTTGAACTTAAAAGAGAGGTTAGTTTGCTATCCCCCGAGTCATTAGAAGAGGCCTTTCAATTATCTCTCAATATAAGGAGTATTTTGTGTCGTCTACCACGCGGCGTGGCACTTTCCAAGTTAGGGAGTAACAACAATCCAGGTCTAGTAGAACTCCCCATGTTAGGGGAAATCCCAACCCTGTAGAGAAACCTAATCCGCTTAGGAGAAGAGAGGGTACAACGAATGGTCCCTGACCATTTAAAGCCAACATTGAGTGTTATAATTGTCACAGTAGATGTCACATTTCTTCCCGTTGTCCCCATCGGACGTTGAAACTATGTCAAGATACTGAGAAGTCCCAAGAAAAAGGGTATAATGACAAGGGTATAATGGAACCCCTTGAGGAAGAATATGATGGTCAGGTTCGAATACAGATGGGTGAGTATGTATGGGACATGTGGTGTGATGTCCTACCTATGGATGTCGCTGAGGTGTTATTTGGTCGTCCTTGGATTTATGACGTAGATGCGACTAACCATGGAAAGGAAAAAACATTTGTGTTTAGGCATAATGGGAAGAACATCACTTTGAAGCCGGCATAACCTAAGGAAAAGGACAACAAATTAAAGAGCTTATCCTCATTCGAGGCACATGAGATGAAGAGTCTCCACCTAGTAACACGTAGGGAGTTCAAAAAAGCTGGTGAAAAGTCTGGTCTCGTGTTAGCTCTAGTGGCCAAAGAGGTTACCTCGAGTACACTGAGCCCAACCACTGACCTACCTCCTGATGTCAGTAAACTATTGTTTGAATTTCAGGACGTTATCCTGTAGGAGTTACCCGATGAGCTACCTCCCATGAGAGAGATACAGCATGACGTTGATTTTTAGTCCCAGGATCTCAGTTGCCGAACTTACCATATTATCGCATGAACCCTAGTGATCGTGCTGAAATGAATAGGCAAGTAGAGGGTCTTTTGAGTAAAGGATTCCTTCTCGAGAGTCTTAACCCATGCGTTGTCCCTGCATTGTTAACCTCTAAGAAAGATGGAACCTGGAGAATGTGTGTAGATAGTTACGCAATCAATAAAATCACTATTAAGTATAGGTTTCCCATCCTGCGTCTTGAGGATATGTTGGACTTGATAGCAGGAGCCAAGGGGTTTTCCAAAATTGATCTACGCAGTGGATATCATCAGATTCGCATTAAGCCAGCAGATGAGTGAAAGACTGCTTTTAAGACTCCGGACGGTCTCTATGAGTGGCTAGTGATGCCATTTGGACTGACCAATGCTCCGAGCACCTTTATGATAGTTATGACTCAGGTCTTACGCCCTTTCTTAGGTAAGTTTTTGGTTCTCTACTTCGATGATATCCTTATCTATAGTCGATCCCCAGAGGCACATATTGGTCACATTCGCTTGGTATTAGAAACACTTAGGGTCTAAAAATTATATGCAAATCTTAAGAAGTGTTCTTTCATGTAGACCCAAGTGCTCTTTTTAGAATTCATTATTTCTGCACAGGGAGTCGCAGCTGATACCGATAAAGTCAGAGCTATTAGAGAATGACCGAAGTCAAAGACTATTTTTGAGGTTCGGAGTTTTCATGGGTTTGCCACCTTTTACAGAAGATTCGTTAAAGGGTTTAGCTCTATTATGGCTTCTATCACGGACTATTTGAAGAAAGGGGAATTTATGTGGACGGCAACCGCAACTAGAGCCTTTGAGGCTATTAAGTGCAAGATGATGGAAGCACCTGTATTAAGTCACCTAGATTTTTCTAAGGTCTTCGAGGTTGCTTGTGATGCATTTGGGATAGGAATAGGAGGGGTTTTGAGTCAGGATGGTCATCCCGTTGCATACTTTATCGAGAAACTCAATGAAACGAAACAAAGATATTCTACCTATGATAAAGAGTTTTACGCTATTGTGCAAGCCCTTCTTCATTGGCAGTACTATCTGCTATCGCATGAATTTGTTTTGTATTCTGATCACCAGGCTCTAAGATATCTTAGTTCCCAAAGAAAGCTCAATAGTAGGCATGCCAAGTGGGTAGAATTTCTTCAAGAGTACACCTTTGTTCTCCACCACAGTGCAGGTGTCGAGAATAAGCCTGCTGATGCATTGAGTCGAGTTGTCACAGTACTACCGTCCATGAGTATCTCGATACCCGAGTTTGATAGATTAAAGGAGGAGTATCTTACTTGCCCAGATTTTGGCAGCATCTTTCAGAAGACTAGTGAGGGAAACCACCAAGTCCTATGTTGATTTCTTACTTAGAGACAGATATTTGTTTCAGGGAACTAGATTCTGCATTCCATGTACGTCACTTAGGGATTTTCTAGTATGGGAAATGCATGCCGAAGGATTAGCCGGACACTTTAGGAAAGATAAGACTGTGGCCTTAGTTGAAGACAGATTCTATTGGCCTTCATTGAAATGGGATGCAGGTCAGATCGTGTCGCAATGTCGCACATGTCAGCAAACTAAGGCTAGGAAAAGGAATATTGGGTTATATACACCGTTACCTGTGCCACATATACCATGGCGGGACCTTAGCATGGATTTTGTTCTCGGATTACCTCGAACCGCTAGAGGTTATGATTCTATCTTAGTTGTGGTTGACAGATTTTCTAAGATAATCCATTTTATACCTTGTCACAAGACCACCAATGCTTCTCATGTAGCTAAACTATTCTTAAGAAGATCGTTAGGCTTCATGGTTTACCCACATCAATTGTGTCAGATAGAGATGTTAAGTTTACGAGCTATTTCTGGAAGATCTTTTGGAGACTTTTTGGGACCCACTTAGAGGTTTAGTTGCTTTTCACCCCCAAACTGATGGTCAAACTGAGGTTATCAATCGAAGTCTAGGAAATTTGCTTAGGTGTATTACTGGAGATAAGCCTAGAAATTGGAATTTGTTATTACTCACTGCGGAGTTTGATTACAATTGTTCTATCCGTCTACTGGTAAAAATTCCTTCGAAATTGTCCTTGGCTATTCACCTCGTCAACCAATTGACCTTATCCCATTGCCCCCTGATTCTCAACCTTTTGAGTCAGCCGAATCTTTTGCCTCTCACATATAAGACCTATATGCCAAAATCCAACGACAAATAGTATTGAGTAATGACATTTATAAACGTATTGCCGATGCTCATCATAGAGATAAAGAATTTAATGAGGGGGATTATGTGACGGTCCGTATTCGTCTTGAGCAGTGCCCTAAAAACTCTTTCAAAAAATTGCATGTTAGGGTTACTGGATCATTTCGTATCACTCGCAGATTGGGATCTAATGCATATTTACTTGACTTACCATCTAATATGAATATTAGTTCGGTATTCAATGTGGACAATTTGTTTCCTTACCGAGGTACCTTTGAGCCTCCCGTGTTGCCTACAAGGTTGTTTACAGGTGGAGCTGTTTCGGCACACGTGCCTCAATTTCCTAGGCCACGTCTTCAACATCATACCGCATTGCAGACATATTGGACGATTAGATAGTTATGTCCACGTCAAGTGTATTCCAGCGTTATCTTGTTCAGTGGGAGGGAAAACCTTCATCAGATGCTGCATTGATCACTGAAGAGGAACTTAGGCGTCTTGATCCATCTCTTTTGGAGCATTACCAACAGCATTACTCATCGGAGTCGAGTTCTTTCCAGCCCGAGAGGATTGATGGAGACCAAGCCCAACCAAGCTTGGCCCGAACCTATTCAAGGGGCACCCGCAAGATATCTTGGGCTTAGGCTTAGCCTTAGTCTTTGTCTTAATAATTATTTTTATTATTTATTTTAGAGTCCCCTTATTTGCAGACCTTACTAGGGTTAGTTTATTTTCTAGTATAAGTATCTGATTGTATTACATTGGAGAACAACTTTGATATTGAATAAAATATCTAATCCCTAGGTCTGCCTGGTTTCTTTCTTTTGTGTGTTCTACATCGTGTAGGCAAAAAGGTTGTCGAGTCACGTTAATTCTTGGTGTTCTTACTCTTTATTTTATTTGCCTATTTAATTGTTGTGGTTGTGTTTTTTACCTAAAATTTGAGTAGGTAGATTTTAGAGATAAAATCCTAACATAATGAAACTAAGAATACTATCATGTATTAGTCCTCCCTAAACGAGGATCCTAGGAAAGGTGATCTAGATATGGTACTACTCAACAGAATTTTTGCATGAAGTGGCTACTCTCAAGATACAAAAAGTGCTCTTGCACATATGATCAAGAGACTTTTTGAATTAGACCAAGCCCTCCATAGTGAATCTACACATGGAACTCAGTAATCGGTCCATTTCATCAGGCTCAACATGTTATACCTTACATGTTTATCTAAAAAAATCTTGTATACCTTACATAGCCTAGAGTACCAGCACCTATATTATTATTGAACATCTTTCATGTAGATGCAAAAAACTCACCTTCTTTGTAAGTTCTCCGAAAGGCACGAAGCTTCCTCAAAACTCAGCTTAAGGCAAGGCAGAAATAAGAAACTTTAAAATTCAACCACACTTTGAACAAGAAGCACATCCCATGCAAAACACTTATGCCAGCGGCATGTGCATTAACAAAAAGTTCATTCCATTGATGCAATTACTAAAAGTTCAATTTGGTTAATTACTTTTCTAACAACTATAACTATAGAGGCGAAAATTTTGTTTGGGGGGTTGGGTCGGGTTCGGGCCATTTCATATTCGGGTCATTCAGGTCTCAAGTCATTTCTGGTCGGGCTTTGGGTTGACCCTTGGGGTCGGCTTGACTCCTTGTTATTTATTATTTTCTTTTCCAATTTCTTGTTATTTCATTTTATCTCTTATATATGTTCAAGTTAACCCATTAGCTTAATTTTATTAATTTCAATGCAAGTAAATTTACGATACAAGTTAGCAATAATTTAATATAGAGAAGCTTTGTTATTAATTTTTTTTCTAATAATGTTGGTATTGTGTGGTTTTTAAATTATATAAACATGTTTTTCTATCTAACATAGACTTTTTTATGAATCTTTGTTAAGATTTGTGAAGCACTCATTTTATTACCGAGAAAAATATAAATTTAAATGGATAATGTAATTTTTTAATTATCATTCAATAACTTATCAATTTTTTTTTATAAGTAAAAAGTAAAATGTATATAAAAAGGAAAGCGCACCAAAGGGGTGCAACCCATATACAAGGTTATCTATAGGAGAGGGACCCAATAAAATCTACTTCATTTACAAAAGAATTTCTTGTGACTCAAAAAAATAAGAGCATTGAACCAACTTTCCTGAATTATACTTAAAGTTCTCTCAATGCCATCAAAAACTCTATGATTTCTCTCGTTCCAAGCTAACCAAAAGATAGGATAGGGAATCATAAAGTAAGCTTTTTTAAGGTTCTTTGAAGTCCGAAACCCACTTCAAGCCCAAATTTCTTCCTTCACGGAGCCCCAAAAAACCCAAGACACACCCAAAACCTAGTAAACCATCTCCCATAAATCTCTGGCCAAAGAGCAATCCAGCAAAAGATGAAACAAGGATTCATCACAGCTTTTGCAAAAAAAACAACGGTTAACCAACACCCTTCATCTAACCACATCCTTTTTAGACAAATCCATTTTATAGTTATACAAAGATTCCAATAAACTTAATCAATACTTTTATTGAAATGAGATATGTGCCAATAAATTATGAAGCCATATGTTGGAAAATTGATAATTGTAAAAGGAACAACTTACAATATGATCATGTTTCTTATAAATAAATTTCATTATTCATTCTTCCTTTATTTCATTTACAATTATGATATGTGATAATATTTTTACTTTAACGTCTTTAGTTTGATAAGAAATTTATTTATATTTTTTTACAAAAAAAAATCGGGTTAATTTAGGTTTCAGCTTCGAGTTGTCTCGGATTTTGGGTCGGTTTGGTTTTGGGTTCAGGTCATCTTCGGTTTCAGGTATTCAGGTTTCGCGGGTTTAGGTCGAGTTGGGTTTGGATCAATTGGAGATTGGCTCGTTTCAGGTCACTTGATTTCAGGCTAAAATTATTTCAAAACTTTTTCGGGTCAGGTTAGGTTTTCGGGTCGTGTCCGATTTTGCCATTTCTATGTGTTTAACTGTTTTTTTTTGGGGGGGGGGGGGGGGTTGGGGGGCTGCCGATATCAATTTCAAAGCATCAATGGTCGTGTTACTATGCATTGTTGGAAGTTCACTCCAGCAAGCAGAAGTTCTGATTTTTCATGATCATTTTGCAGCACAATGTCAGACCTAAGGCACCATAAAAGAAGCAGGTTTGCCTTCATCAATTCTTTGATAGGAAGCATGGTTATTGAAACAGAGGCAATTCAAAAATTTCCAGACTGCTTCCTTATTATGATATGATTCAAAATGTTGTATTTGAGAAAAGTATTGAGATTTGTCCTGAGCTCCAAATTAAAGTTTTCCTAAACTTTATTTCAAAAAGTTTAACCTATTCTAGAAAGAATTAAAATAGAACAAAAGAAACAACTACCAACTTTATCCACCTAATCTCTTAGAAAACTATCATATATCCAACTTTGATTTTTTTTACTCAATTCAAGCACCAAAATTGGAAGATCGTGCTTCAAGACAGTAGTATCTTAATTAATTATGAATCATGACGATAGAAATATACTACATAATAAATTTTTCATCAATAAATTACTGAAAGCTGTCAAACTTACGCTTTATGAATTTATACCCCTGCCACATGCAGTTACATATCCATATGTCCTACCCAAAGCTTTTGCGTTATGGATAGTATACATAGCAGACAATCAGAAAACAATTTTGAGAATAAGAATCATGTGCATAGGCTGCATTAATTTTTGATAAACATAGGCTGCATTAGTAATGTAAAACTCTGAACAAGTTCCACAGAATATTAGATGCAGGAGTACAAGCACTATTATTCAACAGAAATTTCAACCAAGATGGAAAAGCAAAGCATATGTAACAGGATCATCAAGCATACCCTGCGATCTTCAAGATCTGCAATGTCATCATCAATTTCAGCTTCACTGTCCCGATCTGACATTGCTTGCTCTAATTCCATTGGCTTCAAACACGATGCAGAGATATTGTTGGTGAAGAGAAAAAAAAAATATATGTTTGTGTGTACCAGAAACATATCATAAGCTTAGAACCAATAAGAATTAGCTCTCATGAAATCTATTTACCAAAAGGGCAACTTAGAATATGCAACGACAAGGACTTCACGGAACAAGATCAGGAAAAGACAACATTTCAAGTAGAATACACAACTTTTTTTGTATGTAAAACTATCATTAAAAGGGCACCAAGGGAGTGTCAACCCATGACAATATTACTTACAACTTACAAGACAAAAACTCTATGAACTCTATAAAGTCTACCTCATTTACAAAAAAATGATCCGTAAACCAAAATTTTAGAGTATAAAACCATCTTCAACCAAAAAGAATTGCTTCTCCTTCAATCAAAATCCCTCATATTTCCTTCATTCCACACTCACCAGAAAATTGAGTGAAATCAATGGTATAGCTTTCTTTAGTTCCCTATGCCCATGAATGCCTCTCCAAGCCCTAACTTTTTCTATAGTATCTTACTCAACCCAAGCAAGAAGGCCATCTCCAAAAGTTACCTAATCCAAGAACACTTTTAAACGAGGTGATTAACGAACTCGGCATTTTCTTTACAAAGATAGCACTAGTTGACTAACACTTCTCCACTCTTTTATAAATTATCGATAGTCAATATCTTTCCCATGCCACTTCCCAAGCCAAAAAAGCAGAATTTTAGAGGAGCACTAATGATGCATCATAGTAAACAAAGATTTATTAATTTAGGATTTATGGGTTACTGTGGGTTTTTATGGGATATGTTGTAAATCATTATTCTTGGGAATTGATTATAAATATTTTAGCAAATTTAGGTTTGGAAAATTAATTTTAGGATTTGAATTATGTTTGGAGCGTATTTATGACCAACTGTATAAGGTTTTACGTAGACTTGAATTTCATAATAAACTAAAAAGTTTTGATATCTCCTATCTCTTTATCTCTCCTCTGTCTTGTTCTTCTTTTCTCTTCCCCTAATTCTTTTATCTCATCCTCAGATTTCCGCTTTTCACCGTCCCTCTTATCTTCACCTTATTCTACAGTTATCTTCTCTTATCTTCCTATTTCTTCTCATTATTCTTCTTCTTCTACTTCTCCCTTTAACCTATTTATGCATTTTGTGTTATTGTTCTACATCAAATGGTATTAGAGACGAACCGATCCACTTCCACCCTCGAATGCTAACCCACACATCTCTGAAAACTGAAAGAAAAAAGTCTGATCCCATGACATCATAACTGTTAGAGTCAAAGCGGTCAGAGAACAGCATGTGAGATTTTGACCTAAAATCTGCCAGTGAATGGTACCAGATTGGGCACGTGTGAGCAAAAACAATACTGAAAATCTCAATAAAAAGAAAAAGGTAGGATCAGCCTTTTAGTTTCTTGCTCTCTGTCAGAGGTTAGTGAGCACCACCAGTCTAAGCACCCTCAGAAGCCGCTGATCTGATCTCCGGTGAAGACTCTTTTTTTCCTTCGACAAATCGTGAAAACTCGTCGTAAAAATCCTTTATTATCCACAGCCACTTTTAGATCACACTCCCCAGAGTTCGCAGATTGCCACCACTAGCACAGATGAAGATATGGAGAACCCATCTGAGCTCAAGCAGCGTTTTAGAGCCGTTTTCTAGCCATTTTCGAGCTGATTCTGAGCTTTTTTTTTTATAAGTAGCCAATACTGAGCTGTTTAAGGCAATCTAAGGCGTTTCCTAAGAAATTTTCAGGTTTTTTTTTAATTTTTTATTTTCCACATTTTATTCCTTACATTTCTGAGTAAAAAAAAAAAACAGATAGGTAGGAACAGGCAAAAGCGAGAGAGAGAAAAAAATTAAAAAGGAGCACAAGTTTTTAAAAAAGAAGAAAAAGAAAAAGGGAGGCAAGCTAATTGAACAATACGCAAAACGATTCGACGAGCGAAAGTGGGAGCAAGAGCATGAAAGTGTCTCCTTTTAAAGTTTCTAAGTTGAGAACGATTTTAGAGTGTCTATATTAAATCAATATTGTATTATGTTATATTGTCATAATAATAGATAAAACCGATAAAATTATTTTTTTATTCTTGTATTGTATGAATTATTTTGATAACAAGTTCAAAAAGACTCACAAACTGATTTATCATTATACTAGCTTCAATAATTTTATTTACCAATTTTTTAAATAAATAGAAGGTTTCAAAGTTAATTTTGAGAAATTCTAATTTTGTTTACAATATTTTGATCCTTTTACATAGTAAAAAAAATTACAAACGCAAAATCTTTTTAGCATCCTCATGTTACTTGGTCTCTTGCACTGTAGAAAAAGAATCCTTAAACTTTATTTGAATCATAGAAAAAAAAAATATGAGCTACTAGCATGGACCGGGAATATCTCATCCACATACACTTCATTTTGAGAAATTCTAATTTTGTATACAATATTCTGATCCTTTTACATAGTAAAAAAAAATTACAAACGCAAAATCTTTTTAACATCCTCATGTTACTTGGTCTCTTGCACTGTGGAAAAAGATTCCTTAAACTTTATTTGAATAATAGAAAAAAAAAATGATATGAGCTACTAGCATGGACCGGGAATATCTCATCCACATAACCAAACACTTCATTTCTAACCTAGATACAAAAACTCATTCCTCTTTTCCCCTTTTTCCCTTGCCGCTTTAAACTCTCTCGATTCTTCTTCTCACTTCCAGATTCTCCCATTTCTGTGAATTGTCCACTCTAAATTTTTACATACAATTTTTGCAGCCAGCTCTCCACTCTCTCTCTCTTGGTTCTTCCTTCACTTTTAGGGTGCATTTAATTGTGGAAAATGTTTTTTTTTTATTTTTCATCTCTATTTTCCTCCAACACTTTCTTCAACAATTTGCACATTTTTAATATAATTTGGAAAGAGAAATGTTTTCCAAATTATATTTAAAATGTGCAAATTGTTGAGGAAAGTGTTAAGAAAAATGGAGATGGAGAATGGAAAACAACTTCCACAACTAGACACACCCTTAGGTTTGCCCTCAAAAAAACCACTTAGATTCTCTCGCTTCTGTCAACTCTCCACTCTCTCTTCTAAAGTCTTGATGCACAATTTTTGCAGTCAGCTCTCCACTCTCTCTCTCTTTTCCATAACTATTCTCTCACTTCCAGGTGAAAAACGTGTTATTCAAAGGGTTAAATTTGCAAATTGGATAAAGTAGATTCACGGATTTCCAACGGATCTGATACGCGAAAACCGTGGATTAGGCTTGTGTCCGCCTCCCTGAAGGGGAGGATTAGGGCACCTAGGTTGCAACCCCTTGCTTTTATGAGGAATGGTTTCAGTTGAACTAAATCAAATTCTTCTCGTGACAATTTATCGTGTACTGCATCATCTGAAAGAGGGTGTTTTTATAGGTTTTTGGTCCCTTTGAAATTGTGGAAAAGATTATCATACTTCAGATATCAATTTGCTTTCAAGCTCTTGTCCAACATCTCTTGATGCAAGCCAAGGATGAGGACATGATGAGTGTGTGACCTTCCTTCCATTATTTTGGCCTACCTACTTGGTTTGCAGTTCCTTCACAACATATACTTTTGGCATCATTCTTGTTTTTCATTGATTACACCAAATCTATAAAATTTTGTCTCTCACACCCAAAGATAAAAAATTTTGATACTTCACCATTTCAAAACTCGAGGTTGAGTTTTTTGTAAGTATGAGAGAATGATGCAGCAAAGGAAAACAAGGAACTGTTATTTTAGGATTTTAGGTTATTTGTGGGTTATTATGGGATATGCAGTAATTTATTATTCTTGGGAATCAAGTAGAAATATTTTAGGAAATTAATTTTAGAATTTGATTTAGTTTCCTATTTGAATTAGATTTGGTGCCTATATAAAAGAACCTCTATTAGGATTTTAGGTTGACTTGAATTTTAGAATACAATGCAAAGTTTTGATATCTCCGATCTCTTTTATCTCTCCTCCGTATTGTTACTCTTTTCTTTTCCCTTAATTTTTCTATCTATTCCTCATATTTATTCTATTAATCTTAACCGAATTTTCTCTCTCCCCTTATCTTCACTTTATTCTGCAGTTATCTTCTCCTATCTTCCCCTTTTGTCTCATTTTCTTCCTCTTCTACTACTCCCTTTAATCTATTTATGCTTCTTGTGTAACTGTTTTACATCAACTAGTTTTCTGACTAGCCTTCCAGGGAAAACTATCCCTCCCTTCTATCGCGGTGTCCTCTTTATCCTTTGCCAAAGCAAAGTCCAGAAATCACTCCTTCAAAGATGTATCCCTACACCACGTATCATACCAAACTAAAATGATAGCACCACACTTCACTTCAAAACTCAAAAACAGAAGGGAAATCCTCTCATTCTTTCTGGATCCATCTCCACACACCCACTCCATATAGGTTACTTCTAATATGAGAGCAATTACGTAATTGTGATAATATTAGGGTTTTAGGGATTTCTATTAGGCTATTATTATGTTGAAGCTTTGGCTGAAAGCAAAACAGACTAGCATAGTAGCATGACAAGACCAATAGCTCAAACAAGTAAAGAAGCAGATAAATGAAATTGAGATCAAAACAAATCTAAGAATCAAAAATCACCTGAACTCTGTGAGAGTGATAGAACTGACGTTTCTGCAGAAGCGTGCGGCTGCAAAAAAATTTTTAAAAAAAATGAAAAGCAAGAAACTCAATCAGAATGCCCGAGATTTAAACACTGTCAAAAAGTATAACAATCTTCAAGTAATCTTTGCATTTATTTCAAACTAAATAAACACATACTAAGTTAAGCAAGAACATTATTCAAGCAACCAAAAAGTTGGAAATTATGTCCTTCATAATAATTGAAAAAACTGACTAGGACTGACATATTCTTTGCGAACATACTTTCTAGGGTCAGATCGATCTGCAGATAACTTCCTTGTTTTTGCAGCAGGAAGTGCTGGATCATTTCCACACAGTGTTTTAACGCATTCAGGATCCACAGAAGATTGGGCCAAGGCAACTGAAATGCCTGGAACATTGCAACTAGATGGAATACGTTCAACACGCTCCGTTGCGTTACGATAATATGAACCACAGTTTTCTGCTCCATGCCATCCATTCTGCAAATCTTTTCCACTAGGAAGTGACTTAGAAGCCTTCTCACCTTTACAGAGCAGTATATATAAACCATTATGTAAAAAATTAAGCCCTCAAAATGCTTATAAAGAAAGGGAATGATCGTCTGAGTATGTTTCCCTAGTATCTGATCATAATGTGCAATGCATTGAATGTAAGCCAACTCATCAGTGAACGGTAAAGCAAACTGGAAACTTAAATATTATTGAGAAATAAGAGTTATAACAAAAAAAAATAGTGTCTGCACAGTCAATAAATTATTTATTTATTTCAATCAATTATTAAGATGGTCCCATGTCCCCAATGACTGAACTACTAGTGAAACTTGACATCATACAAAACGAAGGAATGTACTTTTGGTTTTTTAATTTTATTTTTAGAAAGAAAAGCACCAGTATTGGCCAAATGGGAATTAATCCTTCAAATAGACCCTCTACATGCAAAGGGACTTTTCCTCTTAGACTATTGATGGGGAACACGAGAATTATTAGAATTAGGGATTTTAATCTAAGAATTTGGGGATATGGGAATAACTATGTAATTGAAAATATTAAGAATTATTATCTTAGTTAGCTTTTGATTAGGATTAGACTTATCTCTCATGGTTATCTGATTTGTTAGAATAAGATTAGACTTATCTCTCATGATTATCTGATTTGTTGCTCTTATCTTCTTAAGATTTAGTCCTTATCTTTAAGTTAGGATTTCCCCTATACATACGGGATTCTCATTTGTTATTCAACATCTTATGAATAAATCCAGATTAAATTATCAACTTTTCTACTCTGTGATTAAATGTTGAGTCGTCCATGTGATTTGGACTACTATTCTATGTGACTTGGTTCAGTGTTCCCATGTGATTTGGATCATCTATCTTTAATTTCCCTGTTTCTTTTCAATTCTTCCCTATTGCACGGCATCAAGTGGTATCAAAGCCTTAATTCCATTCCCATGTGAGAAAAAAAGCACCATCAGAAAAATCTCACGTACGGTAACCAAATACATGTTCTTTTGTTGTCTGCCATCAACCTCCACCACCAGTCGCCATCATGCGCCAACGCCACCGCCAACCGGCGCCTCCACTAGAGAGTCAACCCGAGCCGAGCCAGTTCAAAAATAAAATTCCAGGTTTTCTTTTTTTTTTATTTTTTTACTATAATTATCTGTAATTTTTTTCCTACACGAAAAAACAAAAAAGAGTAGAAAAAAAAACTGCAAAAAGAGGAAGAAAACATAAAAAGAGAAAAAAAATGTTTGAGCTTTTTTTTTTTTGATAAGTAATGTTTGAGCTATTTTAGTTTACTATTATGTCTTATCGTATTGGAATTTGTATTCAAAACCTACAAGCTCAACTGTCAAGTGCTTACTCTCGCTTGGATGACTTGAAATCCAAAAGGATAAGGTATGGTTAGCGTTATCTTCTCCAGAGTATATATATATATAAAGAATATGAATAACTTAAATATTGGGTTTATCGTGCTGAGATTTGAAGAATTAAAGAACCAATATGTGTATGAATATGAGCTTAGTTCTCAAGATGTCCATGATTTGAATAGTACTAGTGATTATATTAATGATGATGTAGTAGCTTATAAAAATTATTATTATGCTCCTAGAGCTGCTTATCATGGTAGTGTTGAGTATGATCATGCTTCTAAAAGTTATGATGGGTATGATGTCTATGACGAGCTTGTGATAGAATAGAAATCCAACCCATTAGCTTCATCCTAAGTTCAAAAAAAGCTAATCCACCTACTGAAAGAACGTAAAGAAACAGTGAAAGAATGTAAAGAATTGTGCAAACCTTTGGATATTGTGACAGTGAAAGATGATCTCGAAGTTGATAACTCAAAACTCACTGATGAGGAAGACTCCGTAGAGCAATAAGAGAATATTGTAGAATATAAGCTCATTCCAATCCAGGATGAAGTCGACGAGACTGAAAATATTCCAGTGGAGGTTGCACCAGTTGAGCCAGTTTCTTGTGCAGTTGGCTTTGCTGAGCACATTGAGGTGGTTGAAACAGTTTGAGAGGAAGATAAATTGGCTTATAGAATTGAGGCTCTTGTGAATCCACCTGCCCTTATCCTCCCTACCTGGTTTCAAGTACCTCGGCAACAAACGTTTCCAGCGAATTTTTTTTCACCTTCTAGTGATTTCACTTCCACAGACTTTCATGACCATACTTTGTTTCTCCACACCTCGAAGCTCTTGCTACTAGCACATTTTTCAACTTGAGGCCGAATTCTTTCCAAGTGGTGGAGAATGATGGGGAATATGAGTAAGATTAAAATTAGGGATTTTAATCTAATAATTGAGGGATATGAGAATAACTATGTAATTGAAAATATTAAAAATTATTATCTTAGTTAGCTTCCTTGATTAGGATTAGGCTTATCTCTCATGGTTATTGGATTTGTTGTTCTTATCTTCTTGGGATTTAGTCTTTATCTTTAGGTTAGGATTTTCCCTATATATATATATATATATATATATATATGGGATTCTCATTTGTTATTCAACAGCTTATGAATGAATTCATATTAAATTATCAATTTTCATACACTGTGATGGAGTGTTGAGTCGTCCATGTGATTTGATTCGGTGTTCCAATGTGATTTGGGAAGATCTATGCAATTTGCATCATCTATATTTAATTTTCTTGTTTCTTTCCAATTCTTCCATATTGTATGGCATCAACTATCTTCTAAGGTCATCACACAACCTGTGCATGAACATATTGATACACTTGTATGCAAATTTTTCCTTTTGCTAAGTGTATGTTTCTCTATTATATGGAGAAAACTTTCCCAGGAAAGTCTAGAGCAAGATCTCTCTATTTATAGTGGGAAGCCATCAAATTTCGTAGGCTAAATTCTCCATTCATTTTGAGCCGGCTGTAACATGACATGATTGAATGTACCATTCTTCAAAATTTGAAAAAATAGCAACGCCATTTGTCGTTCAATCAACAAAAATGTTTAAAAAAAATTACAATTTGCTACCTTTTTTGGTAACAAATTTCATAGAGGACAGACACAATTCCTTTTCAAAAACAAGATTTGCCTCATTTAACTCCTTCAACAGGTGGCTGGACATTGTTAACTTTTTATGCTTTGTGAGCCTTAATTAAGTCCAACCCAGCTATAGGTTCTTATGCATGGAGTCATATATTCTCATGACAAAAGCAGAACTTGAAACTACAAAGTCTTTTATCAAACTCCTGAACCCTTTTTACCCTTAAATCTCACCAATCCCTTTATGCAAGCACAATCTAAAAGAATCTTCTCCTCTTGCCTACCCTTTCTTTTCCACTTCTGTGTTCCCTTCCTGCGGAACTCCAACCATACGGAGTGTAACAGTAAATGCAGACAAGTTATGATGAGGGTGAATCAAGAAGTAAAGCATTCAAACATGTCAAAACTTCAATAATTTAGCAGTCTATTTAATGTGTAATAAAATCCACTAAGAACATTATAGCAGGCATTGAAAAAGAAGGGTTTACCATCATCCTTCTCCAGAAATTCCCTATGCATGCTTTCACTGGCTAACTTGGGTGAGTCCAACTCCAAAAACTGTACACTAGAATGCTTCACATTTTGAGCAAGGTCTTTTGGCCTACGCTTCAGTGGCTTTGAGCTGTATTGTTTTATCTTTCAATTCTCACTGATCATCTAATAAGCAAATTAATAAATTAACTAGAAACTGGAAGGTGTACCAAGACATTTGAATCCTACCAGAAGATGAATGTTTGCAGTCGTGGGTCTACTCCACTTGCCACAGTCTGTAGCAAGAACATAATAGCAGGATTTGATTAGTTTCAAAAGAATTTATTCATGCCAAATAATTGAAATATTGTCTTCTAGATTCCCATTACTGAACCTACAAATTTGCCAGAGTCGCCGCATATTATACAAATTTTCCATAGACTTCGCATATAATAATAACTAGAGCCGGGCCCACACATTGTGCGGGTTCCTGCTCCTTCCTCCCTCATTTCTCAAAGCCAAAGGAGTGACACCTGGCAGCCTTAGGAGCTGCTACAGTGAGTACACCCTTTGGCTTAATATAAAGAGAGAGATTAGCACCTTTCTATCTCTCTCCACTAGTCCTGCCATTAGTGTAAGACATCATTAGGAAGATGATGCACATATCAGATTTAATATGATTTTGATCCGGTGCCAGATGCAATTAACATCACATAAAATAATAATTAGCATCTCTCACTCTCCACTAGTCCTGCCTAGGACATTAATGGGATGATGATATCAGATTAAAAAAAAATGAATAAATGATTCTTGAGCCAGTGCCAGAGCAGTAAATTGCACAAGTTTCAATGCATCAACAATGTAAGAATGGGGCAAACTGTACTCCTATTACAAATTTTGGATAATAGCAGCAGCATGTAATCTAGAGAAGATGGAAACTGTCTGCAGAGAGCACAATGTGAATCTCAAATGGGAAAAAAGTGGTTAACCAAAAATTAAAAGTTAAAAAGGTTCCTCCACAACACTTCCAGGATGAACATAAAAGTACTGACCTCAGATCTCAATGAATCAAGTTTCACCGAGACGTTCACTGCCTTATACTCTCCTGTTACCTACAACGAAGAAAAGAAAAATGTTTCTTGACTAGCATTCCAGTAGGGCTCAGAGTACAGCAAGTTAGTTGATTGTTAAATTACCAACCCAGAAATCAAAGTTGAACAAGTCATGTGATGAGAACAAATGATATCGCAGACCCTGCTCAAAAAAAAGAACGAAGGTTGTGTTTCTGAGTTCCATAGAATAAATTCTCATCTATACCCAACAGAGTTTCATGGATATATCTCAACTTGACAAAGGGAATAATGAGATCACAACCCAAGAAAAAATTTGGCTAAATAAATTGCAACTTTTGGGGGAAAAAAGAATAAAAAAAAAATTACGCCAACATATTGGGAACAAGATTATTATACCACAAAAAAAAAAAAAAAAAAAAAATCTTTTTTCTTAATTTGAATTCTAAGTTTGTAACACTTATTAATTTTTTAACTCAACTTGAGGAAATTTGGATAGAGAAATGTGTGATAGAAGTAAAATAATAAAATAATGAGATGTGCCTAAATGACATGTTCAGATGAAAACTGAAGGTTCTTACACATTTTTGGGAAAATATAAATAAGTTCCAATCCAATTTTTTTTCTAAGATGTATAATGACTAGCAGAATTTCATATGCACAGGAGAAAAGAGAAAGACAAAAAACTTATTCTGTTGTTCAATATCCACTACACCCATTTTTTCCCCTATCTACGTTAGCAAAACTAAAAAATTTACAAATTCTGATAAATGTTTGAAATTATGAATGGAACATCAAAGATAAGCACACATCTTAGATGAATATCCACCTTAAAGCTTGCACAATGTGTTGAGCAAAATGGACAAGAAAAATCTTCAGTTACTGCATGTTGATCGCAAAGAAGGGAAAAATGAATTATTAGACCTCAATGAATCAATTCAAACCACCAAAGATTCTGTAAATTGGAGTATATATAATAATATCAAAAAGAAAATGAGATGCAAAAGCAGATTCAATTCATGTTATGCCTTTACTAGAAATGATCCAGCTGCTGTGCTAAATGAAATCAGATGAACTTCAGTATAAAGCCTTGAAGCAAAGCTTGAAAACCATAGAAGAGCCACAAATAGCATAAACTAAACAGATATTCCTGTTCATTTAACCCAAGTAAGCCAATTTTAAATAAAGAACGAATTTCCTTTGAAAATATAAAAGATCCATTGAGGGACCTAGCAACTTCTACTCCGAAGAACAATTAGAGTTGAACAAGACATCTAGCTGCAAACTCCTCAGTCAAGTTCCTTTCCAAATAGTCAATAATATCATCCAAATCATTGTCACATTTAGTATATCAATGACATAACAAAAGGTCATAACTACAAATTTTAACTTCAATGTGCTAAATGAATAGAGGATGACTATCTTTACCAATTCCAACTAAAACCAACACCAAAAGCCTATTTTACACCAGAAGGTGGAGTGGAACTGATAGGTAATGTAAAAGCACACTGATGCACATATGACAATAAGATATGATTGATGAATTAAGAGGCCACAGGTAGCACTGCCCACCAATCATTCAGTTCTCATGAGGTTGCCTCTAGAAGAAGCACAGCTGCCTACTACTTTATGCAGCTCTACCACCTTGACCACCATGATTAACAGACAAGATGGGGACATATCTCTAATATATGGGCTTATGTTGTGTGGATAGGCATAATAGCTCAAAGATTGAAGATTATCCTTACCATCAAGCACCTCAAGCTGGTTTAGAGGTTCAAATCATAACTAGTTGACAAACTCAGAACACTCATAGAGAAGTTTGATGAACCATTTAATACTTGGTTGACTTTTATAGAGATGAGCTCCACTGTCATCCAAGAATAGGTTTGGGTAATTGTGCCCTATGTTGTGTTTATATTTCTCATAAACATAGGTCCACTATAATTTCTGTGGAATCACGAATGAATTTAACAAACAAATTTAACCCTTCAGAAATGGCAAATAACAGATATGAGGTATTTGACTCTAAAATTAACCAATCAAAAACCCAAAAACTTGCTTCAACATAATTGCTAACATATCCCACTGACCCAGCCTTCAGTATATTTCTCTTTCTTTACCTGATTAGTAGACTGTGATTAACAAGCTTCACTACCACAAAATAAACATTGAAACTTTCCACAAAGATGGTATCAAGTCCATTGGAGTTTTAGACTACTAGCATATTCAGCTATACTTGACATTCCCGATCCTCTAGCGGTAGACCGTTATCTGAACTTTACCATCTGCGCACAAAAAGGACATCAGTATCCTAGCATTCACCCCCAATAAAAGTTTACAATGTTCATATGCACAAGTAACCTAGAAAACTACCTATGACAAAGTAAACACCACATCAAAAATATGTGATGCATAATAGGAAAGAGAATATTTATTATTTTGGGATATTATTCTTGGACATGTATTTTAGGAAAATTAGTTTTAGACAATTAAATAGTTATTAGGATTTGATTTACTTTCTTATTTAAATAACTTTTGGTGTCTATATGAGCATTATAAAGGAGACTTTGATTATGGAATAAAATTGAGTTTCGGTATATCTCTTGTCCCCTTCTCCTTGTTCTTGTTCCTTTGTTCTGTTTTCTTTTCTACCTAGTCTATTTCTGTCTATTTTCTCTTGGTTATTCTCCCTACTTCCCCGCTTTCTCAAACTATTTCTATTTCTACCTAATCTGTCCGGCATCAAGTGGTATCAAAGCCCAAACTTCGATCCCCCACCAGATAAAATTTCTCGTCTCGTTCAAACACATCCTTATACCCATATCAGATTGTGAAAAAAAACAAACAAAAAAAAAAATCAGATTTGAATGCCGTAACAGCCAAACAGACCATGAGCAGTGGCAGTGCCTTTGGACCACCAATTGTGTCGCCGTCCACCAACCGACACGGAATCCCAGGGCAATCAAAACCTGGCAACGCCTACACCAATCGAGTCGTTTCGAGTCTACCGCGTCCGATCCAGCACTTCCAATCACCGTATCACTATGACCAGCAAGCCTTTTCCGGCTGAACCTCAGATGCCCGGACCGCCTCGCAGCCCGATCCGTCGCATATCAGCCGCGACCCATTTGATCTTTCACGGCCAGATCCGCCACTTCCACTTGCCTCCCGGCCTAGCCGCAACAACGAACGTGACCGACGAGCCACTTTCGGCTAACCCAGGAGCCCGACTCCGATCTACCACGGAACCATATGCCCGGATTTGACCCACACGCCCAGCTTAGACATGCACTTGACCCAATCTGCCAACAGCTCCAAGCTAAGCCATAAGCAGCCAGGCCGAGCCGAGCTGCGAAACCAAGCCGATCCGTTTGCTGAAGCCAAGCTACCTGAGTTGAGCCGAGCCACTTAAAAAAAGTCAGGTTTATTTATTTAATTTTTGCTTATTTAGTTGCTGATTTTTGTAACAAAAAAGTTACAGAAAAAAGACAAAAATTGCACTCGAGTAATGGGTTCATGTGAACCAACCCCGATTCTTTGTGTGACCATTCATCAGATTTACTATCTGGTCACCAAAGATATATTACATCAGATTTTTTATCCATATGCTTTTGTTGAGAAAATTGTTCTCTATCAAATTTCTACTCTTGTGCAATATCATTGGCTTCAAAATGCTTATCGGGCTAAAACAGAGTTGAATAATTGGTGTATTTATGCTAATTGTTGTCAATTGGAGATCGAGTATTCCACATTTGAGAGTTAAATTCGCCAGATGCAACAACTCCTTGAACAAGTGAAACACAAGTGGAAGTAACTTTCACCAAAACTTCTACCAATCAGGATTTCGTTCAAGACAAGTGAAGTCGTTTCTCATATCCACACAAACTTTGAAACAAATTAACAAATCATTGAAGAAAGATCTACCATTCACTGTGAGGATGTACCTATTAAGTCACTTCAAAACGAACAATGCCAATGCCAAGATGAGGGCAAGATTTGTGCGTGTGACCTTCCTTACATTGATTTTGTCCTCCCGCACTGGATTGAGCCTCCTCAACAACTCCTTTTAATCTCCTTCTTCTGCTCGATTGAGACTGCTGCATCTCAAAAATTACAAGTCTTTGCCATGCAACTTCAAGAACCACAAGTTTTGATACTTCATCACATCAAAACTCGTGGTCGAGTTTTTGTTAGTGGGTGAGAATGATGCAGAATAGGAAAGAGAATATTTATTATTTTGGGATATTATTCTTGGACATGTATTTTAGGAAAATTCGACTTAGGCAATTAAATAGTTATTAGGATTTGATTTACTTTCTTGTTTAAATAATGTTTGGTGCTTATATAAGAACATTGGTATTAAGATTGTAAGGAAGACTTTAATTATGGAATAAACTTGAGTTTTGGTAAATCTCTTGTCCCTTTCTCCCTGTTCTTGTTCTGTTCTCCCTTTGTACTGTTTTCTTTTCTACCTAGTCTATTTCTGTCTATTTTCTCTTGCTTAATCTCCCTGCTTCTCCCCTTTCTCAATCTGTTTCTATTTCTACCTATCTGCCCCGCATCAATATGTCCTTAAAAGTACATGAGGTTGAAGGGAGGAAAACAAAAGTTAATAAAAACACATAAACTAAGAGAGAATCATGGACAAAAGAAGTTAAGGTGCTATTTTCTTTTTGGTTTCAGAATCTGATGGAGACATATCTTATGCAGTCTCAAAATTGTGTCATAAGGGTGGCTAAAGCTTAAACCCAATGGGTAGCCACACCTCTACTCTAAAAAGGAGGTCCCAAATTCAAACCCCCACCCACCACCCCCAATTATTAACAAAAAACGAAAATTTGTGTCATAAGGAGTTTAGGGTCAAATAGCTTTTAATTCAAGTTCTTCATTCAGGTCAAAAATTAAATCCTAGTTCTAATAAGAGGCTTTTTGGCTTTGTTGGAATTTTCCAAGTTCAAGTACTCTAAAATTGACTACACATGGGTCCAGCAGAAATGGTATATATTTTGGGGTGATTTAGTGTTGGACTCCAAAGGAGTAGCTATTTTTTCCTTCTCTTATTTCTTTGGGGAGGGCCCTAAAATGGAAGGCAAGACTCAGGCTCTCTTGGTAGGTCTCATTTTGTGCCAAAGGCTGCATCTTGATATCTCTGAAACCAAAAGTGATTCTAAGGTTCTCATTGATTGCTTTTCTTCATCAGAATAGCCTTGGAAAATTCACTACACCTTAAAAACTTGTTTTCCCCCAATTCCTCCTCAATGTAAGCTTCTTCACACTTTCTGGGAAGCAAATGAACTAGCTAATTGTTGGTCGCTCAAGCTCATGTCAACCAAAGCAAGAAGATTTTTCAAACTTCTGATTTCTTGCCAAAAGAAGCAGCTTTTTCATGTAATGTTGATTGTAATAGGATTTTGGCTTTTAGGCCTCCTTAGATTTCTTTACACTAGGCATAGGATTTTTCCTATAAAGGTGCACTTATACTTTTCTTATTTTGTTTTTCTTCTACACCTTTGGTGCTATTTCTTTATGTGGGGTTAAGGTTCACATCCCCCTTCTTTTCTTTTAATCTTGGTGATGCCAAATGGGAAAAGAAATATGTATTATTTTAATATTTGTGGGATTTTAGGCTATTTGTGGGATTATTTTGTAAACATGCTTTTATTAGGAGCAAGTATTAATATAGTAGGACTTTAGTATTGTAGGAAATTAGAATTAGGCAATTAACTATGCATTAGGCTTTTAGGGTTATTTCCTATTTTATTTAGGATTAGTTTATTTCCTTGATTGTTTGGGATTTTGGTGCCTGTATAAGCACCTTATTATGTTGGAATTATTCATACATTGATTATTGAATAAAGCTTGATCTTTGTGCCATTGTTTCTCCTCTCTTATTCACCTTTGCCCCCTATTTCTTTTTCCCCTATTTCCTTTTCACCTTTGCCCCCATTTATCCCTTTAGCACTTCTTTTTTTCTTAATCCAAAGCAAGGATTGCTTCCAGTTACTCCACAACCAGATCTGCAAATCGACCTCTAGAAACCTAAAAGCCCTACTTTCGCATCCCTAAAATGTTTCCTACCATTAATTGTCCCTTAATAGACAAAACCATTTACATTGCTACTGTATAGATATTCTAGAAGAAAGAAATTTGAACTGCACCACATGTTCCCTGATACTACTTTTCACATTTACCATAACCCTTTCTAAAGTTTTATCAATCAACAATCCCTATACCTTCTGATGGAGAACCATGGTCAAGGGATTTGATTTGGGAAACTATTATGTTATTTGGAATTTTATTTATTTCCTATTATGTTGGGATTTTATTAATTAATAGATTTCCTAGTGTGCTTAGGATTTGTGCCTATATAATCACCCGATTATGTTGAGTTTAGTCAGACTTGATGATTGAATTTTGAGATTTAAATTATTCTCAATTTCTCTCATATTTTGTTTCTTGGGAAACCATTACTCTCCCCTTTCTTGCCTTCTTTCTCAACCTATATTTTCTTTCAATATCTATCATGCATTAAAGTGGTATCAGAGCCGAATCCATCCACTCTTTCACAACAAATTCTCTCCTTAAACCCTGCATTAAAGTGGTATCAGAGCCGAATCCATCCACTCTTTCACAACAAATTCTCTCCATAAACCCATATCAGATTATGGAAAAAAAGTGGCAGTGAACAGTAGCAAAGAGAGTGAAAGGTTAGGTCCGCCCACATCCATCGTTTCCCTTAGCGTACGCCACCACCATCAGAACTGTCGTACTACGAAGATCAAAACCCTGTAACCATGGGAGTCGTCACCCCATCATCCGCCGTCGCCTCCTCCTTTGACCAGTCATTATACCGGCCTCATAAGACATCACCGAGATCTGAAAGAACCGATTTATCCATCCCCACCATCATCCTATTGTAATTCCGCCAAAGTTCGCTGCATGAAGGCCCGTTAATTCTCAAAGCTGCCACCATCGATTCACTGAGTTCCGGACATTTTCAAGTCACGGAACTTACATCACTAGAATCATAATTTTTAGATCTACCTGACTGTGAAATTTCGACCGCTAAGGATACCGGAGCTACCATCTACTGGCAGTCGAGCCGCTACTGAGCCAAGCCATTTCCAAGCTGAGCCAAAAAAAAGAATCTCCATGGCTGCTCTACAGTGTGTTTTTCCATTTTTGAAAGCTTGATTAATATTTTATTCGGGTAAATTTCGTAAATTGTGTTCGATCCATTATTTTGCAAAAAAAAAATTAATACCGAATTGTTGCTATCCATCATCTCTTACCCGCCCTTTTGATTTAGTTTGCTCATTATTTTCTTTAGTTTACCTTCTACTTGCACACCGTTGCATTCACATTCATCTAAATTAAATTTGAAGTTTTGCTTGTGTGCATCTTGGTGATTTAACATTCCATTTAGTTGGTGCAAATGGTGTTATCTCGACATTTACTTTCATTTCTTGCACAATGGTTAATAACAACGCCACCTCTTCAGAAAATTCACTCGGCATTCACACTATGCACAATGACTTGAACAATATCAAAAGTGAACTTGAGCCTCTTATAGATGTCCTAGTGTCTTACAGCAACTTTAGGAGGACATGGCTAAACTTTTAAAGATAATGGTAAACGACATATAGGAGAGTTGTGTGAGTCATCCGTTAGGCAACTGTATCATTCTTCTTATTCTGTAGGGTCCGCACCAAGAATTCTTCTCACCCTAAACCTCCCAGAGTCTCCAAATAGAGCAAGTCATGCTCACCTCCCAGCCATTAGATCTCCCCATCTGAGAGACATTAACCCTCATGATCCCGTCCTTGATAATGATCAATCAAACCTTAGGTACTCACCTGTTATGTGTCACCACTATGTACGAGAGGATCCTAGGCAAGTGGTTCGCCAGGGTAAAGTCCATGATCAAAACAATAGGCGTTCGCCTCAACCCCGTGGACATAATTATGGTTATAAGGATTTTGTTGGTAACACTAAATGGATTAAAGTTGATGCTCCTACTTATGATGGGAAATTATATCCTGCTACATTCTTAGATTGGATAGTTGGCATGGAGGATTATTTTGATTGTTATGGCATGGTCTGACATAAAACGAGTCCGCTTTGCTAAAATGAAAGTAATAGGACCCGCTAGAACATATTGGCAAGCTATCCAGCATAACCTAGAGCGCTTAAATGAGCCACCAAACACTCAATGGGCGGTTATGAAACAGACTTTGAAGGAGAAATATCTTCCTACCTACTATCAGGCCAATTAGTTGATCAACTTCTCAATCATAAACAAACTTCTGATGTAACCGACCACATGACTAGGTTTGATGAACTTATGCTTAGGTGTGGGCTTGAAGAAGAGTAGGTTTTTGAATGGCCTTAGGCCGATATTAAAAGAGACGTTTTGTATTCCCCTACTTCAGTTGAAGATGTCTATCACAAAGCCCTAGAGATAGAGAAGTACCTCAAGTTGTCGTCTTTTCGTTGTATACCTTTTCGAGGTGGCGATTCTCAATTAGCCTCCGAGGATAGCACTAAGCGAAGTAACAAGTCTAGTTCCTCTCTTTCCTCCACTCCTTGTCCTAGTATATCCTTGGGTGCATCTCGTTCTAGTGGTTCTTCCATACAGTGTCATCATTGTCATGAAAGGAGGCACATTGCCGCTAGATGTCCTCAACAGCCTTAGTTTTAGATTCCGAACCTAGTAATCCCACCAAGTGTGAAGTAGTGGTTGTCGATCCCATAGAATACTCTGGAGTGAAGAGGATTTGAATGAAGAGGGTAACACTCATCGTGTCAACGTTGTGGGATGCCTTTTGCCGACTGTTCAACCTGATGATTTATGACCCACAGAGACACTCTTGGACTCAACTCCTTGTGATATTGTTCAAGACCTTCTGGCCCCTCCATATGTTGACTTTATCTTTCGTTCCCTTGTTCCTGTTGAATCTTCTCCATTGCCCCTTTAGCATTTGCATGCCGAGAATCCAAACGAAATTGCATTACCTAATGTGAATGGTAAACTTGCTATTTAGGTACCTAGTAAAGCTAAAGAATTTAATAAAGGTGATTTTGTCATAGCTTTTGTTCCTTCTTCACATTGTTTTGATCCGGCTCTCAAATAACCACCTGATCGAACCACTAGACCTTTTTTCCATTCTTTGTGAAATTGGACATCATACTTATTTGCTAGGTTTATTGAATATTTAAATATTAGTCATGTTTTCACTTTGAAAAATTTATCACCTTACCAAGGTATCTTGCAGCCTTTGGTTGTGCTTTTTCATGTTCGTGCAAGTCCTATTCATGTGATTGGCACCATATTAAGGCCCTTCCTTCGTCTTATGGGACCATCCATCGCCACCATGTCTAGCGGAAAGGTCGTCCAAAAGTAGAGTTGATGAGAGTCAGAAAATGCATCTTAATAGTGTTTATTTGTTAGCATTTAGGATTGATTTAGGGCTGGATTACACATTTATGCCTTAATAATTCTTAAGTGTCATTCTTGGTATATTGATTTATTTCGATGTATTTTCAAGTATTTTGGGTTTAAAAGAGATGAAAAAACTAACATTGATTAAAGCACGAAGATTCTATGCATGTTCACAAGCATTTGAAAAGGAGTTTCACTAAATTGTCAGAATTGCCTGTACAGATCAATCATTTTTGCGGATTAAACTGTATTGATTCAGGAAGAACTAAGAGATGAGCCATATATATGCTTGGAAAGATCCGGATGTCTATTTTTTGGAGAATTTTACTGCTTATAAATATGATTTTTTTAAAAAAAGTTATGGCAACTTTAGTAGACAAAGGTCAGGCTGTGCGTGATTTCAGCGTGACAGATCAGTCATTTTTGCGGATTAAATTGTATCGATTCAGGAAGAACCAGGAGATGAGCCATATATACTTGGAAAGATCCGGATGTCTATTTTATGGAGAATTCTACAACTCGTAAATACGATCTTTCTAGATAAAGTTATGGCAGTTTTAGTAGATAAAGGTCAGGCTGAACCAAGCCCGAACAGCAGCAGAACCGGGCCTGGACAGCAATAGAAGCACACGGCCTGAACAGAAACCCTAGGGCGACTTTTCTGTCTACAAAACCGTCTCCATGCAGCTATATATAGGAATTTAGACTCAAAGAACAAGGGGCGAGGAGAGTTTTCGAAGAGAGCTTCCATCTTCTTCTTCCTCACGGTAATCAAGGATGAACTCCATGTCCAACTAAACTCCAAGCAAGGCGAAAAGATGAGTTTCTAGGTGTAGTTGTTCTTATTTCTATCTTTGATTCAGTTGTATGGATTGATTGTTAAACATTGTTTATGATTTACTCTTTGATTAAATAAGAATGATTTGAATTCATGTGACTGCTGCAATTCTTCTTCTCCATATAAGTCTAGTCAAACTTTTTTTATGTCAAAGTTGTTAGATGCAATTGATTTCGGTAGATCTATCTTATAGGTTTGTCCATTACTGCAGTATTATTATTGAAATATATTGTCGCTTCTTGATAATTTATAAGATAGATCTTGCGTGTTTAAATTGGAATTAAGGAGTAATTTATGGCAACTACATTAGGGTATTTATGTGCTTTGATTGAATATTTACCAATTGGTTGTTTGGGATGTGAAAGTAGTAATTGAGGTAAAACATTTGAGTCAAGATAGGAATAAGGCAACGAACTTAGGAAGGATTCCTAGAATTTTGTTATTTCTTTATTGAATTCTTCATCATATTTTCACAACTCTCTTATATAATTTCATTTGTAAAACTCATATTTTCTTATTTGAACTTTATTGTTTAGTGTTAAGGTTTACACTTTCTCTTGTACTTCGCTTTCCTCGTGGGATCGACACCTCAGCTATACACAATAATCGCATGTTAGTTTGAGCGTTATCAAGAGTACTTGGATTTCTGAAGAAGTGTTTCGTGTCATGATTTGGTAAAGCGGTATCTCCGGTCTAACTCGTCTGAGTCGAGCTCTTTTCAACCAAAGGAGAATGATGGAGAACTAGGGATTTGATTTGGGAAATTATTATGTTATTTCGGATTTTATTTATTTCTTATTATGTTGGGATTCTATTAATTAGTAGGTTTCTTAGCGTGCTTAGGATTGGTGCCTATATAAGCACCTGATTATGTTGAGTTTAATCAGACTTGATGATTGAATTTTGAGACTTAAATTATTCTCAGTTTCTCTCCTATTCTGTTTCTTCTTCCTCTGCTTTATCTTCTCTTCAACTATTACTCTCCCCTTTCTTGCCTTCTTTCTCAACCTACATTTTCTTTCAATATTTGTCCTACACTACTACCTTCACTCCACCATCCCAAGACTTCAAATCTAAAATTTCTTAACCAAGCTCACCATATATGCAATTGTAGACAGATTTCACAAAATCTGCCTAAACTGTCCAAATCACCTAACTAACATAATCCCATCCATCATAGGTGAACCAAAACTTCTCTTTACCATAACGTCAAAAGCAACCAGCATTTAATCATCTCGTGGCTGTAACAAAAAACACTTTAATTGACTCTAACTTCTATCCCCCATTGACAACCCAACTCCCCCCCCCCCCCCCCAAAAAAAAAAAAAAAAACAAAAACAAAAACAAAAGATGAAAGAAACAATAAAAATGTTGAAAATTGAGGACTCCTCATCTCCATTCCAAATTATATCCTTCCTGCAGTTTGAGAGTGGCAGTGAACACAACAGAAACCATAATAGTTTGGAATAGAATACTTGATGAGTAATCAAATATATAGCTGCACCTGCAAGGAAGTCACTTAGAGTAAAAGAGGAAGACAGAACACAGGAGACAAGTTTAACAAGACAACTATTGATTCGATTGCATTACACAAACAATCAACTGTAATCAGAAATATATAGCAGAAAATGTATAATTCTAAAAGGGGTTCTTACCTTCAGTCTTTTGTAACATGTTGCTACAATCCCTATAGTTGAATATTACAATTCCAGCCCTCAACCTAGACAAGTTGATGCAACATAAATTCATTAGAAGGACATAGAGAAGATAAAGGCAGAAAATGTACAATTCCCCTTCCACTTGGTAGAGAAGCCGGGTTTAGTACTTCTCTGATTATTAGATCTGGGGCTAGAAGGTTTATAATGCAGGTTCACATAACGCTTAACATATGGTTTCCCGCAGCAGCTAGTGTAGAGGGACAGTTTACCAATACTGTGGCTAGCATTAGCTACTTTAGATAATGGTCTTCAAGGGTATTTAAGCATCTTATTTGTTTCGATATCATCACATATGGTTACAATTATAACATTTGGGGCTATGTTTAATAATCGGTAGAGTCCAGGGTTTTGTCTCCTTAAAGAAAGGTGCTATAATAGCATTAGAAAGATCTTAAATTCTACTTGATTTAGCACTGCAGAAGTGGTTTCCATTGTGTCCTCTTACTTTAGATAATGGTCTTCAAGGTTATTTAAGCACCTTATTTGATTCTATATCATCACATATGGTTACAATTATAACATTTGGGGCTATGTTTAATAATCAGTAGAGTCCAGGGTTTTGTCTCCTTAGAGAAAGGTGCTATAATGGCCATGTTTGGTACTTGGCTTAAAGCCGATTAAAGCAACCACTTTGCCTAAAAGTGGTTGCATTAATTGGTTTTAAGCCAAGTACCCAACATGGCTAATAGCATTAGAAAGATCTTAAATTCCACTTTTTTGTGATAAGTTATAACACATCAAAGAACACCAAATTCAAAATCTGTGTAACTCATTTAGACATGAGGTATGCAGAAAAAAGAAAAAGAAACAAAAAGGATTCAGGAAGAAAAAAGGAGTCTGCATGGAAAATAAATGAAAAGTAGACATCAAGAGAAAACAGATCTCAAATAGACTGTCTTCAGCTTGTGCACCAGAATCTTCACTGTTCATCTCCTTCCACATAAACCAAATTAAACATTATGGAACTGCGTTCCGAACTACAGTGCTCATACGACTACAAACTTCCCATGCCAACAGTTCATTAAACTAACTATGAACAAAGCATAACCCAAATTACCATGGAAAGGAGGGGGAAGGGAGGGGGGCCTCAAAATGGTATGTTCAACTTCGCCTTTTTACTAAATAAAATCCTGTTTGAAGATGGCATGTATACTAAATAACCAAATACTCTTATTTTACATCAATATAAATTTATATTTTACTTTTAGAAATGTACTATGCTTCTTCAAGGAGTTTTGGAATGAGCTATTTAAGTTCTAAATACACTCCCTAGTGAAACAAGAACCTCATAGAAGCGCATAATAATATTTAAGACAGACTTGTTTTCAGCAATTCTGTTTGCTATTGGCTTTTTTGGTTTATGTAAAGCTATCATGATTCATGAACACTAAATGAAAAAGTTATCTCAATGTTAGAGACTTCTGGAAGATAGACACTAACACCAAGAAAAAATAGTCGTCCTAGCTCATTATATCTGTGTATACAAGCATAAATGAAGAAGAGAGTTCATACTTCCTTTTACGGGTTGCTTGTATTTTGTAATGCAAACATCTTCGAAGAAATAAAGGCTGCAGCAAAAAAGACCCTTGATTAGAAAGTAGAAACACAGAAGGTACACTCACATTATTATTAAGCATAGCATGCCAACATCTGTCGGGCATTCATAGATCAGTGATCAGCATAAAATGGATAAAATTCGGATCTGATCAAATTTAAGTATCGAAATGGCAAACATGTAATATCAAGATGATCAATCAAAGACAATGCTGCACATCAAAATAGCTAATTATCAGAGCCTTAACAATTTCTTGGTGCAAAGACAGGAAAAGTGGTACAAAATCATACTTTCAAATCTCTTGAGAAAGGTTATTCTATTATATCCACCCATTATAAACAAGAAAGAAAACAACTTTAACACTAAGGTAAAGCATCGAGTCTACGTTAAACCCAAAAAAAATCATCTAAGTAGTAAATGAGACATTTGAACATAATATAAACATACAAAAGCAGAAAACATATATCCTGCAAAGAAATGCATAATGTTACATTGTGTTGAGCACGGCAGTGAAGGATGTTGTATAATTCCACAGGCTTGCAATATATTAAGAGATTCTCCTCAGCTGAAATTGCCTCTTCCACAGACAAATGCACGCGAGAATTTTGACGGCACATCGGATCCTCACTCCAAATATAACCACAATTGCCACTAAACTTTCTGTTTCATGATAAGAAGAAAAAAAAGTGTCAAAACTTGTCCAAAATTTGATTCTATCGAGTTGTATGATATATAATTATGGTTCAATTTGGTTATATAGTGATTGAAATTCAATGACGACAAACCGATTAAGAAAGAAAAAGGAAAAACTTATGCACAAAGGGAAACAAATTTACTTTAGCAGATCGGAGATTTCAGCGGAAAATCCGCCGGAGGAGAGGGGAATTTGCAGTTTCAGCGCATCAAGCCAGCGGAAAGAAGTAGGAAAAGACAGTTGTTAGGTCATGTAACGGAAAACTATGAACCTTCTATATTGGGAACGGCTATCTTTCATTGTCTTTCTAACTTACATAATTTTTTCTTTTTTTTTTCTTTTTCTTTTTTTTTTTGGTATGCCCTTTTCTTTTTTTTCTTTATCTTCCTTTCAAATAATTTTTCGATAAGCGAGCTTCTAACCGTTGATTGGTCAACTAACCCAACCGCTACTAGCACTCGAGCTAAATGAATTAATTACCTTTCTATTTTTTTACTGTATTTTTTTTAAGTTAAGAAAATTAGGTAAGAGTAAAAATTGTTCAAGTGAGAGCAGTTTGTTTAAATTAACGAAATTAATCTTACATTTAATCGAATTAAAAATTAACTTTTTTCTTCAAACCAAACAATAAGAACACGAAAACATTTGGATCTCCCCTAGTGTGCTAAACAAGAACAAACTCTAAAACTCACAAAACAAAACTTTCATCCTCAATTAACATCCCAAGGAGAGGGAGACGCAATTGCAAAGCTTAGGTGCATAATGAAGAGTCACTTTTTAAAAGGAAAAATTGTTTTTGCAATGGATTTAGAGAGAGAGATTTGCTCAAAGAAAATTAAGGGATATTTTTAAAAGGTGGGCTTTTATTAAGATAAAAATAAGAATAATTTTATCAATCAAACAAATTTGTTTTAGCCTTGACAATTTTTGTTAGGACAATATCGGTATCCATCTTTTCTTTTGTTCTCTTCCTATTCAATGATTGAAAGCTCGAGCCACCATGTAATCAAGCTTAATGAATTAATACATTTTTTTTCTTTCTTTATAATTTTTCTTATTGGGGTAGAAGTTTATTTTTATTTTATTTTTTTTCCACTTTGATTATTGAAACAAAATGGTTTTTGCAGATTTTTTCTTTTAAATAAAAAAATTAGATTTTAACAAAGAGAGGTAAACAATCAAAAAACACAAGACATCACAATTAATTACTATATATCCATAACACACACTATTTGTAATACCCGTAATCGTAAAGTGAAAGTAAAAAAATATGATATGAAATTAAAATAATATATTTATGTGAAGGATTTAGTATTAAATAAAATAATTCTTTTAAAAAAAATATATACGTGAGGGTGTAATTACAAAGGAAAGAAAAGGAAAATAAAATATTTTTTTCTAAAAAACTCTGAACGTTTTGGATATCGAGAAAAAAAAAAGTACCAAATAAATTGAAAAATAATTTTGACCTTCATAATCAAAATAAAATAAGTGAAAATCTCAACATGAGCACTACATTCCTATCCAACTTCCTCCCAATAACTTCCAATAAGGAAATTACCATAAAGGCATTGAAATACCTACAATATCAACAAAACAAATATTAAAATAGATATATGTATGTCAGGTGAAGGCAGAAAACTAATGCAAAGACCATAGTATAACACATGAGAGCCCATTTTTTTGGTGTTTACTTTGCCATTTCATTTTGCAGACTTTCCTATTTTAAATTCTAGTAACAAAGAGTATATCCTGTTTAGGAATGATAAAGAAACCAACTTTTCACTTATCAATATCAAATTATAGTTTATTGCTTGAATTAATTTTTAAAAATAAGTTGTATTACTGTTTGGGTAATCATGCTTAAATTTTTAATTAAGTTACATTAATGTTGGCAAAATAGTATTGAAATCAACTTAAAGATATCAAAATGACCCAAAATGACATGCAAGATCTAGTCTTTATTATTTGTTTTACGGATTGATTTTTCAACCTAATTTTGATTCAATAATTTTTCTAGGCCCATTAAAAATATAAATTAATTGTATTAAACTTATAAATTTAACAAGTAATATAGTAATTAATTTCGTTTTAAAGTTATAAGTGAATTATCATTTAATGATTTTAGAGAATATAATATTATATATTTATTCAGGTTATTTATAAGAATTTTGTCATTTAGTTAGACCCATAATAATTACGTACAAGTTAGGGTATAAAATACTACTTTTATTTAATAATTAATACTTTTTTTTTTTGTAGAAAATGAACTTTATTAAAGGAAACTAAACAAGAATTGTTAACAAATAGCCTGTTTTAGATTGCTGAAGAGACCAACTTATCACTTGGTGTTTAAATTAAATCAATATCAAATTATAATTTGGTGCTTAACTTATATTTTAAAAAATAAGTTGTTTAATGTTTGGTAATCCAACTTAAAGTTCTGAATAAGTGGTGAAGTGTTTGGTAAATAAATGTTGAAATCAATTTAAAGCTATTGAAATGACCAAAAGGATTTGAAGGATATTATGAGTTAGTATTTGTTACTAGATTAACTTTTAACTTTAATTTAATAAATAAATAAATATTTAACTTAATAAATTAAAAATTAATTAATATATTAATAATATAAACTATTTTGACCCAAAGTTACTTGGAACAAGATACGCTATGGTAAGTGGAACAGATATGGGTACGCGATACGAGACTTTTTTCGGTACATAATACGAGAGGATAGGATTAGTTGGAGGAGCTTCCTTTATCATTTACCCCTGCATCCCCTTTAAGAAATATAGCTGATCCAGGGATGGTTGCTGGTAACCGATCTTTCCGGGACATGCTTTTGAATTGAGAGTTCAGCTTCAATGTGGAGGAATTATATTCGGGAGAAGGGCTGAATGATATCTCCGATGATGAGATGCAAGATTGTGAGGAAGGGATCCCTATGGTACGGTTCACTAAGGAGCAAAAGAAGGAACAATGGAGGCCTTTTCGGCGGTCCTTTATCGTTAAGTTTCTAGGGAGAAACATTGGGTATTCAACCCTTGTCACCAAATCTATTAGCCTTTGAAAGCCCATAAAGTATTTTGAGACCATCGATCTTGGTCAGGGTTTCTTCCTTTTCAAGCTTTTTATGTTTGAAGATATGGATAATATACTTATGGGTGGCCCTTACTTTACCTTTAAGAATATCTTTATAGTCCAGCACTGGTCTCCCAACTTTCAACCTACTACAACAATATTGTCTAGGTTGTGCAATTAGATTCGTTTCCCTGAGTTGTGGTTGAGTTTTATGATAAAAAACCTCTTTGGGCCACAGCTCAAGCTATTAGGAAACCTTTGAAGATAAACTAGATTACTACTCTTGCAGAGAGGGGAAAGTATGCTTGGGTTAGCATGGAGATTGATCTTCATCAACCTCTAGTCTCTAAGGTGAAGATCAGTCGGCTCCTCCAACAAGTTGAATTTGAAGGCATATATTTGGTTTGTTTCCACTATGGAATAATAGGGCGTATGGAAAAGGATTTTCGCCTCAAATACGATGATATAGAGCCTTCCTAGCAGGGCCAGGACTTATCACCGGGAAACTGACTACTGGAGGAGCGTAGTCGTAACCGAAATCTGGACGACCAAGGTAAGCTCTTTGGAGAGTGGACGCTAGTGTCCCGACGCCGCTGGTGTAAAGCGGTGGCAAACAAACCGGAGGGAGCTAGGAGTCTTACTACCCTAGAAGGCCAAAGTCCTTTTGGAGTCTTGAATGACTAGGAGACTGAGAATGTGATGTTGAATCCTGCAGTGGAGCACGTTCCTATTGGGACTAAAATTCAGGATTTAGCACTGGCCAAATAGATTCTGCTAAGCATGTTTTTGCTCACCAGGTGACGTAGAATTGGCCTAAGACTTTGATCGAATCTCTTGCGGTCCAACGGAGAGTTCAACACTGGCCCAGCCTGTTATGTAGCAAACTAGGGATCTGGATAGACCTAGCTCGTAGTCCACCATTTTATTGGCCTAACTGGCTCTTCAACGCAAGTTAAGTCCATATCTCAACATGCAAGTGGCACAGTTGGTGCCCCATCTATTACAGGACCAGATTCCCTACCTAATGACAGGTCGATTGGGGCCCACACACTACCCAACTTTCTTTGGAAAGAGTAACAAAACTGGACAAGTGTCATCATAATTTGGGAGACGTTGTTCGGTCTGGTGTTCCATGGTTAAAAGACTCATCTCTTGGTTCAAGGTCTATCATTCCTCTTTATCCCAATCTTCCTTTAGACATTAATAGTTGTCTTTAACTTGCCAACTACTAGATAATAATTTCAAAAATTAGATATTTTTTGTTGTTAATGTATTGAGAAAGGCATTCAGAAGTAGAGTTATGTCTAATGTTGTGTTACTGGTCGATGACAATGTTGTGTTTGATCCTTCTACTCTGGCCAATAAATTGGAGCTATCAGTGGTGCCGGAGACACAAAAGGCTAGGCACTGATTTTTAGGTGCTTTAATTTGGTTTACTTATTACCTCTAATTTATCCAAAGGTTAGAATCATTTCTTGGAATTACAAATGAGCATAAAACGCTCAGATAAGGCATAATTTAGTTGTTTTGGTTGGTATGAACAATTCTTCCATTATGTGTTTTTTGGAGACTCGTTCTAATCACAGTTCTCTCTTAATTCTCCCTATAAGAATTGGGTTTGATTCTGATTTTTGGGTTCCTTCTTAGAGCTTCTCAGGAGGGCTTTGGTTAATGTGGGAATCTGGTATTGTGCATATATCTATTTGAAAGTCAGATTCACAAACGATTCATACACAAATCTAGAGTGTGAAAGATGGGACTTGGCTTCTTTCCTTTACTTATGTTACTCCAGATTTCACCTCCAAAAATCTGTTCTGGGCTAACATGATCACATACACATATGTCTCTGAGCTTCCTTGGTTGGTCTCTGGGGATTTTAATGACTTTGCTAATGCTAATGAAAAGTAGAGGGGGGGTTATGACTTCAGTCTCGAGGAAGTGTTCCAAATTTTGTGAAGGACTAAACCATTATAATCTGGTTGATTTGGGCAGCACAAGTCTGTAGTATAATTGGTATAATGGGTTTTATGGTTTGAGAACAAGGTTTGAGTGCCTTGATAGGGCGATGACAAATGTGGAATGGAAAATTAAGTTTCCAAATGCTGAGGTCATGGCCCTTCCCCAGAGTGCTTCCAATCATCATCCACTTTGCATTAATATTGCAGGCTCATCTTCTCCGTCTTCCAGGAAGTCATTTCGATGTGAAGCGATCTGGCTATTCCACAAGGAGTTTGATTAGGTATTTTCTTTAGCTTGGAAGGCTGCTTGTAATACTCATTTTCGAAAAGTAAGGGTAAATAAGTAATTTCATAAATATGACATGAAGTTTAAATAATATAGTACGCGAAGGATTTAGTACTGAATAAAATAATTCTTTTGAAAAAAATTGGGACGTGGACGTCATTAAAAGAAAAGAAAAGAAAAAAATTGGACCTGAACGTCTAGAAGCAAGAAAAGGAAAGAAAAAAATATATAATATTAAAAAAAGTAAAAAAAAAACACAAAGTCAAAAAAGAGGGCAGCAGGTTTTGCTACCTGCCAGGCCAAAATGAAAGAAATGATAAGTTGACACATTTTAGTGTCGTGGCAATGGGAGAATCAGGGGGGGGGAGGCTGCTGTTGGTGCTTGCAAATTGGTGAGTTACCGAGATTTTGGGGCAGCAACCATGTATATATATGCACTTCTGTGAAATCTGTAACAGATTTCACATAGTTCTTTTAAATTTCTTGTTTTTTCAAATCTCTTGGGGACTCAAAGAAATGTTGAAAGAGCAAAATTTTGAAGGAGTTTTCTGCGAAATTTCATAGAGAATCAAGAATAGCTATCAGAAAAGCAGAAGGTAATATCATAGTGTTTATTTTTGAATTTCTGACATTTATGAAATTTCCTTAAGTTCAAAGTGGGAATTTTCAAAGTGTGTGGTTTATATTGAATTGAAGAATAAATTATAAATTTAATATAAATACGATGTCAGGTGTTGATGATCTACAATCGAGAGAAATTTTTGAGAAAAATAGGAAAAGCAAGGAGGTGACCCAAATGTAGCTTTAAGAGCTACAAGGTGAGTTGGATTTACTTTAAGTAATCCAAATAAAAAAATGAAAAATCTAGGGATGATATTAAAATAAATTATTAGCTTATGTTTTGGTGATAGATAAAGATTTGGGTTGATAGATATGATATGATATGATATTAGACACGTAAGAAAATTATTATGCGAGAAGAAATATTACTAGAATAAGGAGTTAATTTAAATAATGATTGTGATAAATAAAATTATTTATGAGCTATAGTTGATGTTTTAATACGAATTATGAGGAGATGAATTTTAGTGGATCTTGACAAGCTTTAGTGGATGATTTAATGTGATTAGAGATGAAATTTAGTAGATCTGGACAAACTTTGATGGATAATTTGATATGATTTGGGATGAAATTTAGTGGATTTTGACGAGCTTTAATGGATGATTTGATGTGATTTGGGATGAGTGGATTTTAGTATAATTTTTATATAATTTGAGAAAATCAAAATAGTCAATTTAAATATTTTGATTTCATGTGATTTTTATATTACTGTTTATATGCATATTTCACATCATTGTTCATATGCATATGCATTAAATGAGAAAGAAAAGAACCGGGAAGGCAACTGGTCAAATGAAAATGAAAGAACCGGGAAGGTAGCCGGTTTAATGAAAATGAAATAACCGAGAATGCAGCTGGTCTAATGAAAATGAAAAAACCAGGAAGGCAGCCGGTCTTATAAGAATGAAAAAACCAGGAAAGCAGCCGGTCTAAATGAGAATGAAAAAACAGAGAAGGCAGCCGGTCTAAGATAATAACAACTTGTCGACAGGTGGGAAGACGTTCTCATCATAATCATTTGTGCATTGCATCTGTTTTAATTATTGCTTGCATTATTGAAATGTTGATGTGTGATGTATTAATTGTGAATTTAATTAGAGATGGTTGAGTCTCATAGAAAGAGACAGTTATGGTGATAAGATTATTGAAATGCTGAGGTGTAGTGTGCTATTGTTATAGTGATAAGAACCATGTAAATGGTAGATTTTATGATGTGAATCTCATTACGAGGAAATCATGAGATAATTGATGGTCTAGAAGTGAACCAATAAATAAGAGGAAGAGATTGATAGAGAATAGATATTATGACATGTGGAGTGATAGTAGAGTGCTAGCCTCAAGTGTATGAGATATAAATTGTTTTAAATATTAAAAGACTGTTTATTCAAATGAGTACTTTTAGTAAATTTAATTTACTGAGCTTGTGAAGCTCATTTCTCATTGTACAATGATTTTCAGGTTGTAGGATTGACAAATAGTTTAGTGAGTTAAGGTTCAGAAAAAATCATTTTCTGTAAGCCACATGCGTGTCATCATCCTCATACTAATGAGAAAATAAAATGAAAAATTTATTTGTAAATATTTATGCATTTTACGTTGTATAGAATGTTTAAAGATTGGATTGATGTAAATTTATTTTGGTGTTATTCATTGTTATTGTTGCATATTTATGTCGTGTTAGGATTCTCAAAATGTGATGACACCATTTTGGGTGGTCAACCCGGGATGAATCGTTACATTGTTGTCGGTTCCTTTCATAGCAAAACATCTATTTTGGCTAAATCTTTACAAAAATGGAATAAAGGTGTTTTTAGGAATCTGTTTGCTAGTAAAAGAAAGCTTTTGAGACGGTTGAGTAGCATTCATAGACCTTTATCATCCTTTTTGCCAAGGTTCTTAGAGAAGCTGGAGACAGAGGTTGTGGCCGAGTATAATGACATTTTGCAGCAGGAAGAGATTTTTTGGATCCAGAAATCAAGGGTCAAGTGGCTTCAACATGGTGATCTAAATACTCGTTTCTTTCACTTATCCACTGTGATGCGACGGAGGCAAAACATGATCAATGATTTGAAACTTTCTGATGGAGAGTGGTGTTTCGATTGGGATATTGTCTCTGATTTTGCCGTGAATTTCTTCAAAAATATGTTTTCTACTGAAAGAACGTTTGCCTGTTACTGGGCCTTTAGAGATTAGTTCCTTTCCTTTTCTGAGGTCGACCAACAGCAGCTAGTTACAGATGTCACTGTTGAGAAGTTTTGGAGGGCTCTTTTTGGTATGGGTCTTGTCAAAGCGTCGGGACCTAATGGCATTCAGACGGTGTTTTACCAGCATTTGGAAGGTGGTGGGTTCGGAGTTATTACTGTTGGTCCAGTCAGCTTTTATTCAGGGAGTTATTCTGGAGCACTTGAATGAGACACTGCTGGTTTTGATTCCTAAAGTTCATTCTACACAAGTGATATCTCATATTTGCTCCATCAATTTGTGCAATGTGGCATACAAACTTATTTCCAAATGTGTTGTGGCTAGAATTCGCCCTCTTTTTGAGATCTATTGTTGGCCCATTTTAGTCCAGTTTTATCTTAGGGCGTAACACTACAGATACCATCATTCTAGTTCAGGAGGCGATTCACACTTTGCTACAAAAGAAGGGTAATCAGGCTTATATAATTTTCAAGATTGATCTTGAGAAGGCTTACGACCGCATTAGTTGGCAGTTTCAAAATCAGGTGTTAGTGGACTTTCAATTTCCTAGCAGATTGATTGATTGATTTGATTATGCATTGTGTTACTTCCTCACATCTATCGGTTATTTGGAATGGGGAGGCTCTCCCCTCTTTTCGGCCATCTTGTGGTCCTCGTTAAGGAGATCCTTTGTCTCCATATCTATTTGTCATCTGCATGGAGCAATTTTCTCAGCTGATTCAGAGCAGTGTTCAAGCTAATCAGTGGTGGCCTTTGCAGCTCAGTCAAGGAGGTCTATATTTCTCACTTTTGTTTTATGCTGATGACTTAATTTTATTTTATTGGCCATCCAGTGTCTAATCAATAGTGGTTCTGGATGAGTTTTGTCAAATGTTTGGAGGAAAACTTAGCCTTGAGAAGCCTCGAATCTGGTGTTCTCCAAATCTTCCAAAGAGGGATGTGAATGATTTTAGTCGCCAATGCCACACTCCTTTGACTTTAGATTTTGAGAAGTATTGGGGATTCCAAGCCTTTACTCTAGAGTTTCTAGAGCTACCTTCAATCCATTAGTTGAGAGAGTTCAGGATCGTCTTGCTGGTTAGAAGGCTAGAACTTTGAACCTTGCAAGGTATGTTACTTTGATACAATTGGTTACCTCTGTAATTCTAACCTACAGCATGCAAACGAATTATCTCCCTAGGAGCATTTATTATAGATTGGACGGGTTAAATCGAGACTTTATCTAGGGAGATTCTCCAGATGACAAAAAGATGCATTTAATTAATTGGGATACTGTTTGTCCGGAGGGTGTGGGAAGTCTAGGAATCAGGAAAACTAGATAAGTTAATGAGGCTATTTTAGCCAAGCTTTCCTGGAAGATTCTTTCTAATGAAGACTACCTCTAGGTTGAGGCTATCAAGAGAAAATATTTGAGATGTGATCCCCTGCTTCAGAAATCTTTCCCTACTGTTGCTTCTCATGTGTGGCGTAGTATTGTTAAATCAATTTCGGGTCTTAAGTAGGGTCTGCTTATCCATATTGGAAACGGAAGGACTACCTCTCTCTATAATGATCCATGGGTGGGATCTTTTGCTCTTAAAGACGTAGATAGGGTTGTCATTGCTGCAGGTGATGAAGATCTGATGGTGGCTGACATTATTGATAGTAATCGAAATTAGGTTGTTCATTCTCTTAATTCCGACCTCCCTCCTAATGTTATTAGCCTTATTATGGCTGTCCCTGTTCCTCTCAATGGTTTGATGAAGGATAGGTTTACTTGGCGGATGGTTGCAAATGGGATGTTCACACCCAAGTTAGTCTACTCTTTGCTGATCGAGGATAGCCAGTCTTTCGTTGCATCAAAATCTTGGTCTTGCTTTGGCATTTGAGGTGTCCCCAGAAGATCAAGATGTTCTTGTGGCTTGTTATGCTTAACAAGTTACTGTCGAATGAGATGTTTTCTGCTAAAGGGATAAGTGCCAATTCCAGTGTGTTAGATGTCAGTGCCCGATTGAATCAGCTCTTCATATCTTTGAGACTGTGACATTTCCTCTCAAGTTTGGAAAGCTATTATTCCCTTTCAGCTTCACTCTACCTTTTTCTCTCTTGGTCTGGTTGATTGTGTTGTTTAGAATATTTGAGAGACAAACAGAGTTTGGGGGAATGCTTTGAGGGTCTTGCGTTTTCTTGCTAAACTATGGGTGTGTTGGACTGCTAGGAATCATGAGGTAATCGCAGGCACTATCTGAGCTTCCCCTTTCTAAACTTTGAAATCTCCAATCGAAGAGAGACATGAGTTCTGCATTAATTTTGGTTACTTCATGTGGTCGGGCCTCTGCACTGAGGTACATAGGGTGTTCTCCCCCTCCCGAGGAGATTGTTAAAATAAATACTGATGGCAGTCAGGGTCCAAATACTGGTCTAGCCTCTTGTGGAGCCCTTTTTAATGATCATTCCGGAAGGTGGTTAGAAGGTTTTGCTATGGGGCTTGGCATTTGTGACATATTGCAGGCTGAGTTAATGGGTATTCGACAAGGCCTGTTGATCGCCAGGGGTAAAGGTTTGGTCAATGTAATGCTCCAATCTGATTCGACTATTGTTGTTCACTTGATTAACAATGGCGACATTGAGTATCATCAGCTTGGTTCTCTCATTAAGGATTGTAGATTGCTTATTTTAAGCTTCTCTTCTTGTACTATTGGTCATATGATGCATGAAAGGAATCGTAGAGCAGACTTCATGGTAGGTCTAGGTCACAACCAAGCTGGTCTTCAGTGCTTTGTACACCCTCTTGTGGGGTTGGACCATCTGTTGATGGAGGATGCTTTAGGTATTCTTTTCCCTAGGGACTAACTCTGGTGTTTGCTTTTTTTTTGATAAAAAAAATAAAAGAATAGAAAAAAGAAACAACTCAACTAATGGAAAGTCTTATATTCCTATTTATTTATGAGTAATGTACTGATTAAATATTGTTGGTATTATAATATTTCACTATAAGAAAATCTTAAAAAAGAATATGACTATAAGTGTTTGACTCGTCAATTCCTCAAATCTACTACTTGGAGATACACTTTAAAAGGGTAAAAAGAAATACGGGTTCTAGGACTTGTTAGATATTTAGATCCCTTTAGATTTTTTATTTTTTATTTTTTTATTTGTGTTCTTATTGTTGCTCTAAAAAAGAGAGGGAAAAGAAAATTGAAAATAAACAAAAGAGAAAAATAATGGATATTACATGGGCTGTTATAGGTGACCCATACATGTTTAATCTTTTTAAACTTGAAAGCCCATAAATTACCTCATTGAAATCAAGCCTATCATTTTAACCCATAAGCCCAATAGCAATTTTTTTAACTGAGCCCAGTAGCAATTAAATGCCCAAACTGCCAAAACAACATTAACTTACCACCACCATACAGTTGTAAAGTATATTATAATGAAAAGGAAAATTAATAAAACGACAAGACTTTTCATTTTTGTTTCTTTTTTTTCCCTTCCTTTTCTCTCTCGCCCATCATCATCCACATGACAATGTTTCTTTCTCTCCAAATCGGCCATCGCCTCTCCCTCTCTTGGCAAACGCCAGCCTTTCTCTTTCATCTCCCGCGACAAATTTGTCTCTCCTCTTTAGCGATTGATTTCTCTCTCATTGATTACAACGACTTTCTCCATCATCGATTGCATCAGCTTTCTCTCATCGACTGCATTCTGTGTCATCAGTTACAACGACTTCTATCTTTATTGGTAGATCAAATAATCAAATCTGTGTGTATACTATTTGGATTTGGGGTCACTAATATTCATGATCCGAATTATGAATGCACTACGATATGGATCGTGTGACCCAAAACGTGGTTCGTAGGGAAGTGTGCGTTCCCGATAACATTGGTTTGATAAACTTATAAGTGGAACAAAACACATAGCTTCAATTTGAACTTTTAAGTCTGTTCTATAAATTTCAAAAGATTTACCGCATAATTGTGATAAGTAACAAACAACTAAAATAATATAAGTATTTACATGCTCGGTCACCCATTGTCACACGCTCAAAGAGAAACTCATATGACATCAGCCAACTAAATTTATCCTTCAAAACACAGCCTTTACCTAGGTACATATGTAAGGATTCCCATCACTCTTTCCCTATTTAGATCTAAGCAAAAATGTTTAAGTAACGCATATGCATATTAATTATTTAAGGAGCAATGGTATAATGTAAAAAAGATCCTAAATTAGCTTAAGGAATATTAATACTAATTACATCAATACAATTTTTTTATAAGTTTGATTACATCAATATATACATACATAACACCTACTATAAAAAAGCAAATCAAAATTCCATTTTTAAGTAAAACAACGTTCAAACAACTTCTACAAGAAAATGGAAGCTAAATTCACCAAGTACCATAATCTGTTAGCAAGACAACCTCAAACTCAAGCACCATTGTAGATAAACGTTAGACTTCCAACCTAGCTTATCAATGGAATATAATGTCCACCAATTTTGGCACCTTCAGTTTGCACATAAACCTTTTCACAAGTACCATCTTTACTTCTCATGAGCATGTTCAACCCACATTTAAAATAAGGGTAAATTACAGTATCATACTTGAAGTTATGGGGTAGTTACCAAAACATACTTGTGGTATTAGAAATTATTGTTTCATATTTGAGATTTGTTGGTAACATTAAAGAAACATACCTCCATTATTGATCCCGTTAGTCAAACATGAAATTTTGGTCAAATGTTAAGCCACGTTAGATTTTTTTTTTAAAACACATAAATGCCCTTGGTTAAATGTGTTCTTCTTCCCTAGTCATCATCATTGCATAACACATCTTTTTTCCAACATCTCTTGTCTTTTCTCACTCTCTTCACTGTAAACAATTTAATTAAAAAAATCTCATATTCCTTTGTTTTTTGCTTTTCTTCTTCATCTTCAACAAAAGATCAAAATTTTATGACTTTTATAGTCAAACACTGGTACCAGTCCTATCTCGCCTCCCTCAATACGACACTGTCTTCATCATCATCCTCACCACCCACCACGACCCACGTTGTCCAAATTTTTTTCCACCACCATCAACACCCTATTTGGGTGCTGCTTTTTCCATGATTGGGGACGACCATCTTCATCATCATACTTATGATCGCTTTTTCATGCACGTAGACCTCGAACGGGTCATGTCGGAGCATTGTGTTATAGCCTTCCAACAAGTAGACTATTGAAGATTGCCCCACATCGCCATCGATCGTCTCCATTGAAACCCTATGCAACCAAAGCTTTTTATCATCAAATTCCGGTACGATTATGTCAGAAACTTAGAATCGCTTCTTGGGTGGGCCAGGGAATGGTCCTCGTTGATTTTAAGCCGCAAGATCCCATCTTGGTAAGCTGAAAGAGTGAGAATCAATGGCTTGATTTGATCTTCATCATCATGAAGTGGATTGTTCACGAGGAGCTTGGTAGTGAGGCGTCCATCGGAGATGGTGACGTCATGGGCGTTCAAAGTGCACACACCAGGCTTGTGTGATCGGGCGCGTTTGCAAAAAAAGGCTTGGTTGTAGTTACGAAACTCCTTTTTCTTCTCGGAAAATGTTGTTTCGGAGCTGAGAAAGAGGAGTAATTATTGATGTTATGAAATTGTTGATGTTATGAGAGTTCTTTGTGAGATGGATCATTATAATGGATAAATTTGGGGTTTTTTCCTTGATGTAAAATTTGGGAATTGCTTGCAAGTCTTTTTTCCATAGGGATGCAGAGTTTCAACTTTCTGTATATCAAGAGGCATTTTTACAGAGGTATCTCAAATTATTTCATTTGAACTTTGCTGTAATTTAAATCCCTCTTATTCTCGGCATAAGTGGAAAGGGTAGTGGAGGATGTAGATTGGGTTTTGAGAATTTTTCAATTTTGAAGAATTTCCAAGAAGAGATAAGGTCAATTGGGTTAGATTGGATTCACACTTTTGATTCTTGTTTATCTAGTATTGAACATTAAGCAGTGCATATCATGTAGGTGGCTCTACGATCTCGATTATTCAATCTCTCATCATCACCTGGGTGGTGCAGGTGGTGGTAGTGGTTTGTACACGAGGCCACCTAGTTCGATGCCGTCGATGGTGTTGACTCTCTCTATCTCTATGTTTTTGTTTTTTTTTTCTTCTGTTTGGTTTTTAGGAAAGTTTTGGGGAGAGAAGAAAAAGGAATTCTCAGAAAGTATAAAAGTTGGAATTTGCGTATTTTTCTATTTTACTTTTAGGACTAATTGAAATGATTTTTTGTGGTCTTTAAGTTTTCCTTTGTCCTACTCAGCAACCAAAGGTTGAAGTTTGTTTCTAATTTTGTTATGCTTTTCGTTTTCTTGGAGATTATATATATATATATATATATATATATATATATATATATATATATATATATATATTGGTTTCTGAGAAAGTTGAAGAAGTAATTATCCTAGGTCTAAATCTTAAAAAGAATTGAACACGAAAAAAATTCCTGAAAGGGAAACCAACATTAGACATATTTCTTTTAATTTAAGGAAGGCTCACCAATTTTAATTTAAGGGTAATCCGGACAATTCCCTTGCTCCGTTATGATTTAACGGATTATGTGTGGTTAAACTTTCAACAGGTATGAAACAATAATTTCTAATACCACATGTGTGTTTCGGTAATTACCCCCTAACCTCATGTATGATACTGTAATTTACCTTTAAAAAAAAAAATTAATATGAGGGTGAAAAATACCGCAACATTTGGTTCCTAATTTTCAATTTACCATCACAAACGATCCTAACTTGCAAGTTGTTAGCATAAATTAAGGAAGATTAGTGTACTTATAAAAAAATTTAAGAATATTAGTGTAAAAGATCTGGAAAATTTATCTTAGGCTAGTACGTTGGTGCAAGAATATAAATATTAGCAAATTCTGCTGTACAAGGTCTTAATTCAATTGATTAGAAGTCATTGAAGTTAATTTCAACACAATTAAATGCATAATTAACTCAGAGTCTTCATTAACTTTTCCATCCTTTATCTTGTTTTTCCTTTTCAATTGGCACAAAAAAAAATAAGAGAATCCAAATTTATATATAATATATGCATTCGAATATCATATGAGCTTTTACTAAGAAAACAAGTAAGGTCCTGTGCATTGCACCTTATGTTCTAAAGATATCATTTTCAAAATTCAAACTGTAACGACATGTCTATGATCAACCACATTGAAAATAATTATTAAAAGAAAAGAAAATAACTGAAGAAACAGACCTTGAGGAATCAGTCCCCAACACTTTGATTCTGTGGACAAGCTCGATATCAGTCACGTAGACGCTATAACACTGTGCAGTGGCAACATCGTCCCCAAACTACTTAATTCCAATGGTAATCTAACCACACACACATACACAAAATTTATGTTTAAGAAACAAATACAAAAATAGCAACATGACCAATCATTATAATCAAGTAAATTAAGCCAGCGAGCAGCCAAGTTGGTTGGAGATTTTGTTTGTTTAGATGCTATATGAGAATTAATTTTCGAGCACTGAATTTCTCCTACGTTTTCTCAACAACCAACCAAAATACTGGAATCAAAAGATAAAGAAATTGGTTTTTTGAAAATAAAAATTATGAGATCTCACTGTAAAGAGTGAGAAATGTGCGTTGAAGACTGAGATGTGGGTTTGATGGGCGAGAGTAGAGGTGAGAGATGATTTCTTGTTGAGTTTAAGAGTGAGAGGCTGAAGCCGAGAGGATAACCGAGTGACAACCTTTGAGGACGCCATTTTGAACAAGAGTAAAAATGTATGTTTGTGTTTAAATTTGCAGTTTGTTAGATTGAATGGCTTGGAGGATTTCAGGTTTCCACTCCTCTACTTCAACAAAAAAAACTCTAAAATATGTAGTAGTATTTACTAAACAGTTAAAACTGATTAATTGACTGTTTTGAATCAATTCGATTAAAACAGTTTGATTAATCAAATAAGATATATCAGTTAATCGATCGGTTAGTAATTAATTTTTTCTAACCGTTTCGACAGTTTAACCGATTAAAAAATTAATTAATATTAATAATATGTTAAAAACAAAAAAAAATATAATAAACTAAAAAATATGAAGTATAAATTAAATATATAATATAAAATAAATTTTAAAAAATTAATTAAATAAACAGTGTCGATTAACTGATTAATTGACCACACCGATCAAAATTAATTTGGTCGGTTAATGTTGAAATATTTAAGTTGATTTCGTCGAAACGGTTAAAAAAATTGAAAAACAAATAATCAGTTAAAATTTTTAACCGACCGTTTCGATTATTTGCATATCTCTAAAATATATGTCACAATAAAGCTTGAAAATTCACTAAAGTCAGAACTAAACACCTATATCAAAATTTTACAAGATTTTAAGAAAAATAAGGAAACTTCTACAGAAAAATCCGGTGGGGTCCCCCTTATTTTACAAACTTTCCCAGAGTTTCAAATTGTCAATTTAAACCTGTAAATCAAGTTCTAATCCCATTTCAGTCCAAATATTCAAGTAGCCCATCCACCAAGATTTTAATCTGTAAATCACCAATCAAGCTCATATATCCTACGTTATCCTCATCAACCAAATCATTGGTGAAAGAGAGAGATGACTATTTGACTAATAGAACCTAGACAAAGCCCTCTGCAGCATTGAACAGGGGTTGCTTTTTAAAACCTGTACAGGTGCTGCACCTGCAAGGGTAACTTATTTTGTTGAGCTCAATAGTCATTTCATATATACCACTTATTAGAATAATAAGCATTTCATATATACTCGGTTGATTGTTTTATAGGACAGCTCATTAGATGGGGATTCCTGTGTTGCTCATGATTGTTAAAATGAAATATTCGGATTGCTAAGAGAACGAACCTTGTAGGCCTATTTCCAAAGGCAATCATTTGGCAAAACAACTCCAATGCTTCATGGCGTTGACATGCTTACCATGGGTTGTAACAATTACATAGATTCCCCTTCAGAACCAAATTAAAAGAAATCCAAATCTAACAATAATCTGCCTGAACTGAAAATATCATTCAGAAACAAGTGAATGAGAGAAGAACCCAAGCATTATAGTGGATTGTTGCAGGCTGAAATTGCATTACCTGATGTGGATATGTAGTGGATTTCTCAAGCCCTTCAACTGACCTGTCTAATATGAAATTAAATCAAAATTAGGTTGAAATCTCGATTCATATGAAGATGGAAAGAAAGAGAAAGATAGAAACAAAGAAACAGACCCAATTTAAGAGAGACATAGGGGAAGAACAAGAGAGAGCAAATCTAGGGCTGGTTCTGGAAAGACATCGATGCTGCATCGAGAGAGAACTGATCAACTAGCTAAAGCAGCCTGAGAGCGTAGTGTGAAGCATGAGAGATTAGGAGAGGGTTTTCATGTAAAAATCAAACTGGTGTTGACTTTGGATGACTTTTTTTTTTTTTGGTGAAAGGGGAAGAATAGGAGTGGACTCGAACCGAGCTTTTATGGAGCGTGACCTCGGTCTAAGCTCGGCTTGATAGAGCTCGAGTTTAAAAATTAGGCTCGATTAGCTCATCGAGTTAAGCTCAAATACCTTAAAGTTCGGTTCGAAAGGCTCTTGAGCAGTTCGATAAGGTATTATCAAGCTCGATCCGAGCAGAACTCGAGTTGAGCTCGAGCCAATATTAATATTAATATTTTTTATTTATTAAAATTAGAGTCTAGGATTGAGTTTGAGCTCGAATGGACAATCCAAGGCTCGAACTCGAGCTCAAGCTAGGGCTTGAATAAGCTCATTTGTTATCGAGCGCAAACCGGACCGAGCTCAAACAATCAGAAAATTTATCAAACTCGAGTTTGAACTTGATCTTGTTAATTTTAAGTTAAGTCGAGCTCGAATACCTTAGTATTCGGGCTCGTTTAGCTTGAGTCCACCCCTAGGAGAGGACTTTTTTAATCCTTACTGAAAAATGGGAGAATATTTTTAGGTCTTTACTAGAAGGGTAGTGGGGAAACCCAAAATTGCTACTCAATTCAGCGACTCGCATCAATAATTAATAAAACCTAATAATTTTAGGAGTTATAGTGTCAAATAATATTTTTTTTAAAGATTAAATTAATCATTTATTAGTTAGTGTGCTGTAGATGTCAATCTGCTACTAATTTACTTACAATTGTTTACAAATGGATAGCTATTTTGAAAATTCCCTTATATCTTCTCCTACCAAAAGGCAACCTTTGATGACTGTAAACCAAGGTGCAAACTAAGAGGGAGTTGAATTGGGTTTTAAAACATTTTGCAAATAACAAACAAGTTTTAAACACTTATAAGATTAAGAAAAAACAACAAGAGACATATTGCTGGAAATTTAAAGGAGCAAGGTTAAGCAGGTGCGAACACAATTTATAGAGGTTCGACAATATTGGAATCTTTTCGACTCTACGTTCACTCTCTTCAAGGAGACTCCTTGAAGTATTCCACTAAGAATAACTAGCAACATCATAGATGTTACACAAACCTTACAAGGTTCTCTTCCAAGGATATTAATACACAAGTGTTTAACACCTAAACACTTCTAAGAGTTAAACCAACTCTTTCTATTTACAATGATTGGAATTGATTGAAGATTGGTGCAAGAGAGATTGCAATAAATGCTTTTACAAATGAATAATATTTCACTTTCAAGAACAAAGATTTAAAGATGGCTCAAGATAAATTTTTGAAAGCTTTGAAAGTAATAAATGAGATCTTGTTATTAAGTGTTCTCAAGTTGTTAGATCTGCTCTTTTAAGTTGGGTTTATATAGCCTTGCCTCCATATAGTTGTTAGGCACAAGATGGGACATTTTGGAGTATTAAATGTTTTGATCCGCGCAGTTTATTTTAAAAACTAACTGTTAATTTCGAACGTTGAATCGACTGGATGTTTGTTCAGTCGTTTGAATCAAGGGTAATTTCGCTTCCAGTCTTTTATTCAGTTGACTATAGCACACTAGACTAAAGAGTCAGAACTCTTTGTCTTTCATTCAGTCGACTGAGTGAACCATACAGTTGACTAGGTTAAAGGCTAGAAAGTTTGACATTTATTTAGTCGACTGTATGATTCATTTAGTCGACTGAATCAGAAGGGCAAGACTTTTTGTCCTTCATTCAATCAACTGTACAAACCATTCAGTCAACTGAATCCCTTGAATTTGTATTTTATGATTTTCAAAGACTTATAAAATTTAACATAGGTTTCATGTTTTTGTTAAAAACATTTTGAGCCATAATTGAAAGATGATTTACAATAGTATTATCTACCTAGGATCTTCTAATCTTGTTCTCCAGTCTGTTCTATTGAGGTGCATGCACTTTTGAATAAAAATCTTAAATACTTAAACACTTAGATAAATATAGTTAGATCAACTTAAACAACTTTTGTTACCATTATAATCAAGCTAGGGGTCAATAATCTTTTTTTTTTTATGATGACAAAACCATTTTAGGAAAAACACTTTTAAAATCTAAGTGTTTGGTTTTTATGACAATTTGGACAGAGTTTCCTCTGTTTTATAATAAAAACCTCCTGCAATTTAAAAAAAAAAAAAAAACCCAACAAAGTAATTTATAGAGTATTTGAAAGACAATGAGTAAAACTCTCCTTTAATCTATGCATTATGAAATTTTAAATTCTCTCCCTTTTACTATAACCTATATTTTTCTCCCCTTGTTTTGTCATCAGCACAAAAGGCCAAATCTAACATCTAACTATACTTATCCAACAAAGAGAGATAAGGAGAAAAATAAGAGCATTCACAATAGCTAAACAAGTAAACAAATATCCAACTATAGATAGGTTTAACCATAAACAAACAGTTAAAGCTCTCATGAGCAAATCCAAAAATATACATGAAAATGAAAGTGAAAATGTACTTGCAAAGTTCTAAGGAGTTAAAAAAAGAAGAAAATAAATAGCCAAAGTCATAAAAGCATAAATATTCCTAAGAAGGTGGAGGAGCAGAGCCAAGGTCTCAAATCTAGTCTCGGATCTCAGTAAATTGGTTTCGAACTTCAGCGAAAGAACCTTCCATTTCAGTCCGGAAGACAGTAAGCTCATCATATATGGAGGTCATCTCGGTCTTCAATGCTTGAAGCTGGATGTCATTAGCTTACTGTATGATTTTCAAAGATAATTGAAGACTTGCTAATGCTTGAAGGATTACATCTAAAGGACCAGTACCAGAACCAGTTGTACCTTGACCATGAGTTGTCTACTGAGTACCTAACCTAACACCTAGATCTTCTCCTTCTTCCTCATTTTATGCATTGCTCCTGATGCTCTTCCCTCTCTTAGAAACTATAAAACCATCCTAAATTGCATATCCCATCCTCTTTAGGGTAGAGACATTGATTAAATTACTTGTCTCAATGTCATTAGCTTCAAGTATCAAGGAACATAACCTCAAATTGATTGAGAATGAGAGTGATAAGTATTCCAGAGGGTAAACCTCTTAATTCACTCTCATGCTCAGCAATCTTGTTTTCAATAATGAGGGGTAGACATTATAGGCTATTCCAGTTTTCAGGAAATAAATCAGAAGGTTATCCAACTTGGAGGGGTTGATTCGACTACCGAGTCTAGGATTGAAGCACTAGTTGACAATTAAATTCAGCATCCTAGAATCTAGAGGTAAATCAATGTAGGCATTATATGTCTGAATTCGATAGACATATGTACAATTACCCTTCACGATCCTACATATACCCTCATAGTCGAAATCCTTAGGCCAACCATCTGAGGTCCGCTTCACACCACAATCAAGCAAATTTAAAACATAACATATAACCTTAGTAGTGACAGTTATCTCTTTACCCATTACAATGGTCTTGAACATAGGGACAAAAGGTGAGGGCTATACTAAGTTGGCATAGAATTGATGGATTAGCCTAAGGTAGAACTTCTTGTGGATTGTAACTAGCGATGTCCATTCAAGTGCATCAAATAAAGGTTTGATATCAAAATTTCCAAACCTAATAGAAGTAAAATCTATATATCTACCAGACATAACCTCTTTGACATGAATAACGGTGCCATACCTTTCTTTGGCATCAGCATTCCAAAAACTTGATGCATCCAAATCATTCCAGGCCTTCTTGCTTGTATCTCCTTCTTTTGGCCTCTTGAGAAGTTGTTTTCGTCTCCTTGTGGTAGGATTGTCTCCAGGATATGGCTTTTTTAGGTGTTGTCTTTGAGACATGAAAAAAAAGAATAAATAGTATTTGAAGAGTGGGTAAGTATAAAAATGAAAGGATTTGACCGAATTTGTCAAGAAAAATGATTTTTCTAGAGAAAGGAGAGAACAGCTAAGCAATTTCTATTTTTAAGGTGAAAGTGATGTTTAAAAACGTAAAAAAGAATTTATCGGATCATAGGTTCAGTCGATTGGATCCTCATTCAGTTGACTAAATCAGTGACAGAACTGAACAGTTTTGGAAAACACGGGACTTTAGTCGACTATATTGTTTATTTAGTCGACTTAATGAGAGCATTCAGTTGACAATATTGGTGTTAAGTCCACTTAATGAGAAACATAGAGTTTAGGGTGATTTTGGCAAGATATTCAGTCGACTTAATAGTTTTTTCAGTTGACTAGATGAAAGGAAACTTTCATTCAGTCGACTGAATAACTTATTTAGTCGACTAGATCAGAATTTTTAAGAGAAAATCTGAACTCCAGTGTATTTTTTTTTGCAAAGTTTAAATTTCTTTATGCCATTTATGAGTGAGAGAAATATCAAATTAAGAATTAATCTTCATTCACTCAATGGCACATATGAAAATGATGAATGTATATCAAATCAAATCTTACAAAAATTATCATCCAATTAACATTCTTATCATTTAAATTCTATCTTCATTCAATGGTTTAGTGCAGATATCAGCAAGTTGTTTTTTTTGTAGGAATGAATTCAAGTTTGATATCACCTCTTTGTGTGTGATGCCTTATAAAGTGATGTCCAATTTCAATGTGTTTAGTTCTGTAATGTTGAATTGGATTCTTAGTTAGATTGATGACACTAGTGCTATCACATAAAATTGGAACATTTTCAAAACGCATGCCAAAATCTTCTAATTGTTGTTTTATCTATAAAAATTGTGCACAACAACTACCGGTGGGCACATATTCCGCTTCGGTTCTTGAAAGTGAAACTAAATTTTATTTCTTTAAAAACTATGAGGTTAACATACAACCTAGAAATTGACGTGTTCTACTAGTACTCTTTCTATCTAACTTACAACCAACAAAATTAGTATATGAGTACCCAATTAATTTAAAACATGAATCTCTATAGTACTATAATCCTAGATTTTGAGTGCCAAGGAAATATCTTAAAATTATTTTAACACAAATTATGTGAGACTCTTTAGAATTAGCTTGAAATCTAGCATACATGCATACGCTAAACAATATAACGAGTCTACTAGCAGTTAAATAAAGTAAATGCCCAATCATGCTTCTATACTTTTTAATATAAATACTTTTACATCTTTAATCTAAGTCAAGCTTTGTTGAAGTCCTTATGGGAGTCCCAATTAACTTTGCATTCTCCATCCTAAATCTCTTTAGCAAATCTTTAGTCTATTTGGATTGGTTGATGAATATGCCTTTTTTTAAAATTTGTTTTTGAAGTCCAAGGAAGTAATTAAGCTCTCCCATCATGTTCATCTCAAACTCACTATGCATACACTTAGCAAAGTCTTGACACATGGATTCATTAGTAGCACCAAATATAATATCATCAATATGTATTTGTACCATAAGAGTGTCATTCTTATGAGTTTTTGTAAAAGTAGTAGTATCTATTTTTCCTATTTAAAAACCATTATCAAGTAAAAACTTAATTGAACTTTCATATCATGCTCTTGGAGCTTGCTTTAACCTATAAAGAGCTTTAAAAAGCTTATAGATATGGTTTGGAAGGTTAGGATTTTCAAAACCAAGAGATTGTTTAACATAGACCTCTTCTTCAATAAAACCATTTAAAAATACACTTTTTACATACATTTGAAAATCTTAAAATATGCAAATGCAAACAACATACGTATAGTTTCTAATCTAGATAGGGAGCTGAGGTTTCATAAAAATAAATTCATTCTTCTTGATTATAACATTTAGCTATAAGTGTAGCCTTACTTTTAGTTACTATTCCATTTTCATCCATTTTATTTCTAAAAACCTATTCGGTTTCAATTACCAAATGATTCTTAGGTCTAGAAATTAAATTTCATACTTTATTTCTTTCAAATTGATTTAATTCTTCTTACAGAACGTTTATCCAATTTTCATCACTTTTGACTTCATCATAAGTCTTAGGTTCTATTTGAGATAAGAAAGCAACATAATTGCGTACATTTCTCATAGAGGATCAAGTTCTTACCTCTTTGTGAAGGATCACCAATCACTTAATTGATTGGGTAATAATTCACATACCTCCAATTTTTGGGAATACCATCTACTTTTTGACTTGTTGAATGTTGGTCAAGCCTAGGTTCATCTTCTCCTTAAGATATTTGAAGTTTATTCTCCTTCGGGTCAACAATAGGAGTGGATGCTGTAACGACCCATCTCGGGTTGGCCACCCCCGAGACGGTGTCATCACATTTTGAAAATCTCAGCACGATACATATATGCAACAATGAAAATAAATAACACAAAAAGAAATTTTTACATAAATCCTCAACCCTCAACAGGGGAGATACATAAATCTGATATCGACTAAACATTTTACACAACATAATATGCATGAATATTTACAAATAAGTTTTTATTTTATTCTCTCATTAGTCTGAGGATGTTGACATGTACGTGGCTTACAAAAACGATTTCGTCTGACTCTCAACCCACCAGACCATTTGTCCTGTCTGTTACCTGAAATCATTGTACAATGAGGGATAAGCTTCACAAGCTCAGTGAATTAAATTTACTATAAGTACTCAATTTGTATAAATGCTCTTTCAGTATTAAATCATTTATTTCTCATATAGCTTGATACTAGCATTCTACTATTACTACACATGTCATAAGATTCATTCTCTATCAATCTCTTTCTTGTATTTATTGGTTCATCTTAGGACCATCAATTATCTCATAATTACCTCGTAATGAAGTTCACATCATAAAATCTACAATTTAGATGGTTCTTATCACCATAACTGTCTCTTTGTGAGACTGATCTATCTATAAATAAATTCACAATAGCACACCACACATCAGTATTTCAATAATGCAGGCAATAATTAAAACAGATGCAATGCATGAATTATTATTATGTGAACATCTTCCCACATGTCGACATGTTTTTATCTTAGACCAGCTGCCTTCCTGGTTCTTTCATTCTCATTTAGACCGGTTGTCTTTCCAGTTCTTTCATTTTCATTAGACCGGTTGCCTTCCCGATTCTTTTCTTTTTATTTAATGCATATGCATATGAACAATGGTATGAAAAATGCATCTGAAAAATAAAAAAAAACAAACATGAATTCAAATATTTAATTTTGGCTATCCTGATTTTTCGTAAATTATATAAAAATTTCCACTAAATTCCTTTCATCCCAAATCAAATCAAATCATCCATTAAAGCTTGTCAAGATCCACTAAATTTCATCCCAAATAACATCAAATCATCCATCAAAGCTTGTCAAGATCCACTAAATTTCATCTCCTCATAATTCGTATCAAAACGTCAACCGTAGCTCATCAAGAATTTATTTATCACCATCATTATTCTAGTAATATTTTTTCTCACATAATAATTTTTCTACATGTCCAATATTCATATCATATCTATCAACAAAATCTTTATCTATCACCAAAACATAAGCTAATAATTTATTTAAATATTAACACTAGATTTTTTTCATTTTTATTTAGATTACTTAAAGTAAATCCAACTCACCATGTAGCCCTTAAGGCTACTCGTTGATCACCTTCTTGCCTTCCCGTTCCTCTTAGAAATTTCCCTCAGTTGTTGATCGTTAACACCTGACATCATATTTATATTAAATTTCAAATTTATTCTTCAATTCGTTACAAACCACACCCTTTGAAAATTCCCACTTTAAATTCGGAGAAATTTCATGAATGCTCAAAATTCAAAAATAGACATTACATTATTACCTTTTCTTTTTCTGATAGTTTCCCGTGATTCTCTATGAAATTCCGTAGTAAACTTCTTCAAAATTTTGCTCTTTTAACCTTTCCTCCTCATCCAAGTGTTTTGAGAAATAGAGTAATTGAAATAAAACAAACCAAATTTAGTTAAGTAAAAATTTATGAAATATATAATTAAATTTTTTGTAAATTTTGGCAGTTTAAACTGTCTTATTAACAATTGAGAAAGCCTCGACGTTTCAAAAACGTGGAGGACATGCATACTTTAGTCCACATTTTGGCAACAGCTGGCTACCACGTTTCAGCTACTTTTTTTTTTAAAACTTCAAAAAAAATTTATTTTTTCTTTCTTTTTCTTTTCTTCTGGATGTTTTGACGTCCAAATTTTCTTTTTTCTTTCTTTTTCTTTTTTTGTGGATGTTTTGACATCCAAATTTGTTTTTCTTTTTGTAACTACGCCCCCACGCGTCTCTATATATATATTTTTCCAAAAGAATTATTTTATTCAATACTAATCCTTCGCGTAAATATATTATTTTAATTTCACATCATATTTTATTAAATTATTTCTTTACCCTTACTTTACGATTACTGGTATTACAGATGCATCCATTTTTGGCATGAAACCTACATCATCATCAAGATAATCTCTTATATTACAAAGAGAGTTAGATTCATCAAATGCAATATGGATAGATTCTTCATCGACTAGAGTTCTTTTGTTAAAGACTATAAGATTTATTAGAGGTTGAATAACCCAAGAAAATCTCTTCATCAGTCTTAGAATCAAATTGACCTAAATTAACTTTGTTGTTATTCAAGATGAAACACTTGCAACCAAAAACATGAAAATAAGAAATATTAATCTTTTTACTCTTCCATAGTTCATATGGAGTTTTATTAAGAATATGCCTAATTAAAACTTTATTTAAAATATAATAAGCGGTGTTTGCAGCTTCCGCCCAAAAGTATTTTAGCAAACTATTTTCACAAAGCATAGTTCTTCTAAATTCTTTTAAAACTCTATTTTTCCTTTCAACAGCACCAATTTGTTGAGAGGTTCTAGGAGCTGAAAAATTGTGATAAATACCATTATCATCAAAATATTTTGAAAAGTTTTAGTTTTCAAATTCTTTTCGATGATCGCTTCCTATGCTTGAAATAGTAATACCTTTTTCATTTTGAACCTTTTTACAAAACCATTATAATTTTCATCCTTATAAGCAATAAAAATAACAAAGGTATATCTAGAATAGTCATCTACAATAACAAGAGCATATTGATAGCCACTTAGACAAATAGTGCTTATTGAATCAAACAAGTCCATATGCAAAAGCTTTAAGAGTCTAGAAGTTGAAACCACATTTTTGGATTTATAATAAACTTTTATTTGTTTTCCCATTTGTCAAGTATCACAACCTTTGTCTTTTTCAAATTTTATTTTGGGAAGACCAATAACTAAATCATTTCTAGAAAGAACTTTAATCAAATCCGTGTTCACATGGCCAAGCCTTCTATGCCATAACCATGAGTTTTCACTAAAAGCTGAAAAATATTTTTCATTTTCCGAAGAAAAAGTTTTGATATCAACTAGATAGACATTCTCATGTCTTTGGCCAACAAATTTGATCTTATTACTCTTTATGTCTATTACAAGACAATGAGAGAATTCGAATGTGATTTTATTACCTTTATCACATAATTGATTAATGTTTAGTAAATTAGGCTTAAGGCCTTACATAAGTAAAACATGGTCAAGGGTTGAATTTTTTTTACAAACTTTACCATATCCAATGATCTTCATGTTGGTGTCATCTCCAATGGTGATGTGTTTGCTATCCCTTAGAGTCAACTCCATAAAAGGACTTTGATCACCGGTCATGTGCTTCAAGTATCCGTTATCGAGGTACCAATGCTTAGTTTTAACATTTGTGTGGAGACATATCTACATCATACAAGGATGCACAAAGGAGCTTTTAGGTACCCAAAATTTCTTCAGTCCTTTCAGTTTAGTCCTTGAAAATACAGATCCTTTAGGAACCCATACTTTATTACTTCAATAATGTGCTTCATAATCATAATTTTGTGGATGATTCATGATCCTAGAATGATAATATTAATAATTTCTAGGATGTCTAGAATATACAAATCTATCATTTCTTGGATAATTATATCTAGCATCATTAGAAGACATGTTTCTTGGATTATAAGAGTTATGAGCATACATGTTGTTTCTAGGATATGAATGATAGTTACTTCTAGGATATGCATTCCTAGCATTTGAATTTCTTGAATGATCATACCTAGCATTTACATTTCTAGAATAAGCATACATATGAGCATAAGTGTTTCTTGGTTGTCTATTCCTAGTATTAGCATGTGAGTTTCTACTATAGGAATTAACATTTGAATTCTTAGGCTTCCTAGCATTCTGCAATGGTATATTGTTAACGTTACTAAAAGATTTAGAGGTAAAGAGTTCATCAACACTTGTTGCTTTCACAAAGATAGTTTCGTTTGAGTTTTTGTTAGGAAACCACCCTCAAGATGCCCAGGTGGTGATCTTCCAAACACCCAAGTCTAGAATGACTTGTAATGATCATAACAGAAATAGAAATCAAAGAAAAGAAAGATCACAAGAAATTTGTTATCGAGGTTCAGCAATAGCCTACGTCCCTGTGAGTTCCTCCGAACTCTCTCCAAAATAAAGTTATAAGCACTTGTGTTTCGTTGGAATTTTCCCCAAGAAAATTCCCTTACAAGGCCTTTGAATCCCAATCTATACTACTCTCTCTCTAAACAACCAACCTCTCTTGTGTTTAGTGTCTTTTCACTCTCACACAACCATGTGTTCTATTTCACACACACTTAAATGTCATTCTCACCTTTCTTGTTGAGACGATCACTTGTATGTCACACTTCTCTTGTTGAGATTGAAGCTAAGTGACCATTTATATAGTGCACCACTTTTTGAACTTATCTTGAAGACAATCTCAACCCTTAGATCTTGATGACAAATCAATCATAGCCCTCCAATAATCCTAAGTGATCCTGTACATTTTGTTCATACCTCACGCACCATTTGAGAGTGCTGGAAAAGTATGCCTTAGTGTGTCTGGTGTCGCAGCCCAGAACAGGGCAGGCCACGGCCCAAAATAGGGCTACACTTCTCTAGGTTGACATCCATTCTGGGCGCCATGGTGTGGGGGAGGCTGAGCCATGGCGCACACCTCTTCCAGGTCTTCTCCTTGTTTGTGGCCGCGGTGCACACCTCTTGGGCCACGACGCACAGCTTGACCTGATGCTGAACTCTTCTCCCGTTTAATCCTTAGACAAATACCAACAATCTTTACCTTTGTCTAAACGATTAAACCCGAACCCTTTTATAGAGAACTCAGGATCCAAACTCAACTTGAGTCACCATTCATCTGACTCAAATCCTAAGAAGTACAAGGCAATGATTGAACTTTCTTAGAGGTAGAACTTTGGTGCCTAAATCTGCAGGATTTTCTTCTGTGGCCATCTTATCCACCTGAATGCATATTTCCATAACATTTTACCGAATTAAATAATACCGAACATCCATATGCTTTGTCCTCTCATGGAACACTGGATTTTTACACAAGTGCCATGCACTTTGGCTATCCGAAGACACCACCACCTGCTCTTTTAGGACCTTCCACTCGTCTAACAACCCTTTGCACCACATAGCCTCCTTTATGGCTTCCGTAGCCGCTATGTGTTCAGCCTCAATTTTTTAGAGTGCTACCACCGGTTATAGCTGAGCCTTCACGTACCTCAGCAACCACTTTATCCCAAGCCAAAGCTCCTTTCCAGGATTACTCAAAATCTGCTGAGAACACCCATTGCCTGAGAAATGTCGGGTCTAGTACTTATCATCATGAACATTACTGATCCAATCGCACTAGAGTAAGAGACCTTATCCATTTCCTTATTTTCCTCATCCATTCCAGGAAATTGTTCGCTGGAGAACTTGAAATAACCGGTAAGGGGAATCTTCATTGGTTTACCATTTTCCATAGAAAACTTGTACAACACATTTTCTATGAAAGAAGACCGAGAAACCTTCAACCCGTTTCTCTCCCTTTCCAAAATTCTTCTCATCCCAAGGATCTTTTGTGCAAGGCCAAGATCCTTCATCTTGAACTCCTCACTGAGTCGATATGTCATCTTTTCTATCCTCTCCCTGCTGTTCCCAACCAACAGCATATCATCGACATAGATGAGGATAATCACCACTTCCTCCACCTTGCATCCAGGTGAGAAGGTTTCTATGAAATCTATGCCATCTCTTTGCGTGAATCCCTTAGCCACCAGCCTAGCCTTGTTCCGGACTTTATCCCCTAGAGGGTTCTCTTCTTTGATCTTGTAAGTGCACTTACAATCCACAACTCTCTGTTTTTCTAGAATGTTCACCAATTCCCAATAGTTGTTCCTCCTCAAAGAATCTATTTCTTCCTCCATAGCTAGCTTCCATCTTGATGAATCCTTACATCCCATGGTATCAATGTAAGTTTCTGGTTCACTTATCCCTCCTTCTGAACAAGGAGCTGTTACAATAGCATCCGCAAAACCATATCTCGAAGGTGGTCTGACCAGCCTTCTTTCTCGGTCCCTTATGAGCTGATAGTCATTCTGACTCCCTGCATCATCCCCTTCTAGTTCAGCCTCCTCGTGAGTGTCCTGAGTTTGACATTCATCAATGGGCTCTACTTGGTCTGAACCTTTTTGCCTTCCTTGCTCTACTTGAACTGAATTTTCCTTTATGCTATGCTCCACAAATACCGAACTGCTTTGCTCACTATCATCTGCAGGGTTAGTTTTCTCCAAATAGGGAAATAAATGCTTATTAAAAATGACATCCCTACTTATTATGAGTTTAAATACTTTTTGCTCTAAGGACCATAACCTATACCCCTTAGCCCCTTCCCAATATTTTAGAAACACATTTTCTAGACCTTGGGCTAAGCTTATCATCCTTTTGATGTGCAAACGCAGTACACCCAAAAGTCTCAAGGTTGTTCAACTCAGGGAGTTTACCACTCTACATCTCCTCGGGAGTCTTGAGCTCTAAAGCTCAAGAGGGTGATCTATAAATCAAATACGTAGCAGTAGACACCACTTCCCCCCCAAAATCATTTGGGTAATCTGGATCCATTTAACATGCACTCAACCTTTTCCCTAAGGGTCTTATTCATTCTCTCAGCAACTCAATTTTGCTGAGGCGTTTTCATAACCGTTCTATGTCTTCGAATCCCATTTAACTTGCAGAATTGATCAAGTTCCTTGTTAAAAATTTCTAAGCCATTATTAGTTCATAATACCTTAATTATCTTGCCCGTTTGAGTTTCCTCCAGCTTTTTCCACACCACTAATTTATTCAAAGCATCTGATTTATTTTTAAGCAAATAAACCCAAATCTTTCTAGAATAATTATCAATTAAAGACAGAAAGTAAAGATTACCTCCCTGCGTTGGTGTTCATGCTAGCCCCCAAATATCTGCATGAATGTAGTCAAGAATGCCCTTAGACTTGTGCACTCCGTTGTTGAAGCTAACCCGATGTTGTTTCCCAAGAACATAACATTCATAGAAATCAAGTTCTTCTACTTTGTCACCATTAAGTAGACCATCCTTGTTGAGAACTTGCAAGCCCTTTTCGCTTATAAGTCCCAAGCGAGTGTGCTAAAGGGCTGCCCTATCCATTTCAGCCATCAAGCTTGCTGCTTGATCATTGATCTCCGTGTCTCCGATCATCTCATAGAGACCATCTTTCATTGCTGCTTTGATCACTATCAAAGATCCCTTGGTTACCTTGATCTTTCCTCTCTCTGCTTTGTATGTGTACCCCATGGAATCTAGCTGCCCCAATGAGATCAAATTTTTTCTTAACTCCGAAAAATATCTCACATTCCTTAGCAGCCTAGTAACTCTATCAAACATCCTCAACTGGATGTTTCTCGTGCCCCTCACTTGGTAAGAAGTATCATTCCCCCGGAAAACCTTTCCATCATCGGTTTTCTTGAAATTCTTGAACCAATCCCTATGAGGACACATATGATGAGTGCACCCGGTATCCAAGATCCATTTCTGGCTGCCTTCTTGCCCCTTGCTCACATTTGAGCACACAACAAGAACATTATCATCTTACTGTTCTGCTTTGGAAACCGAAGCCTCTCCATTCTTGGTATGGCTTCTTCCCTCATACCTCATTATCTTCTTGCAATCTTTCTTGAAATGACCCTCCTTATAGCAGTAGAAACATCTCTTCCCTCCAAATCTCAGTTTAGAATGCGCTCTCCTATGGCTTTCTCCTCTACCTCTATCTCGGTAGTAGCCATATATGTTACTGTGTGCTCTCCCATGGCTTTCTCCTCTACCTTTGTCCCAATAGTAGCCATGTATGTTATTGTGAGCTCTCCCATAGCTTTTCCTCTATCTCTGTCCCGGTAGTAGCCATGTATGTTACTGTGTGCTCTCTCATAGTTTTCTTCTCTACCTCTGTCCCGGTAGTAGCTATGTATGTTACTGTGCGCTCTCCCATGGCTTTCTCCTCTACCTCTGTCCCGGTAGTAGCCATGTATGTTACTGTGTACTCTCCCATGGTTTTCTCCTCTACCTCTGTCCTGGTAGTAGCCATGTATATTACTGTCATACCGAGTTGCTGGCCTTCCTCTAATGAACAACCCTTCTCCACTTGACACACTCCTCATCTTGGCATCAAGATTATCTTACAACTCTTTATTAGGATCCATTTTAAAAGTAAAGATTCTTTTACAAAGATACCTCTTATTAGGGAGAGTCTTGGTAAGAAACAATTCATCTCATTTCTGACATGTGCAGAAAGATGGTGTTGTACTCCATCTTTTTCATCTCATTTCGCTGGACCTCTGTGATACTTGCTAGAAAAACATCTTATTCTCCAATCTCTAAGTCCACCTTTTGTTGCATAAGAACCATCTTAATCTTCCGATTCCAAAGGGCAAAGTCTTCATTTCCATCAAACTTCTCAACAATGAAGTTTGAACTCATCTTGCGGAGAAAATCCCAGATTTATGCTGCACCCACAATTGTTTTCCAACTTCTTCTAAATCTCAAGAACACAATCGAAGATTGATCTCAATACCGTTCTTGAATCACCCTCAAGAACATGATCAGATCTTGATCTCTACTCCGTTCTTGAAACACCTCAAGAACATGATCAAATAGTGATCTTTACTCCGTTCTTGAATCACCTCAAGAAGTTGACCTTTGATTCTTAGAGTCTTGCTCTGATAACCCCCTGTTCTTGCTCCGATACCCGCCAATCTTGGCTCTGATACCACTGTTGGGAAACCACCCTCAAGATGCCTAGGTGGTGATCTTCTAAACACCCAAGTCTAGAATGACTTGTAATGATCATAACAAAAATAGAAATCAAAGAAAAGAAAGAACACAAGCAATTTGTTATCGAGGTTCGACAATAGCCTACATCCCCATGAGTTCTTCTGAACTCTCTGTACTAAATTAATGAGTTCTTTACAGATACAACAACACCTCTTCAAGAATCTCTAGTTCTTGAAGAACGAAAGAAGAGAAAAAGAAAGTGATAAGGACTTGTGTTTCCCTGGAATTTTCCCCAAGAAAATTCCCTTACAAGGCCCTTGAATCCCAATCTATACTACTCTCTCTCTAAACAACCAGCCTCTTTTTTGTTTAGTATCTTTGCACTCTCACACAACCATGTGTTCTATTTCACACACACTCACATGTCATTCTCACCTCTCTTGTTGAGATGATCACTTGTATGTCACACTTCTCTTGTTAAGATTGAAACTAGGTGACACTTTATATAGTGCACCACTTCTTGAACCTATCTTGAAGACAATCTTAACCCTTAGATCTTGAGGACAAATCAATCATAGCCTTCTAATAATCCTAAGTGATCCTGTGCATTTTGTTCATGCCTTACACACCATTTGAGAGTGCTGGAAAAGTATGCCTGGTGCCTCGGCCCAGAACAGGGCTGTACTTCTCCAGGTTGACATCCATTCTAGGTGTCGCGGCATGGGGGAGGCTGAGCCGCAGTGCACACCTCCTGGGCCACGACGCACAGCTTGACCTGATGCTGAACTCTTCTCCCTTTTAATCATTAGACAAATACCAACAGTTTTACTTACCTAATGGAGAATAACCTAAACCGAATTTTTCTCCACTCATTCTTTGATAATCTAACACTTCATCTAACTTTTATTTTCCACTCATAAGTCTAGGTATAGTGTAACTCAACTCAATCACATTTTTTTTTTTCAAATTAAAATTTTTGTTCATCAAGAATTCTTGTGATGAGTTGTTAAGTTCTAAGGAAAGTTTTTTTTTTTTTTTTTTTTAACTTCCATCTCTTTAGAGATGGATGAAACTTCATTTTTGAGAGCAACATTCCTAGCATAAAATTTCTTTAATTCCTTATGCAATTTCTTTATCGCATAAATCATTTCATCATTACTATTATCAATATCATTGCTAGGGGAAGAATTAGTTGCCTTATCTTTATCATCAATTTCCATCAAGCAAAGGTTGACAATCTCACGGTAGTCAATCTCACTTTTTGAGATGTCCTCATCATCATCATCATTCTAAGTGGTAGCAACCAAGGCTTTCTTCTTGAAATTCTTGTATGGTTTCTTTATTGTAGGAAAATTCACCTTAATGTGCCCAGGTTTCTTGCAACCAAAGCACATAATAGGTTCCCTTTTGGTTGTGTTGCCCTTTGTGTAAGATTTCTTTCTTTTTTTCAAGAATTTGTGAAACCTCTATATCATGAGAGCCATCGCTCCCTCTTCCTCACTACTTTCATTTTCTTCTTCTTTTACCAATTGCTTGATTGAGGTAGCTTTGAAGGCAATGACTTTCTTCTTCTTTGACTCATCATCAATAACAATAACACAATTTATTACCTCTATTTCGTGTGTTAATAATGAGCCAAGAAATGTTTCGACATCAAGGTTGTCAAAGTCTTTGGCTTCTATAATAATCATCTTCTTTGATTCCCAATTTGGTGGTAAAGATCTAAGAATTTTTCTTTCCAACTCACAATCCTCAATATTCCTACCAAGAAGCTTTAAACCATTAATAATGTTAGTGAATCGAGAATACATTTCAGAAATGGTTTCGGTAGAAGACATTTTAAAAGCTTCATGTTCCGACACTAACATATAGTTTTTGTTTTTTTTTTTTTTAATTTCTTAACTTCACTAGTGCTTTCATATGTATCTTGAATTTTATCTCATATTTCCTTAGCCGAAACATATGCAGAAATTTTGTTGTATTCATTTACATCTAAAGTACAATGAAGCATACTTATAGCTTTACTATTTAAAGATAGCATTCTACAAAAATCATCATATTCTTGTTTGGTTTTAGGCAATAGAATTTATTCTTCTCCAAGTTTAATATTTTTCATGGGAGTTCTAGGTCCTTCTTCAATTATTCTCCATAAAGTATAATCTTGACCTTCTACAAATATTTTCATTTTATTTTTCCAATAATTATAGTTTTTTTTTCATTAAACGAAGGAGACCTAGTATAAGAATGACATTCAGTATACCTATTATTAGCCATAGGATCTACTTAACAATTTAAAGCCTATTAATGAAAACTAAACTTTGATACCAATTGTAAACCAATGTACAACCCAAGAGGGGGTGAATTGGGTTTTAAACTTTTTTTTTGCAAATAACAAGAAGTTTTAAACACTTATAAGATTAAGCAAGAACAACAAGAGATATATTATTAGAAATTTAAAAGAGTAAGGATAAGAAAGTGCAAACACAATTTATAGTGGTTCGACAATATCATAATCTTTTCGAACCTACATCCACTCTCTTCAAGGAGACTCCTTGAAGTATTCCACTAAGAATAACTAGCAACATCATAGGTGTTACACAAACCTTACAAGGTTATCTTCCAAGGATATTAATACACAAGTGTTTAACACCTAAATACTTCTAAGAGTTACACCAACTCTTTCTTTTTACAATAAATAGAATTGATTGAATATTGGTACAGGAGAGATTGTAATAAATGTTTTTACAAATTAAGAATATCTCTCTTTCAAGAACAAAACTTTAAAGATGGCTCAAGAGGGATTTTTGAAAGCTTTGAAAGCAATAAATGAGTTCTTGTAGAAATTAAGTGTTCTCAAGTTGTTAGATTTTCTCATTTAAGTTGGGTTTATATAGTCTTGCCTCCATATAGCCGTTACGCACAAGATGGGGCAGTTTGGAGCGTTAAATGCTCTAACCTACGCTATTTATTTTAAAAACTAGTTGTTAATTTCGAACATTCAGTTGACTGAATCAAGGCTTATTTTGCTTTAGGTCTTTCATTCAGTCGACCATATGAATCATTCAGTCAACTGGAGTAGAGAGTTGGAACTTTCTTTCTTTCATTCAGTCAACTGAGTGAACCATATAGTCGACTGGATCAAAGGTTAGAAAGTTTGAACTTTATTCAGTCGACTTTATCAAAAGGGCTAGACTTTTTGTCCTTCATTCAATCGACTGTATAAATCATTCAGTCAACTGAATCCCAAGATTAGTATTTTTTATTTTTATTTTCAAAGACTGATAATATTTAACACAAGTTTACATGTTTTTGTTAAAAACATTTTGAAAACATTTTGAGCCATAATTGAAGCTAGATAATTGAGAGAGGATTTACAATAGTATTATCTACCTAGGATCTTCTAATCTTGTTCTTCAGTCTCTTCACTTGAGGTGTATGCGTTTTTGAATAAAAATCTTAAATACTTAAACACTTAGATAAATATGGTTAGATCAACTTAAACAAGTTTTGTTATCATTAAAATCAAGTTAGGGGTCAACAGTGAGAATTTTTTATCTTCACCAAAAATGTGCACATTTTTACAAGGAGTATTCATCCTTGCTATGGCCTTGTTTGGTTGGATAAGTGAAAATTATTAGATATCTGATTCGTTACAATTTTGATTATAATCAAGTTGATTGATTTCTTACTATTTGGTTGCAAACTGTCTGGCCTGAAATCAAAATTGTCTTGTACTATTATCTACGTTTGGTAACAACAACTGATTGATGATAATTTTTTAATAGTTAGATTTTAATTTTAAATAAGATCATTATAAATAATTTTTAACTTTAATTTAATAGTATGATTAATGTTGATAAACTTTCTCTTAAATATAAATGATGATTTGAATTCTTTATTGTAGAATTTAAAAAATATATAATAATAATAATAATAATAATAATAATAATAATAACAACAATAATAACAACAATAATAATAATAATAATTCATACTATGTTTAGCAAAGGCAATAAAAAGTCAAATTTTCCTCTAACTTGAATTACCAACAACCAAATAAGGTCCTTGTTTTATAATATTTCGTAAAAGTGAGAAAAAACTTGTTTTTACGTCTCATGCAAATTACCAACAACTAAATATGGTGCTTTTCTTTTCTCAACCCAAAATTTATGCTAGTTTTTTCTTCTCATTTTTACTCTACTTCTCATCTTCCCACGCCTTCTCTTTCTCCATTTTCTTTTTTCTTTTTATTCTTCTCCTTCTTTTCCCACGCCTTCTTCTTTTTCCTTGCTATCCGCTGTCACGTGCAGCGACAGATTTGTAGATCTGTTCCTGCACACAGTGGCAGATCTGCTTCCCAACTTCTCCGAATGATTTTCTCTCTCTCTCTCTCTCTCTCTCTCTCATGTTTTCCGTCTCTTTTGCCCCTTCAAACATCCAAAACCTCCACCAAATGCCTCCACAGCAGTCCATTTGAGAACCAGTGACTAGATAATTAGAGATAGATTGGACACTGAGAAAATAATTGTAGTCATGGTGAAATTTCAAACCTCAAAAAATATGACAAATCATATCTTGATTGATGCACAATTTAATAAAGAAAAAAATGTAAGAAGAACAAAATCAATAGAAAAACCTCAAGAACGAGAAATTAGATTGAATTTTAAAAAGAAAAAGAAAGTTTAGATGTTAAGCGAAGAGAGAGAATGAATGTTTTTGTATAAGACTAAAAAATTGGACTAATGGGAGGGAATAAGTGAAAAAAATAGATTGGTGATTATTTGCATTTTAAGTCACAAGCCTGAGTTATATAAGACACAAGCCTGTTTGATTAGACTCATTTTGACAAACATCATTTCTGAAATAAGTATGTTTATTTTGCACTTTAAGCTCAATAAGCAAGTATGAGTAGTCCAACCAAACATGGGCTTATAATGTGACTCGCAAATGGCTTAAACGGGGATCACAATTTTCCCTCACCATAGACCTCTTTGGCAAGAAAATATTTGGTCCTTCTCTAAATTTCTTTGCTAAAACTTTGATTTCTTATAGCAATAATTAGTCGTCATGTTTATGCAATGTATGACCAATATAAATTTATAGATAATTTATTGAATAATAAACCTTAAAATATTCATAAAATAAATTTAATTAATATTGTCAAGAATTTTTTGTTTGATTAATTTCTAAATATATAAAATAATTATTTATCATTAATAACATTTTATTTATTTAATATAACATGAACATACAAATGCAAATCTGAAATTAAAGGATTTTAAAATTTAAAATTTAAAATATTAAATTAAATATTAATATATTAACTTTAAATTCGTGTTTCAAAATTAAAAAAAAATGAATCAAGTAAATAATTTTTATTACTTTTTTATCTACTCAACATAACGTATCAATAAAAAATGTAAATATATAAATAAAAAATTGAAATTTAAGGATGTGTGATAAAATATGAAATTAAGAAACAAGTAAAAACACAAAATATTGTGCCATTAAAATTCAATATAATAACTAGTTATTCTATAAGAAGTTTATTAACTCGTATTTGATTTTAATAATGACAAAATACTACTTAAATTACACTAACATTTTTATCTAAGTGTTTAAGCGGTAAAAACATTCAATTCAGAAACAAGATGCAAGAACTCAACACATTCAGACACCAAAAGAAGACAGAAGATCTAGAATAGACACTAAGGTAATTGAATCATTATATAAATCTCTAAATTCAATTATTTAGCTTGATATATGGCTCAATTTACAAAAGACTTTGACAAAACTAAAATACAAAAAGTTTCTAAGTAAAAAAACTGTTTTGAAACATGAAAACTGGGTACTATACCAGTCGACTGGGTCTATATACCAGTCGACTGAGAAATGGAACAGTAAGTTCCCAGTCGACTGGTACTAAGGACCCAGTCGACTGGTAACTTCACCTAGTCGACTGGTCCTATGACCCAGTCGACTGGTACTCTCCCTAAGCTTAAAAGTGAAGATTTTTCACATGACCCAGTCGATTGATCCTATGACCCAGTCGACTGGTACTCTCCCTAAGCCTAAAAGTCAAGATTTTTCACTTGACCCAGTCGACTGGTAATTCGAAAATATGACCGTTTGAGACGCGAGATTTGAGCATTTAATGCCCCAAACCTACCAAGTCAGTGTCAAATGACCATATTGATTCAAGGCTATATAAATACACTTCAATGAGTATTTAAACAAGGAAGATAGTGCATTCAATTCATCACATAGCTCATTAATTCTCAAAATCTTTCAAAAATTCATTGTGAGCCATTCTTCAAGCTTGTTCTTGAAAGAGAGATATTATTCATTCGTAAAAGCATTCATTGCTATCTCTCTACGATTTACTTTACAGTTTATACAATTTATTGTAAAGGGAAATAGTTGATGTAACTCTTAGAGTATTTAGGATTAAACATTTCGGATGTAACTTCCGTGAGGAAGAGATTATTGTAAGGTTTATGCAACACCGTGAAGTTACTCGACTAACGATTAGTGGATTACTTCAAGGAGGTTCCTTGAAGAGAGTGGATGTAGGGTCATAGAGATTTGATATTGCCGAACCACTATAAACAAAGTTTGCATTTTCTCTTCCTTAACTCTTTTATTTACAATCATATTATTTGATTGTGTGAATTGCTTATCAAACTGTTTTAAAAACTAGCAAGTTAATTAGAAAAAAGTTTTTAAAACCCAATTCACCCCCTCTTGGGTTTGAACCTCGGTTTACAAAGTTGAAATTTAATTTAATAGGAAAATCAAAAGAGTTGGATGTGATCAAGTCAATGAATATAATCCAACTGGTTTTGATGATTTTATTCAATATCTTGGAATTATTCCTAAAATTGCACTCCCTTGTAGATAGGCTTCTAATGTATGGAATACTACTTGAGCATAAAATAGATCTTCAATAAATTTTAAAGTGAATATCATTATGTTTGTAAGTTTGGGTGCACCATCCAACTTTTGGAGTGATTTAACTACTTACTATATGTTGAGTAGAATGTGTCACAAAAGAAAACTTTAGTCTCTCAATTTGAGTTGTGAAAAGGGTGATGTAATTGTCAAAGAAAAAATTGTTAAGGCCAAAGTAATTTTTTTAATTAACGATATTACCTTTGTATTTAGTTAAACAAAAGACAAAAAATTAATATGAAAATCTCCTCATATATTCTCTTTCTTTTTTATTAATGCTACCCCATTACTTGTTTAAAACTATCCCAATAAAAGAATCACAACATACAATCCTTTTGATGCATACAGTGAAAGTCTAACACACTATATTATTCTTGTAGAGATGATCTTATTGTAGTTTCATTAATATGAAAGATTCTCACCCAAAACTAAATTACTAATGTTGTATTTTCTCTGCACGTTTCAAAAACCCCAAATACATAACAACTATTTGTTCTAAGGTTTTGGTGAATCATCTTAAGAGAGTTCTTCCATATATCATTTTGGAGAATCATAGTGCATTTGTGCCAAGTAGGCTTATAACAGATAGTGTCCTTGTGGCTTTTGAGTTCATGCACTATTTAAAATGTAAGAAAAAAGGGTAAAGTGAGGTCCATGGCCTTAAAACTTGACATGATTAAGGTGTACGATAGGGTTGAATAGGGTTTTCTTTAGGCTTTAATGGCAAAAATAGGACTTGCAAATCGATGAATTCAGTCAATAATGCAATGTGTGTCGTTTTTTACATGCTTTGTCCTCATTAATGGGGAGAAACGAACGTCCATTGTGCCTTCAATGGGTCTTATGTAGGGGGACCCCTTGTATCCTTATTTATTTTTGTTGTGTGCTAAAGGCTTTTTGGCTCTCTTAAAAGCCGCTGAGAATTAGTCGAGATGGTCCCCGAGTCTCTCATATGTTCTTTGTAGATGATAGTCTATTATTATTGAGAGCTACCACAAAGAGTGTATGAAAATGTGTCAAGGCATAGCTTAATGTGGAGAAATCATTTGTTTTCTTTAGTCCTAATGTTCTGTGTGCTGACCGTTTATTAATATAAAACATTTTGGCTATTCAAGGCTCTCAGCCTCACGATAAGTATTTTGGCCTCCTAGTCATGATTGGTGACTCCAAAAAGAAAATTTTCCAGTCTCTTAATGAGTGAGTGTGGAAAAAGGTGAATGGGTGGAATAAGAAATCTCTAACAAAGGCCGGGGGGGAATTTTAATCACAGTTGTGGTGCAAGCTATCTCAACCTATGAGATGAGTTGTTTCAAGCTCCCTCAGTCAATTTGTGATGAGATTTCATCTATTTTCCATAATTTCTAGTGGGGTAGAAAAAGGAAGCAGAGGAAGGTGCCTTAGGTTAGTTGACGATATCTTGTTTGCCTAAGAAAAAAAGGGGGTTGGGTTTTCGTGATTCCTATTTTTTTTCTTTCAATTTGGTCATGCTAGGCAAGCAAGTATGGAGATTGTTATATAACAATGATTCTCTGATTATAGAGTTATTAAAGCTAGGTATTATCCTAATTCTTCTTTATTGGATGCCTAGTTTGGCCATAATCCCTCGTTTACTTGGCACAATTTATGGGGAAAGGGGGGCAAGAGAGTGGTGGAAAAGGGTCTAGATGAAGGGTGGGTTATGGATCGATAGTTTCTATTTGGAATGATAAGTGGTTACCTACTCCTACAACTTTTAAGGTAATCTCACCTCCTAGTTCTTTGCACCTAGATAGCAAAGTAAGTAATCTTATTGATCCATTTACCAGGTCTTGGAATAGAGCTTTAGTGAAAGAATTGTTTCTCCCTCATGAAGCATAATTGATTCTAAATTTTTTTGCTTCTAGTTGGCCCGATGTTTTAAATCAATTCTACTCATTATTCAGTGAAGATTGTTGATGAGTGAAGATTGTTGATGAGTGAAGTTACCGCGAGTTGAGTGAAGTTACCAGGAGTTGAGTGGTGAGGCTACCTCATCTGCTGGTGCTTTAATTATGGGGTAGGATTTCATGTGGAAGTTTGAGGTGCCTAATCATATTAAACATTTTATATGTTGCTTGGGTCGTAATAGTCTCCCTACAATGGATAAGTTATGGCATCGTAAGATTGCGGCTGAGACTTATTGTTCGTTGTGTGGGAATGACACAAAATTAGTGATTCATAGTTTCCTCTTCTGTGAGTATGTTCAAGAAGTTTGGCAAACTTCACCTTGGGTGAGTCTCATTACCACTTTGAGATCTCTCTCTCTGTTTGTTTTTTCTACTTGATTGGTCTGAATGAGAGGATTCTTAAGACGATCCTTTCCTCGTTACTTTATTTTGGATGATATAGCACAATCGTATTGCTATTATCTATAGTGATCGCCTCATAAGTGTTGCGACTATTGTGGATCAAACTAAATGTTACCATGTGAATATCTTAGAGGTAATTCCAAAAAAGGTCTGCATAGGATCTCATCCCCCTTTGGCTACTTAGACTTGCCTTCCACTCGGTTTGTCAAGCTTAATGTCGATGGGGCAGGTTTTCGAGGACAAGAGTAAATGCGTATTGGTGCGGTAATTCGAGATTGTGGTGGTCAAGTGTTGGTGTCTTCCTTCAGTAGGTGGGTCAGATTACTTGAGGTATCTATGATAGAGGCAATGGCTATTGTAGAAGGTTTGGGATTGACCTTGATGTTTGGTTTCACCCATGTTTGGTTGGAGTATGATTTCAACATTGTCGTGTCCGCTCTAATTTCAACTTTTACTTGTTTAACAAGTTTTGGCTCTTTGATTGATGAGGCAAAATACCTTTTGTCTCAATTCTCAATAGTTAAATGTTCTCATGCTAATAGGCATGCTAATTCGGTTGCACATGAGGTAGCTAGATTTAAGCGTTCTGTTACTAATTATTGTATTTGGACAAAGGAGACCCAAAAGTTATGTAAATCCTTTTATCTCGAAGGATATTTTCTCTTTTTAATGAAGTTAATGAATTTTATCAAAAAATATTTGTTTTTGTTGTTGTGATTTGGATCTCCTCAATCCAATTGCTATCAACTCTATCATCTTTCTTGCTTTTTTCTACCCTCTTATCTTTCATCATTTTCTCTGTTTTAATTTCACCTACACTTGAAATAGTAACTGATTTGAGATTGAACGAACCAAAGTATATATGCAACACTCTCTAACATAATTAATTGGCAAAAGCCACGAAATTGAAGATCGAAGTAGTTCACCTTGCACGATTTGATTGAATATGGATATCAAATCCGAAAGAGAGGTTAAACAAGTCACATAGCCACCAAAACAAAAATTTAAGATGATTTTGCAATCACATCTTTCATACACATCATCCACACGGTACATGCATACACACCTCATTTTCAATCTCTCATTGTTTTAATCCAAACACCTCATAAAAAAATATCTAGAGGCATCTAAAAAGAATATCTTACATATATTTGTACAAAAAAAAAAAATATTATGTGAATACTATAAAGGAGAGTCTAGAATATGCTTGCTTACAAATGGGCTTATGTGTATGTTCAATTTAGCCATATATAAGTATCCTTTGAGGGCTTGTTTGGTTGGTGAGACTAAGGTAAGATTGGACTATTTTAATCCCACATGAATAGTTATCCCTCTTTTGGTTGGAAGGATTTACTATTCATGTAGGATTAAAGTGAGATAAAATTAGTTCTAATCTCATCCTTTTATCTCCAACCCCCATGGGATAGAATCTATCTCACTTATGTAGGATTAAATTGTTTCTTTTTGCCATTTTTATCGATCAACAATAATAAATATTATAATAATTATAATATTATTAAAAATATTTTTTTCTTATAATAATATTAATAATAATTATAATAAAAATAATAATAATGGTAATTATTATTAATATAATAATAAAAAATTATACTAAAAAGTATTATTATAATGATAATAAATAATAATAATAATGAATTAATAATAATGATAATAATTATTATTATCTTAATTATAATGATATTATTTTATAATTATAATAATATTATAATGATAGTGATAATAATTATATTAATGATAATAATAATATTAATAATTATTATGATAATAATAATGATGTTTATAATTCCGATAATAATAATTGTTATTATTATTATTATGATTATTAATTATAATAATTAATATTCTTGTAATTATAATTATAAAAATAATAATTTAATAATAACCATTATTTATTATTTATTATTATTATTATAGTAATAATTAAATTTTAGGTTTTTTGAAGAAATTAAATATTGTTAAGACTGATGAATAGTACTAGGGTATTTTAGTACTTGGACTTTTTACCCCACTTTATTTTCAATCCACCAATCTCATGAACTAAATATAGGATTAAGTTATTACCATTGTTTTGAAAAATGGGTTCGGGGCGCGCCCAGGGGCAATATCGGGCAAAAAAGTCCAGAGGCGTGAAACTTGGGGCATAAGTACTCCTGGGCGTTCGCTTTTCCGGTCCGGGCGTTCGCCCTATTTTTTTTTTTGCTCTTGCAACTCAAAACATTCATTTATCCCAAAACGATTGATAAATCAACCCTTCTTAAGTCTTCTTCCTTGCTACTCGAACCCATGATCTAAAGTGTCATAGACCTTACTATTGAGCTAGTACTCTTGGTGTGATATTATTACACTTCATAAATATATAATACATGTTATCTAGTTTAATAATAATTACAAACTATTTAATTAATCACTTACAAATTGCAACAATATAGAAATATAAACTCCATATAATTTATATATAAATATATATTAATATTTATAAGATTATAATTATCAGACTATAGAGAGTTATTAAAGTATAAAACTTTGATAAAAATTAATTAATTAATTAAAAATTAAATTATTTTTATTTTACTATTTTAATTAATTAATATTATTTAATTAAAATTTCAAAATGCCCCAAAATATTCAAAAGACTTACTCGGATTTTCAACCTTTTAGGTCAGAATTTTAAATTTTCAACATTTTGATTGGACGTCATCACAAATGGAACCACTATGTTGAAGGACCATAGTATAAATTGATGGATACATATGCAACAAACGATAGAGTACGTCTAATATTATATGTGATTAAAATTTTCATCAAATTTTTTTATATTTGTGTAAAAATATTTTGATAAATATTCATTCATAGGTCTTAAGTTAGTAAAGTTTATTGATAATTAATTTATTTATATTATTTCAATTTTTTAATATTTTTATAATTTAATTAATATTATTTTATTCAAAACGCTGTAACATTTCAAAAGGCTTACGCTCCAACGCCTCGGGGCTTACGCCTCGCCTCATTGAGGCAAAAGACCTCGCCCAACGCCCTTACCTCTGAAAACACTGGTTATTACTGCTTTAATCCCTCTTTATTCTATCTCATGTTAATCTTAATTTTATCTCATTATAATTCTGTTCGTGAACCAAATGGGTCCGGAAGAAATGAGCTGCATATTTTAGACCAAAATCCTTTGGGTTCTATCTTTAACTTCTGATGCATGAGTGTTTGGGCAAACCATTCAACTTCAAGCATTTAAGTATTCAATTGTTGGGCTCATTTACTTAAGTCCAACTAACTGTTTGGGTTCGTTGCATTCTGAATTTTACCCTCATCGCTTAAAGGTCCTGTGGGCATCATGTTTTGAACTAACACCTTTACTGAGTTGAATTTTGAATGTAGCACGCCCAACACGGGCCTGATCGGGGGCACTAAAGTATTATCTCTCTTACCTTTTTCGTGCTTCTGTGGATATATTAAGGAGCATGTTTGAAATGGTTCACTAAATTGGCTAGGATTTTCCTGTTGTTAAATGACATACTGGAATCAACTACCTGTTTGGAAAAACAAACAAAAAAGAAATGAGATGAAATGATCCTATGCCTATGCTTACGTGCTTGGACGTTTCATTTTCAAAGATTAACTAACTAGGCATGGATTACAGGGGCAGGTATCCAAAGAGAGAGAAGCTCCTCCTTCTCTCTAGAAATCTCCTAAAAGTATCATCGATTCAATCACATCTTGTTCTCTATTCCGGCCTAACGGGTGGCCGTTAGGCCATCCATGGCTGTAGTCGCAAACAGTGTGCACTCGATTTTGCTCCTCCTCCACTTCTGTTTTCAGTTCCTCAATTCACCTCCACCACACCTTTCCGTCGATGGCTGTAAATCACCAAAACAGCCATCAAAACACATCATCACACACTTCTTTTTCTACCCTTTCTTCTATCGCAAACTCCTCACAAGCTGCCCAACCTTTAACCCCAGCCGTTTTCTTCCAATCCTATGCTAATGTAGTTAACGGGTTACCTTCACCTATTGTTACTTCGCAACCTGTTCGACAAAATGCATTTATCGTTCAAAGGAAAGTAGCTCTACGCAAGGCTCTTCCCGAGCTAAGTCTTTCATCAAAGCCTTTTAAAGTGAACGGCGAGCCATCGTTTACTATATCTCCTATGGAGCACCATTTACATTTGCGGTGGTTATGAAGTTCTATTCGGGGTTACCACCTATGAACCCTATCCATGAGCACATTCTCTCTTGGAACTTAAAGAATGACCCTGTGGTTGGAGTGTTAGATGCTCGGCATCTCCTAGTTCGATTGGAGTCTCATGAGGACTTGATTGCAGCGTGGTCTTTTGGTAGTAGGAAGATTGAAAATACTCTATATCGGTTGTTCAAATGGACTCCCAAATTCAGTACCAAAAGGGAGACCTCGGCAGCAGCAATTTGGGAGAGGTTACCAGGTCTTCCTCTTCCCTATTTTCACATTTCAATTCTAAAAGGCATTGCTAACTCATTTCCGAGATACCTGAAAGTAGATGATAAGACAGCCACTCTTGAGAGGTCTAGTAGCGCTTGGATTTGTGTAGAAAGGGACTTAACTCAGCCACAGCCTAATAGAGTATGGGTTGGGACCACTAGAGATGATGGGTTTTGGCAAAAATTGATCTTCGAAGGGAACCTAGACTACTGCTCTATGTGCTTGTTACAAGGTCATAGTGACCTGAATTGTAGAAAATTAATTGGGAGAAAAGCTTGGGGTCAAGTAGATCAGCAGGTGTTTGATGAAAATGCTGACTTGAATTCAAAACCAAGTAGAAGAAGAGCTATGGGCAAGAGAGAGCAGCAGGTGTTTGAAGAAAATCACGAGGATCATGAGGTGATTAAGGTCCGGGCTCTTCATCTATAGGAGGGACAAATTCAGCTGTTTGTATGGTGGATCATATTCCTGTTTGCAGCTCCTCAATTGACTCATAAGGATCAAGACAATATCCAGCAAACTCTGGTTCCTGAAGTTGCTTTACTTCAAGCTGGTTTGATCTCCAAACCTGATAATACTGCTTTGCAAAATATCAATAGCTCTGGCCAGCTTCAAAAGGGATCTCACACGGTCTTTGCTTTAGATAATGGTGTAGATGAAGCACTGCACACTGGTTCAGATATAGATTGTTTGAAAGCGCTGCCTCAAAATAATTCGGTTCAGTGTGTAGCTTATCATACCGAGTCAGATAGTTCTCATTACCAAGCTGATCATTCAGATTCTCCTATCACAAGAGTCAAGAATTACACTCCCATAAATCTTATTGATTCAGCCATAATTAAAGCCTTACCTACTGCCTTGGAAGAGCAGGACCAAACGGATCAAAATCTAGTTATTCATAAGCCTCTATCTGAGATCGGCCAACATTTGTCTGATTTGGATTTGGGCTTAGATTACCCTGCTGATCAGTCCGACGCCTTGGTATTGTCATCAGATTACTCTCTTCCCCAACACTCAGCAAGTTTGGTTTTAAGGAACTCCATGAAGGTTAAATCCTTTCTAAAGTCTTAATTGAAATCATGTCCACATCATTCCATCTTGAAAATTTTGAAATGTGTGGATGATACACTACAAGATAAAAGGTCATAGCCGGCGTTTTTTTTTTGCATATTTTGGCGCTTTAAAGTGCTGCAATATGCAATAAGCGCCGGTATGTGTGGTGTTGAAGCGCAAATACCGGCGCTTAAAGAAAGCGCCGCAATATGCATATTTTTTCGGCACTTCTAAGCGCCGTAATATACCGGTGCTTAGAAGCGCCGTAATATACCGGTGCTTAGAATCGCCGTTATATACCGGCCCTTTTAAGCGTCGAAATATACCGGCATTTAGCAGCGCCGCTATATTGCGGACATGTTATGCATATTGCAGCACTTTAAGCGCCGCTAAAAATGGTTTTAACTGTGTTTTTACATTATTTCCATATATCGTTGCATTTGACAGTTTTGGAGTTTTATTCACAGTGCATACATACATCAAGGATTTTAAGACTTTTATTAGATCCAAGATGTCACATTGCGTTACTTAATTTACTAGTAAAAGATATTCCTAGAATATAATTTGCTGCAGCCTACACACTATAAGAGCCCAAGGTAGAGATTAGAGAAGTTACACTGCTTTTGCTTCATCTGCTATTGTGGTTCATGATGCAGTAGTTAAAAGAAAATATTCAAGACTGCACGCTTCAACAAAATTCACTTTCAACAAATCATAATCTTGTGCATTTCAGCATTTACAAGGAGAGTTCTAGCAAAATAACTGCAAACTACTAAACCAAAATGGAGAGAAAACAAGAACGCTTCATTAACCCAAAAAACATGCCTCATAAACCATATTATTAGCTAAGCTAGGCTCTTCTTCGGGATACTAGTACCTATTATATAACCAAAGAGAATCAGCTTCAACAGCTTCATCATCATGGTTACGATGCCAAGTATTAATAGGCATGCGTTTGGTTTTTTATCTCAAGAATTGCATGCCCAAAGCTCGCTTCTCGGTATGCTGAGTAACTGGGTTGTGGATCAGTAAAACTGCATAAGCAAAGATTGACTTGGTAAGTAATCAAATCATTGGTAGAGGAAGGGGATTCTACCAAGAACAATAACTCTGTACAAATCCATATTGGTACAAACACAGAATGAGGAGCTTTAAAATGTCAGTAGCAAGAACTTAATACATTAATCATTATTGTTCTTTAAAATGTCTCCTTTTATGGTTAAACCATTAATATAATTTACCAGCTGAGATAAAAACAGTGTTGGTGTAAAATGTATATCCACTTGGCCCTCCCAATTGTGGCAGTGCTATCAACACAACTCCGACCTATATCAATTTCCAGATAAAATAATGAATCAAAGGAAGAAATGCAAAGATAAAAGAACAAAAACATTTGATAAAGTTGTAAAGACTCACCAGGAGTGAATAGGCATACTTCCACTGAAACAGATCTAGAACTCCACCTGTAAAGAGACTTTCTTTATATTCCTGTTGATCAATAGATGCCAATTTCATCACTCTTGTATGTCATGTCTATGGCCTCCATGCCCAAAAATTAGAGAAATTTTTACAATTTCTTTAAAAGGTATTTTACAATTTCATTAAAAGGCTTTGTTTCAGAGTTTTTTTTTTAAATAAAGGGAGAGAATTTGGAGGGGTACACTAATCTCTTCAAATCCCCTCAAACCCCTTTTTAATCAATTCCTTCAAATTGAAGGAATATGGATGGACAGGGTACGATTCAAACAAAGAGAGGTGAACTTGCATTTCCTCTCCGCTCTATTATATAAAACATCCAAACAAAGGGAAGGAATAATCATCCAAATCCTCTCCTTTCTACTCTTCTTTCCATCCGTACCCTCTCATTTCCTCTCCCTTCAAACATCCATTCTAGACTTAAGTAAAGAAAAATGATCACTCTTCTATGAAGAATCAAGTTAACAGTTTTACTAAAATCTTAGTTGCTTCCTCAGAAATATCAGCATTCTCTCCTTGAAGGCGCTGTAGAGCAGCTTCCAACTCTTTTTCTAGGCCAGTCATCCCCTGCAGACAGTTGCAATTGAGCAATATTCCTTCCCATTCTGGTACCATAATAATGATGAAACAAAACAAGCTACCCAAAAAATGTACTGTATCATTAAAATTCATTTTATAAAAGTTAATGTTTTTTTACTCAATTAAACTGACTCACCCAGCATCTAGGAGACTCCAGAATGAAGAAGAGAAGAGGGAGTTGTATTAGGCCCATAGTTCCTGTGGTGTGAATAGTTCCATAAGCACGGTCAACAGATAATTTTGGAAGTGATCAGAAGCTACCTACCAGAGCCTATCAGAGCCAAGCTGCGCCAATTCATGGTAGAACCAATGATATATATGATTGATAAGCGGATAACTGTTATCATATGATATATATATATGATTGATTTCTGATCCCAAAAAAGGAAAATTTACCTGAGCTAGTGATGAAAATCGTCCCGTAAGATTACTCGGCGTAATCTCTGCTACATAAACAGGTACCTGTGCAGAAATGAAATAATACCATTATCGATCACATTCATAGATACATCAAATTTTGAAGTGCAAGCTTGCAGTAATTACCAAATAAGAACCAATTCCAAGCGCGAATCCCTGTGGCAGTTTTCCAAGGTCAAGTAGCCAAGCATCCTTTCAAGACAATAAACAATTAATAGGAATAATTGAAAGAAAAAAATGACAAAATGTTATTAGAGTATTAGTAAATATAACCAAAATAACTGCAAACTACTGAACCAAAATGGAAAGAAAACAAGAACGCTTCATTAGCCCAAAAAACATGCCTCCTAAACCATATTATTAGCTAAGCTAGGCTCTTCTTCAGGATACCAGTACCTATTATATAACCAAAGAGAATCAGCTTCAACAGCTTCATTATCATGGTTACGATGCCAAGTATAATAAGCATGAGTTCGGTTTTTTTATCTCAAGAATTGCATGCCCAAAGCTCGCTTCTCCGTATGCTGAGTAACTGGGTTGTGGATCAGTAAAACTGCATAAGCAAAGATTGACTTGGTAAGTAATCAAATCATTGGGAGAGGAAGGGGATTCTAGCAAGAGGGCATGAAGGAGGTTGACTCACCAATCAGCAATCCCATCACCAATTGTTATGTAAACTGGAGCAAAAGGATCCTTAACTGGAGTGCTCAATCCATCTGTTATGTTGTACCTTACATTTGAAATCCGATATTGCAGGGCATGAATTACAAAGGAAATTAAAGAAGAAACAAAACAGAAAATTTGAAGTACCGAGTAAATTAAAAGAATGATGCAGCATGAACGTGGCCAGCCAAAACCATGTTGACTTTGTTTTGAACGAACCAGGATTCAAACATCACTCTCATACTTTCTCCTTCCATGTAATGGTAGTTGTTGTACCAAGGAGAGTGGAGAAGGATAATCAGCCATGGAGTTTCAGATCTGTTCAGAAAAACAAAAAAAGTTCCAGAAACCCTAATATTCAAATCTTGACTTTTATTCACCATAAAAATCACCAATTTCCATATATCGTTTCAAATTAACAAGCAAATCTCATAGAGTTCGACAAAACCCTACAGATTTGGACTTCAAGTCTTCAAGTTTCAGGTCCAAGACAGAGGAAAAAACAAGAACAAACAAGCAAACAAAAAAACTTTCAATCTCTAACAAAGATTCTTTAACAAACCGGAACTTTACATATTCGTGGCGTAGTCGGTATAGGATTCTTCACAAACCGTAGAGTCTGTACACTACCAGAGAGCAAAGCGCGAGCCATGGAGAGAAGCAGAGAAATACACGAGCTTGAATCTTCCATTGCCATCTCCATTTCTTGCAAAATACTGAAAAATTAGATGGCTGGGGTGAACCGTATCGATGATGATGGCTATGTAACCCGATCTGTAAGGGAGCAGGGAAAAAATTTGGGGGAAAAGGCGCGGTGGAGCAAAGAGCGACAAAAAAATTTTTGGGGAAAAAATATCGCGGCAAAGTTATATGTGTAATTTTTTGCATATGACGGTGCTTTAAAGTGCCGAAAAATACCGGCACTTTAAAGCACCGGAATATGCTCGAAACCCATTTCATATTCTGACACTTTGAAGTGCTGGTATATGCAGAGGAGCATATTTCGGCGCTTTAAAGTGTCGGAATATGCTCGAAACCCATTTCATATTCCGACACTTTGAAGCGCTGGTATATGTAGAGGAGCATATTCCGGCGCTTTAAAGCACCGGAATATGCTCGAAACCCATTTCATATTCTGGTGCTTCAAAGCGTCGGAATATGCAGAGGAGCATAAGCGTCGGAATATGCAGAGGAGCATATTCTGGCTCTTTTAAGCGCGGCTATATTACGGTGCTTCTTAAGATTCATATATAACGACGCTTTGAAACGCCGTTATATGTTCTTTGTATATTGCAACGCTTCAAAGAAGCGCCACAAAAGAAGCGCAGGCGGTTATTATATTGCGGCGTTTTTATGAAGCGTCGAAAATAAAGCACCAGCAAATGTCAATTATCTTGTAGTGATAGTGCTTATCCCGGTTGTCTCGTCTGCTAGGGTTTATTTAGATCTTCTTCATCCAATATTTTGATGGATGTTGAATTTCAACAAAAGTATGAATGAGACAATTTTATGAAGCTCGTGGAGGACTGAAAAAGTTAATTTCAAAGAAAAAACCGAAAAAAAGAAAGAAAGAAAAAGCATTGAATGTTGTTTTTCCTTCTAATAAGTTGTTTCAGAGGGTTTAATAAAAAAAATGGGTGTTTCATTTTCTCTTTATCATTTATGTAAATAAATTAGGATAAGAAACGCGTGACACATCAATTTGAGATTTTATTTTCAAAAGAATAAATACACAATGGTAATGTTAAGGACGGGCGTCGTGGAGGTGCTTCCCTTCTCCACACGTAATAAGCTTCCCGAATCCGTTCGTAGATACCTATCGATTTAATTAATATTAATTTAAAAAATTAAGATTAATATATCGATATATTCAAAAGATCCAAAATTGATTTTTGTTTCTAAAAATCTTAAAATTATCATTTTTTGCCTAGGGTCAGAGTATCGATGTGTGTATATATCAAAGTTTTAAAAAACGAAGTCTGGGCGCGCCCCGGGCGCGCCCAGGGCCGAAACGGGGCTAAAAAGCCCCGAGGCGTGAAAGTTGGGGCGAAAGTGTCGTTGGGCGTGCGTTTTTCGGGTCGGGGCGTTCGCCCAGACCCGGGGCGTACGCCTTTTACGCCCCGGGCGTCTGGGCGGGCGCCCAATGCAACATAAAAAAATCAGACCTTCTATATATAATATATATATTTGTTAGTCATAAATCAACTAAAACTTACTAATGGTCTAATGGTAGAATCATACTTAGCCATGTTTCTGACCTGGGTTCGAGCCTTGGCCATGCGAGAAGTTCATGTTTTGCCTTTTTTTTTTTTTTTTTTTTTTCCCTCCCCTCCTTTCCGCTGCTGCCTTTTGAATTCTTCTTTTTTTTTTTCGTTTTTTTTTCTTTTTTTTCCCTTCTTTCAGCTGTTGCCGCCTTCTTCTTCTTCTTGTTTGTTTGTTTTTTTTTGTTTTTTGTTTTTTTTTTGTCTCCTTTGTTTCTACTTTCCACTGTTTCTTTTATTTTTTTTATCTTTTATTTTCACCGAGTAAATTCATTAAATATACTTCATATTATATATTATATATTTTATTAATATCATTTTATAACATCATTAGGATTACATTATCTATGCTATCTAATTTGTTACTTTTAATAGATTTATATATATTGAATTTGTTATATCAATATAAATGTGTAAACACTAATCAATAAACATTTGACATTTACTATTGTGTTATTTTTATACTTGTTGGAATTTGGAGCGTGTTTGTATCTTGTGATGAATAGATTGGTTAATTTGAAAATTAGAATTTGGTTTTTGGAGTGTGATTTATGATTTATTGATGAAAGATGAGATGTATGTAAATTTGTTATATTATTGTAAGTGTGTAAATAACAACCACTTAACATTGTGTTTGTGATGTTAACGTGTGTTTCTGAAATATTTTGATAAATATTCATTTATAAGTCTTAAGTTAGTAAACTTTATTGATAATTAATTAATTTTTATTATTTTTATTATTTTTATTATTTAATATTTTTATAATTTAATTAATATTATTTTATTCAAAACGCCCCATCGTTTCAAAAGACTTACGCCCCAACGCCTCGGGGCTTACGCCTCGCCTCATTGAGGCAAAACGCCTCGCCCAACGCCCTCGCCTCTGAAAACACTGGTATATATCTCCCTATGACAATATCATTGAGGATTCCAAAGTTTTAGGTTATTCATTTCAAGTTTGTAGCTTCGATCATGTTGTTAGGAAAGTTAATCATGTCTCTCACAACTTCGGCTAAACTGTACAAATTATCTTTACGGTGATTTGACATGAACTAGGGTGTTTGTGTGTATGACATATATGTGGAGACATTTGAAGTTAATAAGAATATCACCTTGTTCCTTTATTAATCAAAACTAATCAAGTGGCTCACAACTTGGCCAAACTTAGCTCTACATTTTGACGAACCAAGAGTGTGACTATAGAAGGTTCCAACATGTATCAAGGCTTTTGACACAATTGGTGTAATTTCTAGTTTTTCAGTTGGTTGATGAAGTTTTAAATTCTTTATAAAAAAGGGAAAAAGAAAACTTTAAGTTCAATGTGTTTATATATATATATATATATATATATATATATATATATATATATATATATATATTGTGGGAATCTGACACCCAATCAACAACCACACAATCATAATATCAAAAATAAAAAAAATAAACACAAAAATTTTAATTTTGTTTGACACTTATTACCTATGTTCGGTGAATCAATCACTATTAATTCTCAATTACATCAATTGTACAATTTTTCTAACCAAAACTGTACTAAACACTCATTGCAACTTTTGGATGGAAAAAAAATTACAACAATTTTTCTAAGTAAAATTGTATGAAATTTTTTCCCAATCTCACAACCCAAACTCCAATGTACCCAATGTTCACTCAACACTTGGATTCCTATAAAACCTCCTTTTACAAGTTATATTGGTATTTGGTTTTTTACAATCTATATCTGACCAACTATTTCTACTTCAGGAATAGGGTTGAAGGACTAACTCTTTTGATGCCCATATTTATAAACCAGTACCAACATCATTTTGACACATATACGATGTGAGATTAAAACTACTTACAATAACACTTCTCTCAGATATGAAATTTGAGGAGTATCCCAACAAATTTTCCCCTCGACTCAAATCCCCAAACACCTCGATCCCTACGTCGAGTTTGTCTCCATTCGATCAAAACTTCAATGTTTTAATCGAGTTTTCAATACTACTTAATCAGATTTTTAGCTTAATCTTAACAATCATTCCTGTTGACTTAAAATATGATTTTCTATAGCAAATCTGACTTGTTTCTTTACCGCATCAATTCTTTGAATTTTTTCTTTGTCGAACCTTACTCTAATACCACTTGTTGGGAATTTAACACCTAATCACAATAGTATAAATAAAGAGAAAATAAACACAAGAATTTTAACATGGTTCAACACCTCTTACCTACGTCCACAGGAGAGTCAATCCACTATTAGTTCTAAGCTATATCAATTGTACAATTTCTCTAACCAAAACTGTACTAAAATACTCATTGCAATTTTTGGATGAAGGAAAGCTAAAAAAAACTTACTACTCCATAGTACATAATTTTTCTAGCCAAATTTGTGTGAGACCTTTCCCCAATCTCACAATCAAAACCAAAATACACTCAATGTTCACTTAACCATTGTATCTCTCGAAAACCTTCTTTTACAAGTTATATTTACATTTGGTTTGTTACGCTCGACATCTGACCAATTATTCCTACTTTAGGAATAGGGATAAGGGACTAACTCTCTTAATGCTCATATTTATAATAATTGGTACACACATCCTTTTGACCCATAGATGATGTGAGATTAGACTTACAATAACACTTCTCTTTGATGTGAGATTTGAGGAGTATCCTAACAAATTCCCTCTCTCAACTTAAATCCCTAAACACCTCAATTTTTGGGCGTGCGCACACACACACATATAAATATATATGACTTTTTTTTAAATTGGGAAATAACTAAGATTCTAAAGAAAGATCATATAAACATTCTAGATTCTAGACACAGTTGTTTTCTAAGCATCTCTGGCCAATGAATTTGATACATACATACATATATATATATACACACACACACACACATATATATATATATGTATGTATGTATATATATATATATGTATGTATATATATATATATGTATGTATATATGTATATCAAATTCATCGGCCAAAGATGCCTAGAAAACAACTATGTCTAGAATCTAGAATGTTTATATGATCTTTCTTTGGAATCTTAGTTATTTCCCAATGTAAAAAAGTCGGTATAACATCCAAAGAATCCTAGTTTTCTTCATTTTAATCTTTTGTGGCCAAATGCTTTATTCACTTTAAAAACATCTATTTCGTGACAAAAATGATGCATTACTCGAATCTATGAAAATCTTCATTGTATATAGCCCGCAATATATATCGATAATGTCAACAGATAATAGCTGAAAACAAAGACAGAAACGGTTACACATATAAGAACTAAGACCACAAAAAGCAGAAACACATTGTTAGGACTTAGGACCAATATATAATATAATATATATATATATATATATATATATATATATATATATATATATATATATATATATCAATAATCAATATGCCAATTGCCCCTGCTTATCTTCCTCTATGCATATGTAAAAGCCCCATTTCAGCATTTAAAAGGGCATTAATTAACTTAAATATTACCATTTGGTTTTGCTTAGTTTCAATTTTTAGCAATTAAAATTGCTTTTGAAACAGTTTTTGACAAACAGTTATGGAATTAAAACTGTTTAGCATTTGTTAGAGCAGCTGCGAAGTTTTTCATTTTAGACAAATTTAACTTCTTAAAATCTATTTTTTCCTCAGATTTTGGTTCATCCTAGAAACTATTTTTTTTTTTGGAGGTATTTGATCCAGCTTATGTTGTTTTAAAAAACAGATCAATTTGAAAACTATACTAATTATGACACTAGCAATTGAAGAAGAACATGTTGAGTCACTCTCTTCAATGGATAAAAAGCTGTGTGTCAAAAATTTCATTTGGTCAAAGGAAGAATGGCCAAAGAAAAAACACGATGAGTTTGCAGATGAAGATGACATTCCCATTGTAAGTCTTTGTGGGATTCTGGATGGGAAAAAAAACTAAGAATTTTATGAGAAGGTTTGCCAAGCCATGGTAAATGGTAGTGAAAAGTTGGGATTCTTCAAATTAGTGGATCATGAGGTTGATTTGGAGACCATAGAGAACGCAAAATTGCATTTAAATGAGCTTTTTGATCTTCCTATGGAGTAAAAGTTGAGAGGTGTTAGATCAGCAACCATGCCATTGGGTTATTGTGCCACAAATCCTGATTATGGAAAAATTTTTGCCTTGGGCTGAGATCTTACAATTGCTTCAGTCACCACAACAGGTGTTGCATTTGCTACTAAGGTCTTTGGTGAGCAACATCAACCATTTAGGTCATGTCTAATGTTTTCTTTTTATTACTAGCTAATAATAAAGTAGACAATTTATATAAAAATTTTACATGAAGAAATTCCTTTTACATTTTTCATGTTTACCATAGTAAAATTAATGATCGTGATCATATCATCTGAAAAATATTCATGAGAGTTTCACTTTTAAAAAAAAACATGTTTTGATAAAATTTTAATCTATAATCTAAACTTTATTTTTTCGTACAAAATTAATTTGATAAGTTTTAAAATTTTGACAAAATATAGGTTAAACCAGACACTAAAGTAATATTTTTTTGGTTGAAATTTTGTGTAATTGATATATTACATGAGTTTTGTTGAATTGTAAAGTCCGATTTTGGATTTTATTTTTAAAAGAACTTTACGAACTTTATATAAGAAACTTCGTTTATGCTTTGCTCAAATAAAATAAAGAGAGAGACAATGAAGGAAAAAAATTAGCAAAATAGAAAATAGGAAATTGTAAAACTCAACTCAAATTGGTTTTTTTCATATCACACTTTCAAAATTGTCAATGGTTCTATCGCAATAATTATATAATTGAAGAAAAAGAAACACCATGAATTGAAAGGTAATCAATTTTACACTGTTTGACATTGCTTAAATTTAATACTTCAGGTAGTTAATTATCAAAATAAAAATGTTCAAATAGGTAAGTACGAAAATTTTTGAAGTTCATACATACAACTCTTGTGTGATTTACCACTTAATTTTTATTAATTTGTAACACACAAATTAAGAAGTATAAGAAATTTACTACTCGAAAAAAAAAAAATCTTCAATTTCAGCAATGTGATAATTGAGTACATGCAAGCATTGGAAAAACTAGGGATGAGAATTTTTGAGATGTTGGCTCATGGATTAGGCATTTATGATAATTTCTTTACAAAGAATTTTGAAGAGAAAGAGGCTACCACATTCAGGGTTAATCGATGGCCTCCTTGTCCTCTCTCAAAAAAAAAAAATGCTTGGGATTCACTACAAAAAAATGCAATTTACTGATGGATGGCTATACTAATGGATTTAAACTCCGTCAGTATATCCGGTCTATACTGACGGATTTAAACTCCATAAGTATATACTAGAGTTATACTGACGGATTCAAAATTTCGTCGCTATAGCTCATATATACACTGATGGATTAAAAATCTGCAAGTATTACGGATTAAAAATCTACAAGTATTACCCATTAAAAATCTGTAAGTATTACGGATTAATAACAAATTAATATAAGATAATGAATTGAAGTAAAGTAACTAAATATTATGTACAAATAATATATAGTAACTTATACTCATATAATTAATAAAATAAAAATATAATTAAATATTTTATAGTAGTAAATATTAAAAAATAATATAATTAACTAATATATATAGTTAAATAGTACAATATTGTTATAACAGTAAATATATATTATATAAATAATACATGTAAATACATGAAAATACCATATATGAATATGTTAATTAACCAAACACTGTATTCTATCCTAGTTTCAATTTCATCTTTTTCCCATTATAACAAAAAATAATGGGACTCCAACCAAACACTGTAATATTGTCGATCCCAACTTCAATTTAAGATTTAGGTTTAGGGTTTAGGGTTTTAAGGTTTAGAGTTTTAGGGTTTAAAGTTTTAGTGTTTAGGGTTTCAATTAATTGGGGGTTTAGGGTTTCAGTTAATTTGGGGTTTAAGGTTTGATAGTTTTACGGAATTAACCGTACGTTCAGTATAATGATTTTTCAATCTAGACTATCACTAATGGACACTTGTCCGTCAGTGATATTATTTATATGTTAGTTGATGAACTTACTTTATAATTAAAATTCATGAAATTTAAATTGAATTTTTAATTTTAAAAATATACTCTATACCAATGGGTTCCATCGGTAAAAGCTTAGATTTTACTAACGGATGAAATATTCTGTCACTACTTCAAGAAAATTCAAACCCATTATAACCCACAAATTGATCCTCATTTCTCCCACTCATAACCTCCTTCACCAAAATCTACAGGAACTAGGTCAGGCCTCTACTCAAGGGTGAAACCATATTACGGGCGGGTCTGAGCTGAAGCCAAGGCTCAACTTTTCTTAGAAAAAATTAGTTGCTATTAAACCCGCCAATTAACCTAGCCCAACCTGTCACTTCTAGCCCACTAGCCCAGCCTCCCAAAGTCAAACTTTCTTCTTCTTTCTCAACTCGTACGCCGACATCTCTAACAAAAACACAGATCAAGCAAGACTCCAAGCAAGGTATAACCAAAATCTATTATTTTTATTCGACAATTGACATCTTTGTTCAAGTCACTAGCAAAAGCCGCACTGGAGACGGTGACAACAATTGGCAACGGTGATGGTTTAGCTCACATAGGTTAGTTTTCAGTCTGGATATAGATTTTAGGGTTTTTTTTCCATTTAGCAAGTAATTCAATTAATATTTGGATTTAAGGTTATGTTGTTAAACCCTGTTTGTATAATTTTATGTTTGTTTGAAGATTTGTTAGTGGATTACTTAATTTCAAATCCATAATCCATATAATTGAAATATGTAACCTGCTCTAGTGTTACCACACATATTTTACAAAAGAAATAATGAAATACAACCACAAAACCAAAGAGATAAACCTAATCCCAACCAGAAACTGTTAGAAAAGTTTTTAAATTTCTCATAATTATTCATGGTATTTTAATAGCCATTGGTTGGCCATTTTAATATAATAATTAAATTGAGAGTTACACATTTTGCAACTATCAAATGACTTTTCAATTGTCATTATTTGGCTTTTTTAATAGAGCTAATAAATTGAAGTTACAAATTTGTGATTAATCTCAATAAATTGATAGTTACAAATTTTGTAATTATTTCTATTTTAAATTTTGAATTAAATTCTTAGGCTCATTTGTGCCTATAAATACCAAGACTTTCAAGAGCCTAAGATACACAATTTTTCAGATTCTTTTTCTTATTTTATACTCTATGTATTTTTATTTTTGGACAACCTTGATTGGGTCAATTCACTCTTGCTTCCCAGTGGTGTGGTACATTGTAGGAGGCAAAGCTACGAGCACTTGAGTTTTATCTTGGAGCTGGTCTTAGCTATTTGTACCTGCACATAGGAGGCTATAACAGATTTAGGACAGTAACTCTCTGCGACTCACATGACTCTGTGACTCACAAACCAATTCTTTCTGTTTTCTCTATTTTAATTATTTATTTTGTTTTTATTATACAGTATTATTTAATATATTGTGTTAACATTATTTTGATTTCTACAAGCATATGTTTTGAAATTATCTGTTTACTTTTTATCACCAATTATATAAAATATTTCCAACAGAATCCACTGATAGTATTTATAACAAGTACAGGAACAGGCTCCAGCGTATCGTATTCATATCTCAGGAAGAAGACCAATCAGTTGATAGCAAAAACTTGAGCAGGCCTAATAATATAGACAACAACCAGCAACTTATAGAACCATAGTTAAGAAGACTTGTTTGTCTTAAGAAACAGAACCGTGTGTAAGTACAGGTTCAAATGAAGAGAACAGACTGAACATATTTGAGTCAGAACTCAGAAGTGGCTCCTTGTAGATATAGCACTAAATAGAAACTATACTTACTGAGATGGATGGGAAACTTAGATGGGTGAACTATATGTTCTCAAAAACTTTCAACCACACCAGAAACTTAAAGACTAGATTATAAAGATAAATCATTAATAGATTTAAAATGTTTGTTATGTTTAATATATTTAATTTGAACTGTATCTGTTTAACAAGCTCAACATGGAAAGTGCATAAAAAACATAGCATCTCGTGATTTTGTTTTTTATCTTCACAAAATTTCTAATTGTTAAGCTGTGTAGTATTCATATAAATTGAAGTTCTTTAAAGATAGTCAGTATCTATTATTTATCAACTGCTAAAAATTAATCACTTTCAACCTCTATCAGATGTTATGGACTACTCAAAGAGTGTATTACTAGTGTTCGTAGGAAACTATGATTGACCTGATATCAGGTTATACCCTTCAATGACTTTAAGAAAATGCCAAAAATACTGAAGCTCCGCTCATGTCTAAACTGCTGATGTAGGACAGATTTTAAGAACCTGTCTACATGGCTTTATGGTGGACTTAAAATCAAGAAATTTTGGAATTCTAAGGTTTGAATGTGTGGAGTAAAGGGATTAAAGTGTGTTAAAGAAATTAAAATTGATCCAATGGAAGTTTGATGTCAAAGAGAGGTTAGACTGGCTGAATATTTCTGGAAGCAATAAGAGACAAAAAAGAGTAGAATTCGTTTAACAAGAAGAATTGAAAAGAATTCTCTGTATTATTGGTAAAATTGAACTTCTATCAACCTCCTTGCTGGGTTGTTGAAAATTTGTGGGTTTAGCGGATCTTGATGGGAAAAACATTGGACTCTTACAGGTAAATATTGAATGTCAAAAGGTAATACCATCTACCCACATGTTAATTGCTGAAGAGGAACTTTTTGACTTTGTGTATGCATCGCATTGAGAAGAAAATCTCTTTCTAGGTATTTATCTAATTTATGTACTCCCTTTAATTTAAAACTTTTTTGACTTTCATGATTTCATCCTGATTTGCTAAAGAGGGTGTCTTCCTTTAGCATGATGACAATAGAACATCAAAAGTTCTTTTTCTTTCATGGGAAGGTAAGTGGTTTGACAAAGAAGATTTTACATTTTTGGCAATTGGAAAGAAAAAATAGTTCATTAAGTCCAACAGTAATATTTTGGTTCAATCGGCACTGGTTTGGTTGGCCAGAATTTTTCTTTCCTTTTTTTACAAGAGGTGTTGGCCTTGGCCAGGTTAATTTATGTGAACAGAACAGTGGTGGGTATAATTAACCGCTTTACTGTTGATGACTTTTGGTATCCCCTGAAGAAGCTTTTTTGGGGATATGGCAATTTGATCGAACAATATAACCGTTTTGTTGTTTCTTTGCTGTTATCTTGTCTGTTAAGTTTCGACTTAGCAGCAACATAAACATTAAAAGTCAAGAACGAGATAGTATGTTTAGGGTCCTACTAATATTTCAGTTCAGTGTTGGCCCTTGATGTAGGCAGGCAGAACTTGTCAGCAAGCTCCTTTATTGTGTCATTAATTGTAGAAAAAGATTAATGATCTCGAATTCTTTGGACTTTTCCTTCACCATATATTTGAATGTCTCTTTCACATGTAAATCTGTGAACAGTTAAATTTTCGTGTCTTTGTTTTTTTTTCTTTTTTGACTTTTAAGCTAAGATGAACCAAAGAGACTTACTCTAATGCATCATTCTTTTTATGTTACTTCTGCTTGTACGTACAAGAATATCATCACCTAAAAAATATATTTCCTATTAGGAGTAGCTAAAAATAAATTTACAACCAATTTCGTATAAATAAATTTTATTTTATGAAAATCATTTGCAAAGTTTGATTTGCTATAAATGAGGAAATTCATTTGCAAACATATTTAATATATATTTGGTTTAATAATAAGAAAAAAGGAATTCAAATTGAATAAGTTCGAGAAAATCATATCATAATTTACAAAAATTAAATGTACAAAAAATTTGAACTTATTTGCAAATAAATTCTTACTTTCATTCAGTTATAAACAAAATAAAATGTAGACTTTGTTTGATAACAATGATATTTAAGGAAAAATAAAAAAATTGATATAAAACAATTTCTCCAATCTTACTTTAGGAAGCATTTTACTAAGGATGTGTTTAGTAAGAGAGAAAAGTAAAATGATGAAAAACTAGAACTATAGAAAAACAAGAAGACTAACTTTTTCTTTCACGTGTTTGGTAGAGATGATAAAAAATAGGAGGAAAGAAAATAGTTTCCTCTTACTGTTGTTTAGTTGAGTGGAACAGAAATAGGAAAGAAAATGTAAATGACATTATTTTTACCATTATATCTTACATAATGTTATCTTCTTTATTTTTTAAGATACTGAAAATACATAAAATATAAGAAAGTGTTTGAAAAGATTAAGGAAATAACTTCAAGGTGTGTAACAATGCCACCTTTTAAAGATTTAATTTGCCCTCACTATAAACAAATTAGGGGTGAGCATGAGTCGGCTTGGCTTAAAAAATCAATTCAATCCAATTATATCTGGTTATCATCCGCTTGGCATGATTTTAGCATCAATGACAAGTTGGAGTCGGCTTGTTTAACATGGTTTTGGAGCTCAAAATATTCCAAGGTATGCATTCATTTTCTGGTTTTCTTTAGGTAGATTGCAAATCAAGGACCTACTAATACTGCTAAAATCATTGCAAACTAGAATATCATTATACTATTTTATCATTTAATTACTATCATTACAGGTATTTATTATTTTTTTATCATTTTATATTCAATTTGTTTTTTTATATTGTCTCTACCAAATGATTTTGAGGATGATATAATAGTCAGTGATGATCTTTTAATTTTCTCATTAACTTTTGATTCCTTGTTGAGGTTTTATCTCCCCATTCATACATTTATTAGAAGATTTATATATAAACTGTTACCTTCTAATAATGGTCAACTTAGTACAATTTTTGTATCTTGTTTTTATTTCAATCTAATCACTCTTGATAAAATGGATAAATCTACCAACAAGAATGTGTGACGAATACTTTGGTGGGCTAGTTAAATTTCTGGATTATGCTTTCGATAGATCATCTAAAGATGGGAAAATATTGTACCATTGTGTCAAATGTGTCAACACGTATTGGCATCCTAGAGCAGAAGTCTTCGAACACTTAATTTATAAGGGTTTTCTCAAAGGTTATGTTCGATGGATTTTTCATGGGGAGACCTTGGGTGCATCTACTTCTACGAGTCGACATAGTGAAGGAGGAGGATTTGAACATGACATCCATGGCCTAATACATGATGCATTTCTAGTGCATCCATGTGCAGAGGGTATAGATGTGAATATGGATTAAGAGAATACACAAGCGGGTAATGGCTTTGGACGACAACAACCTTTAAGAGAGAATGTGTTGTTGAAGAAGTTTCACGAATTAGTAAAAGATGCTGATGAAAGATTGTATCCAAACTACGAGAATTAAAGTTATCCTTTGTAGTACAATTTTATCATATATAGTGTCTTAATGGGCTGAGCAATAAAACTTTCTCCATGTTATTAGAGTTGTTCAAAACTGCATCGTCGAAAGAAAACATTTTGCCGAAATCCTACTATGAAATCAAGTAGCTCATGAAGAGCTTGGGTTTAACGTACGAAAAGATCCATGCTTGTCACAATGACTGCATGTTTTGGGAGTAATGCAGATAAAGAAGCATGTTCGAAATATGGTCCTTCTAGGTGGGAAGCTAGTGCAAATGATGCAGAAGGTGAATGTAAGGGCAATTTCAAAAAGGGAAAAAGAAAGTTGCGAAGGTCTTATGTTGGTTTCCTGCGAAACCAAGACTGCAAAGATTGTTCGTCTTTAAAGATTGCTTTCTTCATGAAATGGCATGATGAAGGTCATACTAAGGATGGATTATTGAGGCATCATGCTAATTCTCAGGCTTGGAAAGAATTTGTTTCTTGAGATACTGATATGTCTTCGAAATCTCGCAATGTTCGCTTAGGATTGGCTTATGATGGCTTTAATCCATTCAGTACCATGACTATCATTCATAGCACTTGGCTTGTCATATTGATACCTTACAATTTGCCTCCATGGATGTGCATGAAGCAACCTAATTTCATACTCTCAGTATTGGTTCCTATACCAAAAGGCCCTGATAATAATTTGTATGTATACATGCAACCTTTAATAAATGAATTGAAAGAGATGTGGGAAGTTGGCATTGAGACTTTCGAAGCTTCAACAAATCAAAATTTTCAAATGCATATGGCATTAATGTGGACTATTAATGACTTTCCTGAATATGCCAACTCGTCTGGGTGGAGTACTAGGGGGAGATATGCATGTCCTCATTGTGGCTTTGACATCTCATATTTCTATTTGCATCGTAGTAGAAAATATTGTTACATATGTCATCGACGATGGTTAGAACCTAATCACAACTTTCGAACTGATTAGCATTCTTTTGATGGAACTGAAGAACATAGATGTGCACTTGAACCATTATCAAGGACTGAGGTGTTAAGGCAATTGGAGAGCCTTAGAGATGGTAGTAATGATTATGAGGAGGGGCGATGGAAGAAGAATAGAATTTTTTCACTTTGCTTTATTGGGAGCATCATCTATTACGTCACAATCTTGATGTGATGCACATAGAAAAGAATGTTTGTGATAATGTTATTGGTATGTTGTTAGGTCAAGAAGGGAAGTCAAAGGATAACGACTGCGTGACCTCGAACATATGGGCATAAGAAGTGTACTTCAGTTGAGAAAGCATTCTATCACTGGGAAAGATGTCACACCTCAAGCTTGTTATGATATGACTCCAAAAGAAAAAGTTGTTTTTCTAAAGGTTCTCAAGAGATGAAAATTCCAGATGAATACTCATCCTATATCTCTCGTTGTGTGCAGCTCAAATAACAAAAGTTTATAGGCCTCAAAAGCTATGATTGTCATGTTCTCATACAATAACTTCTTCCTATAGCTATACGAGGTCCTTTTCCTAATAGAGTTAGCTCTGTTATAATTGATTTATGTCATTATTTCAGATGTATCTGCTCTAAGGTTTTGCATGAACGTTACCTCGAGCTATTAAGTCCCAGATTACTTTAATTCTTTGCCAAATGGAAAATATTTTCCCTCCATCTTTTTTCACTATCATGGTGCATTTTGTTATTCATTTGGCAGCCGAGGCAAAAATTGCTGGACCAGTAGCTTACCGATGGATGTATGCTATTGAAAGGTACCCTTTTAGGTATATAATATTTTGAGTTACACTTATAAAGGTAATACAATCTTTAATGTTCCTTATGCTTGTGTGTTAAACTTATGTTTATATACGTTCCTTCTTACACTCAAGTTTTTGATGCGTAATAGAGATCATCCAGATGATCTATTGTAGAAAATTACTTAGCACAAGAATGCTTGACTTTTTGTTCATGCTACTTATCAGGAGTTGAGACTAGGTTTAATTGATAAAGATGAAAATGCAAATTTGGAGGAAGATTCTATTTTATTCGCTTTTGGTCGACCTTTAGGGAGGAAGAAAATAATTGTTTTTAATGTGAAGAAGTGTAAAAGGGTCTCATGAGTTACGCTTGACAAACAAACTTTGGTGCAAGGTCATCGATATGTTCTTTTTTAATTATGATGCAGTCACCCCATTTCAAAAGTAAGCAAAAAAAAAAAAGTTTTCTTGCCAAATATTTAAACCTTATTTAACCCTCCAAAACTTTATTTTAGGTTCTTATATGAGATTTTGTATGTAGACAACATGAGGAATTTGTTAAGAGACAAGTTTCTTCTTATTTCTATTTACTAGTTATTTACTTTCGCACACTAGTATCTTGCACCAATTGATATTGTTTTTATTTTTTTTTTATTTTGTAAATCTCAAGAATTAATGAAGAAGTATATGAATGAGTCTGGCAGTTCACAAACTTCGCATCCAAACCCCTCTTGGAAAGATGTTGTGCTTTCTCAAGTAAAAAGACCATAGCAAAAAGGGTGTGTTCCCTGTTTGGGAAAGGTCACCACATCTTTTAACGATCCTAATGCTTCATCATCTCAGCCATCTGACTATGCACAAGTGCTGAAAAAAGTTGGGAGGTTATAGGGAGTAATTCATAGCCTTGCATCAGCGATACATAAAATGTTTCCTCATGAGAACATTGATGTTATTATAATGGAAGCAAACAACTCAAATGAAGAGGTATGACTCATTTCTTACCTTGGAAATATGAATAAAAAAGTTAGAGTATGATTCTAAGTGATCTGACTTATACTACAATTTCCTTTATTTTTAACAGGCTCTTGATGCAAATAGCGTTCAAAACAACTCACCTGTAGTAATTCAACGTTCTTCGGGTAGAAGTCATCGGATTGATGAGAATGGAGAAGGTAAGTGTACTACTCGAAATCATACGTTTAATGTAATGCATGATCATAGAAATTAATTATATAATTATGGCCTGTCTTTATTCTTAATTCTTTGGGGATCTAAGGGTGCCTAATCTATGTAAGTTGGTTTTCATTTCTTTCTTTCTTACTTCATGTATTTGTTATCTTCTTCCTACCCCTAGGGTTTTTTTATTATGTATTTCTTATATTTTGTTCCAGAACATGACTTTATATTTTTTGTTCTTTTTTATTATTTTTTCTTTTTCTTTTTTCTTTCTTCTACCCAAAGGTTGGGTTGGGCAACCGGAATTTTTTAAGAAGAGTTGAGCCTGAGTTTTAGCCTAGACTCGCCCGTAATGCACCTTCGACCCTGAATAGGGTTGACTATGGTCGTTGTTCCGACTAGAACAACCACCTAACTCAGTGTTACTGAGCTTTTCTGAGTCTAGTCTTGTGCAAGCTTGAGCTTAGATATAAAAGCCTTAGATTGGAACTAGAGGATAAAACTAAGGTGGGGTCAAAGGCATAGGATAATTTGTAAGACTTATTATAAATCCTATGTTAATTTTGAGTCAATATGAATGAACCTATATATGTAATGAACTATGAAGCTACCACAAATTAAGCATCACTCGTTTGGGCTGGTATACCATTTGGCTGTTTCGGAAAAATTGTTTGGAGGTGCAGGTCTAAATGTCAGGCCCTAGCAATGTATTATTACAAGGGAATTTGCTTGTATGAGACATATGTTTTTCTCAGTTTTTTTGTCAAAGATAGTACAACTAATCAATTACTTAGGTCAATACAATGGTATGCTTGAATTATTCACTCAAATGAAGGGTTATGGAATGTTTAAATGTGTACTATTTCTATTGCCTATATAGTTAACCATTGGGGTTAATGCCTTTGCTGATAGGCTTCTATTTAATTTTCTAAAACTTGTATGTGTGTGTGTCTAAGCATTGAACTTAGTGTTTTAGGTAAATATATCAGAACTCCTCTATTCTTTGCTAATCTTGTAACAATTGATCATCTAATGGTCAGAAGTTGTTTTGGAAAGATTAGAGATGCAAAGGTATGTGCAGTTTGTTGGTTTTTGATGATTTAATGACAATAAATCTAATTAAGTCAGTGATATGGCTTGCTTTGTTTTTTCCTCTTTGAATCTAAGTGAAGTGCTAACAATTACATATGCATTACCAGTTTACCACAATGAATGAATTTGTTTGACAACCCATTTAACTTGTATTTTTGTAGATTACATGTCGTATGATTGATTATAATAGGGGTTGTCCATATTTTTTTTGCTAGCTGTAAGAGGATGCATACAAATTGCAGCTGCAATCACCTCAAACTGTTTATCATAAGAAAATATAGTTGATGGTTATGTTACTATGTATTCATGCTTTTGGTCAAATGATCCATTAGGTTTTATTATTTTTTCTCCATCTATTTTTTTTCTTCTTTTTGGCTTGGTGTTATATTTTGGTGACTAATTAGGTTTTATATATTTTCTCAACAGAACGATCATGATTCATAAGATACGAAACAACTAGAGCATGTACTGCTGCAACTTTTGGGATGGAGTTTTTATGTATTAAGATCTCAGACATTTAAGATATCATGGATTTTTTTTTTCAATTTCAAAGATGTTGTCTATAATATGTTAATGTTAGAATATATATTTAAGATGAAAGACTATATATGTAAGGTTTCATCTTTTGAATAGGATAGTATATTTAGAAGAATGAAACTTCTTTTATATATATATATATATATATATATATATATATATATATATATATATATATATATATATATATATATATATATATATATATATATATTAAAACGAGTAAACAAAAATCTAATTAAAACAGGTACAAGGGATTTACCGAGTAGCTATACCAACTGTTTAGAAATCGTAAGTAAAACAGCTTTGAGCTATATCGACGGAATTGTTTGGTCAGTAAATCATACCTATAGTTACGGTTTTAAAACCGTCAATATAGGTTTACGGTCTATACTGATGGCTTTTTTCGTCAGTAAAACTTACCTATACTGACGGTTATAGAACCGTCGGTATAGGTTACGGTCTAAACAGTCAGTTTTTATTCTTCAATAAAACCTATCTATAGTGTATTCGTTAGTAAAAACTACCTATAATGGCGGTTATAGAATTGTCAGTATAAGTTACGGTCTATACTGACAGTTTTTATTCGTTAGTAAAACCATAGTGACAGTTATAGAACCGTCGGTATAGGTTACGGCCTATACTGAGGGTTTTTACTCGTCAATACAGTCTACCAATAGTGTCGGTTATAAAACTGTCGGTATGGGTTCACCACCTATATTGATGGTTTTTGAAACCATAAGTAAATTTCTCATATCTATATCAACAGTAAAAAAACCGTCAATATATTTACGCTGCTTCTTGCAACTCTTTTCAAAACCATCAGTACGACCCAAAAGGGTCTATACCGACGGATTCTGACCATCGATATATGTCAATTCTTTTGTAGTGATTAAGGAGCCATGCAGATTCTTATACTCTAACCATATTGTTACAAGATGATGTCGGTGGCCTTCAAGTTTTGAAAAATGACAACCAATGTGTTGGAATCTGACAGGTTCCTAATTCTTTTATCATCAACATTGGTGACACCCTTGAAGCAAGCAACCTCATTTAATCTTTTTTATATTTTTATTTCTTTTGATGAGCTATACACTGATAAGGATGGCAATGGGTCTAGTATTTCAAAAACTATAATATCCATTATCGAACTTGTTTAATAAAACTAATATTCGAACGTGATCTTCTTTAATTCACAACATTTGATATCAAAATCGATTTATATATTAGTTATTTCTCTTATTTTATGTGGATTGTATGGTAGTATTGTGGGTTTTTGTATGAATGATGAGTTAATATAAGTTTATATTGTAATCAATTCAATCATTATACTACTCATATATAGCATTGTTTCAAAAAAACCAAATTTGATTAATTTTTTCAAACTTGAACCTTATCAGAATCCGATGGATTGCCAATAAACATGGTTCATGGGTTAGATCAATTGGTACCCAGTGATACCGGAATTTCTATGGATATCCCAACTGAAATGGAATTAGTATGGAAACCCAAATTGATAACCCTGTTAATAGGGGGATGGCTGGTAATATGTGTTTGGGAAATGGATATGTGAATATGAAACACTCAAAATAACAGATAGATACACTCGCCACTCAATGGAATCCACCAATGAGATACAGAAACCACACTCGCCACCCAAAGGAAGTCCACCCAAGGGATATGAGTTAAAACAGAAGAAATCCTTCTTCTAAGAAAGCACAAAGCTTATTTTCTGAAAATTCAATCTCTGCCTTATTCATTCCAGCCAAATAGTTTATATAGATGCTTAGAACACCCCTAAGCATAGGAAAATGAAATTACATTAAAGAAAATTCAAATGATACTTAGGAACTAGACAACATAATAAACACATACATAGAACTTGAAACAAAAGTAAATGCCTTGAAAAACTACAAATTAAAGGCTAGAATATTTCTAAGAGAGTCTAATAAATGATTATTCATTTCTTGGTAAATTCATTCAAAATATTGCTTGATTATCTGGGAATCTTCAAAATCATCACAATTGGGCTTTTTAACTTGAAATGGGCTGACTGAAGCTTCTAGAAAAATGGGGCATTATTTGTTGGGCTTAGGAACACCAAAGTTGGGCCTTCAGACCAGATTGGGTTTGTTAGACACTGCTGTGTCAGTCTCCCCCAGTTGATGAAGACTTGCCCCCAAGTCCACTTGGTCTTCTTGATCCTCAAAGTAAGGATAAAGATCTAAAACATTAAAGGTTGCAGAAACTCCATAATCACCAGGAAGCTCAATCTTGTAAGCATTCTCCCCAATGCATTGAAGCACCCTAAATGGACCATCAACTCGAGGCATCAACTTAGAAGGAAATAGCTCTATCCTAAGATGAATCCAAACCAAATCACCCTTCTTGAAAGCTGTTGGTTTCTGATGCTTATTAGCTTGCTTGCTATACTTCTCATTTTTCTTTAAAATGTTTCCTCGGATCTGCTCATGTAATTTCTTGATTTCTATTGGAAATCACCTTGGAGATGCCCAAGTGGTGATCTTCCAAACACCCAAGTCTAGAATGACTTGTAAAGATGAATCGGAAACAGAAACATAAATCAAAGAAAGGAAAGGACACAGCAATTGTTATCGAGATTCGGCAATAGCCTACGTCCCCGTGAGTTCCTCTGAACTCTCTGCACTAAATCAATGGTTCTTTACAAATACAACAACCCTCTCCAAGAAACTCAAGTTCTTGAAGAACCAAAGAAGAAGAAGTAAAAGAAAGTGATAAGAACTAACCCTGGAATTTTCCCAAGAAAATTCCCCTTACAAGCCCTTGAATCCCCTTTCTATTCTACTCTCTCTTTCTAAACAACCAGCCTTTACAATGAGTCTCTCTTATTTTGTGTCTTTGCACTCTTACAATTGATCTCACTTTCAATCACAAGTTATGTCTCTTTGAAGCTAGGTGAGCCTTTTTATAGTGCATCATCTTCTTGACCCATCTTGAGGATTAATATCCACCCTTAGATCTTGAGGACCAATCAACCTTAGCCCTTAATCAATTCTAAGTGATCCTATGAATTTTGAATATGCCTCACACACTTAACAAAAGGCTGAACCAAAAGGCATCAGTGTGCCTTCAGGCCGCAGCCTAGAACAGGGCATGCCGCGGCCTGGAGTGTGCTGAAACTTCACCATATTGCATCCATTCTAGGCGCAGTGGCCTGGGGGAGGTTGAGACGCGGTCTACACCTCCTCCAGGTCTTCTTCTTTGCTGGGCACCGAACCTTGGAAGAGCTGATCCACGACGCACACTGGTGTGCACACTTTCTGGAGTTGTTGCAAGGTGAGGCGCACACACTTGTGCTAAGGCGCCAAAACTTGAGGCTAAACCTCTTCAAACCATGTTTAAACCTTAGACAAACACCAACAATCTCTACCTTTGTCTAAGTGATTAAACCCGAACCCACTGTGCAGAGAACTCAGTATCCAAACTCATCTTGAGTCATCATATCAACCGACTCCAATCCTAAGTAGTCCAAGGCAATGACTGAACTTACTTAGAAGTAGAACCTTGGTGCTTAAATATGCAGGATTTTCCTCCGTGGCTATCTTGTCCACATGAATGCATCCTTTTGTAACATTTTCCCAAATAAAATGATATCGAACATCCATGTGCTTTGTCCTCTCATGGAACACCAAATTCTTACACAAGTGCAATGCACTTTGACTATCCGAATACACCACCACCTGCTTTTTCAGGACCTTCAACTCTTCCAACAACCCTTTGTACCACATAGCCTCCTTAATGGCTTCTGTTTCCGCTATGTACTCAACCTCGGTTGTTGAGAGTGCTACCACCGGCTGCAACTGAGCCTTCTAACTTATACAACATCCGTTTAAATTGAAGAAGTATGAGGTAATCGATCTTCTTTTATCTCGATCTGCTCCATAGTCCGAATCCGCATAACCCTCAAGACAGATAGACTTACCCCTCTTCTTATAAATCAGCCCTACTTCTGGGCTTCCCTTCAAGTACCTCAGCAACCACTTCATCCCAAGCCAATGCTCATTTTCAGGATTACTCATAAACCTACTGAACACACTTATTGCATGAGCAATATCAGGTCTAGTGCTTACCATGGTGAACATAAATGAACCAACTGCACTAGAGTCAGGGACCTTTCCATTTTCTTCTTCTCCACCTCCGATCTCAGACATTGATCACTGGAGAACTTGAAATGGCCAGCAAGAAGAACCTTCACTGATTTGCTATCTTCCACAGAGAACTTAGATATCATCTTCTCTATGTAGGAAGTCTGAGAAATCTTCAATCTGTTTTTATTCTTTTCCCGGATTATATTCATCCCAAAGATCTTCTGTGCATGGCCAAGATCCTGTATCTCAAACTCCGAACCGAGTTGAGACTTTAATTCTTCTATCCTCTCCCTGTTGTTCCCAACCAACATCATATCATCGACATAGATGAGGATGATTACCACTTTCTCCACCTTGTGCCCCTTGTAATACAAGCACGAATCATAGTAGCTCCTCATGAAACCCAGACTGGTTACAAATGAATCGAACCTCTTATTCCATTGTCGAGGTGATTGCTTTAGGCCATAGAGAGATTTCTTCAATTTGTACACCAACTCTCCCTGCCTTCTTTCCTTATAGCCTTTGGGTTGCTTCATGTAGATGGTCTCATCAAGCTTTCCATGCAAGAACACTATCTTCACATCCATTTGCTCAATCTCCTAATCAAATTGGACCACCACAGCCAATACTATCCGTATCGTCTTGTATTTCACAACCGGTGAGAATATTTCGGTGAAATCTATGCCTTCTCTTTATGTGAACCCCTTCGCCACCAGCCTAGCTTTATACCAGACTTCATCCCTTGAAGTGTTTCCTTCTTTGATCTTGTAGATCCACCTACAATCCACAACTCTCTATTTTTTTGGTTTGGGCACCAAATCCCAAGAGTTGTTCTTACTCAAAGAATCCATTTCTTCCTCCATAGCTAGTTGTCACTTTGGCAAGTGCTTACATTCCATGTCATCCTTCTATCCAAGGAGCTGCTACATTAGCATCCCCAAACCCATATCTCAAAGGTGGTCTAACCACCCTCCTTTCTCGGTCACATGTGAGCTGGTAGTCATTCTGACTTACTGTATCAACCTCTTTTAGTTCAGCCTCCTCTTGAGTATCCTGAGCATGGCCTTCATTAATGGGCTCTACCTGGTCCGAAACCTCTTGCCTTCTTTGCTCTACCTGAACTGAATTTTCCTTAATGCGATGCTCCACAAATTCCGGACTGGTTTGCTTACTAGCCCTTGCAGGGTTAGTTTTCTCCAAATAAGGAAATAACAATTCATTAAAAATAACATCCCTACTTATTATGAGTTTCATTCTTTTTGGTTCTAAGGACCACAACCTATACCCCTTAACCCCATCACTATACCCTAGAAATATACATGTTCTAGACCTTGGGTTAAGTTTATCATCCTTTTGATGTGCAAATGCAGCACACCCAAAAGTCCTAAGGTTGCTCAACTTAGGGGGTTTCCTACTCCACATTTCCATTGGAGTCTTGAGCTCTAAAGCTCTAGAGGATGATCTATTTACCAAGTATGCAGCAGTAGACACAGCTTCCCCCCAAAAATATTTTGGTAATCCGGATCCTATTAACATGCACCTAACCTTTTCCATAGGGGTTCTATTCATCCTCTCAGCAACTCCATTTTGCTGAGGTGTTTTTACAACCGTTCTATGTCTTAGAATGCCATTTAATTCACAGAATTTATCAAAATCCTTATTGCAAAATTCTAAGCCATTATCGGTTCGTGAAGACTTAACTACCCTACCCATTTGAGTTTCCAGCAACTTTTTCCACACCACAAATTTATTCAAAGCATCTGATTTATTTTTAAGCAAATAAATCCAAACCTTTCTTGAACAATCATCAATCAAAGACAGAAAGTAAAAGTTACCTCCCTGTGTTGGTGTTCTTACTAGTCCCCAAAGGTCTGAATGAATGTAGTCAAGAATGCTCTTAGACTTATGCGCTTCGGTGTTGAAGTTGACTCGGTGTTGCTTCCTTAAAATACAACACTCACAGAAATCCAATTTCTCTATTTTTTCACCACAAAGTAAACCATTCTTGTTGAGAACTTGCAGGCCCTTTTTGCTCATATGTCCCAAGCGAGTGTGCCAAAGGGCTGCCTTATCCATCTCAGCCATCAAGCTTGATGCTTGATCCTTGATTTCTTTGTCTCCAATCATCTCATTTAGTCCATCTTTTATTACTGCTTTGATCACTATCAAAGATCCCTTGGTTACCTTGATCTTTCCTCCGTTTGCTTTGTATGAATACCCCATGGAATCCAGCTGCCCTAATGAGATCAAATTCCTCTTCAAATCCGGAAGATACCTCACATTCCACAGCAGCCTTGTGACTCCATGATTACACCCAAAGTATAACGCAGTTATTTTAGTACAGCTTTAGGGTGTCGATTCCATAGGGAAACAAGTTAATTACAAAAGAAAATGTGTGAACCTTAAAACGAACGATAAAAGTTAAATGATAAAATATCAGTTTTGATAATGATGAAATATTGCGAGAAAAATTGTGTAAATATAACGAAATATAAATAAGAAATAACAAGGTTCCGGGAATCCTTCTTAGGTTCGTTGCCTTGTTCCACTCTTGATTCAATTGTTTTTATCTCGATTACAAGTTTCACATTCCAACCAAGCAATCAGAAAATATTCAATCAAGCACATTTATAAACTCTAATGCAATTGCTAAAAATTACTCATTGATTCCGATTCAAGCACACATGACCGATCTTAAAGATTATCAAGAAACGATAACATATTGTAATGACAATATCGCAGTAATGGACAATCAATAAGATACCAGAATCAATCACATCCAACCAACATCACATAAGAAGAGCATGACTAGACTTATATGGGGGAGGAGCATGCAATCACCGGGTTAAGAAAATCTAAAAGAAGAAGAATATAAAGTGCAGCTATCATATGAACTCAAATCCTTCTTACTTAATCAAAGAGTAAATCATAGACAATGTTTTAACAATAAATTCGTAAAAATGAATCAAGAACAGGAAATAAGGAACAACAAATCCCTAAGGATTCATCCTTTTCCCTTATTTGATGTTTAGTTGGCCATGGAGCTCAAGGCGGAAGAACAATATGGATGCTCTCCCCTTGATTTCAAGGCAATGGAGCTCAAGGTGGAAGAACAATATGAATGCTCTCCCCTTGATTTCCAACCTTGAAGAAACTTGGAAATATTCTGGATTTGGAGCCCTTGGATCCTCCTTTGAAGATGTTGGCTGCACACTCCTTAAATATGTATTTATAGAGCGTAAGTAGTTAGGGGCATTTTGGTCCAGAAAATGTCATTGTGCAGCCCTAATTTGCACTTGGAACGAGTGGGCGCTGGAAAGTGAGGGGTGCTATGCTGGAAAGTGAGGGGCGCGATGCTAGGTGGATGCTGATCTGAAGGCCTGACCTATGTCTACTAAAACTGCCATAACTTTCTCTAGAAAAATCCTTTTTATGAACCGTAAAATTCACCAGAAAATAGACTTTCGGATCTTTCTAAGAATATATGGCTCATCTCCTGATTCTTCCTGTATCAATACAGTTTAATCTGCAAAGATGATTGATCTGCACGGGCAATTCTGGCAATTTAGTGAAACTCCTTTCTTGGTTTCTCTTCATCTTGGCTCTTCCGCAACCATTATCTCACTAGAGTATTCATTGAAGCTTCATGTTTAAAATGATGATAGCTTTTTTATCTCTTTTTTAAGCTCAAAGTACCTGAAAATGCACTGAAATAAGTCAACGATTCAAGAATAACACTTTAGAGTTATTAAGGTATAAAAGTGTAATTCCAACCTCGATCAACCTTAAAATGCTAACAATTAAGTATTGTTTAGATGCATTATTTGACTCTCATCACAACCCCCAACTAGCTTATTGCTAGTCCCTAGCAATTCAAGCGAAAGACATGAAATGAATTCTTTATTTAGAAATCAAAGCAAAATAAAGCAATGCTGGCGTTAACCAAGAGTGATTCAAGAATCTTTGTCTCAAGAATCATGCATAACACACAACAAATAGAATCATTAAATATCACTCAAGTCCAAGAATAATCCAAATGTCAACCTTAAAATCGTTATCGACTCTTAACATTCATCTTACCACAATACATTAGTCCGAACACCCGGATGATTTTATGCATAACATTCATGAATACAATTCTTGGCCTCTAAAAACATAATAAATTGCGTAACATCAATCACAAATCAAGCTCTATAAGCTCACTTTTCAAATCACTCTCCACTATGTAGAAAAATCACACTACATCGGATCAATAGGTCTTTAATAAGCTTGTAACGTTAGGCTAGTGTAAAGGTCAAGAAAGAACGGGAAAGTTTAAACAAATAAAAGAACTAAGTCTCTTAATTTAAACACAACCACTTTAAGCACAAGATAACCTTGCTTCAACACCCAGCTCTTTCAACCATTTTTCGAGCATTTCTCGCAATAAATCACCATTTTTTTTTTCTTTTCTTCTTTCTTTGCCATAATTCATTTTTTTTCATTTTTTATTTTGGCATAAGACCATTCACCTCCTCTTTCATTCTTTTCTTTTCTTTTCCACAACCCCCAACTTATCTCTTTTAATGTACTTGGGTTATGATAGTAATATTTTCTCATATTTCCACCCTTACTCTTCTTAAGTGCTTCTCAACAAATGTCTATAACTAAGTTCTTTTAAAAGAAAGGTAAGGATAAAATATTTTTAAGCTCATAAAGGTAAGTAAATGGTTTATCGAAAGAAACAATGCTCAATTTTTTTTTCTTTTCAAGAAAAATGCTCAAATAGGTGACTAGCGATAAATATAACAAGGGTAAGTTTGAAAGGCTCAAACAGTTCAAAAATGGCCAATATTATATCCTAAGTAGTGTGCATTCTATGATTTTCGCCTCAAATGATTATCAAATAAGTTCTAGAGCTTGTAGAGACCGCAAAAGTATTCACAAAACAATCGCACATAAAACTTCTCCAAATGTTTTAGACTAATCATGCAATCTTACCACAAACCAGAGTCTCAAACCAAAGAAAGATTGACACTTAATTTATTCTCAAAACGAAGCAAGATTTAACTTCTTCTAAACGCTATATGCTACTCAATTAGGCTCATATCATTGAAATATTAATTAACTCCAAGGTTAACACAAAGCATGCTAAAAACAAACAAAAAGGTAAAATGACACCAAACAGTTCAATGAAAAACAGGAATATGTTTCCTCCACCCCCAACTTAAAGTAGGCATTGTCCTCAATGTGAAAGCAAAAGATAAGGAAACTCCCTTAGTAGCCAAAAGTGCACAGAAGCTGAAAATTGTGCACCACCATTTAAACTGCTTCGTATATTTGTCCCTGAAAAAGAAATACGAAAAATAAAACTGGAAAATAGCAAAATACTAATAATAAACAAGAAAAATAATTATGAAAAACAATAATAATAAAAATAAAAGGATATGCTATGGGGTGCCTCCCATGAGCGCTAAGTTTTATATCTTCAGCCAGACACTCTTATTCCCTCCTAGACAAGCATGAGTTGAATGCACCAGCAACTGTTTTACTGTTAAATTTGGTGCTTATGTGCTTCGGAGAGGCCTTAAGGATGTTATCAGTAACATCTACAGATTCTGACTCGATATATGCTCTTGTGAAGCCATGGTTGAGGGTGGACTCCAATGGGTTAAGGTGATGGACCTTTTCCATGAATGAGTCAATCATGTATACGTGGTGGTTCTCGTCCACATCCTCTGATTTTTTTGTTGTTGGGATGTGTATTAACTTACCACTAAGTGTCTCAATGGCATTCACCTCTTTTTTATTCTGTTGCGCTAGGTACTGACCATAGGATGTGGACTGAGCTTGAGAAGGGAACTTACCTCGCTTAGTCACACTCAAGTAGCTTGTCAGCTTGGACACTTGGCTCTTTATCTCTTTATGTTCTTCAACAACCTACATAATTAAAGATTCAAGCCTTTGATTAGTCTTACCCTGTGCCTCAATAAAAGCATGCAAAGTGTCTTCTAAAGGACTCCTAGAAGATACAGGTGCATGATATGATTCATGATATGGTGCAAGGGGTTGTGCAAACTGCAGGTTTTCAGACTTCCAGCTGAAAGTGGGGTGATTTCACCATCCCGGATTATAGGTATTAGAGAAGGGTGCAGAAGGCTTCGTGTACATGCCTAAGGCATTACATTGTTCCTTATACATCCCTTTCATATCAACAAATGTGGGACACTCTTGGGCGAGATGGTCTACCCCGCCACACACAAAACATGGTTCAAAAGATTTTGCATGATTAACCACGTGTGTTAGCTTTAAGCTCTTAGTCTTTAATACCTCTAGTTCTCTAGTGAGCATCTCGACCTTAGCCTTAAGGTTATCCTCTTCCCTAAGATGGTAAATTCCACCACCATTGGTATTCTCTATAGGTCATGACCTATTTGTGCTCTCAGTAGCACTAGGTCCAGTCCAAGTGTGAGCTTTTTCAGTAAGCTCATTGAGGTACTCTATGGCCTTATCAGGATCTTTCTCCAAGAACCCACCATTACACATCATCTCTACAAATTGGCGTTCTTTATAGGTAAGACCCTCATAGAAGTAGCTCACTAAACGCCAATTCTCATACCCATGGTGAGGACACATACTCAACAACTCCTTAAATCTCTCCCAAGACTGATACAAGGTCTCGCTGTCCTTTTGTGCAAAGGTGGAGATTTGTCTTTTTAAAGTATTGGTCTTGTGTTGGAGAAAGTATTTATTAAAGAAAATTCGAGTCATCTCAGTCCACGACCCAATAGATCGTGGTCTTAGTGAGTATAGCCAACTCTTTGCTCTATCCTTCAAAGCGAAAGGAAAAAACTTAAGCTTCACAATGTCATCGATTTCATCTTGACTATGAAAAGTCGTGACTACTTCCTCAAACTCTTTAATGTGAACATATGGGTTTTCGTTATCCAAGCCATGAAAAGTAGGGAGTAACTGTATCATCCCTGTTTTAAAATCCAGTTGGCGAGTATTGGCTGGAAACATGATACATGATGGTGTGGCTGTGTGTGTAGGGTGGAGGTAATCCTGAAGTGTCCTAGCAACATTCTCATTAGGATTATCAGCCATGTTAACAAAATCCTCTAAATTCTCGTGTGTGGGTGCACTATGGTTTGATCTAGGCGAGGTTTCACCAACGGATGTGGAAAGAGAGGGTAACTCTAATTCGGGTCCTCTAATGAATCTACCTCGTGAATCTCTTGGTTTAAGCATGCACCAATTAATTTAGAGGGGAAATAAAATAAATAAAACAGGAAAGAAAAAAAAACGAACAGAATAATAAAAGAAAATTAGAAAATCAAAACAAAGGTAAAGGAACAATATTACCGTATTTACAAACTGCTGAAAAGAAAAATATTTACAATTCTTCTACTATCACACTCAAAGTTGACAAGCTTCCTTGTACTTAAGCGTGTTTTCCCGGCAACGGTGCCAAAATTTGATTACGCCCAAAGTATAGCACGGGTATTTTAGTACAGCTTTGGGGTGTCGATTCCATAGGGAAACAAGTTAATTACAAAAGAAAATGTGTGAACCTTAAAACGAACGATAAAAGTTAAACGATAAAATATGAGTTTTGATAATGATGAAATATTGCGAGAAAACTTGTGTAAATATAACGAAATATAAATAAGAAATAACAAGGTTTCGGGAATCCTCCTTAATTTCGTTGCCTTGTTCCACTCTCGATTCAATTGTTTTTATCTCGATTGCAAGTTTCACATCCCAAACAAGCAATCGGAAAATATTCAATCAAGCACATTTATAAACTCTAATGCAATTGCTAAAAATTACTCATTGATTTCGATTCAAGCACACATGACCAATCTTAAAGATTATCAAGAAACGATAACATATCGTAATGACAATATCGCAGTAATGGACAATCAATAAGATAAATCTACCAAAATCAATCACATCCAACCAACATCACATAAGAAGAGCATGACTAGACTTATATGGGGGAGGAGCATGCAATCACCGTGTTAATCTAAAAGAAGAAGAATATAAAGTGCAGCTATCACATGAACTCAAATCCTTCTTACTTAATCAAAGAGTAAATCATAGACAATGTTTTAACAATAAATTCGTAAAAATAAATCAAGAACAGGAAATAAGGAACAACAAATCCCTAAGGATTCATCCCTTTCCCTTATTTGATGATTAGTTGGCTATGGAACTCAAGGTGGAAGAACAATATGGATGCTCTCCCCTTGATTTCCAGCCTTGAAGAAACTTGGAAATATTTTGAATTTGGAGCCCTTGGATCCCCCTTTGAAGATGCTGGCTGCACACTCCTTAAAGATGTATTTATATAGCACAAGTAGTTAGGGGCATTTTGGTTCAGAAAATGTCATTGTACAGCCCTAATTTGGTCTTGGAATGAGTGGGCACTGGAAAGTGAGGGGTGCTGTGCTGGAAAGTGAGGGTGTTGTGCTTGAAAGTGAGGGGCGCGACGCTAGGTGGATGCTGATCTGGAGGCCTGACCTGTGTCTACTAAAACTGTCATAACTTTCTCTAGAAAAATCCTTTTTACGAACCGTAAAATTTTCCAGAAAATAGACTTCTGGATCTTTCTAAGTATATATGGCTCATCTCCTGGTTCTTCCTGTATCAATACAGTTTAATCTATAAAGATGATTGATCTGCACCGGTAATTCTGGCAATTTAGTGAAACTCCTTTCTTGGTTTCTCTTCATCTTGGCTCTTCCGCGACCATTATCTCACTCGAGTATTCATTGAAGCTTCATGTTTAAAATGATGATAGCTTTTCTATCTCTTTTTTAAGCTCAAAGTACCTGAAAATGCACTGAAATAAGTCAACAATTCAAGAATAACACTTTAGAGTTATTAAGGTATAAAAGTGTAATTCCAACCTCAATCAACCCTAAAATGCTAACAATTAAGTATTGTTTAGATGCATTATTTGACTCTCATCACTCCATTAAACATCCTCAACTGGATGTCTTCTATCTCCCTCCCTTGGCAAGAAGTGTCATTCCCCAAGAAAACTCTTCCATCATTGATTTCCTTGAAATTCTTGAACCAATCCTTGTGAGGGCACATGTGATAAGTGCACCCGATATCCAAGATCCATTTCTCCCTGCCTTGCCTCCTACTCACATTTGAGCACACAACAAGAACATCATCTTGCTATTCTCCCTTGGCAACCGAAGCCTCTCCATTCTTGGTGTGGCTTCTTCCTCTCTCATCCCACATCTTCTTCTTGTAATCTTTCTTGAAGTAACCCTCCTTATTGTAGTAGAAGCATCGCTTCCCTCCAAACTTTGATTTGGAATGCGATCTCCCATGGATCTGCCCTCTACCTCTTGATTTCTCCCGGTAGTTGCCATGAATGCTACTGCCATTCTGAGTTGCTGGCCTTCCTCTAACAAACAGCCTTTCTCCACTTGATGCTTCCCTCATCTTGGTTTTGAAATCATCAGCCCTTATAGCATTAATCACGATTTCCTTGGTTAGTGTATCTCTTCCATATTCAATTGTATTAATTAAACTTTCAAAATAATCAGGAAGAGAAATTAACAAAATAACACCCAATTTTTCATCTGGGAACTTTATACTACAACTAGCCAAATCTTGACCTAGTTTGTTAAACACATCAAGATTATCTTGCAACTCTTTATTAGGATTCATTTTAAAAGCAAAGATTTTTTTAAGAAGATAAATTTATTAGGGAGAGTTTTGGTAAGAAACAACTCATCTAGCTTCTTCCATATGATAGCAGGATCTTCCGAGTCTCTGTACTCCCTTGTGACACTATCCGACATGTGCAAGAAAATGGTAATGTATGCCATCTTCTTCATCTCAATCCGCTAGTCCTCCGTGATACTCGCTGTAAAAGCATCATCTTCTCCAATAGCCAAATCCACCTTCTGTTGTATAAGAATTGCTTTGATCTTCCACTTCCAAAGGGAAAAGTCTCCCTTTTCCATCAAACTTCTCAACAATGAAATTTGAAGCCATCTTGCGGAGAAAATCTCAGATTTATGCAGCACCCACAATTGCTTTCCAACTTTTTCTAAACTTCAAGAACACAATTGAAGATTGATCTCAATACCATTCTTGAATCACCCTCAAGAACACGATCTAATCTTGATTTTTACTCCATTCTTGAATCACCTAAGAAGTTGATCTTTGATTCTTGGAGTCTTGACTCTGTCACCTTCTGTTCCAGCTCCGATACCCGCTATCCAAAGCTCCTCCGGCTCTGATACCACTGTTGTGGTATCTCCTCTAGATCTGATACCACTGTTGGAAATCACCTTGGAGATGCCCGGGTGGTGATATTCCAAACACCCAAGTCTAGAATGACTTGTAAAGATGAATTGAAAACATAAACAGAAATCAAAGAAAGGAAAGGACACAACAACTGTTATCGAGGTTTAGCAATAGCCTACGTCCCCGTGAGTTCCTCTGAACTCTCTACACTAAATCAATGGTTCTTTACAAATATAGTAACCCTTTCTATTCTAATCTCTCTTCTAAATAACCAGCCTTTACAATGAGTCTCTTTTGTTTTGTGTCTTTGCACTTGTACAATTGATCTCACTTTCAATCACAAGTTATGTCTCTTTGAAGCTAGTTGACCCTTTATATAGTGCATTATCTTCTTGACCTATCTTGAGGATCAATATCCACCCTTAGATCTTGAGGACCAATCAACCTTAGCCCTCAATTAATTCTAAGTGATCCTATGCATTTTGAACATGCCTCACGTACTTGACAAAAGGCTGAACCAAAAGGCATCAGTGTTCCTTCAAGCCGCGGCCTAGAACAGGCATATCATGGCTTGGAGTGTGCTGAAACTTCACCATGTTGCATCCATTCTGGGTGCCGTGACCTGGAGGAGGCTGAGCCGCAACACACACCTCCTCTAAGTCTTCTCCTTTACTGGGTGCTACACCTTGGAAGAGCTGAGCCGCGACGCACACTAGTGTGCACACTTTCTTGAGTTGCTGCAAGGTGAGGCGCACACACTTGTGCTGAAGCGCCAAGACTTGAGGTTGAACCTCTTCAAACCATGTTTAAACCTTAGACAAACACCAAAAATTTCCTTAGCCCTTTCTTCAGCATCTCCACTAAAATGTTTAGTAACTGGAAGTGGTGCTAATTCAATCGGTCCATTAGGATTAAGACCATACACAGCTTCAAAAGGACTATGGCTAGTAGTTTGGCTAGGAGATCGATTATAAGCAAATTCAGGTTGAGCTAAAAGAAGATCCCATTGCCAAATGTTCTTCCCCACAAAGCTTCTTAATAGATTTCCCAAACTTTGATTCACCACCTCAGTTTGACCATCAGTTTGTGGATGATAAGAAGAGCTGAATTGTAGTGTAGTATCAAGCATTCTCCAAAGAGTACGCCAAAAATGACTTATGAACTTCGAATCCCGATCAGATGTGATAGTTTTTGGAACTCCATGGAGCTTAACTATCTCTCTAAAGTATAAGTCAGCAATATGAGAAGCATCTGCAGTGTTGTTACAAGGAACAAAATGTGCTATCTTTGAAAATCGATCAATAACCACCATAATAGAATCCTTGTTCCTTTGGGTTTGAGGCAATCCCAAAACAAAATCTAAGCTGATATTTTTCCATGGAGCTTTGGGAGCTGGCAGTGGTGTGTATAAACTGGTGTTCTTACTATGGCTCTTAGCAATTTGACAAATTCTGCAACTTTTGACAAAGCACTCAACATCATGAGCCAATTTAGGCTAGAAAAAGTTTTCTTATGCAAGAGCCAGAGTCTTGTCTCTCCCAAAATGTCCCGCCAAACCTCCTCCATGAACTTCCTGAATGATTGCCCTTTGTAAAGAACATTAAGGAATGCACAATCTATTGTTCTTGAAAAGAAAACCTTCTTGCACCAAGAAATGATTGAATGAACCCTTAGAACAATTCTCCCACACATTTCCAAAGTCAGGATCATTCTTGTACAATTCCTTGAGCACTTCAAAACCCAATACTTGCACCTCCATAGTGTTGAGCAAAGAATGCCTTCTACTTAATGCATTAGCCACTTGATTTAACTTTCCAGATTTATGCTTGATAGAAAAAGAATAGGGTTGAAGGAATTCAATCCAACTCGCATGTCGGCTGTTAAGTTTCTGTTGGCTATTCAAATACTTCAAAGCTTCATGATCAGAATGCAACAAAAACTCATTTGGAAGGAGATAGTGACGCCAATGATTCAAAGCACAAATAATAGCATAAAATTCATTATCATAGGTAGAATACTTCCTACGACTCTCATTCAGCTTCTCACTAAAGAAGACAATAGGCTTACCTTCTTAGCTGAGCACAACACCAATTCCCACTCCCGAAGCATCACAATCAACTTCAAAAAGCTTGCTAAAATCTGTAAGTATAAGCATTGGAGCTTCTATTACTTTCTTCTTGATCAACTCAAAGCAATTTTAGGCTTCTTCATTCCATTGGAACTTTTCTCCTTTCAAGCATTCAGTAATAGGAGCAATGATGCTACTGAAACTTCTTATAAAACGATGATAAAAAGAAGCAAGCCCATGAAAGCTTCTGATATCATGTAGAGATTTTGGCACGGGCCAACTGATTATTGTGTCTATCTTGCTAGGATCCATCTTGACTCCTTCAGCTGAAACCACATAGCCTAAGAATACAAGGCTATCTGTTAAGAAATGACATTTCTTCAAATTCACATATAACTTCTGTTTTCGAAGATTTTGAAACACTTGATAAAGGTGCTCCATATGATCTCGTTAAGTTTTGTTGTATATCAGAATGTCATCAAAATACACAACAACAAAAAGCCCAATGAAAGGCTTAAACACATGATTCATCAGTCACATAAAAGTACTAGGAGCATTAAATATCCCAAAAGGCATCACCATCCATTCATACAGCCCTTCTCTAGTCTTGAATGTTGTTTTCCACTCGTCTCCCGGCCTCATTCTGATTTGGTGATAACCGCTGCGAAGATCAATTTTTGAGAAAATAACAGCTTTATAAAGCTAGTAAAGAAGATCATCTAATCGCGGAATAGGAAAGCGATATCTAATAGTGATCTTATTCACCGCTCTACTCTCAATGCACATACGCCAAGAGCCATCTTTTTTGGGAATAAGGAGTGCCGAAACAGCACAAGGACTCATGCTCTCTCTAACAAGCCCCTTTTCTATCAACTCTTCAACTTGTCTCTGTAATTCTTCATGCTCCTTAGGATTCAATCGATAGGTTGGTTTGTTAGGCAACAGATCCTGGTACAAGATCAATGCAATGCTGCATATCCCTCATAGGTGGAAGGCCATGGGGAATTTCCACTGGAACAACATCACTAAATTCCTTTAGGAATGGAATCAAAGAAGGGGGAATTTCTATTGGTTCTTTCTCTTCCCTTACCACAATTGCAAAGCCTTCACCATTCTCCATCAATGCTTTCTCAACCCTAGATATGGGCAACAAATTAGTTCCCTCCACAAAAGAAGGTTTAAGAATATGAACCATTTTCAATGGAACCAAAAAGACCGTAACTCCATCCTTTTCAAAATAATAAGTATTTTTGAAACCATTATACTTAGTCTTTCTATCATACTACCAAGCAACAAATGATATGCATCCATAGGCACTATGTCACAAACTACAATACCTTTATAATTCTTGCCAATGGAAAATTCAACCAAGCATCTTTTATTTACCTTCACTTCATTGCCTTTGCGAAGCCACTGGAGTTTGTAAGGTTCCGGATGATCTTCAGTTTTTAACTTTAGTTTCTTCACCATTGTTGCTGCCACAATGTTTTCACAACTTCCTCCATCAATGATGACGTTACAGACCTTTTCATAAAAAGTGCATCTAGTATGAAAAATATTGTTCCACAACCATTCATCTTCCACATAGGTTACTTTAAGGCTTCTTTGAACCACAAAAGCATCCCCTCGATCACTCTGGTGAAAAATCATCCTCACCTTCCATTTCCATATCTTCTTCCACAAGAGACACCATTTTGCGATTTGGACAACATAAGCAATATGTCCAAAACCTTGACATTTGAAACACCTTCGATTTGTATTGGAAGTGATTGGACGATTTGAACCTGATGTAGCTTCATTCTTTGGCTTAGCAGCGATTGTCTTGGGTATGGTAGTGGTTTTAGAAGTGGATCCACTCCCATGGTTAAAAACTCCATCTCAAGTAAAGGATCAAAAACTATTGCCACGTTTTTCTTTCAGTTGCTTCTCCACCTTCATAGCTAGTTTTCAAAATCATTGTAAGTTCAATATGGTTGTAGTTGCACCACATCACTGATTTCAACACGTAACCCACCGAGATAGCAGGCTATCGTCTGCTCCTCTTATTCAACAACATCACAGCGAATCATTAGATGATCAAACTCCATTGTATACTCCTCCACGGACAGCTCCCTTTGCTTGAGATTATGAAATTTCATAAAAGCATCTTGCATCTAGTGGTTAGGTAAATACTTTCTTTTTAACTCTCTCTTCGTCTTTGCCCATGTTGTAATACGTTCTCTTCCTTCATGTTCTTGCTGCCTCTTCAAATGCTCCCACCAGATTGAAGCATGTTTTCTTAGCTTGATGGCAACAACTTTCACTTTATGATTTTTTGGAACATCTTTGAAATCAAAGATTCGCTCAACGGTAGTAAGCAAATCAATGAAATCATTTGGTTGCATCTTTCTTTCAAAATCTAGTATGTCCACCGTCATATCAAAATCTGGTCCTAAATTTCTCACAAAATGGGGGTGGGGTGGAGTGCTCTCACCACTATGGGCACGGTAGAATGGATTTTCATTATCATTTTCAGAATCATGATTCCTAGCACCACGTCCTTGATTCTCATACTGCTCCAAACGTTGTTGGAGTTCTTGAAGTTGCCTTCTTAGCACATCCATTTCGAAATTTGTATGACCCTCATCATGGTCCTCCATGTTATAACCTTGATGACTATGTCCAGCCATTAAACCAAGCTCTGATACCAACTGATATCGGGATTTCTATTGATATCCCAACTGAAATGGAATCAGTATGGAAACCCAAATTGATAACCCGGTTAATAGGGGGATGGCTAGATATATGTGTTTAAGATATGGATATGTGAATATGAAACACTCAAAATAATAGATAGATAGGCTCACCACTTAATGGAATCCACCAATGAGATACAAAAACCAAACTCGCCACCCAAAGGAAGTCCACCCAAGGGATAAGAGTTAAAACAGAAGAAATTCTTCTTCTAAGAAAGTACAAAGCTTATTTTCTAAAAATTCAATCTCTGCCTTATTCATTCCAGCCAAATAGTTTATATAGATGCTTAGAACAACCTCCCTAAGCATAGGAAAACGAAATTACATTAAAGGAAATTCAAATGATACTTAGGAACTAGACAACATAATAAAGACATACATAGAACTTGAAACAAAAGTAAATGCCTTGAAAAACTACAAATTAAAGGCTGGAATATTTCCAAGAGAGTCCAATAAATGCTGATTCACTTCTTGGTAAATTCGTTCAAAATATTGGCTTGATTATCTGGGAATCTTCAAAATCATCACAATTGGGCTTTTTAACTTGAAATGGGCTTACTTAAGCTTCTGGGAAAATGGGGCATTATCTGTTGGGCTTAGGAACACCAAAGTTGGGCCATTTGACCAGATTGGGTTTGTTGGACACACCTGTGTCACCCAGCCTAAATCTTATCCGATTTTGTTCTCTTTTTCTTTTGCATAAAAAAACAGATTAATAAATGAATATTCTAACATCACTTCAACAATGCAAAGATGTATGCATGAAGATAAGTTTTGACTAATATATTTTAATTATAGAATTTGAGAATAGTTATAAATAAAAATTTGTATATAATCAGGTTTAAACCATCTGAATATCAAACCTGAACCCGATCCGGTAACACACTATTCTAAGCCCAAACCTATTCCAAATCCAATTACTATCTACCTGAACATGTTATAATCAGATTGGATTGGATCGTTTACTTAGAGAAATCAAACCCGTCATATTCCCTACACAAAGAGATGTAAATTTTTTTCTTCTTTTATTTCAATGATTAGTGTGATCGAGATTTAATCTCATTTTTTTAATGATGGCTGACTTGGAAGTTTGATACCATTTGTTACAGGTTGGGGTTTGACCCAAAAGATTAACCTGATAGGTGGAGTTTCCAACCCATTATATATGTCTATTCTCTTTTCTTTACTTAACCTATGTGGGATAATATGCGTCCACGTGTTCATGATAGGTTCTCCTTGTCAATCCTTGAAGCCATCGTCAGAGGATCCACACTCTTTTGTGTAGGGTTCATGGATCCCACGTGGCAGTATCTCCATACTACATAGAAGTCAGGGTTAGCTCTGATATCATATTAAGAATAATTGAGTTATCGATTATCCCAAAAGCTTAAGCTAATGAGAAATAACACAATTAATTCTTCATATTTTAACACAGACTTAAGTAAACAATTGCTTTGTAGGCATGGAATAATGGGAGGCTAAAGAGTGTTGTGCACAGAGCATTGGTCAACAACGAGAAACAAAGGTTATAGGCTGCATATTTTCTTAGCCCTACAAGCAGTGCCATTATAGATTCCCCTCCTCAGCTCATGATGGACACAGACACTAACTCCAGGAAGTATCTGCCTTTCACTTAGGGAGATTTCAGGAAGGAACTCTTGACTCAAAAGAGGGTTGTGGGCAGAACTACCTTAGACAGATAATGCGTATCTCATTAATGAAATTTGGATTTTGATCATCAACTGCAACTTTGTATGAGCATGTTGTGAAGTACTGGAAATGAAACTCTGCCACTTTGATATAAGATTCAATAAAGATTGTGTTTTTTTTATTGCTTTCTTAATCCTAGTGTTGTTAATATATAATAATCAGAACACCTCAAAAAACCTATAAAAAAAATAACATCTGGGAGTATAATCAAAAGTGAAAAATATAGATTTTAAGAAGAGTGAATTTTTACTAATATATTTTTTAGTTTAGCAGATCTTTTAACACAATTTTTATTGAGCATTAACAATTTTTAGTTTTTTAGTTGCTTTACAAAAAGTATTTTAAAATTATTTTTAACTCCCAACAATTGAAGCTGTAGTTAAATCAAACAGTTGCCTTAGAATTTGCTTTTATCTTGCCATGCGGTCTTACATATTTTCCTTTGTATTACTTTGAACATTAATTCCACTATTTTGATTGTTTCATATTGACACAAAATATATGAAAAACTCTCATTTTTAATGTATGCATGACAATAGAGTCAAAAGATGGAATTTCTTCTGTATTTTTCTATCTTTGAATTCATTTTATATTGTGATTTCAAAGAATAAAAAACAACATATGTGAAAAATATTGGAATAAAAATTAAGAAATTTTGCTCATTTCAATTTTTTTTTTTTCCAAACATCAACCTGTCAATTGTGATCGAAATCAGGATTGAACTTTACATTACTCTTTGAATCATTCATCTTCAAACAGCAAAAAAAGTCAGTCCCCCCCACATAAGAAGGAAGAAATGATAACTCTTTTAACATAAAGCAAAGATATAAAAACCAAAAGTGGGACGCAGTTTCAAGGAGAGACTTAGAATTAAACTTTGAAACCTCGCTATGTTACTAGCATTTCTCTGAAAATTAATCTACCATCTATTGCTTTGGAAATTTATGGATTTTAAGGTTGAAAGAATCATAGAATAAAATGTTTAACTCATTAGTTTTCTTCCATTTTTGTTTGACCAAATTAACACTACCTAATTCTCAATCAAATCAATATATTCTATGCCCAACTTAATCAAACAATCTTAAATGGCCTTCAATACTTTTCAGTTTCCACTTTCCAACATAAATATCTTGTTTGGCGCTCTCTTCTTTGTAAATGCATTGACCTTTGTCTATAGAAGAATACCACTACTTGGTATGTGAACAAAAAAAAAAAAAAAAAAAAAACTAATGAGAGTAAACTTGTCCCTGCAGTCTTTTCCCTTGTGGCTTCAATTAAGATGGACTTTTGTTCAAAATGATTTTAAGATTATTATTTTTTGCTGAATTGGTCAAACAAAATATATTTACAGTCGCATCAATTGCGGGTCTATGTCGTTAAGCATCAAGCATGTGGATCATGCGTTTATACATATATCCCACTGTGCGAAGTACTCCCAATCTTAACAAGTAGTATCATAACTTGGTTTGAATTGGTCACCCATGGTTTACCTATCACATAGTTGAGTTTAGTTTGACTTCTCATATTGATCGAGTGACCAGTGGTTCCATTCAAATAGGAGTTTGGTATATAATTCACACGTGAGGGAGAGATTTGTTAAGATATCCACATGTATGTTATCCCATATATGAAAGAAATAAAAGATAATAGTAGCTTATATGCATGGTTTGGGTCTAAAACATGAAAATTCTATTAGGGACAACTGTAAAATATGTGTATTTATTTTGGAATCAACGTTGTTTGCATTTTTATATTCAATATAATTATTTTTGTTTAAGCTTTATTTCTTTTGTTTTGTTTGTAGTCTGCGTGACATTTTTCTTTTTGGTGGGACTTTTTTACGTCCCTCTTATCTAACTTTTTTGTTGTTATTTATTTTTTTGTGGAGTTTTAATTTCTTATATATATTAATCAAACAAATAACATGAGAATCAAACATAAGATTTTAGACCTCAACCTTAACCACTTAATTAAAACCTCATCGGCTACATTTGCATATGATTAATAAACTTCTTTGGGTTTTGGAGGAACATTGTCTGCGTTAGTTTTTGTGAATTTGACTTTGAAAGAAGAGTAGGCGTCTCCCTCTCTGATTTAATTTGATCTTCAGTAGTATTTCTAATTAAAGGTTGGTCGGTGGTATCTCTTTTTTATTGTAAACAGCCGATTATTCAAACATTTTCCATCTCATTAGCCTATACCATGTCAACCTTATATTTATATATGTTGTTCTTTTTTAATGGCTGGACAACCAAAGAATTTATCAACTAAATTACTTGACATAGTTTCATCTTTTGTTAAAGCTCTCTAATCAATTAACAATGGAGCAAGTTCTTTTTTTAAAAAAAAATGGTAAAATAAACTTTAATTAGAGATAATTTCAACTTTTGGGATGGAGTTTTTATGTATTGAGATCTCAAACATTTAAGATATCATAGATTTTTTTTTAATTTCAAAGATGTTCTCTATAATATGTTAATGTTAGAATATATATTTAAGATGAAAGACTATACATGTAAGGTTTCATCTTTTGAATAGGATAGTATATTTAGAAGAATAGAACTTCTTTGTATAGTGTTTGTGTGATTGTTATATATATATATATATATATATATATATATATATATATATATATTAAAACGGGTAAACAAAAATCTAATTGAAACAGTTATAAGGGATTTATTGAGAAGCTATACCAATGGTTTAGAAACCGTAAGTAAAATAGCTTTGAGCTATATCAACGGAATTGTTTGGTCAGTAAATCATACCTATAGTTACAGTTTTAAAACCGTCGATATAGGTTTATCGTCTATACTGACGGTTTTTTTCGTCAGTAAAACCTATGTATAGTGACGATTATAAAACCGTCGGTATAGGTTACTGTCTATACAAATGGTTTTTATTCGTCAGTAAAACCTACCTATAATGGTGGTTATAGAATTGTCAGTATAAGTTACGGTCTATACTAATAGTTTTTATTCGTTAGTAAAACCTACCTATAGTGACAATTATAGAACCTTCGGTATAGGTTACGGTCTATACCGACGGTTTTTATTCGTCAATATAATCTACCTATAGTGACGGTTATATAACCGTCGGTATAAGTTCACCACCTATACTGATGGTTTTTGAAACCGTAGGTAAATTTTTCATATCTATATTGACAGTAAAAAAACCGTCGGTATATCTATCTGTTTCTTGCAACTCTTTTCAAAACCGTCGGTATGACCCAAAAGGGTCTATACCGACGGATCCTGACCATCGATATATGTCAATTCTTTGATAGTGATTGAGGAGCCATTCAAATTCTCATACTCTAACCATATTGTTACAAGATGATGTTGGTGGCCTTCAAGTTTTGAAAAATGACAACCAATGGGTTGGAATCCGACTGGTTCCTAATTCTTTTATCATCAACATTGGTGACACCCTTGAAGTAAGCAGCCTGTTTTAATCTTTTTTTACATTTTTATTTCTTTTGATGAGCTATACACTGATAAGGATGGCAATGGGTCTAGAATTTCAAAAACTATAATATCCATTATCGAACTTGTTTAATAAAACTAATATTCGAACGTGATCTTATTCAATTCACAACATCTGATATCAAAATTGATTTATATATTAGTTATTTCTTTTATTTTATATGGATTGTATTGGTAGTATTGTAGATTTTTGTATGAATAATGAGTTAATATAAGTTTGTATTGTAATCAATTCAATCATTATACTACTCGTTGAAAGCATTGTTTCAAAAAAAACAAATTCGATTAATTTTTTCAAACTTAAACCCAATCAGAATCCGATGGATTGCCAATAAACAAGGTGCATGGGTTGGATCAATTGGTACCCAGCCTAAATCTTATCCGATTTCGTTCTCTTTTTCTTTTGCATAAAAAAACAGATTAATAAATGAATATCCTAACATCACTTCAACAATGCAAAGATGTATGCATGAAGATAAGTTTTGACTAATATATTTTAATTATAGAATTTGAGAATAGTTATAAATAAAAATTGTATATAATCAGGTTTAAACCACCTGAATATCAAACCTGAACCCGATCCTGTATCACACTATTCTAAGCCCAAACCCATTCCAAATCCATTTACTGTCTACCTGAACATGTTATAATCAGATTGGATTGGATCGTTTACTTAGAGAAATCAAACCCGTCCTATTCCCTCCACATGGAGATATAACTTTTTTTTTCTTCTTTTATTTCAATATCTAGTGTGATCGAGATTTAATCTCATTTTTTTTAATGATGGCCGACTTGGATGTCTGATACCATTTGTCACAGGTTGAGCTTTGACCCAAAAGATTAACTTGATAGGTGGAGTTACCAACCCATTATATATGTCTATTCACTTTTCTTTACTTAACCTATGTGGGATAATACACGTCCACGTATTCGTGATAGGCTCTCCTTGTCAATCCTTGAAGCCGTCGTCAGAGCATCCACCCTCTTTTGTGTGGGGTTCACGGATCCCACGTGTCAGTATCTCCATATTACATAGAAGTCAGGGTTAGCTCTGATATCATATTAAGAATAATTGAGTTATCAATTATCCCAAAAGATTAAGCTAATGAGAAATAACCCAATTAATTCTTTATATTTTAACACAAACTTAAGTAAACATTTGCTTTGAAGGCATGGACTAATGGGAGGCTAAAGAGTGTTGTGCACAGAGCATTGGTCAACAATGAGAAACAAAGGTTATAGGCTGCATATTTTCTTAGCCCTAAAAGCAGTGCCATTATGGATTCCCCTCCTCAGCTCATGATGGACACAGACATTAACTCATTAACTCCAAGAAGTATCTGCCTTTCACTTGGGGAGATTTCAGGAAGGAACTCTTGACTCAAAAGAGGGTTGTGGGCAGAACTGCCCTAGACAGATAACGCGATCTCATTAATGAAATTTGGATTTTGATCATCGACTGCAACTTTGTATGAGCATGTTGTGAAGTACTGGAAATGAAACTCTGCCACTTTGACATAAGATTCAATAAAGATTGTGTGTTTTTTTTTTTTTTTATTGTTTTCTTAATCCTAGTGTTGTTAATATATATAATCAAAACACCTCAAAAAACCTAAAAAAATCATTTGGGAGTATAATCAGAAGTGAAAAATATAGATTTTAAGAAGAGTGAATTTTTACTAATATATTTTTTAGTTTAGCAGATCTTTTAACACAATTTTTATTGAGCATTAACAATTTTTAGTTTTTTAGTTGCTTTACAAAAAGTATTTTAAAATTATTTTTAGCTCCCAACAATTGAAGCTGTAGTTAAATCAAACAGTTGCCTTAGAATTTGCTTTTGTCTTGCCATGCGGTCTTACATATTATCCTTTGTTTTACTTTGAACATTAATTCCACTATTTTGATTGTTTCATATTGACACAAAAAATATGAAAAACTCTCATTTTAATGTATGCATGACAATGTAGAGTCAAAAGATGGAATTTCTTCTGTATTTTTCTATCTTTGAATTCATTTTATATTGCGATTTCAAAGAATAAAAAGCAACATATGTGAAAAAATATTGGAATAAAAATTAAGAAATTTTGCTCATTCCAAACATCAACCTGTCAATTGTGACCGAAATCAGGATTGAGCTTTACATTACTCTTTGAATCATTCATCTTCAAACAGCCAAAAAGTCAGTTCCCCCACATAAGAAGAAAGAAATGATAACTCTTTTAACATAAAGCAAAGATATAAAAACCAAAAGTGGGACGCAGTTTCAAGGAGAGAATTATAATTAAAGTTTGAAACCTCGCATTTCTTTGAAAGTTAATCTACCATCCATTGCTTTGGAAATTTATAGATTTTAAGGTTGAAAGAATCATAGAATAAAATGTTTAACTCTTTAGTTTTCTTCCATTTTTATTTGACCAAATTAACACTACCTAATTCTCAATCAAATCAATATATTTTATGCCCAACTTAATCCAACAATCTTAAGTGGCCTTCAATACTTTTCAGTTTCCACTTTTCAACATAAATATCTTGTTTGGCGTTCTCTTCTTTGTAAATGTATTGACATTTGTCTATAGAAGAATACCACTACTCGGTATGTGAACAAAAAAAAAAAAACAACAACAACAACAACTAATGAGAGTCAACTTGTCCCTGCAGTCCTTTTCCTTTGTGGCTTCAATTAAGATGGACTTTTGTTCAAAATGATTTTAAGATTATTATTTTTAGCTGAATTGGTCAAACAAAATATATTTACAGCCGCATCAATTGTGAGTCTAATATATTTACAGCCGCATCAATTGTGAGTCTAATATATTTACAGCCGCATCAATTGTGAGTCTACGTCGTTAAACATCAAGCATGTAGGTCATGCGTTTATACATACAACCTAATTTAATTTGTTCACCGTTAGCTCGTTCATTGCACATGTATATGGTTTTTTTATTAGAGTGATAATATATATAAGTAATATAATATTTAATTTATTTACAATCATTAACGGATCTATGTTATAGCAAGAGTGTGGGTTTGCGTCCCCTCAAATTTTCAAAATTTCTTTAAAATACATACTATTTTAAGAGTTTTTTTATTTTATAATTACACCCCTAAAACAAAAAAAAATATGGGATCAAAGAGAAATTCACTCCAATTATTTTCTAAAATCTCATGCACCTACTAAGCTATTATTTATTACTCTCAAGTTAAGATAAAAATAAATAAAATATCATTTTCTAATTGTACAAAAGTAGAAAAAGATAAAAGATAAATTATGCTTTTTTATCGTTTAAGACCACCTTCAACAAGTTACAAATTTACACCACTTTCGTATAGAGTTATTTTATATTGTTGTAGATATTTAACTTCAAAATTTTAATAATCGATTCATTGATGCGAACGTTAAGTTGCTTCTTTGCTTTGACATGCTCTAAATAATTATTTCTATGCTTTTGATAAGGGAAAATTTATTCAACTTGCTCAATTCTATCAATATGAGTTTTCTCCAGTTGATATTATGAGACTTGATAATCAACGTGATACTTACATTATCGATATGTGCATTAGCAGTGAATGTTCATATTTGAGAGGGATTAGCAGCCTTGTTGAGAAGTTAGTTGAGATGAAAAGGAATCTTGTTTACACATGGTTTATTTATGTTAGGATATCCACATGTGAGTTATCCCACATCTGAAAGAAATAAAAAAAATAAGTATAGTTTATATATATGGTTTGAGTCCAAGACTCTTGAGTTTAAGCTTTTGAGTCATATTGATACCCATCCATGTACATCGAGCACATGTTCCTGTGATCTTCCACCGTGCGAAGTACTCCCGACCTTAACAAGTGCTATCAGAGCTTGGTTTGAATTGGTCACCCACCTCATGGTTGAGTTTGGTTTGGCTTCTCATATTGATCGAGTGACCAGTGGTTCTATTCAAATGGGAGTTTGTTATATAATTCACACGTAATGGGGGATTTGTTAAAATATCTACATGTATGTTGTCCCACATCTGAAAGAAATAAAAAATAATAGTAGCTTATATACATGATTTGAGTCTAAAACATGAAAATCCTATCAGGGACAACTGTAAAATATGTGTATTTATTTTGGAATCAACGTTGTTTGCATTTTTATGTTCAATATAATTGTTTTTGTTTAAGTTTTATTTCTTTTGTTTTGTTTGTAGTCTGTGTGACATTTTTCTATTTGGTGGGATTTTTTTTACGTCCCTCTTATCTAACTTGTTTGTTGTTTTTTTTTTTTTTTTTTTTACGAAATTTTGATTTTTTATATATCAATCGGACAAATAACACATATCATAAGAATTAAATATAAGACTTTATAGTTTCAAGACCTCAATCTTAACCACTTAATTAAAACCTCATCGGCTACATTTGCATATAATTAATAAAACTTCTTTGGGTTTTGGAGGAACATTGTCTGCGTTAGTTTTTGTGAATTTGACTTTAAAAAAAGAGTACGCGTCTCCCTCTGCTTTAATTTGATATTCAGTAGTATTTCTAATTAAAGATTGGTCGGTGGTGTCTCTTTTTTATTGTAAACAGCATATTATTCAAACATTTTCGATCTCATTAGCCTATACCATGTAAACCTTATATTTATATATGTTGTTCTTTTTTAATGGCTGGACAACCAAAGAATTTATCAACTAAATTACTTGATTTAATTTTAAAATGTAATTTGGAAAATTTAGGTCCTCAAAATCAAGAGGTTGTTCAACGAAAACTTCCTCATTTAGAAAACCATTTAAAACACATTTTTTACGACCATTTGAAAAGGTTTGAAAGCTTTAAAACATGCAAGTGCTAATAATATGAGAATGCTTTTTAACCTACCTATAGGCGCATAAGTCTTATCATAATCTATAACTTCTTCTTGACAGTATCTTTTGGTAATTAATCTAGCCTTGTTCCTGGTTACTATACCTGTTTCATCCATCTTATTTCTAAAGACCCATTTAGTTCTTATGATGGATTGATGGTTAGGCTTGGGTACTAAGGTCCATACATTTTTCCTAATAAACTGATTAAGCTCTTCATGCATTACAATCACCCAGTATTCATCATTTAAGGCCTCATCTATACTTTTGGGTTCTATATGAGATATAAATGCATAACTAGAACAAATATTAGAAATTAATGCATAAGTTGAAAAACTCTTTTTGAAGTGGAGCGAGTAATTATACCTCCAGACAGATTACTTATAATATTGTCAAGGGAATGACTGCTCTTGTGCTTCAAATCCTTAAGTTGAAGTTGATCTGAACTTCTTTTTGAGGAGGTTCATCATGTTCCTCTGTTTCTTTAGAGTTTGATGTTTCAGGATCTTTTTCTATTTAAGGTGCAGAGTTGCCTTCTTCTTCATGAATGCTTAGCTTCTTTAATAACAAAGAAAAAAAGTGTTTACTTAATCTTCATCTGAAGGGTTACTTTTGCTAGAATAATCAAGTTCATCAAATGTAACATGCATTGACTCTTCCATTGATAAAGTGAGCTTATTAAAAACCTTATATGCTTTATAAGACCTTATTGAAGACCTTGCATCCAAATGTATGAAAAATATGAAATGGTGGGCTTTCTTCCTTTCCATAGCTCATAAGGGTTCTTATTGAGCAATGGTCTAATGGAAGCCCTATTTATAATGTAGCATGTTTTTTTTAGTGTTTCCGCCCTTAGATTTTGTGCAAGATCATTTTCTAAAAGAATAGTGCATGAAATTTTAATATAAAACCATTTTTACATTCGACCACCCCATTTTGTTGGGGTGTTGTAGGTGTGGAAAAATTATAATCAACATCCATTTGGTCACAAAATTCCTTAAAACCTAAGTTTTTAAATTCAAGACCATTATCACTTTGGATAGAAACGATGTTTAAATCTTTTTCATTTGAAATTCTTTTGCAAAAAGAAATGAAAACAGTTTAGGCTTGATCTTTTGTTCTTAAAAATAACACCTAAGTAAAACGGGAGAAATCATCAACAATAAAAAAAAATGCATATTGTTTACCTCCTTGACTCATGGGTGTTATTGGGCCAATAAGGTCAATATGCAATAGTTGGAGTAGCCTAAAGGAGGAAACCACGTTCTTACTTTTGGAAAAAGCTTTTCTTTGATTTCCTAGTTGGCAAGCTTCAAAAACTTTATCCTTTTGAAAATTTAATTTTGGCATGCCTACCACTAAATCGAGTCTCATTAAACGGGAAAGTTGTTTCATAGAACCGTGACCTAACCTTCTATGTCACACCCAACTATGTCTATAGTGAATAGTCATTTAATGTTTTGTTTAGATAAATTTTGTAAGCTTAAAATGTAAACATTTAAATGCCTATACCTTATAAACTTAATTGTGTTATTGTTAGTGTAAAAAATCGTGTAGTGTTTTGACTCAAACAAACACGGAAGCCTTTATCACACAACTAACTCACACTAAGAAGGTTATATTTTAACCCTCTAACGTAGTAGACATTATCGATCGAGGTTGAGGGATTACTTACTTTTCCTACTCCTTCTATGGGTCATTTGGTGTTGTCACCCAAAGAAACCTCCACCCTTCGTTGGTTCTAACTCTATGAACTAAGATTTGTCACCAGTCATATAGTGAGAACACCCACGATCAAGAAACCATTGATCATCTTTGTTCTTGAATAGCTCACCCTGCAAAATAGATAATTTATTTGTTGGCTCTTTGTACCCATACGTGACTAGGTCATTTGGGGTTAGCTCTGTGAGTTCCTTTTGGAACTCAAACATAAGGATTTAATTTGCCAAAACAGAATTTGGCTAGATGACCTAACCTGTTACAATAGGAACACTTTTAAATAGGTTTAGGTTCCTTAGGTGTGAAAATCTTCATCTTATCAATTATGCTTTTGTACGGTTTTTTTCTTTTTCCACTTGATTGTATCTTAATCCTACTCTATCAAAAACACATTTTTGAAAACCCAGTAGTTTTTCAAAATTTTCACTACTTTCATTGAACTTGGTGAAAGTTTGTTTAAGATTACTGTTTTCTTTTATAGTTTTCTCTTGTGTTTATTTTAGAGTAGCAATTTCGAATTTTAGAGACAGATTCTCAAGATTAACCAAGTCTAATTCATTTTGAGTTTTCGAAACAGAATCCTTCAAAGACTCGTACTTGGTTTTCATTTTCTTATACTCTTCTAACATGAAATAGAAAGTATCTTCTAATTCTAAGTATTTAGAAGAACTATTAGTATCATTTACCTTAGTCTCATCGGTTGGTTAAGACTCATCATCTTCTTAGGCTATGAGACATAGATTTGCAACCTCTTATTCCTCACCAGAATCTTCAAAGTCACCATCGCTTCAGGTTGTCACAAGTGCCTTCTTCTTATTGAAAGTAGTAATACGTGGTGCTGATCCTTTGAGTTGTGAATAGTTATATTTTTTATGGTCATCACTCCAGGTTGTGCAACTTGACCGAATGATTAAAAGCTTTGCATATGAAACCCAAATATAAAAAACTTCAAATATCAAGAAATAAAAAAAAATTGAGTGAAACTCAAATATAAGAAAAGTCCAACTCTTTATTATAAATATTTGATTTGCCGATTATTCCAAAACCGTAAGCTTATGAAAATAATTTAATTAATTGTTATACTTTAAGAGTGAAAATCAAAATTTAATTACCAAAAAAATTAGTTAATGAATAAAATTTAAGATAAATTAAAATTTTCGTTATGATTTCACCAAATAATATGATCGCGGGTGCACATACTTCTTGTTTTTCACGTTGTCCCAGTGGGCCAAAACCCTTCCTAGATAGTTTATAATAAAGCAAAAAGAACTCTTTTTTTGCTAGTCCCAAAAGAACTTTTTGATTGCTTTTTGGAACTTTTTAATCTCAGAAAGTGTTATATGAATTGTGCATTTAAACGCGTTTTATTTGTGTGATATTGGGCTGCCACTTTTAATTGATTAGTGGTTATCGTGCTCCACTAATAATTAATTAAAGATGTTAATTTTCATAGTGCTAATTAAGTTTTGTGGATATAATTTTCATAGTGCTCAGACATTTATTAAAACTGTCAACGGATAAGAATAATATTACTGATCAATTACTGATGGATAAGACTGTTAATGGAGTTGTAGCTGCTCACACTTTGGTTTAAAGGACTGTTGCATGTGAAATAGATAGGCATTAACTATAAATTAGACCACCCAAAAACGAGGAACATGTTTATGTAGTTTGAGAAAAACGCATGCATCATATTGTCAAGTTAGTTGGGGAGAGGAGAGGGCTTTCAGTGTCAGCCCCGTGTGAGATTGCTTTTTGATTTGTCTATAAAGTTAATGGGGTAGAGGAGACGGTTTTCAATGTCAGCCCCGCGTGAGATTGCTTTTTTGCTTTGTCTACATTTGTTCACTTTATGGACGGTTTGACGAACGATTTTTCCTCATGGTTGGTGTTAGGAAATTTGAGTTTTCTTTTCAAACAATGAAGAAGAAGATGACTATATATATTTTTAGAAGTAAAAAAAGAAGAAATATTCCGTAAAAAGAAAAATAAAAGATAGTTTATTTTGAAAAGTATTAAAAATAATTATAAGTTTCATTTGAACTTTCATCCGTTAGAAAATAAAGAATTATGATCTAAAGACGCGGCTATTTGAGAAAGAACATAACTCTTTGAAAAAATATAGATGTTAGAATTTAAAATTTCAAAAATAACAAGCATCCAGTTGACTGGATATTGCTCCTAGTCGACTGGATCAACGTCTCAAAAGGAAGATTGTGTCAGGTGTTGAGCATCCACTAGACCAGACACCAGTCTAGTCGACTGGGAAAACTGACAGAAACTTTTTTTCTTATCGTCCAGTCGACTAGACAATTTATCCAGTCGACTGAATTATGTTTTTCTAAAAAAAACTCCAACAATTCTCCACTTTTGTTTGAAAAACAAAACACTTTTCTTAGAATTATTTAATTTCTTAATAGCATTAAATTATAGTCGAAAATGTCACACATATATCTTTCTTTTGTTTCAATGAGAAACTCCATTATTACTTAGCACTAATATGGTTTTGTGCTTGATCCTAGTTCATGAACTCTTTCGAGAGTAAACCTTAAAACTCTCTTAAGAAATGACGTCATTTCTAAGTTCATATAAGTGAAGTCTACAATGTGTTTTCGCTACTAGAACACACTACAATTTTGTAATAGACTTAATTAAGAGTATGACTCATCCTATACAAAAAAGTAACAGACAATCCTAACCACTTAGGGGCTAACTTTTTGTCAGTATTAATACAATCACTTATTAGTAACTTGTTTTTATCCATTAAACTTTATAGTTGGTGTAGTACTAGAAATAAAGTAGGATTACCATTACTGGTGATTCTTTTTGAAAAGTTTCAGCCCCATTTTCAATGTTTTCATTCTCACCAACTCCCTCGAGGGAGCTTTAATAAAAGGATCAGCCAAGTTTTTACTTGACTTCACATAGAAAATTGTGATAACGTCATCTTTTATCAATTATCTTACATACTCATGTATCAGACTGAAGTGTCTGGACTTATCATTATAGATATTGTTATAAGCTCTTAACAACGTAGCTTCACTATCACAGTGAATGAAAATGGGAGTCATAGGATATGGTCACAGACTTATATCCAATAATAATTTATGTATCCATTATACCTTTTTTTCGGTTGCTGCTAAAGTAATAAATTCATATTCCATTGTCGAGTGAGAAATACACATTTGTTTCTTGCTTCCCTAAGAAACAGCCCCTCCACGAAATTTAAAAACTCATATGGAAGTGAAGTATTATCACCGATATTTGTAATCCAACTCGCATCGATGTATCGTTTTAATACAGTCAGATAATCACTATTGAATAACTTCAAATCTATGGTTCTCTAAAAAAATGTCTCATAAGATATTTATTTAATAAATTATAATGATAAAATTACAAAAATATTTTTTTTAAAAGAATTAAATCGACCCAATAGATGAGCTTGGGAAACAAAAAATAATTAAGCTTGGACCGACCAACCAGCGAGGTTTGTAGGAAAACATCTTTTTTCCAAGTGAACTTAATAGCAAAATTAAAATAGTTAAAAAAATAAAGAATAATATAGGAAAGCAAGAAGAGCAAAAATACAATAATTTTAATATCATTCGGCACTTTTTTGCTTACGTTAAGGGATTTTTCACTAATTTTAATAATCAACAAGATTACAATCAGCAGTTAAACTCAAAAAAAAAAATCTCTTTTGAACCTTTAGATCATGATTGGTAGAAAAGAAAAATAGAAGGAAAGAAGAAAATCGGAAAGGAGACCATTTTTGTATTATTTGGTTGAGAAGAAAAGTGACGGGGAAAAAGTGAGATGATTTGTGTCTTTTATTGGGATTTTACCTTTAAAATTTATTGACTCAAATTTTAAGAAAAAAACAAAATCATAATAATTAAATAAATAAAATAAAAAAAAAACAATGTGATTTGATAATCTTTTTATTTATTTCTACCAATAAGTCTACAACTAGATTCTTCATGTTTAGTCATTAACGCAAATTTAATCAGAGGCTTGATCAGCTGCAATTAATCTGGTTCGTTGTTACAGTTCAAACCATGATACTTACTATAATAAAAAAAAATAAAAAGACTGATTATTTTACGTAAGTGAATTTGTGGATAACAGCAATAAGTTTGGTTTTGCAGGTTGCTTACATTTTGGGATTAATATGTACTTGCCCTAATAACTATTTGACTTGAATTTTCATTTTATCTTTTTAACAAGGAAGGTCATTCCAAACTCAACTTTCCGTTTCAGTTGTGGAAATTCAGCCTTTTACCACATCTACCCAATGCCAGTTAGGACCAGCTACCCTTAGTCTGGTATTTCTGTGACCTATATATATATATATATACATATAATCTCTTTTGGAATGGAAATTAATACTCCAATGACGTATATATGTGTGACTTCTGAAATTATATATATCTTGACTATTTCATTTCGAATTATTAATATTTTGTTTAATAGTATCTAATTAACCACGTAATTGAAGATGAGTGGATGAGCATTGAGAATATATTCCACCAAAATTGGAGACCAGGTAACAAATTTCAACATCAACGTTTTTACTATTTGAAACACAAAAGTCATCAGATGGTTTGTTTTCTTTTGTTGGAAAAGGTTGGATAAACCAATATGGGGAAGATCATTTGATTACAAAAATTCACTTTTCTTAATAATTTGATCAAAGGTACTAAGAACTTTTATTTTGAATTTATTCAAAAAAAATTGCACATTTGATGAATGATAAAATATTACATATGCTAACAAACGCTTGGTTTAATGGTAAGAGTTCGTTTATTTCGTTAAAACTTTTTGAGTTTGAATCTCTTCATAAGCGTTTGTTAGTGCTAAACATAAGTTTTCATTGCATAGAATGCGGAGTAGTTCTTAGATTTGGTCTCAATATAAATGCGGTGGGGACTACTCTAAATTCACTTTGTGTGCTTAAATCCAATGCTCCCTAACAGGTATCTAGAGCAACCTACCTATTTACCCATTTTTACTACTAAAAAAATATTACTATAAAACTAACTGCAAATATCAATTCTTTTTAAAAAATCAAATTTGGGCATTAATCTCAATAAAAAGATTGAAAATAAATTTGGATTAAAAAAATGAAACAATTACATATAACCCATTTTCCAATATAAATAATTTGTCCTGTCATCTTTTTATTTGTAACTTACAAAGATTAGAAGAGTAATTACTAAAGTAGCATCGCGTTGCTATGTGACAGAAACTTTGTAAAATAACCATAAGATCATTGGTTTCGATTCTCATCAAGTGATTAAGTCACAATGATTTATTTTTTGTGAATTTCTTAAATCAAACGTAGATAGTTTATCTTTAATTCGTTTAAAAAATAAACTTAATACAATAAATGTGTAAATTGATTTTTAATATCACTTTACTGTTGAATAAAAATATTAATATATTACTACTACCCCATACCATCAATCGATTGAGAGTTGATACATAGCAGAGAGTGGTGCCAGCGATTTTTGACCCCAAAAAAATTGTCTAAAAGACCCATTAGACATACGCTTGTTGATGTACTCACAGATTATCACCACTCATTGTTTTGGGTAGCTGTTTGCTTAGCTTCCCTTATTGATTAAATCAAAAGGGAAAACAAATTGTGGTGTTAATTTTAATGCAATCCTCAACAAGTTAGTTAGAAAATTAAAAATTACCTTCTGCAAGAATTAAAGAAATTTAAATTACATTCACACTTCTTACTTGCCTTGACTTTTTGCTTGTACACCGTTGAGAAACATGAAAAGTCATGGTGAAATTCAAAGCCTATACTTATCTTGTCAACCAATCCTACTTCCCAAACAAAGGGCATAGTTGTCTATAAAATTAAAAATCACAAAATACCTTTGAAGTCTTAAAGGGACATTTCAGTCAATTCAAGCACATCGTTGCACCATGTTGGCAGACTTTTCTTGAAGCTCTTTATTTACATTTAATTAAGTAATTAAACAAAGAACATGAACGCGCTCCCAAAGAAACAGTCTTAGCAATATGAATTACTTGTCTAACTGTCCTACCTACTATAGCCCTTACGTGAGCTCATTCCGTCAACATTTATTTCAGTCTAACAACATGGTTTTAATCGTTGTAATAGCAAACTCCAAGGGCAATCAATTAACTCGTACTCTATATATACCCTCCAATATTGATCTCTTTAATCCCACTCGCTTCTAAGTTTAAGCTTTCTTTCATTTTCTTCGTTAATTATTTTTTTTTCTCTCTCTCTCGGTCTCTTGATGTCGATCTCGATGCAGATAAGCTCAACAATTCCTGCAAATAATTTACACATCTTTCAGGCAAGACGTGCAAGCTTCAAATGCCGACAGTCACCATTAAACCCGTCAATAAAAACCCAAATTTCTTCTTCTTCTTCTTCTTCATTACATTATAACTCTAAAAAACGAGTCACATCCAGTACTGAGTTGACTCGGTTACACCTCTCAAACCTGGAAAAGCTCCTTCAACAAACCCCAGAGCCTAACCAACACGACCCACAAGAAGCTAACAAGGTTTCAGAAAATGGGTCAATGGACAAAAGGGGAAAGGCTTTGGTTGAAGGGCTAAATTTGGCTAGGATTTGGCCTGAAATGAAAGCAGCAGAGGAGATGTCACCTAGACATCTCAATCGCCTTAAACGCCTTTTATCCAAGACGCCGGAATATTCCCCGAGAAACAATCTCGGGTCCCGGTGGCGCGAGTACCACGGTTGCAATGACTGGGTCGGGTTGCTTGACCCGCTCGACGAGAATCTCCGGCGAGAGGTTGTGAGGTATGGGGAGTTTGTGCAAGCAGCTTATCATGCTTTTCATTCAGATCCCGCCATGTCAGCAGACGAACCTCCCCTGCCGAGACACGTGGCGTTGCCTGATAGGTTGTATAAGGTGACTAAGAGTCTCTACGCCACATCATCCGTCGGATTGCCCAATTGGGTCGATGATGTGGCACCGGATCTCGGGTGGATGACTCAACGGTCGAGTTGGGTCGGGTACGTCGCGGTTTGTGAGGACAGAAATGAGATCCATAGGATGGGAAGGAGGGATATCGTGATCGCGCTACGTGGTACCGCCACGTGTCTCGAATGGGCCGAAAACGTGAGGAGCCAGTTGGTTCAAATCCCTGGATCGGACGACCAGACCGACGAAACCCCGAAAGTGGAACGTGGGTTCTTGAGTTTGTACAAAACAGGTGGAGCTCACGTGCCTAGCCTGGCTGAATCAATTGTTGACGAGATCCACAGGCTCATGGAATTGTACAAAGGTGAGACCTTAAGCATTACCGTTACAGGGCACAGCCTTGGTGCTGCTTTAGCCTTATTAGTAGCCGATGAAGTAAGCTCATGTGCACCAGACGTGCCACCGGTGGCGGTTTTTTCCTTCGGCGGTCCTCGTGTAGGTAATCGGGACTTTGGGAATCGTATCAAAGCCCAGAATGTTAAAGTGTTACGTATGGTGAACAACCAAGATGTGATCACTAGAGTTCCAGGCATGTTTACAAGAAGTAACAATAATAAGTTAGAGGAGAATACAAAGATTTCAAGGATGCTTAATGTGCTTGATAAAAGCAATCCATGGGCATACTCGCACGTGGGAGTTGAGCTACGTGTAGACACGAGGATGTCCCCATATTTGAAGCCGAATGCTGACGTGGCGTGCTGTCATGACTTGGAGGCATACTTACACTTGGTGGATGGGTTTATGGCATCAAACTGTCCATTCAGAGCAAACGCTAAGAGGAGTTTGTGGAAGTTGCTTAATGAGCAGAGATCTAATGTGAAGAAGTTGTATACAAGCAAAGCAAAAGGCTTGAGTTTAAATCTTGATAGGAATGGCATGCCCATGCCTAGTTGTTTGCCTAGTCCATCTTGATTTTAATTATTATTATAAATATAACTTGAAATATTGGCATATGTACAAGCAAAGCAAAAGGCTTCTGATTTTAAGGCAATAACTCAAAATGATTATAAAACAGTGTTATGTAAAACTACAGTAAAGTTAAATTATTAAATATCTGATAAAATTCTGTTATTAGTGTTGTTAAAAATATATAAATAGTAAAACTGCTTTAAAATGTTGAAATTATTAAAATAAAAATATGTGTATAAATATGTACTATTTGATTATTTGAAGGTTTTTTTTAATAAATTGATTTTATTATTTATACAATAATAAAATTTATTAATAAATATATTAAATTAAATTAATAAAATATTTTATTATTTTTATTAAATACATAAAATAATATTTTTATCAAACAATAATCTCAATATTCAAATAATAATAAATGTATCATTGTTACTTTTAAAATTTGATTATAAAAAATAGTATTTATACAGAGATAAAACTTATATTCTTACATAAAACTCATGAAGTTTTTTTTAAAATTTTACAAAAATTATATAGTGAATATAGTCGCAATAAAATGTTTCAAATTTCAAAAAATCTTTTTAGGATTAGGATGCCCAAAAAATCATTAGTTCATGAACATGAACTGAACATCATGACTTGTAAAACTAAACATATTTGATATAACTTTTGTTTTTGGACAACAACAGAAACTGTTTGAAAAACTTTATCAAAGATGCGCTAATTTTTTTTAAAGCTTATTTATCATATCTGAAACTTACGATAAATTCTTCAAATATTTCAATTTTCAAATACCAATGGATATACAGTTAAACTAACAAAAACAGAAAGTATTAGATTGAGAGAATTTGTTGAACTTCGTCAACCCAAAAATTTCTGCCGACTAGATGGATGGTCTCCAGAGTTCAGCTAACTCAAATAGACTTTTCTTCCGTCTATATAAACTTCTGCACCCAAAAACCTTTTTACATATTGATGTTGAAGTACCAAAGATGGAATTAGTCCAGATATCTGAAAACAATTAATTACGCTACTTGAATAAATAAAGTCTTACAAGCACCCAGTACACAGTAACTGTCAACACCAGTAGGTGTAAAGTCTCGTTTTTTGGGGGAGATTGACTATATAATCATTTAAAAAAATCTCACAAAAATGTACTATAAAACTTTTATATAAACAACTGATCATTTTGATTGTAATTTACTGTCTGTTTCCTTTCTGCCCAAGAAATGATGACCTTGTTTATGACTAAGAGATCAGTACATAAGGTCACGTTTGACTTAGTAGTAGAAATGAGTTATGGTAAATCATTTCATAAATTATACCATTAAAATCCTTAATTTTATGATCAGTCTGCTCAATTATATCAATTCTAATTAATTACTCTGCTAGCTTTAACAAAGACTTTGCAAATCGTATTTGTCAATGGTTCGCCCACTCTCTCACATAAATTGCATAGGTTGCAACATATCCAGGAGTTTTTGAGAATTTGAGTTCCCGTTTTAAGTCCAAATAATCCTCAAGATACCAAGCATGAAGCCCAATTTCGGGGACCATATATGACATAATGCAGTCCGCCATCACATTCACTAATACATGACATATGTCGCAGGGATGCTTTTGAATTTGGTAGCAGGGATGAAATTTGAAATTGGAATCAAATATGATAGTTCAATCTCTTGATAAATTTTTCTCTAACTCAAGTTGGGTAAAATTGAATTTCGTAGCAGGGATGAAATTTGAAATTGGAATCAAATATGATAGTTCAATCTCTTGATAAATTTTTCTCTAACTCAAGTTGGATAAAAATATTTTTGATAATTTTAAAAAAAATTATTAATAATACTGTTTTTTGAATTTCACGTTTAACGTTATAATAAAATTTTTAACTTATCCACTTGAGAATGCTAACTTGCCAAGCTGCAGCATTGTGTCCACATTTTGTTGAACCAAAACTAACTTTGCCACGTCACTAAAAATAAAGATGCATTAGAAACTTCGCTCTCAACCCTTGTCCCCACGATAACCTCTCTTCTTCCACTTTTTTTTTTTTTTTGGAACTACAAAAATTCTTAATTAGAGAGTCTAAAACGTTAGTTTAAGATATGTCTGAAACTCTATTAATAATTTTGATAAACTTCATGAATGATATTAATATAAGTTTGAAATCCAAAAAATAGTGTGATCAGTGTGAAATCTCTTAAAATTATCAATAGAGTTTTGGACGGATCTAAAATATTAATTTTAAACTTGTAAGAAACTTTATTGGTGATTTCGAAAAACTTCGTTATTAACATCAGTATAAATATGAAACTCAAAATATAAAATTACCAATAAAATCTCTTCAGAATTATCAATAAAATTTCAAACATGACTAAAACATTGGCTTTCAACACTATCTAACCAAAAGTACCTTAGCTGCAATTGACTGTTCACCATGAAAAGCCTACATCCACGGTGAAGTTAATAGAATCTTTGTTATTGAATAAGGATTACAAAATGCACTGGTAGTGTATAACAGAAATTTGGGCAAAGAGAAGAAATGCAAAGAAAAACCTAATTAGTTTGGATCATTACTTCAAGACTACAGTGCATTCAGTTATTTAAATATTTATGAACAGCTGTTTGTATAATGTATACTTGAATAATGGGTCAAATACTCAAATTAATTACAAGAATTTAAGATGAAAATTATGGCTAAAAAGACAAAACAAAAAAAGGACAAAAGAAAACGCTGAAACATTAATTATTTTGAATAATTTGAGTCATTGTAGCCGTTTTGTCTCCTTGTCCCATATTTCGTTTTTGTTTGTCCCCTTCTTTCTTCCTACTCGGGTTTTTTTTTTTTTTTTATTGATAATGGACCATTACAATTGTTCTTATAATTTTTGTTTTAAAACTTTATGGAAGATATAAATTACAGAATGTGCAACACAGTAACAGGACTCGAACTCGAAATCTCACAGAAAAATCACCATATCAAAAACCGAACTTATCACTACGCCATATACCTTGAGAGCTCCTACTCGATTTTTTAGTTATTAATAAAATCGTTAGGGGTCTTATCAAAACCTCTTCACCTCTATCTGTATATGTATAAAACTGTGTTAGTGTGGTTGTCCTTTTGTTTGAGTGCATCCAGTAAAGTCTTGCATGCGTCGGAAAAATTAGGTTAAAATGTGCTTTGTCCTCTCACATAATCTTATGGATCTCACATGCTTATTTTGTGTATCTGCTCCCATGTGAGGTTCACATGAACTGCACTAAATCTGTGTGAGAAAGCACAGAAACCATGCCCTGAAACATACAATATATAATTTCTCTAAATTTCAAGTACCCATGGATATACTTATTATATGCATAGAGACCAACAAAAAAAAAAGAATGTTGGCTCAAATTCTGTTTGGTTCGGTTTGGTTCAGTTCGGTTCGATAAATTAACCGAATCTAATTTTTAAATTCGAACTCATTCTAATCGAATTTTGACGAATCTCGAATTCGATTGGTTCGATAAAAACTCGATTTGAATCCACCTTAATTTCAATGCTATCTTTCTCTACGTGTGTTCTGTTTCATTCATATAGTTAAGACGAGAAGATGAAATTTGATTGTTTTTTTTTTATTTTTGGAATTTATTATAACATAAAAATATATATATATATATATATATATATATATATATATATATATATATATATATATATAACTTGTGGGTTGATATTATTATACCCGTTTTTGATATTCAAAATGTACATTTTTGAAAATCTACCAATAATTTATGGACAGTTCACTAATAATTTCTCACTTTTGAGCATGTACATTTTGAAGGCGAAGAAAAACGAGTTTTAAAATGTCTTTACAGTTCAAAATTATATATCTACGTTTGCCACCTAACTGTTTTAGATTGGAATAAACAACTGATCATTTTGATTATAAATTACTGGCTATTTTCTTTTTCTGCTCGAGAAATGACGACCTTGTTTCATGTCCAAGAATTCCTCCTCCGTCTTAGTTTTATGATATCATAAATATTATTAATTCCAAATAATTAATGTTTCAGCGTCTTTCTTTTGTCCTTTTTTGTTTTGACTTTTTGGCCATAATTTTCATCTTAAATTCTTGTAATTAATTTGAGTATTTGACCCATTATACAAACAACTGCTCATAAATATTTAACAGAAAAAAAAAACCCGAATGCACTATAGTCTTGAAGTAACGATCCAAACTAATTAGGTTTTTCTTTGCATTTCCATAAAATCAGTAAAATTTGAAAAATTATCAATTTAATTTCTGTTAATTATTAATATGTTATTATTAGTTTAGTTTTGACAAATTGAATGTAGTCCAATTCGATGATCTGAAGTAATGGTTTACTTAGAATTAGCGTTCTACTACCCCTACAAGCACAACACAAATCAAGCGTATACCAGATGAAGAACTATTTTGTCCCAACACTAGCTGGAAGACTAGACCATACCCCCTGATCCCCATCATCTAACTATACAATGGCATCCAAGCTCTCTTTAAATTACATCCGCAACATCAACTTTCAGTACGTTGACTTTGATTTTTCCATTATCTCCTAAGCCTAATTCAAAGGAACCAAGCTCAAGAATAAAGAAGCACCGTGCAGCAAAACTTGGCAACTAAACCCAACTCCAAAAGAGTACAAACTTCGTTCATCTTGCTAGTCTCAATATGATATATGAACTTCCTAATTGACACCCTCATCAACAAAGACCCATCTTCAAAGGCCAAGGGATGCATCCACGTTCGAAATTTTTGTCTAGCTCGGTGTAAGTACTGCACTTGCATCGGCTCTATGCCAATGTCCATCTAAAGAAAAAATCATTTTTTTATGGACGGTTGGCAAGAACCTGGTGCAAATAAACAGTGCTTACACTCAATCCAACCAAGTATCCATTCACATGCTCGAATTAGTCAATGATTTGGTCACACTCTCACATAAATTGCATAGGGAATGAGGAAGCCTTTCTTCCAACATATACATAGTTTTTGAGAATTTGAGTTCCCAGTCAAAAAATCCCCAATAAACCAAACATGAGCTACTCTGCCATCAGATTCACCAATACATTTTATAAGGATGCTCTTGAATTCTCTAACAAGGGTTAGCAATGAAATCAAACTTATATAATAGCCTTTTTTAGTGAACACCACGTGCTATGATGGGAGGTTTCCCGTTTATTAAAAAGAAATTAATAATCAAACAATGAGGGGACAGAGACCAAACCCTTTTAAAGGAAAACAACGTACTCCTACATGGAAAAGAAAAAGAACCAGAATATACAAATAAAGCCCAAGGAGGCTTGTAAACATGAAGACTATGGCAGTCTTCTCGACAAAAAACCAAAACTTTGTTGAAATCTTTGGAGCTGCCATGGATATGAGTACTAGCAAGCAGATCAGCTAGCATGTTTGTTTATCTGAAGACATGCTGTAAATTAACATGTGAAGAAGATAAGGCCTAACAGGATTGAATGATATAGAAAATTTTCAAAAGTAACATTCGCTTGATTGAATGTGGAGATTTCATCAGTCAGACAATGCAACATTCTTCGCACAAAAATGCTTTTGTTCTCGTATAAGTTACACTGTTTGATCTTCCTTGATATATTCCAAGTCCATTTGAGGGGTATGTTTCAATTGGAAAGTAAAAATTCTTCTCATCAGTCTCATAGTGCTGCATCCTAACAACTTTGAAATTGGTTGAGTTGTACGTGTATGGAATTCTGACACTGATCAAATGCCAAAGCAATGTTGTTTTCTTTGTCATGTTTCCTCTTCAGCCTGATCCATTTTTTGTTCAAAGGATGGAAGAGATACGAGAGTGTAGTTTATGGTTTTGGTGTTTTGGTATATTAAAGCGTTGATGGTGTTGAATTTAAGAGAGGAAGTGAGACAATACAAAGAGAAGAATTGTATTGAATGGTATAATTTACTTACAAGGGAGCTATCATATTTATACAAGCTAATAGGAGAGGCAAAGCTATGCACAACCAATGTGGGATATAATACATTAACTATAATACATTAACATCCCCCCTCAAACTCAAGGTGGTAAGTGAGAGGTGAACTTGAGTTTGGAAACCAAAGAGTGAAAGCGTCCGGGTGGATGAGCTTTAGTGAAAATGTCAGCTGTCTGATCGGCTGAACTGACGGATTGTAAACGAACCGTATTTTGGAGAATGTGATCACGGATGAAGTGGATATCATTCTCGATGTGTTTTGTACGTTATGTTAATGTATTATAGTTAATGTATTATATCCCACATTGGTTGTGCATAGCTTTGCCTCTCCTATTGTCACAGTGTAGGATAGTGGCAGCAGGAGAAGAGATACCCATGTCAGCGAGTAACCATCGAAGCAAGAGAAGTTCTTGAGTTGCATCAGCCATGGCACGATATTCAGCTTCAGTACTAGAGCGAGCAACCACAGTTTGTTTCTTACTACGCCAGGAAACGAGAGAATTGCCCAAAAAGAAACAGTAACCAGTGGTTGAACGTCTGTCGGTGGGGTCTCCGGCCCAATCGGCATCAGAATAGGCTTGTAAAACAGGGGCAGACTGTGCTGAGAAATGAAGCCCATGAAATAAAGTACCCTTGATATACCGAAGAATGCGAAGAACAGCCGAGTAATGGGTGGTCCGAGGAGTGGACAAGAACCGACTGACCTGATAAACGGCATAGGCAATGTCAGGGCGAGTGACAGTAAGATATACAAGACTTCCAACCAGTTGGAGATATAGAGTGGCATCCTGAAGAGGTGAACCATCGAGTGAGGTAAGTCTGACGTTTGGCTCGAGAGGAGTAGTGGCAGTGGTTGAGTCAGTGATCCCAGCCTTGGAAAGGAGATCCGAGGCATATTTGGCCTGAGAGAGAAAAAATCCATCAGAACTAGATGATACTTCGAGGCCAAGAAAATAGGTGAGCACACCAAGATCTTTCAGCTCGAATTGGCCACTGAGAAACTTTTTGAGTTCAGAAATACCATGTGGATCATCTCCAGTAATAACCATATCATCCACGTACAGTAAAAGAAGGATAATACCGTTGGCAGTATGGCGGATAAACAGAGCCGAATCATGAGCACTCGATGTGAACCCAAACTGATGAATGGTAGTGCTGAATTTGGCAAACCAGGCACGTGGAGCTTGTTTTAAACCATATAAGGCACGACGAAGGCGACAAACTTTGTTTCGAGTGGCATCCAAGCCGGGAGGTGTATGCATATAGACTTCCTCAAGAAGTACCCAATTCAGAAATGCATTTTTGACATCCATTTGAAATAGAGTCCATCTTCGAATGGCAGCGACAGCAATGAGTGTACGGACAGATGTGAGCCTCGCCACTGGAGCAAATGTCTCTTCATAGTCAATGCCATATTCCTGAGCAAATCCCTTGGCAACAAGTCGGGCTTTATATCGTTCAATAGAGCCATCAGAAAGTGTCTTAATCTTAAACACCCATTTGCACCCAATAGGAGTTTTTCCAGGGGGTAGATCAACAATATCCCATGTATGAGTTTTAGCTAGGGCCTGAAGTTCTTCATCCATTGCTTTCTGCCAAAGAGGATTAGTACTAGCCTCCTTATAGGATTGAGGCTCATGCAGATGAAGTATAGTGGAAAAACAATGATAATCACAATGGTAATCAGCAAGATGAGAAGGGGGGTGAGTTACCCTGGTAGATCTGTGAGGGTGATCTGGAGGATGGCTCTCAGAGGGAGTCGGTGTAGACTCATCAAACATAGGAATATCCTCGGGCACGACCGATTGAGTTAGAGAGGTGAGGTCAGCTGATGGTTCTGGAGCTGGAACTGGGTCTGGGTCTGGAGAGGTAGGATCAATTGGTGGTTCTGGAACGGAAGGGGTGATATCAGCTGGTGATTCGGAGGTGGACTCAACAGTACCTGAAACTGGATTCTCAGGAAATAACTTAATAGATGGATCAGTAAAAAATCTGGAGTTAGTGATGGTTGATATGTCAAATGACCGTAAGGAAGAGAACATTTGATGTTCCCAAAAAATGACATGACAAGAGATACGATGAGTTTTAGAAATAGGATCCCAGCATCGATACCCCTTATGTTCAATACCATATCCAATGAAACAACACAGATGAGCCCTTGGTTGTAATTTATTGTGTTCATGTGGTTTGAGAAGAACAAAACAAGTGCAACCAAAGACTCTGAGGTTAGAGTAATCAGGAGGTTTACCGAAAAGGCGCTCGAATAGAGATTGATTTTGGATTGTAGTGGAAGGGACATGATTGATTGTGTATACTGCGGTGAATGCAGCATCACCCCAGAAACGTTCAGGACATGATGACGAAATGAGTAGAGCACGAATGGTGTCAAGAATATGTCGATGTTTGCGTTTAGCTCGTCCATTTTGTTGGGAGGTTCCAGGGCACGAGCGGTGGGGGAGCGTGCCATTTTTGTGAAGTAGGTTTAGAAAAGCACGGTCTTTATATTCCATTGCATTATCTGAACGAAAAATTTTGATATTCCGAGAGAATTGAGTTTGAACCATAGAAGAAAAATCAGAATATATTTGAAAGAGTTCAGATCTGCTTTTCATAAGAAACAACCAAGTATAACGAGAATAGTCATCCACAAATATAAAAAAATAACGAGCACCACCCATTGATGCATGAGGAGAAGGCCCCCAAACGTCAGAATGTACTAAATCAAAAGGTGCAAGGGAAACGGACTGACTCTCATTAAAAGGTAAAGCTGATTGTTTTGCAAGTTGACAATGAATACAATGAAAAGACTCATGCTGAAGTGAACCTAACTGGCCACTAGAAATAAGAGAACGTAGAGGGCTAGATGAAGTGTGACCTAACCGAGAGTGCCACAATTCCACATGTGAGAGTGCTGGGATGGATGCAGCTGATTGATTTGGTGATGGTGAGGATGGGACTTGGAGATGAGTGAGCTCAAAGAGGCGTCAAACTTTACGGTCGGTTCCAAGGAGTTTTCCTGTCTGAGGGTCCTGCACACGACAACCAGTAGAAGAAAAATGCACATCAAGTCCAAGATCACATAGTTGTCCAACAGATATAAGGTTAAGCGTAAGATTAGGAACTAAATATGTGTCAGGGAGAGACAAATGAGAACTATCAACATGTCCAGTATGGCTGACCAGCATATTTGATCCATTGGCAGTGTGAATAGTAGGCGCATGCTTATCACGGGTTTTAGAGGAAAAAAATAGAGGTATCAGAAGTCATGTGATTGCAACAAGCAGAATCGAAATACCATCGGGATGTACCTGGTGTAGTTGACATGGCTATATTGTTACCGATTTTATTTAGAGCCTCGGTAAGAACGGTGCAGAAACCACTCCAATCAGGTGGAGAGTTGGATGAAGTTGGTGTAGTATCAGTGGTTACAGCAGCAGTATTCTTTGGCTTGGAATATGACCAATTGTATGAGCCTCGAGAGTGATATTGGTTCCCATTTGACTGATTTCCAGATGGAAGTTTAGGGCAATCTGCAAGATAGTGACCCGGTTCTCTGCAGACTTTACATAGGCGAGAAAGACATTTGAGCAATTCATGCCCTTGTGAATGACAATACTTACAATATAAGGGCTTCTGGTGTGTGCTCTGTCGGTGGGGTAAGTCCGATTCAGCCATAGGAGCAAAGAAGAAGGTGAACCTCCAAGAAACCGGTGATGTGGCGGTCAACTGATGATGTGGCAGTCAACTGATGATGTGACGGTCAACGAGTAACGTGGCACTGACGTGTTGTTGATGTGGTGCTACCGTGGTAGCAGCGTATCTGAAACAAGAGCGGCAGTGGAGATGATGTCAACGGGTGACGTGGCATTGTCAATTGATGATGTGGCGATCAACGAGTAACGTGGCGCTGACGTGTCGTTGATGTGGTGCTGACGTGGCAGCAGCATGTCTGAAACAGGAGCGACAGCAGAGATGATGTCAACGAGTGACGTGGCACTGATGTGGTAGCAGAGATGATGTCAACGGGTGACGTGGCACTGAGGTGGCGCTGATGTGGCGCTGATGTGGCTTTTAGGGCTGACGTGGCAGCAGTGTTTCTGAAACAGAAGCGGCAGCGGAGATGATGTCGATGGAGAATGAGACTCCGACTATAGTGATGACCTAACACGTATGAAAAGGATATACTAGAAGTTTTTCTGATGTGAAGGATCCACTAATAGTGGCAATCACAGAGCATACTCAACTCTTAATATACCGAGAATTTCTGATGTGAATGATCCACTAATAGTGGCAATCACAGAGCATACTCAACTCTTAAAATACCGAGAACCATTATGGTTCTGATACCATGTTGAATTTAAGAGAGGAAGTGAGACAATACAAAGAGAAGAATTGTATTGAATGGTGTAATTTACTTACAAGGGAGCTATCATATTTATACAAGCCAATAGGAGAGGCAAAGCTATGCACAACTAACGTGGGATATAATACATTAACTATAATACATTAACAGATGGCACATCTGAAAGATTTACATAAGTAATCAGCCACGTATACTTGACGTCACCCAACTCAACCATAAAATCTGCTTTCTAATCTCTCTCGTACAAAGTAGTATTGCAACTCAAATTAGCATAACTCATTCAACAAAATTACAGAACAATAAGGGTGAAACTCAGTATTAGTGTGAAGAATAGAAGTTACCACCTCATTTGTCGAAACAAATTTTCTACAGCTGCTGGAGAAACTACGAGTGATACTTTAGTTTTCCAGCAAACTCCAATAAAGGCCTACTAGATCAAAAGAACACAAATAAAGTGATACTTTAGTTTTCACCAATATCTCGTGTAACTAAAATTAGTGTTACTTGCATGATAGAAGGAAAATTCCGTATGCTTTAGAATTCATGTGAGAAACTGTAATAACAATTCTATGAGATAAGGATCATTAACTGGTTTAATTGTAATAATCACAATGATATATTGGAGTATAATACCATTTCTATTATATCCAAAACACGTTTTAGTTCCATTGAAATCGTTTGATTATTTGCAGCCTTATCTCCTATTGATATTTGAGGCTTTCCAAATTGTTTAAGAATTAAAAATAATGTAAAGTTTTTATATAACATGAACTTGTTAGAAAAAAATCATTTAAAATGATATTAAATAGTTTTTTGAAAACCTAAAAGCTATTAGTTTAAATATAAAGGTTGTGATTTAAACATAAATGTGTGATTTAAATCTAAAGTTTGTAATTTAAACAGAAATGTGTCAGATTTTTTAAAATATTTGTAAACATAGGATCTTGTCCGTTAAAAACTAACAAATATGATCGTAAGACTCTCATTAAATCTGGAAAAAATAATGTCTTTCCCGCAGGAAAAATATGATTTTCCAGAACTATTTGAAAATGTGCTTCTGCACCTATAAATACCCATCAATTCTCACTTTCAGTATACAATTCATTTTTCATTATTTCTTCTCTCTTTTTCTCTCAAAAATTCTACCATAATATTTCAGTATTTCAAAGCATAATTAAATAGGAAGTTTTTCAGATTTTACTGTCTACAAACTTCAAGTTTGAGACTTGGTTGTATCTTAGAGGACTATTCGTCTATAACTCATAGCAAATTTATTTATATAAGTGGAGACGAATAAAGCCTTAAAGACAGCGATTAATTCACACCTCTAAGTCTTAATTCTCATATTCTGTTCTAGTTTTAAAAAAAATTACAACAATTTTAAGGCTTCATTTCTGTCCAACAAAATGGAGACAGAATCATTCAAGGTGATGAATCAAGATTTTGTCAAGCTAGATAGATTCTATGGAAATAATTTCAGCCAATGGCAAAGACAAGATTATGTTCTTGCTTACTGCATTGAAAATTTCCTATATAATGGATCTTAATCTGTAGCCCCTTCCTGATGATCTAGTACCTAAATAGAGCAGCCTCAAACAGTTGTGATCAAATAACTATAGAAAGAAAATAAGAAAATGGAGAAGATCACGTGTACAATCTGTTCACTGACATCATATCTGTGAAATCAAGATTTAATTAATTTCCTGCGAAACCAAAAGGTACGCTTTAATTTTTTCTGCGCACTTGTTACACAAACATTAAAGTGAAGATGGTCTATGATTTGAAAGAGACTAAATTTTAAGTTTCTATGCATATATAAAAGGTGAAATTTAACTAGGAAAACTTTGATTGCAACAGTAATTTTGAACCGTTGCAAGTGAAACGGTTGACAATAAAATTTCATTTGAAAATATAACATATCCTTTAAGATCTTGTTTTACTTGTTATGGTTTTTTTTATACCTTTTACATAAAGAGAGAGATAATTTGCTTTTGTATATAGTGGTATGCAAATTTAATTATTTTGAAAACAAAAGTGGAAGTATAATACTTTTGAGGATGGCAATAACATATCAATTCGTTTGGTTTGAGCTGTAAGGCCATTTGGTTTGTATGCATTTAAATTTATAATTTAATGTTATGTGGTTGATTAAATTATTTAGTGACACAATGAATTTATATGAGATATTAAATTGAGATTTATTATAAATTTATAATAAAAGCCACTATGAACATTTATTGCTTTAGCTTATTTGTGTGCATGAGTTGTTGTCAAATAAATTTTGACTTTAAAAGGCATGATTATATATTTGTCTAGTTGAAATGATATAACATCTCTAGATTTATTTGTAAAAAAAAAATAATGTTCAAATGACAATATCTTGCTTGAGATGTTACTGTTACATAAAAAAACGTGAAGTTAATAAATTTCTATGTTTGTGTGTATGTCTTTAAGACATAATATGAATATGAGTAACATTGTGTAAGAAGAATTAATTGTAAATACACACGTGAAAAATACCATTTCTAGATGTGGTGAGTGGGGACGCCATATAACCCGAACATTGTGATCACCATAAGTGTAATTGCATTAATGCTATTGTATGTATATCTTAATGAAAAAAGACATGGTGATGTATATGGTTATATTGAACAAAGGTTTTAATGATAAATCAGAGAGTTCGACCACTTGTTTCAGACAAAGTAAGAGTCTTTGTACTGATATAGGTGTAGGTGTAGAGTTTTGATATTCAATATCAAAACTAGGCTTCGTTTGTATGATTCAATTCCCCAAGCATATTTTTTTATGGCGTAGTAACTTGTGTATTCAGAAATAACACGCGTAGTAGAAATGTGGGGATCATTTCGTCGTTTAAAAATGAAATGATTAATTTCTTATTGTTGTTAATATAAATAATTTTTTATATACATTTTAAATGTGGGGTATTAATTTTATTATAGATTACCATAAATATATGTGAAAATTTGTTGAAATCTTGAAATTTGTATGATTGATATAAGTGAAATCAAGAAATACACTTTATGAAAATTAAAGTGAGAAAACTTAGTGGGGGTTATGCTTTGAGTACTTTATAGTACATTACAAGAACATACAAAATTACTAGAATCTTTGGTTACCTAGAAGAAATCATAGATTTGATTTGAACCGGTTGTATCAAGATGATACACTGATGCCATTGTAATCCGGTTATATCATTCTTTTAGTAAGCCATCTAAAAGAAAATAAAAGAAATTAGAATTGGTATATTCTGATGTTTCTGGTCCCATTGAAGTAGACTCTTAGGGTGGCAATAGATAGTTTGTTACTTTTATTGATGATGCTTCATGAAATGTGTGGGTTTATTTGTTGAAGAACAAAAGCTAGGTATTTCAGTATTTTCATAAGTTTTATGCTATGTGGAGAGAGATATAGGGAATCAGTTAAAATGTCTTCAGACTGACAATGGTAAAGAGTATACCTCCAATGAGTTTATAGATTATTGTTCACAGTTTGGCATTAGGCATGAGGTGACAGTTCCTAGTACCCTACAACATAATGATGTGCTGAGAAAATAAATCATACCATTGTGGAAAGATTTATATGTATGCTCAGAATGGCTAAGCTGCCTAAACCATTTTGGGGTGAAGTAGTTCGTACATTTTGCTACCTGATTAATAGATCTTCATCCATTCCTTTGAGTTTTGACATTCCAGAAAGATTTTGGACAGGAAAAGATGTTTCTTATTCTCACTTAAAGGTGCTTGGTTACAAAGCTTTTGCACACATTTTCAAGGAGAAGAGGTCAAAACTTGATAACAAAGTCATTGCTTGTGTGTTTGTTAGTTATGGGGATGCTGAGTTTGGTTACAAGTTATGGGATCTAGAAAAGAATGAGATTAGTAGAAACAGAGATGTTGTCTTTAATGAAATTGAAACTTTGGCTGATATTGAAAAAAAAATGAGAAGACACGGCATGGTACAGGTAGAGTTGAAGAATTTGTACCAGATCATACTCCTTCAAATAGTGTCACAGATGAAGGAGAGATATATAAAGAAGAACATATGGGTAATGAGGAGCCAATGATAGTTGATGATAATGTTATACATGATACAGAGCATGTTAAGCAAGGGGAGCAGTCCCTTGCACCGAAGACTGTAGGGCCTCAGTTGAGAAGGCCTATTAGAGAGCATTAATCGTTAACTAGGTACCTTAGTTCTGAGTATGCCTTGTTTACTAATGGAAGGGAGCCAAAGAGCTTCCAAGAAGTTCAGTCACATGCCCAAAATGATTGTTGGAGGAAAGCAATGAGGGAAGATATGAGTTCTTTGGAAAAAAAAAACAACACTTATGAATTAGTTGAACTTTCCAAAAGTAGAAAAACACTGAGAAAATAAGTGGGTATTCAAGCTAAAGAAAGATGGTGAAAAGCTAGTGAAGTACAATGCTCGAATGGTGATGAAAGGTTTAGGTCAGAAAAAAGGAATAGATTTCGATGAAATTTTCTCTCTAGTGGTAAAGATGAGTTCTATCTAAGTCATACTTGGTTTGGCAGCTAGTTTGAATCTTGAGCTTGAGCAATTAGATGTGAAGACGGCGTTTCTTAATGGTGATTTGCATGAGGAGATTTATATGGTTCAACTAGAAGGTTTTGAAGTGAAAGGGAAAGAGAACATGGTTTGCAAGCTGAAGAAGAGTTTGTACGGATTAAAACAAGTTCCTAGACAGTGATACAAGAAGTTTGAATCATTTATAGTGGATCACGGTTACCAGAGAATAGCTATAGATATGTGTGTATATGTAAAGAAATTCCCTGATGGTAACTTTATTATCCTTCTGTTGTATGTTGATGATATATTGATTGTGGAACAAAATGCTAAAATGATTGGCAAGTTGAAAGATGAATTGTTTAAGTCCTTTGATATGAAGGACTTGGGGCCAGTAAGACAGATTTTGGGAATGCAGATTGTTCGTAATAAAAAAAAAAAAAAAGCAAGAAACTTTTGGTTATCACAAGAAATGTGTGTTGAGCGAGTGCTTGAAAGTTCAACATGAAGCATTCAAAATCAGTCAGTACCCTCTTTCCAACCACTCATCTGCAGTTAGTAGTTTGATGTATACTATGGTTTGCATGCGACCAAACATTTCTCATGTTGTTAGTGTCGTTAGTAGGTCTTTGTCTAATTCTGGTAAAAGTCACTAGGAAGTGGTAAAATGGATCTTAAGATATCTCAAAGGTACCTCCAAGTTTTGTTTGAGTTTTGGGAGTTCAAAACCAATTCTTGAGGGTTATACAGATTCAGATATGGAAGGTGATCTTGATACTAGAAAGTTTACATCGAGGTTTTTGTTCACTTTCACAAGGGGAGCTATCTCATGGCAATCAAGACTACAAAACTGTGTTGTCTTATCAATTACAAAGGCTGAGTATATTGTAGCGAACAAAGCAGGGAAATAGATGCTTTGGATGATGAGGTTTCTTCAAGAATTGGGTTTGAAGCAACAATAATATGTGGTTTTTTGTGATAGTCAGAATGCTATGGATCTAAGCAAAAATACCATGTATCATTCGCATACGAAACACATTAAGGTAAGATACCATTGAATTCGTGAGGTGATTAAAAAATAGTTACTGAAGCTAGAAAAGCTTCACAGAGATAAAAATGTTGTTGACATGATGACCAAGGTTGTTCCCGAAGAAAGCTTGAGTTTTGCTCGGCGATAGCCGGAATGGACTCCAAGTGAGTCGCGTAGTAGTACCCTCTCGCATGGGCTAGAGAGAGAGATTGTTGGGCTTGTGGGGTCCAGCCCATAAGCAAACAAAAGAAAAAAGAAAAGAAAGAAAAAAAAATGTAACAGCCCATTATAACTATTTATTGGTGCCTATAGTTGACCGAAGTTTTGCAATTCTACTTGAAGTAGAAATCAAACGGGCGACTAGTATATTTTGTTTGACACATGAATTCCTAAACTGTTTAGAAGACAAATTCTATTGTGCAGTTTTATATATATTTTCGAGTGTGTAATAGATTATTATGACCGTGAGTTGCCGAGACAGTAGTTAAAGAAATAGGCACAGTGTTAGGAGAAAAATTGAAAGCAGTGTTTTGTAGCCGAGAGAGTTATAAATTAAAGGTTTTTCTTTCTATTTACCAGGAGAGTAAAAAGGAGAAAAAGTACAGCAGTTTGAGATTTTCTCTAGGGTATTATTTAGAGTGTTTGGTCATAAAGAATCAATCTACTCGGGGTTTGCAATTTCTATCACGGTGTCAGATTTTGGTGAAGCACAGAGACTTCTCAGATTTCAGCGGTTAATAGCACAGCAATGACTTTTCCTAGAGAGGTCATTTGTATTATTACCAAATTGTTGTGTCTCAAGTTTGGGCCCAAACTTGGGACATAAACTTCATAATTGCTATTTACATATTGGAGTTATTTTTGTCCCGTGGTTTTTTCCCTCAACACTAGAGGGTTTTCCACGTAAATTCTTGTATTCTTGGTTTATTGCTTTATTTGGTGCTTGTCATTTTTATTTTTGCACTGAGCTTAGTGATTTAATTGTGGTACTTGATTAATTGTTGACGGTGGGTATTTTTTCCCAACACAATATAAGGACCATTATTTTTTATATAATGATAATAAAAAAAATATTGCAATTTTTTCGTGTTCATTCCATGAAGGATTTTAGTACGCTTTTATACAGTTGCTTCCATCTATGAATGATTCGAAACCTGTCAATTACACGAATTATAAACAGAAACAAAATAAGACAAGATTTACACAGGTTTACCCTAGAATAGGGCTATGTCCTGCCAGAAGTTTTTTATTATGAACCTCACAAATCTCTCGTTATAATGTATGCTCAGTACATAACGAGTATTTATAAGCAACTTAAGACGCTCTAATTAGGTTATAATTAGGCCCTACTGCAAAACTACAGCTATTCATGGGCCCAAGCCCAAACCACAAAGCAAAAAACCAGACCCAACTTATGTACAGGGCCTAAAAGTTTCAAAGGCACTGCCCCCTAACCTCTGCCCGCTCTCCGAGGAGTGGGATCCCACTCACTCACTGGGAAGCGAGACCCCCACCCGCTCACTAGTGAGCAGGACCCTCATAATCGTCCAGGGTTCTACAGATCTAGTTCCATGAAGTATGCAACAACTCTAACAATATAATCTTCCTATATAAAACACAAACCAAAATTAATAAGGAAACCATGACTAAGCAAATTTTTTATAAGAAATTATTATGCGTGTCAAAAAAATCAAGAGATAAATAAGAAATTGCACCTAACATATCTTCTGTAATTTCAAACTCCATTAAATATTTGCACAAAGCAAGTGGTGATACCACGGATTCGGTTTCGTAAAAGTTATAACAGAACCAAAAAAGTTTATTGGTCATCACAGGAAAGTTGAGTAATAACTTTGATATTTAAATTTTTTAAAAAAAAAATTTGAAACAATTACTATTTAATTTTTTATAATTATTAGTAGACTTTTTCGATTCCGTGATAACTATTATAGAATCGGGTCTGTAAGATCACCACACACAAAACAAAAAGGATTGCAAAAGAGAAATCATACGCAATTAAGTTTGATGCAAGAGGAAGAAAAAAAAAAGCCTTGCCCTGTATTGAGACTATAATGATATGTAGATGGTTAAAAACGGGGAAAAAAATCTAATCCTCAAAAGGCAGAGCATTATAAAGAGAAGAAAGAAAGAAAGAGAGAAAGTAACGCACGTAGGTGGATAGAAAAATCTAACCGAGTTCATGAAGAAATAAATGATATAAATCTTTTAAAATAGTTGAATTAATTGAACGGTTGAATTAATAATTAACACCTAGAGTTTTAGGAGAGAGAATAAATGGCAGGATAAGAATCTTACACGAACTGTTAGTGCACATTAATGAAGTAGTTTTACACAATTAAATAGTAGATTAAATTAGAAATTAAATGTCTTACGTTACACAACCACAATGTATAGGCCTGTATTTTATATATCCACCAGTTTCTTACTCATGTCTTATGTACGAGTTTGTTTTCAAATTATTTTTTACATGAAATAATTATAGTTTAATATTGGTGTTGTATGTTGTTCTTTTCATTGAAATTGTAGAATCGGCAAGTTTTTGGTTTGACGAAGTAAACCGTTAAACTTCTCTGTTGTGACTATAATTGAACTTTTTATATCTTAATTTTGCTTTAACTTTCACAACCCTTTTAACCAAGATCACAGTTTTGATTTCAAATCTTACTATCATATATTCAATTCACAAATAGTCAATTGTATTCTTTTGTTGATCAAAGCAGACTAAAAAAAGGCAACGAACAAACACAAAAAATATATAACTTAAAAATGATATATATTTTTTTATTTCAACAAAACTGAAGATATTGCAAAAATTTAAAATGGACAAGTACACAGTTATGAAATTTGATTAATTTTCAAATTTCAAAATAATAAATTAAATTTTATTATAACTTATTAGATGAAAATAAATTATTTAATGCCATTAACACATTTAAAAATCCATGATTAAAAATAATTAATAGGCAAGTAGCACTTTTATTTAAATTAGGATCTTGAATAATTTTTCAAGGAATTGAATATATAAGAAAAAATGTTTGCTAGGGTTATTTTACAAGGAAAATAACTGATTCAAGTCATTTTCGTAGTTTTTATAATCCAATGATTTATCTGAAAATGTCAAAATACATAATCAAGAGCATCTTTACAAAATCGAGATTATACTTAATAAATAGTTAAGAAATTAAAACCAAAATATAATTTTACTTGTAATAAACATAGAGAGTGTCACATGATACCATAGTTACAACTTAAAAAATACAAACTTTATATATTGTTTTTAGAGATGCATACGAGGAATGCTTAAAGGAGTAAAAGTTTGCAAAGAAGAAAGTAAAAAATAATTTTCTTTTTAGTGAAAAACTTTGAATTCTTTATGTTTGTTTAGTGACTGTCAGGGTGTCATAGATTGTTTTATTCATACTGTTGAGAGTCCTAATAGAATTCTTAATGAGTGTTATAGTAGGCTTAGATCATATTTATCATATCTAATTGTTGTGTCATATTCCTATTAGATTTAATATTCATAAGTCTATATATTTGGTCATTGTATTATTTTCATTCAATCAAAATACAAGAATTTCTTCTCCAATCTTTTCTTTATTTCAGCATGGTATTAGAGCAAGATCTCTTTTGGGATCTTGAATAAATTTTTCTTATTTATTAAAAAAAAATCGGTATTGTTCATCGGTACTATTTTCAGGTATTGTTCGCAGGTAGCAGCAAAAGTTTGTTAGATTCGTAAAAAAAAAACATGTTCCCCTCTTTTTCCTCTTAATTTATATTCTATGTGTGGAAGATTTTTTGGTTAACCATTTTTTAGGAATTCACTATGGAATCCAAGACTATCTTCGGTGTGTTTCCTCATCCAAGTTCTCATATTATTACTACTTGAAAGTTGAATAGTAGTAATTATGTTCAAAGGTCTAACATAGTATAAAAGTATATCACTGGTAAGGGCAAGCTCAAATTTCTTGCTGATGATCCGTCTACTGATCTGAAATACATAGGAAAAAGAGGATTCCTTACTCATCACTTTATTATAGAATTCCATGGAACCCCAAATTGCCGACTTATGTACACATCTTGAAACTTGTAAGGAAGTTTAGGAATATGTTCGTCTGTTATATTCTAGCAATCTTAATCGGATGTATGATGTGAATGTCAAGTTCTTTCATGGCTAGCAAGGTGATCGAGATATTACTGAATATTTTGTTGATATGAAGATAATGTCTGTAGAATTACGTACTTTGATGCTTATTTCAACTGATGTAAAGGCAATTCAAAAATGCCAGGAGCAAGTCGAGGTACTCACATTCCTGGCTGGCCTCAAACTTGAGTATGAACCAGTTCGATCCCAAATACTAAGAGAGGCAAAACTTCCTAAATGATCTAAGACTTATGCTTGTGTGCTACGTGTAGTTTCTCAAACTAGTAATAATGGATCTTTGGTTGATAAATCTGCCTTGGTTTCTCAAGGTTGGCGTGGTGACCAAGCGGATGGTACTAATACTAGTAGAGGTCGCGATTATGATAATATAAGTAGTCGTGATGGAAGAGTAGGAGGTCATGGTTCATTTGGTCATGGTGGCTGTCAAGGTTCACTTCGCCAATGTACATACTACCATCGTTCCAGGTATACTCGGGACACGTGTTGAAAATTAGTTAGTCATCCCATGGTTGCGAATGTTATGACTTCTGGTTTTGTTGAGTATGAATCTATCTCAAATTTCGTACCTTCAACTTTTATATTGATTTCCAAAGACGAGTATGATGAACTCTTACAGTATAAGACAGCCAGCCAAACATCTTCCTCGACTGCCCTTTCTATCTAGAATGTACACCAAAAGCTTGTCTTTCATCTAGTAAGTCTTTATCTAGTAACTCTTCTTATAGACCTTGGGTCCTTGACTTTGCAACAACTAATCATTTTTCAGGTATCACTGATGTTTTCTCTAGTTTTTATCACTTTTCGTCTTTACCTAATATTACTCTTGCAAATGGATCTAAAACCTCTGCTAGTGGCATTAGCATTGTGCACCCTAGTTCTTCTATGTCTTTATCATATGTTCTTTATGCTCTATTTTCTCAGTATAATTTGGTATCTGTTAGTCAGCTTATAAAATTTCTTAATTGTTCCGTTACATTTCTTCCTGATTCTATTCTTATCCAAGATTTGAAGAAAAAGAAGACAATTGGTAAAGGGCATGAACCAGACGACCTATATTACTTTGATCTTATCCCATCACCCATTGCTTGCTCGATTGACGTGTCCCCACTTCAGGTACATTTTCATTTTGGTCATCCGTTCTTAGAGAAGCTGAAAACGTTAGTTCCTACTTTGAGTCAAGTTTCATTTTTAGGATGTGAGTCGTGTCAATTGGGCAAGCATCATCGCGTGTAGTTTCTTTCCCGAATTAATAATTATGTGTCATTTCCTTCCCGAATTAATAATCATGTGTCTAGTCCCTTTATGTTAGTAAATTTTGATATTTGGGGTCCAAGCCGTGTGACTTCTAAACTTGGATTTTGATATTTCATCACCTTTATAGATGATTATTCTAGGCTTACCTAGCTTTATTTAATGAAAGACCATTTTGAGTTGTTTTATATTTTTTGTGCAAACATAAAAACCCAATTTGACATATCCGTTAAGATTCTCCGTAGTGACAATGCTCGTGTGTTTTTTTTTTGGATCCTTTTACAACGTTTATGACTAAGTCTGGTATTATTCATCAGTCATCTTGCTCTTATACATCCGAATAAAATGGGGTTCCAGAGTAGAAAATCCTCATCTTATGGATACTACTCGTACTCTCTTATTTCATATGCATGTCCCTAAATTGTTTTGGAGTAAGGTCGTTATGACTACATATTACTTAATTAACTGTATGTCGTCCTCTATCCTTGATGGCCAATCCCCTCACCCCGTGCTCTTTCCTAGAGATGTTACCTTGCAGTTACCTCATCTTATTTTTTGGTTCGTTTGTTTTGTTCATCAACTTCGTCCAAGAGGTTGACAAACTTGACCCATGCTCTATTAAATGTATTTTCTTAGGTTATTCTCGTACGCAGAAATGTTATCGGTGTTATAGTCCATCACTACACAACATTTTGTTGTGTCGATGTTACATTCTTTGAGTCTACCCTATATTACTCCGAGTCTCATTCTATCTCAGATCTTACCGATTCATTTCCTTGTCCATTACCTGGTCTTATGCCCCATACACAGTCATATCCTCCTCTATTAGTCTCTCCATCATCTGCTCCTCCGTTGTAAGTTTACTCCCGTCATCTGTAACCTTTCGCCTCTACTACTCCACCAATTACTCCCTTGTTGACAGATCCTGATCCTTCTTCATCAACTGAGGATGATTGTTCTATTGCTTATTGTAAAGGTAAACGTTTATGTACTGCTCATCCAATTGCTAATTTTGTGTCTTATGATTATTTATCTTATTCATATGCTTCGTTTGTTGCTTCAATCTCTTTTGTCTTTATTTCTAAGTCTATTACAGAAGCTTTGTCTCATTCTAGGTGGAAAACAACTATGGATAAAGAGATATATGTCTTGAGTACTAACAATACATAGGACTTGGTTCCTTTTCCATCTGGGAAATATATTGCTGGTTGTAGTTGGGTCTATAATGTAAAAGGTTCATCATGATGGTACTATTGATAGATAAAAGGTCACTTAGTAGTAGAAGGGTATACACATGTCTATGGTATTGACTATGCTGAGACATTCTCTCTGATGGCAAAAATTATGTCTATTCGTGTGTTTATCTTTTTAGCAGTTACTTTTGATTGGCTCCTGCATCAATTGGATGTGAAAAATATGTTTCTAAATGGGGATTTGCAAGAAGAAATATACTTGGAGCAACCACCCGAATTTGTTTCTTAGGGGGAGTCTAGGTTAGTATATCGATTAAAGAAATCTCTATATGGCTTGAAACAATCTCCTCGAGCGTGGTTTGGTCAGTTCAGTGAAGTAGTAATTACTTTTGGCCTTAGTAGATATGGTGTAGATCATTTTGTATTTTATAAACATAGTGAGACCGATAAAATATTGTTAATTGTATATGTGGATGATATTATGATCACATGAGATGACAAAGAATGACTTCTAATACTAAAACAATTCTTGAGTACTAAATTTCAAATAAAGGATTTAGGGTAATTGAGATACTTCTTGAGTATCGAGGTCGCTAGATCTCGTCATTGTGTTTTCTATCTCAGCGCAAATATGCTATTGATTTGTTGACTAATACTGAAATGTTAGGGTGTAAACTTATAGATAGTTCTATGGATCCTAATACAAAACTTGCAGTTAATCAATGTGACTTATTATCTGATCTATGGCAATATAGGCATTTGGTCGGAAAATTGAATTATTTGACTGTTAGCAGACATGATATTTCATTTGCAACCAGCGTGGTTAGTCAATTTCTCGGTGCTCCACGAACTAGTCATTGGGATGTTGTTATTCGAATTTTAAGATATATTAAGAGTGCTCCTAGTTGTGGTTTACTTTATCAAAATCATGGTCATGCTCAAATTAAAGGTTATACTGATGCAGACTGGGCCGTCTTTCATATGATTGAAGGTCCACTATTGGATATTGTGTTTTTGTTGGAAGTAATTTAGTATCATGAAAAAGTAAGAAGCAAACTGTGGTTGCTAGATCGAGTGTTGAATTTGCATAAAGAACAATGAAATATATTACCTGCGAGATGGTTTGGCTAAAGTAGTTGTTAGCAGATTTCGGGTTAACTAGTAAAGACCTATGAGCTTAGTATGTGACAATCAAGCAGCTATTTACATTGCAAATAATCCAATATTTCATAGAAGACTAAATATATTGAAGTTCATTGTCATGTTGTTCGAGAAAAGCTTCTACAAAATGTGATTAGTACCAGACTGTAATACCAGTATTTGTAAAGTAAGGGTAAAAAAGTACTTTAATAAATATGACATAGAGTTAAAATAATATATATATATATATATATATGTTTAAATGCGAAAGGTTTAGTTTTTATAAAACAAATCAAAAAAAAATTCTGGCATTATATATATATATATATATATTCTGGCATTGTCTAGAAGAGAAAAAAAAAAAGTTGGCAACAGGTGTAGTGCTACATGTAAGGCAGCACTACATGTTGCGTGGCTGCATTTGAGAGTGTAAGCTGCTGAGTGTCGAAGTAAATTTTTTTGTATAAATAGTTTTAGTTTTAGTTTTAGTTTTTATTTATTTATTTTACTTACCAAATCCTGTTTGGTTTTCCTTCAACTACGATTCAATTACTCTACTTCTTTAAAGACTTGGGGACCAAAAGAAAGGTTGAAAGAGCAAAATTTTGAAGTGGTTTATCGGAAAATTTTATAGATAATCACGGGAAGCTCTAAGAAAAACAGAAGATAATAATGTGAAGTTTATTTTTGAAATTTAACATACATGAAATTCCCGAAATTCAAAGTGGAGATTTTCAAAAAGTGTGAATTTATGGAAGAATTGAAGAATAAATTAGAATTTAATATGAATATTATGTCAGGTGTTGACGATCAGCAACCAGGGGAAATTGTTGAGAGGAGCAGGAAAGGCAAGAAGGTGATCCATGTGTAGTTTTAAGTGCTAAGTGGTGAGTTAGATTTACTTTAAGTAATTAAGATAAATATAAAATATCTAGTGATAATATTAGAATAAATTATTAGCTTATACTTTGGTGGTAGTTGAAAAATTGATTGATAGGAATATTGGATGTGTATAAAATTATTATAGGAGAAGTAATATTATTAGAATAATGAGTTGATTTAATAATGAAGATGATAAATGAAATTCTTGATGAGTTGTGGTTGATAAATTGATGTGATATATAAGGAGAAGAAATTAGTGAAACTAATCAAATGGTAATTTGAGAAAAGGTAGGATAGCTAAATTAAATATTTGAATACATGCTTATTTTTATATTATTGTTCATATCCATATTTTATATCATTGTTCATATGTATAGGTATGAAATAAAAGAACCAGGAGGGGGCTGGTCTAAACGAAAAACCGTGACAGCTGGTATATGCTGAAAATAAATGAAAATCGTGGCAGTATGGTATATGCTAGAAATAAAAGAACCAGGAGGGGGCCGGTCTAAGATAAAAACATATTGACATGTGGGAATACGTTCCCTAATAATAATTCATGCATTGCATCTGTTTTAAATATTAATTGTATTACTGAAATGCTGAAGTGTTGTTTGTTATTATAAATTTATTTATAGATGAATGAGTCTCACAGAGAGACAGTTATGGTGAGAAAGAAACGTAGAAGTATGAGATGATAAGAACTATCTAAATATTATACTATATGTTATTATTAAGTTATATGAAATATAAATGATTAAATATTAAAGGACTATTTACAAATTGAATATTTCTAGTAAATTTAATTCACTGAGCTTGTGAAACTCATCCCTCAATATTAAATGATTTCAGGCAGCATGCATGACAGATAGTTGGCGAGCTGAGATTCAGACGAAATCATTTTCTGTAAGCTACGTACGTGTCCATATCCTCAGACTAATGAGAAAATAAAATAAAAATTTATTTGTAAATATTCATGCATTTTACGTTGTATATAATGTTTAATTCAAGATCAGAATGTTGTATCTACCCTGTTGAGGGTTGAGGATTGAAGTAAAAATTTCTGTTAGTATTATTTTTTTTTATTGTTGCATATATGTGTCGTGCTGATACTTTCAAAATGTGATGACACCGTCTCAGGGGTGACCAACCCGGGATGGGTCGTTACACAAACATGTGAAGTCGACAGATCAGTTAATAGATTTATTTACTACACCATTGAATGGTTCTCGAGTTCGATTTGTTTATAACAAGTTTGGTGCATATGATATCTGTGGTCTAACTTGAAGGGGTGTTAAAAGTCCTAATAGGATTCTTAATGAATGTCATAGTAGATTTAGATCATATTTATCTTATCTAATTGTTATATTCTATTCTTATCAGACTTAGTATTCATAAGTATATATATTGAGTCGATTGTATTCTTTTCATTCAATCAAATATACAATAATTTATTCTCCAATCTTTTCTTTATTTCAACATATATATTTTGCAATAAAATATATATTTACATTTTAATGGTAAAATAAATGGTTTTGATAGTAAAATTATTATTATTATTATTATTTTGCTATCATTAGCATATGTTTAACATAAAAAACATGCATTTACAACAAAATTACTTGTTAAGACAAGTTGCTTTATTTTTTATCAAGACACCCAGCTGTTCCTTCGCATCGATTTTAATTTTTTTAAGAAAAAAACATAAAAGAGAAAAGAATATATCTCTATTTAAAAAAATATAGTACTATAGAAAAGAACACAAAAACACGCAAAACAAAAGGAGAAGATAATTAACTTGAATACTTAAGGTCCCCCGTAATACGGCTGATAACAACGTAAGACTCCATAAAATAAATCCGGTTGCAGCTTAACATTTCCAAGTAGGGTTTATAAGATATAGGTTTTGCCTCGCTCTCGTTTTTCTGCCGCATTGGCTAGGGTTTTCCAGTCCCCTAATAACCTCGCTCTCTTACTTTGTCTGCGCCCAAGCACACATCTCTTTCTGCCAAAGTAACTACTCTATCACACTATAGCAATCTCCAGATCCATTACCTCATGGCTTTAATTAAGCACTAGGGTTCTTGGTTGCTATTATCTCAAAAAGCACATAAAAGTTAGGGTTTTGTTCTCAAGGTACATCCTTTAAGAGCGCAATGGCAACCATGAACCCTTTTGATCTCTTGGGTGACGATGATACGGAAGACCTATCTCAACTCGTCGCTGCTCAGCAGAAGATTGAGAAACCCACGAAAGCTGCCCCGGTTCAAGCTCAACCTCAGCCTGCTAAGCCAGCTAAGCTCCCTTCCAAGCCGCTTCCTCCGGCTCAAGCTGGTGAGCTTCTATTTACGCGGTTTTTATTGACTAATCAACCGTTTTTGTTTTGTTTTTGGATGAATTCAATTGATCGGTGTGAGATTTTATGTTTGGTAATGAGGAGAAGGAAAGGACATGAAGGGTATTTTTAAAAAAATTTTTATCTAACATTTCATTTTTTTTTATCTGAATACGTTTATTGATCTTCAATGATTGATTAACCACTATTTACATTTTGCTTCTGTAATTTCTTTATGGAGTTATTTTTATTGATTTTATTTCAGTTTTTTCATCTGAATACCTTTATTGATCTTCAGTGATTGATTAACCACTATTCCCATTTTGCTTCTGTAATTTATTTTTGCTAAATTATGTGTTTGGTTGATGAGAAAGGGAGGGAAAAGAGGAGAGATTATTGATGTTCTTTAGGATTTTTATTCTCTTTATGAAGAAGTGTGTAGCTTTTGGTTTTGGGTTTATCACGAACTTATTGATCTGGTGTTAAAGATGAAACAGCATGTTGAGCTTGTTAAGTCGGTTTTATGTAATACTTCGCATTGGATTTGCTTTTATTTACATTGTAATGATTCTTGATCCTTACGGATAACTTCCACAAGGCTGTTTCAGTTTTCCCTTTATTTACATTGTGATGAAACTGTGTGTTGAGCATTGTAGTGTGAGATTTATGCTTTTGGAATTCTTAATTTATATTTTCAGTGGATTTTTATTGGGTATTAAGAGGTTAAGCCAAAATATCAATTATTATTTCTTCGGTTTCTGAACTTTATGCTGTGATCCCTAGTATTGATTGGTGAGAAAAGTGGAAGAGAAAGTATAATGAAGCATTGAATCATGTCTTTCATGATATATATTTTTTTCTAACATTTCTGAACTTTAATCCATAGTATGGACTTTTTTTTATCATTTCTAGTATGAGTTTGATTGCTGGGAAAAAGTAGAAATGGGAAAGGATGACGAAGTGTTGAATGTGTGTTTGAAGATATTTTTTTGACGTTCATGAACTTGCTTCACCAGTTCAGCCAAGCCATAATGTGTTTACTTGGGGTGGGAGGCTTGAATTTCTGGAGAACACTTGATTCTGGAAAACTAAATTGTAGTTTCTTCTCTTGTTTTAGTTCACATAGTTTTGGTTAATTTGTGTTGTATTCTCTGTCTCTCTCTAGAAGTTACTGTATGAGTTGAATCATTGTTATTCACTGTATTAGTCAAGGATTAAAGATTTGATTTTTCTATTTTTGTTTCCCTTCTTTTCATTCTTGTATGAGTTGCTTAACTGGGGTCTTTGTAATTGTAGCTATATTAAGTTAAAGCTTTGCGTTTCTCACCTTTTCTCATGTGTTTACCTTCTCGTGAGTAGTCAAAGAGTCTAAGAATGAAGGTGGACGTGGCTTTGGTCGTGGACGTGGTGGTGGACGTGGCTTTGGTCGTGGACGTGGTGGTGGATTTAACCGGGATGCCAGCAACAATGATACCTTTGGCAACAACAATGGATTTTCCGGAGGGTACAGACCCTCTGAAGAAGGGGATGCCGAGAAGGCGTCTGAAAGGCGTGGTGGTTATGGTGGGCCTCGTGGTTCTTTCCGTGGAGGTCGCCGTGGTGGTTTTAGTAATGGAGATTCTGGAGAGGGGGACCGCCCTCGCAGGATGTATGAACGTCGCAGTGGAACTGGGCGTGGGTTAGTATTCTTTTTATTTGAAATGCTTTCTTTCAAATAATATGATGTGGTCTAGTCCTACATTATTAGGGGCCTGCAGTCATTATTTCCGTTGTTAATCTCGTGTGGTACTAGGAGTGAGATTAAACGTGATGGAGCTGGTCGCGGGAATTGGGGAGCTCCCACTGATGATATTGCTCCGTAAGAATATATTATGCCACTCTAATAAGTTTTGAAGAATCAGTTTCTTAGTGATGAAATAGTTTCTCTTCTATATTTTGTGAAACCCTATATACATATTTGTTTGTGTTTTTTCCAAAATAAGGGAGACTGATGAACCTGTTGCTGAGAATGAGAAGAATGTGGGTGCTGAGAAGCAATCAGGAGACGAAGAAGCTGTGGATGCCAACAAGGAGAGTCCTGTGAATGAGCCTGAAGAGAAGGAGCCTGAGGAGAAGGTACAGTATCTTGTTTGAGCAATTAAGGCCTGTTTGGTCCCTTAGTTCAGCAACTAATTGGCTTTAGATTTTATGTAATACCATGACCGTCATGGCAACATTGCTTTACTTGATTAATCTGCAGCATGATTGCTTTACTTGATTAATCTGAGGGGATTTTATCAGTTAGCGTGAAAATAGGATAATCAAATCTAACTTCTTTTTAAATGCCCTTGATAGGTTCAGTTCTTGTTCACTAGTTAGTATACCTTTTGTATTCGGTAAAAACTGTTAAAAAAATGCCCCCATTTAGATTGTTATGAAGGCTAATTTTTCCTTCAAGGTGTCAGTGCAGGTCAGTGGGGTTGAGAACTGAGAATTGGTGAGTTTTGCCAAGTACTAGTCATGTGGATGATGGGCCAAGTTTTTTTGTTTTGTGTGCTTTAGTGTTGGGCCATGTGTGTAACTGATTATGATCTCTATAATAGAGGGTGGCAACTAGCAAGGCCAGCTGGGTTTAATAATGATGAGGGATAATAAAAACATATTGTCAAGTTATATTTTCGTGGTACCAACTTCCTAATGTTCTTATGTTGGATTCTTGATTACTTTTTGCTAACGGATTTTAGGCCTTTTTTAAGGTTTGTTAGATATGGAATCTGCATGGTTCCACTTTGGTGAATATGATGTTGGCTTCAAGGACCTAATCCATGCATTTTCCTCATGTAATTGTTTTCTCGGCTTAGAGGATGCTTCAAATTCAAGAGTATGTTTGGATAGGTTTTCGAAAACTGTTTTCAGTTTTCAAAAATTCTTTGCTATGTTTGGCAAACAGTTTCAAAAGTAATTTTCTAAAACAGTTTTAAAAAAACAAGTTTTCAAAAACTGTTTTCTGAAAACTCCAAATTAGTGTTTTCTGACATAATTTTCGAAAAATAGCCCTAAAATCAGTGTTCATTTCTCTTTTTCATTCTTCTTCCATGCTATATAAAAAATATTAAAATTTTGAAAATAAAATAATATTAATTATTTTCAAGTATTTAGTAAATATAAGAAATAAAATTAATATAGATTTTAAATATAAACTCAAAACTAAAAATAATTACAAAGGGTATCAAAACAGTTTTCAAAATAAGATTATCCAAACAACATTTTATTGTTTTTTGTTTTGGAAACAGTTTTCGAGTTACCGTTATCCAAACATGTTTTCTTCAGAAAACATCAGAAAACTGTTTTCAATTTTCATTTTCGAAAACTAAAAACAGAAAACTGTTACCCAAACATGCCCCAAGCTTCTTATTTTTGATGTTGTGATAAAGAATGAGTAACTTTTTTTTTATTTATTTTTTGAATTATGTTCTGAAGTTCTTTTCCAGTGTTTGTACACTGAGCTTAATAGGCACCCTGCATCTAAAAATGTGTGATGTTTCAGGAAGTTCATTTCTTTAGATTCATAGATCTAGTTTGACTTGCCTTGAAAGTATTTATTTTTAGTATTTGCTTTAGTTGAACTAAGCCTAAAGGATGATTCAGAAGATGGTTGGATACAGCCTTGGCTCTTCTTTAATTTGATAAAATATCTTGAGTGACACCTACGCTACCTTAGTGAACATGGTCTCCCACTATATCATACATGGAATTGTTTTTGTAAGTTTCTTTTTGTTGCGTTCACCTCTTTATCTTAGCATATCAAGGCTCAACTATCTGTGTATGGGCACCTTATGCATTGAACGGTTTTGAAAATAAATGAAGGTGGTTTTATATGAACGGAGGGTATTAGAAAATCTATTTTGGTGAATAATTTTAAAATAGAATAAAGAAATTGCAGTGATGTTGAAAAAATGGTAGTGTGAAATTTTCAATACTTACATTTTGAGCTTGTTAGTGGAATTTATCTTTTGTTTATAGATGCACACCTCACATCCATTTTTTTCATTTCAGTTGTAGTTTCGATTATTAATTAGGCCTTTTACATTTTCAAACTCGTAATTTGCAGAATCTGACTCAGATTGTTGAGCCAAAAGTGTGTCATGATCTTGTATCTTAGTTTTGGAGTTTTGTTCAAAGTGTCAGGAATTCAGGAATGTATTTAGTATAGTTGGGCTTTATTTGTTCTCTTATATGTCATAATATCTTCATTATCAGCTATGTGATCCTTATTTTTACCATGTACTCGTGTACCTCTTTTATACTAGGAGATGACTTTGGAAGAGTATGAGAAAGTTCTTGAAGAGAAGAGGAAAGCTCTGCTTGCCCTAAAGTCTGAGGAAAGGAAGGTTGACTTCGACAAAGACTTGAAGTCCATGCAACAACTTTCAAGTAAGAAGAGCAACACTGACATTTTCATCAAACTGGTAATACTCATAACATTGATTATGTCATACATTTCATTTGATAACAGCCTGTGCCTATGCTGACATGCAGACGTTTGGTTGTTAGGGTTCTGAAAAGGACAAACGCAAAGATGCTGCTGATAAAGAGGAGAAAGCCAAGAAGGTTTTCACACTTTTGCATGTTTTAACTTTAGTTGCTCCCCCATTTTTTCTCTAGTGCTGATTTTACTGTTTGCAATGCATCTTAGGCAACTAATCGTATGTGTTTCTTGCTCGCATCATGTATCATGCATGCATCTGCATCTGCTTCTGTTTTGTTATTTCAATTAACTTGTAATATTCCTAGTTTTTTTTTAAGATAGAAGGACTGAGAATGAATAAGACAGCCACTGATAGTGGCTGACTCCAATACATACACAACATTATGTACTCCTCACTACAACTTTTATAACTCTCAGTAAGGAGGTCCTTTGGCTTTCTGCCTAAAAGGTTGTGCTATAAGCACAGATTCAGGAGATTGGGCTATTTATATGTTACATTCCATGATGTCATCAATTTATGCTTCGGGAAATTAACTTAAAAGAATATATGGTTTGGGCTGTGTACCTCCTACTTGGTTAAGTTTCATATCTTAGTTTAGCCCTTCAAATCTTGTGCAATAATATTTTCCTTAATACATGCAATATATTGCAAGTGCTTGCTCAAATCTTGTGTGTTTTTAATTGAGTAGAGTTGATTTATCACGCTTTTGTTAATATCAGACATTGCTTTACAATATTCCTGAATATTGTTCTCATTTTTACCTTTATATGATTATAGTCTGTTAGCATAAATGAGTTTCTGAAGCCTGCTGAAGGGGAGAGGTACTATTCCGGTGGTCGTGGTCGAGGCCGTGGCCGTGGTTCAAGAGGTGGATATGGAGGCAACCTGAGCAATGTATCTGCTCCCTCCATTGCTGATCCTGGGCAATTCCCTTCCTTGGGTGGCAAGTGAGATGGTGCCACTTTCTTTCGCATTCTGGTCTTCCCTTGTTTCGAATTCCTAGTGATCTACTCAGAGTTTGAGTTGAAGGGTTATGGACAGGAATGATGGCTTCCTGTATTAAAAACAATCTTTTTATTTCAAGTCTTTTGGGTGTAAATTTTAGATATTTATCCATGGGTCTGTGCACCTGTGGTATCTTCTTGACTTGGACTTGCATGCAGACCCTTCTTTCTATTTTTGGGTTAAATTAGGTCACATGAGTCTCTTTATTATGTCTTTGACTTGGGTAGTTGCATCAGTTTTGATTGTCTTTTAAGTAGGTCGAGAATACACTTGTTTTTTTTTTTGTTTTTTTCAGATTCTGCGTTATGTTGTTTCTTCTAGCTATTTTTAATGATCAATTGCTTCAAATCGCTTCATGCCTGGTTTGGCTTACCGTTTGATCATGCTCATCAAGTGTGATTTTGGCATTTAGCACTTTATTACTCCTACCTTGGCGTGTTTTGTCCTTTCAACTGGATGGGTTTGTCCTTGGTCGCTCATGGCTTCAGTTACTGACAGATTATTTATGCCGAATTGATGTATCTCCTCCTTATGTTTGGATGATTTAGAGTTTCAGCCCAACTTTCAGCAGTATTCGAAGGTGTAAAATAGTTTTGAAGAAATCGTTTTTAGTTATTTTTTTTTCATTTGAAAATTAAAATGTGATTAATTTTATGATAAAATTGAATGTTATAACATCAAATAAAAAATATTTAAATTTATTAATGTGATATTTAATTTTATAATGTATTTGATTTTTATTTTAATTTTTAAATGAAAAAAATTATGATATTTAAGTTATAATATATTTCAATAACATCATCTATCCAAATTAGAAAGAATGAAATGAAAATAATACGATTGTTTTCCAGCCGATACCAATTTTCAAAACAGATGAAGTATTAGAAAGGAAAAGAGAAGATTGAGTCTTGTTTGTTGTAGCTTTTTGTAGCTGAAGAGAACTTTTTAACTATAAAAAATTCTGTGACATGTCTGATTATAATTAATAAGAGCTTGTTTAGTCTTAAAAAAATGTTTCTCGTTTTTTATTTTCTTTTTTCTTTATGTGAGTAGAGATGGAGAGTTTTGAACTTTTTTTCGAGGGTTTTGAACTTTTTTTTTTTTTTTTTTTTGAGATTTTGATGTTTTTTACTATTGCATCAAGGGATTTCGTCTTTCAATTTCATTTTATTTAATATTATTTTTAATAATTTGTACATTTTTAATTTAGTTTTAAAAACAACACTTGAAAAAGATAGAAAACAAAAAGAATAGTTTTTTATTTTATTTTACTCATTCTTCAATAATTTGTACATTTTTATTATAATTTGAAAAAAAATACATTTTCTTTTAATGTAAAATTAGAAAAACTGAAAATAATTTATTTTTTAAAGATTATATTGAAAAGAGAAGTGATTTTTTTCAAACTGTCTTAAAAATGTCTTAAAAGTTGTTAATTTTTTCAAGTAAAATAAAAATTAAAAACATTTATCGCAACTGCATCCTAAGAGAATAAAAACAATTGCAATAAAATAATAATGAAATGTTTCAACAAAAGAGAATATAAATATTTTTAGATAAATGACAAAGGAAACGTGGTTGAAGTTCATGATTTAGGGGCGGATTGGCTGGATTTACGTTTGGAAACTCGAAACATTGACTCAGTAGTATAGCTCTGACAGCCTTCAGAATCATGCAGAAGCGACTGAATTGAGCTCATGGAGCTGGGCGGAGTCAGGAACTTTCTGGAAGCAGGTTAAAATATATGTTCGATTTTTTTTTAGTTACTCAATAATTATTATAAAATTTTAAAGTAAGTAAAAAATTTATTTTATAATATTAGTTTTATATGTCTTTAATATGATACTACGTCACATAAACTAGAACAAGTGAGATAAGATAATATGCTTTATAAAAGTATTAAAAACTGTACGGATGCTACACGAAAATAATAGAATAATAAAACTCATACCAACGTAAATACTGCAAATTATAGCTAATTCTTGATCAAGAATAAATAAGCTTAAATGGAAAAGCTAACATCACAATTAAGAATTAACACTTCATTTACATCACAAAATTAGAAAATAAAATATATATCATTAGATAAAACTTTGATAGTATGCGGCTTGATGATGCATTATGGGCCTACCGAACAGCCTACAAGACCCTCATAGGTATGTCTCCTTATCATTTGGTATTTGGCAAACCATATCATCTCTCAGTCGAACTAAAACACAAGGCATATTGGGCTGTCAAGCATTGCAACATGGGAATGGATGAATCAGGTGAACAAAGGAAATTACAATTGCAAGAGTTGGAGGAAATCCGCAATGATGCCTATGAAAGCTCGAGAATATACAAAGAAAAGACCAAAGCCTTTCATGATCAACTGATTTATAGGAAAAAAATTTCTATTGGTCAAAATGTTTTACTTTATCACTCTAGACTAAAGTTATTTCTTGGTAAATTGCGTTCTAGATGGGTAGGTCCTTTTATTGTTACTAATGTATTTCCTCATGGTGCAGTTGAAATACAAAGTTTGGATACAGGTAAAACTTTTAAGGTCAATGGTCATCGTTTGAAACCTTTTTATAAAGGTTTTCAAGTGTATAATGTTGATCAAATTATTTTGGAATGTCCAACTTATGGCGATTAAGAGCTGGCAACGTCTAGCCAAAGACGTTAAAGAACGGCACTTTTGGGAGGTAACCCAACTTTTTGCCTTACTTTCCTTGTTTTCTTTATTTTATTCCTTTTTCTTTTATTTAGATTATTTTTAGTTTTTTGTTATCATTTTTCGGAGTGCATTTGATTTTCTTTCCAATTTTTTGGCAGAAGATGATTTTCGTAACCCGTGGGCACGCCTTATGGAAAATCTTGAATCCTGGAATTGGGCAACAAACCAGAACAAATCTTTGAATACAACCCGCCTCCTTCACCCAGCTGCCCAACCCTCCAAGTTGCCAGATTGGACAGAAACATGACAACTTCTTTGCTTACATGGAATTCACACCACCTTCACCCCCAAGCACGTGACTGATATCTTGGTTGATGCTCAACATTTTCAGGGGAGTTTTCTACTTACTCCTTTTTTTTTTTTTTTTTTTTTTTTTTTATAGTTTTTGAGTATCTGTTTTTGATACATTGAGGACAATATATGGATTAAGTGTGGGGGAGGGTCTTAGGGTCTTTGACATATGAATTTGATTTTACTTTGAACTTCATTTTTAGCTCCATTTTGATCAATTTTTACGTCATTTTTCAAGAAAATTTTCAAAAATCCAAGTGATACTTTAGTTCTTGTTTGTGATCCTTCTCTTCTAAATTCTAGATTCTGTCGATACTTGTCTTAAATGATCTGGATTATTGTGAATTATTGAGATAAATTGAGGCGTAATAAGGGATTAGCATGAATGGTTGAATTCTTATTTACTACACAGTGATTAATTGCTCTTGGTGATTGATTGAATGAAAAATGTGTGGGATCTAATGCACATGACCATTTTTGTGCGCTTTTGAGCCAATGAGCATTCATATTATATTATGCTCCATTTTCTTAATTGAGTGATTGTCATACATAGTTGATTTTTCTAGAACTTGCTTTGTTATGCATGTCAGGAGACTACATTGTTGAATTGGATGCAATGAATTAATAAGGGCATTTAGGTGGAGCCATTTAGCTTTTTTAAAAAGCCTACCTTGATTTTTACTTTAGAAAGCCAATTTTGAACCTTGGCCCTTTTGTTGGAAGTTAACCATGGTATAAGCAATATCAACCCATTCTTTTGTCGATTTCTCTCTTTTGAACCTTGAATTAAAGGATCGTACTAGCTTTAGCTTGTTCACATGAAGCTTCAAATTATCTTTGAAAGGATTGAAAGATGCTGGGAATAAAGTGATTCAAGTTACAAGTGCCTTGGTTATTCAAAAACAAAAAGAGGAGAACAAAAAAAGAAAGAAAAAAAAGAAAAAATAAAAAAATAGGCGGCCAAAAAGAGAGAAAAGTTGTGCAATTTCAGTTGTTTGGACGTGAATTGATTGAAGAAAACATTTGACATTATTGAGTTGTGCTTTGTGTGGAGAAGTTGGTATAATTCCTTTGATAAAAGTACCTAAAAATCCCTTTTCACCGCACCTTACCAACGCCCCGTTACAACCCATTTAAGACCCTTAGATTCTTTGCATTCAATTCAATCCATTGATGATAAAGATGTGATTATTTGCAAGCTTATGGTAAAGATCTTCTATGTTTTGACTTAAGAGTTCATTGATACCCTAAACACTTTGAGTGTATTGAGTGAATCCAATGAAAAGGTGTTAGATCTTGTTGCATTTTGATTTCGAGAAGATCATTGAGGTGATTGTTCATGGGTGTGGTTTATAAGAATTTACTCTATGAAATTGTTCGTTTCTTATTTGTCTTTAGATTTAAATCTTTAAGGCATGATAATTTGGATTACAGATGATGAGTAAAGGTAGAAGAAGGAACGATGATGAGAAAAAGTGACGAACTTGAGCTATTGTATGCTTGAGGACAAGCATTGTTTAAATGTGGGGGAATTTGATAAGAATCCATAATATCTATATGTTTGTTATATTTTCTCATGTTTTAATGGTTAAAAATGCTTAAATCTTGGATTTTGATTGTGCTTGTGGAGTAGATTGAGGAGTTAAATCAAATTGAATTCAAAATCAAGAGATTTGTGAAGAGAGGACAAAAACTCAAAGCTGCAGTGCTGGTTCAAGGGCGCTGCAGCACTGGAATAGTGCTGGAAGGGCGATATATGTGAAGAGATGGAAGGGCGATATATGTGAAGAGAAGACAGAAACTCAAAGCTGCAGCGCTGGTTCAGTGGCGCTGCAACAATGGAATTTGGTAGGGACTCAAAGCTGCAACACTGGTTTATGTAGCGCTGCAGCTCTGGTTAGGGTGCGATATGTGCCCAGTGCTGGGAAGTTGACGCTGCAGCATTGGCCAGCAGATTCAGAATATTACAAATAGCAACCCTAGCTGAATAAAAAGGGGAGGCGGTTGTTGAACAGAAAAATAGATTTCGGAGACGGATTATTCACAAACAAAATTCCTCTTCTCTTTTCTTTAGGTATTCTTTTAATTATGAGTAGCTAAATACTTGTCTTCCAGCTGAAGGATAATTGAATTTTTGGTTCTTCAAGAATTGTGAGATCTAAATAATTTTCATTGCTTTTTATTTCTTCACTATTTATATATCTTCTATATTTATTAAGAATTATTGTCTTGATTAATTGATGCCAAGGGCCCGTTGTTTAATTATCAGGTTAATAAATTGTCATTTAGAACTTTAAATCCGTAATTTTTTAAATGTTCTAATATTAGTGGTAAAATAACATAGTTGATTATAGAGAGATTTTCGATTTATGTTATGAAGATGTATAATATAGTCTAAATGAATCGAGCTTGTGTATTTGTTGACTAGAATTGGTAGTCTCTCTAATTATTAATGCTGTCGATAGATTAAATCTTAAGAGCTTGTTTAGGGTTGTTTATTAACAAGGAAAGTAATCAAAGAGCTTGTTTTGGTTATCGAGAAAGTAAGGAGAGATAGGTTGTTAGAGCTTGTTAATAACCATAACCAATTTAGTGAAGAATAGAAGATTTTATCATTGTATCTGTGATCAATGCTCTAAACCAATTCTGAAATTATACCTTTGGTTGGATATTTGCCTGATATTGATTTCTCCTTAGTTTTTAGTTGATTATAATTGCTTTCTCTTTTGTTTCACTTCGAAATTTCAAACCCCTCCTTTTTTTATTTGCATTAATTTTCATTAAAATAAATCTACCCAATCTCTGTGGATACGACCTTGCTCATCATTGTTACAATTTGTATTTTTTTTAGAGTGAGAATTTTATTATTTGTTGTATTCGACGCTATCTACTTATTTCCAGAAATCTTACAAATTTTCAGACATAAGATTTCTATATCCATGAACTCTTAGAAGCTGTTGTGGGTTATTATTCACTAGTGCAAAATACAGAATAACATCAGAGCTTCGTTGTATCTTAGAGAAAATTCATTGGTAAGTGGTAATCTTTTGAACCATGAGGGACAGATTAAACCTTAAGGAAAGCGACCTGGTTGCTCCTTGAAGCCATTATTTATCTCTCTTTTATTTTGATAAACAACCCTTATTTCCAAAAATTCCCCCAACATTACTGACGGGAAATAGAGTTTCACGGACAAATTTTGTCCATTGGTGATACTTTTTTTTCTTGTAGTGAAAGCTCTCAACTTGACTCCAGTTGTAATTGTCCTCTCTACTTGATAACCCAAAGCCTCAATACTCCTAAAGCTCTCATCCTAGCTCTAATAGTAAACCTCTCTAGTTTACAATGTATATAGGTCAAACCTTCTCTAAGACTCCTTTATATAGAAGATATTTTCCTAATACTAATAAGAAAAGAACAACATTATATGAGACTACCACTACTACTACTCTTATTAGACCAAACAACTATAGAATAGGAAATCATTTTTTCCAAACTAATTAGAAGTTTTCCTTGTAAGATTTGAGCCAAAATCCTAACAAATCTCCACCTTGGCTCAACTTCTCCACCTCATCATTAATTTTGACTTTCTTTTTTGGTTGGTACGATTCTTCCTTTAGGTCTTCTCATTTCATCTACTTATCTTTTGAAGCAACCATCCTTTTATTCAACACGTACAAGCTCTCTTTGTTCATGGTATCTCCCATCACTTACTTTGAACCATCAAGAACTTGCATCTCATCATCCTCATTAGCCTTTCCATTATCATTCTCCTTCATTCTACTCAACTCCTCCAAATCCTTCATTATGGCCTTGCTTTGCAATTGTGCATGTTCCTCTTATTTGTTGTAGATGCACTCATTATTTGAAAAATCTAGAGATTTGGATCTTGATCTTTCCTCTGTCATCATTGAAGTGTTCAACTCACTCCCTTTTTCTAGCTCATCTCTTGATATAATTACGAACAATTCTTTAACCTCGAACACACTTTGCCTCTTCTACTTATCTCTCTCTGGAGGTACCGCAAGAACCACCCAATCCAGCCAAACTTCCATGCGCACCATTAACATCATGATTATGTCATCTTCTTCAGGTGATAAGTGTTCATCCTCTGTTAACATGCTACTTAACAAATTAGTGATAACAGAATTGAAAAGGACTAATATACATTACCCATCTTCTTTCATCATATAGCTCAATATTAATCATGCTCATATTTTTGTATTTTTTCCATTAGAACCACAAATCTGATATCACTTGTTGGGATTTTACCTCTAAAAATCCATCTAATAAATTTTAGGCAAAAAACACAACCACAACAATTAAATAGGCAAAGCAAATAAAGAGCAATAACAACAATAATTAATGTGGTTCGAGAACCCCTTTGCCTACGTCCACTAACAAACTCACAACTTTATTAATCTTCAATTAAAACTTTAGGAAGAGCAAAGTTGCTAAACTCTCATTACCTCACAATCCCAAAGCCCCAGGAAACCAAAGCTCTCAACCTGACTCTAGTTGTAAGTGCCCTCTCTACTTGACAATCCAAAATCCTAATACACTTAAAGCTCTTATCCTAGCTCTAGTAGTAAACCCCTCTAGTTTATAATGTATTTGGGAATTATGAGTGTCTTAAACCTTCTCTAAGACCCCTTTATATAGAGCATATTTTCCTAATATTAACAGGAAAAGAACAACAACATAGGAGACTATTGCTACTACTCTTATTAGAATAAGCAACTATAAAATAAGAAACTATAAAATAAGAAACCATTTTTCCCAAACCAATTAGAAGTATTCCTTATAAGATTTGAGCCAAAATCCTAACAAGCTATGGAAAATTAAACAAACACAAAAAATTTACGTGGTTTGGAGCTAGAACTCCTATATCCACGGACGATGGTGAGAGATTTCACTATAATCAAAATTGAAGTATAAATTAAGAAAGATAAAACTCTCTAAGTCCAAATCCCAAATACACTCAAGTCTAGGCTACCTCAAATTTAATTAGGAAAATAAAATAGCCTAGAATGAAAGAAAAAAGAAAATTATAAACAGGCTTACTCAAACACTACTGTCGTTTTATTTTGTGCACGACCAGTTTTCTCTCTGATGATTTTCTATTACACTACTGCTCTTTTTATACTGACAAAGGAAGAGAGTTTTTTTTATAATAAACTTTGGTTTATGAGCTCAACAACAATTGAAACTACTGCCACCACTTTGTTGCCTTTTGCATGTCCTCCAATTAAAACAAAAAACTATTGTTGCCACTTGCCTTTTCCTTTCTTTTAATTTTAGTAGGACTAGTACAACACTTGCATTAGGTCTTTCATTTAAGCAAAACAATTGATGTTGTTGACATGTAATGAATGGGCTTTTCTGCTCTATTTTTTTTTTTATTTCTTTGGGTTTTCTTTTTCTTTTATTTTTTAACTCCAAAGTTCAAGCCAAAAATTAACAAATCTTCACCGTGGCTTTAATTTTCACAAATAACAAAATACTCTTCACCATCTCCAGAAATGCCTCACTTGGACATAATTCAAATGATGTAAGTAACACTAATCAAGTCCAAGCAATGCTCGAACTTGGACACTGAAAGTCATTTAGTCAACATGTTTGCTAGATTATCTGTCGTCCTAATTTTCTTCACAACAATCTCACTACTATTAACTATGTCTCGAACAAAGTGGTAGCAAACACCAATATGATCCGTTCTCTCATGGAACATCTGATCCTTAATCAAATGAATGACACTTTGACTATCACAATGGAGAATAGTAGCATCATGTACCCAACACAATTCACTAAATAACCCCCTTTAACCAAACTACTTCTTTATTAGCCTTTGTTATAGCTATATACTTTTTCTTTGTAGTTGACAAAGCAACAATTGGTTGTAGAGTAGCCTTCCAACTAACAACGCATCCACCAAGAGCAAATACATAACTTTTAGTAAATATTCGTTTGTCAAGATCACCTGCAAAGTCTGAATCAACATAACCAACAACATTGCTCTTGTGGCTTCCAAACTTCAAACATACATCTGAATTATCTCTAAGATACTGGAGTATCCACTTAACAACTCTCCAATGCTCCTTCACGGGATTATCCATATACATGCTAACCACTCTCATACATAAGACTTCCAATTGCACTGGAATAGAAAACACGTGACATGTACTCATTGTCTTCATCTATCCGTGCAGACAAAGTAGCTGAAAGTCTAAAATGAACAGCAAGAGAAGTATTAACAGGTTTGGCATTCTTCATGCCAAAATGCTCCAAAAATTTCTCAATGTACTTTTCTTGTGTCAAATATAACAAATTCGTTCCTCTATCTCTTTTGATCTCCATACTAAGAATCTTCTTAGCTGGACCCAAATCTTTCATCTTAAATTCATTTTTAAGTAGTGTTTTTAGGCTAGCAATCTCAGATCTACTTTTACAAGCAATGAGCATACCATCCACATAAAGCAACAAATAAATGAATGATCTATTGTCAAGATTCTTGAGATATATACAACTGTTATACTTGTTTATTACTCATCATGAAAGAGTCAAACCGCTTGTAACATTGACAAGGAGACCACTTCAAACCATATAGGGACTTCTTCAACAAACATAGTCTTCCTTACCCTCAATAACAAAGCCCTCAGGTTGATGCATTTAGATTCTCTCTTCAAGCTCACCGTGCAAAAATGCGACTTTAACATCGAGCTATTCTAATTTCAAATTATGCATAGTAATCAATGATAGGAGAACACGAATGGAACTATGCCTCACAACCGGAGAGAATACATCATTAAAATCAACTCTTTCAACCTGACTGTATCCCTTAATAACCAACAATGCTTTATACCTTGCATTTTCAATCCTCGTGATGCCTTCATTTTTCTTGAATATTCATTTATAACCAATTATTATTTTACTCATTGTTGGTTTTACCAATTTCCAAGTCTGATTCATCTCAAGATACTACATCTCTTCATGCATGGCTACTAGCCACTTTGAAGAATCTGCAGAAGCAATGACTTTTGTATATGGAGAAGGTTCACCTACATCATTGGTTTCTTGTGCAACTGACAAAGCATAGACAATTACATCTGTATCACTAGACAAAACAATATTAATGTACCTCAATGGTAGTTTAGTCTCTCTTATCGGTCTATCTTTGGCTACACTGTAAGGTTCATCTTGAGTTTGTTGAGTATGTTCTACACCCAAATTCTCACTATGTTAAGAAACAAGCTGTGTAGAAGTGTTCTGCATAGGATCTGAATCAGAACTTTCCAACTCCACCTGCTGTGTGTTGCTCTTACCCTGTTCAAAATCACAAGCAATAGACTCATATTTCTTCGGGTTAAGCATAATATATTCATTAAAAGTAACATCACGACTAATAAGAAATTTAGGTGACTTAGGATTAGGACACCATAATCTATATCCTTTCACACCATCAACATAACCAAGAAAAATACACTTTTTAGCTCTAAGCTCTAATTTTTCATCATTAACATATGCATATGCAAGACATCCAATTTTATTTATGATAGAATAATCAAGACGGTTACCGGACCATACTTTATGTGCGGTTTTAAACGCTATAGCTATAGTAGAAGATCGATTCACCAAATAACAGGCAGTAAATGTTGCATCTGCCCAAAACTCCTAAGTTAAACCAACATTTAAGAGCATACAATGAGCTCTCTCCAAAATAGTTTTGTTCATTCGCTTAGCAACCCCATTCTATTGTGGTGTACCTCTGACTGTCTTGTGTCTAACAATACCCTTATCTCTGCAGTAGTCATCAAACTTGTTGACCCTTTTTTAATTTTAATAATGACAAAATAGTGCTTTAATTGTGCTAACATTTTTATCTAAGAGTTTTTCATTAAGCTTAATCATCCAACTCACGAACAAGACGTAAGTCAAGCACAAAGAGGAAGAGATTGTACTTGAGTGACACTCAAAAGAAGTTCGAAGACTAAGTTTAGATTCTAAGGTAGTTTACCTTCACATGTAATTCTCTCATTTAGTTTCTTAGCTTGATATTGGCTCACAGACTTGGTTTGAAAATGTTTTGGTCAATTGAAAACTCATTTCTCTAAAAAATTAACTTAAAAGTTTAAGTTTTATAAATGGACAATCAACTAAGGCTTTTCGATAGTCGACTGTCAAGTCTTTGCACTAACCCCTTTTAAGAACTAAAATGGATAGTCGACTGTAGGTAATGGACAATCGACTATGAAAAAGACAAAGAGTTTCACAATCAACTACCCATTTAGATAGTCGACTGTCCAATTCTTTGTAAGCTAGCCATTTTGAAGATAAAATGGATCGTCGACTATAAATCAAGGATAGTCGACTGTGAAAGAGACAAAGAGTTTCACAGTCGACTGCCTATTTAGATAGTTGACTGTCCAAATCATCTTAAGCCCAGAATTTCAAATTCAAGAGAGGACAGTCGACTGTCCTTTTTCCACAGTCGACTATCATGTCGATAAAAACGGCTAGTTTTCAAAATTTGGATGTGGGATTTAAGCAATTAATGCTCCAAACCTACCAAATGCGTGTCTAACAGCCATATAAGGCCAAAGCTATAAAAATTCCTCATCAATGAGCATTCAAGAAAGAAAGAAAGCACATTCAATTTGAAAACAAGCTCATTAATACTCTTGAAAGCTTTGAAAAATTCTTTTGAGCCATCTATCATGCTTTATTCTTAAAAGAGAGATCATTTTCATTTTGTAAAGAATTTATTGCTATCTCTCTTATTTTCTTTTACATCCAATATCAATTATTGTAAAGAGAAAAAATTGAAATAACTCTTAGAGTGTTTAGGATTAAACACTTCCTTGTGAAAGAGAGTGTTTGTAAGGTTTGTGTAACACCCATGAAGTTGCTCGACTATAATTAGTGGATTGCTTCAAGGAGGTTCCTTAAAGAGAGTGAACGTATGGTCGAAAAGATTCTGATATTGTCGAACCACTATAAACGAAGTTTGCATATTCTCTTCTTTTACTCCGTTAATTTTAAGCATCTTATTTGTTGTGTACTTTACTTGATTAAATTGGTTAAAAACTTGTGTGTTAATTGCAAAAAGTTTTTAAAACCTAATTCATTCCCCTCTTGGGTTTGTACCTCAGTCTAAAATTGGTATTAGAGTCATGTACTCAATTTTAGGCTTAAAATCCTTAAGTTGATCTGATGGCTTCAAATAGTTATACCAAAGGTCATTCCTATACTAGGCTTCCTTTGTTCAATGGCACAAATTATAATTATTGGAAAAATAGAATGAAATTTTTTATTGAAGGACAAGATTATAATTGTGGAGAATCATTGAAAAATGACCTAGAATTCCTACAAAGGAAATAATTATTAGAGAAATCAATCATACAATGCTAATACTCAAATTGAAGTTTAGTGAAGAGGATTGTAGAATGATGTCTCTAAATAAAAGAGCTACTAGTATGCTACATTGTGCTTTAGACATTATTGAGTACAATAAAATTTCAGCATGTGTTTCAGCTAAGGAGATATGGGACTATTGACCCTTATCTAAATTTTAATAATAAGAAAACACTACTCAAATTGTACTAACAGATTTATCTAAGTGTTTAAACGATAAAAGCTTTCAGCAAAGAATCAAGATGTAAGAACTCAACCCGTATTAGACACCAAGACAAGACAGAAGATATAGAATATGCATTAAGGTATTGAAACAAACTGTAAATCTCTTATGTTCAAGTCAGTAGCTTGTCTTATGGCTCTTTTACAAAACAATTTTGAAAAAACTATTTATTCGAACTCTTCCAAGTCAAAAATGTTTTGAAACATGAAAAACTGGGTTGAAGGACAACCCAGTCAACTGACTCCTTATACCAGTCAACTAGGGTATGGGACAGAAGGTTCCCAGTCGACTGGTACTCTCACACAACCTAAAAGTGAGATTTCTCACTTGGCCTAGTCGACTAGTAATTCAGAAATATGATTGTGTGAGATGTGGGACTTGAGCATTTAATGTACCAAACCTACCAAGTCAGTGTCTAAAGGCCATATTGATTCAAGGCTATATAAACCCACTTCAATGAGCATTTAAAACAAGAAGATTACACATTCAATTCACAAGTTTGCTCATTAATTCTCAAAAGCTTTGAAAATTTATTGTTGAGCCATTCTTCAAGCTTTTTCTTGAAAGAGAGATATTGTTATTTGTAAAAGCATTCATTGCCATCTCTCTACCATTTACTTTACAGTAACTCACATTTACGGTAAAGAGGAAAGAGTTGCAATAACTCTTAGAGTGTTTAGAATTAAACACTTCTTTGTAAGCTTCTGCAAGGAAGGGATTAGCTTCCGAGAGGAAGGGATTGATTGTAAGGTTTGTACAACACCCGTGACATTGTACGACTAAAATTTTTAGTGGATCACTTCAAGGAGGTTCCTTAAAGAGAGTGGACGTAGGGTCAGAATGAATCCGATATAGCCGAACCACTATAAACTAAGTTTGCACTTTCTCTTCCTTAAACTCTTTTACTTAAAGCACATTACTTGTTTTTATGCTTGTGCATTTAACTGTTTTTTATAAACTTGCAAATAATTAGTAAAAGTTTTTAAAAAAACCAATTAACCCCCATCTTGGGTTGGAACCTCAATTTACAGGGACAAACTACAAATTACTTATGAGGGCATTAGAAAAGTTAAAAAATAAAAAATTTATATTCTAGTGCCTAAGTATGAATCTTTTAAAATATCTCATAATGAAACAATCTCAAATGCACTCCCGTTTCACCATTATTGTTAATGTTTTAAAGCTTCTTGGTAAGAACATTGAGGAGTTTGAACTAACAAGGAAGATATTGAGATCTTTTCTATCAACTTGGAAGGCAAAAAAGACGACCATAACAGATGCCAAAGATCTCAAAAAACTTGATGTTGAAACGCTTCTCGGATCATTATTGACATACAAGATGGAAGAAATGAATCCCAGTGCCAATGATGATGAGATGAAGAAAAAGAAAATGATAGCTCTTAAAGCTTCCATAAGCAAGAAAGAGGAAGAAAAGGAAGAAGAGAATGAGAGTAGTGAAGAAGATGGTGAAATAGCTTTCAAAACCAAGAGGTTTCATAAGTTCTTGAAAAAGAGCAAGAAACCTTACACAAAGGACTCCACTTCAAAAAAGAGAACCTATTGTGTGTTATGGTTGGAAGAAGCCCGGACACATTAAAGCCGATTGTCCAACAACAAACAAACCATACAAAAGCTTAAAAAAGAAAGCCATGGTTGAAATCACTTAGAGTAATGATGAAGAAGAAGAACTCTCGGACAACGACGTCGGATATGAAGAAATTGCCAATTTTACTTAATGGCAATTGATGATGAAAATGAGATAACAAATTCTTCCCCCTATAATAATAATAATATTGTTAGTAGTAGTGAAGAATTGATTGCGGTAATTAATGAAATGCATGAAAAATTGAAGAAATTTGATTATAAAAATATTGCTCTCAAGAAGGAAGTCTCATCTCTCTCTAAAGAGGTGGAAAGTCTAAAGGAAGAAAAAGAAAAACTATCTTCCATGCTCTATAACTCATTACGAGATTTTTTGAAAAATGAAAATGATGATTTAAAGAAGAAAGTGATGAAGTTGAATAACACTATATCTAGGCTTATTCTTGGAAAAGAAAAACTAGATGAAGTGCTACCTTGCCAAAGAATGAGTGGGGAGAAATCTGGTTTGGGTTATTCTCCATTAGGCAAACAAAAATCAAAGAAATTTTGTTCATGAAAGCAATATGTGTGGATGAACCCTCCACCTCTAAGGTCACTAGCAAGGTTAAAAGTTTTCCTTCAAAGAATGCTAGTAGGCCTAAGAATGCAAATTTCAAATCAAATGCTAAGAATTCTAATTCATATGCTAGAGATAAAAATCCTAGAAACACATATGCTTATATGTATTCTCATCCTAGAAGTACAAATACTAAGAATACACATTCAAGATATACAAATGCTAGGAATACACATTCAAAGCATGCACATGCTAGGAATGCACATCCTAAAAATTACCATAATGCATATCCTAGAAATAACATGTATGTACATAACTCTCATGCTAGAAATGTGTATCCTAGAAATGCTTATTCTAGGAATAATAGACATATATATTCAAGACATCCTAGAGACTTCAATAACTATCATCCTAAGATCATGCAAAATGTCTACAATTATAGAGCACCCCATAATGTTAAGAAAGTATGGTCCCTAAAGAAGTCATATTTTCTAGGACTAACCCAAAGGACCCAATAAATTTTGGGTACCTAAAAGTGCAATTGTATAGCCATGTGTGATGTAGATGTGTCTCCACACTGAAGAAAAAGGTAACTAGTGGTACCTTGATAGTGGATACTCAAAGCACATGACCGGTGGTCAAAATATGTTCAAAGAACTAACTCTAAGTGATGGTGAACATGTCACTATTAGAGATAACACCAAGATAAAGATTATCAAGCATTACAAAGTAGGTAAAGATTCCTCAAACATTGACCATGCTTTATATGTGCAAGGCTTTAAGCCAAATTTACTTAGTATTAGTCAATTATGTGACAAAGGCAACAAAGGCATATTTGAATCCTCTCATTGTGCTAGATTAGAAGCCATTCATATGTTACTAGCTTTTGCATGCTTTAATAACTTTAAACTATTTCAAATGGATGTGAAAAGTGCCTTTTTAAATTGCTTTATAGAAGAAGAGATTTATGTTGAGTAACCTCTTGGTTTTGAAAATCTTAATCTTCCAAATCATTTTTATAAGCTTTCTAAAGCTCTCTATGAAGCAAGCTCCAAGAGCATTGTATGAAAGGTTAAGTAATTTTTTTACTTGAAAATGGTTTTACAAGAGAAAAAATAGACAAAACCCTCTTTACAAAAACTCATAAATATGACACACTTCTAGTCCAAATATATGTTGATGATATTATATTTGGTGCCTTTAATGAATCAATGTGTCAAGATTTTGCTAAGTGCATGCAAGGTGAATTTGATATAAACATGATGGAAGAGCTCACCTACTTCTTTGGACTTCAAATCAAACAATTGAAATGAGGCATCTTCATCAATCAATCCAAACACACGAAAGACTTTTTAAAGAGGTTTGGGATAGAGAGCCCAAAATCTATTGGCACTCCCATGAGCACCTTTACAAAACTTGACCTAGATGAGGAAGGTAAGTGTATAGATACTAAAACTTATAGAAGCATGATAGGATCTTTACTATATCTAATTGCAAGTAGGCCTGATACAATGTTTAATGTATGCATGTGATTGATGTCACGTAATTTATTATATTTTAGAAGCCAAGACTTGTATTCATGAATGTTGTGCATAAAATCATCTGAGTGTTCAAACTAATGGATTATGGTAAGATAGATGTTAAGAGTCGATAACAATTTTAAGATTAATGTTTAGATTACTTTTGAACTTGGGTGAAATTTAATGATTCGATGTGCCGTGTGTTATGTGCGGTTTTTGAGACAAAAGTGAATTACTCTTGGTTTAACACTAACATTGCTTTACTTTGTTTTGATTCCCACATAGAATTCATCTCTTGTTTTCGCTTGAATTGCTAGGGACTAGCAATAAGCTAGTTGGGGGTTATGATGAGATTCATAAAATGCATCTTTACTGTACTTAATTGTTAGCATTTTAGGGTTGATCTAGGTTTGAATTGCACTTTTATACCTTAACAACTCTAAAGTGTCATTCTTGGATCATTGATCTATTTCGATGCATTTTCAGGTACTTTAAGTTCAAAAGAGATGGAAAAGCTATCATTTCTTGAAGCACAATGACTTGATGAACACCGGAGTGAAGGTTCATAGGCACTTGAAAAGGAGTTTCACTAAATTGCCAGAATTGTCCGTACAGATCAATCATTTTTACAAATTAAACTGTATTGATGCAAGAAGAACTAGGAGATGAGCTATATATGCTTAGAAAGAGTCGGAAGTCTATGTTCTGGAGAATTTTACAGCTCATAAAAATGATTTTTCTAGAGAAAGTTATGGCAGTTTTAGTAGACAAAGGTCAGGCCTCCAGAACAGCATCAGTGTGCGCTACCACCAGCCAGCGCCGCGGCACCCCTCAGCCCAAGCCGCGACACCCATAAAGGAGAGCCGCAGCGCGCACATGTTTTTCTATCTCCAAGTCAGAACTTAATTAGGGTTTTAACAATAGATTAAACTGGAAAACACCCTTAGATCTTTGTACTATAAATAGATTACTTAGGGTTGAAGAGAGGACATCAATCAAAGGCTGGAAAACTCAAGGGAGGCTGCCACACTCTCCCCCATGGCCAACTAATCTCCAAGCAAGGCGAAGGGATGAATCCCTAGGTGTAGTTGTTCTTATTTTCCTTTCTTAATTCAGTTGTAATTTGGATTTATTGCTAAACATTGTTTATGATTTATTCTTCGCTTAAACAAGAAGAATTAAGGTTCATGTGATAACTGCACTGTATGTTCTTCTTATTTTAGATTTTCTTAACCCGGTGATTGCATGCTTCATTTCCATATAAGTTTAGTCAAGCTCTTCTTATGTCAAGTTGTTTGGATGCGTTTAAGTCCAGTAGATTTATCTTTTAGGTTTGTCCATTACTGCAATATTGTCATAAAGATATATTCTCGTTTCTTGATAAACCTATAGGATAGGTCGTGTGTGCTTAAATCGAAAGTAAAGAGTACTTCATAAGCAATTACATCAGGGTTTATATATGTGCTGTGATTGAATATTTGCCGATTGCTTGTTTGGGATGTGAAACTTGCAATCGAGATAAAAATAATTGAATCGAGATTTGAATAAGGCAACGAACCTAGGGAGGATTCCCAGAACCTTGTTGTTTCCTTATTATATTCTTCATTACAAATACACAATTTCCTCATAGTACTTTACTATCAAAACTCAGATTTACTTATTTGGATTTTATCGTTTCGTTTTAAAGTTTACACTTTTCCTTATAGTTAACTTGTTTTCTTGTGGAATCGACACCCCAAAGCTGTGCTACAACTACCGAGTTACTCTTTGGGCGTAATTAATATTTCTGTCAAAAGATTAAGTATTAATGTTGTGCTAGGTATCTTGTTATGGGCCCACATGCATGTGTGTATGTATACGGTTTTGTTTTGATTCATATATACATGAGTTGTTACTAATTGTGAGCTTTTGTTCTTCTTTATAGCAACATCAATTTCTGCTAACATCAACAGCATTCCCGTGCTTAACAGCACGAATTTCAAGAAGTGGCAAGATCATGTTATGATCGTGCTTGGGTGCATGGAATTAGACTATGCATTAAAGGTCGATCGCCCTGCACCTTTGACCCAGCGATAGTACCGCTGAGCAAAAGGTTGCATATGAAAAGTGGGAGCGAACAAACCGCATGTGCCTAATGATTATGAAGCACTCGATTCCGGATACCATCAGGGGTTCTATTCCTGATGAAAATGATGCTAAGAAATTCCTCTCCCAAATAGCAGACCGATTCACCGCAAACGAAAATATGGAGATAAGCACCATCGTGACTAAGCTTGTCTCAATGCGGTACAAGGGCAAGGGGAATATAAGAGAGTACGTCATGGAGATGTCAAACCTTGTGACAAGACTAAAGGCATTCAAGTTGGAATTGCCAGAAGATATTCTAGTGCACTTAGTCTTGATCTCTCTTCCTATACAATTCAGTCCTTTCAAAATTAGTTACAATACTCAAAAGGAGAAATGGACTTTGAATGAGCTGATTGCTCAATGTGTCCAAGAGGAAGAGAGACTTAATCATGAAAAGGTTGAAAGTGCTCATTTAGCATTAACTTATCAGGACCCTAGTTCCAGTAAGAAAAAAAAATGAACATTAAAGGAAAGGAAATTGCAGGGTCTGGATATTTACACCTGATTACGCCCAAAGTATAACACGGTTATTGTAGCATGGCTTTGGGGTGTCGATTCCATAGGGAAACAAGTTAATTAAAAAAGAAAGGGATGCCTAATGAGCTTGTGTCTTCAGCGAGGGATTTCATGCTGGTTTCGAGGTCGATTAAGAGATTTTTATCATCGGATAATCCCGTGATTCGAAGTTTCTTTGGTGGCCCTTCAGGCCTCGATGCTAGAGTTCTTATCAAAGAAGGCCATTGAAGGGTATGCTCCATTCCTAAATCAATGATATGAAAAGAGTCTTTCCCTTGTGCTGCTTGACATATAGCTTCATTTGTAGCCATAAAATCGAAAGCAATATAAGGAGTTGTTTGGTAATGGAGGTGAAAAGCTTCCATTTTCTTCTCCCTAGTGATCATTGAAGAATTAACAACATTGACAGCACCAATTTTTGTGAATGTACCATTTGGATTGACATTCTGAAGAAGTGATAGCCTTGATTTCAATCCGGTCGCGAAGCAATAAGAAACCCTTTGTAATGGATCCCCCAAAGGATTAGCAGAAGACCAGATTTGGGTGAGCATGGAATAAGCAAGTTGGGTGTCTCTACAACCCACAGCCTCTGCATAAGCTAACAAAACTGTTTATCTTCATTTAATGAATATGTTTTGGTAACCTAGCTCTTTGTTTTAATATTGCATGACTCTCATTACCTTAGCTCGTATATCAGTTTTCTAATTCTTATTGGGAACTCTTTTGGTATCTGTTTTGTGCTAATCTTTTGTACACAAGTTCAATTTAGCATACTATGTCTATCCGTTGGGATAGATAAGCTTATTTCAATGCTTATAGTAGTTACATACGCTCACGGCGTATATTTTTAGGAAATCTGATGTTTGATGAACTATAATGCCATATCTTACTTTCTTGCTTTATACCTTGTTTATCTTTGAACTTATGTGTGCACCTTTGTCTATCTATTCGCCCTTTTTGTGTTGATGACAAAAAAGAAAAGGGAGAAAATGTAGAAAAAATAGATAATAGAGAAAGTAGAAAGCAGACAAAAAGAACAGGACAATAAGAACAACAAGAATTGTCTGTATGCATAGATTAAGGGGGAGCCTTGCTCCATTTTTACAACTTCATACATAATGCTTGGATGGATGTTCTTTTTAAGGCCTTTTATAGGTTGGTTTTATCCTAAAAACAGAGGAGACTCTGTCAGTTTTTCTATAAAAACCCAACACTTAGTTTTTAAAACTGTTTTTCTCACCTTAGTTTTGTCATCATAAAAAAGGGAAGATTGTTGACCCTTATTTGATTTTAGTAATGACAAAACAGTGCTTTAATTGTGCTAACAGTTTTATCTAAGTGTTTTTCATTATATTTAAGCATCCAACTCATGGATAAGACGTAAGTCAAGCACAAAGAGGAAGAGATTGCACTTGAGTGACACTTAAAAGAAGATCGAAGACTAAGTTTAGATTCTAAGGTAGTTTACCTTCACATGTAAATCTCTCCTTTAGTTTCTTAGCTTGATCTTTTCTCAAAAACTCGTTTTGAAAATGTTTTAGTCAATCAAAAACTCATTTCTATCAAAAACTGACTTAAAAGTTTAAGTTTTATAAATGGACAATCGACTGTGGCTTTTCGACACTCGACTGTCAAGTCTCTGCACTAACCATTTTTAAGAACTAAAATGGATAGTTGACTATAGGTAATGGACAGTCGACTGTAAAAGAGACAGAGAGTTTCACAGTTGACTGTCTAAGCAGTCGACTATCCAATTCTCTGTAAGCTGGACATTTTGAAAATAAAATGGACAGTCTAATGTAGATCAAGGACAATCGACTATGAAAGAGACAAAAAGTTTCACAGTCGACTGTCCAAATCATCTTAATCCTAGAATTTCAAATTCAAGATAGGACAGTCGACTGTCCATTTTCCACAGTCAAGTATCCTGTCGAGAAAAATGACTAGTTTTCAAAATCTGGATACGGGATTTGAGTAATTAATGCTCCAAACCTACCAAATGTGTGTCTAACAGCCATATAAGGCCAAGGCTATAAAAACTCCTCATCAATAAGCATTCAAGAAAGAAAGAAAGCATATTCAATTTGAAAACAAGCTTACTGATACTTTTGAAAGCTTTGAAAAATTCCTTTGAGCCATTTATCAAGCATTATTCTTAAAAGAGAGATCATCTTCATCTTGTAAAGCATTTATTGCTCTCTCTTATTTTCGTTTACATTCAATATCAATCATTGTAAAGAGAAAGAGTTGATATAACTCTTAGAGTGTTTAAGATTAAACATTTCTTTGTGGAAAAGAGTGCTTATAAGGTTTGTGCAACACCCGTGAAGTTGCTCGACTATAATTAGTAGATTGCTTCAAGGAGGTTCCATGAAGAGAGTGGACGTAGGGTCGGAAAGATTCTGATATTGCCGAACCACTATAAACGGAGTTTGCATATTCTCTTTTTTTACTCATTTAATTTCAAGCATCTTATTTGTTATGTGTTTTGCTTGATTAAATTGTTTAAAAACTTGTGTATTAATTGTAAAAAGATTTTAAAACCCAATTCACCTCCCTTAGGTTTGTATATTGGTCCACAAAATTCATTTGAACAAAATTCCAAACCATTATTTGTCCTCTGCCTTTTAATCTGCTTCCCTATTTGCTTTTCAATCATGGTTTTCCACTGTTTAAAATGCTTGAATGCCCCATCCTTGGTCTTCAACATATACATCCAATTCTTTCTTGATCATCAATAAAAGTAAGCATATGATTGGCACCACCCTAGATGGAATACACGAGGGTCTTTAAAGATCATAGTGAATATAATTCACTGTACCTTTGGTTCTATGAATCACTGTATTGAAACTAACTTTATTTTGTCTGCCAAAAACACAATTATCATAGAATTCCATTTTACTTGTATTTTGTCCACAAAGCAAATCTTTGTTCTCAACAAAGTTAGTCCATTTTCACTCATGTGACCCAATCTCATATGCTACAATTTTGTAACCTCAGAATCTGACATAGTAGAAGCAGTCGTTGAACCAGTAACGATAGTATCAGGCATAACATACAAATTTGAATCCTAAAAAATAAAGCAAACAAATAATCAAAATAAAAATTTGGGTGTAGTTCCTACGTCCACGGGTGATGGTGAGAGATTCCACTATAATCAAAATTGGAGTACAAATCAAGGGAGATAAAACTCCCTAAGCCCAAATCCCAAATACATCCAAATCTAGGCTACCATAAATTTAAATGGGAAAATACAATAGCCTAGAAGAAAATAAGTTTTAACAACTTACAAGGATCTGTTTGTTGTACAATTCTGTCTTCAGCTTGATGAAAGAAGAGAAATAGACACACACATATGTATAGGCAAGGTCAAGGAGAATCCTTCTTATATTTTGTTTTGTATTATATGTCCTACTAGCACCAAAACAACCACCCTTTTTAATTTCTGCTTTTCCTACAACAATTTGTACTCTTACATGATGACGTGACAATTAAAAGAAGAATGGATCCACTTTTACTCCAAAATTACAAGCTATATTTAACAAATCTCTACATTGGCTTGAATTTTCACAAATAGTAAATTACTCTCTACCATCTCCACAAATGCCCCAATCAAGCATAATTAAATGTTGTAAGTAACACCAATTAAGTCCAAACAATGCTTGAACTTGGACATTAGAAGTTGTTTAGTCAATCTGCTGGATTATCTACTGTCCCAATTTTCTTCACAACAATCTCACCACTATCAACTATGTCTAAAAAAAAAGTGATAACGAACATCAATATGCTTCGTTCTCTCATGGAACATCTAATTCTTAGTCAAGTGGATGGTAATTTGACTATCACAATGAACAACAGTAGCATCATGAACCCAACACAATTTACTAAACAACTCTCTTAACCAAACAACTTCCTTAATAGCTTATGTTATAGCTATATACCTTGTTTTTGTAGTCGAAAATGCGGCAATTGGTTATAGAATAACCTTCCAACTAACAGCACATCCACAAAACATGTAGTAGATCTTCTTTTGTCAAGATCGCCTGCAAAGTCTGAGTCAATGTAACCAACAATATTACTCTTGTGGCTTTCAAACTTCAAACATATATCTGAAGTACCTCTAAAATACTGAAGTAACCACTTAACAACTCTCTAATACTTATTCCCGAGATCACCCATATACCTGCTAACCACACTGATAGTATTTGCAATATGTGGACGGGTGCAAACCACGGCATACATGAGACTCCCAACTGCACTAGAATAAAAAACACATGACATGTATTCTTTGTCTTCATCTTTCTGTGGAGACAAAAAAGCTAAAAGTATGAAGTGAGCAGTAAGAGGAGTACTAACAGGTTTGGCATTGTTCAAGCCAAAACATTTTAAAACTTTCTCAATGTACTTCTCTTGTGTCAAATATAACAAACATGTACCTCTATCTCTTTTGATCTCCATACCAAGAATTTTCTTAGCTGGACCCAAATCTTTCATCTCAAATTCATTGTTGAGCAGTGCTTTTAGGCTAGCAATCTCAAATTTACTTTTACAAGCAATAAGCTTATCATCCACATACAATAATAAATAAATAAATGATCCATCGGCAAGCTTCTTAAGATATGCACAACTGTGATACTTGTTTCTAGAATACCTATTACTTACCATGAAGGAGTCAAACTGCTTGTACCACTGATAAGAAGACTGTTTCAAGCATATAGGGACTCCTTCAACAAGCAAACATAGTCTTCCTTGCCTTCAATAACAAAGCTCTCAGGCTAATGTATGTAGATTTTTTCTTCAAGTTCACCATGCAAAAACGTGGTTTCAACATCAAGCTGTTCTAATTCCAAATTCTGCATAGTAACAAATGACTAGAGAATATGAATGGAGCTATGCTTCACAAATAAAGAGAACACACAATTAAAATGAACTCCTGCAACTTCACTCTATCCCTTGGAAACTAAACCTTCTTTATAGCTTTCATTTTCCATCTCTGTTATGCCTTCCTTTTTCTTGAATATCCATTTGCAACCAACTAACTTTTTACCCATTGGTGGTTTTACCAATTTCCAAGTTTGATTCTTCTCAAGAGACTCCATCTTTCCATGCATATCTACTAGCCATTTTGAAGAATCTGCACAAGCAATGACTTCTGTAAATGTAAAAGGTTCACCTGCATACTAGTTTCTTGCACAACTGACAAAGCATAGGAAATTGCATTAGTATTACTAAACAAAACAATATTATTTCTAATGACCCATCCCCAATAGGCCTTACTAGGAATGACAATCATTACGTTTTAGAACTGAGCAATCTGAACCTGTAATATAGTTATACAACTCAAAAATCTATCTTTAAAATAGAGACATTTTTCCTTAATTACATCCATAGAGACATGTACATGTCCATAATTTACAACCTTTGAAGTAAAACATCATTTACAATTCACAAAAGTGCCTCTTAAGGCATCACACATTAAAGATTTCTTATTAACATGCGCATACCATTTTAAGACCATCCATATATCTATACATGCCTCTTATATCATTATCATCATATTTCCATAATCATTTATTTCACTATGCTTACTAAGAGTAAAGTGAAACTCACCTTGATAGCACCAAATGCTTTTCTTGAACTTTTAACTTGCCTTTACTATGTTTTTCCACCACACCTATAGTATATACCATTTAAAATACCCATCCAAGAAATATGTATGAAATTAATATCCATTCTTAGCAAGCAACTACAAAATATAATCAAAACAAGAACTATGTCACAAGTTGTTCTCCTTTGTTTACTTTTCCTCACTTTTTCTTTTTCCTTTCCTATCAAATTTGAGTTTATGTCTCAAGACAATGATACTTTTAATTTATCTACGTAAATTTCAAGTTAAGCTACAAGAAAGCTTAAACTCCTCACCTTAAATGTTAAGACTAATTAAATTGACTTACTTCAATTATTTCTAACATCTATCATTTTCTAAGCTTTTTCTTTAAAAAGCTTATATCAACCACTCAATACTTTCTCCAAATCAAGGAAACCATACTAATTTAACAATCTTTATACCACCTCACACAAATAACATTTTCCAAAACATACTTAAGTTAAAATCACTTAAAATCTCAACTTTGCAAAAACATTCTTCCTAAACATGAGCTTTTATCATGAAAAGTCTCATAATTCAATGAATTCATTTAATTCTAATAAGGATTTTATACTTCAAACCTAAAATTTATATATCTAACAATACCCAACACAAGGTTAAGCTATTCCATTCTATATTTCAAAATTCATAAAATTTCACCATAAATCATCTTCCAACTTCAATAAATCATAAACCCATCAATTTAAATCCAAATGATCTCAAACAAAACCCAAAAATCAACTTTAAGAAGTCTATTTTCACTTAGAAAATGTTAGAAACTAGTTATACCTCTCTCTCTCTACCCGAGCTTTTTCAAGAAGAATGAGATATTTTCATTGTTATTTTGCTGACTTCTAGCTTATATAACCCCACTAAGTCTAAGTCATTTACCTCCTTGTCCCCTTTTTCCTTCTTTAATTTAATTGCAAGCCATTTGCTCCTTTTTCTAACTAAAACTACTAAGGCCCAAGAGTGTTTATTTATAACCAATTCTTTATAATGGAACCTTAACTTTTACACAATTACTTCCTTTGATCTTACATCTATTTTACGCTTCATGTTATCAATTATACACATGTTTAACACGGAAAGTTAATAAAAAAAATAATCATCAACATATAATATAATTTGAAAATGAGTCGGACTCTACAATTCATCCCACATAATACCTCAATGGTAGTCTAGTCTCTCTTCTCGGTCTATGTTTGGCAATGTTGTAAGGTTCATCTTGAATCTGTTGAGTTTGTTCTTTACCCAAAATCTCACTTTGTTCAGAAACAAGCTATGTGGAAACGCTCTGCATAGGATCTGAATCAGAACTTCCCAACTCCACCTACTGTGTGCTACTCTTACCTTAATCAAAATCACAAGCAACAAAATCCTTTTTCTTCAGGTTAAGTATAGCTGATTCATTAAAAGTAACATCATGACTAATGAAAAATTTAGGTGACTTAGGATCATGACAGCATAATCTATATCATTTTACACCATTAACATAACAAAAAAAAAATGCACTTCTTAGCTCTAGGGTCTAATTTTCCCTCATTAACATGTGCATATGTAGGACATCCAAATATTTTTACCATTGAATAATCAAGAGGGTTACCAGACCATATCTCATGTGGGATTTTGAAATCTGTAGTTGTAACAGGAGATCGATTCACCAAATAACAGGCAGTGCCCAAAACTCCTTAGTCAAACTAACATTTAAGAGGATACAACGAGCTCTCTCCAAAAGAATTCTATTCATTCGTTCAGCAACCCCATTCTGTTGTGGTGTACCTCTGACTGTCTTATGTCTAACAATACCCTCATCACTGCAGTAGTCATCAAACTCATTTGAACAAAATCACAAACCATTATTTGTCCTCAGCCTTTTAATCTCTCTCCATATTTGTTTCTCAATCATGGTTCTCCACTGTTTAAAATGCTTGAATGCCTCATCCATGGTCTTTTATAGTACCTTTAAGATTATCTCATACACATAATAGAGGAGCCTTTTGGTAAGATTTATCATTAAAATGGTTGTCCATGTCTTTAATCCTGCAAAAAAAATAAAAAATAAAAAATCAACAACCCAAGTTAGTATCAAATTGTGACAAAATATCTTCAACAAGCTATGCCGAATCTTGAAAACCCTTATGTTTTAGAAAACGACTTTTTTTAATAGGCCAAATCTATTATTGAAAGGAGGAAGAAACAAAATCATAAAAACCAAAAACAGAAGACTCGAAGAGGAGAAACATCAAGCCAAAACCAAACTAAAAAGAAAAGAGAAATTAATGACTTCAAAGTTAAAACCCAAAAAGTAAAAATCAAATAAAATAAAAAGACCAAAGACATATCACTCGAAGATTTGGTAAACAAATGTGGGTTGAAATTTGGTAGAGCAACAATCTACAGAGAGACAGAGTTAGGTTGAGATTTGAGAGGTTGGACTCATACTGAGTTTAAGGTTGAATTGGACTCTTTATACTAGCGGATAATTTCTTTTTTAAAAAAAAAAAGTAAGCTTGGGCTTAAATAGCTCCGCCCATGTCCATTACCGATAAAAATTTAAATAAGTGTTTAGTAGGATAGAAATTTCCTTTCTACCTTCCGTTCGCTTTTCCTTTCAAACGTGTTGATTCTCATGGATTAGAAATTTCTGAAGACTCTAGCTCGCGTCTCACGAAGGGAAATATCCATTATCCCATAATCCTTTATGCAAAATACCATAATAAACACTTTTCGTTCCCTATCCTGACAAATGTATCCTCTCAGAAACAGAAGGAACCAGCATTCCTTGTTTTTCCTCAAAATTTTCTCGCCAACAAAACACCAAATCTCATTTTTCTCTACCTTTACAATCCAAAATCCGGATGCCAATCCTAATGAAGAAGCAAATCCCTCAAATATCCCTTCCCATTATCACCCAAGCCCCACTTGGTTCCCTCCAATAACATGACCCCAGAAATTAAAACCACCTATGCTCTCAACAAATCTAGATCCTTTAATCCAGATAAATGCGGCGATATCGTTTCATCCAATAAGAGCATCACTAGCTATATTCGTTCAGGTGATCTAGATTATGCTCTTAGAGTATTCAAAAACATGACAGTTAAGAGCACGGTTACTTGGAATTCAATTTTGGCGGGGGTTTCGAAAATGCCCGGGAAAATGAGGGAAGCACAAGAACTGTTTGATAAAATTCCGAAACCAGACACAGTCTCTTATAACATCATGTTAGCTTGCTATATGCGAAATACTGACACAAAAACCGCATGGGATTTCTTTATCTGAATGCCCGTTAAGGATACTGCTTCGTGGATCACAATGATATCGGGTTGTGCCCAGAAAGGGAAGATGGGTTAGGCGCAAGAATTGTTTTTGGCAATGCCAGAGAAGAATGGTGTTACGTGGGGCACAATGATTTCTGGGTATGTTGAATGTGGGTAGCTGGATATGGCTGTGGAGTTGTTTCAGGTGACCCCAGTTAAGAGTGTGGTGGCGTGGACAGCAATGATAACTGGGTATATGAAGGTCGGGAAGGCTGAGTTCACGGAGAGGTTGTTTCGGGAGATGCACGTGAAGAATTTACTGACATGGAACGCTATGATTTCGGCTTATATTGAGAATTGTCAAGCTGCGGATGGTTTGAAGCTCTTCAGGATGATGTTGAAGTGGGGCATTAGGCCAAACCCATCCAGTTTGACTTGTGTTTTGTTGGGTTGTAGCGAATTATCTGCATTGCAGTTGGGGAAGCAAGTTCATCAGCTGGTTTGTAAATCTCCCTTGTGTAATGATACAACTGCAGGGAGTTCTTTGATCAGCATGTATTGCAAGTGTGGAAATCTGGAGGATGCTTGGAAATTGTTTCTTGAGATACCAAAAAAAGATGTTACTTGGAACGCAATGATTTCTGGTTATGCTCAACATGGGAAAGGAGAAAGGGCTCTCTGCTTGTTTGATGAGATGAGGGTTGAATGAATGAAGCCTGATTGGATCACTTTTGTTGCAGTGTTATTGGCATTCAACCATGCAGGATTGGTTGATTTTGGGGTTCAATATTTTAATTCGATGGTAAAGGATTATAGCATTGAAGCTAGACCAGATCACTACACATGTATGGTTGACCTTCTTGTCGAGTTTGTAAGCTAGTTGAAGCTACAGATTTGATAAAGAAAATGCCTTTCAAACCACATCCTGCTATATTTGGAACTCTTTTGGGAGCTTGTAGGATTCACAAGAACTTAGAGATGGCTGAGTTTGCTGCCGAGAATTTACTTAATCTTGATCCAACAAATGCAGCTGGTTATGTTCAACTTGCCAATTTTTATGCAGCAATGAACAGATGGGACAACATTGCCAGGATTCAACGAGCTATGAAAGAACATAAGGTTGTGAAGATGCCTGGGTATAGTTGGCTTGAGATAGGGAGTATGGTTCATGAGTTCAGATCAGGTGATAGGATTCACCCAGAATTGGCCTCTGTACATGAAAAACTGAAGGAGTTAGAAAAGAAAATGAAGTTGGCAGGCTATGTTCCTGATCTTGAATTTGCATTACATGATGTGGGAGAAGAGCAGAAAGAGCAGCTTTTATTTTGGCATAGTGAAAAGTTGGCAATTGCTTTTGGGCTTATCAAAGTGCCATTAGTGTCCCCAATCTGAGTGTTTAAAAACTTGAGTGTGTGGGGATTTCCACCGTGCCATCAAGTACATATCAGCAATTGAACGAAGGGCAGTTATTGTGAGAGTTACTACAAGGTTTCACAGTTTCAACTATGGGTGTTGCTCTTGTGGTGACTACTGGTAAGCTTCTACTCTGCGAGTTGTTTCCTGGATTTAAATTCATTGGCTGTGCTAGGAAGGTAACTAACTCATGTCAAGAATTCATAACACATGGAAAGGAGCTTGGGGACTCTGCTCAACCAGATCACTTGGTCAAGCTAGCAGGGTACTTCAAGCTCTGGATTCTACAATTAGGGAACTAAAATCCAGATTTCCAAAATCATATTCTTCCACATATCTTTCTGGTGATTATAGTAAAAGCTTCTGGCTGGCTGGATTTGGCTCCAAGAACTTGATCTTTGATGATAAGTGCATCTGGTTATGTTCAACTTGCTGATTTGTAGTCAGCAATGAACAAGATTGAACTATGCTGCTAAAGTTTGACCAAGATTGTAGGCCAACATGGTTATGAAACGCTTTGGTTGTTTGAGTAATTTATTTCTTGGATTAAAGTCTGCATTTCTACCTCCAAGTTTTATGTAGCTGTTAATGGCTCCTTAGCTGGTTATTTCCCAGGTGGTAAAGGTATTAGACAAGGGGATCTCATCTACCCTTATATTTTTGTAATTGCTATGGATGTGTTGTCAAAGATGCTCCTGCCAGAGGGGTCTTCAGTTATCATCCAAGATGTGCTCATCTCCATCTGAATCATCTAGGTTTTGCAGATGACTTGATGGTTTTTACAGATGCCAGTATCCAATCTCTAAATGGTCTTGAGTAAATTTTGGATGAGTTTTATTCTGTATGGTCTTCAAATCAATCAATACAAAATTTTGTGGAAGAGTCACTGAGAGGGAGTTGCAGATCTTAAAAGATCACTCAGGATTTACAATTGGAAAGCTTCCTATTAGATATCTTGGAGTCCCTTTAGTTTCTGAAAATTTAACTGACAGAGACTGCTAGCCTTTGATGATAAGATTACGAACAGAATTGATTCCTGGCCTGCTAGGCATTTATCCTTTGCTGGCAGGCTTCAACTGATATAATCTGTTCTCTTCAATATCCAAAATTTTTGGAATTCTATGCTTATTCTTCCCAGAAAGGTGATTACTGCAGTTGAAAGCAAGTGTAATGCTTTTTTATGGAAAGGTTCTGCATGCTAGAGTTGCTAAAGTGGGTTGAAAAGAGATTTGCCTCCCAAAGGCCGAAGGAGGGCTTGGCCTAAAATCTCCATATTTGAAATCAAATATGTGGCTGAGGCTTATCTGGCTTCTTTTTACAAATTCTAGTTCCTTATGGGTAGCATTGATTGCAAAGAATGTGCTTAGAGGGAGAAGCTTTTGGTCAGTTTCTGCTCCCTCTGATTGTTCATGGTTGTTGTGAAACATACGGCAATTATGATGAATAGTACGGAAAAGCAAAGAGAGAAGGAAAAATAAAACATACGGATTTAACGTTGTTCGGCAGTATGCTTACTTCCACAGGAGCGAGCGGCTGTTGAATTTTCACTATGTCAAAGCAGGGGTACATCATATGTATTTATACTAACCCTAGCCGTACAGAAGTATTAGAAAAAATTCCTCAAATACCCCTATACTATACTACGGGGGCGTTGCCCCCACACTCCCAACCTATTAATCGTCCCTGCCAATAAAACAATAAATAACAAGCCCAAAACACGGATGCCGTCGTTCCGCTCGATACACTACGCTCCTCTCACTCCACTCTGCTTCACTTTCGGCATCAGCTTGCTTTCTTTGTACACATGTTTCACTCGATATGAGCCACATGCTACAACAATGGTCTTGGAGAAAAGTTCTTTTGTTAAGTACTATGATAAAGCATGATCTGGGAAATGGAGAGAAAATCTACTTTTGGTATGATAATTGGCATCCAAATGGGCCTCTGCTTGACAACTACTCAAGAAGAATTCTTTATGAATCTACCATTCCTGAGCAAGCTATAGTGCTTATGTTCTAAAGCAAGATTGTTGGTCCTGGCCTCTAGCAAGGTCTGATGATATGGTGCAATTACAAGCCTCATTATGTTAATTCATGCATCCTGATCTCTCAAGACAAGGTCTTTTTGGTTATCTTCTCCTAGAAAATTTAACTCCAAGCATACTTGGGAAGTCTTAATATTTAAGAGGAATAAAGTGGACTGGCATTTTCTGGATAGACTATCCAACGATGATAGGCAAGCTAAATGGAGCTCTCACATCAACCTTACTTGTGTTCTATGCAACTCAGATGAGTCTAGAAACCATATTTTCTATTCTTGTCCTTTCACTAAACTCATTTGGAACCACATTTTGATTAGAGTAACTTCCTCAAGAATCAGCTTTAATGTTTGACAAACAGAGCTTAGTTGGTTAATTCACAATCTTAAGGGGAAGAGTTTACCAATCATCTTCTTAAGCTAGCCTGGCAAGCAGCTATATTCCATATTTGGAAAGAAAGAAATGTTAGAACACACCATGAGAACTTCCATAGAGATCGGCTTCTTGGGATACCTGATTTGTATTGTAACTCCCTTGATAGCAGACTAGCAAATAGTTGGGGTTTGTCCTCCATTAGCTAATGTGTTTTGTTTGTAGCCTTGGTATTTCGTTTGTTACGTTAGTTTATGTTTCTATTGTTGCCAGTAGGGGTGGCAATTCGGGTTGACGGGTCGTGTTTGTGTCGACACGAACACGACACGATTATTAATCGTGTCAAGAAAACCTAACACGAACACGACACGATTATTAAACGGGTAACACGACACGACACGCTTAACCCGTTTAATAAACTGATCGTGTTAGACCCGACACGACACGCGTAACCCGTTTAATAAACGAGTCGTGTGACAACACGGCACGCTTAATTTTTCATAATCCGACACGACACGACACGATTAACCTTGAAATCCAATTCCCATTTTGGTTTTTTCCTTCAAAACCCAACACCATAACTCCTCAACACCCTAATCAGCCACCAAAATGGGTTGTTATGGCAGCAAACAAAAAGCTCCAGAAACAGATAACAGTGGCTATTGATCAGGCACAGCGAATTCAAGGCAGACCCAACAACATCAACATGTTGTTGAACCCCCGAAAGTGTCAGTTCCTCAAACTCAAAGTCAAACAAGGCCCCAACACCAACAACAACAGCCAATACCCAGTCCATTGAAATCTGCACCCACAAGCACCAGGTCTGTTCAAAAGCCAGAGAAAGCTCACCAGCAAACAAGACAGGGAAGATATAAAAACATATACAGATTTTGCAGCATTTATCCGGGCAGTAAAACATTGTGGTTTATTTATTGTATATATACTAAGATTTTGCAGCTGTGAGAGAGGCAGGGAGTGACTGAGCTTTGAGAGAGGCAGGGAGTTAGGGTTCGTGAAGAGTGAGAGTAAAATGAGGCTGTGAGTGTTAATGAATTTAGGTTTATTTATTGTATATATACTAAGTTTTTTTTTTAATTTAATATATAAATATTTTAAATAGGTCATAAACAGGTCATGGGTCATAACTGTGTCGACACGACCCATCAATCCGTGACTCATTAATCGTGTCATAATCGTGTCATTTCGGATTGGCGGGTCAACCCGCGACACGACACGTTTATTCCGTGTCATAATCGCGTCGACACGATTATGACACGAACTCGAATATATTCAACCCTAACACGCTTTATTTCGTGTCGTGTCGTATCGGATTCACGTGTCGTGTCCAAAATTACCACCCCTAGTTGCCGGTTTAGATAAAAGGGGGTTTGTCCTTTATTAGCTAAGTTCTGGTTTTTGTTAGCAGCCTTGCTGCCTTGGTTTGCTGTGTTTTGGGGTAAAACTTTACCTTATCCAAAAAAGAAAAGGAAAAAACAGAAACGGTGCTCTTTCTTAGAAACCTTCATCTTGCTTTCTAGCTTTGCATTGAGTTGCGTTCCTCGGATCCTGCTCAGTTTGGTCTTCAAACAAGTATTGTTCATCTGGTTTTTCTGTCATGGCTAAATGGTTGCAAGCTAAAAGGGGATGTATCAAGTTAAATTTTGATGGTTGTGCTCTGTCTAATCCTGGAAAGGCAAAATTGAATCTTTTACTGCTGCTTTTGCTGTCAACATGGGTTTTTCTTCTAATTCTGTGGTTGAATTATGGTCAATTCATTATTGTCAGATTATTGCTGCTGAATTGGGTATTAATCATCAACTAATTGAGACTACTGATTCCTGTAATTTCTTCTTTTTTATGGTAGGGTAGGGACTGTGCGCTTTATATTATGTTCTTTCCCTGTCACATAGAGGAATGCTTACATCTACGGCAGCACATGTTATTGAATCTTAAAGCAGCTAGAGACAGGATCTTCAGACAATACAAAATTCTTTAATTTTTCCAAAGATTCTTTGGAAAATATTTTCAAAATGCAAAATTTTCACTACTAAATTCAAAATAATTTTCGGAACAATACAACATTGAATATCATTTCAATGCTATAGATAGGAGTGGAATTGAATCGAATCGAACCCGAATACTAAGATATTCGAGCTCAGTACTCAAGCTCGGCTCAAACTTTAATGAACAGATTCGAATTTGAGAAATTTAATGAATGCTTGAGTTTGGCTCGGCTCGAGCTCGATAACAATCGAGCCTATTTGAGCTCGAGCTCAAGCTCGAGCATGAGCCTTAGATTGCCCATTCGAATTTAAGTCCGAATCCGAGCTATTATTTTGATAAATAAAAATATTAAATAAATATTAGTTCTAACTTAAACTCGATAATATCTTATCAAACTGTTCGAGAGCTTTTCAAGCCGAATATTAAAATATTCGAACTCGGTTCAATAAGCTATTCCAGTTTAAGTTTCAAGCTCGAGTTCGAACTCGAGCTCGATCTCGATCGAGCAGAGCTTTAACCGAGCTCGATAAAAACTCGTGATTTAGAGAAACATTAATATGCCTAAAAACAAAAAAAAAAAAAAAAAAAAAAAAAAAACTCATTGTGACAGCTAGCTATAAAGTCGTTTATCATTATAAAAAAAAAACCAAAATTCACACTCCACTCAATCAAATATGAGAGATAAGAAATGAAAAGGTATCACTTCTCATTGTATATCAAGCTCGATGAATCTCCTTTGAGGCTACGAAGAAGCTCAATTACAAATGTTGGAAGAGGTAATTGAACTGTGCCCCGAGTCAGACTTCTACAACCAAATACATAAATTTGAGATAATAAGTGCACTTATAAGCTACATTCGACACTGAAATTTATGCAATTAAGTTTCTAGTGCATCACATAGTATAGGGGACAGAACAAAGCATATATTGCTATTCACCAATATTCCTACTTTGTACAAATGTTTTTTTTTATTTTCTATAAGAATCAAATACATTGAAAAGAATGAAAGTTTTAACCAAGTGATAAACAACTGACAATTGCAAATGATGACAAATAATCTTCTTCATGTCAAAGCAATAAGAAAGAAAACTAGTTTTACATCCCACAAAGAACACAATAAAAATCACGAACCCACTAACACTAATCCCTTTTAAGAAGAGCAGCAACCAGTCTTTTGGTTGACAGGCTGACCACGAATCTGCACTGTTGGAGGCCTAGCGTTGTTCATGGCTGGTTGACTTGCCATCCTGCATATAAGAACCATTACAGGTTAGGATGCCAAACCAATCATCTCGGAAAGTGGATGAATAACCATTGACTCTGTTTATAAAAACAAAAACAAAAAAGCAAGTACTCTAAACTGGCAAATATACGTTTCAATTTTTCTTCCTATGTCAAGCCATAAAACATATAATCAAAAGTACAGTACCTATTCTTGATCTCAGCAGCCATGGCCATGAAAGCCTGTTCAACATTAGTAGCACTTTTTGCACTTGTTTCCATGAAAGGGATCCCAATTTCATCTGCAAATGCCTGAAAAAGGAAAAGAGTAAGTCCACAGATAAGACACCTGACTTTTTTCAAGTAGCCAAGTAGAGGAAATATGCCTGGAACAAATATTCATCAAGGACCCTGCGGAACTAATTCTACCTTAGCTGTCTCATAGGACACGACTTTCTGGGATTCGAGGTCACACTTATTGCCAACTAAAAGCTTGTTCACATTTTCACTTGCATAGCGATCAATTTCATTTAACCATTGTTTGACATTGTTGAAGCTCTCTTGGTCTGTGACATCATAAACAACCTGCAAAGAAATCCAACGACATGAGGACCAAGCTCAGAGAGGAATAAAAGATAAACAAATAAGAGAAAATGCAGAACTTACAATGATGCCATGAGCTCCGCGGTAGTAGCTGCTAGTGATTGTCCTAAAACGTTCTTGGCCTGCAGTGTCCCACTGCATGTGCATCGAAAAGCAGAAAAGGCAATCAACTATAAATGAATCAAAATAGGTGATGCTGATGAAACTACTGAAATATCAAGGGCCCACAAAATAGGACATGTGTATCCCATATTATTCTAAAACGGAATATCAAGTGATAACTTAGCTTCAAACAACAGTACGCCTCCAATATAGGTACGTACTTTAGAAATTTCATCTGCACTTTTATAAAAACCTTAAAAAAACAAAGCAAAGATACCAAAGAAACTAAAAAACTTACAATTTGGAGTTTAATGGTTTTCCCATCTTGTTCAACGGTGCGGATTTTCTGCATAACAGCAAGTGATAGAAAATTACTTCTGTGTATTTATATTTTAAATGCACAAACTATAAACAAACATGTAGTAATGGCTTACAAAGTCAACTCCAATGGTGCTGATGTAGCTATCAAGATATGAATCATCCTGTTTCGCAGAAAATAATGAAAATAGTTAAAGACCAAACTGGTTCATCTCCACCGATAAAAAAATCAGTCGTAAAGGACTTGGACAAGCATTCAGAGACCAGAAAAAGTTAATCAGTTACACAATGACATCAGCATAACATCGGCAATTAAATCATACATTGTAATCATAAAGCCATAGACAACTATTCTCATTTGGTTCCAAACAGCCACCTCAATTTTTACTGCCTCCTTATATTTATTGTGGTTAAACTTATCAAAAAAAATATATTTATTGTGGTTGCAAGAAGCCCCACTTGTCCATGTTAAATGAAATACTTTTCTTCTTATTATGTATTATTTTTGGAAGGGGGAGAAAGGGGGGAGGATGTATGGAATTACACTTGTCCTCCAATGACTATAGTCATCCATTAATTATTCAAAAATTGTGCATATCATATCCAACTCTACTTGCACCATCAATTCCTTTCATAACACTACTGGAGCAAGGAAAAGAAGACAAAAAAGGCTCATTCACCAAAGCTTATACTGGGATAACCCTTCCTGTGAGCCAACCACAACCTACATTATATTTAAGTATAATCCCTAAACCCCAGAGCGCATATTCGCATAAAACAAAAAACTTTCCAACAGTCATTCAAGCGAATGATCTCCTAATAAAAAAAAGTGCAAAACTTTTATGTAACTAAGAAAAGAAAAGGCAAGAGATCGTAAGAACTTACAGCAAACCTCAGAAGTAAACATGATTTGCCAACACCAGAATCTCCAATGAGCAAAAGCTTAAACAAATAATCGCTGCAAATATGAAAGAAAAAATAGAGACTTTAGAACATACTCACATAAGGGTCCACTGAATATTCCTTAGCAAGAACAGACACCAAATCACTACAAACACACAACAAAACACCTTTCTCCAGAGAAATTTTTTGATGGGTAACAAGTATTTCTGTTCCCTCGAGAGTCAATACATGTCAATGTTCAGATAGATATTCAGAAAATCAAGAAATATCCAAAAAGATTCTCAGCCCCTTCACTCAAATTTCCATGTGAGAATATGCACATATATATAAATGCATACAGCACACAGACACATAATCATTACTGTGATCAACACACTAGATGAACAAAAAAAAACAGTAGCATAAGATGTGGTTCACTAAGAACACCAAAATAACTCATATTGGTTGCGTTTGGATTTATAAATTTGAAATGCATGCATTTGTATTTCAAATTACTTAAAAAATGTTTATATGCAATTTAAAGACTACAATTTTTACACTAACATTCATATTGATGAAATAATCCAATTTTCAAAACTTGTGAATTTGAAATACATTTTAGTAAGATGACGACTTGAATGACACGCAAAATTGATAGACTTGATATTTCATTCAAGCCTTCTAAACTAATTTTATATATAAATACATGCATTTTAAATTGATGTTTCCAAATGAAGCTCTAATCACAAGATACATTTAAGCATGTAGAGAAATAAAAAACACACAAAAACATGTCACTATGTTCTTCACTGGAAAATAGCAATCAAATGCAAACCTAATTCTTATATTGTCCTAACCAAACTGAATCAAGTACTGCCACATGTCTACTTCAATTCTTAGCTGAATTAACAAATCTGCTAATTAGACTGAATCTTTTCTTAAATTTCTCCAAATTATCAATTTGCACCAATATTCTCACCCAAATTTACGAGGGATTCAAAGCTAACGATAAATTAACAATATCGATAAACACAAAATTACTTGTAAATAATCACATGATTTAAATAAACCCCAAAACAACCTAAAAGCACCGACAGATCTAAAACCAACCTTTCTGGATCTGAACAATGAAGCCAATAATTTATCACCAATCACATAACCCCAAATAATCAAAACAATCAAACCGATATTTCATCACCAATCAAATAAGCCCAAATAATTAAAACTCAATATATCAAAACCGTAAATTCAAAAAAAAAAAAAAAAACCAACAACATCATCATATTTTTAAAAAAAAATCACCGCAGATCCAGAAATATTAAGTCAAACCGTACATAATTGTATAGGAGAACAAAAAAAAATAACAAAATTGAACTATTTTACAAAATAAGGTTAAATCGAAGCTTACTATTCGGGATTCATGATTGCGTCGTGTTTGGATCGAGTGATTCAAGAGACTTGGGACGAGATGCCGGAGGAAAATTAAGGTTCCGGCGAGGAATTGACCGTTAATTTGGTATCGTCGCCGGAGAGAGAAAGGAAGGAAAAATCGAGGAATTGAAGAAAGCGTGTCGTTCTTTGCGGTTTATAAATAAGAAAGGAGCCCAAAATGTTGGATTTTAATGCATGTAGTTGGGGATGACGTGGGAACGGGAACCCAAGGATGCCATGTGCTATGCACTTGTGACTGCAATTACGTAATTGACCACTAGTCGCACTACGCCAATCATTTTGTTATAAATATTAATTTCTCTCTTTTTTTATATAAAAAAAAGTATTGTTACTTTCATTAAAAATTATACTACAAAATTAAATTAATATGAACATATTTAATTATCAAATTATCTAATGAATTTTACTTGCACAAGTACATTTAGAAAATAATATGAATTAAATGAAAAAGTAAAAATTGTAGAAAATATTCCAATAAAATAAAAATATTTTTGTTTCTTTTAATTCTTTATACCTCATTTTTCTAATTCAATTATTCCTTAAATCCTTTTATATATATATATATATATATATATGTATATAATTCAAGAAATCAATTGTTTAATAATGAGCCTATAAAAAATGTTTAATAATGAGAGATTCTTTCTTAAACACCATATTGGCTATGTCATGTCATTTTAGCATATGTTGACGGTTTAATTAGTTGAGGTGCGTAAAATGTTAAATTAATTGTTTGACAAAGAAATTATAAATAAATTTAATAATTGAAATGTTTGCAACAAGTTTAAGATGGATTCAGTTTAAAGCAATTTTAAATTAAAGTTTATTTTTTAAAAATTTATCAAAAACTTAATTAAATTAAATTAAATTTTATTAAATAATAATTAAATATTAATCAATAAATTGTTTGATTTGAATTAATTAAATTTTTAACAAATTTTAAAAAATAAAATTCAACTTCAAGTCCCAAGTAGCACCTTACTTCTTATGCTAACCGATGTAACTTTAAGGTTCAATTTGTCACGAAAAATGGAATTGTTAACTCGAAGATTCAACTTTTAGATCTCAAAATACCAAACTATTTTAGACATTGAACAACAACCAATGATACAAATATTGGTGGATGATTACAAATTTGATGTATATTATTTTATAGGGTTCTTTGAACCAGAGATCATGTTTTTGTGCTAAAATTTCAATTCAGTTAGAGGGAAACTTAATTATAAATATTAAAAATAGACTAACACTTATTTTCAAATACAGATATTTTCAAGCACTTTTATTTTTTTTTAAAATATAATATGAGTCGTTTATGTATTACCTATAAAATTATATTTTTATATGATTACGAGTTTAGTTCAACGGTTATAATTTTTAAAGTGAAAGTAATATTTCGATTTTGATTATATTATTACTTCATTTAAAGAAAAACTTGTATGTTTTTAATTTTATGAATCATTTTATCTTTTATAGAATATCATATGTGCCCTAGTGGGTTTTAGATATTTATTTTAGTACCCGAAAATCAAAATAACAAAAATGTGGGAGTGGGTTTGATTTGACACACGTTTAACCCACCACGAAGAAATAGCAGACGGAATCTAGCTCCCAAGATTCTGTGCGCGCGCGCGTCTGGATCCAAAGAAAACATGAACAGATCATCCAGCAATTCTCGAGTCTCAGATCGGTTCTTCATCAAATCATCGCCATCACAATCACAATTACAGAGTTCGAGACAAAGCACAGACACAGACCAACAACAAAAACAGCAGCAACTACTGCTACAGCATGAGCGACTGCCCACATACGATCCCCTCTCTCACGCAGCCAAGATTGAGAGGTCCCGTCTCAGATCTACCGAGAACGTTATCCATGCTATTCCTCTAGTTCTTGTTCTCTGTGCTATAATCCTCAGGTTTTTCTCTAACCCATTTATTATTAAATATAGTTTTCTTAATTATCCATTTGCTAGTTTGTTCATATATTTGAAGCTTGATTGGTTGCTTCGGAATTTTATGATTGGAGAATTTTTGGGTTTTATTATCTGGGCGTTCTTTATTTGAAGGCAGAAATCGAAATTTCTGTATTAGCACCAGGACTTTGAATGACCTTTTGCTTGTTTCTTCTATTTTTCCATTTGATACATTGCTTAAATCAGTTAATAGTTTTTTATTATCAAAGTGTTTTTTTTTTAAAAAGAAAATTAAAGGCAGAAACTCAATTATGTTGACTTTTATGTACACTTGTCAAATAGTAGTGATGGAAAAGATTGGAATTTGGTTAAATTTGTATATTGTTATTCCCTGGTTCTTTTTCATTCCGGATTATAATTTCATTTTCCTGAGGATGCAATCTGTTTGATGGATTGTCCAACTTGACCGCCATGATGCCCTAGTAGCAATTATGGAAGCTCTAGTTGTACCAGGTAGGTCCAGTGGTAACGGGCAGGAGATAAAAAGGAAAACTTTAATTTTTGTGGGTAATGTTGGCTTCAAGTCATTTCTCTTAGAAGTTTACTCAATTTATTTACTTCTCAATGACTTCTAAGTTTTTTTTTTCTTCAGTTTTCTTCATATTACAAATCCTGTTGTAGTTACAAAATGCTTGAATACCAGTTTGTTGTGATTAATTGCATTGTTGGTTAATCAAACAGAAATCTAGAAAATCAATGAAAAACAACTGGACAAACTTGAGCAAAGGAAAGCCAAGTTTTACGTGCACAACAAAAAAATTCCACTATGAAACAAAATATTACACTTTTGGTTTAGATACCTAAAACACTCAAAACCCAAATCCCAATTACACTCAATCTTATTAGTGTTTGAGATTCTGAGCCACACTCTTTGTATTTCTTTTACCACTTGTTCTCACAATCTGCTCAAGTCACCATATAGCGGAGATCTTATATAGCAAATGCAATAGCCAAAATTGATCTGCCGTTTAATTATTTGTATATTTGATCTCTGTGTTTCCTCTAATCTCATCAAGCCCAGAAGCTATCTAACTTTCAATTTTAATTCTTATGAAATCATCTCTTTGCTTGATGGAATTGTAAAAGAGTTAGATTGATTGTCACTAGGTGAACAACAATCGATTTCATCCTTTTGGTATTTTAGATTTAAAAATACTATATTCAAGTTTTCTATGCTTGTCTATAGAATCTCTGGTTTTTCTTTACTTCTGGTTAAAGTGACATCCTTGGAACCCATTTCTATTGCATGCGTCTTCCTCTAGGTTAGGAACTTTTGGTATTTTAAATTTAAAAATACAATATTTAAGTTTTCAACTAAATAACTATTTTTACCACTGAAGCTTGATCGGTTTTGTTAAGGTTTAAGAGAGGAAGTGAGACAATACAAATAAGAGAATTGTATTGATTGGTGTGATTTACTTACAAGTGAGCTATCCTATTTATAGGAGCCAATAAGAGAACCAAAGATATACACAACCAATGTGGGATTAAACTAACTAAGCAATAACTATGCTATACATAATCTAACAACCCCCCTCAAACTCAAGGTGGAATATGAGAAACCAACTTGAGTTTGAAAACAAGATCACGAAAACGCCCTGGAGGATGTGACTTGGTAAAGATGTCTGCGAGCTGATCCTTGGATGTGACAGAATGAAGCTGTAGGGAGCCTTGAAGGAGATGATGACGGACAAAATGACAATCAATCTCAATATGTTTGGTCCGTTCATGAAACACATCATTATGAGCAATCTGAATAGCACTTCTATTGTCACAGTATACAGGAGTGGCAGCAGAAAGTGATACACCCATATCTTGTAATAACCATCGTAACCAAAGAAGTTCAGAGGTAATGTCAGCTAAAGCACGATATTCTGCCTCTGTACTAGATCGAGCAACAACAGTTTGTTTCTTACTACGCCAAGAGATAAGAGAGGTGCCAAGTAGGAAACAATAACCGGTGGTAGAACGACGATCTGTAGGATCACTTGCCCAATCTGTATCGGTAAAAGCACACAACTGAAGAGGAGACTGAGAGGAGAAAAAGAGCCCATGAAACAATGTCCCCTTTAGGTAACGAAGGATGTGAAGAACAGCAGCAAAATGAGTAGAGCGAGGAGCAGCCATAAACTGACTCACCTGATGGACAACATACGAGATATCGGGTCGAGTAACAGTAAGGTAGACAAGACTGCCAACCAAATGTCGATATAAAGTAAAATCACGAAAAAGTTCACCATCATGGGGTGTTAGACGAGCATTAAGCTCAGTTGGTGTGTCAACAACCTTACTGTCTGTGAGATTTGCCCGAGAAAGCATATCAGAGATATATTTGGCTTGTGTTAAATAATAACCATCAGAAGAAGATGAAATCTCAAGACCAAGAAAATAGCTGAGAGGACCAAGATCTTTCATCTCAAAATGTTGATTGAGAAACTGTTTAAGTTTCTAAATACCAATGGGATCATCCCCGGTGATAATCATGTCATCAACATATAACAGAAGAAGTATGATGCCCCGGTCTGTGCGGCTAACAAACAAAGCTGAATCATAGGAGCTGATGGAATATCCAAGGCTAGACAAAGTGTTGCTAAACTTAGCAAACCATGCTCGAGGAGCCTGCTTAAGTCCATATAGAGCTCGACGAAGACGACATACCTTGTTTGTTGGATTAGATAGTCCAGGAGGTGGTTGCATATAAACTTCTTCATTAAGATCACCATTAAGGAATGCATTTTTAACATCCATTTGAAAAAGTGACCAATGGCGAGAGGCTGCAACAGCTAGCAAAGCACGCACAGAAGATAGACGAGCAACTGGATCAAAGGTCTCCTCATAGTCCACACCATACTCCTGAGTAAAACCTTTGGTAACAAGTCGAGCCTTGTACCTGTCAACAGTACCATCTGAACAAGTCTTAATTTTGTAAACCCATTTACTGCCAACCACAGACTTTCCAGGAGGCAAGTCAACCAAATTCCATGTATTATTCTTTTGTAAAGCATCAAGTTCCTCTTTCATCGCAGTCTGCCAAAAAAGGTTAGTGGAAGCCTCACGATAGGAGTGGGGCTCATGTGAAATAGCTAAAGCATGAAAGCAATGAAAATTCTGGAGATGGGATGGAAGAGATCTTACTCTGGTGGATCGGCGAAGGTCTGGAGAGGAAGTGTGAACATGATCCTCATACGTAACAGACCTTAGGGGCTCAGGCGAGGCGACGTCGAGAGTATCAGGTGGAGTGGAATCGAGAGTATTAGGTGAGGGAGACTCGGGCAAGACATTACTAGTGTGAGGTGAGGGAGACTCGGGCAAGACATCACTAGTGTGAGTAGGAGAAATAGGAGGCTCCATAAGTGTGGTAAAAGGAGGAAAAGATGGCATGCTGAATTTGCCAATTTCATGAAATAGTCTATGCTCCCAGAAAACTACATGACGGGAAATGTGAAGACGACGAGACACATGATCATAACACCGATAGCCTTTTTGTTCAATTCCATATCCAAGAAAGCAACACATCCGAGAACGAGGCTTAAGTTTGGTGCGCTCAAGAGGTTGGAGTAAAACAAAACAAGCATAACCAAACACACGAAAATGGTGGTATGAGGGAACATAGCCAAACATCCGCTCGTAAGGAGTGCAATTATCAAGGATAGGGGTAGGCAGCCTATTGATCGTGTAGATAGCCGTTAGAGTGGCTTCACCTTAAAATGGGGTAGGAATAGATGTGGAAATGAGGAAGGCTAGAACAGTGTCTAAAATGTGCCTAAGTTTACGTTCAGCTCGACTATTTTGTTGTGAAGTGCCAGGACATGACAAGTGAGGAACAGTGCCATAAATTTTTAGGATGTCTTTAAAAGCATGTTGAGTATATTCTAAAGCATTATCAGAACGAAAAGCTTTGATAGGTTTTGAAAATTAGGTTTCAATCATTTTAGCAAAAGTACGATAAATATCCAATAATTCAGAACGAGATTTCATTAAAAATACCCAAGTGTAACGAGAGAAATCATCAACAAAAATTACAAAATAGCGTGAACCACTCATACTAGCAACGGGAGAAGGTCCCCAAACATCATAATGAATTAAATCAAACGAAGCAGTAGCATGAGACTCACTATTATTAAAAGGAAAAGCCGACTGTTTTCCAAGTTGACACGAAATACAATCAAAAGAACTTTTAGACACTGACCCTAACAACCCCTTTGAAGCTAAAAGTTGTACCCGAGATGCAGATGCATGACTAAGACGTGAATGCCAAAGTGCAAGGGATGGTGGTGACAAGGAGGCAGCAGCAGAGACGTTAGAGGCGGGAAGGTTGGGCAGGTGTAAGGATGAGAGTTCGAACATGCGCCCAATTCTACGCCCGGTCCCAAGGGTCTGACCAGTACGAGGATCCTGCACATTCACACAGGAAAAGTCAAAGATAATTCTATATCCAAGTTCACATATTTGCCCAACGGAAAGAAGATTATAAGATAATTCTGGCACATGAAAAACTTCAGGAATAGAAAGAGAACGACTATTGATGGTGCCTATAGTTTTAACAGTCATAGTGGAGCCATCAGCTGTGCGAATGAATGAGGAATGAGGCGAAGGTACAGATGTAGTAAATGAAGCTGGGAAATGTGTCATATGGTTGCAACAAGCGGAATCAAAAAGCCAAGAGGCAGAATTACCTGGCAGGACTGAGAGGGCAGAGGAAGATGCATTACCAGAACGAGACTGGATGACCTGATTAACTATTGCCTCGAAGTCAGTTGCAGATAAGGTGACAGTAGAACCTAATGACCCGTTAGAGAGTGCAACTGAAGATGAAGCTGTAGTCGCAGATGGATATGGAACAACTATAGAGAGAGTGCTCTCAGGATGAGCAACTGCTGCAGTGGGAGCATTAGATCTTCCCCTTTGCCAACATTTATCAATAGTGTGCCCTCGACGTTTACAAAAACGACAGAAATTGTTGTCACGAGGCTTAGGAGAAAGTCGATGAGCACCAAACCTGTCAGAATGCTTTGGCTGAAATGATGAAGAACTAGATAATGGAGCAGCCAACACTGAAGGACTATGTTGAGAGTGCATAGTCTGTGATCTGCTTTCTGCACGAACAAGTTCAAAGATAGCATTGTCCAAAGTAGGGAGAGGAGAGTGATGTAAAAGTTGCACACAAATAGGCTCAAAATCATCACGTAATGCCATAAAAAAATGGTGAAGACGATGTTGATCCCTTCGTTCAGCATACATTTTGGCATCTGTAGGATCCTTCCAAATAGGATCAGAGAGATCAATTTGATTCCATAAAAATTGCATGCGAGCAAGAAAATCATTAATACTCTGCCCTGGTTCTTGCTTCAGGCAGAAGAGCTCAAACAGAAGCTGATATTCTCGAACACCATCAACAGCAGAATAACGAGAAGCAAGCATATCCGAAGCACCCTTAGCTTCATCAAAGCTACCAAATAGGGCAGAAATAAATGGAATAGTAGTATTACGAAACCATGTGAGAATTTGATGATGATTACTTTCCCAATCAATGAGACGAGTAAGAAGAACATCATTAGTTTCAGTAGCCCCTTTAACTGGCTTCTCGACAATACCAACCACGTAAGACCAAAGCTTACGACTTTTGAGGAAACTTTGCATAGATTGAGACCAAACAATATAGTTTGTACCATCCAATACAGACTGAACATGATGAAAAATATCTTTTTCTGTCATCTGATCAAATCTGATTGTCGGTCAACGGTTGAATAGTGACGTCGATGGAGCAGCGGCTGAGATGACGTCGATGGAAAATGAGACTCCGACTATAGTGGTGACCCGACAGACATAAAAAGGATATTCAAGAAGTTTTTCTGATGTGAAGGATCCACTAATAGTGGCAATCACAGAGCATACTCAACTCTTAATATACCAACAACCTTAAAGAAGTTTTTCTGATGTGAAAGATCCACTAATAGTGGCAATCACAGATCATACTCAACTCTCAATATACCGAGAACCACGAATGCTCTGATACCATGTTAAGGTTTAAGAGAGGAAGTGAGACAATACAAAAAAGAGAATTGTATTGAATGGTGTGATTTACTTATAAGTGAGCTATCCTATTTATAGGAGCCAATAAAAGAGCCAAAGATATACACAACCAATGTGAGATTAAACTAACTAAGCAATAACTATGTTATACATAATCTAACAGGTTTAACATTTGGTTTAACATTTGGTTTAACATTTTGATCACTAAAATTCAAAAGTGTGCAAATGGACCATTACACTTCAATTAAGTATTTTGTCCAATCCTAAACGAAAATGTATTTTGGCTAATTAAAAGCTGACATTGAACCTAGTTAGCAGTGCAGTTGAAAAAAAATTACAAATTTAACTACATGTCTTTTACCCATTAGTTTTCATATAAATAGATTTAAAATATTAAAATAATAAATAATAAAGTACTCAAAAAAATCAAAATTGAAAATGAAAAAAGAAATGTTAAAAATTTATTTTTTAAAACCAGAAAAATCTTTTACTAAACCCACAATTTAAAATTCCCTTTTTAAAGGTTTTTTTTTTTATTCTTTGTTCTTGCTAAGAGTCAATGAAATGACTTAAAGTCCAATTTGGTTTCTAGGACTTTCCCGCATTTTCTCGGAAGCCAAACAAAGAATTGTTTGGTTGGCTTGATATTGTTTCAATTTCTGTTTGATTTGTGGTAGTGCCGACAAAAGACTACCACTTTTTTCACAAATGCCTCTTGAACAGGTCTCATTTCCCCATTGAACTCTTTCTCTTTCCATTGAAGCAATGTTCCTCCAATTTCCTTTTTTTATTTTCCCAATCTTTCTCACTTCCCAAACAACGAAAAACACAAAACCCACAAAATTTTTATACAGTGCACTAACTGAAAAAGAGAAAAAAAGGGAAATAATCTTGTTGGAGCCCAACTTTACATCCACTGTTTTCCCACATTTTCTCACTTCCCAAACAAAAGATAAGAGTTTCATTTTCCTCCAATTTTCTTTTTATTTTCTCACACTTTCTCACTGCCCAAATAAAAACCAAAAACATCAAACCCACCAAATCTTGAGGCCTACTATGGTGAAGCACCAAACCAAAAACCAAAAACACCAAATCCATTTTTGGGGGTTTTGAAGAAAAAAAACAGAAAGTAAAATAAATTAAATAAATCACATATTACCCACTAGAGGAAAAGGAAGAGATGGCGACGTGGAGGAGGCGACGGCAAAGTGGAGTAGGCAGCAACAACATGGAGGAGGCGACATCGTTTCGGTGAAGTTGAGGGAGAAAGAAGAAGGGAGACGCGGGTAGAGAGAAAGGGAAGAAAGGAGGGAAGAGAGAAAAAGAAAAGGAAAGAGGGAGAAAAAGGTGGGTTGTGAAATTGGGAAGACCTTTACCAAAACTGATTTTATCATAAAAAAATGTTGTTGTTCTCCAAGGGTTTTCTATGATTTACAACGTGAGCTATGAAAGAAGTTAAATGGGTTGTGTTTGTTAGGTTGTGAGAAAATGTAAGAAGTGAAATGGGTATTTTGATTTTGAGAACATTGATACATTATGCTATGTTTATGTTGGCAATTTTTAAAGTTAGGAGGGTAAATGAGTTTTCTATTTTTATTTTTTACTTTTTTTTTATTTTTATTTTTATAGTTTTGAAAAAGAAGAGAGTGGAGAAAATTAATTTTTTATGTTTTTATTTTCTTTTCAACTTTTTTTATTTTGCAAATTTTTTTAAAAAATTTATTTATATGGGAGCCAATAGGTAAAGGATATGTGACTGAATTTATAATTTTTTTTTTAATTGGAGTATCGACTAGGCTCTACGTCAACTTTTAATAAGTCGTAACGCATTTCTGTTCACGTCTCAATGAAATACTTAACAGAAGTGACTTGATTGTTAATTTTTACAAACATTAATGGTTATTTTGTACACTTTTGAATCTCAATGATCAAAATGTTAAACCGATCAAACCTCACTTACAAAAATAATTATTTAACCTAAAGTTTTCTGTGCTTGTCTATGGATTCTCTGGTTTTTCTTTACTTCTTGTTAAAGTGACATCCTTGGAACCCATTTCTATTGCATGGGTCTTCCTCTAGGTTAGGAATCAGTTCGACTGATTTCTTGTATAAAAGTCTATATTAGTTTTTTTTTTCTTTTTCTTAGAGGCGTGTTAAAAGCAGGGATCAGAAATTTGTTTTTTCATTTTTACCTTTTTATTTCCCTATTCTCTTCTGTTTATAATTATTTATAACCTACATGCTCAAACCCATCAGACTAGTATCTCATTCGATGAAAATAAATCCCTTAACTCTATTTTAACCTTCTGAATTTGGAAGAAAAAATAATGAAGGTGCGTTGTTTACAGTTATTCTGTGTGTTATATGATGCGACCTGAGGGAGACCATCACTTTCTATTAGAAAATCCATAGTTCTAGTTGTCAATCTAATTGCTGTTATGTGTATGTGTTTTGTGGATGCTCATAAGTGGATGTTGCTTTTTCATACAGACAGTAATCAATGTTGTAACCAAAGATGATTGAAATTTTGGCATAGTCAAGGATTTGAAGATTTCTAGCAATCTAAATGCCGGATCAATTTGCTGACAAAGTTGGAGCTGGAGGACTTCTTATACAAGACTGTAGGAGAGTGACAGTGTGATGCAACGGTTCTGTTCTGTCGAAGATACAACAATCTTATATAGGCAGAAGCCTTGATACTGCAGAAGCCTTGATACTGAACTGTTTTCCTTGCATAACTGCTTCAATTGTCTTTTTTGTTGGTAATTTAGCCTTTTCATTTCTTGATTTATCCCTTGTAGCTTGATATATGAACAAGAAGTTTACTACTTAAGAATTCAGAAGAGAGTTCGTTTTTTAGGAATGATTTTTTTTTTTTTTAATTATTAGTCACTTTTTAGGAATGATTACAGGCTTATATATGTTCAAACTATTTTTTTGAAATAAAGGTCTACTTACATGAGATTGTGATGCATAATATTTTTTTGTTGATGGGTAAAGGTGGTGATCGGAAAATTTGTCTGGGAGAAACATCTTTTTATGCCATCACTTTGTTATATATAATTTGACTTAATTTCGGCCAACACTGTCTGCCATAGAGATTCATGGTCTAGTATTGTTAACTCCAGTGAGTTACTCATCTTTGATATGGCTCAAATTTACTGGCTTAAAGCTTGTCATCTTTATTGGTTTAATGGCACTTACGACCTTTCTTGCAAAACTACTGAGTCCTCCATTCACAACAAGAAAGCTCGCAAGTGCCATTAAACCAACGTGCAGTAAGAATCTATGATTTAATGCGCTTTTTAGTATTTGATAAGTAAAGGCTGAAAATAATTACAAAAAGTTGAACTGAAAAAGAAATGGAACGTGTATGAAACGTGTACCCTTGAATTTTAAGAAATTGGGTCATGAGATCATTTCCAACTCCAGTTGCATCCAATACCTTCCACCCATTCTTTGAAAAGGGTGAGTGTGTCACGGGTTGCAAGCTGAAGTTGCTAACCGTGTGGCCTTAGGTTCGAAAATGCTTCCTTGGAATGCCTAAGTCAGCCTTCCTCTTGGCTACTCAAGAGAACCGCCCACAAAGCTAGACCCGCTCAAAGAAAATAAGCACACAAGAGAGAAGATGAGGCAAAGCTAGAGAGCTTGCTATTGCTTGTATAAGTGAATGAGTGATTTACAAATGAGGGGGAAGCCCCCTTATATAGGGAGAGCTCCCTTACATCCATGGCTATCATCTTGCCATGTGTCACAATCCTATGCAATTCTAAGTGTAGTACAAGTGTACTATAAGTGTAGTACAATAGTACAAGGTACTACTCTCTAATGCATATGCATTACAATGCTGTACAGTACTACCATGTAGTGCATGTGCAATATAAGGTTGTACATTATGATCAAAGGGGCACTAGGAAACCCTCAAACACATGGTTTTTACGCGGGTTGTGACATTCTCCCCCATTCAATCTGGCGACGTCCTCGTCGCATTCTCGGCCTGAAACTGGTCGATTCTTGTCTGGAATTGCCACAAGGCCTCGGCTGGTTCCCAACTAGTCTCACTGTCGGGTTGTCCCTTCCATCGTATCAAGTACTCAAGCCTTGGCTTATAGTACTTCCGTCTCAAGACTTGGTCGGCCAGTATGCTCTCAATGTCTCTGTCATAAGAGGCCCTAACTCCTATAGGGGCTCGTTGTGACTCACCTCGATCCGGATCATCTTGGTCTTCATGGAATGGTTTCAACATACTCACATGGAAGACCGGGTGCACCTTGAGCTTGGATGGTAGCTCAAGTTTGTAGGCCACATTGCCTACCCTTCGAAGAACTCTGAAAGGTCCCTCATATCTGTGCACCAATGCTTTATGGATCCCTTTTGTGCGAAGTACCAAATTTAGCTTTACAAGCACATAGTCCCCCACTTGGTACTGCACATCCCGTCTCTTTCAATCAGCCCACTTCTTGGAACGCTTGGCTGCCTTGTGTAGGCAAACTCGAGCCAAGTCGGTTTGTTCTTGCCACGTCTTGGCAAATTTATAGGCTGCTGGAGTTGACCCTGTATATCCCACGGCAATAGTACTTGGAGTGTGAGGCTGCTGTCCCATCACCATCTCGAAGGCACTTTGGTTGGTGGCCTCACTCCTTTGCAAATTGTAGGAAAACTGAGCCACATCTAGTAATTTTGGCCAATCTCGTTGCGAGGCACTCACGTAGTGTCGGAGATATGTCTCCAACAAAGCGTTCACCCGCTCAGTCTGTCCATCGGTTTGGGGGTGCATACTAGTGGAGAAGTTTAGATCCGATCCGAGTAATTTGAACAGTTCAGTCCAGAACCGTCCCGTGAATCGTCCATCCCGATCACTAACAATGGACTGTGGTACCCCCCAGTACTTCACCACATACTTGAGAAACAGTCAGGCTGCCTCTTCTGCTGGATATTCTTTGGTAGCCGGAATGAAAGTCCCATACTTCGAAAACCGGTCCACCACGACCATGATGCTCCCAAATCCCTCATTTTTGAGTAGCCCCACAATGAAATCCATGGAGACACTCTCCCATGGACGCTCCGGAATTGGCAATGGTTCCAAGAGACCTCCAAGTGACTTTTGCTCCATTTTGTCTTGTTGACATACAAGACAAGTCTTCACATAGACCTCATTGTCGTCCCTCAAGTGAGGCCAGTAGTAGCGTTCCTCCACAAGCGCTAGGGTGCGGTGCACACCTGGGTGACCAGCCCACTTGGAATCGTGGCACTCTTGCATCACCTCATTCCGTAATTTCCCATGAAGAGGCACATATAACCGATTCCCCTTGGTATAGAGCAAGTCTCCCTCGAGCCAGAACCTCCGGGTCTTTCCCTTTGTGGCATACTCCATCAAAGACTTGGCGGTTGGATCATGGGACAATCCCTCTTTAATACGATCCACCAAGGAACCTTGTGGTCGGCTAATGGCAGCAAACTCTACCTTTCGGCTTAGTGCATCCGCAACTGTGTTGGTCTTCCCTGGCTTGTACTCCAACACAAAATCAAACTCAGCAAGGAAATCTTGCCATCTGGTTTGCTTGGGAGAGAGCTTCTTTTGAGTCTGAAAATAGCTTGTGGCCACATTGTCAGTCTTCACCACAAATTTAGACCCCAAAAGATAGTGCCTCCATATGCGCAAGCAATGGATCACGGCCGTCATCTCCTTCTCTTGAACCGTGTATCGTCGCTCGGTCTCGTTGAGCTTTCGGTTCTCAAAAGCGATCGGATGGCCATCTTGCATCAGGACTCCTCCAATAGCAAAGTCGGATGCATCCGTGTGGACCTCATAAGGTTTGGTGTGATTTGGTAGGGCAAGGACTGGCTCTTCTGTGATTGCCCGTTTCAGCTGCTCAAAGGCTCCTTGACATATTGAGCTCCATTCCCACACTCTCCCCTTCTTGAGCATATCAGTCAAGGATGTGGTGATGGTTGAGTAGCCTCTGATGAAACGCCGATAATAGTTCACCAACCCAAGGAACGATCTCAGCTCGGTAACCTTGGTTGGTGGCTTCCAATAAACGATAGCCAGGATCTTGCCCGCATCCATCCGAATCTTTCCTCTACCTACTATGTGGCCAAGGAATGGCACCTCATGTTGGGCGAATGAGCACTTCTCTCTTTTCACATAGAGCTCGTTCTCTCTCAGAACTTGGAATACCTGTCTCAAGTGCCTCACATGCTCCTCTAGAGATCGACTATAGATAACAATATCATCAAGGTAAACAACCACAAAGCGATCTAGAAAGAGTTGGAGTACCTTGTTCATTAGAGTGCAGAACGTTGCTGGAGCATTAGTGAGTCCGAAAGGCATCACAAGAAACTCGTAAGAACCATAGCGAGTGACACACGCTGTCTTTGGCTCATCCCCCTCGGCTATCCGGACTTGGTAGTACCCCGATCTCAAATCTAGTTTGGTGAACCATCTGGCATCCCCAAGTTGATCAAACAAGTCTGCAATGAGTGGGATGGGGTACTTGTTCTTCACTGTGAGCTTGTTGAGGGCTCTATAATCGATGCACATCCTCATCGATCCATCATGCTTCCGTTGGAACAAAACCGGTGCACCATAGGGTGCTTTGGAAGGTCGCACGAATCCCGCATCAGCCAACTCCTTTAGTTGTCTCCTCAATTCTTCAAGCTCGGGAGGCGACATTCGGTATGGAGCCCTGGCTGGTGGTTGGGCAGTAGACACCAACTCGATCTTATGATCCACCTCTCTCTTAGGTGGGAGCTTCTTGGGTAACTCTGGGGGCATCACATCAACAAATGACTCTAATAGCTCCAGTACCTCAAGAGAAGCCTATTCCTCGGGCTCTAGGACCTCCTCCAGCTTCAAGGTGGCCAAGTAAGTGACTTCATCCCTTCTCAGCCCCTTGGCTAGTTGGATTGCTGACAAAACCCGACTAACTTGGCCAGAGTCTCGCCTTACTGGCACGAGACATTGGCATCGAGAATCAAGGATGCACAAACAATTGGCAAAGGGCACTAGCAAGGCATTAATCCGATCAAGGAAATTTAACCTAATTACAAAGTCATAGTCATCAAGGGGGATTACCTCAAGAGTTTCCTTGCCCTTCCAATCTCCGAGTTGTAGCTCCACCCCTTATGCTACACCCATTTTTGGAACTTCTTTGGAATTGACAGTCTTGATCCACCCGTTGCCTTTCTCCACCTTAAGGTGTAATCTCTTTGACATTTCTTCAGATACAAAGAGATCGGAAGCCCCAGTGTCTATGAGAGCACTAACCTTGGTGCCAGCCACCATGACATCAGTAAACATGAGTACTTTCTGTTTGCCAAACCTTTTGGCTTTGATCGAGCTGAGCATGATAGAACCAAGCTTGAGAGTATCCCTCTCCGTTACTCCCTCTTCCCTGGCAATGGCAGAGATCTTGGTTCGTCTCGGGCAATCTCGCACCCGATGAGGGCCTTCACATAAGAAGCATGCTAATGGCTCCCTCTTCCTGTCCCCTTCTCTGGTGGACTTCCACTTGTGAATGGGTGGTTTCCCCGGACCGCCCTTCTGATATTTGTCTCTGTCTCCCACACCTTTGCCTTTGTTCTTGGAGGAGTTAAACCTCTCTGGTTTCTTGAACTCTACCAAGGATTCCACCACGGACATGGCTCGGGTGAGGTCTTGGACATCCCTTCTTTGCAACTCTTACTTGGCCCATGGCATGAGGCCATCCATGAAGGAGAAGAGAGCCTCCTTCTCTCTAAGATCAGAAATTTGGAGCATGAGTTCTGAAAACTCTCGTACATACTCCCGCACTTCCCCACGTTGGGTGAGCCTTCGCAGTTTGGCTCGTGCCTCATCTTCCGCATACTCAGGATAGAATTGTTGGCAAAATTCCCTCTGGAATTCTTCCCATGTAGTAATGGCAGCACTTGCACACCTACGTCGCCACCATAATAAAGCAATATCGATAAGGTACATCGAGGCAGTATTTACCTTAGTTATATCCTCCGTGATGTTCATCCCTCGAAAGTATTGCTCCATGCCCCAAAGAAAGTTGTCTGCATCCTTTTCCGCTCGGATGCCTTTGAACTCCTTTGGCTTTGGCACATCCACCCTAGGATTGGGTGCCATAGCAAGCATGCCACCTCCGACAGTTGCTTTGCAAGCTAAGAGCTCCCTCTTGAGCTCTTCCATCTCTTCCCGCATCGACACCACCATGGCCTCAAGGGTGTCGTTCTTCTGTGTGAGGACATCTACGGCCTCGTTGAGGGCACCTTGCATCGCTCCTTGGAGTTCCTCCCTCATGGAGTTTAGCTTCCCGATGCTTCCTTCGGTATCCTCGAACATGTCCTGCATTTCCCCCACAGCTAACTCCACCTTAGTCAAGCGAGCATCCATGCTTGACATTAGGTCCCTTAAGCTGGGCTTCTCGGTTGCCCTCCCTCGAGTCTCGGGACCGTCATGAGGTTGATTGCTAGCATTGGACACGGTTGCCATCTTTTCTCGAAAGTTCTCGATGAACTTGGCTCTGATACCACTTGTCACGGGTTACAAGCTGAAGTTGCTAACCGTGCGGCCATAGGCTCGGAAATGCTTCCTTGGAATGCCTAAGTCAGCCTTCCTCTTGGCTACTCAAGAGAACCGCCCACAAAGCTAGACCCGCTTAAAGAAAATAAGCACACAAGAAAGAAGATGAGGCAAAGATAGAGAGCTTGCTATTGCTTGTATAAGTGAATGAGTGATTTATAAATGAGGGGGAAGCCCCCTTATATAGGGAGAGCTCATTTACATCCATAGCTATCATCTTGCCATGTGTCACAATCCTATGCAATTCTAAGTGTAGTACAAGTGTACTATAAGTGTAGTACAATAGTACAAGGTACTACTCTCTAATGCATGTGCATTACAATGCTGTACAGTACTACCATGTAGTGCATGTGCAATATAAGGTTGTACATTATGATCAAAGGGGCACTAGGAAACCCTCGAACACATGGTTTTTACACGGGTTGTGACAAGTGCAGGTCCACCAGTCCGAAGGGACTCTGCCAGCTCTAGCACCAGTGACTGAATTCCCAGCCTAATCATAATCTAAAATTTGTTCACTGATATTATTTTATTCCTAGGTAGGACTTACAAAGATTGGCATTTGAAATAATTTGAAAAGGTTTTGTGCATTTCTGTTGCTACAATTATTTTACTTTATGCTATTTGATGATGGTTTAATTATAGAAATATTTGATTTGTTATTTAAGTTAATATAAAATAAATTGATTTAAATAAGATCAAAACAATGATTTAAATAACAAATCAATCAAAATTAACTGTTCAAAGATAGTAGGGCTCTCACTTTGGAGTTAGTGGAGACAAGCCTTACTCCACCAAAATTTTCATCGGAGTCTTATGGAAAAGTTAAGCTAAGTTTTATGGCTTATATGATGAGTTTATGGCTTTGTTGAAGCACGTGGAAATTCTCACTTTCCATCCACTCTTCTTTTAGCCGGTGCCATGTTTTATGGCTTTATGATGGCCAAAATTTTTTTGGAGGTCACGTTCCTTCTCCTATAAGATTAATTGCTGAAGTGAGGCGTGAGAGAAAAACAATGATGAGTTTGTAAGAGATTGTAAAGAGCTACATAAAAAATATAAAGAGTGTGGTTCGTATTTTCACACTTAATAGTGAGATTGAGTGTAATTGGAAAATGATTTTGAATGCTTTAGGTATTTTAAACATAACTCTAATCTCTCTTGTTTATGGTGGAATTTCATTGGTGTGTGTTTGTGGAGTAGGCTTACGTCGAACCAAGTAAATCTCATGTCTTCCTTTGTGCTTGTTTCTTGTTGATTTGATTGCTCATTTATTTTGCAATCTCGTAGTTAGATTTATCATCCATAATGGCATTTTTTTTACAACAAATTGGTATCAAAACCCAAGTTGGGTTTTGGTATTCGACATTTGTGTTCTTGACTCGGTGTTAAGAGGTTGCTCGCTAGGCATTTGATAAATTTCGTGAGCCATGACATTGTTTATGGCTAAGTATGAAATTACGAAATTTGACGGGCACAATGACTTTAGCATGTGGAAGCTAAAGATGCAAGCTATACTCGGATAACAAGAGTTTTTAAAAGCACTTGAAAGGGAGGACAAGTTACCCGGAACATTAAAGGAGAAGGAAGACATCATGGGGAAAGCATTGTTTACAATTCGATTGTCTCTCTTCAATAACATCTTTAGAGAAGTTAACAAGGAGACATTGGCTCCAAAACTATGGACAAAGCTGGAGGCTCTATACATGAAAAATCTCTCACAAACCAATTGTATCTCAAGCAACGATTGTACACCTCAAGGTTGTCTAAAGAAAAGTCTCTTGCATACCACCTTGACGAATTCAATAATTATTGAATTGAGATATATCGAAGAGAAGATAGATGATGAGGATCCAATTTTAATTCTTCTATGCTCTTTACCTCGTTCGTATGAAATTTTTGTGGCCACTGTGTTATATGGAAGAGATTAAATCTCCATACAAGATGTGAAATCTTCTCTGAACTCTCGTGAGTTGAAGAAAAAAATGTTTAGTGATAGAAGTGATGATCAATGTGAAGGCTTGATGGTGAAGAGTAGGCATAAAGAGAGAAACTCTAACAACTCTAAAGGGAAGTCTATGTCCAAATCACGGGCCAATCATGTTCAATATTATGAGTGTCATAAGATGAGACATTTTAAGAAAAATTGTCCAAAGCTCAAGGCAAGAGATGACAAAAGGGTTGATAACCTTGTGATCGATAATGTGGCTTGCAATGGTGGTAATGGAAATTTGGATGATGATGATGTTGATGTTCTTTCTGTCTTCGCTTAATGTGCGGATCTTTAATTCCGAGTGTTCATTTCACGTGTGCCCTCGATAGGAGTGGTTTACCACTTATGGGCCTTGTAACGATACAATGATTCTTGAGGACAACAAGGCGTTGCCTATTATCGGTATTGGAACCATCCGAAACAAGATGTTTAATGGGTCCTGATAACATTTGAGGTTTGTCATGTGATGAAATTAAGGAAGAATTTCATTTCCATGAGTGAGCTAGACTCTTAAGGTCATCGATTTACTAGTAAAGGTTGAGGGTTGAAGATCGCTAAGGATGCACTTGTAATGCTGAAGGGAAATAAGTAAAAGGTTTTTATCATCTTATAGGAAACATTTGATGATCCAGAGGAATATGCGACACGGTTGTGGCATATGTGTCTCGGGCATACAAGTGAATCTCAACAAGGTTTACTATGTGGCCAAAAGATTGGCGAGCTAGACTTGTGTGGGAATTGCAAGCTTGATAAGCAATACAGAGTTCGGTTTAGCATGGAGGTTCACCATACCAAAGACACGGTTGAGCGTATCCATGTAGATTTATGGGGTCCCTCTCGGGTTGCATCTAAAGGTGTTGTGGTATATGATGGCGTTTGTTGTTGATTTCTCAAGAAAGCTGTGGGTTTACACCTTGAAGGACAAGAGTGAAGTATTTGGTTCATGGATGCAGTGGAAAAGCTTGGTTAAGAAGCGGACAAGGAAAAAGATCAATCACTTTAGTATAGGTATTGGCCTTGATCACTGCAGAAATGAGTTTAATATTTTCTTTAAGGATATTGGAATTAAGGGGATTGTCAAGAAAGCACCGAAAGTTATAGTTAAAGAGGGCTTAGAGTATGATCTTTTTTGTCGATCTTATTGAAAAATTCTAGGCTGAAGTTGTGAATTACACTTGTTATCTTGTAAATCAGTCTCCATCTATTGCTATTGGGTTGAAGACTCCAAATGAATTGTGGTCAAGTACACTTGCTGAATATTCTAGGATGAGGATATTTGGTTGTCTGACCTATGCTTATGTTCGGGATGGGGAACTTGAGCCACAGACAATATGGTGTGTATTTCTAGGGTACACCTCTGAGGTGAATGTCTATAGGCTTTAGTGCATTGAGTCATCTCAGATTCTCATGTGCAAAGATGTTATCTTTGATGAGTCTATCATACTCCGTGAGAGGAGCTATGATAAGTCATCTGGGATAGCAGAAATAGATTTTGGAGTTAGTGAGGAGATGAAGCTTAAGACTAAATCTTCATATCAGACAAGGCAAGAATCAGTCGAGGTTCAAAACGAAAAGCCAGTGAGAGCATTAATGAGATGTAGACTCTAGTAGACTAGATTGTTCCATTGGAGGTGGATGCATTGCAAAGGCATCAACAACATACTATTGATCCTAAAATGGTTATAAGTTTTCTTACACAATGGAGCCTTAATAATTGTGTTTATCTATGGTTGCTTCATGTTTTTTTTTTGTTAATATACTTACTATTAGATATGGTTTACATACTTAACTCTTCAATGTGTATGTTTGTCATTGATAGGCAGTTGCATGATGAGAGTGAGTTGTCATCACAAATGGAAGATGAAAAAGAATATGTAGATCAAGTTCTATGTACTAGTGTTGTGAGGAGCTTGATAAGTTTTGTGGTTCATATTCATCTTGGTATACCCTTTCCTGCTAGTGTAGTTATTGTTATAGCCCAAGTAGGTGAGAGACATTGGCTGAGCAGTGTTTGAATCCTTAAATTTTTTAAAAACATTGTGGATGTTTTGATTAGTGGTCGGGGTTTTAGTCTTAGGATGATTGGGTTTGTTGACTCTGATGTTGCCGATAGACTAGACCGAGAGAGATTATTCATGGTTTGTATATTCACTTTCTTGAGTTGTGCCATTGGTTGGAGGGTTATGCAACAATCCAATGTAATTTTGTCTATGGTTGAGACAGTGTACATGGTAGTTATCGAGAATGTGGCTATGGACATGTTACATTATTTGTTGAGTGATCTCGAGACTGATATTCGAAGAGGTTATGATAAAGAAATTCTCTTTGTTGGAGAACCCGACGGATATGCTGATTTTATCGGCAAATAGAGTCAAGTTCAAGCATGTTGTGACGGATATCTACCTATATAAATATGTAAATAACCGTCCTAGTTTTACTTGCAAGTACACAAGGTCAGTGATAGCATAGTGTGCAAGTACGAGATCATTTCCACAAGGATTGGCAAATTTCAATTTAGAATTAGTTTCTTCAAAGTAAAAAGAGAAATAACTGATTGGTTGTGAGTGAATAACAATAATAAGAACATAGGACTGCGATATCCACCACTAATTATACTTTCCCACTAAGTAAAGTGTCAATGCTATAGCCTTATTATGAATATTTAATGGTTGCCAACCTAAGGTCTTGGCCTACACCTTAGGCTATTGATCTCCCTATGCAACGAGTTAGGCATAGTGTATACTCTAACTCTTTTCTCTCTTAAGGGATTCAGCATGGGTGTATTGAGTTATTCCTTAAGAGAGCATGAGGGCTGTGGAGATCGGCAACCACACGGGACCTAGGGTTTGGTCCACTCCCGGTTTTCCATGTTGATTAGCCCGGGAATCCGATGTGGATATCCCTTGTTACTAATGTCGAACCCAGGACTCGATCATCCAAATTGATTCGACTAACTTATCCATACCACATGCAAATGTTGATCAGGCACACGCATATGAGGAATTTAAATACAAATAGGTATTAATCAAGTTAAACATTCTAATAAGGCTATAACAAAGATAATCAATGAATAAATATGTGGAAAAGCATAACTAGGGCTTCAATCGATCCCTATAAGAGTTTAGTTAAACTAAACATTCTAAACATAGTGAAATAAAAACAGAAAACTAAAACCGAAGAAGACTCGGGAGACGAGTCGTCAATTCCTCTCCTAAGCTTGTTACTTCAAATCTTAAACAAAAGGTATGGTTTATGTGTTTTACAGGACTATTTATAGGGTCATCATGGTGTCCCGAAACCCTAATTTCTATTTGGAGTCTGGAGACTTCTTTCCATATCTGGCTCTGCCGCCTCTGGAGTAATTGCACTCGAGTGTATGCGGGATGCAATTGAGCGCATGTGTGCACTCGAGCCTTCTTCAAGTGCGCTCGATCTCAAGGGGGGATGCACTCGAGCTCACCTTGCTGGATGACAGAACTTGACTTTTGCTTCTAAAAGCTCCAAATTATCATCTTTTTGTCCAAGTCCTCTGAAAAACATATAAAATACGAAAATGAAGTAGAATCCACAGAAATAGATAAATAATAACAAGTGTAAATTAATGGGCTTAAATATGACTATTTAAGCACTTATCACACCCCCAAACTTACATATTTCTAGTCCCTTAGCAATACAAAACAAAAGACTATGTTGAAACAAAATTAAAGATAAATTCATTTTTGTGATATTCAAAGATTTGGGTTGTGCATAAAACTATGATAACCGTTCATGAGTAAGCTTATAATAAAAACACATTTTTGTATTGAAAAAGGATTTTCAAAAGTTCATGTTACTTACCTAAGGTTGGATTAAGGCATCACAAGTTTAATTTGTGTGTGATGAGTTAGCACATATAAGATGGGGTTTTCACATAATTTTAGTGTATAGTGTTTCGATGCCCAAGCCTTTATCGAATTCCTTATCAAAGAGAACAAAAATGGCATAATGCTTGCTTCTTTTTCTTTTTCTTTTATCATGCGATCTTTGCCATGTTGAGCTCCATCGAGCTTTCTAATTATGTTTGGCCAATGACTCCCAAACCAGATGGTTTTAGGGCATTAAGTGTAAAGACACTCCTAAGGACTTACTAACTCGAATAAAAAAGGCTACGAAACTAACAGGTTTTAATGCTTCTAAATGAAATTCCCAACTTTTGACGTGAACACTCAATGCCTACTGAGGTAAGAGGCCCAGTTACTCAGTAAATTTTTTTATTATGATCATTAAAAGCTTACTTCCTACCTTTTGACGTGAACACTCACTGCTTACTGAGGCAAGAGGCCTAGTTACTCAGTGGAAAGTTTTTAATGATTATTAGAAGCTTTTGATTTTCTTTTTGCATGATGAATATTTTTCTTTATTTTTCTTATGCCAGAGTGTTCTTTTTAACAAGTTATCCGATTACAGTTAGGTTATGGAAACATATATAAAAGAATTATGTGTCATACGCCACACAAATGCGTACTAAATGCGCTTGTGCAAATTTAGATCAAACTCGTGAATTCTTAGGTGCCTTGAAGTAGGTAACTAAACTTTGTAAAATTCCTATTACAAGACTATGTGTTCTAGTTTTTAAGCTTACTAATGAAGTGTTATCAAAATTTTAAATCAACCAAAATTTTTGTTACCAGATGAACATGCATTTATCTTTCCTAAAAAAAAATTAGGACCTAGTGCATGCATGTGTTTCAAGTGTGTGAGTGTGTGCGAAATAGTATCTCCCACTACCCCCAAAGTTAAAGTACACATTGTCCCCAATGTGTGTGGCATGGAAAGATCTGACCTGGGAGATGGAGAACTAGGTTGCTTGCTTTGCTTGTGACCGCCCCCAAACTTGAACTGGATGCATATACGAAGTACCTGACAAAGAAAAATAAACATTGTGCCGAAAAATAAGAAATATAAATAATAGACATGTAATTATAAATATGAACAAAAGAAAAGTACTAAAATGAAAAGGATATGTCTGGAATGCCTCCAATGAGCGCTAAGTTTTACGTCTTTAGCTAGACGGGGTATCCTTTCACTGCTGATCATCTGTGGGTGCAGTCGAAGAGGTACCGGGTGCAGGAGGTAGCTTCTGGTGTAAATATGCTCGATCATAAGGGGTATATGCGCTCGATCGCAATGTCTCAAATAGTGACGTTATGTGCTACAGAAACTGGAATTTCAAATATTTCAGGTGTCCGAGGATCATATGTATATTGTACAGCTTCAAGTGTTAAGTCCTTGTCCCGAGGAGGCATGGTGAGATCGAGGTATGGTTTGACAAGATGTCCATTGACTATAAAAGTCTGATTGTTGTTTGAGCTATGAATTTTCAAAGCCCCATGAGGAAAAACCTTAGTGACCACATACGGACCAGCCCAACGGGATTTTAGTTTGCCAGGGAACAGCCTTAACCTTGAATTGTAGAGTAGCACCCTTTGTCCTACGTGAAACTCTTTTCACACTAGTTGTTTGTCATGATAGGCATTTGCCCTTTCCTTGTAAAGCTTGGCATTCTCATATGCATCATACCGTAACTCTTCTAGCTCATTTAAGTATAGCCTCCTTTTCTCACCCATTTGTTTCATATCGAAGTTGAATTGTTTAATGGCCCAATAAGCTCTATGTTCTAACTCTACAGGTAGATAGAAAGCTTTACCAAAGACTAAGCGGTATGGGAACATCCCAATTGGTGTCTTATAAGCTGTCCGGTATGCCCACAGAGCATCATTGAGTCGAAAGAACCAGTCATTTCGACTAGGATTCACAGTTCTCTCCAAGATACTTTTGATTTCTCAGTCACTTATCTCCACTTGGCCACTAGTCTGAGGGTGATATGAGGTGCAACCTTATGGGTGATTCCATATTTTCTGATGAATGCGGCAAAAGAATGATGATGGAAGTGGCTACCTCCGTCACTGATGATCGTTCTTGGTGTTCCGAACCAGGTAAAAATGTTATCCTGTAGATACTTTAACACCACTTTGTGATCATTAGTCTTTGAGGGGACTACCTCGACCAATTTAGACACATAATCCACACCCACAAGAATATATAAATTACTAAAGGAATTAGGGAAGGGACCCATGAAATCAATGCCCCATACATCAAAAAGTTCTACTATGTGGATATTTTGTAAGGGCATTTGATTTCGAGATGAAATGTTACCTGTCCGTTGGCATCTATCATATGAGCTGCAGAATGTGAAGGCGTCTTTAAACAGATTAGGCTAATAAAAACCAGATTGTAGTACCTTAAGTGCTGTTTTCTTGGCCCTAAAGTGTCATCCACAAGCAAACTAGTGGCAGTGTTGTAATAAGCTCGAATGCTCCTCTTCTGAGACACATCATCGAACGATCTGATCGGAACAAAATTTGAAAAGGTAGGGATCGTCCCAATGGTAGTGTCGAGACATAGATATTAATCATTTCTTTCCTTGTGTTGTCATACCTGGGGGGGAAAAACTTTAGCAGTTAGATAATTGACAATATCAGCATACCATGGGAGTTTTACCTCTAGTACGAACAATTGCTCACTAGGGAAGTTCTCATTTAAGGGCAACTCATTTATATCATTCTCATAGGGTAGCCTTGATAAGTGATCTGCAACCACATTCTTACTGCCCTTCTTGTCTTTGATTTCCAAATCGAATTCTCACAATAAGAGCACCCATCTGATTAACCTAGGCTTTGCATCCTTTTTAGAAAACAGATATCTCAAAGCAGTATGGTCAGTGTATACAATAACTTTAGAGCCAATAAGATACGATCTAAAATTTTCTAAAGCAAAAATAACAACTAACAATTCTTTTTCAGTAGTAGAGTAGTTAAGCTGAGCATCATTTAAAGTTCTAGAAGCATAGTAAATAGCATGAGGTACCTTATTGACTCTTTGACCTAAGACAGCTCCTAAGGCAAAATCACTAGCATCACACATTAACTCGAATGGAAGGCTCCAATCTGGTGCCATCATTATTGGGACGGAGGTTAAAACATCCTTCAGTGTGTTGAAAGCTGTCATTCAATTATCAGTCCACTCGAATTTTGTATCTTTAGCTAACAATGCACACAGAGGTCTTGAAATCTTGGAGAAGTCCTTGATGAATCTTCTATAAAAACTGGCATACCCGAGAAAGCTTCTAACACCCTTAACTGTGAAAGGGGGAGGTAGCTTTGAAATAATGTCTATTTTAGCCTTGTCTACCTCAATACCTTTGTTGGAGATGGAGTGACACAACACAATGCCTTGTTGAACCATGAAGTGACATTTCTCCCAATTCAGCACTAAGTTACTTTCTTCACATCCCTTTAGGACATTTTCCAAATGAATTAGGCATTCATCAAAATTTGAACCAAAGACACTGAAGTCGTCCATGAATACTTCAATGTATTTCTCCACCATATCGAAAAATATGCTCATCATACATCTTTGAAAAATGGCTGGTGCGTTGCATAATCCGAATGGCATCCTCCGATACACAAACGTACTGAAAGACCATGTGAAGGTGATTTTTCTTGATCTTCAAGTGCTATGGCAATCTGGTTGTATCCACTGTATCTATCCAAAAAGCAATAGTAACTGTGGCCAGCTCATCTTTCTAACATTTGATCAATGAATGGCAAGGGGAAATGATCTTTTCGAGTAACCTTGTTTAATCTTCGATAGTCAATATATACTCTCCAACTAGTTTTTTTTCTTGTGGGTATGAGCTCTTCATTTTCATTCTTCACTACTATGATCCCACTCTTTTTAGGAACAACTTGAACCAGGCTTACCCACTTACTGTCGGAAATTGGGTAGATAATGCCAACATCTAAGAGTTTCAATATCTCGGCCTTTGCTACCTCTTTCATATGTGGGTTAAGTCTTCTTTGAGCATCTCGAGTGGGCCTTGCTTTATCCTTAAGGTATATATTATGCATCCACTTGGATGGACTTATTCTCTTAATGTCAGCACTGGTCCATCCAATGGCAAATCTATTCTCCCTTAGAACTCTTAATAATTTGTCTTCTTCTCCAATACTCAAATTAGCAGCCACAATTACTGGTAATGTTTTCTTCTCTCCCAAGTAGGCATAAGTTAAATGTTATGGCAGCTGCTTTAATTCCAAAGTAGGTGCCTGGACAATAGAAGGAAGAAGAGTGGTTTTAGTAGGCATGAGAGTTTCAAATGGAGGAGCATACTTACTTGAATGTTTTGGAGAAGCCTCAAGAAGGTGCACAGTTTTCATAATACTATTAGTGATATCTTCCGGTTCTTGCTTAATATCCACAGTTGTAAGGCTATAAGTAAGAGTAGACTCCAAGCGATTAACGTGCTGGACCTGAAAAGCTTGCTCAACAAAATTGTGTATCATACATACATTAAATCATTCCATATCATCTTGAGGTAATCTTAGTGCATCAAATATTTTGAATCCTATTTTCTCTCCATTCACCTTCATACTTATTGTACCATTTTTCACACAAATCTTTGCATTAACGGTTCTCATGAAGGGTTTTCCTAAAATGATGGGCAAGGGTAATGGCATAAAACATTCCTCCGTATCTAACACAATGAAATCCGCAGGTAGAATGAACTCACCTACCTTCACTAGAACATCCTCAAGAATACCCCTAGGTCTTTTTATACTTCTATCTGCTAACTGCAAGGTAATGGAAGTTGGTTGTAGCTCCCTTAATTCTAGGGTTTCAAATATTGTGTATGGTAGAAAATTTACACCCACTCCCAAATCTAATAATGCTCGCTCAAATAACTGATTACCTATCCTACAGGGAATAGTGAAACTACCCGGATCCTTTAGTTTCGGTGGGAGTTTTCTTAATAGTACAACACTTACATTTTCAGTTAAAGCTACAGTTTCATATTCTTGAAACTTTCTTTTATGAGTGCAACAATCCTTTAGAAATTTAGCATAAGCTGGTATTTGTTGAATTGTATCTAACAAAGGAATATTTATTTCAACTTTTCGCAAGGTTTCAAAAATATCAAGTAATTTATTCTCTTTCTTTTGTTTCACTAACCTTTGCGGGAAGGGTGGGGTATTCACCTTCTTTGTCTCACTTACATTTGATGTTGTTGCAGATTCAATGGACCCTATCACCTTATCATTTCTAAGGGTCGTGGCAGTTTTGAGTTATTGATGTCCCCCAGGGTGTTAAGCTGGAATCTCCCTTTGCTTTCTGCTACTCATCTCCTTAGTCACTTGTCTCATTTCTACCTCTAACCTTTGGATGGCTTGTTCATGTTTTGCTGTGGTTTGCCTTAGTTCAGTCCAGAATTGCCTTTCTTCTGCCATGTGCTGATCTTGTGAAGTCATGAATTGTTGCTGTTGAGATGCTAGTTGCCTCACAAGACTTTAGAGGTCATTCTTCTTTGGTTCGGGAACAGATTGAGCTGCTGGTTGGAAGTTTCTTTGCTGCCCTTGATTGTTTTGATTGTTGCTCCATGAGAAATTTGGGTGATTCCGCTAGCCAGGGTTGTAGGTGTTTGCATAGGGGTTGTTCTTCGGTGGATAGTTATTTGGTCCCACAAAGTTGGCTTGTTCATGATCTGTAGATGAATACAAGGGATATGTATCAGTATTATGATCAAATTGTGAGCAAATGGCACATACCTGGAGTGGTGTAGCTTGTGAGTTCGTTAAGGTGTTCTGAGCAGCCATAGATTTAACTAATAGATCAAGTTTCCTTCCCACAGCAGCTATTTGAGGAGATGATACTCCATTCAGGCTTACCTCATACATACCCTTACTCTTGGTTATATGTCTACCTCGAGAGGAGAACTGCTGCATGTGTTCGCTTAGGGTTTTAAAGAGTTCCATCGCCTCTTCACTGCTCTTTTCTATCAGCACTCCTCCACAACCTGAATCAATAATATTTTTGTTAGAGTCACTCAAACCTTCATAGAAAGCTTGTACCAGTTCATCTTGGGGTAGGTTGTGGTGTGGGCACTTGAGTAGTAGCTCGTTGAAGTGTCCCCAGGCCTCGAAGAATAGATTTCCATCTTTTTGTTGGAATAATTGAATTTCCTTCCTCATTTGCCTCATCTTTTAGGCTGGGAAGAACTTCCTTAGAAATTTTCTAGCTAACTCCTCCCAAGTATGGATGGAAATTGCAGGCAAAGAATTATACCATAATTTAGCATTATCTTTCAAGGAAAAAGGGAAAAGAATTAACCTTATTCCTTTTTGGTCCTAGCCTCGAATGTGCTGGAATTTGCAAAGGTCGAAGAACTCTCGAAGGTGCAAATGTGGATCCTCACTAGGGGTACCCCTAAAGTGAGTCAGTGCACTGAGTATCTGAGAAGATATATAGTAGTTTCCTTCTGCCTCAGGTTGATACGCAATGCATGAAGGTTGATCCAGGTTCTGCGGGATGAAGGAATTCTTCATTGGCCTCCACTCAGGTGGTTGTTGCTCGGCTATCTGTTCTGCCATTGATATCTCTTCCTTGATTCCTCCTTCTACCTCTTCCGAGTTATCTCTAAACCTTTGTCGGATAGTCCTCTCTAGCTCGGGATCAAGGGGAAGGAATGTTGGATGCTTGGATCGACGTCTGTGCATGAATCGGTGGTAGTCAAATACTGCTGCTCGGATGACTCTATGCCTCAATTACGCTCGATCGCACAGGAGGGTGCGCTCGATCGCAAGTGGCACAGAAAGCTCTCCTGGAGTACCTGAAATAGAGAAAAAAAGGAAATAGATTAGGGTTTTAATAAAATAAACACAATAATTAAGAATTAAATAGAATAAAAAGGAAATAACAATAATTAAACGAAATAAAAAAAATTAATTCTAAAAAGAAATTTAGCGCAATCTCCAGCAATGGCGCCAAAAACTTGTTGTGACAGATATTTACCTAACTAAATATGCAAATAACCGTCCTAGTTTTACTTGCCAGTGCATAAGGTCAGTGATAGAATAGTATGCAAGTGCGAGATCATTTTCACAGGAATTGGTGAATTTCAATTTAGAATTAGTTTCTTCAAAGTAAAAAGAGAAATAACTGAGTGATTGTGAGTGAATAATATTAATGAGAACATAGGACTACGATATCCACCACTAATTATACTTTCCCACTAAGTAAAGTGTCAATGCTCTAGCCTTATCATTAATATTTAATGGTTGCCAACCTAAGGGCTTGGCCCACACCTTAGGCTATTGATCTCCCTATGCAACGAGTTAGGCATGGTGTATACTTTAACTCTTTTCTCTCTTAAGATATTCAGCATGAGTGTATACTGAGTTGTTCCTTAAGAGAGTATGAGGGCTGTGGAGATCGGCAACCACAAGGGACCTAGGGCTTGGTCCGCTCCCAGTTTCCCATGTTGATTAACCCGGGAATCCGGTGTGGATATCCCTTGTTACTAATGTCGAACCCAGGACTCGGTCATCCAAATTGATTCGATTAACTTATCCATACCACATGCATACGTTGATCAGGCACACACTTATGAGGAATTTAAATACAAACAAGTATTAATCAAGTTAAACATTCTAACAAGGCTATAGCAAAGATAATCAATGAATAAACATATGGAAAAGCATAACTAGGGCTTCAATCAATCCCTATAAGAGTTTAGTTAAACTAAACATTCTAAACATAGTGAAATAAAAACAGAAAACTAAAACCGAAGAAGACTCGGGAGACAAGTCTTCAATTCCTCTCCTAAGCTTGCTACTTCGAATCTTAAACAAAAGATATGGTTTATGTGTTTTACAAGGCTATTTATAGGGTCTTTATGGTGTCCTGAAACCCTAATTTCCTATTTGGAGTTTGGAGACTTCTTCCCATATCTGGCTCTACTGTCTCTGGAGTAATTGCGCTCGAGCGTATGCGGGATGCCCTCAAGCGCATGTGTGCGCTCGAGCCTTCTTCAAGTGCACTTGATCTCAAGGGGGGTGCACTCAAGCATATCTTGCTGGATGGTAGAACTCGACTTTTGCTTCTAAAAGCTCCCAATTATCATCTTTTGTTCAAGTTCTGTGAAAAACATATAAAATACGAAAATGAAGTAGAATCCACAGAAATAGATAAATAAATAGCCTAACAAGTGCAAATTAAGGGGCTTAAATATAACTATTTAAGCATTTATCAAAGCATCACTCAGGCTTCATTGGATTCCATAATGTTTGAAAGCCCTATAGGGTGATTGACGTGTACAACAAAGAAATTCTTGATTCAAGTACTTGTTTTTTGAATACTCGCCAAGGTGGAGATTGTAAAAGGAACTGGTGGGGATACCACCTTTGGAGTTAGTGGAGACAAGCTTATCTTAACCAAAATTTCCATTAGTGTCTTAGGGAAAAGTTAATCCATGTTTTATGGCTTTGTTGAAGCACATGGATATTCCCACCTATCGTCCACTCTTCTATCTATACTAGCTGGTGACATATTTTATGACTTTATGGTGGTCACAGTTTTTTAGCCGGTCATGGTCCTTCCTCTCCTATAGATTGGAGAGTTGTAGGAGTCTAAGTTACGAGACAAAATAATTAAGATAAATTGCTGAAGTGAAGTGTGAGGGAAAAACAAGAGTGAGTCTGTGAGAGATTGTAATGAGCTACAAAAGAAATACAATAAATATGTGGCACATATTCTCAAAAACAATGTAGTGAGATTATGTGTAATTGGGAATTAGGTTTGAGTGCTTTAGGTATTTCAATCATAATTGTAATCTCTCTCCTTTATAGTGTAATTTCTCTGGTGTGTGTGCCTATATATATATAGGCACCTATTAAAAATTATGACCAAATCCGAAATTATACATCGAAATAGACCAATACTATACGTACTGTACCGATAGAAACAAATCAAAAGCAGTTTCTAAAACCTACAAAATGGCAAGGTGTGTGCATTTTCTTCCTAAATTCCATCTAGTTGTCCCAAACAAACCCTAAAATTTGATTCCAGTTCCTATCTTTTGCTTCTACACAGGCTTTTCACCACCAGGAAAATCAATTTGTAGAAGAAGACACAACAGAAAATAACTAACCCACTAATCTACAAAGACCAAGAACAATATAAGCAAGTATGGAAGCTTCGAGTAGTCCTTCAAGAAAATTTTATAGAGACCACTTGAAGGCTCATCAAATTCATCATTCTCTCGAAATTACTATCTCTTCATCGTATGATTACTTCACTCTCTTTTCTCTCAGCTTAACTAACTTGAATCTCACTTTCTCAGACATGCTCTTGAGTCTTGTCAGTGTTATCGTACTCCAAAATGCATAATGGGGTCTGTTGACCCTCACCTTTATTTTAATGATGACAAAACACAACTGTGATTTAACTAATAGTGCAATCTAAGTGTAGTAGCAACAATAGCATTCAACCAAGGATCAAGGTGCAAGAACTCAAACCGAATCAATCTTACAAGTGAAGACTGAAGAACTAGTATAGGACTAAGTTATTAAAACAAAGTGTAAGTCTCACTTGTACATTGAAAAGCTTATCCAATGGCTCACGCATAAAAAGGTTTTTTAAACAGAACTTTTTTAATCAAATGATTTAAATTAAAACCTTTTTGAAACAAAAAAAAACTGGGTTGGAAGACAACCCAGTCGACTGGGTACATATACTAGAGGCCTGGTATATGGGACAGATAGTCCCCAGTCGACTGGGTGAAACATACTAGTCGACTAGTAAAATGGACAGACAATCCCCAGTAGACTAGTAAGATCAATCCAGTCGACTGGTACCCCAAAAGCCTTAAAAATGAGATTTTTTAAGAGGACCCAGTCGACTGGTATCAAGACCCATTCGACTGGTAGTTCAAAAAATATGACCGTTGGGACTCGAAATCTGAGCTTTTAAAGCTAAAATCAATTCAAATTAAAGTCTAACGGCCATATTAATTCATGGCTATATAAACCCACTTTACTGACCATTCAATAGAAAGCTGGAGATATTCAAAAAGAGAATAACTCACGCAATCAAGTCATTTACTCTTTGAAACACAAAAAGCTTTGAAATATTCTTGCTGAGCCATTCTTCAAGCTTTACTTTGAAAGAGAGACATTATTCAGTTGTATAAGCTTTCATTTATTGTCTATCTACCATTTACTTTACAGCATTTATGGTAAAGGTATGACTTCCAAAAAGAAGGGGATTACTTTCGAGAGGAAAGGGATAGCTTCCGAGAGGAAGGGATTGTAAGATTTGTACAACACCGGTGAAGTTGTACGACTAAGTTTCTTAGTGGATTACTTCAAGGAAGTTCCTTAAAGAGAGTGGACGTAGGGTCAGAACAAATTCGATATTGTTGAACCACTATAATCTGAGTTTGCATTCTTTACTCCTTAAACTCTTTATTTACAGCACATTACTTGTTTAATTGCTTGTTGGTTATATGTTTTTATAAACTTGTGTTTATTCCGCGAAAGTTTTTAAAAACCCAATTCACCCCCTCTCTTGGGTTGAAACCTCAGTCTATAATTGGTATCAGAGTCTCATTCTTAATTTTAGACTCAATATCCTTGAGTTGATCCGATGGCAGCAAATAACTATTCTGAGGGACACTCTTATACTAGGCCTCATTTGTTCAATGGCTCCAACCATAACTATTGGAAAAACAGAATGAAAATATTTTTTGAATGACAAGATTATAATCTGTGGAGAGTCATTGAAGAAGGACCTAGAATTCTATAAAAGGAAATAACTATTAAAAAAATCAATCATACAATGCCTAAACTCAAAACTGAGTACAATGATGAGGATTGTAGAATGATGTCTCTCAATAGTAGAGCCATAAGCATTTTACATTGTGCTTTAGATATATCTGAATACAATAAAATCTCTACATGTGTTTCAGCTAAGGAGATATGGGATAAATTGCAAATAACATATGAAGGAACTAGTGAGGTTAAAAAATCAAAAATCTATATGCTAGTTTCTGAATATGAATCTTTTAAGATGTCTCCTAACGAAACAATTTCACAAATGCACTCACGGTTCACAATTATTGTAAATGGTTTGAAGCTTCTTGGTAGGAACATTGAGGAGTTTGAACTAACAAGAAAAATCTTGAGATCTTTGCCACCCACTTGGAAAGCAAAGAAGACAGCCATCACTGAGGCCAAAGATATCGACAAACTTGATGTTGAGACACTTTTTGGGTCATTATTGATATATGAAATAAAAGAAATGAATCCCATTGTCAATGATGATAAGAAAAAGAAAAAGGTGACCGCTCTCAAAGCCTCTTCGAGTAACGAAGAAGAGGTAGAGAGCAGTGAAGCAGATGGTGAAATGGCTTTAATCACCAAATGGTTTCATAGGTTCTTGAAGAAAAGCAAGAAACCTTACACAAAGAATCCCACCTCTAAAAGGGAACCACTTATGTGTTATGACTGCAAGAAGCCCGGTCACATTAGGGCTGACTATACAGTTTCAAATAAACCTTACAAGAGCTTTAAGAAGAAAGCCATGAATGCAACCACTTGGAGTGATGACGAAGAAGAAGAAGAGTCCTCGGACAAAGAAATCGGATACGAGGAAATTGCCAACCTATGTTTCATGGCAATCGACGATGAAAATGAGGTATCATCTTCTCCTTCTTCTAAGAATAATATTATGAGTAGTAGTGAAGAACTACTAGAAGTAATAAATGAAATGCATGATGAATTGAAGAAATTCGATTCTAGAAACTCAACTCTTAAGAAAGAGGTATCATCTCTTTCTAAAGAAATGATAAGCCTTAGAGAAGAAAAAGATAAACTATCTTCATTGCTTTATGATGCTTCTCAAGATTTCCTAAAAGATGAAAATGAAATCTTAAAGAATAAGATATTAGAATTAAATGGCACAATATCTAGACTCATACTTGGAAAAGAAAAGCTTGATGAAGTGCTTTCTTGCCAAAGGCTAAGTGGAGGAAAATCCAGGTTAGGATACTCTCCATTAGGCAAGCAAAAATTAAAAGAGAGCTTATTCATGAAAGCCTCTTGTGTGAATGAAGCATCTACTTCTAAGACCACTAGCAAGGTCAAAAGCATTCCCTCAATGAATGCTAGTAGGTCTAGAAATACTAATTCTAATGAAAATACAAGAATGAAACATCCTAGAAATACTTATGCTTATATGTATGCTCATTCAAGAAATGCTTATATATATTCTAGAAATAAACATTATGTGCATTCTAGGAATAATATATATAATCAAAACTTGCACACCGCACATGCACATGCACATCCTAGGAACTACCATCATGGTTATTCTAGAAATAATAAGCATATTCGTAATAATGCAAGCATGTATCCTAGAAATCATCATCATACATTTTCTAGAAATGACATGCATATTCATATTCCTCTCAATAGAAACATATATCCTAGGAACTTCTATTCTAAGAATTATAGACATGCACAACTAAGAAATCCTAGAAATTTCAATAATTATTATCCTAGGACTATGCATCATCACTATGTCTATAGATCACCATATACTGTTAAGAAAGTATGGGTCCCAAAAAGAACCGTGTTTTTTAGGACTAACCCTAAAGGACCCAAGAAATTTTGGGTACCTAAAAGTGCGATCGTATATTCTTGTGTGATGTAGATATGTCTCCACACCAAGGAGAAAGGTAACTGTTGGTACCTTGATAGTGGATGCTCAAAGCACATGACCGGTGTTAAAAGTGTATTCAATGAGCTAACTCTAAGAGATGGTGGATTTGTCACCATTGAAGACAACACAAAAATAAAGATCATCAGGCATGGAAAAGTTGGTAATGATTTCTCAATCATAGATAATGTATTGCTAGTACAAGGACTTAAGCCAAATTTACTAAGTATTAGTCAACTTTGTGACAAAGGCAACAAAGTCACATTTGAAACCTCTTATTGTCTAGTTATAGATATCAAGAGTAACAATATCAAATTTGTTAGCCATAGACATGAAAATGTCTATATAGTTGATTTGAAATCCTTGCATTCTGAAAATGAAAAATGTTTTCCTGCATTTAGTGAAAATCCATGGCTATGGCATAGAAAGCTTGGTCATGTGAACATGAACTTGCTGAAAATCATCTCAAGAAAAGATTTAGTCATTGGACTTTCCAAATCAATTTTGAAAAAGACAAAGTATGTGATGCTTGTCAAATGGAAAAACAAACTAGGATTTCTTTTAAATCAAATAATGTAGTTTCAACTATTAGACCTTTGGAACTTTTGCATATGGACTTATTTGGTCCAATTAGTACCATTAGTCTAGGTGGCTATCAATATGCTCTTGTTATTGTTGATGACTATTCAAGATATACCTTTATTATTTTTATTGCTTACAAGGATGAAGCTTTCAAAGGATTTGAAAATTTTTGCAAAAAGGTTTAAAATGAAAAAAGAATTTGTATTTCAAGTATTAGAAGTGATCATGGAAAAGAATTTGAAAACTAAAGCTTTTCAAAATTTTGTGATGAAAATGGAATTGATCACAACTTTTCAGCTCCTAGAACTCCTCAACAAAATTGAGTTGTTGAAAGGAAAAATAAAGTTCTAGAAGAATTTTCAAGAACAATGCTTTGTGAAAATAGTTTACCAAAATACTTTTGGGCTGAAGCTGTGAACACCTCTTGCTATATCTTAAATAGAATTTTAATTAGACCTATGCTTGATAAAACTCTATATGAACTATGAAAAGGTAGAAAACCTAACATCTCCTATTTTCGTACATTTGGTTGCAAATGCTTCATCCTAAATAACAATAAAACTAACTTGGGTAAATTTGACTCTAAGACCGATGAAGGGATATTTTTAGGATATTCAACATCTAGTAAGGCTTATAGAGTTTTCAATAAGAGAACTCTAGTGGAAGAAGAATCTGTACATGGAACTCTTGATGAGTCTAACCCAATTAGTAGAAGAGAAGTTTCCTTTAGTGATGATGCAGATTTTATTCCCAAAACAGAAACTCCTACTCCCATTGTTGACCCAAAGGATAGTCCACCTCAAGCAAATGAAGAGATGGAAACTCACAATTTGGACAACTATCTACAAGCCAACAAGAGGATAGTCTTCCCAAAGATTAGAGGTATGTAAATTATCACCCGATTGATCAAGTGATTGGTGATCCTTCACAAGGGGTAAGAACTCGTTCCTCTATTAGAAATATTTGCAATTATATAGCTTATTTGTCTCAAGTAGAACCTAAGACATTTATAGAAGCTGAAAAGGATAATGATTGGATAATTGCAATGCAAGAAGAAATAAATCAATTTGAGAGAAACAATGTTTGGAATCTAGTTTCAAGACCTAAGAATCATTCAATAATTGGAACTAAATGGGTATATAGAAATAAGATGGATGAAAATGGAATAGTAACTAGAAACAAGACTAGACTAGTTGTTAAGGGATATAATCAAGAAGAAGGAATCGACTCTGATGAGACCTATGCTCCCGTAGCTAGATTAGAAGCTATTCAAATGTTATTAGCCTTTGCATGCTTTAATAAGTTCAAGCTATTTCAAATGGATGTAAAAAGTGCATTTTTAAATGGCTTTATAGAAGAAGAGGTTTATGTTGAGCAACCTCTTGGATTTAAAAATCCTAGCCTTTCAAATCATGTCTACAAGTTTTCTAAGGCTTTAAATGGGTTGAAGCAAGCTCCAAGGGCATGGTATGAAAGACTAAGCAAATTTTTTATTAACAATGATTTTGTAAGAGGTAGAATAGACACAACTCTCTTCACAAAAACTCACAAAAATGACACTTGATAGTCCAAATATATGTTGATGATATTATATTTGGTGCTACTAATGAATCTATGTGTCAAGAGTTTGCAAAGTGTATGCAAGATGAATTTGAAATGAGCATGATGAGAGAGCTTACCTACTTCCTTGGACTTCAAATCAAATAACTAAAAGGAGGCATCTACATCAATCAATCAAAGTACATTAAGGACCTACTAAAGAGGTTCGGGATGGAAAGCTCAAAGCCACTTGGAACTCCTATGAGTACAACTACAAAACTTGATCTTGATGAATGAGGTAAATCTGTAGATACTAAATATTATAGAAGCATGATAGGTTTTTTACTTTATTTAACTACAAGTAGACCTAATATAATGTTCATTGTATGCATGTGTGGTAGATTTCAGGCTAATCCTAAGGAATCACATGTAGTTGCAGTAAAAAGAATCCTTAGATATCTACAAGGAACCTAAACCGTAGGATTATGGTACTTTAGAGATTCATCTTTTGAGCTTGTAGGATATTCAGATGCTGATTTTACTGGATGTAGGTTAGATAGAAAAAGCACAAGTGGAATATGCCAATTCTTAGGTGCAATGTTAACCTCTTAGTTTTCCAAGAAACAAAATTTCATTGCACTATCAACCACTGAAGCGGAATATGTAGCAGCAAGAAGTTGTTGTGCCCAAGTGTTATGGATGAAACAATAACTAGAAGACTATGGCATGAACCTAAAAGACATTCCAATATTTTGTGATAATACTAGTGCTATCAACCTAACCAAGAACCCTATTCAGCACTCTAGAACTAAACACATAGAAATAAGACATCATTTCTTAAGAGACCATGCTCAAAAAGGTGATATAAGACTAGAATTCATACCTTCAGAAGATCAAATAACTGATTTTCTTACAAAACCTCTAAGTGAAACTAGTTTTTATAAGATTAGAATGTTAATGGGATTGCTGGATTATGATAAACTGAATGTCTAATTGCTCCTTCATTCATCATTTGCATATTTGACATCTAGTGAAACAGTATTAATTCTTGTTTAAATATCTCTTTCACTCAAAGATGTCATAGATAAACAAATTTCATGCTACGACTCAAGACTGGAAATTTTCTTAAGGGTCCAGTCGACTAGTAAATCTGTTCCAGTCGACTGGTAAGTTTTATCCAATCGACTGGTAAGTCACTGCCAATTCTTCCAGTCGACTGGTAAGTCTTATTCGGTCGACTAGTACATCAAGACCTTGTTTGGAGCCAATTTTTTTGAAATTCAGTTATCATCCAGTCGACTGGTAAAAACTACCCAGCCAACTAGTATCTTACTGCCCATTTACCCAATCGACTGGTACACTGACCCAGTCGACTGGTATGAAAAACGTACATCTTTTCAAAATGACCCAGTTGACTGGTATTCTTACACAATCGACTGGTATCGCGATTCTATATATAGATTGTTCATTTTTTTTTAAAATTTTTACGCCATTTTTGAAAACCCTAGCTTTCTCTCTCTAGAAAATTTCACCATTTTGATCAAAAAAACCATCCAAACAACACCTAAACACATCGATCTAATCATTCATAACCTTATTTTCAACTTCTTACAATTGAAATCTCTTTTTTCACCAAAAACCATTTTTCCCAAAAAAAAACCCATTTTTTTTCAATATGTCCAATCGAATCCATGTAAAATACACAACCGGGGGACCAAATGCGCCAACAAGGCCAAGGTTCACCAAACTTACTGATCTGAAGTCACGGGGGAAGGGAGTGGCGGGCTCATCAAGCAAAAAGCCCATAACAGAGCTTGATGAGTCTCTGTTTTCAAGCCCTACAGCCAAAGTAAGGTATGACTCAATCATCCGCCACAAGAAGATCATGACAGGTAGAGTCGTCGACTTTAACTCTATTCGTTATGGAAATTTTGATATCTTGCCAGCCTTTGAGGTGATACACCTGACCCCACTAGTCAGAGTGCACGAGAAATTCTACCCGAGACTGATTCACCAGTTCTATGCGAACTTGGTGAAACCCAGTCCACTGGCTCTGAGATTCAGAACCAATGTCATAGGTGTGGAGTTTGATGTCAACACTGACCTCCTGGTGAGCATTTTGAGGATCCTTATGGGAGGGATCCAATGGACTCTGGATGGATGGCCAGACAATTTCGATGTCGATGAGGCTTGTCAGATAGTCAGGGGCGACCCCAACTATGTGTACAGACCCACTATATTTCACACATGTAATGATATGCCCTTGGACTCGAAATTATTCAACCTCATAGTGAGTTGGACCATCCACTCGAGACTAGAGAGTCGAGGGTATCTATCTAAGATAGATACAATATTGATTTTGTGCCTTAAAACTGGGCACCACTTCAATATATACCCCATGTTGTTCGCCAACATGATTAATGGCAAAGTGAATGACTCCGGGTCTCTTCCCAATGGGATGCTCATTACACTCATACTCCAGCACTTCCAGGTGACTCTCTTTGCCTCTAAAGCTCAGGATATCGGGCCGAAGGATATCATCAATGTCTCATCACTGAAGAAGATGGGATGCAAGGTCCGTGATGGCTTCATCTATTCGAAGGCCGAGAAGCACATACGGATTCGGGAGGGTGAGAGCAATGATGATGAGGATGAGGAGGCTGCTGCTACTGCTGACATGGACACGAATACCCGAGCACCTCTCATTGGTGACTCGAGTACTGGTCAAGCTGGGTATGGCGATCTACTTCAGGCTATCACGAGCCTCCAACTGACCATGCAGTCAAGGTTCCAGACGTTGAGCTCCTCCATCGAGCATCTACGAGATGATTTCGAGTTGCACCAAGAGTTCTCTAGCTGAGATTAGGGATCTTATTCGTGACGGCTCAGACTATCCCACTCCTTGAGTCCTTTTTTATATTATTTTTGATGTACATAGTATTTTCCAGTTCTTAGCATGTAGCACGGACATACTTATGTATTTCTGACTTATATATAGTTCTATGAAGCCCGTTCGTGTATAGACTTTTTGTACATGATGATGCTTTTTCATTAGACATATTTCATGCATCTATTTTCCTTAATTGTGATGTGCTTGCATAGTTTCTAACTACTTTTATTCAAATTTATTTTTGCCGGTATAGAAACTTTCGGTTTTTCCTGGGAAGACTTTCGGACTCCGAATGGAGCCAAAGTTTCGTGTAAAAGTTTGTTTAAGTATACTCTAGATGACTATGGTAGCTAAGTAGCTTATTTTTTAGTTTCTATCCCCTTTGGTTGCTGTTGTCAAAACGGGGGAGAAAATATGAGAAATCGAGAAAAACTATGTAAACAGAAAACCAACGCATAGATTTAGGGGGAGCTCTGCTCCAAAGAATATTGATTGGTTGAGTTGCATTTTGATTGGTTGGGTTGCATATATAAACTATGTTTACTTGTTTACAGGGTGGTTTTACTCAAAAAACAGAGGAAACTCTGCCCGATTTTTCTCAAAAACCTTACACTTAGTTTTTAAACTGTTTTCTCTTAATTAGTTTTGTCATCATCAAAAAGGGGGAGATTGTTGACTCTCACCTATATTTTAATGATGATAAAACACAACTATGATTTAACTAACAGTGCAATCTAAGTGTAGTAGCAACAATAGCATTCAACCAAGGATCAAGGTGCAAGAACTCAAACCGAATCAATCTTACAAGTGAAGACTGAAGAACTAGTATAGGACTAAGTTATTAAACCAAGGTGTAAGTCTCACTTGTACATTGAAAAGCTTGTCCAATGGCTTGCACATAAAAAGGTTTTTTAAACAAAACTTTTTTAATCGAACGATTTAAGTTTAAACCTTTTTAAAACAGAAAAACTGGGTTGGAAGACAACCTAGTCAACTGGGTATATATACTAGTCGACTGGTTTATGGGACCGACAGTCCCCAGTCAATTAGGTGAAACATAACAGTCGATTGGTAAAAGGGACAGTGAGTCCCCAGTCGACTGGGTGAAACATACCAGTCGACTAGTAAAATGGACAGATAGTCCCCAGTCGACTAGTAAAATCAACCCAGCCAATTGGTACCCCAGAAGCCTTAAAAATAAGATTTTTTAAGAGGACCCAGTCGACTGGTATCAAGACCCAGTCGACTGATAGTTCAAAAAATATGATCGTTGGGACTCGAAATCTGAGCTTTTAAAGCTAGAATCAATTTAAATTAAAGTCTAACGACCATATTAATTCATGGCTATATAAACCCACTCTTTTGAGCATTCAATAGAGAACTGGAGATATTCAAAAAGAGAAAAACTCACACAATCAAGTCATTTACTCTTTGAAACACAAAAAGCTTTGAAATATTCTTGTTGAACTATTCTTCAAGCTTTACTTTGAAAGAGAGACATTATTCAGTTGTATAAGCTTTCATTTGTTGTCTCTCTACCATTTACTTTACAGCATTTATTATAAAGGGATTACTTCCGAAAGAAAGGGGATTACTTTCGAGAGGAAGGGGATAGCTTCCGAGAGGAAGGGATGGTAAGGCTTGTACAACACCGATGAAGTTGTACGACTAAGTTTCTTAGTGGATTACTTCAAGGAGGTTCCTTGAAGAGAGTGGACGTAGGGTCGGAAAGAATTCGATTTTGCCGAACCACTATAATCCGAGTTTGCATTCTCTACTCCTTAAACTCTTTATTTACAGCACATTACTTGTTTAATTTCTTGTTGGTTATATGTTTTTATAAACTTGTGTTTATTCCGCGAAAGTTTTTAAAAACCCAATTCACCCCCCTCTTGGGTTAAAACCTCAGTCTATAAGGTCAATTGGCAACACCTCTCAAATTAAAAGATTTGCTTATATCCAACATTGAGCGTATTATATATCCTTGAGGATTATTTTAGCTTAAAAAACTGTCATATTTGTAAAAATAATTTATGAGAGAACTGTAATTTGCAATATTTGGCATTATCACATTAATTTCCATTTCTTCTAGAATTTAGAAACACCTCTCGAATTGGAAGATTCGCTCGTAACCATCAATTAAGGTGTTAAATGTCTGCACATTTGGGGAAACTCCCTTTTCTGTCATCGTCATTATTGATTCCTCTGCCTTCTCTATCTCTTCATTTCACAAAATTTGTTAATAAAAGAATTGAAAGTAAATTTATCTGGCTTCAAACCTTGCTTTTCTATTTGTTCAATTGTCGAAATGCCTCTATTCATGTCACCATATAGATGGTATCGATTCACAATTGTATTACACATTAATTCATCTGGAACAAGCTCGCTTTCTATTTTTTTCCTCAAGATCTCTTCCACCAATCTCCCATTCTTTTCGTAAACATTTCAGCAAAATGCGATAGCCATATTTGTTGGTCATAACCCATCCCCCAACCACTTTCTCATTTAAAGCCAATGCAGTCTCAATATCACCACTCCTTGGGAACACATCAAATAATAGTATTCAAACAATAAATATACTACTTCATATGTGAACCATCAAGCATGAAACCAGAGGGTTCCATCTACCCATCCATCAGTGTGTTATATGCAAACTGTGTCACAAGTCCTCTTATCTTAATCAATTTATGAAACATAGCTTCTTCAAACAATCAAAAAACTCAATATAAATATAAAAGTATGAATAATCTATATATAATTATTTTTTCTTTACAAAACCCATCAATGATCACATTGTAAATAGACTCACTATGAGTAAGTCATATCTTCTTTAAACAATCAAGCAACTCAATAGCCCTCTTCAAGCCCTCCAATTTCATGATCGTTTGTATCATTTTTCTTTTCATAAATGTATTAGCCCTAAAACCTGATTCAAACTCTCTGAAAACAACTTAAAGGATTGATTTATAAAACTTATTTGAAGACCCAAAAGAAGCAAGAAACAAAGTGAGAGAATCCAAAGAAGGAAACATATCATCTTTGCTAATAGAAACATACATATCAATTAGCCTCACTATGCATTTTGGAAGTCGGATAACATTGAAAAGATAATGCTTGAGAAAATAAGATTTAAGTTAGGTGAGATGAGAGAAAAGAGAGTGATGTTATTAGACGGAGAATAGAATGTTGATTTCAAGAGAACGAGAGAATCGATGTGTTATAAATCACCGTCGTGTATAGCCTTCCAAGCTAACCATTGCGTGCAGCTATCATGTACCACCAAATCTATATCCACCTTCAAAGACAACATTAGCCATGGATCTTTACTTATTATGTTTGCAAGCAAAAAATGAGTGCTTTGTGAAGATAAGATGTTTTGGAGAGATAAGGTCAGCTTTCTCATAGTTTTTTTTTGTTTTTATTTTTTAAGTTTTGAATCTATCTGCATGGAAATTTTAGCTTGTTTTGTGCTTATATTTGCCCCTTTTTATTTCTTTTCTGGTGAATGAACATGTTTTAGGTTTTGATTGTGACTACAACTTAGGTTTCGACTGGGTTTTGGTGTTTTTTTAGTGGTGAATGAACATATTTTGGATTTTGTTTAGGGGAATTCCGTGGTTGAAAACTTCACAAATCTTAGGTCACATACCTGCTGACTTGATAAATTTTTTCCTGTAAGATTTTGTTATGTTTCCCTAGCTTTCTGGGTTTCATTGTTTTGAATTTTTAAGGTTAATTTTCATTATTTTATTTTTTTATAATACCCTTCTCGAAAATCTAAGTTACTAGCTATATATGCATGTAGAATTCTTCCTTTGCCTATTTTTAGTAGCTAATCTATTCCTCATAGGAAGTCACTTGAGAATTTTATGTTAGAACTAGATCAACTTATGCCATTTAACTTCCCAGTTTTTCTCCTGAAAGAATTTTAGATAAATTTATTCCATTTAACTTTTATGTTCTTCTCACTGATAGCATTCCAAGTTCTCTTTAATAAAGTATTCAAGTCTTCGAGATTATCGAGATGGCTTTAGTTTATAACTTACGTCAGGAAAACCAAGAGGGGGTGAATTGGTTCTACAAAATAAACTAAGGATATTAGCACAATTAAATCAAATCAAACAATTACTGAGATTAACAACTAGTTAAATAAGAGAGTAAGGGAAGAGAGAATAAACATAGAGTAATAGTGGTTCAACAATGATTGTGCCTACATCTATTTCTTCAATAAGTGCCCTGATCAACTGAGTTCCACTATGTAATCATCGTTACACTTGCTTGAATTTTTGGGTACTAAACGAACCTTACACATTTCTTGGCTTCATGGGTAGTAAGCAACCTTATAGAGAGATACCACTCACAATCTTATAGTTTATACAACTTACAAATTAAACACTATGCATAGTAGTAAGTGGATCTTGAGATTGATTCTTCTCTCTTACTGACTTCATTTTAGCTTCTGTTATTTATAGCCTTTAATCGTGCCTTCACGAAAGACAACTCTGAAATTTGCTCATCTGAACTTATAGCAAATATTCTTTTTAAATACTGGTGTGTCTAACCTTCAACGGATATCTCACGATGTTTACCCAGATGCCTAGCCAATTATCTACCTAGATGTCTTCAACTCTTATGTAGACCGAGGCCCTTCGAGCTTCATCTTCAAACTGAACATCTAAAGTTGGTCTTCATTTTGCCAGGCACTTAGCACTGTCTCAGGTGCCTAGCCATTGTACGCATGTTTTCAGTCATTTCTTTCAGCAACAACACACTTTTCTAAACTTTCTTATACCAAGCGTCTAGTTAGGAGCCTAAACCTTTCTCAGATGCTTATGCATGCTCCTAGTCCTTGTGTCACAGGGTCATTTTTCAGCATGATACCCAGCCTGTGCGGTGTCCCACCCCTACGGGGCCAGCCTTCAATTTGCCAGTACTATTTCTCGAGACCGACTAGTTTTGCCTTGCCTTAGGCTCCTCAGGGAAGCGGCTCCAGCCCCCGACCAGTTTGTGCAGGGTGGTCTACCCCCTCTCGCACTCCTGCGAGCTCCCATATTGCTACTTTCATTTGTAACACGACTCCCTACACCCATTGTACCCGCAAGCTGTTCCCTCCAATCAATCCTGATTTTAGGGATGTAACAAACTTTTCCTCGTTAAAATCTTGCACGCTCTCGTGCAAGAATACCTTTAGCAATGTCTCATCCCAAGACCCACACATTGAACTCCTTACTCCCTGCCTACTTGTTCTCCCCACAATTGCTTGGCGAGCACGTGTATACCCTACCTGCTTGGGCTTTGTCAAGTGCTTGGCGAATACGCGCACATAGTTGAAGATATAGACTCGCTCTGATACCATTTGTCACAGGGTCATTTTTCATCATGACACACAGCCTATGCGGCGCCCCGCCCCTACGGGGCCAGCCTTCACCAAAGTGGTGCAATTTTTCGAGATCGATTGGTTTCACCCTGCCATGCGCTCCTTAGGGAAGCGGCTCCAGCCCCCGACCAGTTTGTGCAAGGTGGCCTACCCCCTCTCGTACTGCTGCTAACTCCCGCATTGCTACTCTCCTTCGCAACACGACTCCCTGCACCCACTGTGCCCGAAAATCGTTCCCTCCCGTCAATCTCGATTTTAGGGGTGTAACAAACTTCCCCCCGTTAAAAATCTTGCACGCCCTCGTGCAAGTGTACCTTCGGCAACATCTCATCTCAAGACCCACACATCCAACTCCTTACTCCCTGCCTGTTTTTTCTCCCCATAAGTGCTTGGTGAGTGCTCCTATACTCTGCCTGCTTGGTCTAGGTCAAGTGCTCGGCAAATGCGCGCACGTAGTTGAAGATATGAGACTCGCTCTGATACCATTTGTCACAGGGTCATTTTTCAGCAAAACACCTAGCCTGTGCGGTGCCCCGCCCTAACGGGGCCAACCTTCAATCTGCCAGTACTATTTCTCTAGACCGACTAGTTTCGCCTTACCTTGGGCTCCTCAGGGAAGCGGTTCCAACCTTCAATTAGTTTATACAGGGTGGCCTACCCTTTTTCGCACTCTTGCGAGCTCTCATATTACTACTTTCCTTTGCAACACGACTCTCTGCACCCACTGTGCCTGGAAGCTGTTCCCTCTAGTCAATCTCGATTTTAGGGGTGTAACAAACTTCCCCCCGTTAAAATCTTACACGCCCTCATGCAAGCATACCTTCAGTAACGTCTCATCCCAAGACCCACACATCTAACTCCTTACTCCCTGCATGCTTGTTCTCCCCACAAGTGCTTGGTGAGTGCTCCTATACTCTGCCTGCTTGGTCTAGGTCAAGTGCTCGGCAAATGCGCGCACGTAGTTGAAGATATGAGACTCGCTCTGATACCATTTGTCACAGGGTCATTTTTCAGCAAAACACCTAGTCTGTGCGGTGCCCCGCCCTAACTGGGCCAACCTTCAATCTGCCAGTACTATTTCTCTAGACCGACTAGTTTCGCCTTACCTTGGGCTCCTCAGGGAAGCGGTTCCAACCTTCAATTAGTTTATACAGGGTGGCCTACCCTTTTTCGCACTCCTGCGAGCTCTCATATTACTACTTTCCTTTGCAACACGACTCTCTGCACCCACTGTGCCTGGAAGCTGTTCCCTCTAGTCAATCTCGATTTTAGGGGTGTAACAAACTTCCCCCCGTTAAAATCTTACACGCCCTCATGCAAGCATACCTTCAGTAACGTCTCATCCCAAGACCCACACATCTAACTCCTTACTCCCTACATGTTTGTTCTCCCCACAAGTGCTTGGTGAATGCGCGCACGTAGTTGAGGATATACGACTTGCTCTGATACCATTTGTCACATGGTCATTTTTCAGCATAACACCCAGTCTGTGCGGCACCCCGCCCCAACTGGGCCAGCCTTCACCGAATTGGTACTATTTCTGGAGACCGACTGGTTTCACCATGCCTTGGGCTCCTCAGGGAAGCAGCTCCAGTCCCCGACCAGTTTGTGCAGTGTGGCCTATCCCTCTCACACTCTTGCGAGCTCCTGCATTGCTACTCTCCTTCGCAACACGACTCCCTACACCCACTGTGCCCGGAAGCCGTTCCTTCCCGTCAATCTCTATTTTAGGAGTGTAACACTTGCACACAACTCTTTGGTACCATTTCTTCAGTTGGTACAAGTCTTACTGGCCATTTTCCCACTTTTCATCTTTTTTTTCATTCTTCTTTTACTAAGGGCCTAGACCCTCTTTAGCCCCATTCTCGATTTTTGTTATATTTTCCTCTGATTCTGCAATCTTCTTCGACTTTCGGGATCTTCTAAGATTCCGCAATCTTTTCAGAATTTTCTCGGATTCTACAATTTCTCTTTGATTCCATCAATGAATGTTCTGATACTATACCATGACAGTAAATACTTTGATCCTACAATCTGACACTAAATGCTTCTGTGATTTGATAATAACTTACCTGCACACTTAATTAATCATGTCAGTAATAACAAAATGGATTGTATACATCAAAACCTTTGAATTAAGGATTAAACAGTAAATACCCTAACAATCTCCCTTCTTAATAAAGACTGTTGACCCGTATTTGATTTAAAAATGACAAAACATCACTCAAATTGCACTAACAATTTTATCTAAGTGTTTAAGCAGTAAAAGCATTCAGTACAGAAACAAGATGCAAGAACTTAACACGTTCAGACACCAAAAGAAGACAGAAAATCTAGAATAGGCACTAAGGTAATTGAATCACATTGTAAATCTCTAAATTTCAATTACTTAGCTTGATCTATGGCTCAATTAACAAAAGACTTTGACAAAACTAAAATATAAAAATGTTTCTAAGTCAAAAACTATTTTGAAACATAACAACTAGGTTTAAGAACAACCCAGTCGACTAGGAAGACTAGGAAAAGGAATAATAAGTTCCCAGTCGATTGGTAATAATATCCAGTTGACTGGTAATTTAACCCAGTCGATTGGTCCTATGACCCCGTCGATTGATACTTTCCCTAGGCCTTAAAATGAACATTTTTCACTTGACCTAATCGATTAGAATAAGGACCCAGTCGGCTGGTGATTTAAAAATATGATAGTTAGAGACGCGGGACTTGAGCATTTAATGCTCCAAACCTACTAAGTTAGTGTCAAATGGTCATATAAGTTCAAGGCTATAAAAACCTACTTCAATGAGCCTTTAAAAAAGAAGATAGCATATTCAATTCATCAATATAGCTCATTAATTCTCAAAAGCTTTAAACAAATTCATTGTGAACCATTCTTCAAGCTTGTTCTTGAAAAAGAGATATTATTTATTTGTAAAAGCATTCATTACTATCTCTCTACCATTTACTTTACAGTTAATACCATTTATTATAAAGAGAAAGAGTTCGTGTAACTCTTAGAGTGTTTAGGATTAAACACTTCATTGTAACTTCTGTGAGAAAGAGATAGTTTGTAAGGTTTGTGCAACACCCATGAAGTTGTTTGTCTAACATTTAGTGGATTACTTCAAAGAGGTTCCTTGAAGAGATTGGACGTAGAGTCAAAGAGATTCTGATATTGCCGAACCACTATAAACAGAGTTTGCATATTCTCTTCCTTAACTACTTTATTTTCAAGCATATTATTTTTTTTTATCAATAAATAAAACTTGTATTAATAAAAAATTTACAAAAAATCACTGGGCATACCCAGGGGATTTACACTGAGAGCATATACAAAAAACAAAAATAAGCTTACAAAAGAAGCCTAATCTCTAGGCAAAATGCATACACAATTCTATAAATTACAATTTGGATCTTCTTGGCTAGGCTGATAGGTTGAAATGAGGTTTACTCAAATAATTTAGCATTTTTAGCCATCCATATACTGTACACTGTGCAAGCTAGGGCTATCCTTTTTGCTATGGCTGGGGGGCCAGATCCTCTTACTTTCTTTCGGGTCTACTTGATTGCACTTTCAATTGTTGTCATTTGTCTTCTGCAACCTAGCCAAACTTTGATGGTATCCCAGGTTTCCTTACTAATCCGACATGAGAAGAAAAGGTGCTCCCTAGACTCATCATGCTCTTTACATAGAGGGCAGAGTTTATCTTCTCTTTCCAGCTGTAGTCTATCCTTTGTGAGAAGCCTGTTCTTGATCGCCAGCCAAAGAATAAAGGAGTGCTTAGGGGGGCAGTGACCATTCCATACCAAGGAAGCCCAGCTGACCACATTTCCTTTCAGCCTGATTGAGTTGTAGACTTTCTTTATGCACAGATCATTCTGGTCCTTCCATTCCATTAATTTTTCCCTGGCCTGTTGAGTAGAAGCTGACTGGCCAGTCAAGTCATTTCTAATTTCTAGAATTTTCTTCCAGAGGGGGGAGTCCTCCTTTCAAGCATATTATTTGATTGTGTGTTTTGCGTAGTAAACTGTTTAAAAACTTCTAAGTTAATTAGAAAAAAAAATTTTAAAACCCAATTCACCCCCCTCTTGGGTTTGAACCTCAATCTACATAGACAAAACCTCTAATAGACAGTGTAGATAATTTTTATAAAAAAACATGCAATTGCAGATAAACACTAAGCATTATCTAAACTTCTCCCCATTTTTATCTAAAATAAAAAAGCGGGTATGAAGCTCCTATTAAACATATGGAGATTAAACAAACAAGACTCCCCCTAGGCACGTGGGAATTAAATAAAATAAAATAAAAACAGAATAAGCAAGCATAAACGAGACATAAACAAGCACACATGGAATATCGAACAAACAAAATCAAACATTTAATTAAACAAAAATTACTGATCAATTTGGACAGCTCAACCTGCAGGTTTAGATATGTAGGTTCTTTTTTGTAACTTGATTTAAGTGTTTAATTTATCATTTACCTCCACTATCTCGTCATTTGATTGAGGTTCCTCATCTTCTATGGCTACGAGGCAGAGGTTAAAGACTCGCTTTTCGACATCAGAGTCTTCGGATTCTCCATTACTCCAAGTTACTACTAAGTCCTTTTTTTTTTAAAGTGCGATCCTTTGAGCTTTTGAAAGTCTGCCTTCACGTGACCAGGCTTGTTACACTTGAAGGAAACAAACTTTCTCTTTCTCGATGATTCACCTTTTTGATCTGAAAACTTACGAGTAGAATCATTAGAAAAATCATACAAAACTAATTTATTCACCTTCTTATCCTTTTTGAATCGTTCAAGATTTCTCTTGAACTGATTGGTCAACTTGGAAATATAGTTATCTTCATCGGATAGCTCTTCATCCTCTTCATTAGTTGGTTTTAGGGCAACAAAATTCTTTAGGTTGTCTTTAGAGCCTATGGACTGATCTCGTAGGTGTTGAGCGTTTATATACCTAAATAAATAAGCAGATAATCACACTAGTTATACTTGCAAGTGCATAAGGTCATCAGTGTAGTCTAGTGTGCAAAAGCAAGGTCATCTCCACAGGGATTGGTAAAGTTGCTTTTAAAATCAGTTTCTCTAAAGTAAAAAGAGATAAATAACTGTTGGAAGGTGATTTGATAATAATAAAGACATAGGGCTTTGATATCCACCACTAGTCATACTTTCCCAATTTGTATAAGGTATCAATGCACTAGCCTTATTATGTATACCTACTGGTTGCCAACCTAAGAGCATGGTTTCTACTCCTTAAGCTATTGATTTCCCTAAGCAACGAGTTAGGTATGGTATCTATTCTAACTCTTTTCTTCCTTAAGGGATTCAGCATGGTATTTGCTTGAGTTGTTCCTTAAGAAAACATAAGTACTATGGAAATCGACAACCACATGAGACCTAGGGCATGGTATCTACTCCCGGTTTCCCATGTTGATTAACCCGGGTATCCGGATAAGATATCCCTTGTTACTAATGTTAGACCCAGGACTCGGTCATCCAAATTGATCTAACTAACCAATCCATACCACATGCATACATTGGCCATACACATACATATTAGGAATTTAAATAAGCACAGGCATTAATCAAGTTAAGCAACATAATAAAGGCTATTGGCAAAGATTTTATCAATGAATATAAATATGGGAATGCATAACTAGGGCTTCAATCGAGCCCTATAAGAAAGTTAGTTGCACATACTATCTGAAGCAAACATTATAATAAAACTAAACATTAAAGGAGAAGAATAAACCCGAGAGAAGAGGTGTCAATTCTCTCCCAAGCTCTCAACTCCAAGTGAAAGAAAAAAGAAAAATGTTTTCTATCTGAGGTATGTCTTATGTGTGTGAGTTACAAGTGTATTTATAGGTCTTTGAGAAGTCCTAAGAGACCCATGAGTTCCTAAACCTTCCTAAAACGAAAATACTCTTATTTCCAAAATAGGGTTCTGCAGTTTACTGTTCACGCCCGTACATGTGCGCTCGATCGCATATGTCTTGCGCTCGATCGCAGTGTGAAATCAATCCTTCATGTGTGCGCATGTTGTTCAAAAATATACCTAAATAAATGGGTAAATAATCATACTCGTTTTACTTGCAAGTGCACAAGGTCAACAATGTAGCATAGTGTGCGAATGCAAGATCATCTCCACAGGGATTGGTAAATTTAACTTTAGAATTAGTTTCGCAGTAATAAAAAGATAAAAATAATAAGAGAGTTGATTTTGATAAATATAAAATACTAAAGATAAAGGCGTAGGGGCTTGATATCCACCACTAATTATGCTACCACAATACAACAGTATGCCAATGCTTTACTCATGCCATGTATGCTTAATGTTTGTCAACCTAAGGGCATGGTATATACTCCTTAAGCTATTGATCTCCCTAAGCAACGAGTTAGGCATGGTATCTACTCTAACTCTTTTCTCTCTTAAGGGATTCAGCATGGTATCGACTGAGTTGTTCCTTAAGAGAGCATAGGACCTGTGGAAATCGACAACCACATGGGACCTAGGGCATAGTATTTACTCCCGGTTTCCCATGTTGATTAACCCAAGAATCCGGATAAGATATCTTTTATTACTAATGTCAGACCCAGGACTCGGTCATCCAAATTGATCTAACTAACAAGTCTATACCACATGCACATATTGATCAGACATATACATATGAGGAATTTAAATACAAATAAGTATTAATCAAGTTAAGCAACACAACATAAATATCGCAAAGGCACCAATACTGAATTATTGAATAAACATAATTAGGGCTTCAACCAAGCCCTACTAAGAATTTAATTACACATAATAAAATAAAAAGGAAAGAAGAAACCCGAGAGAAGAGTCGTCAATTCCTCTCCACGGTCTCCTTCTCCAAGCTAAAACAAAAGATAAAAGAAGGGATAAAAGAAGTGATCCCCCCAAGAGGTGATGCCTTTTTGTGTGTGATTTACAAGTGTATTTATAGGTCTTTGAGAAGTCCTAAGAGGCTCATGAGTTCCTAAACTTTCCTAAAACACAAAACTCCTTTATTTCCAAAATAGAGTTATTTCCAAAACAGGGTTCTACAGTTTACTGTTCACGCCCGTACATGTGCGCTCGATCGCATATGTGGTGCGCTCGATCACAATTCTATGCTCGATCGCACAGAGGAGTGCGCTCGATCACATAGAGGAGTGCGCTCGATCGCAATCTAGCCAGCAGCTGCTCCAGGATTTCCAGATTTCTTCCTTTAAGTGCCAAAAATGCTTATTTTTCTCCAAGACCCTATAAAAACGTGTAAAACACAAAAGTGAAGTAAAATAGACTTGAACATATAGATAAAGAACTTAACAAATGTAAATTAAGGGGCTTAAATATGAATATTTAAGCTCCTATCACACCCCCACACTTACATATTGCTAGTCCCTTAGCAATACAAAACCAAAAACTAAATGAAAAACAAAGACGCAAAGATAAATCCAATGCTCATGGTGTCCAACAAAAGTTTAGGTTTCACACAAAACTATGATGCGCATTCATGAGCAAGCTTAACAAGTATAAACACATATTTGCAATGAATACGAGTTTTGAACGCAAATCACTTTCATGAAGCAGGTTAAGACATCACAGGTTTGACTGAGTGTGTGGTGGACTAGCACATAAAAGATTGGGTTTCCAAATAATTCTAATGTGTAGTGTTTCAATGACTCAAGATTCACCAAATTTCCTATTAGAGTCAACAAAGATGGCATAGATTTTCTTCTTTTCTTTTATTTGTGAGATTTTTGCCAAGTTAGTTCCATTAAGCTTTCTATTTGAGTCGTGTAATGAGTGTTTAGCCAATGACTCCCAAACAAGATGGTTTTAGGGCATTAGGTGTAGAAACACCCCTAAGAGCTTACTAACTCGAGTCAAAAAGGCTACGAAACTAACTGGTCTTAATGCTACCGATCAGAATATCCCACCTTTTGACGTGACACTCACTGCTTACTGAGGCAAGAGGGCCAGTTACTCAATGAAAAGTTCTTTTTAATGATCTTTATGAGCATTTTTTTTTCTTTTTGAGTAATAACGAACTTTTTCTATTTCCTTATGCCACCGCGTTAATCTAATAGGTCATCTGGTTCACAGTCAAGCAAAAGAAATATACAAATCAAAATTACATGTCATACCCCACACAACTATGTGCTAATGTGCTCATGTTTAGTTTAAGTCGAACTTGTGAATCCTTAAATGCCTAAAAGAAAGTGATTATGGTTCAAAACTTTATTATTGGCCTATATGTTCAAGGTGTTAAGCTCACTTATGAAGTCAAATCATATTGTTTGTTTAGAACACCCAAAAATTTTGGAACGGAATGAACATGTATTTATCTATGAAAAACAACAAAACAAAACAAAAACTGGGACAAGGTGTGTGTGAATATGTCTCCCATACCCCCAAACTTAAATTATACATTGTCCCCAATGTGTGAATAACAAGGAAAGAGCTGACCTGGGAGATGGAGAACTAGCTAGGTCGGCATGGCTCATAGCGTACCCTCAAACTTGAACGGATGCACACATTGTCCCTAAAAAAGAAAAACTAACGTAATACAGGAAAACAAGAAGTAATAAAAATAAATAAATAACAATAAATACGCAAAATAATAAAAATAAAAGGATAAGTTGTGGGGTGCCTCCCATGAGCGCTAAGTTTAACGTCTTCAGCCGAACCAAATTTTATTTTTCCCCAAAACTAAGAGTGGCATCAGCTAGCATAGGAAGTGTCGTATTCTCTCCCATATAAGCATAAGATAAGTGCTCGGGCAACTGCTTGAATTCCAAGTTAGGTGCTTGTACAATAAAAGGGGGAAGAATAGTATTAGTAGGCCCAAGAATTTCAAATGGGTCGGTGTACTTACTTGGAGGTTTTGGAAAGGCCTCAAGGAGGTGCGTAGTGTCAATGATGTCGTCAGTAACATCCTTGCATTTAGGCTCAATATCTGATCTTGGGACACTATAGGTAAGAACGGTTTGTACTGAATCAATGTGATGGACCTAAAAAGCTTCCTCAATAACACTTTGCGTCATGCATATATTAAAACATTTTATATTATCTGGGGGTAATTTTAATGCATTATATCTTTTGATTTCAACCTTCTCACTATTTACCTTCTCCATCTCACTTACCTTGGATGTGGATGCTTGTGTAAGCTCATCAGTTTCAATAATTTTACCATTTGTTAGAGTTGTCACGGCATTTAGTTGCTGATGTCCTCTTGGAGTAGGTAGTGGTTGGACTAGAAGTTCACCCAACTTTCTTTCACTTAGCTCCTTAGCTAATTGCCCTATTTGTTCCTTGAGTCTTTGAATGGCTTGCTTATGTTTTGTAGTGGTTTATCGTTGCTCAATCATGAACTGTTCTTGTGAAGTCATCAGTTGCCTCATAAGATTGTCTAGGTCACTATTTTCTGATTCCGGCACTGGTTGGGCTGCTGGTTGGAAGTGTCGTTGCTGTCCTTGAAGATTCAAAGCATTTTGAGTGTTGCTCCATGAGAGGTTGGGGTGGTTCTGCCATCCAGGATTGTAGGTATTTGCATATGTGCTGTTCGGTCCCTCATAATTTGCTTGCTCTTGATCTGTAGTTGAATACAGAGGACAAGTATAAGTATTATGATCAAAATGAGAGCATATAGCATATACCTGGCGTTGTGTAGCCTGTGGACTAGGTGAGTTGTTCTGATCAGCCATGGCTTTTATGAGCATGTCTAGCTTTCTTTCCATAGCAGCCATCTGATTCGAAGATCCATTATTGAAGCTCACCTCATACATACCCTTGCTTTTAATTCCTTTTCTACCTCTCGAGGAGAATTGTTGGGTGTGCACACTTAATGTCTCAAACAGCTTCATGGCTTCTTCACTAGTCTTCTCCATTAGCATACCTCTACAACCGGAATTCACTATACCTTGATTTATGCCATTCAAACCCTCATAGAAAGCTAGGGCCAGCTCATCTTGAGGTAAGTAGTGATGTGGACATTTGAGTAGCAACTCGTTGAAGTGTCCCCATGCCTTGAAGAAAAGGTCTCCATCTCTCTATTGGAAGAATTGAATCTCCTTCCTCATCTGCCTTGTCTTTTGGGCTGAAAAAAATTTCCTTAGAAATCTACTGGATAGCTCTACCCAAGTATGGATGGAATCTGTAGGCAATGAATTATACCACATTTTAGCATTATCGTTTAATGAAAAAGGGAAAAGAATCAACCTGATTCCCTCTTGATCTAGGCCCCGAATATGCTGGAACTTGCAGAGATCACAGAATTCTCGAAGGTGCAAGTATGGAACCTCAGCAGGTGTACCCCTAAAATGAGTCAAGGCACTGAGTATCTGCGGAGATATGTAATAATTTTCTTCCATCTTAGGTTGATATGCAATGCATGAAAGATGGATGAGGTTCTGTGGAATGAAAGATTGCTTCATAGGTCTCCGTTCTGGTGGTAGTTGGTTGTAAATCTATTCCATTGGTGCTTTACCCTCAAATTCTTCTTCTTTCTCCTCGAAGTTGTTTCTAAGCCTCTTTTGAACGATCTGCTCACTCTCTATATCAAGTGGAAGGATGGTTGGGTTCCTCACTCGAAGCCCTTGCATGAATCAACAGGAATACCTTAGTGCAGCAGCTTCAGTACTGCTGCTCGGGTAGTCTCTGGACTATTTGCGCTCGAGCGCTCTAAGCACTGCGCTCGATCGTAGACTTGCGCTCGATCGCACTTAGGTTTGCGCTCGATCGCAGTGCCAGAATTAGCATTGATGCACACCTGAAACAGAGAGAAAGAAAATAACAAAAACGAAGAATTAAGTTAGGTAGTTGATGAAAATAAAATAAAACAAAACAGATTAAGAAAAATATTTAATGAAAAATAAGAAAAAAAAATTGAACAAAATAAGAAAAATAAACGGGAAATAATTCTAAACAGAAATTTAGCACAATCCCTGACAACGGCACCAAAAACTTGTTGTGCAAAAATATACCTAAATAAATGGGTAAATAATTGTACTCGTTTTACTTGCAAGTGCACAAGGTCAACAATGTAGCATAGTGTGCGAATGCAAGATCATCTCCACAGGGATTGGTAAATTTAACTTTAGAATTAGTTTCACAGTAATAAAAAGATAAAAATAATAAAAGAGTTGATTTTGATAAAGATAAAATACTAAAGATAAAGGCGTAGGGGCTCGATATCTACCACTAATTATGCTACCACAATACAACAGTATGCCAATGCTTTACTCATGCCATGTATACTTAATGTTTGTCAACTTAAGGGCATGGTATCTACTCCTTAAGCTATTGATCTCCCTAAGCAACGAGTTAGGCATGGTATCTACTCTAACTCTTTTCTCTCTTAAGGGATTCAGCATGGTATCGACTGAGTTGTTCCTTAAGAGAGCATAGGACCTGTGGAAATCGACAACCACATGGGACCTAGGGCATGGTATCTACTCCCGGTTTCCCATGTTGATTAACCCAAGAATTCGGATAAGATATCTTTTGTTACTAATGTTAGACCCAGGACTCGGTCATCCAAATTGATCTAACTAACAAGTCCATACCACATGCACATATTGATCAGACATATACATATGAGGAATTTAAATACAAGCACGAATTAATCAAGTTAAGCTATACAACATAAATATCGCAAAGGCACCAATAATGAATTATTGAATAAACATAATTAGGGCTTCAACCAAGCCCTACTAAGAATTTAATTACACATAATAAAATAAAAAGGAAAGAAGAAACCCGAGAGAAGAGTCATCAATTCCTCTCCATGGTCTCCTTCTCCAAGCTAAAGTAAAAGATAAAAGAAGGGATAAAATAAGTGATCCCCCCCAAGAGGTGATGCCTTTTTGTGTGTGATTTACAAGTGTATTTATAGGTCTTTGAGAAGTCCTAAGAGGCTCATGAGTTCCTAAACTTTCCTAAAACACAAAACTCCTTTATTTCCAAAATAGGGTTATTTCCAAAACAGGGTTCTACAGTTTACTGTTCACGCCTGTACATGTACGCTCGATCGTATATGTGGTGCGCTCGATCGCAATGCTATGCTCGATCGCACAGAGGAATGCACTCGATCGCAATCTAGCCAATAACTGCTCCAGGATTTCCAGATTTCTTCCTTTAAGTGCCAAAAATGCTTCTTTTTCTCCATGACCCTATAAAAACATGTAAAACACAAAAGTGAAGTAAAATAGACTAAAATATATAGATAAAGAACTTAACAAATGTAAATTAAGGGGCTTAAATATGAATATTTAAGCTCCTATCAGCGCACGATCGCAATGTGCGCTCGATCGCATTGCATGGCGCGATCGATCGCAAGTTGTCCAGAGAATGCTCCAGGGATTCCAGATTTCTTCCTTTAAGTGCCAAAACTGCTTCTTTTTCTCCAAAACCCTATAAAAACATGTAAAACACACAAATGGAGTAAAAGAGACCAAATTAACGTAATTAAGGACCTAACAAATGTAAATAAGGGGGCTTAAATATGAATATTTAAGCATCTATCACACCCCCAAACTTATATATTGCTAATCCCTTAGCAATACTAAATTAAAAACTAAAACGAAAAATATAGATAAATTCATAGTGTCAATCAAAAGTCTAGATTTTACACAAAACTATGATGCGCATTCACGAGCAAGCTTAATAAGTGTAAACATATTTTTGCAATGAATAAGAGTTTTGAACGTAAATCATATTCATGAGGTAGTTTAAGACATCACAAGTTTGACTTTAGTGTGTGGTGACTAGCACACAAAAGATTGGGCTTCCAAGAAATTCAAACGTGTAGTGTTTAGATGACTCAAGATTCACCAAACTTCCTATTAGAGTCAACAAACATGGCATAGACTTTTATTTGCGAGATTTTTGCCACGTTAGTTCCCTTAAGCTTTCTTGCTGACTCGTGTAATGAGTGTTTAGCCAATGACTCCCAAACCAGATGGTTTTAGGGAATTAGGTGTAAAGACACCCCTAAGGACTTACTAGCTCGAGTCAACAAGGCTACGAAACTAACTGGTTTTAATGCTACTACTTAGAATTTTCCACCTTTTGACGTGACACTCAATGCTTACTGAGACAAGAGGGCCAGTTACTCGGTGAAAGATTCTTTTTAATGATCACTTAGAATTTTTCACCTTTTGACGTGACACTCAATGCTTACTGAGGCAAGAGGGACAGTTACTCGGCGGAAGATTTGTTTTTATTGATCATTAGGAGCATTTTTTTTTCTTTTGAGCACTAATTAATCTTTTTTATTTTTATATGCCAAAATGTCATTCTAATAGGTCATCTAGTTCACAGTCAAGCAAAAGAAACATACAAATCCAAATAACATGTCATACCCCACACGATCATGTGCTAATGTGCTCGTGATAGTTTAAGCTAAACTTGTGAATACTTAAATGCCTCAAGGGCAGTGATCTAGGTTCAAAACTTGATTATTGGCCTATATGTTCAAAGTGTTAAGCTCGCTGATGAAGTCGAATCATACAGTTTTGTTTTAGATCACAAAAAAAAGTTTATTGGACAGAATGAACATGCATTTATCTATGAAAATAACAACAAAACAAAAACAAAAATGTAGGACATAATGAGTGTGTGAATGTTTCCCCATACCCCCAAACTTAAAATGCACATTGTCCCCAATGTGTGAGTAGTATGGAAGGATCTGACCTGGGAGATGGAGAGCTATATGGCTGGCATGGCTTGTAGCACACCCCCAATCTTCAACTGAATGCACTGACACTGTCCTTGAAAAAGAAAGAAAAAAAATATAAAATGGAAAACAAGTAAGAAATAAGAATAGAAAAGTAAACTAGAAAATACTAAAAATAACATAAACTATAAAAAATGATATGCATTGGGGTGCCTCCCATGAGTGCTAAGTTTAACGTCTTCAGCCAGACGTGGTATCCTCTCACTGCTGATCATCAGGTGGTGCAGTCGAAGAGGTACCGGGTGTCGGAGGTAGGCAATCAAGAATGGCCTACAGCATAGCCTCCTGTCGTGCTAACCGTGCCTCCAAACTGTCCATGCACTGATGCACGAGTGTGGTAGCAGCAGAGACCTCATCTTGGAAGGAGGACAGCTCAGTTAGAAAGTGCTGGGACTCAGTGGGTCCCATGTTCGAATGGTCCTCTTCACGTACTAGGCTAATAACCGGGGTCTCAGTCTCCATGCGATCCTCCTCAACTCGCTCAGCTGCTGGAGCGGGTGCCGGGAGTCCTCATGGCATATGCGAGATGCTGTGTGTCCACTGAGCCTTCCCGAATAAGGGATACTCTCGCACTGGCTCGTCACTGTGGGTCCCCTTAATCCCTTTCTTCTTGAGGATGGAGGTGAGTAGGAACGGGAAAGGGAAGCCCCAAGCATTGGCCGTGGTGGTCTGACGGCCATGCACATGATCCCAAAACTTGTGTAACTGGCTCCAAATGACAGCCGGGATGGAGTACCAGTGGCTTCTATGGAAGGCATATATAGTCTGGAGAAACTAGTCTCGTCGTTGTGTCTTGTGCCCCAATGGACACACGTTACGCTGTAGGATCGTATCAACAAGCCATAGTTGGGGAGGCAACTTAGACCGACTGGCCACATTGTTTTGCCTGTCGGTATACTGGCCAGTGCACATGTCGGTGATGATCTCGGCCAGGGCAAAGGACTCCGGCTACTCCTCGAGATCAGTGTCCTTAGAAGAGGACTCATCGGTGCAATGAAGAGCAGCGGCGATATCGACAGTAGTCACCTCAATGGGCGTGCCCCGGACTGAAGAGGTGAGGACTCCCAATCTGCTGCAGTTGAAAGAGAGATGCTCATAAAACTAGACTACGAGCTGGGAGTAGGCAGTGGAACACACCGGCTTAAACATCCTCTTCAACCCTCGATGTCGGAATTCTTGGACGGCCCATTAAGTGGCGTCAATGTGCCAGAATACATCATCGATGGCGAATAAGGTCTCAAATAAAAGCTCGCACTGCTCGATACTGGGCCGAGATGACGAAGCATAGCTGCTGGATGCACCGGAGGTGGAAACTGATGGTCTTGACATGCTATGTTCTAGGTTATGCCTGATTTATGATCGATCTCAATGATGTGCGCTCGATCGCACACTGGACTATGCACTCGATCGTAGATACCGTGTGCTCGATCATACACGGTCAGGTTTTTCGTCGAACAACTTGTGTGCACCAAAAAGACAAGCTATGGTTTGCAGGTGTGGAACTTGTTCCTACCCCCCTACAAACGAACAATCACACAATCATACACAAAATAACATACATGTATAATGCATTGCACAGTTTCTATTATTAAAATTCATGTGTGTGTGTAGAGTACCTTGTGGATCAATGGGGATGAGAATGGAGTAAATGGTGGTTGACGGTGATGGAGGCAATGGGTGGTGACAGAGGATGGTGGAGATGGATGATACTGTGTGGTAATGGTGAGAGGGAGTGGTGCGAGCGAAAACGAGAGTATCTGAGGGCGAGTGCGCGAGCGCGAGCGATTAGTGATGAGGGAGTGAGTGAGTGTGAGGGCGAGTGTGAGGGAATTTTCAGACTTATAGCTAAACCACTGTCTGTCGCGAGTACGTTCGATCGCACTCGGAGTGCGCTCGATCACATCTGTGCACTCGAACACGTTTGAAGGACATGCTTGATCGCACACCTGCGCTCGATCGCACTGGGGGATGTGATCGATCACAAGCAGGGCACATAGGCACAAATAAAAACTTACCCTAGCTGAAAAAAAAATGATAAATTATTGAAACAATATAACCTTACCATTTGTTAGTGGCCTCAGTACCACTAACCTTACCAGAGGTGCTTGAGCTGTATAAGTAATTAAATTTGCACTTGCTCAAGCACTCTCGTGTCACCATGCTAGTTGTTTGGAGGGGGGCACTTAGAACCCACATAAGGTGGTTCAAGTGCTTTTGATGGTTGCTTTATCTCCCATCTTGACGCCTGGTCAATAAAATAAGGAAAAATAGTATGAATAAGTGCAGAAGGTTCAATTTGAAGAGCACACTTACTTGAAGGTTTTTTTGTGTCCTTGAAAAGATGCACATCTTTAATCACATTGTCCTCCTCCGACCTATTTTCCGCTCTTGTGTCCTCATGGTTGGGGATAGTCTTCAAATGTAGTGGTGCGATGGACCTGAGAAGCTTTCTCAACAACACTTTGCATTAAATTCATATTAGAATATTCATTATCTTTATTGGTTGATTGTAATGTATTAAATATTTGAAATTCTATCTCCTCATCATTTACCCTCATTGTGACAATGCCCCATTTTATACTAATATTAGTGTCAGCAGTTATCATAAAGGGGCGTCCTAGGATGATGGGGAGAGGCAATGGCAAAGTACACTCTTCCATATCTAATACTATAAAATCAGCAGGTATAATGAATTTTTCTACTCTTACCAACACGTCCTCAAGGATACCTCTTGGTCTTTTGATGCTTCTATCGGCCAATTGTAAAGTGACGGAGGTTGGTTGAAGCTCCCCCAAACCTAGTGTCTCGTATACACTGTATGGCAGCAAGTTGACACTTGCTCTGAGATCCAATAGTGCATGTTCGAATAGTTGGTCACCTAGCCTGCAAGGAATAGTAAAACTACCCGGATTTTTTAGTTTAGGTGGTAATTTTCTTAAAAGTACAGCACTTACCTCTTCGGTTAAGGCTACCATCTCATGCTCCTGGAACTTCCTTTTGTTAGTGCAATAATCTTTTAAAAACTTAGCATATGTAGGAATTTGTTTAATAGCATCTAACAAAGGAATATTAATTTCTACTTTCCGCATGGTTTCAAAAATATCAATTAGTTTATTGACTTTCTTCTGTTTTACTAACCTTTGCGGTAAGGGTGGAGCATTCACCTTTTCCGTCTCACTTACCCTTGATGTTGTTGGTGTCTCTTTGGACGGTGCTGTAAGCTTATCAGACCCTATCACCTTGCCACTTCTCAGGGTTGTCACAACGTTTAATTGTTGATGCCCCCCAGGGTTAGGTAGTGTTTGAGCTGGGAGCTCTCCATGCTTTCTGTCACTGAGCTCCTTAGCTAGTTGTCCCATTTGTACCTCTAGTCTTCGAATTGCTTGCGCATGTGCCGCATTAGTTTGTTTTTGCTGAGTCATGAACTGTTCTTGTGACGTCACCAGTTATCTTACTAGACTTTCGAGGTCGTTCTTCTTTGGCTCGAGAATAGCATGAGCAGTGGGCTCGGGGTTTCATTGTTGTCCTTGATTGTTCTGGTTGTTGCTCCACGAGAAATTTGGGTGGTTTCGCCATCCAAGGTTGTACATGTTAGCATATGGGTTGTTCTTCGGTGGATAGTTATTTGGTCCCACGTAATTTGCTTGTTCTGTATCTACAGGTGAATACAAAGGACAAGTATCAGAATTATGGTCATACTGGGAACATATTGCGCATACCTGGCGTGGGGTGGATGGTAGGCTGGATGAGGCATTTTGAGTAGTCATGGCTTTTACAATCATATCTAGTTTCATCTCAATTGCTGCCATTTGAGGGGAAGATCCTCCATTTATATTTACCTCATACATACCTTTACCCTTGGTCACATGTCTACCTCAAGAGGAGAATTGTTGGGTGTGCTCGCTGAGGGTTTCGAAGAGCTTCATTGCTTCTTCACTGCTTTTCTCCATCAGGACTCCTCCACAACCTGAATCAACAATACATTTGTTAGTATCATTTAAACCTTCATAAAAGGCTTGTACCAGTTCATCTTGAGGCAGGTTATGGTGTGGGCATTTGAGTAGCAAGTCGTTGAAGTGTCCCCATACTTCGAAGAAGAGGTCCCCATCCTTTTGTTGGAAGGACTGGATCTCCTTCCTCATTTGTCTCATCTTTTGGGCTGGGAAGAACTTCTTCAGGAACTTGCTTGCCAACTCCTCCCAAGTGTGGATGGAAACTGCAAGCAAAGAATTATACCAAAGTTTAGCATTATCTTTCAAGGTAAAAGGGAACAGAATTAACCTTATTCCTTCTTGGTCTAGTCCTTGTATATGCTGGAACTTGCAAAGATCAAAAAATTCTCGGAGGTGCAAGTGTGGATCTTCGTTAGGAGTGCCTCTAAAATGAGTCAAAGCATTCAAGATTTGCGGAGATATGTTATAATTTCCCGTCGCCTCAGGTTGATATGCAATGCATGATGGTTGATCAATGTTCCGAGGGATGAAGGAGTGCTTCATCAGTACTCGTGCAGGCGGTTGCTGGTTCTCGAGCTACTCCGCCATTTGTGTTTCGTTCTCGACGTCTTCTTCGTTCTCTTCGAAGTTGTTCCTTATCTTTTGTCGGATAGTCCACTCAAGCTCGGGATCAAGGGGAAAGAATGTTAGATGTCGGGATTGCAGTCCGTGCATAAATCAGAAGAAACAGCTTCAGTGCAGCAGTTCAACTCTGCTGCTCGGATACTTTCTGCCCTAAATGCGCTCGATTGCACAGGAGGTTGCGATCAATCACAAGTACCACAAAAAGTGTGAGTTAGGGTTTGATGTGCCTGAAACAGAAAACAATTTAATTAAGTTTGATGAAAAATAAAGATAGTAAACAATACTAGCGTAATAATAATGAAAGTAATTCTAAAAAGAACTTTAGCGCAATCCCCGGCAACGACGCCAAAAACTTGTTGAGCATTTATATACCTAAATAAATAAGCAGATAATCGCACTAGTTAAACTTGCAAGTGCACAAAGTCATCAGTGTAGTCTAGTGTGCAAAAGCAAGGTCATCTCCACAGGGATTGGTAAAGTTGCTTTTAGAATCAGTTTCTCTAAAGTAAAAAGAGATAAATAACTATTGGAAGGTGATTTGATAATAATAACGACATAGGGCTTTGATATCCACCACTAGTCATACTTTCCCAATATGTATAAGGTATCAATGCACTAGCCTTATTATGTATACCTACTGGTTGCCAACCTAAGGGCATGGTATCTACTCCTTAAGCTATTGATTTCCCTAAGCAACGAGTTAGGCATGGTATCTACTCTAACTCTTTTCTTCCTTAAGGGATTCAGCAGGGTATCTGCTTGAGTTGTTCCCTAAGAAAACATAAGTACTATGGAAATCGACAACCACATGAGACCTAGGGCATGGTATCTACTCCAGGTTTCCCATGTTGATTAACCCGAGTATCCGGATAAGATATCCCTTGTTACTAATGTTAGACTCAGGACTCGGTCATCCAAATTGATCTAACTAACCAATCCATACCACATGCATACATTGGTCATACACATACATATGAGGAATTTAAATAAGCACAAGCATTAATCAAGTTAAGCAACATAACAAAGGCTATTGGCAAAGATTTTATCAATGAATATAAATATGGGAATGCATAACTAGGGCTCCAATCGAGCCCTATAAGAATGTTAGTTACACATACTATCTGAAGTAAACATTATAAATAAACTAAATATTAAAGGAGAAGAATAAACCCGAGAGAAGAGGCGTCAATTCTCTCCCAAGCTCTCAACTCCAAGTGAAAGAAAAGAGAAATGTGTTTTCTATCTGAGGTGTCTTATGTGCGTGAGTTACAAGTATATTTATAGGTCTTTGAGAAGTCCTAAGAGACCCATGAGTTCCTAAACCTTCCTAAAACGAAAATACTCTTATTTCCAAAATAGGGTTATGCAGTTTACTGTTCACGCCCGTACATGTGCGTTCGATCGTATATGTCTTGCGCTCGATCGCAGTTTGCGCTCGATCCTTCATGTGTGCGCACGATCGCAATGTGCGCTCGATCGCATTGCATGGCGCGATCGATCGCAATTTGTCCAGAGAATGCTCCAGGGATTCCAGATTTCTTCCTTTAATTGCCAAAACTGCTTCTTTTTCTCTAAAACCCTATAAAAACATGTAAAACACACAAATGGAGTAAAAAAAGACCAAATTAACGTAATTAAGGACCTAACAAATGTAAATAATGGGGTTTAAATATAAATATTTAAGCATCTATTAGTAGGTCATGAGTGAATCGACCAGATCTTCTAAGGTCATTGAGGTGATCTTATCAGATTTTTCAATAGCTGACACTTTGGGTAGCCATTTCCTTGGTAAGGATCTGATCATCTTGATCACCAAGTTGGTTTGAGTGACATCTTTTCTAAGTGACTTTAGCTCGTTCACTATTTCAATGAATCAGGTAGTCATCTCCAAAATGCTCTCACCCGCACCCATCTTGAAAGATTTAAACGAAGATATTAGTGTATTTATTATGGCCAATTTAACTTCACTGGTACCTTCAAAAGTAACCTCTAGTTTGTTCTAGATTTCTTTGACATTTCACAGGACTGGATTTGGTTGAACTGATTCTTGTCAATTCCAAAGTAGAGTAGGTGCATGGTATAATTTGGCCTTCAGTGTTCTGTTTTGAGAAATAATCCTTTTGGGTTTGATGTAACTTTTTGAATATAAGTTTTTAGAAAATTTTCAAAGAAAATTACCATCATAACTATTTTAATAAAAATACACAAAAAACTTGAGCTAACCTTCGAAAATGGCCAGTTTCTTCCAAATTTTGATTTTCTTGACCATCCCATTTTTCACTTAGACCAAAGCATATTCCACTTAGCTCATCCTAAATTCCAATTTCTAGGTTATCAACTTTCAAAAACTAGGATTAAAGTGCATTACAAATTGTAGGAAAGAATGAGAGAATTCGATTAACACGAGCAAATCTTCTGAACGGTATAATTTTGCTTTCGAGGATCCGTTTTGGGAAATTATCCATTTGGCTTTGATGTAAATTTTTTAGGTATATTTCACGGTAGATTTTCAAAAGAAATTACCAGCATAACTATTTTAGGGAAAATGTACAAAAATAAGTGAGCTACAACCTTAAAAAATGGTTAGTTTCTTCCAAAACTTGATTTTTCATGACGATCCCATTTTTCACTTGGTCTAAAGCGTATATCACTTTGATCTTGTTAAAATCCACTTTTAAGGTCACCAACCTTCAAAAACTAGGATAATGGTGCATTATAAATTGTAGGAAAGAGGAAGAGAATTCGATTAACATGAGCAAAACTTTTGGAGGGTGAAATTTGGCTTTCTGAGCTCCATTTTGGAAAATGATCCTTTCGACTTTGATATAAATTTTTAAAATTTAGTTCACGGAAAAGTTTTCAAAAGAAATGACAATCATAACTATATTAATGAAAATACACAAAAAAACATGAGCTATAACCTTTGAAAGTGGCCAAGTGGAGCACTTCAAAGAAGGTGAAGGAAAGATCAAGATCCATGTCTCTAGATTTTTCAAATAATGAGTGTATCTACAATGAGAAAGAGGAAAACACACAATTGCAAAGTAAGGCCACGATGGAAGACTTAGAGAAGTTGAGTAGAATGAAGGATAGTGATAATGGAAAGCTAATGAGGGTAATGATATGCAAGTTCTTGATGGTTTAAAGGTAGTGACAATGAATACCATGAGCAAAGAGAGCTTGTACGTGTTGAATGAGATGATGATCGCTTCGAAGAGTAAGTGAATGAAATGAGAAGACCAAAAAGAAGGATCACACCAACCAAAGAAGAAACTCAAATTTGATGATGAGGTGGGGAATTTAAGCCAAGATGGAGATTTGTTATAATTTTGGCTCAAATCTTCACAAGTTTAGACTTCTAATTGGTTCGGGAAAAAAATAGTTTCCTATTTTATAGTTTTTGTTTTAATAGGAGTGGTATTAGTTTCCTTTTGGATATTGCTTGTTCTAGTAGTAGTAGAAGTTGTTTTCTTTATTGTTGTTCTTTTCCTATTAGTATTAGGAAAAACTTCTCTATATAAAGAGGGTCTTAGAGAATGTTTGAGACACACCCATAATTCCAATATACATTGTAAATCTGAGAGGGTTTACGACTAGAGCTAGAATGAGAACTTTGGGTTGATTGGGGTTTTGAGTTGTCAAGTAAAGAGAGCACATACAACTAGAGCTAAGTTGAGAGTTTTGGTTGTATTGGAACTTTTGAGTTATGAGGTTATTAGAGTTTAACAACTTTGTTCTTCTTAAAGTTGTAATTGAAGATTAATAAAGTAGCGAGTTTATTGGTGGACATAGACAAATAGGTTGCAAAACCATATAAATTGTTATATTATTGATACTTGCTTGTTTTTCATATTTAATTGTTGTGGTTGTGTTTTTTGCCTAAAATTTGAGTAGGCGAATTAGAGGTAAAATCCCAACAGTAACAAAGCTTGCCATTGTGCTTTTACTATTTGTCGAAAAAATTATATAATTGGTGATACAAAATTAGAAGACAATTTTCATAATTGAGAATTGAGGACATCTTTCTCCCAATTTTAAAATCTCAAAAAGAACAAAAAAAGGGTTCTACTCATACAAGAACTGTATATAAAAGTACATTTCTTTGTTTTTAACCTCCATAACAATTCTCTTTGATTTCAATCTGCTTACTTTCCTCAACAATGTCTTCACCTAATATCACACATCAACATCAAAATTATACAAAAACTTTAACCATCCAGAAAACCATTAAAACCATATCCAATTTGCATAAATATCTCTAAGAAGCAAAATCTCAAATTTTCGATCAATCACTTGACAAAAATGATAATGGCAATGCCAACAAGGAGAAAGATAAAATTTTATTGTGATATGAAGAACAATGCAAAATTTATTAGTCTCCTCAATTTTTGATTTGAAGCTAAGGAGATTACTCATATTAATAAAATGTTGAACCATGCACATCAACACATGTAAATCAATAATTAATTAATTACGATATAATTTATTTAATTTGACAACTACTCAATTAATTATTACCCCAATTTTAAAAAGCAAATTATTTTTTTATAAAAAAATTATATTTTCAAATAGTTTCAAGTCGGGTTGTTTCATGTTCGGGTCTTTTCGGGTTTCGATTTGGGTTAGGTTCAAGTCATTTTGAATCTAGGTAATTTCGAGCTTTCTCGGGTTAGAGTCGGGTTGGGTTCAAATCATATTATTTTGATGCATTTTTGGGTCAGATCGAGTTTGGTCTGAGTCGAGTCAGGTTTTCGGATCGGGTCAGATTTTGCCACCTCTAGTTAACATACATACATCTTTGCTTTAATATATTTTCCCTCCTTTTGTTCTCTTAAGCATAAGAGTATTTATTATTATTATTGGCTTGCCTTTTAAGTGCTTTTTTTACTTATGCCTTATGACTCGATCAATGTAATGCCAAGCATTTGGGCGGATGATTAAATTTGTCTGTGAAAAGATATTGACATCCATAGTTTTGTGAGCTTAGTAATCTTCAATGTATAATCCATTCATTTGTAATGATTTACTTAAATGCCCTTACTTGAACAAATTAGTTTACAAAAAAAATGCTACTGTGTATTAGAATTAAATTCTAGTTAATCTATAAATAGATTTTCAAGTACACAAAAGGGTTAGGTTTTTACCTAGGCATAGAGGTTGGGTGTAATGATTTGTTCCCCTTTGTATCTCAATCTCGCGAACTTAAGGAATATGTACTGTAAATCAATGACAGGGGATTTAGCTCCTTTAAAGATCAAATGACAACACCATATTACTTGTCATTAGTTTTGTGCTAATGATACCTTGTTATCAAATTGGAAAGCGAAATTACTACTAAACGAGCTCTCCCAATGGCAAGCCTTTAATTGACCCGAAAACAATAACTCCACAACTGTCGACTGCATTGGAGAGATTGAACTTTTTAGTGTTAACTTATAATTTATTACACAATCACATCATATTAGTATTGTCCCTTGCTCACAACGAAGTATTGTAGGATCCCGAATCCATCTGGTACTTTGATGTGACCTTAATATGCTTTCGTTAGCCCTTGGTGTGTGACATGATCCATCTTGTTAATGCCAAGGTAACAAAGCTTGTTGTTGCGTTTTTATTATTTGTTGAAAAAATTATATAATTGATGATACAAAATTAGAAGACAATTTTGGAATATGTTTGTGGAATTCAAAACGATTTTAACACAACATGCATAATAAGGTATAAAATAAAATAATATAATTAAATAAAAACTAAGTGATAGAAATAGAAAATAGAAGAAGCTGGCATGTAACTCGTGGAAAACTACTGTCCTAAAGTCGTTATAGCCTCTTTACGTTCGGGTACAAATGGTTATGATCGACTCCACGATAAAATCCAAATGCTGGTAGCTTTGCCTCTTATAATATACACATTTATTAGGAAACAAGGTTGAATCGATCCAATCAAGGTTGTCCAAAAAGTAAATACGCAGGAAAATAATAGTATATAAAAGTAAGAAGAAGAATTTGATAGTTGTTTTTGATATACCTTAATCTCTTGAAAAACTTGATATTTATAGCTACAAATAAGTTTGAGACTTTAATTCAGAATTAAAATAATCACAAAATTTGTAACTTTCAATTTATTGATTATATTATAATAATAAAATAATTATTATTAAAATAACTAAATAATTACTATTGAAAAATCAATATAATCCCAAGTGAGAAATTTAAAACTTTCTAACACTATTGATGCTTCAGTTAAATTGAGGAGCATAAAGGCAATTTTCTAATCATGGGGTATTTGAGCTCACCGAACTTATAAGCAGAGCTGACCACTTAAAAACACTAAAGTCATCCTTCTATGTGGATCTAACCTTACATGTGAATTGCGCGTTGTTGATTTATTTTTATATTTTGAAAACGTGATGCTATATTAATTGATAAGATGATATGTTTGCATAAAATCTGATCAGTGAGACTTTATTTAGTTAAACCAAAAGCTAAGAGTCTAAATTTCTTAGTAGGTCTCAAAATTAGTCAAAAAAGCTGCAGTAGGTTGGCATCAAAGTCGTGGTCTTCTTTTTTAATAATAAAAACATTGACTGATTAATTTAATATTTTTGTGATGGAATCTTTCTATTCTTTTTTTGGAAGCTATCATTGAAAGTATTATCATTTTGTTCAAAGAACAGAGAGAAAAAAGTTGATAAAGATCCAAAAATAGTACAGTATCCAAGGTTCGCGGTAAAAATCCCAGTACTAGTGAGCCATATCTTTGAAATCATGCCAGTCCACTAAATAGGGGTACCATCAAGAACAGAAATGAGTTGAATGACGTGCAACATCCTAGATCTCACATTTCGGGGAAGTTGTTTGGATGCTTCGCTCACTTAAGAACTGGCTATATACATTTCTTTAGCTCTTAACCTCCGTAACAATCCTCTTTGATTTCCATCTGCTTGCTTCATCAACAATGTCTTCACCTAATACCACGCATCATCATCATCATCATCATCATCAAAATCATGCTAAAACTTTAACCATCCAGGAAACCATTAAAACCATATCCGATTTGCATACTTATCTCGACGAAGCAAAATCTGAAATTTTCGATCAATCACTTGTCAAGAGTGCTGCCAGCAGCAGCATTGCCCAGTCTGCCAACAAGAGTCGTCTCCATCTTCATCATATCGATAGTCAAACATTCGAAAAGTTATGCAATGATCTTACTTATATGAAAGATGAAATCACCAAATTACGGAACTACGGAGAAGATCTCGGGAAATCAGTACAAACTCTTGAAAGCAACCTCAAAGATATGGTCGAAAATGTGAAACAGTCCTCCGATAAATCCATGCCATCCATACAAATTCAAACAAAGCTTTTCGACAAAATCAGCAAAGATATCTTGAATTTGAAGTACAAGATTTTGATACCTCATAAACACTCTCCGACAACCTATGATGCTGCTCGAAATCCTCAGGACGGCAACGGAATCAACGACGACCATAAATTTCCAAGCCTGCACATGAGAGCAGAGTTGTGTAATAGCCCGGTTTTCAAGGAAATTGAGGAGATATTTCGAAACCTTGAAATCAATCGGCGGCTATGCCTGCTGTGTTTCGCCGTGTTCCCAGAGAATGCGGTAGTTAAGAGAAGGCTTTTGATGCATTGGTGGATTGGAGAACGTTTAGTTGGCCATCCTGTCCCTGGAGAAAATGTGGAGGCGACTGTAGACGAAATTCTCGAGCAATTCAGATTGAATGGATTTATCGAGCCAGTTAACAAGAAGAAAGCACCAAGGGCAAATAGTTTTAAGATGCCTCCTCTAGTACGTTCGGCGGTAATCACGCTCGCCAAGGATGCTGGGTTCTTTGGTTTTGACACAAAAGGGAACCCGACCATGGAAACACAGTATGAGAGGGCATGCTTAGGGAAGGTACCAGCAAATGGTTCTATTTCGAATCTGGAAAAGCTGCAGACATTGTTTAATGTCAGCGAGCGATTTCCTGATTTCACTTTCAAGTGGTTTTCCAAGACGAAAGAGCTCAAAGTTCTTTATCTGGGAAGGTGGGAGAGCACAGCTGAACGCCACATTGAAGTGGAAAACACTCAATTCTTCAACAATTTGAAGAATTTGAAACAATTAAGGCTTCTTAGCTTTCAGGGAATCTCTAGAATCGAAGCTCTCCCAAGTTCAATTTGCAAGCTATCCAATTTGGTGATCTTGGATCTTAGGGCCTGTTACAATCTGGAGAAGCTTCCAGACAAGATAGACTCTCTCAAGAATCTCACCCACTTGGATATATCCGAGTGCTACCTGCTAGATCGCATGCCCAAGAAGCTGTCCTCACTGTCAAAACTCCAAGTTCTTAAGGGGTTTGTGATTAGTAATGCCGAAAAAGGAAGCACGTGCACGCTAGAGGACTTATCAAAATTAAAAGATATGCGAAAACTGAGCATCAACATAAACAGAGAGGCTTTCAAATTAGAGGAATTGATAAGCGCTCTCCAAAATTTTAAAGAGCTTCAGATTTTGAAAGTAGCATGGGGAGGAGGGTTCTTACCAGCCAAACCAGACAACATTGAGCAGAAGATCAGTGACGAAAAATCGAAGATCACAAAGCCAGACAGGAAAGGAGAAAACAAAAAGGCCGAAGACGATGCAGCGAAATCAAATACCACAAACAAGGAGACGGTTGCAGATAAACAAAAGGAGGAACACAATGCAGCAGAATCAGCGGCGAGAAACCAGGACAAGAGTACTGCAGAGAACAAGAACCAGGAAGGTAGTGCAGTGAAATCAATGCCTGTAAACCAAGAGAAGAGAGGGGATAACAAAACAGAGAAAGGAAATACAGTGGATTCAACAGAAACCAGCATGGGAGAAGAGATAACTAAAAGCAGAGAAGTGGAACAGAAATCAAAGCAGGACAAGAGAAGGGATAATGAAATTGAAGAAATCAGTGAAGCAAAGCCAATGGAGGAGATTACTGTAGCCAAATCAGTGGCCACAAACCAGGATAAGGAAAAAGAAAAGAAAAAGGTGAGCTTTCCTACAGAAGCACTGAAGTCGACAAACCTGGAGAAGGGAGGAGATAATAAGAACCTGGAAAGCAATAGAGCAAAATCAATATCTCCAAATCTAGACAATAGAGGAGATACCAGAAAGGTGGAAGGTAATTCACCTTCACTAGCAAGAAGACTGTCCAAGTTAAAGAGTCACATAAAATCAACTTCCTTTAAGCAGCCGAAAGTTCTGATACTTCCTTTCAATTTAAAGAAACTGGAACTCCAGTGTTTTCCAGAGACAAAAGCTCCAAGTTGGTTGATGCCCGAGAATCTGAGTGACCTACAGAAACTCTACATCAGTGGAGGAAGACTCAGTAGCTTGGGTGAAATTCCTGAGGGGGTAAACAAGTGTAATGTTGAGATTTTACGTTTGAAGTACTTGAAAGAGTTAAGGATGAATTGGAGACAGTTGCAAACACTATTTCCAAAGGTGATTTACTTGGAGAAAAAGAGATGCCCAAAGATCACTTTCTGCCCCTGCGATGGGATTGGAGTATGGATCAAGAATCCAACAAAGGAATCGAAGCAATCACAAGAAACAATCTAGTGGTTATCTCTGAGTCATCTATTTAAGAGACCCGAGTTCCCCTCCCATCCCATCAATGTACCCTCATAAAAGGCCTAAACGAGCACTTGGTTGCTTCTTGTTTTCAGCATCTCTTTAGTAAGCTTTTTGTAACTATTTTTATTTCTTGTTAATATTCTTAATTTTAGTGTTGTAATTTTTTAAACTTCAATAGTACTCCATCATTTACATGTTTATGTAAAACCTCATTTCCCAACCCTTTATTTCCAGTTTTGGACTTTCTGCGACCTTTTCCTCAGAGATCAGATTATTTTTAGGAGAAATGGTCAGAAATTAGCTTGGTAGAGAATTACTTGAAATGCAACTATTTTACTGTTGTCAAGCACTGGACCTTTCCCCCCTCTTTTACTGGGTATTACTTCTGGACAAGATAAAACCGGCAAACATCACCAAATGTGTTTCATGGAACAAAGTTCGCCAACAAAAAGTATAAATATCACAACTGTAAACAAAAATATATTTGTATATATGTAAAACCAATCAAGGTCTGTACAAAAAATCAGAAAAAGCCATACCTCTTCTTTTTTTTTGTTATTAAAAAAGGTTTTAATGGATATTTGCATGGTATCCTTCTCCAGAAAGCATGTCCTACTGACCTGAAAGCTTCATGCTTTTGCATTATACAGAGGCTCACAATTAAAATTTGTGTGTTCCAAAATCGGACCAAGCCTTACAAGCTTAGGTAAGATAATCTGGTTTCGAACAGAACACACAACAGGATTCTCCCACTGCAGAAGTGATCCCACAAGATTTGCACGAGTGGTTAACGGGAAACATGTGGCCATCTTTCACTTTCATATGATCTTAAAGCACCTTCAACAGATGCAGGTCCAGCGTTGATGGCACTTGCGAGCTTTCTTGCCAAAACTACTGAATCCTCCAATGCAAAACAAGCACCTTGACCAAGATTGGGAGTCATCGGATTCCAGGCGTCTCCAACCTGCACGACTCTGCCTGTTGAAGCAGGAGGACTTATGGCTGGCCAAAGCCAACGGTCTACCATGGGAGTTCTGATGATTGTGTCATCTGGTGTAAGATCTATAATGTTCAATAGCTCTTCAGGCCAGTTGCTTACTAGTTCTTTAGCTTGTTTTTTCAATACAACTGGATCCATAATTTTTGGACCTGAAATAATTGAGACATGTTCAAAATTGTTATCATCATTACCAACAATTAATCTAACTTTTAAGTTGAGAAAATAGAGATGGAATTGGGGAGGCTTTTAATGGGGTAGCAACCCTGCTTAAAGCAGAACAAGAGCATTGAATTCAAGGCAGAAAAGTTTCTCTGGCTACAAAGCATTCCTGCATAGCATCCATGGACTATTTTTCCACATGAAAGAAGCCTAACGCTAAGGTTGTGATTGGTAGGAGAGAAAAGAAACGAAAGTGGAACAAAATCTTTCGTTTGGTAGAATAGAAAAGTAAGAGGAAAGAAAATTACGAAGACTGAAGTTTTCTTCCCTCTTGTACAAATCACAATCCTCCCCGCTACTATCTTTTTCTTCTTCTCTTGCAATTTTTTATCCTCTCTATCAAACACATGATAGGAAGAAAATCATTTTCTTTTCTTCTCATTTTTCTTTCCTCTTTACATTTTTCTTCTGCCAATCATAGCCTACTTGAACCTCTTATAAAGACACAAGCAAAACATGATAGTTCTTTTTGTAAAATGCTGTAGTTGGTATTTTCAACAATCTAGTTATGCAATTTTCAAGATTTAAAATAAAATAACAATCCATCTGAGAAATGGGTCATCCATGATAAGAGCTAAATGAATTCAGAACTTTTTTTTTTCAATTTTTGAATGTAAAAATGAATCCAAAATGATGTTGTGCCTAATAATAGACCTGGAGATGGGCTGTTGAAGCAGATAAACCAGTAAACTCTTGTTTGAGAAACAGGAACATATCCAGCACGCAATCCCCTACCATAGATATAATTTAATTTTGGCTCAAATGGCCGCCTATTGGGATAAAATCCTAGTCCGCGGAAAGCACAATGCCCTACATATTTAGGCTCAGAGAAACCCATCCACTTTGCTACTGGAGACCTGATCCCATCACAGCCGATAACAATCTGTTGAAAGATATAAAATTGGGAAAACAAAGCTCAGAATTATACTACCATGAAACACAAGGATTCTGTCTGATAAATGAAGACAAGAAAAACACATTAACTACAATTAACAGAAAAAGACTGAATTTAAAAATTAAAGAAAACTGTTAAAGAAATAATTGGGTGATAAACCATCTCAAAAGCTTAAGCTGATAGAAAAAGGCCCAATTATTCTTTTATACTCTAGCGAAAACTATATGTTTTTAATGACTATGTTTTGGTCATCTAGATATTTGATGTTCAAGTGAAGATTCAAAATAGCTAAAATAGTCAAACTGTTAGAATATATAAAATGTTCTAATATTAGTGATGGACGTCCATTACTTTGCAAGGCTTTTTATTTATAGAACGGACCGGATTGGATTATTGAGGTGGATTTTGTGGGCTTGACATCCACTTGATCTCGTGGGTGGACCAGATACACCTAATGGATTTAGATGTGGTTGGGTAGTGGTGTGGGCTTAACAAACCTAATGGGTTATGATGGGAAGCCCATTGAGTTTATTATAAATATGAGCTACCCTCTCTTCTTTTAACCTAAGTAAGTTTTCCTCATTATAAAGTTGTCGTATTAAACAGAGAGTAAGGAGAGGAAGAACCGTAGTTAGACGGTCTTATACGTATTGGTGTGTTAAGATCCCTGAGATGTTATCGAAATAACAATATGTTGCAAACATTAAGTATGTACTATTAAATAGAAATTAGCAATGCATGGAATAGATCCTTAGAATTATTAACATAGTGGTATCAGAGCTAGTTTTTACATGTGTTTAAATCTATTGTTCACATAATGTTTGTTGAAATCTATTGTTCACATAACGTTTGCTTATATATAAACCACTGTTGAGTAATATTTGATTGTTTAAATATAAGTGGTTTATCTATCATATTTACTCAATTGGTGCACTTATCAATTTGATATTTGAGGGATTGAATCATGCACTACTCAATCAATTTGAAATATTAGTACTCATGGTGTCTATGTCATCAACCGATTTCTCGTTGTCGTTGGAGGAAAGAATAGAAAAGCAATCATGAGTGACGGATTCGCATCAGTGAGTGAAATAGTCACCATGTTTGTGACGTAGTGCTAGGTGCTTAGTTGCCACACATACAGGTTAGGTAAAAGAATTCTTCATCCAAATTTGACATAGAAAACAAGCTAAATAGTGAAGAAAAAAATAGATGCAAAAAAGAAACAAAAGGATACATATCACAAGATAAATCTGTCAGTGCAACTTATCTAGTCCACCCACTGAAAATCACCCATCTGATACTATATCTAGAAAGCATAGTAAGCAAATTTCTTTTGTAATTTTATACAATCTGGACTAATCTGTCTTGTCCAACGAAAAGACTTCCTAGAGGCTTATACGGCTACAAATATCAACCACAGTTTTTGTGTTAAAGTTTTTCATTAATTGAGGTTTGTGGTATATATATATATATATGGGAAAATAAAATCATTTCAACTCCAAAAGAAATTTCTAGGGGTCTTCTGCAGCTGTAGATACCTGTAAAAATTGCTGGAAGCTTACACTTTATTAAGTATTATTAACTTTTACTTAACCCTTATGCACATATATTCAGAGATAAAACATAAATCACTAACTTTTACCCAATCTAATTGTTAAAAATCATTGGTGTCAAGTATTTAATCAATGCTCTTGGTTTTTGCTTCTTGGCTTCTAGTCTCATACCAAATCTGTTCCACCGTTGGCAAGTATTTTTATGGTATTGATAGTCCAAATAAAACTAAATAAAATAACAGAGAGATAATTTTCTAGAGGTGCGTCTGGTACCCTTTCGGTCACAAGCTCGTAGTGTTTGTTCGTTGGCTGCTCGTGGATACACCATTGAGTGGCGCACCTTAATATTTACGGGCCCAAGTGAAAGTTGTTTGAACAACTTTTATTTATTTATTTATGTTTTGAATGGTAACTCCAGCGTGTGTTCTTTGGATCACAATCTAATTCCTTTCTCTGTATCACTACCTTTACTAATTTGATTCATTTATTTGTTTATAATAAATAACTGAGGTTCAAATCCATTTCTACTTCCTTAAAATTATGAAATAAAGTTTCCTGTATTGTTTTAAAAGTTACTCCCTTAACTACTGTTTTAAAAGTCTAACAGTAATGAACTTATGTTGTTTGTTGGTTAAACATCAAAAAAAAAAAAAATTTGACTACTGAACCAATTAAAGAAAAAAGAAGGGTGTACTAAACCAATACAAACTTTCTACTGGGCCCAACATCTTTGGCAAGCTTTAACAAATCAAAATTTAGTCAAACACCACTATCATGGCAGTAGCACATGGTCAATACACTTCATTCTTTTAATTTCTTATTTCTCTGTCACGGACTTCCTACTGAAGATTTTGTTTACATCAAGCATGTGGTAATGATCATTGGTCTAAACACATGGGGTCTTGTATTGTACATCAATTGTTCTTATTCTTAACAACCAATAATTGATCAAAAGATTGCATTCAATTAGTTCTCAGATGGCATAAAAGGTCATTGTCGAATTATTGTGTAATTTGTAATTTGTTAATTGATAGGAAACTGAAATAAATATAAGATCTGATTGTTGGGTTGATCAAGAATATGGGTATTGAGAATTTTATAAGTGATCGACTTGATATGTGAATACGTTCTTGAGTTGAAGTAGAAATTCTTCTTGAACATGATTGTTGGTGACTAAACCCATTTTGTATATGGTTGTTGAGGTCATTTTGTATATGGTTGTTCAAACATGTTCATAAATTTGAGTCATTGTCAAAATGCTTGAATCTAAAAATTTGATGAAATGAATTTAAATGAATTCATAAAGAATTTATATGACCTGAGACTTGGATTTGTTGGAATTTTTCTATTCTTTGCAACGTGGTTGTTGAACAAAACAAGAAGACACAACCACATGGTAAGGGTGAAGTTATTGTACCCATAATAAGGATGATTATTGTTTCTCTCAATTTTGAGAAATTTCATGGGTTGATGTGGGTGTTAGCGGCCAAAGTGATACACTCATTGATATTTGTGGAATTTCACTCAAACATGTTGCAGGATGATTATTGTTTCTCCCGGTTTTGAGAAATTTCTTGGGTTGATGTGGGTGTTAGCTACCAAAGTGACACTCATTGATACTTGTGGGATTTCACTAAAACATGTTGCGGGATGATTTCAATTGCATCATGTAGTTACCTGCCCAAAGGAGTAGTTGTGTGCTGTAATTTGTGGAAATACATGGAATATTGTGGGAAGATAATGGGTTAGTTTAGAAGGTTTCTCTGCCCAAAGGGGACAATTCTTTCAAAAACTGATACACTGTCTTCATATGTTTCATGTGTAAAGTTTTTAAGTGGATGTTATATTCTCTGCCCACGATGGGAGTTTATAATTATACTCTTATATTCTCTGTTTTGGAATATGTTGGTTGTTGCCCTTATACTGATGTTTTGCATTCTTGTCTTGAATCAGTCTTCTTTTTTGTAAACAATAACTAAGCAACCATTGAGATCCTGACTGGTTCGAATTATAAGAGTTGAAATGCAGCTTGTGTTTGATTTCAAATAATGAATATATTTATTTTGGTGTTGAAACAGTTGTCTTCAAAAGATCTCTTACTAAAGAAAAATCTTCTGCTTTATGGCATAGCACCTAGGTTACATTTCTAGATAGAGAATTGAAAGTCTTGTTAGGAATGATATTTTGCCCACGCTTGATTTTGGAGATGTGGAGGACCTGTGTTGATTATATTAGGGGAAAATTAACCAAAACAAAAAAAATGGCTTAATTTGTAGTTCTGATCTTCTAGAATAATGCATACTGATATTTAGTACTTAAAATTTGATGAGGTAGTGAATTCTATTGGTTTTGAGGAGAATAAGGTAGATCAATGCATATACCTAAAGGTCAGTGGGAGAAAATTTATTTACCTGGTTCGTTATGTGATTTACTTATGTAATTATCTGTGTTCTAATTATAGTCATTTAATGGTTTTGGTTGCTGAAACTTTTAGTGCTTTAGTTGCTAAAACTTTTTTATTAATTAATAGTAAACCATTTAAGTGGCTTATGGTTGGACATTAACTTTTTAATTAATTAATTGATACGATTGTTTATCAGATCTATAAATGAGACCGGTGGAATTATTAGGCTTTTACTATTCAAAAGTTAGATATTGTTTACATAGTTTTGAACAACTAAGTAGTAAAAGGTCATTATCTCTCCGGGCCATATATCAAGCATATGTTATTTCAGGTAGTTTAACAAGTTTAAATTATAAGAGAAATTTTTGGGCAAGTAGTAGTCGAACCATTGACTCCTAGGCCTTTGTAATGTTTTAGTCCAATGTGAGTGGACTCAAATGATTTTATTAAACTTATTCTCATTTAATATATCTTACACTGCATTAGAATAAGTTAATGATTAAAATAAAAGTATAATAATAATTATTTTTAATTTAAAATTACTAACGTTTAAATTAATAGTAATTATTTAATAAATTTAAAAAAATATATTCTTTCTAAAATTTTGTTTTAAACCTCGGTTTGAAATAATTTTAAGGGTTGAAGTGGATGTTTGCCACCAAAGTGCTCTGTTAGTTAAATTTTTTATTATACCGTTTGGGGTTGGATTAATACATTCAATCGCTTGCCCAAAGGAGGCTATTGCGTGTGTTAATAAGTGATAAGCATGAAACTTTTTTTTGAACTCATACTAGTCTAGAATGTCTTATCAACCCAAAGGTGTTAGGTATTTCGAAAATTGATATGCGAATCCAATTGTTAGTTTGTTGCAGGAAATCCTATATGTGCATTACATTCTTTGCTCAAAGGGAAGTTTGCAATGATACGCTTGGGGTCCTATTGTTTTACTACCCAAATTCATTATCATGATTGCCTTATATTTTTCCCCGATCAATTTCATTTGCTGCTAGCAATGATAATGCCATAATTAAGATCCTGATTGGATAAAATTATAAGAAATGGAAACAAGATATCAAGTTTGCTATGTGAATTGTGTATAATGGTGATATGTTTTTTTTGAGCATATTGATATTGGGGCTATGCTTGCTAATCTTTTGACCAGGGATCTTGAGCCTTCAGATTTTGTCAACACATGTAGACAACATGAGTATTGTTAGTTCTTTTGATGTATTTTATTAGTGGGAGTATGACTTCTATATTGAGACTTTTATGTCAGTTTATATGTTGTTTTCTTTTGGACATATTTTGGTATGTAATAAAATATTATCGATGATCATTGTTTTCATTGATTGATATCATATTATAAGTATTTTGTGCACATTTTTTATATATATGACATGTCATGATGCATTAAAATTTTAAGACTTGGTGTTATCTTGAGAATGACTTTTATATCATTATTGAGCATGTCTCGTAACACTATTTTGCAAACTTGAGTCATATTGGCTGACACGCTAGCTTCTTGGTGAAGTCGTGAGGTTACTCAAGCTTCTAGGTGAAGCCTTAGGTTTTCTCTAGCTTCTAGGTGAAGTAAGTTAATAGAGGAACCTGAGATTTCTCTAACTTATGAGTGAAGCAGGTGATAGAGAAATCGAGAACTCCATATGGTTTTTTCTAGCTTCTGGGTGATGCAGGTAATAGATAAACCCTGGATTTCTCTAGATTCTTGGTGAAGTAGGAAATAGAGAAATCGAGGACCAACAATGAAATGATATTTTTGAGATCACATGTTGGTGTTATTTCATTGCCACACTATCACATTTGGATCTAAGTCGGTGATGTTATTAGTGTTTGCGATTATGGATTGGTCAAATGTCATTTGAGATATAATGACTGCCATGGTCTTATGTTGATGACTTTATTAGAGTGGATAATGTTTAGGTGTTATCTCAGGAACTTATTTTTCAAAAATTGTGGTCGTATATTTAAAATCAGTAATTCAGTCCGAAAGTAGTTTTCTAAAATGTTTTTTTAAGACATCTAAAAAAACTACAACTAATGTTTGTCCAAGTGGGAGAATGTTAGAATATATAAAATGTTCTAACATTATTGATGGACTTCCATTAGTTTATAGAGATTTATATTTATAAAAGGGACTTGATTGGGTTCCTGAGATGGACTTTGTGGGCCTGACATCCATTTGATCTCGTGGGTGGGCTAGATACACCTAATGGATTTTAGATGTGGTTAGGCAGTGGTGTGGGCTTGACAAACCTAATGAGTTATGATGGCGGCTTATTGAGTTTATTATAAATATGAGTTAGGTCCTCTCTCCTCTCTTAACCTAGGTAAGTTTTCCTCATTATAAAATTATCATATTAAACAGAGAATAAGGAGAGAAAGACCCCTAGCTAGACGGTCTTGCACGTATTAGTGTGTTGAGATCATGAAGTGTTACCGGAATAACAATATGTTGCAAACATCATGTATGTAATATTAAATAGATCAAAATTAATAATACAATGCATGTAATAGATTCTTAGAATTATTAACACAAATATCCTTTGTTTTTAGAAACATATCTTGCCAACTAGATTGAAAAGCAGAAAGGAAGCAGATATTTAGCCGGTCAACATGCTTAGCTCTAAAATGAATTTATAAAGAAAATTAACATTACATAGATTAATTACCTTTGCAAGTAACTGAGTTCCATCCCCAAGTTCCAAAAGAGTTTCACCATTTTCCTTGGTTTCTATCTTTGCAAGTCTTAAAGAAAAATGACAGAGTCCGTCGGTAGCTGATTGGCAAGAGTTTCCAAGAGGATTCTCCTCTCCACTGCACAGACTTCTTGGCTGTACCATCATTAAAAGAATTGAATTTTTTCTACGTCATTGAGCTGACAGCTGACTCTTTTTTTTTTTTTTAAAAAAAAAACAAGGCTTTAATGAGATTCGAAGTGGCCTTACAAGAACAAGTACCTTTCATCTTCATCTTTGAACCTGAAAGAGCGTCGCTGTCTTCCATCTTCTGTCTTCACTGCCATCCTGCTCAGCTGATCCCATGAACAAGCTCAGCGAAAGAGTAACAAATTCTTGCATGAATATTGAATATAAGGCCCTAATACTTAATTATGTATAAGAAATTAATAGTGTGCTTGTAGAGTTACAATCTAGTGATGATGATGTTGCATAAATAATACTCCTATAAAAGATAATTAACTGAGCTTTTCTAACATCTATGGTTAAACACACTCAAAAAGGATTTGATAATAAAGATGATAAAGTAGCATTTAAGACAGATATCATACGAGTTTATGTATTAACAACAATAATTACTTAAATTGAACAAGAAATGGAGCATGTACCATTGAATTTCAAGAAATTGGGTCCTGAGATCATTTCCAATTCCAATTGCATCCAAAACCCTCCACCCATTTTTGAAAAGGGTGAGTGAAGTTCCACCAGCCAGAAGGGACTCTGCCTGCTCGAGCACCAGTGACCCAATTCCCAGCCTAATCAGAATCCAAAACTTGTTCATTGAACAAAACATTTCCTAAGTAGAACTTACAAAGATTTGCATCCAAAATAATTTGGAAAACAAATCCAAAAAAAATTAAATAAATTTTCAAGCCAAGTAGAGTTCTATGTCAATCATATATCATTAGTAAAGAAAAGAATTTTCCAGGCCCGGAATTTCCAATCTTGGTTCTACTTAACGAAATGCCTTGTGAATGTAAAATACCAAAAATTTAGCTAAATTCATGCTGATTTTTTCAGGTATGATACTCTGACCTGTGAAGGGATACTGCAGCGGCGAGTCCCGCGATCCCTGCGCCGACAATAACAATATCTTCTTTTCGAACATCAACTTGAGCTTTATTAGTGATTGGCAGACGGAAGGGTTTGATTCTGTTTTGAACACAAAAGCAAGAATAGCTCTGCTTCTGCAAAAATGCTCTGCTATGAGATTGGTACGCGTACAAAGAAAGTGGTGATGGAGAAGTGTTTAGAAGCAGAAGAGAAGAAGACAGAGCCATTCAAGTTTACTGGTCGATATAAAGAGAAAGAGATACGAAATGTTGGGCATGAGAAACAAGTGGTGCAAATCAAACTATTACTGATATTTAGCCAATTAAAAAATTTCACTCGGGAAAGATCTTTTTTTATTAGCTAACGATTAAAAGTGAGATTTTTTTAGCTTATATTATTAGAAATAAAAATAAAATTTATTAAAAAAATTTATTTTTAATTTATACATGTTAACTTGTTTTTTATAAAATTTAATTTGTATTTATTTTAAATTATTATTTTTTTATTTAAATACAAAAAAAATTTATCGATATTTATTTTTGATATTTTACCTGTATGTTAAAATATAAGTTTTAAAATAAAAATAATAATTTTTTATTTTAAAAATAAACATTTTTAATTCTTACCAAAAAAAATTTAACCCTACGACTATGGACGAACCAAATCCTTAGACTAGAAGATAATAATCCATTAAAAAGATTAGTAAGATAATGATAAAATTATGTTCTTATTTTATCACTAAAAATATAAATATACCAAATGTTTGTATAATTTTTCTTCCACATGTACCACAGAATCAACCGGGTGAGAAAATGTTTATTAGACTGATACTCTTATAAGTCTTTTCTTAATCTTTTCCTTGTTCTTTTTTCCTCTATCAAACTGGCATCCATTTCCTTCTTGGATTTACAGTAGTACAAAAGTCGTTGACAGGTGTTAAACCTCTTCTTCTCTCTCTAATTGAACGGGGGCAAGTCTGGTGGTGGTATCTGCCATCTGGTATCATCGCCGCTACCGTTGGGTAAAGAGGAAATCGATTCAATCTTGAGCATTGATCAAAATGTCCCATCAGTTCTTTGGATCTGATGAAAGTCGTTGATGGGTCTTCTTCTCCCCCAAACTTTTAAGAATTCACCCATGGGTTTTGTTTTCTTAACTCTATGAATGAAGGAATTCTTATAAGGATCAACGGTTAGTTTTCTCCATGAAAGGATCCCAAATCTCTCTCTATTGTTTAATTTTTTTACTCTACTAATTTACTTGTTATTAGAACCATCAAAGCAAAGGGGAGTGTTCATAACATATGATTTATATTAACATAAAAAAGTAGAGGGGCTTGTAAACTTTGGGATGAATCTTCAAAGTTATCCTGTGAGTTTTATATCCATGAAAGCGGACAATTGTGTCCCAAAGAAAAAGAGATAGCATATGACTAGGAAGCTTGGGCCTTGGGTGAGTTATATGAAATAGTTTTAAGTCCTTTGGATGATTTTTTTTTTTTTTGAAAAACTGATCTGATCTTGATCGGTTTTCCGGTCAGTAGCTTTACTCTGTTTTTCTTCTTTTTTTTTTCCAGCTTGCAGTGTTATTAATCATTGCTTTGCATCTAATGAAGTTGTTTTCCCTTATGGAGTTACCATGAATAATGAGCACAAGTGTTACTCTTGCAAAAAAAAATACATTTATTGTTTTTTTTTAAGCGTGTGAGGAAATGATCAAATTGTCACTGTTTACAGTTGCAGTGAATTTATGCACAAAAGTGAAAAATTAAATGAACTTCAAGGGACGAACAAAGAAATAGAGAAGTCTTTCGGTTCGTTGCTTCAAAAGAGAAATAGAGAGATGAAAAATGAACTTTTCATTGGACTGCTTGCAGCAGTGTGTTTTTGGATGGTTATATATATAATGTATAGTCGTATAAGAGGGAAAGTGATTAAACATTCTAGTCATGAACATCCATTGAAGCTTTTTGGAAAGAAGATCAATGATGATAACATTTTCTGCAAAGGATGTGAGAAAGCTTTATCAGGTAGAAGTAAGATTTATGGTTGCACTAGGTGTAAGTTTTATCTTCATAAGTTCTGTGCTGAGCTTCAGCAAGAGATTGATAGCTTCTTTCATCCTTGTACTCTCATTCTGCGAAGATCTCACTTTCGATGCAACGGTTGTGACAAAAGTAAATCGAGCTTCAGCTACCATTGTGGTTGGTGTGACTTTAATTTAGATGTTGACTGCGCGCTACAGTCTACCATAATATCTGAAAATGAAGAGCAAATTCAACATTTTAGTCATTGGCATCCGTTGACGCTTATTGCGAGGACGGAAGGCGTTCAAATTTGCTGCAGTGTATGTGAAGAATTCTGCAGGGGTCTTACCTACGGGTGTGGTGGATGCAATTTTTTCCTCCATAAATCATGCATGGACAACCTACCACGAAAGATTCAACATATCTTTCATCAATGTATTCTCATCCTGCTCAGAATTTCGTCTTTTCAGTGTGAGTGTTGTGGGGAAACTCGTTCAGGCTTGGCATTTAGCTGTGGAAAATGTAAATTCCATTTGGATATTCAATGCGCTCTGCTTCCTACCACAATATCTGATCCCCAAAAGCAGATAAAAAATTTTCTACATCGACATCCGTTGACAATATGCGAGAGAGGGGATGGTGATGAAGTTTGCTGCAAAGCATGTGGAGAAAACTGTTTAGGTTCGTCCTACAGTTGCAGACGATGCAACTTTAATTTGCACAAATCATGTGCTCAACTGCCACAAATTCTCCAACACTCATTTCATCCATGTCTTCTCGTACTGTACAAATCTACCTCTTATAAATGTAATGGTTGTTATGAAAATCGTTCAGGCTTGGTTTTCTGCTGTAGGAAGTGTAAATTCTATCTAGATGTTGAATGCACTCTACTTCCCACCATAAAATCTGATGATCATAAGAAGATTCAACATTTCAGTCATGGACATCCATTGATAGCCTGTGAGAAGCAAGATGTAGACAATATTTTCTGCGAAACTTGTGGAGAAAGCTGTTTTGGTCAGGCCTATGGTTGTAACACATGCAACTATTATTTACACAAATCATGTGCTGAGCTGCCACAAGAGGTCCAACATTTCTTTCATCCATGCCCTCTCATTCTGCGCAAGACTTCTTCTTATGAGTGTGAGGGTTGTGATGGAAATGGCTCAGGCTTGGCTTTTTGCTGTGAAAAGTGCGATTTTGATTTGGATGTTGAATGTGCTCTGCTTCCCACCATAGATTCTGAAGGTCACAAGAAGATTCAACATTTTAGTCATGGACATCCGTTGACAATCTGTAAGAAGAACGTTGGCGATGATGTTTGCTGCAAAGGCTGTGGAGAAAGATGCTTAGGTCTCACCTACAATTGCAGCAAATGCAATTATTGTCTACACAAATCGTGTGCTAATTTGGAACGAGAGGTCCGACATCCATTTCACCCACAACATCCTCTTACGCTCCTTGTTAAAACATTTGATTGCAATGTCTGTTACATGAACTTTCGTGGATTTAGCTACAACTGTGCAAACTGCAATTTTGACATGCACATTGAATGTGCTTCGTGGATTCCATCTGTTAAATATGAACCTCATGAGCATCTTCTTACTTTCTTAAAGCAGATGTATGGGAAGCCTACATGCAGAGCCTGTAATTCTTCCTTCCCTACCACCTCTTATTTACGCTGTGTGGAATGTGATTTCAATGTCCATCTCTTGTGTGCTCCACTCCCCCAGACAATTAAGCATTTTTGTCACATAGATCCTCTCACTCTTAAAGATTGTCATATTGAACATCTAGATGATTCGGGTGAGTATTATTGTGATGCTTGTGAGGATGAAAGAGATCCACGGGAATGCGTCTATTACTGCGAAGAATGTGACTTCATTGCTCATGTTCGTTGTGTAATCTCTGAGGTAAGCTCAAATTTACTGCATTGAGATGGTAAATTTGAAGGAAAAAATTAGCTTTTGTGTTCTTTATTTTTAGAAATTTTGTTATGGATGTAGGTTGTGGTACTTTTCTTTTTCCTTTTTTTATCACCAACTGATAGACAATCAATCACTCTAATTAATTATAACACATTGGGTGGTTGATCTACTTTCTAGTTACCAATCCATGGCTGTTAATCATTGATTAATTTAGAATTATCATCTTGACTTAGTGCTTGGTTGCATGTCAGGTCTTACCCATATTGAAGGGAGAGCGTGGAGATGTGGAGTTAAGAAGAGTGGATAGAAATATTGCCCTTAATAAGTTGGATAGAAAAGGCTTAATTTTAAACGATATATTCGAATCTCTCACTGACGATGACAAAATGGAATTCGATCGTTTTAAATCGGCTTTTGAGAAAGACTTGGATGGATTGGAAGATAAAATTCATAAGTCGCGACGTGAAAACATTGATGAAATTATGAAATATCACTCATATTCTGATGTGGACTTCATAATGTTTACTGTCACAATGGAGTTTGCTTTGCCAGAGGATTTTCTTAATTTTCTTAGTTTGGCATTTGTGAATTATGAGTCGGAGATTGTTAATATTGGAAAGTACAAGGTTACTCAGGACTTGGCCCCCGTGTTACGTGACTTGCTTATCAAATATGGCGATTTTGCTGCAGAATCCCATTTGAATTCCAACATGAAGACGTATTGTCTTGTCATTTTTGCTGGGGTCATCCATAGCATGTGTAACACCAAGGTAATGGAAGTCACTGGAGAATTACTCATGCAATGGTGGTTATGCTGCAAACTTGCTCAGTATGTGGGATTTAAGGTTCAGTTTGCCTTTGAATGTTTGAATAAAGTAGCATATGCTCGATTTGCTGTTGAGTACTCTGAGCTACATGCAGGGACTACCCTTTGCGAAATCCAGGAAGAGATCACGCAGCTTTCTAGAGAGACTGAAGAGTTAATAAAAAAATTAGAGGCACTCAAAGTGAAGCGAAAGCAACATATATCATCAACTAGATCTGCAAGTTCAAGCTTATCAGTGGAAAGCCTAACAGATGCTTTAGAATTGAGGTTAAAGACCGCACGCTTTGTTGTAATGTAAACATTTTGAATTTGCATGTTGGTAATGTCTTTGCTGTTTTCTTCGGCATTTCAGCTTATTAACCTTATATATTGAATGCACTTCATATGTTTGGTGTTTATCCCGAGTAAAGCCCCATCCAGTTTTTTCGGATGCATTTGAACAAATCGTGGGCGCGAACCAGTGTGTGATCTGATGGCTGCTTTTTTCTTTCACCAAGGAATCTTTGTTTCTTAAGTTTGATGGGAAGGGTGAGATTCGATGCTATTTGAAGGGATGCTAATTCATCCGCAGATGTATAGCAAAAGCAGTGGTAGACAGTCCCTTGCAGTGCGTATATATGCTGTGTTTTGTGAGCTGTTTAAGTGAAGCGAAGGGAGCACTGGTTCTTCAGTTTTGTTTTGTTGTTTTGGAATGCACTGGTTGGAACAGGGAAGGGAACAGAATTTATGCATAGTTGCAGTCCCTGACTGTGTTAATGGTGCAACTGAGCTGTCAAGAGTTTAATTGTCAATGAACCTTTTTGTTGATTCTCTTCTTTTGTTATCTTGGGTTTTCAGGCTTTGTACTTGATTATGTTGTGGCTCAGTTTTCGGTCTAATCAATAAAATTCAGATTTTGCCTTTCTAAAACAAACGTAAAAATAAAAAACTGCCTGGTTTGGGATTTGAGAGTTCATGTTTCTTCTTCTTCTTTATTTAAAAATAAAGTTATTTCAGAGTTAATGTTGGAGTGTGAATCTCTTTGCATTTGGCTCGGCTGATTCTTATTCTTTCATAAGTGGGTTATGTCAAGGTTATGAATTCACTACCGATTAGGTAATTTCATTTCGATTTTTATTTCGAGCTATTTCGAACGTTTTGCTATATTGATCGAAACATAATATTATATGATTTTTGGATTTTGTTTCCTCGAACGTTTTGTTATATTGATCGAAACATAACAGTATATGATTTTTGGATTTTGTTTTTTTTTATATTTTTTTATTGAATTAAATTTGTTTTCACATAATTTTTTTTTTTTATAGTGGTACATTTGATGAAGTTTAAAAACTTTGAAAATACAACTTCTAAACATTTCTGGTTAATGTTGTTTTGGATTATTAGTTTTAAAAATAGCATGGCTTTATGTTATTTTGCGTTAGTATTTGAATTTTGGATTACAATTATGTTTTGGTGTTGGTTAATACCATCTTTATCATTTTATATTTGAATAATAATAGTTTTATTATGGTTTGTCTTTATAATTGATATATATTTTTAAACGGTGTGTAATTTAAAAATATCATCAAATTCGAAACAACGCACCGATACATTCCATTGTAATAACTAAAACAAAATATTGTCAGAAACAAAGTTTACAACCTCGTGTTATATATAAGTAGTAGTAATAAATTTCAATAAAAAAAGGGGGTTATATTGCCGGGTGCTTACTTAAGTTGCAACTTCGTTTCTCTCACAAAAGAATTGACTTGGGTACTAATCCTACATGGTTACAAAGAGCTCACGAAGCTCTACAGCATGGCCAAAAAGACAAATAGAGGGAAATTTTCTACATAGCAATATTGTTTAAGCAGCACAATACACAACATTTTAAACACTCAGTTATCCCAAAATAACACTAAATCGGTTTAAAGCATGATCAGATTATAATTTTATGTTGAAAATAAGTTAAAGCATACGAAGCCTTATAGACAAAACAATTAGTTTTTTTTATTTATGAAAAAACCCTAAAATTGTCTTATTATCACAAATAATAATAATGTTGATCTTAACACAATTATTACATAAAATTTCACAAATTAGCTAGTCAACTATTAAAGTCAAGTAACAAGATTGAGCACCCAAATCATAATAATAAAAAATAAAATAAAAAATGGCCGACCATAACAAAGAAAGAAAAACAAAATAAAAAACCAATAAACTAATTTGGAACTTTAGTTGGCATAATCTTTTTTTTTTTTTTTGGAAGTTTTGATGAATTAATGTTTAATCCTTTTCATATTACGAAGAAATGGTGCAAATGTCAAAAGATATACTAGTATATTGCTATTGGAGTGCATTTGATATCTTGAATGGCAAAACTTATATGAAGTTTATTATATGAAATTCGTGAATACCTTTAAAAGTTTTATGTTTATAATAGTTAAATTAATGATTATAAACTATCATCTAAAATGCATTCATGATAATTTTATATTTATAAATAATCAACATATTTGAATAAATTTTAATCTATGATTTAAGTTTAGTATTTTTACAAAATTTGATAAAATCTGGATTAAATCATCTACTAAAGTGATAATTTTTTTTAAAAAATTTTATATAATTGATCTATTACATATGTTTTTATTGAATTTTAAAATTCGATTTCAAATTTTATTTTTAAAAATATTATTGTTTTAAAAAGAATTTCACAAATTTCATGTAAAACTTGTTTAAGTTTTGTAAATCTTGAAATGGGATGAGGGCTTCATCGTAAAATTTGAGCTTTACTGCGTTGATTACAAAGACAAGGTAGCTAAAGAGTCTGCTAAATGGTACCGTGCTTTCCTCAAAGACAATCAAGCCCATGCACTCCTCAAACTAAGCCCTTTCTAAAAACAGGTCAATTTAATATGTTGCCACATTTTGGTTATTTTCTTCTCAAATTTTTATGTAGTCTGATTTGGTAGGTTCCTTTACAATATCTAAGAGAAAGAGATGATAGCAATCAGTACTTGTAGAATGTTTCATGTACCTCAAGGTTGGCTGATATGCGTATAAGATGCATATTGATATGTTACAAATCAAAACCTCCCAAGTTTTCTAGAATGTTTATCCGTGATCATTAAAAAATCTGCAATTGTCCATTGTTGTTGAAGTAGTCTGCAAAGTTTTGGAAGTGTTGACGCCAAACAGGAGTGAAGGGTAATTTTTGTGTGTTGGATTTGGAAGAGATGACATATGCGTTTGGTGTGAGCCTCAATCTTGCGTTCATGTCAGCGTGGTACACAGATCCTTGCAAAGGAAGCCACATGGAGTTTGGTTCTCCAAAAAGAGCCATAAATACAGTAAGTGTATTAAGGTGAAGTGAAGGATTGGCTTAAGAAAATACCGAAGTGGAAGAGATTAGTTTAAGTGTTTGGTGATGGTGAACCTTGTATTTATGAGGCCTTGAGTCTCTTTATATAGGCTCTGAAGATCTCATCTCTAGAAAATCTAGAGTGAGTCCCACCAGGAGGTCTTACTTGTCTCTTTAGGTATGTGTTAGGGGGCCTTAACCCATGTCGTTTAGGTCTGCGAGTTCATCATTGTAATTTGAAGTCATGTCATGTGTTCGAATATTATTGGGTAGGGTGTTTTTTCCTCATATCATATGCCCTTCACTCTCTTGAAAGTCTAGAGGGGTTTATGAGGGAGTAGAGTGCTTTTAGAGATAACTTCATCTCGGTAAGGTACCTTGGTCGTGCCTTCTGTGGGTAAGCGCATCAGTCTTCCCATGTTAGATTCTTGGGTTTCAATGGACCCTAATGGAATTGTGTAGCTGTTGAGGCCATAATTCTACTTCAACATGGGCTTCAGTGGGTCTTAATGGAATTGTGTGGTCGTTGAGGGCTTAATTCCACTTCAATATGGGCTTCAGTTGTAACGACCCATCTCATGTAAGCTCACCCCGAGGTGGTATCGTCACATTTAAGATCCAAGCAAGACACATATATCCAACTACTTAACACATCATCGACTGAAAATAATATTTACATCAATATTCTCAACTCTTTTTAGAGAATTACAGTTCTTCACAAATTATACCTACATAATATTCAAATATTTACAATTCATGAATATACATCAGTATTTCTCAAAAATTTCTTTCTCTTTCTTATACCGTCTGAGGACTCCACCACGCAAACTTACCTAGATTCTTACTTTGGTCTCAAAATAAAATCTATTGGTTATGCCTGCAACTTGAAATCATTAATATTGAGGAATGAGCTTCACAAGCTCAGTGAATTCAATTTACTAGAAATACTCTATTTGTATACTTTTAGTCATAATTATATCTCAATCATAATCATAATTCAAGATCATTATTTATCTATCACTTCTCATAGAAATAGCACAAATCATTTATCAATCATTTCCTAAATCATATGGCTTTAATCTTTATACTTACATTCTCTCAGATTCTATCCCATATAAACATCGTTTCAAATTTCTTCTCATATATTTAATCAACTCAAGATTATCATTTTAATATCATTTTCATTATAATTACCTCATCATGAGATTTATATCATACAAATAGTCATCATTTATAAAATTATTTTATCATTTTTTATTATAGATTACCTCATCACGAGGTTCACAATATAATACAATCAATTTATGATTTTCGTATTACATCTATTTTAATCATTTGCTCATCATATTAGTCTCTTCATGATACTTATAATCATATCATCATTTCATAATCAATTTGATATCTAAGCAGCTCAATAATAATAAAAATAAATATATATATGCATGCATCCACATCCTTATTTCTTCCTCATCTCATTTCATTTATTTCTTTCTCATCATTTCATTTATTTCTTTCTCTCATTTCATTTCTTTCTTTCTCACACTACAACAAAATAGGTATTACACTACAACAAAACAGGTATTTATTGATGCACCAAAACGTCACAAACAATTACTAATTTCGTCACGAAAGCATTTGAGTGACAAAAAAAATTCGTCATGCGAATCGTCAACATAGCGGCGTCGCTAAAAGTATTAGCGATGATTCAGTATTTTCGTCACCAATTATTAAGTATAGGTGACCAATTTAATTATCATCACCAAAGGAAAAGTTGTTTTGTGACACAATGTTGTGTCACCAATGCTAACGAAATTTTGTCATTATATACTTAGATTCGTCACAAAATACATAACAAAGGTTTACTATGGGTGATGAAACATTACATGTCACCTAAAGAATGACTAATTAGGGATGCAAAAAGAGTCACGAAAGCTAATAAAATGTCATCACTAATAATCCCGATGCATCACAAAATAGACAACAATGTTTCACTATAGAGGACGAATATTACACGTCGCTAAATGAGGGGTATTTGTGTGACACTATATTCGTCAGTACATCTAATACAATGTCGTCATTGATTATCCTAAATCGTCACTATATATAATAGTTAAATTCAAAAAAAGATGACGAAACGATGACCATCACAAAAATATTGTCCTTTAGTGATGCTATGTGCGTCACAAAATATGTCAAAGTTGTGTCAGTAAATATCTTAAATGCGTCACTATAAATTTGAGTTCATTGGTCATGTGAGAAACTGATAGACCATTTATCTAGTCATCAACAAACCCTGCAGAAGATTGTAGTAAAGTGATTAGTAGGATATCGTTATTGGTCGGGGATTACGAGTACTCCTACACTAAAGAGTCATAAAAAAAATATTTAATTGGATTAATTAGCAGTTTATGAACAAATATAAATCTACATCTATTAACATATTACACAAAATTAGGGGGTTTTCATGATCCGATTTTTTTTTTTACGAATTTTACTAAGGAAATTAAAGAACAATTATTTACAATTAATCATTTTCTCTCACAATTCAGAAAATCAAATTTATTAAATGACTAATCAAATTGGTTCAATGTAGACAACGAATTCATGCCTCAATCACATATCAGAATTGAATCAAAGTGCAAGCCTAAAGAGATCATGCATTTTATAAATTCCTTCTTAGATAATCCCTAAGCTTAAGAAAAGTCTATCAGCTAGTTATTTTGTTTAAGCAATCAAGTTAATACTCAGTGCATCCTTACAATTATTTAAACAAATCATTAAAATCAAAAGGAATTATGATTCAATAACCTATTCCTTATTCCTATGAAAAAAAATCCATGGATAAAGAACATACAATTTCCATAACATTGTCTATTGTTCATAGCTTTTACCACTTTAAATCGTACTCCAGATCAATTAGGTGAAAGGAAGTGCGATTATGGCTTCAATGATTTGCAATCTCAAAGTTATAGCTTTTACCACTTTAAATCGTACTCCAAATCAACTAGGTGAATGGAAGTGCGATTATGGCTTCAATGAATTACAATATCAAAGTTTTCAATATAACAGAATCAAAAATTCAACATATGTAATAAAGATCATGAATTCATATATCTACATATCATGAACAATTCGAAAACGTAAAAAAAAAAAAAAAAAAAAAACTGAAAATTAACCAACTCATTGAATTAACAATAATCTCCAACATAAGAATCCAACTCAGTATTCTTTAATCCAATAACAACCAGGTTTGAAACAATTAAAAAGAATAGTCATAAGGGTTACACTTTTTTAACACACTCAAGGAAGCTTGAGATGTTGATGGTGATGATCGTCACGGCTATAATGATGGATGAAGGAGAACACAATTTGGAGAAGTCCTTATGTGCTCACAATTGGAGATGGAATGGTGGAGTGTTTCAGCCTCTTGCTTCTTGAATATGGAGTAGAGAACTCAACCGTCGGTTAGAGAAAAAAGGGTTTTCAGCTTTGTATATATATAAGAGAAACTAGGGTTTCGGTTGTGCACAAGTAGAAAAGAAACTAGGGTTTCGATTGTGCACAAGTAGAAGAGAAACTAGGGTTTTTGGTTTTGCATCAGTAGAAGAGAAACTAGGGTTTTCGGTTTTGCACAAGTAGAAGAGAAACTAGGGTTTCAGCTATGCACAAGTAGAAGAGAAACTAGGGTTTCGGCTTTTTAAATTTCAAGCACAATTGAGGTGGCCAAATTTTTGGCTTGATTTTCTTTCCTTATGCGCAAAGATCTCTTCCCAAACTGAACCAAAAACTCCTCAAGCTTCTAAACATGTCCAGATACATGCAATCAAGTACAAATGTATGCATTAAGGTTCTTCTACACAAATGGCCCGCATAGGATCCCTAGTGGACTCTAATATTCTCTCGTGTTTTGACACATCATCCAAATAATTCCAAGGTGGAAATTCCTTACAAAGAAATCATAAAATAATAAATAAGGAAAGTTTCCATAATTAGAAAAGGAAAGATATTAAAAAGGCAAGTTTCCAAATTAGGAAAGTTTCTTAGAATGATAAGACTATTTTTTTTGATCCACTTAGATTTCCTAAAGTAACTAGGAAAACTCATTTTTGCACCTTCTTTTAGCATTCCCACGTTCACAAGCTCTCTAAACACTAAGAATAGAAACTAAGCTCAAATTAACAAAGTTAAGAAAATTACAAAGCCAAATAGGGTAGGAAAGGCATGTAAAAACGTCACACAAAGTGTTCATATCAGAAACATTAGCGACAACCATGTTGATTTGTTGATGAAATTTTTAATGCCACGGAAAAATTGAGAACAATTTTTATTGACAAAATAAAAATTGTTACAAAACGGTAATATTAGTGAAAAAAGATCATGCGTCATTAAATGCCTTTTTTTTTTTTACTATTGTGAGTGATTTTTATGATAAAACATAAATCATCACTTAAACGTATTCAGTCTTTTTGCAACGAAACAAAAATATCTTTAGTGACTATTGTGAGAGGTTCTTATGACTAAAGATAAATCATTAGTAATACTTAATTAATCTTTATATGAAGAAACGAAAATATTCTTATTTGTTTCTTATTTGGTGACAAATGTTTATCGTCTCTAAACTTGTGTGAATTTATTTCATAAGTGAACATAGTAGAGACCTCTTACAGTGATGAAAATTACTTTCATAGTGTGTATATATACGCACACACTGTCAATAGGAATATTAATAACATATCATGTAAAAATATCCCCAAAAAATAATTAGAAATTAACTAACACAAATAAAGTTTCATAGCACTTAATAAAATAAAACGTTTATACGTTTGAAGTACCAACACAAAATTTTAAACAAATCCTATCTCTAATAGAATAATTCAAAAAACATACTAGGTTCTATCCAAGTTTACTTCATCATTAATCATTTGAGCCAGAACACTTTATCTGTGGCTGAGTATGATAGTAAATTTGTAGCCTTATCGAGGTTTGTACATGAATTAGTAAATATAGAGGAAATGAAATATGGGAGATTTTTAGACAGGTTACACTATGAGATTCGAACTAAACTCTCTTATATGAGTATTGTGAATTATGTTGTAATGGTGGATAAAACATTACAGATTGAGAAAGATATGATGGAGTTTAGAAGTATGAGGGATTAGTTGAAGAGGTCTAGATTTGAGGAACCCAGAGGTGGTAGTAGTATAAGTGTACAGGGTGAGAGACCACCCCAAAAAAGGCTTTCCTTGTCACAGGGAACTATGATGCAGAGTCAGAGGTAGGCAAGATCTGTTGCTTCTGTAGCTCAGACTAATGTTGGTGGGACCCCTAGATTTAAGAGACAGACTATAAGAACTAAAGGTTATGGTTGAAGAGTAAGTATGCCACCAAGGGGAGGCGGTAATATGATGTATGATAAAGAAACAAGAGTTTGTTATAGATGTAATCAGATAGGATATCTATCTCAAAATTTTCATACTCTGGATGTGCTTTGCATGTAATGAGGGAGGATATATTAGTGTAGATTATCCAATGGAGAGATCTGTTGAGGTAGATACTAAAGATATTGGGAGAAAACAGATGGAGAGAGGCGGTGGATCGAGAAGTATGCAGGGCAGAGGCAGAGGACCAGTAGTTGAGAAGAGACATGGTAGTCAGTTACAGCCCAGAGACAGCAAAGTTTATGCCTTGACCTAATAGGATGCACAGGCTACTCCTGATTTTGTTATGAGTATGGTATCTATTATTTATAGACCTGTTAGATTATTGATTGATCATGGTGCAACCCATTCTTCTGCATCTAGTGCTTTTATTAAATTTACTGATGCTTGTGTTAGTCATTTGATGCATGTTGTTATTGTTGAGGTTCCTACTGGGGATAGAGTTATTACTGGGATTATTTATCAAGGTTGTGTGATGCATCAAGAATGAATATCTTTTGCCCAGGATAGATGATTTATTTGAGTAGTTGCAAGGGGCTAGGGTGTTTTCTAAGATAGCCTGAGATTAGGTTATCATCAGTTGAGGATAAAGGAAGGGACGTTCCTAAGACTGCTTTTAGGACACGTCATGGCCATCATGAGTTCCTTGTGATGTCATTTGGGTTGACTAATGCTCCTGCAACATTTATAGATCTAATTAATCAGGTGTTTAAACCATTATTGGATAGATTTGTGATTGTATTTATTGATGATATCCTAGTGTATTCAAGAAGGAGGATGAGCATGTGAAACATTTAGAGATAGTATTGGAGATTTTAAGGAGAGAGAAATTGTATGCAAAGTTCTCTAAGTGTGAGTTTTGGCTGAATGAAATATCTTTCTTAGGATATTTTGTGTCAGGAGATGGTATAGCAGTTGACCCACAGAAAGTAGAGGTAATGTTGAATTGGGAAAAATCAACGAGTGTTACTGAAATTAGAAGCTTTTTGGGGTTAGTTGGTTATTATAGAAGGTTCATCCAGAATTTTTCTATTATTACTGTACCATTGACCAGATTGACCAAGAAATGAGTGAAGTTTAGGTGGTCAGAATAAGGTGAGAAGAGTTTTCAGTTATTGAAAGAGAAGTTTACTATTGCCTCGATATTAGTACTTTTTTCTGGTGATGAAGGATTTGTGCTATATAGTGATGCGTCGCATCAGGGGTTGGGATGTCTATTGATGCAACATGGGAGAGTTATAGCCTATGTTTCTATGCAATTGAAAAATCGTGAGAGAAATTACCCGACCCATGATATAGAATTGGCTTCTATAGTTTTTAATTTGAAGATTTGGAGACATCATCTGTATGGAGCCAATTGTGAGATTTTCACTAATCATAAGAGTTTGACGCATTTACCTACCCAGAGAGAGTTGAATTTAAGGCAGAGGAGGTGGATGGAGTTGATTAGTGACTATGACTGTACAACTCACTATCATCTAGAGAAGGCTAATGTAGTAGCTGATGCATTGAGTAGAAAGTCTATAGGGAGATTAGTTGCTATTTGAAGTCATGATATGAGTTCGATGGTAGATTTGAGAGAGATGAGAATGCAGTTGAGTATTAGTGATAGATGAGTATTGATGGCAAATATGATAGTACAATATTCTATTATTGATCTCCTGTTATAGATACATAATATAGATAAGGGGATAGAGAATATCAGACACGAAGTATTGAATGGGAAGCAAACTGAGTTCAGAATTAGGGATGAGGTATGGTGGTATTGGGACATAAAATTTGTGTTCCCAATGATGTTAAGATGAGAAAGAAGATACTGCGAAGAGCTCATGATTCTGTATATTCTATGCACCCAGGTAATAATAAAATGTATAGGAGTTTGAGACAAAATTATTAGTGGTCAGGGATGAAGATGGATGTAGCTGAATAAATTTATAGATGTTTGATTTGTCAGCAGGTGAAGTCTGAGAATAAACATTTGGCAAGTTTATTACAGCCTCTTCCAGTGCTTGAGTGGCTATAGGAGAATGTTATTATGGATTCTGTTTATGGTTTTTCCCATACCTATAGAATTCGTGATGTTGTATTGGTTATAGTGAATAGACTTTCAAGTCTTCACATTTCATTCCTATTAAAACTACTTAGAGTCCTGAAAAGTTGGCTGAGTTGTATACAGTTGAGGTTGTGCGATTGCAAAGAGTACCTCAAATAAGTCAGAGTTTTAGTGTGAAGTGAATACATAAAATTTGATGGCCAACCGTTGTCGGACGTCTACATGTACGTCGACGCGCACCGATGAGGTGCAACTAGCCGTCGTTATCGCGCTTGTTTTTTTTTCCTTTCGGATTCTAAAATTTTTATATGTCCAAAAAATATTTTAAAGTAATCCAATATTAACCATAGATTTCATTTTTTGATGAGGTGGCACACCATCTCACCATGAACAGCATCAAGACAATCCCAACCATGAAGAATCTGAATTCATGAAAAAGGTTCTCATGACTTGTTCATTGTCATTAAATAATTAGTTCAATTGACTTTATCTTCATGAAAAAGGAAAAAAAAAAAAAAAAAGATGGTGGAAAAGTATTGAATTAAATTTTTTATTATTAATAATCAACAATTTCTCTTTGGGATTTGATCAAGAAAAGTATAAAATTAGAGATTCAATTATTATCTACCCCAAACTTTGGGATCAAAATTGTAATTAACATTTTCATAAGGAATTCAACAAATGTCGCAGTTTATTCAATCATTACTCATAATAAATATTATACTACCAATAACTTGAATTCAATACAGATGCAAAGAGTTAACGCATGCTTTATGCATTTGTTCGTGGAACAGTATCAATCAAGAAAAGTTTGTGAAGAAGATAAGAGTATATAATTCATTGTTTGCAAGAAATTAATGTAGTTTCTTATTTTAGTTTACCTTTATTTTTTTTTAGAATTCACATGGAAAATATTTTTTTTCTTTTCATAGTTCGGGATTTCGTTATCTCTCTCCGTTACAAACACGTCGCAAACAAAACAGACTCGCGCCAACACAAACTCAAGAACAAACTGCCCCTCACCACCAACCCTATCAGACTTGACAGTAACTAGTCAGTTAGACAACCATTTCCATGAAAACAAAACTCCCTAAAGTTAAAGGAAAATTAGACATTTCCACCTCCCTAACCTGCATATGGATTAAAAGCTTTGTCATGAATCCACGCCACCATATCTTCCGGCCTCCCCGCACCCAATTTTGCATCTATTGTGGAATTGAACTCTTATCGGATCGATGATTTACCAGAAAATCAAAGAACAAATTTTATTTCCTCAACTGTTTTCTAGTATATCATCACCCGAGTAAAGTTCATATCCAGTTACCGTAAATTTGTATGTGTGAACTTTGTACAATTCCATCAATATATATTTAGTGTTTAGGCTGACACTTTCCTCAATATCAACATAGGAATAAAAATCTAAAACTTAATTTTAATCTATCCGCATGAACTAATCTAATTCATGATATTTATATATGGAATCCTTGCCTCATCTCTCCTATTATCTTCTTAAAATCCATTGCATTTTGCCCCATATACATTATATTTCATAAGGAATGTAACAATCAAGTTTTATATGGCAGGAAAAGGAAAACAAAATTACCTTTTCTAGCCTCTTTTTTTTGTGCCCTTTTGAGGCTCCATTTTAATGTTGAATAGATTTTAAGAATGTTTCTTGCTTTGACAAGTTTCCTATGTATTTGATTGATATGGTTCTTATTGGATAAGGTAAGTCTTGGCTTTAATTTATGTATTAACATTGTAATATTTTCATTTAGATTTGTGGAACACTAATTTTTTATTTACTATAATTATTCACACTAGTGTGTTATAATATAAAACAAATAGCTTGTGTATGTGAGCATATGCCTACAGCGAATATATTGGTGAGGACATATTGAAATTTTCAACTATTTCTACATTTTGATTAAATTTTTTGAAAGAAAAACATAATTTGCATAAGAGAAGAAACATCCAAAGGCCCCAACAATAAAATACCTTATAAAAAAATTGTAGATATTAAAGCGAAAAATAAAATAAAACCTGGAAAAAAATTCCTTCACAAAGAATCAAAAATATATTTGATATTTACAAGCTAAAATCTAAAGGTTTGATATCTATAATAAAATAGCACTTTCATTTCAAGAAGATTATAATGTTTTCCGTACAAGTAATTAACATGTATTTTAATATACACCTAACATGTTATCGATCTATAAAAAACAGAATCAAGAATTGAATGAGAGACTGCAGCACAATTACGATTGTTGATTTTTTTTTTCTTTTCAAAGTTTGATCAAGAAACACACATGAAAAAGAAAAAAAAAAAAGAAAATGATTACAAGTGAGACTTTAAACATGTTCCAACTCCAAAAACCTTATTAAAGCGACTTACACATGAGGTTTACTACTATTAATTCGATCTTAGAACCATGTTGATGGAAAATCCTTATTGAATAAAAAGGGTTGAAGGGGATGATGATTAAAATTGTTTTGGAGGTGATATTTATACTAAAAAGATTGTTGTACATGCCACAATTAAAATATGGGCATTTATTTCTTTACCTAGTATATTCATATTTGTGAACTAACGTCAAATTTGTTAATGATATCATCACTTTTTTATGCGGGAATAAAGAATTTCAAATGACAATAATTAAAAAGTTAAAATTTCAAAACGCTTGTACGAGTCATTTCAACTAAACCTCTTGGAAATTTTTTTTTTAAAAAAAACAACTCATTTAATTAGTCATTGTTGAAAGTAAAGGTGGTAGTTTAGAGGCGTAGAAAAACACATAGTAACAAAGTGCATATTTAATAGGGTTAATTTTAATTTACCCCCTAATCAAACACTACTCTAAAACACTGTATAAATGGGGCTATCACAATTAAAAGTTATACACAATTCTTCACTCACAGCTCTCATTCTCTTTGGCTTTCTTTGTTCTCCAAAAAAAATCATATTTTAACTTAAGCATCAGAGAGTGCTTCGGAGGCAAAACCTCTTTGGTCATTGACTAATTTTAGGGTTTTTCCTTATTTTGTGTGTGCAAGTACCACTTCCCAACCTTTCAGATTTCAAGCAGATTTTCGACATCAACACTTAATATCTTTTTTAAAAAAAATTATTTCATCTCCAATCTTTATGCTTCTGAGCATCTCGACCTCTATTCTTATATACTCAATGTTGCTTTTGTAGTGAACTAGATGATCCAACCTTTGTTTGATGGGATCAAAAAGCGCTTTGCAAGATCAATTCGAACAACGCCAAATCTTGCTTCTGGTAGTATCTCGCTTTTCTTTCCATGATTCTTTTCATCCTTTTTTTATTTCACTCACCATTTCTTACACGACTGCTTTCTTTTCTTTTCTTTTTTACTTTTTGTTTCTAATCTCACTTTTTACTCTATTTTTTGCCATTCCTTTTTTTTTTATCTTTTTTAAAAATATTTTTATTAAGGGAAAAATAGAAATATAACAAATCATTAAACATGATACAACAACAATTTCCTACTATAAATTGTTTTTTTAACTTTTGGGTGCCACCCATATGTTTTTTAATAACATGATTGTCATTCCATGTTAAGTGTCATATGCTCAGTGTATTATAACAATAATATATAGAATTGTGATAAGTATACAACATAAACGATGAACACATTTTGATAAATAGTGATAAATATACAACAAAAACGATGAACACATTTTGATAATGTAATCGAAACTTGAATTGTAATTATAAAAAGCTTAATTAATAATAGTTAGTTCTACTAGGGTCAAAAACAAAATTTTCATTTTTTTCACATCATTTAGCATTTTTTATTGATTCATCTCCGTATTGACTAAATTTATTAATAGTTTCTGTTATACATTTCTCATTATTACCATAAATATCACATAAGTTATCTGTGGTGTCATATCAAAGTTTCTGTCAAAATTATTGAAGGAAGTAAACGGCAAGGACGTACTCGATGAGTATGCTTTAACTTATCAGGGTGTATTGTTTGGTTCACAGACGAGAAGTGATTGCAATTGTGAATAAGATCCAGGGATGAGTTTATAATTCACCCAAATATGGGCTCTCTCCTGATCACGTCAATTCTCAGTTAAAGTTAGAAACCAAAATCACATAGATGTGGGCTCTGATATACTCATAGAACGCCACGTGTTCGTACACACCACTACAAGAATCCGAGTATCCACGCATAATATTAACTTCTCCACTTCGGTGTGCCAGCCGATTTATCAACCAACTCGTCGAGAACCTGAATATTCCTCTTCCCTTTTTAACCTTCTCTCTTTCTCTCTCTCTACTGTGTTTTTTCGTAGCGAAACCCAATAAAATCTAGCGACAGAGAGAGAATGGTTTAGCTTTTAGCATTGTCTCTAAAACACACATATATACACAGTTACGCACGCTTGATTGCATCAAAACACTAGATTTTGGCTACCCTAGGGTCATTTCGGTCGTTTGACGCTATGAATCGACGATAATAACACTGAAAAAAATCTTCATCGGTGAAGAAGGAGAAGAGGATAGGGTAAAGGGAAGAGGAATGTATAGAGAGCGAGGGGCAGGTGGGTCCAAGCCGGAGGTGGGGCCCGTGGATCGGAAGCGGATCAACGATGCCCTCGATAAGCACCTCGAGCGATCCTCGCCATCAACTTCCCGGCCGATCAACGGCAAGGACAAGTCGGCACAGACTGTTCTGATGGGGAAGCAACCACCTGATCACAGGGACTCTCACTCTGCCTCTCTCTCCAAAGCCAACGCTTCCGGTAGTAACTCTCTCGTATATCACACGCACACGAATTACTATGCACATTTTTGTGTCTATTAGATCTGTATCTGAAATTGGGGTTTATTAGGATTAGGGAAGATTCGTAGATTTTTTCTCTTTATTTTTCAATTCAACTATATTTTGTTTGTTTGGAAATGTGATTTAATATTTGAAATTTAGTTCATTTGTAAATGAACTCCACTTCTAATCTGCAAACCAAACACAATAGCATATGGAATTCATTCAAACCAAAGGGTTATAGTGAATTATGCTGTTTTAAGTGGTTTTATTGCATTTTTATCTTTATTGAATTTTTGTTGTTTACTTTAGGTCATAGCGTTTAATTTTTTTTTTTTCCTGTTTGATGAAATTTTGGATATCAGGATAGTCTTATGAACGCACGCTAAATTTTTCTGTTACAGAACTAGAGAGAAGCTTATGCAGAGACTTGTCAAGTCTCAAGTTTTTCTTTCATATATTTTCTATGAGGTTAAGGGTGGTATGCTTTGCTGGAAAATATAATGTGTAAAAGGTAACACATGGATAAGATTGGCGTTTGCCATGGTTAATTGTATCGATGTAAATTAACTTTGGAGTATTTTTAATCAAACTAAGTAGATGTTAGTTCGAATGAGAATTAACTTGAAGTAGCAAAGAAAGATTTGATCTTTAAAGTCTTACCAAGGATATGATTTTAGACCAAATGAATTGGAGAAAAAAGGTTTCATATAGCTGATCCAAACTAGCTTGGTATGAAATCTTTATTGTGTTAAGGTAGATAGGAGGTATGTCTCATTCTTTAAACATTTCTGCTGCTTCTTGCATAGCATCATTGTTAAGATAAATATATGGGCTATCCAGCTTTCTTCCTTTTCTTTTATTGGTTTTTTTCTTTGGTTGCATGAATGCCATAGGATGTCTTAATAAATAAAACTATAGAGCCATGGAACTATGCTTTTTCTGTTGATGAAACAAATTAGTTGAATTCAAGGTGTCTCAGGGACATTTTGATGCTTAATCCTAGGGGAGAAGAAGCTAAGTAAATGCAAAGCTTTCGCTGTACATCCTTACCTTTTGCTTCACATAGTGACTATCATTGGCTTATGTAGGAATTGGTATTTATATGGGGTAAGGAGGTTTCTTGTAAGATTTTTCTAACTTGCCTATCCATCATTTGGTCTTGCTTCATTGTTGCATCAAATCTTTGCATAATAACCTTTTTTTTTATAAGTAAATAAATTGTATAAAAAGACGCACCAAGGGGGTGCAACCCATGTACAATGACTACCTATAAGAGAGAAGCTCCACAAAATCAACTAAATCTAGGTCATTTACAAAAGAATGCTCGTTGACCAAAAAATTATAGGCATTGAACCACCTTTCGCTAATTACAAAAATAGGCTTCTCAATATCATCAAAAGCTCTACGGTTCCTTTCATTCCAAACTAACCAAAATATCGAAAGAGGAATCATCAACTAAGCCTTCTTAAGACTTTTGAAAGCCTTTAAACCACTCCAAGCTCAAATTTCATCTCTCACGGAGCCGACAAAATCCCAAAAGATGCCCAACACCTTGTAAGCCATTTCCCACAAAGCTCTTGCCGAAGAACACTCCAACAAAAGATGAAAAAGGGACTCGCCACAACATTTGCAAATAAAACACTGATTCACTACAACCCTCCCTCTTTTTTGTAAGTTGTCCAAAGTGAGAATTATCTCCCATGAAACCTCCCAAGCAAAAAAACTCACTTTAGATGGAACCCCAGAGTGCCAAATAATCTTCCACAGAAAAACGAAAGACCCATATGAAGCCAACTCTTCCAAAAAGACCTTGTAAAAAGTTTTTATCTCGAAACCTTTGCTTATGCTATCCCTCCAAAAAACCGTATCCTCCTTAGAAAGGTCAAAATTGAAGCTATACAAAAATTCCAAGAAGCTTTGCACTCTCTCAACCTCTCAATCATGAACATTACGAATAAAATGGACATCCCACATAATGCTACCATTGGACGAAGAGAGGCAAGAAGAAATAAGGGCTTCTTTATCCCTCAGAATGGTAAAAATCTTTGGAAAAAGGTCTTTAAGAGTAGAGTTCCTAAACCACGAGTCGAGCCAAAGGCGAGTTCTCCTTCTATTGCCGACTGAGATAGAGAGACTAGGACAAAAATCCTCCCATCCATTTTGAATCCACTTCCAAACTCCAACATCATAAGCCCTCTTTCCTTTTTTAGACATCCAACCATTAGGCTCCAAACCAAATTTAGCCATCACTACTTTCCTCCAAAAATGGTCCCTCTCCACAACCATTTACCAAGAAAAGCTCTATTGAAAAGAGTGAGGGATTTTATACCAAGCCCCTCTTTATCAAGAGGTTGCTTAACTACACCCATTTCACCAAGTGGTATTTGAAGTCCTCCGCGGTATTGCCCTAAAGGAATCTTTTTTGAATATCCTCTAACCTTTTTACGACCACGCTAGGGATAGGAAAAGGAGACATAAAGTAGATAGGGAGACTAGAGAGAGTACTTTTAATGAGAGTGAGTCTTCCTCCTTTAGAGAGAAAGCGATTTTTCCAACCGGTCAATCTCTTTTCAAACCTCTCAACAATGAGGTTCCAAATACTAAGATCTTTAACTTTGGCTCCAAGCAGGAGGCCTAAATAAGTAAAAGGAAGCGATCCCACTTTGCAACCCAGTAAGGTAGCAAGAAAACTTCCATTAATGCTATCACCAAGGGGGGGTCAAGTTGCTTTTACTAAGGTTGACTTTAAGACCCAAAACCGCCTCAAAGCATAAAAGAACACAACGAAGGTGTAAAATTTGAGAAGCTTCAGAACCACAAAAAGTAATAGGATCATCGGCAAAGAGAAGATGGGGAACACTCAGATATTCCATTACCAAAGTAAAGAGGAACGGAAATAAAGGATCCCTTTGCCTTAGACCCCTTGAAGTTTTAAAGTGACCGGTAGAACTACCATTAACAAGGATCGAAAAGGTAGTCGAAGATACATTTGAAAATCCATTTACATCATTTGTCCTCAAAATCCATCATTTTCAAGAGGTAGATCACAAAACTCCAGCTAACGTGATCAAAGGCCTTCTCCATATCTAGCTTGCAAATCACTCCTCCCCCTCCTTGCTTTAAGTGGGCGTTCACAACTTCATTTGCAATCAAAGCAACATCCAAAATTTGTCTACCTTCCACAAAGGCATTTTGGAAAGGACTCACTACATTAGAGATGACTTTCTTCAATCTAATGGTGAGGACCTTCGAAAGAAGTTTGTGGATAATCTTTGACATTGGAAGCTCCCACTTTCTTCGAAATGAGGACAAGAAAGGTACAATTAAGACTATCGACAAACTCACCCGAAAAATGAAATTCTTCAAAAAGTCTAAGAATATCACCTTTGATGGCCTCCCAATTGTGCTTAATGAACGCCATAGAGAAACCATTGGGACCCGGAGCTTTATCCACATTAGAATCCCTAAGGGCACAAAGAATTTCCTCCTCATCAAAACGGTGCTCTAACCAGCTAGCCTCCCTCCCATTAATTCTAGCAAATTCCAAACCATCCAAATTCGGTCTACTAACACAAGACTCCTTGTAAAGAGACTTATAGAACAAACATAAAGCTTCCATAATACTCGATTCCTCCTCATAAATTGTCCTCTCTACCTCAATAGAAATAATAAAGTTATACCTCCTATGATCATTTGCCATCGGAAAAATTTTGTATTCCTGTCGCCGCTTTCCCTCAGCTAGATTTCTCTAGATTTCTGCCTTCAAGAGAGTTCTTCCATAACAGTGAGCTTAGACAAATCCCTTTTAATTCCTCCTTTTCTCTCTCTTTCCTCCCCCGAAAGCCCCCAAGAGACTTCCTTCTCATTGAGCCCACTCGCCTCTCCCAAAAGGGAATTGATAGAGAAATTGACGTTCCCAAATGACTCCTTGTTCCATCTCTTCAGTTCACCCGTAAGATGTTTCAATTTAGAAGCCACTACAAAACTAGTAAAGCCCTGAACATTATAGCCTTCCCACCAGAATTTTGTGAGGTCCTGCAAACCTTCCACCTTAAGCCACATATTCTTGAAACGAAAAGGAGTCGGGCCCCAAAGCAAGCCCCCCACTTCAAGCACAATCGGATGATGATCCGAAGTGGGTCGAGGCAAAAACTTCTAGGGAAAAGAGCTTCCCAACTAACAGTCATAAGGAATCGATCAATTCTAGAGAAAGACATGACTTCTCCAAGTAAAGGATCCACCTGCAAGAGGTAGATCAATGAGATCATGACCCCTAACAAAAGGCAAGAAACTTCTCATAGAACAATCCTCTTGCAAACAACCGACTCTCTCATGAGGATAAAGGACAACATTAAAATCCCCTCCCACCACCCACGAAAGGTTCCATCTTGATCTAACCTCTGCAAGCTCTCCCCAGAAAAGACTCCTCTGACTGGAAACAAGCAGGTCATAAACACCTGAAAACAACCAAACATTGATAGAAGGTAAATTCTTAAACACACAGGAAACAGAGAAACTCCCCACATGAGAATCGATCAAATCCAACTCCTTTTTATTCCACATTACCACAATACCTCCTGAAGCTCCTACTGATGGCAAAACTTTCCAACTACATGACTTAATACCCCATAAATTGTGGATCACCACATCGTCAATCAAGTCCATTTTAGTCTCTTGAAGTCAAACCACATCCCTTTCAAATCTCTAAGAAAATGTTTCACCACAACCCTTTTATTCAAGTCATTCAAACCCCTCGTATTCCAAGAAATGATTTTCAACTTTATTGATCAACGAGAAAACCCCTTTCAACCTCCACCCCCACGGCCCTGTTAGCGCCATCTTTCTCATAGTTGACATTGAACTCCAATCTTTTAAGTTCTCAATTGACCTCTCCCTTTTGCTTTCTTCGTCCAGAGAGATTTCTACTTCTAGTTAAATCTTCCTACTGCCTAATCTTTTCAATTTCCTCGAACAATTTAATGGCTTGCTCCTCTACTCCAACAATAGAAACCTCTACCAACTTATGCAACTTTTTAACCCAATTCAAAACCCATTTAGAGGTCAACAAGTTCACATTTTCTCAATAAAGCTCTTCTTGGAAAATAGTTATGGAGATTTCTTGTGGAGAGAGATCATCTCTGGAGGAAATTAGTAGAAGCCAAGTTTGGGATGGATTCTAATGGGTGGATATCTAAGGAAGAAAGGGGGGCCTATGGTGTAGGAGTGTGGAAATGGATTCAAAAAGGTTGGGATACTTTGTCTTCTTGTATCTCTATGGTGGTGGGTAAGAAAGAGAGAACGCGGCTTTGGCATGATACATGGTTTGGGAACACTCTTTTGAAAGAAGAATTTCCGGATATCTTTGCATGTAAGAGATAAAGAAGCTCTTATTTGTTCGAGTGTCTCTGCAAATAATGATATAGCCTCTTGGGACGTGCCTTTTATACGAAATGTCCATGATTTGGAGGTTGAGAGGGTTCAAAGTTTCTTGGAAGCTTTGTATAGTTCTAGATTGGACTTCTCTAGAGAGGACTCGATTAAATGGAGGGATAGTCCGGATAAAAGGTTTTGAGGTGAATTCGTTTTACAAGATTCTTAGCATGGGGGATGACTCAGAAGGCTCACGCAACTTTCCATGGAAGACAATTTGGTGTTCTCATGCCCCAAAAAAACTATTTTTTTTAAGCCGTTTGGGAGAAGATTCTTACTGTAGACAACTTGCAAAAGTTGGGGAAAGTGATTGTTAATAGGTGCTTCATTTGCAAAAGTTGCACCGAGTCTGTTTTTCATCTTTTGATGGAGTGTTCCTTGGCTAGAAGCTTATGGGTGATGGCTTATCGTATTTTGAGTCTCTTGGGTGTTCGCCGGATCCGTGAAAGATGAATTTTGGATTTGGAGTGGGCTTCGTGCTTCTAAGGAGCTAAACAAGGCTTACTCTTTGATCCCTCTATCCATTTTTTAGATAGTGTGGATTGAGAGGAATCATAGAGCTTTTGAGGGCATTGAAAAAAAGTTTGATGTGATTAGAGATAGCTGGGTCAACGCCCTTAATTTTTGGTTTAAAGAGAATTTTTTGCTGAATGATATTGAGCTTTTATAGCTTGTAGAGTCTTTATCCAATAGAAAATCTTTGTAAATGGGTCACACCCTCTTGGTGCATTATTAATATATTTTTTACTTATAAAAAAAAAAGTTCACATTTTCAGCATCTAAATCTTCATTGACCAGCCACTGCTCTTGATAATCAGAACTCACAACAAGAGCCAAGCTTTCATCAAGATCCCCCACTCTAACACTATCCTCTACCCTTTCAGAAGACAGTTCTCTCCTGAGATTCAAACCCAAACAATCATCAGATGCTGCCTCGAAATCTTCCTCTACATTGATCAGGGACTCCAACTCCAAAGAGACAGATATCACCTCCCAACTCATTAGCATCCAGAAAATCTAAGAGACCAACAAGGAGCAATCTCTCCTCCTCCCTCGCAGAAAGAACTGACCCAAACTAGACAAGTGAAGAAGATTAATTGAGCATCAGAGCTTCGTCACTGGAAAAGGAACCACAGATAGGGTTGGCCGGACACCCCGACAAAATCCCAGAAACTTCGCTCGCAAAATCCTGCTTGAAACTTGAGGAAACAGGGAACAGAATGCCGGAAAAGAAGAAAAGGGAGTCTCCGGCGTCAACTCCAGCCGAATCACTCCGTGCAAGTCCGGAATAGCGTCGCATGTCTGAGTCGCGCCGCCCTGCATCTTCACCGCCGTCACTGCCGGATCTCGAGCCGTTAAAACAACAGGCGGTCCACTGGGAAAGAAAGAAAAAGGAGACGCCGACGACAACTCCGGCCGAATCTCTCTCGGCAAGGCCAGACCAATTCATCGGTCAGAATAAAAAATCTTTGCATAATAATCTTGTCCTTTTGTTCCCACAATCGGCTTGGTTTTCCTACTTTCTTGTGAGTGTTCGAATTCTTCTGATTGATTGATTTTGTCACCATTTGAGTAATCGGTGTAGCTCCAAGCCTCCAAGGAGTATGGAAAAGGTTTGATTTGTGTTGAAGTGGTTAAGACTCTGTCGTAGAGGTCTTATATACACAAAGCAATGGCTTGTTACGGCAATTTTAAAAGCACTATGTTTTGTTGCACCACAAGATGCAGCATGATTTTCAAACTGCCAGCCTTCTGATTTGGTTATTAGTAGTGCCTTCAAGGACATACTACAGTAACCAAAATACTCATCAGACTGGAAAGGCAATTGGCTTACCCGTTTATGTTTGGACTGTTGGTTTTGAATAGTTGACCGATAGATACTTATGGTTACTTAAATCATTGAACCCAAATTGAGAAGGAAAGGTAATCTACATTTAACACTTGCATGGAAAGTCTGCCAGCATCTGGATGACCTTTAGTCATAAACACTTCTTGAAAACTCATTGGTTCTACTATTCTGCTTGTGTATTCTGTATTATGTTTCATATAAATTTTGAATAGAAGGGTGCTTGGTAATTTTTATTACACTTGTCCAGAGCATATAACTTCTGCTCCAGGAAGGGGCAACTCTAAGAATCATGTTTGTTCCATATTATGACTAGTGAGATAAGATTGCATTGACTTGGAGGGCGGGTGCGTCTGTGTAAAGAGCCTCATTAAAGGCAGTACTGTAACTGACGTGAAGGTGTTAGGCTCCTGACCTGAGATTGTTAGATTTTCAATTCCTGATATCAATTGGCTTGTACTTTAGTTGTAGGATACTTGATGCATCATGTGGATTGTTCAGTCTGTGTAGCGTTGTATGCATTCCCACTGTTTTGTTTCTTATGGATGTGTTTCTGCCATTTCCTTTGCGAACTTCCTATTCTTATTTCTAGTTATAATGTCTAATTTTCCTATTTGAAAAGCACACTGTGTGGTGCAGAGAATGATTATTTATTCATTTTTTTGTTCGTTTTCTATGTTTTGTGTTGTTTGGTTTTGCTTCTCCCTTCACCTAATATGGGAGCAAGCAACATTATTATCAAATTGTTGATGTATCTGTCATCTATATTGGTTGTAGAGGAATCTGAAACGGACAGTGAAGAATCAGATGTTAGTGGTTCTGATGGGGAGGACACATCTTGGATCTCATGGTTTTGCAACCTACGTGGAAATGAGTTCTTTTGCGAAGTTGATGATGATTACATACAGGATGATTTCAATCTCTGTGGGCTAAGCGGTCAAGTTCCTTACTATGACTATGCTCTTGACTTAATTTTGGATGTTGAATCTTCTCATGGTAAGCTTATATTCATTATAATATGTTGCATGTGTTTCTGAATTTTCTCATTGAAGTTTGTTATATAAATCACAGTGACTATCAGATTATTTTCTGTCACTGTCCTCGTGCATGAATTTTGATGCCACTAGTAGTATTATTATCAGAAAACTATAGACAGACGATAGGTTTTTCTGAGTCTGATTTTAATGATAACCTTTATATTTATTCAAAACCTAATATTCTAGTTGTATAATGATAATTTTCTGTCACTGGTCTCCGTGAATGAATTTTGATGCCACTAGTTGTATTATTATCCGAAAGCTACGGACAGACAATAGGTTTTCCTGAGTCTGATTTTTATGATAACCTTTATTTATTCAAAACCTTATATTCTAGTTGTATAATGATATTTTTGTAGCCACAACCACTTATTAGAGCATTGGAATTTTGTAATGATTGATTTGGATTGGCTGGAACTGATAGGTGACATGTTTACGGAAGAACAAAATGAGTTGATTGAATCAGCAGCAGAGATGCTTTATGGTCTGATTCATGCTCGATATTTATTGACCAGTAAAGGAATGGCTGCTATGGTGAGATTTGCTCTTGATTTTTTTTTTTTTTTTTACATTTACATACCTCACGATTATTATATCTGGGAACTGGTTAGACTTATGATATCGGAACTTCTCTACAGTTAGACAAGTACAAGAGCTATGACTTTGGAAGATGCCCAAGAGTTTACTGCTGTGGACAACCATGCCTTCCGGTTGGTCAATCAGACATTCCTCGGGCAAGCACTGTGAAAATATATTGCCCCAGATGTGAAGATATCTACTACCCTCGATCCAAGTATCAAGGTAGTATCCTTTGTTCCATTGAATGTATTTTTGCAACTGCTTGCTAAGCACGTTTAGCTGGACAAATAGATCTTCATTAATTTGTCTGCCACTGATGGTAAGACTTTTTAAAGTGCAGTATGAGGTTATTATGCATGGGCCTTAAATTTCTTCACTTCCAAGTTTTGAAAAGTGAGTATTATAAGGGTGGAGTTATTAGACGATAGTGAAATACCAGGAATAGGTAAAATGTATTGTCTAATTGCTAATGGTTTGTCCATCTGGAGAAGAATTGATGCAAAAAGCATTGTCTACCCTTTTGAAAAATGACTGTTTTTGCTGTAAAGATTTTAACCATATTGGGTCAAGAATCATTTTTGGAAAACTCCTTTCACTTCTATCAATGATACACATCATCTAGTTTATCTTTCAACTTTTTGAGGATGTTAGTACCATAATATATAGATACATATAATTTAGAAATCATTATATAATTTTTTTATATTAAACTAAACATCTTTTTCTAATCAGCTAATACATATTAGTAGTATTTGCACAATTGCTTCTAGTCATTGTTGTCTCAGCCAAGGTTGATGCGTATCAATTTGTAGTCCTATTAATGTTGTAAGTTCAGTGCATGTGCCCTGGGCTTGGCTTTTGATTTTCAACTGAGCTTCTTTAACTCTATCTAGACATCGATGGAGCCTATTTCGGGACCACATTTCCTCATCTATTCCTCATGACATACGCGCATCTCAAGCCACAAAAGGCGTCACAGAGTTATGTTCCGAGAGTATTTGGGTTCAAGATCCATAAGCCATGATGCTGGAACCAGTGCTTCCATTTGGGTGAGTTTTCATAAGTTTGTATTATGTAGCTTCTGTTGTGAATTGATTCTCTTGAGAATTCAGGTATAGTTCAGTAGTGTTCCAGATGATCATAATCTAGGCTCTCCTTTTCATATGTTTCTGGAACTACCATAAAGCAAATTTGCTGCCATGTCAATCAAGTTCTTTATTTTCTATTTAGCAGCTTATTTTCAATTTCTTTTTACCTTTGTTCTTTCTTTGCGGGGTAACTAGTTAAACTGTTTGCTTATTTGATTCTGTTGTTAGTGTTGATTCTATGATTATTGGCATTTAAAAGACAACTCATACTGTATTCAATTCACAGAATGTAATCTATTATATTTCTTTTTCAGATCTTTATTTCTCTTTGAAGCAAATAATTTTGAAGTGAAGTCAGCAGTTAGATGAATATGGCATTATATCTATTGTCCTAATTTTGGTTTTCCTCTGTTCTGGAATGGATGCGTGGATTGCTTTTGTAGCTTATAAAAAAATACGTATAGAAAGAAAAGTCACTTTTTATAGGAAAAAGAAAGGGCATTCTGATAGAGAAAAATTCTGCCTAGGAATTTAGAAATTTGCTGTTGTGTATTTTGAGGAAATTTTGGCTGCTACTATTTTCTTTGGGGAGTGGGGGGTGCTACTCATAAGGATAAAGCAGGATTGGGCCTATTGTGTTTATGTTACCCTTCTCGCAGCCAGGGAGCTGATGGTCTGTAAAACCTCAACGCGTCTAGTATTTGGGCAGTGGAATTTTTTAAATTTTTTTTAAAGGAGTAAAAGAAAAAGATAAAGTAGTTCTTTTTAAACTAACGGTGTCTTTTTATGGTTATACTACTTCTCAATAGAAGTGTCCAGAAGAGAAGGCTTTTCCATGGCATAAATACAATTTTACGTATAAGATTAAATTTTCTGGAAGATAAAAAGATCCTATATTGCAAATAAGATTAGAAAGTGTTTGGAAAGGCTTGTTATCATTCATAAATATATTTAAAAAAAGTTAAGAGGAAAATTAAGAAATTTTAATTTCTTAATGTTTTGGTAGTACTTTTTAACAGAGAAAATAAGAGATGTTGGGTGTCTTAGTTTGAGAAGAAAAAAAGGCAGTTATCTTTTGGTTAAATTTTATAGAAAACTTTATGGTTTGTCTCAGTTTCATAACAAACTCTGAGGTTTGTTTTGATTCATACTAGACCTTGTGATTGGTACCGTTAACATCAGAGTTAACTGTGTTAACTTTGGATTTATTATGAAACTGAACAAAATCAAAGGTTAACTCTTTTTTAAAACATCAATCTCTTTCCATTTCTCTCTGAAAATTCTATGGCCACCCTCTCCTCCTTTTCCCCTTCTTTTTCTACTCCTTTCCCTTCCCTTCTTCTCTCTCTCTCTACCCTAACCCAGCCACCGGCCACCAGTTAGGAAAGATTAAACGAAATGGGCTATGATGATGTTGGTTGTGTCCGAAAGCAAATGGCTCAAATCCGTGAGCTAGTAGAACTTCCTCTTAGGCACCCACAACTCTTCAAATCAATTGGTGTGAAGCCTCCAAAAGGTAGCTTGCTTTATGGGCCACTTGGGTCTGAAAAAACCCTGATTGCAAGAGCTGTGGCTAATGAGACTGGTGTATTCTTCTTTTTAATAAATGGACCAGAAATTATGTCAAAGTTAGCTGGTGAGAGTGAAACCAACTTGAGAAAGGCCTTTGAGGAAGCCCAAAAAAATGCTACATCCATTATATTTATTGATGAGTTAGATTCAATTGCCCCAAAGAGGGAAAAGACACATGGTGAAGTGGAGAGGCGTATAGTTTTCCAGCTTTCGACTCTAATGGCAGGCGAATTTGCAGAGAGATGGAGAGAGACATGAGTGTTTTAAAAAAAAAGTTAAATTATAAAGAAACCTTTTGATTTTGCTCAGTTTTATAATAAACTCAAAATTAATACCATTAATTCTGGTGCTAATTGTGCCAACCACAAGGGTATGATATGAATCAAAACAAGTTTAAGGGTTTATTATGAAAGTAAGGCAAAACACAGTTTTTTATGAAATTTAACCTTATCTTTTTTCAGTAATTTTTTTAAATATATATCTTGTATTTTTATTTGATTTATTATATTAACAAATTAAGATAGCATTTTAATACGTGCCCAGCTTGTGTTAAATATTAGTAATTTGTAAAATCAAAAGAGATAAGGGATGAAAAAGTTATCTCACATTGTCTAATTCTATGAAAAAAAAAGGGGAAAAACAAAATTATTTGGTTTAGTGTTTGTTTTTTCCGCTTGTCGGCAGAGTAGTTTTTTTAATCAGAATATGGATAATTCATTAAAGGGAAAAAGAAACGGCATTACAGTCAGCAGCAAGTACATCCCTAAGAGCTGGGGGTTACTCGTCCAACAAGGAGGGCAGTAACCATTTCCAGCCGCTTTGTCGATCCAGTCTGCAGCCTTGTTGGCTAAGTGGTTAACAAAAACAAGTTTAAAACCTGGGTTTAAATAAAAAAAAGGAAATAAATCTTGGACCAGGCCAACGTCATCCTAGGGAATTGAGCTCTGCTTCTTAAGGATAATGACCACCAGCACTTTGGAATCGCTTTCGAAAGTGGCTTCACTAATCTCCAAGCCTATTGCTAATATTAATCCTTCCTTAAGGGCTCTAGCTTTGGCTGCTAAGATCGATAAAAATTTAGATGTTGAAAGCTCTGCCACCCATCAGCTTCCCATACCAATCTCTGCACAGTACTCCCAGACCAGTTTTAACACTGTTTGACAATTGGGAGGCATCGGAATCGATCTTATAAGAACCATAAGGAGGACAGCTCCATTTCAACGGTGCCATCACCTCCGAAAAAACCTTTACGTGCAGGACCATGGGAGATGTGAGAGAGGCGAGCTCAAAAGCTGCCCTTTTAGCTGTCCTAACAGTAGCAATCGGATCAATGGGAACATTCTCACAGCAGAAAGCAGTTCTAGCTTTACAAATGGACCAGCAAATCAACGCCAGCTACCTGAGACAATCAGAATCCAGATTCGCTGATAGGAAACTTTCACCCACCAATCGGTAGAATCAAAGACACCCACAGGATTTACCGAAAATCCCATCCTACTTGCAAACCATGTAGCTTTGGCATGCGAACAAAAGAAATGAACATGCTGAGTTGATTCAATTCAAGCTGACAGATGGGGCACAGAGGATCTAAAGCATTTCTTCTATGGAATAAATTACAGTTGGTGGCCAATGCATCGTGGAGAGCTCTCCAAATGAAATTTTGGACTTTAGGGGACCTCGGCTTCCAAATATCCTCCGAAAGAGAGGAGTTTGAAGGCTTCGACTTAGATTTTACAATGGCATCAACAACTGTGAGTGATACCCCATTTTAGTGGAATAATCCCCAGACTTGTCAAGGGACCAAATCAATCTATCCTCGTCGAGCCCCTCACTCACACAGTTTCAAAATCTAATTGATTTCCACGACAGAGAACAGGTTCCTGAGTTTGTCATGATTCCAGCCTCTATGATTAGGATTGAAGAGCTCAGTAACAACCATACCCTCCGCATCCACCGGTTTGGGAGACAATTTTGTTACCAGGAAAAAAAGGAAGCCATTTGTCCTCCCAGATGTTGATATTTTTTCCATTCCCCAAGCTCCGGATTAAACCTTTTTCAATAACTACTCTACCCTCAAGCAAGCTAGTCCAAACCCAAGATGGTCTCCTACCTTTTGAAGCAGTCATGAAGCTGTTATTAGGAAATAAATCCCTTTTAAGATGGTACCCCACCAAGAATTAGGATTCGAAAGCAATCTCCGGTTTTGCTTGGCCTCCAGATTTTTAAGACCAATTCTCCATCTACCCTTTGGTTGAGATAACACATCCCAGCTGAGTCAATGAGCCCGCCTAACTATCCTCATCTTGACCCCACCAAAAGTCTCAAATAATATTGTTAAGCTTATTGCAGAAACTTTTTGGCAATTTAAAACAGGATATAGCATAGACAGGGATTATATTGATAACAGATTTTATCATGACTTCTCTCCCGGCTTGCGAGAATAATTTCTGTTTCCATCCCTTTGTTTTCTGCTCGACTCTTTCCCTCAAGTAATCGAGTGCATCACACTTAGCTCTTCCCTAAATGGTAGGCATCCCCAAATTCTTGTCTCCATCTCAAAAAGCTTGAACACCCATCAGATCCGCAATTGGCCCCTTAACAGACAAAGGGACATTGCAGCTGAAGAAGATACTTGATTTCTGAAAATTAATCAACTGCCCGGAGGCTGCACAATATTGATTCAATATATTAAGAATTTCAGTACATTCCGAATGGTCTGCTCCAACTAAAAGAAAAGCGTCGTCCACAAACATCATGTGAGACAGAGGAGGGCAAGTCGGTTTAATGCAAAGCCCTTGAACTATACCATCCTGGATAGCCTTACTCATCATTCTTGAAAGAACATCCAAAACTAAGATAAATAAGTACGGTGACAGCAGGTCACCTTGTCTTAGACCGCGACTCAGCTGAAAAGGAGGACCCCTATCACCATTGACCATCATAGAATACCTCACAGTTGTCACACGTTGGAGAACCAGCTGGAACCATCGCACATTAAAACCAATCTTCCTCAAAACTTGATCCAGGAAATTCCATTCAATTCGGTTGTAAGCTATATTTTTCATGTCAAGCTTTGAGCGAGATCGAATTTTTTCCCTTTCTTTATGGTTCTCAAGCAGTGTAAAGCCTCGTGAGCAATCAGAATGTTGTCTTGAATAGATGACCCAGGGACGAAAGCGGATTGCTGATCCGAGACAAGGGCTGGCAAGAAGGGCTTTGAACGAGATATCATGATTCTAGAGATGATTTCATACACAAAATTACAGACTGATAGGGCAGATTCACCGACTCAGGATGGGTTGTCTTAGGAATTAACACAATGTTGGTGAAGTTTAACTCCTTCAACATGAAACCATCTCTAAAGAAACTGGAAACAGCTTTAACCACTTCGGACTTTACCTCAGCCCAATGCTTTTGAAAGAAGGCCCCTGGAAATCCATCAGGACTTGGAGCTTTGAAAGCCCCCAAGTTGAAAACAGCCTCGGTGATTTCATTTTCTCAACTGGAGCCAGTAATTAATCATTCATAGTAATAGTCACCAAAACTGGAATAGCTTCCAGAATTGAAGAATCAAAACTCTGCCCACCATTGGCAAACAGGTTCTGAAAGTGATTGTTAATAATAGCCTCAGTTTGTTCTTTATCCTCCAGCCACCTGCCTCTCTCATCTTTCAACTTGCTAAGGGTATTTTGCTGTCCTCTTTGAATTGTTGAGGTGTGGAAGAACCTTGTGTTGCGATCTCCATAACAAAGCCACTTCACTCTAAACTTTTGGTGCCAATGCATATCTTCCTCCTTCCGCTGACCAGGGCTGCCAAAAGAGAAGCTTCTTTCTCTTTCACAGAAGTAGTGTAAAGAGCCTGTTGTAAATCACTAAGCTCTTTGTACAGAGCCTCAATCTTTTTCTGCAAATTTCCCACTGTACCTTTACTCCACCTCCTCAGGCCCTCTCTACATTCCTTAAGCTTAGCATGTTGGATCTGATACCTAGCAAATTAATTTGGGGCCTAAATCCTCCCAATTACCAAGAAATTCATCTTCCCTGCATTGCATACATAATTCAGACCACCAGTAAAATAACATCAATATATCCAATTTCTCTCGCAAAAAGCAGTTCTTCTCACGTAGCTAAGCTTCAATGCTAGTTTACTAGCTTAGTATGCAGTGTTCTTCATTCTCAAGGATCCAGCCAAGAAGTATCCACAATGCTGATTCCCCAGTCTCTCCTTTGTTAGGAAAAAAAAAAGAAAAGAAAAAAGATGCATCGAACAATACTAATCTTGAACATGTTACTGCTTCACGAATTGAGGTTTTCATTTGTCATTGCCACATCTTTCTGGAATCATGAAACATGGTTGAAGCTAGCATATTTCTTGCTCCTCTACCCAGTTCTTAAAAGTCTCTCCCAATATTTTCTTTTGAGATACGAGTTTGAATTCGAGTTCGAATGCAAGTTGGCAAAGGTAGCCCTAGTTTTCATTCCACATACTATATGTTAATGTCTTCATTCTCTAACTTATTCAATTTAGATGCTCACTTTCTACATCTCTTCTATCGTTTTCTTTCTGAAAAAAATTATTTCAAAGCTTAAGTTGCTAGGTCTATTTCCTATTTCTTTGGGTACAAGGAAAAGGAAATTAGGACCTACAGACTCTTGGCCAAACAAGAACCAAAAAATCATTCCTAAGGCATTGAACAAAGCTACTAGGAGGATTGACATCAACCATCATACCAGAGCTCACTTATATGAAGTTATTGGCCATCCAGTCCGTTCAAAACTTTCCTTCCCTGTGGATGTGCTTCAACTGACAATTTTACGTATTCTAGCTCAAGTAACTCTCTGCAAGCTTCAATTTATCCACTGTTAGGATCAAAGCAACAGTTGTCACTGCAACTTCCCAACAGCAACAAAGGAATCAGATTCAACCTCGACCTCAGGAAATCCATTTAACCAATAGAACTTCAATCCATGATAGAGTGCGCCCATAACTCTTTCTTGTACTAAAAATGTCATGACATGTATCCAGAAGAGATTACCCTAACTTGGTACAACGTGACTAAAAAGAGTTTCAACTATCCTTTTTAATTTTAAGATTCTGCCTTATCTAATCGCCATCATAGTCCCGAATATGACAGACCCGGATTCCCATGCGAGCTGCCATCCACATTAAGCTTCACCCTTCCACGCCACGGGTAACCACCCCACAAGCCTCTCTTTCTTTGGCTGCAATTAGTCATCAACTATAGAATAATTCTTGGGTGCAAATCAAGAAATTGGTAAATTTTAAAAACTTTATTAATAATGCTTATACATACTCAATTAACATCATTAATAAAATTTTCGAAATATATTAATCAAATTTCCGAAAGTTTGTACCTGGTGCGGTCAAAATTTTTTCTAACCGTCCATGCAAAATCTATTTCCTAAACACAGTACTACTTTACATCTCTTTTTCCTTTTCCTTTTTTTTTGGTTGCCTTTTCCCTCTAAATAACAACTTATGGATCGAGACTTGCAAACTCAAATATAATGGGTCGCTCTTCATACCTAAACACTTCGTTTTGGGCTTTCTGATAAGTGCTTGGTTGCCTCTTAAATCGACCTTTCCATAGTTATTCTACTAAAGTAGGCATTTTTCAGTAGTGTTACTGTTTCTGTTTCTTTTCCATATATATTGATAAGTATTTTATTTAGAGATGTTTTATATTATTTTTCATTTTGAAAAGTTAAAGTTCAACTTTAATTAAGTTTTTTAAATTATTCTTAAAGTTTAGGTTTCTTAAAAAACTATACCATTAAATTTAGGTATTACATAAAGGTATTTTTAAAAAATATATTATAATTTAATGGATTATTATGCATCTTTAAAAAATTGAGTTTTCTATACATATCAATATATATGAAACAGAAATAGTATATAAGAGGATGAGGTCTTTTTTATTATCTTCTTTGAAATTAAATGTGCTTGATAATTAAATAGATTGGGATGTCAATGATTACATTCTCTTTGTAATATGGTATAAAAGGAAAATGTTAGCATCCATCGCAACTAGTGTACAAGAAAATTTCAACTATTAATCGCGTTAGTCGATTATAAACTCTCTATGTTATATTATATGCACTATTTTATTTGTCACCAATTATACATGTATAAAAAGAGTTGAGAGCCGATGAGAAATGATTTTTTTTTTTTTTTATAGTCTAACACATGCATTCTTCACGTACGTATAAGTTGAGTGAAAGATTAATAACTTTAAACGTGAAAAATCAATAAAAAGCAATATAAAAATAGGTTTTTAAAGATTAAACGCAAAAAATTTAATTTTGATATCATACAAAAGAGATAATTGATTTATTAATTAAATTTTAAAAAAATTAAATTAACGAAAAAGGGTTTAATTTTTTCTTTTTAAAAAGATAGTTAAAGATAGTTAGAAGTACAAAAGTGGAGAACCATTTGTAGGAAGATATTTGGTTCTAAGGGTTACTTTTTTCTCAAACTTCATTTCTTTTGTCATCCTACATGATAAGTACCTTGCTGGCCTTATGATCCTATATATATATATATATATATATATATATATATATATATATATATTCAAGTATATCTTGTAATGATTATATATTAAAAGGACAATCTGCAATTATTAAGTTGCCATCTAGTTCTCAAGCTCAACTAACCTTCATACATGAATCATCATCTGTTGTCCCCATCCCCATTGTAGACATCAAGTAATTATTAAAAATTGACTAGTCGACATCATAAAATATGTACAAAGCATCTCTGAAAAATTCATATGGCAAAAATAGACATTCTTCATCATAAAATCCTAGTTGTCTGATCTCAAAACCCTTCTTTCTTTTAATATATTTATTAAGTTAATTTTAACATCTCATAAAACTTCAACATCAAGTTTATATGATCCCATTTTCATCCTTTTCTTGTTTTATTTTTTTATCATTTATTTCATTCACAATCTAAATATTAAATATTGGTAAGCATCGAAATTATCCAATCAATTTAATATTATTAGACTCAGTCAAGAAACAATCTCACATCACGCGGAGTTTTCAAAGGTTTCGATATTTTTTTCTATGCTTGAATTTGTCTATTAGCACTGCTTTTTTAAATTACTACTTAACATCCTCCACTGGTGAGATGAATAAAGGAGATAACAAAATTGATGCCCTACCATAACTCTAATCCAAAATATGTACCAACAAAGTCATTTGACACTGATGGGATGAAAATTCCATTATTCTTTTCCCCTTACAGACCAAACTGGTACACATACAGCTTGATGTATGGTGCTGTAATGTCCTATTCAGGGATATAGGAGAGATGAAGGATAAAAGACAATAGCATGAGGAAAAAGTAGAGGCAAAGTTGGATAAGAAGAAAGCAAAGGCCACTCAATTGGCCAATTGGATTGTCATATCTTTAGATACATGCTTTAGGAAATAGCATCAATGATGTACGCTTGTGGACTGCATGCACGCGATAAGTCCTCCCTAAATAAGGTTTAAAAATTAAAATAAAAACATCATGTAAAATTTGGGACCACAGTACATGTGATAGAGAACAAATGCATGTTATATTATTTTGAATCACATGAACATGATATTCTATATAAGCAATCTGCTTTTCCTGCTCTCTTCTCTTTGATGTACGTAGGATAGCATCATAGCAAGGCTGTAATTATTATGAGGGAATGCATAATTTTTTTGGAATTCATTTTTATTTTTATTTTCATGCATTAATTTATAATTTAATTACTTTCATTAGATTCCAAAATCTTCTCTACTCTTCGATTTCACGACCCTACTTCTGTCAGGCTTCTTTAGCTGTGTTTTTATTTGAGATTTATTTTTTAATCTCAAATAACCAACACTCTGCGGCAAAATATAATTATATCAATAATATTATGGATAAATTACGCTGTAACTTTTTTTTTAAATTTGTTGAAATAACATTAATATACTAAATTTTTTTAAAACTCACGATTCATTTTAAAACATTAATTTTCACCATCAAACGGTTTTAAAATGAATTTTTTTGAATAATCAAAATTTTAATTGGATATTACTTTTCCTGATGACCAAACTACTCTTACTGTTAAAATATCTACAAATGATTATGATAAGTTTAATAATTCTATTTATCAATCATTTATTTCAAAATTATTTATATCACAAATTTTTAGGTTATTTGCATTCATATTTTTTTAAAGAAAACTAAAACATGCAATATCATTTTAATTTTTAAAATAGAAAAGTTTGTTTTTTATTTTTTATTTTATGATGATCTTTGATATTCATTTATTTGAAATGTTAGGTTATTTAATTTTATAAAAAAAACATATCCACAAACCTTTTATTTTAAATATTTAATTTTCTCCTATAATGGTCTTAGATTTTTATTTATTTAAGAATGTAGTAGGCAATTATATCATGATATTTTTTTAAAATATATGAAGTAAAATTTATTTTATACTATATAATAGAATATAAATTAATTTAAAATATATTTTTAATAATTTTTGAAAAAAAACAATAATAATTTTATTTTCAAAAACTTTAAAAAAAATTTGTTAAATATGTTTTATTTTTAATACTTTTATTTTTTTAAAAGTAACATTTTTATGATACTTATGATCATTTTGATCATCATGAAAAATAATATCTAATTAAAATTTTGATTTTTAGAAAAAAAATCATTTTAAGACTGATTGATGATAAAAATTGATATTTTAAAATAAATAATGAATTTTACAAAAATTTAATATATTAATATTATTTTAATAAATTTAAAAATAATGTACTATAATTTAGTATTGATAATAAATAAGAACTGTTATAACGCGCCGTGTTACAGATTGTCACGTCCGAAGGAGGCTGAGTATTAGTCAACCGTTAACCGGAGCATCCGTTCTTGAGCAGGTCTTTCTTCTGTCGTTTCTCGCAAAGCGACCATTGGCTGTCCGGGAAACTATGGTCAACCTTCTCAGCTCATAATTACAAGAATACCTTCTCAGCTCATAATTACAACAATACCTTCTCACCCCTCTCTTCCTTTTTTAAAAGTAAACAAACTTACCCGAGTTTTGGAGGCCTCAACACTTACCCATCTATTTCCCCAGCCAATTTTTTTTATTGTCAAACCATTAGATTTTAATCAAACTTGTATTCAGTTCACCTAAAAATATTAAATTTAAAAATTCGAATATACTATTACATTATCTCTTTCTTCTATCTTCTGTTCTTTTCTTCTTCATCTTTCTTTTGTTAATAAATCTTTCCGCCGTAAACTTTTTTTAAGAATTAAAGGCAAACAAAAGCCAAGTTAAACAAGTTTGCATATACTGCACAATATAGAGAGTAAAATTAAAAAAAATAAAAGGATTTGGGTTTGAAGATAAATCCTATTCATTTATTGTCCCACATAGATCCATCAGGCCTGGTCACAAGATGTTGAAAGTCCCTGAGAAAGCAAATGAATCAACCGGTATGCTCAACTTGAGACGAGCAGAAGCAATCACACTGTGAAGCGGCATCATTGACTCCAAGCTCCCCAAAACCATTAAGCCCATATTTTCTCGATATCCATGCATCATATCCAGACCGATCTGGTCAAATCTGGCGATGTGCGGCCAAAGGAGGTGGAGTGACACGAAGAGAGAGTTGCAAGGAAGAGAAGGGAATCGGAGGAGAAAAAGTATTAGAGAGTGTTTGTATTTTGAGCTGTTACAAGTTATTTATGTTAGTTTGTTATAACAGTTAATTAGTTAGTTGGTTATTCCAATTTCATTAAGTCTGTTAGTCTGTTTGTAATCTTGTTAATCTTTATGCCTATATAAGGAACTGCTTGTAACACTTTTGATTCATTGAAAGAAATACAAAGCTTTTGAGAGAATTCCTTTTTAGTTTATCTTTCTCTTCTTTTAACTTTTCTAACTTGGTATCAGAGCACTCTTGCTCACACTTTGTTTTCCTAGGTTTCTTCAATGACAAAGACAAACAATCGAACTAGAAATGGACCGGAGGTTTCTGCAGCGAGAGGAGTTGCTAACCTAGCCACACATGAAGAACAACTGAGGTCTATTACAAGTCCTCCTTCCCAGTTGATCACCATCAAACTTGAAGAAGAAAACTATCTTCTCTGGAAGTTTCAGATAGAGAATGCCATCCTAAGATATGGCCTTGAAGATTACATATACGGTACAGATCAAATTCCCTTAAGATTGATTGAAGGAAGTCACAATCCTGAGTTTATTCGGTATCACGGACAAGATTGCCTCCTTATCTCCTGGATTCTTGCCTCTATAAGTCCCAGTTATCTGCCACAACTGGTAAGTTGTTCCTCTTCTCGACAAATATGGACTACAATTGAACAGCTTTTCAATTCCCAATCTATTGCAAAAGTTATGTTTTACAAAAGACAGATACAAACTCTCAAGAAAGACTCTCTTCCTATGAGAGATTACTTGATGAAAATGAAGAGCTTCTTTGATATGCTAGGTGCAGCTGATCATAGAATGTCTGATATAGACCAAATTCTTGCTATCTTGAATGGTCTTGGTGATGAATATGAGTCCATCATTGCTATAATCTGTTCCAAAAAAATTCTTTACACCTTGCAGCATGTTAACAATCTTCTTCTTTCCCATGAGGGAAGAATTTTGCAAAAGAATTATGCTGAGATGGTTGCCAATTACTCCAATTTTTCAAGAAGGGGATCTAACTGGAATGGGTATCAGAATCAAGGGGGTAGAAACAGCTATGGAAATCGTGGCTAGGGACGAGGCAGAAGTTACAACAACAACAGGCCACAATGCCAATTGTGTGGAAAAGTTGGGCATATCGTTCTGAAGTGCTATTACAGATTTGATTAGAACTTTCATGGAAATTGAGGAGCTAGCAATACCTCGAATTCATCTAGCCAAACAGGCAGTCTTGTTTAGAACAATACCAATTTGGCTAAGACATAGGAAGAATTGCCCATAGAGAACACACCATTATAAGTCATGCTGACTTGTGCAGATAATCAAAGTGATGGTTGTTGGTATCCAGACTCAGGAGCTACAAAGCATATCACTAATGATTTCAAGAACATGGCTTATGGATCAGATTACAATGGAACTCAAAAATTTCACATGGGCAACGGTACAGATCTCTCTATAGAACACATTGGCTATTCCTCTATCTCTTGTTTAAAACCTTCAAAATCCCTAACTCTTAAAAACATTCTACACGTCCCTAAGATAACAAAGAACCTTCTTAGTGTCTCTTAGTTTACTAATGATAACAATGTCATTTTTGAGCTTAACTTCTCTTCTTTTTTTGTGAAAGATCATGTGTCAAAAATCACTCTACTTTAAGGAGTTCTGCATAAAGGATTGAATAGGTTTGATCTGAGAAATTGAAGGAAGAATGCATCTGGTTAACTATCCAAAGCCTTAGTTTCAGAAACCAGTGATTCTAGTTTGTGTCATTCAACTAGTCAAGATGTCACTTTTAAGAACTTTAACAATCTGTTTTTCAATCTCTGGCATAAAAGATTGGGTCATCCCTCTTTTAGAGTTCATGCTAAGATTCTGAATAATTGTAATGTTCCTTTTGAAATCAATAAAGATATTCCTTTTTTCTGTGTTTCATGTCAAATGGGCAAAAGCCACAAGCTACCTTTTCAAAATTCTGAAACTAAATATACCAGACCCTTACAACTAGTTGAATCTGATATATGGGGCCCTTCACCTATTCTTTCTACAGTTGGTTTCAGATATTATATAACATTCGTTGATGCTTATTCAAGATTTACTTGGATATACTTTCTTAAGAGAAAATCTGAAGCCTTAGAAACCTTTGTTCATTTCAAAACTCAAGCTGAAAATATACTTGACACCACAATCAAAACATTCCAATCAGATTGGGGTGGTGAATTTCATGCCTACTCTTCATTTTTTTTAAAACATGGTATTGTTCATAGAGCGTATTGTCCCCATACCTCATAACAAAATGGTATTGTTGAGAGGAAACATAGACACATTGTAGAGCTTGGCTTGACCCTTTTTGCTCAGTCCTCTTTACCTCTTTACTTTTAGCCAAATTCCTTTTCTTGTGCTGTGTATCTCATCAACAGGTTACCTACTAAAATTCTTCAGCAAAAAACTCCTATTGAGGTACTCCACAAAACTAAACCAGATTACTCTTTCCTTAAGGTTTTTGGCTGTCAATGTTTTCCTCACTTAAGACCTTATAATTCCCACAAATTTGATTTTAGATATATGCCTTGCACCTTTCTTGGCTATAGTACCAAACACAAAGGATACAAGTGTCTTGATGAGAAGGGAAACATATATGTTTCCCGGCATGTTGTTTTTAATGAGTATATTTTCCCTTTCAAAGAAAAGACCAACAGCTCGAATAACCAAGTTCAAGATCCAACTCCCGCCTCTTTTCCCTTACTAGACTTGTCCAAGCCCTCTGTTGTAGATCAACAATCTACAATACACATAAATTTAAGTCTCTCTAATCATAGATCAGAAGACATAACTACTGCAGGTCCTTCATCTGCTAAACAGGAAGCCTCTTCTTTTCAAAATTCCCAAAGTGAGTCTTCAAATAGCTTTATCCAACCATCAGTTCATTCTCCCATTGCCAATGATGTTACAGGTACTAAAGTAAGTGAACAGGTTCATCCCATGGTGACTCGATCTAGAAATTGGATTTATAAACCAAAAGCTATGTTTTCTAACTCTCTTATACAGGAACCTGACAATTTTGTAGAGGCCCTTACTGATGAAAACTAGAAACGAGCTATGGAAGAAAAGTATAATGCCTTGGTTCATAACAAAACCTGGTCTCTTATTAATCTTCCTGCAAATAGGAAAGATGTTGGTAACAAGTGGGTGTTTAAGATTAAAAGAAGCTTTGATGGGTCAGTTTTAAAGTATAAGGCCATATCGGTTGCTAAAGGGTTCTTACAAAGAGTAAGTTTTGACTTCACTAAGACCTTCTCACCTGTTATTAAACCTACTACAATTAGAGTAGTTATCACTCTTGCTCTTTCTTTTGGCTGGTGTCTAAGACAGCTAGATGTAAATAAGGCTTTTCTGAATGGAGAGTTTAAGGAATAAGTGTATATGGAACAGCCATATGGGTTTGAAACTAAAGGGTCTGGACATCTTGTTTGCAGACTTCACAAGTCTTTGTATGGATTGAAATAGGCTCCAAAAGCTTAGTAAGACAAGCTAAAAGAATCACTGGTCAAAATGCGATTTGGTTTTTCCAAGGCAGATAACTCATTCTTAATGAAAACTTCAAAGACTTCAACTTTGTTAATTTTGATATATGTTGATGATATTATAATTGTAGGAAGCAATGAAGAAGAGGTGGAGAAGCTTGTTGCTGTCCTAAATAGTTGCTTTCCTTGAAAGACCTTGGCTAACTCTTTTACTTCTTGGGAATTGAAGGCAAAGTTGTGAATGAGGGACTCTAGCTATCCCAAAAAATGTATATAGAGGATTTTCTTCAGAAAACCAAGATGGATAACGCTAAACCTCTACCTACACCAATGATTAGTAACCTAAAACTAACTTCTGATGAAGGTGATCCCATAGAAAATGCCACTGAGTACAGGAGCATGGTAGAGGCTCTGCAATATATCACCATAACTCATCCAGAAATCGTGTTTAGTGTCAAAAAAGTGTGCCAATTCATGCAAAGCCCTCTTGATCAACACTGAAAGGCAGTAAAAAGGATATTGAGATATCTTAAGGGCACTACAGATGAAGGGATTTTTATGAAAGGCTCCAAGGTGTTGAGTCTCACTGGTTTCTGTGATGCGGACTAGGGAAATGACCTATGTGATAGAAGGTCTACAATGGGGTACTATATTTACCTTGGAAGAAATGTGGTCTCTTGGTCTTCTAAGAAGCAACATGTAGTATCAAGGTCCTCTACCGAAGCAGAGTACAGAAGCTTAGCTAATGCCACCTCAGAATTACTTTGGCTGCATTCTCTTCTTTCTGAATTGAAGATTGAGTTTGGGAATCCTCATATTCTATGGTGTGACAATATGAACACAATATCACTTTCTGCTAATCTAGTTCTTCACTCTTGAACAAAGCACATGGAGTTAGATTTGTATTTTGTAAGGGAAAAGGTCATTGCTAGGGAGCTTGAAGTTAATCATGTTCCAGCCATTGATCAGGTTGTTGATATATTAACAAAACCTCTCTCTGCTCAGTTTTTTAAAAGACTAAAAGGAAAACTTACTGTTGTCTCAGCATGAGGAAATGAACTAACAGGGGGAAAGGAACCAGGATTTGTTTGAGGGAGCATATTAGAGAGTGTTTTTATTTTGAGCTGTTGCAAGTTGTTATTTATGTTAGTTTGTTATAACAGTTAGTTAGTTAGTTGGTTATTCCAATTTCATTAAGTCTGTTAGTCAGTTTGTAATCTTGTTGATCCTTATGCCTATATAAGGAACTGCTTGTAACACTTATGATTCATTGAAAGAAATACAAAGCTTTTAAGAATTCCTTTTTAGTTTCTCTTTCTCTTCTTTTCATTTTTGTAACTAAAAGGAAGAAGAAAAAAAAAAGGAAAGAGAATAAGAAAAAAAACTGATAGGGGTTTTTCATAGAGTGAGGAGAGAGAGAGAGCTTGAAGGTGGTTGTAATGGGGAAGAACACAAGGAGGAACAATAAGAAAAGAAAAGAAGAAAAAAGAAAATGAAGTAAGAAAAATGTTGAATAAAGAGATTTATATGAGGTTAATTTAGTCATTTCATCATTTTTGTCAGGTGTTAACGGATTCCGTTTGGTCAAACTCGATCAAAGTAGATTTATGTATTTTCCAAAAAAATATGTAGGTAAGTGTAGAGACCCAAAACCTCGTGGGCGTTTATGCAATTTATGTTTTGTTTTAACTGGTTAAAGTACATATTTAAACTATATGGTTAAATTTTTATTAATTTAGGTTTTTATATTTAAAAAAAGTTTAATTTGAGTATCTCATAGTTAAGTTGGCATATAAAATTCATGGTGTAAAAAAATTGTATAGCACGTGATTCGTTTTTCAATATTGGCAAACGCTTGTTTACCCCAATTTTAAGTTTCATTCTCTCGATAGAACAATATTAAAGCTTGAAATCTCTTACCAAGTCAATTTTTTATCATCAATCCAAGTTAGTAAGGAAAAGGACCCTCTACAGTTGGGAAAGAATTTGTTGGTGATGTTGATGGTGAAAGTCATATGATGAATTTAAAGAGATGGATTTTAAATCCACAATCAACAACACCAACAAATCCTTTCCCAATTGCAGAGTATCTTTTTTTTTTCTAGCTAGTTTAATCATTACCATGTGGTATTAAAATTCAACTTTTAGACTATAATGATCTAAATTGGTGTAATTATACGTAAATAAAGAACGCAGAGGAAAAATGTTATTACCGATTTTGACTCAAAACTTGTCGTACTTTGGAGTCCTTTTCAGGACTTCGCGTCACTAAATTTCATAGCCTCGCCTTAGGTCATGTGACCAATCACATAATGTAAAAGTGAACTTTTTTCACTATCCAAGAACTTTGGTCTTTCTCTCAAAGAAAAATAATGGAGTTTTTCTCTCCTTGTCTCTTTCTCTCTCTTAGAATTCATGTGCACCCACACCCAATTTCTGTTCATTTTTAGATATCACTAACTACTCTAAAAAATGTTTCTAAGTTGTCTTATCAATTGCCAACATGAGTGGAAGTTGTGAGAGGTAAAAATGCATTCTAACCATTTGTAGGTACCTATAGACACCCAATTTCGTTCCAAATTTTTTTGACGCACCACATGTGGGTTCCTATGACGAATCTTTGATTCTAGTGTACTCAGACTTGGTAAATGATGAAGTATAGATTTAGTTGGGGAGTATTAGCAATTGCAAGACCCTTTTGTTCAATCCATTTAATTTGTTTTGGGTTTAAATCAATTGGACCTTATTTGATTCAACTAATCCAAGATCAAAGTCTTCATTTAAACTTTAACCCAATCCAAAATCCACTAAATCCCATTGATCTTTCCTAAGCCCAAACATTTTTAGCCAAAATTTCAAGCCCAATAATACTTTTAATTTTCAAAAGTGAACTTCCAATTTCACCCTCCACTTAGCATCCTTGATTGGTTCATTTTTCTCAAACTCAAAGTTACTTTTTTATAAAGATGTCCTTCTCCTCTCCCAATGTGGCTGATCATAATGAGGAATTTTCACTCCTCCTCTTTGCTTTTTGAACTCACCTCTCCCTCCTAGGTTCTCTCACCTCCTTTTGTACCAAATGCTACATTTTTCCCACACAAAATAAGACTTTTTCACCTAAAAAACAACAACAATGCATTTATAAAGTAGCGTATTTTTTCATCATCTTTAAACAGTCATGTGTACCAAAAATAAGGAGTTTCTCTTCTTCTCCTTTTGCTTAGTTAGATGGACATTACCTTATTAATCTTCCACCATTTCCTAAATGTTAAATAATACATTTTTCTACCAAAAAATCACATTTTATACCCTAAAAACAGCACCTAAAAATAGCAATTTTTTTTAAAATGTGAAGCTTTTTTTTCTACTTTCTTTTACTTTGTAATTGTAATCTTTTTTCCCTAAGATTTTCCACTTTATTAATGTCAAAAACCAAAGAAATTGTGTCTTTTCCACCCTCTTTGGTCATCCAAAGCAAGGAGAGTTTCTCCTCACATTTTTTTGCTTTTGCTTTTGCTTTATTGAAAACACTCCAAAATGTCCTTTCTTGTTCACCTTTCTGCAAACCTTTTTCTTCACTTTTTTTTTCACCTCCAAGAAACCCCTCCCTCTTCCCCATGTCCAGCCACGTAAAAGTCTTTTCCCTCTCACTTTTCACTTGGTTTACCATACCTTACTTTTTTAGTCCCACCTTTACACCCCAAAATTGAAACACATTTTTCATTTCAAAAGTTGAAACTACTTTTCTCCTTCGCTATATGACCAGCCATGCACCTTCTTTTCACCAATTATTTTTCTTTTTTTAAATCTCTTGTAAAGACTTTTCTCCTCCTATAAATATCTCCCTTTTGCTAACACAAAAAAGACAACATAACACTAAGGTAAAGTAATGCAAAAAAGAGAGAAAAGAGAGAAAGTTTAGAGAGAAAGAAAGAAATGAGAAAAGAGATAAAAAGATAGAAGAGTAGGAAGATCAAAGAGAGGAATATAACAAAAGAGAAGAGAGTGTTCAAGAAAGATGAGAAAAGAGCAAAGAATAAAACACAAAAGAAGACTAGTGAGAGTTCTTCATCATTTTCGACCACATTTTGTTTTTTGGTCTTCTAATCTTTATTGAAATTATTCTTTCAACTTCACTAAGTCAACAAAGAGCACAAAGATCTCCGAAGATATCCCCGCGCGGAGAAATTTTCCTTAGCCAAATAAGGTTGGTTAAACTTAAATTTTTTTGCAAAATAAATTTTTAGCATGATTCATGTGTTTAAACCACCTTGAATAAATTAATTTAGTTCACTTAGAAAGTTTCATCTTAAGATACTTACTAGTTTTTTAGCATTTTCTCTTTCACTATTAATATGTCTTTCTTTAGTTAGCTACTAGTCATATGTAGTCTCTTCGTTAAATGCAATGTTAAGTTAATGGTAGTTTTAAAGTCTTTTCCTTTAGTTTAGTATCTTAAGAATTTTTTATGTTATTTAAGTTAGATATTTTATTTTAAATTGTCATTAATTACATGTGAACTTTAATTCTTTAAGAAGAATTTTGGGCCTCCTTGGTCCTTGTTAATTTTGAGCCCCCTTTGGCCCATTAAAAATGTTATTAGTTACAAATTTTGAATCTTATCTTTAAGGTGGTTTAGTTTAAATCTGTTTAGCTTAATTCTCATTTTTTTTTAACTCGTCTAGTTTAAAGTAGCTTAGTTTAATTCATTCAATTTAGTCTTCAAGTTTAATTCATCTAGTTTAACTTACATAGTTAATCCACCTAGTTTAAATGCATGCACTTTAATTTACTTATCATCTATACTTTGCAAGTAGTTTTAATTTTTTTTTTCATAGTCAAAGCAATTTATTTCCTTTATATACTTACTTTTACCGCATTACTTTAATGTTAATATTTGGTATTGCTTTGTTTGAATAAAAATTGCAAAATGTGTGTTTGGTTTTATTAGTAGTGTATGATAATAATACTTGAATTAAAATTTCAATGAATTCCCTTGAAACACAAAGGGCTAAACTTTGGTCTAAGTAAAAGAGAGAGCTTTAAATCCTCACTGTTTTGCGCCCAAATCTCCTGAGCTTTGGAATTTCTCACATAGACCAAGGGATTTGACCCCTTTTCAGGTCAAACGGCGGCTCCTTACCCGTCATCCTTTCTTTGTGCTTGGATGACAAAACGACTCCTCATCTAATACATTAAAAGTGCACCCATCATGGGAGCTTAGTTACTACTTATAAAGGGCTTATATTAGACTTGGTAGGTTTTACTCGTTTCCATATGCTTACTCATCGTAATCCACACCCTTTCCATATCCATATTCTTTAAAGGGAGTGGACTTGGGTATTGAGCTAGATGCATGAGTCTCAAGCGGAAAAGAGCGCGGTACCTACAGTACTGCTCCTTTCCGTCGATACCCCACAACTCCAAGTTTAATACCAAAGGCCATTCTGTTCGAAGTAGATTGACATATTGAAATATTAGAGTTTATGGGGTCTAACATAACCCTTCATGAATAGTAAGAAGGCCCCATGATAGGTGCGTTTTTAAGTCTAACGACTAGTAACTACTTCACTTTATATGGTGTTTGACTTTACTATGGGACATTTTTTGAGTGATTTATCATCCAAGCACAAAGTAAGGACGATGGGTAAATTGGAGTCGACATTTGATCTTAAAAGGGGCAAAAATCCCTTACCACTGGTCTTCAAGAAAGATTCGAGGAAAGAGAAGAAAGTATCAAAGCTTCCCCTCTCGCCTAGGTTGAAACCTAGCCCTCGTATTTCTGAAAAAAATATTTAATAATTAACAAAGATTGTTACTATCCAAACACTAGCATTCGATCATAGTTTAATCACGCAAAATAGCAAAACATCAATTTATATCAAAAAAGAAGTAATTATGCATGGATATTAAATCAAAAATACAAAGAATCAAAAGAAATAATTAAGATACTAAATTTAGCTAAAAAAAACAAAGGAAACACGTTAATGCAATAGGAAAATTATAAACAATCAAAAGAAAACAAAAAATTACGAAATAAGAAAATAGGTATAAGGTCAGCCGAATGGGTCCAAACAAGACTCGATCAGTCCAAAGACGGGGTCGGCCGACCCCAATGAGAAATTGACAAGTCCTTTTAGTAAATGTTCTGTTAGTTTGGAACAATTTCGAGTTTCTAACTAAATTCTTGTTTTTTATTGGTTCCAAACATGATTTTGACTACGAAAAATCACATAAAATCCTATTCTACATGATATAATGAAACCAAAATAATTATAAATTAATTATTTCTAGATGACATGTGAAATTAATTGTTTAGATGCAAAAACTCTAATCTATGATGCAAACCTAAATCATGTTTCTATATGATGTATGAAAATAAAAATTCTAAAGCATGCGTGAATTTATTTATTTAATCTATGGAGGTTCAAAGTAAATTATCATGCTTTTAAATTAAATTGCTACAAAAGAAACCTTTTCACGAACGATTCAGTCTCTTCACGTTGGTGCGAAGTGATTAACAATGAGTTAACACCGAATTCATTTGTGATTTTCCACGTGTGATGTGGATGCCCTCACAAGTTGATTGTTGTACGTAGTGGATGAACGATCTTAATTTAGAACTTGAATTGTTCACAGAAGTTGATTTAGGTTTGTAGGTTTATAGGAAAATTTAGGGTTTGTGTGTAGATTTTTTTTTTAGTGGCTAGAGTTCATTGAAGAATTTTGACTTTGGTTATTTAGGGTTTAGAAAAAGAGTTGTTAAAGATTTTGTCAGAGAAAATATGTTAAGAGTTTTGGTGTCTCTGTAGCTTTTCCTCAAGCAAATTCGGTATGTCTTTGGTTGTGAGTTAAAAGTGGTAGGTCAAGGTAAGTGACCAGGATGCGTCATATGTAATCTAACATTGGTAAGGTTTTCTTATGGAGGTGACACTAATATCTTAGTCTTGACTTTCTCATAGCGAAAATTACAAAGTTAATGTCATCATAAACTTTACACTTTGATTCTTCTAATAATCATCTCTGCAAACCCGTTTGCCTTGAAATATCATGAGAATCAAATTAACTATCCTAATCACGTGATATGATGAGATAACTGTGTATTGAATGCCTTTATAACTACCAATGCTTCAAACTAAAAATATGGTTAACTCTAAAATGCTCATACTAATCTTTTTAATAATCATTAATTCACCATCTACGTTTATCCAAAGACGTTTAAACATTTTTTTATAAATCTTTCTAATCAACCTAATAAATATAAACATTCTTATATTTACAATTTTGAATGATATTCTGACCAACTCAAGCTAACAAGTTTCATTGAATTTAAGTGCTTAAGGATATAAAATAATTCCACCTATCAAGTTTAGGTCATTGTCACAAGGCATATATTACATTTTATAACGAAGCAACTTACCTTGCACTTTGCCTTTTTTGAGAACATGTTCCCAATTGCCTTATGACAAGGCAAGAGAACTTTGGTCTATCTCAAATAAAATGATCCTACCTGTGGGGTTTAGCCCATGTTTTTTACCACTCAAGAACGTTGGTCTTTCTCTCAAAGAAAAATGATGTAGTTTCTCTCTCCTTATCTCTTTATGTCTCTTAGAATTTATGTGCAACCACACCCAATTCCTATTCATTTTCATATATCATTAACTACCCTTAGAACAATTTTTAAGTTTGCTTATCAATTGCGAACGTGAGTGGAAGTTGTGGGAGGTTAAAATTCATTCTAACAATTCCCTCGAAAACCTTAAGTTTAAATCTATCTTGTGCGGGTCAAGATGCCCAGGTCAGGCTGCACATTATGGGCACTCGACCCGACCTAGATTTCCAACACTATAATCATATTATTGAAATTAAACTTTTCAAAAAACATGAACCTAGAGTAGTATGACCCTAACCACATGTATTAACATATCTTTTTTTGTATGTTACTAAAATTTAACTTAACAACCAACATTTGAGAAAATATGTTGTTTTCACATATTTTGAAATCTTTTTAAACTTTTGTTATCAATTTGTAAAACAAAACATGAATGTTGTGAGGAACAAACTCACTTTATTTTGGTTAATAAAAAAATATTTTTATTTTTTGAGGTATAGTGAAATCTATAAATGAACATTCGTATTTTAAAAATTTACATTTATCTCTCTTATCTTATTTATAGTTTTAGTTTTAGTGACACTTATTTTCCTAACATTCTTGTTGCTAATGAAAAATGTTAAAATTGTCAAAAGGGCACCGATGTCAGCAAAAACTTATGAAAACCTATGCATACCCTTCTAATTATTTGAAAATGAGAGAAGAGAGAAAAAACGAGGGTGTGTGGGAGAGGTGTTTTATTAGGGATAGTTTAGTCTTTTCTTCTTTATGCTAAAATTTAACCTTTTTTGTAAGGGAGGTAAGGTGGATTTTCAAAATAAATATCTGTATATCCGGCTATGCAGTAGGGAGAAAAAAGATTAATTTTCCCCCTTAAAAACTACAACAATGTAACAAAAAATCGAAAGAGCTTTAATCCTTTGCCAATGATTTTCATGTCAACATTACAACCATATAAAACCTTTGGATTGTTACAAGGGACATCTATACAAATCTAAATTATGTGATGACAAAATTCATGTGCTCTTGTTATTAATATTTATTTCATTTGGATTACATAACAAAACTTTTCATAATACAATAAATTGAGAGCTTCAAAACTACGATTCTATTGACAATAGAGCTACTTGTTCATTGAATACTTAAATATTGACTCTGGTTTCTATTCTTCTCCCTCAATTATCAATTCTACCTAATCAAGTTTTCTATGTAGCGATGAGTGGCATTTCAGTAAATCGAAGCAAAGACAGGGCTTTTTTGTCTAAGAGCATGTCAACCCCAATAGTGACTTCGCTAACCCAATCTGGATTATATTTCCTACAGAAACCAAACGCCAAAAACCAAAACCAGAGCTCTTACACCACACAACACACAGAAATCGTATATTTGCTTTGCCTCTTAGCGCATACAAATTATAGTCCTCAAAACCAACACAAACAAAGAGATCATATACTTGTAGTGAGAGAAAGTGATTTGAGGTTTAAAGAGAAAGAGAGAATTTTCTGTTATGTAAATGCATCTGGAAAAGTTGGTTATACAACAACAACAGATCGGAAAAGAAAGCTGCGATTGCATCTCTCCCGATTTCAGACCAAAACCAAGTCTGTTTTACCCTCAAATCCACCAAATACAAACCAAAACAACCTTCTCCCAATCAAACCCAAAAAACTCCATCACCACCACCAGCACCCACTTCACTCCAAACGAGCGACAAACAAAGACCCATCTCACCATCCAAATCCCACTCACATCACCAAACCCAACAACCAAAACCCACCAATTTCACCATGAAAACTCCTCACCAACAATTCTCTCAACACCCCACAAAAGGCCTATAATGACACAAACCGCTTTTCTCTCTCACCCTCCTATTCTCTCTTCTCTCACCAACAATCACCACCATCACTATCACCACAAGGGCAACAAGACAAGCTTAAACTCAGATTCCTCTTCTTCTTGTTGTTATTTACTTTCACTTCTATGTTCAACTTCATTTGCAATCCCATTTGCAACAAAACAGCTTGCCCACAAGCTCTTTCGTCATGTACTTCGTGCCCGTTTGATTTGTTTCCACTTGCGTTTTCTCATTCTCCTTTCACTCTCTTCCCTTTATTTTTTCTTTGTATTTAGTCATCGTCGCTTACTTATCTTTTTCCTCTCAATTCTCGCTTTCTCACTTACCCTTTTGGCCTTTCTCAATCTTGCGCTTCCTCGACTCCCTTCAATTCGCCTATTTCTTGCTCGCTCATTGCCACTTAAGCTCAATTCTTGCACTGCCTCCTCAAAGTCTTGTACTCAACAGGTTGTTTGGTCAATTGGGTCAAAGCCCAAATCAGAGAAGACGGTGAATTCGGGGTCTTGGGTGCAGGTTTACAGCAATGGAGATGTGTACGAGGGAGAATTTCACAGAGGGAAGTGTTCAGGGAGTGGGGTTTTTTACTACTACATGAAGGGGAGGTATGAAGGGGATTGGATTGATGGGAACTATGATGGATATGGGGTGGAGACATGGGCTAGAGGGAGCAGGTATCGTGGGCAATACAGGCAAGGAATGAGGCATGGGATTGGGGTGTATAGGTTTTACACAGGGGACTTGTATGCAGGGGAGTGGTCTAATGGGCAGTCTCATGGCTGTGGAGTGCATACTTGTGAGGATGGGAGTAGGTATGTTGGGGAGTTCAAGTGGGGTGTCAAGCATGGGCTTGGTCATTACCATTTCAGGTGAATTTTATTACTCTTTTTTTTAATAATCTTTGTTCAACTCATAATTAGGGTTTAATATTGTTGTGTGTTTTGACACTTAAATGTAGCTTGTTCAAATTGGATAGTGTTGTTTTAATCCTTGGTTTCTTTGAAATAATGTTTGTTCTATACTTCTATTGAGAATTGTGGATTGATATTGTTGTGTTTGATGCTTGAATATAGCTTTGTCCAAATTGGATAGTCACAATGTGAGGAGGGTGTTGACTTTTGAATTATTGTGTTTAGGTCTCAAGTTCTTGGGTTCAGAATTGAGGGTCTTGTTACTCTTGTATCTGGTTTTTGCTTCATGTAATTGTTGATTGTTGAAAAATGTTTTGAATCTCCATGTCTGTCTGCCTTGTCTAATTATGCTTGAATTTCAATTTTTGAGAATCTTAGGTGCACCATTTGTTGTTTATAGATTAGAGTACAGGTTGTGGATTATTTCTGTGCTGCTATTACAGTAATAACATGCTTATTTTTGGAAGATAGAGTTCAGAGAGCTTTTGAGTATTAAATCTTTACTCCATTACTTTTTCATTGTCATTGCTTTAATACATGCATGCACTCTTCATGATCTGTTTATCTTTTTTCCTCTTTTTTTTTTTAAAAAAAAAATCCCACACTATGTTCAAGTGCAAGATTTAATTCTGTATTTATTTGAAGTCATTGTCGATAGATTTTCATTTATGGAGTGGAAAATTGACTTTGATCTTTTAATAGTGTAACTTTGTTTAGTGTCATCAAATAAACTTCGAACTGAGACTGTATTTCAGATTGGTGATTTGTGGAACTTATCATTGATACTGTAAGGAACATATGCTTCACATTTTCTAGTTTAACATAATGCGAAGGCTCTCCTAATTATCTTATCAAATCTCCAGCTCTTATGTAAAAAGGGGTGCTCATGTGTCGGAACTTGTAACTGCAACTTTAACACAAAAGGCATATGTTTAAACCGCCACAATCTTCTTCCTTTTTCTTTATTCTTCTTTTTTTTCTTTTCCTTTCTATTTGTAATGGACACGCCAAATCTAAAACGTTGCATCAATCTTCGAAACCAAGACCTACATCAAAATCCTTGTTTTACAGTTAGTTTCCACCGTTAAATAATTTCTCTTCCTTCCTTGCTTAAACACCATTTGGATGCTGTAGCTTAAACTTATTATTATTATTATTATTATTATGCATTTAATTCAAACATTTTTCTATTAATGATGCAGAAATGGGGACACATATGCTGGGGAATATTTTGCAGACAAGATGCATGGTTTTGGAGTTTATCAGTTTGGGAATGGACATCAGTATGAGGGAGCCTGGCATGAGGGTAGAAGGCAGGGGTTCGGTATGTACTCCTTCAGAAATGGTGACACTCAATCTGGTCACTGGCAAAATGGGGTTCTTGATGGTCCTGGATCTCCTAATGCTGTCGGTCATTCCAAAGTTCTCAACACTGTCCAGGTATATATTCTCAGCCTTGTGGTGAAAGGATGTTCCTAAGAATAGTTGGAAAAGTAGTTAGCCTGACTTTTTATCCCTTTTGTTATTAAATGAGAAAAAGGAGGGGTAATTGTGGCAATATTTTACACGTAGCAAGAACCAGATCAATAAAAACCAACTAAGTACAAATATATTGTCCAAGTTATTGCCTTGAGCGCTTGGGTTAACCTCACAACAATAATCTAGTCACTTGCTGATGAAGGTTTGTCCTTGACAAAATGGCTCAGATATTGAAACTGCAGATCATTTGTTTGTGGTTATAACTCATAATCAACCACCAGGCAGCCATATGCGTTGATGTTTGTGTTTTCTGCAAAATTTGATATTTGTGAAACAAAAAGCAGAGAGTTTGCTTAAATCAGTTTTAGATATCATGTGGCTTCCCACTGCCTGTGGAAGTAGCTGCCCAGAGCTAATTGATAGTGTAGTTTAATTTAGAGGTAGCAGAAACCGCAAGTTATATCTGGCATTTATGCCGGCATTTCTCTATGTTTCGTTCATTTTCAGTTTTGTACCATATTCCTCGACAAATTATGAGTCCAACTCCTAAGCATATTTCGGTGCCTTCTTGGCTTTTGACCTTATACCACTTGATGTATTCTTTTCGCATATTGGAGCTTCACAATGAGAATTTCTCAAATAGGTAAGGTTTTATTCTGAAATCATGAAGTTAGTCATCTCATTTGCAATGCCTAACGTAACCTAAGTATAGAAAGAACTACAAGTTTTCTTATTAGATAATTGTTTTGCAAGCAGGAAGCACAGAGAGCCGCTAAGAGAGCATATGATGTTGCAAGGGTGGAGGAAAGGGTGAACAGAGCTGTTGTAGCTGCTAATAAAGCAGCCAATGCTGCAAGAGTTGCAGCTGTAAAGGCTGTCCAGGAACAGACACATCACAGCAGCAGTGATGATATGCCAACTCCATTGGTCTGATCCTTGAAGATTTTCGACTCTATAATCATGATTCTATTATAGATTGACATCGGAGTTCTATGGGAGAAACCAAAGAGCTTAAGGAACACTGCAAAAGAGAATTATGTTTCTCTTTCTTTTGCTGTTCCCTCCAATTTTTGGTATTGTGTTCATTCCTGGTACTTTCCAGTTATATGTTTCAATCACTAGGTACCTGCTTGGAACCACATTCAGTTCTCGAGTAAATGTCTGATTGCGGAGCAAGATGGGGTTTTCCTTTTTCTTTTTCTTTTTCTTTTTCTTTTTCTTTTTTTTTTTTTTTTTTGGTTTTCTTCTTGGGTTTCAATAATTGTACATAGGTTTGAGTTAAAGAGTTTTATGTGTGAAGGATGGCACTGAAGTGCCTGAGTAGTTTAGGGTTCTGTCATCTCTTCTACATCTTGTAAATGTTACTTGTATGCCTGTTCTGCATTTGGATGAAACCTTTCACCCACTGTTGTATGTTTACTTTGGATCCAAACAGGAACAATGAAGGGAGGATATTCTATTTTACCACTCTCTCTCTCTCACTTACTCTCTCCTGTGTTGATTTCTGTTAAATGCAGTCTATACACCATTGCGGCATGCGAAACTTCATCTGTCGTATATGTTATCCTTGGGATATCATGCAAAGAAAAAGAAAAATCCTTTGACAACCTCAGTATAAGTAGATAACTTTTAATCTTTAAAATAAAGAGGAAGTGAAAAAAGAAGAGTCATAGCCCAAATAGAGAATGTCGGAAAACTATGATTAAGGGTATCAATAGCAACAGGTCTTTATTCTTTATTCCTCGTCTGCAGTCTTGTGTTTGGCAGAGCCTGCACCAGGTAGACCTTCCTTCTCCCATGTTTATGTTATTTATTTTGTTGGAATTGAATTCCCATTCAAGTTTATATGGGGATTTTTTGTAATTATACATAATCTCCAACTTCATATGCATTGACCTTAGTACTATTAGTTTAGCTTCTAGAGCAGAGATAAGTTGGATCTATACTGGAATGCTTTGTACTTCTTGGCATGTACTATTCAATAGCTTCATGTTTGACCCTTAAGCTTTCTCTCATTGTGCAGCTAATCTGAATATATCCGGGAACTCACTAAGAAAAAGGAGGAGATAACGGCAACTGCTAATAAGCAAAGTTTTAAAATTGAAAGGATTTAAAGATGAAATTGCATTGAGACTAATGCCAGAAATTTATTGGGTAGAGGCTGCGTCCAAAAGATGTTAAGATATACTGAAATTGTGCTGCTTTTTCCATCTTCATTTGTGGAACATTGAAATCTCAGTAACGGAAACTCAATGGGTGTTTAGTTGAAGAGAATTCTATAATTTTTCAGAATTTTTTTCTCAAAAAATGCTTTCAAAATACAATTTTTTTTCGTGAAAAAACTGAACTATGTTTTACTTCTTTTTTGGGTCAAAAAGAGCATATTATGATAAATAAAAATAAGGTCTTACAAACAGTTCTGGAGAATAAATCTCCTCTAGAATCAAAGTCAAAAGCTAAAGCAATACAGGGGTGGACAGAACTAAAAACACTCGAAAACATTTCCACCTCCTGCTGCAAGCTTGGCCAGACCATACGCACGTGTTAGCTTCTCTAAACACACGCTGAATCCCAAATTCTGATAGCTTGATCAGAAGGAACCTGCAACCATTAAGAATAGCCTGATGAGGGTGCAGATTTGAATCTGCTTCAGTAGTAAGAGAGATAGCCACTGTTGCATTACACTCGATTTCCAGTTTTCTGATATTCATATCAACAGCAAGTGTCGGGCCTTCTTTGACAGCATTTAACTCAGCTGCAATACTGAAAGTCACACCCAGTTCATTGGTAAAATCCACCACCCATCTCGAATTGTCATCCCTAATGAATCCCTCCGCTTCAGATGGACCCATCAGAATTAAGCTAAACCATCCTCTTTGAGGTGGTTTCCAAGAGATCGGTCCTACTGGTCAAGTGAGTGGAAGAAGCAGCAAGGAAAAAGTATTCTTGAGCTTTTTGGAGACTGGTGTCTACGATGGCATCAACAATATTTGGTTCATCACCAAAAACTTTATTGTTACGGGCAATCCACAATCCCGAACAAACATGAATGAACAAGAGATTACAAGGTTGTTGACGGTTCCTTTGGCAAGTGGATTTTGAACACATATTAGAGCATTCAGTTCCTCTTAGTGGTAAATAAATATAATTTTTGCATTCAATCTTAGGTGTTTTGACTTTCCCACCATTCTTTTTCATTTTAAAGCAATGATTGATTAAGAGACAAAATGAAAAAAAAAATAGAGGATCTTTCTTTCCTTTACATTTTTATATATTCTCTTTGCTTTCTTCTTTTTTTTCCTTACATTTAACCTAATGAGAAGTATTTTCTTTCATGCAGAAAAAAATTGCAGATGAAAGTATTTCATACCATCTTGGAATAATAAATAGTCTGTATAAAAGGCATATTGTCTAGCAAGGCAAACACTTTTTTTAGAGAGATTCTTTTGGCTCCCCAAAGGGGAAAGAACCAGAAGAATCTCATTAGGAGATTTTAGCTAAAATGTTAGTCAACCAAACGAGAAAAGAACAAAGAGAGAAAGTGACTTGTAAGAAGATACATTGCAGTGGAAGGAAGAACACAGTTTCATTGACCTAACAACTAGAACTCACGTCCACAACAAAGAGCAATAGCAAGTATGCTTCAAGATTAATACTAGGATCAGACTGGTTCCATTGCCTTCACCAAAGACACCTGGTCCTTCAAATATAGAAGTGAAAAAGGAAAATAAAGCAAAAATGATTTCAAGCAGTTTCTAGACATCCTAACATAGCAGAATACACTGATGGTGGCTTAGCTCTCGGTTTGCTCCCTCAGCCTCCTAATGGTGCTCCTCACTGTCACTGCACTAGCAGTGCTGTTAAGATGACATGCAGAAATAGGTTAGTTACTGGATGAGAAAAGCTGGAAGGATCTTGAGAAAAAAAAAAGGGGTTGGGGGGGAGGGGATAATGGATTTTGGATTTTACTTCAAAGTGTAAGCACCGCCTGCTTTGACTTTCCCACAATCCTTGCAGCCCCAAATTCCAACAGCCTTCCTCTTCACTGCATACTGCAGCAAAAGCGTTGATTATAGAACCAAAATAGGTCACTCCAATCAAGGAGTGGTACTACTATTTACATAGAAATGAACACCTTACCTTCCCACAGAACTCGCAGAAATATTTGCTGTGCTGACTAACCTCCATCTTCTTAATTTGCTTCCGCAAACTAGCACCATAACGGGTACCTTATCAATAGTAATATTAAGAAATTAGAAACATTAGATAAAGACCCATCCAAACCAAAAAGAAAAATTACAATATTTTATAGTGATTCTGCTCCAACTAAAATAGCTTATCAATATGCAAGTTAAGAAATTAGAAACATTATCATTCAAGGTACTGCTTGAAGATCATTTTTTGGTCACGTTTACAAATTTAAAAGTTTATTAATTCAATAAATAAAGAATGAAAAAGATAATGCAATTACTATTTTAAGAACCTTGGTTGCACCTTATGCACCTATACATTTTGAATAAAGTATTAAGTTCCCCATAGGTTAGATACAAAACAGAAGATTTCTCGAACAATTATAGAAGAGCTCCAACATAGCATTAAATTTTTATTAGGGGCAAATTTTAGTTAAATCAGACAATATATATCCTCAATACACTGATCTGGTTTCAGAAGATGTCTCTACTTTAGAAATCAAAATTGATGATGGAATAAATATTGAGAAATAGTTGTAGAAGTAACCAAATATATTTAAGCACTTACCATATTTTCCAACAATTCCCGCCTTCTTTGTTCGCTTAGTCTGAATCAAAGCAAAATCAGCCAAGTTAATTAAGATAAACAAAGCATAACAATATGCATACACATTACACACATGAACAAACCCATGTGCTATCTTCATCCCCACTGGCCACTGTGATTGATCCCTTTGGAAGAATCATTATTTTGGAGACAATAATTAATAAACTCTGTTATTTTAATACATTCTCTTTCAATATTAGCCTCCAACTATTTAACTCTAAACTGACAGCAGCAGACTTGAAGATTGTAAAAATCTACTCAACTTTTATATGACAACCAAACTGAGAACAAACAACTCTTTCAAACTCTATAACAAGAAGTTTTTGTGCGGGATTTAGAGACCTAGTCTGAAACCACTTAACACTTGCTCTGTTGCCCAAGGAATATCAAGAAGTAACTAAGATCAGAGAAATTGACTAAAATTAATATGAACGTGGAACTAAACAGTATATATTTTCTGTATCCCACGTGACATTTTCTGGCCACCAATTGCATCATCCCTACCCACATCTAACCGCATGATTACCTCAAAATCCTTTTCACATAGAAAAAAAAAATCCCAACTTCTTGATCTATCAGTGCCTCTACCGTTCTTATTAAATGGAAAATTCATTCAGTTGTCACCTTCTTGAGAGAACTGCCTGTACCAGATATCCTTCATTTATCCCATAAAGAATGCAAATAATGTTGAACACAGCATTACTGAAAGCAGGAATTCTACACTTTTGTCATCTTACTTTTTGAAACAGCAAGACACCATAAACATGAGACCTGGATTGCGATTAAAAGCACAAAAAGTTCTTCTGTGGCAAAAATAAAAAGGCTTATCCAAACATCTGCTGGCGGCATATTTTAAGAGGAAAGGCGTTTGCCACATTCTTTTTGTTTTGATAAGTAGCTAAACATTCTTTAAGAAAAAACCATCAGGAGATCATGTTACCACTTAGATAGCTCAGCTACAGTGATCATCAATTGACCAGCCTCACAATCCATGGTTAAGCCATTCACAAGCACTCTTTTTAAATTTCCTTCTATTTCACTAATTCATCATGGAATCAGAACAGTCTTAAAATCAATATATTTATTTTGCAATTGAGCCGATAAAAAATAAAGCGCATTATGGTATATCTACAAATAAAAAAGCCCACTTCCATTGTCATTATCAAGCTTAAACATAACTCTGATCATCCCAGAAACATTAATGGGATCAAGGGAAAGGAAAGGAAGGGACTCCATTCCCCTTTATCCACACATAGGTTTAAAGAATGACCATCAAGTTATAAGGCCTTTTAACTTTGAGCTTGTAGCACAATACTATAATTGCGAAAACTCACATTAATTGTTTACGATGCTTAATAAATTGACGCCCGCTAATTACAATCAGCAGAAAATCTTTAAAAAAAATTGTTTTCAACGAAAAGTTACCGAAACCATTTTCCAAGGACATAAACACGGAACAAGTTCAAAAAAAAAAACCATCAGCATTAAAATATTACCCTGTCCATTACAAGAATAATTTGCAGGAAATCTTAGTGAAGAACACACTTCCCATCTAAACAAGCAGACCATCAATTAACATAGATACGAACGCTTGCATACATGCATAAATTACAAAGATCAGAGAGAGAGAGTACCATGGTAATATGCTTTGGAGGTCTCTAGATGTTGAATGGAGCGGCAACTGAAGGTCAAGCGATTGAGAAACCCTATCGCTTCTTCCGTTCGGCTTTTGCAGAGAATGAAATGACCCAATTAGCTACGGAAAATCGGGTCCACACGTTGGGTCCAGTACAAGAAGGCCCAAATTTTAACCCATTAATTTTTTTTTTTAATCCGTGATTTAGAATTAAATTATGCCATATAATTAGGGAAGGTAATTCGGGTTGACCTGTCGTGTTCGTGTCGTGTCAAAGTAAAATTATTAATCGTGTCAAGAAAATTCAATACTAACACGACCTGTTTATTAAACAAGTAATACGACACGCTTAACCCGTTTAAAAAACCGATCGTGTTAGACCCGACACGACTAATTTGTTAAACAAGACTAATATGTTAGACATGACAACTCGACACAATTAATCTGACATGACTTATTTATTACATAAGAAAATTTAAGTTATATTACATAACTATCCATCTAATCATTCGTAATCCAAATTCCAACATATTCAAGATCCAAATACACATAAAAAATCTAATCAATAACATAAACATTATGTTATCAACTATCATTCATATTTGTTCAACCATAAAAAAGAAAAAGAAAAAAAAAAGCAATTACACCATAAGTCATAAGCCATACAATTACAAGTACGCAATATTACAACATTAGCCAACCAAATTAGGAGCAAAACCCTCAGACAGAGGTGCTAATGATTTATTTTCATTCATATTCATATTCATTACATCAGTAGTAAGCTCTTCCATCGTTTTTGCAGTCATTTCTACAAAGAAAAAAATAAAACAAATGTTAAAACAAGCAAGCCATGAGTCTTTGCAAATCTGAATATAATATAAGGCATAAGCAAAAAACACTCAAAGAGAAATTAAAATATAAATAAAGATATTAGCATGGTCAGTTCAATAAGATTACTTGTGATTATTTAAGAAACATCTGTAGTCTAATTATTATTGCTCATAATCTAAGGACAAAAGCTACTACAAGTTTGTTACCTTGTTCTCCATACAACCAATCTCTTGTGCAAACCAATGCCTCCACTGTTTCAGGCTTAAGCGCACTCCGATACTGATCAAGCACCCTCCCACCAACACTAAATGCACTTTCTGATGCAACGGTTGAAATTGGTATGCTCACGAGCCATCGCAGCAACTTCAGGATATCGAAATTGATTCGCTTTCCAATATTGCAACACATCCAATGAAACATTGCTATTTAAAATTGGCTCATCTAAATAAAACTCAAGCTGTGATTTCTGTGGGGTAGCTTCTTGACTTCGATATGAAATAAATTCCTACAAAAAAGATACAAAACCAAATGGACAACAATTGAAAAACAACAATAATGAAACACTACAACATGTGAAAAACATTAATTAAAGCACATGAACAACAATATAAACATTACAATAATAATCTAAAATCAACATGTCTTTAGCATATCTCGGGTACCTCCACAAAAAGATTTTCCAAGGTTGTGAGAGGAAGAGCAATGGGGATTATGAGTTTGCTTGTTTCCTATCGAGCCCTATGAAGATTGACTTTGTAAAGGATTTTCAACAGACATGCTCATTAAAAAGTTACATCAACTTTTCTTTCACATGCAAAGACTCATAAAACCCTTCATCACCATAGAGTTTTGAATAGCACCATTCAACAAAACTCAATTGGTAACGAGGAACCAAAATAACTGTTATAGACCAATACTTCTCAAACTTTGCATACATATTAGTTGCCATTTTTCTCAAATAGTTATCCTCACTCCCCATTGTTTCACATGTGTCAAAAACACCAAAGGAAAATACAAATTTGCAGTTGGATACTTAGAGTTTGAGAAGATACAATAATTTCATAAAATAGTGACAAGAACATACAAATATCTCCAACCTTATCCCATTCATTTCTAGTTGGAAAATGCTTGTAATTTTAATCACTCAACTCTAGATGCATGAAAGCATGGCTATAGTAAAGAGCATATCAAGCATGATGAAAGTAGAATTTCATATAGTTGGGACATCTTGCCTTAAACCCCCTTTAACATCAAGAGATCTGTGAGTTACACATTCCAAAAAAAATTGTTTCCTAACTTGTGACCCTTTCACATACTTGACACTTTCACGAACCTTTTGGAAAACTCACCTATCTTTTTTAACTCATCTTAAATAACTAAGTTTAAGATATGAGCACAACAACGAAGGTGAATAAATTTTCCATCACACAACAAACCACCCCCACCCCAAAAAAATAATTAATCTTGTAAACACTCAATAGATTTTATCATTTGCAGATACATTATCCAAAGTGATTAAAAACACTTTCTTATCTATCCCTCAATCAGTCAGAAAAGTATAGATCTTTTCAGCCAAAGATATGTCATTATGAGGAGGTTGCATAAATATGAAATTTAGAATCTTTTTTTGTAGGTTCCAATCTTTATCAATAAAATGAGCTGTCAAGCAAATATACTTACTTGTGGTGATAGAAGACCAACAATTAGATGTCAAACTAACCATTCTCGGTGTTGCCTCTAACATTGCTTGTATTCTACATTTTTCCCTCTTATACATCTTAAGACAATCAGCCTTATAAGTATTCTTAGTCACAATATGCAAATCATAACGTAAATAGAGAAAACAACTCTAAGTCCCACCTATTCAGTGAATTGAAAAGGTAATTCATGCATGATAATAGCCACTGTTAATAACTCCATAAACTTCTGATGATCAAATAAAGCATTAGATAAAGACATAGAACCATTACTTTGTGATAAAAGTAACGGACCCACATCTCGTGTATCTAATCTAGCACATGTCTTCATATGGCGCTTCATATTACCTGTTCCAAACTTACTATCAGCAACGTATGTTATTCCACACCTCTTGCACTTGGATCTCTTTTTCTTATCATCTCTAAGAGGAAGTATGTCAAAAAACTTTCACACTGGCGAAGTAGGTTTTCTTTTACGCTTTTCCACCTTTTTCTTAGATTCCATAGCAGTAGCTACTTCCTCTAACTCAACTACATCATCATATTCTTCATCAAGCACATCCATGCTATCACAAACCTCAACAATAGTGCCATCTTTATCCCCCATCGATCTACATGTAAAGCAACACATTAGAGATTTAGAGTTAGGTTTTAAAACTTATTATTGTCTCCATTCAATTCAAAATGAAAAAAAAAATATAATAATATATCAAAAACAAATATATATAGCCAAACATAAGAAATAATTAAATCATAAAGTCAATAAAAAATTACATCACATTAAAATTAAAACAACAACAAAGTGAGTCCATTCACCATAGTCTATCCATGTAGCAATTAAAAGTCTTACAAATAAATTGTTCAAGAAACAAACTTAAAGAAATCAAAACTAACAAGTAACAACATATATCTCGACTCCTACTCAAGCAAAATATAAGTTCTTTCTCTAGTCCCTATATATATATATATATATATATATATATATATATATATATATATATACATATATATATATATGTTTTACCTAAAACAAATTGCTTTTTTTAAAGAATCTACCTTTAAAGTAAATCCCAGCTGGCCAAAACTAAGCTATTGGCATGGGCTTCTTGTAAAATTGTAAGTAACAAAGTCAAACTTCCAACTAGAAGATGAAATGATGGCTTTACTTGTAATCAATTACAACTGGAGATTATATATTAGTCAACATATCTTTCTAAACTAATTAAAGAACTCAAGATTTCATGGAAGATTGAATATCATTTATTTACGATATTTGTGAAATTAAGAAAATTCCAACCTAGGATGTATAAAATAAGTTTCTTAATGATCCTAAGATTTCTACCCGTTGAACATAAAATTTTTCAAGTACTTTTACAATCAGAAAAATTGTCTGCAAGTGTTTAATTTTACTATTTATTTACTTTATAATTATTTACTCCATAAACCAGTGCGTTGTCAATGCTTTTTGCAGGAAAAAGGCACATTCTCATCTTTAAGAGAACTACTCTTCTTGGACTGCCTAGCTATGCCAAAACTTTGGTTCAGTTTGGACATATATGCATCGATAAACTAACTAGACTAGTGACTTTTTGGCTAAGTGGGAGCTTCACTTTAGGAATCAACACATTAGTTTAACATTGTAAGCCAAAGGAAACAGAGGGCAGCAAGTCAACAACTATGGCAGTACATAGTACTCAAGCTTCTGGAGCGACTGTTGATTCCCCACGAAGGAATCATAATCTCACTACTTCCCCTTTTCGTCCCCTTCAGTAGTGAGTTACTACTTCATATGAAATCGTGGTTAAATGCCCCTCTATAATATGAGCAATCTCAATGAAATACAATACAGGGGAAGGGAAACATAATTTGAATTGACTACACCATTCATACATAAATGTACTGGGAACAAAATAAAATTCAAAGATAGACAGAAACAAGAATGGGATAGGGCATCTTACTTGATCTATAATGGTGGCTGGTGCGGTGTGGCAACAGGTCGAAAGAGAAGAGGAAAGGGGAGAGGCGACGAGACTGATGCGGTGGCGTGGCGTGGTTAGCGACTGGACTGGTGCGGTGGCGTGGTTGGTGACTGGACCGGTGCGGTGGCGTGGTTGGTGACTGGACCGGTGCGGTGGCATGGTTAGCAACAGATCAAGAGAGAAGGGGAGAGAGAGTGGCGTGGCTGTCAACCAGTGAGGCGACATGGTTGGCGACAGTGAGTTCAAGAGAGACAGGAAAATGTGAGAGAGGCGGCAGTGTTTGTGTTTGTAAAATTAGTAATTAAGGTTTATTTATACATATACTAAGAATTTTTTTAATGTAATAGACAAATTTTTTAAATGGGTCATAATCGTGTCAACACGACCCATCAAACCCATAAATTTAATCTTGTCATAATCGTGTCATTTCGGGTTGGCAGGTCAACCCACGACATGACATGATTTTTTTGTGTCATAATCGTGTTGACATGAACCCGATTATACTCAACAGTAACACGCTTTATTTCGTGACGGGTTCACATGTCGTGTCCAAAATTGCCACCCCTACATATAATTAATGTAGCGGCAACTTAACTGATATAAAAATATTTTTTTATAATTAAGATATTTTTAGAGAATTAGAATTGTTTTAATGAAGAAGTGTTATCACGAACTAGTTTTTGCATATTGTTCTCAATCTGTTTCCTCAACGGATGAAAAATAGATTAGTCACTTCTGACCTAAAAAACTTTTAATAACCTTGGTAACCTCATTACTCGTGGATATAAAAACTAAAATCAACGATTTTGTGGATGCCAATCCACATTGCGAAGGTTTATTGAGAATTTCATTAAGGCAAAGAAGAGTAGTTTACGTCTTCAATATTTCTCCATCTTCAAGGACAGGACTTAAGAGGGAAGATCTCAAAACAATGAAAAAAATCGAGCTCTTGCTCTAACCTAAGCCTATTTTTGAACAAAATCCAAATCGATGCTCGAAAATTGAATTCGGTTTTTCCTAACAACTCTTTTTCAAAACCTCTATAAGTGTTAACATTTAACTATTAACCTAAAACCTCAATTCCCGACTAGTCGGTTGCACAAATATTTTATATTTTTCCCTTAAAACCTAACATCTCTAAGTGTTGATGGTTAATCTAAGCCTATTTTTTTTAAACAAAATCCAAACTAGTACTCGAAAATTGATTCCATTTTTTTCAACAACTTATTTTCGAGAAAAATGAGATGTGGTTAATCCCGACTCGTCTATTGCACAAGTATTTTCTATTTTTTGTCATTAAAACCTCGATAATTGTAAATAGTTAACTTAAAACATAAACTTTTGCACTAAATTAAAATCGGTGTTTGAAAATTGATTCTATTTGTTCTCCCAACAAACTTTCAATAAAAAAAGATGTGTAGTAATTCCCAACTCATCAATTGTGCAAGTATTTTACATTTTTACCCCTAAATCCCCTATAAATGTTAATGGTTAACCTAAAACCTAAAATTTTGATCAAATTCAAAACCAGTATTCGAAAATAGATTTTGTTTATTCTCATAGCTCACTTTCGATAAAAGGACAGTTGGTAAATCACGACTCGTTGATTGGACATTTATTTTACATTTTTGCCATTAAAACCACTCTAAGTGTTAATATTTATCCTAAAACCTTATCTTTTGCAAAAATTCCAAATCAATGTTCAAAAATTGATTATGTCTATTCTCATAACTCATTTTAGTTAAAAACCACTCTAAGAGTTAACGGTTAACCTTAAACCTAAACATTTGCACAAAATCCAAAATAGAGTTCCAAAATTGATTCTGCTTGTTCTCACAACTTACTTTCGACAAAAATGATGTGTAGTAACTCCCGACTTGTCATTTGCACAAGTATTTTACATTTTTGCACTTAAAACCTCCCTAAGTGTTGATTTTTAATATAAATATTTTTTTTTGCATGAAATACAAACTGTTTTTTGGAAATTGATTCCGTTTTTTCAAATAAGTCACTTTCGACAAAAAAGTGTGGTAAGTCCCGACCCATCAATTGCACAAGTATTTTTCATTTTTCTTGTTAAAACCTTTGTAAGTATTAACAATAAACCTAAAACCTAAAAAATTCGCACAACATCAAAACTGTCTTTTGATTACTGGCTCTTTTTGTTCCAACAACTTTTAATCAACATAAAGGACGCGTGGGTACTCTTAACTTGTCGATTGCACAAGTGTTTTGCCTTTTTAAACTTTAAACCTCTTTAAGTGAATGTTTAACTTAAAATTTAAACTTTTGCAGAAAAATCAAACTAGAATTTGAAAATTGATTATGTTTGTTCCCATAACATACTTTCGACAAAAAGGATGTGTAGTAACTCTCGACTCAATTGCGCAAGTATTTTACACTTTTGCATGTTAAACCTCTCTAAGTGTTGATGAATAACCTAAAACTTTTTTTGTACAAAATTCAAATCGATTCATTTTTTTCAAAAAGTCAATTTCGACAAAAAGAACTCCTGATTCTTCAATTGCACAAGTATTTTACATTTTTCATTTTTAAAAACATTGTAAGTGTTAACAGTTAACGTAAAGTTAAATATTTACAAAAAATCTATACCGATGTTCAAAAACGAACTATGTTTGTTCCAACAACTTTCTTTCGACAAAAAAGATGTGTGGTAACTCCTGACTCGTCTATTGCATAAGTATTTTACATTTTAACCCTTAAAACCTCTCTAAGTGAGTAGTTAATTTAAAACCTAAACTTTTGCATGAAATGCAAACCAGAGTTTGAAAATTGATTATATTTGTTCCCACAACACACTTTTGACAAAAAAAAAATGATGTGTTGTAACTCCCAACTCGTCGATTGCACTAATATTTTACTTTTTTGCACTTAAACCCTCTCTAAGAGTTAATTGATAACCTAAAATGTAATCTTTTGCTCAAAATCCGTACCCGAGTTCAGAAATTGATTTTGTTTGTTCCCATAACTCACTTTCGACAAAAAGAATGTTTGATAACTCCCGACTAGTCGATTGCACAAATATTTTACACATTTGCACATTAAACCTCTCTAAGTTTTGATGATTAACCTAAAACTTTTTTTTGCACAAAATCTAAATCAATTTTCGGAAATCAATTCCTTTTTTTCAAAAAGTCAATTTCGACAAAATGAACTCTTGATTATTCAATTGCACTAGTATTTAAATTTTTTGTTTTTAAAACCATTGTAAGTGTTAACAATTAATGTAAAGCTTAAATATTTACAAAAAATCTATACCGATATTCAAAAACGGACTATGTTTGTTCCAACAACTTTCTTTCGACAAAAAAGACGTGTGGTAACTCCTGACTCGTCTATTGCATAAGTATTTTACATTTTAACCCTTAAAACCTCTTTAAGTGAGTAGTTAATCTAAAACCTAAACTTTTGCATGAAATGCAAACCAGAGTTCGAAAATTGATTATGTTTGTTCCCATAACACACTTTTGACCCAAAAAAATGATGTGTTGTAACTCCTAACTCGTCGATTGCACTAATATTTTACTTTTTTGCACTTAAAACGTCTCTAAGAGTTAATTGTTAACCTAAAATGTAATCTTTTGCTCAAAATCCATACCTGAGTTCAGAAATTGATTTTGTTTGTTCCCATAACTCACTTTCGACAAAAAAAGTATTTGATAACTCCCAACTAGTTGATTGTACAAATATTTTACACTTTTGCACATTAAACCTCTCTAAGTGTTGATGATTAACCTAAAACTTTTTTTTGCACAAAATCCAAATCAATTTTCGGAAATCGATTCATTTTTTCAAAAAATCAATTTCGACAAAAAGGAACTCCTAATTCTATGATTGCATAAGTATTTTAAATTTTTTGTTTTTAAAACCATTGTAAGTGTTAACGGTTAATGTAAAACTTAAATTTTTACAAAAAATCTAAACTGATGTTCGAAAACAGACTATGTTTGTTCCAACAACTTTCTTTTGACAAAAAAGACGTGTGGTAACTCCTGAGTCGTCTATTGCACAAGTATTTTACATTTTAACCCTTAAAACCTCTCTAAGTGAGCAGTTAACCTAAAAGCTAAACTTTTGCATAAAACGTAAATCAGAGTTCGAAAATTGATTATGTTTGTTCTCACAATACACTTTTGACCAAAAAAATGATGTGTTGTAACTCCCAACTCGTTGATTGCACTAATATTTTACATTTTTGCGCTTAAAACCTCTCTAAGAGTTAATTGTTAACCTTAAACGTAATCTTTTGCTCAAAATCCATACCTAAGTTCAAAAATTGATTTTGTTTGTTCCCATAACTCACTTTCGACAAAAAGAATGTTCGATAACTCTTGACTAGTCGATTGCACATGTATTTTACATTTTCCCCTTAAAACCTTTCTAAATGTTAATGGTTAACCTAAGCCAATTTTTTGAACAAAATCCAAACTGGTGCTTGTAAATTGATTCCGTTATTTCCAAAAACTCATTTTCGAGAAAAATATCATGTAGTTAATCCCGACTCGTCTATTGCACAAGTATTTTCCATTTTTTGTCATTAAAACTTCTGTAAGTGTTAACGGTTAACCTAAAAAATTAACTTTTGCACTAAATTCAAACTAGTGTTTGAAAATTGATTTAATTTGTTCTCTCAACACACTTTCCACAAAAAGGATGTGTAATAACTCTCGACTCGTTGATTGTTCAAGTATTTTACATTTTTAGCTTTAAGTTCTCTATAAGTATTAATACCTAATCTAAAACCTAAAATTTTGAACAAATTTTGAGCCAATATTCAAGAATAGATTTTGTTTGTTCCTAAAACTCACTTTCGACATAACTACAGTTGGTAAATCACAACTCACTGATTGGACATATATATTACATTTTTGCCATTAAAACCTTACTAAGTGTCTTTTGTTCAAAGCCCAAATCGGTGTACGAAAATTGATTATGTTTGTTCTCAAAACTCACTTTCGACAAAAAAAGGCGTCTTGTAAATCCTGACTCGTCAATTGCACAAGTATTTTACATTTTTATAGTTACAACCTCTTTATATTTTAACGGTTAACCAAAAATTAAAAATTTTCACAAAATCCTAATTAGTGTACAAAAATGGATTATGATTGTTCTTACAACTCATTTTCGACAAAATAGAGGTCTTGTAAATCCTGAGTCATCAATTGCACAAGTATTTTACATTTTTATAGTTAAAACCTCTCTAAGTATTGATGGTTAACCTAAATATTTTTTTGCACAATATCTAAACCGACTTTTGGAAATTGATTCTGTTTTTTCAAACAAGTCACTTTGGACAAAAAAAGACGTCTAGTAAGTCCCAACTCATTGATTGCACAAGTATTTTACACTTTTTTATCGTTAAAACCTTTATAAGTGTTAATGATCAACCTAAAATCTAAATATTTGCACAAAATCAAAACCATTGTTCAGTTACCAACTCTTTATGTTCCAACAACTTATAATTGACAAAATGGACATTTACTCTTGACTTATTGATTGCACAAGTATTTTAAATTTTTGCACTTAAAACCTCTCTAAGTGTTGATGGTTAACTTAAACCTTTGTTTTGCACAAAATCCAAACAGATTTTCGAAAATTAATTCTTTGTAATTTTTTATGGTTATTTATTTAATTTTAAAATATTGTAATTTTTTTGTAATTACATTTATATGAGCCAATATATTATTAACATGTGGCTATTTGTTTGCAATTAAGTTTTTATTTATTTATTGAGAAACATGTCGTTTAGGCGCTGGGTAGACATTGATTAGGTTCCACGTCAACTTTTATTACGAATACTTAATGGGAGTGGCTTGTTTATTAAGTTTTACAAACGTTAATGGTTACTTTACATACTTTTGAATCTTAATGGCCAAAATGTTAAACCAGTCAAACCTCAATGGCAAAAATGATTATTTAGCCCTTAAAGTAATATTGTTTGGATTAATTTGTAAAAAGTGAGTGAATTAGCTCAGTGGTTAAAGGCAAACTCTCAACTCTCAAGTTAGGAGTTTGATTACTCCTAAAGACACAACTTACATTTTTTTACCAAAAAATATAGGCTTTACATGTACGGGCGTTAGACTCCCAAAGGTGTACGTTTTTTTTGGCTCGAAATGTATGCCCCCGGCCCCGGGGTTTACGTTTTTTACGCTTAGATATCTAAGGTGTATGGCCCATTGGATTTTTTTAAAAGGTTGTAGGATATCAAAACGACGTTGTTTTGATGATTTATTTCTAAAAAAATAGAAAAATAGGAATAAATGTTTATTTCGATCTATTATTCATTTTTAGGTCTCAAAGTATTAAATTTTGTTGATAATTAATTAATTTAACTTTATTTGAATACTAATTATTTTTATTATTATTTTAATTAATTAATTATGAATTTTTTACAATGCCCCAACTTCCTAAAAGGCATACAACGCAATGTCTCGAGGCTTATGTCTTGCCTCATAGAGACAAAACATCTCGCCTAACTCCTTCGCCTCTCAAAACACTACCGACCATAACTACCTCGGCACTACCAACCTCAACAAAGAATTCAAGAGGAATAGGGATATCAAAACATACCATTAATTTGTCTAAGTCATTAAGAACTTGATCTTCTACAATGCTAGTTTTAGATAAGAAATCAACAAACCCAATAAGTAGACATTTCTCCTCTTGGGCACTGAAATCAACCTCGGCACATAAGTCCTGATCCTCAAACCCCTTCACATATGAATTTTGCACAAGAACTCAAAACCCCCCACCGGTCTCAAACTAATAGGAATGGAAGCAACCACCACAAGTGAAATCAACAACCACTACTTTGAGAGAGGTTGCCTTCTATCGACAAGAGCTTTAAGTAAGAAGAAACCAGACCCCTACGACACAACCTCAAAATCCACCACCTTCAAAACCTGGTTGGGGTCCTCATCCTTCTAGCAACATAGTTGGACCATCTTTTGTTTCAACAAAGTCTCTGTTGCTGGGATAGATGATGTGTGATCGAGTTTTCTTTTTGAACCTGCACATTTCGAGAACCGCTTAAAGATCCAGAATGGGCCCGAGCATGGGCTTTGGAAGAAGCCTTTTTGAAATCTCTAAGAAGAAGATTAGTACTTGGCCCATTTTTTGTCACATTTAGGGAGCCCACATGCCTCTTAGCAGCCTTGAAATTGCTACTCTTACTTGGCCCAAAATATCTCCCACTACCCCAAAACTAGACTCAATAAGTTGGCCTAAACCCACTTAAGAATTAAAAGACTGCTGATTAGAATCTTTTGCCCTATTTGAAATTTGAATCAACTGCTTCCCCTTATCCACACACCTAGGATTCTTCCCACTCGCCCTTTTCTTTCACATTCTCAGATCAAGAGATCGCCAAAATACGCACAAGTGGGTTGCAGACAACTCCCCCACCACCTTAGGAAAACATACCGACCAACCTAAACTCGCAATTGGGACAACACTCACTCAATGATAATTGAGTTGATGAGACTTCCACAATAACCATCGAGCGATGACAACCTTCTCTCCTTGCACCACCGACGCTTCTTCAACAAGCCTCGATAATAGCCCCACGACACACTTTTGATTCGGAAGAACAATCTGGAGTAACTCTGACAAGGCCCTAGAAACTCTCCACTAATGTCCTGCTTCTTTGCCCTCGAGTATAACCACAAAATGAGTCCTCTTTTGATTAATCTCAAAGACAAAATTGTTCTACCATAATACTTCGTGTGAAAACCCATCACCAAGGAATGATTATACTTTTGAATCTGCGAAACTAATTTTCTCTCATTTCTCAAACCAAAACTCATGCTAAGACTTCTTCAACCATTTAAACTCATTGACATTCAAACAAAAAGAAAATCTCCTACTACCACCAAACTCAGTAATCCTCAACGCATCCTCAGATTTTCTTTCGATAACAAATTCAAAAGATTTATTCTCCACTACCAAAAAAAGCCTACACTCTAACTTCTTAATTATGGTCGAACCAAACAAAAACCACCGGAACTCAATAGAGAATAAGGACTAAAAAGAAACAAAGCCTAATCCCCTTGGCATCCATAGCCCCCCATCAGAGAAAAAACGGTGAAAACAAAAAGAGAACAGGAAAAGAGAAGAAGAACGAAAGAAAAGAGAAAATGATAAACACAAAAAAGAGATAAAAGGGAAGAGAATGAGTAATAACACCAAACCTCATCAGATGTAAGATCGTCAGGAAATGGCGAAAGAAACTTGTCGAGAAAAGCCTCAATGGGAAACGACATAAGAAATCTCATTGGAAAAAGCCTTGCTAGAGAGCTCAACGCTAAAAAATTAATAGTAAGCTCAGATAGCCCCCTAATGTGCGCCTAGATAATTTGGTTAAGTGCGCACATGACCCTTATGAAGATATTACTATATTTTTTATGGCATTGTACTTGAGAGAGCAATAAAGAGAGATAATAGAGACAGAGAAGAGAAAGACTTAGAAATAAATACATAAGACTACCAATAAAGGTAATTTTGTCATTTTAAATTTAAAAAAATCTCAAATCTATAGTTCATTTGTAAATTTAATCAATTTTAATAGAATTTGTCCAAAATTTACTCAGTTGTATTAGAATTTATTTGGAAATGAATTCTACACTTTATTAGCAACCCAAAGTTACCAAATACAATAGCCTATAAAATCTTTTATATATATATATATATATATATATATATATATATATATATATATATATATTAGGGTCATGTACATTGTGGTTGTCCCACGTACACATGACATTTATGCATTAATTACTTCTTATATATCTCTTTCAAAACTTAAAATGATTAAATTGCCATCATCTTTCTTAATAACTACTCTTTACAAGATATTATATAAAAAAATTATATATTCTACCTTTTTGCTTAAAGGAAACTAAGTGGTTTTATTTTCTCCATTCTTCTTCCAACGCTAGAAAATTGAAATACCAATAATGAGTGAATTTTTTTTTTCTTTTTGTTGTATTTATAACTATATTAATTTCTTCTTTTTGTTGTATTTATAGCCATATATCTTGTGTTAAACCTCCCCCCCCCCAAAAAAAAAAAAAATCTCTCTCATACACACACGTCAAGTGGCTTCAGGTATAATTATCAATCTCATATTTGTTTTTTGAGAAAATTCACTAAACAAAAAATAATATTCACATGTGGTGTAGTAAACTTTGACAAGAGTTGATTATATCATAAATGGATATTTAAATTAGTTGTCAGAATATTGCTTAATTTTAGATTTCATACAAAAGTTACTATATAAATTTTGCATATCAAATGTTTTATTTTTATCTATTTTGTAGTTATCTTATAGTTATACAGTTCGTATGTTAAAGCCAGGAAAGTTGTCTTTACCAACATGTTGGATATTTTGTTGGGATTTCACTGGATAGTTCAAATCTTTACAACTAAGGATGATGTTTATTTTTGAGTATGAATGGGTGTCAATTAATTAAAGAGAATTATTAAGAAAAAAAATGATGTTTTAATTGTCATCTTATTGTAAAAAATGCGATTGCTCACACAACTCCAAAGAGTCAAATTGTGATTTTGCTGACTTTTTATTTGTGTTTTATGCATCGGTTCAAATTGTTATGATAGTAAATATGAGTGAACATAGGTCGAATTAGTTTAAAAAATTAATCTAATTTAATTATAACGGATGAAATTCAATTTATGAACCTATCTAATCCTAACTCATCCTATTCAATCGGTTTAGATCAATTTAAATCATAGATTTAATATTATTTTTATGTAAAAATTAATATAAATATATTAATTTTATGTATTAATATAAAATTGGTAGATTAAGAAGAAGATGAGTTTCTCTTTTTGGTCAAAAGAAATTCTTTTAGTTTTTTTTGTTCAAATGCACCAAAAAGAAAAGCGGAGGAGAAATTTTCAAATTTTATTAATGCTCTGTAATTAAGAAAGCAAAAAAGGAGAGAGGGAGGTTTGTAAAATCATTGAATAATGTTAAAAGTATTTAAGTAAATTTATCAAATAAAATAAATTTTAAACCAATTCCAAAAAAATATGTGTTAAATAAAATTATAATAAATATAATAATTCATTTGAATTCACCCAGTAATGAAGTGTTGTTCGCATCATATTTATATTGAATTGAAAATGTTATTAATAATTTTAAAAATTTTATTTATAATATTTATATATATATATATATATTCAATTAATATTATTAATAAAATTTTAAAAAATTATCACTGGGATCTACACCGTAAAAATCTCTCCCTCCCTCCGTAGGTGCATAACACTGGGGAATTGTGACAAAACTACAAGAGCCGCCAAGCAAGACGAAAGGGAGAGACAGCAGAGCTAGAAAAACCCTAAACCCCATCAAGCCACCGGTCTAGAATTTAGAAACAGCAAAAATGGTCATCTTCTTGGCTTATACCACCAATCTGTTGAAACCCAAGAAAACCCCAACGACAACAACAATTCTCAAAACAATCCCATCCACTCTCTACTACAATTTAACATCCACAAAACCCATGTCCCAATCCACCTCCATACCCAAGAAGCTCCAGAGAGTACGTGACCACGGCTACGATAACTACATGGAGATCGAGAAGAAAACCCGCAAAGTCCTTAAGTTCCAGTCCATGATCCTCTCCCAACCCAACCAAATCCTCCCAATCTGTCGGCTCGAGACACTCGCTCGCCGCCTCGGCCTCGGCTTCAAGCAGTACGAACCCGGCGCTTTCCTCCTCAAATTCCCTCATGTCTTCGAGATCTACGAGCACCCGGTTCAAAGAATCCTCTATTGCCGATTGAACCGAAAAGCATTGGCCCAAATCCAGCAAGAAAACGATGCCCTCATTGCCCAGATCCCTGACGCGGTGATCCGTCTACGAAAACTCCTCATGATGTCCAATACAGGCCGTATCCGCCTCGAACATGTTCGGATTGCGAGGACGGAGTTTGGTTTGCCGGAGGATTTTGAGTACTCTGTAATTCTCAAGTTCCCCCAGTTTTTTAGACTATTCGATGCTAATGAGACTAGGAATAAATACATTGAGGTTGTTGATAGGAGTCCTAGTTTGTCTGTTTGCGCCATAGAGAAAGTTAGGGAGAGGGAGTATAGGGAAAAGGGTATTGATGCCGAGGACATTAGATTCTCGTTTATTGTGAATTTTCCGCCCGGGTTCAAGATAGGCAAGTATTATAGGATTGCGGTGTGGAAATGGCAGCGACTCCCTTATTGGTCGCCTTACGAGGATGTTTCCGGGTATGATTTGAGGTCACTCGAGGCACAGAAGAGGATGGAGAAGAGGGCTGTGGCAACCATTCATGAATTGTTGTCGTTAACTGTGGAGAATAAGATTACGTTAGAGAGGATTGCACATTTTAGGATGGCGATGAGTTTGCCCAAGAAATTGAAGGAGTTTCTTCTCCAGCATCAAGGGATCTTTTACATTTCTACTAGGGGGAATCATGGGAAGCTTCACACCGTGTTTCTTAGGGAAGCTTATAGGAAAGGGGAGTTGATAGAGCCAAATGACTTGTATTTGGCAAGGAGGAAGTTGGCCGAACTGGTATTGTTCAGCCCTAGGAAGGCTAAGGTGGATAAGGAATTGGTTAGCTATAGAAGGGATTCAGAAGATGATGATGAAATGTAATGGAGAATGGAGTTGATGTGTATTTGAGGAATTACTATGGCCAGGTACCTCCCAGTGATGGTTTTCTAATCTTGGTTTCTTTTTCATATTCGCTTCTTCATTGGCTGAATTTACAGATATTTTTTTCCTTTTGTGAATTTACAGAAATATATGTTGATTCGGGCAGATGTTGGGACTTTACTTTGTCTCTTCCAAAGAAGAAAGTGATGAGAGGTGCGTAGTTCACTTCAGTTCCTTGTGTTCTATTTGCTGTCTTGATTAACATTTACCTTATGCTTATGTTAGTTGTGATTAAGATTTCAATTGGTATTATATTAAGATCAGCGGTAAACTTACTTTCTCCATTTTATTGTTTCAAAAAGGAAAGGAAAAAAAAGCATGCGCGATAATAAGTTAGTTAGAATTGCCTTATAAAAAAATGCCTTATCAAAAGAAAAGAAAATCAGTTAGAAACGCATATGTAGTACATGATTTATGCTCAATACCATACTAACGTGCCAGCCCCTCACTGATCTTTTGTATAGCAGGATTGTAATTTCGATGTTTCCATTAGATTTATTCTTCAACGAGGAGATCTTGATGTTTCTGTTAGATATATTATATTCTACAATGAGGAAGCTGTAGGGAAAATAGGTGTCAGATTTAATCGATCTTAGATTCGTAGATGCCATGAAATTATTCAGTTTGCAATCTCGAAATTTCCCAGCTTTGTTACATAACCCATTTCAATGAAGTGGACCGTCTAAATCATCCAAATTTTTAAGGCAGGATTGATCGGGTAAGCAGTGCTTTTCATGTTGCTGCTTTGAATGAATAGTTTTATTGTACAGCATTTACAGTACTTTCAGGCCAACATGTCTGCTGGTGACATTTCACTATAGAGCAATTGTTTTATAGTTATGCTTTTTTTTATGTATACTTAATTTCTTTCCTACAAGTTCACTTTGTGATGTGTACTTTTATTGATGTAAAATACTCTGGGAGCTAGGGGTATGCACTTTGCACATTAATCAATTTCGTAATGTATCAGCCGGTACCAGCTGGTAAATACTAGTTTAGGAGAAAACACGGTACAGAAGACACCCTGTATCGTCTCATGATTTGCACTGGATGATATCGGTCACTACCATGATACCAGTATATTTCGTCCAGAAATGAAGTAGCCCTTACTTGGATACGGTTTTTCTGACAGTTACTGTTTGGGTACACTTGTGATTAGTCACAAATAACAGAACATGTGAATCTCAACTTTTGGTTCAATTTGGTCTAGACTTTGGCTTTGTCCCATTTCCTGTCTTTCGATTTCTTCTCAAGAAAAAAAAGTAGAAAATAAGGTGACTGCTACAGTGCCAAATCTGTTTTATACTAAATAAAAAGGAAATTGGATTTAATACTACCAGACTTCCTCACTAGACTCGTTTCCTCATCCATACCCAAGTTACTCTATATCTAAGTTGTCCAATGGTAGTAAAAATGTTGATAAACTAATATTTTTAAATGATAAAGAAGAATTAGAATGGTGTAGATAAGTGAATTGAATTTAGGTTTAGGAGCTATTTACCATGCTCAACTTTATATTGGAAATTATTTGTGGGACCGTAACCATAAACCTAAAGAGATTGGGATGAAAGAGATTTATGTATTGGGATTAACTAATTCATACTATTATCAAGTTAATTTCTCTCTTTTCATTAATCAAACTATCAAGGGCCTCATCTCAAAATTCATGTACTTAGGAATCAATTTCTAATTTCAATGATTACAAAACAATGATATTATCTTTGTTCTGACTTTACTTTTTCTGTACTCTATTTGAAAGACATTTGAGATTTTGAAATGATTAGTGTAATATCTAAATAACAATATATTCCAAGTGTGTGTGTGTGTGTATATATATATATATATATATATATATATATATATATATTATGGTACTTAAATACACATGATATTTGGAATTATTGTACAATTTTTTTAATTAATAATATTAATTTGAATAAAGTTATATGTTAGAATATTTTTTATAAGTCTGTTAGAATGAATTATTTTACACTTATACTTTCTAAATTGCTAATTGATTCATTTTACATGTCTTTTTAATTAAGAATAATTCATTATGTTCCTTATCTATATATATATATATATATTATGGTACTTAAATACACATGATATTTGGAATTATTGTACAATTTTTTTAATTAATAATATTAATTTGAATAAAGTTATATGTTAGAATATTTTTTATAAGTCTGTTAGAATGAATTATTTTACACTTATACTTTCTAAATTGCTAATTGATTCATTTTACATGTCTTTTTAATTAAGAATAATTCATTATGTTCCTTATCGGGTCTTGGTGAAGATCATTGGAGGTTTATGCCTCACCATGTATGGTTGGTACTTGATGATGATGACTTGACGATGGTTAACCTATATCTTTTTGGGTTTGTCTTCCATCCTCATCCTTTGATCAAAGGATGCAATCTCAACCTTTCATGTATTATGTGGGATCCATATATACATGAATGGTTGAGATTGCGTTCTTTTATCAAAGGATGAAAAAAAGTAAAGAATGGAAGCTGAACTCTATTTTTTTTTTTGGATTTTAAGTTCATTTGTCATATGTTCGAAAGCTGCTTGATATTCTAAAAAAACATGTTCTTGTATGTGTATATATGTGTGTGTGTGTGTGTGTCTACGCATATCTGTTTACATGCACTTATAATAAAATGCTGTTAAATCCAAAATGATATGCCGAAATAGTTTGGTGTGTATACAGACACATACCCTACCAGTACAAACATTGACACTATGTCCAATATAACAACATTTTTGCAAAGTACCCTGGGAAACAGAAAAATGATCCAAATCAACCAAACCGAACTAAAAAATAAGTTAATCATTTTTCCTTTGGTTGAGTTTTGTTTCAATTTTTCAGTTTTTCGAGAAACCATCTTATAAACATGTTTGTCTTTTTTGATAAGGACATGTTTGTCACTAAGAAAGTCTTTATCTCTACTTATAAAAACGAAGTCTTTTTCTGCTGGTGTTTATAGGCTATTTAATAAGATGACACACATCCATTATTTTCTTTTGAATCATTTAGGTTTTGTATTTTATTTTCCGATATGATTTCCCCCTATTCCCACTGTTATTCCAAGTCATAGTATGTTCATATAGGCTATAGTTTTTCATCAAATAAACTAGGGTGAATTGAACAATCCAGTGTTACCATCACTTACGAAAGTGGCTAGGCAGTAGACTCTGTTGCTGAAGGATGATGAAACTGTTAGGTGAATTTACGAAAGTGGCTCTGTTAGACACTTAGTTCTTTGATATGTCCATATATGTTAATTTAATTTGTTAATGAATTATCATATTCATCTTTTGAAAGATAACACAGAAACAAAATTAAGCTATGAAGTGTCCTAGGTTTATGTACTTGATTCTTTTTTTTTTGTGGGATGCGCCAGGCCAGAGCTGTAGTGCAACACTCAAGCGATGTGAGATTCCCAGTAATGGAATCTCCCCCTTAAAAAATTAATTTAACATCATGTGAGTCAATAACCCACGTATTAGATATTAAACTGATAAGAACAGGTACTACACTTGAGAAGTTCTGGATTCTAAAATCCTTTTCAGGCTTGCTTACATCTTTCATCTTTCATCTTCATTCTATACATATAATTTGACGCTCACTAATATTCCTTTAAGAATGTTACCTGTTCGTCAGACAATTTGGTAAATGATCCTTAAATTTGTACAGGTAGAGGAGGAGTAGGGTGCATCGCGATGGCTTCTGTTTTAAAGCATCTCTCACCAGTGCTAACCTACAAGAACTTTTACTACTGAGCAAAGAAAAGATACGTGTTTGTTTCCGTGCTTATAGATGTTCTAAGAAAGAAATTGGATGGATTCTCTGGGAATCAATGGAATCGAAGGGCCTATCCAGCACAATGAGCTCATTCACTTTCCGGAACTGGGAAGTCTCTTGGATAATAGTCCTTAGTGGAAAAGCAATTGTGAGTTTCATAGATGTTGTTTTCAGATATTTTACCTAACTATAATACTTGCAATGGATCATTATTACATAAAATTGTTTTGGGCTAGCAAAAAGATTGCTCCTACTGTATTGTTGGATGTTCCAAAGAACTCTGGTTACACAGGAAGATGTATTTGAGCCATTGCTTTATTACCAGACTCTAGCAAGGATGTCAAAATTTCTTGAAATCAAGGAATCATGGATATTTATATTTTGTTCAGTGCTGAAGAACTTCTCACCATGCTCATTGTTAGGTTCTTTTGTGCTGGGCTGTGCAAGTGAATGAATATCACCAAAGAGACCACAGGGAATGACACGCAACACTCGCACGATTATTTCTGGAATCAAATTGCAAATTTTTCCCAAGTTGCTGGCGTTTTGCTCTTAAGTAGTTTTTACCTTGTTCAAATCTGTTCTTTTTTTTTTTTTGTATCATTCAGAAACTGAATAGTTGTGATTCTTTATGGAAGTTGGAGGTCCACACATTTTATTTGAGTGATTTTCATGTATGCAGACATAAGATTTGTTGCGTAACATCAATAATTATGATCCATAAATCAACCTTGGATGAACTGGAAGCCTATCAGGAGACACCATTGATATCGATGTGAGCCAAACGCTTTTGGTTGCTTGTGCGAATTTAAATGAAATACAAACTATGAAACCCAAAAGCATCGGCCTTTTCTGTCCACTTTGATTGATGAATTATTGACCACTTGCAAAATCTTAATGAAAATTTGTAACACAAAAAAATTCTCATGGGCCTCCTTTCGGTCGTGTGTTGAATTAGAGGTGGTCTAGCCGAGTCAATTGGGTTCAGGTCGAGTCAATCGAGTTTGGGTTGGACCATGTTGAGTCTCGATCGTACGGGTCACATGTCACTTTGGATCAGGTCGGGTTCGGGTTATATCAATCTTGGGTCGTATCGGGTCTCGGATCATGTCGAATCGGATCAACAAAATAAATATTTATGTTTAATTAAAAAAATATTTTATTTGCATATAATATAACTAAATAAGTTATATTGTCAAATACGTAAAAATTAATTAATACTTAATTTTTTAAATAATATATTTAATTTTTTAATGCAATATGCAATGTTATGATTCTTAATCCCAAAATTCAGTCTTAAATGATCATGGACAATCGGTCCACAAAGTTATTATCATTTCATTTCATTATATTTTTTCAAGACAATTAAAAATAAAATTTTATTGTGATTTAAAGAACAATGCAAATTTACTATTTTTCTCGATTTTTTTATTTAAAATTAATGAAATTATTTATATTAATAGAATGTTGAACCATGTATATCAACACATAAACCAATAATTAATTAACTATTATATAATTTATTTTATTCGTTTCGGTTTTCGGATCGTTTAAGGTTCAAATCTGATCGGATTCGAATCATTTTAAATGCGGATCGTTTAAGGTTCAAATCTGATCGGATTCAAATCATATTATTTTGATATATTTTCGAGTTAAGTCGCATTTTCAGATTGGTCAGATTTTGCCATGTTGGATTATTAAAATCCCTATGGTAAAATCATTGACTGCAGCTTCCAAAATAGAAATTATTGGATCGGATACATTAATTGGCTTTGGTTTTTGGCTTTGGAATTCATTAGATAAAACCAAAAAAATTAATTCCAAAGTCCAGCTTCATATACTCAACAAGTGAACAAACCCCCCTTTACCCAGCGGCCCATCACTGCTCCACGACTTGCTCTCGTCTCTTCCCCCCTCACTCCGTCTAGCCTACAACACCTCCTGCAACGGCGATTTCTCCATGAATTCAGCTTCGGCGACGGAAATTTATCATTGAGTTCTCTCTCTGTCTCTTCTTATTCCTGTCTCTTTCTGTGGCTCCAACTTTGATTTTTAGCCCTTCTCTCAAGATTTGGAGTGATGTAAAGTATGTTATCTGATTATTTCCATAATATTCACGATACATTGACCTTAAGAGACAATTGTTACTTTTATGATATATATTGTTAAGTTTATTGTGCATGACATGTTTGATAATTTTTCTATGTGAAACTGCATGAATGTCTTCTTGTTCTAGTTTTACCCTATTATTTGATTTTCTTGGTGAGTTGAGCAAGATAGTTTTTATGGTTTTTTGGCTAAGTAATTTGTTTTTATTTTTTATTTTTGGTGAGAAAATTCCTTTATATAGAAGTTTTACTGAATTAGAGGATCTACACCAAATAAATGTTTTTTTATAAATTTTCTTGTGGGAAAACCTACTTTTTTTTTTATACAAGTATTATACTATCATGTATAGTTCTTACCCTAGCGTCTCTACTCTCTAATAGCCTCTACAAAGAAATAGCCTGTACAAAGAAAATTTTGAGAGTTGTAGGAGTCACTCAGTTTAATTCGGGGTTAGTGTTTAGAGGGTTTTATGCAGTTATATTGTAATATGTAAGATTCTCTCTCTCTCCCTCTTAGTTTGGCTGGTAATTTTAGTCCTTGCTTGACCATGGGTAAAGTGAAAAATAAATTCTTGCAATATAATGTGAAGGGCTAAAAAATAGACAATGTTGTTGACCACATAATTGTACTTACATATTATGCATCAATTAGGACAAACAATGAAAGCACTCTATACTTACAATGCTGTTTTTCTTCTGTTTTTTCTCCATATTTGTTAGTGTAACCTAACAGTTGATAGCAACAAATATCTGTTTCTAATGTTCAGATGTATTCTGTCATATCATATTATTCATATTAATTGGACTTTATATGCAAGAAATCAATCCTTTTTCATTAAGCATTGATGGTGGTGATAAACTTCGTGGCTGTGGACCTACCTTTTGGTAAGAAAAAAATTTATTTTCAGTATAATTTCGTTTAACCGAAGTAATCAATTTTTTTTTTCCGATTAATCGAATTAACCAATTTGGTTGGTCACAGTTAATGATTTCATTAACTGAAATATTTCGGTTAACCGAAATTCTTAACCGTTCTAGTTAAATTAATTGAATGCACAACCCTACTCTCTTTCACAGTACTTTGCAATTTTGTTCCTCTCTGATTTCTCGAATCCAAGCAATGACTGATGGTCACCTCTTCAACAACATCTCTCTGGGAGGCCGAGGTGGCTCTGTGAGTACTCTTATGCATCACTTTTTTATCAATCAATCAATCCTTAATTTGTGGTTTTCGCTCTTCCATTTCGTGTTCTCTTTTACTTATCTTAAAACCCTAATTTTCATTGAAAGGCAACTTTTCTTCTCTCTTTAGTCGCGTTTCTATTTAGCTTGAGGAAAATGAGTGAATATATATGTTTCCAGTTTGTTGCATTAGAAACTCTAATTTGTTGTATGTCTTTAATTTGGCATGTTTGACGAACTTGTTCAATTTTATTAGTGTAATTTGGCTTCTGCTTTGGTTGATTGGTGGAAATTCAGGGGGAAGATGTGAATTGTGGAATCATATCAGTATGGTGTTGTTTTGAAACCCTAATTTGTTATGTCTTTCAGAATCGTATATTTTAATGTGCGTGATGATTGATTATAACTCAGGAATCAAAATCTCCTCCTCTTCCTTTTTTTTTTTTCATCTTTTGAGCCCAAGGTTGTTGCGTTTTGGAAAATTATTTAGTTTCTTGCTGAACTTTTTAAGTATGGTTAGCTTGTTTGCAAAGAAATTGCTTGACAAAGTTTTCGACCCTGTGATACTCCATTTCAAAGTCCTAATTTAATTTCAATTTATTTTCCCTTTTTCTTAAGCTGAGGTTTAAAGAGAAACTGAACTGGAATTTTATAGTTGTTTGTCTTCATTGGTTCATGTTGTGATTTGCAGAATCCTGGGCAGCTTACCATTTATTCTGGGGGAATTTTATGGAAGAAACAGGGAGGTGGTAATGCAGTGGAAGTTGAAAAATCTGATATTGTAGCGGTCACATGGATGGAGGTTCCAAGAACAAATGAACTAGGCATTCAAAGCAAAGATGGGTTGTTCTACAAGTTCATTGGATTCCATGACCAGGTTATCATATCTCCCTCATTATTTCCAGTGGCAGTTTTGATTAAGATAATTAATTTTCAGCTTTACTTTTAATAATCCTAAACAGTGATGTTTAAAATGTGCAGATTTTGTGATGGGGGACCAACTAAGAATTTCTTTAAGAACAAATATTCCAATAGGAGGCTTAATTGTAATAGGAGTAATATTTAATTATTATTGGCTTTAGTATTTATTTCCTTTTTTGAGTAGTACGGTTTTCCTATATATCATTGAGACCTTATGTTATTTTACTCATATATGAATGAAATACAAATTATTATTCACTTCTTTAATCGACATACTAACCCAGACTCCCCCTTAGCAACAAATTCGTGTGGTTGTTCCATGTATACTTTTTCTTGCAAATTATCATTTAGAAACACATTTTTCACATCCAACTTATGTAGGGGCCAATCAAAAGTAGCTGCTAGAGAGATAAACACACGAACAGATGTAATTTTAGTCATCGGAGAGAATGTCTCATCATAGTTAATACCATACACCTGTGTATACTTTTTTGCTGCTAGGCGAGCTTTTAATCTGTTAATAGTACCATCAGGATGAGCCTTTATAGTATAGACCCAGCGACAACCAACAACAGATTTCTCATATGGAAGAGAAACTGAGTCTCATGTATCATTAGTACTCAAGGCATGTATCTTCATCCATAGTGGCTTTCCACCCAGAATGAGACAAAGCTTCTGTAATGGACATAGGAATAGAGATAGAAGAAATCGAAGCATATGATGGAGATAAATAATCATAAGACACAAAATTAGCAATCGGATGAGCAGTACATAAACGTTTACCTTTACGAAGAGCAATAAAATGATCATCTTCTTATGATGAAGGAGAATCGGGATTTGTCAACAAGGGAGTAATTGATGGAGCAACAGAGGCAGAAGGTCGCAGATGACGGGAGTAAACTTGCAGCGAAGTATTAGACAATGAAGAGACTAATGGAGGAGGATTTGAATTTGTAAGGGGCATGGGAATATGTTATGGTCAAGGAAATGAATAAGCAAAATATGAGATAGAATGAGACTCAGAGTAATACGAAGTTGACTTAAAGAAGGTAACTTCGGCACAGACAAAGTACCTTTGTAGAGAGGGACTATAACACCGATAACCTTTCTGTGTATAAGAATAATCTAAGAAAATACACTTTATAGAGCGGGGATCAAGTTTGTCAACTCTTGGATGTAGCTGATGAACAAAGCAAACATATCCAAAGATATGAGGAGGTAAGTGGAAGGTAACATCTCGAGGAAAAAGCATGGAGTGGGGGGGTTTGGCCATCAAGAATAGAGGACGATATATGGTTGATCAAGAAACATGCAGTCATAACAGTCTCACTCCAAAACAATTTGGGGACATGCATATGGAATAAGAGAGTACGAGTAGTGTCCATAAGATGACGATTTTTCCACTTCACAACTCCATTTTGTTGGGATGTATGAGAACAAGATGACTGATGAATAATACCAGACTTAGTCATAAAAGTTGTAAAAGGCTCAGAAAAATACTCACGAGCATTGTCACTACGAAGAATCTTGACAGATAAGTCAAATTAAGTTTTTATCTCAACAAAAAAAGTACAAAAAATAGAAAATAACTCAGAACAGTCTTTCTTTAAATAAAGTTAGGAGAGCCTTGAATAATCATCCACAAATGTAACAAAATACTGAAATCCAAGTTTGGAAGTTTCACGACTCAGATCCTAAACATCAGAATGTACTAACAGAAAATGACTAGACACACGATTATTAATTCGGGAAGCAAATGACACACGATGATGCTTGCCCAGTTGACACGATTCACACTCTAAAGTTGAAACTTGATTCAAAGTAAAAACTAACTTCTTCAATTTCTCTAGGGACAGATGACCAAAGTGATAATGTATCTAAAATGGAGATACGCCAATTGAGCAAGCAATGGGTGATGGGATAGGATTAAAGTAATACAGGCCATCCGTCTCATGCCATCCACCATTAGTGTTCCTTGTTGTCAAATCTTGGATAAGAACAAAATCAGGAAGAAAGATAATAGAACAGTTAAGACGTTTTGTAAGCTTACTAACAGATATCAAATTATAATGAGAAAAATGAGCATAAAGGACAGATGATAAAAACATAGAAGAACTCGGGTGCATAGTGCCAATGCCACTAGCAGTGGTTTTAGATCTATCGATAAGAGTAACATCTGGCAAAGACTAAGAATGATAAAAACTAGAGAAAACATCTGTGGTACCTGTCAAATGATTAGTAGTTGATGAGTCAAGGACCCAAGGTCTAGAGGAAGATGATAGAAAAGCTTTTGGGTACCTTTTTGGGTGGAAAGAGCAGTCGAGGAAGATGTTTGGCTGGTTGCCTTATACTGTAAAAGCTCATCGTACTCATCTTTGGAAATCATCATAGAAGTTGAAGGCACAAAATTTGATGTAGGCCCACACTCAATAGAATTAGATGTAATAACATTAGCAACCATGGGACGACCAACTAACTTCCAACATGTTTTCTAAGTATGCCCGGAACGATGGCAGTAAATACATTGACAAAGTGAACCTCGTCCACTACCACGACCAACAGAATTACTACCACAACCAACTATAGTGCTACTATGATCACTACCACGACCTCCTCTACCTCCACGACTATCATAACCACGACCTCTATTAGTACTATTACCATCCCCTCGGCCACCTTGCCAAGCTTGAGTAACCAAGGCAAATTTGTTAACTAAAGATCCGTTATCACTAGTTTGAGAAACTAAACGCAGCACACGAGCATAAGTCTCAGACCATGTAGGAAGTTTCGTCTCTCCTAGTATTTGGGATTGAACCGGTTCACACTCAGGTTCTAAACTGACCAGGAATGTAAGTACCTCGTCTTTCTCCTCACATTTTTGCATGGCCTGTATATCAGCTGAAATAGGCATCAAAGTGCACAATTCTAAAGACATCCTCTTCATATCAGCAAAATATTCTGTAACATCCCGATCACCTTGCTGGCAATGGTAGAATTTGGCGTTCACATCATACATTCGATTAAGATTGCTAGAATACAACAGACGGACATACTCCCAAACTTCTTTACAGGTGTCAAGATGTGTATGTAAGTCTGCAATTTGGGATTACATTGAATTCCATGACAAAGTGATGAGTAAGGAATCCTCTTGTTCCCATATATCAAACAATTTTGGATTGGTAGGCGGATCATCATTAAAAAGTCTTCGCTTGCCCTAACCAGTGACATACTTATATACTGCCTTAGACCATTGAACGTAAGTACTACTATGTAACTTTCGGGTAGTAATAATATGAGGACTTAGCTGGGGAGACACTAGAGACAATCTTTGATTCCATTGTGATTTTCTAAAAAATAACACAAAACAAAATTCCTCCACACCGAAAATAAGGTTATGAGAAAGAGTTTTTTTTTTACTTGGTAGGTTCAGGTCGGGTCATGGGTTCGGGCTAGGTCACTGAACCTGTGGATCAGATCTAAGAGATATGAAAATCAATCAAGAATCAAATCCAGCAGATCAGAAAACAATCTATGGCCGGATCCGAGTGCTGGTCACAGGGTTGTGGTCTCTGGAGTGGGTCGATCCTGGGGTGGTCGCCGATGACCACGTCAAACCCAAATCAAATCAAATCCAAGAGATCTGAAAATCAATCAAGAATCAGATAGTAGATCAGACGGCAATCTATGGCCGGATCTGAGTGCCAGTCATACGGTTGTGGTCGCTGGAGTGGGCCAATCCCGGGGGTGGTCGCCGAAACCATGTGGCGTCGGTGCAGTCGCCGGAAATATGTGTGACCCGTTTGGAGAAGATGTCGGACCAGGTGGCCGGAGATCGGCGTGTGGGCACTGGAATGGAAGAGATCGGCAAATTCCGAGTTTGATGGTGTGCTCGGAGGTGGTCGCCGGTGGTGGTGCGTGGAGGCTGACGGACGTGATTCTGTTTTTTTATGTAGTATCCTAAGGAGTTGATTGCTTTGATACCATGTTGAAAATAAGACTAAAAGAAATTGTTTTGAATGAAAAGAATATAAGTCGACTTAATATATAGACTTATAAATACCAAGTTTAATAGGATTAAGATACAACAAATATGATCTAAGTCTACTAGGACACATTAAGAATCCTAGTAGGATTCTCAACAATTATAATTTCCAGTTATTTGCAATATTTTATACCTTTTGACTATTATCTATAATATAGGGATGTTGGTCATGTTGTGGTGAATTCCAGCTTTTAACTTGAAATGCAATCTGGGCTTGTAATGCAATCTTCTGTTGTTTTCAGCTCTGAGGTATTGGCAATTTTTTTGTTTGTTACTTGCTGCAATGGAGATGTTGCATTTACTAGGAGTTAGTGTGGTACAGTAAATTTGGTTGACTGGTTTTTTAGAGGCTTGTTTATCGGGGACAATCTGAGCATTGATTGCACATGATGTTTGGTTTTTGTCACTGGATTTTGCTTTCTTGTGCCTTCTATTACATTTTTTGGGGGTGTCGGGTTGGGTGTTTATGGGGGTAGGTAGCTTGCCTACTTGATTGTAGATGATGTACTTTGTATGTGTTATTGTGCTTGTCTGTTATTTTAATTGTCGTAAAACCTCTATTATATCTGCAGGGAATATGCTTACTTTTTTAGTTGGTTCAAAGCAAGCCTTTGAGATATCTTTAGCAAATGTCTCACAAATACAACTTCAAGGGAAAAAATGATGTCATCTTGGAGTTCCATGTGGATGATACTACTGGAGCTAATGAGGTTTGTTTGCATTATCATTACTAGCATTCATCTATTTCTTATGTTATTGGGCCCATAGTTACTTGCTGTGACTCCTTTTTTTTTTTAATATTCAGACAGCTTAGCATAGAAATATATGCTGTAATTACTAATATATTTATCTTAAGATTGCTTCGGCAGGAGTTTAGCTTAGCATAGAAGTAAATATTGTTGTGACTAATTTATTTATCTTAAAATTGCTTTGGCCAGAGGATAGTTACCAGAACCTCAGTTTGTCCTAGTTTGCAGTATGGGTGCGGGACGTGGTATGTTACCCACCTGGAATGCAGTACTCTTGCGGTAGACTTAGATGGTTTTTTATGTATAAGCACATGTATAAAATTAAGATGTCAGATGTATCTATGAGTGTAGTTTTTATAAAGAGTTCTATGTACGATAATAATTAAGAAAAGTTTTGACAACTAGTAACATCGTTAAGCACTAGTTTAGAATAAATGAGTCCTCTCTTCTTTCTTGTGTCTAGAAAGAATTTTTGTATTTAATTTTTAAGAAAATTTTGGATCGCGGATTTGGTGAGTGAACGTACCACGAATCAGACAGTAGGATATTGCAGTTCCAAGAGAGTAAAGGGATCCTGGTTATTCAGGACTAATGTATCGCTTTCTGAATGTGTTTGTACATGTTTTTTTTTCTTCTTTTTATGACAGAAAGATTCATTGATGGAGATGAGTTTCCATATTCCTAATTCCAACACCCAATTTGTTGGTGATGAAAACCGTCCTCCTGCACAGGTGAGATTTTTATGTTCTCTACTTAAACCATGTAGGTATTCATCTTGCAATTTCATTTTACCTTTTGTCTTGGGGGGAAAAACATTTTGCAAGGTTTTTCGTGATAAAATTATGTCAGTGGCTGATGTCGGTGCTGGAGGCGAGGAAGCTGTTGTCACATTTGAGGGTATTGCAATCCTCACACCCAGGTTTGTGCATTGATGAGATGGGAACACGCGGCTATGGACACAAGCCTGCATCATCCATCTTTTGCTGATTATTTGTTTTATTTAGCATGCTAGTTTTTTCATATTGTGTCATGTCAGGCTGATTGAGTACTCTTTTTGTAGGGGTCAGTACAGCGTTGAACTTCATCTCTCATTCTTACGCCTTCAAGGGCAGGCTAATGATTTCAAAATTCAGTACAGCAGTGTTGTTAGCCTGTTTTTGCTTCCAAAGATATTTTTCTCTTATAATCTCTTGGCCATTATTGCTCATACAAGTGTTATCTCCCCGAGGACTTTTGAGAACAATTGAACACCTTATAGTTGACTAATTTTGTTTTGGATAATGTGACCTTTCTCACCACTCGTGATTTTGTTCTGTGTTTGAGCAGTCAAACCAGTCTCATGCATTTGTTGTTGTTACTCTTGATCCACCAATTCATAAAGGGCAAACTCTGTACCCTCATATTGTGACGCAGGTATTTTAGGTTGCAACTGGTTCAGTTTTCTTATAATTGAGCTATGTTTTTGTGCACTTGTTCTACCCTCATTTTCTTCCCCAGTTTGAGACTGATCTTGTGGTTAAAAGCACTCTGTCAATGAATGATGATCTTTTTAACAAAAAGTACAAGGACAAGTTAGACCCTTCTTATAAGGTGATATCTTTCTTTAATGCTCACACAAATGAACGAAATGTGAATTTGCATTCCAAAGAATGCCCCACAGGTCCTTGGCATGCAAATTTGTGTGTGAAACTTATATGCCATTTTGTGCTTTTATGTAAACAGGACTCATTCATGAAGTGTTCACCTCAATAATGTGTGGGTTGTCTGGTGCAAAAGTTACTAAACCAGGAAAATTCCGTAGCTGTCAAGATGGTTATGCAGTGAAGTCATCTTTGAAAGCTGAAGATGGAGTCCTGTACCCCCTTGAAAAGAGCTTTTTCTTTTTACCCAAACCCCCTACCCTTATACTTCATGAGGAGGTACTACTTTTAATATGTGCATACAGATGATATATCTGATATACTGGCATTTTTTATGGAAATGACTTGGAGTTGACCTGTTTGATTTTCTTTTTCTTTTTCTTTGTTTAAATAATAGATTGACTATGTGGAGTCTGAGAGGCATGCTGCTGGTGGCTCCAATATGCAGTACTTGAATCTTCTTATTAGACTAAAAACTGAGTAAGAACATCTGTTCCGGAACTTTCAGAGGAATGAATACCATAACCTTTTTTACTTCATCAGGTCAGCTGGGATTTTGTATTGTTTTGCATAGAATTGTGCAGTGTCTTTATTGGTAATTTAACTTTCTTACCGTTGCAGTTGTAAGGGTTTGAAGATTATGAATCTAGGAGATATACAAGCCTCAGACGGTGTGGCTGCTGTCCTTCATGATGAGGATGATGATGCTGTTGATCCACATTTTGAGCGGATTAAGAATGAAGCTGGTGGAGAAGAGAGTGATGAGTAGGTGAATCATAATTAGTTCGGGTTTTTCTTTTTGGTTGTTATAGGGGGAGAGGGATGGTGTGGATCTGCCACATTGTTGTGATGATTATGAGATTATTTTCATTCTTGCAGGATGAGGACTTCGTTCTTGACAAGGATGATGGAGGCTTACCAACTGACGATTCTGAAGAGGATGGTTCTGGTGCTAGTAAAAGTGAAGATGAGAAAGAGGCAAGTCCAATTTTCTCATTTTATTTTATCCATGTAAAGAGTCTCCCTAAACAAATATTTTTGTAGTATTTCACATCAAATCGATTGTCGTTTTAAAGAAGCCTGCCAAAAAGGAAGCTTCATCTTCTAAGGCAGCACCTCCTAAGAAGAAACCCAGAGATGGAGATGAAGACGGTTCAAAGAAGAAAAGGCAGAAAAAGAAGGATCCAAATGCACCAAAGAGAGCAATGTCTGGTTTCATGTTCTTCACACAAATGGAAAGGGAGGTGCGTTTCATACTTTCATCCTACAGTTACGTCACTTTGGTTATGTTTAATCATGTTATCACAGTACTGTTGTATTATTTGTGACAAAAAATGAAAATAGGTAGAATGGGTGAAGGGTTGGATTGGGTGAAGTTTTGTTTTATTTTTTCAACATATAATGACAAAAACATTATTACCCTGCCACTTTGGTTTTGCACTTTTGCCCTTGGAGTCTAACCCGATTCAGCCAATTATTCCTTCAGTCAACATGTGAAATTTATTTCAGTTGATATTAGAAATTGAATAAACCTGATATTGCTCATCTTTTGTTAAAAAAAATTATTGGCAGTTATTTCTCATTGCATTAAATTTGGAAGAAGGATATGCTGCTAATCTTTTACGATGTTAAACAGAATATAAAGAAAAGTCATCCTGGAATTGCATTTGGGGATGTGGGAAAAGTACTTGGGGATAAGTAGAGACAGATGTCAGGTATCCATTATTTGGTTTTAATGCTTCGTGCTACTGCGTGTGCAGCGGAGGAGAAAGAACCATACGAAGCAAGGGCACATGCAGATAAAAAACGCCACATAGATGAAATCAGTGGCTAAAAAAGGCCACAGCCGATGAATATACACTCGGGGAATGAATCTGACAGTGAATAGATTACAAGAGAAAATTGCTTCATTGAGAACTTTGAATTATGATCGTGATTATGTTTTGTAGTTATTGTATGCTTCTTAGCAGTTATGTCTATTCAGGCATGTTTGTGACATTGGAAATATTGATGTCAGGGGAGCCAAAGGGGGGTGGGTTGGGAGGGAGAGAGGATGTTTTTGCAACCTACAATCAATTTTTTTTCTCTTTTGGTGTTAAAAGGTAAAGCAAGTAGAAGACTAGGGCCTAACGAGGCAAATGCCCATTACATCTCGAACAGTAGAACTACAATTCCTACAGGAGGGATGGGCCGGATGGCATATATATTGCTGTCTTAACCGAATTGAGCGTGCCCAAGGCAAGACATGAAATCTGAGCCGAATTTGCCTCCCATAGCGTACATGCATTACAGAACAAGAATTTAACCTAGCCATCAAGGTCTTGCAAGCAGAGACGATAGGGTCGTTAAGGGTGGAAATGAACATCTAGAGCTTGGATTGAAAGCTTAGGCTACCAAAATCTTTTGACTTGGCAACAACCAGCCCTTCACGAAATCCCCTTAATTCTCTGTTTCAATAGCTAGGCGGCCAAAACCTTCTTCCTTGGCTAAACGCAGCCCTTAATTAAGTACCCATGTTTCAACCATGAGAACGTTGCACATACCACAATTGCGGTTGAAGCCAATAATCCGTCCTCTCATGGTCTCTGAAGCCCCCAGCTTAAGTGAAAGAATTAGATTCATTGGCCAGTAGGGGTAATCATCAGACCATTGATTTGTTTGGTCCGCTTGACTTAACTTGTGATTTTTAGGTACGATAGATTGGGTTTGAATAAAAAATTAGACTCTATTTAAAAAGGAATCTGACCTAAAAAATTTAAAAATAAATAAACCTAGCCGAAAAATCTATTTTACATAAGATTTCCGAGCTACTTGAGCCAACAGATGAACCAGATTAACTACAGTTCTACTTTTTCTTTAGACAGTTGTACTTACTTTGATACGGTAGTTTAAGTGATAACCTAATATTGTTTTTTTATTTTTATAATTAACCTGTCTTTCATCAAGAAATATTTAAAGCATCAATGTTAGCAATAACAAGAGGTCATACACCATCTGGAGCCTCTTCAAACCAAAACTTAGACTCTTGAAAATTACAAGCCATATGGACCAACTTGTGAGCAACCTTATTGGCATTCCTCCGTACATCACAACAAGAACACACCTGAAATTGCCTGATGATATTAACATAACCCAATACGAAACATATGAGTGAATCGTTTCGATTTATTATTGAAATTGAAATGTTTTGACAACAAAAAAAATTTACAACCATAATTTATATTTCTTACCACAGTTCTATAATTTTTTAAAATTTATTTTCAGTTAAAATTAGTTTAATCGAATTAACCAATATTTTTTATTTTTGGTTAAGCGAAATAACCTAACTAATAATTCGTTTTGGTTATTGTCAATGGTTTGTTTGGCCATTTTAGTCGGATTAACTAATTGAACACACACAGGTGGTTATCTTGCAACAAGAAAAAAAAAAAAAAAACGTCCAAGGGTAATACCTCTGAACATAAAATGGTTTTTAGGGTTTTTTTTAGAGACTAAACAATTGAAGAACTATTTATTATTATTTCATTTCTCATTAAATTTAAGGTTTCTAATTTATTTTGGCTAAACGATTTTTGGTGTTAAACAATTGATTTGGTTTTGTTGTTATTAATTCAAAAACTTCATCAACTGAGATTTTTTTTATATTGATTTGGACATTATGTAACGCAAGATATTTTATAGTATTGTAAATTGCTTTGTATTTTCACAAATAAATATTTTATTATAATTCATTTAATTTAAGTTATTTTTACAATGAACTTGTGTCTGCAGCTTCGTGCGGGATTCCCACTACTTTTTCTCAGAGAAAATTTTATTTTGATTCGTTAAATGAATTTGATTTATAAAATTGTCTTTGTTTAATTTATTTTTAGGTTGAACCAAAGTTGTGAATTTTGATCCGGACAACATTTCGGTTTAGTTATTTAAATGGAACAATTCAGTTTTGGTATGTCATTTTGGATTTGATTGAATTTTTAAATACAAATATATTAAATTATATATATATTTAAATATATATATATATATAATTATAAATATAAATCATAAAAAAATCACATTCAAATATATATAATTATAAATACATATTATAATAAAACAAATCATCATTCAAACATTAAATGATAAAAATAATGTATCACTCGCGTCATCCAAAATCCAAATACTTATACAAGCAACACCAATCTAATAATTTATTACACACATCATTCAAAATATAATTGTTTTTTATGAAATTAATTAATCCGGTTTGAACAATCCCCAATTGAAGAGAAACAATACAAATTCTCAAATTACCTTTTTAAAAATTTTAAATATATAAAAAATAATAACGTAATATTTTGATCGAAATAACTTTAAACGGATCGAAATGAATAAAAACAGATAGAAACAAAAAAATAAAATAAAATATAAAAATAATTAATTTCGATAAAGTAATGAAACCGAAAGAAATTTATAACATTGAGTTAAACCTATGTTTTTGCAAGGATCAAATCTAATTGAAACTACGAAAATGTTAATACTTTATTTATTTATTTTTAGTATTAATTAAATTTTTTTAAAATAAAATTCAATTTAATTTACCTAACAATTGTTGAAAAATAAACTCAGTTAAACCAACACAAACAAATACTATACCAACTTCTTTTCTTTTTGACTCTCTAGATTAGGGTTTCGCTATGTCTGCTCGCTCTTGTGCCTATAAATATATTCTTTGTTGCCTAATCAAAAATTATCCTCAGCGACTGTTTCTACCATAGGTTACCTTCTCTCGCTACTATCACACTAAGATCTTTAGATTTTGTTTCCTCTCAGTTTTAGTTGTTTTGCTTTCAAGATCTTTAGATCTATTTATCTGCTGTATTGCTATTTTTTTTTTTCCTATATCAAGTAAAGTCTCACGAAAGTCATGCTGTGATGAACACTATTGTGTGCCAGAGGTCTGCTATGACGGTAACACATCCCTCTAAGAAGTTCTGAGCTTCCCCTTTTTACCGTCTATTCACGTATGTTAATTGTGTTTGTGTGTGTATATATAACAAATAATTTTTATATGGGTTCTCTTTGAATGATGCCTTCGTCGATTTGTGAATATGGGTTTTACTATATCGCGTTGTTTTGCACTGTTAGGAATATGTAGTAACAGTGTTGTTTATATGCTGTGATGAACACTGTTGTGTACCAGAGATATGCGATGACGGTAACACATCCCTCTAAGAAGTTCTGAGCTTCCGTTTTTCACCGTCTGTACATATATGTTAAGCGTGTATATATACTTGTATCATTATTTAACAAAGAAAATTTTGGTGGGTTCTCTTTTAATATCGCCTTTGTCGATTTGTGAACCTAGGTTTTACTAAATTGGGTTATTTTATACTGTTAGAGCCTGTATGATCTCTGTTGTTTATTTGGGCATTTAAGTCTTAGTACGGGTATAGCAACGTGAAGATAGAAATTCACTTGTCTATTAATCTCGACAGATTTTTTTTTGTAGATCTGTTTTCTTTTTGTGAAAGTTAAATGATTTACAGCTCTTTACTTTGATAGATAAAATGGATTTTAATGGTATTATCTGTAGTTGTTACTGTTTTTGTTGATGATGTTGAATTTTTGCTGTATTATTTTCGGACTATTGTGCTGTGAGAAACTTTCTTTGGTGGTGGGGGATGTGAGGCGCAAGTTACCCTTTTTTTATTTTTACTACAAAAAAATGGGTAATTTGCGTCTGAAATTTTTCATTGATGCTTTATCACCTTGGAGACGTGATGGCCACCTGCTTTTAATTGTTTGTTCTTGCTTATGTGTAGCTGCTTATTTTTTATATCTTGTTGATCTCAGATTGAAGATTTGGTAATATTTTGATGGGCTAGCTACTGTTTACTTTTATTATATGCTACTTAATATGAATGAAATATCATTGTATGTTTTGGTTGTTGGTTGGGTGGGTACTTTCTTTTGGTTATAGAATTTAGTTCTCATCTTATCTTACCCTACTCCTTTGGATGACTTTATCATCTCTATATGATCAATGGTGGTAAATGCATTTATGGGTGTAGGATGGGATTTGGGTTTGATTCCTTGGCCAATTTTGAAGTTAAAACCACTTCTGTATAATAGTGATTCTTAAGTTGGTAGCTTTTGCATTCTTATGTATGGTCATGCTTTTGTGTGCATGTTATTTATTGTAAAGTTGCATCACCAATAAAAAATTTATTGTATAGTTGCATCAAATTGTTTTAGGAATTCACATTATTTCTTGCTTGTCAATGTGAATTGGGCATGTGATGAGCTCGTACAATTAATGGGTAATTTGCGTCTGAATTGTTTCATTGATGCTATAACCTTGGAGAACTGATGCCCTTTTCAACTGAATTGTAATTTTGTTGATTTTTGTGTGATTATTCTTTTGTGTGCATGTTATTTATTGTAAAGTTGAATCAAATTGTTTGAAGAATTCACATTATTTATTGTTTGTCAATGTGAATTGTGGGTATGTGATGAGCTCTTACAATTAATGGGTAATTTGCCTCTGAATTGTTTCATTGATGCTATCACCTTGGAGAACTGATGCCCTTTCCAACTGAATTGTAATTTTGTTGTTTTTTCTTGAATTTTTTACATTCAAATGTATGGTTATGCTTTTGTGTGCATGTTATTTAGTGTAAAGTTGCATCAAATTGTTTTAAGAATTCACATTATTTATTGTTTGTAAATGTGAATTGGGTATGTGATGAGCTCTTACAATTAATGGGTAATTTGCGACTGAATTGTTCCATTGATGCTATCACCTTGGAGAACTGATGCCCTTTTCAACTGAGTTGTAATTTTTGATTTTCCTTAGAATTTTTTGACTTCGTTTGATGTGCTTTAGAGGCTGAACGCGAGATGATGATATCAATTCAAAAGTCTGTCAATCCACTGAAAGAACAGTGATGTTACCAATCACAAAAGGTTCTGATCGCGATTTACCCGACTAATATCCTCAGTTCTTGTATTGTTTGATCATACTTTAAGCTGAAAAAATGTTTTTTTTTATCATTGTCATTTCTAGGCATATTAGTAGAATTCACTTCACTTGTTTGAAGAATTCACATTATTTATTGTTTGCCAATGTGAATTGGGTATGTGATGAGCTCTTACAATAAATGGGTAATTTGATCACTGAATTGTTTCATTGATGCTATCACCTTGAGAATTAAGTAGATTTCACTTGTTTTTCAACACAGTTTTGGGTTTTCTTCAGTCTTTTAAGTTGCAAGTGTTAATAACAACTTTTTATGTGTTTTTGTTTTGGATGGTTGATTTATCTGACAAAGTGTGCATATTATTCGATTGTCTTTATATTTTTGAATTGTTCAAGTAAGCTTATTGAAGGTCATGAAAGTTGGAGGTCAATTTTTCCTTCTAGATTTGATTGAAAGTTGATTTTTAACAGAATGCTGTCTTGAGTTGTAATGGATTATTTTAAATTTGAAATGCATACAAGTTTTGTTAATTAAGCCTTTGAGAGCCAATTATTTCTTTCTTTGAAAGATTGCAATTGCTTACTTAATGCTAGATTTTGAAGCGGAAAGTTGTGCGGCAAAGCTAATATTCTACTGCTTGATTTTCATGTGACCCAATGGACTTTTACCATCAAGTTTGCTTGTTACCAGGAGTTTAAAGTTCTCGTGTGTCAGTCTTGTACTTTGCCCTATCTTCTTTAAAAAAATTCATCCAGTGGACCGAGCAAGGTGTTAATATTTGTACTCGTATCTGTTGCATTCGAAAGGCCTTCTTTTTGTGGGTTAACTATAGCTGTGCTCTATGCTTTTGTATTCACCATTACTCGTTATTTGCACCAATTTCGAGCATTACGTGTCAGCTCTAGTTAACTTGAAAAGTTAAGTATCATGTAATCAATAATTAATTAGCTCCATAACCTCGCCAATGTCAATGACGAAGGGTCCGTCTATTGGTTTAATAGGTACTAATTTGCCAATTTTCCTGGTCTGTAATTTCGGCATTTCATTTACTTGAATTAAATTGGTGAGTCAAGTGGCATCAGGGTGAGCTGTGAGACCTGTAGCCTTATTTGCTTACTGGCAGGGTGGGTAATAATTCATTCTTATCTGTCTTCCTTTTTGAAAGAAGTGGAAATTCAAAAAAATAATAATTATATGTCAATTTTAATCATTCACTCCAATTCTATACCTCTAAAATAACGTTAAATTATTTAACCTAAACGAGCTTTCATCATCTTACTATCATTTAAGCTCTTATGTTTCAATAAAAAACAGGAGTCTAGTATTTATCTTTTATTTGAAAACCTAATAAAAATTAATTTTATAGAGAAATTGGGTGGTTATAAATTTAAATTTAAATATTTTTTATTTGATTATAAGGTATTCAATTTAATATGATTTTAATTTTTTTTAATGAAAAGGATTATAATACATATAAAATTTACTAATATATATATATATATATATATATATATATATATATATATATTTTTTTTTTGCATTACATGAAATGCCCAACTGAATGCCATTGCAAGTTGAGAAATTGATTTAACACATTTTTCTTATGGAGAGTAGCCTACCATAAGTTGTGGGCCTTCAAGTAATAAATCCTAAAAAGTATAGTCATGGAACCCAACAGCCATGATAAATTTGATCCTTCATATCCTACATTTTTCAGTCAGCAATTTACTTAATTTTTTTTTATGGCATAATGGGAAGATTGACTTCCCTGTTTTTATTTTAATTGTTTCATTTTTATTTTCTCACAAAAGATGGAACTTCAATAAAAAGGAAAAGTGACATATAAACATAAAAAACAAACTGTACTTCAATAAAAAAAAGAATTAAGAGTATAGAGTTTATTTTATTTTCAAATGGAGTATTTAGAAATGAATTTTTATTTTAAATTATAGAATTTATTTGAATTTTTATTTTTAAAATTTTTGAAATAAACAAAAAAATTCAAAAGAAGATTGGGAAGGGGAAGGGGATGGAGATGGAGATGAAGGGAATGTTTGAGGAGAAAATAGAGTACTTTCAGCAACATATATAGCCTTTTATTTACTTATTTATTTATTTTGTAAAATTCATTTGTAAATTCTATCAATTTTGATAGAATTTGCAACAAAATCAATTTAATTTTATAGTAAATTCATTTCGAAATGAATTTCAAACTTTTTTTATTCAAACATAACAATCAATTTTTTTTTATTCAAACATGACAACTATAAAATTAAAAATAAATTTTATAAAAATTATAGAATTAATTTGTTTCAAGTGAAATGTAAGTTATATCGGTGACATTTGGGTCAGTACCATTTAAAGAAATTCAAAACATATTTATCTTGAACTGATTTAATAACCAGTACATAAACGCGACCATCATGAGCTACACATAAGAAGAGGTCATAGGAAACTTTCCTTTGCTCTGGTATGGTATTGTTTCGATTTTGAATTGGCAACACGATGAGCTTTAAATTTCGATTTTGAATTAGTAACACGATGAGCTTTAAATTTTCTGTGTGAACTTTTGATTTTGGGTTGTTACTCCTTAAATAGAGACATTTCTAAGTCAAAAGACAAAAAGAAGCCCTCCTAAAAAAATATTATTATTTTCCCCTTGTGGTGTGTGCAATCCGTAGAGTAACTTAATTAATTATTAATTTTTTAATTATAATTTATTTATAAATAAAATAATTATTATCATTTCATTAACTTTGAAAACAATTTTTTTTATCATGAATGGTAACACTTTTAAATAATATTACTTTGATATTAACAAATCACGCTCTAACAATCTCAAAATTCTTTTATAAATTGCATTATTTGATAGAAATTATTTGCAATCTCTTTTAAGTTGGTTAAATTATTGTGTCTTGCTTTAGAACAAGGCTCACAAAAAAGTACCATATTTGTTAGTAATTTTATCACTTTGATGACAAAGTTTTTAAATTTTGTGGTAAATTGTCATATTTGATGGTAGCATAAAATGTGAGTATTGAAATTTTATCTTTAAAATCCACGTACTCAAATTTTAGGTAATGATGAAGCAAGTAATAATTTAAAATGGTTCGACAATCTTTTTACCTATGCTATCAACAAGCTTACAACTTTATTAATCCTTAACAATAATTTTAGGAAAAACAAAATTATAACCTTGACAACCCAAAATCTCCAATACAGCTAAAACTCTTAACATAACTTTGGTTATAAATCATTCTGATTTACAACGTATATTGAAATTATGAGTATTTTCAAATCTTCTCTTTGACTTCTTTTATATAAAAGACATTTTCTTAATATTATTACGAAAAAAACAACATATAAGAAACTCCTTCTACTACTAAAATAAGTAACAATTCAATAGGAAACTACTACTACACTTCTTACAACAAGTAATTATAAAATATTAATATATTCTTTCCAAACAAATTAAAATTTTTTTGTGAGAATTTAGACCAAAATTTTAATAATGATAATTAATTTATCATCAAATATGATTATTTTACTAACAAATATAATAATTTTGAATATGTCTCGGTTATTTCAAGGTAAGGCACCCAAAACTTATCCCTCCTAAATTGGATAAACATATGAGAACCTTCCATAAATTAGAAAGGTCAAGGTTTCAAAAGTCTTTGAAAGGTTAATTACCCTACCACTAGCAACAGTTTATACCTAACTCCATGGAGTTGGGTTTGGTGACTTGTTATACGTAAGAAAAGAAAATTTTATTTGCCAAAACAGCTTTGTGTAGAAAAGATGGTTTTGTCCAAACCATAACAGCGCTTATAATTAATATTTAAACAGTAAATTAACAAATCTTGTTTGGTAGATATAAACCTCCCAGTTTTCCCGTTACAAGAAAATCATTAACCATCTAAGGATACGTGTCCTTTAGTGGACAATTCTTTCGGTGATAATATTTTTTACATTCAGTATTAAATTTGTAAAATATTTTAAAAACATTTTATAGTTTTTTAAGTATAAATATATTATTATTAAAAGAATTTAATTTCTTGATGTTGATAAATGAATATAAAATTAATTTTAAATTAAAAAAACTACTTTTATTGAAGAATAAAACCGTATTATCAAAAGAATTTAATCTTTTGCACCCAGTAGTCCTTTTTAGAAGGCTACTCCTTGTTTGGTAACCACTCTACTGTATGTGAATGCCACTCCAAGGCATGGTGATGACCAAGAAAGAAGATAGGGCACGAACTTAGAGTTGGTAATTATAAGAGAGAAGAAATTATCTAAAGAAAGAACTCTGTTAAATGGTGCGTTTTTGCTATGCAAAATTCGACCTTAAAGTACCTTCAAGTACCTTTTATTAAAGAGTATGTATAGATATTTTGAAAGACATAATATACATTACAAAAAATATTATAATTAACAGCAAAATTTTGCAGTGAAAATTTATTTTGCTGCAATAAATCAAGTCTTTAGCAGCATCACTATGTATTATTGCTATACACCTAACTTATTGTAGTATTGATTAGTTTTGTTGCTAGACACCTTAACTTGTGGCAACAATATTACTTATTGTTGCTATACACCGAACTTCTTGCAACATTGCAATCTTTTGCAAAGTTTTGTGTGTTTCTTTCACTCAGCGTACGCCCTTTATGACTCGTTGAATTTTTTTAAAAGACTTTGAAAATTAGAAGAAAAAAAATGCAAGTTTAAAGCTCAAATCAATGCCTAAATGAATAGAAGTACAAATTTTAACTGTTAAGCTAGTTGTTATTGTAGTGATATCATTGTCTTTCATAAATATTTATCACATGTTATCTGATTAATAATAATTACAAACATTTTGCTCAGAGCTCTGATACCATAAACAAGTTTAATGTGAGATGAATGATACCCTACTAGGACTTGCATCGATGTATTTATAGTATAAGGATTTAAGTACAATTGCAAGAATGTCTTTACCAGTACAAATAAATTACATATAAACAATAATTCCCTCAATGTTACCTTTCAAAAAAGAGCTTGGCATTAATTTTGTGGACCCTTGAGTTAATTTGGACCCATGAGGTAAGCTTTGTTTTTGATTGTTTAATGAAAATCCAAATTTTATTCAAAATGAAAATTTTTACTTGATCCCTTTTGTTGTATTTTTTAAACTCTTAATTTCAATTTGATTTCAATGTGAACTTTCTGTCACATGAGAGTTAAAATTGTCGTTAATTGGATGGCAACTCAACATATTGAGGTACAAAACTAACATTGCACACCACACTGATCTTTCTTAATTTCTTCACACCTTGTGTTTTTTCTCCTCTAAAAGCGATCTGTCCCTCTCTTTCTCTCTCCATCTCCATCTCTCATATTTTCGTAAGATATAAAATCTTCACATCTACCCTCACTGAGAGCCACACATCTCTCTTCATCTTTTACCATTCTTATCAATTAGTTTAGCCAACTCAAATAATTTAGAATCAACGAGGTTTTGGTTTAGTGATCATTGAGACCGTAAAATTTAAAGTTCAATTCTCACAATATGTGAATTATTTGTCTGATTTCATATCGATTATTTTTTTTTTAATTTAGATGTGTTTATGATAGTATTATCAATTTTTGTATGAATAATATGATAATACGAGTTTATATTATAATCAAATTAATCATTATACTTCTCCGTCTGTCTTAAATTGGGTTTGGTTGGTGATATTGTAGCACTAAAAAGCTTCCTAATAGTGAGAGAGTGGGAGAAATAAAGTTCAAATTGAAAGCATGTTGAAATTACAAAATTTAAGTTTAATGGGAGATGAGATCACATTGAAAGTGCTATTAGGACACTCAACTATGGTAATCGTTTCATGCACTCTAGACGATTTAATAATAATTAGTTACGGTTTGAATATTCAGAGTGTATGTTTGGAGTATCAATTGAAAGTCTTACAATTTTTTTAATTGAAATTACAAATGCAAAAATAAACTCAAAGACCAATTAGAAACTTGAAGCGTGCTATGAAATTAAAAATGCATTGCGATCTCTTCTCAGTTCCCTCGTATATATATGAATTTTTTCTTTGTTGATGAACAAGAGAGAGAGAGAGAGAGAGGAATAATCCTCAACTTTCTCCAATCAAGTGGAAAAAAAAAATTCTTCAAGGGAACATATTCCTATGCATATATCCTCCCACTGTAGAGAAGCATATATCCTCCCTATTTACATAATCCAATCCAAAATCCTTGGTATATAGATTCTAGCTACCACCTTTGCTTCTTTAAGACCTGTAAATAGCAAAACGAACCATCAACCATAGACCTTCCAGTTCCAGCTACATACAAGATGATTGAAAACAAGGTTGTGCGCAGCTGTGCTCCTCTCCACTTTCACCTAACTCTCCTGACCTGGGAATAGCAAAAATCAGTCTGCAAAATTATTCGGTGGGGGGAAAGGGTCTCTGATTCTGCCCCCCTGACCAATCAGCTTCGCTTCTTGCACTGGTAAAAGCTTAGATCCTAGTAAAACTGTGATAAATACCAATTCAATCTGATATAGAATGGTCATGCCAACATAGAAGCATAGAGATGCAACGTCCAAGGATATAGAAGCGGGTTTTCTGTTGCTTTGCCATCGACGAACAACGTTTTCGAAAAACGGATTTCCTGTTGGTTTTGGGCTTAGTTTGAGATGTTGAAAGCATATAAGGCAGGGACGACATTGATTTCTTTTGTAGGATCTGCAACTTCTTTTTGTGGGGATTTGTGGGTTTGTGTTATGAGAGCACAATGATGGAGTAGTGATTTATATACGTGAGGGCTTCTCCAAACTAGACAATTCCTGGGCCCACAGGTTGAAATTTCGTGGAAGCCGACACTCTTTACATAATGACAATGTTGCCCTTACATTGTAAAAACGAGATTCGAAAATTCATCAGATATGTTAGAGGCTAATTTGGTCATTGCAGGAACGCAGAATTTATATGCTAGTCAAACACTTGTGGGGCTCCGTTGAAACACTGAGCATTTTCCTTCTAGAGATCTATAGGTTGGATATTATTCTAAGTTCAATTCATCTCATTTTTACTTTCTCGCGAGAATATGAAAAATCGGACCATCGTATTGTGGGCTAGTGGCAGATTCGTAGGTAATAATAGCAAAAGTCTTTGTCTTCCTGATTTTATTTTCACCAAAATAAAATATATTTTAAAAAAAAAATTGAAACAGAGACGAAAATATACAAAAAAAAAAAAAAAAGGCACATCTTTTATCTGCATTACGATTTCATGTATTATAGTGTGAGATTGGTGTCATCCTGTAAGGTGGTTGTTACATTGGTGGTGATAGATACTCATAGACTGATATATTTGGATCATGTCGTTAACTTTGTGGCATGCAATCTTTTTGGGTACTACATTTTATTCTGTTACTTCTCATTTTTTGGGCAGGCAGGCAATATCAAGCAATTACAAGGCATGACTTGGGTTCAATCTGCAGAGATAAAGCAGGAGTCCAGTTGCCTCAATGTCTGCTAAAGTTAACTAACAATTAAAAGTCAAGTTTTGTAACCTTAAAAAACAATTATAATTACTTCCCTCTTTCTAGAACTCAAATAAGTTAAAGAAAAATGATATACTTTATGAGCCGTTTGACTAAGTTGACGTTATATAGGCCAAGTTCCAAAGCAAAACATTGTTCCTACGAATTCTATTGGCGGCTGATTATTTTTCTAGAAGAGTTCCTACCTATATCAACCAAAGCAAACACCTAACCATATTACTAAAATTCCTTTTTTATACACTTTGAAACTAAAACCTGTCATGAGAAAGCCAAAATTATAAATTATTTTTGAATTGATATTAATAGGTATAATTGTAAAATTCTTCGTAAGTTTAGGGTTAGGGTTAAGTGTCGGTTTTCTCTTGAGTTTTTAAAATGGATAATTTAATTTCTGACTTTCTCAATTTAAAGTTGAATATTCCTATCAAATTCTGGTAAAATTCCGATCAAAAATTACAAAAAACTTAATATATTTACTAACTTGCCACGTTAAATGACAAATATATTAAGTTTTTCGATTATCTTTTGACCAGAATCAAACTAATGAATTGAATTGCTCATTTTGAAAACTTAAGAGATAAACTTCAAGGTGAATTTTGCAATTAAGCCATATTAATATCAACAAGCATATGCCCCATGCCTTTTAGTGGAGCACCAATGCACCATACCTCTGCGTGAATATGCACCTCCTTTGGAAAATTAAGGTTTTCATTCCTTAAAAAAAAAAAAGAGGCATATACAACCTTAGTTATTACTAAAATTCTTCATAAGTTTAGGGTTAGGGTTAGGGTTAGGGTTAAATACCGGTTTTCTCTTGAGTTTTCAAAATGAGCAATTTAACTTCTGACTTTGTTAATTTGGAGTTGAATATTCCTATCAAATTCTGGCAAAATTCTGACCAGAAGATTATAAAAAAAATTAATATATTTACTAACTTGCAACGTTAAATGACAAATATATTATGTTTTTCGATTATCTTTTGATCAGAATCAAACTAATGAATTGAATTGTTATTATGAAAACTCAAGAGATAAACTGCAAGGTGAATTTTGCAACTCAGCCATATTAATATCAACAAGCCAATGCCCCATGCCTTTGTGTGAATATGCACCTCCTTTGAAAAATTAAGGTTTTCATTCCTACAAAAAAATAGGCATGTACAACCTTAGTTATTACTAAATAAGATCTTTAGTTATATACCAATACTAATACTAATAAATAGTCAAATAAGCAGAAAATAAAGACATTTAAAAAGCTGTTGAATCTAGAGATTCATCAAGGGTTCCAGCAACGATCTTAAAGAGTTGAAAGGAAAAACAAGTAAAACATATTCCATTTATGCAAATGTTGATCATTCAAGACCACATGCCCCCTCTCCTTTTGGTGCCTAACAGAAAAATCAGTGAATCAAAATAGATACCAATGTATTTTATTTTTTTTGGATAAAGGGTGAATTTCATTTATCCAGAAAACTAGAATACAATAGCAGCATGGCTGCTACAGAATCGAGCAATCAAACTCTCAAACAACAGAAGTAAAGAGAAAATCTTAAAAGAACTGAACTAGCCTACTGAAACCAAACTAAAACAGCCAACATGATCCTACAAAGAGGACATAACAAGTACAAAGCTTCAAGAGAGGATTAGAATATCCAATCCCCAATTTCTAGCAACACTAGCTGTTAGAGAGATGCTTTCCAACTTCTGAAAACTGATAATTCCGTCTCTAAAATCATATGCAGTTCTACTTAGCACAGTATCAGCACCATTATGAATTTGATGATGAAGACTCTGATTCCTCTCCCTCCATATATGATAGATGCTACCATTCCAAACTACCTTCATAATAGTAGCTAGAACAAAATTCCCTTTCAAGAATTTGATAATCCATTGTAATTCTTTGCGCAAAATTTGTCCAGTCTATCTTTATATCTCAGATTTACTCAAAATGTTTTCTCAAATTTCTTTAGAGAACGGGAAGTTGTAGAAAATATGAGACCTAGGCCCAGAAGTACCGTTACTCATTGAAGAAAGAGTCTCAATATCTTCTTCTGTAGGCTTTCATATTCTCTTATTGGCCACTCCATCTCCCATAGCTGATTGATAAAAACAGCTTAAGAGATCAATTATTCTCAACTGAATCGATCCAGAAATGCACAGGGATACATAAGTTTCCCACCACTAAGAGTAGAAAGTGGTGCGATCTGCATTTTGAATGAAGTGATGGTACTTGAAGGAGCATTCAACCCTATGGAACGAGCAATGTCTCCCAGGTCAGCATAAGTAGCCCTTTTACTCCCAAAAAAACCCCCTAAAATAATAGGGTGGCAGAGGAATAGTTTGGACCATACCAAATCGCCTAGCCACCTGAGCAGGGGAGTAATGTTATATTAATCTTGATACTAATACACAAATAATCAATGATACGGCCAAGATCTTTTCATATTAAACTTGTCAAGAATATATATATATATTGAGAAGATGAGTTAGAAACAAACCGGAATCCATTGCAAGCAAGCCTCCTTGGGTTAATCTTCTAAGACTACAAGGAGAACCACCTTTGGTATGGGAACCAATCAACTGAATGTTAGAGGGGAGGGAGAAAAACTATCTGTTTCAATAAAATTTAACATCGTTAAACACCCTCCCCTGATGTCTATTTATATCCATGTGCCTTAGGGAGCATAACTCTAACAGTTATCTCACACATGTGCATTGAGTCTTTGGCCCATTAACAAATACCCATACCACATCGGGCTTTTACACATAAAGTGACCCATACTAAAGAACCTTGATACTATGGAGACCCATAAAAATTATATCATTTAATTGGGTCCTTTATTAGATAACACGTCTACATGTACAATGTTATAACATATCTGAACCCAAAATTCCAACAATCTCCCACTTGGGTTACATATGTTATCTTTTATATCATACATGAAGATAACCTTAATTGAGCTCATTTGTGCTATCTAAACCATAATATCCAATAACAATCTGGTCCATTAACCATATCAATGTAGGATCAAAGTGGCCTTTATCATATTTATCGTAACAAGACCCATCAATGGTCACAACACTAACACAATTAACGACATAGATATAGTATGAATGTGTAGCATGGAAATTACATGAAACATGATCTTAAACATGTCAATTTCCAACTGGTCTTCCATATCACTCAAAAGAATCATATGAAATACTTTCAAACATTAAATGCAAAATTACAATGAAAGTCATCATAGAGTAATCAAAAATACATAAACCAAAGTCTGTACAGAACATATAACCATGTCAATTAAGCAAAAGTAAAAGGCCAAATACAAACTCCCACTATACGGTCATATAGTCCAAAAGAACAATACCCATGTGAGCAACATGCTTATGAAACACTATAGGTGGCAAACTCTTAGTAAGCGGATCCGCAATCATAGAGTTTGTACTGATATACTCAATTGACACTTGAGAATTCTGGACTCTCTCTTTGACAACCAGAAACTTGATGTTAATATGCTTTGACCTCGACGAGCTTCGATTGTTCTTGGAATACAACTCAGCAGTCTTATTATCACAATAAATAGTTAATGGTCTATCAATGCCATCAACCGTGTGCAACCTAGTGATAAAATTTTGTAACCATATTCCTTGATTTGATGTCTCATGGCAAGCTATGAACTCTACCTCCATGGTGGAAGTAGCTATGAATGATTATTTCACACTCTTCCACGATATAGCTCCTCCAGCTAACATAAAGACATAGCCAGAAGTGGATCTCCTGCTATCGAGACACCCAACAAAATAATACCTAACGATCTCCAAAAGATCCGATCTCCGATATGTGAGCATATAATCTTTCGTTCTCTGTAGATATCTCATAACCCGTTTAGTTGCTTTCCAATTATCCATGCCCGGGTTACTCAAATATCTGTGTAACATTCCAACAATGTACGCAATGTCAGGTCGCGTACATACTTGCGCATACATGAGACTTCCAACAACTGAAACATAGGGATATTTCTCAATTTCCTTCTTCTCAAGTTCATTTTTCGGACATTGGAGCAAACTGAACTTATAACCCTTTGCCACGGGTGTGTTTCCTGGTGTATAACCACTTATGCTAAATCTACTTAGCACTTTATCAATATAGGCCTTCTGTGACAGTCCAAGTATACCTTTGGAATGATCTTTATGGATCTGTATACCCAAAACAAAGGACGCATCACCAAGATCTTTCATTTCAAATTTACTTGATAAAAATCTCTTAGTTTCATGTAATAGGCCTACATCACTGCTTGCCAGTAGAATATCATCTACATATAGCACCAGGATAATAAATTTGCTCCCACTGAACTTGAGATATATGCACTGATCAATGGTGTTTTCCTTAAATCCAAAGGATGTAATCACCTAATCAAATTTTCGATACCATTGTCAGGATGCCTGTTTTAAGCCATAAATGGACTTTTTAAGCTTGCATACAAGATGCTTTGAATCTTTGGACTCAAAGTTCTCCGGTTACACCATGTATATTGTTTCTTTAATGTTTCCATTGAGAAACACTATTTTAACGTCCATTTGATGTAGCTCCAAATCATAGTGAGCTACAAGTGCCATAATGATTCTAAAGGAATCTTTCATCGAAACCAGTGAAAAAGTCTCTTTATAATCAATGTCTTCCTTTTGAGTGAAACCTTTGGCGATTAGGTCGGCCTTATACCTTTCAATGTTGCCTTTTGAATCCCGTTTGGTTTTAAATATCCATTTGTAACCAATCAGTTTCGCACCTTTGGGCAACTTTACTAAGTCCCAAACACCATTATCATCCATTGATTTCATCTCATCCTTCATGGCTTGAATCCACTTTTCAGAATTAGGACATTGTGTGACTTAACTAAAAGAAGTCGGATCATCTTTCAGACCTATATCAAACTCATGTTCCTGGAGATACATGACATAATCAGTCAAAATCACGTTTCTCCTTTCTTTAGTGGATATCTTTAATGACACTTCTACTTGAGGTTGTTGAGGTACCTCTTGATGGACCTCAGACGGTTCCTGATTTTGAGCAGGTGGCAATTCAGGTTCGTCATCAATGCGTTGGATATCTGGATTTGTATTTTGAATAACATCAGGTATGGATACCTGAACGTTTTCAGTTGCAATAACAGGAATGTAAACACATTCCTCTTCAAAATTAACTTGTCTGAGTTGGTCTCTCCCACTTAACTCAACACCCTCAATGAACTTGGCATTGTCTGTTTCGAAAAAGGATCTATTAGAGGAATAATAAAATTTGAAACCCATTGATCTTTCAGAGTATCCAACAAAATAGCAGCTAACGGTCCTTGAGTATAGCTTCTTCTCATTTGGCTTATAAGGCCAAGCTTCAGCTGGACATCCCCAAACATGCAAATGCCGAATGCTAAGCTTTTTGCCTGTCCATAACTCGTATGGGGTTTTAGCTACTGCTTTACTTGGAACTCTGTTCAGGATGTAAACTGCAGTCTTGATGGCTTCACCCCAAAGCGATTCTGGCAAAGAAGAATGACTAATCATACTTTTTACCATATCCTTTAAGGTTCAGTTTCATCTCTCAGCTACACCATTTTGACTAGGAGTCCCTGGCATGGTGTATTGAGGAACGATCCCACATTCCATCAAAAATTTGGCGAAGGGTCCGGGACGTTGTTCACCTAATCCATCATATCTACCGTAGTATTCACCTCCACGATCAGATTTGACAGCCTTAATTTTATTGCCTAATTGATTTTCAACTTCAACTTTAAAATTCCTGAACACATCTATAGATTGAGACTTCTCATGAATTAAATAAAGATAGTCGTACCTGGAGTAGTCATCTATGAAAGTGATAAAATATTGTTGTCCATTCCAAGAAGCTGTAGGGAATGGACAACAAATATCCGTATGTATCAATTCTAAGACACTATTACTCTTGTTAGCACATTTATTTTTAACATTTGTTTATTTTCCCTTAATGCACTCAATGTAGACTTCAAAATCTGACAAATCTAAGGGATCAAGAATTCCTTCTGACACAAGTCTTTGAATTCTTTGTTTAGAAATATGTCCTAAACGCTTGTGCCATAACATTGATGAATTCTCATTTGTTAATCCGCGTTTAATACCAACATTACTGGTATGCAATGATTCATTTTCTTTGGAGGCAATCATATCCAGTTTATATAAATTATCAATTAAAGAACTGGTACCTAACAAATTTGAATTCTGAAAAAGATTAAACTTTCTATTTCCAAATGAACAAGAAAAACCTGATTTGTCCACACATAAAATAGAAACCAAATTTCATCTAAAAGACGGTACATAAAAAGTCTCATCCAAATCCAAATTACAACAAGATTCCAATTGTAATCTAAATAAACAAACTGCCTCCACAGGAGTTCTTTCGCCATTTCCTACATAGATGAATCTTTCAGCATCAGTTGGTGTTCGGCTCCTTATGCACCCCTGCATAGAAACACTTATGTGAGTAGTTGCACCTGTATCTATCCACCAAGTGTTCTTAAGTACTAAGGCCAAATTAACTTCTGAACAAACAAAGTTTAGAAGTTTACCATTCTTCTTATGCCAGGTCACATACTTGGCGTATTTTGTGCAGTCTTTCGTCACATGACCAGCTTTGTGGCAAAAGAAACAAGTTATACCTTTATCTTGTTTCTGTTGTCCCTTGTGATGTGAATTTTCAGACCTTGCAGTTTCTTTTTCTTTAATGTTCCTCTTTCTTTTATTGCTGAAACTAGGGTCCTGATAAGTTGATGCTAAATAAGCACTTTCAACCTTTTCATGATTAAATCTCTCTTCCTCTTGGACACATTGAACAATCAACTCATTCAAAGTCCATTTCTTCTTTTGAGTATTGTAACTGATTTTGAAAGGGCTGAATTATGTAGGAAGAGAGATCAAGACTAAGTGCACCAGAATGTCTTCTGGCAATTCTAACTTGAATTCCTTTAGTCTTGTCACAAGGTTTGACATCTCCATGATGTACTCTCTTATATTCCCCTTCCCCTTATAATGCATTAAGACAAGCTTAGTCAAGATGGTGCTTATCTCGACCTTTTCGTTTGCGGTAAATCGGTCTGCTATTTGGGAGAGGAATTTCTTAGCATCATTTTCATCAGGAATAGAACCCCTGATGGAATCCGGAATCGAATGCTTCATAATCATTAGGCTCATGCGGTTTGTTTGCTCCCACTTTTCGTATACAACCTTTTGCTCAGCGGTACTATCGCTAGTCAAAGGTGCGGGGCGATCGACCCTCAACGCATAGTCTAATTCTATGCACTCGAGCACGATCATAATGTGATCTTGCCACTTCTTGAAATTCATGCTGTTAAGCACGGGAATACCGTTGATGTTAGTAGAAATCGATGTTGCTATAAACAAGAACAAAAGCTCACAATTAGTAACAACTCATGTATATATGAATCAAAACAAAACTGTATACATATACACATGCATGTGGGCCCATAACAAGATACATAGCACAACATTAATAATTAGTCTTTGGACAGAAATATCAACTTGTAAGTAGTATCACAAATATAGTTCATGAATATTGATAACCCAACCTGCCAAATAATGTGTCTTTCTTTGGACCGACACATTATTCACATGACAACCTTTATTTGTCACATATTCATTACTATTTTAATATATTAACAATGCAAAAATAACCTTCATTTGGGCCGATTATTTTCACATATTAATAGCATGTTTATATGTCTTAAAATAAATAAATTTACATATTAGAGATTGCTTTGGGAACATAATACTTCAATTCATTCATCAAAAACATTAAACATAAAATTCAGAACAAAATTCTTAAAAAAAAAAAAAATTTCTTGACCTGCGCCGCGGCACCAGCAATCTACCCGAGGGACAGATTGCTGGCACTGAGGAAATACCAAATTACTATGTTCGCAATTGGCAAACAGTCGATTTACTATAGAAACAGAATTACAATAAGATCAGTAATGCATCTTTGATTTGTTTCTTGCAAATTACAATTTGTATCATTCTTTTGTCTTTTGTGCTTTTGGCCTCTAGCTAAGCAAAATGATTTTGTTTGTATCAGCTATGAGATCACTCCACTATTAAGTTTCTATGCATTTTATAATTGAAAGGTAATGAGTAGAAGATCAAGAACTTGCACAGAGCATATGGAGATGCACATAATGACTAGAATATGCAGAGAACATGTGGAGATGCACATAATGACAAGAATATGCACAGAACATGCGGTCACTATTAACTTTGCTACCCAATCCACTTGTTATATTTGGAAAAGTGAAAACTGCGTAAATCGTTTTGATGTTACGCATTAAGCTACAAAACAAAACCCAAAGCCAGCGCCGCAGCGCTGGTTCGATAAACGGCAATTGAATCAATCGCAAAAATCACTAAAATTGAATATTTTTATACCCAAAAAAATCATATTTTGAGATGCAATTCACAGAGTAATTATACAATCTCATCAACAAACATGGATTTATGGCAATTTTTTCAAAACAAATTTCTGCCCTAAACATACTTTATGGGAAAAAATTCAAGAAACTCAATTTTCATATGAATCTCAACAATTTAACATGAAAGGCTCTGATACCACTTTTATATTAATCTTGATACTAATACACAAATAATCAATGATACAACCAAGATCTCTTCATATTAAACTTGTCAAGAATTCATATATATATATATATATATATATATATATATATATATATATATATAGAGAGAGAGAGAGAGAGAGAGAGAGAGAGAGAGAGAGAGAGAGAGAGAGAGAGAAAGAATATGAGTTAGAAACAAACCGAAATCCATTACAAGCAAGCCTCCTTGGGTTAATCTTCTAAAACTACAGGGAGAACCACATTTGGTATGGAAACCAATCAACTGAATGTTAGACGGAAGGGAGAAGAACTGTCTGTTTCAATAAAATTTAACACCCGTTGAACACCCTCCTCTGATGTCTATTTATATTCCTGTGCCTTAGGGACTATAACCCTAACAATTACCTCACACATGTGCATTGGGTCTTTGACCCATTAACAAAGACCCATACCATATCGGGCTTCTACACATAAGGTGGCCCATACTAAAGAACCTTGATACTTTGGAGACCCATAAAAATTATATCACTTAATTGGGTCTTTTATTAGATAACGGGTCTACATGTATAATGTTATAACATATCTGAACCCAAAATTCCAACAAGTAAGCTTCTAAGCCTCTCTTTTGGATAGCAGAGAAGAAAGTAACCAACCCTCTAGAGAAATAAAAGCTATCCAAAGCAGAATGTGCCCAGTTACAATTGTGTTCATTGGATGGGTCTGGAGTCTTAAAGAGCCTCAAACCATATAGTTTGCTTCTAAATAGCATGAACTCGATGTCTGTAAAGGAAAACTTGAGCAAGCCATCGAGATAATCCTTGAATGAAGGTTAAGGATGCTGAGAGTCATAAATTCCTGCATGAAAGAACTCTACATAGCAAGACAAAAAATTGATATTCCACGAGCTCGAGTTATTGGAGCAAACACTGGAAAATAAGTGTAAACCCAAACTTGAAGGAGACACAAAGGGCCATCCAAAGTTGAAAGAAATCCTTTCCTGTATTTATCGTATATACATCTATACAGATTGACTGCTACAAACTGTGTCAAGCTAACTGTCTTGCCATGAGCTAACACATTTGCAATTGCCAAAAATTGTTTGGTGACCTGTTTGACATAAACGCACACAAGGTATTTGCAAATAAAATATAAGTAAAAATTAGTGAATTCTGTTTTAGAAGTAAGATCACCTACACGACCCATGTGGTCAGTAAGGAAAACATTAAAACTTCGCAAAGCAGACAAACTCTATCTCACCCATTGACATTTGAGGATGTAAAGTAGAATCTGTTGGTGAGATTTTAGAAGCGCAAATACATTCTCGACCATGACGGTAAGTTGCCTAGTTAGAAGGTAGAAAGTGTTTGATATCGATGACCAAAAGAGCAACAAAGGACTCAATAAATGATGGTTCAAAGACATATTACGTGTCGAGGATTGAACCCCCTCGAACATGCACATCCCGTAACTCTTGAGCACAATGAACAGTAACTCTTTCTATCCAGGTAGGCCATCTATCACTAACATGGTACTAGGAGACATTTGGAGTTTTAAAGCACTAAGAATTCCATGAGAGAGCTTGGGGCCCTTTCTGAAATAGAGGACAATCAGCAGGATCATATGAATAAATAGCCCCCAAAGCTATTGGGCTTCCCTAGAAAAAGAAATTTTGGCCAAAGCAAAATCCACGTAAAAAGGAAGACATCTCACACTTCTTTACCAAGTCCCACCACATTACACATTTATTACACTTGTTGTCTTTTATTTTATTATATAATTTTTGTCATCTAGCAAGCATTATTTATATGGGTTTTTCTTTTAATTATCAAATATGATAAATACCTCATTAATCCTACACAAGTCAAGCGTTAGGATAATGAATTATTAATCCATAAATTTGAATCAAATATTTATAGAAATAAAAAATTCTATATTTAATTATTACCAATAATTATTTATTTTTTTCAAATTTAATGTGTATATATATTTAAAAGTGATATATGATCTGTTCTTTCTTTTCTTTATTCAGTGCATTGAAAGAACTTGTAATCAATTGTTCTATATTTAATAAATTAAGGATTTAATTGTTCAAATTAAAATATTAGGGACTCAATTGTTATTGAATGTATACTTTAAGGACAAAAAAAATGATATTTACCCAAGAAAAAATTGCACCGAAGAGGATGGTTTTGGGGGAGAAGTATTTGGGAGAGTGGTTTGCTAATTGCTATAGTTATATCTAACTTCTATTTCGCCAGTTCACTATAATGCAATATGTATGAATGTTAAAAACTAATTTTCTCTACATAAGTTAAAAGAACAAAAAAAACACGAAAAACTTGTAATTTAAAACCAGTTTAAATACTTTGGTCCTTGACATTTCAGCAAATTCCTATTTTGATTTTTTATGTTCTAAAATCAGCAATTTTATCATTAACGTTTGCAGTTGAAATCAATCAAGTCCCTCTGTTAGGTTTATCTGTCAAATCTTAAACGAAAAACTGATGTAATCATTTTTAATTAGCCACTTAAGTCTACACCTCAACATTTGAATGAGGAAAAAATTTCAAGAAAAAATTTCACAAAAAATCACACTTCTAGTTGAATTAGAGTTAGATCCCAAGCGTTTTTCTTCTCTAGAGCAATTTTGAAAATGCCGCAGGAGTGGGAGAGAGATAATAGAAAAAGATTTATCGAAATAAGAGAAAATCTTGCATTGCTGTACAAAGAAGAGATAAAGAAATAGAGATTTCAAACCCATCACCTACCATGGAAACTTCGATACCAATGTGTTTCTGCGGGAAATACGCTTTATTGAAGAGCTCATGAACGTGGCAAATTCTGGCATAAAGTTTATTAGATGACCTAATTATGGAGTTTATATGATTCCTTCAAAAAGTGTGATTTTTTGGGCAAAATTGCCTTTTTTCGGATGCTAGGGTGTAGGTTTAGATGACTAAAAATGGTCACATTAGTTTTTCATTCAATATTTGACATAGAAACCCAACGGAAAAACTTGATTGATTTGAATTACAAATATTGAAAAAGAAATTAGTAGTTTTAAAACAAAAATTCCTCTAAATCATAAGGACCAAAATAAATTTTAAACCTTAGCAAAGCAATGAAAGGCACATGTTCCATACCACATTTTGGGATGTAAATATCTTTGCCTTTAAAGATTTCTTAAATGGAATTAACAAATAACATCCAAAGATTTTGTATTTAGAGAGATAGAACTAAATTTAGATAAATATTGATATTCAATTTTTTAATATTCAAGAGATTTAAAGAATGTACATTCGTATTTATGGGAAGCTCAAACTCACCAAATCATGTCGATCTTCACATTTTTGCATATAAAGGAAATTTTTTTAACAAATGAAAATTTTAATACTAACAATTACAAAAAAGAATGACCGTTATTGCCAAAACTAAATTAATAGATCAGAGCATAGTGATCATGACATTCAATAATATGCAAAAAATAGATATGGCTATTACGTTTGCGAGATATAAAGTACTGTGGATTACTTGAATTTAGAAATTCAAAGCACAGAGATACGTACAGCAAATTAGTTATGGTATACATGGTATGATGACAAAAAGAAATTTCAGAATATCTGAAAATTAATGCTATTTTGTTTGCATCCCATCTCTTCAATCTATATAAACGCAACTTGTGTGTCCATCTTAGCATAGAAGCTGAAGTGAGGTACGTGAAATTCGACAAGTTAAAAAATGAAAAAGAGGGAGTAATTTCTTCTATTCAAACTCATCAAGTTTTTTTATTGCAAAAATGGTTGGTTCCTTGTTCGTGAGGCTCTTTATTTAGAAGGATTTTTGTTTCTAAGCTTGAGTGGGGTTGCTGTTCTTGGCAGATCACAGAACAAATAGTGGTGAGCAAGATGCATGGCTGCAAGGTCTGATCAGCCACAAGAAGAAACCACTTATATTTCAGAACTTGATCTGAATGCTCCTCCTCCCTGAGAGAGGATAATAAGTCAGATGAGCTCTTGCTTAACTGCTAATGCTCTTTTCCAAGTTGGTCATGGTTTGGTTGGGAAATAAAGAAGAGAGATGATAATCGTCACACCCTTTGACGCATGGGGCTCCCTCTTCAAACCCTGCGCTTTTCTTCTTGTTTTTCTTATACCTGGCCTTCTTGTTTCCCTTCTCTCTCATCATGACCAACAACTGAGGAATCCTCCTCCGCCTTCCCTCAGAAAAAACCCACAAGAACCACAACCAGAATCAGTGGCTGAAAAAGTGGTGGACACTAATACTAGTGGGGCTGCAACACCAACCAGAGGAGGAAGAGAAAGATATGGTGACCACAACAATACTGGAGAAGGAATGAAGACCACAAAGGGAGGATCCCGGGGTGGGGGCAGCATCAAACAGTGAGCAATTGTGATGCTCTTGCTCAACCACTAATGGCTTTCTTCTGTATTTGTAATTAATAGTAAGATTCTCCCTTTTTTCTTCCTTTTTTTATACTTTCTTTTTCACTCTTTTTCGGCTATATGTATCTGTGTTGGTCTATAAATGAATTTCACAATCGCAACAGTTATCGTTGTTGTATCTTAATGATCTCTTTAAAGGCTGTTTTATTTTCAAACAAAAGTTGTTCGAAACTGATGATGAATTATAAAAGATGCTTCAGATCCTAACAATTTTATCAGATGAAAAAAGGTTCTGCTAAAACAGCATTCCAAAAATCAATAAACTATTTACTCTCTCACTAAGATTAACATATCAAAGGAATGAAAGCTGTATATTGGAAAACCAACTGATCAAGATACAAGTTTCTGATGATAAAATATACAAAATGAAGTGGAGAAAGCAGCCAAACTTTCCATCAATCAGAACACAAGAAATTACACAAGGAAACAGAAAACAACATTTTCTCCTTCAGTCATACATGGCGTCAAGTCATTCTGTAGACGGCAAAGACAATAAAAGGTTCAAGAGGAAACCAACCATGATTCCAATTACTCCGACAAAAACAGAAAATTTGAAGAAGCCAGGGTCACTTTTCCGATGTCTTCGTCTCTTCAGCATGTCCTGTGAGAGGGGGAGGAAAAAGCATCATTGAAGAAACCGTAAGCAGCTAAATGTAAGAAGTATCATTCTTGTAACTGTATTTAAGCATCTTTATGTATGAATCCTTGGATTGTATGTGCAAAAAATTAATGTATCCTGGAATTTATCTATACTTGGTTCTTTTCCCTCTTTTTTTTTGTATTTGTATGTTTCCTTGGAATAACCATCACTAATCCCTCTTTCTTTTTTTTTCTTTTTTTTTTGTATTTATATGTTTATGTATGAATCATTGGATTATACATACAAAAAATTAATGTATCGTGTAATAAATGTGGAAAGGGAAGGGGCGAAATTCACCAGTGAAACTGACTTAGAGGAAATACAAATACAAAGAAGGGAAAAACCCTCATTGAAGTCTCATTCTTGAAGCTGTAAGCTGCTTTATGTATGAATCATTGGATTATAATATATTAATTATTTCTTTTCCCTTCTTTGTATTTGTAGGTTTTCTTAGAATAACCATCACTAATCACTCAAAGGATTTGTCAACCTCCATAGCTCACCCTATAGTATTGGAGTGAATGTGGAAGAAAAGGAGTGAAAATAACAAGTCAAACTGACCTAGGGGAAATCAATATACTGAAAATAGATGCTTACTTGAAGATTGATCAGAGGCAGCACAAAATAAAAAATTTGAATGGAAACCCAAACAGGAAGAAATATATAAGGGAGAGATTTATAGTGGGCATGTACCAATTCCTGTTGCAGTTGCTGTGTTTGTCGAAAAGCTGCATCTCTTTCATCCTTTAAACGCTGTATTGTCTGATTCGACATGCAAAGTAAAAAGAAATTAGAAGGAGAAAATGTGAGAAATTAAAGTCTTTCTAGGAAATAAATTCTAAAATAGCTGCTTCACAGCAAATGATAATTACTAGAAAGGTGGTCAGTCCGCAAATGTAGTATGATGATCTGAATATAGATACACAGTAAAAAGGAATTAGAAGGAGAAAATGTGAGAAATAGAAGTCTTTTTAGGAAATAAATTCTAAAATAGCTGCTTCAGAAAAAGCTTCACAGCAAATGATAATTACTAGAAAGAAGGTCACTCCGCAAATGTAGTATGATGATCTGAATATAGATACAACATCATGTTGCACTTTGCATTCCCTCACTCAATTTAACAAACCTAAACCAAGAATGGTCAGTGCCTGCAACAGGGAATAGGATTTGACAACTCACCTAAGGATATTGCCACTAATCTAGTGTCTTAAACACGTTCATAATTTGTGGCTATAGAGTTCTACAGGATGTAAATTCTATCAGCAATTATCCACAAATGTTAATGCAACTTCAATAAGTCAAAATTAGAAAACGGATGGTATTGATCTTAGGTACCAAGGAATAGAGAGAGGGGTTCAACTTACACAAATTTTCTTTACAAGGTAGATTGGAAATAACAGTAGATGGACAGAACACACATTGGTATAGAAATTGAAAATTAGACACACATAATGAAAATATAAACCATCAAGACATGGAACCTTGAATATAACAAAGAGAAAAGCACCAAGAGCTTCCAGTTTCCAGCATTCGTCCTAATTTTATCCCCACTCTGAGTAGGAGCAATGTGGTAGATTTATGATAAATGCTATCTTACCAACAACAGAGTTGTTAGCAACTGGAAGAATCTCAAAGCGTTGTTTTTGTAATATTAATATCTAAAAAAGAACCAAATTCAGATGGTTCACGTGTTTTTCCCAATTTCATTCAGTCAGTATTTACAAACACTCCCTTCTCTGTTGATAAGATTGCTAGTTTGCACACGACACATTTGCCATGTGAATTAAAAATTTTCAGAATTTCTCTTTATATACAGATCCATGCATGTGGGAAACCTCACTCATTAATGGGAATTTATTCAGAATATGTCAATATGCTGCTTATCGTATTCGGAAAGCCAGTGGTAATTCTAAGCACTTCCCTGAAAGAGTTCATTTTAAGTTGTTAGAGTATAGGGGTATTTATGTACTTTCCTTCCTATTATTCTGTTCTATATAAATACGTCTGCTAACCTTAGGATTAGTAAACCATTCATTCTAATAAACAATAACATGGCATGGTATATGAGCCTGATTTGGACCCTGATTAATTATTAATATTTTAAAAAAATTCATTGCCTGTTCTAGACTCACTCAGACACCATGCCATCGTCCTTTTTGGCCATCACCCATCCACCTTTCCGACCAGCCCCAACCCTTTCCGGCCACCCCACTCATTTTTGGCCATCCTCCCACAAATCTGATCCCTTTTTTTTCCGGTGCACCTGTTACCGACATCTTCTCCGGCGTACTTTTCTGGAGTCGACTCAGCCCGGCCCGCCCCTTTCCAGACTCGCCTGGTACCCGAGAGCCTACCCCTGCTACCGGCACACTCATCCGGCACCTGTACAGTGACAGATTGACTTTGACCCGCTTCATGACCCGTTTCTTCAGCTTTGACCAGATCTTGTTCAGGTCAGTCCCAACTGTTCTGACCCGTTTTTTCTGCTCCGATTTTCCAGATCAGTTGAACTGACCAGGATTAGTAAGGTAGCAAAAAAAAATACAGAATTTTCTCTTTGTCAACTGGATGCCATTTCTGCGCTCAGTTTTCTGATTTTCCTTGTTGATGCTTCTATAGTTCTTGTGTTTGGTATCCTTCCTTGTTGAGCCAATCTTTTGTTCAGTTGCTTGTGTTGTTTCTACCGAGTATGGATTCTAAGTCTACTTTTGGATTGACTCTCCCTATTACTACCCGTAAGTTAGATGGTACTAATTATACGCAATGGGCTACGGCTATTCAATTGTATTTTATTGGTGAGAACAAAGAAGCTCATCTTCTTTCAGACTACAATTATGTAATTATGCTCTATGGAGCCACAGATTGCAAATATGTGTTCCCACATTCGAACGTGCAAGCAAGTCTAGGATTACTTACGTTTTTTGTATTCCAATAATCTTACTCGGATGTATGACTTGTCTACTGAATTCTTTGGAGCCAAAATGGGTTCTAAGACCCTTCTTGAGTATTTCACTGATGTGCAATGAGTTTCTGAAGAATTACATTCTGTCATGCCTTTTTCTACTGATCTTCAGGTTATGCAACGACAGCGGGAGCAAATAGTAGTTCTTAAGTTTTTAGTGGGTTTACTCCCTAAGTTTCATTCTGTGCGATCTCAGATATTTTCTAGTTCCGACCTTCCCTCCTTGACGACCTACTCTCGTTTGTTTCGTAGTCTCTCATCACGTGACACCGACATTCCTGCTTCTAGGTCTGCTTTAGTCACACAAGTAGGCCGTGGAGATTCTAGTATTGGTCGTGGTCGTGGTAGTGGGGATTTTAGTTCTCCTAGTGGTAGAAGAGGCCATGGTGGCCATGGTAGACCTAAATGTACTCATTTTCAGCGTGATGGTCATACTCAGGAGACGTGTTATCAGTTGGTTGGTCGTCATTGCACTCATTGTAATCGGATTGGCCATACTCGCAATACTTGTTATAATTTGGTTGGGAAACCTCCCGTTGCCAATGTTGTGGCAGTTGATGTGACAAAGTCTTCTTCCACTCCTACTGAGCCGCAATTCAGATCTATTTATGAGGATGACTATGCTCGGTCCTCTCGGTTCCTTCACTTTGAGGCAGTTGGGGCGTCTCATCCACCATCTTCCTCCACTGCTTTCTTAGCCCAGAAAGGTACTCCTACTGTTTGTTTAACTTCTAGTTCCTCGTCTGGACTTTGGATTATCAATTCTGCTGCTACTGATCATGTCTCAGGTACTAATCATGGCTATACTCAAATTGAGGGATATACGGATATTGATTGGGCCTCCATCAGATCAGAGATCTACCACATGATATTGTGTGTTTGTTAGGGTAATCTGGTATCATGGAAAAGTAAGAAGCAAAAGGTGGTTGCGAGATCTAATGCAGAGTCTAAATACAGGGCCATGGCTCACACTACCTACGAGTTAGTTTGGTTAAAACATGTTCTAGTTGAACTTGGTTTTACACAATCTCCTCATATGAACTTAGCCTGTGATAACCAAGCAGCTATTCATATCGCCATTAATCCTGTATTTCGTGAGAGGACAAATCACATTGAAGTGGACTGTCATGTTGTTCAAGAGAAAGTATTACAAAATGTGATTAGTATGAGACACGTCAAATCTGCAGATTAGTTAGCTAATATGTTCACTAAACCCTTAGATGAAACTCGGATTAACTCTATATGTAACAAGTTGGGTATATATGACACATATGCTCTAACTTTGAGGGGGGGGGGGGGAGTGTTAGAGTATAAGCGTATTTATGTACTTTCCTTCCTATTATTCTGTTCTATATAAATACGTTTGCTATCCTTAGGGTTAGTAAGCCATTCATTTTAATAAACAATAACACAAGTGATGAAATGTAATGCAAATGCATTCTCAGATTGAGTTCATTAAATTTTTCACTGCAGGAAGCTCTGCCCCAACAATTTATAATAAGCACACACATGCATGCGCGCAACAGCATACAGACATCACAAAGACGTGCACACATGCATATCGTATCAAAGTTCACAGAAGAATCAGACAATTAACTAGAAAAATTTGGCCTTCAATTAAACTCACAGCATTGGTTTCATGACTTCGTGGAGTGTTCCTTACCCGTTCATCTTCAGAATTTCCTTGTGCTGAAGCAGGAGAGATGTATGTAACTTTAAGCCTGCACTCCTCTATTGTCTTTCCACTGACCTTATTAAACTAGATGCATTGATAAATATTATTTGCCCAACATCAGTTCACTTCAAAATGATATAATCATGCTAGCCAAACGACAACGCAGTTATCCAAGTCAGCATTCTTACAGTGTCTTGTGGAAGTTCATCAACATCAGTATGTGGAAGCACAATTGTACTCTGTAGGAGAAATTTGTCTTTGCATTGCATATCAGGAGGATATTCCCGTTGGACTTGGAGGGTGACTGCATTCCAGAAGCATGTTAAAATCCAGCATTACTCATGAGAAAATCAATTGTTTACCCCATGGGGTTTGCCATAGATTCAGAAACCCCCTCTCATAGTTTGGAATTTAATAAGATATCAGCCTTTATTAACAAAAAGTGCTAAAAAAACAAAATAACATTACTTTCTTTTGTTTACTTGACAAGCTAGAACATAGCTTTAAAATACGAAATTGTGAATCAAAGAGAACAGACTAGAGAAAGATCAATCAAAATCCATAAAAAAATTTACTCCTTTAAAAGCTAATGCTCTTTGTTTCCTCTCTATTCCCATTCCTCTTATCTTTTTTGGAAGTCGCAATGATGGATACATACCATCATGTGCAGTTCATGCGCTTATTGACATTATTTTTGAAGAACATAGTCCATACCATTAGGGTGTTGTGTTGAAAAATAAAACATAAGGAGAATGTCATGGATGTAAGTTGAAATTACCCCAAGCATAAATACCAGGCTAGCAGACAGCAGACGGGTATGTGCCTCATTAGACAGGAGTTAGCTAGTAGCTTTCTTAATTCCAAAACTAATCATATATTATTGTGAATCTATCTAAAGCATCTTCATACTTCATCAAAACTTATTAATTCAAGGGAATATATATATATATATATATATATATATATATATATATATATATATATATATATATATATATAACAAAAGGATTGTCTCAAAGAAAAAAGTAGCACCTCTTATGACGGATGAGTCCCAAGGCTGCACAACACCAGTGTTGGGTCTTACAAAGTACTTCTTTGGTGAAGTGGTTTTAACCTAGCAGAATCAGAAGATGTAAAACATAAAGATCAAGCATAATCATACAATTTTCCATAAAGGATTGAAAATGCACATCTTCTGAGAAGAAATATATGAACATTTGTATGGTAACACAGGTAGTACCTTGAAAGCAACATGGTTTTCAGTGTTGTTGATGACTTTAAGATCACAATAGCTTTGCTTTTCTAGCTCAACTGACAACATGAATGTCATGATCAGAAATCCATTAGAACTTTCTTGAACATTTTTTTTAAAAAAAACAATAAAACAAAACAAAAGAAATTTCTTGAACAAAATTCTAATAGCACAAAATATATAATCAAGAAAAGGATATTATAATAACTTTTAACATTGACGTTAGTGTTTTAAAATTTAAAGAACTAAACACCTGCCTGGATGCAGTCATATAATCCAAGCATTCAAAAAAAAAAGATTGACTAAATTTTATACTGGCGACCTGCGAAAATTTGAGTTTATCTGTTCCCAATAACAACCCAAAGTAGTATCAGAATCAGATGTTTAATTTTTTTCTCATCCAAACAGATTTCATCACTCCAGGCAAGCAACTTGGGATCATCACTAAATCTTATAATGCTAAATATTGCTAGAAAAGAAGACATCTATAAGAAAAATACAAACTCATAACGACAAGATTATTACATGGCTTCTCTCCCTTAGATCTTTTGAAGAACCATACATCAATCTTCAAAGATTGAGTTTACATTGCACATCTTAATATATAAGCATTGGAAAGAGCACTAATGAAATTGTCTATGTTAGCATTTCCACACAAAATGCCTATAAAACTATGAACTTTCACTTTTAGGTGATAAATATTTAAGTTATACCGTAACTGAAGGAAAGATGACTCATTTTCTGTTCTCTGCACTTCATTAGTTATCCGATCATGCTCTAAAGGTACCATTCAACTAAATGATCCCAATTCACCAAAGGCTTGCCTCAATATAATTTAAAAAAAAAAGAAAAAAGAATAGCTAAGACAATCTTTCTTTGCCATCTTTAAATATTTAGAGCATGTATTCACTTTCAAAGCCCCTTGACTTTGAACATTTATCATATTTTTATACTTCCTATCAAACTGAACCATGTTACCCTCAATAATGCATTGCATTTACTAGTTTTCATTACACCAGCCAAACCTGAAAAGGAAACCATGAAGCATCAGGAGACCAAAATGGGTATAGGCATAACCGTATAACTATAGAATTACCTTAAACCCAAGACGGAGTAAACTAGCATTTTGAAATCAACAGGTAAGACCCAACAAACCACAAGGCATTTAATTTCCTGAACAACTTTTAATGTCTCCATATGAGATCACATCAAAATTCAGAAAATGCTAAGCAATTTTGCTTTAGGTCAGGGAACCTCAATTATCCAACTTAGAAGAGAATACCAGTTCCAGCTGGAAAACCCCAGTATCCAAGATCCAAAGCCTCAAAATTCTCAACTGGGAGAACCATAAATGACACTAAATAATAAGATAATCACCATATCTTAAAAGGGTATATAACATCTTACAAGTACACATGTTATTCTCGACAAAAGTCATCCTTGACTTCTGTAATCATCTCTGGCTAAATCCCTCCTCATCTTGCCACCTATCCGGTATCCACCATGGCAACTTCCCTCATTTCAGCTATACATATACCATCAATGCATACATCAAGCCCTTGCAATACAAAAAAAAAAACCTCATCTTCTCCTACTGATTGACCATCAATCAACTCCAACAATCCACCATTTCAACATAGACATAGTCATACAACCAATTAAACGATGATTTTCTAAAAATTCGCTTGTCCTTTCCATTATTTTCTTTTCAAATACAACTATCCCCAAATTTTTTGACACATTCATCCCTCAATGACAAAAAATCACGTGTAAACCATCATTATTATTCATCAATATTGTCAACGATACTCCATCATCCCTTCAATCCCTCTAATGATTTGCCTCAAAAAGCTCCATTCATCCATTAGAAACAGATACACAGCCTGCTTTTTTAATTATACGCACATAGGTACCCATACTTCATAAACACAAGATACATCCACTCAAATCTCACATTATAACCTTATAAATACAAGAGGAAATATAGAGTTTCTTACATTTCTAGCTCTCTACCTACCCACAAATCAAAACAAACTACACGCATGCATATACATAAACACACACAGAGGATACTTACAAAGGAATTTGAGCTCCTCAGGATGAACAGAGATCAACTGATTACCACCAGCAGCAGTCATGATTGGGCCCCACCGCCACCACTAGCACCACCAGAATCACCAAAGATCAATCTCTTAAATCACAATCTGAGAAATCAAAAACACCACAAAAAAAAAGTGTAAAAAGTAAAGCCTAACTCAACATTTTTCTTCTACCTCCAAAAACAAGAAAACAAGCTCTGAGAAATTAGTGAGAAATAAAAAATAATAATAATAAATTGAAGTGGAAACTAAGATGTGGTGCAACGAATGGCAAGGATCACAAAAATTGCTCCGTCCAAAACTAATTTTGCTGATGCCCCGAAATTTTCTCCACCAAAATCGGTTCCTCTTTCCTTCAATGGGTCTTAACGAGCTTTTAGAGAGAAAAAGCAGACAAATATTGTTAGAGCGAGAGAGAGAGTGGTGATTCTGTGCACCCTCTTCGTCGGATGTGTCAGAGGGCATAGCTTTCTTTCAATTTCAGAGGGAGAGAGAAGGGAAGGAGACGACACGTGGCAAACAGAGGTGATTGTGAAGTCCGGTTCAAAAGTTTAGGTGGAAAAAGTAAACAGACTGTGAGTGAGTCTTAGTGACGTGGCACTTGGTGAAAGAGTAGGTCTACATGTGACGTGTCTAAGTTAAGAAAGCTTTAGGTGACGAGCCATTTTCGTTGTCTTTCTTTTTCTTTTTCAATTTTAATTCAAAATTGGCCTATATTTTTATTGCTTTTAGCTGTGATAAATTTACTTTATATGTCATGGATATCTCTCACTTGCATATATTCCCAATTTACGAATCGAATCTTACAATTTTACATAAAAAAATTAAATATAAAAATTCATTTAGAGTGTGAATAAATTTTTATTAATTTTCTTTAATTTATTTTGAATAACAAAAATATTCTCGTCATGTCTAATAAACTACACCTCAATTTCAGTTTCTACTTCATCCAACCAAAGGTTTAAAATTGAATGAACTTAGTTATTTTACGAGCATAAGCAAACACAATAAGGAAATCACAATTCTATTCAACCTTAATTCTCATTTGAAATCATAATTCTATTTCATTTATTTCAATTTTATAAACCAAACAGATCCTATCATCTCATTAGAGGCAATTATGTATCTAGATCCACCCATGCATTCAATATGGGATTATTATCTCTTATTTTTGTGTGAAATTTTGTAAATTTTTCTATAGAAAATAAAGTCTGTTGTGTTGATTATAAAACCCAAAAGTTTATTGTATGATATATCATACTAAAGTAGGTGTTCATGGTAGCTATACTATATATTTATATGTAGCTGCTTAATTCGATGTCGCATTTTTTTTGTTTAATTTAATAAAATTTCAATGAGGTGAACTTTAAAATGATTAGTAGAAGTTTGTGTTTAAATTTGGATTTGAAAGCTAATAATAAAATTTGATTATTTTTAGAGCCCTGTTAGTCGGATATTTATATTAGACACCATTTTCATACACTTTGAAAACTTAATTTGTTTTATATAATTAGCGATAAAAACTAAATTGATAATTTTAGAATATGTATTTTGTAGAAATCAAAATAATTTTAACACTATATATATATATATATAAAACAAAATAGTACAAAAAAATAAAGTTAGTAATTAAAATAAATAGAAAGAGTTGGTCTGTGAGCCGCGGAAGTCACTGTCTTAAAATAGTTATAGCCTCCTTACGTCCGAGAACAAACAGCTAAGACCAACTCCAAGATAAAACTCAAGTGCTCACAGTTTTGCCTCCTACAATGTACACATCCACTGGGAAGCAGGGATGAACCAACCCGATCAAAGTTACCTAAAACATAAATATTTAGAAAGTAATAGAATAACTCTCTTAGAGTATAGAAAAAAAGAAGAAAAATATGAAAAATGGTGTCTTAGGCTCTTGAAAAGCTTAGTGTTTATAAGCACAAATAATCCTAAGAATTTAATTCAAAATTCAAAATAAAAATAGTTACAAAATTTGTAACTCTCAATTTATTGAGATTAATCACAAATTTGTAACTTTCAATTTATTGACTATATTAAAATAGCCACATAATGACCATTGAAAAGTCATTTGATAGTTACAAAATGTGTAACTCTCAATTTATTTATTATATTAAAATGACCAAATAATAGCTATTAAAAAACCATTTGAATGTTATGAATAATTGTGATGAATTTAAATTTTTTTTATAACAATCCCCACAAGTTTTAAAATTTCAAAACTCAAAATAATCAAAACAAAACAAAATAAAATATAGAAAGTATATAAGGGCAACTCTAATACTTTTCAATAGGTGCAAGAGTCTTCAGAATATGAGCCTACACTTAGTGTTGATAATATTCATGTAAGGGAGCCGTAATGGACTATGCATTGAATTAGGTTTCTTAATCAGACTTTAACAAGTCATGCACACAATGTTTGATATAAGGTTAAGTTCACGGGTTAGTGCTATTGTAGCTCGAGGTTTCAACCCAAGAGGGGGTGAATTGGGTTTTTTAAAAACTTTTTGCGGAATTAATACAAGTTTATAAAAACTGATAAGCAGCAAACAATTAATACAAGTAATGAGCTGTAAATAAAGAGATTAAAGAAAGAGGATGCAAACACAGTTTATAGTGGTTCGGCAATATCGGATTCATTCCGACCCTACGTCCAGTCTCTTCAAGGAACTCCTTGAAGTAATCCACTAAGAAAACTTAGTCGCACAACTTAGCCGGGTGTTGCACAAACCGTACACAAGCAAATTACAGGAGTTGCTTAAACCAAACAATCCCCTTCCTTTCGGAAGTAACCCCTTCCTCTCGAAAGTAATCCCTTTACAAAGATGGTGTAAAGTAAAAGGTAGGGAGACAGCAAATGAAAGCTTATTACAACAGAAATGTCTCTCTTTCAAAGTAAAGCTTGAAGAAATGGCTCAACAAGATTATTTCAAAGCTTTTTGTGTTTCAAGAGTATAAAAACTTGATTATGTGAGATCAACTCTTTTTGAATATATGCAGCTTGTTATTGAATGCTTAACTGAATGGGTTTATATAGCAATCAATTAATATGGCCGTTAGGACTTTATTTTGAAAAAGATTTACTTTAAAACGTTCAGATTTGGAGTCCAACAGTCATATTTTTGAACTACCAGTCGACTGGGTCGAGATACCAGTCGACTGGGTTCACTTGAAAAAATCATGTTTTCAGACCTTCTGGGTATCCAGTCGACTGGTATATTTCATCCAGTCAACTGGGGACTTTCTGTCCCTTTTACCAGTTGACTGGGTTGATTCATCCAGTCGACTGGGGACTTACTGTCCAATTACCAGTCGACTGGGTTGATTCATCCAGTCGACAGGGACCTTCTGTCCCATATACCAGTCGACTGGTATATGTACCCAGTCGACTGGGTTGTCTTCTAACCCAGTTTTTCTTCTGTTTTTCATTAAAAACATTTGTTTTAAAATTAACGATTTTAGAAAACCTTTTGTGTTCGAGCCATTGAACAAGCTAATACCATAAGTGAGACTTACATTGGTTCTAAACCTTAAGACCTATACTAGATCTTTCAATCTTCACTTGATACTTGATTTGGTTCGAGTTCTTGCTCTTTGTTCCTTGGTTGAATGCGTTTGATCCTTAATACAACTTAGCTTAAACTTGTTAGAGAAATAACAGTTGTGTTTTGCCATCATTAAAATACAGGCGAGGGTCAAAAATCTCCCCCCTTTTTGATGATGACAAAACTAATAACGTGAAAATAGTTTTAAAAGCTAAGTGTTAGGATTTTACAAAAATTTGGATAGAGTCTCCTCTGTTTTTTGAGTAAAACCACCCTGTAAACAAACAAACACAATTTATATCCCTGAATCTCAGAGCCAGAGGACTGAGTTTCACCAAGTTCGCGTAGAACTGGTGAATCAGTCACGGGTAATATTTCTCATGAATTCTGACCAATGGGGTTAGATTTATTGCCTCAAAGGCTGGTAGAATATCGAAATTTCCATAGCGAATAGAGTCAAAATCAACGACTCTATCCGTCAAGATTTTCTTGTGACGGATTATAGAGTTATACCTTGCATGTGCCGTCGGACTGTAAAACAGAGTCTACTCCAACTCTGTTCTGGGCTCCTTGTTGGATGAGCCCGCTGCTCCCTTTCCTTTCGACTCCAAAGCCGAAAGTTTTGAAGACCTTGGCTTTTTAGGCGCATTAGGTCCATTTGTTGTGAGTTTTATACGGATCTTATCGCTCATTTTGATGAAAAAAGAGTTTTTGGGGAAAATGAATTTTGGTGAAAATAAGAGATTTTAACCGTAGAAAGTAAAAAATCTCTTTATGGATGAGTAGATCGGTGTGTTTAGATGAAGTTTGGATGGTTTTTGGATCAAAATGGTGAATTTTTCTAGAGAGAGAAAATTTGGGAGTTCGAAAATGGCGTAAAAGTTCAGAAAAATGAACAGTCTTATTTATAATATCGCGTTACCAGTCGACTGGGTCGAGTTACCAGTCGACTGGGTCCTTTTGAGAAGATGAACAGTTTGAATACCAGTCGACTAGGTAAATGTACCAGTCGACTGGATAAACTGCCGGTCAGTTACCAGTCGACTGGGCTACTTTTACCAGTCAACTGGAGGACAAAGGTTTTTCAAAAAATGGCGCCAAACAGGGATTCGACCTAATAGACGACTGGAGAAGACTTACCAGTCATCTGGAATATTTGACAAAGAGTTACCAGTCGACTAGGTCAGATGTACCAGTCGACTGGAAGATCTGGCAGTGAATTACCAGTCGACTGGAGAACATTTACCAGTCGACTGGACCCTTAGTGAAATTTCCAGTCTTGAATTTTTGCATGATTTTGTTTATCTATGACATTTTTGAGTGAGGGAAATAATTAAACAAGGATTAATATTCTTTCACTCAATGTCAAATATGCAAATGATGAAATGAGATGCAATCAAACATTCAGTTTATCAAAATTAAGCAATCCTATCAACATTCTAATCTCACAAAAACTAGCTTCACTTAGGGGTTTTGTAAGAATGTCAGCTATTTGATTTTCTGAAGGTATGAATTCTAGTCTTATATCACCTTTTTGAGCATGGTCTCTTAAGAAATGATGTCTAATTTCTATGTGCTTGGTTCTAGAGTGCTGAATAGGATTTTTGGTTAGGTTGATAGCACTAGTATTATCACAAAATATAAGAATATTTTTGAGGTTCATGCCATAGTCTTCTAGTTGTTGTTTCATCCATAATATTTGGGCACAACAACTTTCAGCTGCTACATATTCCGCCTCAGCGGTTGACAGTGCAACGAAATTCTGTTTCTTGGAAAACCAAGAAGTTAACATAGCACCTAAGAATTGGCATGTACCACTTGTGCTTTTTCTATCTAACCTACATCCAGCAAAATCATCATCTGAATAACCTACTAGCTCAAAAGTTGAATAATCCTATGGTTTGGGTTCCTTGTAGATATCTAAGGATTCTTTTCACTGCAACTACATTTGATTCCTTAGGATTAGCCTAAAATCTAGCACACATACATACACTGAACATTATATCAGGTCTACTTGCAGTCAAATAAATTAAAGCACCTATCATGCTTCTACAATATTTAGAATCTACAGTTTTACCTCCTTAATCAAGATCAAGTTTAGTAGTTGTGCTCATAGGCGTTCCAATTGGCTTTGAGCTTTCACTCCCGAACCTCTTTAGTAGGTCCTTAATGTACTTTTGTTGATTGATGAAGATACCTCCTTTCAGTTGCTTGATTTGAAGTCCAAGAAAGTAGGTAAGTTCTCCCATCATGCTCATTTCAAATTAACCTTGCATGCACTTTGCAAACTCTTGACACATAGATTCATTAGTAGCACCAAATATAATATCATCAACATATATTTGAACTATCAATGTGTCATTTTTGTGAGTTTTTGTGAAGAGAGTTGTATCTATTCTACCTCTTACAAAATCATTGTTGACCCTGAATGATTTTGATGGTAACAAAAATCTTAATAAAGCACTAATGAATATTACTTAAGTAATACAGATTGTTAATAGTGCTTATACATCAAAGGAGACCAAGATTGTAGAAATTGGTGAATCAATGTTGATGTCATTTCAATTGTTAGGAGCTAATTATATTTGCATTGCATTTTATTATATAGTCTTAATTAATTGAAGATATAAAATCTCCAAGTGATTTTATTAAATGCAAATAAATTCTTTGGGCTCAATACTTAACATTCTCTAATTGAATTTAAAAAGAATTTATGTTGGCATAGAAAATTACTTGAGCATTTGTAATATATCATTCTTCATATATCTAGCACACACATTATGCTTAAATTTGTAATATGTTTTGTCATCATCAAAAATGCCTCAATCAAGAAATTGATTAGATTAATTTTGATGATAACAAAACACCTTTGAAGCGTTTAACTTCTGTGTTTAATGTGCAAGAAAGTTTGATTAAATTAGGAGATTTTTTGGAACTCAAAAATCCAAAAAGAATAAAGAGATATGAAGAAAATTATGCTGAAAACACTGTTCATCCAGAAATCAGTGTAGCAGCGCTCCAACAGTTAACCAGTCGACTGGTAACACTATAGCAGCAAAAATGTGAATTTTTGAGAGGACCCAATCGACTGGTATCACGACCCAGTCGACTGGCAGTTCAAAAATATGACCGTTGGACTCCAAATCTGAACGTTTTAAAGTAAATCTTTTTCAAATTAAAGTCCTAAACGGCCATATTAATTGATTGCTATATAAACCCACTCAATTCAGCATTCAACAAAGAGGATAAGACATTCAAAAAGAGAAGAACACACACAATCAAGTCATTCATTCTTTGAAACTTAAAAAAGCTTTGAAATACTCATGTTGAGCTATTCTTCAAGCTTTTCTTTGAAAGAGAGACATTATTCAGTTGTATAAGCTTTCATTTGTTGTCTCTCTACCATTTACTTTACAGCTTTTATTGTAAAGGGATTACTTCCGAGAGGAAGGGGATACTTCCGAGAGGAAGGGGATTACTTCCGAGAGGAAGGGGATTGTACGGTTTGAGCAACACCCGTAAGTTGCTTGTGTTTCGGTTTGAGCAACACCCGTAAGTTGCTTGGTTTAGTGAAAGACTTCAAGGAGGATCCTTGAAGAGAGTGGACGTAGGGTCGGAAGGATTCCGATATTGCCGAACCACTATAAATCGAGTTTGCATCTCTCTAACTCTATCTCCTTAATTACTTTCATAATTACTTGCTTATAATTATTTATTATTCAAGTAAATGAGATTGATTGCTTAATTATTTTATAATTCAATTATCATTTCTATATTAAGCAATAAACTCTCTCATCTTTGTGCTAGTAATTTAGAAAGATTTAATTCCGCATATATTTTGTTATTTGAGATTGCAAAAAGTATTTAATTTTTTTTAATACCCAATTCACCCCCTTCTTGGGTATTGCCATAGAATATTTTGGACCTACAATTGGTATCAGAGCCTCGTTCTCAATTTTAGGCTTAATATCCTTGAGTTGATCCTATGGCAACTATATTTTTAGAAGGAAGAAATCCTTCTAGTCCTCCTCTTCTCCATGGAACAAATTTCACCCATTGGAAAGCTCAAATGAAGATTTTTATTCAAGCACATGATTATTATGCTTGGTATTTCATTCTTGAAAATGAAAATGACTTTGATGTAAATGATAGCAAATTCATTCAACTAAATGCTAAAGTTATGAACATGTTTTATAGTTCTCTTGATCAAAACGAAGTTGATCAAATTTCCTCATGTAAGACTGCAAAAGAAATTTGGGATTTATTGGAAGTCATACATGGAGGAAATGAGCAAGAAAAGAATTTCAAATTAAAAAACTTTGTTCATGACTTAGAGCATTTTAAAATGAATGAAAATGAATCAATTTTTGATTCGCAAACTCGTTTTACCCTACTTGTTAAAACTTTATCTTTCATGGGTAAAATTTATTCTAACCTTGAACTTGTGAGAATATTTCTTAGATCTTTGTCAAATCAATGGAAAATTATTTTGACAAAGCATTCTACATGTGAAAGTTTAGAAGAGCCTGTGGAATCCTTCAAGAAGCATGAAAGCTACTTGGATTACAAAATTGATGGTTCCACCACATCCTTACCTTTTGTGGAAATTGAAGATCTTAATCGTGATGGTGATGAAGAAAAAGAAGTCTCCTCGAATAAAGAGATTGAATGCGAGGAAATTGCCAACCTATGTCTTATGGCAATCGACGACGAAAATGAGGTATCAACTTCTTCCTCTTCAAAAAATAACATTGTTAGCAGTAGTGAAGAATTGATAGAAGTTATAAATGAAATATATGAAGAATTGAAAAAATTCGATTCTAGGAACACCATTCTTAAAAAAGAGGTGTCATCTCTTTCTAAAGAGATGATAGGTTTAAGAGAAGAAAAAGATAAACTATCTTCATTACTTTATGATTCTTCTCAATATCTTCTTAAAGATGAAAATGAAAACTTAAAGAAGAAGATAATAGAATTAAATGATACTATATCTAGACTTATGCTTGGAAAAGAAAAGCTAGATGAAGTACTATCTTGCCAAATATTAAATAAAGAAAAATCTAGGTTAGGTTATTCTCCATTAGGCAAACAAACATCAAAAGAGACTTTATTCATTAAAGCCTCAGGTGTGAATGAAGCTTCTACTTCTAAAATCTCTAGCAAGGCTAAAAGCACTCCCTCTATAAATGCTAGCAAGTCTGGAAATACCAATTCTAATGTTTATACAAGAATGAAGCATCCTAGAAATACACATGCTTATATGTATGCTCATTCAAGAAATGCTTATACTCATTCTAGAAATAATCATAATATGCATTCTAAAAACAATATGTATAATCAAAACTTGCACACTGCACATACATATCCTAGGAATTACCATCATGGTTATCCTAGAAATAATATGCATATTCATAATAATACAAGCATGTATCCTAGAAATTATCATCATACATTTTCTAAAAATGGCATGCATATTCATATTCCTTACAATAGAAACATGTATCCTAGGAACTTCTATCCTAAGAATTATAGACATGCACAACTAAGAAATCCTAGAAATTTTAGTAACTATTATTCTAGGATTGTGCATCATCATGTCTATAGAACTCCATATGTTATCAAGAAAGTATGGGTCCCAAAAGGATCCGTGTTTTCTAGGACTAACCTCAAAGGACCCAAGAAATTTTGGGTACCTAAAAATGCCATCGTGTATCCTAGTGTGCTGTAGATATGTCTCCACACAAAGGAGAAAGGTAACTGTTGGTACCTTGATATTGGATGCTCAAAGCACATGACCGATGATAAAAGTGTATTCAAGAGCTAACTCTAAGAGATGGTGGATATGTCACCATTGGAGACAACACCAAAATAAAGATCATCGGGCATGAAAAAGTTGGTAATGATTTCTCTACCCTAGATAATGTATTGCTAGTACAAGGCCTTAAGCCAAATTTACTTAGCATTAGTCAACTCTGTGACAAAGGCAACAAAGTCACATTTGAGTCCTCTCATTGTCTAGTTATAGACATCAGGAGCAACAAGATCAAATTTATTGGCCATAGACATGAAAATGTCTATATAGTTGATTTGAAATCTTTGCATTCTGAAAATGAAAAATGTTTTCCTGCTTTTAGTGAAAATCCATGGCTACGGCATAGAAGGCTTGGTCATGTAAATATGAACTTGCTGAAAATTGTTTCAAGAAAAGATTTAGTCATTGGTCTTCCTAAAATCAATTTTGAAAAAGACAAAGTATGTGATGCTTGTCAAACGGGAAAACAAACCAGGATTTCTTTTAAAGCAAAAAATGTAGTTTCAACTACAAGATCTTTGGAACTTTTGCATATGGACTTGTTTGGTCCAATAAGTATCATTAGTCTAGGTGGCCATCAATATGCTCTTGTTATTGTTGATGACTATTCAAGATATACCTTTGTTATTTTTATTGCTTACAAGGATGAAGCTTTCAAAGGTTTTGAAAAGTTTTGCAAAAAGGTTCAAAATGAAAAAGGAATTTGTATTTCAAGCATAAGAAGTGATCATGGAAAAGAATTTGAAACCAAAGCTTTTCAAATTTTTGTGATGAGAATGGAATCAATCACAATTTTTTAGCTCCTAGAACTCCTCAACAAAATGGAGTTGTTGAAAGGAAAAATAGAGTTCTAGAATAATTTTGAAAAACAATGCTTTGTGAAAATAGTTTACCAAAATACTTTTGGGCTGAAGCCGTGAACACTTCTTGCTATATATTAAATAGAATTTTGATAAGGCCTATACTTGATAAAACTCCATATGAACTATGGAAAGGTAGAAAGCCTAATATTTCCTATTTTCGTACATTTGGTTGCAAATGCTTCATTTTGAATAACAATAAAACTAATTTAGGTAAATTTGATTCTAAGACCGATGAAGGGATATTTTTAGGATATTCTACATCGAGTAAGGCTTATAGAGTTTTCAATAAGAGAACTCTAGTGGTAGAAGAATCTGTGCATGTAACTCTTGATGAGTCTAACCCTATTAGTAGTAGAGAAGTTTCCAGTAATAATTATGCAGATTTTATTCCAAGAACGGAAACACCTACTCTCATTGTTGACCCGAAAAAGAATCCAACTCAAGCAAATGAAGAGCTGGAAGCTCATAATTTGGACCAACCATCTACAAGCCAACAAGTGGATGGACTTCCTAAAGATTGGAGGTATGTGAATTATCACCAAATTGATCAAGTAATTGGTGATCCTTCACAAGGGGTAAGAACTCGCTCTTCTATTAAAAATATTTGCAATTATGTAGCTTATCTGTCTCAGGTAGAACCTAAGTCCTTTATAGAAGCTGAAAAGGACAATGAGTGAATTATTGCTATGCAAGAAGAGATTAATCAATTTGAGAGAAACAAGGTTTGGAATCTAGTTCCAAGACCTAAGAATCATTCCATCATTGGAACAAAATGGGTCTATAGGAATAAGATGGATGAAAATGGAATAGTAACTAGAAATAAAGCTAGACTAGTTGCTAATGGATATAATTAAGAAGAAAGAATAGACTTTGATGAGACCTATGCTCCCGTAGCTAGATTAGAAGCTATTCGAATGATGTTAGCCTTTGCATGCTTTAATAAATTCAAACTATTTCAAATGGATGTAAAAAGTGCTTTTTTAAATGGCTTTATAGAAGAAGAGGTTTATGTTGAGCAACCTCTTGGTTTTGAAAACCCTAGTCTTCCAAATCATGTCTACAAGCTTTCTAAGGCTTTATATGGGTTGAAGCAAGCTCCAAGGGCATGGTACGAAAGACTAAGCAAATTTTTGATTGATAATGATTTTGTAAGAGGTAGAATAGATACAACTCTCTTCACAAAAACTCACAAAAATGACACTTTGATAGTTCAAATATATGTTGATGATATTATATTTGGTGCTACTAATGAATCTATGTGTCAAGAGTTTGCAAAGTGCATGCAAGGTGAATTTGAAATGAGCATGATGGGAGAACTTACCTACTTCCTTGGACTGCAAATCAAGCAACTAAAAGGAGGTATCTTCATCAATCAACAAAAGTACATCAAAGATCTACTAAAGAGGTTCGGGATGGAAAGCTCAAAGCCAATTGGAACGCCTATGAGCACAACCACCAAACTTGATCTTGATGAAGGAGGTAAAACTGTAGATTCTAAATATTATAGAAGCATGATAGGTGCTTTACTGTACTTGACTGCAAGTAGACCTGATATAATGTTCAGTGTATGCATGTGCGCTAGATTTCAATCCAATCCTAAGGAATCACATGTAGCTGCAGTAAAAAGAATCCTTAGATATCTATAAGGGACCCAGAATATAGGATTATGGTATTCTAGAGAATCATCTTTTGAGCTAGTAGGATATTCGGATGCTGATTTTGCTGGATGTAGGTTAGATAGAAAAAGCACAAGTGGAACATGCCAATTCTTAGGTGCTATGTTAACTTTTTGGTTCTCCAAGAAACAGAATTCAGTTGCACTATCAACCGCTGAGGCGGAATATGTAGCAGCTGGCAGTTGTTGTTCCCAAGTACTATGGATGAAACAACAACTAGAAGACTATGGCATGAGTCTCAAAAATATTCCTATATTTTGCGATAATACTAGTGCCATCAACCTAACCAAAAATCCTATTCAACACTCTAGAACCAAGCATATAGAGATTAGACATCATTTCCTAAGAGACCATGCTCAAAAAGGTGATATAAGATTAGAATTCATACATTCAGAAGATCAAATAGCTGATATTCTTATAAAACCCCTATGTGAAGCTAGTTTTTGTAAGATTAGAATGTTGATGGGATTGCTTGATTTTGATAAACTGAATGTTTGATTGCATTTCATTTTTTCATTTGCATGATTAACATTGAGTGAAAGAGTATTAATCCATGTTTAAATATTTTCCTCACTAAAAAATGTCATAGATAAACAAATTCGTGCTAAAAATTCAAGACTGGAAATTTTACTAATAGTCCGATCGACTGGTAAATGTGCTCCAGTCGACTGGTAAGTCACTGCCTGATTGTCCAGTCGACTGGTAATTTTGACCCAGTCGACTGGTAACTCTCTGCCAAAAACTCCAGACGACTGGTAAGTCTTCTCCAGTCGTCTATAAAATCAGACCTTGTTTGGAGCCATTTAATACTCAAATATTAATTTTTCTTTGATAAATTCTCTTTGATTTGGCTTTGGATAAATAAAGTGATGAGCTTGAATTTAGATTTGAGAATCACTTTTGAGTTATTTATCTATCAAGCATGAGCTGAATATGAAACTTTCTATTATATAAGCTTGAGTTTGAAATTAATGATTATCTTTGCATTGAATTGATAATCATCTAATTATTGAATCTAACTTGCCCTGAAAATGATATTTGATTGATAATTGAAAATTATATTTCGGTGCATATATGCAAGGGAAGTAACTTTTTTTCAAGTACTTGTAGATATTTCCAATTTGAACATCTTTTTGAGTAGTTGATGAGCTCTTTGTCTTGATTATTCAATCAATTAACTACCAATAAGGCCTGTTAAGTTTTATCCAATTTTATTTCTCTTAAAAGTTAAAAATAATTACTTTAGACTTTTTGAAAGGGGGAGAAAATCTGATTTATCGATAAAAGAGAAAACCTTTGGTAAAATCGTTTTACTCAAATGAGTTTTAAATACTTGATAAACTCTTTTGGATTTGTTTTAAATTTGGTTATTATATCTTGAGAATTTTATCTCTATGTTCTAAAGGAACTCTTTTAAAAGCTTTATATTTCTTGATATCTTGTAAAATGATTCTTTTCTCAAAATTTTTCATCAAAATATTTTCAATAGCATATTTTGAGGGGGAGCTCTTCTTTGAAATCCACCCTTTTTATTATGACAAAAAGGGGGAGAAAAATAAGAATATTAGAGATTTTGTTAGACCTTATTCTTAAGATTTTTGTCACCATCAAAAAGGGGGAGATTGTTGACCCTGAATGATTTTGATGGTAACAAAAATCTTAATAAAGCACTAATGAATATTACTTAAGTAATACAGATTGTTAAAAGTGCTTATACATCAAAGGAGACCAAGATTGTAGAAATTGGTGAATCAATGTTGATGTCATTTCAATTGTTAGGAGCTAATTATATTTGCATTGCATTTTATTATATAGTCTTAATTAATTGAAGATATAAAATCTCCAAGTGATTTTATTAAATGCAAATAAATTCTTTGGGCTCAATACTTAACATTCTCTAATTGAATTTAAAAAGAATTTATGTTGGCATAGAAAATTACTTGAGCATTTGTAATATATCATTCTTCATATATCTAGCACACACATTATGCTTAAATTTGTAATATGTTTTGTCATCATCAAAAATGCCTCAATCAAGAAATTGATTAGATTAATTTTGATGATAACAAAACACCTTTGAAGTGTTTAACTTGTGTGTTTAATGTGCAAGAAAGTTTGATTAAATTAGGAGATTTTTTGGAACTCAAAAATCCAAAAAGAATAAAGAGATATGAAGAAAATTATGCTGAAAACACTGTTTATCCAGAAATCACTGTAGCAGCGCTCCAACAGTGACCCAGTCGACTGGGTGAATAGTGCAGTCGACTGGTAAAAGTGGCAGAAGGTTCCCAGTCGACTGGTATGACTTACCAGTCGACTGGTAACACTATAGCAGCAAAAATGTGAATTTTTGAGAGGACCCAGTCGACTGGTATCACGACCCAGTCGACTGGTAGTTCAAAAGTATGACCGTTGGACTCCAAATCTGAACGTTTTAAAGTAAATCTTTTTCAAATTAAAGTCCTAAACGGCCATATTAATTGATTGCTATATAAACCCACTCAATTCAGCATTCAACAAGGAGGAGAAGACATTCAAAAAGAGAAGAACACACACAATCAAGTCATTCATTCTTTGAAACTCAAAAAAGCTTTGAAATACTCATGTTGAGCTATTCTTCAAGCTTTTCTTTGAAAGAGAGACATTATTCAGTTGTATAAACTTTCATTTGTTGTCTCTCTACCATTTACTTTACAGCTTTTATTGTAAAGGGATTACTTCCGAGAGGAAGGGGATACTTCCGAGAGGAAGGGGATTACTTCCGAGAGGAAGGGGATTACTTCCGAGAGGAAGGGGATTGTACGGTTTGAGCAACACCCGTAAGTTGCTTGTGTTTCGGTTTGAGCAACACCCGTAAGTTGCTTGGTTTAGTGAAAGACTTCAAGGAGGATCCTTGAAGAGAGTGGACGTAGGGTCGGAAGGATTCCGATATTGCCGAACCACTATAAATCGAGTTTGCATCTCTCTAACTCTATCTCCTTAATTACTTTCATAATTACTTGCTTATAATTATTTATTATTCAAGTAAATGAGATTGATTGCTTAATTATTTTATAATTCAATTATCATTTCTATATTAAGCAATAAACTCTCTCATCTTTGTGCTAGTAATTTAGAAAGATTTAATTCCGCATATATTTTGTTATTTGAGATTGCAAAAAGTATTTAATTTTTTTTAATACCCAATTCACCCCCCTCTTGGGTATTGCCATAGTATATTTTGGACCTACAATCATTATCAATCAAAAATTTACTTAGTCTTTCATACCATGCTCTTGGAGCTTGCTTCAACCCATATAGAGCTTTAGAAAGCTTGTAGACATGATTTGGTAGACTAGGATTTTCAAATCCAAGAGGTTGTTCAACATAAACCTCTTCTTCTATAAAGCCATTTAAAAAGGCACTTTTCACATCCATATGAAATAGCTTAAATTTATTAAAACATGCAAAGGCTAATAACATTCGAATGGCTTCTAATCTAGCTACGAGAGCATAGGTTTCATCAAAATCTATTCCTTCTTCTTGGTTATATCCCTTAGCAACTAATCTAGCTTTATTTCTAGTTCCTATACCATTTTCATCCATTTTATTTCTATATACCCATTTAGTTCTAATTATTGAATGATCTTTTGGTCTTGGAACTAGTTTCCAAACATTGTTTCTCTCAAATTGATTTATCTCTTCCTGCATTGCAATTATCCAATCATTATCTTTTTCAGCTTCAATAAAGATAAATGTTTTAGGTTCTACTTGAGACAAATAAGCTATAAATTGCAAATATTTCTAATGGAAGAGCGAGTTCTTACCCCTTATGAAGGATCACCAATCACTTGATCAATTGGATGATAATTTACATACCTTCAATCCTTGGGTAGATTTTCCTCTTGTTGACTTGAGGATGGTTAGTCCAAATTGGGAGTTGCCATCCCTTCATTTGCTTGAGGAGAACTCTCTTTTGGGTCAACAATGGGAGTAGGAGTTTCCATTCTTGGAATAAAATCTGCATCATCTTTAAAGGAAACTTCTCTACTACTCATTGGATTAGATTCATCAATAGTTACATGCACAGATTCTTCTACTACTAGAGTTCTCTTATTGAAAACTCTATAAGCCTTACTAGTAGTTGAATATCCTAAAAATATTCCTTCATCGGTCTTGGAATCAAATTTACCCAAGTTAGTTTTATTGTTATTTAAGATGAAGCATTTACTACCAAAAGCACGAAAATAGGAAATATTGGACTTTCTCCCTTTCCATAGTTCATATGGAGTTTTATCAAGCAAAGACCTTATTAAAATTCTATTTAAAATATAGCAAGAAGTATTCATGGCTTCAGCCCAAAAATATTTTTGTAAATTATTTTCACAAAGCATAGTTCTTGAAAATTCTTCTAGAACTCTATTTTTCCTCTCAACAACTCCATTTTGTTGAGGAGTTCTAGGTGCTGAAAAGTTTTGATTAATTCAATTTTCATCACAAAATTTTGAAAAGCTTTGATTTTCAAATTCTTTGCCATGATCACTTCTTATGCTTGAAATACAAATTCCTTTTTCATTTTGTACTTTTTTGCAAAATTTTTCAAATCCTTTGAAAGCTTCATCCTTGTAAGCAATAAAAATAACAAAGGTATATCTTGAATAGTCATCAACAATAACAAGAGCATATTGATGGCCACCTAGACAAATGGTACTAATTGGACCAAATAAGTCCATATGCAAAAGTTCCAAAGGTCTAGTAGTTGAGACTTGCTTTAAAAGAAATCTTAGTTTGTTTTCCCATTTGACAAGCATTGCAAACTTTGTCTTTTTCAAAATTGATTTTAGGAAGACCGATAACTAAATCTTTTCTTGAAACAATTTTTAGCAAGTTCATGTTTACATGACCAAGCCTTCTATGCCATAGCCACGGATTTTCACTAAAAGCAGGAAAACATTTTTCATTATCAGACTACAAGGATTTCAAATCAACTATGTAGACATTTTCATGTCTATGGCCAATGAATTTGATCTTGTTGCTTTTGATGTCTATAACTAGACAATGAGAAGTCTCAAATGTGACTTTGTATCCTTTGTCATATAACTGACTAATGCTAAGTTGTTGACCCTCGCCTGTATTTTAATGATGGCAAAACACAACTGTTATTTATCTAATAAGTTTAAGCTAAGTTGTATTAAGGATCAAACACATTCAACCAAGGAACAAAGTGCAAGAACTTGAACCAAATCAAGTATCAAGTGAAGACTGAAGATCTAGTATAGATCTTAAGATTTAGAACCAATGTAAGTCTCACTTATGCATTGTATTAGCTTGTTCAATAGCTCGAACACAAAAGATTTTAAATGTTTTTAATAAAAAAAATAGAAGAAAAACTGGGTTGGAAGACAACCCAGTCGACTGGGTACATATACCAGTCGACTGGGTACATATACCAGTCGACTGGTATATGGGACAGAAGGTCCCCAGTCGACTGGATGAATCAACCTAGTCGACTGGTACATGGACAGTAAGTCCCCAGTCGACTGGATGAATCAACCCAGTCGACTGATAAAATGGACAGAAAGTCCCCAGTCGACTGGATGATACATACCAGTCGACTGGATACCCAGAAGGTCTGAAAACGTGATTTTTTCAGGAGAACCCAGTCGACTGGTATCTCGACCCAGTCGACTGGTAGTTCAAAAATATGACCGTTGGACTCCAAATCTGAATGTTTTAAAGTAAATCTTTTTCAAATTAAAGTCATAAACGGCCATATTAATTGATTTCTGTATAAACCCATTCAGTTAAGCATTCAATAACAAGCTGCATATATTCAAAAAGAGTTGATCTCACATAATCAAGTTTTTATACTCTTGAAACACAAAAAGTTTTGAAATAATCTTGTTGAGCCATTTCCTCAAGCTTTACTTTGAAAGAGAGACATTTCTGTTGTAATAAGCTTTCATTTGCTGTCTCTCTACCTTTTACTTTACACCATCTTTGTAAAGGAATTACTTCCGAGAGGAAGGGGAAACTTCCGAAAGGAAGGGGATTGTTCGGTTTAAGCAATTCCTGTAATTTTCTTGTGTACGGTTTGTGCAACACCCGGCTAAGTTGTGCGACCAAGTTTTCTTAGTGGATTACTTCAAGGAGTTCCTTGAAGAGAGTGGACGTAGGGTCAGAACGAATCCGATACTGCCGAACCACTATAATCTGTGTTTGCATCCTCTTTCCTTAATCTCTTTATTTACAGCTCATTACTTGTATTAATTGTTTGCTGCTTATTAGTTTTTATAAACTTGTATTAATTCCGCAAGAAGTTTTTAAAATCTCAATTCACCCCCCCTCTTGGGTTGAAACCTTGAGCTACATAAGTAAATTTGGCTTAAGGCCTTGTACTAACAATACATTATCTAAGGTTGAGAAATCATTACTGACTTTTCCATGCCTGATGATCTTTATTTTAGTATTGTCTCCAATGGTCACAAGTCCACCATCTCTTAGAGTTAGCTCCTTGAATACGCTTTTATCATCGGTCATGTGCTTCGAGCATCCGCTATCAAGGTACCAACAGTTACCTTTCTCCTTGGTATGGAGGCAAATCTACATCACACAATGATATACGATAGTACTTTTAGGTACCCAAAATTTCTTGGGTCCTTTGGGGTTAGTCCTTGAAAATACGGTTCCTTTTGGGACCCATACTTTCTTAACATGTGGTGCTCTATGAACAAGTTGATGATGCACAATCCTAGCATTATAGTCATAGAAATTTCTAGGATATCTTACATGTGCATTCCTATAATCCTTAGGATAATAGTTCCTAGGATACATGTTTCTATGGTAAGGAGTATGAAAATGCATGTCATTTCCAGAAAATGAATGATGATGCATTATAGGATACATGCTAGCATTATTTTGTGTATGCATATTGTTTCTAGGATAACCGTGATGATAATTCCTAGGATTAGCATGAGCAGAATGCATTCTTTGATTATACATATTGTTCCTAGATTGAGCATGATAATTATTTCTAGGATGTGTATAAGGATTTCTAGAATGAGCATACATATAAGCATGAGTATTTTTAGGATGCTTCAATTTAGTATGAACATTTAAATTTCTAGACTTCCTAGCATTCATCGAGGGAGTGTTTTTAACCATGCTAGGAGCTTTTGAAGTAGAAGCTCCATCTACACAAGAGGCTTTCATGAATAAGTTCTCTTTTGTTTTTTGTTTTCCCAATGGAGAATATCCTACACCAGATTTTCCTCCACTTAATCTTTGGGAAGAAAGTACTTCATCAAGTTTTTCTTTACCAAGCATAAGTCTTGATATAGTGCTATTTAATTCAGAAATTTTATTTTTCAAATTCTCATTTTCATCTTTGAGAAAATCTTGAGAAGAATCATACAGTAAAGATGATAATTTTTCTTTTTCTTCTCTAAGACTTATCATCTCTTTAGAGAGAGATGATACTTCTTTCTTAAGAACATAATTTTTAGAATCAAATTTCTTTAATTCTTTATGCATTTCATTTATAACTTCTAGCAGTTCTTCACTACTAGTAACAATATTATTTTTTAAAGAGGGAGAAGATGTTACCTCATTTTCATCGTCGATTGCCATCAAACAAAGGTTGGCAATTTCCTCGTATCCGATTTCTTTGTCTGATGACTCATCTTCTTCATCATCGCTCCAGGTAGTTGCTACCATAGCTTTCTTCTTAAAGCCCATGTATGGTTTGTTTGAAACCGGACAGTCAGCTTTTATGTGTCTTGGCTTCTTGCAGCCATAGCACATAAGTGTTTCCCTTTTTGAGGTGGGATCCTTTGAGTAAGGTTTCTTGCTTTTCTTCAAGAACCTATGGAATCGTCTGGTGATTAAGGCCATTTCACCATCCTCTTCACTGCTCTCTGCTTCTTGTTCTAATTCATTTTCTTTGTTGCTTGTAGAAGCTTTGAAAGCAATTTGCTTTTTCTTCTTCTCATCATCATTGACGATGGGAGTCATTTCTTCCATCTCGTATGTCAATAATGACCCAAGCAGCGTCTCAACATCAAGCTTGTCAAGATTTTTGGCCTCCTGTATGGCTATCCTCTTTGGTTTCCATTCTGGTGGCAGAGATCTCAAGATTTTTCTGGTTAGTTCAACTTCCTCAATATTTTTACCAAGCAGTTTTAAACCATTTATAATAGTAGTGAACCATGAGTGCATTTCAGAAATGGTTTCGTTAGGAGACATCTTAAAAGATTCATACTCAGAAATTAGCATGTAAATTTCAGACTTTTTTACTTCACTAGTTCCTTCATATGTGACTTGTAATTTGTCCTATATTTCTTTAGCAGAAACGCATGCAGATATTTTGTTATATTCAGAAATATCTAATGCACAAGGTAGCATGCTTGTTTCTTTGCTATTGAGAGACATCGTTTTACAATCCTCGTCAGTAAACTCAGTTTTGAGTTTAGGCATTGTATGAAGAGTCTCTCCAATAACTATTTCTTTTGAAGGAATTTTAGGTCCTTCTTCTATGATTCTCCATAGATTGTAATCTTGTCATTCGACAAAGATTTTCATTATATTTTTTCAATAGTTATAATTTGAGCCATTGAACAATGGTGGTCTAGTATAAGAGTGTCCCTCAGAGTAGCTATTTGCTGCCATTGGATTAACTCAAAGATTTTAAGCCTTATTAAGAGAACGAAGCTCTGATACCAATTGTAGCTCGAGGTTTCAACCCAAGAGGGGGGTGAATTGAGTTTTTTAAAAACTTTTTGCGGAATTAATACAAGTTTATAAAAACTGATAAGCAGCAAACAATTAATATAAGTAATGAGCTGTAAATAAAGAGATTAAGGAAAGAGGATGCAAACACAGTTTATAGTGGTTCGACAATATCGGATTCGTTCCGACCCTACGTCCACTCTCTTCAAGGAACTCCTTGAAGTAATCCACTAAGAAAAATTAGTCGCACAACTTAGCCGGGTGTTGCACAAACCGTACACAAGCAAATTACAGGAGTTGCTTAAACCAAACAATCCCCTTCCTTTCGGAAGTAAACTCTTCCTCTCGGAAGTAATCCCTTTACAAAGATGGTGTAAAGTAAAAGGTAGAGAGACAGAAAATGAAAGCTTATTACAACAGAAATGTCTCTCTTTCAAAGTAAAGCTTGAAGAAATGGCTCAACAAGATTATTTCAAAGCTTTTTGTGTTTCAAGAGTATAAAAACTTGATTATGTGAGAGCAACTCTTTTTGAATATATGCAGCTTGTTATTGAATGCTTAACTGAATGGGTTTATATAGCAATCAATTAATATGGCCGTTAGGACTTTAATTTGAAAAAGATTTACTTTAAAACGTTCAGATTTGGAGTCCAACGGTCATATTTTTGAACTACCAGTCGACTGGGTCGAGATACCAGTCGACTGGGTTCACTTGAAAAAATCACGTTTTCAGACCTTCTAGGTATCCAGTCGACAAGCATATTTCATCCAGTCGACTGGGGACTTTTTATCCCTTTTACCAGTCGATTGGGTTGATTCATCTAGTCGACTGGGGACTTACTGTCCAATTACCAGTCGACTGGGTTGATTCATCCAGTCGACTGGGGACCTTCTGTCCTATATACCAGTCGACTGGGTTGTCTTCCAACCCAGTTTTTCTTCTGTTTTTCATTAAAAGTATTTGTTTTAAAATTAATGGTTTTAGAAAACCTTTTGTGTTCGAGTCATTGAACAAGCTAATACCATAAGTGAGACTTACATTGGTTCTAAACCTTAAGACCTATACTAGATCTTTCAATCTTCACTTGATACTTGATTTGGTTCGAGTTCTTGCTCTTTGTTCCTTGATTGAATGCGTTTGATCCTTAATACAACTTAGCTTAAACTTGTTAGAGAAATAACAGTTGTGTTTTGCCATCATTAAAATACAGGCGAGGGTCAACAACTATTAATGGTTATGCGCTCTTATATTGATTCTCATGAGAGTCTCTAGTGAATAGCCAAATCCCATAGTCACGGCATCACAACAACTCTCATTTAAGTGAGCCACCAAGGGTACGTATGACAAATACCTCGCGGAAATACTCGTCTCGGTCTCATTAATGGTAAATATCAATCCTGAACATTACACTAATAAGCACTATCACCTTAGGGATGGAAAGGAGATGCTCTCATGGAGAATGATCCTCAAAAGTAGTGCTAAAAATGAGTCATGCGTTGCAGGTTGTTTCTACCCATTGAACCTTCTTCATGGGATCTCCAATCACAAAGGATGAGTTACCCCTATTGGTGGCTCCCTGTGGGCTAAACCCATCCCCCTCGATGTATCAAGTATACCCCTCATGGGTAGACCTTTAGTCAAGCTATTAGTTATATTCCTTTCAGATATCACAGACTCTAGAGATATAACACTTCTACTCACAGTCCTCTAACTAACTTATATGTCACTTGAATATGTCTATTCATTTTCTTATTAGAATGAGATTTTCATATAAGATCTATCACAACTTTATAATTACAATGTATATGCATGTAGGGCACAACTTTGTTCACAATAGGAATATCCATCAATAATTTTTTTTAACCACTCAGTCTCTATACAAGTTGTATTCTAGAGCTATTAACTCAGGCTCCATAGGACTTTCATCAGATTTCAATTTTTCCTTGAAAACCCACTTACAACCTATAGACTTACTCTCAAGAGGTAAGTTTGATAAACTTAAATATTATCATATATTACTGATTTAAATTCATTATCAATAGCTTCTTTCCAGAAAGGTACATCTCCACAATTGTTTTCAATTCTAGCCCCTTACTTCTTATAGGTTCAAGATAAGTTTCAGATTTATTACCTAGGGATAAACTAGAAAGTATGTCCTCATTTAATTAAACCTTAGAAGGTTGAACCAGCACCTTAATTTTAAAAGGAAAGACATCCTCAGAATGTTTTGTATCTCTAACTTCTATTATTGTGTTATTGGATATTTCACTTATTTAAGAGTTTATCACTAAGAACAAACAACATCTATTATATGTTAAAAATTAGTGATTTTGATACTACATGCATATACAGAGACATGCCAGTTTTCGAAATATATAAAACACTATAATATATAAGAAACACTAGGTCAGTGATCAAAAGCACTAGGCTTTACAATAATTTTCAATTTGATTTTATTTTTTATTTAGTCAATAATATTTTTTTTAGTTATTTTTAATTTTCATCTTTTTTTTAATTAGTAAGGAAAATAATGTTATCATTATATTTTCCTTGATATCACATTATCATGACACTCTATAATGAATAATTAGCTCATATTTTATGAAGGCATAGAGAAATTCAAAATACATCCAAGCTCTATGCCTGAAATTCGATTTAATGGATTAACATTTTTTCTTAAATTAAAGATATATAAGCCCTTCATTTACCACATTTCAATCAAAATTTATCATGAATTATATGAAATACAAATTAAGAGTTTTAAATCCTTTGTTGATTACCAATATAAGAAATTGTTGGTGCACATTTGAATAACATAGCCATAGATTTATTTTCTTTTAGAATTCAGCTTAATGTTATTCTATTGAATTGTTTTAAAAAGATTCACAACATTTGAAATTTATATTTAGTGTCCACTTTATCATTTCTTTTTCAAAAATAGATTATTAATGATTATCAATTTTATCTATGTTCTATTTTTTTAAATGAGATTTTACTTTTAGATATCAAATTTTATAATGGTTTTAGCTGTTGATTTTTTTTCATATAATTGGTGATAAAAACTAAACAGAAAATTTTAGAATATATGTTTGTAGAAATCAAAATAATTTTAACACAACATATATATATATATATATATATATATATATATATATATATATGAATGTCAAACAAAATAGTAAAATAAAATAGAACTAGTAATTAAAATAGAAAATAGAAAGAGTTGGCCTATGAGTTATGGAAAACCATTATTCTAAAACCGTTATAGCTTCCCTACATGTGGGTACAAATGGTTAAGACCAGCTCCAAGATAAAATCCAAGCACTTGCAGTTTTGCCTTTTACAATGTGTATGTCCATTAGGAAGTGATGATGAACCGACTCGATCAAAGTTGCCCAAAACATAAATATTTATAAAGTAATAAAACAACTCTCTTAGAGTATAGAAAACAAGAAGAAAAATCTAAAAATTATGTGTCTTATACTCTTGAAAAGTTTGGTATTTATAGGCACAAATGAACCTAAAAATTTAATTCAAAATTTAAAATAGAAATAATTACAAAATTTGTAACTCTCAATTTATTGAGATTAATCACAAATTTGTAATTTTTAAATTATTTGCTTTATTAAAATACCCAAATAATGAATTTTGAAAATTAATTTGATAGTTACAAAATGTGTAACTTTCAATTTGATTAATATATTCAAATGGTCAAATAATGACTATTAAAAAGTCATTTTCATAACATCGCTACAAGAAAATCGATTATCACCGACGAATTTTTCCCGTCGGTGAAAGTTCCTATGCCGTTAGTAATACTTATCACCGAGGGAAGTCCCTCGGTTGTAACCCCCTTGCTGTTAAGCTTCTCGGTAATACCTTTTATACCAAGAGCCAAATTATTCCCTCGGTGATAGGTTATCATCGATGACGATAACCGAGCCTGAGTGATAGTGTTTTAAAAAATATATTTTTTGGTTGTTTTTAAAATAATAATAAAATAATCTGATTAACACTAAGGGATGGCCCATCGATAATAATAATACTTATCACTGAGGGATTCATCCCTCGGTAAAGAGTTTTTTTAAAAAAAATTAAAAAAATGGACTTAGCTTAACACCAATGGATGTGTCCCTCGGTGATAATTATTATCACCGACGACAACAATCCCTTGATATTAATGTGCAATACTATCATTGAGGGATTGATCCCTCGGTGATAGTAATTAATTTCTAATTTTTTTATATTTTCCGTGTTAAAACGTATTCAACCTACTTCAAATATATTTAAAAAATACATAATACAATGAAATCGAGAAAACAAAATATTCCGTAAATTAATAAAATATAATATATGAATGAAAATACAATCGATAATCATATATTCCCCTTTAAAAAAAGTAATCGAATATTCTAAAAATTCTAAATACAAATGTCTAAAAAAAACTATGGATCAGCCAGGTGTCTATCACCATCAGGGTCTATATGCTCAGCATCCTCCTCTGCAACTGGATCCTATATATAGTACATAACATGGTCAAATATATATGTAAACCAAAATAGAAACTAAATAATTTATGAAAAGAAAACCGCTAAGTTATATACTTTGTGAGTCCACCTCATCCGTTACATTATACTAAATGGTCGTGACGGCAAACCCTCATCGTCCGTTAGCTAAGTTATCTACTTGTTTTACCTTAAAACTGCTAAGTAATATACTTTTTGAGTCTGAAACCTCTCGGGTTTGTAACCAGTTATCCAAAATGGATTCTTCTTGTTCCCACAAGTTACATTCTACCAAACGGACGTGACAGTAAACCCGTCTCATCCGTTACATAAGCTATCTACTTTTTGACCTTAAAACCACTAAGTTTTATACTTTTTCATACTGAAACCTCTTGGGCTTGTAACCAGTGACCTGAAATGTATTCTTTTTGTTCCAACAAGTTACATTCTACTAAACGGACATGATAGTAAACCCGCCTCATCTGTTACCTAAGTTATATACTTTTTTTTACCTTAAAAGTTAAAATCGCTAAGTTATATACTTTTTTAGTCCGAAACCTTTCGGGTTGTAACCAGTGATCCAAAATGGATTTCGTTTGTTCCCACAAGTTACATTATACCAAAAGGATGTGACAGTAAACCTGTCTCATCCATTACCTAAGTTATCTACTTTTTTACCTTAAACCCTCTAAGTTCTATACTTTTTAAGTCCAAAATCTCTCGAGTTTGTAACTAGCGATCCAAAATGGTTTCCAATTGTTCCCACAAGTTACATTCTACTAAACGGATCTGATGGTAAAACTGTACCGTCTGTTTCCTTAGTTATCTACTTTTTCTACCTTAAAACTGTCACGGTTGGTAACTAATAATGTAAAAACATTCAATGCATTTTACTTACATCGGGTCGTGTGGTAGGATCCGTCCTAGAACCTCCCGAGATTGACATATATTGCAATATTTGCTCCATGGACTCGAGACGTAAATGCGTGTCATTCGGCCTAGCGTTTGCTCGCACCAACTGTGACTAAAGCTCCTCGATTCTTAACATATCATTATTCATTCGTTGTTGCATTGTGCTGACATCAACAACAAGTCTGAACTGTGATGCAGTGGATCTGACGGAGGAACTGCTGCTATACGGAGAGCTAGTAGCAAATGGGTGATCATCTATTATGCTCCCGAATCTATAAAGTCACCCCTTTTTCAGCCCATCTGATGTATGCAACCACTCAGTGGTATCGATCTCAGGCTATGAAGATGCTTCAATTTGGCCGCCACTCTTATCTCGAACACGTTGGTCATATGTTTCCTACATTACAAACAAGTGTATACGATTAATATTTTTTTTCCCAAACTATATTAAAACCAATAATTATTTGCATATAAATAAAAAATATATTTTATACATACCATCGTGTCTTTGGACTTATTATCAACGTAAACCTGTCCCTGATTGGCGCTTGTGCATCCTATTAAACACCTCAATAGATGTTGCATCTCTACCCAACATATATATATAGACACACACACACACACACACATGTACGTATAGAGAAAAAAACACATATACCAATACACTCATGTGGACGTCCATGTTGATGGACCCCCAACATGGTGAACCTGCCAATCATCGCCTGATCGCCTATTCACCGACACAGCATTGGAATGATGAGTCCACATGTCTGATGCCTAGAAACTAACCAAAGTATCCCAATGCTCAGTGGTGATCTTGTGGCCTCTTCCCCCGTTATCCCCACTCCAACCATACCGGTTTGCTTTGTCCTCGCCCCTCTGTTGCTTACACTTATCCTGTAATTCATTCATCCATTCAGTGTGGCGACCTGTAGTGATCCTATCATGGACAGACCAAGCAGACTCAAGCTTTTTAGGGGTCGCAAAAGTGTAGCGCAGCTAAGAAACAACCAAAATATGATTAGTTTTCAATTATTTTATATATAGTACAATTATAGAATATATTATAACAATAAAACTAAAATAAATTAATTGAGAAAAAAGTAATACTAAAAAATTATCCCAAATAGAGTTCTAGACGTTGGCAGTGTATTGATAGTAATTGTTCCATGGGCCATTCATGTGCTTCCTCACTTGAGTCGAAATGTTTTTGGAGATATCTTTCCAACAATGGAATTTACTACATTCATAAACAAATAAGTACATTAATCGATATATGACATATATTAATATAAATTAATGACATGAATAATGTGCAATGAATATGTATAAAACTTATAGCTCAATATGGTCAAAAGCTTTTATTGAGCTGACAGAGGCTTTTCTCAGTTTGGTCTTCTGACCCGACAGGTGATTGGAAGGGCTTGAGAAAGCCCGATCTCCACTCCTACATAAGAGAATGTATAATCGCATATTAAATAATATATTATTTAAGAATTAATTTAAATTAACATAATAATGCATAATTAAATATTAACACAAAAGCATATCATACCCTCTGGCGTAGTAGCCTCTGAAGTAGTAGTCTCTAGTGGCACAGCTAGGCTCGTAGGACCTCGTCCACGGCCGTTGCCTTCTGCAGTTATAAGTGCTCAACCTCTGCCTCATGGCATCTTGTTTTCCAAGAAAAGTTGGAAATATGAATACATGACAATTAATACAATCTGTTTAAAAACTAGCTCATGCAAATGACAATAAAGAAATCACACATTGTATATAATTTGTTAGTCATGCAACTCATATAATTCTCATCATCTTTGAACAAATTTTATCTTACCATTAACTAATCAACATCCATGTTAGTACTAGAGTTATCCTCCTCCTCATCATTCTTCTTTTTTTGCATTATATCATCTTCTGGATCTTGATACAAATGAAATTCGGCATTGCCCCTAGCCTTCGTTTTACACACTGCCTACCAATCAACTCTTCATTTTTTAATGAAAGGGTAAGTGCAATAGTATACTTGCATTGCTTGTGAAGCCAACACGAATGGTTCGTCTAAGTTAAGCCTAGATTTATTCTTAATATCTATGAGACCATGTCGATCTATTTGAATTTCATTCTTAGAATCAAACCAATCACATTTGAACAATACAACAATGTTATTAATCCCTATATATTAGAGCTTTATAACTTTTGTCAATATCCCGTAGAAGTCACATTCATATTCATCGTAACAACTACCTTTCACAAGTACACCACTATTCATTGTTTTCTTATGTTGTCCATACTCCTTGGTGTAAAACTTGAATCTGTTGACATAATATCCAGGATAACACTTCATAAGATTCATCAGGCCAACGCCTATCCCTCGTATTTGCTTTTCAATTGTTTTGTCCTTAGTGACCTATGATTAAAATATATAATTCAGTGATACTTATTATATAATAAATATATACTAATAATATTTATAATATATCATCTAGCATGGCTTACAAGATCCTGAAGCCATTTTGCAAAGTTAACCTTCTCAATTTGTTCGTTAGTTATGCCTCGGTGCGCACTCCTCAAGAACTCATCATATTGTCTACAACAATGGTGATGAAGAATTAATTACTATCTAAGATATGCATGAATTAATTATTATCTAAGATATTCATATACGGTGAGAGAATACATTAGATTTAAAAATGACAATAACAGTCACTCTACATATGGTATAACTTCAACGCAATTAAAGAGAACATAGATCTCTGCGGCCTTCAGCTCTTTATCATCCAAGACTCTAATAGTTTCATGACAAAAAGCATGACCTAGATAATTGAAAATAGATAGGTGCTCTCATTGATCAACATTCCACCCATCATCGTTCTAATCGACTCGATTCATTTTTATCTGAACATTTGGTTGAAAATAATCACCACAGAAATTTGAGATCTCTTATATGATGTACGTCTCAACCATAGAACCTTCAATGTGAGCTTTATTTTGTGCCTTTTTCTTTAGGTTGTGCATACACCTATTTTGCATGCATATACAAATGTATTGAAATTGAATTAGATTATATGAAGTGAGAAGACTCTAACAATTGAAAAAATTATTGATATTACCTCTCAAATGGATACATCCATAGATGTTGCACAACACCGCCGACTTTAGCTTCATAAGCTAAGTGAATCGATAAATGCTCTATTAAATCGAAGAATTCCAGTGGGAAAATCTTCTCAAGCTTGCATAGGATGATGGGAACATTTTTCTCCAGCAACTCCACTTGCTCAACGCACAATTCGATTGCACATATGTCCCTGAAAAAGTTACATAGGTCTGTCAACGCATCCCACACAGGGTCAGGTAAAAAGTCACGAAGCACTAGGGGAATTAATCTTTCCATGAACATGTGACAATCGTGACTCTTCAGCCCGTAGAACTTGTACTCATTCAGTTAAACACATCGTGCTAAATTTGAGGCATACCCATCTAGGAACTTCAAATTTGAAATCCATTCACAAATATCTTTATCTCGGACCTGTTTAATATGTACGTTGCTTTGGGTTTATATTTAGGTTTATCATTGACTTCAACCAACTTCAATTGATGATACTTACAAAACTTTGCCATATCTAAACGAGTAAATGCATTGTCTTTGGTTTTACCCTTGATATCCATAACAATGTTGAAGACGTTATCAAACACATTTTTCTCAATATACATAACATCCGGATTATTGTGAACAAGATTAGTTGACCAGTACAGTAACTCCTAAAAGATACTCCTCTTTGTCCAATTATGATCCTTCCCAAATCCACGTATTTCTTGTTTTCTACCATTGGAACTGAATGTGATATGTTCAAAAAGACATCACTCTAGCTTTCATATTTACCCCCCGATAACCGTGGTGGTGGCGGGCCACTCTCAGATCTATTCTTTATGAAACCCTGTTTCTGCCTTCTAAAAGCATGATTTTTTGGTAAGAACTGACGGTGATAGTCAATCCAAGAATTTTTATGACCATGTGGCCATCGAAACGATTTTGTATACTCCATACAGTAAGGATAAACCAGTAGATCGTGAGTACTTCACCTAGAAAGCATATGATATGTAAGAAAGTCACTGATCGTCCATAGAAGTGCAACCTTCATATTAAAATTTTATTTCTTAGCTCCATTGTAAGTAGGAACTTCATCCGTCCACAACATCTTCAACTCATCTATTAATGGTCGTAGATAGACATCCAGATTCTTATCAGGGTTGTTTGGGCAAAGAATTATCAACAATAAGAATATATTATTCTCTTTCATGCACAAACTGTGAGGTAAATTATAACGAGTGATAAATACCAACCAATAAGAGTACAGAGATGTCGAATGACCAAACAAAGTGAAATTTTCAGTTGAGAGTCCCAACCTAACATTACGTGGTTCATTGGAAAACTTGGGGTGAATATCATCAAAATATTTCCATGCCATCCTATTTGCTGGGTGGATGACTATGTCTGGCTTACTACATTTGCCCTCTTTGTGCCATCTCATGTGTCTGGTAATGTTTTTCGACAAATAAAGCCTTTGAAGTTTATGTGACAACTGAAGGTAATGCAACACCTCGTGTGGTTTGTTTTTTTTAGCTTCTTATTATCGCTCTGCCTAGGTTTAAACCAAGGATGTCCATACATATCACACACTTTCTTGTCTTTATCTTCCTTGTAATACAATATACAATCATTTGGGCATGAATGTATCTTCTCATACCCAAGTCTTAACTCTTTCACCATCTTCTTGGACTCGTAAAATTTTTCAAGCAACTCTCATCCTCGGGCAACATACTCTTAATTATTGTCAATAATCGATTGAAATAGTTCTCAGACATGTCAAAATAAAATTTACAATTCAATAGTTGTGAGATCGCCAATAACTTAGTGTGCTTCTTACAACCCTCCCACAATAGCTCATCATCATCTTTCAATATGTCATAGAACTTCATGGCTCGAGGATTCAGATCCTCTTCGGCATCCCAGTTGAAGTTTGGGCCAACAATATCCATTACCATCTCTCCTATGCGATACATTTCTCTGAAACCCTCCTCGACATGGTAATCTGATTGGGGCGTCGACCGTTCATGTCTCAAATAACTCTCACCGTGAAAAATCCACATCTTATAATTAGGAGTAAAGCATTTCCTATATAGATGCAAAGTAATCGTTTCTCGGTTAAAAAACCTTAAATTCTGGCATAGAAAACAATGACACTGAATAGTTCCATCATTATACACAAACGATGGATTACCATATGCAAAGTCAAGAAAAACCTCCACCCCTTCTAAAAATTCTATAGATAGAGCATGGTTAACAACTCGACGATCGATCTAGCTACGTTCAGCTGCCGTAGTTCTAATTACTAATATAATAAAGAATCTATTTTTAATAAGTTGTTTAAATATATAGTATTCTTTCAATTATGCATATTGTTTTTTTTTACATACATATCAAAATATATGGATTGAAATAGCAATCATATATTTTGTTATCACTTTTTTATCTTCCAAAAATGCTTCATTAAATATATATGGTTTCTAATAATGCTAACTTATAATAACAATCTGACATAACAATCTAAAGCTAACTTAATTTTTTTTAAAGTAAAAAAAAAAGATAAACTAATTAGTATCAAGTGTTTCATTCAGTCGACTGAATGAATGAAGTAAACTTTCTGTCCTTCATTCAGTCGACTGAATAACATCATTCAATTGGCTGAATAACATCATTCAATCGACTGGACTTCATTCAGTCGACTGGATGTCATGAAACAAAATTTTCTATTTTAAAAAGGTTTTTCCAATCAAAATGATTTTTCATCAAAAACATTACAATCAAAATGAGCCATAATGAAAAACAAAATACTTATTAGTAGATATTTACAGATCTTAACTACCTTAGAACCTATTCTAGGTCTTTGATCTTGATCTAGTATCTCTAAAGTAAACAGTTTTCGTCACATATGCTTGAGTTGTGAAAAGAATGAAATAACCATTTTACCTGAGAGGTTTTTAACTTGATTCTCTCTTGTAGGGCCATAAAAGATCAATACGATTTTGAGAATTTGGCTAATTTTCACCACATTATCCATCTTATTGGATTATGATTCTTAAACTAACAAATGGTGAGAAGTTTTAAGAATTATATATACTCCTATCAGACTTTCATTTTTTTTTCATTGAAAGAATATTATATTTTTTAGCTATACAAGAGAGATAATAATCTCTTTTTCTTTATCTACTCAATCATTGATGTAAGTAGAATTTGATATCAAATTTATGATGGGATGACAAGTTATTTTACTATCTAAACTAGTTAACACTCACTTTATTAAACTTCTTCATATGTAAACATCCATGAATAATTATTACCATAATGGGATATGACCAAACTCGAGAATTTGGATTGAGGGAGAGGAGAGAAGAAGAATTACTTCTCTAAATTCTCCTCTTCTCAATTTGCTCTGATTTGATCTTTTTTTCAAAACTCTCAAACGAGTGAAAATTATATGTTCAGAGTTTTGAAAGATTTGGAGAGATAAATATACCCTTCCTTATACTCTCATAGATGTAACACTTTGTTTTCTCTCATTCCATATAAAAAAAATTAACACTGTAAAAAAAATTAAAAAACCTAGAAATATATGCACAAATATATGCAAATAAATTCAAATAAAAACATTCAGTAAATTAAAAAAGTAACTATATATATATATATATATATATATATATATATATATATATATATATATATATATATATATATGAGAGAGAGAGAGAAGAAACTTACAAAAATGGTAGAGAAAGAGCGCGAATGGAGGTAGAGAGAGAGCCCAAAAATCGATGAAGTGGGGAAAATAGGAGAAAAATGCCTAGAAATGGAGGTTGAAGATTGCAATAGATGAAATATGAGAGAGAGAGAGAGAGAGAGAGAGAGAGAGAGAGAGAGAGAGAGAAGGTGAAAATTTCTTTAAGGTTTTGGAAATGGAGTCGCACGACGCTGGGAGAAGAAAGCAGGAGAAAAGAAAAAGTGGGGAAGAAAGGTATTTGTGTGAAATTTAGGACTTTCATTGAGGGAATCCCTGAGTAATACGTTTTTATCCCTCGGTGAAAGTAGTTTATTAAATTTAAGATTAATTTTATATTCATTTATCAACACCAAGAGATTAAATTCCCTCGGTAATAATATATTTCTAATTAAAAAAATCAAATAATATTTTTAAAATATTTTACGAACTTAATACCGAGTGTAAATCCCTCGGTGATAATATTTCTCACTATCACCGAGGGACACGTGTCCCTCAATCTTATCCGTCATTGAAAACACTTCTCACCGAGGGACATATATCCATCAATGGTAGTCCCTCAATGATTAGCGATTTTCTTATTGTGCGTATATTTGTATATTTACAGAGAGTATTAGTCAATCTTTATTGTTGTTTTTAACTTTACTTTTTCTCTACATCTCTCTCACATTATGTAAGTTTTTTTATATAAAAAAATGATAGAACAGATAATTACATGTCCAACAATAAAGCGAATAAGATTCCCTTCCAACCATATTATGATATGAAACTAATTCGAGAAGTTAGGGTACCCTCACTTCTCAAAATTCAATTATTTTTTCCTAAATTATAATATCCCTAAAATATAAGTTGAACCAAACAGATATGTGGAATGAGATATCAACTTATAAGGTAGTTTGATGAACTGTTCATAGGATGCTAATCTAGCCTCTTTAAAGTTAGGCCTTGATTGTTGTTATGTGGTTACTAAAGAAACCTAATTAGGGTCTTATTGATGATAGTAGAATGACTACGCAGAGACCCTTGGTAGGGTTTATATATAATAAAGCAATAAACTAAGTAGCATTCTAAGGAAACTAATATTCTCTTACATCCTCGTCAAACACATGATAATATTAATAAATTTGTTATGTGTTTGATTAAAAAATTTAACCAAGCTAAGATATAACCAAAAAAAAAAGAGCTTTGCAAAATCTTCGATAAATCAAAGCTCTAACACCATCCGAATCATCAAAATATGAAATCTACCGATCCATGCTAAGTCCACTAGAAATTGGAAAAAAAAGAAAGAAAAGAAGAGAAGTCAAGAGATACAAATTATTGCAGAAGAGAGAAAGGTAAAGAGATATGTTTTAGAAAGAGAGAAGATTCGAAATTAAAACAAAGAATAATGAGAATTGATAAGAGAAGAGAGAAGTTGAGACTAGATAGAAAAAAGAAAAAGAAGAAAAAAGTTGAGAGAAAAAAAAAAAAAGGCACGATTATTATTCATGGTTAGGAGGATCATACTTTTATTGACATTCACTTTCTCTTTAGATAGCGAAGATGTAAACCTCATTGTTCATTCTTAGCTAATATGAGATTATACAACAATCGACTTTAAACTCTATATATAAAAAAGAATCAATTAATATATTGAGCTGATTCATCTCTGTTAAATGAAATGCTTAGGCAGTTTAATAATAACTTCCTTATCTTTGATTCAAGAGATTTAGGTTCTATCATTCATTCAATATTTCATCAATATAAAAAAAAACCAAAAATAAATGTACGATAAAAATCCGTTTGGTTGAAGGGACTGAAATGATATATGATCATTTTAATCTCACATGAAGAGTTAACCTCATGTTTGATCGAAGGGATTTACAGTTCATGTGAGGTAAGAGTGAAATAAAATCAATCATAATTCATTTTTTTTTGTTCCACTCTCGTTATGGGCCCACACATTCAAAAATAATAGCATTTTCATCGGTTTTTAAATTCAAATAAAGCAAACCAGATTTCTTTCTAAGACCATAGGGCTAAACAGATTTGGCCAGTCAAAAACTGTTGCTCATCAATGTTTAATACTGTCAAATCATACAAGGATGTTTAATTATCAGAGTTTGTAATCATAATTTAATGGAAAAATAAAAACAGTCCGATAAAAAGTATGGAATATTAAGATGTTTACATCAAAATAAATTACATAGCTATACTTGCCTTCAAAATAACAAAAATTAAAATCAAAACTGAAGGCAGCATTCTATACTACTTGTAAAGATTTCATGCCAAGTCCTTAATACACTCCATAATCATTTTTTGCTTCATTACCTTTGAATCCTCCAATTGTTTCCACCTTTAAAGTGGCCGTAGGCTATCTCATTAAGCAAATAACATTAAGAAACTATGTCTCCACTGAAGCCCAGAAAATACAGTGACAGCCTGCAAAAATTGGTACATAGTCGGAGAAAGAAGATTTATATTACTTTTTGCAAATGTAAATCTAATTGTGTATGCATATAATAATTTTCACAGAAAAAGAAAAGGAAAGTAAAACGAATTCATGGAATTACAATTCTTACAATATCTAAGCATTGAAGAAACCACCTCGAAGGACTGAAGACCAATGTTGCCGGTTTTTATTTGAAAGTGGAGAGCCTGGGAACCTTTTCTCTCAAATGGTACAGCCTTGCCCTCCTGAGTTTCCTGTGGCTGACTACTTTCAACTCCTTAATGTTTGGTGAGTATCTGTTATAACAAAAGATGAACATAGACCAAATCAGATCCACTTCTTCTCCTCCTTTTCCATACCAGAAGGAGATGAAAATGAAAGGCATAAGAAGAAACATCATGATGAATACATAGTTAAAGAAAACTGAAGGACTATTAGGATGAAAAGGTTCTTTGGCATATAAGCATCATCATCACATACCCACAAAAGACTCTAATCTGAAATTCCAGTCATCACCTGGCTGGGGTTACTATCATAACTTATTTCTCATATTGTGCAAGATACTGTATCACGAATGCCTCAATATAACAAAAACAATCAAGTGGAAAATGTAAAAACTCACTTATTAATCTGTACAAATTAAATTGTATTTTCAAGCAACACCAATCTCTCACTTGGTACAAATTACAGTATACAACATCAGTGTGCTGTTATAAACTAAGTGACTAACAGGACGTTATTATTCTCATTATATCCTTGGCCACAGATACATCTAGAACAAAACATATGCTTTTATTTAAGCAAAGAATCTCTTTTCGTGGCATTCTGTCGTACATTACTACTTATGTAATGTCATGTCCATAGAACCTTGACAGAATGATCTGTTTTTTTCAAATTTCACAGCTTTACAAGCCAACAAAAGCAGCTGTTGACCATTCAACATTCACAACCTATCACTTCCTTTCCAACTATCACTCAAGTCTTCTTGCATGGGAGAGATCAGTGTCCTTGATCACAAAGTCAACCATTTGTCCACTAACCTAATCTTTTTGGTCTAGTGCTTATTACTGGGTTTTTCATATAAAAAACCTAGGCTCGATCCTCCCAATATTATACTAAATAATAAAACCATTAAGTTGACTTTCACTAAAGAAGATTCACAACACAAACAAAACATTTTCTCCCATGGCTTGGCTGAAATTTTCAGAATGGTCCACTGAGTCTCCACTTGATGAACAAGAAGAATCATGAAAAGGAAAAAAAAAAAAACAGAATTATCTTCTACTATGTCTTCTGCTGCCATATTAACACTACACAAATAGGAGAACATTAAGCTTTTGTTTTCTGACATATCAGAGACTTCGTCTCACACCGCATATAGCACCAGCACCATCATAATGGAGATAGAAAGGGAACAAACGAGTATGTTTTACTAAGTTATTACATTGACTCAAGAGTGAATGGTAAATGATTAAAAGCTTTTCCAAATTCTTTGAAGAGAGAGATGAAAGGAAAAAAATACAATATTTTGGAATCAGTGATGAGGATGTAGATGCTCATACGCTGAAGGATGTATATTGAAATCATTAGGTTAGAACCTAGAAAAGAGCCCGATAATCTAAGTGTACTTAACTTTTGGAAGCTAATAAGGACTAATAACATGCTTTCCAGATTGGAAAGAAATCCTTTAGGTGTTCAATGATTAAACCCTTTTCCAGAAAAGGAAGCAGCATGTTTGATTATGCTAACAGTTGAAACAATACAGAGCCTAAGCCTAAGCCCATAAAAGTTGGAACTTGGAACAACATAGAGGCTGAGCAGAACCTAAACAATGTTTAAATTCCTACACTCAATCGTTAATAGTTAACCAACGCCACATTACTAGGAATTTACCTCGAAGAGATGATATATCCAGCAAATATAAGATGAAATAGCTGCAAGTCTATAACTACATGGTATACAAATTTTAAAATAGAAGAAAACTAGAAGTATAAAAGGCGATTCATCACTGTGATTTCTGATTGAATATGAGGCCTTCCATTTGAGTCATTTCCAAGTTAAATACTGGGTATGTACTTAATTCAATAACACTGGCTAGCTGATTCTTGAGGACACTGAATGCACCATAAATTGCATGATTCCATTTTCCTTTAAGAAATATTTTATCTGAATCACTAGAATTTTACCCCGGACACCTATTTGTTCTGATTACTTATTTAAGATGAGAACATTTTATTTCACTGTACAACTTCATTCAATTTTTACTTATCAATTAGAATGCCATGTCATAAAACACAACATGGACAACTTTCCACACCCTATATCACTTAGCATCACAAATAAATCTGCAGTTATTAAAGAAATACTAGTCTGCTTTTCTTCATGTTCTGTTGCAAAAACTTGAGTTGATATGCCAACCAGTTAACTAAAGAAACTTTCTTAACCAGTGCTATTGTCAACCCAAATCAAACAAATAGTCAAAGCTAAAACTTTGATAGTAACAGAAAATAAATACTCACACAAGGAATACCATCTCAACTTGAAATAATTGTGATGGGTCTATAATCTTTTGGGTGCTTGTTGGGCATACGTGAGGTTGATAAAGGAAAACATATTTAATAAAAAATTATAATTTTTTTATTATAAAAATAAATAAATATATTTTTTCCTGATTTATTTATTTTTAAATATTAAAATAAAAAAAATTGTATCACTTTGAAAAATAGAAAACACAAAAAATGATAATTAATATTTTTTTCTGATTTATTTACTTTTAAACATACAAACAACTATTTTATTACAATTTAGAAAATAAAAAAATCCCAAAAGGCCTAATGTCATTTTCTCTAAACGGTGATTTCCAGTGAATGATTCAAATAAACATGGCACGAATTATGTTGCACATTGATCGGAGCAAAGTGGTTATCTTTCTGAGGAAAAAAACACAAAATTGCCATGATTCATGCTGTAAAACCATTTCCCAGTTGCAACGTGGTGACAAAAGTACTCCTAACCTATCATAAAAATAAAATGGGTTTTTATTCGACACAATATTAATAAATATATATGATAAAATATATAAAAAAATAAACATTTTATTTGTATTTAAAAATAAAAATAAAATTTTATATTATTAATTTTTTATGATATTGTGTTAAGTAATAATTTTTTCAATTTTAGATTCATTTAAAACTTTAACTTATTAATAATATTAATATAATTATAAAAAATAATATTTTTAATAAAACTTCCGAGAGACCTAAAACATTAACTTATTCATCTCGTTGCCGTATCATTATCGCCATTTGTCACTGCCTACGTGGCGTACGTCTAACAATAACCGTCTGAGTCCAACTCCCAAGAAACCGCCACGCGTCCTTCTCCTTCATGCAAATTCTTGTCCCTTCTCAGTCTCCATCCCGCCAACCTCGTTCTCCCTCTCATATATATCTCTCTCTCTCTCTCAATCGCTCACAGGCATCTGTGTTTCCAATGGCAATACTCTCTGTAGCAAAAAACAGTTATTTTAATCAACATGATTCACTAAGATTTTGGTGTTGAGATTCTTTTGTAAAGGTAAAGTTCTTTCCAATATTTCTTTTGCTCCTAAAGTGAATTACATTGTGTATTAATGGTGGTCATCTTTTAAAGATCTTTTGGAATCAATTTGGTTGTTGGAGAAAGTTGGAGATTGTGCAAGATTGGTGAAATACGCTGTTTCTTTTGCTTGGTTTAGTGGCTGAGTTTTGTGTAATTATAGAGATGGCAGACGATTCTGTTACAATGAGGAAAACCCCACCTGGGATTTTGCTTATAAGAAGAATTAGAGGCAAAGATTGGAGCCTAAAAACATATAGATATGTTATTCTGTTGATTACTTTCATAGCATATGCCTCTTATCATGCATCTAGAAAACCCAGTAGTATAGTCAAGAGTGTATTGGATCCTGAACCCAAGAAGGATGATTCTGGGTCCCACCCTTGGCCTATTGGTAAAGTGTTTGTCAAGCAAGAATTCATGAGTTATGTTGATTTAAATGGATCGAAAAACAAGGGTTGGGATCCATTCAATTCAACCGATGCCACATTGAAATTGGGTGAAATTGATGTTGCATTTCTTGCTTGTTACTCTTTGGGGATGTATGTTGCTGGGCATCTAGGTGATACTTTGGATCTTAGGCTGTTTTTGACATCTGGGATGATAGGGAGTGGCATTTTTGTGGCGCTTTTTGGGATGGGATATTTTTGGAATATTCATCTGTTCTGGTTCTATCTTGTTATGCAAATGGTTGCCGGCTTATTTCAAGCAACCGGTTGGCCCTCTGTTGTGGCTGTTATCGGCAACTGGTTTGGGAAAAGGAAGAGGGGCTTGATAATGGGTGTTTGGAATGCGCATACTTCGGTTGGGAACATCACTGGGTCTCTTCTTGCTGCAAGTGTATTGGATTATGGTTGGGGATGGTCTTTTATACTTCCGGGTGCATTTATCATTTTAGGAGGAATACTTGTCTACTCGTTCTTGGCTGCTTATCCGGAGGATGTTGGGTTTCCTGGTGCAAATAGTTTGGATACAATTGCGGATTCAGTATCTGATGATGAAGAAGCTCAGATACAAAACAATGTGGTGGGAGCAGAAAAAAGTCCTGGTCCCCGAAGAGGTTCAGGGCTTACGACAAGTGTTGGACTTCTTGAAGCTTGTCTGATACCGGGAGTGATACCGTTTGCACTGTGCCTTTTCTTTGCAAAGCTCGTGGCCTACACATTTTTGTACTGGTTACCATTTTATTTGAGTCAGACAGGTATTTTCTGCCCCTATTAAGTTAGTTGATTAAAAAGGATTCCTACTGATGTTAATTAGAAACTTGTAACTCTTTATGTTGCAATCTGGTTTGTCAGATTTCCTTATGATTTCATTTCTTGGTATATTCTTTGCTGTTTGTACATTAAGTTATCTACAGATAATGTTGTGCAAAAATAAGCACTTCTGTGCCCAGTGTTATTAACTTTGCAAGCATTTTAATCAAGGAAGGCAGATTATCGCACCAGTTGTAGATATTTGCACGCTTAATATTTTAATTATATTACCCTGATAAAAAATATATTTTAATGATATTGCCCAATAAAAAAATATATTTTAATGATATTTCCAAGCTATTTTCTGCTTTGGAGACTCTTTTGTTTGCATTATTTTTTCTTTTCTTTTTTTGCATCTAACATTACATTACCCATCTAATTATGCTGTTGCAGAAATTGGTGGAGAGTACATATCTGTTAAATCAGCAGGAAATCTCTCTACTCTGTTTGATGTTGGGGGCATTGTTGGTGGGATCCTTGCAGGCTACATATCCGATAAACTTAGGGCTCGGGCTATTACTGCAGCCAGCTTTATGTATGCAGCAATTCCTTCGATGCTCTTATACCGCTTATATGGGAGTGTTTCACAAACTGTCAACATTGTACTTATGATGATTGCTGGCTTATTCATAAACGGGCCATATGCACTTATCACAACTGCAGTTTCCGCAGACCTTGGCACGCACAAGTCTATTAGAGGGGATTCTCGAGCACTGGCAACAGTGACTGCCATTATTGATGGTACTGGATCAGTTGGTGCAGCTATTGGCCCTCTTCTTACTGGATTCCTTTCAACTAAGGGTTGGAATGCAGTTTTTATAATGCTAATTCTTGGTGCTCTTATTGCGGGGCTTCTTTTATCATGCCTGGTTATAACTGAAATCAGCGAGAGAACGTGCAAACCCATTCCCACATGCAGTGGACAGCAAACTCCTGAAGGTAACGTGATAATCTGCATTTCACACTCACACAGAGTATATATACTATTTGGATATCCCATTAAATCAAATATAGTACATTTTTCCTTCATAGCACTCAATTTCATGATAAAAAGCCACTCTAATTGGAACTGCCACACCAAATGGAACCCATTTAACAAGTAACCATAAAGAAATTGGAAAGTAATATTGTGATAGTGTTAAGTATCCAGAAAATTGGAAATTCAGTTATCATCAAAATCATATGCATTACCATGTAAATCATAATGGATAAATTAGTTGCATGAACATGCGGTATCCGACCATCCTCCATTTGTAATGTTGCTGTTGTCCTAGAATTCTCTTCTATCAAAAGATAAATTATTGGAAAAGCTAAATTAGAGACACGATTGATTCTATCTTGAAATTCCTCTTTTAAGTTAGAAAGTCAGAAATAACATATATAGACATGATAAATCCGACATAAGGACATTCTAATCTAGTGAAACGTGAAAAGCACGGTACCAGAAATCCAGAAAGAAGGCAGGAAACTCTAAGGTTCGGTCCAGGAAGGTCTACAAAGAAATGAAATTGGTTAGTCTGTGTAGTCTATCTTAATTCTGAAATCTTAGGTCTCCACTGAGATTGGTTACTTTTCTTTTACTAGGAAAAAAAATGATCAGTTCAGTAAGTTTTGGTGAGAGTTGCAGAGGCATTCGAAGTTTTGAACAGTAAACCCTTGGTGTTATTAGTTTCCCCTTTGCTAAAAAAGGAAGCATAAAGATATCTGTGTAGCAAATGCATATACCCTTCAAGTAGAAAAAAAAAAAAAAAAAAACTGTTAGCTGGAAAACTTGTGCTAAGTTTATACATACCTAATGATTTATATAAGAAGCAATAGCAATCCTCCACTTTGGTTCAGAGAACTCCTTAGTGTTTTGAGTTATGGTGATTTCTTTTTTTAGTCATTGCAGAATTTCCATAAGCTCATCTTTTTTTCTTAGATCTTGTTTTCAAGATAATCAGATATCCTGTCTTACTGTTTTGAAACTTGCTAATTAATTAATGGATCTTACAGAACTGAAAAGTTGGGAGAACTTGCATGTTTTAACTGGGGTTTGGACAGTGCAATGAAGCTGAATGCTTATCTAGCTTCAAGCACACTTATCAATATGGCAAAACCTCTTTTAAACAAGTAATTGATGAACTTATGATGTAGTGATTTTGGCCTAAGCAATATTGAATTGTGTTTGATTGATTCTTAATGTCGTGCTAAATTTTCATGTCTTATATCCTTCTAACAAGCTATATATTCTTCATGCAAACTTCCAATACTTAGCTTAGTGCCAAATCTAGAATATTCAAGGTATGCAAAACCTGTATATACTGGAACATTATTGATGGGAACACGAGAAAGATTAAAATTAGAGATTTTAATTTAGGAATTGGGAAGTATGGGGATAATTACGTAATCAAAAAATATTATGGGTATTTAGGTGTAGTTAATTTCATATGTTAATTTCTTTTTATAGTTCAGTTTCCTTATAAGGCAAGGGTCAAGATCTTTATATAAGAGATGTCCCTATGTCATTGGTAGTCAGCTTGGAATGAATAAAAAAAAACAGATTATTGAAATTAAACACTCTGTATTGTGATTGAGTAGTTGTTTCTCGCTATGTGATTTGGTTGCGATTCTCATATGATTTGGATCGGTTTTATCTTGTATGTTTACTTTATCTTTATTTCTCCTTTACTACGACATCAATTATTGGAGGAACAGCTAACAAAGTGCATCCTCCAACATCTTCTTTCCTATGTTTGAGGAATTCAATAGCAACAATAGGCATGTAGATAGCCCTATGAATACCTTTATAGAAATCAGCCCTCATTGTGCGAATGCCAGAAATTAATATGCTCGTTGCTGCACACGAGGTCTATGCAATTTTTTCGTGTCTTGTATGGGAGGAAGGGTATTAAATGTTTCTTTCTGCTGGGGCTTATTCAGAAATAAATTCTATACTACATTTGAATATAAAATCACCCATTAGGAAGAATATTTCTTTCTTAATCTTTTACATGTCACTTTATTTCGAATGCTCAATGTTGATTAGATCTTCAGTTCAACTTTCATATTTACTGTAGATACCTTAAGAAACAGACATATGTATGTATCTGTATGTACAAATGAAAGGAGCCTAAGAAGAACATAAAGACTATGTAACAACGATATATATGTCATTAAGTAGCATGAAACTGGATATACACCCTGTTGCTGCTGACCTCGAGCCTGTTCTCTCCAGTCCAGCACCTCAGTTGTGGGCCATGGCATGTTTATTCAACACATGACTATTTAGTCTAAGATAGAATGAAACCTACATTAATTGTCTCGAATCTCAACAAATGAGCACAATTTAGCTTTAGTTGTCTGGAATCTCAACAAAGGAGCACAATTTAGCTTTAGTTGTCTCGAATTCTCAACAAAGGAGCACAATTTAGCTATCTTTGTGATTTGGAAGAGCTAGTTAGATAGTGTTTTGATATTCTTCTGGACTTGATGACAACATCGTAATATTTTTTTCCCCACTCCTTCCTTCTTTATAAGTTTAGTATATAATATACATAACTAACTTTTTTTCAGTACTTCAGAGGATCCTGAGAGGCATAATGCAGAACACATATTGCACTTTTTAGCATCTATGCCATTGTTCTAATTGTCGTCTAATATCAATCCTTCTATTCATTTGTAAACTGTCTTATTTTATTCGCTTTTATTTTCCTGTCTTTCTCTCTATATTCATGTGAAAGCTCTGTCTCGTCCAACATTACATCAATTCTGGACTAATTTGTATAATCAATATTTTTTTTTTTGCAGCTGCTGCATCACAACCACTTCTAAGCGATCAAAAGTGATAATAAGGTATGGCCTCACAAAGATTCATAAAATTGAGGGAACTTAGACAAATGCTGAAGATAGAAGTCACAAAATAAGAGTCTGATATAGCAGCCATGAAGCATATTGTTATGTGACATGTTGATGGCGCTGGGTGCACAGCTTAATGTCACCCACTTTTATTCCACTTTTTGTAATATAGAGGTACTGCTATATAGAGCTTGTGTGTTTTTGGTTCAGGACTTTCTTGTCAGTTGATTCCCTGAGTAACCAACCATTCCTCCCTTTTTTTTCTCCTGAGGTGAAACTCAGTTTAGTTGTCTGTCACCATCCAGAACACGATCTGAGGTGACTGCACTGAATATAGGATAGAGCAAGGTTATAAATGTATTTTGCAGTGACATCGTAGTTAATAAATTTGCTTTTGTCATGCCTTTTGATTTTTCGTAACTTGGGTCGCGTATATGCATGTTTTTAAATTTCATGCATTTAGTCCATAAAAAAATTATGCTTTTAGAAATTTATTGGTTGAATAAAATATAAGGACAAAGGATCTGAAATGCAGATTTTTATAAATTTATGACTTTAGCAGGGATTTAGGTTATAAACACTACATGATTTAGTAGAGATTTCAAATACATGTATTTGAGCATTTTGTCAGGGAGGAAGTGGACAGCTCTTACCCTTTCTTTGGCTCAAAGAAAACAGCAAGGAAGTGGGCGGCATCTATCTTTTTATTGGGGTCAAAGAAAACAGCAGGGAAGTGGGCGGCACCAACCCACCAGCACATTTCATTCTGCCTATAAATACTCATGGCTCTCATTTTGAATAGCCATCACAAAATCAAGATAAGTGTATTAGAGAGAGTGTGAGAGGGTTACTACTTAGAGAGGAAAATTTGTTCCTTCTTTGTAAGTAATATTTTCCCGATTTTGTGAGAGAGTTGTTTCTCCTATGACAATAAAGATTAGACAATTGTTATCTCATTGTAATCAGAGAGAAGGTGTTGTAATCCCCATTTTACAATAGTGAAATCCTTACACTTGCCCGTGGTTTTTTACCCCAATTTTTTCGGGGTTTTTCCACGTAAAATATTTGTGTCTTGTTTATCTTCATTTTTCTCATTTTGCTTTAGTTGTATGTTAGCTTCGACCTGATAATCTTTTTCTAACAGTGGTATCAGAGCTATTGGTTGAGGGGTGTGAAGCAGATCGTTGTGAACGAAATGTCAACTACAACAAAGTTTGATGTTGAGAAGTTTAACGGGAGTAATTTCTCGTTATGGAAAATGAATATTAAGGCAATTTTGAGGAAAGACAATTGTTTGGCAGCAATTGAAGAAAGGCCTGCAGAGATCACTGATGACAGCAAGTGGAACGAGATGGACGGCATTGCAATTGCCGATCTGCACTTAGCACTAGCCGATGGAGTGTTATCTAGTGTGGAGGAAAAGAAGACTGCGAAGGAGATTTGGGATACTCTAACAAGACTGTACGAGGCCAAGTCACTACACAATAAGATCTTCTTAAAGAATAGACTTTACACTTTTCGAATGACGGAATCCACGTCGGTAACTGACCACATCAACATTTTAAATACTTTATTTTTGCAACTTACATCGATGGGTTACACGATAAAGGCATTTGAACGTGCAGAGCTTATACTACAAAGTCTACCTGACTCGTATGATCAACTCATCATCAACTTGACGAACAACATCCTTATGGACTATCTAGCCTTCGATGAAATTGTTGCTGCTATTTTGGAAGAAGAAACCATGCGCAAAAACAAGGAAGACAGACATGCAAGTTCGCAGCAAGCGGAAGCTCTGACGATGACAAGAGGAAGATCAATGGAACGTGGCCCTAGTGGGAGTCAGAATCATGGTAGATCGAAATCAAAAAGTAAGAAGAATTTCAAGTGCTACAATTGTGGCAAGAAATGGCATGTCAAGAAAGATTGTTGGTACATAAAGAATAGTGGAGTCCCTGAGTCATCAAATGCTCAAGGGAATGTGGCAAGTGTCTCAGATGATGGTGAAGCTCTATATAGTGAGGCAACAACGGTAGTTGGAGGCAGAAAGCAGTTTACTGATGTTTAGTTACTAGACTCGGGAGCAACATGGCACATGACATCTCGGAGAGAATGGTTCCACAAATATGAACCAATCTCAGGAGGTTCTATACACATGGGTGATGATCATGCTTTGGAGATCGCTGGTATTAGTACTATCAAGATAAAGATGTTTGATGGTACGGTTCGTACTATTCAGGAGGTACGACATGTAAATAGCCTGAGAAAGAATCTATTGTCTTTGGGGCAAATAGATAGTCTTGGATGCAAGACCCATGTCGAAAATGGGATCATAAAAATTGTCAAAGGTGCGCTTATGGTTATGAAGGCAGAAAATATCGCGGCGAATCTATTTATGCTTAAAGGAGAAACATTACAGGAAGTTAATGCGTGTGTCACGTCAACCAGCAAGGGAGAAGAGTCGACGATGATGTGGCATCTCAAACTAGGTCATATGTCGGAATAAGGTTTGAAGATTATTTCCAACAGAAAGCTGTTTTCAGGGCTCAAATCGGTAAATCTACCTTTCTGTGAGCATTGTGTTACAAGTAAGCAGTATAGTTTGAAGTTTAGCAGATCTGATGCTAGGAGTAAATGCATTCTAGACTTAATTCATTCTGATGTATGGGAGTCACCAGAAATGTCCCTAGGAGGAGCAAAGTACTTTGTGTCTTTTATTGATGATTACTCCAGGAGATGTTGGGTGTATCCAATCAAGAAGAAGTCAGATGTATTTTCGGTATTCAAAGACTTCAAAGTGCGGGTGAAACTTGATTCTGAGAAAAAGATCAAGTGCTTAAGGACAGATAATGGAAGATAGTACACAGACAGCGAGTTTCTTGCTCTTTGTAAGCCGGAAGGTGTCAAACGACAGTTCACAATCACCTACACACCTCAACAAAATGAAGTGGCAGAGTGGAAGAATAGAACTCTTACAGAAAGGATGAGAGCTATGTTGAGGACTGCAGGTCAACCCAACTCTTTTTGGGCAGAAGCAGTCAAAACCGTCTGTTATGTGATAAATTGATCGCCATCAACAGCAATTAATTTAAAAACGCCGATGGAGATGTGGACTGGTAAGCCAGCGGACTACTCTACTTTATATTCTTTTGGATGTCCTGCGTATGTGATGTACAATGCCCAAGAAAGAACGAAGTTGAATCCGAAATCTATGAGGTGTATATTCTTGGGGTATGCTGACGGAGTAAAGAGGTATCGCCTGTGGGATCCCACTACCCGCAAGGTTGTTGTCAGCAAGGATGTGATCTTTGCAGAAGATCAACTACTACAAAAAGATAAAGACGATAGCACGTCGAAAGAGGTTTCAGAGACTACAACAATACAGGTGGAAAATAATCCGGCACAAAAAACTTCAGTTTCTACTGAAGCAGCACCAGAGCACGAGGTACAAGAATCAGTCGAGTCCGAAGCTCCAGAAACTCGCTGATCAACTCGTGAGAGAAGGCCGCCAGCTTGGCATTCGAAGTTTGTCACTGAGAGCAATGTTGCATACTGTCTTTTAACAGAGGATGGAGAGCCCTCAACTTTCCAAGAAGCTACAAGTAGCTCAGATATGTCTTTATGGATGGCAACAATGCAGGAAGAAATTGAAGCTCTACACAAGAACAAGACTTGGGAACTGGTACCATTACCGCATGGGAGAAAAGCCATAGGTATCAAATGGGTCTACAAGATCAAGTGGAACGGTTTCATGCGAGACTGGTGGTAAAAGGATTCGCTCAGAAATAAGGTATTGATTTCAATGAGATATTTTCCCCGGTGGTTCGGCTTACAACAATCAGAGTAGTCCTGGATATGTGTGCTACGTTTGACTTACATCTGGAGCAATTAGATGTGAAAACTGCATTTCTTCATGGAGAACTTGAAGAATAAATCTATATGCTCTAACCAGAAGGTTTTGCTGAAACAGGAAAGGAGAACTTGGTTTGCAGGTTGAACAAATCTCTATACGGTCTCAAACAGGTGCCGAGATGTTTGTACAAGAGATTTGATTCCTTCATTATTAGCCTTGGATACAACAGACTCAGTTCAGACCATTGTACGTACTTCAAAAGGTTTGATGGTGATAATGATTTTATTATCTTGTTGTTGTATGTGGATGACATGTTGGTAGCAGGCCCCAACAGAGATCAAATCCAAAAATTGAAGGCACAGTTGGCTAGGGAGTTTGATATGAAGGACTTAGGACCAGCAAACAAGATTCTAGGGATGTAAATTCACCGAGACAGAAATAACAGGAAGATTTGGCTTTCCCAGAAGAACTACTTCAACAAGATCTTGCAACGTTTCAACATGCAAGATAGTAAGCCAATTTCTACCCCACTTCCTATTAATTTCAAGTCATCCTCAAGTATGTGTCCTAGCAATGAAAGAGAGAGGAGAAAGATGTCTCGAGTACCGTATGCATCAGCAGTGGGAAGTTTAATGTTTGTTATGATTTGTACAAGACCAGACATTGCACAAGCAGTGGGAGTGGTTAGTCGATTTATGGCGAATCCTGGTGGAGAGCATTGGAATACTGTGAAGAGGGTTCTGAGATACATCAGAGGAACCTCAAATGCTGCATTATGTTACGGAGGATCAGATTTTACTGTCAGAGGCTATGTTGATTCAGATTTTGCAGGGGATCTCAATAAAAGCAAGTCTAAAGGTTATGTGTTTACACTTGCAGGAGGAGCTGTAAGCTGAGTTTCTAAACTGCAGACGGTTGTGGCTCTATCTACAACAGAAGCAGAATACATGGCGGCTACATAAGCTTGCAAGGAAACAGTTTGGATACAAAGGTTATTGGAAGAGCTCGGGCATAAGTAGGAGAAGATTGTTCTGTTTTGTGATAGTTAGAGTGCCTTGCACATTGCAAGGAATCCAGCTTTTCATTCATGGGCAAAGCACATAAGGGTTCAGTATCACTTCGTTCGAGAAGTAGTGGAAGAAGGTAGTGTGGATATGCAAAAGATTCACACCGAAGAGAACCTAGCAGATGTTATGACCAAGCCAATCAACACTGACAAGTTTAAATGGTGTAGATCTTCATGTGGTCTAGCAGAAACCTAAGCAAGCATGGATTTGGTAAGTGAGGAAGGATGGAAGGATTACGAAAGATCTGCTGCATAGATCGAGGTGTGAAGACAGATTGAAATCGGTCTTTAAGTGGGAGATTGTCAGGGGGGAAGTGGACAGCTCTTACCTTTTCTTTGGGTCAAAGAAAACAGCAAAAAAGTGGGCAGTGTCTACCCTTTTATTGGGGTCAAAGAAAACAGCAGGGAAGTGGGTGGCGCCAACCCACCAGCACATTTCATTCTGCCTATAAATACTCATGGCTCTCATTTTGAATAGCCATCACAAAATCAAGAGAAGTGTATTAGAGAGAGTGTGAGAGTTACTACTTAGAGAGGAAAATTTGTTCCTTCTTTGTAAGTAATATTTTTTCGATTTTGTGAGAGAGTTGTTTCTCCTATGACAATAGAGATTAGACAATTGTTATCTCATTGTAATCAGAGAGAAGGTGTTGTAATCCCCATTTTACAATAGTGAAATCTTCTTACACTTGCCCGTGGTTTTTTATTTCAATTTATTCGGAGTTTTTCCACGTAAAATATTTGTGTCTTGTTTATCTTCATTTTTCTCATTTCGCTTTAGTTGTGTGTTAGCTTCGACCTGGTAATCTTTTTCTAACACATTTGAAAATCCACCATGTATTTCTCTCAAATACAAATTCACAACATTTTTTTTATTTATAAATCCAAACTTTTAATTTGTCTTTGAATTTTCAGAGTAATTCTGTTCACGAAATTGAATCTTTGAAATCTCTACTAAATCCATATATATTTATATTTTTTTTATAACTCCGACTATGAAGTTGAACAAAATGGATCATCAGAGAGCTGATTACAATTTTTTTATAGTTTAAGATGTCAAATCAAAAGTTTAAGGTTTGAAACACTAGTGTAAAGATCGTTGATGCCTTTGATAATTTTTTCTAATTATGGCCACCCAATTGAAAGGAATGAGCTATTAGAGAATTGGTTGCAAATATTTGATATTTTAATAATCATTGGTATTAAATTGATAGTTCAAGGATCAAAGTGCTAAGGAATAACACTTTCAATGTAACTAACTCTTTTTTATTCGATTGCATGCAAGTTTAAAAGATCAATGAGTTTTGTAAAACTATGTTACAAACCCAAAAAGAATTGATGAGAAAGGTTCAAGTGCAAACAAAGCATTTAGTGAAGAAATAATATAAAAAGGGAATGGAGAAAAAGAAATTCTTCAAAATTCAAATAAAAGATTTTTACTTTGCCATCATATTAACGAGACAATTAAGTGATGGATCATTTTAAAAGGTTTTAAGATAATTATTAGTTAATTAATTTTTTTTGGTTTAATGGTAAAATTGCATCAAGATCGGTTTACACATATCATACTAAATTTAATTTTTTGAACGGATTAAAAGTGAATCGTCTATATCTAATCTAAAAAATTCGTATGAAAAATCTTTGTAATCTAACCATTCATCAAATAAGAAACAAATATTCATGAAAAGATAAGTTGTAAACGAATTTGATGAACTGTGAACAACCCAACCCCCAGCCCAATTCCACCTAAGAGAACACCAAAAGGAAATAATAAACGTATTAAGAGTTTAGGACATGAACATGTTAGCATGACTAATGGCATCCAGAACAATGGTTCCCATGATTTGGGCAATGGCACTCAACAACGATGTCCTTTTAAAGCTTTCAAGTGAAGATAACCATCACCACTTTCTATCATGGATAGTGTTACTGAAAATTTGTACTCTTACTTGTCAAGTAACTGTGTGTATCCATGCAATGAGTACTACATCTCAATTTCGGTAAACGAGGAAAAAGAATGGTATATAATTTAGTTTCAATGTATTTAGGGCACAAGATAAAAAAAAAAATATATTTTTATTTTATAGATCTTTTTTATTTATCTATTTTATTCTCTCTGTTTTTTTTTCTCATCTCATCCATCAATTAAAGATATTGTCAAAAAGAACGTTTTAACCCATGAGTTAAAACCAGTGACCCGTATAATATAGTATAAGTGCTGTTAAGAGGACATTTGTGGGTGTCATCTCTTTAAGTCACTCGAGAATATCAACCAATCGAAATCAATATCTTACTCGTTACAGTACCATACAGTATTATTTTCCATTTTGTTAGTAAGCAGCAAGACGCCTGCTAAAGAATCTGTAAATCGATGGTCCAGAGTGAATATATAGAATACAAATACAACGTCACTGTCTAATTATTAGAATCTTGTTTCCGCATTTATTTAGGTGACAGAACAGAGCTGCCAGCATATGGGCTCTGGCTTGATTATAAGGACGCACCCTTTGGGTCCTTATTGGACCACAATGTGATGTTTCTTGCACCAACGAATTGTTTTAAAAAAATATTATTCGATAAAAGAAACCCATGTTAAAATACCCTAGCACAATAAATATAAGGATAAATTATGTTTCTAAAAGATGCATATAATATTTTCACACCCGGTTCCTTCATTGATTTAGAATATATATATATATATATATATATATATATATATATATATATATATTTCAAAACAAAATTTATTAAAATTATATTTATTCATGTTTCATCAACTAATTTTAATTAATATTAATATATATCATTTACATTGAATATTTCTTATATATAATTAGAATTTTAAATTAATAGTTTTAATAATATTCAATATATAATATTTAATTCGTAATACATGATGCCAGAATTTATTGGTGATATTGATTTGCGAACAATCAAACCCTCACACATAAACTCTTACAAAAGAAGAGATCACATCAAACAAACAATCAATTAATATATTATTAAGAATGTATTATCTCTGTCTCATTTTTTTCTGTTTTTTCTTTAAATTGAAACAAATTTGACTATTTTTCTAGATTTTTTATATTTAAAAGTTATTTTAAAAAATAAAACTTGTAAACTCTATAAAAAAAAATATATTTGAAAGTTTTGGAATAATTTATTAATATTTCACAAAAAAAATGATCATTTAATTGAGTGAATGTTTTAATTAAAACAAAAAAATTATAAAATAGAGGAAGTGTTTGTTTCAAACTTTTGACAAGCATATGTCATCTTGTAAAATCATTTAATACTGTTAAATATATTTTCACAAGCATATGGAAAAAGAAAAAGAAGATTACGCGAAAGAATGGACAGTAAATATGGAAATGGCAGCGCATGGACGGTGTTCTCATCGTATTGATGATATGCTCTACCTTGTCGACTTATTTCTGTCGCGCAGATGGGCTAAGGTTGACACCAGTAAAAATGGAAATATCTTGTCTGAAAAGACCAAACTAACTTTGTACTGCTATGGTTATGATCCCGGGCAAGAGAGCAACTGTTTTTTTTTGCATCGGAAAGAAATTTTACTTGTAATTGTTACGTAATTTTATTGGTAATGTCAGCACTGTCATTATTCACATTACTAATAAAATTACTTAATAATTATCAACGAATTTTCATTCGATGCAAAAACAATACTTTGTATCGAGTGCAAGTTAAATTTTCTCTTTTTACACACGCTTTATCTCTTTTAATCGATGAATTTTTTTGTAAGATCGGTTTTATAAATCATTTTAAAGTCAATATATCACATCGTGACCTCAAAGCTAGAACATATTTTGAGTTTTTTTTTTCTGCTTTTAAAACAACGTTTTCATCTTTAAAAAACAAATTTTCTTTTATTATTTTTCATTAAGAACATGAGTGTTTAATTTTTTTTTTCTTTTTAATTCATCTCATTATAACGAAGCTTCAATTGTAGAAAACAAAATATCCAAACGTCTCTTAATGGGCATTGTGATTCTCGTGAATAACCAGCAAAGCATGAAAAAGCAGTAGAGTAAACATGGTCCCTAACATCAAATGGTTTGTGTATGATGTGCTTTTGTAAATCAACTCTCATTGAGACTTGAGAGTCAATCTGACTTTACGTTATAGGAAACTATGCACTCATCACCACAAAAACTTGCATTGTTTTTCTCTACTTTCTGTTTTCTTTAATTCTTTCCTTAATCACTTTGCTACAAGTTTAGTGGTATAGAATCGAGATTTAGAATTAAAATTTAGATATAATTGTAATTTTTTAAATAATTTTAATGTTAAAAAAATGATTTTATTTTTTATTTTAATTTAAAATCTTATAAAATATTTTTGCAGCGTCAAACTAAAACTCGAAGTATTTGTGTTTCTTATATTGTTTTGGGAATAACACCGACTAAATAAAAATTGTTTACACATAAATTATTTTTTTATTTTTTGATACATAATAGAGATGGAGAAAATTAGTCATAGAAAGAAAAATGAAATGCACAAATAGGAAAATAGTTCAAATTAAAAGAGTCATCTCTTTAGTTTTTCTTTTCTTAGAATTTATTTAAAAAATACAAATTTAAAAAATTGTTTATACATACTAGCTTCAATAGAGTGTCTCAATTTTTAAAACTTCTAAAAACAGTATTCTTTGCTTACAATTATAAAAATAAAAATAAAAAATCTTTTCTGATTTAAAAAATAAAACATTCTTCTAATTTTATTACATGCTTGGCATCTTCTAATTAGTGGATGGAAGTGCTCCACCACAAAAACACCCATGCCCTCCCCCCCCCCTCCCCTTAGCATACGTGTCAATCATTGTATACGATAGTATTAAATGTACATGCACTTGAGGGTAACAATACTCAAAATAGTCCTTTAAATTTCTCTCCTTTGCTCTTATATATCAACCTCAATACTCTTCCGATCAACACCTCACAAAACATCTCTCATGCTTCTAGTCTCTCTTCAATCGTAGAAACCTTAATTCTCCTCTTATTCTCTTTCTGACCTACTACTTCACAAACCCACAAAGAGGCATGGCTCTCTCACGTGTCATGCTCGTGCTAACTATGTCCATGGCTCTAATAGCCTGTTCAATGGCTCAAGGCCCAACAGCATCACCACCAATGGGCACCACAATGCCACCAACCACATCCTCTTCACCCTCACCAATGATGTCCAGCCCTCCAACCACATCCTCTTCACCCTCACCAATGATGTCCAGCCCTCCTTCCTCAATGGTCCCATCTACAAGCCCAATGGGTCCAAGCCCATCAACAACACCTTCAACAATGGCACCGGCACCGGCACCAACAATGGAAGGACCTTCTCCTCCTGCACCAGCCACCATGGCAAGTACACCTTCCCCAAGTACAAGTATGAGTCCACCAGGGCAGCCTTCGCCAATGGCCCCAGGGCAGCCTCCGGCAATGTCGACACCTGCTTCGGGAGCTTTCGTTCATGGGAGTAGCATGGCTTTGTTAGCATTGCTTGAAGGAGTTGCAGTACTCTTTGTTTAAATAATTAATACAGGGTCAATTTAATATAAATTTTCTGTTTTGATTTCATGTAGATTAAGATAGTATTTATTTGTGTATTCATTTCCATTTTTTCTCTCATTTCTGGTTGATTCTTGGAGCTGCACTTGTGATTTGTAAGGAAGGTTTGGAGATTTAATTGGATGTTAATGTTACAGCTCTTTTTTTGTAGAATTTTGGCTATAGATGAATAAGACAGACTCTGTGATTCTTGTTTGTGTTTTAATTGTAAGCTCACAATAAGCTAAATTATATTGTTAAATTTTTATAGGGGACATATCATTTATTGGCTGATATTTGTTTGTTTTTAGAATTATCAAAGTACTTCCATTGTTTCTGAAAGCAAGTTATCTCTGGTTTTTGTCTAAAAAATGCAAAGAAAAATATCCTTTCTGCTTCTGTTTTTTTAAATCTTAAGTTTAAAGCACCTAACTTAAAATCTTCTAAAATAAGTGAAATTAAAAAGCTTTAATTTAGTTGGAATACAGGAAAATAAGGGGAAAATTTTGTAATAATATTAGACCAAAGTTTAGGACCAAGATTTTGATTTAGATAACATGTAAAAACCAAAGTTCTTTTCTTTTCTTGTTGTTTCTAATATCAACTTTATTGAAAAGGTAGTTGTCTAAGAAAAAAAAACCTTTATTGAAAAGGTCTTTTTCATAGCTGTAATGGCACTTTAAGTTTAACAACGTTTTTTTATTATTAAACTGCTAATGCTTATTAAGAGGTAGTTGGTGGGCTGAGGGGTAGATGCAGGAGTGATGAATGGATGCAATTGGATTAACTTGTGGGGAATAGTGGTAGTGGTAGGGGAAGGAATGGGAGCAAGAAAAGTTAGGGGCTAGCTGTTAAGGTAGAAATTATGTAGAGGAAAAGGAGAGGTGAATAGACTTTGATTTTTGATGAATGGAAAAGGTCTCTTTGGACTTTTCTTGTGAGAGAGAGAGAGAGACAGAGGATTAAAGGAGAATGGGCATTCAAGTGGTGGAAAGCATAAGGAGAAGATATGGCTGTTGTGGTGGTGAATGGCTAGGAAAGTGACTAGGAAAGTGATATGCACATGGGTATGTTAGCCCCACAAACAATCAAGTACTAAGAGAGGATCTTTTCAGTTTCTAACCATTCTTAACCTCTTTTATTTTTATTATTTTCACACAAAAGTAACTTTTTTTTTCTTAGAAAAAGAATTCCCATTTGGCTTACAGCATCTCAGGTAATGCATTAGAACACCATAATGATAAAAAAAAAAAAAAAATAAATAAAAAATAAAACACTAAGTCTTCATAATATATTTGGTCGTATATAATTAGAATATTACTTGCAAGGCTAGCTCTTGTGTGATTGCTGTTAAAATATTAGTTGCAAGCATCTTAAAATATGTTGCCTCCTCATCCCCTTAATCCCTCTCAGCTTTTGTTGTGGGTTCTCCTAGAATTCATCCCTACACAGTGCATGATATATAACACCCTTTTCAATATAAATTCTCTTCTTTAGCCATATTAAACCTGTGATATTTCATCTTGAAAGGAAAAGCAGACGGTATATTCAATGCTAAATCAATTCAATTTTCAGTGTGAAGGAGACATCAGATTCTCATGCAACACCAAGAAGGAAAAGTCACAAGAAAAATAAAGGTAGCATAAAAGCATTAGATTCTTCCTTTAAGAGCTCATGTAAAAATCACCAAAGCATCTTTTTTTGCTTTTGCCTTTCTCCATGAAAACATAACACTAAAGTATATAAAAGATTAAAGCCTATGCTATGATTTTCTAACTCAGAACCTTTACCAATTCAAGCTAACTAACAAGGGGTTGATATACAGTTATGCTCTTCCTAACTTGGAATGCATTGTAGTACTGTACTTACGAAGGTTCTTTCAAGAGATTTATAAGGGCAAATTTCACTGTTATTTTAAGAGTTTTTCAAAATTCAAATTAATCTTCTAAGTTTAAATTACAATTTTTAACTCTCGAATTTTTTCAGATGATAATTTGTTTTATGAAGAAAAAAAAAAAGGTACAACCATATAACAGTGTGTCCAGTTTCACGAACCATATTGGTTGAGAAATGACATGAGATAAAATTGAACAGTTAAATATTTCAATTGAAATTCTAGAAATCAATTTCAATTTTGAACCAAACCCTAAAGACTAATTGTGTAATTTAGCCGATTTATGATCAATTATAATCTTCAATTACAAAAAAAAAAAAAAAAATTGACTTGCTCTCAAGTTTGAACTTGTGTTTCAAAAAAAAAAAATCACACCTCTACCACAATTTAAAAGTACAAAGACAGAAAAATCTCTGCATTTTTTTTTTTACTTTAATACATGTTCATGCATAATATACCCTTTCTTTTGTACTACGCTACAAAAAGAGTTTGAAATTATAATTGAGTTACCATTATACTTTTTTAACATAAAATAATTGAAAAAATTATAATTTTATATTAATTTTAATTTAAAGCTTTAATTCAATATCAAACGCATCGATAAAGAATTCCCTTTCTTTTCTTTCTTTTGCCTAAAAGTGACTTACATTTAAATATTTGTGCACCTAGTAAGCACTAAGGAGGACAGAATTTAACTTCATGCCTACCCTAGCCCAATGAAAGCACTCATGATGTTGACCTCAATTTCTCAATGAATTAACTTTGATGTTAACAAAACATTAATAATTTTTTTTTAAACTTTTTCATAAAAAAAACGTTTGGCTTAACTTTTTTGATCAAAGATAAAAACTCTTTTCATAAAACCCTGATTTACATATGAAGTGGGCCACTTGTTGGGCTCTAGCCCACAAGCCATCGGAAGAGACAAATGTTAGACACTAGTTTGCAAGCCCTTTCTAGAAACAAAAAACCTCTGTCCGGTCATTGGCCCACCTCACTAAGGAATGGCCCTCAGTAATTTATTGTATCTTGCTTAGAGGGACTCACAAACTGATAAAGCTTAGATTTTCTATTGGGTCATTTTAGGGCCTGAAAGTACACATCTATACTCGCCTGAATATGAAGAGTGGCTCGGACATGATGAATTAAATTTAAATGCTACTAGTACTATTTTTTGACCCACCAAGAAATAAAAAATATAATAGTTTTACATAAAGAATGAACAAGAAAACGTTACATTTCTTTTTGTTAATCAATGAAAATGTTCCATACACGAATGAAATTTTTTTAATCCCTCCATGTTACCACTCTAATCTCCGAAATTATCACTCAATTTCTAAGCAAAAACTTAAACGTATGTTCAGCTGCCCAGATCTTAATAGGGCTTTCATTGAGAGAGGGAGAGAGGTCAATAAATTATTGAGTTAGCCCTGAACCATGTTTACTTGGATTGGAGTTGACTGCACAGGACTCTTTCATAAGGAAAATGAAAATGCCATTCAATCAACAAAAAATTGCACTCTGCTTCACTTTTGCACAGTAATTGCTTTCACAAGTGTGTACAACTTCCAAACAAAGTGAAAAAGGAACACAACAAAATTTTAAGACTTGCCATCTAGATTTATTTCAGTTTCTCTTCGTCTGATCTGTACAATTAATGTTAAATCAGATTAACGAATTTTTTTAGGGAATCTAGACCTATGAGATCTCTTCTTTCAGTTCATGATCCATACCCCTGATGATGATCCTGCACAGTTGGCTTGCAAAACCGAACTTATTGTGTCTAGTTTATTTCTAGCTTCATCTACTTTTCCTTCGTTTTCTTCGGCACTCAAAACAATCAGCACACATTCTACTTTTACTTGTGTAACTGCCTTCAAGCTTGCTGGGTGGTATTTTCAGGTCTTGTACAAGCATCTTGCGGAGCTTCTCATTCTCCTCCATAAGTTCCTCTATGATTTGCTGATGTTTCAAAACCTGAATATATGAGATGCTTCAAATCATCATACCACTCAGATATAATCTATCAGAAACTCAAAAAGCAAGCAATTTTTCACTAACAAGAAAGCTCATGAAGATGTGTTGATTCCTATAGACTTGTATATGACTGTTCTGTTCAAAGGTAGTTTTCTGTTATTGACCAAAAAAAAAAAAAGCTCATGAGGCAATTTGTTTTGAAACATATGTTAGACACATGCTTGTCGCAAAACTGTGGGAATTGGGAAATACTGCCATGGAGCTTGAAAATCCGTAGAGAAACTCCAATCTTCATGCAAATTTTCATCTTACACAGTTACAGACACCTTCCTGCTGATTTTTGTGGAGATTCTCCATTGGTTGGTTAATATTTCCCTAGCAATAACATCATTGTGACAAAATGGCTTCAAATCAGTTGAAAAGTACTACCAAGTATGGGACATTACCATTTGAAGTACGTTATTTTCAGACCGCAAGCGTCCAGCCTACAGAGGTAAAATCCGTGAATTAGAATCCCATAGCACATTCAAGCATAATGGTATCATCTCAAGTAAACCAAAATTGAAGTTTAAAACAGAATTAAATTATGTTTTATGAAGTTTCCTTATAATGTTGAGGAGAGGAGTCTAATCTCTTGAGGATCTTTGGTTGCTAAAGTTCTACAAGGCAACCTATGAAATGCAAAATTTACAGTTCTACATCTTTGAGCACTCTTAAAACATTGATATACAGAAATATAAGTAATTTGAGCCACTAATTCTGCATTGAGAAAAATGTGTCCATATAGAATAAGAATATTTGCACAGAGAGAAAGACTAATGTACATAATTGCTCTACTTATGTAATACGTTTATGAAGTTAAACAACATAATTGCCTCACCTCAAACTTTAAGTAAACCTAACTGCCACAAACACAAGAAAAAACAGCTTCAAACTTTAAGTAAACCTATCTGCCACAAAACCATGTCTGCCCTTTTTAAATATTAGAATCCTATAAATCGGGTCATGAGCTCATCGGACGGAACAAATTTAATTTTCAAAGCTCACCCAACAGTTTGCCCAGAAAGTCCTCGATCTCTCAAGCTATGTTACATGGACTCTTCACTTTACCTTGCCGTACCCGTGTCGGAAACTCCGGATAATGGTATGGGTATGGCACTTGGACACTCCAAATTAAAGGAAAAAGTACTAAAATTTACAAAAATAGACGAATCTGACACTCAGATATGTACCTGCCTCCGATACCCATACCCGAGTCCATGTAACATAGCTCTCAAGGTAGTTTCACCATCCAAAATTAAACGAGTATATTATTTGGCTACAGAGATCCAACCTAATTAACTAAATCATGGAGTACTTCTTTCCGACCTAATAAATTAAATCATGGAGTACTTCTTTTCTTCTTTTTTTCATTTTGGATAAGAAAGCAATAATTCAAATTCTAGTTTTAACTATGAATAAATTGCAAGTGAAGATTATCCAGTGAACTGATAACTTTTCTAACTAGAAAAACACGGCATTCCCATTTTGTGGTTCCTGTAATGGCTAGAATATACTCCATATAAAATTAGAGAGGCCTTTCAAAAAATTTAATCACACTAATTTGTCCTCATAAAACTGCAATAACATTCCAAAACTGAGACTCTAGTCCACGACAGAAAAAAAAAATTTACTTTAATTAAGGCCCTGCTATAAGCAACGAAAAAACCCTAGTGATAAATTATAAAGTGCAATGCCCAAGAAAAAAATTGATGGAAGACCTCAAGTTGGTATCACATTTGAACATACCACTTCATTTACGTTGGTATCCTCTTCCTTCAAAGCTGGACTCTGCAGAAAGCTGTTGATAACCTTCTCAGTTCGACTGCCAAAAGTTGTCTCAACTGGGGTGCTTTTTGATGCAAAATTTTCATATCTAGGCAGGCCTTGAGATGTGTGGTCTGTTCTTGTTGTCACTGTTTGCATAATACTTCCCACTGGGTTTTGGTTCGAGGGTTCCTTTATCATGCCCAGGCCACTTTGCAAAGATACAGGAAAGACACCTTGACCGATGGATAAGCTGGGAGCCATTCCAAACTTCATCATCAATTTCACTGTTGCTTGCTAGAAAGTTTAGAGATTAGTTCAGATACTGAATATAGCAAACTACAAAGTTGATATTTGCATGATAGGATAAAACAATGCTCACTAAAAGACAAGATTGGATTTGATTCACCACTCCTGGTTTCACAGCAAGGCCTGCGATGCAACCCTCAACGTCAGCAATCTAACAAAGAGATTGTAAGCCTGTACAACTGATGGACCTCTGAACTATAAGATTATTATACTCTATAGCGATAAAGGGTGCTAATGTCAGTTAGAATTGAAACACTTCATACTTTTGAAATTGCAAGAATATGTAAATACTTGAGGATACTGCCAAACAATTACATTTGCCAGAAAATCTGTCTAAGCATAAGGTGAAACTAAGCAATCAATGATGATAATATAGGCAGAGCACCAACAAATAAATATGTAAGAGCAAGTAATTCCAGGGGAATGCCATAAATATTGATTATGAATTTATTCCAGATTATATAGTTCTCAAAAATGCCAAAAAAACAGCAGTTACAATTAGATAAAAAGGTGAACAATTTCAATTATTTCATATATTAAATATTTAAAATTGGGTACCAGTGACCTCGAGGCATGTTAATAGCATAACCACATGTTAATACATCAATTTCAATATATCATGGTGCTAATTATTTCTCAGAAATGCCACCCCAAGATAACATATTACATACCCACTCCAAAACCATGGCCAAAACCAACTCCACATCCAATGCCTGCTTCAATGTTCTTGGCTCCCAATTTCCTCAACTAAAACATAAGAAATGAGAGATAAGCAGACTTTAAAATGCGATAACCAACATAAGAAAGAACGTTAATAAAATATTTGACTTACAGCATCATTTACATGTCTACTAACCCCAGAAAATGCATCAGTTGCACCTCTGGTTGCATTCATAACTTGGCCCACCATTGGTACCGCACCTAATACATAGCATGAACCAGAGTTTTCAGGTCAAGAAAAACACCCATGAAAATATAAAACTTGATAACCTAACATCAATACAATTTCACAACAATAAATAGAGATATTCATTAATAGTAAAACCCTTTATATCTGTTGCTCTAATTATAGCTATGAGAAGAAAAAAAATTAAATCAATGCTTGTTAGTAACAAGCCCAAAATTAGCATGATATTCAAAGGCTTTGACTCACAGAAAAAGGGCTTGTACCAAATACAACAATAGCAGCACACACTGGATAAGTAGACTGAGTATTAGGGAATGAAATAGGATCACGAAATAGAATGACTGATGAGCCAGAACTAATGATTTCAAAAAGTATACACAATTATAATTGTATGTGTATACGATGGGACAAGATTGTTATTATCCTTCTTCTGAGTACCAGGGAGAGGTGAGGAGAAGGTACAGTTTCGCTGGTTTACCGACTCCAGAAACCGGACAATAAAGACTCATCTCTATTAGTATTTCGAAATATTAGGTGCTCACATTGAGTTACCTGTAAAAATTAGCTGAAGAAAAGTTCTATTCAACATGTTGAATATGAAACCCATTGAATTTAGTGTGTCAACTGAAGAAATGGTAAACTGTTTAAAAGCAACATGCTATACAACAATACTTATAAAGCCAAGGGGAAGGTAGCAGAAGATAGCACTAAACGTCATAAAAATCAAAAGAATAAGAACTTAACGAATGAGTGTGTTCAAATTTATGATGCTATGATAGATGATTGCCAATAGCATTAAGAAAGAGTACGAAGAGAATGCAGTCTTGAGATCTGAAAGATGTGATCAAGGTAAGCTAATTGAAAGCCCCTTAGGTCAGTTTAGCCAAATTGCTATGACAAGAAATAAATGTAGCACCAAGAAAGGGTGACAAAATTTTAGTTGAAAGCAATGCAGGAAGAAGGGGCTAAAAAAATATGGTTCAATCTAATGAGAAAAAACATGTCTGCAACAGTTGTAAGGCCACATATCTTTAGCCTAAATCAAGCCAATGAAAATTATATGAATTGAGAATGGAAAGGATCCATCCATCATAGATTGGCCATGTGGAAGCACCAACAAAATGTTTAGAAAATCCAATAGAACACTTCGATAGTGATGGATTTCTGCCTCAGCAACAAATTCCTAACAAGGAGGGTGGAGAAAGTGAAGTTTCAACCTCCGTTGACCCATAAGCATGATGCCCTAGGGCTGGATGTGTATCCGAATCTAGGCGCACATAGCTTAATACAACCTTGTAACATGATGGCAGAAAATCTGGGCTACCCCTACGAGAAGGAATGGCCTCCAGATGAATAAGGATGACGCCATCACTTTAGTAGGCCTCGTGAGGGAGGCAGCACAATGCTGTCCATCCTCGTGGTCAATAGTTGACATGATGATATAAAACTCTCTAAGTCAGTATACCCAATGATAACAGGTTGTAGCCCACATTCACCCAGGATTTCCAGTAGGCCTCAGACCTATGGTCCAGAAGTCTAGCTAGCTTAAACCAAACCTAACAATTGAAACATGCCTATATGCTAATCTGGCTCATTTAAAACAGAACCAACTTTGCATTCCCTAAAGGGGCCAGGATCCAGATTCTATTCTAACCTCGCAACCAGAGTTTTGCACAATACACAAAATGATGGAATCCTTCCCGATGTCTGAGCCTCTCAGGCCACCCTCCTTTGTTCAAGTAAAGGCATTGTGATCATCCCAATGTTCCTTATATTAAACCTCTTCCAATTAAAATTCCAATATTAATGATTATTTTATAAATAATGTGCAATTGCTAAATTGTAGCCAACTCTAGCAGACTCTAAATGAGTTATAAACATCACCAAATAAACCTTGAAGAGGGAACAATTTCCATATGCATATTCCCAAATTAGTTTTAAAATTTTCATGAAATGACAACCTCCAAAATAATTAATGTTGGTAATCGGGCTTAAATTCTGAACGAAAACATTTATTTGTTAAATTGTAGAGGAAAAAGCAGTATAATAGAAAGCAATTAGATTTACAAATAATGCACAATTGTAAATTGAATCGAACTCTATAGACTCTAAATGGGTTATAAACACCACCAAATCTAAACCTTGAAGAGTCATGAATCAATTTTAATATTTGCATGAAATGAAAACCTACAAACTATCTAATTTTGTTAATAGGACTAATATTTCTGAACAAAATCATTTCACTGTTAATTTGTAGAGGAAAAAGAAGTATAATGGAAAGCAATCAGAATTCCATCAGACATCCAAATGCACCTAGATAGATCCATACTTTGCTAAACATAAGTTAAGACTTTGATTAATCTCATTCTAAACAAATTACAGAGTGACCCAGCTCTAGAAATCCCACACATTCCATCTACTCCTTGACTAGTCTAAACCCAGAAATAATAGTATAACATAAATGGTAAACTACACATAATAACTTCACAAAATACAAACTTTATGAGCCTTATCAAGTAACCCTCCATCAAATTATCGTAAACAAATCAATGGAAGTACTTCTTTCTACTAAACCCAAAGACCGAAAAACAGAATTTCTTTCATTCCCCACCATTTCTCAGAAATAAAAAAAACAATCAAAGTGATACAATAAATGGAAAGAAGTGAAAGAAAATAATATATACATGGTTTCTTAGGTAGCCAATTTTGATGGGTATCACCATTCCTGGGCTTAAACAGTCCAACCAAGTTCATCCTCACAATAAAGAACAGAACAATATTTAGAGAGAAGAAAAAAGAGGAGATATATATAGAGACTAGAGAGAACCTAGATTTACAGGGCGGCCAACACCGATACCAACACCACAACCAATGCCAAAGCCTGTAAATACTTGCCCCATTTTGAAAGTAAACGGATTCTTTATTCGGATTCCTCCTTGAAAAGCCTTTCTTTGATCGCTCACCAATACGCTATTACTGTTCTCGCTACTCTCCATTCTTCAACAAGTTTCTTTCTCTAAAAGCTAAAACCCATCTCTTTATTATATATCTCTCTCTATATATATAATTTATATATCACTTTCTCCCTCTTGAAGCTAAGAATTGTTTCTCTCTCAATTTTCACACATTTTGTAGTTAACCAGGTAAATTACTTTTTAGTCCTTAAGGTATAAATTAATTATGGTTAATCCTTTCATTTTCAAAAATTACAAGTTAATCTCTAACGACAGAATCTAGAAATAATTTCTACATCGAAAGTCAAAAAAACTGACATCAGTCAATTTTATGTAAAGATCTGCACGAATTTGTCAGAATTTTTTTATTTTCTTTTTTTAATTACTTTTTTTTTCTTTTTATTTCGCTCTGTTAAAAGCTCCACCCACCCACTCTTTTTCTTCATTTCGTCTTTTTCCCCACTATCTTTTTCCCTGTTTCTTCTACAAACGAAAATGCAAAAGCTTTTAATTATTTTCTTTCCCATTTCTTCTTCATTTTATTTTAGTCCCACCATCTTCTTCCCAATATGTGCTCGTAACCCAATCCATATTCTCAATTTCTTTCTACCTAGAAACTGGTAAGTCCTTATCCATTTCCTCCTCATCTTCTTCTAGGCAAGTGGTAAGGTTTCCAATCTTTTTCTTCCCCGTTTCTTTTCTCTGTTTTCTAAGCATCTTTTTTACCCAATTTTTCTTTTTTAAAAAAAAAAAAACTGTTTGTTAGAATGTTTGACCAAACTTTGTGTAGTGATGTCTTCTTCGAACAATAGTGATCCATTTCATTTGGACTATGAAAACAAGATTTGTTATAATGGCAAGAGAGCTGTCGTGAAGATATTTGAATCAAAGAAAAACGAATAGAAGCTTTACCATTGTTGTGATGGAAGAAAGTGTCGATTTTGGTGTAGGTGTTTCCTAAACAATGATGTCCATGCCAACTTTGCTCCTACCAGAATGAGAAACCAAGGTTATGAGATTACAAGACTGGTCCATGTAAAAGATGAGTTGGTTATTGTAACGATCCATCTTTGGTTGGCCACCTGAGACGTTGTCATCACATTTTGAAAATCCCAACATAACACATATATGCAATAATAAAAATAATTAATACCAATAGAAAATTTTACATCAGGATTCTCAATAACAGTTATCCTTCTTGTAGACTTTATACTCAATGTATCAGCTATCACATTCGCATTTTCTAGATGATAGTGAATTATACAATCATAGTTACTAATCAACTTCATTCATCATCTTTGCCTCAAATTCAAGTTTCTCTGGATAGGTAAGTATGTTAAACTCTTATGATTAATGAACATTTCACAAGTGGCTATATACAAGTGATGTCTTAAATCTTTAAAGTAAACACTATAGCAGCAAACTTTAAATCATGAGTAGGGTAATTTTTATCATGAATCTTCAATTGCTTAAAAGTATGGGCCACAGTTTTTCTATGTTACACATATCCAAATCATTGATGTGATGCATCATTACACACCACAAATCCTTCATAACCAGAAAGAAAACATCAATACTGAAGCTGTAGTCAATTTCTTCTTTAGTAATTGGAAATTTTTCTCACACTTCCCTGACCATACAAATCTCACCTCTTTGCTGGTCAGTCTATTCAACAGTATTACGGTTATGTTGAGTGATGAAGTTAGGAAGGTTAAGATATGGTTTAGGTCTGTTGAAGCTCATAATGTTTGGAAGTTGGATGTTTTTTACATTACTTATTGTAATTGTTGCACTCCTATTGAAATCAAATGCAAAGTTTTTTTGTTGATGCTGCAATTGAAATTTATTTTAGTGCACCCTCTTAATTAGGTTCCATAATTCTATATGTCATATGCAAAGTAACCACAAATTAAATTAAACCTAGAAGGATATAGTCAAAGCAACTCAAAACCTAACAATAACACATTAAAATCAAACACAACAATATTACAAAATGCAATTCTTCTCATTAAGTTGATAACATTGTTGCACATTCACTTTCCAAGTACAAAACCAACCACAGGTGGTTTAGATTAATCATGTTTTCATAATACAAAAAGATCAAGTACCATCATTTGACAAATCAATCATGATTACATAATACAAAAAGACCAAGTACCACCAGTTGACTAATCAATCATGTTTACATAATATAAAAAGAACAACTAACAAACTCACAAATTTGTTCACTAATCAATTATGAAAATACATATTAGGTTTACTATTTCAATCATGCTCTATTGAGTACCCAATGCAGCACCACTTGTTGTTTGACCATATCTTTGTGAGATTCTCTGTCTTATACCAACAGATTGCACAAATGAGTTGGGAGTCTCCACCCTCCATTTCGTCCCAACACTCTTAAACCTTGGAGACCTTGGAGTGGCACTTGGCCCAACACTAGTCAAGCCAAATGCAATCATACTTGCACCACTAGCAAGACCAACTCCTAACCCACTGCTTGCAGCACCACTAAAAAATGCATCTCTCCCACTGCCTACATTATTTGCACCGCCACCATAAAAAAATTGTACCTCTTCCATCGCCCCACTGTTTACACCACCACCAGAAATGCATTTCTCATACTACCCTCATTGTTTGCACCACTCCCACTTGTTGCACCTCTCTCATTTCCCATTGTGTCTACATTTCTCCCACTCACAATTTTTCTCTGAAATAAATAAAACCACAATGCCACATTTAATTTACCATAACCACAATGCAACCTAATAACAATTAAATTAATTATAGTTATCTTCACTTTTGAAAGGGACAACCATAGAAAAGTTGGAGCACGATTAGTTGAAGGTGTTGAAATAGTACCAGTCTCATGAATAAGTGTACTTGGAGGTACTGGATTAGTTCCATTGTCAAGCAAAGGATTAGATTTCTCTACTTTGCACCCTTTCTTATTGTGTCCAAGTTGGCCACATTTTTTGCATGTAACTCTACATAATCTCTACCTCTATGTTGAATGACCTTCTTCACCAACTTTCCTTCATCTATTGCACTGTGGTCTACCATGCTTCAGATAGATTTTTGAAGCTTCAATAGTTTTTTCTTCATTGGTTGGATCAAGATCTAAGGGTGGATGATTTCATTATATAATGCTAGGTATTTTACAAATGTGAATATTTCACCACAGTAGTCCTCTAGGTTGTATCTTCTAAATCCAATACAAGCAGTTGCATGCTTGTTTGGAATACCATTAATACCCCACAACTGACAGGTACATGTTTTTTTTACCAAAATCAACACAATACTTTATACCAATATCAAATACATTAATTTTATGCTCTCCAAAAGGTACAACCTTACATTGTCTAGCCTTTTGTACAGTTTTGTCTAGTGTTTTATAAGTATTTGGTGTAAGTTTCCCCTCCCGAGTACACCCATTAGCATATCCTTTATGAATTCTAAACATTAGCTTAATTATAATGTTCTCAAGTAATGTCAGAATTTGTTTGTTTCTAAACTTGCGAACCCAATGATTAAAATTCTCAATAAAGTTATTGGTGACATGGGCATTCTTAGCCAAATGATCATACTTCTAGACCACTGTGAAGGTGGCTTACCAGTAAGCCAGTCATGAGCATCATTGTCATGAATTTTAAGATTTTTTTATTGCCTCAGTAAACTAAAAACTCATTACTAGCTCTAACAATCTTCCAAAAATCTATCCTAAGTTTCAAATGATGATGCTTACCCCTAAAGTTGCTGTAAAGGTGCTTTCCACATTGTCTATGACATGCATATGGGAATATGTGTCTCACAACATCAATCAATCCCTAACGCAAGAAATTAATGAATGAATTAAGTAAGTACATGAAAAAAATAAATAGGTATTTGTAATACCTGTATCTTGAAAGTAAGGATAAAGAAGTAATTTAACATTTATATTGAATTAAATATGCATACATGAAAGATTAACTGTCGAATTTGAAAGAATTTTGAAGAATGATATTGAAAATTTTATTGGAAAGAGTTAGAAATTTTTTTGAAGAAGAAAAGTACTTAAATTTTATGAAAAAATTGGAAGTGTATCTGAAAGAATTTTGAAGAAAATTTTAAAATAAAGTTAAGAAAAATATTTTGAAACTATAAAGGAAGAAAATATAATTTTTTTTATATATAATTTTTGGAAGAAAGAAGGAAATTTTTTTCAAAGGTTTGAAGGTTTGGACCAGTAAGCTGGGTAGCTAACTATTAAGTGAACCAGTTGGCTAAGCAGTCAATTGGCTAGTCAGTAGGTGGTCAATGACTGGTTTGATGGTATTTTCGAAATTTTTTAAAAGATTCAAACCGGTCAATTAGGTAACTAACCGGTCAGACCGAAAACATATATATATATATATAACCATTTTTTGTTGAAAATCATATTACAAAATTCGTTTCTCTCTCTAAGATTTCACTCTCTCTAGAAAAAGACTGAAAAACATTGATACTTGGAATTGAAAGATTTGATAATTAAATATTAAAATTTGTTGAAGTTTACAAAAGAATTTTCAAGAAATTCGAGGAAAGTTTTTAAAAAGATAACAATACGAATTTTATTGTGAAAGATTGAATTCTTATAAATTGTTCTTTTACTATTCTTAAAAAGAGGGTTTAAATTTGGATCTGAACAGGAAAAAACTAATTTCGGTTGACAGTATTGAATTTTAAGGACAGTTGAATTTATGCATATATGAAATTACCTGGAATTGGGTATAAATTTAAAAGTATGAGATAAAGAAAAATTGAAGAATGAGATAGAAATTTAATAAGATGTTATGATAGGTGTTAGTGATCAGCAATCATGTGGAATTGCTGAAAAGAGCAAGAAAGGAAATGAGTTGTCCAAGAGTAGTTTTAAGTGTTATTAGGTGAGTTAGATTTACTTTTAGTAAAAGAGACCAATATGAAAATTGTATGAAAATTTATATGATAAATAATATGAAAAGATTAATAAAATTATGATAAATATGATTGTATTCAAATTATGATGATATATGATATTTGGACAAAACGGAAATTGTTAAATTAATGTTGTATGTTTGAAAGATTAATTAAAAGAAATATATGCTGAACAGAGAAATGAATCTCTTAAGGTTGTGATTAATAAGTTAATATTATATGAAGAGATGGTTGATATACATATGATATTATGAAAGACATAGTTTAATTTGTATGTTATGATATGTCTGCTTAAATATTGTTGATCATGCATAGAGGGAAGACCAGGAGGGTAGCTGGTCTGGATGAAACATGTCGACATGTGAGAAGACGTTCCTAGATAATATACCAAAATTGGTATTTCTCATATGTTGATAGTATGGAATGATGATGAAATGATGAGAAAGAAAGAAAGAAATGATGATGATATAGTTGCATGGATTTTCATTTGAATGTTTTATTATTGATGATTGAGATGCCTTAGCATCAGAGTTGATTCTGAAATGATTTATAGAAAAATAAGTCTCATAATGAGACAATAATGATGAGGAATTGTTTAAATATGATATAATAGACAATGATTGATTATATATTGTGAACCTCATAACAAGGTAAATTATGATAGTAAGATGATGATATTGTCAATGAAATGAAATCTTAAGTTGATCAAATATATGGGAGAAAATTGAAATGAAATGTATATGAGATAGATTTTGAAAGAATATAATATGATGATTAAAATTATGATATGAGAAGAGGTAGATGAATATTTATGTTGAATTGTAAATGATTGAATTATGAGCTATGACTAGAAATATACAAATCGAGTACTTTTAGTAAATTTGATTCGCTGAGCTTGTGAAGTTCACTACTCATTGTCGATAAATTTCAAGCAGTGGGCAGAACTAGTAGATTATTAAGTTGATACCCATAGTGAGTAAATTAAGTAAGTTACGTGGTCAACGTCCTCAGACATTGTAAGAAAGAGAAAGAAAGAAAATTTTAAGAAAGACCAATCATGCATTTTGTTATTTTTATATATATAGTTGTTTCTGATAGGAGAAAGATGATGTATCTCCTCTATAAAGAGTTGCGGCTATGGGTATAATTATTATTTTATGTTGATGTATGTTTTTAAATTGTTGCATATATGTCGTTTGGAATATTAAAATGCGATGATTCCGTCTCGAGGTGGCCAGCTCGGGATGGGTCGTTACAATATTAGTTGGACATATTTACTTTTTGTTTGTCTGACATAAATGTAAGAGCTAGAGGATCATTGTCAAGTCCAATGCAAGCATGCAACTAATCAAGGAAAAAGAACCAAGCATTTTTTGTCTCCCCTTCCACAACTGCTACAGCTAAGGGACAAATGCCTTTTTTACCATCAAGAGCCATAACAAAAAGCAAAAACTCCATTGTAAGGATCCTTTAATATTGTCTCATCCATACCAATAAATGGTATACACCCTACCAAGAACCCAATTATTAATGCCTTATAACTCACAAAAATCCTCTTGAACACTTTACCACCATCCAAAATCAAAGTCACAACATTACCTGGATTTTTTTTCCTTATCAACTCAGCCTACTTGGGTAATTTCTTGAAACTCTTAGCATGTTTTCCTCACATTCTTTTTAGCTCTCCATAACTACATTTTGTGTGGCTCAATACCAAACTGTGAATTCAAAGTCTCATACATGAGATCATAACTCATGTTTGGGTTAGCCTTCAACATATCTCTTAAAATGTCAATAATCCAATGTGCATTAACATTATTGTTTTTCACTGGCCTAAGACAAATATGCTCACCTTACATTGTTTTCACTATGAAAGTCATCTTATCAGGTAATCTACTAACATGAATCATCTAGCTACACCCATTCCTTAAACAATACGTTACTCTTACTAAACCATTATTCTCTCTATAAAGGTCATACCCCTCATTCACAACATAATCCCTCAGTGCTTTCCTAACATGTAGAACACTAGGAAAAACAATCTCCAACTTGAAAATAAAACTTTCTTTTTGCACCCCTCTTCCACTCTCTACCACTCATTTTCACTATTGCATCGAAAAAATTATACTTGTTCTTAACTCGACAAATTTTCCATCACTAACAATGTCACAAGAGTTTTCAAAATCACAATCACTCAGCACACCATCTGATTCATCATTATTTACTTCATCACTAAATGCATTATCACCATCTTCTAGGCTTAGCTCTCCTAAATATAAATGTTAACTTGCTCAACTTCCTTATACATATCAAACATCATGACTACAACATAGTCTCCGGTTAATCTCAATTCATTTCCACAAGTAAAGTCAACAGAGTTTGACACAATACTGCTAAAACCATTAAATATATCTGATAAAATTTTCATGTAGAAATACTTCTCATTGCCATCAATTAGCTTAAAAAAATGACTCATTACCAAATTAATATTTCACCTACTTCGGCATTGTCTGAAATAACAAATTTTACATCACATAGGATTCACATTAAAGACAACAACAATTACAGTATAGATAATAAGAAAAATATAACAATGCGCAAGATTAAGGGTCAAGGGTGTACAATATCTCAACCTCATTTATAGATGTTAAGGGTTAGGGTGCAAACACTACTTTAGTATTTTAGTCATTCAAACAAAGGGGGAAAAACATCACAAATGCATACAAATGATCAGATTAAACATAAAACAACTTAATTAATAGCCAAACATAAAACAACTTATGCTCATATTAAAAATAGAACAACATAATTTCTTGGTTTCAACATGTCCAAATACATAGCAAACGTGTAGAAATCTCCAAATAAAACAAAAATAAACATTTTTCGTAGCCAAATACCTACAAAAATGGTTACTTGATTTTGGGTCGTAGATTAAACAAAAGATTTGCCTTTTTTGTTTTATATGGGTTTCAACAATAGAGTTTAGGGTTCAGACAAAAATTTTAAATTGATAGTTTCAAAAGAATTTAAAACAAAAAATTAAGATTTTTCACTCATCTCTTGGTGGTCTCTACCATGTAATGCTTCGATTTCAGAATTTAAGGTTTACTCGATTGCAAATCCCTCTTAAAATCACCACCCTTAAAGAAGTATTCGCATTTTCTTCCAAAGTTCTTCAAAAGACAATTAAGAGATGAAGGCATTGAAAAGATGCAGAGATAGATGGGAGAAAATGAAAAGATGGAAGCGTGGGAGAGATAGAGTGTGTGAACTGAGATACGTAATTGAGTGGGGTGATTAGGTGGATTAAATGAGAGATAATAATTTATTTTTACATTTGCCTGTGTTCGTTAATAATATTAACTTAAGTCATGTGTAGAGATTCCCTGTAGATTATGATGGCGGAGATGAACCCATAATTTTAAAAAAGAAAAGATTAATTTATAATTAAGAGTATACTTCATGAATTAAAATGTAATGGATCACGATCATTTTTATCTGAAAATTAAAATATAATCAAATTTACAATGAGATTAAATATCACATCATTAAACATAAAATATTTATATTTAAATTTATCATTTCACCACCAACTTGACCTTTAATTTAATTTAAATGATCGTGGTCCTAAAATAATTTACCCATAGTTACCCAATTTTGATTCTCTAGGAATTTTCTTATCTTAGTCGGCGGCACTCAACAGTGTCTGGTTTGTTGAGCTTTATCTAACTGAACATGTATGAACCTTTTCAACAAAATGTCAGTTTTGTCCTTTTGGGGTGGAGCATGAAAACGATAAATTAGTACATCTGTGGTGACTGGTGATTATACTTAATGGGCTTGATTATGGGGGCTTTGAGTCATTAGGGCCTATCGAATTAGAAAATCCAAAACTAGGCAATTTATTGACCAAAGCCCTAAACTACAACATAGTGACTCAGAAAAAAAATGAAAGAAAAATCAATCTTGATCCTTCTAAAAGTGTAATTTATTAAAACTTTGCAATTTCACATAAACAAAAGGTAGGCATTCCCACAAGACCAAGATAGAAGATGGGCTTAACTTTTGTCTATTCATTCATTTTATTTTTGTCTTTTGTTCATTCTATCACCCAAAGAAAATGTACTAACCTAACATTTAGGAAAAGGGGTAAACAAAAATTCTTCCTCAAACCCTTGTCACAATGCTCCTTTTTTTTTTTTTTTTTTTTTTAACAAGGCACCACAGGATTTTCTTTTAAGAATACTCTTAAATTTTTTATTTGAGTATTGACTTAAACTCAATTCCGGACGATTGTCTAACTTATGTGTTTTGTGAGCATAAGTCTTGATAGGATCGTCTGATAGATTTCAACTCAAGATGATTAACTGTATAGCTTACTTTTCGTGTATATTAATATTCGTGGAATCGTTTTGTAAATTTTATTTTTACCGTTACCATTGCTCAATTAAAATATGCTTCAATAAGCATTTATAGGCCGGCAAATATATTAATGAGCCTTGATTGATCTTCGTTCATAAACAACTCATGTGGTGGTCCAATGAATAATTTCCTTCCATTTATTTTGAGAGCCAAAGGGATTTTGCGTAGCTTAGATTCAAATATCCCACCATGTTTCATGTTGTGTTTAAATCATAAAAAATGCTCACTTTTTTTTTTTTTGAGAATGATTAAAAAGAACAGAAAAATTTGATTTTTTGTTTCGTATACTATCGTCATATTCCGTTATTATTTTTCTTCTAATTTTAGTTTTATCCAAACGAAACAAAAAAAATAATATGAATTTTTTTTTTCATTTTAATTATCCTTCCAATTTCTTTATTTTTCTTTCAAAATTTTCTAGATCCAAACTTAATCTAAAGTTTAAGCATAAGTCAATATTTCAATAATAGTTAATAGTGCCACATGAACATCTTGACTTAATAGCCATTTTCAGGTATGGAGACCCCAGTTCAACAACAATACACCAAACAAAAAAAAAATATTAAATAGTACACTAAGTCAATATCACCACTATTGAATCAACATCGACAAGAACTTGATTCTGCTTAGCTAATTTGAAAAAAATAGAAAAAGTATTAAAAGCTACACGATCATAGAAAAAGACTGGCATTAGTTTCTTGTGCATATTGCAAGTTGAAACTTGAAAGTAACAAAGTCCTTAAAAAGACATATTTATTGAGAGACACACAGTATGTTATGGAGGACTCCACATCATATGATTTTTAAAATGACACACAATATATTACATCACTTTTTAAAAAATAAATATTACATATATCGATTAACACCATTTGACGATTGATTTAAGTATGCTTAAATCAATCTCACTTAAATCTTTTAAAAAAGATTTTATTTTGATGGATTTAAGTATGACTGATTTAATATCAATCCCCAAATGACGCCTACAAACCCTTCATCTTAAACTTCCTAACTAAAAATAATGCCAAACCAAAGGGCTGCACATTACAATTCAAGCAATGGATGAAATAGATTGCCAATTCCCTCTTAAACTTCCTTCAATTCTCCTTAGGAATTGTAACAATCATGTTCGCTGGTGATACACCTTTATCAGCAGAAGGAATACCAATTACAAGTCCATCAAATATGGATCCAATCCAATATGAAACATGAGTAGGTTTATTCCCTTGGCCAAAAGCAACTTCATTAGCTCCTAAATCATCCCAATTTCCACAAATTACTTGACTCCTATGATTCAATTGTGGCTCAATAACTTCATGTTTTGAACAAACTTCTACCTTAATAAGCTCAGATGATTCTTTCACAAATAAAGAAAATTTTGAAGCCTTTTTACCACAAAGCTTGTGCTCTGCCTCCTCAACACACAGTAATGCGAGTTTCTTGAAATTCACAGTTTCATCAGCTGTTATCTTGAAGAACATAGTTTGTCCATAGCCTTTGCTTGAACTTGAGCTAATTATACCATTGAGGGAACCTGTACCTTGTTTAAGCCTAGGGAGGTAAAAAAAGGGAGTACTGGGTGCACAATTTTTGGTGAATAAATTGCTGTGAATTTGTACCCATCTCTTGAGGAAGTTTGTCACTAGCAAATCAGCTAGGAGAAGGCTGCAGCTAATCCCAACTGAGTATCCACCACACTGGAAGTTTGTCACCTGCAACCATGTATAATTCAATAGCTCTCACGCCCTTCAACATTCATCTACATGCTAACTTTTACTTAATATGTTCTCTTTAGGGTATGTTTGGATCCTGTAAAATCTAAAGAAAAAGAAAATTCCAAAAGAAAATTGAAAAACAAAAAACAAAGGACTTCTTTTTTTGGTTTCGTTCTGATATCAAAAGAAATATTAGAGGATAAATAACATGATTTCAACAAAACTAAATTTAAAAATGGATTTCAGATGCTTTCTTTTTTCATCTTTCTTTATATTTTTGTTTCCTTCACATTTTCCATGATCCAAACATATGATCTTGTAAAATTTAAAGAAAAAGAAAATCTAGAAGAAAAATAAAGAAAAGAATATTTTTTAGGCTTCGTTGGATATCAAACAAAAAATCGAGAGGAAAAATAACACAATTTAACAAAATTAAAGCGAAAAAAGGGGTTTCAAATGAAACTATTTTTTTCTTCTCATTTTCGTCTAGAAAATATTTTCCTTCACCTTTCCATGATCCAAACATACAAACATAATTACCCATCTTTAAATAAGACCAAGAGATAATAAAATTATCTTTTCAATAGCTGAAGCAACATACAAAAATTAGTATCCGTGTGCACATTAATACCTGAACATAAACGAGTGGAGAGAATTGAGGACTTTGTTCATCAATCTCCTTCCAGTAAACAAGGTCAGCTTCTGCTTCTTCTTCTCTGCCCTTCAAATCAAGAAATTCCGACAGGTTCGTGGCGATTCGCGCCTCGATGAGCCTAATGCCACTATCATTGGACACAATCTCCAATTCTCCATCACCACGTTCCCTTCTTCTTAGCCGTCCACTAAGCATTGGTAGCTCAGACAAAATTCTGCTTAGTGACTCTCTCATCCATCCAGCAACTAACCAACCTGAATCATTTTCTTCCACACTTTTCTTGTAGTATAGAGCTATGTTAAAGCAGCCTCGGAAAATCCCCGAACCGATAGAGTCCGCGACCGACACTTGTTGTGCCTGCTGGGGATCAGTCACCGTTGTTGGTGTCACAGTCTGTATAGCTTCAATCTGTAAATTGGGGGTGTTAGAAGCAGAGTGAGTTGCCATCTTGGAGAACTTGTGAAATGCAAATTTGGTGTTGTACTTCAAGGAAAACTTATGAGCCTTTCACAAAAGACTTTACCCGTTTGAGTACTTTATAACTACATGAAGGGCCCTACTTTTAATTTTTATGTAGACGATTAGACATCCTTTTTTATTAGCAAATTTTGTTATTTGATTAATTTCTGTACTCCAAAAGCCATCGTTAAAGATGAGATAATTTGCATCCCACTTGGCACAGTTAAAACAATTAGGACTTCAATTCAGCGATTCAAGCTTATAACTGTTTAAATTTAAAGAACTTTGAATTCTTAATCATTAGAATAAAAAATATTTAAATATTTCGTAGATCAGACATCTATGAACTCGACCAATAAATAGCTTTTCCAAACAAAAGTGTTCTCAGTGCATCTATAAAGACAACAGGCATGCAGTAATTGTTTAGTAGTTAATGCAACCACCTGGAACCTGCCGTACTGGATTTTACTTAAGGGTGCAACGTGCAACTGGGTGCTTGCTAACCACCACCTGCATACGTTAATTATTGTGAGGAAGGCTTGTATGCCACTCGTTTTAAACCAAGTCTGAAAGGGTTGCTATTGAAAATGACTGTTGCTTAATTAAATTTGCAAGAAAAAAGGTTCCCGAGCTCTAAGTTAGGAGAGATTTTTGCTTAGACGACCAAAATGATAAGATTTGTTTTAGATCATCAGATAAATCAATAAGCTAGATGAAATTTCTTTTACCTCCTTTCTCTAAGGTCATATGATCTTAGAGATTACCTCTGGTCCAAAAAAAAAACCCTTTCTTTTGACCACTAACTTAATTTAGACAGTGTTCTGGGGTAACTCAGCAAGATCATGTATCAGTAAGTTGTATGCGAGGCAAACGTAACATCGATCAATGACAACAGAAGTGACGAATGGTGCAAATAAGAGCACAATTTGCATATTTTATGCTTCTCTTATTTTGTTTTTTCCTCTCTCTATATCAATCTATCCATCTCAAATGAATTATCTGTTTTCATCAGTTTTTGAATAGGACAACTATGTTTTGAGATGGTTGTCGAACAAAAAGAAAATTTTAATTTGAGGGTTCGTAAAACGTAGCATGTTTGCCTCATTCTATGATAATACTACTGCAAACTGCAACTCGTACTTAATGACATAGTAATTGGTATGCCAAAGTTGGGAATTGGACCACCATAGCTGCATAGTTCGTTCATATGGGTAGCTATACCGTAGGGATATGATTTATATACAAAACTAAATCACATTTTTGCATTAGGCAAAATTAGTTACTTGTCACCAATCGTTTTACAAAATTAATCTTTGATGCATCCCAACTAATTTCCTCAAAAACTACCAACAAATTCACTGTTGCCTTCAACCAAGACCCAGGAAAAACTGTAGGAATATGATTTACATACAAATCATTTTCTTCCACACTCTTCTTCTTCTTCTTTTTAATGTGAATGGTGAGATTTGAATTTTCTCTTGCTGCATGGTGGATTTTAAAAAAAAAATTAACTTTATTTTCATATATATTATCAGATGTTGTGGTTTGGTGTGAACCGCGTCCACAACCTTATAGACTCAAGTCGTGGCATGAATGGCTGTTTGATTTTTTAAATTTGATGTTATTTTTTTTAGCATTGTATCTTATTGTTTGACAGCAAACTGATTGGTCAGAAATCAAAACTGTCTACCTTGGATTTAATTACTATGCGAACTAAAACTTTGGATGTAATTGCTATATTAATTGAGACTTTAGAGGAGAAATACTGTTTTAAATTTTTTTTCGATTCAGTTGTAATTAATATCAAAGCCGAGGAATGTAATACACAGTATTATTTTATATCACAAATATGCTCCTTTTATATATTAATTTCTTTATTATGTATTTTGAAAACTTTTTAAATTTTACGTTTACTACTAGAAAATAAAAACTCAAAATTAACATTTTGTGTTGTAATTTCAATTTGTATTTTACATGGCAAGTTTTGAAGAAAAATAAAATAAAAGCCCAACCGTTTCATTCGAAGACCCAAGTGAAAGGCCTTTTTCTTTTGACATACAAAGCCCTGTTAACTTTAAATACTAAATACTAATACTACACAATAGGGAAAGGAGAAAAAACAAAAGATGGTTAAGAACAGAGAATGAGGCCAAATGTACCGTTGGGGAGGGATAAATTCTTAAGGGTATCGGATACAAAAGAAAAATATGTGCTACGAATATTTTCAATTATTGAGAGAGATGGAAAGAAAATTTATTATTTTTTCTTTTTATCAATAATTGAAAATACATATGGTATATATATATATGTAATATGTCCAACACTCGTAATAATTCTTTGTTCGGAAGGTGAGTTGCAGAGGAAAAAAACCTGAATAAAGTAAAGCAGAGAGATAAAGGAGTTACATAGGCTAAACAGTAAACGGTAAATTGGTCATTTCAGATTTTCCATCCTTTCTAGCTAGATCGTCATTTACCAAGCTTGCCAAGGTGGAAAGTGTCAACCGTCAAGGTACTTGGGCAATCACTTAGTTTGTGAACGAGGAAGACATCACAGACAGAGATGCATATAACGATTTATTTCAAGTTGATCACTTTCGAGAGATAATGTTATCATATTTTGAAAATCTTAGCACAACACATATACAATAATAATAAAAATAATAATACTAACAGAAATTTTTACAATAATCTTCAATCCTCAATAGGGAAGGTGCATCAATCTGATATTAATTTAAACATAATATACAATGTAAATACATGAATATTTACAAATAAATTTTATTTTATTTTATTTTCTCATTTGTCTGAGGATGTTGACACGTATGTGGCTTACAAAAAATGATTTCGTCTGACTCTCAAGCCACCAAACTATTTGTCATGTCTACTACATGAAATTATTATACAGTAAGGAATGAGCTTCACAAGCTCATTCCTCATTGAATTCACTAAAAGTATTCACTTTGTATAAATAGCCATTTAATATTTAATCATTTACAAATCAACTTATTATTCTAATAATATTTCTTTTCACATAACAATTTTCTATGTGTTCAATATTCATATCATACCTATCAATCAAATTTTTATCTACCACCAAAACATAAGTTAATAATTTATTTTAATATTATTACTAGATATTTCATTTTTATTTAGATTACTTAAAGTAAATCTAACTCACCACGTAACACTTAAAACTACCCGTGGATCACCTCCTTATCTTTCCTGTTCCTCTCAGCAATTCCCCCGGGTTGCTGATCGTCAACACCTGATATAATATTTATATAAAATTTCTAATTTATTCTTCAATTCTTCATAAATCACATCCTTTGAAAATTCCCACTTTGAATTCCGAAAAATTTCATGAATGTTAAAAATTCAAAAATAAACATTATGTTATTACCTTATGTTTTTCTTATAGCTTCCCGTGACTCTCTATAAAATTTCCTCGTAAACCTCTTCAAAATTTTGCTATTTCAACATTTCTTTCGATCCTCAAGTGTTTAAAAAAAAATGAGTAATTGAAGAAAAACTAAACGAAATTTGGTAAGTATAAATTATGTTTTACGTATAAGTGTGTGTGTGTATATATATATATATATATAAGTTTGTTGCTTAAAAATCTCGGCAGCTCACATTTGTGTAATTTCATTTGGCAACTCCGTAGCCTTGCTATCTTACATGCAGCAAGGTTGATCTGTCTTGGCAACAAGTGTTGCCACATGTTGCCAACTTTCAATTTTTTTTTTTTAAATTCAATTCCGCAGCCTTGCTATCTTACATGCAGCAAGGTTGATCTGTCTTGGCAACAAGTGTTACCACCTGTTGCCAACTTTCAATTTTTTTTTAAATTCAATTTTTCGCATATATATATACACTATTTTAACTCTACGTCATATTTATTAAAGTACTTATTTACCCTTACTTTACAAATACGGGTATTACAATTCTACCCACCTTACAAAAATTTCGTCCTTAAAATTTCCTTACCTAATTCAAGAAAAGAGTTAGGGGTATTCCTTCCTCATTCTTGCTTCATGTTCCCACGTGACTTCTTCGACATCTTTATTCCGCTATATTACTTGAATCAAAGGAATGATTTTATTGCACAAGACTTATACCTTTCTGTCTAGGATTATGACCGGTACTTGCATAAAAGTCAAATCTTCCTAAATTCTGTTGCTTGATTCGAGATACTATGGGATTCATCGTGTCAGTACTTTATCAGCAGTGACACGAAACACAGTATGTAATTGTTTTAACTCTGGAGGCAAATCCAAATGATATGCTACTGGTCTAATTCTCTCAATTACCTCATATGGCCCCACAAGTCTCATGCTCAACTTTCCCTTCTTTTTAAACCTCAACTCACCCTTCCACGGAGATATCTTAAAAAATTCTCAATCACCAACTTGGAACTCGAGATGTCGTCTTCTTTTATCAACGTATCCCTTTTGTCTGTTCTGGGATGCTTTGAGGTTCTCCTTAACCAGTTTGATCCTCTCAGTAGTCAAATCTATTATTTCTAGGCCATATATCTTTCTCTCTACAACTTCTTCATAGCATACTGGAGTTCTACACCTTCTACCATATAAAGCCTTGAAGAGTGTTATCCCAATATTAGTTTGATACTGATTATTGTATGCAAACTCGATTAAAGTCAAATAAGCATCCCAGCTCACTAAGAAACTCAATACACTGGTCCTCAACATATCTTCTAGTATTATGATGATTCTCTCCATTTGCCCATCAGTTTGTGGATGAAAGCTGTATTAAACTGTAATTGCGTACCCATAGCTTATTAGAAACCCCTCCAAAATCTAGAGGTAAATCTAGAATCTGTATCTGATACAATACTCAAGGGTACTCCATGTAATTCTTTTTAAACCTCAACACACCCTTCGATGGAGATATCTTCAAAAATACCCAATCACCAACTTGGAACTCGAGAGGTCGTCTCCTTTTATCAGCATATCCCTTCTGTCTGTTCTGGGCTGAGTTGACATTCTCCCTAACCAGTTTGATCCTCTCAGTAGTCAAAACTATCATTTCTGAGCCATATATCTTTCTCTCTCCAACTTCTTCCTAGTATACTGGAGTTCTACACCTTCTACCATATAAAGCCTCGAAGGGTGTCATCCCAATACTAGTTTGATACTGATTATTGTATGCAAACTCGATTAAAGGCAAATAAGCATCCCAGCTCACTGAGAAACTCAATACACTTGCCCTCAGCATATCTTCTAGTATTCTGATGATTCTCTCCGTTTGCCCATCAGTTTGTGGATGAAAAGTTGTACTAAACTGTAATTGCGTACCTATAGTGTATTGGAAACCTCTCCAAAATCTAGAGGTAAATCTAGAATCTGTATCTGATACGATACTCAAAAGAACTCCATATAATTTTACTATCTCCGCTACATACAATTCAACCAACTTTTCAGGACTCCAGATAGTTTTAATAGGAAGAAAATATGAAGATTTAGAAAGTCTATCCATTATAACCCACACAGCATCATATTCCCTCTGGGTACGGGGAAAACCAGAGACAAAATCCATACTCACGTTTTCCCATTGCCACTCAGGTACTAGAAGAGGTTTTAATAAACCTACTAGATGTCTATTATCAGATTTCAACTGTTGACAAGTCAAACATCTAGAAATATATTCCATTACAACCTTCTTCATCCCTGACCACCAATAATTCTGTCTCAATTCCCTGTACATCTTATTATTACCCGGGTGCATGGAATATACAAAATCATGAGCCTCTCTTAGTATCTCCATTCTCATCTCCACATTATTGGAAACACAAACTCTATGCCCCAATACTACCATACCATCTTCTTTAATTCTAAACTCAGTTCATGTTAGCAATAATAAATGTAGAGAAATTTTGTTCTTAGTTTTTTTTTCCTCTTTGTTAATGATATAATATATTAAACTCTAAGTTTAGGCCATGAAAAAATTCAATGCATATATGAATCCGTCGATATTCAGATTATTAACGAATAATTAAATTATTTAACATATATTTTTAAAAAAAATTATATTATAAAGCTGCACTTTTTATTAAGGGACGATTTTGCTTTTTTTATTTTAAAAAATACATCAAAATAAATTAAAAATTCTATATATTTTTAAATAATTCATATAGCCTACTTGAAGAGTACTAACTTATAAAAAATATATGCTTTAGGATAGTTATATTTAAGTTATATGACTCATCAATCTCACGAGTCATATAAAAAAAATATGTGCTTTAGAAAAGCTATATTTAAGTTTATTTTCATGGTTTCAAAAGTCAAATACGTTTGTAGAGCTAACGTGTGTTATCAATCTTATATGTAATTATCTTCTTTTCCCTCTCAAGTTTGTGTTTCTTGAACAAGTTATTAAAAAAGAATAGTACTCCATGAATTAAACAGGAAAAATAATCTCGATAACCATCTTCCTTGATTGAAAAAAAGTGTTTAGGAAGAGTGACACATAGGAGGAAGAAAATTTTCTTCAAGACGTCTACCAAGATCCATTTATTAGAATTTAATTAATTCATGTAAATGTAATGTAAAAATAAATTCAATAAAATAAGCTTACTTTTATCTACCAATATTATTTTTGTTCATTAAGATTTACCATAGGTGTATTAAAATGTGATTTTAAAAAGTAGACAAAGTCATCTCTTAAAAAACTAAAGTAACAAAAAATAAATACCATCCAGGTCTAGCTAAACCCTTTTACCCTAAACCACAACCCATTTAAAATCCTAGAGGTATTTAAGATGTGTATGTTGCCATTATTCTCACTCCTTATGAGGTCTTGAAATGCTTTCTTAAAAATCCAGATTTCATTTCTCAAATTGAAGTGATACAATCATGTAAGGAAATATATATTTGAATTTGACCATAAATAACTATAAACTCCAAAGTAGCAAGATTTCAAACACCTAATTGGAAAGCTGATTTTTGTCTATCTTGATTTTTATCCCATTATAGCCTTGTATTAACTCAAGTTAATGAAAAAGGTTAAAAGTTATAACAAATGTAAGTTAATAACTTAACAAGTATCAAACTTTTTTTTAAAAAATTTCTTTCTTTTCCCTTGAATTCTCCAACATAGTGTTAGTGAATTTAATTGGATTAGTATTGTATTTCAAAGTATAAAAATATCTAATATGATTTTCTATTTGTCAAATTGATAGCCAAACAATAAAACTGTAAAAGTAAAAGGAATAACTTATAGAGTTATAGTATATTAGTATTGCGTTTCTTCTAAGTAAATTTCAAATTCAACTCATTTGACCTCCATTTTATTTATAATTATGACTATATATATATAAGAAAATGTGATAACAATTTCTACTTTATCACCATCATTTTAATAAAAAAAATTGTTAAAAAAAATCAGGTTAATCCGGGTTTTTGAGTCTGGTTGTTTCGGATTAGGGTTCTCTCGGGTTTCAAGTCGTTCGGGTTCAAGTCATTTCAAGTTTTGGGTCATTTACACCCATGTCATTTCAGGTTTCAGGTCGTTCGGGTTTGGGTCATTTCAAGTTTTGGGTCGTTTATGCCCATGTCATTTTAGGTTTCGGGTCGTTTGGGTTCGAATCATTTAAGATTTTGGGTCATTTTGGGCATGAGTCATTTCAGGTTTCAAGTGTCTCGGGTTCAGGTCATTTTATTTTAATATGTTTTTGGGTTTCGGGCGATTCGGGTTAATCAAGTCGGGTCAAATTTTGTTACCTCTAAGTAGAGGTGAGCATAGAACCCGGTTAACCCGTGAATCCAACCCAAACCAGTATAATGGGTTGGGTTGGGTTGAAAATATTTTGAACCCAGTGAGTTGGGTCATGGGTTCAAAATTTTCAACCCGACCCAAACTGGTAACCCGGTCAAATACATAATTATATATTTTATATTTATTGAATATAAAACAGTGTATAAATAATTATAATATAATTGTAAAATATATAATCATAAAATGTTCATTCTAATTACTAATTAGTGTATAAAATTATATGTAGCAGATACTCCAATGTCCAAACAAATCTCATACTTTCCAATTACCTAGATTTTAGTTTCAAATATTTACATTAGAAACAAATACTGATTTCGAGTTATGAAATAGTTTTCATAATTATTCTTAAGCATAACTTCAATCAGAATAAATTAATGCACAATTAACTTATGCTAACAAAATTTTGATTTCTTGTATCATTGTAACTATAAAATAAACATAGAAATTAACACTCTAACCTACAAAATTCCAGTCGGGATCAGTATATGTAGATAAACTTATATTCCAAAAAGATGTATCATACTGTTGATGGAAGAAATGTTGAATGCGTGATAAAACTTTGTAATACCAACTTGCTGGAAGCCTTTCATGAAAACAGTATTGAACCATTCAATTTGCCTCTTTGTGACATTTTAAGAGCCCCCATATCACTTCCAAGTGCATTAAAGCATAGTCCAAAAATTAGACTGGTTAGTGAGAAAGCATTAGCACAGTCAACAAATGCTGAGTTACTAAAATATATTATTAGTAGCTGTGCAGAAATCCAAATTTCCTTCGTAATTAAACAGTATTCTAAAGTAAGTTAAATTCATGTCAACTAAAGCAGTTCCTAACGCAACATTCAGATAAAGATTGTGTTTTTCAATATAACGATGAATTCATATTCTAACATTAAGGGCTCCAGGTTGTGAGCATGCAGATAAGCAATTGACCATGGTCACTTCATCAGGCTTTATATTACTCGCTTGCATTTCATGAAACAATGTCAAAGTATCCTTACCAAGTTTGGCTTCAATGTAGCCTCCAATTATGGCATTTCATAGCACAACATCATTCTTTTGCATGTCATCAAAAGCTTCTTTAGCAGTATCCAAAAAAACCAAATTTAATATAGCCTACAACCCTTGTAGTCTATGAGACAATTGTTCTCTTTTTCATGTTATCAAATATTCTTTGTGCTGTCAGACACACATATTTTACTTGTAATATGAATGGATTTAGTTTTGGATTTAATATAATATTTTTTTGTTATGTAATATGTATGGTTTAATTATTTAGTAAAAAAAATATATCAACCCAGTGACCTAAATTGACCCAAACCAATTAGAATGAGTTGGGTTGAGTTGAGGTTGGATGGGTTCATGAGTTGGGTTAGGTTGAGATTTTTTCAACCCCGTATGCATGAGTTGGGTTGAAATTTTAGGATAACCCGACCCAAACTGACTCATGCTCACCCCTACCTCTAAGAATGTTCATTAATCAGGGCATGACCATCATGATTCATGTATTGAAATTTTCTATTTATACTTCAGTTGTGCCATATAGACCAAGTGAGAGAATGTAAGTAACGCTTCTTCCATATTAAGAGACTAATTGTGCTCTACATATCACATGTGGTATTCTTAATATATTCTATTTAATAGAATTTATTGGGTGATAATTACAATAACTACCCATTCTTATAATTAAGAGATTTTATGAGCTACTAATTATGATTATATACGTTAAAAATTCTTTAATGGGAAGAATTTCTATTTAAAAAAAACAAATTGCAGAGAAACCTGTCACCTCCCCACCAGGTTTTCTTCCTTTCCTTATATTTGTGACAGGTGGTCTACCCATCCGTTTACCCAACAAAACAACTCGGATATTGTGTTTGGCTGCACTGAGTACAAAACAAGATTTTTACATCAGGTAAAAGTTTGATTGATAATTTTTGATAACTTCATTAGTAACATCTATACATATTCAATTAACATTATCAGTAAAGTTTTAAAAAATTATCAATCAAGTTTTCACCCGGTGTAAACAAGAATTTTTAATTGAATCTAAACCTTTGAAGTAAAGATGGATAGAGTAAAAGATTTTATCTAGTTGGATCCAATGCACAACCGGTCCATATTATTATTGTATGAAAAGAAAAATCTATTTTTTTCTTTCTTTTAATGCCTTTCATAGACTTTTATACTAGCGTCATTGATAATATACAAGAACTTTTCCAAAGAGAAAAAGCTTTTGAAATGAGGATGATGTCAAGAACGATTGCTTTTGCAATTTCCATTCTAAAACTTCATCTTCTACGAAGATCCAAAATTTCAGTTTGTGAGAAAAAAAACCTAAAATGTGGGTTCAATAATAATATTGATGATGCTTTAATTTTGTTTAATTATCAATAGTGGAATTTAATTAATTATTAAATGCAATTGTTAGAATAAAACATTCTTACATATGCCAATCAGATTTATCTTAAGTTGCTTCGTTAATTGTTCCTCTTATAAAAAAAATAGATAAAAAAATAAAATAACCACTAAAATTTCATTGACATTTCAATTTGACTTTAAGATTTTAATTTATGTCTATTAATAACCACCATCACCTAAAATTAAGATTTTACAAACACATAATAAATAAATAAATAAACCTGAATAAAACATAAACCCCATGATCTTCTTCAATGATTGAGATGAACAATGCTCAGGTCATGAAAAAATAGCTATAATTTCGTAATATATATTGTTTTTCTTTGAAAAATAGAGTAATAATTCCGTAAAAATTGAATGATAATTTTATGAAAGTTGGGGTGATAACATGAAAGGGCTGAATTTTTATTTTATTTTACACCTGTGTGACACATTTTCATTGTCTGATTGACACTTCCAGTAATATGAGAACAGAGCATTTAATTATGAGTCCTGCAAATTGAAATGCTTAAAAGAAAAGACAGAAAATTATGGTGCCTTGGTTGGTGACTTGATATCTGTTACATGTTAAAAGGTCATCTGCTTTAACAGTTACTAGGGTGACTTAAGTCGTAATTTAAAAATCATTCCAATAAATAAATCAATTTGATTAGATATATTTTTTAAAAAAAATTCACTGATACAAGAGAGATTATTCTTGCAAATAATTCTAAGGAGACCAGTTGTTTTGAGATTCAATTAGATACATTATTTGAAAAATTCAATATTGATTAATTATTAATTATTTTTCACAAATTTAAAGATATAACTTGTATAGTCACATTATATGTAAACAATATATTTTTAATTAATTATAAACATTTATTTAATTATTTAACATTTATTGTGGCTTAATTATTATTAGTCTAGCTTGATTAGAGATAACACCTTTTAAAGTTTGAATATTAATTTTTCAATGAGAAAAATTAGTAATAAAGCTCAAAATCTCAAGGAATATTGTAAAGTATAAAATTAATGAGTTAAATATATTAAAATAAAAAATTTAATGTTAAGTTATTGCTAACATATTTATGTGAACTTAATTAAATTCAAGAATAAAAAAACTAATATAATGTCTCAATCTAAATTTAAAACTCATTTCAAATGATTTAACTAGAAATTGAGAGAAAGGAAAAAAAAAAACTGAATATACATGATGGGTTAATCTGAATCCATCCGAAACCCGAAATGACCTAACCCTTATATAATTCAATCTCATAAAGCCTGAGATAAAAAAAATGAGTCGATTCGAACTTGAAATGATATGACATGACCAAATTGCAATCTCTAATAAAGCCAAGTCGAATCGAGTACCCTTATTGGTCATGGCACAGTAAAACAATATAAAGATTTCATTTCATTTAACTCAAACTAGATATGCTTTAATTGGCTACACTAATTTGCGAGAAAAAAAATAAATGACCTAACATGCAAATAAGTTCACTTCACACCCTGAGCTTCTTTTTTTTTTCATTTAACACCCTCAAAAACTTTTTTTTTTTGGGAGGTTTTGTGTCATGAGAATTATAGGAATTTGGAGTTTGTACATTTTCTAAGTTGGATATTTGACAAAGTATAATGCAGTGGAACCTATTTGATGCATGTAAGGAACATGTTCGATGAAATGACTGAGAGTTAGAGTTACAACCTTAATATTAGCACATTGTGTGTAGAATCTGTTTGATGAAATTCTTGAATGTTCTTTAATAAATTCAAGTATTAATTGTGGCAATTAAATGGAGGAAGATGTACTCCACTAAACATTAATTGTGGCCAAATTAATTCAATTATTCTTAGTGCATTTCTCTTATAAATAGGATAACCATAGAGCATATTAAGAGTTAGCAAGTTAGAGTGTTAGAGAAAAGACACAAGATGTATGCTTAAGGAATGTTGGTTCATATTCTCAATGGTTGTATTGAGAGTATAAGGTATATGTAACCAACCTATATATGGTCCATATTTAACCCTTTGGCTATCAATTGATTGTGGTAACAAGCGTATGGAATACGAACGGACGTTCTTGATGGAAACATGTATAAATACAGGTTTGGTCCCTAGACTCGGTACTTCTCATTTTCTTTCATACACCATCAAATTGAAGAGAGTTATGAGAGTCTAGAAGAATCAAAATCGAGAGAATAGCGGATTGTGTAAGTGAAAAGCTTCAATAGCTGGAGGTATGTTTACGGTCTTTATAATTCCGCATTTAATCTATATGCTATTTAAGTTATTTAGCATGTTTAGATTTTATTTAAGTTCTAGCATTTGGTATTAGAGCATTGTTTGCCTTTGCCTTGAAGTATTAAGCAATCTATAATACTTTCGATTTATACCCGAAAAATAATTTGATTTCAAAGTTTGTTTTTCGAGTATTTTTTGATGGAAAATAATGTTAAAAATCATTAGGAAATTTGATTTCTAGTATTTCTGAGTTTTAAAATCTTGGAAGCCAATTTTATGGGTTTTCACTATGTTGTATATGATTTATAATTATTTGCAAAAATAAAGTTTATAAACCCTTATAGGTATTTATTTTATTTATATGCTTAAAATTATGTGTTATGTATGTATAACGTTTTTGGGTTATGCATGCAATTTAAGTTTAAATAGTTTTAGTGCATAAATAATTTAATGTTGGGCATGTATTTTTAATTTTGTGATTATTTTGCTCAAATTAAGATTACGCATATATACTATTTATGTTAGTTCTATATATACAATTTCAGTAAATGCTCATTTTTAGTGTGCTTTTGTTTTTCAATTCATGCTTTTAGAATGAGTTTATTTTATGTAATGAATTAAATTAATTGCATAATATTATGTTTAATGTTTTATTTATGAGAACTTTATTTACATATGATAACATATTATTAAGTTTAGATATTGTTAGATTATGTAAACTTAGGTTATTCTCATAAAACTTAATTTGTGCATAACACATTAAGGTTCATAATACATTACTATGAACAATTAAGTTAAAAATTATGAATAATTCATAAAAAATTTATAGTTGGCATAAGACAGCATGATCTAGGATAATGCTCTGTCTAAGGATTCTGGTTTTTAATGAGGCTTTATCCCGACCAATTATCCTGAGAGCACTCTTAGTGATTGCTTATTATGTTACTGCATAATTGCTTTTAGGCATTAAGTAGAGCCTAAAATATAGTAAATATAAATGTCTAGTGAACCATATAATTTTAAAATATTTAAAGAGTAGCCACAACATCTTTAATTATATAAAATTATATATTAAGTGGATTAGGATCACATAATGGACATTAATTGTAATTAATTATATGAATATAATGATTTTACCCCACAGAGATTTTATTGTGTTATATAATTAATTAGGATAATATATTAAAATTAGTTTTTCTTAATTTTCCCACAGGAGTTAAGAAGTATTAATTTAATAGTTTTATCATAAAGTTTAAAGATAGAAAAACGTCAAACTGTAATCATAATATACATTATTAATTTAGTAAAAAAATTTTGATAAAATTTATCATAAAGTATAAAGAATCTTATTGAAATAAAAATTTAGCCCACAGGTAATTTTTAATGAAATTAGATTCAATTTCAGCGTGTTTTTACATTGGTAAAACATGCAATTTAGAAAATTAGACCTCAAATCTTGACATAAGCTTTTGGACTTTATGCAGTTACTCAACCCACTAGTTTTTCTGATATCCATTGTGACATACCCGAACTTAGGGGAGATAACTATAAGGTATGGAAAGAGAGGATTCTTCTCCATTTAGGGTGGATAGACATAGATTATGCTATTAGGAAGGACAAACCACCTGCAATCGTCGATAACAGCACTCCAGCTGCTGTCACGCTATATGAGCGATGGGAGCGATCCAATCGGCTCAGCGTGATGTTTATCAAAACTAAGATAACTACTGGTATACGTGGTTCTGTCGACCAGCATGTGAAAGTCCGTGATTTGCTAAAATCCATTGACGATCAATTCGTCACTTCAGAAAAGGCATTGGCAATTATCCTGATAATGAGATTATCATCCCTTAGACTCACTAGCATAAAAGGCGTGCGCGAGCACATAATGCAAATGCGTGACATTGCGGCTCAACTTAAGAAACTCGAGGTTAATATATCGGAATCCTTCCTAGTGCACTACATTCTAAACACCCTTCCAACTAAGTACGGGCCTTTCAAAATCTCGTACAACACACATAAAGATAAATGGTCAATCAATGAATTAATGACCATGTGTGTTCAAGAAGAAGAGAGACTTGTGATGGAACTGGGTGAGAGTGCAATGCTGGTTACTACCCGTTGGAAGGACAAAGCTAAACTTATCAAATCTCAAGCCAATCAGAAGGGGAAAGGTAAAATACCACCTCAAACTGATATCAAGAAAGAAGAAAAATATTTCTTTTATAAAAAGAAGGGACATATGAAGAAGGAATGCATAAAATTTCAAAAATGGCTTGAGAAGAAAGGTAATCCAACCTCGTTTGTTTGTTATGAATGTAATATTGTTAATGTTAATATTAACACCTGGTGGATTGATTCTAGATCTACAATCCATATTGCAAACTCCTTGCAGGGTATGCAAAACCTAAGGAAGCCAGTGGGAAGTGAGCAAAGCATCTTATCAGGCAACAAGATGGGCTCACATGTGGAGACGATTGGAATGTGCATTTTAACTTTAAGTAGTGGCTTTATTTTAAAATTGGAAAGGACCTTTTATGTACTAATTTTCTCACGAAACTTGATTTCTGTGTCCAGACTTATACCATTTGGATATTCTTTTAATTTTCAAGACACATCTTTCAGTTTATTTTATAAAACTGATTGTGTAGGGAATGGTATTTTGACTGATAGTATTTATCATCTTTATTACAAAATGATGCCACTTATAGTTCAATGCATGTTCAAACTGGTGTTAAAAAGTGTAATATTAATGATGACTCCTCTATGGCACCAGAGATTAGGACATATCTCTATAGAAAGAATTAAGAGATTAGTGAATGAAGGGGTACTTAGTACTCTAGATTATACTGATTTTGAGACTTGTGTGGACTGCATTAAGGGAAAGCAGACCAATAAGTCCAAGAAAGGTGCTAATAGGAGTTCGGACATATTAGAAATCATTCATACTAATATATGTTGTCCAGACATGGACGTACATGGTCAGAAATATTTCGTCACTTTTATCGATGATTACTCACGATATATGTATATCTATTTGCTTCATAAGAAAAATGAAGCATTAGATGCCTTCAAAGTCTTTAAGGCTGAAGTTGAGAACCAATGCGGAAAACAAATACAAATTGTGAGATCCGATAGAGGTGGAGAATATTATGGTAGATACACAGAAAGTGGACAAGCACCTGGTCTTTTTATCAAGTTTCTTCAAGAACATGGGATTGTTGCCCAATACACTATGCCTGGTTCCCCAGACCAGAATGGTGCTGCAGAAAGAAGAAACCGAACATTGATGGACATTGTGGAGAGTATGCATAGCAACTCCAACCTTCCTACATCCTTGTGGACTGAAGCACTAAAGACGGCTGCGCATATATTAAACTGAGTTTCAACTAAGGCTGTTCCTAAGACACCATTTGAATTATGGAAAGGTTGGAAACCGAGTTTGCGACATATGCGTGTTTGGGGATGTCCGTCTGAGGTAAGGATTTATAACCCACAAGAGAAAAAACTGGATCCGAGGACCATTAGTGGGTATTTCGTTGGATATTCCGAAAGGTCCAAAGGTTACAGGTTTTATTGTCCAACTCATACTACTAGGATTGTGGAATCAAGAAACACTAAGTTTATAGGGAATGACATGATCAGTGGGAGGGATCAGTTCAAGAACTTAGTTCCTGCACATGATTACACAGAACCTGCACATGATCATACAAAATCTCAACCTTCATCAAATGATAGATTGGTTATAGTTCATAACACGCCTCAAGTACAAGCTCGTGTTGACCAATCGATCATTGAGGTTCCACAAGCTGCTGACAACATTCTAATCGATCAAGTAGTTCAGGAAATACCACAAGTTCCTGAATAATCAGTTGAACCACAAGCTCCCCTAGGAGACATTGGTACAACATTAAGAAAATCTACTAGAGTCAGGAGATCAGCAATTCCTAGTGATTACATTGTGTATCTACAAGAATCTGACTATAATTTTGGAGCCAAAAATGATCCTGAAACCTTTTCACAGGCCATGAGTTGTAAAGAGTCAACCTTGTGACACGATGCCATGAAGGAAGAGATGAATTCCATAAAAAGCAACGGAGTTTGGGATCTTATAGAGTTGTCTAATGGGGCGAAAGCCATTGGTTGCAAATGGGTCTTTAAGACCAAGAAAGTTTCATTAGGCAACATTGAGAGAAATAAAGCGAGACTCGTTGCTAAGGGATTTACTCAAAAAGAAGGAATCGATTACACGGAGACTTTCTCTCCTGTATCTAAGAAAGATTCTCTTCGTATTATTTTGGCATTAGTTGCTCATTTTGACCTTGAGCTGCAACAAATGGATGTGAAAACCACATTTCTTAATGGAGATCTAGAAGATGAGGTTTATATGAAACAACCTGAAGGTTTCTCCTCTAATGATGGTGAGCATTTGGTTTGCAAGCTTAGGAAATCCATATACGGTTTAAAACAAGCCTCCCGTCAATGGTATTTTAAATTCCATGAAGTAATTTCTTCATTTAGTTTTGTTGAAAATCTCATAGATCAATGTATATACCAGAAGGTCAGTGGGAGTAAAATTTGTTTTCTTGTTTTATATGTGGATGATATTTTACTTGCAACTAACGATAAAGGCTTATTGCATGAGGTGAAACAATTTCTCTCTAAAAATTTTGATATAAAAGATATGGGTGAGGCATCTTATGTCATTGGCATTAAGATCCATAGAGATAGACCTCGAGGTGTTTTAGGTCTATCACAAGAAACCTATATCAACAAAGTTTTAGAGAGATTTCGGATGATAGATTGTTCACCAAGTGTAGCTCCCATTGTGAAGGGTGATAGGTTCAATTTGAACCAATGCCCGAAGAACGATTTTGAGAGAGAATCCATGAAGAACATTCCATATGCTTCTGCAGTCGGAAGCCTTATGTATACTCAAGTCTGCACTAGACCTGGCATTGCACATGTTGTAGGGATGTTAGGGTGATATCAGAATAACCCAGGTATAGACCATTGGAGAGCTGCAAAGAAAGTAATGAGGTATCTTCAAGGAACTAAAGACTACAAGCTTATATATAGATAGACGGATAATCTGGATGTGATTGGCTACTCTGATTCAGACTTTGCTGGCTATGTTGATTCATGTAAATCAACATCAGGGTACATTTTTCTAATGGCTGATGAAGCTGTTTCTTGGAGAAGTGTCAAATAGACATTGACTACTACTTCTACTATGGAAGCCGAGTTCGTCTCCTGTTTTGAGGCCACTTCACATGGTGTATGGCTTAGGAGTTTCATTTCTGGGCTTAGAGTCATGGATTCTATATCTAGGCCATTGAGAATTTTCTACGACAATTCAGCTGCTGTCATTATGGCTAAAAACAATAAAAGTGGAAGTCGAAGTAAACACATCGACATTAAGTATTTAGCCATAAAAGAACGTATAACAGAAAAGAAAGTGGTCATTGAACACATTAGCACTGAATTGATGATCGCTGATCCTTTGACTAAAGGTATGCCACCTTTGAAATTCAAGGATTATGTAGAGAAAATGGGACTTGGTTCCACTTTGTAAGTGTATACATACAATTTATTAATGAAACTCTTACATATTTTTATGTTTTCTCATATTCATGTGCACTTTAATTTCTTTGAGAAAATTCAAATGTATAGGACCAAGAATAAACATAGGGTTTATTCATTAAGAAATGTTACCACATGAAGAATAATACTTGAGGAACTAAATACATCGTAATACATGGAAGATAATACTCACTCTTAGAGGACTTATCGCCATGATTCATGTATTTACTTCTTAAAATATATTAATGGGATTAAGTTAGGTTAAACATATGGACCAAGTAGGAGAATGTAATAAATTCAAGCATTAATTGTGGCAATTAATAAGTGGAGGTAGATGTAATAAATTCAACCATTAATTGTGGCAATTAAGTGGAGGTAGATGTAATAAATTCAAGTATTAATTGTGGCAATTAAGTGGAGGAAGATGTGCTCCACTAAGCAATAATTGTGGCCAAATTAATTCAATTATTCTTAGTGCATTTCTCCTATAAATAGGATAACCATAGAGCATATTAAGAGTTGGCAAGTTAGAGTGTTAGAGAAAAAACACAAGGTGTATGCTTAAGGAATGTTGGTTCATATTCTCAATGGTTGTATTGAGAGTATAAGGTATATGTAACCAACCTATATATGGTCCATGTTTAACCCTTTGGCTATCCATTGATTGTGGTAACAAGCGTATGGAATACGGATGGACGTTCTTGATGGAAGAACATGTATAAATACAGGTTTGGTCCCTAGACTCGGTACTTCTCATTTTCTTTCATACACCATCAAATTGAAGAGAGTTTTGAGAGTCTAGAAGAACCAATATCGAGAGAATAGCGGATTGTGTAAGTGAAAAGCTTCAATGGCTGGAGGTATGTTTACGGTCTTTATAATTCCGCATTTAATCTATATGCTATATAAGTTGTTTAGCATGTTTAGATTATATTTAAATTCTTACATATTCTAGTTTAATCATTTGATGGTATATTTTTAAGTTGGTTTTCATTAATTTCAATGTAGTTAAATCTGAACTAATGAGAGACCAAATTTTGAAAGGCTCAGTGTATAAAACAAAATCTCTTTTATATATTTTGAAATTAAGTCTAATATGTTTACAATTCTAATCTAAAGCAACTTTATAATTTCACTTCTAAACCAAAGTTTTTTTAGTACTTCTCGATGTGTCAAACCGAAGCCAAAGTCTATACAGAGAAATTCATAAATTGTTTTAAGAGTCTCAATAAAGGTTTTAGACTGTTTAGAAGAGAAATACTTTAGTAAATCTCTTAAACTGCTTCCCTTATAGCCTTTTGGATGCTCTTCATCCACTAATTCCATTGCAGACTCCACTATTTCATCCATTTCCAACTTATGCAAACTAGCAGTAGAGAGTGTTCTCTTCTCATCAGAGCTTGGAATTGCAAGGTACCATACACTTTTGTACTTACCATTGCTTATTACCTCAAGATGATCCCCTACAAGAACTTGTAAAGAACCATTAATTTCTGGTATGATCTTCCATTTACCATTAATGGAGTTGACAATTTGCAAGCCGGAGCTAATCTGTAGAAAGATGGTGATAATAGTACGATCCCTATGTGACACGATGTTTGATTGAGAAGTTGGTTGTTGATAGTTGTTTATGGCCATTATGTGCAATCCTTGTTCTAATTTTTCTCTCAGGTGTACTGGATTTAAGCACAAGCTCTCCATGATGGCTCCAAATATTTCAATGCCTATTCTTCTCACTTTCATAGTATATTTTCCCATTTTTTTACCTGTCTCAATAAGCCAATAATTTCATGCGATCATAATAATTGGTAATTAATCATCTATTATGATCATTTTGCATATGAGCATTATTATCACATGGTACAATATTCAGTGAAGAAACCAGAATTCAATCCTATGGGAAGCTAAAATGAACATATAACTTTGTGTTTTTTTTACTTAAGTATTGTTATTATATTAGGCTCAAATGAGGGAAAAAAATCAATTTTAGGAGATATATATTTGCATCCAGGACAAAATGCAATAGCATTTTAAACCCTAATGTTATAAAACGTTGTTATTGATATTTTTTGTTCTCAGCCTACTTGATCAGCCATTGAAGCACATGATTGATTTAAATCCCATTTTCCACGTCCCTACAGAAAAATATCTATAAAAGAGTAAAAATATCTTAGAATTTGAAGAAAAAAATGAAATTTCAAATAAAAACACTAGATGGGTGGTTGCTCAAGGCGAGAGATTGCTCAACCCACACGAGGGAGCCCAGGTGCTGATATAGCCAGAAAGGTAGTTATTCTCAGATAATTAAGGATAATGAGGATGTTTGGACAATTTCTTTTCTCTACCTATAAAGATGGACATATTGGTTCCTACACATATGGTGTGACCTGTGGAGGAACATGAGCTAGTTGATCAACTAGTTCCTATTAAGACTCCTCTAACAGTAGAATGTAGTTGTGTAGTGTACTAGTTGTGATCCATCAAGGAGAAAAGATCTACCAATATTCTGATCTATTAAGATGAGAGTGATTATAATATATTGGGTATGTGGTGGATCATCGAGTGATTTATCACAAGCTGTTTTCTGGTTTTCAGTTAGATCTGTGGTGATAAGTAATGAGAGATAAGTTGCATTCAATAAGACTCAATACTGGTTTAGGAAGCTTGTGAATGTTGAACTTATAGAATTTTCTTATAGTTGTAAGACTTAAAAAGACTCTGAAGGTTTGAAAATCTGTGGTGATAAGCGATGAGAGATAAGTTGCATTCAATAAGACTCAATGCTGGTTTAGAGAGCTTGTGAATGTTGAGCTTGTAGAATTTTCTAAGGGTTGTAAAACTAAAAAGGCTCTAAAAGTTTGAAAATTTATAGTCCATATTGGTGGTTAAATGATTTACTCGGAGAGAAATGATTGTTTACAAGGAAACTTTTTCTCTAGTTTCCTCTAAGAATGCTCTTAGAGTGATCATGATACTAGTAGCTCATCAGGTTTTAAAGCTACATCAAATAGAAATTAAAAGTGTTTTCCTGTATAGTGACTTCATAAAAAAGTCTATATGGTACAACCTAAGGAATTTAAGAAAGATAGTGACAAACCGTTGAATATGTAAACATACAAAAGTCTATATAAGAGTTCAAATCAAACTTCTAGATAGTAGTATCTGAAATTTCATGATATAGTAGCTTCATAAAGATTCATTAAGAACAAATGTAAAATCGGTGAATATATGTCAAGGTTAGTAGGAGAGAATTTTATTTTGTTTATCTTGAACGAGGATGAAATCTTAGTTATTGATAATGTCTTATGACTATTTCATGAAGTTAAGAACTAATGTCTAGGTTTCCTGATATCAAGGATTTTGAAAAGATATATGGCCTTTCTGGAATTGAAATATATAAAGATAGACTTTGTTTCCTGTTGAGACTCTTTTAGAGAGAAAAGTTCAATACACAAGATTGTAAACCTGAGAATTTTATGGTTACTGAAGTAATAAACTGAGCCCTATACAATGCTCTTAAAGTAAAACTAAGAAAGAATCTACAAGGAAGATTCCATACGCTATAACAATTGGGAGCCTAAAGTTTGTATCCCTACATTGTTTTTACAGTCATATTTTCTTTAGAGCTTAAAGGATCTAGATCATTGTGTGGCTACTTAGAAAGTCATATGGTATCTAAAAAAGGCCCAGAATTTCAAACTAGTTTACAAAAAGTTCTTGAAATGTCTTGAGATGGTGAAGTATATGGATTCAAACTTTACCATTTGTCACGATAAGAGAAAGTTTTCATCAGATTATATGGTTGTACTGGTAGAAGGTGCTAGTTTAAGAAAATTCCAAGAAGACACTTGTTGGTTCTAAGCTAAGGTTGTGGCATGCTATAGGCATGGTAATCTCTATTGCTAGGCTTATATGGTTGTATTGTGATAATAATTATTCTTTAAGAATAATGAAGGATATCACATGGTCTAAGCAAATTGAGGTAAAGTTCTTGACATTTAAAGAAATTAATAAAGTAGGGCAACATTACAGAGAAGAATAATATAACAGATAATTTGGTTGTTATGCTCTAACCAAGGGTCTTTGCCTTATGCATAAAGTGACATGATTAAAGGATGAGCTTAAGGTATCTTTGGATATACTTAGTTAGTTGGAGGAATTTGATTTATACTATATATTTACGTCATTCTTTACATATTTTAGTGATGCAGTTCAGTTATTTATATCTTTTGGTGATGTATTTGGATATTATATTAATGATGATCATCACTTCCTATTTAGTCATACACATATTGATATCTCTATGGTTTTAGATATCACTGATATTATTCATATGGGTGCATTATATGTTATGACATGTCATATATATATGTGTATATATATATGTTGACCCTCACCCGTATTTTAATGATGACAAAACACAACTGTTATTATACTAACTAAGTGTAGTAAGCAACAAAAACATTCAACCAAGGACCAAGGTGCAAAGAACTCAAAAGAACTCAAACCGAATCAAAGTATCAAGTGAAGACTGAAGAACTAGTATAGGTCTAAGGTTTTAGAACCAATGTAAGTCTCACTTATACATTGTAATAGCTTGTTCAATGGCTCGAACAAAAAAAGTTTTCTAAACCGATCGTTTTAAAACAAATATTTTAAAATTAAAACAGAAAAACTAGGTTGGAAGACAACCAAGTCGACTAGGTACATATACCAGTCAACTGGTATATGAGACAATATGTCTCCAGTCGACTGGGTCATTCATACCAGTCGACTAGTAAAACGGACAGTAAGTCTCCAATCGACTGGATACCCAGAAGGTCTAAAAGTGAGATTTTTTCAAATGAACCCAGTCGACTGGTATCACGACCCAGTCGACTAGTAGTTCAAAAATATGACCGTTGGACTCCAAATCTGGATGTTTTAAAGCAAATCTTTTTTCAAATTACAGTCCTAACGGCCATATTATTTGATTGCTATATAAACTCATTCTATTAAGCTTTCAAGATAGAGGTGCACACATTCAAAAAGAGTTGATCTCACACAATAAAGTTATTATACTCTTGAAACTAAAAAAGCTTTGAAATATTCTTATTGAGCCATTATTCAAGCTTTACTTTGAAAAAGAGATATTATTCAGTTGTATAAGCTTCCATTAGCTGTTTCTCTACCATTTACTTTACATCATCTTTTGTAAAGGGATTACTTCTGAAAAGAAAGGGATTACTTCCGAGAGGAAGGGGATAGCTTCCGAGAGGAAGAGATTGTAAGGTTTGTACAACACTGGGAAAGTTGTACGACTAAGTTACTTAGTGGATTACTTCAAGGAGTTCCTTGAAGAGAGTGGACATAGAGTCGGAACGAATCCAATATTGCCGAACCACTATAATATGAGTTTGCATCATCTTCTCTCTAAACTCTTTATTTACAGCACATTATTTGTTTTAATTGTTTGCTGCTTATTTGTTTTTATAAACTTGTATTAATTCCGCAAAAAAGTTTTAAAAACCCAATTCACCCCCCTCTTAGGTTGAAACCTCGATCTACAATTGGTATCAGAGCTTTGTTCTTATATTTAGGCTTAAAATCCTTGAGTTGATCCAATGGCAGCAAATAGCTACTCTGAGGGACACTCTTATACTAGACCACCTTTGTTCAATGGCTCCAATTATAACTATTGAAAAAACGGAATGAAAATCTTTGTCGAATGACAAGATTACAATCTATGGAGAATCATTGAAGAAGGACTTAGAATTCCTACAAAAGAAATAGCTATTGGAGAGACTCATCATACAATACCTAAACTCAAAACTGAGTACACTGACGAGGATTGTAGAATGATATCTCTCAATAGCAGAGCAACAAGTATGTTACATTGTGCATTAGATATTTCTGAATATAATAAAATATCTGCATGCGTTTCGGTTAAAGAGACATGGGACAAATTACAAGTCACATATGAAGGAACTAGTGAGGTAAAAAAGTCAAAAATTTACATGCTAATTTCTGAGTATGAATCCTTTAAAATGTCTCCTGATGAAACTATTTCTGAAACGCACTCACGGTTCACCACTATTATAAATGGTTTAAAACTGCTTGGTAAGAATATTGAGGAGGTTGAACTAACCAGAAAAATCTTGAGATCTCTGCCACCAGAATGGAAACCAAAGAAGACAGCCATACAGGAGGCCAAAGATCTTGATAAACTGGATGTTGAGACATTACTTGGGTCATTATTGACGTATGAGATTGAAGAAATGACTCACATCGTCAATAATGATGAGAATAAGAAAAAGCATATTGCTTTCAAAGCTTCTACGAGTAGCAAAGAAATGGAATCAGAAAAAGAAGCTGAGAGCAGTGAGTAAGATGGTGAAATGGCATTGATCACCAAACAATTTCACAGGTTCTTAAAGAAAAGCAAGAAACCTTACACAAAGGATCCCACTCCGAAAAAAGGAACCGCTTATGTGTTATGGCTGCAAGAAGCCCGGTCACATTAGAGCTGATTGTCCGGTTTCAAACAAACCATACAAGAGCTTTAAAAAGAAAGCCATGATAGCAACTACCTGGAGCGATGACGAAGAAGATGAGTCATCAAACAAAGAAATCGGAAACGAGGAAATTGCCAACCTTTGTTTGATGGCAATCGACAATGAAAGTGAGGTAACATCTTCTCCTTCTTCTAAGAATAATATTGTGAGTAGTAGTGAAGAACTGCTAGAAGTAAAAACGAAATGCATGAGGAATTGAAGAAATTTGATTCTAGAAATTTTGTTCTCAAGAAAGAGGTATCATCTCTCTCTAAAGAGATGATAAGTCTTAGAGAAGAAAAAGAAAAATTATCATCTTTACTGTATGATTCTTCTCAAGATTTTCTCAAAGATGAAAATAAGAATTTAAAAAATAAAATTTCTGAATTGAATAGCACTATATCAAGACCTATGCTTGGAAAATAAAAACTTGATGAAGTGCTTTCTTCCTAAAGATTAAGTGCTTTCTTCCTAAAGATTAAGTGGAGGAAAATCTGGTGTAGGATACTCTCATTTGGGAAAGCAAAAAATCAAAAGAGAGCTTATTCGTGAAAACCTTATGTGTGAGTGAAGCCTCTACTTCAAGAAACCCTAGCAAGATTAAAAGCACTCCCTCTTTAAATGCTAGAAATTCAAATGTTCATACAAAAATGAAGCAACCTAGAAATACACATGCTTATATGTATGCACACTCTAGAAATGCTTATACACATCCTAGAAATAACCAACATGTACATAATCAACATATGAACTCTGCTTATGCTCATCCTAGGAATTATTATCATGGTTATCATAGAAATAATTTGCATACACATGCTAGCATGTATCCTAGAATGCATCATCATTCATTTTCTGGAAATGACATGCATTTTAATACTCCTTACCATAGAAACATGTATCCTAGGAACTATTATCCTAAGGATTATAGGAATGCACATGTAAGATATCCTATAAATTTTAATTACTATCATCCTAGGATTGTGCATCATCAATATGTCCATAGATCACCATATACTGTTAAGAAAGTATGGATTCCAAAAGGAACCGTGTTTTCTAGGACTAACCCCGAAGGACCTAAGAAATTTTGGGTACCTAAAAGTGCTATCGTATATCCTTGTGTGATGTAGATATGTCTCCACACCAAGGAGAAAGGTAACTATTGGTACCTTGAGAGTGGATGCTCGAAGCACATGACCGGCGATAAAAGCGTATTCAATGAGCTAACTCTAAGAGATGGTGGACTTGTGACCATTGGAGACAATACTAAAATAAAGATCATCGGGCATGGAAAAGTCGGTAATGATTTCTCAACCTTAGATAATGTATTACTAGTACAAGGCCTTAAGCCAAATTTACTTAGTATTAGTCAACTATGTGACAAAGGCTACAAAGTCACATTTGAGACCTTTCATTGTCTAGTTATAGACATCAAGAGCAATAAGATCAAATTTATTGGTCATAGACATGAAAATGTCTACATAGTTGATTTGAAATCCTTGCATTCTGAAAATGAAAAATGTTTTCCTGCTTTTAGTGAAAATCCATGGCTATGGCATAGAAGGCTTGGTCATGTAAACATGAACTTGCTAATCGTTTCAAGAAAAGATTTAGTCATTGAACTTCCTAAAATCAATTTTGAAAAATACAAAGTATGCGATGCTTGTCAAATGGGAAAACAAACTAGGATTTCTTTTAAAGCAAAAAATATAGTCTCAACTACTAGACCTTTGGAACTTTTGCATATGGACTTATTTGTTCCAATTAGTACCATTAGTCTAGGTGGCCATCAATATGCTCTTGTTATTGTTGATGACTATTCAAGATATACCTTTGTTATTTTTATTGCTTACAAGGATGAAGCTTTCAAAGGATTTGAAAAGTTTTGTAAAAATGTACAAAATGAAAAAGGAATTTGTATTTCAAGCATAAGAAGTGATCATGGCAAAGAATTTGAAAATCAAAGCTTTTCAAGATTTTGTGATAAAAATGGAATTAATCACAACTTTTCAGCTCCTAGAACTCCTCAACAAAATGGAGTTGTTGAAAGGAAAAACATAGTTCTAGAAGAATTTTCAAGAACTATGCTTTGTGAAAATAGTTTACCAAAATACTTTTGGGCTGAAGCCGTGAATACTTCTTGTTGTATCTTAAATAGAATTTTGATAAGGCCTCTGCTTGATAAAACTCCATATGAACTATGGAAAGGGAGAAAGCCCAATATTTCCTATTTTCGTGCTTTTGGTAGTAAATGCTTCATCTTAAATAACAATAAAACTAACTTGGGTAAATTTGATTCTATGACTGATGAATGAATATTTTTAGGATATTCAACATCTAGTAAGGCTTATAGAGTTTTCAGTAAGAGAACTTTAGTGGTAGAAGAATCTGTACATGTAACTATTGATGAATCTAACCCAATTAGTAGTAGAGAAGTTTCCTTTAAAGATGATGCAGATTTTATTCTAGGAATGAAAACTCCTACTCCCATTGTTGACCCAAAAGAGAGTTCACCTCAAGCAAATGAAGAGATGAAAACTTCCAATTTGGACCAACCATCCTCAAGCCAACAAGAGGAAAGTCTACCCAAAGATTGGAGGTATGTAAATTATCATCCAATTAATCAAGTGATTGGTGATCCTTCACAAGGGGTAAGAACTCGCTCTTCTATTAGAAATATTTGCAATTTTATAGCTTATTTGTCTCAAGTAGAACCTAAGACATTTATAGAATCTGAAAAAGATAATGATTGGATAATTGCAATGCAGGAAGAAATAAATCAATTTGAGAGAAATAATGTTTGGAAACTAGTTTCAAGACCTAAAGATCATTCAATAATTGGAACTAAATAGGTATATAGAAATAAGATGGATGAAAATGGAATAGTAACTAGAAACAAGACTAGACTAGTTGCTAAGGGATATAATCAAGAAGAAGGAATAGACTTTGATGAAACCTATGCTCCCGTAGCTAGATTAGAAACTATTCGAATGTTATTAACCTTTGTATGCTTCAATAAATTCAAGCTATTTCAAATGGATGTGAAGAGTGCCTTTTTAAATGGCTTTATAGAAGAAGAGGTTTATGTTGAGTAACCTTTTTGATTTGAAAATCCTAGTCTTCCAAATCATGTCTACAAGCTTTCTAAAGCTCTATATGGGTTGAAGCAAGCTCTAAGAGCATGGTATGAAAGACTAAGTAAATTTTTGATTGAAAATGATTTTGTAAGAGGTAGAATAGACACAACTCTCTTCACAAAAACTCACAAAAATGAAACTTTGATAGTTCAAATATATGTTGATGATATTATATTTGATGAATCTATGTGTCAAGAGTTTGCAAAGTGCATGCAAGGTGAATTTGAAATGAGCATGATGGGAGAACTTACCTACTTCCTTGGACTTCAAATCAAGCAACTAAAAGGAGGCATCTTCATCAATCAACATAAATACATTAAGGACCTACTAAAAAGGTTCGGGATGGAAAGCTGAAAGCCACTTGGAACGCCTATGAGCATAACTACTAAACTTGATCTCGATGAATGAGGTAAAACTGTAGATTCTAAATATTATAGAAGCATGATAGGTGCTTTACTTTATTTGACTGCAAGTAGACCTGATATAATGTTCAGTGTATGCATTTGTGCTAGATTTCAGGCTAATCCTAAGGAATCACATTTAGTTGTAGTAAAAAGAATCCTTAGATATCTACAAGGAACCCAAACCATAGAATTATGGTACTCTAGAGATTCATCTTTTGAGCTTGTAGGTTATTCAGATGCTGATTTTGCTGGATGTAGGTTAGATAAAAAAACAACAAGTGGTACATGCCAATTCTTAGGAGCTATGTTAACCTCTTGATTTTTCAAGAAACAAAATTCCGTTGCACTATCAACCGCCAAAGCGGAATATGTTGCAGCCGGAAGTTGTTGTGCCCAAGTATTATGGATGAAACAACAACTAGAAGGCTATGGCATGAACCTCAAAAACATCCCAATATTTTGTGATAATACTAGTGCTATCAACCTAACCAAGAACCCTATTCAGCACTCTAGAACAAAGCACATAGAAATAAGACATCATTTCTTAAGAGACCATGCTAAAAAAGGTGACATAAGACTAGAATTCATACCTTCAGAAGATCAAATAGCTGACATTCTTACAAAACCTCTAAGTGAAGCTAGTTTTTGTAAAATTAGAATGTTGATGGGATTACTGGATAATGATAAACTGAATATTTGATTGTTCATTCATTTATCATATGCATGTTTGACATCTAGTGAAAGAGTATTAATTCTTGTTTAAATATCTCCCTCACTCAAGATGTCATAGATAAACAAATTTCGTGCTATATTTCAAGACTGAAAATTTTCATAAGGGTCCAGTCGACTGGTGAATCTATACCAGATGACTGGTAAGTCGCTGCTCTTTCATCCAGTCAACTGGTAAGTTTGATCCAATCGACTGATAAGTCTCTGTCTCTTCTTCCAGACGACTGGTAAATCCTGTCTAGTAGTCTAGTATCTCTAGACCCTGTTTGGAGTCAATTTTTTGAAAATCAATTGTCATCCAGTCAACAGGTCAATTCAATCCAGTCGACTGGTATCTTACTGTCAGTTCACCCAGTCGACTGGTATGAAAACTGTTCATCTTTCCAAAGGAACCCAGTTGACTGGTAACTCGACCCAGTCAATTGGTATCGCGATTCTATAAAAGAGATTGTTCATTTTTCTGATTTTTTACGCCATTTCGAACACCCTTGCTTTCTCTCTCTAGAAAAATTCATAATTTTGATCTAAAAACCATCCAAACTTCATCTAAATACACCGATCTACTCATCTATAACCAGATTTTTAACTTTCTACGGTTAAAATCTCTTATTTTCACTAAAATCCTTTCTACCCAAAAACTTCAAATTTATCCAAAATGTCCGATAAAATTCGTGTTAAATTCACAATAAGTGGACCAAATGCGCCTAAAAGGCCAAGGTCTACAAAACTCTCGGGGGAAGAGTGTAGCGGGCTTATCAAGCAAGATGCCCATAACAGAGCTTGATGAGTCTCTGTTTTTCAGTCCTACGACAAAAGTAAGGTATGACACAATAATCCGTCGTAAAAAGATCACGACTAGTAGAGTTGTAGACTTCGACTCTATTCATCATGGCAAATTTGATATCTTGCCAGCCTTTGAGGCGATTCACTTGACCCCACTGGTCAAAGTGCATGAAAAATACTACCCGAAACTGATTCACCAGTTCTACGCGAACTTAGTGAAACCCAGTCCTCTGGCTTTGAGATTCAGAACCATAGTCAGTGGCGTGGAGTTTGAGGTCAACACTGACCTCCTCATGAGCATTATGAGAATCCCTGTAAGGTGGATTCAATGGAGTCTGGATGGATGGCCAGACAGCTTCGATGTCGAGGCGACCTGTCATATAGTCAGAGAAGACCCTAACTATGTGTACAGACCTACTACATTGCATATATGTAGTGATATGCCCCTTGACTCGAAGATGTTTTAGCTGATAGTGAGTTGGACCATCCATCCTAGACTCGGGAGTCGAGGGTATCTATCTAAGATAGATACGGTATTGATTTGGTGCCTTAAATCTGGACACCACTTCAATATTTATCCTCTGCTGCTCGCCAACATGATAAATGGCGAAGCGAGCGACTCCGGGTGTCTTCCTTACTGGATGCTCATTATGCTCATACTCCAACACTTTCGGGTACCTCTGCCAGCCTCCGAGGCTTAGGATATTGGACCGACGGACATCATCATTGTCTCATCACTGAAGAAGATGGGATGCGCTGTTCATGACAGTTTCCTCTATCCAAAAGCCGGGAAGTGCTTACGGATACGAGAAGATGAGAGTGATGATGATGAGGAAGAGGAGACTGCTGCCTATGCTATTATGGACACTGACACCCGAGCACCTCCGATTGGTGACTCGAGTACTGGTCAGATTGGATACGGTGATATACTTTAGGCTATCTCGAGCCTTCAGATGACGATGGAGTCTGGATTCCAGTCAATGCAATCAGAGTACTAGAGATTGAGCTCCTCCATCGACCATCTACGGGATGACTTCGAGAGCACACGGAGGGTTCCCTAGCTAAGATTAGGGAACTTCTTCATGATGGCTCGGACTCTCCCGCTCCTTGAGTCTATGTCTTCATTATGTACTTAGGATTTTCCAGCACTTACCATATAGCACGGACATATTCTGTATTTTTGTCTTATTTTTGGCTCTATGAAGCCTGTACATGTATTGACTTTTTCTATATGGTGTTATGTTTCCATTAGCCATATTTTATATATCTATTTACATTATTTGTGATATGTTTGCATAGTTTCAAACTGCTTTTATTCACGAAAATACTATGAAACTGATAATGCTTGTATGAAAACTTTCGGTTCTTCCCGGTAAGGCTTTCGAAATCCGAATGAAGCCAAATTTTTGTGTACAGGTTTGTTTAATCATACTCTAGATGACTGTGGTTACTAAATAGCTTATTTTTTGATTTTTGGCCCCTTTGATTGTTTTTGTCAAAACGGGGGAGAAAAATGAGAAAAACGAAAAAAAAAACTAAGTAAAAAGAAACCAATGCATAGATTTAGGGGGAGCACTGTTCGAAAACTTATTCTTTGATTGGTTGAGTTAATTGTGGTTGGTTAAAATATATATATGAACTGCGTTTTCCTGTTTACAGGGTGGATTTATTTGAAAAACAGAGGAGACTCTGTCCGATTTTTCGTAAAAACCAAACACTTAGCTTTTTTATCTGTTTTCACATTATTAGTTTTGTTATCATCAAAAAGGGAGAGATTGTTGACCCTCACCCGTATTTTAATGATGACAAAATATAACTGTTATTATACTAACTAAGCGTAGTAAGCAACAAAAGCATTCAATCAAGGATTAAGGTGCAAAGAACTCAAAAGAACTCAAACCGAATCAAAGTATCAAGTGAAGACTGAAGAACTAGTATAGGTCTAAGGTTTTAGAACCAATGTAAGTCTCACTTATACATTGTAATAACTTGTTCAATGGCTCGAACAAAAAAGGTTTTCTAAACCGATCGTTTTAAAACAAATGTTTTAAAATTAAAACAGAAAAACTAGGTTGGAAGACAACCCAGTCGACTGGGTACATATACCAGTCGACTGGTATATGAAACAGTATATCTCCAGTCGAATGGGTCATTTATACCAGTCAACTGGTTAAACGGACCCAGTAGATCGGATGAAAAATACCAGTCGACTGGATACCCAGAGGGTCTAAAAATGAGATTTTTTCAAGTGAACCCAGTCGACTGGTATCACGATGTTGAGCGATTATATACCTAAATAATTAAACAGATAATCGCACTAGTTTTACTTGCAAGTGCACAAGGTTGACAGTGTAGTGTAGTGTGCGAAAGCAATATCATCTCCACAGGGATTGGTAAAGTTCAGTTTTTAGAATTAGTTTCTTTAAAGTAACAAGAAATAAAATAACTGTTGAATATGAGTGATAATAATAAAGACATAGGGCTTTGATATCCACCACTAGTCATACTTTCCCAATTGTATAATGTATCAGTGCACTAGCCTTATCATGTATATCTACTGGTTGCCAACCTAAGGGCATAGTATCTACTCCTTAAGCTATTGATCTCTCTAAGCAACGAGTTAGGCATGGTATCTACTCTAACTCTTTTTTTCCTTAAGGGATTCAGCATGGTATCTGCTTGAGTTGTTCTTTAAGAAAGCATAAGTACTATGGAAATCGACAACCACATGAGACCTAGGGCATGGTATCTACTCCTGATTTCTCATGTTGATTAACCCGAGTATCCGAATAAGATATCTCTCGTTACTAATGCTAGACCTAGGACTCGGTCATCCAAAATGATCTAACTAATAGGTCCATATCACATGCATACGCTGGCCATACACATACATATGAGGAATTTAAATAAGCACAAGCATTAATCAAGTTAAGCAACATAATAAAGGCTATTGGCAAAGATTTATCAATGAATAAATATATGAGAAAGCATAACTAGGGCTTCAATCAAGCCCTATAAGAAAGTTAGTTACACATACTGTCTAAAATAAACATCATATATAAAATAAACATAAAGGGAAGAATAAACCTGAGAGAAGAGGCGTCAATTCTCTCCCAAAGCTTACAACTCCAAAAAGATAAAAGAAATGATGTCTCTAAGTTATGGTCCTTTGTGTGTGCTTTACAGGTATATTTATAGGGCTTTAATAGTCCTAGAAGGTGTAGGAAACCCTAGACTTTCTAAACCGTAAAAACTCTTTTATTTCTAAAATTGAGTTATGCAGTTTACTGTTCACATCTGTACATGTGCGCTCGATCGCATTGCATGGCACGATCGATCGTAGCTTGACCAGAGACTGCTCCAGGATTTTCAAGTTTCTTCCTTTAAGTGCCAAAACTACTTTTTTTCTTTCAAGACCCTATAAACACATATAAAACACACAAATGAAGTAAAATGGACTAAAATATCATAACTAAGGACCTAATAAATGTAAATAAGGGGGCTTAAATATGAATATTTAAGCACCTATCACACCCCCAAACTTACATATTACTAGTCCCTTAGCAATATTAAAAAAAACTAAAATAAAAAATAACAATACACAGATAGATCCAATGTTCATAGTGTCCACAAAAGTTTAAGTCTTAACACAAAACTATGATGTGCATTCATGAGCAAGCTTAACAAATATAAACATATTTTTGTAATGAATAAGAGTTTTGAATGCAAATCACTTTCGTAAGGCAATTTAAGAAATCACAAGTTCGACTTTGATGTGCGGTGAACTAGCACATAAAAGATTGGGTTTCCAAGTAATTCAAATGTGTAGTGTTTCGATGACTCAAGATTCACCAAACTTCCTATTAGAGTCAACAAAGATGGCAAAGATTTTCTTCTTTTCTTTTATTTGTGAGATTTTTGCCAAGTTAGTTCCCTTAAGCTTTCTTTTTGACTCGTGTAATGAGTGTTTCGCCAATGACTCCCAAACCAGATGGTTTTAGGGCATTAGGTGTAAAGACACCCCTAAGAACTTACTAGCTCGAGTCAAAAAGGCTACGAAACTAACTGGTCTTAATGTTACCAATCAGAATTTTCCACCTTTTGACGTGACACTCAATGCTTACTGAGGTAAGAGAGCCAGTTACTCAGTGGAAAGTTCTTTTTAATGATCATTTAAGATTTTCCACCTTTTGACGTGACATTCAATACTTACTGAGGCAAGAGGGCCAGTTACTCAGCAGAAAACAAGTTTTATTAATCATTAAGAGCATTTATTTCTTCTTTTGAGCACTAATCAATCTTTTCTATTTTTATATGCCAAAATATCAATCTAATAAGTCATCTAGTTCACAGTCAAGCAAAAGAAATATACACATCATAATAACATGTCATACCCCACACAGTTATGTGCTAGTGTGCTTGTGATAGTTTAGGTCAAACTTTTGAATCCTTAAATATCTAAAAGGCAGTGATTTAGGTTCAAAACGTGATTATTTGGCCTATATATTCAAAGTGTTAAGCTCGCTGATGAAGTCAAATCATAAAGTTTTGTTTAAATCACAAAAAAAAGTTTATTGGACAGAATGAACATGCATTTATCTATGAAAATAACAACAAAACAGAAAAATGTGGGACATAGTGAGTGTGTGAATGTGTCCCCATACCCCCAAACTTAAATTGCACATTGTCTCAAATGTGTGAATAGCATGGAAGGAGCTGACCTGGGAGATGAAGAACTGATGGCTAGCATGGCTTATAGCACACCCCCAACTTCAACTGGATGTACTCACGCTATCCTTGAAAAAGAAAGAGAAATAAACATAAAATGAAAAACAAGTAATAATAAACAGATAGAAAAATAAACTAGGAAATACGAATAATAAAATGAAATAAACTAAAAAAATGATATGCTTTAGGGTGCCTTCCATGAGCGCTAAGTTTAACGTCTTCAGCCAGACGTAGTATCCTCTCACTGCTGATCATCAGGTGGTGTAATCGAAGAGGTACCGGGTGCTGGAGGTAGGCGATCAAGAATAACCTGCAACATAGCCTCATGCAGTGCAAATCATGGCTCCAAACTATCGATACGCTGATGCACGAGTGTGGTGGCTGCAGAGACCTCGCATCGAAAAGAGGACAGTTCAGCTAGAAAGTGCGAGGACTCGGTGGGTCCCATATCCGAATGGTCATTCCTTTGTACTAGGTTAATGACAGGGGGATCGATCTCCATACAATCCTCCTTAACTCTCTCAGCTGCTGGAGCAGGTGTCGGGAGTCCTCGAGGCATGTGCGAGATACTATGTGTCCACTTAGCCTTCCAGAAGAAATGATACTCTCGTATTGGTCCATCACTGGAGGTCCTCTTTATCCTTTTCTTCTTGAGTATGTATGAGAGTAGGAATAGGAAAGGGAGGCCCCATGCATTGGCCGTGGTGGTCTGACGGGCATGAACGTGATCCCAAAACTTGTATAGCTGGCTCCAAATGATAGCCAGAATAGAGTACAAGTGGCTTCTGTGGAATGTATATAAGGACTGGAGAAACTGGTCTCGCCGCTGGATTTTGTGCCCCAATGGACACACATTGCGCTGTAGGACCGTGTCGATGAGCCAAAGTCATGGAGGCAGCTTTGACTGGCTGGCTGTATTGTTATTTCTGTCAGCATACTGGCCAGCGCACATGTCTCTGACTGCTCCTCGATATTGGTGTCCTTAGGAGGGGATTCATCGGTGCAATGAAGAGCAGCGACTATATCGGCATTAGTTACCTCGATGGGTGCGCCCCAGATTGAAAAAGTGAGGACTATTGGTCTGCTGTAGTCAAATGATAGGTTTGCATAAAACTGGACTATGAGATGAGAGCAAGCAGTGGAACAAACTAGTTTAAACAGCCTCTTCAACCCTCGATGTTAGAATGCTTGGACGGCCCATTGAGTGGCGTCCATGTGCCGGAATACATCGTCGATGGCGAAGGAGGTCTCGAATAAAAGCTTTCGTTGCTCGATGCTGGGCCGGGATGATGAGGCGCGGCTGCTGGATGCATCGGAGGTGGAAACAGACGGTCTGGACATACTGTTTTTTAGGTTATGCCAGATTTGCGATCGATTTCAATATGCTGCACTCGATCGCACACTGGACTATGCACTCGATCACAAATACTGTGCGCTTGATCGCACACGGCCAGGCTTTTTCTCGAACAGCTTATGTGCACCAAAAATACAAGCTATGGTTTGTAGGGTTTGAATTCGTTCTTAACCTCCTGCAAGCAAAACAAGTGCCAAGATAAGATATATATATAGCCATGAAAAGTAAAACATGAAAATTTTTGTGTAAACACGGAAAAATGTGTACCTTGTGCAGTGGTGTGAATGTGTAATGGGGAGGGTGTATGTGGTGGTAATGGTCGGTGACGGTGGTGATAAGGGAGGATAGTGGTGATAGGGATGACAGTGAAGTGGGTGCTGGAGTGAGTGAGTGGTGGCAGAGTGTGAGAGAGAGGTTGGTAAACATAAAAGTGCGAGTAAGGGAGAGTGTAAGGGTGTGAGTGAACAGTGAGAGAGGGTGAGTGCGTGTGAGTGCAAATTTGCAGATTTATATCTAAATCTTCTGCCATGAGTGTGCTCGATCGCACTTGTGCGCTCAAGCATATTGAAGGACACGCTCGATCGCACACTTGTGCTCGATCGCACAGAAAGGTGTGCTCGATTGCAAGCAGTGTGTCTGGGCAAAAATAACAACTTACCTTTAGTTAAAAAAAAATGATAAATTGTGAAACAATACAACCTTACCATTTGTTAGTGGCCTCAGTACCACTAACCTCAATAGAGGTGTTTGAGCTCAATGGGTAATCGAATTAAACTTGCTCAAGCACTCTCGGGCTACCGTGCTAGTCGGTTGGAAGTACTTAGAGCCCACATCAGGTGGTTCAAGAGCTTTTGATGGTTGTTTCATTTCCCATTTTGGTTCCTAGTCAAAAAAATAAGGAAAGGTAGTATCAGTAAGTGCATAAGGTTTAATTTGAATAACATACTTACTTGAAGGCTTTGTTGTGTTCTTGAAAAGGTGCACAACTTTATTGATGTCTTTAATCACATTGTCCTCCTCAGGCCGACTATCCACTTTTGTGTCCTCATTTTTGGGGATGGTCTCCAATGTAGTGGTGTGATGGACCTGAGAAGCTTTCTCAACAACACTTTGCATGAAGCTCACATTAGAATATTCATTATCATTGTTGGTTGATTTTAATGTATTGAATATTTTAAATTCTATCTCCTCATCATTTACCCTCATTGTGACAATGCCTCTTTTTACACTAATATTAGTGTCATCAGTTATCATAAAGGGGCGTCCTAGTATGATGGGGAGAGGTACTGGCAGAGTACATTATTCCATATCTAATACTATAAAATCAACAGGTATAACAAATTTACCTACTCTTACCAACACGTCCTCAAGGATACCTCTCGGTCGTTTGATGCTTCTGTCCACTAGTTGCAAAGTGACGGAGGTTGGTTGAAGCTCCCCCAAACTTAGTGTCTCGTATACACTGTATGGCAGCAGGTTGACACCCGCTCCTAGATCCAATAGTGTATGCTCGAACAGCTGGTCAATTAGCCTGCAAAGAATAGTAAAACTACCTGGATCTTTCAATTTATGTGGTAATTTTCTTAGAAGCACAACACTTACTTCTTCGGTTAAGGCAACCGTCTCATGTTCCTGAAACTTCCTTTTGTTAGTGCAACAATCTTTCAGAAATTTAGCATATACAGGAATTTGTTTAATGACATCTAACAAAGGAATATTAATCTCTACTTTTCGCAAGGTTTCAAAAATATCAATTAGTTTGTTATCTTTCTTTTGTTTTACTAACCTTTGCGGGAAGGGTGGAGCATTAACCTTCTCTGTTTCACTTACCCTTGATGCCGATGGTTTTTCTTTGGAAGTTGTTGCAGATTTATCGGACCCTATTACCTTACCATTTCTCAGGGTTGTCACAGCATTTAATTGTTGATGTCCCCCCGAGTTGGGTAGTGTTTGAGCCGAGAACTCTCCTTGCTTTATGACATTGAGCTCCTTAGCTAGTTGTCCCATTTGTACCTCTAGTCTTTGAATTGCTTGCTCATGTGCTGCAGTGGTTTGTTTCTGCTGAGTCATGAATTGTTTTTGTGACGTTATAAATTGCTGCTGCTGAGTGGCCATTTGTCTCACAAGACTTTCGAGGTCGTTCTTCTTTGGTTCGGGAACAGTTTGGGCTGCTGGTTGGAAGTTTTTGTGCTGCCCTTGACTGTTTTGATTGTTGCTCCACGAGAAATTTTGGTTGTTTCGCCATCCAGGGTTGTAAGTGTTGGCATATGGGTTGTTCTTTAGTGGATAGTTGTTAGGCCCCACGTAATTGGCTTGTTTCGGATCTGCAGATGAGTACAACGGACAAGTGTCAGTATTATGATCGTATTGGGAACATATTGCACATACCTGGAGTGGGGTGGATGGTAGGCTAGATGAGGCATTTTGAGTAATTATGGTTTTTACAATCATATCTAGCCTCGTGTCTAGCTTCTTCTCCAAAGCAGCTATTTGGGCAGAGGGTCCACTATTCAGAGTAACCTCATACATATCTCTGCTCTTGACTCCTTGTCTACCTCTAGAGGAGAACTACTGAGTGTGTTCACTGAGGGTTTCAAAGAGTTCCATCGCTTCTTCGCTGCTTTTCTCCATCAACACTCCTCCACAACCTGAATCAACAATACTTTTGTTAGTGTCATTCAAACCTTCATAAAAGGCTTGTACCAATTCATCTTGAGGCAAGTTGTGGTGTGGGCATTTGAGTAGTAGCTCGTTGAAGTGTCCCCATGCTTCGAAGAAGAGGTCTCCATCTTATTATTGGAAGGACTGGATCTCCTTCCTCTTTTACCTCGTCTTTTGGGCTGGGAAAAACTTCCTTAGGAACATGCTTGCCAACTCGTCCCAAGTGTGGATCGAAACTGCAGGCAAAGAATTATACCATAGTTTAGCATTATCTTTCAAGGAAAAATGGAACAAAATTAACCTTATTCCTTCTTGGTCTAGGCCTTATATGTGCTGGAACTTGCAAAGATCAAAAAATTCTCAGAGGTTCAAGTGCGAATCTTCATTAGGAGTTCCCCTAAAATGAGTCAAAGCATTCAAGATTTGCAGAGATATATAATAGTTTCTCGCCGCCTCAGGTTGATCTGCAATGCATGATGGTTGATCAATGTTTCGTGGGATGAAAGAGTGCTTCATCGGTACTCATGCAGGTGCTTGCTGGTTTTCGAGCTGTTCCGCCATTGGTGTTTTGTTCTCGACTTCTTCTTCGTTTTCCTCGAAGTTGTCCCTAATCCTTTGTCGGATGGTCCGTTCAAGCTCGAGATCAAGGGAAAATAGTGTTAGATGTCGGGATCGGAGTCCGTGCATAAATCAGGTTAAACCAGCTTCAGTGCAGCAATTCACTCTGCTGCTCGGCTAACTCTCTGGCCTATTTGCGCTCGATCGCACAGAAGGCTGCGATCGATCGCACAGAAGGCTGCGATCGATCGCAAGTATCACAGAAAGTGTGATCTAGGGTTTGATGCCTGAGACAGAAAGCAACTCGATTAGGTTTTGGTGAAAAATAAAAATAAAGATGGTAAATAGAAAATAAAATAATAATAATGATGATTAAACGAAAGTAATTCTAAAAGAAACTTTAGCGCAATCCCCTGCAACGGCGCCAAAAACTTATTGAACGATTATATACCTAAATAATTAAGCAGATAATCGCACTAGTTTTACTTGCAAGTGCACAAGATCGACAGTGTAGTGTAGTGTGCGAAAGCAAGATCATCTCTACAGGGATTGGTAAAGTTCAGTTTTTAGAATTAGTTTCTTTAAAGTAACAAGAAATAAAATAACTGTTGAATGTGAGTGATAATAATAAAGACATAGGGCTTTTATATCCACCATTAGTCATACTTTCCCAATTGTATAATGTATCAGTGCACTAGCCTTATTATGTATACCTATTGGTTGCCAACCTAAGGGCATGGTATCTACTCCTTAAGCTATTGATCTCCCTAAGCAACGAGTTAGGCATGGTATCTACTCTAATTCTTTTCTTCCTTAAGGGATTCAGCATGGTATCTGCTTGAGTTGTTCTTTAAGAAAGCATAAGTACTATGGAAATCGACAACCACATGAGACCTAGGGCATGGTATCTACTCCCGGTTTTCCATGTTGATTAACTCGGGTATCTGGATAAGATATCCCTCATTACTAATATTAGACCCAAGACTTGGTCATCCAAATTGATCTAACTAATAGATACATACCACATGCATACACTGGCCATACACATACATATGAGGAATTTAAATAAGCACAGACATTAATCAAGTCAAGCAACATAATAAAGGCTATTGGAAAAGATTTATCAATGAATAAATATATAAGAAAGCATAACTAGGGCTACAATCGAGCCCTATAAGAAAGTTAGTTACACATACTGTCTAAAATAAACATCATATATAAACTAAACATAAAGGGAAGAATAAACCCGAGAGAAGAGGCATCAATTCTCTCCCAAAGCTTACAACTCCAAAAAGATAAAAGAAGTGATGTCTCTAAGTTGTGGTCCTTTGTGTGTGCTTTACAGGTGTATTTATAGGGCTTTAGTAGTCCTAGAAGGTGCAGGAAACCCTAGACTTCCTAAACCGTAAAAACTCTCTTATTTCCAAAATAGGGTTCTGCAGTTTACTGTTCACACTCGTACACGTGCGCTCGATCGCACACATCTTGCTCTCGATCGCAGTGTGTGCTCGATATTTCTTGTGTGCGTACGATCGCAATGTGTGCTCGATCGCATTGCATGGCACAATCGATCGCAGCTTGACCAGAGACTGCTCCAGGATTTTCAGGCTTCTTCCTTTAAGTGCCAAAACTGCTTATTTTCTTCCAAGACATGTAAAACACATAAATGAAGTAAAATAGACTAAAATAACATAACTAGGGACCTAATAAATGTAAATAAGAGGGTTTAAATATGAATATTTAAGCACCTATCACACGACCCAGTCGACTGACAGTTCAAAAATATGACTGTTGGACTCCAAATCTGGACATTTTAAAGCAAATCTTTTTCAAATTAAAGTCCTAACGGCCATATTATTTGGTTGCTATATAAACCCCTTCTATTAAGCTTTCAAGATAGAGCTGCACACATTCAAAAAGAGTTGATCTCACACAATCAAGTTATTATACTCTTGAAACTTAAAAAGCTTTGAAATATTCTTATGGAGCCATTATTCAAACTTTACTTTGAAAGAGAGACATTATTCAGTTGTATAAGCTTCCATTAGCTGTTTCTCTACCATTTACTTTACATCATCTTTTGTAAAGGGATTACTTCTGAAAGGAAGGGGATTACTTCCGAGTGGAAGGGGATAGCTTCTGAGAGGAAGGGATTGTAAGGTTTGTACAACACCGGGAAAGTTGTACGACTAAGTTACTTAGTGGATTACTTCAAGGAGTTCCTTGAAGAGAGTGGACGTAGGTTCGGAACGAATCCGATATTGCTGAACCACTATAATCTGAGTTTGTATCATCTTCTCTCTAAACTCTTTATTTACAGCATATTACTTGTTTTAATTGTTTGCTGCTTATTCGTTTTTATAAACTTGTATTAATTCAGCAAAAAAGTTTTAAAAACCCAATTCACCCCCCCCTCTTAGGTTGAAACCTCGATCTATAATATATATTAAGACATGTTAGAGGCTTGAAGAATTCATGTTAAAGTTAAAGCCTTGTGAGTATGTCACTTGACACATAAAAGTTATCTTAGGATATTGAATTTCTATTGAGACATACATGATCGTTATTAAAGCCAAAAAGATTTTCTCTAAGTGTGCTTATATTGCTTTAAGGAAGAGAAAATAATGACTAACAAGTAAGATTAACATATATTTAGATTACTTAAGAATGCTAATTTGCTTGCTACACTACCATACTAAATCCATGTTGATAAGCTCATGTAACCATGGAAGGTCCCGTGTTGCTTAATGATGTAGTTACCACCATTATTTTGGGTTAAAGGTTCTATTGGATTGGATTGACACTTAGGGTAGTCTCTAAACCAATTGTTTTAAAATGACACGCACATGAAGTTTTACAGTTATCTTGGCATGAGAATTGTTGTAAAATGATAAAATTTATTTTTCAAAACGGATCATAATTAATGCCACCTAAGTGGAAGAATGTTAAAATTTTTCTATAAGGTGGGCTTACATTGATTTTGGTTTTGGGGTTTTGTCAAAACAGGTTAAGTAATTGGTCTATTAGTAAGGCTAAAAAAGAGTCCGCATATAGAGTGATCTATTAGTTGGGTCTAACTCATGTGTGTTGAGTGTAGACTGGCTAGTATAGGTTATAGTAATCCATTAGGTCGATGAGCAACCCAGTGGGATATTATATAAGGATTATGGCTAGGTCTCCTCCTCCAGTTCCAAAAATAACTCCACAGTCTTTTGTCTCATCGAAGAAGCCATTTAACAAGAGAAAAAATGAGGGAAAAATCCTAGTCGGTTTTTTTTTCCACTAATGGTTTCAAGTTTGGTGTTCTTGATCATGTGACTTCATGAGAATCTCTTATTTTTATTGCGCGATTCATTATAGAGTCCAAGAGAAGTATGCATAAGATTATCAATTTAATCATATTATATTCTACAATCCTATTATGGTTGATTCTAGGGTTGAATTGCTACATGAAAATTCTTACAAGTCTAATATATAAGTTTGTAAGAAAATTGATTTAAGATGAGATAATCACAATTGTCTATGTGAGATCAAGTAAAACTTGATTGTTTCTCTTACGAAATCTCTCTCTAGAGAGTTAGTAAGAAGAATATCCTATGAGATATAAAGCTAAAACCTTTATTATAAATCACCAATAAGGGGAACCCAACTTCAGTATAGTAATTAAAAAGCTATAATGTTTAATGGGTAAATACAAGTTACGGAATAGTGGTTGTTAGTACTGAAAAATATGAGCCCGCAAAATAAAAAGTCAGTATTGTCCCTTGGTATGTATCTTAAAAGGTTTAGTTATATAAACTCTTAATGAAGCATAAACCAAATTGTTAAAGTGTCATAAGAATTGGAGACACATTGTAAACCTTCACCGACATGAATGTAGAAGTGGTGTCGCTTCTTAAGATATACTTAAGGTTTATTTTGGAGAGAGTTCATAAAATCAAGTATAAGCACATGACCATAATAGTTCTAAATATAAATCAGAACTTCTCATTGAAATGGGAGAGCGATATATGTGTGGTATCTCTTACACTATTACAAAGAGTAGCTAGTTTAATGTTAAGGCTACTAGTATTTTTTTTTTTACAGTGTTGAGATAATTACACTAAATAAAGATTTAAATCGAAAGATAACTTATATCAATCTCAAATTACTTTGGTTTTGTATGTTTTCTTAAACTTGTTTTTAAATATTTTATTTTTTAAACAAAAGTGGAGGATTGTTGGAGTTTTTGTTTAAAAACAAACAAGAGTAGTCAACTACACATATGATGATTTGGTAAATAAGTGACATAAACTTTTGGTAGTCGACTAGACTAGTGTGTAGTCGACAACATACTCATTATTTTGAAATTTTAAAAGTTTCAAATGTCTCCATTTCTATAAAAAGATCGATGAGAAATTAAGAAATGTTAAAATATAATTGAAAATCCACTTCTTTTCAACAAGTTTCTTATCCTCCTTTTATCTTCTTTCTCTGAAAAATACAACTATTGTTACCAATGTCTCAATATGAGTTCTTAGGGGATTTTTTATATTTTTATCTGTAGTTCCAATGAGACTTTATTATATCCTGGAGGATATTTTTTTGTAACCTATTAGCAAACTCCTAAAAGAGCGGGGACAAATAAAACCTTAAAGAAAACATTTCCTAACGTTTCGTTTACCTTATTTGATTTTGATTCATGAATTTAAACCAACACATCTATAGGTGAACTTATTCATTGATAGAATCATCTTTTTATGAAATGATTTTGACAAAGGCAAGCATAGAGATGACACATTCAAATATCCGAAAATTTATTGCGGGCATTGATCTCTCAAGCAATAGATTCAATCGAAAGATTCCAAAATTGTTGGGATATAACTCATTTTCTTGATGTGGGAATCTATAAGCTTGATAGGCAAGATACTTGAGTAGGAAGCCTTTTTTGATTTGGAGATCAAGTATCTTTAGGAAGCTTTTTCTGACTTGAAGACCAAATATCTCTTGGAAATCTTTTTTTGACTTAGAGACTAAGTATCTTGGGGAGCAAGTTTTAGGTGGCTATATATATGTGTACATTGGGAATATGAGGCAATATATACAAAGCAACACAAGGACAAGCAAGAGAACAACCAAGTGAAAGGGAAAGTCCGGGATAGACTCCTTCAAAGGGTTGTGTGCTTGTGGTATGTTGGTTCGTATTCTCAATGGGTTAGTATTGAGAGTATTAGGGATAAACACATGTGAGAGTGTTATTTGAGTTGAGAGAGGGTGTATAAGGGTTATTAGGATTGGGTTTTGAAAGAAAAAAAAACACAATGTAATTTTCTTATATTTCTCTCATGGTAAAGAACGGGTTAATTCTCTTCATGGACTTAGGTAGGACTGTGTCGAACCACGTAAATCTTGTGTCTCCACACTTATTATTTTCATCTTTGTTTATTTCTTTTCATTAAATTGGTGGAGTGTGACAATTTGATTAAATCTCAAATTAATATGCTTCCACGTGATTTAAAAAATTTCTAACAAACTGGTATCAGAGCTACAAGGTTCGAGATTCAATTGTTATTTACACACCGGTGATAAATTCAAGGAAAATGATATTTTAACTCTTTGGCAAAAAAGTGTGGAGGACATCATTGTTTCAATAGGACTTCGTAAAAACATTGAAGGGGAAGGATGAAAGCCAAGAAAGATGAAGGATAATGAGTGGGTGGAGTAGGAATCGAGGGGAATTCGATTTGACTATGTATTACTTGATTAGGAAGTCTTTTTTTACTTGGAGACTAAATATCTTGGGGAGCAAGTTTTGGGTAGCTATATATATGTACATTGGGAATAAGGGAACAACCAGGTGAAGGGGAAAACCGGGGATATAAGGGGTTGTGTGCTTGTGGTATGTTGACTCGTATTAATCTTAATGAAGTATTGAGAGTATTAGGGATAAACACAGGTGAAAATGTTCTGTGAATTGAGAAAGGATGTACAAGGGTTATTGGGATTGAGTTTTGAGGATAAAATCTTAATGTAATTTTTTTTGTATTTCTCTTGTAGTAAAAAACAAGTTTATTCTCTCCGTGGATGTAGGTAAGACTTTGCCAAACCGCGTAAATCTTGTGTATCTACTCTTATTATTTTCATATTTGTTTATTTCTTTTCATTAAATTTGTGGTGTTTGGTGGTTTGATTGAATCTCAAATTAATATACGTTTTTTGTGTGATTTGGAAAAATTTCCAACAAAAATTTATTAATACGAAGGTGTTTCTTTTGCTCAATCTTTCCAACAATTGTCTCACAAGTCACATCCTCTCATCACCAGGAACTTAACAAGGCTTGAATTAGTATACCTTTCATTAAACAATTTCACAAGAGTGATTTCTTCGCAATTGACATAACTCACATCTTTCAGATTTTTTTTTAATGCCTCTCGTAATCTTCTATCGGTCCTGTCCATAAGGAAACCAATTTGAACATTTGAAGACAGTTTATTCAAGGGAATTACACAAGTTTACATGGGAAGTCTTTAAAGAATATGTGTGTGGAAATTCTAAGACTTCACCTACACCAAGTTCAACATTCAAAGATTATTATGGTTCAAGTTCTCTTATAGATTTTAACTAGATGATAATTTCGATCTGATATGTAAATGGGCTTGTTGTTGGAGTTGTAATTGGACAAACTTTCACCACAAGGAGGCATGAATGGTTTTTGAAGACTTCTTGTAGGAGGTAACCGAGAAGAATAACTTCGTTTCATGCGTCCTTCAGTAACTATTGGGCTATGGGCACTCCTCTTGTTTTCTAAACGCTTAAGTTGACAATTATAATCATGGCTAACTTTTCCTCCAGCCAATGAATTTCACTATGCACAAATTTTTTCAAGAGAACTATAAAATATTCAACAAACCAAAATATGCCAACACCTTCGGCTGGTTAGGCGGAAGAAGCCAGTGTTGACCTATTTAACAAGAGAATGGATTCTATAATTTCCTCATCCATTAGAAATTTGAACTCTCAGTGCTTTAACAGATCTCGCACCAAAATAGGCCCAATTTCTATCGCAGTTCACTCTTCAGCTACCCTTTGCTTCACACTATTTTCACTGAATTATTTCTTTTCAATTTTTTTTTTCAAAAATATTTTAATTACCTATTTTTCATTTTTGCACCTTCAAGAAACTAGCTGGTTTTCAACAGTGCTAAAAAGGTACGATTAATTAGCTCTCTCCTTACTCTTGAAAAGATTGTTGAAGTTTAGTTGAGTGGTGGTTGAAATTTGAGTCTGTGTTATATTCACTCTTTTAAAGAGCGCATTATGATATTTATTGAAGCCATAGCTATAGCTTTGAAAGTTAAGTTTACATGAGAGCTTGTACTTTGTTTCAATTACTTCTTGTGTTTGATTGAATGGGTTTTCTACTGTAGCTAGATACGTTTGATTTATGGTACATGTTACATATTCATAATCTGTCAATTGCTATGATAAATGTATGTTTTGTTTCTTTTTCAAATGGTTGGTTCCTGAGTTAAAAAGTTTAAATCAAGAATCTTTATGGTAGAAAAGATAATAAATGTTCCACTCTGCTAAGCTTTCAATTATTGATACTCATTCTGTTGGTATTAACCATATTTTAGAACCGAAAATATAGCTGGAAATGTCATTTTATTTTGTATAATTTCCTCCATTTCCCCGTTTTCTGAGTACCTAAATCGTGGGTATTAGTCACTACTCTTACTGATGGTTTTCTTGTTTTGATTTTGCAGGTTTTTGCACTTCCTAGTCAAGGGCTTTGATAAAAGTTCCTGAATGTTAGTCTTTAGTTGTTTATGATGACTAATTGATAATAATTCTCTTTTCTCTTTAACTCACTAGGTGTTCATTTTGTACTAGAGATCTGAAATTTCAGAGCTGGCTGTGTTTGCTTTTGTATGTTCACTCTTTGAACCATTAATTAATGTTATACTAGCTGGTTTAGCTATTTTATGTATGCAAATAGCCTGGAAATAACAAAAATATAGTTGGGTTTTCAGTCTTAATTTGATGCCTTCACGAAATCACGAAGTGCCATTTACTCTCTACAGAGCCAAACCTTTTTTCAAAATTTAAGTTATATTAACCTTCATTCCCTGTTACACAACTGTTGAGTGCTCTCTCCGTGGTCTCCTGTTTCATTAGTGTAAATCAGAGAAAATGCAGAAGCCTCCAGAAAATGTAGACTTTGCTCTGAAGGAGACCTTGCCTAGAATTGGTGCGAAAGCTGTGAAGGGCAATGAGCTCCCCTGCTGCTATGACCTTGTTGAGCAAATGCAATATCTCTATGTCCGGGTTGTCAAGGCTAAGGATTTACCTGGAAAAGATGTTACCGGTAGTTGTGACCCCTATGTTGAACTAAAGCTTGGAAACTACAAGGGAACTACCAAATATTTTGAGAAGAAATTCAATCCCGAGTGGAATCAGATTTTTGCTTTCTCCAAGGAACGAATTCAAACTTCAGTTTTAGTAGCAGCGGTGAAAGATAAAGATGTTCTTATAGATGATTTCATAGGCAGTGTAATGTTTGATCTCAATAAGATCCCAAAATGGGTTCGTCCAGATAGCCCGTTGGCGCCTCAGTGGTATAGATTGGTAGATCAACATGGGAATGAGGCTAAAGGAGAGCTGATGCTGGCTGTTTGGATGGGAACTCAAGCAGATGAGGCATTTTCTGAGGCGTGGCACTCGGATGCAGCAACAGTTGGCCCTGATGGTGTTGCCAACATCCGTTCGAAAGTATATCTTTCTTCCAAGCTTTGGTGCGTGAGGGTCAATGTGATCGAAGCTCAGGACTTGATACCTAGTGATAAAAGTAGATTCCCAGAAGTTTATGTGAAGGCTGTCCATGGAAACCAGGCTTTGAGAACTAGAACATCTCAAAGTAAGACTATAAATCCTATGTGGAATGAGGACTTGATGTTTGTAGCAGCTGAACCTTTTGAGGAACCCCTGGTTCTCTCTGTAGAAGATAGGGTGGCGCCAAATAAAGATGAAGTCTTGGGCATGTGTGTGATTCCTTTACAGCATCTGCAGAGGAGGTTGGACCATAACCCTGTGAACACTCGGTGGTTTAATCTTGAGAAGCATGTGGTTGTAGATGGAGAAAAGGAGACCAAATTTGTTAGTAGGATTCATTTGAGGATCTGTTTGGATGGCGGGTATAATTTTCTGGATGAATCAACACACTACAGCAGCGATATTAGGCCAACAGCAAAGCAGTTATGGAAGCCCTGCATTGGGATTTTGGAAGTGGGCATTCTAAATGCTCGTGAGCTAATGCCAATGAAGACAGAAGATGGTCGAGGAACCACAGATGCGTATTGTGTGGCTAAATATGGGCAGAAATGGATCCGAACAAGGACAATTGTAGACAGCTTTATGCCAAAATGGAATGAGCAGTACACTTGGGAGGTTTTTGACCCATGTACTGTCATTACTATTGGGGTTTTCGATAATGGTCATATCCATGGGGGAAGTGGAGGGACAAAGGATTCAATAATTGGGAAGGTGAGGATTCGGCTATCTACACTTGAAACTGATAGGGTTTACACGCATTCCTATCCTCTGATGGTCCTTCATTCTTTAGGTGTGAAGAAGATGGGTGAAGTTCAGCTGGCTATGAGATTCACTTGCTCATCTTTGCTTAATATGATGCGTACGTATTCACACCCATTGTTGCCTAAAATGCACTATATCCATCCACTGTCTGTAATTCAGCTGGATAGATTGAGGTTTCATGCTATGAAGATTGTCTCAATGAAGTTGAGTCGTGCTGAGCCACCACTGAAGAAAGAGGTAGTGGAGTATATGCTTGACGTTGATTTACATATGTGGAGCTTGAGAAGGAGCAAAGCTAACTTTTTCAGGATCATGAGTGTTCTAAGTGGGCTGATTGCAGTTGGAAAATGGTTCGATCAGATCTGCAATTGGAGGAACCCTATCACAAACATTTTAATTCACATCCTTTTCATATTTTTGGTTCTTTGTCCTCGGCTAATATTGCCTTCGGTATTCCTGTACCTATTCTTGATTGGAATTTGGAACTACCGTTGGAGGCCAAGACACCCTCCTTACATAGACACACGACTGTCTTATGCCGATGCTGTTCATCCTGATGAACTTGATGAAGAGCTTGATACATTTCCAACTTCTTGTACTGATGATTTAGTTCGAATGAGATATGATCGCATGAGAAGCATCGCGGGAAGAATTCAGACTGTGATCGGTGACCTGGCTATGCAAGGGAAAAGGCTTCAGTCTCTGGTGAGCTGGAGAGACCCCACAGCAACCACATTGTTCATGACATTCTGTTTGATTGCAGCCGTAGTTCTGTATGTTACTCCCTTGAAAGTTGTGGCCCTTCTCACAGGCTTTTATGTGTTGAGGCATCCTAGGTTCCGGCACAAATTTTCTTCAGTTCCTCTCAATTTCTTTAGGAGATTACCGACAACATGATGTAACCACAACTGGTCTTTGCTAGGCTCCTTCTCTTCATTAGCTCTCATATGTCTAGAGCTGATGCTGAAGCAACGCGGAGGTAACAAGCTTGTGTTGTTATTTATGTTTATTTTATTTGGTGAGGTGTAATTTACCTATGAAAACTTTGGTATATTCCATGAAATTGTAGCTTGCTTTCTCTCTGTCTCTCTCTCTAGTTCATTGTACTCAATTCCAGTGATTGTAGGTTTCAAATTGGATATCATGTAAGCCGTGTGACTGTCATCGGAATTATGTTACTTATATAGCTGTGTAAGAGTAACCGCAAGAATTGGAGCATTGGTGTTGCCTTTGGGTCTCCGCAAATGACATGGAATGACAAAATGACATCCTTCTATTTTTGTTTTCCATGCCATTTGAATAGACTGTATATAATATGACATCATTTCATTTTGGGGCTCTGCAAATGACATGGACTGACAATTGCCTTTTTGGAGTAAAGAATGAACGATGACTTTGATACACGCAGGACTCCTCTTCTTTTTAACTGAAGATTCTACTTTATATTGGAAAAAGGAAGACCTTCTCCTTATTTTAAATCAATTATTAACGTTTACCATGGTATTGCAGATTTGCTGGTTTTGTCCTATTAGCTCGGGGACAAACTTTTCTCAAAATTTCAAATAGCTCTTTTGTGGTAAAGCCCTTCAATAATTCCAAGACCATAAACTTCCTCTTACTCCACCAAGTATTCTCTAATAATCTAAGTTTTTGAGTTACGTTTCTGATGATTGTCAAGAAATGTAAGTGTTTGATTTTTGGTGGACATAACGAAAACATCAGGTTGAATTTCTGGCTATTTCTATTTCTCAGGGAAGAGTGAAATTTGGAAGGCTTTCTTCATTGGGCTCTTTTAATATTTTTGTAAGATATAATTAAAGAAACCCTACCTGATTGGATTCTTTTAATATTCATTGGACTCTTTTTTGGTTTTGGCGTTCCTTTTTCCTCCCCCACCCCCTTTATGGTTTTGAGAGGTTTGCTTGCGGTTGTTTGGTTTAGCATTGAAAAATGAAACCCTAAATCTATGAGAGTATATATAGTAAGGGAGTTAGGGTTTAAAATGTAACTGAAATATAATATAAATTTATATATAATAAATAAATGATATCCATCAGAATCAGATATCATTTCACTCTTACTCGTACTCGTACTTGCACTCAACAGGTATTGTAATATTTCACCCACAAAAGAAAAAAAGCTTCTAACCCGGTCCATTAGGATCGAGTTTTGCATGTATCCGACGGATACAGGTAAAATTATCATTCTTACCCTTTTTTAACTTTGCATATGGGCCCTGTTGAATTGCTGAGAAAATATAAAGTGAATAACAAAGAAAAAAGAAAACAAAGTTTTCAGGTTAGGCACATTTTTTCACAAGCTTCATTTGAAGTTATTTTTCTGTAAATTTAAAGACAAAGTAATAAAAGGAAATGAAAAGGATCAGAAGCTATTGATTCCTATGATTTTTATTGCTTTGATTCCTAAAATTGGAAATCCATTTTTTTTTGTAAATCTAAATTAGTTTTTTTAGCCCACGCAATGCATGTGTTTGGTTTAATTATAGTATTAAATGGTATTTGATGTCAAAAAAATATTATTTTTGTAGGAAGCTAAATCGATACGTATTTAATTTGTTAATGTCATCCTCCAAAGAGTTGAAAGTAATTTAAACATAATTTTTTTTAAAAAAATATTGTTGCAATTCAGATATGTTTTCATTGTTTAGGTTAAGAAAAAAAGATATGGAGAAAAAAAAAAGAAAAGAGAAGAAAGTAATGAGAGAAATGAAACACTAAATTCAGCATGCTTGGTTTATACTTTAATCGGTTAATTTAGAGAAAAACAGCAGCAAGACAAAAACAGTGTCAATGAGATGGAGTACAATAGGAAGAGTAAAATTAAAAAATTTAATCTAATTATGGGGAACATTTTAATTATGATGATAATTATGTAATTAATAATATTATGAAGTATTATCTTAATTAGTTTCTTTATTGGAGTAGGATTAGGATTATAATTAGTTTTATCTTCTTATAATTCTTCATTATATATAGATTAGGATTAGTTTCATCTTCTCATGATTTCTTATTTATCTATAGATTAGATTTTCCTATATATAGGGGTGACTCATGTATTATTAAGCAGCTTATGAATAAAATCCGATTAAATTATTACTTATCATACTCTGTGATTGAGTATTGAGTTTGTCTATGTGATCTGGACGGTTATCTCATGTGATTTGAAAATGATCCATGTGATCTAAATCAATTTTATATTTTATTTTCAGTTTATTATTATTTTTCTCTATTGTGTCCTGTATCAAGTTGTATCAAAACCGAAATCTTGATCATCTGTCATTGCTATCATTTCACCAAAATCCATTTGAATACACCTACCCAAACAAATTCTAAACCCAAATCAGCTTTGGAAAAAAACAACAGCCAAACAGATCGTGAACATAAACGTATATAATATGACATCATTTTATTCTTTATTCAAACTCCACATGGAAGCTATAAACAAGATTTTTGTCATGGCATTTGCCTAAATGCCATCTCCTGTATTGATTTTCTATGACCCAACCTTTCTTCTCTCCAAGAAAATTTAAAAAAGGCGAAATCTCGAAGTTATCTCTCTTACCTTTTTCTCTAATTTCTGTTTGAAATTTTGCTATTACCTTTTTGGGTGTTGTTAACAAACCAATCACGATTAGCCATAGAACCATCTCAACAATTTTCTTTTTCAGTTTTTGTGGGTAAACTCTACGTCACTTAACATAAATATTTTCAACGTATATATATTTTATATTTATTTGGTGGCTAATGATTTTAGTATTAGAAAATTATTTAGCATTAGATTTATTTAGGGTAGATAATTAAAAGAAGAAAAAAAATGGGTAAATTGAGTTTTTTTTAACCTACATGACCGAATATATATATATATATATATATATAAGCAGTTACTAAATCTTTATCTTGATAAAGATGGATTTTTATAATGTTTTTAGAAACAAATTCTGAACCATATATTAAAATTTTCACATGGATATGTGAACTTATTTCAATCAAATAGTTTTATGTGTACGAAATAGTGGGTGGATTAAGGAGCATCAAATTCTCTGCTAACAACATAAAGACTTTGACAGTTTTTGACAAAAAATTGATAAATGACAATTTCGATTGTTTTAGCTATGAAAGTGAAAATTTTATGATAGTAAGATATTGTCTTAGTGGCGAGCTGTTATGAAATAGTTAGATTGATGAAAATTTATAGTTAAGTATTGATGATCAGCAATATCAAGAAATTGATAAAAATAGTAGGAAATGCAAGGAGGTGATCTACGAGTAGCTTTAAGTGCTACGTAGTGAGTCAGATTTACTTTTAGTAATCGAAACAAATATGAAATATAAAACGATGATATTTAAATTAATCATTGAATTATAATTATTAGATGATATATGATAGTCGGTTGATAATATGTGAAGAATTCATATGTTGGAAATTATTATATGAGAAACAATGTTATTAAAATAATAGATTGATGAATTATATACTGAAATGATAAATGAAATTCTTAAAAGTCATGATTAATAAATTAATATAATATATGAAGAGACAATTTAATATATGATAAACTGATAATATTTAGAAAGAGATAGTTGAATTGAATGCTTTTATGTATGCTTACATGCATGTTATTGTTCGTATACATAAAGGAAGACCAAGGAGGGCAGCTAGTTTGACTAAGAAGACCAGGAAAGTAGCTGGTCTGACTGAAACATGTCGATATGTGGGAAGACATTCCCAAATGATAATATGAAATGATGAGGTGATGTGATGAAAAAGAAAGAAAGAAATATGATTTAAATACATGCATTTATTTAATTATATATTTTATTATTGTTTACTGAGATGCTAAAACATCAATCTTGATTGTGAAACGATTGATAGACAGATGAGTCTCATAGAGAGACAGATATTATAAGAGAAAAATATGAAAGGATAATATGATATAATTTTGTGATTGATTGTTGATTTACCTTATAACGAGGTAAATGATAATATTGATTTGATAATCTCGAGATGATTAAAAATATGAGAAAAAAAATTGATATGTTTGATATATAATACATATATTATTTGAAAAATTATAGTTTGATCATTGATTTAAGAAGAAATTGATAAATGGTTGGGGTTATGATATGAATAGAGATAAAAGAAAATTATTATTGAATTATAATTATGATATGACAATTGATTATATATATATATATATATATATATATATATATATATAAACGATAAGTTGTGACTAGAAGTATACAATCAAATACTTATAGTAAATTTAATCCACTGAGTTTGTGAAGCTCACTCCTCATTATTGAAATATTTCAGGCAGCGGGTAGGACGGGTAGATAGTTGTGCTAATTTTTCAGAGTAGTTACTTTATGTAAGTCCCGTGGTTATCATCCTCATACTAATGAATGAAATATGAAAAAAAAAAATTTAGAAGATGTTTATAAGCATGCATTTTATACTATTGTATATATTTAATTATGTTAGGAGAAATATGATATATCTCCTCTGAAAAGATATGAGGATGGGATATAAATATTTATATTTAGATGTATATTTTAAAATTGTTTCATGTATATGTCTTGCTGAGATGGCAAAATGTGATGATTCCGTCTTGGGATGGGTCGTTACACTAGTGGCTCCAGTTTCTACGATCCACTCAGTTGGGTCATTCACCAAATAAGCCTCATAAACAACATCAACAATAATTTCATATTCAAACAAGTTTTCTTATGGCTTAGGATGATGATTATCTTGTCCTTTCCTATGCTTACAATCAAAGGCAACATGCCTAATTTTCCCACAAACAAAACAAAGTCTTTTTTTTTCTTTTTCAGGATTTTGTTTGGTTTTTTAAAATTATCTCTTTTCATAGGTTTATTAGTAAATGCCTTAACTCGGTAATATTTTTGATAATCCTCATTTTTTCAACATATTTTTGTTCAATCAGAGTTTCTTTTGAAGAGAATTTGCTCACCAGGTTTGTCTTATCCTTCAAACGATTGGATTCTTTAATTTGGATGTGAACCACCAGATTTTATAACGTCATACAATGTTTTTTGTGCTTGAGGTAGTTCCTATACTCCTTCTAGAAAGGTGGCGGCTTCTCAATTAACGCAACAGCTTGAAAAGTCTCATCTATGGTCATGGCTACTGCCGAAATCTCAAGAACTATGTTTTGGTACACATGGACTTGGTCCATGATAGTCCATGATTGGTCTTTCATCAATCATTTGTACTCTAGGAACCTTCCAATCACATTTTTTGACACCAGCATCCTTAGTTGAGTATTTTCTTTTTAGTGCTTCTTAAATATCTTTTGCAGATTTAATTGAACAATTGATGTCAAACAAAACATTTGACAAATTATGTAAAATATGACATCGACGTGTTCGATTATCTCGCTCATAGTTCTTTACAGAAACAATAATAGCATGTTCATACGTATCATTAGGCGCATCAGAATCCTTAAATAACACATAATCAACCCCAATTGCTTCTAGATAAAAAAAAATAAAAAAATCATATTTCCATACCATCTCATATAATGGTTACCATCAAAGGCTTCTAATTTTGACATATCGAGAATGAAAACCATTGTTAATTAGTGAGCATAAAAAATCACTTCTCAAGATTGTTATAAAAATAATAGCGGGTTGCTCAAATAATTAACAAATAATCGAACAAAAAGTGGTAGCAAAAAATCTACCTCCAAAATTAAATACAAAAGATGTTAAATTGAAAAGAAAATAGCGATGCATGAAAATTAATATGTTGTCATTGAAAAGTGATTTCACCTCATTGTGGTACAGATGGCTCTGACAATCACTCTCTAGGATACAACACTAGCCCGGTTTGAATGCACTCACAAACAAAACTTCAAACTTGTAGAAAGATAAACCCAAGCATAATAGTTTAAAGAAAGTGAGAGATTATAGATTAATGTTTTTTTTAGAAAAACGAAGTAAAGACAGAATTTTTCGATGCTCTCAAACCACTACACTTAATGGTATTTATAGGTATTATACAGATTTGAAAGAAATAATTATTGTGCTGTAAAAACCGTAGTTAATAACACTTAAATTCTAAATTTTTTATTTCTTTCATATTTTTTTTCAACACCAAATGTTAAAACGGTTAGAAATGGAAACAAAAGAAAGTTCCTGATCATTACGAAGATCCAAAGATTTCGGTAGTGGTCACCTTGCAAATCCACTCCAAAATCCTAAATATATAGCATCTCAGGAACAAAATCAAGTTTACATCCTGCAATCGGATGGTCTACAATCACTCTTAATTAAGTTTTACATGATAACAATTTGTTTCAAAATATATTTTTTTCTTCTCTTTAGTGTTCAAAGCTCCAGGCTCCAGGCTCCAGGCTCCAGGCTCCAGCAGACTCTTATCTATTTGGCCGCTTCCACCAAGTTTTAAAGGAAAACATCCAACGAGATACTTAATAGAGCGATAAGAATAAGCTTTAACATAATTACTTCCAACCTTTAACATGCATTTAATAACTAATTAACTAAAAGGAGTAGGTATATAGTACACCAGTCACAAAACTCCTGAAATTGCTTCTATTTTACAAAAATACATATCAAATCTTGTCTTTTTGAAAAAGTATTCATCCAAACAAGTATAACAAAATTAACAATTACATTCCAAATGTGGTAAATTCTTGGATATCAAGAATTGTGCTTTCCACAATAGACAACCAGAAAAGATAACTTCAAAATTCAAGTACTGCATGGCATAGCTAAATTTATGCATGTTTATTTCTCTGACGAAGTATAAAAATTTGAAGAACTACAAAAGATCAAGATTCCTACAGGGAAAAGGCAGGAAGGTAGATAACAAAAGCTGCTGGCATGTTGACCCAGAAGCCCAAATAACAAGGCCTTCAAAACTTTGTCATCAGTTTGCGGAGGAGCAAGCTGGATTGCAAGCCACTTTGACAATAATATTGAAAATCAACACGCAAACAAGCGGCAATGACTGTCAAAACTAGCCCAAATGGCTCAAATGGTCCGGCACAACAATGCCCACAAGTACATCATCCAGTAGCAGTAGTACAGAGAATACCCACGAGGCCCAACAAGAAGATAAACAACGGAGTGTTCAGTGTTCTCCTGAAGGAGACATCATCAAATCCAGACCAGAAACACACCTTCCCTTAAGATGAAGGTGCAGATAGGACTTGCAAAATTGTAGTTCAAAACTGTCATTAAGCTCCCAGATCTTGGCATGGACACATAAATAAATAGCAACCCCCATACAGCAAACTAGCAAAGCATTCAGAAGCAGCACAGGGTGAATGATCAGATGGAGGTAACATGAATTTAATGAGCTATAAACTCCTCAAAGTTCATCACCACAAGATGATGCATGGTCTGCAAGTACGTCATTCTATTTTGGAAGTTCATTTTCCTCGGATTCTCTGCATCAAAATACATACACTAGTTTATTTACAATTTTCAGTAGCGCATCATCCTCATTGGAGACATGGATGACAATCAAATGGTTTGATAAATGTATCATTACAGATCCAAACTTTACCTGAATTGTGAGCATTAATTTGAACATAAGCAACAGCTCTCAATTTGATGTTCACCATTGCATGCAAAAAGGCTTTCACATTTTCAGCTTTCCGGAAGCACACATACTTTCAGAAAATTGTGCTAATGAGTAAATAAGATGCTTTCTGAATAAGTAAAACTAATTCTTGCTCTAACTGTGGAAAATCTTTTTATTATAAGTTCTAACAGTGAAAAATTTAGGCCATATAATTATTTCATAACTTAAGTTTGCCTGTTACAAACATCAGCCCAAAAAACTGCCAGCGGCATGCATTGCATAAAAACCTTTTGCATTTATGCATGCACTCTAGCCAGTAATATAATCACCATATCACATACCGTAAGCAATCTCCTCCAGCGAAAAAGAGGGAAATAGAGTCTGATTATATCAAACGGGAACTGTGGGTTGTCGATGCTAGCTGTATGGGCAGCGTACTAGCACTTAGAATGGGATAAACTTAGAGCCATTTACATAGCCACTTAGGACAAGTCAGAAGATGGTGTTCAGACTTGTGGGAACAATAACATCCCCTACTAAACATTGTAACACCCACTCTCCATACAAGTTACTCTTCCATGACCCAAACAGCACCGCGGGTTCTATCTTAAGGTGCCCATCTTGCAACCAATGTAGAGACTCTAAGAAGCGAAGTCAAAGAAATACTTGCTACATATGGCTCAAATTAGTCCTTCCTTTTCCTCCTTTCTTTTTCATTGAACTGTGAATGAGCTTTCTGCTTTTGACGCTGACATCATGGATAATCAAACTAAATTACCGCCAACCAGAAGGTAATTGGAATATTTTAAATTTACGAGATATTAATCAGATTACATCAAAACTCTAGTTGTTAATTACATTCCAATTGTAAAAGATCATGTTAATTCACTGAATCTCATCCATGTTATCATAGCATTGCAGTCATTGTCTTCTACCAATGTACAAAAGCAACATAGCTTTCTAGTATAAATCATTTTCACTCGGGAGGAAAAGAAAAAGGAATTCAAATAATATCACATGTCAAAACAAAACATAATTCCTTTGTTTCTGGTAAAGCAAAATGTGTAAAATAATGTCATTTCAAGTAACGTAGAGCGCGCGCACAGACAGAAACACACCAGCACGCGCACAGACAGAAACAGAGAGAGAAAGAGAGAGAGAGAGAGAACTTAATAAACCTTTAGATGGCTGTGCTGATTTCCTGGTAGAAAGTAGTTCCGGGCCTTACAACATTGGTATTAGCATTCACTTTGTGGAAAATAACATGACCACGCTCTATCCTTACCTTCTTGCAGAGCAGCAAATTGTGCTCCCACCAAAGGCCATCTCATGTTCAGCTAAGGGAGGATAAATGATTTAATGTTACTCTGGAGTTTGATGAAAGCATATATGGTTTCAAACACGATATGAAGTTCAAAATCCCATATCCTCGACAACACAAAATCTTCCAGAATCAAAGGATACCCAGTCGAATTCAACTAGAAAGATTTTGTACAAAACATTTAAGTATTTCTCTGACTTTCTGATGATAAAGGTGCAAGGTCCAACCTGGCTAACAATTCTTCTTACTTTGCCTCTGTACAAAACCAAGATTGACATTGACAAATCTTCAGCTCCCACAAACAAAAGCTGATGCCTCTGTAGAGGTCAAAGCCTGACATATACAAGGCGATGTCACCAAGAACCTGGCTCTCAATTATCCAATGTACTTGAAAACTTTCAATTGAATTTCAATCAATGCCAACCCATTTTCTAAATACCCGAACATGCTCAAGCCTCTTGCTTTGAGCCTCAGTTCTACTCTCTGATGCTCTTAAGTTCCTGTAAAGATTCTTATGAAGTTTTAAGAACTCGCATTTATACATCCACTTGTCAGTGTACATACCATGCTTTACCATAAAATCAATGACCTCCATCACTCTCTCAAAGTAACCACCTCGAAGAAAGTTCAGTAGCAAGAACTCGTATAAATCCCTGCTCACAATTAAATTCCCACTCTTCATGTTCCTCTTAATGTCCCCCCACAAGATTGTAATATCACGGTACATTTCCATGGAAGAATACCCATATGCCAAAAAGGCAAAAGTTTGCACCATAGGTTGGAATTTCATCTCTTGCATTCTACAGTATGTCTTCAAAGCATCCCCTATCATTTTGGCCTTGCAGAAAAAGTAAACAGAAGAATTTAACTCATAAAGCTTAGGAGGAATTTCCTTCTCTTTTCTCATCTCTCGAACCAAACAATCAGCAAGGTCTGATTTATATACTGAAGATGATGGATCTGAATGCAGAGCATTTTTATCTCCCATTTCTGATAGACATGCAGACACAACCATCTCGTCAGATAAATTCATCAGCAAACCAGCCTTCCTCATTTGTTTTAGCAGTGCCTTTGCCTCCCTAAACATCTTTCCTTTGTAATAAGCTTTCAAGAGTGACATATATGTGATAGAGCCCATAGGATTCCCAGCTGATTCCATGTCATCCAATATGTCATGGGCAGTCTCCAGCCAACCTAAATGAATGCAAGCGTCAATGACATCAGAACATAAACTGGATCCACCAAGTGAATTATACTCCTTTTGAATGCCAAGTAAAAGTTTTGACAGCTCACTAATCTTCCCAAGTGTCTTGTATCCATAGATGAGCATGGCCAGAGCCCTGTTGGTCGGGAGAAGTTTTCCTTTCCTAGTAGCAACAAACTCTTGTCTGCCTCCTACTCTGAGAACAGAATCCTTTTGCAGTAGTTCCGGCACAATCTGTATCTTCAACCCAGCCCTGAGATTGTGAGACCCAATTGGCACAAGGCAAGTGTTTCGTGAGTCCTTTCTAAATTTTTGAATGGGAAGAGACTCCTTTTCTCTACACATATCTAACACAAGCTCAGCAGCAGCATCAATGTCATCAAATTTAAAGTGCAAGCTCAACAAGCTGTCATAAAACTGCTGGTAATGACAAAAAATTGGACCTGATACTCGATCAATATGGTCTTTAAATTTCTTCAACTCATCCCGTTGACCATTCATTTCATGGATCTGGGAAATAATAACGATTGACTGTGCATCAGCAATGACACCAGTTTGTGACATCAACTCCATAATCTGTTGACCTTTGAGAGATGATCCAAATCTCACACATGCATCAAGTACGAGGTTAAAGATCATCGTATCAGGTTTCATCAGATATGCACGATGATTTTTCTCTGCACTTACACGTAGGAAGCAATCGCAAATCTCAACCAAGACGTTCGACGCAAGATATGTCCCGATCTCTGTCTTCACCAAATGCAGAACAACCAACCACAATACATTCATTGGTGGTATATTCTCTTTCTCTAGCATCAACCTAAGAACCATTGAGGCAGGAACAGGTATCTGAGCTCTTGCTAAAGAGAGTGAAAGCTTAGTCAGCACATCAGGATGAAGTAAGTCTGATTTTTCTTTCAAGATCAAATGAGCTAAATCGCATGCCTTCTGTAGCCAGTGGCGGTCAGACGAGTATGACAGCTCAGTGACAAACCTACTCAGAATAGAATGATTAGGGAAACCATACAAATTTTTTAAATCATTAAATGTTTCCCATGCTTCATGCACTTGGTGATCCTTCAAAGCCAATTCAAGTTTTTTCAACAGAATCTCATAAGAGGAAGTTTCCCAGCTTAACCTTTTAGGATGAATAATAGAACAAAATAATTTGGAGTTCCAAAACTGACTGTGCTTACATAAAACATCCGATACTTGAAACTTTCGAAGAAAAAATCCTCTAATGTGGTCTGAAAGCATTGCATTTTTCTGAATAACTAACGATGCAAAGAACCCCAATGAATAGGTTTCGATATATTGGGGATTCACTAGTACTTTTCTTGTCACGGTAAGCGCCATTTATAAATGTCATCATAACCACACTAGGAACCATATAAATGTGATGCCACCATTAAATCCAGTCCAAGACAAAAATCATGCACCAAAATTAACTGAATAACCAACTATTCACCTGTTAAAAGAACTTAACCGAATAAGGCAGCGAATAATACAGACAAATAATTCGAAATTGATGCTACCAAGCTAAAGGAACGTTACATGTATATCGACAAAAAAAACATAAATTCTCCATATCATTCTTCTTCATAAGTTATTCATAATTTATTTTTTTAAAATAGCAACAAGCAACTGCAAATTCTTTTTCATCCTTATTTACAGTTCAGTTAAAATCTATAAATTGGCTCATTGATAAGTTCCAGAGTAGAATCTGATAAAAAAAAATATGGGTTTTCATCTGAGCACCCCTCCACTTTGGGTGGTTGTCTCAATTTGCACCCTCAATTTGCAATTGAAACAATTACTATTCAGTTGTTAATTATTATTTTAAATAATATAATTAAACTAATTGGAAACCGATTTGATTCCCTGATACCTTATACAGTGGACAGCTCCAAAAACGACGACCAAAGTCCCTCTGGCCGTGGCATCGAGTTCGCAGTGGTGAATGACGTCTCCAATATCCTGGCGACGGCGAACGATGCGAAGATCTTCTCTCTTCCCCCAAACCCCTTCTTTTCTTCCAGTGTGTGGGGCGGAGGTCATTAGAGGTGAGGGGAGGGAAAGTACGGATTGGCCCTTAGTTTGCGAATTTTTTTTAACAAGGAGGGGGAGGGGATTCGAAAGAACCCCAAATTGGGGTGTATGAAAGGTCGCGTAATTTCAATTTTAATTTTTCATAATTGTTTAAATTTTATTTAAAAAAAATAGTATAGTTATAATATCACAATAATTATTTATCTATTTTTTTTTATTCTCTTAGCCAAGGGAATGATATTTTACTCTTTTATTCTTTTCTTTTAAAATCCAAATAAAGGTAGGATAATCACCATCCTCTCTTATCTTTTAAAATACTCCTTTTTTTTTCTTCTTTTTTTCAAACTCTCAAACATATTTAATAACCTCCATTTTGAGATATAGGAGATTAGGAGATTAAGGGTTATTGTTATATCTTGTGTAATTTTAACTTTATAAAAAGTTTGAATTTTATAAGAAATGTCAAATTTGCAATATTAGAATAATAACTTATCAATTCTCTTCCCCTCCTCTTCCAAACCAAACAATGGGAAGGTATTTTACATTCCCTTATTCTTCTATTACTTTTTTAAACATCCAAACAAGGGTAGGATAACCACCCTCCCCTACCTTTCCATCTCCTCCTATTAAAGACCTCTCATTTTCCTTCCATCCAAACTCTCAAACACATTGTTTTTTTTCCTCTTTTGCGTAACTATACAAATAATTCAGATAATGAAATTTACAAAATTTAAAATTCACTACAAGATAAATTGTCAGCGCCGGCGCTTTTTTTTTGCATATTCCGGCGCTTAAAAGCACCGCAATATGAATTTCTGGCGCTTTCTGCAAGCGCCGGATTAAGCACTGGAAAGTGTAGTGTCAAAACGCAAATACTGGCGCTTTGAAGAAGCGCCGCAATATGCAAATTTTTTCGGCACTTATATAGCGGCACTTCAAAGCGCCGGTATATAACGGCACTTTAGAAGCGCCGGTATATAGCGGCACTTCAAAAGCGCCGGTATGTAGCGGTACTTCAAAAGCATCGGTATATAGCGGCACTTCAGAAGCACCGCGAAATATACAGTGTCTACACTGTACACATTTATTTCTGTTTTTACATATCTTTGACTTAAATATCAACATTCCATATTCAAATGTTCTTCGATATATAAAATGCATCATCTATAAAGATTCTTTCAGTCAACATAAACGTCCTATTTACACACAAAAAAACAATCATAGTTCATATATAAAATTCATACAAAAACAAGGTAATGGAAATGTAGATAGTATGAAAAATTATTTTAACATCACGAAATCAATCATGAGGTCCTCTATTAGCCAAATGCTGTAGTAAAGACTTCAGTTCATCCATTTGGGATTGCATATTATTTATTTGATCATCGTGTCTCGCCATTATTTATTAAATTTGTTGCGTATGTTGTTGATTGTTTTCTTCTATTTGTGCTCTCAAACTATTTATCTCTTCAGCATAGGCCCCATGGTGTCTCATATCATTCCTTATTTAAGCTTAATGTCCAAACACAGCAGAGGGTGTAACTCCAAAACCCTGACCTCGAACACGACCGGAACTCTCTTCACCCATAAGTTCGGTGAAGACTTCATTTTGTATTGCTAAATTATTGCTAGCATCAGAGGATCCTGAAGCTACAACAAGTTCAGTAACATGAGCTTCAACTGTCACCTACAATTAAGAAACAATAAAAATTAAACTCTCAAAATATTTAGTAGCTAATAACAGCGCAATATACATAAAACAAAATGTGTTTATCATATTTTATAGAAAAACGGGCAGCATTTCCCCTATTTTTTCATAAAATCTCCTGCAAAATAAAAGCAAATATACAATCCAAGCAATGTACCTAATTTAGACAAAATGTGCAAAGCAACAAAGTATCATCTATGCTCGTCGGTGGTCACCACCATACAAAATCATCCCACTTTTATCAGCACAATTCAAAAAATGTAACTGGGTCACCACCATACATTCAGCTTCCTTTGTTTAGTACATAAAATCTTCACGATACATAAAATTTGTTTAGTGCTAATCTAGTTTGGAAAAAAATGAACAGCATGATCAAGTTCCCAACCTCATCTGCTGCTAATCAAACACATTTATTGATCTAAGATTCAGATCTATATCTAATCAGTAATTAAAGAAAGAACTATTGATCATTAAGGCTATGCAGAAAACGGATCATATTTCAAACCCAGCTCTAATATATATGTCAGGATCACATTGCCCAACAGATTATTCCTAAAGGCATAAGAACCAGACAAATGTATTCCAAAGGCACCAAGCGAGTACTACATGTGTACACAACAAAAGAACCATTTACAAAAACAAAAGAAAGCGCCAATGAAGTCTATGAAGTCATCCTCATTTAAAAAAAAATAATAACATCAAATTTTTTGGTCAAATATTTTATCACCCTTCCTTGATGAAAGCTATATATTTCTTAACTTAATTGAAGGCTCTCTTCTTTCTTTCATTCCATATCAAGTGAAAATAGGAAGGAATTAAAAAAAATTAGGCTTTTTCCCTATTTTTAAAGATGTTCAACTTACCATAAATTGTCGTGATGCATCATCAATAAAAGTTTCATCCTTGCGTTTATAAGTTTCAGCAAAAAACTCTACGCGTCCGGGCTCATTCCCATGTGTCATCTCCTACCATGTATGTGAAAAGATCAAATTGTGATAGTGACATCTTAAATGAAAGATTGGATTAATAAAGCAAATTAACTCACATATTCATCCCGTCGTCTAGCAAAACTCTTTGAACCAGACGTGTTAGGATATTGTTGTCTTTCACGTGCCAATGTCCCTATAGTCGAATATTTCTACACCAATAATAAACCAATTGAATAATCAATCATTAATAGAAAAATAGAAACATTGAGAATGCAAATGACCATTATTGTTTTAAAACAACCTCACTCTGGTCGGAAAACCAGTAGTTCACCAGTTGCTTCCACTGGTCTTGATCTACGCCTTTTGGAACATCATTGCTCAAAACTTGTTGTTTCGTTTTGTTCCTCACGTAGTCCCTTTTCAGCACATATCGGTAGTCCTTCCATTTTTTCCCTATCATCCTCAACAAAATGTTGTCTATCGCCTCAATCGTAGGGTAATGGAACTTCCTCTACCACACAGAAAAGAAATCGATGTTAAATAAGCATTATTGGTGTTAGGGATTATGCATGTAAAACACCACAAATAAACAAAAACAGAAAGAGAGATTGGAGGCAATCAATGGTTATTAAGTTGTTACTTACCCGAATCAATATAACAAGGTCCTTCTTGTAGCTAGAAGGGACCTTCTTTAAATCCGTGTAATTAAGTAGAGAAAGGTTCCCTCTCTTCGCTACCTTCCCCAACTAGCTACTTAATATTTGGCCACCTTTCTTAATAGGTTGATAACGTGCATTGAAGTGGACCACAATTTTTTCTCCACGTTCAAGAGACCACACTTGTGAGGTTCTCAAGACACGTGTTTGCTTCCTTACCCTCCCTTCAGAATCTATACATTGAAGATATAAATTATATAATTAGTATAACAATGTGGTATCAAACTAGTTATAGATAGAATGTATTGTACTACAGAAATTACCAATTATCTCGTATTGTTCACTATCATTGTGCTCACTTCCCGATGTTATTGGATCGGTCTCAGAATCAAGTTGCGTGTCATGATCATCGTCAAGGTGATAGTCATGCTCATTGTGAATATCTTCTTGAGGGTGTGAAGACTCAGCTGCATACTGGTTTGACATGTTATCTCTAACCGATGGAGGGATATTTTTTGACCTATACATCTTGCAATCTGTAGAGATAAAAACCTTAAAATGATTATATCTCACACTATCAAAAATACTATGAAAGTTAACAATAATTAGAAGAACCACACCTAAAAGATAGGAATGGTCAAGGAGTCGCAGCAATCAATTACTTCTGAGTACCTGAGAAGTTATGAACAAATAAATTATTCAAATTGGATTTAAAACAAACAATAATCAATGATACAACCAAAACAAACATTTACGACAGTCTAAAGTAACATTCCACAAACTGTATGCAAAAAAGTTCAGGACTCTTGTTACGTGTGATAGAAAGCAACAGTAACCAGATAGATTACAATAAAACCTTACAAAACTCATTGACACACATGTCCATCACATAAATACACATCCAAATATAATTACACGGAAATGCACATAAGATTAGTTGGTATCTTCGTCAATGTCCATCCTAGCCCAAGTTAAGATACAATCTAATTGATCGTCTACCACTACATCAGAAGGCATGCACTGATTGTAAGTGTCATCATCCTCTTCCTGCCTTTTTTCCCCCATTTCATATAGGTTTCTTGGCTTCGTGATCACAACATGATACCATTCCTTCATTGTTGGGTCTTGCACATAAAACACTTGCTTCGCTTGAGATGAAAGTATGAACGGGTCATCCTTCAATAAATGACCAGTGTGTATTAACCTATTCAAGTTCACAAGAATGCAACCATTTGCATCTTTCTTTAAACCCCTAGGTGAATTAATATTCACCCAATCACAACGGAACAACACAATCTTAAACGTCCCATAGTAATCCAGCTCGATGATATCGTTAAGCACACCATAATACATTTTATCATCCGCTTCAACCATCACTCCCGAATTTTGAGATCGTCTACACCTCTCACGTTCCTTTGTGTGGAATTTAAAGTCGTTGATGTTGAATCCATTGAATCTCCTAATAACATTATTGGGACCTCGAGTAAAGGCAATTAGTTCATCTGAATAATTGTTATCCACCATCCACGGCACCTAAACAATTTCCAACAATTAATATGAGACAACAAACATGTTTTATTTATAACACTTATAGAAATCGAAGACTCTTGTTATTATGCCTAACCTTCCTCATAAGCCATGAGGGAAATTTCTCAACCAACCACTTTTGTTCGAGACTTTGTATTAGTCGATTGGAACGGTTGGTTAGCCTTTGAGTAGCCCAAAATGAGCTGCAATAATTGATGCTTTTATGTAACTGTTAGCCATCGCAATGCTAACAACAAGTAATAAAAACTCAATTTAAACACATGATATCCTATTAAGTTCATTTATCAATACTAACCTACGAAGGTCAGAAAGTTTATCATTATGGAGCAACACATAACGATGCACTTGAGCCAATGACATGTCATCGAGCTCAACACTCACAATCTTTCCCATTATCCGTCCACCAGAGGAAAACATGTATTCATCCGGGAAATTTACAGTATCATTGTTCTTTTGGGGACGGTTGAATCTTGTCTCTACACCTTTGAAGTATTGGGAGCAATATGTTAGACACTTTTTCCTATTGTACCCTTCAGCAATTAACCCCTCAGGTCGACTTCTATTACATACGTAAGCTTTCAAGGGCACTAAATACCTTGCGAAGCCAAAAATTATAAAGATTATTTAAGTATCCAATATATAACAAAAAAAACAAAAAGTGCACAAAATATCTTTGAACATCTAACCTCTCAATAGGATACATCCACCTGTAGTGTACGGGACCCCCAAGTCTAGCCTTGGAGGCTAAGTGAACGATAAGATGAACCATAATGGTAAAGAAACCGTAGGGGAATATTTTCTCCAAATGGCAGAGTGTCAAAGCAACATGCGACTCCAATAAGTCAAGCTCATGGGGATCAAGGGATTTAGAGCATAAAGCTTTGAAAAATGATGATAACTCAGACACAACTCCTAGAACATGTCTTGGCAAAGATGCTCTTAAGGCAATCGGAAGGATTTCTTGCATCAATATGTGACCGTCATGACTCTTTAAGTTTAACAGCTTACGATCCTTTAGGTTAACACATCTCGAGATATTTGATGCATACCTATCAGGAACTTTAAGATTTGCCAAAACTGTCAAGAAATTCTGCTTCTCCTTCGTGGACATAGTGTAGCATGCTGGAGGTGAGTGATCTTTTCCATTAGGAAGAACAACTAAATGGAGGTCTTTCCTAATACCAATTTTCTCGAGATTGCGGCGTGCCTTCTTATTATCTTTAGTCTTACAATCTATATTCAATATTGTCCCAATTAAATTATCACATACATTCTTCTCTATATGCATCACATCTAAATTATAACATAATAGATTGTCTTTCCAATATGGTAACTAAAAAAAATGCTTCTTTTTTTCCACACCGTATCTACAACTCCCTCATCCATGGGAATATCCTCATTATCAACATTATCAAGAAATTTGTCCACACCCTCAAAAAGATTATCACCTTCATCCACTAGCACTTGCCCCGTAGAGACACCAACATCCTCTTTTGCCCTCTTCTTATAAAGCTTCGAGGTTTTACCATAGCTATAGTTTCCACCCTCTAGTTGTCTTAAAACATCGTGCCCAGATGGTGGAACAGGAGCAGATCCCAACTCTATGGTGCCATCAAACTGATCATTTTGAAAACGAAACTTATGGTTTTCTGCTAACCATCGACGATGACCCATATAGCAAAACTTTTTCCCTGTACTTTAACCATACAGAATGCGTAGATTCCCCACAACATGGACAAGCAACCCGACCCTTGGTGCTCCAACCAGATAAGTTTGCATAGGCTGAAAAATCATTAATGGTCAAAAGAAGAGAAGCGCGAAGCTTGAAGCTTTGATTGGTGGACGCATCAAACGCATCAACACCATCCCATAATTGTTTCAACTCTTCAATTAGAGGCTGCAAAAAGATATCAATATCATTACCGGGGCTTCTCTCACCAGGAATCACCATTGAAAGGATGAAGGATGTTTGCTTCATGCAAAGCCACAGTGGCAAGTTGTATGGAACCAAAAGAACGGGCCATGTGTTATAGGTTGAACTCATTGTTCGAAAGGGATTGAACCCGTCACTAGCTAAGCCAAGCCTAACACTCCAAGGATCAGCTGCAAAATTGGGATACAATCTATCCAATTCATTCCAGGCTAATCCATCCGCATGATGTCTTAAAATCCCATCCTTTGTCCAATCTTTGTCATGCCATCTCATCAACGAAACCGTTTTAGATGACATATATAACCTCTTCAATCTCGGTATTAGCGAAAAATGACGCAATACCTTAGCTGACTTTTTCTTTTTCGATTGACCATCCATCTCATTCAATGGATCCTCATCATCAACTGTGTTTTTGACCCACCGTGCCACGCCACACGCATGACAAAATTCATCATTCAAATGCTCGCCCCAATACAGTGCGCAGTCATTACGACAAACATGAATATTCTCATACCTAAGACCCAATCCTTTGATAATCTTCATGGCTTCATAACAATTTGATGGCAATGGTGCACACATCGGAAATTCCATGTTGATAAACTCAAGCAACATAGTCAGAGATTTGCCAGACCACCCATTCAAACATTTGAAGTGTAGTAAATATAACATGAAACTTAACTTTATGAAATTCTGACAACCCGGATAAAGTTCAGTATCGTAATCTTTCATCAAGTTGCGATACTGAGTCGTCTCATCAATAGCAGAACGAACTGGATGTTCGACATATGAAGGATCACCATAATTATTGAACTCAACCGCACAATGAGCCAGTTGCTCTTCACCATGCTCATTTGAAGATCCCACTTCGATTCCTAAACTTAACAGTTCATTGTTTGAGTTTTCACAAGTAACCTAGAAAGCACCTCAGAGCAAACCAAACACGTCATCTCGTCCCATGAAGCCACCTGGAACACTAGTGGATTGTGAACTAGTGTGAGGGTGGTCTATACGAGAGACTTTTTCCCCATGAAAAACCCACTCAGTGTAACCGAGACTAAACCCATTATACAATAGATGCTCCTGAACAATTTCTGGTTCGAATGAATAACAATTACCACATCTTCTATATGGACAAACAATACTACCACGAGCACAAGCCATTTGACACGCAAATCTAATGAAGTTTGCAACACCATCCATATAGGCTTTACTCGACCTCGGTTTATCTATCCAACTTTTATCCATTTTTAGTTGATGCCAATAGACTTTCCTAAAACAATGTTAATCAAGTCAGTATTGTAATATTTTTGGCAAAAGTATGCATAATCACAAACTTCGATTTGATTGGTAAGTGGATGAACTGAAATTGATAACAACAAATTGAAACAAACTCATGTTGACAATTGGTCTCAGTAAATTCTTAATATTATTAATTATTACTGTCTTATTATAAATTAGTAACACAAAAATGATTGAAATCATAATAATAATACATTAATAATGATAATAAATATATATAAGTATTTATAATAATTGTATGTTTTTATAGTAATTTATTATAAATATTTATTATTATTACTATTATTAAAATATGATTATTACTAATTTTATTTTATTATAATAATTTACGAAATTGATAACATATTATTTTTAAAATGAATATTTATAAAATGAAAGTAAGAAGTGTATTCATGGAGATTGAAGGAAGCAACTCCAAATCATTTCATAGGCACTCATCTGATACTAGAAGTAATAGTTAGCCTGCTTCTCTTAACATTAGAAATCCTCCCACGTGATTGCACCATAAGATATAAGTCTTTTTATATGCTCGTTGTGTATCAAAATGGAGGTAGGTTGGTCAGAACAGAAACCTACTCATTGTAATTATGTACATCATCATGTCTGATAAAAGAGCTTCACACATTACAATATAATCATATCTGATGAAGACAAATAGGTTTGTAAAAGCAAAATCTCATTTTTTTTCCTGATGGCCATGAAATCCTTATTGTTCATCAATTTCAGTGCTAATCTTAGCAAAATCATGGCCTAATGATATCACCTTAATCTTTCTTGTTTTATATGTAAGATCCAAACATGTGTTACAACTTCCATAAACTAATTTTGTCAATTGACTCAGCACCACTATGTCATTTGTAATCAACACTCAAGTGATCTCTTCCTCAATATGCCAGATTGCCAGGTAACTCACAGGCAAAAAGATAAGAGCCATAATGTGACACTTTAAACAACATATCCAATGTTAACATAATTGAAGACTCTATTTCTTATCATCATACATATATCCTCAATAAAACCACAAATTTTATTCTAAATAAACATTTTATAAAGGTCACCATGGGATGCCACCCAAGTATAAAAGATTAATCTATTTCAATCAAGTCTACTAATCTACTTCAGTTACAAAATAAGTCACATTAATGATTAAACAAAAACCCAAAAGTATTAAGCTACCTAACCTTGATGGCCATATATCTCGCAGAACACTAGCTAAATATATTAAGCTACAAATTTTTTTAACATGCAAAAGTTTTATTTTCTGAGTTAAATACAGACGAATTTCAATAAAAAAAGAGCTATAATTTCAATAAAAAAATCTAAACCCAGGTAAAGGAAACTCAAAATCAAGCAAAAAAAGAAAAATTATTGAATCAAAAAGAAAAAAAACATACATGCCCGTCTAAAAAATCAGAGCAAGAAACGAGTTTTCTCTCTTTTCAAAAGCCTTAAGGCTCAAAAATCCAACAAGAATGAGGACATAAAAAAACTCAGGAGAGATGCTACTCACCGGTAGAGGGAAGAGCGCGGTGGAGGGAACGGCGCAATGAAGGGAACGGCGCGGTTGAAGGAACGGTATGGTGGAGGGAACGGCGCGGTGGAGTGAAGGGCGTGGTGGAGTGAAGGGCACGGTGAAGGGAAGGGCGCGGTGGAAGGAAGAGCAGGTAGAAGAAAAATTTTGAGGGAAAAATCTGGTGCTGGAAAATATATATTGTAAATTATCGGCGCTTACAAGCGTCGGAATATGCCCATTGTTGTTTTGTGGCGCTTAACAAAGTGTCGCAATATGCTGATTGTCAAATACTGGCGCTTCAAAGCACCAGAATACAAAATAGGTTTCGAGTATATAAACTCAAAAAAATTGACGAACACAATGGTCTTGCTATGTACTAGCAAGCATACAAGAAAATTTTGAATAGACTCGATTTATCATGTCAGCAGCCAATAAAATTATGACACGTATCTTGTTGGTTTAAATTTTTTACAACCATTGAAATTGGAGAAAATTACTTCTTTTCCCTCTAGTTTGGTGAAATGTACAGATAAAAACTCGTATTTCCAAAACATAAGTAACGTTAACCGTTAAGACTTTGTTAAATTCTAGGGTAAAATACATTTACCCATCGAGCTTTGGCATAATGTACATTTATCCCCTCGTAGTTTCGAAAACGACAGTTACCCTTTATCTTATTCATAGTTTGAGTTCTACAGGACACTTGACCGTTTACCGTCAGAAAATCTGATAGTCAACAGTGAAAAATTGGTCAACAGACGTAACATATCAGCATAATTTTGGTTTAAAACTGATATTACCCTTATTTTACTTTTATAACGTAATATTTAAACCTTCTAAAACACATAAATTCTTTATTTCCTTTCTCATTTTTAATCAGTCAATGAAATTTTAATTTCTTAAACAAGTTTGCCCTAACTTCTCATTAATTCGTTTTTCTCATCTGGGTGCATCAGGAAACACAATTTTTCATCTCTCTTTCTCTAACTCCCATAAGTCTTAACCCCACATTGCTTTCTTCTCTTTCTCCTTCATTCTCTTCTCTCTCTGTGCAACTCTCACAACCCTAACACACCGCGAAGATCACTTCGAAATCTCTGCTCAGTTCCCACAGTGCGACTTGGCATTTAGGTTTTCTTCTATTGTTATTTGCCATGGAAGTGAGTTTAAATTAAGATTATGGGTTTGATTTAGTTGGGTTTGATATGAGATTATGGGTTTTGGGGAAATATTTCTCGAATTTCAAGCGATGGAAGAAAGTGAGACAAGAAAGAAACACTGAGAAAAAAGAGAAAGAAATGGGTCATGAGATGTTTGTTTTGGCTGATATAGTGTTTGCATTACAGGAAAAAATTAAGAGGGAAAAGAAAATAAGAAGCCAGTAGAAAAAAGTGAAGGGATTTTGAGAAAGTTAACAAAGGGAAATGAATTGGAGAGAGGAAAAGGAGAAACGGGATATGAAAGAGAATTGATTATATAGTTTACCTTTTGTATTGGGTTTGTATTTGTGTTGTTTGGGTATACTCAAACATGTTTGGCATTTTTCAAAACATCTTGAGGAGAAAAAAAAGTCAGGTGGAAAAGTTGTTGATCGTTTTCATTATATGCTTTTATTCTATTCTATTTATTCATTTTTTTTCATAATTTTGGGATTGGATTGGACTTTGGGCGCTTATTTTTCACGATTTGGTTTGTTTGATGGTCTTTTTTTCTAATATAGTTTTTCTTAATTAAATGAAAATTAAAAAATCTTCTACTTTCTGCAAAGCTTCCATTTTGAACAGCATGTTGTCAAGCATTTGGATGAATCAAGTCCAAAATCGAAGCATTTTTCAATAAGTGGCTGATAAGTTAAACGAGTCGCTTGGCCATGTTGTTGGATAGTAGATGCTTTTTTTGATAATTTCTCCAATTTGTTTAATAAGGAAACTCTTTAAAGCCTAAGTGTGCATTCTTAGTGATGCGAAGGAGAAAATACCAAAACTAAGTGCTCATGGATCATCAAGTTTTGCTCTTCAGTTGAAGAGTTGAAGAGCATGATCAATGTTTGTTACATGAATCTGTAGGGATCTCTTTTGAACAATTGAAGATCCTTTCTTAAGTTGAATCATGTTCAGTGAAATAATTCTCCAATGAGCATCCACATACTTGTTTTAGCGTCTATCACACAAGTGACATTGAGATTGGTCAGCCTCCCAATTGAGCAAACATAGTATGTACTAGTCTGTCTAGATTACTAACGTCTAATTAGCATCCTACGACTAGGAACATTTAAGAGAAAAGCTTTTGAGAAGATTAGGTATGAGACTCGAGAACTTTCATGCATGCACGAGCATATAATATGAATATGTATGATAATTAATTATATAAGAAGTGTATTTTAGGCTTGTTTGAATTATTATCGATTAAGAGTGAGCTATGACTAGTTTAGGTTTGGTGATGAATTTAGATAGATAAATGACCATGGTTTAATATGAAAATTGACCATTAATCTTAGAATTTTGTGCAAATTATGAATTTTTAATTAGAATCACATTTTGAAATCGGGAAGATTGAGTTTTGCCTTTGGTATTTGAATTAGGCTTAAGTGATTTTGGACCCATTGGGCTTGGCCCACTAAGGACTGGATAATGTATTGCTTGATATATTTCAAGCATGACAAGACTTTCAGCCTCCTTAGAGAATAACTTAGTGGTCTTTAAAATCATATTAGTTTTATCTCTTCAAATAAGTTATAAACTAAGGCAAAATGAGAATAAAAGAAATGAAAAACAAGAGGAAAGACGGAGAAAATGTGGGAGGACTGTAAATTGCATAAATTAGTTGAAAAATTCTTAAAAATTCAAGAAAATTTAGTTTGAAGAAGTTCTTTCACAATTGTTACTTGATTCCTGGTGTTCAACACTATAACCGGTTCAACTTCAAGAAAATCTGAAAGTTTGTGTTAAGGTAGGGTTTCTAGCATGCATTATATTTCTTTATGTTCTTATTACTTTAATGAATGAATTATATGTTGATTTCTTGCAAAGAATGCTTGCAATCATGTCTTGTTATAGTTTGGAATCACAAATGTCAAAACATGATTCAATATAGATAGTTTATATTAGAGGTCTATAAATTGTCCTTTTGTTATGCAATGAATCTAAATTTTTAGTATGTTATAGTTCTATATATCTATAGATAGTATACCAAATTTGAGCTATGCCTAGAAGTTAGTCTATCATTTAGACTTCTAACTATTGCATTATGGAAATCTTAATTTGTATAGATTTTATAGTCCAACTTTAAGCTAACGAAACCTGGTAAATTTAAAACCAAATTAGATGATTCTTAAGTCTAAGCTATAGCTCTGAAGTCTAGTTTTCAGATTATTTTGAATCACCTAGAATTGTTATGTAATGAGTGAGATAATGATGTTTTTGTTGATTGTGTTCAAGAATGGCAAATTCATTTAGTTACTCTTTTTATCGATGAATGTGCATGTGAATGTCCTTGTGAATATGTGTGAATGAAAGGGAGTTATCAGCACTGAATGAAGAAGCATTATTTAAGGGATGCATATTGGGACACGTCCTAATAGGTTAACCTTCCTATTGAGTGTGCACCATGCATGGCTTTACACTATTGAATCTTGGTGAATAATTGAACATTTTTTTGGGCGTGATACTTGACTCTATCCTTAGATTGATTGAACGCTATTAGAGTGCTTATACGGTCCCTACTAGATCAATTAAAATATTTGTTTGATCAATTTAGGCCTTAAAGGATCGACTTGGACTAAAGTGAGGTGGGATAAAATTGAATGGTACAGAGAGTATTCTTTTAAGTTTAGTTAGTAATGAATTGCATATGATTGCTTAGAGTAGTGGTTGTCACTAATGGTATGGGATGGTGGATTACTCTTATCTACTCAACCTGATAGTGTACTATATGTTCTTGATATGATGCACACATGAACATCACTGCATTCATATCTCATTCATACATGCATGTGTCATTGTACACTTGCACATATCTACAGTAGATCCCTACTAAGCCTAGTTATTTGGCTGACCCATTCTTTGAATGGCCTACTTTTTAGATCATGAAGAAAGTATATTTGGGGAAGCTAGCATAGCGGGGTTAGCTAAGCGAATCTAGAGTTCAGTATGTAAGGGATTTGTGTACCATGTATATATGTAAAGAGAGTGTGGGAGTGTTTTGTATTAATGTGTGCAAGAGTGTTGTGTTACATAACAAGGCTTAATCAGTTGCGTGTGCATAAAGTTATGTACCAGTGTGAAATGTTTGATGTAATGCTTCACATATTAACGACTTTTAGTTTACTCCGATTACCCTTCGAGGTATTTGTAATGATGGATTGAGTGGAGGCTGAAATATCTCACCATGGGATGTTTTAGGTCCTAACATTAGGTCTCAAAATTATGATCTCATCATAATCCTAATTATGTTGCTCTTACTCTACGGATTTAATCATGACACTGTAATTAAACAAATATTGATGGTAAATAAACTTGACGTTAATTATGATAACAATTTGAATAAGATTGTTTTATAAATAATATCGTAGACATCAAATTTCATTGGCTTGTAAGGCATACTACTAACAATAGGAATGTCATGGCTAAGAGGTTTACTCACATAGATAAGAACCCTTAGATGCAAAAATGTATAGTGGACATTCTCTTTTGTAACATCAACATCTATGCCCTTACCAATAGCATTACCAATTAACATCCAATCTCTCTATTCATGCCTATAGACACCTCATTTTGCACCCATTAATTCATAAGGATCACCTCTTCTTGGCTACTAACCAGATAATCAAGATCGAACGATGGATTATGGTAGTTGATTTTCGTGATAATGATGAGAACTATTGATAAATAATGTTAGAATTGTTTAGTTAAGACTTAGATGTTTTATACACTCAACATTAGGGTTAAATTTAAAAAATCAAGTCAATTCGGCAAGTCTAAGTACCGAGGAGTAGTCTAGATTGGCACCCAACCTTACTAGTTGCCATTCTAGAATGGTGCACAGCCCTTGGGGCATCATTCTAAAGTGGCGCCCAAGTGGTGCTTAGCTTCTAAATGTTTGGGTTCATCCCCCCTACAAATTTGAGTTATTCTCAACCTCTAACACTTCATTCTGATCAGAGCTAAGATGTCCTGAGTTGATCCAAACACAAGATCTATACTCCTACTACACTTTTAACACCTGAAATCTATAAATACACCTCCAAAATTTGGATTTCAAAGGGACTTTTTCAACATCAAAGTTCTCTTCTTCTTCTATTTTCTCTCTCTAAAAAACTCAAATACTTGAGCTATAGATTAATTTCGTCCATTAATCCATCCAAAGGTAAGTTAAATCAAGCATTCTCTGTCATAATATCATCATAAAAAATGCTGGAAAACATCAATCGATCCACCGAATCACAATTCTTCTTGAGGTAAGCCAAGATGAAACCATAAGACTATTTTGAGAAAAGTAAGCATTTGAATCTAATTTGAGACGTTATGGAGTCGTAAAGAAGGCTAAAAAAATATAATAAATCATTTCTAACATCAGTAGTAATCCGAAAAGGTGAGAATCCCTCTTTCAATTAGCTTTCTTTTTATTATTTCATGTTTTAGAAAGTTTAGTTTTTTTTTTATTTTGCGTTTAAAACTTGTTGTGTTTTGTGATTTCTTGTTAAAATTAGTTTATATATGTGATATGTGAACTAGCCCACTGATTTTCATGCTTAGAAACTTGCTAGAAAGTGATTTGGACTAAAAAAGAGGTGAAAATTTGAGTTTGGCTTGTATCAGGTGCCGGTACCAGCCTAGAGTAGCACCTAGCCCCTAAGAACCACTCTAGATTTTCACCTAGTAGGGATCCAATCTAGATTGGTTCCTATACCCAAGTGCCAATCTAGATTGGCTCCCATACTTGATACCTTCGTTTTCTCTTTTATTTTTAATTTGTTAATTCATATGATGTCCAATACTTCTAAAACTTGGTATGGTGATTGATATGGATTAAATAAACATTTTTTAACATTAAAAAAAAGCATAAAAACAAGATTAAATGGATGAATCTAATTAAGTGAGCATTATGACTATTTTCTCAAATATGCATGATTTGATTATTTGACTTGATTCTGGTTTATGTATGATGTTTAATATGTTGAAATAACATGTTTAACTCTCCGGAATTTGTATGATTATCATCACATGATTAGTTTAGCATGGATATCTATCTTGTTTGTGATCTTGGATGCCTCATATGCCTATATATTGCTTTCTATTAGGTTCAGATTGATCCTATGTTAATATTATGTTTTAATTACTTGCTCCCATATCTCTGTCATAACATCATTATGTTAATGTTGGCTTCATATTATTTGTGTGTGTATGATAAATGAAAATAAAGAACGTTTATAGTATTAAAAATTAATTAAATTCCCTTTTGAAGAGCAAGAGTAGAGGCTAGACCCTTGAGGTCTAAGCATTGGTGAAGTGCTCTCAGGACCTTCCCATCATGTATCCCGAATCTCGATTAGATATGACCAATTGATTAAAGCTTCTTAGTACCTTGGAAAACTTAGTGGCGACTCGATGCAATGACCCTTTTTCGGAATGTCCCTCGGTGTCTCTCAGATTGCATAGAGTTGACCAAATGGATTGACCCATCGATTTGACCTTTGATTATCACTTAATGGTCATGCTCATTCTTCATTATCCATCTTCCTCGTGATGAGGTTAAGACGGTGAAAGACCTACAGCCACAGTGCCTAAGAGGGGTAATTCATACGTTTGAATGCAAAAAGGAATAAGATTGAACTTGATTTCAGATGGTTTCACCGTACCAACAAACTCTTATAGAATAAGTATATTGAGGATACCGTGGATTTCTCCATGTCGCATATCTACTTGGACGCTCGTGCATTCTATTCTTTTTTGAAGGTCAATACCAAGGGACAATTCTAAAGGGACTAACTCAAGGGACATAGCATCTCCTCATAGGATTATCCAAAGAGTAATTTCGAGAGACATGCTAATAACACGAAGTCATCAGCGAATAATTCATGAGGAGTCTCCACTTGGTTTTAAAGACCAAGAAACCATATAGCCATTTATCATTTACGAAATAGAGATTCGGGTCTGAGGGCTAGGTACACATTGGGAAGGTCATGAATGAGCACCCCAAGTGTGCCAGACCTCGATGGGTAGCTTATACTCTTGTAAGTTAATGAATTTATATTAATTAAATTAATTGGTTCTTATTTGTCAATGATCATTTAAGCACACAATGTAATGAGTAATTTGAATCATACAAATATCATGGTAATTATGAAAAGCAATAAATCACTCGAGCAAGATATCATCCATCTAACCATAAAAATAAAGTGCGATTATAAAGGAAATAATGGTCAAAATATGTTGCTCTAAAATTAAACAAATCTAGGAAAACGATAAATTGTTATTACAAGGGCAATACAACCAAAATAGTTCACTCTAAAATTACAATTTTTATAAAGAAAGCCTTATTGTAGTTTTACAAAGACAATAATTTATAATAAAAAAAGAGTGATAAAAGTAAACCATCCATGAGTGCATAAAAAATAAGCCATTCATCCATAACAAGTATAAAAAACATATAATTGACTCCATTCATCCATCCAAAAATAATAAAATAAAAAATATTAATTTTTCTTATAAATAATGCATGTAAAGTCATCCAATATCATCAAGTTATCATAACAAAATCACATATAATCCCAACATGCAAGTATAGACACATTATCAATCAAGATTCAAGTATAAATAGGCAAAACATGGGAAAAACAAAGTAAGGAAACAACTTTATCATGCAGTGTCAATGTAAAACAGTAGCTATTTTATGTCAAATTAAGCATGTGATCAAGGATAAACAAGTAAATATCATGTGAAGCAAATAAAACATCATACAAACTATGGAAAACTAGGGTTTGCCATGCAAAAAATCCTAATCTAAGAAACTAAACATGTAATCATGCATAAAAAAAAAACAAATTTAAATCCTCATATTTAACCTAGAAACATCGAAAATCAAATAATATAATCAAATCATTCAAATTTTGTCAAAGTGCTCTTTTAAATTCAAATTAAATTAAATTCCTTTACTTTGATTTCATTTTAAAGACTTTGATTCATGTTATCCTAAGGTTTCTAGGTATTATAGGAGTGATTTAAACTAGTTGAAAATATTTAATCATGCATAGGAAAGCAACAGAAGCAAAAATGAATGAAATGAAAAATCTAAAAATAAAAATCAAGTGGAGGTGCCATTCTAGACTGGAACTACCCTTACAAGCACCATTCCCAACGGTGCCAAAGCCAATTCCCATCCAGAATACTTTGACAATGAGTTTAAGGACTTTCGGGGGGTTTGTTTTAGTTTTTTCAATAAAAAATCAGTCATAGGGTTCCAAAAATTGTTCTACCATGTAAGACTAATTAAATAATCACATGGCAACAATAACTCTTAAACATGTAAAATATCAAATCAAACACAAGATCAAATCGCATATGAAAAGTATGTCAAGAACCAAACTGTAACGACCTATCCCGGGTTGGCCACCCCCGAAACGGTGTCATCACATTTTGAGAATCCTAGTACGACACATACATGCAACCATAAAAAGAAACAATACTAACAAAAAGTTTCATTATCAACCCCAACAGGAGAGGTAGTTTCATTATCAACCATATAAAGCCTCGAAAGGTGTCATCCCAATACTAGTTTGATACTGATTATTGTATGCAAACTCGATCAAAGGAAAATAAGTATCCCAGCTTACTGAGAAACTTAATACACTTGCCCTCGGCATATTTTATAGTATTCTGATAATCCTCTCTATCTTCCCATCTGTTTGCGGATGAAAAGCGGTACTAAACTGTAATTGCGTACCCATCGCTTCTTGGAAACCCTTCCAAAATCTAGAGGTAAATCTAGAATCTCTATCTGATATGATACTCAAGGGTACTCCATGTAATTTTACTATCTCAGCTACATACAACTCAGCCAACTTTTCTGGACTCCAGGTAGTTTTTATAGGAAGAAAATGTGAAGATTTAGAAAGTTTATCCACTGTGACCCACACGACATCATGTCCTCTCTGGGTATGGGGAAAACCAGAGACAAAATCCATTCTCACATTTTTCCATGGCTACTCAGGTACTGGAAGAGGTTGTAATAAACCTGCGAGATGTCTATTCTCAGACTTTACCTATTGACAGGTCAAACATCTAGAGATATATTCTGCTACATCCTTTTTCATCCCCCACCACCAATAATTCCGTTTTAATCCCCTGTATCTTATTATTACCCGAGTGCATGGAATATACAGAATCATGAGCCTCTCTTAATATCCCCTTTCTCATCTCCACATCGTTGGGAACACAAACTCTATGCCCCAATACTACCATTCCATCTTCTCTAATTCTAAATTCAGTTGACTTACCACTCAACACTTCCTACTTGATCTTCTCTATTCCTTCATCTCCATTTTGCATTTGTAATAAAAGATCAATAATAGGAGATTGTATCACCATATTTGCCATTAATACTCCTCTATCATTGACACTCAATTGCATCCTCATTTTTCTTAATTCTATCATCAGGCTAGTATTATGAATCTCAATAACAACTAATCTCCCGGTAGCCTTTCTACTCAATGCATCAGCTACTACATTAGTTTTTCCTAGATGATAATGAATTGTACAATCATAATCACAAATCAATTCCATCCACCTCATCTGCTTCAAATTCAACTCTTTCTGGGTTGGTAAATGCGTCAAGCTTTTATGATCAGTAAAAATTTCACACTTGGCTCCATATAAATGGTGTCTCCAAATCTTTAAAGCAAAAACTATGGCAGCCAATTCTAAATCATGGGTCAGGTAATTCTTCTCATGGTTCTTTAGTTGCCTAGATGCATAAGCTATAACTCTCCCATGTTACATCAACACACATCCCAACCCTTGATGTGACGCATCACTATAAACCATAAATCCTTCATCACCAAAGGGAAGCACTAATACTGGGGCAGTAGTCAGTTTTTCTTTCAACAGCTGGAAGTTGTTATCACATTCCTCTTACCACCTAAACTTCACATCCTTCCTGGTCAATTTAGTCAAAGGTCCAGAAATTATAGAAAAATTCTGGATAAATCTTCTATAATAACCAGCCAACCCCGAAAAGCTTCTAATTTCAGTTACACTTGTGTGTCTTTCCCAATTCAATATTGCTTCAATTTTTTGTGGGTCCACTGCTATCCCTTCTTCCGACACAACATACCCCAAGAAAGATATCTCATTTAACCAAAAATCATATTTAGAGAACTTCGCATATAATTTTTCTTTCCTCAGAATTTCTAAAACTATCTCCAAATGTGTTATATGCTCATCTTTATTCTTGGAATATACCAAAATATCATCAATAAACACAATCACAAATCTGTCTAAGAATGGTTTAAACACCCGATTCATAAGGTCCATAAATGCCGCAGGAGCATTAATCAACCCAAAAGGCATCACTGAAAACTCATGATGGCCATAACGTGTCCTAAAAGCAGTTTTAGGCACATCCTCCTCCTTTATCCTCAATTAATAATAACCTGACATCAAGTCTATCTTAGAGAACACTCTAGCTCCCTGTAGCTGTTCGAATAAGTCATCTATTCTGGGAAAAGGATATTTGTTCTTGATTATAATCTTATTCAATTGTCTACAATCAATACACAGCCTCAATGTCTCATCCTTCTTTTTGATAAATAACACAGGGGCTCCCTAGGGTGACATACTAGGTCGGATAAATTGTTTATCTAGCAACTCCTGAAACTGAACTTTCAACTCTTTCAATTCAGTTGGGGCCATTCTATAAGGTGCTATGGATATGGGTGATGATCTTGGGATCACTTCAATAGAAAATTCAATATCCCTGTTGGGAGGCAATCCAATCAACTCTTGAGGGAATACATCAAAAAAAAATTACTACCAAAATATCTTCTAACTTCTTACCCTCCTTGCTAGAATCCACCACATATGCTAAATACTCCTCACAACTCTTCCTCAACCATTTACTAGCAGTTAAAGTATAAATCAGACAATTAGCAAGTATCTTACGTTCTCCTCGAAAATTAAATTCCTCCAGTCCGGGTATCCTGAACACCATATTTTTTCTAAAACAATCTACCCAAGCATGATATGCAGATAACTAATTCATCCCTAGAATTACATCAAAATCTGTCATATCTAAAGGCAATAAATCAACCTCAAATTCCCTATCAGCAATATTAATCACATAACCTCGATAGATTATTCTGATAATAACCTTGTCTCTAGTGGGAACCTCAACAATAATTGCATGCATCAAAGGACTAGCACTAATATCAATAGATTTCATATAACTACTAGATACAAAAGAATGAGTTATACCTGGATCAATCAATAATCTAGTAGGCCTACCAAGGATAGATATCATACCCATAACAACATCAGAAGTGGCTTGTACATTCTGCTGGGTCAATACATAAACTCTACCATCTCTGGACGGAATCTGACTGCCACATCTTCGCTTTGCTACAGATCCTCGACCTCTGCCCTGTACACTCCCTGATCCACTGCTTCTCTCCATTGGTCTTCTCCCGACACTTCCAATGTCTCTGTCAGCAGACTTTCCCGCTGGATAATCTGCAGCCACATGTCCTCCTCTACCACATACAAAGCATATCTGGATAGGACAATTTCGAACTAAATGTCCTGTCTGATTACATTTGAAACAAACCCTTGCCTCTTGATCAAATATCCTGTTACCTCTTCCCCTTGGTGGCATACTTAATCTTCTACCATAATTCTCACTTCCCATAACCTGTCTCCCAAATCTAGGGGACCCACTAGTATTACTCTGAGCCACCGAAGGAACCGATTCTACTTGCCTCTAACTTTGTACTACAGTTCCTTGTGACAAGAAACGCCCCCTATGGGGTGATCTTCTAACTTGTACACCAATATTGTTACCTCCTCTAGATCCCTCAAATCTAGACCTCTTCAGCCAATCCCTCATCTCTCTCAGCTCTATCAGATCTTTCTCAATCTGTAATGCTTTATCAACCAATATAGCATAATCCCCTATGCCCATATAAGAGAGTTTAGTCCGAATCTCATAGTGTAATCCGTCTAAAAATTTCTTACATTTCCTTTGCTCAGTATTCACGAACTCAGGTACAAATCTTGACAGGGCAATAAATTTACTATCATATTCAACCACCGATAAATTTCCTTGCCTTAGGTGAATAAAATCTCTTTCTTGTTGTACCCGAAAAGTATTTGGAAAGTACTTTGAAAAAAACTCATCCTTAAATTTATTCCAAGTCAAAGGTTGATCTATTCGTGAACTCATCCTAGGCAAAATATCCTTCCACCATTGAGAAGCTTCACCCTCTAACATAAACAAAGCAAAAGCAACCTTCTGTTTATCAGACACCGGTAAGACCTCAAAATATTTCTCCACATGCTCAATCCACTGTACAGCTTCCATCGGATTTACAGATCCTCTAAAAGACTGAGGTTTAAACTTAAGAAACCTCACAAAACAATCCCCTTGCATCTCATTTGTATATACCTCTCCCTCAGAAACCTCTTGCCTTACCACATCAGGTTCTCTTCTATCCCTTTCCTCTAATCTTCTCTGTAAATTATCAGCCCTTTCTTCAGCTGCATTCCTTCTTTCTTCAGCTACATTCATCCTTTCTATAGCACGATTAAGGGTTTCTCTCAATTCATCATTCCTACCCTCAAATACTCTCCCAGCTCTACTGGTACTAGCTGCACCATCAGCATGTTCCCTCACAGGAACCACAGACTCCACTTCCTCCTCTACTTCAGCTCTCCTAAAAATTAGGGGTCTTCTTCGTCCCCTCTGATTCAAAACTCTACCTCTAACTCTAGCACGACCACGTGTCATCCTCAGACTCTGCATTTAAAATATAATTTATTTAGATCTTTCACTTTTAAATTCTCATGCAGTCTACAGAATTTTAAAACCTAAGGCTCTGATACCAAAATTGTAACGACCCATCCCGGGTTGGCCACTCCCGAAATGGTGTCATCACATTTTGAGAATCCTAGCACGACACATATATGCAACCATAAAAAAAATAATACTAACAAAAAGTTTCATTATCAACCTCAACAGGGGAGGTATATAAATATGATATTAATTTACATATAATTTATAACATAAGATACATGAATATTTACAAATATTTATTTCCTTTTCTCACTAGTCTAAGGATATTGACATATACATGGCTTACATAAATTTATTTTCGTCTGGCTTTGGACTTACCAAACTATTTGTCCTGCCTGCTACCTGAAATCATTGTATAATGCGGGGTGAGCTTCACAAGCTCAGTGAATTTAATTTACTAAAAGTATTCCAAATTTCATAAATAGTCTTTTAATATTTAATCGTTTATTTTTTTCACATAACCTGATGACAACTTTCTACTATCATTACACATGTCATACAATTCCTTCTCTATCAATATATTTTTCTCAATCATTGGTACACCTTAAGACCATCAATTATCTCATAATTACCTCGTAATGAGGTTCACATCATAAAGTCCATTATTTAGATGGTTCTTATCATTCTCTACTTCTTTCTTACATAATTGTCTTTATCTGTGAGACCAAATCATCTATAAACGTTTTCATAATAACCTACCACACATCAGCATTTAAGAAAATGCAGCAATAATTAAAACAAATGCAAATGCATGAATGGTTATGATGGGAGCGTCTTCCCACCTGTCGACAGGTTGTTATTATCTCAGACCGGCCCTCTCTCGGTTCTTTACTTTGCAACTTAGTCCCGGTTGCCACGGAATTTTCTCAGGATATACCGGCTGGCACGGTGTCCCTTTTTATTCTAGCATATACCGGCTGTCACGGTTATTTCGTTAGACCGACCCTTTCTCGGTTCTTTTCTTTCTCATTTAATACACATGCATATGAACAATGATATGAAATATTCACATAAACAGTAATATAACAACTTATAAATTCAAAATAATTAAATTTGCTATCCTGACAATTTTTGAATTTATATAACAACAATTCCTTTAATTTTCTCTCATTCCAAATCACATCAAATAATTCATTATAGCTTGTCAAAATTCACTAAATTTTTTCTCCTCAAATTTACATAAAAACATTTATCTATCTCATCAATAATATATTTATCACTTTTATTCTCCAATAAACTTATTATTCCCAAAAATATCACTTCTCATCGAAAAGTATTTCTACATGTCCAAATTTCCTATCATACCCATAAATCAATTTTCTATCTATCACCCAAGCATACATCAATACTTTATTTTAAGATTATCACTAGATATTTCATTTTTATTTAGACTACTTAAAGTAAATTCAACTCATCACGTATGACTTAAAGCTACCCGTGGATCACCTCCTTACCTTTCCTGTTCTTCTCCGAAACTTCCCTCGATTGTTGACTACCAACACCTTACAAAATATTTGTATTCAATTTTTAATTATTCATTCATTTCTTTATAAACCACTCACTTTGAAAATTCTCACTTTGAATTGGGAGAAATTTCATAAATGTTTAAAAATCCAAAAAATAAACACTATATTATTACCTTCTGCTTTTATGATAGCTATTCCAAATTTTATATGAAATTCTGCAATAAATACCTTCAAAATCTTGCTCTTTAAACTTTATTTTGGATTCCCAAGTATTTAAAGAAACAAACAAATTTGAAAGGAAAACGAACGAAATTATGTGAGTGAAATTTTTTTACTCTCGCATCACATATATATACAACGTTTGGGCTGAAATTTTAGCAACCGCCCCTCCCCAAATGCCTCCACATTTTGGAGACGTGCAAGACAATGCACGCCTCCCTCAAATTTTTTCAAACTTTGGCAGCAAGTGCTGCCCTTTTGCTGCCACGAAATTTTGCTTTAGTTTTTTTTTTTTTTTTTTGCTGCCAAGTGACGTCCTGCTGATTTTATTATTGTTTTTTTCTTTTCTCTTAATGACGTCCCCGTCTCAGAAATTTTTTTTTTTCGAAAATAATTATTTTATTCAATACTAAATCCTTCGTAAATATATTATTTTAATTTCGAGTCATATTTATAAATTACTTCTTTACAATTTCTTTAGGAATACGAGTATTACACAAACCATAGAAATAGAGAGAAACAAGTTTCTATATTTGAAGCATGTTTAACTCTTTTGACGATCAAAGCACGAATCTGTGATCCTCATTAAGAGATCAAACAGAAACAATTAAGGTCCCAGAATCCTCTTTCTTCTTCGAATGGAGGGATGGGTATGGTATTCTTGTTCCTTTCAAGAAAACGACGATCCGGGTGCACATGATCTTCAATGTAATTCCAAATCATGTTCTTTCTTTGTTGTGATAAAAAAAATCGAGATTATATGGAGGATTATTTGTGTATTTTATGTAAAAGACTATACCTTAAAGTTGTGATTAGGGTTTAGGCTCAAGAATGAAGGTTTCTCACATAAAGCTCACTCTTTAACATTATTTTTCTCTTGATTTACTCTAAAAAAGGGATTGCACTTTATGGTAGCCAAAATTTTGAAAAAAATGCCCAATAGATCTCTAAAATATATATGTTTATAGGGTACAAAAGGTCTCATTAAGGTTAGGCATTGGTTCTGGTTAACTTGGAGAAGAATTTTCTCCATTTATAGTATGTTTAGGAGTTTGGATGGGAGGAGAATGAGGGATAGTTAAAGGAAGGAGATGGGAGCGGAGGGGAGGGTAGTTATCCTACACTTGTTTGGACATTAAAAAAAATAATGGGAGGGTAAGAAGAGGGTATAGACCCTCCCATTATTTGGTTAGAAAGGGAAATGAAGGGAATTGATAAGTTATTATTGTCATATTACAAATATATTCTTACTTGTAAAATTTAAACCATTGAAGAAAGGATAAAACTAAAATTACACAATATATACTAATAACCTTTAATCCCTTCCCTCTCATACCCCCCGAATTTGGGGGTTTTATTTGGAGAGCATTGAGAGGTATTGATCCCTTCATTTCCTTTAATAAATTCCCAAACAGGGTTATTTAACCCAATCTTCTCCCCTCCCCTCCAATCCCCTTGGATTCAAATAGGCTGTTAGGAAATTTCCAAAACATAAGCCTGAATGAATTGGGAAAACTAACAAACTCTGGATCTCAAATTCAAATAGGCCGTTCTCATACATCCGGATGACTTTAGAACTAGTCTTGGATTTTCAAGAAATATCAAGGAGTCTTTTTTCAAGCTCAAGTGGTTTGAGACGTAAATTTATCACGGATCTTAAATGGGAGCCCATACTCTAAAATTAGTCAGTTTTAGAGCTGTTTTGGTAAACATATAAGTTCTCACACTTTCTTTATAAAAAAAATACCTATAATATATCATTGAAAAGCTAATTAAAAGTTCTATTGGTCTGAAGAAAGACAAGTTCTAAAGATTTGTGGGTAAAAAATTATAAAGCTTGAAAGATAGAGACCCTCAAAACAGTGAAAATTGAAATTTTTATCTCTCTTTAATCCCTTTTTTGTGAATTTTATTCCTCCATCAAATCATCTCTTAATTATAGCAAATAACTGAACTTGGCAAAGAATACATTTCAATCATATATACAAACAATCATCACTATCAAAGAACAAGAAGGCAAATGATTATTAATTATCAAACTATGCAAAATATGATATCTACATATATGTTCATTAAAATTCCATGGCGATCCTTTCAACACCTGAATTTTATACCTTTTATCCACAAATTTAAATAGGAAAGTATTTTTTGCTACTTACTAGATAAATAGTCTATCAATGGACCTCCAAGTGCATCCTTACTAAAAGTTCTAATAGATAAAACCTTCCCGATAAGGCATAGCAACCCCCTCTCCTTGGTATGTTTCACAGAAGTGATCTTAATAGAAACTCCTTGCCTTTCCTTGCCTATAAGCCTTACACTTTCCATGGCATTCACTGTTGGCACAACAATGACTCAAGCCTCACCAACAATGAGAAGGAAGAAACACATAAAAACCCTAAAGGAGAAACCTTAGACCAGTTGCAACCACCTTTATTAAGATATGTTTCCAATTTTTTTGTTGGTTATAATGTTTATCTAATTTGACTATATTACTACATTAGTATAATCAGCAAACACATTAGTATAAATGTGCTAAAGGTGTTGTTTGGGAGGTGATATAATTTAAATCGTCAAAATTTGAAGTTTTTAGTGTTAAAGTTAAAGTTTTAGTAATTTAAGCCCCAAACAATGCCAAAGACTTTAAGCATTATCACCTTGAAAAGAAGTAAACTCATTTTATTAAAAAATATTGAAATGTTTAAAATGAACTTAGCCTAACATTTTAAATGACACCGTAAAGACATGCCTCTATTTCCTAATTGGAGACATGGGATATCATGATATGGTGGTCTCAATAAAAATCCCTAAACCAAAACCCAAGGCTGGTTGCAACCATGTTTATCAAGATAAGTTTCCATTTTTTGTTATTGGTTATGATGTTTATATAATTTGACTATATTACTACATAAAGAATAAATGGATGGATAATTCGTACCTTTGGAAGCTAGTAAATAATAATCAACAAACACATTAGTATAAATGTGCTACAGGCGTTATTTGAGAAGTAATTTAAGTACAACTTGAATCACCAAAATTTAAACATTTTAATGTTAAGACTTAAGTTTTAGTGATTTAAGTGCAACTTAAATCACCTTCCAAACAACGTCAAAAACACAAAGCATTATCACCTTGAAAAGAAGTAAACTCATTTTATTAAAAACTCTTGAAATGTTTAAAATGAGCTTAGCCTAACATTTTACATGACACCATAAAGACATGCCTCGGTTTCCTAATTAGAGACACAGGATGTGGTGGGCTTAACTCTAATGCAGAAACGGTCGCGTCCTCCAACCAAAGGCTCGGGCTTGAGTCACACAAGGTGGATTTGGCCTAAAATGACAGTTTATGATAAATTAAGGAGGCTCCAACATAATGCATAATACGGTGTTCAACAATTAAGCTAAAGATAGGCCTAAGGCCTAAAAATATAGTAAAATACATGAGATGGCATGATCAACAAAAATTTTATAGTTAATGGAAATGTCAATTTTCGCCTAGGTGACTAAAAAATCAGACAGGTAACCTTTCAGTGGCAAAAACTAAATGAATAAAAAGAGTTAATTAAGCCAAATTGAAATTCAAAGATTTATTTGACCAAATTGTAATAATGAGAACTAATTTATTATGTATATTTACTATTAATAAAACTAAAAATCCTTTTGGTGTTCCCTATTTGAAAAGGCGAAAAAACTTTCTAGTTTTGACAGTTACTATCAATTCAAAGGATACGCAAGCTTTCTAGCTTCTGGTCTTTTGGTATTTTTTCCAATTCTTCTTCCCCAAGCGTGGGTTTGGCAGTTACTTTTAATTCGAAGGATACGCAAGCTTTCTAGCTTCTGGTCTTTTTTCAATTCTTCTTCTCCAAGCATAGGTCAACTTATCTTCCACCATTGTTAGGTAAGTTTTGAATAATGATTTAGCTTTACGTTCTCTCTACCTCAATTTTATCTATTCATTTTTCTTCTTCTTTTGCCACTCCTATTATCTGTGCTGAAATTTATATGCTGCATAATATTAATCATATTAATCGCGAGGTATTGGTACTGATTTCAATTTACAGTTCCTAGATTCTTATTAAATCAGTTATTTGTACTGATTCGTTCATGTATTTCCAATTTGTTTAATTTATCGTCAAGTTAACGAAAAAAAATTCTTTAATTTGTTAATTTTCCAATGCTTCTTTGCTAAATCGCAAGTTTTGTGCAAATAAAGCTTACTGATTTCAATTTACAATTCCTAAATTCTTATTAAATCAGTTATTTGTACTGATTTGTGTTAAGGAAATAGGCAACCAACCATTTGTAAAAAATGGAAGTGCGTAACTTAGGTAAATTGTCAACAATGGAGGAAGTAGGCCACCAACCATTTTTGATCAACAATGGAGATGCCTAACTTCCACCAACCCATTTGTTTTAAGCCTATATAAACCCCCTTTGCTCTCATTTTGAAATGCAATCACAAAATCAAGAGAAGTGTATTAAAGAGAGTGTGAGAGTTACTATCTAGAGAGGAAAATTTGTTTATTTTTTGTAAGTAATATTTTTTCGATTTTGTGAGAGAGTTGTTTCTCCTATTACAATAGAGATTAGACAATTGTTATCTCATTGTAATCAGAGAGAAGGTGTAGTAATCCCTATTTTACAATAGTGAAATCCTCCTACACTTGCCCGTGGTTTTTTATCCCAATTTGTTCGGGGTTTTTCCACGTAAAATATTTGTGCCTTGTTTATCTTTATTTTTCTCATTTCGCTTTAGTTGTGTGTTAGCTTCGCCCCAGTAATTTTTTTTTCCTAACAGTGGTATCAGAGCTATTGGTTGAGGGGTGTGAAACAGATCGTTGTGAACGAAATGTCAACTACAACAAAGTTTGATGTTGAGAAGTTTAACGGGAGTAATTTCTCGTTATGGAAAATGAAGATTAAGGCAATTTTGAGGAAAGACAATTGTTTGGTAGCAATTGAAGAAAGGCCCGCAGAGATCACTGATGACAGCAAGTAGAACGAGATGGACGGCATCGCAATTGCTGATCTGCACTTAGCACTAGCCGATAGAGTGTTATCTAGTGTGGCGGAAAAGAAGACTGCAAAGGAGATTTGGGATACTCTAACAAGAATGTACGAGGCCAAGTCACTACACAATAAGATCTTCTTAAAGAGGAGACTTTACACTCTTCGAATGACGGAATCCACGTCGGTGACCGACCACATCAACATTTTAAATACTTTATTTTCACAACTTACATCGATGGGTTACACAATAAAGGCATCTGAACGTGCAGAGCTTCTACTACAAAGTCTACCTAACTCGTATGATCAACTCATCATCAACTTGACGAACAACATCTTCACGGACTATCTTGTCTTTGACAATATTGCAGCTGCTGTTTTGGAAGAAGAAACCAGGCGCAAAAACAAGGAAGACAGACAGGCTGGTTCGCAGCAAGCGGAAGCTTTGACGATGACGAGAGGAAGATCAACGGAACATGGCCCCAGTGGGAGTCAGAATCATGGTAGATCGAAATCAAAAAGTAAGAAGAATTTCAAGTGCTACAACTGTGGCAAGAAAGGGCATATCAAGAAGGATTGTTGGTACACAAAGAAGAGTGGAGTCCCTGATTCATCAAATGCTCAAGAGAATGTGGCAAGTGCCTCAGATGATGGTGAAGTTCTATATAGCGAGGCAACAATGGTAGTTGGAGGCAGAAAGCAGTTCGCTGACGTCTGGTTACTAGACTCAGGAGCAACACGGCACATAACATCTCGGAGAGAATGGTTCCACAAATATGAACCAATCTCAGGAGGTTCTGTACACATGGGTGATGATCATGCTTTGGAGATCGCTGGTATTGGTACTATCAAGATAAAGATGTTTGATAGTACGGTTCGTATTATTCAGGAGGTACGACATGTAAATGGCCTGAGAAAGAATCTATTGTCTTTGGGGCAAATAGATAGTCTTGGATGCAAGACCCATGTCGAAAATGGGATCATGAAGATTGTCAAAGGTGCGCTTGTGCTTATGAAGGCAGAAAAGATCGCGACAAATCTATTCATGCTTAAAGGAGAAACACTACAGGAAACTGATGCGTGTGTCGCGTCAACCAGCAAGGGAGAAGAGTCGACGATGATGTGGCATCTCAAACTAGGCCATATGTTGGAACGAGGTTTGAAGATTCTCTCCGATAGAAAGCTGCTTCCAGGGCTCAAATCGGTAAATCTACCTTTCTGTGAGCATTATGTTACAAGTAAGCAGCATAGATTGAAGTTTAGCAGATCTGGTGCTAGGAGTAAATGCATTTTAGACTTGATTCATTCTGATGTATGAGAGTCACCAGAAATGTCCCTAGGAAGAGCAAAGTACTTTGTGTCTTTTATTGATGATTACTCCAGGAGATGTTGGGTGTATCCAATCAAGAAAAAGTCAGATGTATTTCCGATATTCAAAGACTTCAAAGCACGGGTGGAACTTGAATCTGGGAAAAAGATCAAGTGCTTAAGGACAGATAATGGAAGAGAGTACACAGACGGCGAATTTCTTGCTCTTTGTAATCTGGAAGGTGTCAAACGACAGTTCACAATCACATACACACCTCAACAAAATGGAGTGGCAGAGCGGATGAATAGAACTCTTACAGAAAGGATGAGAGCTATGTTGAGGACTGCAGGTCAACCCAACTCTTTTTGGGCAGAAGCAGTCAAAACCGCCTGTTATGTGATAAATCGATCGCCATCAACAGCAATTAATTTAAAGACACCGATGGAGATGTGGACTGGTAAGCCAGCAGACTACTCTACTTTACATTCTTTTGGATGTCCTGCGTATGTGATGTACAATGCCCAAGAAAGAACAAAGTTGAATCCGAAATCTAGAAGGTGTATATTCTTGGGGTATGCTGACGAAGTAAAGAGGTATCGCCTGTGGGATCCCACTACCCGCAAGGTTGTTGTCAGCAGGGATGTGATCTTTGCAGAAGATCAATTATTACAAAAAGATAAAGACAATAGCATGTTGAAAGAGGTTTCAGAGACTACAACAATACAGGTGGAAAATAATCCGGCACAAGAAACTTCAGTTTCTACTGAAGCAGCACCAGAGCACGAGGTACAAGAATCAGTCGAGTCCGAAGCTTCAGAAGCTCGCCGGTCAACTCGTGAGAGAAGGCCACCAGCTTGGTATTCGAAGTTTGTCATTGAGAGCAATGTTGCATACTGTCTTTTAACAGAGGATGGAGAGCCCTCAACTTTCCAAGAAGCTACAAGTAGCTCAGATGTGTCTTTGTGGATGGCAGCAATGCAGGAAGAAATTGAAGCTCTACATAAGAATAAGACTTGGGAACTGGTACCATTGCCACATGGGAGAAAAGCCATAGGAAACAAATGGGTCTACAAGATCAAGCAGGATAACAATGATCAAGTGGAACGGTTTCGTGCAAGACTGGTGGTAAAGGGATTCGCTCAGAAAGAAGGTATTGATTTCAATGAGATATTTTCCCCAGTGGTTCGGCTTACAACAATCAGAGTAGTTCTGGCTATGTGTGCTATGTTTGACTTACATCTGGAGCAGTTGGATGTGAAAACTGCATTTCTTCATGGAGAACTTGAAGAAGAAATCTATATGCTCCAACCAGAAGGTTTTGCTGAAACAGGAAAGGAGAACTTGGTTTGCAGGTTGAACAAATCTTTATACGGTCTCAAACAGGCGCCGAAGTGTTGGTACAAGAGATTTGATTCATTCATTATTAGCCTTGGATACAACAGACTCAGTTAAGACCATTGTACGTACTTCAAAAGATTTGATGGTGATAATGATTTTATTATCTTGTTGTTGTATGTGGATGACATGTTGGTAGCAGGCCCCAACAGAGATCAAATCCAAAAATTGAAGGCACAGTTGGCTAGGGAGTTTGATATGAAGGACTTGGGACCAGCAAACAAGATTCTAGGGATGCAGATTCACCGATACAGAAATAACAGGAAGATTTGGCTTTCCCAGAAGAACTACTTCAACAAGATCTTGCGATGTTTCAACATGCAAGATAGTAAGCTAATTTCTACCCCACTTCCTATTAATTTCAAGTTATCCTCAAGTATGTGTCCTAGCAATGAAGAAGAGAGGAGAGAGATGTCTCGAGTACCGTATGCATCAGCAGTGGGAAGTTTAATGTTTGCTATGATTTGTACAAGACCAGACATTGCACAAGCAGTGGGAGTGGTTAGTCGATTTATGGCGAATCTTGGTGGAGAGCATTGGAATACTGTGAAGAGGGTTCTGAGATACATCAGAGGAACCTCAGATGCTGCATTATGTTACGGAGGATCAGATTTTACTGTCAGAGGCTATGTTGATTCAGATTTTGCAGGGGATCTCAATAAAAGCAAATCTACTACAGGTTATGTGTTTACACTTGCAGGAGGAGCTGTAAGCTGGGTTTCTAAACTGCAGACGGTTGTGGCTCTATCTATAACGGAAGCAGAATACATGGCGGCCACACAAGCTTACAAGGAAGCAGTTTGGATACAAAGGTTATTGGAAGAGCTCGGGCACAAGCAGGAGAAGATTGTTCTGTTTTGTGACGGTCAGAGTGCCTTGCACATTGCAATGAATCCAGCTTTTCATTCACGGACAAAGCACATAAGGGTTCAGTATCACTTCGTTCGAGAAGTAGTGGAAGAAGGTAGTGTGGATATGCAGAAGATTCACACCGACGAGAACCTAGCAGATGTTATGACCAAGCCAATCAACACTGACAAGTTTAAATGGTGTAGATCCTTATGTGGTCTAGCGGAAACGTAAGCAAGCATGGATTTGGCAAGTGAGGAAGGATGGAAGGATTATGAAAGATTTGCTGCATAGATCGAGGAGTGAAGACTGATTCAGTCTTCAAGTGGGAGATTGTTAAGGAAATAGGCCACCAACCATTTGTCAAAAATGGAGGTGCCTAACTTAGGCAAATTGTCAACAATAGAGGAAGTAGGCCACCAACCATTTTTGGTCAACAATGGAGATGCCTAACTTCCACCAACCCATTTGTTTTAAGCCTATATAAACCCCCTTTACTCTCATTTTGAAATGCAATCACAAAATTAAGAGAAGTGTATTAAAGAGAGTGTGAGAGTTACTACTTAGAGAGGAAAATTTGTTCATTCTTTGTAAGTAATATTTTTCCGATTTTGTGAGAGAGTTGTTTCTCCTATTACAATAGAGATTAGACAATTGTTATCTCATTGTAATCAGAGAGAAGGCATAGTAATCCCTATTTTACAATAGTGAAATCCTACTACATTTACCCGTGGTTTTTTATCCTAATTTGTTCGGGGTTTTTCCACGTAAAATATTTGTGCCTTGTTTATCTTTATTTTTCTCATTTCGCTTTAGTTGTGTGTTAGCTTCGACCCGGTAATTTTCTTTTTCCTAACAATTTGTTCATGCATTTCGAAGGATCTGCTTCCAAAGTACTGATTTGTTCATGTATTTCCAGTTTGTTTAATTTATCCTCAAGTTCAGAAAAATAATTCTCTAATTTGTTAATTTTTCGCTACTTCTTTGCTAAATCGCAAGTTTTGTGCAAACAGAGTTTCTGGTCTTTTTTCAATTCTTCTTCTCCAAGCGTGGGTCAACTTATCTTCCACCATTGTTAGGTAAGTTTTGAATGATGATTTAGCTTTACCTATGCTTCTGGTTTTTTTTCCAATTCTTCTGTTTTGCTGTCCCCTTCAACGATTTCTATTTTTAATATACCTTTTGGTTGGTTGATTTTTGGGTTGTATTTTTGAGTTACCGGGTATTTGATATTTTGTGTTCTTATTTGCAGAGGACTAAAGTTTATCAAGTATTCTCCGCCTCTTCTCACTTCTCGATCTCTTCTCGGTTTTTGATATTTTGTGTTCTTATTTGCAGAGGACTAAAGTTTATCAAGTATTCTCTGTCTCTTCTCACTTCTCACTTCTCGATCTCTTCTCTTTTTCTTCTTTTCCGCTTTTTATTTACCCAGAAATTGGAGAGAAAGATTATTTTTTTTAAAGAATTTTGTATGCAGTGCTCTGTTTGACCAGGTATTCTTAGTCTCTTCTCACTTCTCAATCTCTTCTCTTTTTCTTCTTTTCAGCTATTTTGTTACCCAGAAATTGGAGAGAAAGATTAGTTTTTTTAGAAATCTTGTATGCAGTGCTCTGTTTGACTTTTGATTATAGCATAATTTTGTTGTTCTTTTATGAACTTGGCTTTGAGTTCTTCAGGTTGAAGTTCCCATTTTTTTTCTTTGCTGCTTATACTCTCTTTTTGTTTTGAATTTGTATTTTGCTTATTTTTCTGTAGATATAATTGTGATTTTTAATTGGGTGTCTTCTAAGGGCTGATTGGGTCCAAATAACATTCCAAGTACATGTTTGTTTAAATGTCAAGGAGAGTAGTAGCTGGAGATTGCTTTGTTTTGGTGCCCCCAAACTGTGCAGAAAAAATCACATAACAACCCAGAAATCCGAGAGAAAGCTTAGGTTTTTTAGGAATTTTGTATGCAGTGCTCTGTTTGACCAGGTATTCTCTGTCTCTTCTCACTTCTCGATCTCCTCTTTTTCTTATTTTTGGCTATTTAGTTACCCAGAAATTGGAGAGAAAGATTAGTTGTTTTTAGGAATTTTGTATGAAGTGCTCTGTTTGACCAAAAAAATTCCTGATAAGAGATTTATTGGAGGAAATGAAAGATGCATTAGTTGCACTTGCAATATACATAAAGTAGTAATAGCCTGGTGATACTGTCATTGGATACTTCTGCGCTTTGCAAGATTATCCTTCTGCCATAAATTGGGTTTCATTTTTCTTCAATAGAAGTATTAGGCATTTTATGTTTACAATTTCATATGACTGTCTACAGTTGGTATAAATTTTGGTTAGTGGAGATTGTGATTTGACTTTTGTATTGTGCAGTGCTTCACTTATTTGAGTTTGAGCAGGAGATGAAAATTGAGCCTCTTATCGAATATGTTCTTTATCAGGTATGTATTTATATCTATCTTCTGATGCTCCCACCACCTACCAAAAAAGAATGCTGGCCATAGAGATTGTATTAATGCAGATCTTTTCCACTTCTTTTTCTTCATAGAGCAAAGACTGGATTCTACTTTGAAGTGAAAATGATAAATTATCTGGTTGAGTACTTCTTTGTTTAAAGAAGTGATAATATAATCTTGGGAGCTATCTGTTTTCTTTTCTTTATCCCTATCACCTAGTTTATTTATGTTTTAGATTAAGTGCTGATTGCAAAGTTTAGTTGAGATGAGTTTTCTGTATAATTATCATAATGTAATGTGCAGGATGACAGGAGCAAACATTGGTGAGTGCAGGCAGTGGCAGTATCTCCTGATCCGGCTCAGTGGCGAGGTTTGAGGGATGATGAGCTCTGGAAACAGGCAGGAATCCCTCCTTGTGCCTTCATCCACATGAGTGGCTTTATTGGTGGAAATCAAAGTTACGAGGTTGCTTTGACCATGGCAAGCACTGCTCTAAAGCTTTAAGCACGGAACATTTGTCATTTTCATCAATTAAGAGAGCATTTTACTGCATTGAAAACCAAAAAATCTCATGATTTGTACCTGTAAGTGTATTACTTATTTTATTTTCGGAGTTAAGAAAAGAAAAAAAGAGAAAGAAATGGAGGGGGTGAGAGAGGATGATGTCAGGGAAGTAATCAAGCGTTGACAACCAAAAACTTTCATGATTTGTACCTGTAAGCATAGTTACCAGGAACTCAGTATGCCTGTTTCGCGGTACGGGTACGGAAACATGGTACGTTACCCACCCCATGTGCGGTAAGTTGGGAGTAGACTTAAATGATTTATATTATGTATAAAATTAAGATATTAGATATATTTATGAGTATAATATAAATCGAACCATGGGCATAATAATAGTTTAGAAAATGTTAGAGTTTTGACAAAAATATTAAAATCAACAAACATAATTTAAAAATAAAGTATGAGTATTCTCTTAAATCCTTTCTTTTATGTAGATTTTTTTTTTATAAAAAAAATAGCATATTTAAAATTTGGATCCCCAATTTTAGGGAACCGGTGTGCGAATGCACCACAAATCATAATGTAGGATCCAGATCGCGGTTCAAATGGGGTGTAGGGATCCCAGTAACTATGCCTGTAAGTGTATTACTTATTTTATTTACAATTACCTTACATGTACACATACACATTTATATTGTATGCATATATATACACGTTTATTCAGATATAAATCAGATCTAATTGTGTAATTTTGCTTAATTTGCTCAGGATGTTCAAGATCCAGGCCATGCCACTATCAATGCATTGGGGTTTTCATCGATGTATTGGAGCTTTGTTTTGGGGTTTCCTCTCACTGTTTTTGGGTTTTGTCTCACTGATGAATTGGTTGTTTTACTGTTGTGAGGAATAGCTTGGGTGAGCAACTGTGATAAGAGTTGAGGTCATTATGTGTTGTAATAATTCATTTCTATTATTTCTTTTGAATTGAATGCGGTGGCTCTGAGTTACCACACTATAATCACTTCCGAGGTCAACTTGGCCAGATAATTTTTTTTTTAGTTATTTTACATTCATTCTGAGGATCTGACTTGATTAACATGAAAATGGTTTTGTTCTGTAGAAGTTGAAGGAAAATCCATAGAGCATTTCACTGGTACAACATATACAAGAGGAAGACTTCATATTTTACAGGTAATAAACTTTCTCCAAATAATTTTGGCATTTTTCTTTCTGATTTTTTTGTCTGTATATGAGTATCGTATTGGTTTGTTTTCTTTCTGTTTTGCCTTTCTGGCCATGTAAGTGTAAGCAAAATTCACCTTCTATGGTAAAGCAACAACCCCCTATTGTAGTTGAAGTGGGTGCTTGGGGTAGGTTTTGTTCGTTGCTAAAATCGTACTAACACCCAATCAAAGAGATATTTGTTGAATTCAAAAACCAAACTCGATTAATAGGGATCAAGAAAAGGTAAAGAACAACCTTGCTTTCCAATTCATCAATGTTGGTAATTGTTGGGATGACACAGTTGCAAGTAATTAAACCCTCTTCTTTGCAGGTAATTAAGGTGACCAGTTTAAATCATATGCACCCACATTTTGTAATCTCTCACAACCATGGAGGTTTGCACACTCTTTGCATTGGCCCTGTTAATAATTATTCAATCACACAGGTAGGAGCAATTGTTTCAGATATGAATTTAGCCGAATAATTCTTTTTATTTGTTGTTTATTATACGGTGATTTTGGGTGGGTATATGTTTTCTTTAGTAGGGTGGATGTATGTATCCTAATGGCCCTGTTCATAATTATTTACAACTATTTTTAATCATTTGACCTATTTCAGGGATTATTCAGGTCCTCAAGTGTATTTACAAATTTATATGCTTCCAAAATTGGCTATTGGATTAGATATTTAGGGGTTCTAACATGGCCAAGGATATCGGAGCTGATTCCAACCATTGGTTTGTCGCATGTATTTATTTATTTTGTACTTAGTTTAGGAATAGAATTATGCCCATTTTTCGTTGAACTATTGGCTTTAACACATTTGCATATTTACCTAAAAGATGCTCTTCCAAGGAAAATGAGTTGCAACTGGAAGGCTAGAGAATATCAAATTTTATGCTTCACTATATTGAATAACCGAAAGACTAGAATATATCAATTTTAATGTAATTTTTGGGGTCAAGATGAACACTAGATTTTCTACTATCTTGAAAATTTGATTCAACCATACTATGTGATTTTGATAATTGATAAATCATTGATAATAGGATGTCTTATGTTAGAAGATACTTTGACAGTATTCCTAGGAAATGTCCAAAGAATTTTTTTCCGGATAAGTGAACTTGGATTACTCTTTTGAGTCAGTCTCAAGTTGTGTAAAGTCTACAATATTTAAGAGAAATTCAAAGTAACACAACTTTTTTTGTGCCCAAGAATCCAAGTTTGTCTTGATAATGAAAATATTTGATAATATAAGAATGTCTATATATATGATAGTAAGAAGCCACTGTTTTCATATGGATTCTATAATTTTTTTTATTAGTATGGATTATATAATTCTATCAATTTTTTAGAGAGTTTTTAGGACTTTGCTATGTGTGTTGTCAAGTGCGCCTCAAATTGAGTATGGATGATATATCTAAATTTCTTTGATTTCATTTAAGGTTGTTTTCCTCAAGGTTTGGGTCTTTTGTATGAAATTTTGTACCATTTGATTTATAACAATAGCATCTACTATTTGTGGGTATCAAAAGTCTGTCCAATAAATATTTTTTTAGGAAAATTATCAATCAAAGTGAGCAATTGGATTAATGGCCTGAGGTGTCATACATGTAATTATCACTTAAATAAATAAATAAAGGCATGGATCAAATAGAATGAAACAGAAAGAAAAGTCATTTTTTTAGAAAGTATGTAATTGTGAAAAAAAAAACAAATTTTCAGCTCTAGGTAATAAAGATGGAATCTAAAATCTGGAAATAGGATCACAAAGTCAGAATAGGATAGAGAAAGTTGTTTGCAAATCTCGACACCTTACTTATGATTTAGAATTTATTGCTGAATCTACGAAATTTTAATAAATATGTCTGTTTCATGATGTTAACCCATGTTATAATTTACTAGGTTTGGTTTTTGGTTATGTTTAATTCTTAATTTCTCGTCAATTGTTAGTTGATTTCTTTTTATGCATATGAATGAAAGGGTTTTTCCATTTGGTCGTTGCTTTTTCAGGTTTGTTTTTATATTTTTTTTGTTTGAAATGTGGGGTTCACCATATCATATTCTTCAATTAATATAGTTCCTTCGTCATTATTAGCTTATGATTAACTTGCTAGACAAATGTGTTTTATTTTACCCATCTATCATTTTTGCTTAGGTTTTCAAACCAATACATATTAGTGATCTTGCTGCAGCTATATCACCTGCTTTGCTAATAAATGAATATTAGTGGATTGGAAATATAATGCGACTTATTAAGTACTATTAATTTCTTAATGTTTACATCGCTAATATAGTAATTCGATCACTATTCGTTTTCTTCATGCAACCAAAGTGTTTGCATTGGTTTTTTTCTTCCTTTTTCCTTTTAGATTCATTTTCTCTGGGATGTCACAATTATTTCTACGAAACAACGTATCAACAACTTATTTTTATATCAATAAAAAACAATGTCTTTAACCTCCTAATATATACGCTTATTTCAATACTTTAAGGTTTTTAATTTTGTAACATATATTCTCTACAAAAATACAAGATGAAAGGAAAGATATTGTATGAAGAAGTAATTGAATGTAGTAGCTTTCTTTACGGGAGCTTTAAAAAGTTAGTAATGTGTTCGAGGTTAATCCTTTAAAACATATTGTTCAATGTTTTGGTAACAATTGTTTTTACTTTTTTTATATAGGTCGTGCGAGGATTTTTGTATAAACAACAATTGAAGATAACAAATTAAATATACTAGCATCTCAACACGTGTTAACGTGCATGTTGATATGCTCTTCTATCGGATTAAACAAAATATTAACGTTTTAACACGCGCTACGTGCGTGTTGATATGATTTTCTATGGGATTAAACGAAATATAAGATTAACAGTATAAAAAATAATAAAGATATTTTTAATCTTATGATCATACGTGTGTACGCAATAAACAGCATTGCTAGCATCTTCCTCTGCCTATCATAACATTTTTATCTTTAAGTTCGTAAAACACAGAGGAAGATGGTAGCAGTGCTGTTTAACATGCGCATATGTACGGTCATAAGATTAAAAATATTTTTATTATTTTTTATACTGTTAATCTCATATTTTGTTTAATCCGATAAAAGAATAGATCAACACGCGCGTAGTGTGTGTTGAGATGTTAGTTATTATTATAAAATCAGAACCATATTTGGTGTCTACCCTTATTAAATTCCTAAAAACCCAATGCATAAGTATGAAATCAATGTATTATCAAGGATAAAATTATCAAAAAAAGAAAAAATACCAAATAATCACTCCTTGTTTTTCATTTGGGGTATTTTTGTTAAACTAACTGACTCTCTCCACTCTGAATTGATAACTCCCACCAAATCCAACACCACTCCCCTTTAAATTTACCTTCTAGCCTCAAACTATATATATATATATTCAGTTTTCAACCACCACTCTATGTAAAATATAAAACTAACTAAAAATTTCAACAAAAAAAAAATGTCGCAAAAGAGCATATCAACAATTAGGAATTTTTTACCAATCAAGTGAGACTACATGTGATCTACTGTTGTTCGCATGCTTATGATATAAAAGGCAATTTTGTTTTTGTTAATTTATTGTTTCATTCACGTAGAAAGATAGATCAATATGTATGTAGATGTCTTGAAATGCTAGTTTGTCTAAAGAGGCAAACTATAACGACTAATAACGTGTTTGAATAGAAAGGAACACAGAGAGAATAAAATGTACACATATCTTTCAATAGTTTTTTTAGATAAAGAGGAAGAACCAGCTCCCTTTCCAATCACCCATTCCCTGACGGCCTACCATTCAAACACACCCCCTTTCCTCATACCAAGTACTAACGCTTATGCCGTCGATAATATCTGCTACCATTTCTGGCTTTCTGCTGATTGAGTTTCTCTCTGTCAGCATCTTAGATGCAACCATACCGCTTTCATAGATTATTTAGTAACTCCAAAGAAAGTACTCTCAAAAGTCCGTTGTCTTTAAAAGTTCATGGGGGCAAGTAAAACTGGTAATTTTTGTACTGCCTTTTACGTGCTCAATGAAATGCCACAAAAAGGATATCTTCTCGTTTACACACAATTGATTCATTCATTCATTCGTTTACACACAAAAAGGATGGGTAACTTTCAGTGTTCAAATTAAGGATCTTACTCTGTGTTGATTTTATTCCTAATTTTTTGTTGCTCCCTTTATTGGTTTACAGGTTTTATCCAACTTGGGTGGTGATTTCTGAATATTGGGTTCTTGGTGGTGGGTGATTTACTAAGAATGCAGTCATGGATGGTATTTGAAAGCTATACTACTATTACTTTCTTATATTGGAGATACTCTTTTAGATTTTTCATGTTTTGTTTTTCCGTGTATTGGAGATTTTGTACGGCACTTAGATTTTGTGTCATGATGTTGGGAGTCTTATGTTTAGGCCTGAAAGTGCTGGTATCTTGCGTAGTTGCATTCATAAGCAAAAATGGTATTTATGGTATCTAAAGTTAAAATAGATAGAACCATTAACAAAATGCTATTGAAGTATTGACTTCGTTTGAAGAGTTCTGTTGAGAAGCTATTGTTATGGTGCAGAACTATATAAATTATTTGATTATGTGGCGGCCCACTCTCTCTTTTGAGATTTTAATTTAAGTTAATGTGTCATCGTGCATAGTCTTGAGTAAAAAGACTTATTTGTTATGATGTTGATACATCCTAAACTTCATAATTCAGTTTTTTCTTCTTCCCGTTATTTCTTCTTCCCGTTATTTCTTCTTTCTTACCCCTTTCTTTTCTTTTGATGTCTTTCTTTTACTTTTCGCATACTGGGTAGTTCTTATAAAAAAAAAGGGAGTATAGTGGGCAGTTCTGGCCTTTGCTATATTCAACACGTCAATACTATCAGAGAAAAGAGTTATTGGATCTTCATTTGATGTGTATTATTACAATTCTAAGTTCATTGGCCCAATTGATTGCTTCAGATTTGGGTAGTTAGAAATTTATTATATTACGATGCAAATCAGCTCCCATATATCCAAATATGTACAGTTATTGTATAGCTTTTGTGTGTGTATATATATATATTTTATGTTGGGTTATCTCTGTGCTCGTAGTTTTATATTCTTGTCAATAAGCTTAAAACTTTACCATATAGTTCTTGTTAAAAAACTAACCAGAACTCAGTCTGATTCCAATGATTGAAATTCTGTTGTATAATCAATTTTTAAAATTAAACATAAACATTGAGTATAATACCACAAATTAAAAACATTTGTTCTTGAGCTTTTCCTATAGATGAAGAAAGTTTTAGCTCTACTTGTTTAAAGTACTGAAGCTATATGAGTTCTAGTTTGATGGTTTTGTCTCATCTTTCATAAAAAATTTCCTTTTACAAGAGTGGTGAGGCTTGTTTTACCATTTGGTAATCTCTTAGACTAATCCCTGCTATCTTCTAATGTCCTTTTTTGATTAAAAGTTACATGCACTGAAACATAATTACTTATAAGGTCAGGATGTGACTGTGTTTCTAGACAAACAAAAGTGGAACGTTCTGTATCTTCAGAGAAAGAGATGCAAGTATGCAACTGAAATTAGTATGGGCTAAGGTTTTGACAATCCTATTAGGAGAAAGGTAGTTGGTTTAAGTAAAACTGAGATCAAAGGAAAATTCATATAAAAATGTAGTGGGAGTAAAGGTGTTCATGTCATGTGGATTCTCCTGGAATGAAAGGAATCGAGGATGCAGTATTACTACCCGTGTACAGATTTTGATGTGTCTGATCTATAAACACTAGACTCTGTTCACTCAATTACTTAACAAAAGATAGCTTTTACTCCATTTTTTAAGCCTGTATTTGTCTGCAAGATTGGGCTTATGCTCAGGCGTGCATATTCATTTTGCATGTGCAAAACACTAATTTCCTTTTGGACTTCTTGCTGAGTTATGTTCATGATATTCTTGTTACCTTTATGTTTCGTCAGTTAATGCACAACCAACTATGGAGGAAACTATATTGGTTAGTGATGATCTCATGAGGGGCCCACCATCTCCTATCATCCCACAAGAAATTACCTCTCATGTGCTAGAAGGTGTTGAATTGTGCGATGGGATTTTAAGGAATCTTTTTTTGTGCAAGTATCTTTTGGCTTTGTTAGATTTAATTCTTTCTTGATGAAATTTGGCTTCTGTTATGTGTCAATGAAGTTGGGACAGAGTCACTCTATGAAATAGTCTAGTAATTATCACCATTTGATCTGAAGTATAAAAGATTGGTGAAAACTGAGCTCCTTGTCAGCTAGGTTTAAATTGGAAAAAAGCCAAGTTGTTTTACTATCTATGCAAAAGTTGGATACTGTTCCAAAATTGGCTGTGACTTTGCATAAGAATAACATTTGATTGGATATATATTTGCATTAATAGGAATCCATTCGATGAGCGAGATAGTACATCTTCTTAACTGAGTCTACTTGGTGATTGAATCCTCTGGTTTGTGTGGCATCTATGTTCAGGTGTGGATCCATTCCGTTTTAAGCGCGCAAATTGCCTTAAGTGAAATTTAAAGAAGTATTGTGGTTTATTTAATTTGTTTGAAAGATTTGGGAGTGCTTTTCAGTTGCCCTCTCTGAACTCTACAAAGAGAAGCCACGGGGTCAATCACGAACTTAAGCCCGAAATTAGTTCCTAGGCTAATTAGAATTCTTAGATCTTTGAAGCTATACAAGAGCAAATTAGTAATGGACAGAGGGGTGAAGAAGAAAGAAAAGAAAGAGGAAGAAAAGGATGAAAAGGAGAGAGTTTGGTAAAAATAGAGAACTTGTTCTTGCAGTAGTTTGTCTTCTTTAGCTTGTATAAAGGTGATCAAGAATCCTAACTTCATTTCTCTTTAATTTAGTTTATTCAAGCATTCAAATATGCCAACAATTTTATACTTTGTGGCATCAATCACAGTTATTTATTTGAACAGGTATTTTACTTTTTCTTTTATAAATGAGTACTTTTTGTCCTAGTGAATTGAATATGATTCTTTAAGATTTTTTTTCTTCAGAAATATTTATATGCTTTTATGGATTTAATTACTTAGTTAGAGATAGCAATATGTTAAATTGATCTCGGAATTTCAGATCTTACCTTCTACAATTTGGTCTGAAATTTGACTCACAGTATTAGTTATTGTTAAGACATGTTAATCTTCAAATAAGTTGCCTTTTATGAATGTGTATGATTTTGTATTATGCAAGGATATTCAATCTTGTGATGCAGGCTCGCAAATCAATGATATTGAACCATTCTGTATAGTGAGATTGCTTTATATCGACAGTGTGCTGAAAAGAGGGTAAGATCTATCATGCAATTGCTCTCACATTCTACTTTCTTTGTCTCTGCTATTAATTGATTTGTAGATTGAGGTATTAGAATTTTGACTTCGTATTTCATATTAAACTTTCAAGTTTTGTTTGCAAAACTGTGTTGCAGGATAAGGAACTAAGGCAACGACTTCAAGATAGCGCAAATTGTATGAAGCAAAGGAAAGAGCTGCTCAACTTGAATCAGAAGTCAAATCATTAGAGAGGTGTTTTTGGAATGATTGGTTTTGCTGTGGCCTTCTTTGATGGTCCATGAACCTTTCTGTTGATTGTGGTATGATCATGCAATCATATAAACGCAAGCAACATGCTATAGAATCTGTTGAATGTGTCTTTTCTCCTATTCTAACACATGCATCATTCGTATCTGACTCCTTCCAATCGGATAACTTCATTCAGAAACCTTCCTAGATGATTGTAAACTGGATGGAGCTGGGACTTCTTGGATTCTGCCCAGTGCAACATAGGTTTTGGAATAATTGCTTCTTACGAAACTCAGAACCTGACATTGATATTCCTGCTGCCAGATTATGGTTTCTGTACCTCTTAAATGGTACGAATTCTGAGCCATTGGCTTTTAGAAACATGTTTGTGTGATCATAACTAATTATATATGATTGTTTAGTCATGCATCGCTTGCTACCTATGATTGTAAATGTGGCAGCATATATGCTACTTGGCTGAGCCTATACAATTCTTATCTTAGGTATGCGACTTCAACCACTTCAATCCATTTTGTCATCATTTCTTTTCCAGATATTGGCAATAAAAAGCTTCTAGTATCAATGGGTTTCAACTTAAATAATTCACCTTTTTCTCTTTTTATCATCATTTGTTTTCCAGATATTTGAGCAATAAAAAGGTTCTAGAAAACACGAGTTCCAACTTAAGCAATTCTTCTTTTCTCTGTGTCATCAATTTTTTTTCCAAATTTTTTAACATTAAAAAGCTTCTAGAATACGCGTGTTTCAACTTAACCATTTACCTTCTCTTGAAGTTTCTAGATCACCTTTGTGAAAATACAAGGGCCTAATTCTAACACAACTGAAGTATGTTTCTTACCTAGCATATTTTTTCTAAATTTTGATCTATGGTGCCAAAAAAGGAGGAAAATGTCTGTGCCTTTTTTTTTTTTTTTTTTTTTTGGGGGTATGGGGGGTAAGTTGGGTTGCGGTGAGACTTAGTATCCCTCCAGAACATTCTTTTGTTTCACATATGCTACAGGTAGTTGATATTTCCTACTTCTATATCCGTGATTTGCTATCATTATGATAGTTTGTGCCATGCTTTTCACATGTGATTGTGTAATTTGTATTTTGGAATCATTTGATCATCTTTGAAAATCACTCGTATGGATTACTCCTGCATCTGTAAGCGCTTGATTCTGGCTGGTGGAATTGAAGGCATTGAAGGATTTCTTAGGGGCACTCTGTTATGGACTTCCAGACCATTGGAGATACATCAAGCATGCAATGAGCTCATATGGCCTGTGTTGGAGTCAATTTGATTACAATTAGTTTTCCGGAATATTATCACCAAACCCCCTGCATTTTAGCCACTGTTTCAATATTCCTCTAGGTTTTAAAATTGAACAAATAAGACCTTCTATTTTAGGACTGTTTCCAATAGCCCCTTCTAGCTACATTTTCGATCAAACTTGAAATGATTCGTGTGGCAACTCATGATCAACTCATATGCCATTCAAATGTGAAAAGACAAAATTTCATTTTCTCTTTTTTTATATTCTCTCTCTTCAAGGCAGAACACTGATTTAGAGAGAGAGAGAGAATAACGGAAGAGAGAGGAGAGTATTTTTGTCTTTCCACGTTTCAATGGTCACATAGTTGACCATGAGTATTGCATGAGTTGATCGTAAGTGATGCACATGTGTAAACACGTGTGCATTGTGTTAAATTTGGCCCAAAATGTAATCAGAATGGGCAATTGAAAACATCCCTAATTAGAGGGTACTATTTGATCGATTTTAATTAAAACATAAGGGGAACATTAAAACAATTGTCATAATACGGAGGGTTTGGTGATAATAAACATAAGAAAATTGAGTGTATAAACTATGAAGGCAGTTTATAAATTTGGTCTCTGTCTTGGCGCCAAATTTAAAGATTCTGGTATGTGGAATCCCATTGTGGAGAGATTTGAAAAGGGATTAGTCGGAAGAATCTTTTTCTCTCTAAATGAGGAAGACTCACTCTTATTAAAAGCACTCTCTCTAGTCTCCCAATCTATTTTATGTCTTTATTTCCTATCCTTAGTGTTGTGGCTAAGAGGTTGGAGGATATTCAAAGAAAATTCATTTGGGGTAATTTAGGGGAGGAGCAAAAATATCACTTGGTGAGATGGGGAGTGGTTAAGCAGCCATTAGATAGAGGGGGACTTGGTATTAAATCTCTTACCTTATTCAATAAGCCTTTGTTGGGGAAATGGTTATTAAGATTTATTATGGAAATGGATCATCTTTGGAGGAAAGTGGTGGAAGCTAAGTTTGGAATGGACTCTTACAGGTGGATGTCTAAGAAAAGAAGGGGGCTTATGGTGTTGGAGTGTGGAGTTGGATTCGGAATGGTTGGGCAGCTTTAAATCCTCATCTTTCAGTGATGGTTGGTGATGGGAGGAGAACTCGGCTTTGGCATGTTACGTGGTTCGGGAACACCCCTTTTAAAGGCTGGTTCCCGGAGATCTTTGATATTGTGAGGGATAAAGAAGCTCTTATTTCTTCTCACATCTCGGTGCCCAATGGTGTTATCTCATGGGATGTACCTTTTATCCGCAATGTTAATGATTGGGAGATTGCGAGGGTGTCTAGTTTCTTAGAGACTCTATATACGTTAAGTTTGATTTATCTAAAGAGGATGCGGTGAAATGGAGGATAAACCCGGGCAAAGGTTTTGAGGTGAAACATTTTTATAAGATTCTTCTAGCTGGGTTTCTTGTGGATGGCTCCAACAACTTCCCGTGGAAAGCAATTTGGTTCTGCAGAGCCCCAAAGAAAGTGAATTTTTTTTTTTGTTGGGGATCATTTTCGAAAAGATTCTAACGCTTGATAATTTGCAAAGGAGGGGGAGGGTGTTGGTGAATCAGTGTTTCATTTGCAAAGGATGTAGTGAGTTCGTGTTTTATCTCTTATTGGAGTGCTCTTTAGCTAGAGCCTTATGGGAAATGGCTTATAAGGTTTTGGGGGTTTCTTGGGTGTGCGCCGGTTCGGTGTTAAATGAAGTGTGTGCTTGGAGGTAGTTTCGGGCCTCTAAGAACATCAAGAAAGCATACTCTATGATCCCCCTCTTTATCTTTTGGATAGTTTGGAGTGGGATGAATCATAGAGCTTTTGAAGGTATTAAAAGACTTATTGATGTAATTAGTGATAGGTGGTTCAATGGCTTTATTTTTTGGGTAAAAGAGAATACTTTTGTAAATGAGTTGCACCTCTTTGATGCGTCTTTTTTTTTAATACATTTCATTTATAAAAATAAAAAAATAAAAAAAATAAAACGAAAGAGATAAAGAAGCCGACCTTTTTATATAGAAAAGTGATAGAAGTATATATAAAGTTACTGATGTGAAAAAACCAATGGAGTATAGATAGGTTTGATACGTTTCAAGATTCCCATGGGAAAGAGTAAGTGCGGGAAAGGTTGATTCTCAAGTTTTAGGTGAGATTTTTATCTTTCGAGAGAATTATAATATCTCGAGATTCAAAATTACAATAACCGAACAACTTATTAAAAGTTTAGTCTTGAAAACTCTTGCTAACCGAAATAGAATTTTATGTAAGTTTTGCACTTTTTCCCCTTTATACATGGTTCATGACTTCACCTTATATGATCACTTTATTTCAATTCATGGTTATGATGATAAATGGCAATCATTCATTATAAAAATAAAAAAATGTACTTGTCAATTTCATGGTAGTAATTGTTAGATGGAATTTCCCTTCACCATTCAATAGCTAACTTCTGTTATCTTCTGTTCTTGACAATATTTTCCAGATTATTGTAGCCTTTTGACAATCAAACCTGGTGTAAGGAAAGTAATTAGTACTATCATTAATTCTTCAGTTGCCTTTTTACTTAACATTGAAATTTTGAAAGTAAACAAGATGTATAGCTTTCATGTCTCTCTGCCATATTTTATACCCATTTCCAATCTTCCCTCTTGGATTTACTCAACGGGAAATAGATCTGTGAATGATTATTACATAATTAACTTGGAGAAAGCCTGGAATCTAAGCTCTACGTCTTCTTCGTTGATGGCGGAATTTCTGAGGAGGTTTTGGATCTAAGAAGAGTATGATTACTACAGATGAGAGAAAGGCTACTAAATATCCAATTCCTGCTCCTTCCCATGAAAACCATGCCTCCTCTGTCTCATCCTCTAGTGGGTCTTCTGGTAATAGCAGATCTTCTGGACACGGAAGCTGAATCTGCATACCGCATAATCCACTATTGTTGGCGTAATAGTTGGGATCATTCATGGTATCCATTTGGCCGCCGACTGGAATCTTACCTTCAAGTTTGTTGTTGCTAACATCAAGAGTAGTAAGTTGTTGCAGCTTTGAAAATGATCTTGGAATTCGGCCAGAGAGTTTGTTGAAAGACAAGTCCAAGCTCTCTACGCTCTCTAAATCACCAAGGCTTACTGGTATCTCCCCAGACAGGTTGTTATATGAGATGTTGAGTAGCTTTAAACCCTTGAGTTCACCTATCGAAGCTGGAATTTCTCCTGAAAATTGGTTCTTTGACAAGTCTAACAAAGAGTATATAGCAAGGCTGCGGCTTGACAGAGTTTGTTTTGACTTCTTCCAATTCACTATCAACTCAATGAACTCGATCGAGAAAGTGAATAGATTCGAGATTGATGAGTAGGTAATTGGTGTATCTATCATACCAATCGGATTTCCCAACTCGGCAGGGATTTTGCCAATGAGATTGTTGCAGGAGAGATCAAGAATTTGTAGTTCACTGAGGTTGGCGATGGATTCAGGCTGGATTGAACCCTGGAGGAAGTTGTTTCGTAAGTTCAGAACTTGGAGGGTGGAGATTTGGGATAGGAATGTTGGGAATTCGCCTGTGATTCTGTTGTCATGGAGATCAAGGTGTTCTAGCTTGCTCATGTTGGTTAGTTTTAGAGGAATGGTTCCCGAGAAATTGTTTTTGCCTAAGGCAAGCATCCGGGTTTCTTGAGAGAAAGTCACTGGAATCTCACCTGAGAAGTTGTTTGAGGAGAGATCGATATAAGCGAGTAATGCATCAGGGTCGAAAACTGGGAAAGTGTTGCCAGAGAATCTGTTTTTGGACAAATCCAACAGTAACAGGCGATATATTTCGGAAATGGATTTTGGAATCTGCCCTGAAAAATTGTTTTCAGCAAGCATAAGAATCATCAGCTCATTAGCATCTCCAATGTTTTCTGGCAACTCCCCAGAAAATCTGTTCCGTGAGAGGGCGAGGACAGACAAACTGAGAGATTCAAAGAGATGAGCTGTAAGAGAACCCGAAAGCTTGTTACCTGACAGAATTATACTGCCAACATCCATTTCAGCAAGCCATTTGGGGAATTCTCCTTCGAGCTCGTTCTCACTCAAATCAAGAAAATCAAGACTCTTCTGCGTAGAAATCCATTCGGGGATTCTTCCAGCAAGATGACATGATCTCAGAGACAATTGAGATAGCATACACTTTGGCACTATCTTTCCACTGTTATTCCAAGCAAGTTCGTTCTCTCCAAGAAACAAGTTCAACAGGACCTTGAAATCAAACAACCATGATGGGATTTCTCCAGTCAGAAAGTTGTGTTCAAGTCGAAGTGTTTCCAACTTCTCTAATTTCTGTATGGATGATGGGATTCCACCACTGAGCGAATTATTGCTCAACGCCAAAGTAGTCATGTTACTTAACACGCCGATGCCAGTAGGAATCTCACCAGATAAGAAATTGTCCCTTAGGTTCAATACTTCCAGGCCCTTCAAATTCAGAATTGATGATGGGATTCCACCAAGGAAACTATTGCCGCGAAGAGACAAGTGCTGCAACTTAGTGAGGTTTCCAATCTCCACAGGAATGTTTCCTCTAAGGAAGTTTTGTTCTAACTTCAATATCCTCAAGTTTTGAAGAGAGCTCACTTCCTTGCTTAAAAACCCATTCAGCCAATTGTTACTGATATCAAGATATTGAAGATACCTCAAGTGAAATATCTGAGGAGGAATGAGGCCATTGAAGTTGTTCAGCATCATGTCAAGATGAACCAATTTGCTGAGATTAGCAAACCCTTTTCCTGGAATTTCACCTTGTATCTGATTTGAGGATATATCAAGCAGCATCAAGCTTCTAATGCGAAACAGTGGTGTTAAGACTGTGGCAGGCAGCACCATGTCCTGTGGAGATGGCAAGAAGACGAGGGAGTCAAGATAGAGACCAGTAATCACTGCACTTGATTCCAATATTGAACTACAAATGACCCTATCCCATTGGCAACAATATGAGCTTGAATTCCATGATTCCAAGCCAAACACTGAGTTATCTGAAGAAAAATTAGTACTTGCAATTATAGCAGATTTGAATTGGAGAAGGGCTTGTTTTTGATCTTCAAGACAACAAAGGGAAGGAGTAATGAAGATGAGGATCCCAAACAGAAGGCTTATGAGTTTGGTCATTTTTGGTAGTCTGGATTACTTTCTTCATTCTTGAATTGTATATTTAAAAGAAAATAAGGAATCAATGGGCTCTGCACTGCATCAATAGTGGTCATGGGAGTGTTGGAAGTCAATGGGTAGAAAGTGTTGGTTTGAAAACTGGTGGGGAAGTTTCCTTTGGTTTGTCCTTTTCACATGATACGATGTTGATATTATTGACTTCGACTTTTACTGCCATAACAAAGTTCCAGACAATATTTATCACTATAGTTAGTCAAAATCAAATTCATACTTTGCATAATTGCATAATTGGTCTCGTCTCATCATATGTTGTCTCCCACCCGGACTTCCCTTTTTCCTCTTTTCTTTGTCACATTCATGTTTATAGTCAAAAGACTACATATTTATCACTATATAGCAAAAGGAACAGAATGAGGAAGACTTGGGTGGCCTTTGTTTTTTCTTTGAAGTGAAAGCAATAAAATTTGAACAACTTCATTTCCAGGTTACATCAGTGAGCTAGTTTAGAATCTAGCTACCTGTATATGCTTCTAAGAGTAATGTACACTAAGAAAGAAATAATAGTACCAAAATTAAGCTAAATTCACGGAATCAAAACCAAAAATTGGTATAACTAAATTTCAAAGTCTACCACTTGGGATTCTGCTTTTGATAGTGGCCCACGAAAATTTCTTCTCATGTACTAATGCTTGTTTGGTTTAGGGTGGGATTATTCTTTTCGATATATGGTGGCCCTCTAAAATTTCTTCTCATATACTTGTGTTCGTTTGGCTTAGGGTATAAGATTGAAATTAGGAAGGATTTGACTATTTTTTTTTTTTTGGAGTAAATTTTACTTTCATTATTCAAGTTTTGCAGTTTGTCTTGTATGTGCTATTAAGGTTTGATTTGTTTCAATTGAGTATTTGAAGTTTATAAATATTTCAATTTACGTCATTAACTTTAAAATCTCTCACTTAATTTTTACGTGACGTTTGACATAGCTAAATAAACGAAAAAAAATTATCATCCAACAACATCACATGTTCCTTACGTAACCTTTAGCGATTTGATTATATAAATTATGGTGGATTTTTGGGTAAAATTTGAGAGATGTAAGGAGCTCGGTTTGTTTGAGGAAAAGCAGTGGTCTAGATTCATTCTTTTTTTTCCGTAAGAACATAAAGGTCTAAAGCTTATAAATGAGTTGATGATGATGCCAAGTTTCCTGTCTTAATTGATTAGGTTAGATCTAATGGTTTTACATGTTGGAGTTAAGTGAGGAGAAATTCGAAGCTAAGGACATAAATTGAAATATATATAAACTTCAAGTGTCCAATTGTGAGAAATCAAAGCATAAGAAATGAATAGGATAAATTATAAATTTGAGGACGAAAATTGAAATTTACTTTTTTTTTTGTTGCTTAAAATGGAATTGGATTAACTTAGGTCATGTTTGGAATTTTATTTAAGTAGGGATTAAATCAGCTTTTTCTTAAGAAAAAAGTCGTTCCCTACTTAAATTCACTACCAAACATCCCCTTAATCCATGTTAGTCCCTAGTCCCTTGTTTGATTGCTAGATGGGTAGGGATTAGCTTTTTTGGCACAAGTTTACTCTCTTCATTTTTCATTAATTATTTCTCATATTACCATTTTATATATAAATAAAAAAGGATCTTTTAGTCCCTTGTTTGATTGTCAAATGGGGTAGGTTTAACTTTTGTGGGATAATTTTACCCTCTTCATTTTTCATTATTTCCCTAGTCACTTCTTCTTCTTTGTCCTCCATATAGCGATGAGCAACCTCTTGGTTCTTCATCCAGACTATACGGCTCAAATGCCGTTGATCTAGATCAACGGTTTAGATTTACCCTTGTAGATCTGACTGTTGATCTTGAAATGTTCAAATTTGTTCAAGTATATTTGATCAACAGTTGTGATCTTCAGTCGCAGATAAACATTTAAGATATAATATAAAAAAATTTAATTGAACTGTTGAAATTTGTATTATTTGGTTTTCAATTAAGTGCAACTTATTTTAATTAAAGTTGTAATTTAATGACCCAAACTGCAGTTTAAATTGAAATAAATTGCACTTAATTGGGAACGATGAATAAAAGGATAATTTTATCATTTCACTTATTATCTTATTGTATTAATTCTATCAACCAAACATAAGATAGGAAGTCAATCTAAAAACATAAGATAGGAAAGCCTTAGTCATTCTAAAAATATAATATCAACTGGGCTGGCAATCTTGAATTATAGGATTAAGAGCACCAATTCATTAACGAAGTTAAGAAAGAAAATTTTGGCTTCAATTGTTTGAAACTTTGAGTAGTTTCTAAGTGATGCAATTAAATTTATTATTGAAAGATATATACCAATGAGCTAACTAGACGTGAGCAAGTTCCTACGACGGATTCCTCCTTTTGCTCATCGCCCCATGGTACTTGAAGCTCTAAGAGACTATAATGTTACAGCATATCTTAATTACCTTTTTATTTTATCCATGGTATAACATTGTAAACGAAATTTACATTTTATTTACAAAATTTAGTAGATAGAGATGAATTAGAATGCATTGTGCAATGTTCAACAATCATAATATTGCAAAACATTCCAAATCGATTATTATTAATTAAATCATTTTTTATATGTTCTAAAGAAAAAGTTTTAGGAGTAATTATATCACTATAAGAAAACAGGATTTCAATGACGGTAAATACTGTCGTTGAAAACCTCAAACCCGATATTTATTAGCGATGGTATCTCGTCTCAAAACACTTTGTTGCAAAACTGCACGTAAGCAGATAATCATAACTCAATGACAATGCATAATCTCGTCGTTGATATGATCATCAATGACGGCCTTGCGAAAGGTACACTCGTCATTGATGTTTTAAGATAATTTGGCGATCAAAAAAATATTAATATTTCTCACGAAGGACTTTGGGAGGGGAAACCGTCGTTGATATTGAAAAAAGTATTAGCAATTAGGTTTCACGTCGCTTGTGCTCTCACTGAAGATTTTATTTTTATATTTTCCCATGCAAATCAGCGACGGCTCCCGTCGCTGATAATGTTTATTTTTGAATTTGTCAGAAACTTTTGATACTCAATTCGTCTTTCCACAATCAACTGCTATCACCAATAAGATGTCATGTCACTAATGTCGTCACTCATTCATAATTATTAAAATTTATAAAAAAAAAAATTAGAAACAAAAGTATTCATAATTACCTGCTAAAAATTTATCAAAATTATATTAAAAATTGGTTTAAATCCTAATTATATCAATACCTAAAAATCATCAAATTCTAATTATATTACAAATAATAATAACAATATATATATATATATATATATATATATCAATAAACATCTCAAAAATTGATAATATTCTCCAAATATTATTATGATCCTAGTGGCTATCGTCATCATCCTCATTAATAATATTTTGTTAAGGGACATTAAACAAAATAAAAATAATTATTGATGGAAAACACTAAGTTATAAACTTTTTTCTAACTTAAAAAACACATATTTGGTAACCAATGATCCAAAAGGGATTCCGTTTATTCTTGTTAATCACATTCGACAAGATGAACATGACGGTAATCCCAATTCGTCTATTAGATAAGAATTTTATAATTTTGCCCTTAAAACCACTAAATTATAATCTTTTTTAGCCTGTAGTGCACATGTTTGATAATAGGTAGGATTTCGCTTGTTCTTACTAGTCACATTCGACCAAATGTACATGACGATGACCTAGACTTGTCCGTTAGACAAGTATTATATATATATATTGGTAACTTGTAGATGATTTTAGATCCTCGTTGTCAGCCATATATCATATAAGACTTTAAACCTTTTTGCTAACTATTGTAACCATTATCATTTGTAAGCTACCAAACAAATCACTTCTTTGATTTAATCAAACGAAGGGATGCTAAACTCCAGCATTTAGCTAAATAGATTCAAACTCATTAACTACCAATATAGGAGCCCCACTTGAAAGCAAATTAGGTGTTCAAGCTGAGTTAATACATGTCTTTTGTTTTTTTTTGTTAATTATCAATGTAAATAAAAAGTTTGCTTAAAATTTGATTATTTCTTCAGAGAAATTTGAGCGCAAATAGAAAAAGAGGAGAAGGAAAATAAAAGGTGGAGAGAAGAAAAAAAAAAAAGACAACAAAAAAATAACATGAGAAGAAGAAAAATGCTTGGTGAGATAATGAAGTTTCTTTTATTTTTTTTTCTTTTTTTCACATAGTTTTTGTTGGTTTAGATTAGTTTTTTTTTTTTTTTTATATAGTTTTTAAAAATAGTTTTCAGCTTGAGTATCAAACTAAACCAACTTATAGATAAGAGAAGCAATCTTTTGAATGTGTAAAAGAGAAGTGTTCATCTCTCAATAAAAAGTTCTCTTTAATTCTCTTGTTCTAATCTGCAAGCCAGATATATCCACTAAGCTCCGTCACATACCAATAGAAAAAAAAAAATTTATTCTAGTAGTCGTTATTAGGGGAACAATAAGACCCTTAATTCACAGATTCACATCCATAGTCTACAACACACTCCATTGTACAATCACCTAACAGAACAACCGAAAGAAAAAAAAAAAAAAAAAAAAAAGCTAACCAAACACACATTCACAGATCCCAATCTTATGATGCGTTTCATAGCTCACAGAATATTTGATTCGAGTTCAAGACTAAGCTCCTAAAAATATTGTAAGAATTGCAATAGATAGTGAGAATGAAATTTATGAAATACTTTTGATTATTGATTGATTCTTTACAAATGGGTGTTACAATGCCTTACATAGGCTATGAAAGGTGAATACATGGAGTAACCATTACTATTCTAACTAACTAATTAATTAACAAACTACTAACAATTAACCAACTACTAACAAACTAATTCTATTTATACTATCTAGTCCCTCACTCAATTAACATGCTCTCCAATACTAATTCTATTTGCATCATTGTCCATCCCATCAAACGAACCTTGTCCTCAAAGTTCAAGTAATGCCCTCGTGCTAATAATCAATTTTTACATGGGTCATGGTCAAAATCCGAGTTTGTTGCTTTTGCAATCCTTGAGCCTTAGTGTCCCAAGCTTTGGAGCTTAGCTTCCAACTGAAAAGTGGGTCACACAATACCCAATAGTTGCTTGGACCCAAAACCCAAACAATCTCCATGAAAGCAAGATTATTATAATTAGTCCACTTACTTTGGCCCTCAATTATAAATGCTAGGCCTGTTACACCATATGGTTCAATTTTAAGGGAACATGGCACTCCACTAGTAGGACCACCTCCTATGGAATGTATTGCATAAAGCCCATATATTAAAAACCCATTTGCAGCTTCCAAGGAACTTGAGATGGTCAACTCTGGAACCCTAATCTATTTGTACATGAATTACAGCACATGAAGCTTATCGGACTTACAAATTTGGTTGTATACAGCAACAAAAGATGGACTCATAGTTTTGCCCATTTCCAAAGTATTTGAAAGGATTTGTTCTTGATTTTGAGTGATTATATTTTTGGTCTCGTCACCTTTAGTAGATGTTCCCACTAGCTCCTACATTGTTCGCTGCAAATCGTTGGTTTCTTGATCATAGCACAGCCGTGTCGGCGTTGATGGTGCTTGTGTAGTTGAAGCCAACTTCGACCCGAGTTTCTTGTTCGTTGCACTGTCTTCCGTAGGTTTTGTGTTCGTGGAACTGTCTTCCATGGTTTTCAATCCAGATTTTGTGTTTGTGGGTGTCGCAGTCGTCTTTGACTCAGATCTGGAGATGGAATCAAAGGGTTATAGCTAATGGTTAATAGCGGTGGCAGGGGGTAGGTTGGTCGTCTCTGCGTTCTCTTTTTTTGTTATGGACTTCGTTGTTGTTTCCTCCATTGGATTTTGGTGCTTTGATGCCCTTTATACCAATAGATCGATAGAGGGCTCATCCCTTGAAGGGACAAGAATTTGCACTCTCTTAGAATCTGTGTGATAGGGGTCTTCTTGTGGCAGCATCAAATTTGCACCAATTGATGGTTCACCTGCAATGTCCTGATGATGATCTTGCTCATTTCGTCTTTGCTCAGTTTCAATTTCTCATCTTTTGGAGTGCTGTCAGTGGTAATTTCTTATGTTATCTATTGAATTTCTTCTTCCTGATTTGTACTTTCCTTTTGTGAACTATGTTGGTGGTTTGCTTCAATTTAACCAATGGAATATCATAATCATCAAATTTTGCATCTTCACTATAGATACGGAATTACTCACTAATTTGTTGATTAAATTCTTCACATAATTGACTGAATTTGTTTGCAATTGTTCTGTGGAGGGGCTGTTCTTATGTGGTATCTATACTGACATGAGGCAAGCTTTGTTGTGTTTCCTTCATTATAGGCGTAATAACAGGGTCAATGATCTCTACCTCTATCTTTTACTCTATTGTTTTATGTTCTTGATTGTTTACAGTACGAATTTCTTGTTCATTTTCTTGATGAAGATATTGTGCACAATTAGTACTATGTAGCTCGTCCATTTCCTTGTAATTTTCTGCTTCAATTTCTGGAATTTTGAGGTCATCAGCAAATTAGACTAATGTCGTTTCTTGATGTGTTTTACAAGGAATGTTGTAATATATCTTATCCATCTCTTTGTCAATTTTGTCTTCAATTTATGGAATGGCCAACTTCTTGTATCAATCAACTATCATGATTGTTGAGAAAATATGGATGAATGTGTTTATGAATGAAAGCAGATTATGGTTGAATTTATGGAATTTTTGTGAAAGGAAATGAATATGGTAAGGATTTTATGAAAAAATGAAATATGGAATTGAATCAAGAATAAAAGTTGTTCAAGAATCAATGAACAATGAAAGAACCATTGATGCATTTCATAGCTCACAGAATGCTTGATTCGAGTTCAAGACTAGACTTCTAAGAATATTGCAAGAATTGCAATAGAGAGGGAGAAGGATATTTTTGAAATACTCTTAATTATTGATTGATTCCCACAAATGGGTGTTACAATGTCTCATATAGGTTATGAAAGGTGAATACATGGAGTAACCATTACTATTCTAACTTATTAACAAACTATTAAACAACTACTAACAACTAACTAATCTCTTATTCAATTAACTAGTTCTCTAATATTAATTCTATTCGTAACATTGCCTCATCAAATGAACCTTGTCCTTAAGGTTCAAGTAATGCTCTCATTCCAATAAATAATTTCACTATGATTCACAAATGAATCAGTCTCATATATATGTGAAAGTATCACTAAAGCTAAGTATCCAATCGGACCACTATCAAGAAGAAAAACACCACAGGGATCAATCAAGATCCTAAAATTCAAGTCTTTACGAGCGTACTTTACTGGAGCATTAGAAAGGCTTGTTAATTCATTGAGTCGATTAACTTTTTTATGCAATTCCATAAATGAAATTGCCTCATCTTTTGTGATAAATTCACTGTCCTTTTTGTCGAAGTATTTGAAAGCTTTGCAAAAATTCATTGTCGTCCCATATCTATGGCTATGCATAATACCAATGATAAAGTCAATGTAATCATTAGTCCTATTCTTTCTAACATCAGTAAGGTCCATTAATTGCATTATTTTTTCCGCAATAAGCTTAGATCCCAACTTAGTCAATTCAAAGTTAAATTCTTCCAATGTGATTGTGCCACTTCCAATAGTGTCATCTAACATTTGTTCCAAACGCTTGATTTCATTGTCTAGATGGCTGAATTCTACCTCTACTACATGTTCAATCCCTCCATCTTCTTGATTGCTAACAAACCCAAATTCCCTTACCTTGTTACCATCAAATTTAACATTTACGATTTCATCATTATCAAGCAATTCTTAATTTTCCTCAATACCAGCAACAAGATCCACCGCTTCATCTTTCTTGTCGTTGATGAGTTGCTCTTGCACCATCTCTTGATTGTATGCAAAATTTTCTACTTCTTGTTAAGATGATAAAGAGAGAGTATAGAGAAATTCTTAAATTTCCTCAATACTAGAAACACCTAAACTAAGCCACACCATTTCTTTTTGCTATTGTAGTAGTGTAGGATCATGATTGTCAAAATCAAAAGTGCCCAAATCATTACTTTTGATCATTTCCATCTCCTTGGAAATTTATTCTTCAATTTGTGGGATCATTGGATCATGTAGATTTTGTTGTTCCATTGCATATCAATGAAAAACCCATGTGTTATATTTGTGGAGTTATCGTTCCATGGATTTGAATTGAGAAAGCTTGAAGAAAGGAAGGAATTAAGGGAGGACAATGAAAACACCAACTGATAGGAACTAAATTTTGGATGGATTGTGATTCTTGGTGGTAATGGAGATAAATGTGGATTTTAATGGTGAATTATAGGGAAGATAAAAAAATTGGCACTACTTAATAGCTAGTGACCAAACCCCTAAGAAAGTAAAGAGAGAATAGAGAAATTACAAACTAAAAGGTTTCTTGATTATTGATTGATTCTCCAAACTGGTTGTAAAATGCCTTATATAGTCTATAAAAGATGAATACAAAGATTAGCTAACTAACATTCTAACTAATTAACAAACTATTAACCAACTACTAACAACTAACTAATCTCTTATTCAATTAACTAGTTCTCTAATACTAAGACTATTCGTAATATCTTTCTATGAGAAAACCCATATATGCATACATCATTAGCTTACCACAAAAACCTAGAGTAAACACTACAAACATGCACCCAAAACACCAAAAAAGAAAGAAAAAGAGCAATAGTTAATGTTACTAGGTCTGAGGGTTTTTTTAGTATCTTCTTGTATGTATGAAATCTTGAAGTAACAAATGGTGCTGATATCTTTGAGATTAGGTTTACAAGTGAACTCATATTCTATTAAAATGTGAGAAATGTTAATAATTTTTTTTAATAGGGCAATGTTATTTTAACCTCCATTTGAAACTCTATTTTTAAACCCCATTTTTAAAGTCACTCAAAAAGGAATTCACTCTGATTGATTTGGTGATCAAGATGATCAGATCCTTACCAAGGGAGTGGTTACCCAAAGTGTCAGCTATCGAGAAATCTGAGAAGATCACTATGAATACTTTGGAAGACCTCCTTGGTTCACTCATGATCCATGAAATCAACCTAGAGGCTCTAAAGGCTTATGAGGACAACCTGAAGAATTTCATAGCCCTAAAAGCCATTGATGATGACGATAAAAAGCTATCAGATGAAGATGATGATATTGCCAAGTTGACCAGACAGTTCAAGAGAAATCTTGAAAATTTTAAAAAAAGAGTAAGAAAGTCGATGATTATATTTTGACTACTAATGATCTACTCGTAAGTTTTCTTATCAGAAAGGTGAATCGTCAAGAAAGAGAAAGTCTGTTTGCTTTAGTGCAACAACCCTGGTCACATGAAGGCAAACTATCTAAGACTTAAAGGATCACATTTCAAGAAGAAAAAAAAGGGCTTAGTAGCTACTTGGAGTGATGGTGAGTTCGAAGATTCGGATAACGAAGAGCAAGTCGATAATCTCTGCCTTATAGCCATAGAAAATGAGAAAGCTCAATCAATCGATGAAGTAAACAGTAAATTAAATACCCAAGTCTAGGTTCTAAAAAGAATCTATATGCCTAAACCAATAGGTTAAGTTGTTCAAATGTGATTAGTAGTGATTGTTTAATTTTCTGTTTTGTTTTTGTTTGGTTGTTTTGTTTAGTTGTTTGTATTGCAAATTTTGTTTTAGACTGTTTTTGTTTCTGTTTTTTTATCTGGGTTCTGTGTTTTGTTTAATCCTCACATGTTCAAGGGGAGCTTTGTTTTGTTTAATCCCCACGTGTTCAAGGGGAGTTTTTTTTTTCACTTTTTGATTTTAGACAAAAATCAATGTCTGCATTATCTTTTAAAGATTTGGTCTACATCAAAAATGAGGAGATTCTTACGGCATTTAATGTTTAATACCCAGTTATTTTGATGTAGCAAAACCCTGCTATTATTACTGATATGTTTATTAAGTGTGCATGATATTATTAGATTACTGAATTAGGCATTTACAATCAGAATCAGACATTCATTGAAAAATCATAGAGATTGCAGAATTCGAGAATATTATGAGGAGATTGCGGATTCCAAGAAGATCTTGAGAAGATTGAAGAACTAGAGAGAAGATTGAAGAATCAGAAGATAAGATTATGAAAAATGAAGAACGGAGCTGAAGTGGCACTAGGCGCCTAGAGAAGGGCCTAGGCACTTGACAGGAGGCTAAGCACCTGGTAGGGTGGTAGGCAACAAGATAGTCGCTTGATAGGAGATTTGGCCAATAAACCCTATTTTTGCTAAAGAAAGGGCTAAAAGAGCTACGTGCAAGGACCATGCGACTATATAGACGTCTAAGAAAAGTTTAGGCGCCTAACAAGGTACTAGGCACCTAACTAAGTGCATGGTAGAAGAAAAATCTAGAAAATTACCAATGAAGATGAGTTGCTACTGAAGAAAGGCTCGAGGAATAAACGTGCAAGGGCTAGGCGCCTAGGACAAGAGCTAGGCGCTTGACAAAGTTTAAAGTCTAGTTGATAAGACGACTAGCTAGGCATCTAGGTAAATATTTGGAGATATTCATTGGAGATCAAACATATCAGTATTTAAAGAAGAGATTTGTCATAAGTTTATATGAGCAAATTTTGGAGTTTCCTTTCTTGGAAGCACAACTAAAGGCTATAAATAGTGGATGTAGACATGGAGTCAAGAAAGAGTCCACTGACAATTTAAAAGATCAATCTGAAGCTTCAATTTAGTTCACTACTGTGTGTAGTGTTTATTGAGTGAGCTGTGAGATTGTGAGTAGAGTGTGACTTAATGTAAGGTTGCTTGGTACTAGTAAACTCAAGTGGTGTAAGGTTTCTTGGTACTCGTAAAGTCAAGCAGAGTATAAAGTGTGCATGTGTAATACCCGTGTTCTTAAAATAAGGGTAAAGAAGTAATTTGATAGATATTACATAAAATTAAAATAACATATACATGAAAGATTTACTATTAATATAATGGAAAAAAAAGAGCTGGACATTTGTTGTCACAAGGAGAAGAAAAAAAAAAAGGCAAACAATTGGACGCTAAGCGTCCAGGTGTAATATATGAAGTTGCTGGTGCCTTACATGCAAGACATCAAGCAAAAAGGAAATGTAAGGGAGAACGGTTCTTTAAGTACAATTATGGTATATATTAAGTTTTTATTTAATTTTATTTAAAAAAATTAGTTTATATCAAATTTCTTTCTTAGAATTTATTCTCTCTCTCAAATAGCTCTCTTTCTTTAAACACCTGGAAACTAAAAGAAAGGTTGAAAGATTGAAATTTTGAAGAAGTTTATTGGAGAATTTTAAAGAGATTCGAGGGAATCTTTAAGAAAAACAAAAGGTAATAATATGAATTTTATTTTTGAAATTAGGTATACATGAAAATATCCGGAATTTGATTTAGAAATTTAAAGGTATAAATTATGGAAGAATTGAAGAATAAATTAGAAATTTTAATACAAATATTATGTTAGGTGTTGACGATTAGCAATCGGGTGAAATTGTTGAAAGGAACAGGAAAGGCAAGGAGGTGATCCACGGGTAGCTTTAAGTTCTATATGGTGAGTTAAATTTACTTTTAGTAATTGAAACTAATAAAAATATGAATTTATGATATTTGAATAAATGGATGAATTATAATGATTTAATGATGTATTTTCTGTTATATATGAAAATTGATTGATTTATTGATCAGGAATTAGAAAGTATGTTGAATATTAATTATATAAGAATTTATATTTTAAAAAAGGATAGATGAATGAAAAATATATTGAGGAGTTTTATGAAATTTCTGAAAAAATATGATTGAAAAGTTGATATGATGTATGATGAGACAATTTAATAAATATGATAAAAATAATAATTTTGAAAAAGAGTTAGATAGTTGAATTGAAGGCTTTGATGTATATTTTCTTGCGTATTATTTCTCATATGCATAAAAAAGAAAACTAGGAAAGCAGCTGGTCTGGATGAAAAGACCAGGAAGACAGCCAGTCTGGCTGAAAAAACCAAGAAGGCAGTTGATCTGGCTAAAAAGACGAGGAAAGCAACTGGTCTGGTTGTAACATGTCGACATGTGGGGAGGTGTTCCCATATGACAATATGAAATAATGAGATGATGTGATGAAAAAGAAAGAAAGAAAGAAAGAAAGATGATTTAAACACATTCATTCATTTATTTGGTTATTTTATTATTATTGATTGAGATGCTATAGCATCAGTTTTGATTGTGAAATTATTGATAGACAAATGAGTCTCATAGAGAGACAAATATGATGATAAAGAAATATGAAAGTATGATATGATAAAAATTATTTGATTGATTGATTATATGCTGTGAACCTCATAACGAGGTAAACAATGATGTTGGATTGATAATCTCAAGATGATCAAGTATATGAGAAGAAAAATTGATATGTTTGATGATTAATTTAAGAAGAGAATGATAATTGGTTGGAAGTGTGATATGAGTAGCGATAATAGAATGTTATTATTGAATTATATGAGATAATAGATGAATGAATGTTGGAAGATTATTTGAAAGATTGAATTATTATATGCGAAGAAGTAGATGATTAATATTGATGAATTAGAAACGATTGAATTATAAGATGTGATTGGAAGTATATAATCGAGTACTTCTAGTAAATTTAATTCACTGAGCTTGTGAAGCTCACTCCTCATTATTGAAAATTTTTAGGCAGCAGGCAGGGCAAATAGAGTTTAGAGCTGATATCAGAGTAATTACCTTAAGTAAGTCACATGGTCAAATCCTCAGACATTGTAAGAGAGAAGAAAAAAAATTTGTAATAAAATCTTTTCATGCATTTTGTTATATTTATACATTGTTTCTGATAGGAGAATAATGATGTATCTCCTCTGAAAAGAGTTGAGGATTGGATGTAATTTTTAATTTCAGTTGATGTATTTTTATATTATTGCATACATGTGTCACCTTGGGATTTCAAAAAGTGACGATACCGTCTCGGGGGTGGCCAACCCGGGATGGGTTGTTACAGCTTGGTACACATAAACCCAAGCTAGGGTAACAATGATTGAATAATGAAACTCAACAGACCAGAGAGGCCTATTGAAGAAGTAGACTTAGGCACATTACCGAACCACTATAAATCTACGTGTTTATTTTCCTTCTCCTCTTACACTTTTATTTTGGTTAACATTTTAGTTTATAGTTTAACAGTTTGATTAGATATTACTAATCACGTTCAACTCTCTTGTAGAACCAGTTCATCCCCTCTTGGTTTTTCTGACAATGTGAGATTTTAATCTTTCATGTTCTGGGAGAATTATAATATCTCGAGATTCAAAATTACAGTAGCCAAACAACTTATTAAAAGTTAAGTCTTAAAAGTCAAGAAATCTCATCATAAAACTCTTGCTAACCGAAATAGAATTTTATGCAAGTTTAGTCCCTTTTTTTTTCCTTATATATGGTTCATGACTTCACATTATATGATCAATTTATTTCAATTCATGGTTATAATGATAAATGCCAACCATTCATTATAAACAAAATGTCTTGTCAATTTCGTGGTAGTAATTGTTAGATGGAATTTCCTTCCACCATTCAGTAACTAACTTCTGTTTCTTAACAATATTTTCCATTTTATTGTAGCCTTTTGACAATCAAACTTAGTGTAAGGAAATTAAGTAGTAGTATCATTAATTCTTCAATTGTCTTTTACTTAAACATTGAAATTTTGAAAGTAAACAAGATGTATAACTTTCATGTCTCTCTGCAATATTTTATACCCATTTCCAATCTTCCCTCTTAGATTAACTCAACAAGAAATGGATGTGAATGATTATTACATAATTAACTTGGAGAAAGCCTAGAATCTAAGCTCTATGTCTTCTTCATTGATGGTGGAATTTCTGAGGAGGTGTTGGATCTAAGAAAAGTATGATTAATATAGATAAGATAAAGGCTACTAAATATCCAATTCCTGCTCCTTCCAATGAAAATCACCTCTTCTGTCTCATCCTATTGTAAGCCTGCTGGCAATAGCGGATCTTCTGGACATAGAAGTTGAATCTGCATACCGCATAATCCACTATTGTTGGCATAATAGTTGGGATCATTTATGGTATCCACTTGGCCGCCGACTGGAATCTTACCTTCAAATTTGTTGTTGCTAACATCCAAAGTAATAAGTTGTTGCAGCTTTGAAAATGATCTTGGAATTCTACCAGAGAGTTCATTGCAAGATAAGCCCAAGCTTTTTACACTCTCTAAAATGCCAAGGCTGGTATCTCGCCAAACAGGTTGTTATATGAGATGTTGAGTAGCTTTAAACCCTTGAGTTTACCTATTGAAGCTAGACTTTCTCCTGAAAATTGGTTCTTTAACAACTCTAACAAAGAGTATATAGGAAGGTTACGGCTTGACAGACTTTATTTCAACTTCTTACAATTCATTATCAACTCAGTGAACTCGATTGAGAAAGTAGGTAATTGGTGTATCTATCCTATCAATCAGATTTCCCAACTCAGTAAGGATTTTGCTAGTGAGTTTATTGCATGAGAGATCAAGAATTTGTAGTTCAGTGAGATTGGTGATGGATTTAGGATGGATTGAACCTTGGAGAAAGTTGTTTCTGAAGTTCAGAACTTAAAGGTTGGAGAGGAGAGGAATGTCAAGAATTCACTTGTGATTCTATTTTCATGGAGATTAAGGTGTTTTAGCTTGCTCAAGTTTGTTAGTTTTAGAGGAATGGTTCCCGAGAAATTGTTTTTCCTTAAGGCAAGCATCCGGGTTTCAGGAGAAAAATTCACCGGGATCTCATGTGAGAATTTGTTTGAGGAGATATCAATATAAGTGAGTAATGCATCCGGGTGGAAAACTTTGAAAGTATTTCCAGAGAATATGTTTTTGGATAAATCTAACAGTAGTAGGCGATATATTTCGGAAATGGATTTTGGAATTTACCCTGAAAAATTATTTTCAGCAAGCATAAGAATCATCAACTCATTAGCATCTCCAATGTTTTCTAGCAACTCCCTAGAAGATCTGTTCTGTGAGAGGGCGAGGACAGACAAACTGAGAGATTCGAAGAGATGAGGTGTAAGAAAACCTGAAAGGTTGTTACTTGACATAATTATACTGCCAACATCCATTTCAGCAATCCATTTGAGGAATTCTCCTTCAAGCTTGTTCTCACTCAAATCGAGAAAATCACAACTCTTCTGCATAGAAATCCATTCGGGGATTATGTTGAAATTTTGGGTTCAGATATGTTATAACATTGTACATGTAGACCTGTTATCTAATAAAGGACCCAATTAAGTGATATAATTTTATGGGTCTCCAAAGTATCAAGGTTCTTTAGTATGGGCCACCTTATGTATAGAAGCCCGATGTGGTATGGGTCTTTGTTAATGGGCCAAAGACCCAATGCACATGCGTGAGGTAACTATTAGGGTTATGGTCCCTAAGGCACAGGGAAATAAAAAGGCATCAGGGGAGGGTGTTTAATGTGTGTGTTAAAATTTTATTGAAACAGATAACTCTTCTCCCTCCCCTCTAATATTCAGTTTATTGGTTCTCATACCAAAGGTGGCTCTCCCTGTAGTCATAGAAGATCAACCCAAGGAGGCTTGCTTGCAATGGATTCCGGTTTGTGTTTCTAACTTATCTTCTCTATATATATATATATTCTTAATAAGTTTAATATGAAACGATCTTGGCTGTATCATTGATGATTTGTGTATTACTATCAAGATTTAAACAATTGGTATCAGAGCTTTTCATGTTAAATTGTTGAGATTCATATGAAAATTGAATTTCTTGAGTTTTCTCCCATAAAGTATGTTAATGGCGGAAATTTGTTTTGAAAAAATTGCTATAAATCCATGTTTGTTGATGTGATTATGATATCTTTATGATATATGAATGAGATTGTATGATTACTCTATGAATTTCGTCTCCAAATATGATTTTTTTGGTGTGAAAATATAAAATTTTGGTGATTTTTAGCGATTGTTTTTGTAATTGTAAATTGCAGTTTTTCAAACCAGTACTGCACTGCTCGCTTTGATCTTTCTTTTTTGGCTAATTCCGTAAATTATGCATTAAGCCCTTTGGTGCTGGTTCATATGATAAAGATAGCTGGGGTTTTTTTTTAATTTTTCTATAACAAGTGGTATAGAATTACAGATCAGTATAATTACATGAGATAGATATCTTACAACTATAGTTTTCGGTCTCCCATGTTCTTGAGTTTACTTTACTGAATAAATCATAGCAAAGTAATGTTAAAAAAAGAGAGTGAATCCACTGGGCACAAGATTTCTTGCCCAATTAATCTATGCTCAGAATATGTAGTAAAATGGAAATTGTGGAAATCAATTTTTTTATTGTCATGACAGCTTGCCAATTGCAAGCATATTATTTTGGTATTCTTTGTAGAGGATATAAAATTCTACAAGTACTAATGTCATTTGCTACCATAACTAAGTAAGTTTCCTTATAATTTTTTTTTTAGGACCACTACAGTCAGTCCCAAAATCCAGAGAACTGGCGCTTTAGCACCAGCAATTTGTCCCTTGGGTAGATTGCTGGCTCCGCGACACCAAGAGCTGGCACCGTGGCGCCAATCAAGGTAAAAGGTAAATTTTTTTTTAAGGATTTTGTTTCGAATTTTATGTTTAATGTTTTGAGATGAATGAATTGAAGTATTATGTTGCCAAGGCAATCTCTAATATGTAAATTTATTTATTTTAAGACATGTAAACATGTTATTAATATGTGAAAATAATTGGCCCAAAGGAAGGTTATTTTTTGCATTGTTAATAGATTAAAATAGTTGTGAATGTGTGTCAAATAAAGGTTGTCATGCGAATAATTTGTCGGTCCAAAGAAAGGCACATTATTTGGCAGGTTGGGTAATCAATATTCATGAACTATATTTGAGATACTACTTACAAATTGATATTTTTGTCCAAAGACTAAGTATTAATGTTGTGTTAGGTATCTTGTTATGGGCCCACATGCATGTGTATATGTATGCAGTTTTGTTTTGATTAATATATACATGAGTTATTACTAATTGTGAGCTTTTGTTCTTGTTTATAGCAACGCCGATTTCTGCTAATATCAACAGCATTCCCGTGCTTAACAGCACGAATTTCAAGAAGTGGCAAGATCATGTTATGATCGTGCTCAGGTGCGTGGAATTAAACTATGCATTGAGGGTCGATCGCCTCGCACTTTTGACCAGCGATAGTACCGCTGAGCAAAAGGCTGTATATGAAAAGTGGGAACGAACAAACCACATGAGCCTAATGATTATGAAGCACTCGATTTCGGATACCATCAGGGGTTCTATTCCTTATGAAAATGATGCTAAGAAATTCCTCTCCCAAATGGCAGACCGATTCGTCGCAAACGAAAAAGTCGAGACAAGCACCATCTTGACTAAGCTTGTCTCAATGCTGTACAAGGGGAAGGGGAATATAAGAGAGTACATCATGGAGATGTCAAACCTTATGACAAGGCTAAAGGCATTCAAGCTGGAATTGCCATAAGACATTCTGGTGCACTTAGTCTTGATCTTTCTTCAAACACAATTTAGTCCTTTCAAAATCAGTTACAATACTCAAAAAGAGAAAATGGACTTTGAATGAGCTGATTGCTCAATGTGTTCAAGAGGAAGAGAGACTTAATCATGAAAAAGTTGAAAGTGCTCATTTAGCATCAACTTATCAGGACCCCAGTTCCAACAAGAAAAGAAAGAGGAACATTAAAGGAAAAGAAACTGCAGGGTCTAGAAATTCACACCACAAGGGACAACAAAAACAAAATAAAGGTATAACTTATTTCTTTTGCCATAAAGCTGGTCATGTGAAAAAAGACTGCACAAAATATGCCAAGTATGTGACCTGGCATGAGAAGAATGGTAAACTTCTAAACTTTGTTTGTTCAGAAGTTAATTTGGCCTTAGTACCTAAGAACACTTGGTGGATAGATACAAGTGCAACTACTCACATAAGTGTTTCTATGCAGGGGTTCATAAGGAGCTGAATGCTAACTGATGCTGAAAGATTCATCTATGTAGGAAATAGTGAAAGAGCTCATGTGGAGGCAGTTTGTTTATTTAGATTACAATTGGAATCTGGTTGTAATTTGGATTTGGATTAGACTTTTTATGTACTGTCGTTTAGATGGAATTTGGTTTCTATTTCATGTTTGGACAAATCAAATTTTTCTTGTTCATTTGGAAATAAAAAGTTTAGTCTTTTTCAGAATTCAAATTTGTTTGCTACCAGTTCTTTAATTGATAATTTATATAAATTGGATATGATTGCCTCTAAAGAAAAATAATCCTTGCATACCAGTAATGTTGGTATTAAGCGCAGATTAACAAATGAGAATTCATTAATGTTATGGCACAAGCGTTTAGGACATATTTCTAAACAAATGATTCAAAGATTTGTGTCAGAAGGAATTCTTGATCCCTTAGATTTGTCAGATTTTGAAGTCTGCATTAAGTGCATTAAGGGAAAACAAACAAATGTTAAAAATAAATGTGCTAATAGGAGTAATAGTGTCTTAGAACTGATACATACGGATATTTGTGGTCCATTCCTTACAGCTTTTTAGAATGGACAACAATATTTTATCACTTTCATAGGTGACTACTCCAGGTATGGCTATCTTTATTTAATTCATGAGAAGTCTCAATCTATAGATGTGTTCAAGAATTTCAAAACCAAAGTTAAAAATCAATTAGGCAAGAAAATTAAGGCTGTCAAATCTGACCGTATAGGTGAATACTACGGTAGATATGATGGATCAAGTGAACAGCGTCTTGGACCCTTCACCAAATTTTTGATGGAATGTGGGATCGTTCCTCAATACACCATGCCATGGACTCCTAGTCAAAATAGTGTAGCTGAGAGACGAATTCGAACCTTAAAGAATATGGTAAGAAGTATGATTAGTCATTCTTCTTTGCCAGAATTGCTTTGAGGTGAAGCCATCAAGACTGCAGTTTATATCTTGAACAGAGTTCCAAGTAAAGCAGTAGCTAAAATCTCATATGAGTTATAGACAGGCAAAAAGCCTAGCATTAAGCATTTGCATATTCGGGGATGTCCGGCTGAGGCTCGACCTTATAAGCCAAATGAGAAGAAGCTAGACTCAAGGACTATTAGCTGCTATTTTATTGGATACTCTAAAAGATCAAAGGGTTTCAAATTTTATAATTCCTCTAATAGATCCTTTTTCGAAACAAGCAATGCCAAGTTCATTGAGGATGTTGAGTTAAGTGGGAGAGACCAACTCTGGTAAGTCAATTTTGAGGAGGAATGTATTTACATTCCTATTGTTGCAACTGAAAACGTTCAGGTATCCATACCTGATGTTATTCAAAATGTAAATCTGGAGATCCAATGCATTGATAACAAACCTGAAGTGATGCCAACTCAAAATCAAGAACCACTTGAGGTTCATCAAGAAGTACCTCAACAACCTCAAGTGGAAATGCCATTAAGGAGATCCATTAGAGAAAGGAGAAACGGGATTTACTGATTATGTCGTGTATCTCCATGAATATGAGTTTGATATGGGTCTAAAAGATGATCCGACTTCTTTTAGTTAAGTCACACAATGTCCTAATTCTGAAAAGTGGATTGAAGCCGTGAAGGATGACATGAAATCAATGGTTGACAATGGTGTTTCAGCCTTAGTAGAGTTGCCTAAAGGTGCAAAACTGATTGGTTGCAAATGGATATTCAAAACCAAACAGGATTCGAAAGGCAACATTGAAAGGTATAAGGCCCACCTAGTCGTCAAAGGTTTCACTCAAAAGAAAGGCATTGATTATAAAGAGACTTTTTTGCCAGTTTCAACGAAAGATTCCTTTAGAATCATTATGGCACTTGTAGCTCACAATGATTTGGAGCTATATCAAATGGACATTAAAACATTGTTTCTCAATGGAAACATTGAAGAAACAATATACATGGTGCAACCAGAGAACTTTGAGTCCAAAGATTCAAAGTATCTTATATGCAAGCTTAAGAAGTCCATTTATGGCTTAAAACAGACATTCCGACAATGGTATCAGAAATTTGATCAAGTGATTACATCCTTTGGATTTAAGGAAAACACCGTTGATCAGTGCATATATCTCAAGTTCAGTGGGAGCAAATTTATTATCCTGGTGCTATATGTAGATGACATTCTACTGGCAAGTGGTGATATAGGCCAATTGCATGAAACCAAAAGATTTCAATCAAGTAAATTTGAAATGAAAGATTTTGGTGATGCGTCATTTGTTTTGGGTATACAGATCCATAGAGATCGTTCCAGAGGTATACCTGGACTGTCACAAAATGCCTATATTGATAAAGTGCTAAGTAGATTTAGTATGAGTGGTTGTGCACCAGAAAACACATCCGTGGCAAAGGGTGATAAGTTCAGTTTGCTGCAATGTCCGAAAAATGAACTTGAGAAGAAGGAAATAAAGAAATATTCCTATGCTTCGGCTATTAGAAGTCTCATGTATACACAAGTATGTACGCGACCGGACATTGCATACATTGTTGGAATGCTAGGCAAATATTTGAGTAACTTGGGCGTGGATCATTGGAAAGCAACTAAACAGGTTATAAGATATCTATAGAGACCGAAGGATTATATGTTCACATATCGGAGATCAGATCTTTTGGAGATCGTTGGGTATTCAGACTCCGATTTTGCTGGGTGTCTTGATAGCAGGAGATCCATTTCTGGCTATGTCTTTATGTTAGTTGGAGGAGCTATATCATGGAAGAGTGTGAAACAGTCACTCATAGCTACTTTCACCATGGAGGCAGAGTTCATAGCTTGCCATGAGGAATCAAATCAGGGAATATGGCTCCGAAATTTTATCATGGGCTACGCACGGTTGATGGTATTGATAGACCATTAACAATTTATTGTGATAATAAGGCTGCTGAGTTGTATTCTAAGAACAACCGAAGCTCGTCGAGGTCAAAGCATATGACATCAAGTTTCTAGTTGTCAAAGAGAGAGTCCAGAATTCTTAAGTGTCAATTGAGCATATCAATACAAAATCTATGATTACAGATCCGCTTACTAAGGGTTTGCCACCCATAGTGTTTCATGAGCATGTTGCTCACATGGGTGTTGTTCTTTTGGACCATATGCCCGTATAGTGAGAGTTTGTATTTGGCCTTTTACTTTTGCTTAATAGATATGGTTATATTGTTCTGTACAGACTTTGGATTATGTATTTTTTATTACTCTATGATGACTTTCATTGCAGTTTTGCATTTAATGTTTGAAAGTATTTCGTATGATTCTTTTGAGTCATATGGAGGACCAGTTAGAAATTGACATGTTTAAGATCATGTTTCATGTAATTTTTATGCTATATATCCATACTAGATCTATGTCGTTAATCGTGTTAGTGTTGTGACCATTGATGGGTTTTGTTACGATAAATGTGATAAATACCGCTTTGATCCTACATTGATATGGTTAATGGACCAGATTGTTGTTGGATATTTTGGTTTACATAGCACAAATGAGCTCAATTAAGGTTATCTTCATGTACAATATAAATGATAACATATGTAACCCAAGTGGGAGATTGTTGGAATTTTGGGTTCAGATATGTTATAACATTGTACATGTAGACCTGTTATCTAATAAAGGACCCAATTAAGTGATATAATTTTACGGGTCTCCAAAGTATCAAGGTTCTTTAGTATGGGCCACCTTATGTGTAGAAGCCCGATGTGGTATGGGTCTTTGTTAATGGGCCAAAGACTCAATGCACATGTGTGAGGTAACTGTTAGGGTTATGGTCCCTAAGGCACAGGGAAATAAAAAGGCATCAGGGGAGGGTGTTTAACGCGTGTGTTAAAATTTTATTGAAATGGACAGCTCTTCTCCCTCCCCTCTAATATTCAGTTTATTGGTTCTCATACCAAAGGTGGTTCTCCCTGTAGTCTTAGAAGATCAACCCAATGAGGCTTACTTGCAATGGATTCCGGTTTGTGTTTCTAACTCATCTTCTTAATATATATATATATATATATATATATATATATATATATATATATATATATATATATATATATATATATATATATATATATGTGTGTGTGTGTGTGTGTGTGTGTGTGTGTGTGTGTATGAATTCTTGATAAGTTTAATATGAAAAGATCTTGGCTGTATCATTGATGATTTGTGTATTAATATCAAGATTTATAACAAATTCTTCCAGCAAGATGACATAATCTCATAGATAATTGAGATAGCATACACTTTGGCACAATCTTTCCACTGTTATTCCAAGCAAGTTCGTTCTCTCCAAGAAACAAGTTCGATATGACCTTGAAATCAAACAACCTTGATGGGATTTCTCCAGTCAAAAAGTTGTGTTCAAGTTGAAGTGTTGCCAACTTCTCTAATTTCTGTATGGATGATGGGATTCCAGCACTCAGCGAATTATTTCTCAACGCCAAAGTAGTCATGTTACTTAACATGTCGATGTCAGTAGGAATCTCACCAGATAAAGAATTGTCCCTTAGGTTCAATACTTCCAAGCCTTTTAAATTCAGAATTGATGATGGGATTCCACCAAGGAAACTATTACCGCGAAGAAACAACTACTGCAACTTAGTGAGGTTTTCAATCTCCACAGGAATGTTTCCTCTATGGAAGTTTTGTTCTAACTTCAGTATCATCAAGTTTTGAAGAGAACTCACTTCTTTGCTTGAAAACCTATTCAGCCAGTTGTTACTGATATCAAGATATTAAAGATACCTCAAGTGAAATATCTGAGGAGGAATGAAGCCATTGAAGTTATTCAGCATCATGTCATGTTGAACCAATTTGTTGAGATTAGCAAACCTTTTCCCTGGAATTTCACCTTGTATCTGATTTGATGTTGTAGGATATAATAATTAGTATTTTATTTTCCTTATTAGGATTAACTTTAATCCCTCTAAAACTATTTTCTTTATTAGGATTAGATTTCCTTTCTCAATAAAGATTATGTGTAGTTTTCTACTAGGACTCTATGTTTAGTTTTCTACTAGGACTCTATGTTTACTTTTCTATTAGGACTCTATGTTTACTTTTCTACTAGGACTAGATTTACTTTTTTTACAAAGAGTAGGATTTTCCTATCACTATAAATAGGTGATCCCATTATTGTATTGGAGAGAACTTTTCATCAATAGAATTATTAAGAGAATTTATCTCAAACTCTGCGGAGTGTTATCTTTACCACTTGCAGGTTGGTGTTCTATCGTTTGGGTAAAAAACACTATTTTCTTTTCCATTCTAGGGTGCACCCAGAAGAAAAGGGTTGAAGGCACTATTCTTCTTTCCTCCTTGGTGCGCTAAGGTTAAACTCAAGTCTTCTACTACATCATTTGATGATATATGAAGCTTCTAATGCGAAATAGTGGTGTTAAGACTGTGGCAGGCAGCACCATGTGCTGTGGAGATAGCAAGAAGATGAGGGAGTCAAGATAGAGAGCAGTAATCATTGCTCCTGATTTCAACATTGAACTACAAATAACCCTCTTCAATTGGTAACATTATGAGCTTGAATTCCAAGCCAAACAGTGAGTTATCTAAAGAAAAATCAATATTTGTAATTACAGTAGATTTGAATTGGAGAAGAGCTTGTTTTTTTTTTATCTCCAGGACAACAAAAAGAATGAGTAATGAAGATGAGGATCACAAACAGAAGGCTTATGAGTTTGGTCATTTTTTCTAGTCTGGATTACTTTCTTCATTCTTGAATTGTATATAAAAAATAAAAATAAAAAACAAGTAGTAATCTAATATAATTTTGTTGTTCTTTTCTTAATAGTATTAGGAAAATATTCTCTATATAAAGGGGATCGTAGAGAAAGTTTGAGGCACACTCATAATTTCCATATACATTGTAAACTAGAGAGGTTTACAAATAAAGTTAGGTTAAGAGCTTTTGTTGTATTGGGACTTTAGGATGAGAGTTTGACAACTATACTCTTCCTAAAGTTGTATTTGAAGATTAATAAAATAATGGAGTTGTTGGTGAATGTAGGTAAAAAGGTTGTCGAACCACATTAATTCTTGATGTTATTATTTTTTTATTTTCCTATTTAATTGTAATGGTTGTGTTTTAGCCTAAAATTTGAATAGGTAGATTTTAGAGGAAAAGTCACAATAAGTGGTATCAGAGCTATGATTCCAATGGCAAAAATACAAAAAAAAAAGTAGGCATAATTAATATTGAGTTATTTTATGAATTGAAGATGGAAAAAGGTATGCTGAATATTAGCTTTTTCAATTTCATTATCACTAATTTGTTTAGTAGTATGTTAACATAGATGAAGTACTTGCAACCAGAAGGAGATGACATAGTTACGATGCTAATGGTGGGCAAGAAAGTTTGGATGGATGGAGAGGTTCCTATAGTACCTCCAGAGAGAGATAAGTTGAAGAGACCAAGTATGTTCGAGCTTGAAGAATTGTTTGTGATTATATCAAGAGAAGAGCCAGACAAAGTGAGCGAGTGGAGCACTTCAAGAAAAGTTGAGGAAAGATCAAGATCCAAGTCTCTAGATTTTTCAAATAAAGAGTGCATCTAAAATAAGGAAGAGGAGCACACACAATTGTAAAGTAAGGCCACGATGAAGGACTTGGAGAAGTTAAGTAGAACGAAGGATAATGATAATGGAAAGGCTAATGAGGATAATGAGATGCAAGTTCTTGATGCTTCAAAGGTTGTGACGACAGACACTGTGAACGAAAAGAGCTTGTACGTGTTAAATGAGAGGTTGATTGCTTTGAAGAGTAAGATGATGAGATAGGAAGACCGAAAGAAACGATCTCATCAACCAAAGAAGAAGGCCAAATTTCATGATGAAGTGGAGAATTTGAGCCAAGGTGGAGATTTGTTAGGACTTTGGCTCAATTCTCCATAAAGAAGACTTATAATTGGTTTGGAAAAATTTGTTTACTATTTTGTAGTTGCTTGTTCTAGTAGGAATAGGAGTAATTTTCTATTAGATTGTTGATTGTACAAGTAGTAATAATCTAAAATGATGTTGTTATTTTCCTAATAGTATTAGGAAAATATCATCTATATAAAAAGGGTCCCCGAGAAAGTTTGAGGCACACTCATAATTCTTATATACATTGTAAACTAGAGGGGTTTATTACTAGAGCTAGGATGAGAGTTTGGGTGTATTGGGGATTTGAGTTGTCAAGTAGAGAGGACATTTATAACTAGAGCTAGGTTAAGAGCTTTTGTTGTATTGGGATTTTAAGGTGAGAGTTTGACAACTTTGCTCTTCCTAAAGTTGTAGTTGAAGATTAATAAAATAGTGGAGTTGTTGGTGGATGTAGGAAAAGAGGTTGATGAACCCTGTTAATTCTTAGTGTTATTACTCTTTATTTTATTTACCTATTTAATTGTAGTGATTGTGTTTTTATTGAAAATTTAAATAAGCATATTTTAGAGGAAAAATGCTAACATAAAACAATGGGTAGTAAATGATGGTGAATACTGGTGTAAAAGTTTCCTTTGGATTGTCCTTTTCACATGATATGATGTTTATATTATTGACTTTGACTTTTATTGCTATAACAAAGTTCCAAACAATAATTTGTCATCAAATTCATACTTTGTATAATTGCATAATTGGTCTCATCTCATCACATTTTGTCACCTAACCAGACTCCTCTTTCTGACTTTCATTGTCAAAATCATGTTTATAGAAAAAAGACTACATGTTCTCAATAAAATTTGAACAACTTACATCAGTGAACTAGTTTAGAATATATATATATATATATATATATATATATATATATATATATATATATATATATATATATATATATATATAGAGTAAAAGGAACAGAATGAGGAATACTTGGGTGGCCTTTGCTTTTTCCTTGAAGTGAACGCAATAAAATTTGAACAACTTACATCAGTGAACTAGTTTAGAATATATATATATATATATATATATATATATATATATATATATATATATATAAAAGGAACAAAATGGGGAATACTTGGGTGGCCTTTGCTTTTTCCTTGAAGTGAACACAATAAAATTTGAACAACTTACATCAGTGAACTAGTTTAGAATATATATATATATATGTATATATATATATATATGTATATATATATATATATATGTATATATATATGCTTCTAAGAGTAAATGTAAACTAAGAAGGAAATAGTAGTGCCAAAATTAAGCAATGTTGATGCCACTAACTGTTGGTGCTGACGTGGCTTGGGAGGTGATGTGGCTTAGGTGCTGGCGTGGCCTAAATATTGGCGTGGCTATGGTGAGGACGTGGCTTGGTCCTGCACAAGTAATAGGGGTGAACTGAAAACCCTCAGTAGGAGGTGAGGGAGAGACCTCCGAGGGCGCTCCGAAGCTTAAGTTAGCTTGAGTTTAAAGGAGAGGTCGATGGCTCAAAATAAACCAAGAACTTTAAGCAGTTTGAGTGTATGTGCAGATATGTGAATGTATCGGTGAAATCCATACCTTGGCTCATTAATAGTCATCTGCCAGTGGGGAGGGTATGATTACAAGCCCAGGTTGGGGGCGTTGTAGGGCTGCTGCAGGTCGTAGGGTGGAGTGGAACGGAAACCGTAGGGTGGCTGCAGGGTGGCCGTAGCGTAGTTGTAGGGTAGCTTAGGTGCAGGCTTGCTGGGTTGTCCTCTATTGGGCCAAAAAATTGTTGGGCCGAAATATATTGGACTGGAGCACCTATTGGGCCGATCATTAGGCCAGGGAGTTCACTGATCCTGAAATATATTTGGGCCGAAAAGCCCATTGGATCGGAGCATTTTGTCGAACTTGGAGTTTACTTGGGCTGGAGTTGGGGTTGTCTATTGGGCCCAGAGCTTGTTTGGGCTGGAGTTTGAGTATTCTGTTGGGCCTGGAACTTGTTTGGGCCGGAGTGTTTTGGGCCATATTACAGGCCCCCCACTTCTTTGAGTACATTTATGTGCTTAAGGAAGTACTTTGTGGGTCAAGCTTTAAATGGAGCTGAGGAGTAAAACTCGGTCGTGAGAGCTGAACCATGACGCTCGGGAGGCGAAAGGTCGTCAGGAGAAGCGAAAAGTCTTCTTGAAAACTATAAAGTCAAACTTGCGCTTGAATGGCTATCCTTGGGAGTCATACCGTTACTTTCGGGAGGCGAAAAGTTGTTTGGGGAAACGAAAAGTCATTTCGAAAACCATAAAATTCCCTCTTTTTCCGTTATTTGCATTAATTCCCTTGGCTGAACGTGTTTTCCCTTCTTATAAAAAAGGGTCTCTGACACCTTTTGTTTTAAGCATAAACGAGTTCAGTTTCTGAAGAGATTGAAAGAGAGATACGACCTTACCTTCTAACCGAGGGGTCATTGGCTTAGAAGATTCTGAGGGTAATGATCTTGGAGTGAGAGGGGAGTCATCAGTTCCTTGAGGGATTTATGGAAGCCAAAGAGGAAGACGAGGCTATTTTAGAGAAGGATCGTGGCTCAATGAATATGGTCTTCTCCCTGATTTTAAACGGGGGTCAAGACCTCTTTCAGATTCCGAGTGGAGGCAAGGACCTCTTCCAGATTCTGAGCAGGATCGGAGTATGGGGTCGAGGCTGTGTCTCTGGATGGTGGGCGCCCTGGGCCTCGAGCTTATTGGAACCAAAGAAGAAGAGGGGAGGGGCTGGCCGGAGTACCACTGGTTCATTTGAGGCCAGGAGGAAGGAAGGCCCTCTCCCTTATTCCAAGAGGTGTCGGATGAGAAAGCTCCCTTGTGCCAGGATTTTTTCAGGCCTTGAGATCTTTGAGCTTATTGGAAGCAGGGGACAAGGTCCCTCGAGCCTAGGGCTGCCCTGGTAAGTGAGTGCTTTCAGTCTCAGGGCGGCGCTACGAGGAAGGCAAAGGGGATGGGACAGCTCGTGTACTAGACTGCCTAAAAAGCTTGGTGTTCCAGTTTTCCCTTTATACTTCAAGGCCGTTAGGGCCACATTTTCTTTGTACTTTGAGGTCGTTAGTTGTAATCTTTTAGATTAATAAAATATCTTTTCTTTCGATATTTGTCTTCGTATGATATTATCCCTGCCTTTTATACTTATATGAATGAATTGATGTTGATTTTGCTGAAATTTGAAAGAAGTTTCGAATGCCCGTACTAGGAGCAGCCTTGGTATAGTGTTTATGAAATTTCTGAACCTTGGAGAATAGGTCCGAGCATCTGCAGTGCAACTCGTGCGCTCGAGCTTTTGAAGGACTTAGCTGAACATTAGACAAGGCTCAGACTTATGGAGAACTTGGCCGAGTGTTAGACAAGGCTCAGACTTTTTGGAGAACTTAGAGCAAACGTGGTCGAGCGTATACAGCGCAGCTCATACACTCGAACTTTGGAGAATACGGTCGAGTATTTAGCAAGGCTCGGAATTTTGGAGAAACCTTTGGAGAAAACATGGCCGAGTGTATGCAACGCAACTCATACACTCGGACTTTGGAGAATACGGCCGAGCATTGGGTAAGGCTCGGACTTTGGAGAATCCTTGGAGAAAACACGGCCGAGTGAATCCAACGCAGTTCATACGCTCGGTTTTTGGAAAATACGGCCGAGTGTTGGGCAAGGCTCAGACTTTGGAGAATCATTGGAGAAAGCATGGCTGAGCGTATGCAACGCAGCTTATACGCTCGATCTTTGGAGAACACGACCGAGCGTTGGGCAAGGCTTGGACTTTGGAGAATCCTTGGAGAAAACATGGCCGAGCGTATGCAACGCAACTCATGCACTCGAACTTTTGGAGAATACGGCCGAGTGTTGGCAAGGCTCGGACTTTTGGAGAATCTTTGGAGAAAACATTGTCGAGCGTATGCAACGCAGCTCATACGCTCGAACTTTGGAGAATACGGCCGAGCGTTGGCAATGCTTAGACTTTTTGGATAATCCTTGGAGAAAACATGGTCGAGCGTACGCAACGCAGCTCATACACTCGAACTTTGGAGAATACGGCCCAGCATTGACAAGGCTCAGACTTTGGAGAATCCTTGGAGAAAACATGGCCGAGCGTACGCAAATCAGCTCATACGCTCGGACTTTGGAGAATATGGCCGAGAGTTGGCAAGGCTCGGACTTTTGGAGAATCCTTGGAGAAAACATGGTCGAGCGTATGCAACGCAGCTCATATGCTCGGTCTTTGCAGAATACCGCCGAGCATTGGCAAGGCTCGGACTTTAGGAGAATCCTTGAAGAAAACATAGCCGAGCATACATAATGCAGCTCATACGCTCGAACTTTGGAGAATACAGCCGAGCGTTGGCAAGGCTCGGACTTTTGGAGAATCCTTGGAGAAAACATGGCCGAGCATATGCAACGCAGCTCATACGCTCGGACTTTGGAGAATACAGTCCATCGTTGGCAAGGCTCAGACTTTTGGAGAATCCTTGGAGAAAACATGGTCAAGCGTATGCAACACAGTTCATATGCTCGGACTTTGGAGAATACGGCCAAGTGTTGGCAAGGCTCGGACTTTTGGAGAATCCTTGGAGAAAACATGGTCGAGCGTACGCAACGCAGCTCATACGCTCGCACTTTGTAGAATACGGTCGAGTGATCAGGACTTGTAGAATTCATGTTCGTGTAGCTTCCTCTTTCCTGCGTACGTGGGCTTTTCTGTCCACTCTAGGCCTATTAGGTTTACCTTACTGTAGGTGTGACAAACGATGGCGGCTGACAAGAAATAGCTGTGCGTTGGTTACAACAAAAGGCATGTTTTGGTGACAGCTGGCACCTTGGTGACTGAAAACAGCGCCTGGGGAACAGTAGGGGGTGCATCCTTTCATCTGACGTGCGAATTGACGTTTCTTGTTTCTACTGTCACAGCCTCTATATAAGCGGGTTTCCCCTATCTTCAGTCTTCACTTTGCATTTTTGAGAGTATTGAAAGTATCGGTTTAGCTAGAGAGTCTGAGAGTGGCTGACATTTTTAGGAGCCTTCCACAAAAGCTTGTTCTTTCTAGGTGAGTAAAATGTCTGGTGATAGTGATACTAGTGGAGCTCTGTCCAGGGAGTTAGAGGAAGCGATGGGTGTTTCTTCCAGTGACGGAGTCTCCTCTCAATAAGCAACTCCTAGGGGAGGAGGCCAGGCCCTCATACTGTATGAGGGAGACGGAGGAGAGGGCGGGGAGGCAGAAACATCTGGAGAAGGGGACGTTCGGGCCTCAATGTTTATTAGAGATGATGCTCTGGATACTGAGAGAGAGGAGTGGATGTTCGAAGCGAATTCCATTCCTAGTGTAGTGGAGGAGGCTAGCCTCTTGAGAACGAGGGTTAAATATAGGATTCCCCTGGATTTTCATATGAGGGCCCCCGAGGGCGGGGAGAGGGCTTGCGATGCCCTGTCGAGCCGGGTGCCTTATGAGCTGTGCGTTTATGAACATCAGCTTAAGGCTGGGCTTAGGCTTCATCTCCACCCGTTCCTTTGCTTGATACTTAGATACTTTGGCATCGCACTAAGCCAGCTGGTGCCTAATTCGGTTCGGCTGATCCTGGTATTCATCACCGTATGCTAGGAGGTTAAAGGGGTGATGAATATCAACGTGTTCAAGGCCCATTTTCAGCTTGCCCTGCTGTGTCTGGTTATAAGTTCAGTCGTCCCTGCTGGATGACCCAGTTTGCTTTGGAGCTTGGTGAAGAGGGAAGAAAGGTTGCTGACCTCTTCCCTGTACTTGGGCTGCTAAGTTGGCTATCATCCTAGAGAGCTCCTGGAACTGAGCTTGAGTCACCGGAGCCTGGAGATGGGCAGCCTCTTCTTCGTAATTAGGAGAGTCATTTTCGAAAAGGTGAGGGTGCTGCTCTTTGGTAGGGGTGGCGTGCTCGGGGATTGTTGGGAACCTGGGTTTGGCTTGGTGACTGCGCGTCACCTTAGGTAGGAGCCAAGCACCTCTCTGGGGCTTCTTTGTCGGTTCTTCTGACACTATTTCTTGGCAGTATTGTCACAAATGAGTTCTTTTTACTTCTTTGCTCTCATTGTAGCGAAAGATTATGGTTTCCCACAGATGGCGCCAATCTGTTAATGCCACTAACTATTAGTGCTGACGTGGCTTGAATGTTGGCGTGGCTCTGGTGAGGACATGGCTTGGTCCTGAACAAGTAACAGGGGTGAACTGAAGACCCTCGGAAGGAGGGGAAAGGGCAACCTCCGAGGGTGCTCTGAAGCTTAAGTTAGCTTGAGTTTAAAGGAGTAGCCGAGAGGTCAAAAGAAACCGAGGGCTTTAAGCAGTTGGAGTGTATGTGCAAATGTGTGAATGTATCGGTGAAATCCATACCTTGGCTCATTTATGGTCGTCTGCCAGTGGGGAGGGTATGATTACAAGCCCAGGTAGGGAGCGCTGTAGGGCTGTTACAGGTCATAGAGTGGCGTGGAACGACAGTCGTAGGGTGGTCGTAGTGTAGCTGCAGGGTGGCCTAGGTGTAGGCTTGCTGGGTTATCCTCTATTGGGCCGGAAAATTGTTGGGCTAGAATATGTTGGACTGGAGCACCTACTGGGCCGATCATTAGGCCGGGGAGTTCACTGGTCCTGAAATATATTTGGGTCGGAAAGCCCATTGGGTTAGAGCATTCTGTCAGGCCTAGAGTTTACTTGGGCTGGAATTAGGGTTATCTGTTAGGCCCGGAGCTTGTTTGGGCTGGAGTTGGAGTATTCTGATAGGCTTGGAGCTTGTTTGGGCTGGAGTATTTTGAGCCATATCAAGTTAAATTCACGGAATCTGAACCAAAAATTGGTATAACTAAATTTAAAAGTACCACTTAAGATTCTGTTTTTGACAGTGGCCCACGAAAATCTCTTATCATGTACTTATGCTCGTTTGGTTTAGGGTATAGGACTGAATATAACTACATTTTAAAGTCTACCACATGGGATTCTGCTTTTCGATATATAGTGACCCTCGAAAATTTCTTTTCATGTACTTATGCTCATTTATTTTTGGTAATGGGACTAAAATTAAGTAGGATTTGACTAATTTTTTTTATAGTAAATTCTACTTTTCATTATTCTAAGTTTTGTAGTTTGTATTTATATTATTAAGGTTTGATTTATTGAGTATTTGAAATTTACAAATATTTCAATTTATATCCTTAGCTTTAAAATTTTCCACTCGATTTTTACATGGCATTTGGCATAGCTAAATTAACGAAAAAAATTCTCATCCAACAACATTAGGTATCCATCACGTGACCATTAGTGATATGATTCCATAAATTAAGGTGGATTTTTGGGTAAAAATTGATAGATGTAGGGAGCTCGGTTTGCTTGGGGAAGAGCACTGGTCTGGATTAGTTTTTTTTTTTGGAAGAACGGAGAGGTCTAAAGCTTATAAATGAATTGATGATGACGCCAAGTTTCCTGTCTAAATTTATTATGTCAGAATTAATGGTTTTAAATGTAGGAGTTAAGTGAGGAGAAATTTGAAGTTAAGGACACAAATTGAAATATTTATAAACTTCAAGTGTCCAATTGTGATAAATCAAACCTTAAGGAGTGAATAGGACAAACTATAAAATTAAGGACGAAATTTGAAATTTACTCTATTTTTTCTTAGAAGGAGATTGGATTAACTTATTCTATCTTAGTCCTTAGTCCCTTGTTTGATTGCTAGATGGGCTGGGATTAGCTTTTTCGAGACAAGTTTAGCATTTTCATTTTTCATTTATTATTTCTCATATTAACATTTTATATATAAATAAAAAAGATCTTCATTTTAGTCCCTTGTTTGATTGTCAAATGGGTTAGTATTAACTTTTGTGTGACAATTTTACCTTCTTCATTTTCCATTATTTCCCTAGTCACTTCTTCTTCGTCCTCAATATTGCAATGCGAGCAATCTCTTGGTTCTTCGTCCAGATTGCCCAAGCAGATATGGATCCAGATTGAACGGCTCAATTACCGTTGATTTGGATCAATGGTCTAGATCTGCCCTTGTAGATCCAACCGTTGATCTTGAAATGTTTAAATTTATTCGGGTATATTTGATTAACGGTTGTGTTCTTCAACCACAAATCAACAGTTAAAATATAATATAAAATATAAATGACTAGTTGATATGATATAAAAAAATGAATGATTAGTTGAATTGGTATTGTTTGGTTCTCAATTAAGTGCAATTTATTTTAGTTTAAACTGCAATTTAAATTGAAACAAATTTCATTTAATTGAGAACCAAACAACAAATTGATAGACAATTTTATCATTTCACTCATTATCTTATTGTGTTAATTCTATCAACCAAACATAAAATTCGATAGGATAAACTTAGTCATTCTAAAAATGTGATATCAACTAGGCTGGCAATCTTGAATTATAGGATTAACAGCACCAATTCATTTTTAAAAAGTTAAGAATGAAAATTTTTGCTTCAATTGTTTGAAACTTTGAGTAGTTTCTCGGTGATGCGATTAAGTTTATTATTGAAAGATATATACCAATGAGCTAACTAGACGTGAGCAAGTTCCTACGACGGATTCCTCCTTTTGCTCATCGCCCCATGGTACTTGGAGCTCTAATAGACCATAATGTTACAACATATCTTAATTACTTTTTTATTTTATCCATGATATAACATTGTAAATTAAATTTACCTTTTATTTACAAAATTTACCAGATAGAGATGAATTAGAATGCATTGTGCAATGTTCAACAATCATAATATTGCAAAACATTACAAATCGATTCATTATTAATTAAAATTTTTTTTAATTCTTTTACTAAAAAGTTTTAGGAGTAATTAGATCACTACAAGAAAACAGGGTTTCAACAATGTCAATGACGAGAGGTCTCGTTGTCAATGTAGTCGCTCGTACATAATTTATAAAAAAAAAAATTATAAAAACAAAAAGATTCATAATTACTTGTTGAAAATTTATTAAAATTACATTTAAAATGGGATCAAATCTTAATTATATCAATACCATAAAATCATCAGATTCTAATTATATTAAAAAAAACAAAATACATACATATATATCCATAAACATCTCAGAATTTGATAATATTTTCAAAATATTAATTATGATCAATTAACTGAATGCATGTCCCAAGGTCCTTTAGACGACGGGGAAGCTAGTCATCCTGATCATCAGTGTGCATGGGATCTTCGGAGTCCTTGCAATCCTAGTGGCTTTGTCATCATCCTCGTTAATCTTATTTTGGTAAGGCTCATGAAACAAAATAAAAACCATTATCGAAGGAAAGCACTAAGTCAGAAGATTGCTAAGTTATGAACTTTTTTTAATTTAAAACACACATGTTTGGCAACTGTTGATTCAAAATGGATTCCACTTGTTCTTACTAGTCACATTCGACCAGAAAGACGTGATGGTACCCCGACTCGTCCATTAGACAAGAATTTTATAATTTTTCCTTTAAAACCACTAAGTTATAAACTTTTTTAGCCTATAGTGCACACGTTTGGTAATCAGTGATCTAAAATGGATTTTGTTTGTTCTTACTAGTCACATTCTACTAGTCAAACGTGATAGTAACCCCGATTTATCCATTAGACAGGATTTTATAATTTTTCCCTTAAAACTACTAAATTATGAAAAAATTTCAACTTAAAACACACATTTGGTAGTAGGTGATCCAAAATGGATTTCGTTTGTTTCTACTAATCACAATCGACTAGACAGACGTGATTGTAACCTCGACTCATCCATTAGATAAATGTTTTATAATTTTTCCCTTAAACCACTAAATTATGAACTTTTTAAACCTAAAATGTACACTTCTGATAACTTGTGATCTAAAATAGATCATGTTTGTTCTCACTAGTTAACAAGAGCAAAGCGAGGGTAATATCCCGTCGTTAATATCTCGTCTTAGAAAAAAAAAAAATCTTGTAGTGGATTGTATTCAACTTGCAATAAACAGTCAATAAAGGCTTAGCAAATCAATTTCAATTATTAAATAACACCTACAAACGTTGGATCTATCTAGTCAATCGATTCAAACTCATGTTAAAATCAACCTTATTATTTTTTAGGTAAGAGGAAGAAAGAAAGTAAAATATTATAAAGTGTGTTAAGGTTGAAAGTACTTCACACAGTGGAAGATCACATAAACACCAGTTTGATATACATAGATGCGTACCAACATAACTTAAAATCTTAAACTCATAGTTTACATACGGTAAAATCCAAAAGCTGAGCATAGTAATTACTTCTGCCTAAAAGGCTAAAATCACGTATTCACATTCTGATTTTACAATGTCCACTTCCACACATTTCCTACTCCCTTCAAAAGATTGACCTCTATTCAATGCGCGCCTCTTCTGGGACCAAAACATAGACACAAACAAAAATTTATTTTAGGGTTCCAATTGTTGGGATACATTTTTAGTTTTCGAAAACTATTTTCAAAAATGAAAATAAAAAACATTTTTATAGTGTTTTCTGAAGAAAATATATTTGAATAATTGTAATTTGAAAACAGATTTCAAAAATAAAAAACAGTGAAAATTTATTTGAATTTAAAAAAGCTAAAAACTAAAAAGCTTGGACGATTTTGATAGCAGAAGATATCCTGCACCAATTTTTTTCTTCTTCTCTCCTAAAAAATTTGGGCTTGTTTTCCTTGCTCTTCTCATCCTCATTTCCTTGTTCTTCTCATCATTCTTCTCCCCTTTGCAGATTTGAATATGGGCATGCGACCCTAGCACCGCAGCAGTGGCACCGCGACAGATCTTGCTTTGCGATTTCAAATTTTTTTTTTATTTCGTTTTCTTTGTAGCTTTCTGTTTGGATGACAAGAAAATTGAGAAGAAAGTATTGTTTGGTGTCTCAGAAAATATATGAAAAAACAATGAAAACTAAAAATTCTTTTTAAAAACATCAAAAATGAGTTTTCTAAAACCAATTTTCAAAATCTCTTATTTCGAAAATAGTTTGAAAACTGATTTGTGGATTTTGAAAACTGTTTTTACTTTTTGAAAGCCTAAAACTTTTTTTTTTTAAAAGTATCCATGCGCATACCTTCCGTTTATTTTGCTTGATAGCCTTGAAGTCAAATGCGGGGCAAGGTGAACTTCCTTTAAGAAACAGGTCAAATGCGGGGCAAGGTGAACTTCCTTCAAGAAACAGGTCAAATGCGGGGCAAGGTGAATTTCCTTCAAGAAACAGGTCAAATGCGGGGCAAGGTGAATTTCCTTCAAGAAACAGGTCAAATGCAGGGCAAGGTGAATTTCCTTCAAGAAACAGGTCTCCTGTGGGGTATGGTCCAAGAGTTGGGAAGTCCTATAAAACTGAGTATCCTTCCCAGGGATCTGGAAACTCTGTTGGTGTGTCTTATTCTGAATCAAGGAAGGAGTATGTTGACAAAGCATGTGGCCAGAGATTCTTAACGGCTCCTTCAAGTCAGAGCAAAGAACATGCTTGTAGTCATGATTTGTATTCTAGTTCAAAGCGTCTGCACTCTACACTGGTTAGTAACTTAATCCTGCAAGATAACTGGCCCTTAATTTTTAAGTTTTTCAACCAAGCTTAACTTAATCTGTCATATCTTTATATTATTTATGCTGTAATATTAAAGGAAAATACTTCTCCACATTTTGCTGACACCCAAGTTCACCAATCAAGAGCTCAACTAGACTATGGGATCTATGAAAGAGCACAACCAAGAGCTCGGTTGGACTATCACATAGGTGAAAGAGAACAGCCAAGAGCTTATCTGGACTATTGTGAGATTCGTGAAACTGATTCACATTATGAGGATGCTTATGGCAATAGGTTTGTTTCCACATTTGAACTCAAAGAAGCTAAAAGTAATTCCCCCTTTTGCGGACACCCAAGTTCACCAATCAAGAGCTCAACTAGACTATGGGATCTATGAAAGAGCACAACCAAGAGCTCGGCTTGACAATCACATAGGTGAAAGAGAACAACGAAGAGCTTATCTGGACTATGAGATTTGTGAAACTGATTTGCACATGAAGATGCTTATGGCAATAGGTTTGTTTCACCCTTTTAAATAAAATAAGCTGAAAGTAGTTCCCTTTTACTTTGGTTTTGCTTCATTCATGCAGTACAAAACCCTGTTATGCTGTGATTGGCAGATCTGAAGGATGTCGCCCTGGATATGCTGCCAGTAGATCTTTTCCCAGTTTGGAATCACGTCGGCTTTATTGTGATTGCCAGGATATGGGTTACCGTAGTTGTATGTCGAAGTTCTGACATCATAGAACTTTCTTAACTCGTATTTCCAAATGCTCTAAACGATGTTGTTGGGTTGCAGGTTCTTTCTGTAATGCTAATGACAAAATGTATTCACTGAGTTACAATGACGATTACACTTCTCCCATAACTAATGCGTGTTTCTCATCAGTTGGTAAACAGAATTTTTGACACTATTTTCAGTTTACTTATTGTTTATTCAAATTCCAGGTTCGTGGTAGCTCCTTTTCATCTCTCTACTCTAGCCGTGGATCAAACAGTAGTAGGTACTTGGCTGATGGTGCTTTTGATACACATTATTGAGTTATGCTGATTGGATGCATCATCAAGGAACGATGATATATATCAAGAATTTTAAAAACAAATGAAGGGGGACAATTCTAAGATAATGTTCCTTCAGCATGCTGCATAAAAGGAGGTCATTGTATATTTATCAAGAATTTTAAAAACAAATGAAGGGGGACAATTCCAAGAGAGGAATTTCTTTTGACTGCAATGTTTATAAAAATCATATTTGTTATATCAAATAATGTTATCTACCCATCTGGATAAATAATTTCTGTCCACCTTTTTCTTGTACGAAGGAACCATATTTAGGTAAATGGCTTGCGATTTTTCCATTTTTTTTCTTTTTGTACAGAAATGTGCTTCAGTTGTTGCATCTCCTTTTAAAACTAGTGTAGATTTTCCTTTTTGACTTTATTTTATCACCTCAATTGCTAAGAGGAAAATGAGATATTTTGTGGGTCTCATGTCTCTGAGCATGGTGTTCAAGTATTAATAAAAATTTGTGAGCAGGCGCATGACACTTAAAGCTTTGATTAGTCCAGAGGAAAAGAGAAAAGAGGGAGAGACTGAAATGATTGATATTCATTTTTTGTTTTGTAAGATGAAAAATTGATTGAAAAAAAAAATGAAAAGTCCCGTAAAGAAATTTGTATCATGGAGCAATGATTGTTTTCTCGAGTGGTGACCCCATAGACATAGTTCCGCGGGAGATACTACGAAATTGAGAAACTTCACTAATAATCATGAAAAAATTAAATAGCAATTGTTTTAAATTTTTTTAAAAAAAATCAAATAACGAAATTATTACTCAACTTTTCGTAATTACTAATGAACTTTCTCGATTATGATATCACTTCTATTTTTCCTCCTGAGCAGTTACATGAATTGGATTATGAGCACGCCTTTCATTATAATTTTGTTACATGCACTGTGCATCCAATGGAAACTTCACAGTTAGAGGCGCCCAAAAATGCATGTTTCCATTTGGACATTGGAGATCCTACTCGTCATGCTTGGTCTTGGTCTTTGCTTGATAAGACCTTAATCAGCTTTGATGCTTGGAAACTTTTCAGGAAAAATTGGAAACATTAGTTAAGGAATTATTAAACCAATAAAGAAGATTTCCAAAAAATGCCATTGGGATGAGATTTCATTGCCAAACAGTTCAGAGCAGAAACTGGCAATCGAAGAAGTTTAATGAATGTAAAACTTAAATTAAGAAGTAATTCTAAATCTGAAAGTGAGCCATACACCTGTCTTCTGTCTGTTTATAAACACCTTGTATCTGCACAAATGTAATTGCATCACAAAGGCTCGCAAGCGAATTCCTTGAACTCGATTTGAGGCCAAAAAAGATTTATCTGACTTATAAATCTAATACTATTAACAAGAAAAAAGGAAAAAAGAAAATTGACTAGGGCTCAATTTCTCATACATCAACCTTACATCAAAACACTTCCTTTCCTTCACTACTTCATTTCAAGTATCAAACCCAGTTCATCAAACTAAGTGTACTAAATCCAAAATCTATACCCTTTATCAGGTAGCGATCTCATCCACCTCAGAATTAAAAACAAAACTTGGAAATGTTGTCGTTATGTCCCTGCATTTATTTATTATAAGTAAAACAAAATGAGTTAAATAAATGTGAAAAATCATTAAGCTTAAGCTATTATTAGCACACAAGATCAGAAATATACTGATATATATATACCTTAAATAAGGCAGGGTCATGATCTTTAACAACGATGGGTTTTTATTTACAAAGTCACGCCACTCAGATTTGTCTATCTTCCCATCCTGGTTCACATCAGCTTCCAGGTATGTCTGTCCACGAAAAAAAAAAAAAAAGCCCAAGCAATAAACTATTAGAAAACAATGGAAGCATGGAAATAAATCCCAAATAAACTGAAAAACAAGTTACTAAAATGGCTGTAATCAATACAAGCACTAAACACATGGCCATCTAGGGGACGTTAATAAAGTTCACAAGGGTGGCTGAGTTTTTACTTGTTATGATTTAAAAGACAGAGAAGTAAAAGAATATTCAACCTTCATTTATCAAAAAAAAAAAGTCACATTAGGCTCATATTATACACGTAAATAAATAGGCCACTTGCATAAACTCATGAACTCAAATCAGTGTCTCAAAACAATCTATAATTGTCAAGCAGTAGGGTCTTATATATTTATTTATCTGGTTTTTGTTAAAGTATTTTGACAAAAGTTAATTAGAACCCAATGATGCAGTGACTCAAGTTACTTGACAACAGTCCTAAAGGGCAATCAGCACGTTCAAAGAGTTTTCACAAGAAATCTGTATTTGCTTATAATATCAATAACTCACCTTATCAAGTATTATCTCAATGGTTTCATCCGCCAACTTCATTTCAGATTCACAAAGAAGTGCAATCAGCATTTGCTTGACCTGCCAAAATCACATATAATGAAGAGCCTGCAAGGGTATTTCAATAGAAGATAACTGAATCAACAAAAAAATCTGGAAGATGCATGCAATCCTTCTCTACAATAAATTTATTTCGGAAAACTAGAAAGGTTGTTCAAATCATATGGTAGGTCAAAAAACTTTCTCAGGGAACGGAAAATGCTAACAGCAGGATACCAATGACGTAAAAATGGTATTTCCAAAAGTGAGGAGTAATCTAAAGAAAAGTTATTTCTACTTTTCTGGAATGAGTTGATGTTTTCTTTTTTTAATAAGCAGAATTAGTTAATGCTGTAAGCTGTAGCAGCTGGTAAGTCTAGCAGCATGCAAAGAACGACAGATCAGAAACTTGAAAAGGCAGCCAAGGCCAATCATGGATTTTTACCAGAAAGAAAAGGAGACATATTACGAAGACAACATATAAGTAAACAAAAGGCCACTGATTACAACATGATGGCAACCTTACTGCATAATTTTATGTTTTAAATGTTCAGGTTTGGAAGTCCATTTTGGAAGTTTAACTTTAACACTTCTAACGTATGGTATGTACAAGTCTATGAATGTAAGCTACAAGTTCCAGCCTTGTGGATCATGCAAGTACCCAATCACACATTGAGGGAACAAAAAAAAATTACATTATAATTCTCTAGCCAAGGCATATGAATCTCTCCTATAAACAAGCATAAGAATGGTCCCAACTGCTTTCATTGAGGATATAAGAATAATAACAAGTTTGGACGTTTAACACTTCTACCGTATGGCATGTACAAGTCTATGAATGTAAGCTACAAGTTCCAGCCTTGTGGAGCGTTTGACAGTACCCAATCACACATTGAGGGAACAAAAAAAATTACGAGTACAATATAATTTTCTAGCCAAGCCATATGAATCTCTCCTATGAACAAGCATAAGAATGGTCCTAACTGCTTTCATTGAGGATATAAGAATAATAACCACCAACTTACCTCTTGGCGCTCAATAAATCCCGTACCATCCATATCATAAAGCTTAAATGTAACTGAAAAAAAAAAAGAGTGTCAGAAGTAAGGATACACGATGATATTAATTATATGATGCAACGAGGGTACATAGTCAAAAAAGATGGTGAACATATTCCAGTTGATGCAAGTAAAAGCCAATAGATTATATATAGTGAACTTACAATCCAGTTTGTCTTCTAGTGAAGCATTTGGGTGGAAGACATTGAGTGATCTAACAAAGTCTCCAAAATCAATGACCCCCTTCCGCTTGACATCAAACAAATCAAATATCTGTATGCAGAAATGGTCCAATTTCAAAACATATCAAATTGATTGGAAAGGTGGTGCTTTTAGTTGCCACATTCACTACACAGAATTAATTTAGAAGGAGATAAGAATAATGCGTAGAAACATTTTTATTAAATCTATCTAGAGAATCAATAATTAAAAATTGGGAAAGTACAATAAATACCCTATTAGCAAAGATATTCTCTTTCTTTCTGTTCTTGAACAACGCCAGTTGAAACTCTTCCTGCATGTACAAGAAGAAGCATCCAATTCACATGGTGAGCTGAAATTTGAACATAAAATCTGCAATTAAATGATTCCATACAGATATCTACTCAACATTGCAATCCATTGCATAAACTGATAGTAACATATCTGTAAAATAAAAAAGTGAAAAGAAAAACATAATAAATATAAATTGCATATAGACCAAAATACCATAAGCATGGCTCAACAAAAGAAAAATAAAAAATTAGCATAAACAAGTTAGTCGGATCAGCAGAACGCAAGAAAAAAGAGAGTAGTTTATCCGCATAATTATACAAGTTCCAATACCAGACAGGTCAAGTGAAGTAACTAGAATATAAAGGTTGTTACATATAGAATATAAAGTTGTAAAATCCTACTCCACATTATAGAACATTCAGGACAAAAACATCATGGTTAAGAATATTGGGCAGAGGAAATCACAAGAAGTCAAAGATCTTAACAAATAACTAGATAATATAAAAAAGTGAAGACCATGTTATGTTTAATTTTATCATGATCATCTTTGGCTTCCTCCTCCCTCTCTTCCTTGGGTTCAATAAATATATAAATAAATAAACAATTAAAAAGAAGAAATAAGAATCATATAAAGAATTGAAGACGTCTTCATTACTAGCACTAGTTTATAATACCTTGCTTATTAACCCATCGTCAACTACAGAACTGCTGATGCTCTTGAATAGCTCAAAGAGTGCTTCAACTTCACTAACACTAACTGGAAAATAAAAAAAATTGGCAGATGAATGAATAACTTTTAATGGAACATAAAAAATTAAAACGTATACACAAATCATTTAACCAATCAGGTAAAAGAAAGGTTAAGCAGTGGAAAGAAAATTTGATGTTCATAAAATGTATTGACTGAAGCAATTGTATCGAGCTGAATACGCTTGTACATTCAGAACAAAAAAAAGGTAGCCTATACTTTTCCATGGTTCATTTCACAGGTTTTTTCCTTTTTCCTCCAAAGCCTGTTAGAAACTATGTTCTGCAATTCCACTTTTAGTCTAAATAAGTCATATTAATTAAATCTTTGAGCCATTCTCAAATCAAGTGAACCTAAGAAACCCAAAAATAGTAGTAATAAATAGTCCTAAGTATAAAATTTTATCATCAGCTCCTACTTTTCTTTCTTTCCAAAGTAAAACTATGCATAAAGAACGTCCAAATTTACAATTACAAATCAAGCCAAAACCATTCACATTTACTCATAAGAAATCAGAACAATCAACATCAACAAAATCGAGATATGCAATTCCAAAACAAAAGAAACTTCCCTTGATTATGAAACAGAGAGCAATAACTTACAAGCTGTCTGCGAGGCGAGGAGTACTGGGTCCTCGTGTCCAGGGATCTGTCTTCCAACTTTAGATTGAAAACAGCCCATTCAAGGAAGAATATGAAGAAGAAAGTGAAGAAAGAGAAGATGAAGATGAAGATGATGATGATGATTTTGATGAAGAAGAAGGGGAAGAAGTGCACTGCTAGGCTTAAGCGCCTAGGCTTTACTGCAGTATGTCTTAACCTTGCATATTACAAAAACCTAGATTCAAACAAGAACCAAACAAAGCAGTTAGTACGTAAACAAATCCCAAAAAAGAGAAATACAAAGGCACACAAGTTGATTCAAATTACAGACCACTGATCTATTACAAATAAATAGCTCTGAAATAAATGTAATTTTGACGAGATTTACTTGAAAACTTGTAGTACTTCTTAAACCCCTTTTAGTTGCTAGCTCAGAGAATTAGGAAACCGGAAAAGGAAGAAAACCAATTGTTCATTTTTCATCGAGATTAACGAAGTTTTGAGGTTCATGGTCAATTATTTGTCATATTTTCATAATTAAAAAGAAAATGAATTAGCATTCATCATCTTTTTTTGGCTTTAAAAACAATGAAATATCAAAACCTAAACTTCGAATTCTCTTTTTTTTTTTTCTTGCCCTTTACTCCAATTTTCCAGGAACCAAACAGAAAGGAGAAAACCAATAAAGAAGCAGAGCATAAAAAAAAAAAAAAACTACAGATTATTCAAATTGAACGGGAACTAGCACTTAAAATCCCCAAATTTTCACCCAAAAAAATTAATCCTTCTTTCAAAACTTATGAGTGAAAAATCCCTCCAAAACCCCACGAAACAGAACCTTGAACTCCTGCCCAAAAAATAATAATAATAATAATAATAATGTGAAATTAAATTCAAAAAATGTAAATCAAAAAATAATCATAGAAAAAAAACAGATATTCGACAGACTTACCGATCAAAGAAATGGTGGGGAAATGCCGCGTCCTTACAATGGGAGATTAAAAATTAATGAAACTTTTTATTCTGTATACAGATTCAGAGAGAACCAAAAGTGAATTTCTCTTTTTTTATAGAGAGAGGGAACCAATTAGTGAATTTTCTCATAGAGAAAAAGATATCTGACGAGAGGAGTAGATTAGAGAGAGGGCTGTGTGTGGTTTCTGGATAGATGATCCGACGGTTGAGAATGGACGATCGTTTTGATCACAGAACTTTCCCCAACCAAGAAAGTTTTCACGCTTCGTCTTAAAAAGCCGACTTGGAAACGGCTATCAATGTAGGAAAACGCTTGAAGGGGAGAATGGCACGTGAGCTCACGTGCCAATAATGGGTTTGGAATTTTGTTCGATTTAGGCAAGTCTTTATAAATTTAATTGCATTGATCAAAGAAAAACTGCAACTGGTCTGCTTTTGAAAAAAATTCAAAATTTGGCACATCGTCACAAAATTTATTTTATTTTTTTAATGAAAATAAAATATATAATTTTTTTTTATATTATTTAGCGATAAGATGAATTTTTGTGCTATATATCTCTCATGATCAAACAAAAACTTTCCTTACTTTTGGGTTTTGATTTTTTATATTAAAAAAATTACAAAAACATTTTTATAATTTACCTAAAAATATAAATGCACTGTTTTTTATTAAAAGTATACAATAACACCTTTCAAATTTAATTATGGTTAGTCAACCCTGGTAAAAAAACATACCTTTAAATGTGAAAATACCTAATAACTCTCGTTTAATCCACTCTATCTTCTTCCACCTCACTGTCACTTTAACTTTTCTGAGAGGAAGATAAAAAAATTGGGTTTTGAGAAGGAGAGATGACTGAGGTTTTTATTTATTTTTATATTGTAAAGAATCTCTCTCTCCATGCGTTTTTGAGAGAAAATGCAACATTGACCCTTCTTTTTCTCTTTTTCTCTCAGTATCTCTCTTTCTTCTCTGTTATATTATCTTATGTTTTTATTTGTTGCCAACATTTGTCTATATCATCATCACCATTGACGTCCCCGATGGGTTACGATGGTGGAGAAGAGAGGTGGGGGGATTGGAAAAAAATTAGGGGAAAAGGAAGAGAGAAGAAGTTTCAGATCTTAAAGAGGAAGAGTTGTAGCAAAGAAGGAGGGTGGTGGAGAGAGAGAGGATTAAACTAGGAATGTTAAGTTTTTTCACACCTAAAAGTATGTTTTTAATTAGGATTGATTAACCATAGTTGGATTTGAATGGTTCTTTTGTACACTTTTAATATATAATGGAGTATTTGTAGTTTAGGGCAAACTATAAGATTTTTTTTAAAATTTTCCTTTTTAATATCACCACCTTTATATTTTGTCATATATTTTAATGTCTCTTTTTTATTTTAAAAATAATTATTTTATATTTTATATTTTAGATATGTGTCTAATAAACTTTATGATGATAATTCTAAAGAAATTGATATTGATGCACACAAAAAATTAACTATTAAACAAAACAATATTTTTTGATAATGTTTTTGTGTGTACAGATATCAATTTTATCAGAATTATCATCAAATGAGTTTATTGAACACATGCCTAAAATGTAAATGATAAATTAATTATTTTTAAAATACAAAGAGAACATTGAAATACATAATAAAATATAAGAATCTTTTGTGATAATAACCCAATTTTTTCTTAAGATTATGAATAGAGAATCAATCTAAACATAAATATTAATTATGAAAATAGTGGAGTAGTAATAACTAATAACTAAAAGGTATTACCACCCCGAAAAAAAAAAGAATAACTTAAAAGGTTGGTAAAAAGAAAGTAACTAGTAACTAAAAAGAACTGGGCTATGCACTTAGATATGGTTGTCACGTTATTTTCTTTGTTAATTGTTGAATCTAGAGAAACAAAATTTAAAAATAAATTATTTTATGTGTTTTTTAAATAAATTCTTTAAAAATAGCATAAACATTAATATTTTTATGTATATAAGGTGATAACAATGTTTACAGGTCAAGATTGCAGAAATAGTTAAGTCTTTAATTTGAATTAATGCTTGAGAATGGTTATATACATGATTGATTTTGCTATGTAAAACGTAAGCAAATTATCTTACGGTATTAATTTTTTTGTCTTATAATATACTAAAAGGCAAAAAAATTTCTCTATTCAATTTTATTTTATTTTTTCAATTTTTTGATAAGAAATATATATATATATATATATATATATATATATATATATATATAATATTGAAACATAACCATGTGCAGAAGGAATCATGATTTCATATAATCATTCAGAATCTTTATGTAAAATTTGTTTCATCCAACAAACTTGCAAGCTTGTGCCTAAAGTATCTTATTTGTAAGATCAGATCCATGATAAATTACCTTATGATAGAGAATCAAACTAAATAAAGAGAGTTGTAATTTCATTTCTTTTTTTGTTGCTAAACTCTGAAGCTTTATATGTTAAAATTAGTAGTGTGAGATGAGGGACAGACCACGTGGATTTGTCTTAAGAATTTCCTAACGTGGGTGTATGAGGAATAATGCTCTAACCGCTCACATGCACTTGTAACCCTTTTTTTTTTGGCTATATTTAATTAGGTTGCATAGCTAGGTAACCTCTATGAACTAGGGTATGAACTAATGCACTCTGCATGTTAAGAAAAGTTGTAAAAAGATTTCTGGATATTAATGTAGGATCAAAGAAACAAACAACCATTGTGGCTATGACCATGTGAGTTTCCCCAACTATTTTGTTTCTAGTCGCCTTAGATTATATACTTATTAGAGTCTATTTGGTTGTGGGAGTAAAAGTAAGATTTGACTGTTTTAATCGCATGTGGATAGTTTTTTTTATTTGGTTGGATAGATTTTTTATTTATGTGGGATTAAAGTGGATAAAATTAGTTTTAATCTTTTTTTTTTTTTGTCTTACCTCCCTCAATTGGATAGAATCTATTCTACTCATGTGGGGCTGAATTTTTTCTACCCTTGAATAATAATTACTATTATTATAACACTGATGATAATAATAATAATATTTATTATTATAATAGTAATTATAATAATAAAAATATTATTATTATAGTAATAATTAAATTTTAGAGTTTGTGAAAAAATTAGAGATTGTTAAAAATGAAGAATAGTTTTAAAGTATTTTGATACTTCGACTTTTTATCCCACTTTAGTCACAATCCACCAATCTCATGAACCAAACATAATATTAAAGTATTACTATTTTAATCCTTATTTGATCTATCTCATGTTAATCATAATCCTATCTCATTGTAATCTTGTCCATAAACCAAACTTATTTAATGTTTGGGCTATATGTACTTTTTTTTGTTTATGATTGTACCTCAAGGCCGAAGTGTGGGATGCTTAGGGACATTGAGGGTCTAGTAGTGGGAGCAAGAGCGACGAGTGGTCCTCTACTCCGATCAATTATTGCTATTGAGGTCGTTTCTGTTCGCGAAGGAATGCAACTAGCGAAGCAATTGAGAATTCACACTACAAGATAAAAGGTCAACGCCGGCGCTTTTTTTTTTTGCATATTTAGGCACCGGATAAAACGCTGGTATGTGTGGTGTCAAAGTGCAAATAGCGCAAATACTGGCGCTTAGAGAAAGAGCCGCAATATGCATATTTTTTCAGTGCTTCTAAGCGTCAGTATATTTCGGCGCTTAGACGTGCCGCTATACACCGGCCTTTTTAAGCTTTGAAATATACCGGTGCTTAGAAGCGCCGCTATATTGCGGACATATTAAGCACGTTACGGCCCTTTTAAGCACCGCTAAAAATTGTTTTTAAGCGCCGTTAAAAGTGGTTTAAATTGTGTTTTTATATTATTTTGGCTTAAATATCAACACTAATACCCTTCAATAAATAAAATGTACCATCAAATCCATAAAATTTCAAATATTCTTCAACATATAAAATATACCATCAAATATCCAAAAAAATTCTTTTACTCAATACAAAAGTCATCTCATGTACAAAAAGAAACAATCATAGTTAACATATAAAATTCATACAAAACAAAATAATGGAATGTAGTTTGGAAAATTATTTTACCATCACACTTGACATCAATTATGAGGTCCTCTATTAACCAACTGTTGTAGTAAATATTTTAGCTCATCAACTTGGGATTGTATACTGTTCATTTGATCATCGTGCTTAGCGGTTATTTCTTGAATTTGATGCATCTGCTGTTCAATCTAATGTGCATGCTGTTGATTGTTTTCTTCCATTTGTGCTCTCAGACTATTTATCTCTTCAGTGTAAGCCCCATGGTATCCAATATCATTCCTCATTTGAGCTGAAAGTCCATACACGGCAGAGGGTGTAACTCCAAACCTGTGACCTCTTACACGACCAGAACTCTCTTCACCCATAAGCTCGGTGAAGACTTCATTTTGTATTGCTAAATTATTGCTAGCATCGGAGGATCCTGAAGCTGCAACAAGTTCAACAACACGAGCTTCAACTATCACCTACAATTACGAAACAATAAAGATTAAACTCCTCCGAATATTAAGTAGCTAATTGCAACGAAATTTACATAAAACAAAAGTTGCTTATCAGATTTTATAGAAAAACAGGCAGAATTTCCCTTATTTTTCCATAAAACCTCCCGCAAAATAAAAACAAAAATACAATCCAAAGTAGCCAATTCACAACTTAACAAGGAAACAATAAAAAAGAAACAGAGGATAAAACAAATTCATCTAAGAGAAAAGACTATCTCTAACTTTCACAAGGATCTCTGTGACCATGGCTAGAATAATTCTTTTTAAAAAAAATTGACAAAATAAACCCTGTTTTTAAGACATTTGGCAAATCTAAATAAACTTGTATAATATACTATAAAAACGTACTTTTGTCATTTCAAAAGCTTTTACTATAACATTAACAGTTCAAGCCTGGCGATATCATCATTCTGTCTAAAATATATATTAAAATTAACAGGAAAAAAATATTATTTTACCAAATCTTCTACTAGATGATTTACCACACTACCCACTGCTTCCTACCCCATCCACCATATAACCATACTTCAATGGTTCCACTTCACACCCTCCCAACTGATCAACAATTCCTGCAGAGACTCTGCATAACCCACTAAACACTGAAAAGAAATAAAAGTAAGTTCTATATCTATCTAGCAACTGAACAATGTAAAGTTGATGATCCACTGACTCTCCATCACTTTTACACAACAGCAGCTAGTAATAAACTGTTTCATTACGCCACATACAAAAATCACTTGAAATCTATTGTGATTCGTCACAGAGGCACTTCAAATTGAAGAATAACCAAGACACCTCTAATAGTTTAATTGCAAACAGTGTGCCTCACGTTTGATAAGTAGTTAAAACATCAATTTAGCTTGGCATAATTAGATCATGTATTCTTCTTGTCTATGTCAAAACACCACAACACCGCTAAGCTTGTGTACCAGGATTACAAACTCAAAGTGTAGTCTGTGTTATGCTAAAAACCTTAATGCAAATCTATAAGGGTTTTTTTTTTATTATTTTTATAATAGAGTATCCTAGTGATTGTGAACATAAGTGCTTAATAAAACAACCATTACAGACTAGATAATGTATCAAAATAACCAAAACTCGTATTCCTTGTTATTAGTAAACAGCATTTCTCTGTGAATCTTCCTATCACTTCTTTTTTTTTTTATAAGAATCTTCCTGTTACTTCTTAGACCTCCTTTTTATCAAGTTTGTTCTCACTTCTCATAGTGAATACAATAACACTTATCAATAAAAGGAATAATCACAACATAAGACAAAAATTGGAAAGTGGCAAATAAATTATAACATGGATATCTCACGAAGTGCACAGAATTTTGTTTAAAATATATATTAAAATTAACAAGAAAAAATATTAGTTTACCAAATCTTCTACTAGATGATCATTTGAGTGCTCATAGCAGTAGACTAGCAATACATTTTCAATTTCATTTTTTGGAAAACCTTTTCTGTTTTCAAGCACCAAATACATTTTCACACCTGTTTTCAAAAACAAAACGCAACTGAAGATTCTTTTGATCTCAGAAGAAACTCAAGAACGAGTAAGAGATAAAGAACAAATCTTAATGTGTAAACAAAAGATTAAGAGATAAAGAACAAATCTTAATATGTGTAAACAAAAGATTTGTCGAAATAAATAACCCAATTCAACAAGGCCGGGAAAGATACTCAATAGCATCATTCCATAGCTAATTCAAGAAAGTAAAAGACATGATATATAATCCAATTTCTAAGAGATTTGTGAAAATCTTAATATGTTGCATGAGCTATTTAGACCCTCTAGCCCTCTATTAATAAATATCACCATGTCCATAATCCAAAAATATAAACAAGCTAAGAAAAGCATTCGTTCATATTCAAAAGAGATTCAACAATGGGTAGGAGATGAAAACAAAAGAAATGCTGATATAAATTCAATATATTTTATAGATATAGGCTCGTCGTGATCAACAGAAATTTCCAATCATTAATAGGTAAAAGAAAAAAGCATGTAAAACAATGAGCCTGAAATCAACTCAATGGTATCATTCTCCAACTGAATCAATAGAAGAAGATAATAACATGAGATGAATCAATTTATGGGAAAAGACATGCTATTGATTCTAACAGCACAGTCGCATATCCAACCAGAGAAAACCAATCACTAGATACAATACTCAAAGCTTCTGAAAAATATTACTGGATAAAAACTATTGCAGAACCATGAATATATTAAATTCTTATGTGAACAGTAATGAGTAATGAATAATACAGAAACCCCAAAAAATGAATTAAAAGAATCAAAATGCACAGTAAAAGATAACCTCAGCTTTACAAGAGCAACCATGACAAATAAATGCAATTTTCTTCTTTGATCAATCAACAAATGAGATAGGACTCAAGCATTCCATCATATACGTAAGTGAACTTACCACAAATTGTCGTGATACTTCATCAATAAAAGTCTCGTCCTTGTGTTTATGAGTTTCAACAAAAAACTCTACGTGCCCGGGCTCATTTCCATGTGTCATCTCCTACCATTTATGAAAAGAGTTCAAATAGTGACTCAATACACTACATCTCAATGAAAGAATTGATGAATGAAGCAAATGAACTCACATATTTCTTCTAGCAAAACTCTTTAAACCGGTCGTGTGAGAACATTGTTGTCTTTCACGTGTCGCTGTCCTTATAGTAGAATATTTCTACACCAATAATAAACCAATTGAATAATAAGTCATTATTAGAAAAATAGAAACAATGAGAATCCAAATGAACATAATTATCTTAAAACAACCTCACTCTGCTCAGAGAACCAGTAGTTCACCAGTTGCTTCCACTGGTCTTGATCTACTCCTTTTGGAACATTATTGCTCAAAACTTGTTGTTTTGTTTGTTCCTCACATGGTCCCTTTTAAGCACGTATCGGTAGTCCTTCAATTTTTTCCATATCATCCTCAATAAAATTTTGTCTATCGCCTCAATCATAGGGTAATAGAACTTCTTCTACCACAAAGAAAGGAAATCGATGTCAAATAAGCATTATTGGTGTTAGGGATTATGCATGTACAATACCACAAAAACAAAAAAAAAAAACAATAAAAGTTTGGAGGAAAACCCGAAATTATGTTGTTACTTACCCGAATCAATAAAACAAGGTCCTTCTTGTAGTTAGAAGGGACCTTCTTCCAATTCGTGTAATTAAGCGGACAAAGGTTCCCTCTCTTTGCAACCTTGTCCAACCAACTACTTAATATTTGGCCATCTTTTTTAATAGGTTGATTATGTGCATTGAAGTGGACTACAATTTTTTCCCCACGTTCAAGGGACCACACTTGTGAGGTTCTCAGGACACGTGTTTGCTTCCTCACCCTCCCTTCAGAATCTATACATTGAAAACATAAATTTTATAATTAGTATAACAATGTGATATCAAACTAGTTATAAAGAGAATGTATTATATACAAAAATTACCAATTATCTCGTATTGTTCACTATCATTGTTTTCACTTCCCATTGTTATTGGCTCGGTTTCATAATCATTTTGCGAGTCATGATCATCATCAAGGTGATACTTATGCTCATGGTCAATATCTTCTTGATGGTTGAAGACTCGGCTGGAGCCTGGTTTGATATGTTATCTCTGACTGAGGGGGAAATATATTTTGACCTATACATCTTACAATCTGTATACATAAAAAAATAAAAATGATTATATCTCACACTATCAAGAATGCATTAAGAGTTAACAAGAATTAGAAGAACCACACCTGAAAGATAAGAATGGTCAAGGGCTCGCAGCAAATGCAGCAATCAATAACTTTTGAGTATTTTTGAATAAATGAACAAATAAGTGCTTCAAATAGGATTTAAAGAACAAGCAATAATTAATCATACAACTAAAACAGAAATTTACGACAGTCCGAAGTAATATTCCACAAACTGTACGCAAAAAAGTTAAGGACTCTTGAACTACGTGATACAAAGCAACAGTAACCCGAAAGAATACAATAAAACATTACAAATCTCTTTAACACACATGTGCATCACATAAAGACACATCCAAATACAATTACATGGAAGTGCACATAAAACTAGTTGGTATCTTCGTCAATGTCCATCATAGCCCAAGTTGAGATACAATCTAATTAATCGTCTACCATTACATTAGAAGGCATGCAATTGATTGTAAGTGTCATCATCCTCTTCCTGCATTTTTTCCCCCATTTCATATAGGTCCTTTGGCTTTGTGATCACAACATGATACCGTTCCTTTCTTGTTGGGTCTTGCACATAAAACACTTGTTTCACTTGAGATGAGATAACGAACGGGTCATCTTTCAATAACTGCCTAGTGTGTATGAACCTATTCAAGTTCACGAGAATGCACCCACTTGCATCTTTCTTTAAACCCCTGGGTAAATTAATATCCACCCAATCACAACGAAACAACACAATCTTAAATGTCTCATAGTAATCCAACTCGATGATATCTTTGGGCACACCATAATACATTTTATCATCCGCTTAAACCATAACTCTCGAATTTTGAGATCGTCTAAACCTCTCACGTTTCTTTGTGTGGAATTTAAAGCCGTTGATGTTGAATCCATGAATAAAGCGTGGTGAAAATTTAGTGTGAAAAAAAATTGACATATGCTATTGAGAATGTCCTAGAAGCCAAAGTTATTTAATGTACTCTTTTCTTTTGCTACATTTACTGAACAATAAAAATTTCTGCACCAACATTTTATCTGTTGAGATGCTAGTATATAGATAAACTACTAAGGAGACTGAAGCCAAAATCTGCCACGTTAATTCAAAAATTAATAGTCACATTTTATTTGTTGATTAAGCTTTTATGGAGAATTTTTTTAGCTATCAGAACTGCCTCACCTGCACCACTCTAGTCATTTTTTGCCATTGATTTCAGCATATTACATTATCAGCATATTACCACTGAATAAAAAAATTCAATTTTCACCCAATATATCGGAAAAGATTCCTTATTCATGGTAGTAACACAAGTAGAATAACCAGCATGAATTATCTAGCCCTGCTCAAATAATAGCTGCAGATATTGACCCAAAACTTCCATCACATAAAATATATGAACAGATTCTCCAACCTCAATTGGAAAATAAAATCCTTGATCAGGTAAGTCCAAGAGAAGACAATGTGTGATAGAAATAAACAACAAGGATTTTCTGCCAAACAAAGAAAAGATATTTCTGGGTCATGAAAGCTGAACCCCAAACTCTGTACTTGATTGAAGAAGTAATTACCTCTATATTTACCATCATGAATTATGCTCAAGCACCTAAAACAATGTTTGCATGAAACAAAGTCCGCAGAGTAACATAACATGAGAATATAATTTTCTCAACATGGGAAATGATGGGTTCTCGTGGACCTTTCTAATAACAACTGAAAAGTAAGTTCACTCTATTATACAATTTTAACTTGCATTTTAATTTTGCTTCTAACTTATGTTACTTAAGACTTGAGTATAAATAAAATATAGGGTATATTTCTATATTTTATACTCATTTGACCATCATCTTAGAACATGGGCACCTTGGAATGGTGAAGTAGACAAAGTTGATTAGCTAAAACACTCTGCCACTAAATCTTTTGAGGTGCAGAGTTGCAATTAAAAATAATTAGATAAACTCACTTGAGTGATCGCACCAAAGCTGCCAAGAGTAATGTTCGGAATGAAGTAAGGTATGCTTACTTGGGAAAGCAGCAAGAAAGTGTCCTATTTCCTGAATGTAATCAAATCCACAATATACTAGTTCACTGAGTTGGATAATGTTACTTGGAGGCAGAAGACTAATCCAAAAAAAAATCAAAACAACACTAAACTGTGGACAACAATAACATGATATTATTATGACATTGCAGCCAAAAGCATATGCACATTATGATACAGTCTTTCATGCAAGCTCTACATGATAGGGTATCAGGCCAAAGAGAGCAAATTCAGCCAAGAAAAAAAAAATATCTACACTGTGCTTTAGTTAGAAGTTCCAATAATCAACAATTTCGTGAATGTAGCATAGACATTTCATACATGTATTGCTTTTAACTTGATGAAGTTAAGCAGATTAATATTATCAACTTACAAACTTCAGGGTATGCCTTTGTGAATAAAATGATCAGATAAAATGAGAAAATGCATTTATACAACACGTAGGAGCATCACAAAGCACTCCTACATTCTGCCAGCTTAACTGCCATCTAGATAGTGGGCATGACTCACTCCTTTCAAGTTGATTTTCTCATAAAAGTGCACATTAGCAATAGTGAAACTAGGCGTGGAAAGTAGACTATATGTAATAGCATTGCCCAATGTATCATAGGGAAAAACAAAAGAAAAAGGGAGGGGGACTTCTTCAATGAAATGCATTCCTTTATTTTCTTCAATGATCTGTTGATTGGAATATGAGCAATTGATATTTTCCAATATATCATTTAAAACAATTCCAAATGATGTAACCGTGCCAATATAAACTGTCATATGCTATGTATGAACAAATAAACTATTAAACTAAATTGGAAAATTAGAATGATTTGTTTGAAATTTTCAGAGCTGGCTCGTTAAAGCACCAAAGCAAGCAAAAGTGGTAAGGAAATCTATGTCAGAGACAAAGGTTTCTGCTTCTAAGTCACTGAACTAACTCATTATACATTGGTATTTTTCTCTGCTAATCTATCTGCCTCCCTAGGAAACTCATTTATAGAGAACATCAGTTACTTATCAGATGAATAACAAATGTAGGCATGAAACCATGAAATCAAAAGAATCAAAAACTAAAGTTGTTTACGGTACTTGAGAAATGAACACAAATCAACACCATTAACAATATAGTAATAAAGAGGAACTGAAGCAAGCAACAACATGATAGCATGAAATTTACATACTGATAAGAAAAGAAAAGGAACAAAACAGCTCATATTTTTTCCATAGAAAATATCCTTTTTTCTTGAGAAACTTAAGAATCTTCTACAACTGAATGAACCCTAAATTTCTATAATTTTGATTTCCAATAAACGACTTACAAGAGTATACATATATACTTTTACAACTTTATAGCAAGTATTTCTTATATTTATATATGCATAGATATTCAAAACAAAATTAATAGCCTATATTAGGTCTTACTCCTATTAAATAACTACAAACAGCACAGAGATTCCCACCGCACTTAAATTCCCATTAAGAAAAATCATATAAAACCTATATAAAGTAGCAAAAAACTGAATCAAACTCTCTTCGGTTCAAATAAAGTAAAATGCCTAACGTACCTTTGCAAATTATGATCTTTGTCTCCGCTCACACTTGCTCTTCAAGTAACCTTTTGTTTTTCCCAGTTAGTAGTGTTGAAGGAGAGAAGCAGAGCTGATGGCAGCAGTGGAAAGCAGAGAAGCAGAGCTGATGGTGACGGTGGAAAGCAGAGAAGCAGAGCTGGTGAGGGAGCAAAGTGTAGAGAACCGAAATTTGGGGGAAACAGTGCGGTGGATCGAAGAGAGCAAAAAGAAAATTTTGGGGGAAAAACAAATAAATGCGGCAAGCTTTGATATCTAAGCTATTTAGCATATTCCGGCGCTTTTAAGAGCCGAAATATTTAAATAATCATATACCGGCGCTTCAAAGTGCCAGTATATGAATGAAAGGGAACATATTCTGGCGCTTCAATATGAAATGGGTCTCGAGCATACACCGACGCTTTAAAGCGTCGAAATATGAAAAAGAGCATATACTAGCCCTTCAAAGTGCCAATATATGAAATGGAGCATATTCCGGCACTTTAAAGCACCGGTATATGCAAAAGAGCATATTCTGGCGCTTGAAAAGCACCGGTATATTGTGGCGCTTATAAGCACCAGAATATGTACTAAGATTTGCATTTAATGGTGCTTTGAAGCACCGTTATAACGCTTCAAGAAAGCGCCACAAAAAAAAAACGCCGGCGATTATTATATCGCGGTGTTTTTCTGAAGCGCCGGAAATAAAACGTCGGCATATGTCAATTGTCTTATAGTGCCAGAAGCTAGAGGTTGAAATAGATTGTTTACCTCTTGTGCAAGCACTGCAGGGTTCGAATGATTGCATGGCAGAGGATGGCAATCTCATTGATGATATCCTTATGTTGTAGAAACAATTTTCTTTCTGTACCTTTTCTTTTGTTAGGCGTGCTGATAATGTAGTTGATCATTCTCTAGCTAAAATGGGATTAGGTTGTTCTTCTCCATTTTTATGGATTGGAGAGATGTCATCCTGTATTGTGGACTTAATTTGGACAGATGCCCATGATGGTTAACAAATTTTGCAAAATTTACATAAAAAAAAGCCAAACTGTAGGAGGGAATATCAATAAGTTGGATCTCTGAAAAAAAAAAATTGTGCCAAAAATCAAAGAGTCAGTATTTTGTTTTATATAAATTTGGGTTAGGTGATTTAAATTCAGAAGAGAGGTTTGATTAACTAGTTATGCCCAAACCATACGGAGTCGACAATTTTCCCTGGAAAAAAAATATATTTTTATTTTAGATGATGAAATTACCATAATGATATTTTTTTATTATCATAGTAATATATTTTGAAATGATAAAATTATTTTCACATTACTTTTATCTCTTTTCCATAGAGTACTTTTATTGGGGGTATTTTTTTTTTGCTATTTCTGAACTCATTGTTTTGACAATAATAAATATCGTTATGACAATATTGATACCCATTTTGAAGAAACATTTTACCATGTAAATGGCATTTTATAGAAAGAAAAAAAAGAGGCAAATTAAACCTTTTGATGATTACATCATGCTTAGAGAATGAAGTGTAGCATGAATCTGCTCCTTTAATATTGCAAATTAAAATTGGTCTATAGATGTGTACATTTTTTTCAAACTAATTTTCTGTTGTAACTTTTTCCAATCGAGAATAGAAAATGAAAATAAAGATTTAGAGGCGTGAATTAATCACTGTCTTTAAGGCTTTATTCATCCTCACTTGTATAAAAAAATTTGCTATGGGTTACAGATGAATAGTCCTCCATAATACAACCAAGTCTCAAACTTGAAATCCGCAGACAGCAAACTATGAAGACCTCCGATTTAATTTTGCTTTGAAATATTGAAATATTATGGCAGAATTTTTTAGAGAAAAATAAAGAAGAAAGAATGAAAAATGAATTGTATTTTGAAGTGGGGAGTGAATGGTATTTATAGGTGTAGAAGCACATTTTCAAATAGTTATGGAAAGTCATGTTTTTCCAGTTGGAAAGAGATGATTTTTCTAGATTTAATGAGAGCCTTACGATCATGTCTGTTAGTTTTTAACGGACTAGATCGCGTTTGTTTAAAAAAAATTAAAAAATTAACACCTTTTTTTTTTAAACTACAACCTTTAGATTTAAATCACACATTTATGTTTAAATCACAACATTTAGATTTAAACTAATACTTTTTGGGTTTTCAAACAACCCTTTAATATCATTTTAAATGATTTTTTCTAACAATCCCCCACTTGTTTAAAAAACCAATTTTAAAAAATACTACCACAATATCTCCGAGTCTTGAATGCATAAAGTAGGTATCTTTCGATTTAAAACCTTCTATTAGTGTAAACAACTCAAAGTCATATTGAAATGAATATTATCCTTTAGATTAAACCAACATTCCTATGCGATACGACCGGAGCCACCACACAGATACAATTCTTTTATTTCGATGAGAATTTATTTCACTTGGCACTATTATGGTCATGTGCTATATCCTGGTTTCCTGAACCTCAAGAAAGCAAACCATAACTCTCTATAAGAAGCGGCTCCACCCCTTCGTTCATATAGGTGAAGTTTCTCTTGCGTTTTCGCTACTAGAACGCATGTTATAACTTCATTAAGAGTTTAACTCATCCTCTAAAACATAACGGACAATATTATCTTTCTCAATTATGGGTCAGTTTTGTAACAATATAAACAGTCAATCACAGTAACTTGTTATTATCCATTAAAACCTAGAACTAGTAGTCTACTAGCATTAGGTTGGGTTGCCATCACTGTTGACTTTTAAATGGTTTAAGCCCCATCTCTTTAGATGTATTACGTACTAGGTCTCTTGCAAGTGCCTTAGTAAGTGGATCAGCCAAGTTCTTACTTGACTTTACATAAACAATTGTAATGATACCATCTTGTATCAATTGTCTCACATATTCATGTCTAAGACTAATATGTCTAGGCTTACTATTTAAGGTACCACTCACAAAACTTCATTATCACAAAGTATGGATTTTAAATGCATAGGATGTGGCCACAAAATTTATTTCCAACAATAAATTTCTAATTAATCCATTCAGTATTTTTTCTCCATTGTTGTCGAGGCAATTAATTCGAATTTCATTGTGTGAAATATACAGGTTTGTCTCCTGCTCTTTCAAGAGACATTACCTCCTCTTGGGTATTTTTGTATCTCTCACTCTCATTATTCGATTAGCATCAATGTATCCTCTTGATACAACTAGATTACCATGACATCAATGTATCCTCTCGATACAACTAGTTCATATCAAATCAATGGTTTCACTTAGATAAGCAAAGATTACACTAATGCACTATTAAGGACTCAAAGCATAACCCCACTATGCTTTCTTACTATATTTTTCTTTTAGGATTTGAACTTTATATTATTCCAAATACCTCCACACTTTGAGAGTTCCAATAAAGTCAATTTTTTGCTTTTCTATAACTTATAAGTACTCAATATATATATATATATATATATATATATATGTCTTTTTACACAACTATTTGAAATTTTAAACCCCCTCGGTTTAAAATAACGTTAAACTTTTAGATTAACATGATCGACAAGTAATTATATTTTATGTGCATCTATAATTAATTTTTCCCACATGTGTACCAACCACGTTAGTTTTCATGCACAAACACATCAACTCCTATCAATGTGCTTCAACACAATGTTACTCATATTCATGTTATCTTTTACAGACAAACACTTCATACTTATATGTAACAGTAACATCTCAAGCAAGATAGTGTTATTCGAACACATATTTCTGAAAATAAATATAGAGATGTTATATTATTTCCACTAAACAGATATATCACCATGTTTTTTCATATCAAAATTTTTTTGACAACAATTCATGCACACAAATAAGCTATCACAATAAATATTCATAGTGACTTTTACCATAAATTTATAATAAATCTCAATTTAATATCTGATGTAAATTTATAGTGTCACTAAATACTTTAATCAACTAAATTAAATTATAAATTTAAATGCATATACGCCAAATGGCCTCACAACTTTAACAAATCAAACCAAACGAATTGCCATGTTATTGTCATCCTCAAATGCATTCCACATCCACTTTCGTTTTCAAAATATTTAAATTTGCATACCACTGTGTATAAATGCAAATTATCTTTCCCTTTATTCTTTCTTGCAGTCTTCTTAAATTTTCCTCCAACTTTCACTTGTAAAGCATTTTGCTTGCCTCCATATGATGCACTTTAAGACCACTTTGAACATTACTACTTTTGTCATGTAAACGTGACTTTTCTTCAATACGAAGATTTTTTTTTTAATTTGTTCTAAAGTGTAGTCATTAGATTTGTGCAACAATATTTTTCCATAATCCTTCCAAGAAGGAGAAAGTTTAGCTATAATAGCCCCCACTTGGAATGATTCAAGCAAAACAATTTTTAAATCTCGGAGTTTATTTACAATAACTTATAATTCATGCACTTATTTTAAGACGAATTTATTGTCAAACATTTTGAAATCAAAGCATTTGGAAACTAAATACTTATTTGTACCTTCTTCCTCTGCTTTGTATTTGTATTCAAGAGCATTCCAAATATCATGAGCTGATTTGATATCTGTGAATAGATCGTACAAGCGGTCTGATAATGTGTTCATAATATGCCCACGACACAGCAACTCGCTTTTTTTCTGTTGACCCTCGCCCGTATTTTAATGATGGCAAAACACAACTGTTATTTAACTAACATGTTTAAACTAAGTTGTATTAAGGATCAAACACATTCAATCAAGGAACAAAGTGCAAAAACTCGAACCAAATCAAGTATCAAGTGAAGACTGAAGATCTAGTATAGGTCTTAAGGTTTAGAACCAATGTAAGTCTCACTCATACATTGTATTAGCTTGTTCAATGGCTCGAACACAAAAGGTTTTTCTAAAACCATTATTTTTAAATGTTTTTAATGAAAAACAGAAGAAAAACAGGGTTGGAAGACAACCCAGTCGACTGGGTACATATACGAGTCGACTGGTATATAAGTCAGAAAGTACCCAGTCGACTGGATGAAACAACCCAGTCGACTGGTACTTTGACCAGTAAGTTTCCAGTCGACTGGATGAATCAACCCAGTCGACTGGTAAATGGACAGAAAGTCCCCAGTCGACTGGATGATATATACCAGTCGACTGGATACCCAGAAGGTCTGAAAATGAGTATTTTTCAAGTGAACCCAGTCGACTGGTATCTCGACCTAGTCGACTGGTAGTTCAAAAATATGACTGTTGGACTCCAAATCCGAATGTTTTAAAGTAAATCTTTTTCAAATTAAAGTCCTAAACGGCCATATTAATTGATTGCTATATAAACCCATTCAGTTAAGCATTCAAAACTAAGCTGCACATATTCATTGATTGCTATATAAACCCATTCAGTTAAGCATTCAAAACTAAGCTGCACATATTCAAAAAGAGTTGATCTCACATAATCAAGTTTTTATACTCTTGAAACACAAAAAGCTTTGAAATAATCTTGTTGAGCCATTTCTTCAAGCTTTACTTTGAAAGAGAGACATTTCTGTTGTAATAAGCTTTCATTTGCTATCTCTCAACCTTTTACTTTACACCATCTTTGTAAAGGGATTACTTCCGATAGGAAGGGGAAACTTCCGAAAGGAAGGGGATTGTTCGGTTTAAGCAATTCCTGTAATTTGCTTGTGTACGGTTTGTGCAACACCCGGCTAAGTTGTGCGACTAAGTTTTCTTAGTGGATTACTTCAAGGAGTTCCTTGAAGAGAGTGGACATAGGGTCGGAACGAATCCAATATTGTCGAACCACTATAACTGTGTGTAGCTCGAGGTTTCAACCCAAGAGGGGGGGGTGAATTGGGTTTTTAAAACTTTCGCGGAATTTATACAAGTTTGTAAAAACTGATAAGCAACAAATAATTAATACAAGTAGAAAGCCGTAAATAAAGAGTTTAAGGAAAGAGGATGCAAACACAGTTATAGTGGTTCGGCAATATCGGATTCGTTCCGACCCTACGTCCACTCTCTTCAAGGAACTCCTTGAAGTAATCCACTAAGAAAACTTAGTCGCACAACTTAGCCGGGTGTTGCACAAACCGTACACAAGCAATTTACAGGAATTGCTTAAACCGAAAAATCCCCTTCCTTTCGGAAGTTTCCCCTTCCTCTCGGAAGTAATCCCTTTACAAAGATGGTGTAAAGTAAAAGGTAGAGAGACAACAAATGAAAGCTTATTACAACAGAAATGTCTCTCTTTCAAAGTAAAGCTTGAAGAAATGGCTCAATAAGATTATTTCAAAGCTTTTTGTGTTTCAAGAGTATAAAAACTTGATTATATGAGATCAACTCTTTTTGAATATGTGCTGCTTGTTATTGAATGCTTTGCTGAGTGGGTTTATATAGCAATCAATTAATATGGCCGTTTTGGACTTTAATTTGAAAAAGATTTACTTTAAAACGTTCAGATTTGGAGTCCAACGGTCATATTTTTGAACTACCAGTCGACTGGGTCGAGATACCAGTCGACTGGGTTCACTTGAAAAATATACGTTTTCAGACCTTCTGGGTATCCAGTCGACTGGTATATATCATCCAGTCGACTGGGGACTTTCTGTCCATTTTGCCAGTCGACTGGGTTAATTCATCCAGTCGACTGGGAAATTACTGGTCAAAGTACCAGTCGACTGGGTTAATTCATCCAGTCGACTGGGTACCTTCTGACCCATATACCAGTCGACTGGTATATGTACCCAGTCGACTGGGTTGTCTTCCAACCCAGTTTTTCTTCTGTTTTTCATTAAAAACATTTTAAAATTAATGGTTTTAGAAAAACCATTTGTGTTTGAGCCATTAAACAAGCTAATACAATGTATGAGTGAGACTTACATTGGTTCTAAACCTTAAGACCTATACTAGATCTTCAGTCTTCACTTGATACTTGATTTGGTTCGAGTTTTTGCACTTTGTTCCTTGGTTGAATGTGTTTGATCCTTAATACAACTTAGTTTAAACATGTTAGTTAAATAACAGTTGTGTTTTGCCATCATTAAAATACGGGCGAGGGTCAACAATCTCCCCCTTTTTGATGATGACAAAACTAATAATGTAAAAACAGTTTTAAAAACTAAGTGTTAAGATTTTACAAAAATTTGGACAGAGTCTCCTCTGTTTTTCGAGAAAAACCACCCTGTAAACAAGTAAACACAGTTTATATTTCTTTCAACCAATCTAAAATTAAACTCAACCAATCAATAAACATTTTTACACAGATATGGAGCAATGCTCCCCCTAAATCTATGCATTGGTTGCGTTTTACTTAGATTTTCTCGTTTTTCTCATTTTTCTCCCCCGTTTTGACAACAGCAACCAAATGGGGCATAACATAAAAAATAAGCTAATTAGCCAATACAGTCAAATAGGTTATAAGAATACAAATATGTACGCGAAGATGTGTCTTCATTTGAATTTCAGAAGCCTTCCCGGGAAGAACCGGAAGTTTTTCAAGCATATAAGCATTTTATATCAGATTTAGTGACTAAACAGATATTTAAAACAGTTCTAACATATCACAAATAGCGTAAATAAATGCAATAAATATGGTTAATAGTATTACATTATCATAGAGAAAAATTCAATACAAGTAGGGCCTCATAGAGCCATAACTAAGAAAAACAAACATGAGATGTCCGTGCTATGTGACAAAAACTGGAAAAGTGCTAAGAACTGAGAGACTCATGGTGCGGGAGAGTCCGAGCTGTCACGAAGAAGTTCCCTAATCTCAGCTAGGGAACCCTCGGTGTGCTCTCGATGTAACTCGAAGTCATCCCGTAGGTGGTCTATGGAGGAGCTCAGCCTCTGATAATCGGACTGCATGGACTGAAAACCGGACTCCATCGTCATCTGAAGACTCGCGATAGCTCGTAGGATGTCACCATATCCAGTATGACCAGTACTCGAGTCACCAATGGGAGGTGCTCGGGTATCTGTCTCCATCTCAGCAGCCGTATCAGCATCCTCATCACTGTCACTCGCATCCTCTCGAATCCTTAGGCGCTTTCCGGCCTTAGGATAGAGAAACCCTTCACGAACAGTACATCCCATCTTCTTTAGAGATGAGATGTTGATGATATCCGTCAATCCGATATCCTGAGCCTCGGAGGCAGGCAAAGGTACCCGGAAGTGCTGGAGGATGAGTGTAATGAGCATCCCATAAGGAAGACACCCGGAGTCGTTTGCTTCACCGTTTATCATGTTGGCGAGCAGCAGAGGATATATATTGAAGTGGTGCCCAGATTTTAGGCACCAAATCAATACCGTATCTATTTTAGATAGATACCCTCGACTCCCGAGTCTCGGGTGGATGGTCCAACTGACAATCAATTGAAACATTTTTGAGTCGAGGGGCAAGTCACTACATGTGTGAAATGTAGTGGGTCTGTACACATAGTTAGGGTCGCCCCTGACTATCCGACAGGCCTCCTCAACTTCAAAGTTGTCTGGCCATCCATCCAGACTCCATTGAACCCCCCTTATAGGGATTCTCAGAATGCTCATCAAGAGGTCAGTGTTGACCTCAAACTCCACACCGCTAACTCTGGTTCTGAATCTCAGAGCCAGAGGACTGGGTTTCACCAAGTTCGCATAGAACTGGTGAATCAGTCGCGAGTAATATTTTTCATGAATACTGACCAGTGGGGTCAGATTTATTGCCTCAAAGGCTGGTAGAATATCGAAATTACCATGACGAATGGAGTCGAAATCAACAACTCTACCCGTCATGATTTTCTTGTGACGGATTATAGAGTTATACCTCTTATGAGCAGCTGGGCTGAAAAACAGAGCCTGCTCCAACTCTGTTCTGGGCTCCTTGCTGGATGACCCTGCTACTCCCTTCCCTTTTGATTCCGAAGCCGAAGGTTTTGAAGACCTAGGCTTTTTGGGCGCATTAGGTCCACTTGTTGTGAGTTTTATACGGATTTTGTCACTCATTTTCGAGAAATTTGAAGTTTTTGGAAAAAGGAAATTTGGTAAAAATGAGAGATTTTAACCGTAGAAAGTTAAAAATCTCTTTAGGAATGAGTAGATCGGTGTGTTTAGAAGGGATTTGGATGGTTTTTAGATCAAAAAGATGAATTTTTCTAGAGAGAGAAAGCTTGGGCTCTTTGAAAATGGCGTAAGAAGGGCGAAAATGAACAGTCCCTTTTATAGAATCGCGATACCAGTCGACTGGGTAAACTTACCAGTCGACTGGGCCCCTTTGAAAAGATGAACAGTTTCTCTTACCAGTCGACTGGGTAAACGTACCAGTCGACTGGATCAACTGACAGTGAGATACCAGTCTACTGGGCTATCGTTACCAGTCGACTGGGGGTTCAAAAAAAATGAAAAAATTTGGCTCCAAGCATGATTTGATTTTATAGACGACTGGAGAAGACTTACCAGTCGTTTGGAGTTTTTGGCAGAGAGTTACCAGTCGACTGGGTTAAAATTACCAGTCGACTGGACAATCAGGCAGTGACTTACCAGTCGACTGGAGCACATTTACCAGTCGACTGGACCATTAGTAAAATTTCCAGTCTTGAATTTATAGCACGAATTTGTTTATCTATGACATTTTTGAGTGAAGGGAATAATTAAACATGGATTAATACTCTATCACTCAATGTCAAACATGCAAATGATGAAATGAGATGCAATCAAACATTCAATTTATCAAAATCAAGCAATCCCATCAACTTTCTTATTTTGCAAAAACTAGCTTCACTTAAGGGTTTTGTAAGAATATCAGCTATTTGATCTTCTGAAAGTATAAATTCTAATCTTATATCACCTTTTTGGTTAGGTTGATGGCACTAGTATTATCACAAAATATAGGAATATTTTTGAGACTCATGCCATAGTCTTCTAGTTGTTGTTTCATCCATAGTACTTGGGCACAACAACTGCCAGCTGCTACATATTCCGCCTCAGCGGTTGATAGTGCAACTGAATTCTGTTTCTTGGAGAACCAAGAAGTTAACATAGCACCTAAGAATTGGCATGTTCCACTTGTGCTTTTTCTATCTAACCTACATCCAGCAAAATCAGCATCCGAATATCCTACTAGCTCAAAAGATGATTCTCTAGAATACCATAATCCTATGGTCTGGGTCCCTTGTAGATATCTAAGGATTCTTTTTACTGCAACTACATGTGATTCCTTAGGATTAGATTGAAATCTAGCGCACATGCATACACTGAACATTATATCAGGTCTACTTGCAGTCAAGCACAGTAAAGCACCTATCATGCTTCTATAATATTTAGAATCTACAGTTTTACCTCCTTCATCAAGATCAAGTTTGGTGGTTGTGCTCATAGGCGTTCCAATTGGCTTTGAGCTTAGATCTTTGATGTACTTTTGTTGATTGATGAAGATACCTCCTTTTAGTTGCTTGATTTGCAGTCCAAGGAAGTAGGTAAGTTCTCCCATCATGCTCATTTCAAATTCACCTTGCATGCACTTTGCAAACTCTTGACACATAGATTCATTAGTAGCACCAAATATAATATCATCAACATATATTTGAACTATCAAAGTGTCATTTTTGTGAGTTTTTGTGAAGAGAGTTGTATCTATTCTCCTCTTACAAAATCATTATCAATCAAAAATTTGCTTAGTCTTTCGTACCATGCCCTTGGAGCTTGCTTCAGCCCATATAAAGCCTTAGAAAGCTTGTAGACATGATTTGGAAGACTAGGGTTTTCAAAACCAAGAGGTTGTTCAACATAAACCTCTTCTTCTATAAAGCCATTTAAAAAGGCACTTTTCACATCCATTTGAAATAGCTTGAATTTATTAAAGCATGCAAAGGCTAATAACATTCGAATAGCTTCTAATCTAGCTACGGGAGCATAGGTTTCATCAAAATCTATTCCTTCTTCTTGATTATATCCCTTAGCAACTAATCTAGCCTTATTTCTAGTTACTATTCCATTTTCATCCATCTTATTCCTATAAACCCATTTTGTTCCAATGATGGAATGATTCTTAGGTCTTGGAACTAGATTCCAAACCTTGTTTCTCTCAAATTGATTAATCTCTTCTTGCATAGCAATAATCCACTCATTGTCCTTTTCAGCTTCTATAAAGGACTTAGGTTCTACCTGAGACAGATAAGCTACATAATTGCAAATATTTTTAATAGAAGAGTGAGCTCTTACCCCTTGTGAAGGATCACCAATTACTTGATCAATTGGATGATAGTTTACATACCTCCAATCTTTAGGAAGTCCATCCACTTGTTGGCTTGTAGATGGTTGGTCCAAATTATGAGCTTCCAGCTTTTCATTTGCTTGAGTTGGATTCTTCTTCGGGTCAACAATGAGAGTAGGTGTTTCCTTTCTTGGAATAAAATCTGCATCATTATTAATGGAAACTTCTCTACTACTAATAGGGTTAGACTCATCAAGAGTTACATGCACAGATTCCTCTACTATTAGAGTTCTCTTATTGAAAACTCTATAAGCCTTACTCGATGTAGAATATCCTAAAAATATCCCTTCATCAGTCTTAGAATCAAATTTACCCAAATTAGTTTTATTGTTATTCAAGATGAAGCATTTGCAACCAAATGTACGAAAATAGGAAATATTAGGCTTTCTACCTTTCCATAGTTCATATGGAGTTTTATCAAGTATAGGCCTAATTAAAATTCTATTTAAAATATAGCAAGAAGTGTTCATGGCTTCAGTCCAAAAATATTTTGGTAAACTATTTTCACAAAACATTGTTCTTGAAAATTCTTCTAGAACTCTGTTTTTCCTCTCAACAACTCCATTTTGTTGAGGAGTTCTAGGAGCTGAAAAATTGTGATTGATTCCATTCTCATCACAAAAATTTGAAAAGCTTTGGTTTCAAATTCTTTTCCATGATCACTTCTTATGCTTGAAATACAAATTCCTTTTTCATTTTGAACCTTTTCGCAAAACTTTTCAAAACCTTTGAAAGCTTCATCCTTGTAAGCAATAAAAATAACAAAGGTATATCTTGAAATAGTCATAAACAATAACAAGAGCATATTGGTGGCCACCTAGACTAATGGTACTTATTGGACCAAATAAGTCCATATGCAAAAGTTCCAAAGGTCTAGTAGTTGTGACTACATTCTTTGATTTAAAAGAAATCCTAGTTTGTTTTCCCATTTGACAAGCATCACATACTTTGTTTTTTTTTTTTTTTTTAAAAAAAAAAAATTGATTTTGGGAAGTCTAATGATTAAATTTTTTTTTTAAAAATTATTTTCAGCAAGTTCATGTTCATATGACCAAGCTTTCTATGCCATAGCCAAGGATTTTCACTAATGGCAGGAAAACATTTTTCATTTACAAAATACAAGGATTTCAAATCAACTATATAGACATTTTCATGTCTATGGCCAAAAAATTTGATCTTGTTGCTCTTGATGTCTATAACTAGACAATGAGAGGTCTCAAATGTGACTTTGTTGCCTTTGTCACATAGTTGGCTAATACTTAGTAAATTTGGCTTAAGGCCTTGTACTAGCAATACATTATCTAAGGTTGAGAAATCATTACCAACTTTTTCATGCCCGATGATCTTTATTTTTGTGTTGTCTCCAATGGTGACATATCCACCATCTCTTAGAGTTAGCTCCTTGAAAACACTTTTATCACCGGTCATGTGCTTCGAGCATCCACTATCAAGGTACCAACAGTTACCTTTTTCTTTGGTGTGGAGACATACCTACATCACACAAGGATACACGATTGCACTTTTGGGTACCCAAAATTTCTTGGGTCCTTTGGGGTTAGTCCTTGAAAATACGGTTCCTTTTGGGACCCATACTTTCTTAACAATATATGGTATTCTATAGACATGTTGATGATGCACAATCCTAGGATAATGGTTATTGAAATTTCTAGGATTTCTTAGTTGTGCATGTCTATAATTCTTAGGATAGAAGTTCCTAGGATACATGTTTCTATTATGAGGAATATGAATATGCATGTCATTTCTAGAAAATGTATGATGATGATTTCTAGGATACATGCTTGTATTATTATGAATATGCATATCATTTCTAGGATAACCATGATGGTAATTCCTAGGATGAGCATGTGCAGTGTGCAAATTCTGATTATACAATTTGTTCCTAGAATGCACATAATGATTATTCCTAGAATGTACATGATGATTATTCCTAGAATGTGTGTGAGCATACATATAGGCATGAGTATTTCTAGGATATGCATTAGAGTTTCTAGACTTCCTAGCATTTATAGAGGGAGTGCTTTTAACCTTGCTAGAGGTCTTTGAAGTAGAGGCTTCATTTACACATGATACTTTCATGAATAAGCTCTCTTTTGCTTTTTGCTTGCCTAATGGAGAATAGCCTAACCCGGATTTTCCTCCATTTAATCTTTGGCAAGATAACACTTCATCTAACTTTTCTTTTCCAAGCATAAGTCTAGATATAGTATCATTTAATTCTATTATCTTCTTCTTTAAGTTTTCATTTTCATCTTTAAGAAGATCTTGAGAAGAATCATAAAGTAATGAAGATAGTTTATCTTTTTCTTCTCTTAAACCTACCATCTCTTTAGAAAGAGATGACACCTCTTTTTTAAGAATGGTGTTCCTAGAATCGAATTTCTTCAATTCTTCATACATTTCATTTATGACTTCTATCAATTCTTCACTACTACTAACAATGTTATTTTTTGAAGAGGAAGAAGTTGATACCTCATTTTCGTCGTCGATTGCCATAAGACATAGGTTGGAAATTTCCTCGTATCCGATCTCTTTATTCGAGGAGTCTTCTTCTTCGTCATCACCATCACGATTAAGATCTTCAATTTCCATAAAAGGTAAGGATGTGGTGGAACCATCAATTTTGTAATCCAAGTAGTTTTCATGCTTTTTGAGGGATTCCACAAGCTCTTCTAAACTTTCACTTGTAGAATGCTTTGTCAAAATAATTTTCCATTGATTTGACAAAGACCTAAGAAATATTCTCACAAGTTCAAGGTTAGAATAAATTTTACCCATGGAAGATAAAGTTTTAACAAGTATGGTAAAACGAGTTTGCAAATCAAAAATTGATTCATTTTCATTCATTTTAAAATGCTCTAAGTCATGAACAAAGTTTTTTAATTTGAAATTCTTTTCTTGCTCATTTCCTCCATGTATGACCTCCAATAAATCCCAAATTTCTTTTGCGGTCTTACATGAGGAAATTTGATCAATTTCGTTTTGATCAAGAGAACTATAAAACATGTTCATAACTTTAGCATTTAATTGAATGAATTTACAATCATTTACATCAAAATCATTTTCATTTTCAAGAATGAAATACCAAGCATAATAATCATGAGCTTGAATAAAAATCTTCATTTGAGCTTTCCAATGGATGAAATTTGTTCCATGAAGAAAAGGAGAACTAGAAGGATCTCTTCCTTCTAAAAATATAGTTGCCATAGGATCAACTCTAGGATGTTAAGCCTAAAATAGAGAACGAGGCTCTGATACCAATTGTAGCTCGAGGTTTCAACCCAAGAGGGGGGGGTGAATTAGGTTTTTAAAAACTTTCGCGGAATTTATACAAGTTTATAAAAACTGATAAGCAACAAATAATTAATACAAGTAGAAAGCTGTAAATAAAGAGTTTAAGGAAAGAGGATGCAAACACAGTTATAGTGGTTCGGCAATATCGGATTCGTTCCGACCCTACGTCCACTCTCTTCAAGGAACTCCTTGAAGTAATCCACTAAGAAAACTTAGTCGCACAACTTAGCCGGGTGTTGCACAAACCGTACACAAGCAATTTACAGGAATTGCTTAAACCGAAAAATCCCCTTCCTTTCGGAAGTTTCCCCTTCCTCTCGGAAGTAATCCCTTTACAAAGATGGTGTAAAGTAAAAGGTAGAGAGACAACAAATGAAAGCTTATTACAACAGAAATGTCTCTCTTTCAAAGTAAAGCTTGAAGAAATGGCTCAATAAGATTATTTCAAAGCTTTTTGTGTTTCAAGAGTATAAAAACTTGATTATATGAGATCAACTCTTTTTGAATATGTGCTGCTTGTTATTGAATGCTTTGCTGAGTGGGTTTATATAGCAATCAATTAATATGGCCGTTTTGGACTTTAATTTGAAAAAGATTTACTTTAAAACGTTCAGATTTGGAGTCCAACGGTCATATTTTTGAACTACCAGTCGACTGGGTCGAGATACCAGTCGACTGGGTTCACTTGAAAAATATACGTTTTCAGACCTTCTGGGTATCCAGTCGACTGGTATATATCATCCAGTCGACTGGGGACTTTCTGTCCATTTTGCCAGTCGACTGGGTTAATTCATCCAGTCGACTGGGAAATTACTGGTCAAAGTACCAGTCGACTGGGTTAATTCATCCAGTCGACTGGGTACCTTCTGACCCATATACCAGTCGACTGGTATATGTACCCAGTCGACTGGGTTGTCTTCCAACCCAGTTTTTCTTCTGTTTTTCATTAAAAACATTTTAAAATTAATGGTTTTAGAAAAACCATTTGTGTTTGAGCCATTAAACAAGCTAATACAATGTATGAGTGAGACTTACATTGGTTCTAAACCTTAAGACCTATACTAGATCTTCAGTCTTCACTTGACACTTGATTTGGTTCGAGTTTTTGCACTTTGTTCCTTGGTTGAATGTGTTTGATCCTTAATACAACTTAGTTTAAACATGTTAGTTAAATAACAGTTGTGCTTTGCCATCATTAAAATACGGGCGAGGGTCAACACTGTGTTTGCATCCTCTTTCCTTAAACTCTTTATTTACAGCTCATTACTTGTATTAATTATTTGTTGCTTATCAGTTTTTATAAACTTGTATTAATTCCGCAAAAAGTTTTTAAAAACCCAATTCACCCCCCCTCTTGGGTTGAAACCTCGAGCTACAATTGGTATCAGAGCCTCGTTCTCTTTATTAGGCTTAAAATCCTAGAGTTGATCCAATGGCAGCAAATAGCTACTCTGAGGGACACTCTTATACTAGACCACCATTTTTCAATGGCTCAAAGTATAACTATTGAAAAAATAGAATGAAAATCTTCGTCGAAGGACAAGATTACAATCTAAGGAGAATTATAGAAGAAGGACCTAAAATTCCTTCAAAAGAAATAGTTATTGGAGAGACTCTTCATACAATGCCTAAACTCAAAACTGAGTTTACTGACGAGGATTGTAGAACGATGTCTCTCAATAGCAGAGCAACAAGCATGCTACATTGTGCATTAGATATTTTTGAATATAACAAAATATCTGCATGCGTTTCTGCTAAAGAAATATGGGACAAATTACAAGTCACATATGAAGGAACAAGTGAAGCAAAAAAGTCTAAAATTTACATGCTAATTTCTAAGTATGAATCTTTTAAGATGTCTCCTAACGAAACCATTTCCGAAATGCACTCACGATTCACCACTATTATAAATGGTTTAAAATTGCTTGACAAGAATATTGAGGAAGTTGAACTAACCAGAAAAATCTTAAGATCTCTGCCACCAGAATGGAAACCAAAGAGGACAGCCATTCAGGAGGCCAAAATCTTGACAAGCTTGATGTTGAGACGCTGCTTGGGTCATTATTGACATACGAGATGGAAGAAATGACTCCCATCATCAATGATGATGAGAAGAAGAAAAAGCAAATTGCTCTCAAAGCTTCTATGAGCAACAAAGAAAAGGAATTAGAATAAGAAGCAGAGAGCAGTGAAGAGGATGGTGAAATGGCCTTAATCACCAGATGATTCCATAGGTTCTTGAAGAAAAGCAAGAAACCTTACTCAAAGGATCCCACCTCAAAAAGGGAACCACTTATGTGCTATGGCTGCAAGAAGCCAGGACATATAAAAGATGACTGTCCGGTTTCAAACAAACCATACAAGGGCTTCAAGAAGAAAGCTATGGTAGCAACTACCTGGAGCGATGACGAAGAAGATGAGTCATCAGACAAAGAAATCGGATACGAGGAAATTGCCAACCTTTGTTTGATGGCAATCGATGATGAAAGTGAGGTAACATCTTCTCCCTCTTCAAAAAATAATATTGTTACTAGTAGTGAAGAACTGCTAGAAGTCATAAATGAAATGCATGAAGAATTAAAGAAATTTGATTCTAGAAATTCTGTTCTTAAGAAAGAAGTATCATCTCTTTCTAAAGAAATGATAATTCTTAGAGAAGAAAAGAAAAATTATCATCCTTACTGTATGATTCGTCTCAAGATTTTCTTAAAGATGAAAATGAGAATTTGAAAAATAAAATTTCTGAATTAAACAGCACTATATCTAGACTTATGCTTGGTAAAGAAAAACTTGATGAAGTGCTTTCTTCCCAAATATTAAGTGGAGGAAAATCTGGTGTAGGATATTCTCCATTGGGAAAACAAAAAACAAAAGAGAGCTTATTCATGAAAGTCTCTTGTGTAGATGGAGCTTCTACTTTAAAAGCTCCTAGCATTGTTAAAAGCACTCCCTCGATAAATGCTAGGAAGTCTAGAAACTTAAATGATCATACTAAATTGAAGCATCCTAAAAATACTCATGCTTATATGTATGCTCATTCTAAAAATGCTCATACACATCCTAGAAATAATTATCATGCTCATTCTAGGAATAATGTGTATAATCAAAGAATGCATTCTGCTCGTGCTCATCCTAGGAATTATCATCATGGGTATCCTAGAATGCATCATCATACTATTTATAGAAATGACATGAATTTTCATACTCTTTACCATAGAAATATGTATCCTAGGAACTATTATCCTAAGGTTTATAGGAATTCACATGTAAGACATCCTAAAAATTTCTATGACTATCATGCTAGGACTGTGCATCATCAACTTGTTCATAGAGCACCTCATGTTAAGAAAGTATGGGTCCCAAAAGGAACCGTATTTTTCAGGACTAACCCCAAAGGATCCAAAAAATTTTGGGTACCTAAAAGTGCTATCGTATATCTTTGTGTGATGTAGATTTGCCTTTACACCAAGGAGAAAGGTAACTGTTGGTACCTTGATAGCAGTTGCTCGAAGCATATGACCGGTGATAAAAGCGTATTCAAGGAGCTAACTCTAAGAGATGGTGGACTTGTGACCATTGGAGACAATACTAAAATAAAGATCATCGGGCATGGAAAAGTCAGTAATGATTTCTCAACCTTAGATAATGTATTGCTAGTACAAGGCCTTAAGCCAAATTTACTTAGCATTAGTCAATTATGTGACATAGGATACAAAGTCACATTTGAGACCTCTCATTGTCTAGTTATAGACATCAAGAGCAACAAGATCAAATTCATTGGCCATAGACATGAAAATGTCTATATAGTTGATTTGAAATCCTTGCATTCCGATAATGAAAAATGTTTTCTTGATTTTAGTGAAAATCAATGGCTATGGCATAGAAGGCTTGGTCATATAAACATGAATTTCTTAAAATTGTTTCAAGAAAAGATTTAGTTATTGGACTTCCTAAAATCAATTTTGAAAAAGACAAAATTTACAATGCTTGTCAAATGGGAAAACAAACTAGGATCTCTTTTAAAGCAAAAAATGTAGTCTCAACTACTAGACCTTTGGAACTTTTGCATATGGACTTATTTGGTCCAATTAGTACCATTAGTCTAGGTGGCCATCAATATGCTCTTGTTAGTGTTGATGACTATTCAAGATATACCTTTGTTATTTTTATTACTTATAAGGATGAAGCTTTCAAAGGATTTGAAAAGTTTTGCAAAAAGGTACAAAATGAAAAAAGAATTTGTATTTCAAGCATAAGAAGTGATCATGGCAAAGAATTTGAAAATCAAAGCTTTTCAAAATTTTGTGATGAAAATGGAATTAATCACAACTTTTCAGCTCCTAGAACTCCTCAACAAAATGGAGTTGTTGAGAGTAAAAAAATAGAGTTCTAGAAGAATTTTCAAGAACAATGCTTTGTGAAAATAATTTACCAAAATATTTTTGGGCTGAAGCCGTGAATACTTCTTGCTATATTTTAAATAGAATTTTGATAAGGCCTTTGCTTGATAAAACTCTATATGAACTATGGAAAGGGAGAAAGCCCAATATTTCATATTTTCGTGCTTTTGGTAGTAAGTGCTTCATCTTAAATAACAATAAAACTAACTTGGGTAAATTTGATTCCAAGACCGATGAAGGGATATTTTTAGGATACTCAACTACTAGTAAAGCTTATAGAGTTTTCAATAAGAGAACTCTAGTAGTAAAAGAATCTGTGCATGTAACTATCGATGAATCTAACCCAATGAGTAGTGGAGAAGTTTCCTTTAAAGATGATGCAGATTTTATTCCAAGAATGGAAACTCCTACTCCCATTGTTGACCCAAAAGTGAGTTCTCCTCAAACAAATGAAGGGATGGCAACTCCCAATTTGGACCAACCATCCTCAAATCAACAAGAGGAAAATCTACCCAAGGATTGGAGGTATGTAAATCATCATCCAATTGATCAAGTAATTGGTGATCCTTCACAAGGGGTAAGAACTCGCTCTTCCATTAGAAATATTTGCAATTTTGTAGCTTATTTGTCTCAAGTAGAACCTAAGACATTTATAGAAGCTGAAAAAGATAATGATTGGATAATTGCAATGCAGGAAGAGATAAATCAATTTGAGAGAAACAATGTTTGGAAACTAGTTTCAAGGCCTAAAGATCATTCAATTATTGGAACTAAATGGGTATATAGAAATAAAATGGATGAAAATGGTATAATAACTAGAAATAAGGCTAGACTAGTTGCTAAGGGATATAACCAAGAGGAAGGAATAGATTTTGATGAAACCTATGCTCCCGTAGCTAGATTAGAAGCTATTCGAATGTTATTAGCCTTTGCATGCTTTAATAAATTCAAGCTATTTCAAATGGATGTGAAAAGTGCATTTTTAAATGGCTTTATAGAAGAAGAGGTTTATGTTGAACAACCTCTTGGATTTGAAAATCTTAGTCTTCCAAATCATGTCTATAAGCTTTCTAAAGCTCCATATAGGTTGAAGCAAGCTCCAAGAGCATGGTATGAAAGATTAAGTAAATTTTTTATTGACAATGATTTTGTAAGAGGTAGAATAGACACAACTCTCTTCACAAAAACTCACAAAAATGAAACTTTGATAGTTCAAATATATGTTGATGATATTATATTTGGTGCTACTAATGAATCTATGTGTCAAGAGTTTGCAAAGTGCATGCAAGGTGAATTTGAAATGAGCATGATGGGAGAACTTACCTACTTCCTTGGACTGCAAATCAAGCAACTAAAAGGAGGTATCTTCATCAATCAACAAAAGTACATCAAAGATCTACTAAAGAGGTTCGGGATGGAAAGCTCAAAGCCAATTGGAACACCTATGAGCACAACTACTAAACTTGATCTTGATGAAGGAGGTAAAACTGTAGATTCAAAATATTATAGAAGCATGATAGGTGCTTTACTTTATTTGACTGCAAGTAGACCTGATATAATGTTCAGTGTATACATGTGTGCTAGATTTCAGTCTAATCCTAAGGAATCACATGTAGTTGCAGTAAAAAGAATCCTTAGATATCTACAAGGGACCCAGACCATAGGATTATGGTACTCTAGAGAATTGAGCTAGTAGGATATTCGGATGCTGATTTTGCTGGATGTAGGTTAGATAGAAAAAGCACAAGTGGAACATGCCAATTCTTAGGTGCTATGTTAACTTCTTGGTTCTCCAAGAAACAGAATTCCATTGCACTATCAACCGCTGAGGCAGAATATGTAGCAGCTGGCAGTTGTTGTGCCCATGTATTATGGATGAAACAACAACTAGAAGACTATGGCATGAGTCTCAAAAATATTTCTATATTTTGTGATAATACTAGTGCCATCAACCTAACCAAAAATCCTATTCAGCACTCTAGAACCAAGCATATAGAGATTAGACATCATTTCCTAAGAGATCATGCTCAAAAAAAGTGATATAAGATTAGAATTCATACCTTCAGAAGACCAAATAGCTGATATTCTTACAAAACCCTTAAGTGAAGCTAGTTTTTGTAAGATTAGAATGTTGATGGGATTGCTTGATTTTGATAAACTGAATGTTTGATTGCATCTCATTTCATCATTTGCATGTTTGACATTGAGTGATAGAGTATTAATCCATGTTTAATTATTTCCCTCACTCAAAAATGTCATAGATAAACAAAATCGTGCTAAAAAATTCAGGACTGGAAATTTTACTAAGGGTCCAGTCGACTGGTAAGTCTCTGCCTGATCTTTCAGTCGACTGGTAATTTTGACCCAGTCGACTGGTAATTCTCTGCCAAATATTCCAGACAACTGGTAAGTCTTCTCCAGTCGTTTATAAGATCAAATCCTGTTTAGAGCCAATTTTTTGAAAAACCCTTGTCCTCTAGTCATCTGGTAAAGATAGCCCAGTCGACTGGTAACTCACTGCCAGTTTACCCAGTTGACTGGTACGTTTACCCAGTCGACTGGTACGTTTACCCAGTCGGCTGGTAAAGAAACTGTTTATCTTTTCAAAGGGACCCAGTCGACTGGTATCGCGATTCTATAAAAGGGACTGTTCATTTTCGCCATTTTTACGCCATTTTCAAATAGCCCAAGCTTTCTCTCTCTAGAAAAATTCATCCTTTTGATCCAAAAACCATCCAAATCCCTTCTAAACACACTGATCTACTCATTCCTAAAGAGATTTTTAACTTTCTACGGTTAAAATCTCTCATTTTTACCAAAATCGCTTTTTCCAAAAACTCCAGATTTCTCCAAAAATGAGTGACAAAATCCGTATAAAACTCACAACAAGTGGACCTAATGCGCCTAAAAAGCCAAAGTCTTCAAAACCTTCGGCTTCAGAGTTGAAAGGGAAGGGAGCAGCAGGCTCATCCAGCAAGGAGCCCAGAACAGAGTTGGAGCAGACTCTGTTTTACAGCCCAGCGGCTCATACGAGGTATAATTCTATTATTCGTCACAAGAAAATCATGACGGGTAGAGTTATTGATTTCGATATTCTACCAGCCTTTGAGGTAATAAATTTTACCCCACTGGTCAGAATTCATGAAAAATATTACCCATGACTGATTCACCAGTTCTATGCGAACTTGGTGAAACCCAGTCCTCTGGCTCTGAGATTCAGAACCAGAGTTAGCGGTGTGGAGTTTGAGGTCAACACTGACCTCTTGATGAGCATTCTAAGAATCCCTATAAGGGGGGTTCAATGGAGTCTGGATGGATGGTCAAACAACTTTGAAGTTGAGGAGGCCTGTTGGATAGTCAGGGGCGACCCTAACTATGTGTACAGACCCACTACATTTCATACATGTAGTGACTTGCCCCTCGACTCAAAGATGTTTCAGTTGATTGTCAGTTGGACCATCCACCCGAGACTTGGGAGTCGAGGGTATCTATCTAAAATAGATACGGTATTGATTTGGTGCCTAAAATCTAGGCAACACTTCAATATATATCCTCTGCTGCTCGCCAACATGATAAACGGCGAAGCAAACGACTCCGGATGTCTTCTTTATGGGATGCTCATTACGTTCATCCTCCAGCACTTCCGGGTACCTTTGCCTGCCTCCGAGGCTCAGGATATCAGATTGACGGACATCATCAAAATCTCATCTCTGAAGAAGATGGGATGTACTGTTCATGAAGGGTTCCTCTATCCGAAGGCCGAAAAGCGCCTAAGGATCCGAGAGGATGCGAGCGACAGTGATGAGGATGCTGATACGGCTGCTGAGATGGAGACAGATACCCGAGCACCTCCCATTGGTGACTCGAGTACTGGTTAGACTGGTTACGGTGACATCCTACGAGCTATCACAAGCCTCCAGATGACGATGGAGTCCGGTTTTCAGTCCATGCAGTCTGATTACCAGAGACTGAGCTCCTCCATAGACCACATACGGGACGACTTCGAGTTACATCGAGAGCACACCGAGGGTTCCCTAGCTGAGATTAAGGAACTTTTTCGTGACAGCTCAGACTCTCCCGCACCTTGAGTCTCTATGTTTTGTTTGTACTTAGCGTTTTTCCAGTTCTTATCACATAGCACGGACATATCATATACTATTTTTTCTTAGTTATGGCTCTGTAAAGCCCTGATTGTATTGACTTTTTCTCTATGATGATATATTACTATTAGCCATATTTCTTGCATTTATTTACGCTATTTGTGATATGTTAGCACTGTTTTAAAACTCTGTTTGGTCACTAAAACTGTTATAAAATGCTTATACGCTTAAAAACTTCCGGTTCTTCCCGGGAAGGCTTAAAAACTTTCGGTTCTTCCCGGGAAGGAGTTCCTTGAAGAGAGTGGACGTAGGGTCAGAACAAATCCGATATTACTGAACCACTATAACTGTGTTTGCATCCTCTTTCCTTAAACTCTTTATTTACAGCTCATTACTTGTATTAATTATTTGTTGCTTATCAGTTTTTATAAACTTGTATTAATTCCGCAAAAAGTTTTTAAAAACTCAATTCACCCCCCCTCTTGGGTTGAAACCTCGAGCTACATCTTCCTTTCTTTCTGTAGTTGTTTGATCACTGCTGTTTAAGACTGCTCTCTTTCCTTAGGTATTGGATCATCAGGTATGGGCTGCAGATTCGGATCTAGTGTATTGAAAATTTTCAACGCAGTAAGCAAGAACATAATCTTGTCTTGTCACTGGCTGGAATTATTTTCATTGAATCTATCTAGCTTGACAAAGTCTTGATTCGTCACCTTGAATGATTTTGTCTCCGTTTTGTTGGACAGAAATAAAGCCTTAAAATTGTTGTAATTTTTTCTAAATGAGAACAAAACATGAGAATCAAGACTTAGAGGCGTGAATTAATCACTGTCTTTAAGGCTTTATTTGTCCCCACTTTTATAAACAAGTTTGCTATAGGTTATAGACGAATAGTCCTCTAAGATATAACCAAGTCTCTAACTTGAAGTCTGCAGACAGCAAAATCTGAAGAACTTTCGATTTAATTTTGCTTTGAAATACTGAAATATTATGACAGAATTTTTGAGAGAAAAAAAGAGAAGAAAAAATGAAAAATGAAAAATGAATTGTATTTTGAAGTGGGAAGTGAGCGGTATTTATTGGTGTTGAAACATCTTTTCAAATAGTTTTGGAAAATCATGTTTTTCCAGTTGGAAAGACATTATTTTTTCATATTTAATGACAGTCTTACGATCATGTCTGTTAGTTTTTAACGGATTAGATTGTGCCTGTTTAAAAAGCATTTAAAAAATCTAACACTTTTTTGTTTAAATTACAACTTTTAGATTTAAATCACACATTTCTGTTTAAATCACAACATTAAGATTTAAATTAATACCTTTTGGGTTTTTAAACAACTTTTTAATATCATTTTAAATTATTTTTTCTAACAGTTTCATATTTTATTACTTCATTTGTGATGTATATGGTGTTGGATATAATCCAGTTTAATAACTTATTAAATCTTTACAATTGAAAAAATTTAAGAAACTGGATTAAATCCAATCCAAACTTCACCTTTATTTCTCAAAAACTCTATTAAAATATGTTATCTCTCAATATATGTCATGAAATATAATAAATTGAGCGTTGATACGCATACATCAAGAACATATTTTTTTAACAAATAAACAAATTGATAATTTAATGAAAATCCAGTGATAACACAAACAGATTAAAAAAAATCATTTCACATTTACGTTATGCATTTTTATTGGTTATCAAAGGGTGTCCGTTTTGATGACTATTTTTATGTATGTTTATCTTTACTCCAATAAATCCTTTACAACTCTTATATATCCCTTTCGTTCAATGAACTAACCAGGTAGGTCACATGTATCATCCATCCTTTTTCTGAGTTTGAAGTGTTCGTTGGTCGTTTTAATTTTTGCTTTGAAGTCATTTTTTATCGGATTAAATATTTTATTTTTGTGTTGGCACTAATTGACAATTGTGGGTTGCACATGACAGGTTGGACTGATTATAGACAAAGGCATGTGCTTAACTTTCTCTAAGTATTTTCTTAATCATAGTTTTAGCTCTTAATTAATGGCTTATATTATTACAACCGTCTTCCTTAGCTCCTCTTCTTATTGTTCTTACTTAAATCATTTTTATTTAATTTTGGATCTTTAACTTCTCTTGTAATTAATAGTTATTCTCTCTATCCCATATTCTGAGTTAGAATCTGCATTAAATATTTATTATGGACCCGTTTTCTTATGAAAAAAAATTTGTTATTTGGGTCTAATTCAAGCTTATAGGGGAATGGTCCATGGAGAAAAAATCAACGTTGAAAGTGCAAATCCATCTATTGGAAAATTAAAAGCCGAAGAGGAAATTGAGCCATCAAAATTGATCTGTCAATGGATATGTTGGGTAGCCCTTTTAGGAATAGGATTTTTTTCGTGTCACAAAAAGCAAAACAAATGTTTTTATCAGACAAAATCTAATTTAATGAATATTAGATATGCATGATTCATGTAAATAATTGTATTTAATTATTAGATGTTATAAACTTTTTTTTTTATAAAAAAATGCGTTGAAAATAAGTAAAAGAATGAAATCCCAATTAACTTAACGGTTACATTTTTTTCAAAAATATTTTAAGTGTAATTCTAATTATCATTGTTACACTAAAAAAATGCCAACAAATATTTTTTTTTTGGATATCAAGAGTATTAGCATGGATATATCTTTTGTTTTTTCTAAAAATATTTTATAGAATTGTACCACCTCATCTATAAAACCAATCAATCATGTTTACGCAAATAATTTATTTTATATATTTAATGATAGAACCCATAAAAATCGCGAATTATGGACAACTATATGAGAATGGTCCATGGAGAAAAAATCAATGTTGGAAAGTGCAAATCCATCTATTGGAAAATTAAAAGCCGAAGAGGAAATTGAGCCATCAAAATTGATCTGTCAATGGATATGTTGGGTAGCCCTTTTTGGAATAGGACTTTTTTTCGAGTCACAAAAAGCAAAACAAATGTTTCTACTAGACAAAATCTAATTTAGTGAATATTAGATATGCGTGATTCATGTAAATAATTGTACTTAACTATTAGATGTTATAAACTTTTTTATTAAAAAAACACGTTGAAAATAATTAAAAGAATGAAATCCCAATTAACTTAATGGTTACATTTTTTAAAAAAAATATTTTAAGTTTAATTCTAATTATCATTGTTACACTAAAAAAGTACCGACAAATATTTTTTGGATATCAATCGTATTAGCATGGATATATCTTTTGTTTTTTCTAAAAATATTTTATAGAATTTGTACCACCTCAACTATAAAACCAATCAATCATGTTTTACGCAAATAATTTATCTTATATATTTAATGATAGAACCCATAAAAATTGTGAATTATGGACAATTATTATTGACTATTCTTATGATCAAGTGATAGAGATGATCAAGTTATGATTTCAATATTAATTTATTTCAAATTTTGTTGAGTAGATTTTAATATAACGTGTGATTTATCATGTAACAAATTTTATTTTCATGGGTTTTGCCATTTTAATCTTCAATTCTTTCCTAAATGTCAAATAACACATTTTTCTATCCAAAAAATCACATTTTATACACAAAAAACAACACATAAAAAAACAATTTTTTTTTTAGAATGGGAAGCCTTTTTTCTCTTTTCTTTTGCTTTGTAATTGCACTTTTTTTTTCCCCTAAGCTTTTCCTCTTTATTATATATCAAAAACCAAAGAAAATCGTGTCTTTTCCACCCTCTTTGGTCCTCCAAAGTAAGGAGAGTTTCTCCTCACTTTTTTTTGCTTTTGCTTTATTGAAAACACTCTAAAATGTCATTCCTTATTCACCTTTTTGCAAACCTTTTTCTTCACTTTTTTTCACCTCAAAGAAACCACTCCCTCTTCCACATGTCCAGCCACCTAAAAGTCTCACTTTTTACTTGGTTTACTACACTTCACTTCTCTATCCCCACATTTACACCCCAAAAGTGAAATATCTTTTTCATCTCAAAAGTTGAAACTACTTTTCCTTTTCCCTATATGATCAGCTATGCACCTTCTTTTAATCCATTATTTTGTTTTTTTCAATCACTTGTCAGCCCTTACTCCTCTTATAAATACCCCCCTTTGCTAACACAAAAAAAAAAAAAAACCAACACAACACTAAGGCAAAGTAATGCAAGAAAAAGAGAAAGAAAAAAGTGACAAAATAAAGAAAAATAGAGAAAAGTAGAAAGATCAAAGAGAAGAATATAACAAAAGAGAAGAGTGTTTAAGAAAGGTGAAAAAAGAGCAAAAAAATAAAACACAAAAAAGAACTAGTGAGAGTTCTTCATCATTTTCGGTCACCTTTTATTTCTTGGTCTTCTAATCTTCATTAGAATTATTCTTCCAACTTCACTAAGTCTACAAGAGTACAATGATCTCCGAAGATAATCCCCGTGCGTTGAAATTTTCCTTAGCCAAAGAAGGTTGGTTAAGCTTATACTTTTTGCAAAATAAATTGTTAACATGATTTATGTGTTTAAACCACCTTGATAATAGACTAGATTAATTTGGCTCACTTAAAAAAGTTTCATCTTAAGATACTTACTAGTTTCTTATCATTTTATTTTTCACTAGTTATATGCCTTTCTTTAATTAGCAACTAGTCTTATGTAGTTTTTTCGTTAAATGCAAAGTTGAGTTAACGGTAGTTTTAAAGTTCTTTCCTTTAGTTTAATACCTTAAGAATTTTTATGTTCTCTAAGTTAGATGTTTTATTTTAAGTTGTCATTAATTACATGTGAACTTTAATTTTTTAAGAAGAATTTTGGGCCCCCTTGGTCCTTGTTAATTTTGGGCCCTATTTAGCCCATTAAAAATGTTACTAATTACTAGTTATTTTGAATATAATCTATAAGGTAGTTTAGTTTAAATCTATTTAGCTTAATTCATATTTTTTTAACTCGTCTAGTTTAAAGTAGCTTAGTTTAATTCATTCAATTTAGTCTTCAAGTTCAATTCATCTAGTTTAAAATAATTTAGTCTCAATCCATCTAGTTTGACTTACATAATTAATCCACCGAGTTTAAATGCAGGCACTTTACTTTACTTCTCATCCATACTTTGCAAGTAGTTTTAATATTTTTTTCTTCATAGTCAAAGCAATTTATTTCTTTTATATACTTACTTTTACTGCATTACTTTAAAGTTAATATTTGGTGTTGCTTTATTTGAATAAAAATTGCAAAATATGTGTTTGGTTTTATTAGTAGTGTATGATAATAATACTTGAATCAAAATTTCAATTAATTTCCTTGAAACACAAAGGGTTAGACTTCAGTCTAAGTAAGAGAGAGAGCTTTAAATCCTCACTCTTTTGCACCAAAATCTCCCGAGCTTTGGAAATTTTCAATTATACCAATGACAAGGGATTTGACCCCCTTCAAGGTCAAATGGCGGCTCTTTACCCGTCATCCTTGCTTTGTGCTTGAATGACAAAACGATCCATTGTCTAATACATTAAAAGCGCACCCATTATGGGAGCTTCCTTACTACTTATAAAGGATTTGCATTAGACTCGGTAGATTTCACTCGCTTTCATATGCTTATTCATCGTAATTCGAACCCTCGTCATATCCACCTTCTTTATGGGGAGTGGCAGTGGCTATTGAGCCGGATGCATGGGTCTCAGGTGGAAAAAAGCGGTACCTACACTAGCTCATCATTGCCAGCACAACATCCCTCTAACAAAAGTAACTAATTTAACCAATCCTTAACAGTTGGACTAATTAAACTAACACAATTGCTTAACAAAAGTTTTTACAAGGATTAACAATTGCTTCCTCTAATGAGTGTAGTCTTTCAGCCAATTAGGAATTCTTTTAGCTCTGTTACTCTTCCTCATTTCAACTCTGGATTCCTCCTCTATAGTAGTTCCAATAGCAACAACTCCAGCATTAGCTTCAGCTCCATTTACAACTCCCATTGCATCTTCTTATTCAGCTGCAGTTTTAGCAGTTCCAGTAACCTCAGTAGCTACAACATCTTCTTCTTCAGCTGCACTTCAACAGTTCCAATAACCTCAGTAGCTACAGCTCTAGTAGCTTTAGCAATTGCATTTTATTCTTCCTCATTTACGTCATCAGTACAAATTTGTATAACACCGCAACCGTTTAACTCAAAAGGCAGTAAATAGTACTTACTTTCTCTTTTATATTTTTCTCCTTTTTGTTACCACTACATTTATCAAATAAGAATCTCTATTGAAAATGAAAAATGTAAAATAAAATTGAAGTGATGATGAATTGAGGTTGACAAATCTGCAAGCTTGTACAAATACTACCACAATTCACCACCATTAATATAAGAGTAAAATGAAAAAATTATCATGATCTTTAATTGATTTGTGGAAAACAGAAGGAAAAAAAATGTAATCACCCCGTCACAACACTAGCACTATCTCCTTTCATTCATCATTTCTAACACCCAAATAAAGGAAAAAATTTCAATTCTAAATAAATATCGATTCTCACCCAAATTCATGTTTGAGTAAACAAGAGGAGTCTATAAAAATTCAGGTAAGAAAACCCGTTGTTCCCGCAGGAAATACTCTCTTCCCAGACTTCTCTTTCACCGCTTGAAGCGGTGCTTCATTGTTGAATGCCGTTGATTGTGGTTTTCTTCTTCATTGTGATCCACCTTCTTTCGCTCTTATCCACTTTGGTGAACTTTTGGAATTCATTTTATTGGACCACTTGTCTTTCTTCTATGGCTTATTCCTATTGTTTACCCTTCCGATGCTCACCCAAATTCGTGCTTGAGCAAATAAGAGGAGTCTATAAAAATTAGGGAAAAAAGAGTAAGAAAGGGAAACAGCAAGAAGGCAGAGAGAAAATGGCTTAGCAAGTGTGGTTGTGGTTAAAAGAGATCCATAGCGGAAAAAGTGGATAGAGAAAGAGGTGAGAGAGTCGACTTTAGATTTTTTTAGAGAAGAGAAAAGTAGATGAAAAAAAAGTTAATTCTGAATATATTTTTAAGAGAATCGTAAAGGGTATTTTTGTCACTCAATGCAACAAAAAATTAGAGGAGTGCCCAAAACAAAATGAAGGAGTCCCAATAACGCTACTCAGATACAAAATAAACGATATCTATCTTTCACAACTTTTCATGACAGAAAATCTTTTACATATTTCTCTACTATTACCATCAAAAAAATTTCTTACTTCATTCTTCATTTTTTCATAAAATTGAAGGGTCAATTTAATACCGAATAAATTTTAAAATCTGATGAGTTTTTTCTTTTTAATCTTTTGAAGATAAAATGGCTTTAATGGTCATCTTTTTAGCACAATTTCACCCGAATGTGGTATCAAAAAACACCCATATTATTTGTCTCATGGTTGTCTATATATTTGGATCTGATTTAGTGGAAGGAATATAGCTGATTCATTGACTTATATCGATTCATTTATATGTATTAACAATGCCCAAATCAAATATATTTGTGTTTTGAGAGTTAATCAATTTATGAGAAGGAAGTGCGAGGGCAAACCCAAATGTAATGTGGCCAATAATAACCCTTAACATAAAATCTATTGAGTACGATTACCTTGAGGAGTGATATGGATCCAAAAGCGAGCTTGATCTTTGATCAAACCTTGTGTACAAGAAAATCCTAGTTCTCATTAATGGGTATAAGAATTATTTAATGTGAAGTTTTTTTGGTTTGGGTGCAATAGAAAAAAAAAACATGTTATAGATAATTTTTGTTAAGGAAACTTGTGATGTATGGTATTTTGTATCTTCAAAAGTTAAAGAATATTTAAGTTTAATTAATGGTATCATTGTAAATTTTAACAACTAAAAAAAGTAAAAAAAGTGTCAGTAACATTTTTTATAGTGCTAATATCATTATTCAAAGATATTCTTTTTCGTTCTTCCTTCATGTTATTGTGGGTTCCCCTAGTTAATCGGATATTGAACGAACTCCACAATAATAGGCTTTACCTTACTAGAATAGGCTTGCAGACTCCTAAGCAAATATCCCAGCAAATTCATATGAAGACAAATGCATTGGTGTTGAAGCCATTTTCCACTTTTTCTACTTATTTGAGAACGAAAATGCAATTCTTCCAAATCCGAAGCACAATTGGGGTAGACTCCTAAGATTCAAACCCAAGAAGTAGCATATTATAGAAATACCCAAAATATCCCAACCAACAAGAACCAATCAGGCCATAAACATAAATGTTTTGCACACAACACCAACCTTTAATAAGAATTCTTTAATACATGATCTCTATATGACATTTTGAATGTGATTACAACAATCTCTATCTAATAAATTTATGTTTCCAATACTAAACACAGCAGCAACCTTTCCTGTAGATAATCCTTCCTCACCAATTTTTCAGATTTTTTGTGACATCCCAAATTCCCAATTAAAGCAAACTTTTAGGACTAACTATAACATGGTTATGGACATTATTGAATGACTTAATAACCCATTGCTTAGTCTTTTATCCTTTGATTCCCAAAGCTTTGCCAAACAACTAGTTTGCATCGTTGAAGTTTTTCTTTTATTTTTTTCATTACCATCACTGCTATCTTCATTATAATTGGTCTTTGTATATGACGCCCTTGGCTACAACAGACATAAATTCGACTATCCACATCATTAATTCGAGATGTTGCCTTGCTTGTACGAATACGAACTTCAAACCCTCTTCCCTGAAAAATACTATATACAAACACTTCCACTTCTTTGAGGGAGCCAACTGTTTTCCTTATCTCTAGCTTGTTGCTGACTTCATTGTTTGGAGAACAACTTTGCATAAAATTAGTTTCCTTCATAGGTTCTCAACTTTCAAATTGGCACATGTCACCTTCGTCATTTTCATAATTGATTATGTTAACTAAAATACAACCCAAAAGGGGGTGAATTAGGTTTTAAAAACTTTTTTTCACAAAGCAAACAAGTTCATACACATATGCAATCAAGCAATAAATATTGAATTTGCTGAAAATTAAAGAGTAAGGAAGAAGAAAGTGCAAACTCAGTTTATAGTGGTTTGACAATATCAAAATCTCTCTAACCTTATGTCCACTCTCTTCAATGATCCTTTTTTAAAGTTTCCACTATATCAAATAATCAACTTCCAAGGTGTTGCCAAACCTTTACAATATTCTTATACAAAGAAAATCTCTCTCAAATATTTAACACCTAAATACTTACAACAGTTACACCAACTCTTTTTCTTACAAGGATTGAAATTAATGAGTTGAGTTTGGTACAAGAGAGATTGTATTTAAGACCTACAATGGAAGAATATCTCTCTTTCAATAACAAAGCTTAATGAAGGCTCAAGAAGAAGTTTTGAAAGTTTTGAAGAGTTATAAATGAGCTCTATAAGAAACTGAATATTCTTGATTGTTAAAAATGCTCATTTATGAAGGGTTTTTGTAATCTTAATATCATATGGCCGTTAGACACAAAGAATAGCCGTTTGAAGCATCAAATGCTATGTCATGCGCCTCAATTTTTAAAAACTAGTTGTTATTTTCGAAGATCTAGTCAACTGGATCTTTTATAAAACTGGAAGAAAGGCATCAAGGGCAGAATCCAATCGACTATGTATTATGTCTAGTTGATTGGGCTTAGGGGCATTGACCTACTGACCACCCATCAAATCAACTGCATCAATGGTTCAGTTGATTGGGTTCCTTAAAAAAGCAGATTTTTTTTTGTAAATCAATTTTGTGTTTCCCTTTTAAAGAAAGTTGTTTGGACTTTTATAAAAACATTTTAAAATCAAATTGAGCCAAACTACAAGGCTAGGTAATTGAGAAGAGATTACATAAAAGTTCAACTACCTTGAAAGCTACTAATCTTGGGCAATCTCTGAGGTGCGTGCCAAATATCTTGAGCGTGTGTACTCCTTCTAAAGTACTAACAAAGCACATTAACAACTAACACACTTAGATAAATTTGGTTATATCAATTTAAGTTAGTTTTATTGTTATTAAAATCAATATGGGGTCAACAATCTCTCCCTTTTGACGATGACACAACCATCTCTTGAAAAGCTACTTAAAAATTCTAAGTAATTGGTTTTTATAAAAAAAATTGACAGAGTTTCCTCTTTATTTTTGATAAAACCTCCTAAAGAGTTTAAAAAAGATACCAATAAACTAGAACCAAATAGAAGAAAGAGCATTCAAATCAATTTAAATCAAGTTTAACTTAACTAAGCTACCCATTAACTAAACTCTCCTTAACTTTGCAACTTATTTTCCCACTTTTTGACATCATCACCAAAAGGATTAGCTAAGCTAGCTCCCCACAATCCAGAAAACATGCGCAAAGCAAAGATAATAATATTCAGAAAACATTCAGCATCCATGAAATAAAAAGAGGCTCATATGAGCTAAACCAAAGTAAAATATGCATAAGGTAAAAGAAAATGTACTTACAAAAGTCTTAGGAATAGTAAAAGGAAAGAAAATATAAAGGAATAGTGACTGAAGCACATCAAAGAGGGGGATCGAAGTGGTTGGACAAAATATCTCGGATCTCAACAAAAGAACCCTCCGAACGAGACTTGAACACCTTGAAATCATCTTGCAAAGCAGCAAGGTACATCCTCACGGACTGAAAGCCAGAATTAACCATTGTCCTCAAGTTTTGAAAATTGGAATCGACTTCAGTTCGCATGCTGTTGAGTGAAACTTGAAGTCTAGCAAGGGCTTGAAAGATGTCATCATGTACACCAACACCAGCAATGCTAGGACCAGCTGCCTGACTACCTTGGCCAACCTCCTCTTGACCACCAATGTCTTGACCAGCCATATTAGCATCTCGAGCAGTGTATAGACCATCACCCTCCTCATCACTCTCCTCATATCTTATAAGAACTTTTTTTTTTTCAGGTTTGAGGACAACCATGTTGTCTTTGATGTTTCCCATTCGCTTCAGGGAGAAAACATTGATAAAGTCCTTCCGACTTATATTTTAAGACTCATCCTCATAAAGAAGAACCTTAAAATGGGCTGAAATGTGGGTAATGAGCATCCCATAAGGCAACCCACCCAAGTTACTCTCAACACCTTCAATCGTATTGGATAGAAGAAGGGAACAAAGATTAAACAAGGTTTTAGTCTTCAAACACCAAAGGAGAAGGATATCCAACTTGGAAATGTAGTCTGTGCTTCTTAGTCTAGGATTGACACAATAGCTTATGATCAAATTCATCATCCTAATGTCTAAATGCAACCCATCATAATTGTTATAAGTTTGAGCATCAAATACATATAAGGAATCATAACTACCCGGTAAGCCGCTTTCAGATCAAAGTCATTAGGCCAACCATCAGAACACCAAGTAATGCCTTCAATAGGTATTTTAAAAATTGATTTTAAGACATCAAGTGTCACTTTGAACTCTATACCCATCATCGTTGTTTTAAAACTCAGGACAGAGGTTGAGGGTCTCACCAAATTGGAGTAAAATTGGTGGATTAACCTAGGGAAGATCTTTTGATTGAGAGTAACTAAGGAAACCCAACCAAAACTTTCAAAGTATGGTCTAATATCAAAGTTACTGTATCAAATAGAATTGAAATCCACATATCTACCCTTCGCAACATGCTTAAAACGAATTGTAGTATCATACTTTTCTTTCGCCTTAGAATCCCTGAAACTAGTGGCGTCCAAATCGTGACGAGCTTTTTTCCTTGACTCACTAGAAACTTATTTCCTTTTAGATGCTTTAGAGGGTTTCTTACTTGCTTTCGAACCGGAAGTGGTCATTTTTAGGTGAGGTCTTTTGACATTTTGAGGACGACATGAAAAATGAGTGAAAATAAAGGATTTTGAGGAGTGGGTTTGTGAGAAATTGAGAGATTTTAAGATGGATTTGCCAAAATTTTAGAGAGAGATGAAGGTTAGAGAAATGAAATTTAGGTGAAAGTGAAGGGAAAATATGAAAATAAGTATTTATAGATCGCGAAGCCAATCGACTAAGTGCTTCGTCTAGTCGATTGGATAGGTAAAATTAGGGTTTTGAAGGTAGGATTTTGGGCATCCAATTGACTGGGTCCTCTATCCAATTGACTAGATAAACTTCTCTATAATGTTTTGGGCTTAGCATCCAGTCGACTGCATGGATAGGTAGAAACTTCTGGAGATGCATCCAGTCAATTGTGAAGAAACGTCCAATCGATTGGGTTGACAGAATTTTGAAAAACTTTGAACTCCAAATAAAACTTTTGTAAGAATGGATTACTTTATGCCATTTTGAGTGAGAGAACATCAAAGTGAGAATTAATCTTCATTCACTCAAGAGCAAGAATGCAAATAATAAATGGGAAAAGTAATCAATCAATAATTACGCAAAATTTCTCATTCCTAATTCCAATCTTATCATACAAAACCTATCTTCATTTAATGGTTTAGTGAAAATATCTACTAATTGTTTTTCAATGCTAATGAATCCAAGTTTAATGTCACCTTTCTGGGTGTTACCTCTTACGAAATTATGTCTAATTTCAATGTGTTTTGTCATTGAATACTGAATTGGATTCTTAATTAGATTGATGACACTAATGTTATCACATAGAATATGAACATTTTCAAAACGCATGTCAAAGTCTTCTAGTTGTTGTTTTATCCATAAAACTTGTGCACAACAACTACCCATGGCTACGTATTCCGCTTCGACTGTTGAAAGTGTAATGAATTTTGTTTCTTTCAAAACCAAAAAGTTAACGTACAATCGAGAAATTAGCATGTTTTACTAGTACTCTTACTATCTAACTTACAACCAACAAAGTCAGCATCTGAGTACCCAATTAAATCAAAAAATGATTCTTTAGAATACCATAATTCTAAATTTGAGTTCCTAGCAAGTATCTTAAGATTTTTTTTTAACAGCTATTAAGTGGGATTCTTTAGGATTAGACTGAAATCTAGCACACATGCAAACACTAAACATAATATCTGGTCTACTTGTAGTTAAATAAAGTACAGCCTTTATCATGCTTCTATACTTCTTAAAATCAACACTATTACCTCATTCATCTAGGTCAAGCTTTGTTAAAGTGCTCATAGGAGTCCCAATTGCCTTTGTATTCTCCATAGCAAACCTCTTTAACAAGTCCTTTATGTACTTGAATTGGTTGATGAAGATTTCTTCTTTTGATTATTTGATTTGAAGTCCAAGAAAGTAGTTGAGTTCTCCCATCATGCTCATATCAAACTCACCTTGCATGTACTTAACAAACACTTGACACATGGATTCATTAGTAGCACTAAATATAATACCATCAACATATGTTTGTACCATGAGAATGTCATGCTCATGAGTTTTTGGGAAAAGAATAGTGTCAATTCTTCCTCTTATAAAACCATTATCGAGTAAAAACTTACTTAACCTTTTATACTATGCTCTAGGAGCTTTAAAGGGCTTTAGAACGTTTATAGACATGGTTTGGAAAGTTAAGATCTTCAAAACTAAAATGTTGTTTAACATAAACCTCTTCTTCTATAAAACCATTAAGAAAACTATTTTACATTAATCTGAAATAATTTGAAGTTGTTAAATCATGCAAATGCAAGCAACATGTGAATAGGTTCTAATCCAGCTACGCAAGCAAAATTCTCATCAAAATCAATTCCTTCTTCTTGATTATATCTTTTTGCTACAAGTCTAGCCTTGTTTCTAGTTACTACACCATTTTCATCCATTTTATTCCTAAAAACCCATTTAGTTCCAATTACCAAATGATCTTTAGATCTAGAAACTATAGTCCAAACCCTATTTCTTTAAAATTGATTTAATTCTTTTTGTATATCCGTTATCCAATTTTCATCATGCTCAACTTCATCAAATGTCTTAGATTCTATTTGAGGCAAGAAAGTAACATAATTGCATACATTTTTAACAGAAGAGCGAGTTCTTACTCCTTGTGAAGGATCACCAATCACTTGATCGATTGGGTGATAATTCACATACCTTCAACTTTAGGAAAACCATCTCCTTGTTGACTTGTTGAGGGTTGATCAAGCCTACGTACATCTTCCCCTTGAGTTATTTGAAGTTAATTCTCTTTGGAGTCAACAATGGGAGTGGTGTGGTGTCTACTCTTGGCATGAAACCAATATTATCATCAAAGGAAACTCTTCTACTACAAAGAGGGTTAGTTTCATCAAATGCAACATGAATGGATTCTTCAACCACTAGAGTTCTTTTGTTAAAGACTCTATAAGATTTGCTAGAGGTTGAATACCAAGAAAATCCCTTCGTCGGTCTTAGAATCAAATTTACCTAAATTGACTTTATTATTATTCAAGATGAAGCACTTGCAACCAAAACATGAAAGAAAAAATATTTGGCTTTCTACCTTTCCATAGTTCATATTGAGTTTTCTTGAGTATAGAACTAATTCAAACTCTATTTAAAATATAACAAGCAGTGTTTACGACTTCTGCCCAAAAATATTTTGGCATACTATTTTAACAAATAAGAGTTCTATCAATTTCTTCTAAAACTCTATTTTTCCTTTCAACAACACCATTTTGTTGAGGGGTTCTAAGAGCTGAAAATTGTAATCAATACCATGATCATCATAATATTTTGAAAAGTTTTGGTTTTCAAATTCTTTTCCATGATCACTCCTTATGCTAGAAATAGTAAAACTCTTTTCATTTTGAACCTTTTTACAAATGTTTACAAAACTTTTAAAAGTTTCATCCTTATAAGCTATAAAGTTAACAAAGGTATATTTAAAATAGGCATCCATAATAATAAGAGCATATTGATGGTTACCTAGACTAATAGTGCTTATTGGACTAAACAAGTCCATGTGCAAAAGCTCTAAAGGTCTAGAAGTTGAAACTACATTTTTGGATTTAAAATAAACTCTAGTTTATTTTCTCAATTGACAAGTATCACAAATCTTATATTTTTCAAATTTTATTTTAGGAAGACTAATAATCAAATTATTTTTAGAAAGAATTTTGATTAAATCCATATTCATATGGCCAAGCCTTCCATGCCGTAACTATGAGTTTTCATAAAAAGCTAAAAAAAAACACTTTTCATTTTCAAAAAGCAAAGATTTGAGATCAACTATATAGATATTTTCATGTCTTTGACCAACAAATTTGATCTTATTACTCTTGATGTCTATTATAAGACAATAAAATGATTCAAATATGACTCTATTACCTTTATGACACAATTAACTAATCCTAAGTAAATTATGTTTAAGACCTTGCACAAGTAAAACATGATCAATGGTTGAAGAATTTTTACTAAATTTTCCATGTCTAATGATCTTCATCTTTATGTTATCTCTAATGGTGACATATTGGTCATCCCTTGGAGTCAACTCCACAAAGATGTTTTAATCACCGGTCATATATCTCGAGCATCTGCTATTAAGGTACCAATGGTCACCTTCTATCTTTGTGTGAAGATACATCAACATAACACAAGGATACACAATAAAACTTTTAGGTACCCAAATTTTTTTGGATCCTTTCGGGTTAGTTTTTGAAAATACGGATCCTTTAGGAACCAATACTTTTTTAATTCTATAATTTGTTCCATAATCACTGTGATATGGATGATTTGTGATCCTAGAATGATAATTATAGTAATTCCTAGGATATCTAGAATATGAAAATCTATCATTCCTTGGATATGAGAATCTTGCATTCCTAGAGTATATGTTATATATATGATAAGAATGATAGTTATTTCTAAAATATGCGTTCCTAGCATATGAATTTCTAGAATGAGCATATCTAACATTTGTATTTCTAGGATGAACATACATATGAGCATAGGTTCTTCTTGGATGTCTATTCCTAGCATTAGCATATGAATTTCTACCATAGGAATTGACATCAGCATTCTTAGGTTTCTTAATATTTTTTATAGGAGCATTATGATCATCATTAGGTAACATAGAAAAAGAGGGATCATTAACCCTTGTTACTTTCACAAAGATAGTTTCATTTGATTTTTGCTTGCCTAATGGCGAATAACCCAAACTAGATTTTTCTCCACTCATTCTTTGATAAACTAATACTTCATTTAGTCTTTTTTCCTCTTACAAGTCTAGATATAGTGTTACTCAACTCATTTACTTTCTTTTTCAAACAACATTTTCATTTATCAAATACTCTTGTGATTAGTTGCTAAGTTCTAAAAAAAGTTTTTCTTTTTTTTTCTTTTAAAACCTTCATTTCTTTAGAGAGAGATGAAACCTTCTTTTTTAGAGCAACCCTTTTAGCATCAAATTTATTTAATTCTTCATGCAATTCATTTATAGCTTCTATCAATTCGTCATTCCCATTTTCATTATCAACGTCATTACTAGGAGAAGAATTTGTTACCTCATTTTCATCATCAATTGCCATCAAGCAAAGATCAACAATCTTGATAGTCAATTTCTTCATCTGAAATGTCCTCTTCGTTATCACTCCAAGTAATTACCACCATTACTTTCTTCTTAGATTGCTTGTATGGTTTCTTTGTTGTAGGACAATCCACCTTGATATGCCTGCGTTTCTTGTAACCAAACCACATAATAGGATCTTTCTTTGTTGAACTATCTCTTGTATTTGGTTTCTTGCTCTTTCTCAAGAATTTTTTGAAATCTTTTGGTGATGAGAGTCATTTTTTCATCCTCCTCACTATTTTAATTCTAATCTTCTTCTACTTGCTTGCTTGTGGTAGCATTAAGGGCAACAATCTTCTTCTTCTTTGACCCATCTTTAACAACTCGATTCATTACCCTCATCTCATGAATTAACAATGATCCAAGAAGAGTATCAACATCAAGGTTATCAAGATCCTTGGCTTCCTCAATCGTCGTCATCTTTGATTCCAAGCAGGTGGTAAGGCTCCGAGAATTTTCCTTACCAAATCACAACTGTTATAATGTCTACCAAGAAGCTTCAAACAATTAATAATGTTAGTAAACCTAGAATGCATTTCATAAATGGTTTCAGTAGCAGACATTTTAAAAGCTTCATATTCAGATACTAGTCTATAGATTTTAGATTTCTTCACTTGATTAGTACCTTTATATGTAATTTAAAGTTTGTCCCAAATTTCTTTAGCAGAAGAACAAGCAAAAAATTTATTATACTCATTTATATCTAAGGCACAATGAAGCATACTTGTAGCTCTACTATTAAAGACATCATTCTATAATCACCATCATCAAATTCTTGTTTAGTCTTAGGAACTAGAATTTCTACTTCTTTGTCTGTTATCTTTTTCATAAGAATTATAGGTATTTCTTCAATTATTCTCCACAAAGTATAATCTTGACCTTCTACAAAAAAAATTCATTCTATTTTACCAATAGTTATAATTCGTTATATTAAACAAATTAGGCTTAGTATAAGAGTGACATTCATTATTCATACTAGATACCATAGGATTTACACAAGGATTTTAAGTCAATTAATGATATCTAAGCTCTGATACCAATTGTTAACTAAGATGCAACCCCAGAGGAGGGTGAATTGGGTTTTAAAAACTTTTTATACAAAGCAAAAAAGTTCACACAAATATGAAATCAAGCAATAAATATTGAATTTCTTGGAAATTAAAAGAGCAAGGAAGAAGAAAGTGCAAACTCAGTTTATTGTGGTTCGGCAATATCGGAATCTCTCCGACCCTACGTCCACTCTCTTCAAGGATCCTCCTTGAAGGTTTCAACTATATCAAACAAGAAACTTTCAATGTGTAGCCCAAACCTTTACAATATTCTTATACAAAGCAAATCTCTCTTAAATGTTTAACACCTAAACACTCATAAGAGTTATACCAACTCTTTCTCTTACAAAGATTGGAATTAATGAGTTGAGTTTGGTACAAGAGAGACTGTACTTAATGCTTACAACTAAAGAATATCTCTCTTTTAATAACAAAGATTTAATGAAGGCTCAATAAGAAGTTTTGAAAGCTTTGAAGAGTTATAAATGAACTTTATAAGAAATTGAATGTTCTTGATTGTTAAGAATGCTCATTTATGAAGGGTTTTTTTTTATAGTTTTAACTCCATATGGCCATTAGACACAAATAATAGCAATTTGGAGCATTAAATACTATGTCACGAGCCTCAATTTTAAAAACTAACCGTTATTTTCGAAGGAACAATCGACTATGTCTTTGATCCAATCGATTGGGTCTTTTATAAAGTTGGAATAAAGGCATCAAGGGCAGGATCCAATCGACTGTGTACTCTGTCCAGTTGGTTGGGCTTAGCAGTAGAGACCTACTAACCGCCCATCAATTTTATTGCATCAATGGTCCAGTCGATTGGTCCCTTCAAAAAATAGTTTTTTTTTGTAAATTGGTTTTGTATTTCCCTATAAAAGAAAGTTGTTTGAACTTTTACAAAAACATTTTGAAATCAAATAGATCCAAACTAAAGTTAGGTAATTGAGAAGAGATTACACAAAATTTCAAGTACCTTAGATGCTACTAATCTTGGACTATCTCCAGGGTGCCTGCGAAACTCCTTGAGCGCGTGTACTCCTTCCAAAGTACCAACAAAGCACCTTAACAACTAACACACTTAGATCAATTTAAGTTAGCTTTTTCATTATCAAAGTCAATATGGGGTCAACAAATTGGTTCAAAATTCATAGGAGAAAATTGCTCCATAAACTCATCCATGAGATTCATATGCATGAATAGAAGATTTTGATAAATTCATAAAAAAAATTCACTAAACACTATATTGTATAGTATACAAAAAGTTCTAGGCTAAATTTTACATAGCTATTTTTTTTTTTATACAAACACAACTTGAAGATACATGTACTAGCACTTGGAAAAAGAAAAAGAAGAGGCCAGAAAATCACTAAGCTTTTGTCTATACTAATTTTTTGGATGTTTTTTAAAGAAAGAAAAAAAGTTGTAATTTGCTGTTTTGGCACACAAAAAATATGATAGTAAGATAAACGAGAGAAATATGTACATGTATGTAGTAACATAGTTGTTCTGGAATAAAACATAACTTGAGATATATGTTACGGTTGTATCATTTTATGAAACTTGATCACGGAGAAACATAAAAAAATTAAAATTCAATGTTAAGAAAAAAATCGAAAGAGTATAGAATTTGAAGTTACATCTTATGGGTTATTCAACTGCATGAGAGAACAATAATGAACAAAGGTTTGCACCTAAGAAAGAAAGAAGAGAAAGGAAAAAAAAATATAATAAAAAAAGAGAAAGAAAGAAAGAAGAGAAAGTAGAAGGAAGGCGGATCTCTTATTAGAGGGAGAAAAGAAAAAAAAAGTGAAGTCCTAAAATTTAGGAGAATCTTTGGAGATTGATATGGAATTTGTCTTTTTTAAGTGCTGGACTTTTAACAGCCGTTAGATCTAGTTAAATCTAATGGTTGAACATAGTTATAATATTAAAGATATTTTTAATAAAATTAAAACAACTATTATTGGATTTGTATTAACCCAATTATCCAACATAGGTGTTTGAGTAAATTCTTACGTCTTCTGTCAAGCGATCCTTTTCCTTTTTTTTCCATATCTAATCCTTCTGCTTTCGGTGGTCTTCGTAGGAAAGAGAGGATCTAAAAAGACCGCTCAATGTTTAAAACTGATTAAAAGTTGGGGTAAAAAATGAAACAAAAGTTGGTATGTACTATAAGATTAAAATTGATTAATTAATTTTTTTGAATTGATTCGATTAAAATGGTTTGATTAATCGATTAATCAATTAATTTACAGTTAAATTTTTTTATTTATTTTGATAGTTTAATCATTTAAAAATTAATATTAATAATTATTAAATAAAAATATAATAAATTAAAAAAATTTAAAATATAAATTTAATATATAATACATAATAAATTAAAAAATAATTATATAAATAATATTGATTAATCAATTAATCGATCATTTAATTTAATTTAATTAAAACAGTTAAAAAATTTAATCGATCGCATCGACCGTTTCAATCATTTAGGCATCTGTCACGTGGCTAGTCAACTTCAACACTTCATCAGACGGTCCATATGCTTCAGATCAACACCAGATAAGTCTACTACATACGTCATGACTGATGGCATTTACTAAGGGTCTCTTCTGTGCAACCGTTGGATGATTATGCTGTATAAACAATTAACGGTGGACATGCTTATGAATACACATAAAAAAACAAGTATTTGAATAGTCTCTGGTAAACGAAAGCGGCATACCAAAGAAAAGTGGGACCCATAATTGAAGGCCGACGACAGGAACCAGTTACATGCGCCCATCTGTCTAGCGAATCCAACAAAAGATTGCTACTCATAATTGCACCCATGGCGCGTGGGTTGTTGAATTCTGTTTTCCATATTCTCCTAAAAGAAATATAGAAAACAAGAAGGAAATGAAAAAGGGTGCATAACAATATAAGTATATAACACTCCTCCCAATATTTTATTATTTCCGATCAATTAGTTTTTAAGCTTTTAATTGCAATAGATAAGTTCTTCATTTATTAACATGTATTGTTTGAGAGAACGGTTTATTTACTTGGGAGGGGGTAACATTTAAGAGAATTTATAAAAAAATATATTTTTTATTAATTGAATTTAAGTTCTTTTTAAAATGTTTGCATCAGCAAAAATTATTTTCAATTTTGTTTTAATCAATGTTAAATAATTTTTAACTTCAGTATTGTTTTACTAAAAATCATTTTAAAAGAATCAAAGTAATTATAATTCAGTACATTTATGAATGAGACATACCAAATAATTAAAATGATCAATTATATCGGTGAAACATACTTCAAGAGGTTTTGACACAAAATTTAATTAACTTTTACATTAATATGCACCTCTTTAAAGTAAATATGATTTTAGTAAACTTAGAAAAGTGTAAAGGAATTAAAGATTTTACACTATTCCTTAACATGAAAAATGTGAATCTCATTTATCTAGTATCTATTATAATGAATGATAATATGTTTTCTCATTCAAAATACATCACGTTTCTCTAGTTAGTTTTTTTGTAGATGATCGAGTTAATTAAGATGAATCTAAATTTATTAGCTTTAAACGTGAATTCCAACTCTCAATACTCAAATTTCAATTTTTAAATTATAAACTAATTTATCGACATGTTTAATGTGTGTGGTTGTGTAATGAGTGATGATTCTGATCTTCTAGATTTTTTGAATGTTTATTTTGTTAATTTTAACAGTTTTAAGTTAATATTTTAAACAATCCCAACGGATTCTTAAATTTTAGAATACTTTCTTCTCCTATTTATTAGAGCGTGTAATTGACAACCTCGAGAGAGCGTGGACTGTAGAGCTCCAAAACCCATAGCCGAAGGATATTTAATCGACAAACTCATGATTGGATAATACTCTTTAAATAGGAATTCATACGGATTCATTTGTTTGCAAAACTGATCTCAACACATCACTATATTTGGACAACGAAAGCGACTTATCCTGCACCCACCTTCTTCCCTTATCGTACGCACTCCGTAATATCCACCAACCGCGTCCGCGTCAGATTGCATAAGCCACAGTTCCTCTGTTTGTCTTTATTTTTAACCGACACTTTTAAGCGACTCTTTCATCTTTATAGCGTACGTGTCCATCAGCTCTTCTAGATACAGATTACGATAAAATTTTGTTTAATTTATTTAGTATTTTTTTTTTTTTTGGATTTTATACTATAAATTTATAAATAATGACCTTTGGTTTAAGCTTCTTCTATCTCTTTACTCTTGTGGGGAATTAAGTCTCATCAGTATCTTGAGTTTGTGAGTGCAGTGCGACTTTTTTACTTTGGTAATTACTCTGAGAAAGTGAGAAGACTAATCACTGTATCTAGTTAAGAGTTGGTTGTTAGGTAGCATTTTTCCCATCAAATAATCAGTCTCCACTTTGTTTTTTTTTCTCTGGAATATTTAATTATAAGGTTTTTTTTTTTTTGTTTCCATTTGGGTCTTTTTTTCTTTTGGGTTTTGGAATTTGAAGAGTATTGGGGTGTTTGTGATTCTTTCTTTTGGGTTTCTTTTTTTCATTGGGTTTTTTTTTGTTGGTGAATTGGGATGGATGCGAGGTATGAGGCAATGAAAGAGCTTGGTTCAGGGAATTTTGGGGTGGCAAGGCTTGTCAGAGATAAGAAGACGAAGGAGCTTGTTGCAGTCAAGTACATAGAAAGAGGAAAGAAGGTAATTTTACTTTCAATATTAATTATTCGAATCATTTGTATTACAGTTCTGCGGCAAGGAATGGAATTGATTTTCTTCTTAATTTGTCATGTTTTATTTAGTGGGTGCTCTGAAACTAAAAGTTGACTTTTTTCATCTACTGGTTGTTGGAAATATGGTGGGTTTTCTTAGATTTTTTTTTTCAATTTCAAATTGTATGGTCTTTATTGCTGCTTCTGACCTAAATTTCCAGTGACATCCCATTTTGTAGGGGTACAGTATAATATATTAATATGTCTAGAAACTAGATAGGTAGAGAAGTAAAATGTTAGATACAGTCTGGGATTTTGAAGTGTGCATTGGTGGTGAATTCAATGGTTTCTCATAGAAGTCCTTCTCTGGCTTGTTTAGTTGCCCATGAATTTTACTTCATGCTCTTTGTTGATGAATCCCATTTGCTTTTGCTCTGGTGTTTACTGTGTGGTTGTTTCCTTGCTAAATCTCTTTACTTTGATTAGTTAATACACTAAAAATAAAGAATTATGCTATTTATCAATCAATCTTCGGTGCTAGTAACTGGAATTACTTCCTAGGCCTTAACCCAGCTTGGTATCTCAGAGCTTCCTTGCATTCTGTGCATGGTGTCTATTGTGTTATTTGCTGTAGATATGAGGGTTATGAATAAATTTTGGCCCACATTGTGGTTTGTAGTTGATTGGAAGACGGAGACAAAATGACAAGTATCGAATTTAAGGTGTGAAAATCTAATTAGCATAATGATTATAAACTTTGCTATGCAATTAATAGGTTTTGCTGATGAAATAAGGCTCGAATAATGTCTTCAACGGTATTTAGAGATAGTAGAGAAGGTGTTTAGAAAGAGTTTGATCAGAAATCTGCTGGTACTAGTTTTTAGCTAGCTGGTGGCTTCTTGTGAACTGTAATTATTGAGAATATCATAAAGAATTGGATCTTTATGATGCATTGACATGAATCATTTGTCGCTGCGATGCCCAGAGTAGCACATTAACTCTCCTAATTAAGCGGGTTTTTCCTTTGGAATAACATCCTTAAAAAAACAGGATGTTCAGGTTGCATACAAATGGATTGAAAAATTAGCTCTTTAACATCGTAGTTCAATTACAACTCTATGAATGGCAAATGGAGGATCTTGAACAATGGCATCGCTATATGTTACACATAAATATGTGTACTTATTATTTATGGTATGTGTATGTGCTATATGACGATGCATTGCAGGCTGCACAGCCAGGTCATTTTCATTTTTCGATCATAACATGTAGCTAATGCATTGTTTTCGTAGACATTTTTAGCATGAAATCATTGGGCTTTCTTATTGTGGACATGGTGTTGAAGCTGTTCTGTTTCGGTTTCAGATTGATGAAAATGTGCAGAGGGAAATTATCAATCACCGATCTCTAAGGCATCCAAATATTGTCAGGTTCAAAGAGGTAAAAATTAACTTTTCTAAATGTTCTAGTGTACCTTAATGATGTGATTGGTGGATCACCAAAGTGCATAGAGGATTACTATACTAACATTACCCCCGATTTAATCATGGAGCAAATCCTTTTGGTTGAAAGAAGTAAGAAACAAATAGGTTACGATTAAGTAATCATCTTTTCAGTCGAATTTTAGGAATAAACTAAGTCATTAAAAAATATGTATGTAAGGAGTTGTGGCTGATTAATTCCTGCATATGTTCTAGTCAAATGTATGTAAAACTCATTTGTACCTAACGATTAATTAACTAAACTCAAAAATGGCCCCAAAGAATTAAGTTTTTGTTTAGTCCTACATAAACAGGAGTGTGATTTAGGGGATTGCTTTTGCCCGCAGTTGTTGTTAACTCCAACGCATTTAGCTATTGTCATGGAGTATGCTGCTGGTGGTGAACTCTTCGAAAGGATTTGTAGCGCTGGTCGATTCAGTGAAGATGAGGTTGTAAACACGGAGCTTGTATTTTTCTCTCTTTTTTTTGATATGTTGTTTTTGTGTCCAGATTCATATCCATGGAAGTAAAGTGATGTTTACTTAGTTAACATTTATTTATTAATGCATCTTTCTCACTACAGGCAAGATTTTTCTTCCAGCAGCTAATATCTGGAGTCAGCTACTGCCATTCCATGGTATGGTCTTGAGCAATATATCACATTTTATATGATAAATGTATTTCTACTCTTACATCACTCGTTGCTTTCATTGCAGGAAATTTGTCACAGAGATCTGAAATTGGAAAACACACTCTTGGATGGAAGTCCAACACCACGTCTCAAAATATGTGACTTCGGTTACTCCAAGGTTAGTAAATGTTTTTAGCTGAATGTGAAGAATATAACTTACTTGTTTTTTATTTATATTTTTTATATTTTATATTTGATGCACTGCAGTCCGCTTTGTTGCACTCACAACCCAAATCAACAGTTGGAACACCGGCTTATATTGCCCCAGAGGTCCTGTCGCGAAAGGAATATGATGGAAAGGTATTTAGTTTTCTAAATAAAATCTAACTCCAATGGAAATTCAACCTTGTTTTCTTTACTTTGAAATCGTTAATGGAGGTGTGGATACGTGATGTGTGAGGCAATCAAATTGGGAACTGTTACAATTGAATTTATTAGATCATTGCATTCTTAATATTGAAACGGTATTTTGAAAAGTATCCTTGTTGTGACTTGTAAATAGCCCATGTATCTTACTTGTCAGAAAAAAAGCTCTATACCTCTAAATTTTCACTTGCGACGGTGTTTTCTCATTTGTGTTCTTACATTTTGTATAACATCCCATCTGAATTTCTAAATTTATCGGAAAAATTAATTCCTTTTGATTCGAATAATAATGCTTTTCTTGCAATCTTATTGATAGTTTATTAGTTGTAGATTGCAGATGTTTGGTCCTGTGGTGTGACACTGTATGTGATGTTGGTAGGAGCATACCCATTCGAGGATCCTGAAGATCCTAGAAATTTCCGTAAGACCATTGCGGTGAGTTCTATTGTTGGATGAAGAATCTTCTTTCTTCAGTTTGATCTATGGTTGTTTATAGCAACAAAATTGAATTGATCGTTAATTTTGACAGAGAATAATGAGTGTTCAGTACTCTATACCAGATTATGTACGCGTGTCTGCAGATTGCAGACACCTCCTTTCTCGTATATTTGTTGCTAATCCTGCCAAGGTAAGATTTCTTTTCATGAGTTGCTTTGAATATGAAAATGCCTCTCAAAAGAAAATTGGAACTTTTAAAAGTTAGATTGCATGTTTAGCTTTATATTTGAAAGGGTTTTTTTTACAAAATTTGGATTTAAATTGCCGAGCTTGTTTCTATGAATAACTTAAACAGGTTGTCCCTCCCAAATCAAATGGGAAAAAAAGGAAGAAGAACCAAAAAGATAAACAACTTTGTTCTTATGGTTTCTGGATTAAATATTTGAAATGATTTAAAGGCCTGAAAAAAAAATACTTCCCGTGAAGAAAGGGATTCTGAGGTTTCCTTTTTAGTGTTTGTATACTGATTCTTTTTAATCCTTTTTGAAGAGGATTAGTCTCCCAGAGATTAAACAGCATCCTTGGTTCCTTAAAAATTTGCCAAAAGAGCTGATTGAAATTGAGAAAACAAAAGCAGAACGTGATCAACCATCTCAAAGTGTCGAAGAAGTAATGAGTATCATACAAGAGGGGAAGAAGCCTGGGGAAGGGGCCAAAACCAGTGACCAAGCTGCTGCTGGGGCATCAGACCCTGAGGACGTGGAGGCTGATCTCGAATCTGAGGTTGATGTAAGTGGTGATTTTATGAACTATGCGTGAAAATGGTCTTAGAATTTACATTTGAGAGACTGTTTTCAAAATTAATACTAGTATTTTCAATTATCCTGAGTGCTAATATTTATTTGTCAAGTTGGTGGTATTGTACAGTAGACTGATATTGGAAGGTTGCCTTGTTCTGGTGCATTTTGAGGGCATTTATTTTGTGAAATGGTGTCTTTGTCTATTTTATAATTTCTACCAATTTCAAATATAACTTTTACTGTTGTGTTTCACCTTGAAACCAAGCCGTGGCGAGTTTAGAAACCCGTCTTTTTATCCGGCCGGCCCCCATATTTACTATTTTGTCTGAGGTGTTCCAAACAAAAATGATGGGTCAAAATATCCAATTGATAATTCCCTTTCTCCTTTTTTCAATTAGAAAAGTTTCTCTAATTCAAGTGGCAACTTTGAAATCTGAGTTAGACGTAACTGAAATTCTATATGGTCTGGACAAAAAATTACTATCATGGTTCTTATAATTTAATGTGAAAAAGAGAGCTACAGATCATTTGGTTCACAGATGATGAAATGCCAGATTCACCTGTTCCTCTTTGGAAACAAGCTTCTCCGTTCAGCTTCTCTCTCTGCAACTAGAACATGGAACTCTGATCCAAGCATGTCATGTACATAATCAATATTCAAGGAGCTACCCAAATTTACCGTCTCCATCATCACTACTAGAGTTACATTGAAGCCTAGATTAGACAATATCCGGACGGCATTTGCAATTCTGCATATGTTCTGTCTCATCTCTAGTGGAGTATAAGTTTGCTCTTGTTGTTCAAGACTCCTGGACCTCTGTTTGATGTGGTGTTATGTTCAGAATCGTTTTCTTCATCCTCCAGCATAATAACTCTAACTTAAACATGTTCACCAACCCAAATAAATCCATTATTGTTAGAATATATAAAATGTTTTAATATTATGGATGAGCTTCTATTAGTTTGTTGGGCTTTATATTTATAAAAGGAACTGAATTGGGTTCCGAAGATAAATTTTGTGGGCCTGACATCCACTTGATCTCGTGGATAAGCCAGATACACTTAATAGTTTTAAATGTGGTTGGGCAGTGGTGTGGGCTTGACAAACCTAATGGGCTATGATGGGTGGCCTATTGAGTTTATTATAAATATGAGCTAGGTCATCTCTCCTCTCTTAACCTAGGTAAGTTTTCCTCATTATAAAGTTGTCGTTACATAGAGAGTAAGGAGAAAAAAACCTTAGCTAGACGGTCTTGCACGCATTGGTATGTTGAGACCCATGTGGTGTTACCAGAATAACAATATGTTGCAAACATCATGTATGTGATATTAAATATATTAAAATTAGTAATTCAATGCATGTAGTATAATTATTAACATGCGGTATTAAAGCTAGTCTTTACATGTGTTTAAATCTATTGTTCACATAATCTAATTCAGGAATATTGTATTTAATTTCAAGATAACCTATATTATTTTATGTAGATAAAATTATATAAGTCTACTCTTAAATCTAAAGAATTTTGAATTGGTGGCTTTATTGCTGAATCCAAAAATCATTAACTATGGGCACATTGTTGAATTAAAAGAATCTTGAATTCGTGGTTTTGTTGTCAAATTCAAATAATCTTGAATTATGGCATTACTATTGATTCAAATAATCTTGAATTTGAATTATTGGCTTATGTGATGTAATTGAAATCTTAGGGCAATGTGAAATACTAAAAGAATATGAACTACTAAATTAAAAGAATCTTGAATTAGTGGTTTTGTTGCCAAATTCAAAGAATCTTGAATTATGACGTTACTATTGATTCAAAGAATCTTGAATTTGAATTATTAGCTTATGTGATTTAATCAAGATCTTAGGGTAATGTGAAAAACTAAAAGAATATGAACCTTATGGTGATGTTGCTGTTGTTTACAATAAACTATTTGAAAGCCAATATATTAATCAACAAATCAAAAGCTTTAAAGTAAAATAATTTATGTTAAATAAATTAACAGGAGGTTTAGTAGGTTTGGATTAGTATTGTGAGTAATATAATACAAAAATTTTCTCTTAATACAATTTTAATTGCTGTGTTTAATGACCTTTTGTTTGGTTAACGATCCGTTTTTTTTTTAAAGAATAATCAGGATAATAAAATGATATTGAAGTTCTTTTGGAAGCCTCCTTTCCCAAAAAAAATGTTACTTCTTTTGTAGTTTGATCCATTAATAAAAGGTTTTTTGTATCAATGTTTCTTCCTCTTGGTTTGTTTCCCATATTATTCCATGGAAAGTTAAGATCCTCTAAATATTGGCTCAACCTGTTTCCTGGTGTAATATAAGAACACTAGTTTGTTCTTGAATTAGACTTCAAAACTTTCAGTTCAATAATATTGCCTTATAAAACTACCATTACAAAGTTTCTGAAAATGAGCAAAGAATCTCTATGCTAGTTAATTTGTTTGTGCTAGCTTGTTTGTGTATTTACCCATATAAACCATAACTTGCTTGAAGAATTTCACTCACGACATCTATTCACACACTGATGCAAATAATATTAAAGTATTGTCTTTTGCGTGTGTAATCTGTAAATGTTTATAATACACTTGGCTTATAAAATTCTGTGCAACAAAAATGAAGATTCTGCCAGATTAGATAATATGAGTTAGGTCTTACTATCTCATATTGAGATGAGAAAATGTGTACATGTTGTTTTAGTATGTATACATGTTGGGTAATATGTTTTATCAGTCTTAGTTTGAAATAGTTTCATCAGTTGATGTGGATGGTTACCGCCAAAGTGGTCCATTCACTGATATTTATGGGGTTATTTAATGTTGTTGTTATGGAATGTTTATATGGGCTATTACATTCAATCACCTGCCCAAAGGGGATAATTGCGTGTTTTTAATTCAGAGGTTGACACGAAACATTTGGTGAAATTTGTTTCAGTCTAAATTGTCTTTCTAATCAAAAGTGTGTAATGATGCGCTGAGAATCTGGTTGTTGAAATTACCCTTCTTATTAACATGTTGCATTTTGGTTGTCCCGAACAGTTTTCATTATTGTTGATAACAATAGTGCTACTTGAAATTTTGACTAGGTCAAATAATAAAATCAAGTCTACTTTTATGGGAGTGTATAGAAAATATGAAAATTAAAAATTATAGAAAATATGTAACTTTCTTAAATTTTCTAAAACATATTTTCTAATTCATATTTGCTCAATTGGTGTAGTTATCGACAATAATTAAATTTTGAGCATGTTAAATATATTTCAATGTTGTGCTATGCTAATATATGAAGTAAAAGATGAGAGATCTTAATATTTTATTATTCATAAAATTTGCGTTTTGTGTACTCATTGGGATCAATTATTATTTTATAATAATTTTCTTATTTTCCTGGAATTTTTGGGTTCAATGAATATTTATTTTTGAACCTATGTGATTAATTTCTTATTTATCAAAATTTGTGCATATATTTTGAAATTTTATTTCACAGTAAATTATTTGATGTGCTAAGATGTTGTTAACAGTAGGTAATCTCCTAGATTAATTGTCTCATTTATTGTATTCTCAGCTTAAAAAACAGTAGAAAATATGCATGTTGTGAGAAATAATTGATCAAATTATTTAAATATATTTTCCTCTATTCAATACTTGTAGTAAGGATGCAATTGTTGATTGTTTGGTGACTCATAGATGTACATGTTGTTTAGAGTACTGCTTGTTGTATGGTCATATGCATGTCTGTCATTTTGCATGCATCTGAAGTTGTAAATGACATTACTGTTTATCCTAGTTTTGAAAAATTTCATGGGTTGATGTGGGTGTTAGCTGTCAAAGTGGCACACTCATTGATACTCGTGGGATTTCACTAAAACATGTTGTAGGATGATTTCAATTGCATCATGCAGTTACCTATCCAAAGGGGATAGTTATGTGCAGTAATTTGTGAAAATATATGGAACATTATGGGAAGATGATGAGTCGATTTAGAATGTTTGTCTACTCAAAAGGGAAAATTTCTTCGAAAACTGAAACATTATCTTCATATACTTCATGTGTAAAGTTTATAAGTGTTTGTTGTATTCTCTGCCCAAAGAGGAGTTTATAATTATACTCTTAGATTCTCTATTTTAGAATATGTTGGTTATTGCCCTTTTACTACCATGTTGCATTCTTATTTTAAATCAGTCTCCTTTTATGTGAACAATAACTAAACAACCATTGAAATATTGAATGGTTCGAATTATAAGAAATGGAAGGAGAATGTAAAGTCTGCTTTATGGCATAGACACCAAATCACATTTTTAGATAGAGAATTGAAAGTCTTGTTAGGGATGATATTTTATCCACTCATAAATTTAGGGATATGGAGGACTTATGTTGATTGTATTAGGGGAAAGTTAACCAAAACCAAGAAAATGGCTCAACTCGTAGCTCTGATTTTCTAGAAATAGTGCATACTGACATTAGTGGTACCTAAAATTTGATGAGATCGTGAATTCTATTGGTTTTGAGGAGAATAAGGTAGATCAATGCATATACCTAAAGGTCAGTGAGAGCAAATTTATTTACCCAGTACGTCATGTGACTTACTTATATAATTATCTATGTTATAATACAGTCATTTAATGGTTTTGGTTGGTGAAACTTTTAGTGCTTTAGTCATTGACATGTTTTAATTAATTAATTGATAGTAATCCATTTAGTGGCTTACGGTTAAGATTAACTTTTTAATTAATTAATTGATACGATTGTTTGTCGGGTCTATAAATTAAGCCGGTGAAATTATTGGGCTTTTACTGTTCGAAAGTTAGATATTGTTTACATGATTTTGACCAACTAAGTAATAAAAGGTATTTATTTCCTCGAGCGATAAATCAGACATATGTTATTTAAGGAAATTTAATAAGTTTAAAATATAAGAGAAAGTTAGCAAGTAGTAGTCGAACCATTGACTCCTAGGCCATTGTAATGTTTTAGTCCAGTGTGAGTGGACTCAAATGCTTTTATTAAATTTATTTTCATTTAATATATCTTATACTGCATCAAAATAAGTTAATGATTAAAATAAAAGTATAATTATTATTATTTTTTAATTTAAAATTATTGACATTCAAATTAATAATAATTATTTAATAAACTTAAAAAAAAACATAAACTCTCTTAAGTTTTGTTTTAAGCCTCGGTTTGAAATAATTTTAAGGGTTGAAGTGGATGGTTGCCACCAAAGTGGCCTGTTCGTTATATTTTTAAGATTATTTCATAATGTTTGGGGCTTGATTAATACATCCAATCGCATGTCCAAAGGGAGTTATTGTGTGTGTTAATAATTGATAAACATGAAATTGTTGTTTGAATGCATATTAGTCTAGAATGTCTTATCAACCCAAAGGTGTTAGGTATTTCAAAAATTGGTATGCATTCAATTGTTAGTTTCTTGTAGGAAATCCTAAAAGTGTATTACATTATCTGCCCAAATGGGAGTTTGTAATGATACACTTGAGATCCTATTGTTTTACTACCCAAATTCATTATTATGATTGCCTTATATTTTTCCCCGGATAATTCTATTTGCTGCTAGCAATGGTAATGTCATAATTAAGATCCTTATTGGATCAAATTATTAGGATTTTAATTATAAGAAATGGAAATAGGATATAGAGTTTTCTTACAATGGTGATATGTTTTTTTTAGCATATTGATACTGGGGCTATGCTTGTTAATCCTTTGATCAAGGGTCTTGGGCCTTCAGATTTTGTCAAACATGTAGACAATATGAATATTGTTACTTCTTTTAATGTATTTTATTAGTGGAAGTATAACTTTTGTATGTCAATTTATATGTTGTTTCCTTTGGACATCATTATTGTTTTCTTTGATTGATATCATACCATAAATATTTTGTGCACATTTTATATATGACATGTCATGATGTATTAAAATTCTAAGACTTAGTGTTGTCTTAAGAATGATTTTTATGTCATTATTGAGTATGTCTCATAACACCATGTTGCAAACTTGAGTCTTATTGACTGAGACATATTGGCTTCTAGGTGAAGATGTTGGGTTACTCAAGCTTCTAGGTGAAGCTCTAGGTTTTTTCTAGCTTCTGGGTGAAGCAGGTTAATAGAAGAACTTGAGATTTTTCTAACTTTTGAGTGAAGCAGGTAATAGAGAAATCGAGAACCCCATAGGGTTTTCTCTAGCTTTTGGGTGAAGCAAGTAATAGAGAAATCATGGATTTCTCTAGCTTTTTGGTGAAGCAGGTAATAAAGAAATAGAGGACCGACAATGGAATTGCATTTTTGAGATCACATGTTGGTGCTATTTCATTGCCACACTCACATATCTGGATCTAAGTCAGTGAAGTTATTAGTGTTTGTGATTATGAATTGGTCTTATGTCAATTGAGATATAATGGCTGCCATGGCCTTATGTTGATGACTTTATTGGATTGGATCATGTTTAGGTGTTATCTCAAGAACTTGTTTTTTAAAAATTGTGGCCACATATTTAAAATCAGTAATTCAGTCTGATAGTCATTTTCTAAATGTTTTTTTAAGACATTTAAAAACTACAACTAATGTTTGCCCAAGCAAGAGAATGTTAGAATATATAAAATGTTCTAATATTACTGATGGGTTTCTATTAGTTTGTAGGGCTTTGCATTTATAAAACGAACTAGATTAGGTTCTTGATATGGATCTTATAGGCATGACATCCACTTGATCTTAAGTGGATCAGATACACCTAATAGTTTTAGATGCGGTTGGGTAGTGGTGTGGGCTTAACAAACCTAATGGGCTATGATGGGCAGCCTATTAAGTTTATTATAAATATGAGTTAAGTCTCCTCTCCTCTCTTAACCTAGGTAAGTTTTTCCCATTATAAAGTTGTCGTACAGAGAGAGTAAGGAGAGGAAGAACCTTAGCTAGACGATCTTGCACGCATTGGTGTGTTGAGATCCATGTGATGTTACCAGAATAATAATATGTTGCAAATATTAGGTATGTCGCATGTTCTAGATGATGCAAATGTTGCTTGCTTCTCAAGCTATAATGTGCATTATTATCATTAATAACAGTACTAATATGTCAGACATGTATAACAAGAAATGATGTGATGAAAAAGATGAAAATGAAAGCAAAAACGATGAGATAACAACAAAACATGGTTATCTACAACTTGGTGATATCATATCAAAGAATCGTGAAAACCAAGTTAATTGTTGGCCTGTAATATATATTACATCAAAAGTAGAGATATACTCTTGGATTTGATTGATCAATAATGGAGTAATTGTTAAGAGATGGCATGCTCCCTATCTTTCTTTGTTACACTTTATAAAACATGGCTTTCATTTTGATTTTTCTAATTTTTTGTAATGCATAGCAGGTCTTATAAAACTTTACTAGATTAGTCTTGAAAATTTTATTTCTTTAAAAAAAATCGTTTTTTATAACTAAGGCTAAATCTCTATTTAAAAGGACACAACTCACACACACACTTCGAATCACTGCCCAAAAAGCGAGTAAGCAAAATCCTTACCAACGCTCCAAAGTGAGTAATATAAATAGAAAAAACCTTATTTGTAAATTCTTTCTCTAAGACTTTGAGGACAACAGTGAAGAGTTCATAAATTGCAACTGCTCCATGACTAGTACATTTAGTAGTCACCTATACAAAAATATTGTACAATTTTTGTTGACTGATATATACAAATACATTATAATTAGAATTCGCAAAAGATTTATTTCACGTAATGCCCTTCTCTAGCAAATGACACTCCAATACTTTGCATGAAACGTACCAGATTTTAAATAATTATTTTTCTTGTTACTCATCATCCGAATATGTTACTTGACAAAAACCAAGAAGAATATCAAATAATTATTCTTTCTTCTTTTGCTTAAGATAAAATATGTTAGGATATTTAGTTTAATTTTCGAATATTTTGATATAGCAAAACCCTGAATTTATTATTGAAAAGTTTATTGAATGTGCATGACATTTATTGTTAGATAGTAGTATCAGAGCATTTATTATCGCGATACAATATTATCAGAGCATTCATTGATAATATAAGAGAGATTGTGGAATCCGAGAAGATTCTAAGAAGATTGCGAATCTCGAGAAGATTACGAAATCCAAAATGTTTGAATTAAAAATCATAGACAAGATTACGAAAAGCGAAGAAAGAACCTGACAGGGCACTAGGCGCCTAAAGGAGGGCTTAGGCACTTGACAAGAGGTCAGAGGACTGGCCAGGCTTCTAGTAGACTTTAGTTGCAGAAATTATCCAGAATATGGGAAATTGCAAATAAACCCTATTTTGGATAAAGAAATGGCTTGAGGAGCATGCATGTAAGGACCAGACGACTACATAGTCGACTGAGGAAGGTTTAGGCATCTAACAGAGTGCTAGGAGCCTGACCAGATGCCTGGTATAAGAAAATCTGCAAGAAAGTGTTAGAAAGAGAAGAGTTTACTGAAGAAAGGATTGGAGAATGCGTGCAAGGAGCAGGGGTCTGGGTATACACTTGGGTAAGCACCTAAGACAATGCTAAACGCATGCAGAGGAGATCTAGAGAAGATTACAGAATCTGAGATGTTTGAAAATTCATAGAGAAGACTATGGAAAACGAAGAAAGAAGCTGACAAGGAACTAAGTGTCTGCTTAGGTGCCTGATAGGAGGCCAGGCACCTGGTAGAAGTTTAGTTACATAAATTGTCCAAAAAGTGGGAAGGTGCTAGTAAACCCTGTTCCAAATAAAGAAATGGCTCGAAGAGCATGCGTGCAAGGACCAAATGACTACATAGTCAACTAAGGAAGGCTTAGGTGCTTGGCCAGGCACCTAACCAAGTGCTAGGCACCTAATCAAACGTCTGGTAGAAGAAAATCTGTAAGAAAGTGTTAAGAGAGATAGGAGTATGCTGAAGAAAGGACTGAAAAAGCCTGCGTGTAAGGAGCATGTGCCTGGGTAGACGCTCAAGATAGTGATAGGCGCCTGGGGATGAGCCAAGCACCTGACCTAGTGAAACTTAGTTTTTGACCCGTTTTGAAGACCTGATCTACGAAAGAGTTGAAAAGGTCTGGTAAGATGATTAATTAGACATCTAGAGATATCCGTTGGAGATCAAAGGATCTGTATTTAAATAGAATCTCCGTCATAAGTACAGAGGACCAAATTTCAGAGTTTTTTTTTTTTCTGAAGGACAACTAAAGGCTATAAATAGAGGATGCTGAAGTAAAGTCAGTAAGAGAGAAAAATCAATCTCAAGATCTACATACAAACTTAAGATTTAGTTTCGTTTACTACTCTGTGTAGTGTTTAATCTGTAATTGTAAGAGTTATTAGATTGTGAGTGGTATCTCTTTGTAAGGTTGCTTGCTACCCATAAAGTGAAGCAGAATATAAGGTTGGCTTGGTACTCGGAAACTTAAGCAAGTTTAAAAGTGTTTACGTAGTGGATCTTAGTAAATCTGTGAAGTCTATTGAAGAAGTTGACGTAGGCATAATCATTGGCTTGGTACTCGAAAACTTAAGCAAGTTTATAGGTGTTTACGTAGTGGATCTTAGTAAACCTGTGAAGTCTATTGAAGAAGTTGACGTAGGCATAATCATTGCCAAACAACTATAAACCCTTTGTGTTTATTCTCTCTTACCTTAGTCTCTTATTTAGCTAGTTATTATTCTCAGTTTTAATTATCTGATTTGAATTTCTTTTGTGCTAATAAGCTTGTGTATTGTGTAGAACCAATTCATCCCCTCTTGGTATTCCTAACAACATAGTTGTTTATCGGTTTTGAATATTGAATAATTGCATACAATACGACTTAATCACAATCACATATATGCATCTAAATTACGCTGAAAGGAATACGTGATACATGAATACCATCAGGTAAGTTCATTAAAGAAAGCATTAAAATTGCATCCTAACTAAAGTTGATTTCCAGTCTGCAACATTTTTTAGAAACCAGAACAAAAATGAATTAGAAACGAAGGGAAAAGAAATTCTTATTCAAGGTAGCTATTATTTATGTAACCTCACTAAGTGAACTAAAGAAGTTTGATACATATACGACACAAGATCTAATGAAAACATTTTCCTTCGTAACTATTGGAGGATTTATGAAACTAGCCTCAATTAACTTTATTTTAATCATTCATTACTCTTGAATCTTGATCATTATGCTCTCTTATGACTTTTATATTTAAATCTAATCACTTTCTACTAAGAGCAAAAACACATTGAAATGAACATCAAATCACCTCAACAACATGCCCTACCACGATATCTCCAACTTTCGGCTTGTACCTACAAGTTCATTAATGGTAGTAAATTTGTAATAATCCATAAATTTAATATACTTTCTTCTTTTCTTTAAAACAAAAAACAATAAATATCTCATTTTCAACAACAAAATCGATTGAAAATTAGGAAGAAAGAGAGAGAGAGAGAAACAACACCTGGCGCGTAAGTACATAAACATGCTTGTTCAACTGCTCTACTACTCCACATACCGTGGCCACCACTTCACCGTTGAGCTCAGAGGTTCCATTTCCTCCTCATTTAACCCCAAAATGAAAATATAAATGAGAATGCATACACATATTCATGTTATAGGTTGAATGAAGAAGAGAAGAATGTACTTGAGAAAGGTATCTTCGTGGTTCACATGGATGGAATCGACGACGATGATCAAAGAAGCGTCAGAATTGGCGATTGAAACCAAAGACTGAAGATTTTCAAGAGCTCTCTCTAGTTTTATCTTTACAATGGTCCATCTCACCATTGGCATGAAAAGAGAGAAAAAAATAAATATTTTCTTTTCATTCAATGGTGAGATGAATCTTTTTACATGTATCTTTCATGCACTCGGGCTAAAAAAAAATTATCTTTTATACTAATATGCAACCAAAATGCCAAAGGGAGATTTGGAGAATAGAGGTGGCTAACTTATGGGTCAGGTGACCCGTCACGGTTGCACGTCAATGGGTATCAACTAGAGCTTATCAAAGTTGGGCTTGGGTAATCAAATTAATTTCTGGGAGGATGAATGGATTGAAAAAATAAAATTGAAAGATAAGTTTCCTAGAGTATTTTCTCGTCATAAAAAAATCAAGCAAACTATAAGATTTTGGTAAATGGGAATATTGAAATTGGATTTGGGGAGTGAATTAAGAAGACAACTTTTTGAATGGAAAAATGAAAAATGAATCAATTTTAATTCAGTATTGAGAGTAAGAGGATTGTCCAGAACTAAGAATGGTAAATTAATTTGGAAATGGGATGTAAAAGGGGATCGGTAAAACCTTTTTTGCAGGTGTGTGTTTGGTAAATTAGACTATATAGATGTTGGTTTGTAGTCTGTGTGGAGCAAGGCGATTCCTCCAAAAATCGAATTCTTTGTTTGGCAACTCATTCAGGGAAAAATTGGAGTCAAGGCTGAACTTTGTAGAAGACATTTTATTCCTTTGATAGAGGATAAATGCGACTTATGCTCTACTCATGGGGAATCTGTAAGTCATCTGTTCCTTCACTGTTATAAGTCATGGTACATCTTGTGTGTCGCTTTGTCTTGGTGGAATTTGTCTTGGGTGCCTCTCAAAAGCATAAATAGATTGTTCTTTCAATGGAATTTTATTGCCCAAAGAAAGAAGTGTCATGTTTATGAAAATTGATTTTCTATATTGTTGTATAGTCAATTTGGATGGAAAGAAATAATTTGATTTTCAATCAAAAGGATTTTTAAAGTCGGAATATTTTGGAATTGATTAAAATTCAACTTTCTTGGTGGGTAAAGGCTAATGATTGGATAGGTATATGCATTTTCAAATTTGGCATATTGTTCAAAACATATCAACTGTAGGGAATTTAGCGAAGAAAAAGAGGCAGAGGCAGAGGCAGTAGGGAGCTACATGGAGTCAATTGTTTGCTAATGAAAATGGTATCAAGTTTAATGTAGATGGTTTTGCAGATGGCAAACCTGGCAATGCAGGCATTGGTGGTGTGTTAAGAGAAGCTGTTGGGAAGGTTATTGCCTTATTTTCAAAAAATATTGGTATTCCTGACTCGAACTTAGTTGAGCTTGTAGCAATCAGAGAGGCTTTGAAAATGATTCAGAATTTCATTTTAAGAAACGGGAGAAAGCTTATCATCAAATTCAAAATTTTCATTTTTTTTCTTTATTATAAGTTAGCCCAAAATACAATATTTCGATAAAAAAAATAAAAAATCTTACACTAGGTTGTTGCATTTTCCTTTATTTTTTCATAGCATGAAATGTTTTGGTAAAATAATCTTAACATTAACATTACATATTACATGTAATATATATTGTTTAATATATAAATAATTAAAATATATTAAATGTAATACTCCTATTTAAGCATATCAGACCAGGTCTGCTCGCCTTATTTTTAATTTCCTAAGGCCAACCTTTTTTTTAAATCGGGTCTAAACCTTTGCATAAGTTCAATCCACTTATCAATTTTCCTTATCCAAGCTCTAAAAAACTATTGATTCGAGCGGACCGATGATTAGCACTAGTTCATTAAAAATGGTCACTTCTCAACAAATCTACTTTTTCTATGTTGGACCTATTTTTGATTGGTGACTCGTTAAAAATTTTTTGATATAAAATATATTTAATATTAAACTTTAGATCAAACCAAATAAATGAATAACAAATGAAAATAAAATTCATTTCGTTTCTAAAAAAATTAAAATAATTTTTTTATTTTTGACTTTCTTATTTTAATTCAATAATTCAATTCAATTGTCATATTTAGAATGTCTGAAATAAAATAAAGAGATAGAATTTATTGTTTGGATTTTAAACTTTTTTATTAGAGAACTTTGTTATTTTTGTTCAATTATACAAGGTAAAGTTCGGATTTGCGTAATTTTTCTATTCATTTTATGAAACCCATTTGCAAATGTTATAAATTTTAATAGAATTTATGACATAATAAATCAATTTCATAATGAATTCATTTATAAATGAATTTCATAGTTTTTTTTCTTCATAAACATAGCAAGTATGGTGTGTTTTTTATTCAAAAGAGACACATGAACTTGTGGGCTATTCAATGAGAGGTAGTTATCTCCCATCATTTATCCCTCCCCTCAGTGATGTGAGTGAAGCTTGATCCATATTTTCTTATGCGATACAAATGATCATACCAACTAAGTTTGTTGGGAGTTGGAACATACAACAAATACGAAATTACAAATGAATTTCATAAAATTTGTAGAATTTTTTTATTCCAAACATACTCTTAAAAGTTAAACTCAAATTTAAGATTATTCATTTTATCATCGTTGAATATGATTTTTTTTTTGGGTAACCGAGGAATCGATCCGAATCTCAACCATATTTAATAGATATATTTTAAATCCTACTTGAGACGGATGATCCCTCACACTTTACGTATAAAAAAAATAAATTATTTAATTAAATAGTTCTATGCTAACCAAAAACAAGACATGAAAAATATGAATTTGAGAACTCAGTACTCGAGCTCTGCCAATGCAAACAAAAGTTAAGACAGCATTGAATTGTGTACGGACAAAGACAAATTTACAGTGCCCACACTCAAATCCTATATTTTTTTTAGATTTTTTTAATACTATTGAGTTGTTCTGCTAATAATTCTAATGTGCTTCAACTAATAAATCTAAAAAATTGAAAATTTGCTTTTTAACGTTCAAAACTTTCACAATAAATTATAAATTTTAAAAAGTAAATACATGTCAAATAAGGAAATAAATTTGTTATTTTTTAAAGTTTCAAGATCAATTAACAATAAATAAATTATAAATTTCTCTCTCTCTCTCCTCTCTCTCTCTCTCTCTATATATATATCATTTTCGCTCTCGCTTTCTTTAAGCTTTATTTGCTAAAAATTTTTACTTCATTTGAAGTTTTTCATTTTTTTAAATAAATATGTGGCATCGTACTTATAATAAAATATGTTTTTTTTTTGTTATGGTTGTGTTTAACTTATATTTAATTTTTTTATAGATAAATATTTGTATTAATGATATTAAAAATATATTTTGTAAATTCGTCCTTATTTTTTTTTTGAAATTATAAATAATTTTTATCTATCTTTGGGTATCAATTTCGAAGAAGATAAAATGGACAAACAGTTCAACTTTAAATACATACCTAATACACTACTGTAATCAAGACAAGAATAAAATAAAATTATGGTTTCTATCACCCTGGCGTAATGTCTAAAACAATCTAAACTTGCTTAGATTTCCACGCAAACCGATTCTTGATCTTAGGAGCAGCCTAATTAGAGTTGAATTCAAATATTAAAATTAAGGCAGGGGCGGAGGCAAGTAATGGGATTGCCTCCCAAAAATTGACTATCCTTTTAAGAAATGTATATAAGTTTCTCAGGAAATTTGTACAAATTTCAGAGTCTGCCCCTTCAAATTTAAAGCTATTCTCTCAATAAAAAAACAAAAAGGTGAACTTTCTGATAAATTGAATGGGATTTACAAATAGCCGTAGGTCTAATTTTTTATTTTAGAACACTGATTTAATTTCGGACAAATTGACAATGCAAATCAAAAATTAATTAAAAATTCTAAGTAACATGCATCAGTTGTACTTCTCTCATTTCCACAAGAAATCTTATTACTTTAATATTTTATTTTTTCCCTTTTTTTTCTTTTTAAAGGAGCAATACTGATTAGACTTGCCTATTTTCCGGCTTTTGACATCCTTAACGAAGTAATTGTAAATTAGGAGCACAAAAGTTTTTGGTCTCGAGAATAAAATCAACGGTTTAGATGATTTGTAAATTTTATTAGTAATATTGAAAAATTTTATTGATAACGACAACATAAGTATAAGTTTTAAAAATAAACATTATTAATAAATTTTTTAAAATTATCAATGAAGTTTTCAATTGGTCTAGACCATTAAATTTATATCCGAACCAATCAAAAAATTCTCTTTAAAATAATTTTTTCAACAAAATGAAAAAAAAATAGAAATGTTTAATGTATTTTTGTTGGAGTTTCTTTTTTTTTATTTCTAATTCTGATAATCTCTAATCTAAAAAAAAAAAAGCCCTAAACCCACAATAAATTTCATATTAATTTAACAACGGGTAATTTTGTTAAATGTAAATAGTTATTGCAATACTTATAAATTCTCTACTTTGATAAATGTTGTTGAGGTTTGAATTGTTCTAATTAAGGATCACATATTAAGCTAACACTTCAACCATGACATTCCATACAGTTTTGAAGAGACTAAGTAATCAAATTCTCTTGGCCTAGTAGTTATCTTCAAGCCCTCCATATACAAGATATCGGTCGATTCGATTCATCATTCCTACCTTTGTATCAAAAAAGAAAATAAAAGAAAGAGACTAAGTTAACGTTAGCATAATAAAACTTGATTAGAATGTTACCCTAACCCTTAATTATATTGGAACAGCTCAAACCTCAAAAGATATAAATTAAAAAAATAGTAAAGTTTAAGGATGTAAATATATTTTATATTGAATAATTTATAATAAAAAATTAATAATTGACAACATAATTTTTTATAAGTTTATTAATTTTTACTTTACATTATTATCAGTTGAATTTTATATATTCAATATTATCATAAAATTATTCGTCTCTCAAATTAATATTCTTGGCTCCATCCCTGAATTAAAGTATTTATCTTCCTCTCAATTTAAATTTAAGAGTATATACTTAATTTTTAAAATTATAGAATAATAATTTTATATAATTCCTTAAGATACATCTTTTCGGGACATAAGAGAGCACAAATTATTTGATCAGTAAAAACTTAGATTCCTTAATTTTAGCCTCTAAATCCTTAACACTAAACTCTATTGATAGGGCCCACATGGAAGTAACAAAGTTGACAAAATCCATTGAAGTGCGTTCCCACTCTCGACTAATAAGAGTGAGTTATTTCTTACCGACGTTTCAAACTTTTCATCATTGTCCCTATCTAAATCTATCTGTTACCACTCCAACCTTTTTAAATTATCATTAAAAATGTCCAAAGAAATAAAAGTGATGGCAAAGGTTAATGACTCCCTGAATTATAGCCGCTGTTTCTGCGCACTACTCATGATAGTCGAAGAAATGTCAAAAAAAGTAAGAACCGAAGAAACTAAGCCCACTTTAAAGTGATAAACTATTGATGGGCAAAGAAATCTGTACGTACGCATGCCAAGGTTGAATAATTGAAGAGTACCTAAGTATTCTTAGATAGGCTACCTTAATTTCTCTAGTCTCCACTACATAAATAAGTTGTTAGAGTTTTAGTATTAAGATGTTGGGTTTTGAGAGAAAATAAAAACACAAGAAAATAATTATGGGAAAGATGAATATTACTACTCTGATGGTTTTGGTAGTTCTGTTAGCTGTTTTGGGGATGTGGGAGGTGAAGATGGCTGGTGCAGAACTTAGTGCTGCCCAGTGCAAGGAGGAGAGGAGGATTGGGCTTAATGCCTGCAAGCCGGTGCTGTACGGAAAACTTCCATCACCTGAGTGTTGTGAGCGTGTTAGGGTTACCCCTATTGAATGTGTGTGTCCAGTCATCACCCCTAAGCTTGCTGCTCTTGTTGTCGACGTTAACCGCGCCGTTCGCCTTATTGAAGGTTGCGGTAGGAGGGTTCCTCGTCACTACCAGTGTGGAAGTAAGCTCTCTCTCTCTCTATATATATTTTATATTTGTATATTTTTACATACCTAGTTAACAAAGGGTATGTTTGGATCATTTACTTGTCTCTCTCACAAAACTTAATTTTTTTTGTTATAAGCTGTACTTAAAACTCGATCCAAACATAGTCAAAATATATTATAAAACTTATGTCGCAAAATAATTTTGTTGACATACATTCAATTGTTTACAAATTAACTTTTAATTTTTTGATTTTTTAAAAAACTGTTTTTAAAAGTATTTGATCTAGTTAATATCTATTAATAAGAAATAAAAACGATTTCACAAAAACTCCAGGGTATCTAAAAGACTTCTAATTTGAATTATATTTTTTCTCTTTTAAAGTATATTAACATCTTAAGACACACGCATGTTGATCTGTTCTTTTACGTGATTATTACGCTCGTCATGCTTACAAGTAAGAACATAAAAAAAATCATGAAAGTAGAGAAGTTAAGTCTTAGTAGGATGGTGGGAGAGAAAAACATAGTTTGAAGATTAAGGAGAGTGGATGAGATTGTAAGTGAGAAAAATATTGGAGAAAGATAATGAATCGAGTTACATATATAATTTTATTTAAATATTTGATTTATGTATTTAAGTAATGATTTATAAGATATTTTGAACGGTGAACACTAAATAAAAATTATAACTTTATTAATAGTATGGATTTATATGCAGAAGGTAGCATGCTTAATTAACAAAATTTTATTTTTTTCTTCTTCTTTATTTGTTATTTTGTAGGTATCACAACTCCATGAAGATTGGCATGGGTTTAGTCAATTTGCTATCTTTATACGTGTGGTTTACTATGAATATGCTTAATTGTCATTATGGCCTCTTTATCTTTCTCTGTAGTTTTCTCTGCTAGTACTGGAGACAAAAGGAGTCAAATCATCAATGTGCAACAACAGACTAGCATAAATAAGAATATAAATTAATTTTATTGACTATTATTAGTTTTTTTGGTTTTTTCTCTGACAAAAGGAGTCAAATCATCAATGTGTAACAACAGACTAGCATAAATAAGAATATAAATTAATTTTATTGATTATTATTAGTTTTTTTGGTTTTTTTATATATAATCTTTAAAAAAAACCAAAAAAAACTAATAATAGTCAATAAATAAATAAATATATATATATATATATATATATACACTATTAATAAAGCCATAACACTTTTTTAATTTTTCTTTTGAAATGTTAAAAATATCATGATTTATTGTATTATCAATTATAAATGTGTAAAACTAATCACTCCACAATTACTTCGAGTTTGTCTAATTACTAACAACTTCATATTTCAAGAACCATTTATCTGTAGTAATAACCTAAGAAGTTACACATTATCTGTTTTAAAAATAACTTATATGCATTAACCACCAATACAGTTACACAGTAGCTGCAACTCACTTATCCCTAGTTTTTTTTTTCTTAGATCAATGAATAATTTCAAATTTTTTCTGTAAAAAATAGTTATTTAATTTTTAATCTAATAAAATAAAAGATCAATACGTGCATGTGTTACTGCGTGTTGAAATGTTAGTACTATATAATGCTTAATTGTAACAATATTTCTTTTTATTTGTATAGTGCCCAGATATTGCTTATAATCTTATCTTTCCACTTCATGTCCCATAATTAAGTTACTATGCGACCACACAATTTTTATATTTATAATGTAAAATCAATTTCATATAAAATTATGAATTATTAGTTTAATATTTTTTTTGGTTTAGTTGATGTTTGAAAATAAATGAAAGAAAATATATAAAATAAAGAAAAAAAAGAGAGATTTAGTGATGAAATGTGAGAAATTTTTAAGAAATTGGAAAAAGTTGTTCTTTTAAGAAGAAAAAAAATCATTTATAATCATTTGAAAAACAACTTACGATAATAAATTTTGTAAATTATTTTTTTAAAATGATATATTTTATACTCAATCAAACACGATAAAAATATCGGTTCTCAACAAATTTTGTAGTACAAGAGGAACTATACTTAAATCATCCTTATATACTTGAATCCTATACACAAATAAAAAAAAAAAAAAAAAACCTAACCAATTGGTCAAGTTATATCTAAAATTCGACATTCCAATCATGCAACAACAATAACAATAATAATATTACTATTATTATAAGAACCAACCATGCAGTTATAAAGTAAAGAAAATGTTTATTTCACTTCAAATTCAGAAATTCAAACGATAGCTCAATCTTGATATTTTGAAGAGCGATTAAATTTTTTAAAATCAAAAATATTTTTAATATTTAAAATTCATTTCAAAAACATTGATTGTTCTATTTTTGAAAAAAATTAAGAGCATTATTAATTTTTAAGTGAAAATCGAGGGTCATCACCAATCTATTTAATTTAATCGATTAGACATCTTTAAGTAAATGACCAATAAAAATCTACTAGATTATGGATCTGAGAACTCTATTGAATGTTAAAAAGGGAAACACCTCCACAACATCCATTTTGATGGTTACTCATAATGTATTATCCTTTTGTAATAAAATTCAAATGATGGCATCATATTTTTTAGCCTAATTTATTTACATGGCATTTTGGCATAATGTAACAACATACCATTGCATTATGGACATAAGAAGTATTTCATAATTCTATTATTCTATTATTTCTAACATGCTTCCTAATGCCTTGGCACATAAAGAAAGGGAAGAAAATAGTTTACGTTGGGGGCTTTCAATCGGACCGAGTTAAGCAAGCTATCACCATAATTGGATCCAGAAAAACATTAGTACATAGATAGACCTTAGGTCCTAATGAAAGAACAAAGCATGAAATTTCTCTTTACAATAGCAAGGGATGGATATGATTTCAAAGGATATTATTCTTTTACTCAAAACGGAAATAGAGAAATCTTTCTTTTTGAAACCATACAGAGATCGAAGAAAATCATGTATGCAAAAATATATACAGGAGCTTTATCAAGTGTGTACATACACATATAGGAGCATTGATATAAACTAAACTTGTTTTTAGTCAAATAGGCTTCGGGCCTTAAAATATTAACAATACACAAAATGGTCTAACAAGCCCTTAGTTTCTTACACTTGACCCACTGACCTTAACCTAACTCTAGGTCACAAGGAGATTTCCTTATACCACCTGCTTCAATGTACCCAGATTCATATGGCAACAACAAAATGTTAACACAAGCAGATATGGCAGCATATAAGAAAGGCAAGCAACATTACAATTATGAGATTCAGTATATCATGAATCAACTAAAGATGAACAAATTGATCATAGGCAAGCATATTCAACCTAGGAATTTTCGTTAACATGAACTCGAAATCTGAAGGAAATAAATGGTCCTATACTAAACTAGGGATGAACTAAAGACTTGACTCCTAATCCTAGATGCAAAAAATCAGGCAAGTATGCTTAAACCATGTTGTGCTAATTAGCACAAAAAAGTCTTTGGGAAACCTCTTTTTTCTTGACAAACAAAAAACAAAAAAAACCAGAGATTTAGGGATTTAGAGATAAGTTCTACTTTCTTTAAAAGTCGGATTTAATTATTCCTTATGTTTTTTATTTTTGTTTTTTTATTTCATACACGTAGGATTGACCAATATTTGATGTGGCGGAAATTTTCGCACCAAAGAGGTCACGCGAGCAGCATGTGATAAAAATTTTAACAAAAATCAAATGGAATTAGACGGAAGACAGAAATTAAGGGTTAAATTATTCATTTTGAAAATTGAAAAAAAAAATATGCCACTTGATCCTAAACTGAATGGAAAATTTGCATATTTCAATGCAGAAGAAATTAATCAAAAAATCATCAGCTATGACCCTTTCATTCCACAAATTGTCTGTGTCTCAACTGGTAGAGATAGGTAATTATCTATGCCATGGTCTAATTTGCTTTTTCCAGTGGTCCTTTCTATTTAGAGTGATCATTGGATGCCTCTATGCAGCAACCTAGGGATTACACCACTTCATTTAGCTGCACTTGGAGGTTATTTAGAATGTGTTGAGTGAAATGCTTGCATGGGGAGCGGATAGGCTTCAACCAACTTCAGATGGGTAAGCCTCGATAATTAATATCTATGCCATTGTTTGATTCCATGATTAATTTTGGCTTCTCCCTAGCTTTGGAATATCACAGGGCTAGCCAAAGTGAGCACACCTTCAGTGTATTGCTTTTTTTTTTTTTTTTTTTGTTCCTAGAATCGTTAGCATAATCCACATTTATTGGTTAAATTGTTAATTTTGAAAATATTGGACTTGAAAGTAAAATTCGATGCGAAAACCTGGAACCTTTATTACTAGCATTCATCTCATAGAGAGGAGGAATGACAGAGATGATAAAGTATAATGAACTCTTAAGAATTGGTTACAGAAAACTTCAACCTCTATGTGCATGGGGTGGATGAATGTGCAAATACATATTCATACTGGTGAGAACTCTTAAAAATTGGAACAGAAAGTGAAACTTTGTTCTCCCCAGATCTTGCTTACAACAATATAACATCACAGCTGCATGACAACATTTAATTCAACATTATATATTCTGTTTAGTCTAGCCTCGCTTTACAAATTTACCTTTTCTTTTGTTTTCATGCTTTTCTAATATTTTATTGAAAAGATGAAAAATATATTATTATACATGCGAATTTTTAGTACTTTTTTTCAACTTCTTTAATAGATACTAATTATAGTTTTTTTTTTTTTTTGGGTAAAAGAAAAGGAGAGAATAAAACAGTATATCACTGTTTTGTACACAGTGAAATTTATATTCTGCCTCATTGTCTTTGTGCATTCTATGTATTTGTTCTAATTCCTCTTCGAGTATTTGTTGTTTATGTTATATTCAGATTTGCAAAGAGTTAAGTGGCTTGCTTGTTTTAATATTATAAGTTGCAGAATTCAACATATATATATATGTTCACTCCCTTTCTGTACAGTGAGTTATAGACTTATAGTACTTATTTTCTTTTAATCCAAAGAGTTATTTATTTTTTTGGTACACAATTACATATTTTTTTTTCTATGTAGAAATAATAGCACAAGCAATGGAGGAACTCACTTTTAATATAATAAAGATGAATATGAATGAGAATGAAACACATTCTTCCGAGGGGAGGGCAAGGTTCTCTGGCCAAGTTAGATCTTTGAGGTTCTTTTTTGTTGTCTCTCTCTTTTTGAATATGCTAATATGGATGCTTAGTGACTTAATGTTGCATGTTATTATATAAATATTTTTATGTATATTAGATTATCAGTGTATGTCTTAGATCATGAATATGTTGGATAATAGATGATTTGATGGATGGTTGTATTTGTTTATGTAATGATTTTATCTTGGATTAATTACTAATGTGAGTATATCAGGTTAAGTTGTGTTAAGTGAGTCGTGTTGGGCTATTGTGTCATGTTTAGCACGACCTATTTATTAAACGGGTTATGCGTGCCTTGTTGTTGTATCATGTTTAACACGACTCGTTTATTAAACGAATTATGTGTGTCGTGTCGTATTGCCTGTTTAATAAACAGACGCTGTTAGTGTTGGGATTTTTTGATACGATTATTGACACGATTAATAATCGTGTCATGTTCATATCAATCTAATTTTTTGTTTGATGGAGCCCACAATACCCTCATCCAATAAGACATCGACACGTGGAGTCTTCCATCACCAATAGGACGCTGACACGTATCCAGCCTCTGCAACATGACAAGGCACACGTGGGACGGGCAAATCACGCTATCGCCACGTCAAAGTGCGATTAGCGGACCTAACCCCCTCTGAAACACGCGACCCTCTGAGCACGCAACTAAGACCTAAATTCAGAAGCCCGTAATCACAAGGATGAAGCCATTCCTCCCCCACATGGCCGACCTCCACTCAGAATACTATAAATAGCCTAAAGTAAGTAAGTTCAAGACACTTGATTACGCCCAAAACATAACACGGTATTGTAGTACAGCTTTGGGGTGTCGATTCCACAGGGAAACAAGTTAACTATAAAGAAAGATGTAAACCTTAATATGAGATGATATAATGAGTAAAGAATCTGAAATTGATGATGAAGTAATTGTGTAGGTTGTAAAATATGATAGAGGGACAACAAGGATCCGGAAATCCTTCCTAGGTTCGTTGCCCTAACCCTAACTTGATTCAGTTGTTTTTATCTCAATTGCACGTTTCACATCCCAAACATACAATCGGCAAATATTCAATGAGAACTTGTATAAACCCTAATATGATCATAATGAAATACTTCTTATTTCCGATTCATGCACATATGATCTATCCTATAGGTTTATCAAGAAACGACAATATATCTTTGTCGACAATATTGCAGTAATGGACAAACCTAAAGGCTAGATTTACCGAACTCAATTATACCCAATAATCTTGACATAAGAGAAGCATGACTAAAGTTATATCAAGGAAAAAGATACAATCACCGGAATAGATAAAATCTTATAATTAGATAAAGAAGTAAATCATGACAATGTTTGAAAAAAAATTCTTATTACAACTGAACCAAATAAGGGTAGATAAGGACAACTACACCTAGGGATTCATCCCTTCGCCTTGCTAGGAAGTTAGTTAGCCATGGTGTTCATGGCTAAACATTTTTGTGGATGAGCTGCTACTTTGAGTTTTCTGCCCTTTCTTTCTCAGCCCAGCTCTCCTCTCTTAAACCCCAAGTATCTTATTTATAGTACAAGAGTTCAAGGGTATTTTTGGGTTTATTCTAATGTTAAAGAAACCTAATTGAAGTCTTACTCGGAGATGCAAATCCGTGTGCGCGCTGCAGTGCTGCTGGCCTTTTTGCTGATTTTCTTCATGCTTTGCCTCTCCGCAGCCACCCTATGCTTTGTCGTGCATGGAACCTTGGTGCGTTTAAACAACGATCGCTTCTTCTCCTTTTTGGACTTAAAATACTTGAAATTGTACTGGAATAAGTTAATGATCCAATAATATTCCTTAAGAATTATCAACACACAAGAGTGCAATATAGACCGAGAAGAATCATAAAATGCTAACAATAAAACATCGTTGAGGTGCATTTTATGGCTCTTATCACAACTCCCAACTAGCTTATTGCTAGTCTCTAGCAATTCAAACGGAAACAAAAGATGAATTCCATGGTGGGAGTTAAAAACAAGGTAAAGCGCTACTAGTGTTAACCAAGAGTAATTCACTTTTGTCTCAAACATTGCACACAACATACAGCACATAGAATCATTAAATTTCACCCAAGTCCAAAGGTAATCCAAACATCAATCTTAAAATCGTTATTGACTCTTAACATCCATCTTACCACAAACCATTAATCTGAACACCCGGACGATTTTATGCACAACATTCATGAATACAAATCTTGGCCTCTAAAATCTATTAAATTACGAGACATCAATCACAAAAACAAGCTCCATAGGCTCACTTTTCAAATCACTCTCCACTATTGTAGAAAAATTACACTGCATTGGATCAATAGGTCTTTAAAAAGCATGTAACGTTAGGCTAAGGTAAAGGTTAAGAAAGAACATGAAGGATTCACAAGTAAAGGATCTCTTAGTTTTAAACATAACCACTTTAAGCCCTTGATAACCTTACTTTAACACCCAACTCTTTCAACCATTTTTTATAAGAGCATATCTCTAGATAATTCACCACTTTTCTTTTCTTTTTCTTCTTTCTTTGCCATACTTCACTTTTTTTTTTCTTTTCTATTTTTGGCAAATACCCATTCACCTCATTTTTCATTTTCATTTTCTTTTCTTTTCCACAACCCCCAACTTATCTTCTTTAATATACTTGGGTTATGGTTTTTCATATTTCCACTCTTACTCTTTTTAAGTGCTTCTCAACAAATGTGTACAACTAAGTTCTTTTTAAAAGAAGGGTAAGGATAAAATATTTGCAGGCTCATAAGGGTAAGTAAATGGGTTATCGAAAGAAACAAGGCTCAAATTCTTTAAAAGCTAAAACAGATGATTAGCGATAAATATAGCAAAGGTAAGTTTGAGAGGCTCAAACGGTTCAAAAATGGCCTATATGATATCCTAAGCAATGTGCATTCTAGGAATTCGCCTCAAGTGATTATCAAATAAGTTTTAGAGCTTGTCGAGACTGCAAAAGTATTCACAAAGCAATCACACATAAAACTTCTCTAAATATTTAGACTAATCATTCAATCTTACCGCAAACTAGAGTCTCAAACCAAGTGAAGATTGATACTTAAATTAATTTCAAACCGAAGCAAAATTTAACTTCTTCTAAATGCTGTATGTTATCTCAATTTAGGCTCATATCATTGACATGTGAATTAACTCTAAGGCTAACACAACGCATGCTAAAAACAGAAGGTAAAGGAAAGGTAACACCAAACAATTTAAAAATATACATTTCCTTCACCCCTAACTTAAAATTGGCATTGTCCTCAATGTTTAAAGAGAAAGTAAAGAAAAACTCCCTTTAGTGCACAGGTGCTGGACAATATGTACTCTCAGGTGAAGTGCTTGCCATTTTTCTTGCGAAAATTCTAATCTACAACATAGAACAAGACAACAAAAAGAAAACAACTTTGGTGTACCCTGAAGATTTTCACCATATGTTAGGTTAGTATAGAAAATAAAAAATAAAGGAGGAAAGTAAAAATAATCGAAATGAAAACACACTAAACAAACAAAATAAACAAACAAAATAAACAGCAAATTAAAGGACCTAAAACTAATCCTCTAAATTCTCATCCTCTTTTTCATCCTCTTCATTCTTTTCACCTTCCTCAGGAGTGGGATCAAAAAATGAACTCGGATAGGGTGGCATAGTAGGGAAGTGATCCATATTACAACCAGCAGCGGAGGCAAGGTGGTGGCACATCTAACTAACAGATGAGTAGACCCTGGCTTGATAATCGGTTTGTTGAGCCAAGAATCTATCTTGCTGAGCCAATATTTTGTCTTGACGATCTATCCTTTCAAGCAACAATTTTTTACGCTTGTCAAAACGACTCTCTAGACGCTCAAGGCGCTTGACAATAGTTAAAGGCCTAAAGGAAGAAGGATGGTCAGAAGGGGCTGCTCCCTCTTCGGGAATTGGCTGCCGTGAGGCTTTAATCTGGGCTAACAAGCTGTCATCAATGGGTCTTTTGGGTTCTTGGGCCTCTTCATCAGGGCTGTATTGGACTCTGACTCGGATGCACAATTAGGTCATTAAAGAAGAAAAATATAATCCGAGCTTTTGTCTAATAGTGTGTTTGATTGAATCATGTATGACTTGGCCGACATCGATAGTCATTCCCATTAAAATTGCATAGACTAACACAACTCACTCAATAGTTAAGGCACTGTAATGTAAAGTAGGCATCATCCTCTGACATATAAAATATTGCTAAGCCCTAGCAGTGGCATTGAAAGAAGTAACGGGCAAAGTGACAGGGAGACCACCCATCATTTTCCATGTAGTGCCCGGAATACAAAGAGTAGTGCAGATCTCTTCATAATTGATGGTGGACACATATAAACTATACTCACTATGCTTAATGTCAGGTAATCCATAGAAGTTATTAATGGATGTGCTGTTAAAAGAGACTATTTGTCCTTGCACTCTCACTTCACCATTCCTATGCTTGGGCACATTTGAGTATAATTCTCTAACCAAATTTGGGATGGAGTGAGAGGGTTGTCTTGTAAATGTGCCCCAATTCCTATCTAGAATCATTTTAAATAAGGTTGGATTTCCCCTCTCGGTGATGTTGAATCCTCTTTCGGGAATGGGTTTTCGACTTTGCAACATAATAATATATCTCTCGTTTGCTTCAAAACTCACAAATTTTGTCTCACCGTACTCTTGTTGTGGTCTCTCCCTAGGTCTCTCGGTCTTAGGTGCCATGAAAATCAAATTTTTAGAACAATAGACTTAAGGCAAAATATAACCACTAAATAGCACAAATGAATAATAAAATGGAAGAAAGTGGTCTTACTTGATATCCATGGTGGAGAGAAGAAAGACTATCTACTTCTTGAAGTGTTCTTGATGAACCCAATGGTCTTCTTATAACCAAGCTTTAGAGAGAGAGTGCTAGCAAAATCAACAACAAAAGTGAGCAATTTAGTAAGAATTGATGTATAAACAAGAAAGTTTTGAGTGCAGGTGATTGAGCAAGTAATGATGTGTTTCAAAGTGGAGAGAGGAGGTAGTGTGCTGTAGGTTTTGTGAAAGAAAAAATGAGGAAGAAGGCTGTAAAATGGCTTTTATAGTGCAGAATTAGGGTAGAGCTAGCACCGTGCAGTGTGCTGCGGTGCTGGGCTTGACGTGCTGGGCCTGGCGCTGTGTACTGCGCTGTGCGCCGTAGTGCTGGTAGGCTCGGTTCTGGGCACCGCGATGCTGGGTGCTGATCCTGGTACTGGGCACCGTGATACTGCTGAAGAGCACCGCGGTGCACACTGGTGCCCAAAAATTCTGGTCTTAGTTGCCAACACTGGGCGAGCTTCTGGGCACTACGGTGCTGCTGAGGACCACCGCGGTACTGGCTGGTTGATCACACTAGGTGAGTTTCTGGGCACCACGGTGCTGGCCTTTTTGCTGATTTTCTTCATGCTTTGCCTCTCCGTAGCCACCCTATGCTTTGTCGTGCATGGAACCTTGGTGCGCTTAAACAACGATTGCTTCTTCTCCTTTTTGGACTCAAAATATCTGAAATTGTACTAGAATAAGTTAGTGATCCAATAATATTCGTTAAGAGTTATCAACACACAATAGTGCAATATAGACCGAGAAGAATCATAAAATGCTAACAATTAAACATTGTTGAGGTGCATTTTATGGCTCTTATCAACACTTCTTTTCTATTTCACAAACACAGGAGAAGAAATCCACATTGATTGGCTGCTTAAAATTAGTCATCGATCTTTCTTAAGCCCTCGTCCTAACTAGAGCGTCTGAGCGTCCTCGGAGGCCTCCCTCTCCCCTCCTTCCGTGGGCCTCCTAGTTCACCCCTGTTTACTTGTGCAGATCCCAAAAGGCCAACTCCAAGTCAGCAACGTTCCCTTGGCATCAACAGATTGGCATTGTCCGTGGGAAACCACTATCTCTCGCTAACAGTAGAAGCGAAAAAGTATAAAAGAACTCATCTGTTGCAATGCCACCCAAAAACACTACAAAAAGGACCGGGAATGGAGCCCTAACGGCGTGCTCCGCCCCCATCCGGGGTAGCGCCCAGAGTCAACAATCCAGGTCAAGATTCCCCATGATTCCCAAACGTGCAACCCCGGGGTCAAGTAGACCGCCTTCTGTCAGAGAGCAGCATCCTTGCCACTTGGGAACCGATTCCCATGATTTCGAAAGAGCAGCCACAGGCCACCCGACCGCCCCGATAACCCAGGCTCAATTCCAGGAGCTTTCCCGACTGATAGCTGACCTGGCGGCCGAAGTTCAGAATGAGGGGCGACAACCCTCTCCTCCTCACCAAACTCCTAGGCAAACTAAATCCTCTGGTAGTGAAGACTCGGCCTACAACCGCTCTACCACTGAGCCTTCGTTGCCCTACGGTCGGTCTAAAAAAAGTTCCTCCCCCAAAAGCAACCCAAACTTGTACAAACGAATCGAAGAAATGGAAGAAAAAATTGACAGAGCTCTCAAGTATAGAAGCTACAGTATCTTGGATGAGCTTAGTGTCCAAGACCCTCCATTCACGAAGGACGTCCTCGAGATCCCACTCCCCCACAACTTCAAGATACCGCAGATCAAAATGTACAATGGTTCGGCAGACCCGTTGGATCACCTACAACATTACAAAATGACCATAATGCTGCATCCGTATTCCGATCCAATCATGTGCCGCGTTTTTCCCCTAACATTTGAGAAAGTTGTGGGTACGTGGTATTCACGTTTGAAGCCGAGAAGTATTGGCAACTTTAGAGAGCTCAGTTACGCCTTTGCCTCTCACTTTCTCAGTAATAAGAGACCGAAGAAGACCGAAGAAGAGCCTGTTTAATATTGTCCAACATCGGGGAGAGAGGTTTCCAGCCTACATATCCAAGTTCAATACACCTACATGGGAGATCTTGAACCTCAACCCAAATGTCTAGATGCTAGTATTCAAGAACGGGCTGAGGTCTGGAGTCTTTAGTTCCAAGCTCACCAGGCGTCCGTCTAAAGATATGAACGTGGTCTTAGCTTAGGCCCGAAAATATATGTTGGCAGAGGACGATCAAGCATTCAAAAGAGAAAGGGAAGGAGAAACAGAGAAGAAGAGAAAAGACCTTGACTCTTAGAGAGGAGCTGCCAAAAGGCCCCACCAAGAAAGCAGGTATAAGCCCTATCCTCTGCTTGACAGCTTCACCCTCTCAATGCTTCCAGGATGAACATTCTAATGCAGCTTTGAGACAAGAAAATAGCTCTCCAGTGGTCGCCCAAGCCAATGTACCTTAGTGGGGACTAGAGGAAGTGGTGCCGATTCCACAGGAACCACGAGCACGACACCGAGGAATGCCATGGTCTGAAGATGCAGATTGAGGCCCTCATCAGTTAGGGGCACCTAAAGGAGTTCATCGAGTCTCAGGGAAGTGCTTGCCTAGCTGAAAGGGGAATCTAGACGCCTTCAGCCTGCCCAGCAAGAATGACGAGACCCTCGAAGAGACCCCAAGCTCTGGCAGGAGGGGCCTAGTCAAAGGAACCAAGAGGCAGCAACCACTAGAATTATTAAAACAATCTGCGGAGGCCTGACAGCATAAGAAAGCTCGAAACAGAGCAGTAAAGCATACGTCAGAACTATGGCCTCCATCAGCGGTCCCCACAAGCGAAGAAAGTCAAGTATGGCGATCTTCTTCATAGATGACGATTTAGAAAGAGTGCGGACTCCACATGATGATGTGATGGTAGTCTCGCTCTTGGTGGCCAACCACGAAGTAAGACGTATCCTAGTTGACAAAGGAAGTTCGACAGACATCTTGTTCTATGATGTCTTCCAACGTATGGAACTAAAGGACGAGCGCTTAGAACCGACCCCGACCCCTCTCTATGGTTTTGGTGGAACCCCTGTGTTTACAGAGGGAAATATAGTCCTCCCCGTTACCGCAGGAACAATGCCGTAAACGACCACCGCTCAAACTACCTTCTTGGTAGTCAAGCAACCATCTTCTTACAACATAATCCTTGGCCACCCCACTCTTAACAAACTAAAGGCCTGGTCAAGTTCCTCACTAATGAGGGAATAGGAGTGGTCAGAAGAGACCAACGAGCCTCTCGATATTGCTACCTGAACGCCATCAAAAAAGGAAAGAAGACCGAAGCTTTACCCTTCGAGGTGGAAGACCTCAAAGACGAGGTAAAAACTCTAAGAGGACGACCTGTGGAAGAACTAACTTCAGTTCCCCTCGAAGATGATCCTTTCAAGACTATTTAGATCGGACCCAACCTCCCAGAAAGTCACTGGGAGGCGCTCCTCTCCCTCCTTAAGAAAAACCAAGACTTGTTCGCTTGGTCTGTGTCAGATATGCCCGGAATCGACCCTGGAACTATCGAGCACCGTCTGAACGTAGATCCAAAGCACAAACCTATTATTTAGACGAAGAGAACTTTCACCCCGGAATGACAAGTCGCTATCAAGACAGAAGTGGATAAGTTGCTTGAGGCCGGCTTCATCCGAGAAGTGAAGTACTCCGACTGGGTGTCCAACATGGTGATGGTCGGAAAGGCCAGCAACAAGTGGCAAATCAACATCGATTTCACCAATCTGAACAAATCCTGTCCTAAGGACAGTTTTCCCCTGCCTCGGATCGACCAGCTAGTGGACACTACCTCGGGGCATGAACTCCTCTATTTTATGGATACGTATTTCGACTACAACCAGATCCTTATGTGTGAGCCTGACCAAGACAAGACTGCATTCGTCACCGATCAGGGACTGTGCTGCTACAAGGTTATACACTTAGAGCTAAAAAACACCAGCGTAACCTATCAAAGATTGGTGAACAAGATCTTTAGGGAACAGATCAGGCAAAACATGGAAGTCTACGTGGACGACATGTTAGTCAAAAGCACTAAGGCGCGAAACTATGGCTCTGACTTAGAAGAGGCATTTGGGGTGTTATGCAGACATAAAATGATGTTGAACCCAGTGAAGTGCGCATTCGGAGTAACAGGGGGAAGTTCTTGGGCTTCATGGTTACTTAGAGAAGGATAAAAGCTAACTTAGAGAAGATAAAGGCCATCCTTGATATGGCCCCTTCTAAGACAGTGAAAAAAGTACAATAGCTCATTGGGCGAATAGGAGCCCTGAATCGTTTCATGTCTAAATCCACAGAAAGATGCCTACCTTTCTTCAAAACCATCAAGAAGGCAAGAGATTTTGCCTGGATAGAAGACTGTCAAGAAGTGTTTAAGGAGCTAAAGAAGTACATAAGCTCGCCCCCCTCTTAACCAAGTCGCTCCTAAGTGAAGAACTGTTCCTGTACATATCGGTCTGTCAAAACATCGTGGCTTATGTCTTGATTCGAGAAGATGAAGGCATTCAAAAACCCATCTATTACGTCAGTAAGATCCTCCATAAAGCAAAAGTGAGGTATCCTCGGATAGAGAATGTTGCTTACGCCCTCATAGTAGCAGCAAAGAAGCTCCGACTATATTTTCAAGTGCACACTATCATCCTCCTCACTAACCAGCCCTTGAGACAAGTCCTGCACAACCCAGATGTCTCCGAAATAATGGTCAAGTGGTCAGTAGAGCTCGAGTAGTTTGATATCCGGTATTATTCTTGCAAGGCCATCAAGGGGTAGGCCTTAGCCAACTTTATCGTCGAAATAACTCTTCCCATTGATCTAAGCAAACGAACAGGACCAGGGTCAGGTGAGCCACTTCCAAGGTGGACCCTCTATGTAGACAGATCCTCGAACACAGTAGGAAACGGAGCAAGACTCATTCTCTATAGTCCGGAAGGCTTCACTGTTAAGTATGCCTTGAGATTTGAATTCTAAGCCACCAACAATGAGGCGGAATATGAAGCCCTACTTGTAGGTTTAAAACTAGCAAAAGCACTAACTGTCGAGGAATTTGATGCCCGAGGAGAAAAAATCGCGCAGTACCTTGAAAAAGCAAAGAAACTCATTGCTAGGTTTAAAACGTTTCAAATAACTCAAGTCCCACGGACGGAGAATTCAAAAGCAGACACCTTAGCCACATTGGCCTTGTCCCTACACCTTGGGCCAACTCAAGCCTTATATCTTGAGACCCTCTCCGTCCCAAGCATTGATGAAGCCCTGGTTCTGCTAGTAGTGGGGGGGGAAACATAGATAGACCTGATCCTCCGATACTTGAAAGATGGGGAAGTCCTCGAGCAGAAGAACGAAGCAAGGAAGCTAATCTCCAGCGCGTCCCGATACACAGTCATAGATGAACAACAGTATAAAAGGGCCCTAACTATGCCCTACTTAAGGTGCCTCAACTTGGTTAAAGCTGACTACGCTCTCTGAGAAGTCCACGAAGGGATATGTGGAAATCACTTGGGGGTCCTGGCCCTAGCTTTCAAAGTTCTTCAGTAGGGGTATTACTGGCCCACAATGAAGAAAGATGTGACAGATTTGGTCAGAAGATGTAAGAACTGCCAGTAGTACTTTCCTATGCATCACCACTCAGCCAACCCTCTCACTTCGATCACCAGTCCTCTCCCCTTTGCCATGTAGGGAATGGACATACTCGGTCCATTCGTCGGAACCTCTGGGCAGAGGAAACATCTCATCATGGTCATCAATTATTTCACCAAGTGGGTCAAAACAGAACCACTGGCCAGCATAACAGATCACTAGACCCGAAACTTTGTTTGAAAATCCATCGTGTGTCGGTTTGGCATACCTCGAGCATTGGTCACCGATAACGGTAAACAATTTGATAGTTCTCGATTCAAAGCATTCTGCGAAGATCTCCATATCAAGCATCAATTCTTATCCGTTGGATACCCACAAGCTAATGGCTAAGCCAAGGTAACCAATAGAATACTTCTTCAAGGGATCAATAAGAGACTCGACAAAGGGGATAAACAATGGGCCAACCAACTCCCCAACGTCCTTTGGGCATATCGAATGATAGTTTGTACTCCAACAGGGGAAACCCATTATTCATGGCTTACGGTTTAGAAACTGTTATCCCTCTTGAAGTCGGGATACCATCGATCCACGTGCAACACTTCAAACAAAGTGACAATGAGAAGGCCTTACGAACGAACACCGACTTGATTGACAAAGCCCTAGACAAAGCCCAAATCCGTTTGGTCATGTACCAGCAAAGGACCGCCCGATACTACAATTCGTGAGTTCAAAACAAAAACTTCAAGCTATATGACCTCATTCTTCGAAAAAGCGAAGTATCTCGCCCTCGAGAAATGGGGAAGCTCGTCCCGAACTGAGAAGGCCCGTATCGGATTCGAAATGTATACCGAGTCGGCACCTTCGAACTTGAAGAGTTAAATGGCAAGCCCATCCCGTGCACTTTGAACGAGAAAAATCTCCACAGATTATATCAGTAATCATACTCCGGGCTTGACCCGCACCAACTCATTCACAAAAAATGTAAAAGCGGGAAATAAAGAAATAAAAACTCGAGTTTGCGAAAGATTGATATTTCATTCAAAAAGTTATGATTACAAAACAGGTGCTATCGACCCTCACATACAAGGAAAGAAAAGGAAAAACTACACTACTCATCTCGAAGAGCCTCGTCTTCGACGGCCTACAGTGGCTCGCCTCCGACCGTGTCTTTGGCGTCCCCAACATCGGCAACAGCACCCTTATCTCTAGAAGACTCCAACTCAAGGCCGGAGAAGTCAGTATCAAAAGAGAAAGACTTGTTCTTCCTCTTGGCTTCATAGAAGCCCTCGAGGATCTGCCCTTCAACCTCCTTCAGCAAAGAGTCATTCTCTTCCACGGCCTTCCGCACAGCCTCGAAAGCCTACTCTCGTGCCTGCTACTCGGACTCCTGGGGCGTATCCCTCTCAGCCCGAAGGGCATCCTCAGTCTAGCACCACTAGTTACTCTCCCTGATGGCCTCCTCCCTGGGCCTCTCAGTCAACTCGAGGGAGGAGGACAGCGCACGAACGAGCTCATGGCCTTCTGCTTGCACTTCCCCAACTGCTCGGCCATGTTTATACTGCATCGGGATAAGACACCGACAAGGACACTGGTCTGAAACAAGTATAAAAGGACGTTAGGAAAAATAGTTAGAAAATAAAATCAAAACTAGGGGAAAAGGCAAAGCACAGTACCTGGGAAGTAATGGCCTCCACAACCAAGCAGAGCCCCTCAAAAGGCCTTCGAAGGACCTCCAACATATCAATAGGAGGGATCCCCATGATGAGGTGTTCTCGGGCAACTCTCGGATGAGCAAACACTAAATCGGAGCGCGAAGGGAGCTGAGGTCCAGGGCACCCCTCTAGATGAGGATAAGCCTTGGGGAGGAGGTGGTGTCATTGGAATAACCCGGGGCTCAATAAGAGGAGACCTCAGAGGGCTCTCCACGGTAATAGGAATAGGGCTGCATGCCTGGGCCTTATTCTTCTATGGTTGGGTCGGGGCCGAACCCTTCCCCTTTGAGGCCCTCTTTCTCTCCTTGGCCATCCTCTTGGCCTTCTCCCTTTCTTGCGTGGCCAACTCCATCTATGCACAAAGAAAAGCATTAGCGAATTAAGGTAAAGAAAATAACATATAAAAAGTTACCAAAAATTACCATGCTCCATGTCTGCTGTAGGGCAAGGAGGGCAGACATTGTGCCTTGAAAGCTCTTCGTTGTCACAAAGAACCTCTGCATCTAAGGGTGCGGCCAACATTACCTTTAATGTCTCTTGCTCTCAGTGCAGAAGGTGCGGCTTCTTGTACTTGCCAGCACGGTCTAAGCTCCAGCAAAGGGGGATGTTGAAGCTTTCAGCACTCCAGATGAAGAAGGATGATTTTTTCCACTCTTTGATGGAGAACAGCTTCTTCTTCAGCACACTCCTTTTGGCCCTCAAGCTGACCACAACCCACACAGTCTACCCGTGCCGACTAATATGGAAATGGGCCTTGAAAACATTAATATTCATAACACCGCCCACTTTCGTACACACGGCTATGAAAGCCATGATGAGACGTACCGAGTTGGGCACTAGTTGGCACAGTGCTATACCAAAATATCTCATAACCGTGCAAAAGAAGGGACGAAGGGGAAACCTGAGCCTAGTCTTCATGTGCTGCTCATAGACGCATAGCTCATAGGGCGTGCGGTTCAAGAAGGCATCACAAGCCCTCTCCCCACTCTCTGGTGCTTGGAGTGCGTAATCTATCAAAATACGATAGATCGTCCTCATTACTCGAAGCTTCGTTTCCCCAAAAATACTCGGTACGAAGTTGGCCTCGAACGACCATTCTTTCTTCTCTTCGACCGAGGTGTCCCCCCTGATTACCACCAATGTATGGTCGGCCTCATCCTCCTCTTTAGTAGAGGCATCCTCCCCACTTTCTTCACCATCATCCTCCCTAGGGATGAAAGGCACTAGGGCAAGGCTACCCTCCCAATGAATGATCTCCAATAAGGATACGTCCTCACTGGAGGAGACACTCACGGCCTCCTCTAGCTCTCATAACAAGTTCTTGGTTCCCTCACTACCACTACTTACTCTATGATCAGACATGGTAAAAAAGGATAAGAGACTCACCAAGGGGATGAACAAGAACTGTGTGTACGACTTCGGTCCCTCTGCGAAAATCACCATTCCAATAGGTCAATACCTGAGCAACTTGAACTCCGAACCCTTAATCCGCCAAAACTCCTGAGCTGCTGATCAGAGAACTTCGAACCCTCAATCCGACTCCGAGTGCTCTCAAGGTTTCTTTCTCTCTCAAAAGCTCTAAAAATGCAAGTGAAAAGAAGAGGGGAAGAAATCATCCTTATATAAGGATTGCAACAGCAGGAACGAGGGACATTAAACTCCATCCAGCGAAAGAGATGTGACTTTTGATGTCACCTAGGCATCGTTCGTTCTCCTCAATGTGCCAGCTGTCATAAAGGTACGACTCTTCCCATCCCCCAGACGCCACCATACCAAAAACAGTCGCCCCCTATTTAATACGTCTTGAAAACCTATGGGGCCCGTCGAGAGAAAGTCTATGTGGCCCAAGGAGAGAAGACCCATGTGGCCCAAGGAGAGAAGACCCAAAGCAAGAGCCCTAGGGAAAAAGAAGTCCAGATGAGCCCAGAGAAAAATCTCTAAAGACCGAGCGTGTGAGCTGCTTATCACATGCTCGGCCTGAAATCTCCAAGCCCGAGTGTATGGACTGCTTATCACACACTCGACCTGAAATCTCTAAAGATCGAGCATGTGAGCTGCTTGTCACATGCTCGGCCCAAAATCTCTAAGTCCGAGAGTATGGACTACTTGTCACACGCTTGGCCTGAAATCTCCAAAGATCGCGCATGTAAACTACATGTCACATGCTCGGTCTGAAAACTCCAAAGACCAAGCATGTGAGCTACTTGTCACATACTCAGCTTAAAATCTCCAAGTCCGAGCGTATGGACTGTTTATCACATGCTCGGCCTAAAATCTCTAAGCTCGAGCGTATAGACTGCTTGTCACATGCTCGGCCTGAAATCTCTAAAGATCGAGCATGTAAGCTGCTCGTCATATACTCGGCCTAAAATCTCCAAGTTCGAGGGTACAGACTGCTTGTCACACGCTCAGCTTAAAATCTCTAAAGACCGAGAATGTGAGCTGCTTGTCACATGCTCGACCTGATATCTTCAAGTCCGAGCATATGGACTGCTTGTCACACGCTCGGCCTGAAATCTTTAAAGACTCAGCATGTAAGCTGCTTGTCACATGCTCGGCCTGAAATCTCCAAGTCCGAGCGTATGAGTTGTTTGTCATATGCTAGGTCTAAAATCTCCAAGTCCGATCGTCTGGACTGCTTGTTACACGCTCAACCTGAAATCTCCAAAGACCAAGCATGTGAGCTACTTGTCACATGCTCGGCCTAAAATCTCAAAGTCTGAGTGTATAGACCGTTTGTCACATGCTCGACCTTAAATCTCCAAAGAACGAGCATGTGAGCTGCTTATCACATGCTTGGCCTAAAATCTCCAAGTCCGAGTTTTTGGACTGCTTGTCACACGCTCGGCCTGAAATATCCAAAGACCGAGCATGTAAGCTGCTTGTCACGTGCTTGACATAAAATCTCCGGGATCGAGTGTATGGACTGCTTATCACACGCTCGATCCAAAATCTCCAGGTCCGAGCATGTGAGCCGCTCCTCACACGCTTAGAATTTCTAGGTTCAAGCATATGAGCTGCTCCTCACACGCTTGGCACAGAATCTCCAGGACCGAGTATGTGAGCTGCTCCTCACATACTACCCCCAAAATCTCCAAGATCGAGCATGTGAGCTGCTCCTTACACACTCAGCCCAGAATCTCCAGGTCCGATAATATGAGCTACTCCTCGCACACTCGGCCCAAAATCTCTAAACCCGAGCATAAAAGTTGGACTCGCTCCAAGATTCTCCAATCCAAGTGCACGAACCATCCGTTTTTGGAAATCTTTAAGTATAATGCTCGGCCATGGCACAAACATCACATCTTACTTCCTTGAGGCACACAAGTACCTGAGGAAGTGAGGGGCCTGTGATGGAGCCCAAAATACCCTCATCCAATAGGATATCAACATGTGGAGTCTTTCATCACCAATAGGACGTTGACACGTATGCAACCTCTGCAACATGACAAGGCACACGTGGGACGGGCAAATTGCGCCATCGCCACATCAAAGCGCGATTAGTGAACCTAACCCCCTTCTGAAACACGTGACCTTCTGAGTACGCAACTAAGACCTAACTTCAAAAGCCTGGAATCACAAGGATGAAGCCATCCCTCCCCCACGTGGCCGACCTCCACTTAGAATTCTATAAATAGCCTAAGGTACGTAAGTTCAAGACACTTATTTTCCACTTCACAAACACAAGAGAAGAAATCCACATTAATTGGCTGCTTAAAATTAGTCCTCGGTCTTTCTTAAGCCCTCGTCCTAACTAGAGTGTCGAAGTGTCCTCGGAGGCCTCCCCCTCCCTTCCTTTCGTTGGCCTCCTAGTTCACCCCTATTTACTTGTGCGAATCCCAAAAAGCTAACTCCGAGTCAGCAACGTTCCCTCGACATCAATATTGTTATACCCAATTTTGACACAATATGAACACACGACAACCCTAATTACCATCTCTGTTAATTATAGAGTTGCATTCATGATGATCATAAAAGTAATTGCAATGAGAAATTAAGCAAAAGAGAAATAAAGACTGATGGAAATATTAGGGAAAAATTATGGCCCAGGTCATCATTGTGATCATAAGCTGCAGTATCAGTAGATTGGTGCAGATAAGATCTAACAATTATTTGAAGAGGAGTAGAACGAGGAGAGAGAAATCAGAGAAAACAGAGAAAGAGACGATGGAGAGAGTGGAGAGAGGCTGATCTGGACAAGATGAGATATCTCGGTTTTATCATATATATATTATATATCATTAATTGATTTTTGTTGACCACCTAAATAAGATGACCTAAGCTTATCTTATGAATTATCAGTGTGCATTATCTATGTCAAATATTAATAAATTCATAATTATTTCTACCCTGGTGAGTAATTATTTCAACTATACCCTCATCTCTGTAACCGCTCTTTGCTTGTTTTTAGTTTTTTACTTATTTTCAATTTATGATTAATTTTTTGCACCCTCTTCCTCTATTCCTGTTGCAATATGCTATATATGATATTATGTTGCGCGTTTACCTACCTAAATAAATAAGTAAATAATCGCACTCGTTTTACTTGCAAGTGCACAAGGTCAACTTAGTAATATAGTGTGCGAAAGCAAGATCATCTCCACAGGGATTGATGAATTTCGTTTTAGAATTATATTCGCAATGTAAAAAGATATAAATAATAAAAGAGTTGATTTTAATAAAGATAAAATAATAAAGATAAAGGTGTAGGGACTTGATATCCACCACTAATCATGCGACCCCAATACAACAGTATGCCAATGCTTTATAAATGTCATGTATACCTAATGTTTGTCAACTTAAGGGTATGCTATCTACTCCTTAAGCTATTGATTTCCCTAAGCAATGAGTTAGGCATGGTATCTACTCTAACTCTTTTCTCTCTTAAGGGATTCAGCACGGTATCTACTGAGTTGTTCCTTAAGAGAGCATAGGACCTGTGGGAATCGGCAACCACACGGGACCTAGGGCATGGTATCTACTCCCGGTTTCCCATGTTGATTAAACCAAGAATCCAGATAAAATATCTTTTGTTACTATTATTGAACCCAGGACTCGGTCATCCAAATTGATTCAACTAACTAATCCATACCACATGCATACATTGATCAGACACACACATATGAGGAATTTAAATACAAACAGGCATTAATCAAGTTAAGCAACATAACATAAATATCACAAAGGCGCCAATACTGAATTATTGAATAAACATAATTAGGGCTTCAACCAAGCCCTTACTAAAAGTTAAGTACACATAATAAAAATAAAGGAAAGAAGAAACCCGAGAGAAGAGTTGTCAATTCCTCTAAACTAAAACTAAAAGAAGATTGAAAGATAAAAGAAGGGATTAGATGATAGAAGTTATCATTTGTGTGTGCTTTACAGGTGTATTTATAGGGCTTGAGTAGTCCTAGAAGGCTCATGAATTCCCAAACTTTCCTAAAACACAAAACTCCTTTATTTCCAAATAGGGTTCTGTAGTTTACTGTTCATGCCCGTACATGTGCACTCGATCACATGTGTCTTACGCTCAATTGCAGTGCTGCGCTCGATCCTTCATGTGTGCGAATGATCGCATGTGCGCTCATCGCGTGCAATAGTGCAATCGATCGCACTTTGACCAGAAGTTGCTCCAGGATTTCCAAGCTTCTTCTCTTTAGTGCCAAAACTGCTTCTTTTTTTCTCCAAGACCTATAAACACATGTGAAACACACAAATGAAGTAAAATGAACTAAATTAACATAACTAAGGACCTAACAAGTGTAAATAAGGGGGCTTAACTATGAATATTTAAACACCTATCACACCCCCAAACTTACATATTGCTAGTCCCTTAGCAATACAAAGCTAAAAACTAAATGAAGAACAAAAATTAAAGATAAATTCATTTCCATGATACTCAAAGATTTGGGTTGTGCACAAAACTATGATAACCATTCATGAGTAAGCTTATAATAAAAACACATTTTTGTATTGAAAAAATATTTTCAAAAGTTCATGTTACTTACCTAAGGTTGGCTTAAGGCATCTCAAGTTTGATTTGTGTGTGATGAATTAGCACATATAAGATGGGGCTTCCACATAATTTTAGTGTATAAGGTTTCGATACTCATACCTTTATCGAATTCCTTATCAAAGAGAACAAAAATGGCATAATACTTGCTTCTTCTTTCTTTTTTTGTTTCATCATGCGATCTTTGCCATGTTGAGTTCCATCGAACATTCTATTTGACCCTTGTAACGAGTGTTTAGCCAATAACTCCCAAACCAAATGATTTTAGGGCATTAGGTCTAAAGATACCCCTAAGGACTTACTAACTCAATCAAAAAGGCTACGGAACTAACAGGTTTTAATGCTTCTAAATGAAATTCCCACCTTTTGACGTGAACACTCAATGCTTACTGAGATAAGAGGCCCAGTTACTCAGTGAAAATTTGTTATTATGATCATTAAAGGCTTACTTCCCATCTTTTGACGTGAACACTCAATGCTTACTGAGGCAAGATGCCCAGTTACTCAGTGGAAAGCTTTTTTGTCATTTTTTTTGCATGATGAACATATTTCTTTATTTTTTTCTTCTTTATTTTTCTTATGCCAAAGTGTTCTTTTCAACAAGTTATCCAATTACAGTTAGATTATAGAAACATATACAAGAGAATTGTATGTCATACCCCACACAAATGCGTGTTAAATGTGCTCGTGCAAATTTGGATCAAACTCGTGAATTCTTAGGTGCCTTGAGGTAGGTAACTAAACTTTGTAAAATTCCTTTTACAAGACTATGTGTTCTAGCTTTTAAGCTTACTAATGATGTGTTATCAAATTTTTAAATCAACCAAAATTTTTGTTTACCAAAAGAACATGCATTTATCTTCCTAAAAAAAAAAAAAAATCTGGGACTTAGTGTGTGCATGTGTTTCAAGTGCATGTGTGATAGTATCTAGTATCTCCCACTACCCCCAAACTTAAAATACACATTGTCCCCAATGTGTGTGTGGCATGGAAAGATCTGACCTAGGAGATAGAGAACTAAGTTGCTTGTTTTTCTTGTAACACGCCCCCAAACTTGAACTGGATGCACGCACTAAGTACCTCACAAAGAAAAATAAATGTTGTTATGGAAAACAAAAAATATAAATACTAGATATGTAAATATAAATATAAACAAAAGAAAAACACTAAAATGAAAAGAATAAGTCTGGGGTGCCTCCCATGAGCGCTAAGTTTAACATCTTCAGCCGGACCAAGCCTTATTCTTCCCCAAGACTAAGATTGGCTGGTTCTAGCACCGGTAGTGTCTTATTCTTTCCCACATAAGCATAGTTTAAGTGTTCTGGAAACTGTTTGAATTCCAAGTGAGATGCCTGTACAATAAAAAAGAAGAAAATAGTATAAGTAGGCATATGAGGGTCAAATGGATCGATGTACTTACTTGGATGCTTTGGAGAGGCCTCTAGGAGGTGCACAGTTTCAATGATGTCATCAATAACATCTTCAGATTTTGGCTCAATATCTGATCCTTCGAAACAATGGGTGAGTGTGGTTTCTAAGGGATCAATATTATGGTCATGAAAAACTTGTTCAACAACACCTTGCTTTGGTTCACTTAGCTCCTTAGCCAATTGCCCCATTTGTACTTCGAGCCTTTGAATGGCTTGTTCATGCTGTGCAGTGGTTTGTCTTTGCTGATCTAGTGAAGTCATCAATGTTGTCATTAGTTGCTGTTGTTGAGTGGCTAATTGCTTTACAAGACTTTCTAGATCATCATTCTTGGGTTCTGAAACTGGTTGAGCTGCTTTATGGAAGTTCCTTTGTTGTCCTGGAAGATTCAAAGCATTGTGATTGTTGTTCCATGAGTGGTTGGGGTGGTGCTGCTATCCAAGATTGTAGGTATTTGTATATGCATTGTGCGGTCCCTTATAATTTGCTTTCTCTTGATCTGTATATAAATATAAAGGGCAAGTTTCAGAAGTGTGATTAAAACGAGAACATATAACACATACCTGGAGTGGTTTGGCTCGTGGACTGGGTGAGATGTTTTGAGTAGTCATGGTGTTTATGAGCATATCCAGCTTCCACTCCATAGCATTTAGATAAGCATAACTAGCTTCTGCCATTGGTGCTTCTCCCTCAAATGAATTAGTTGAAAAGCTTCAGTGCAGCAGTTTCAGTACTACTGCTCGGGTACTCTCTGGACTATTTACGCTCGAGTGCTCCAAGCACTGCACTCGATCGCACCAGTGCGCTCGATCGCACTTAGGTTTGCGCTCGATCGCATTGCCAGAATTAGCACTGATGCACACCTGAAACTGATGCACACCTGAAACAGAAAGCAAGAAAATAACAAAAACGAAGAATTAAGTTAGATAGTTGATGAAAATAAAATAAAATAAAACAAACAGATTAAGAAAAATATTTAATGAAAAATAAGAAAATAAATTTAAACAGAATAAGAAAAATAAACAGGAAATAATTCTAAACAGAAATTTAGCACAATCCCCGGTAACGGCGCCAAAAACTTGTTGCGAGTTTATCTACCTAAATAAATAAGTAAATAATCGCACTCGTTTTACTTGCAAGTGCACAAGGTCAACTTAGTAGTATAGTGTGCGAAAGCAAGATCATCTCCACAGGGAATGGTGAATTTCGTTTTAGAATTATATTCACAATGTAAAAAGATAGAAATAATAAAAGAGTTGATTTTGATAAAGATAAAATAATAAAGATAAAGGTGTAGGGACTTGATATCCACCACTAATCATGCGACCCCAATACAACAGTATGCCAATGCTTTATAAATGTCATGTATACCTAATGTTTGTCAACCTAAGGGTATGGTATCTACTCCTTAAGCTATTGATTTCCCTAAGCAACGAGTTAGACATGGTATCTACTCTAACTCTTTTCTCTCTTAAGGGATTCAGCACGATATCTACTGAGTTGTTCCTTAAGAGAGCATAGGACCTGTGGGAATCGACAACCACACGGGACCTAGGGTATGGTATCTACTCCTGGTTTTCCATGTTGATTAACCCAAGAATCCGAATAAGATATCTTTTGTTACTATTGTTGAACCCAGGACTCGGTCATCCAAATTGATTCAACTAACTAATCCATACCACATTCATACATTGATCAGACACACACATATGAGAAATTTAAATACAAACAGGCATTAATCAAGTTAAGCAACATAACATAAATATCGCAAAGGCACCAATACTGAATTATTGAATAAACATAATTAGGGCTTCAACCAAGCCCTTACTAAAAGTTAAGTACACATAATAAAAATAAAGGAAAGAAGAAACCCGAGAGAAGAGTCGTCAATTCCTCTCCATGGTCTCCTTCTGGCCTCCGGCCTCCCGACCTAAAACTAAACTAAAACTAAAAGAAGATTAAAAGATAAAAGAAGGGATTAGATGATAGAAGTCATCATTTGTGTGTGCTTTACAAGTGTATTTATAGGGCTTGAATAGTCCTAGAAGACTCATGAATTCTTAAACGTTCCTAAAACACAAAACTCCTTTATTTCCAAAATAGGGTTCTGTAATTTACTGTTCATGCCCGTACATGTGCGCTCGATCGTATAAGTCTTGTGCTCGATTGCAGTGATACGCTCGATCCTTCATGTGTGCGAACGATCGCATGTGCGCTCGATCGCTTGCAGTAGTGCGATCGATCGCACTTTGACCAGAAGCTGCTTCAGGATTTCCAGGCTTCTTCCCTTAAGTGCCAAAACAGCTTTTTTTTTTTCTTTTCTCCAAGACCTATAAACACATGTGAAACACACAAATGAAGTAAAATGAACTAAATTAACATAAGTAAGGACCTAACAAGTGTAAATAAGGGGGCTTAAATATGAATATTTAAACACCTATCGGATTATCGAGATTCAGAGGAGTTAATGAGATTTTCCTTTCATATATTGGGATATATGATTGAAACTCTATTTAATATTAAGATCGGGAGTATTTTACGGAACAAAAAATCACACGAATATAATTTAATAGCTTAAATTTACGAGTATTTGATCGAAACTATATATATAATTTATTTTTATTTTTAACCACACGAATACAAATTTAATATATATAAATAAACACTGATATAATTCAAAAACTTAAATTTATAAATTTTAAACTCAAATCATATATATATATATATATATATATAACATATTTTTATTTTCAATGTAAGATAATTGTAAGTGGATATCGTTTGGTGTTACTAATTACTACGTCCTGTTTTCTGATAATGCTTGGATTTGTGCAGCTTTATCCTGACTGTGCCCCTCATTCTGCGGCCTACGTCCTCGAGTTGTTGACATTGCGCCATTGTGCAGCCTGCCAATTGTCTCGTGCTGAAAGTCGAGGGCAATACTGGGATTTAACCACGTAAAAAATGTAAGATTCAATCTCTATCCTTTTATATTTGCCTCTCAGTAAATGCATGTTTACCTCTTTGGGGCCTTTTTTTTATATGTTGGCAATTTTGCTTTATCATCGTAGATTTTCTTGTATTTTACGTAATGCCTACTCTGTTAAGAGCTATAAGACTGATTCGCAGGTCGGATCCTTAAAGTTATTCATTTCCAATTCTCAAAGCATTACTTTTTCTGTTTCTGTTGGGATTTGATTTTTAAAATTTACATACTTAAATTTTAATAAAAAATATAATTATAATAATTAAATAAATAAAACAAACAAATAATAAAAAATATAATATCCAAAAACCATAATATAACCAAAGTACTCATCCTATCTTTTGCTGTAAGACCTAAACGTTCTGTGAAGTTTAAAAAAAAAACTAAGAATCTAGGAAAAAAAACAAGTTAAAGACTTGAAACCATAACTTAGTGAATGTCATAAGTCTTAACCACTAATCTAGTATTTTTATTGTGATATTATTATACTTCATAAAATATATATTACATATTATCTAGTTTAGTAATAACTATAAATTATTTAATTAATCACTTACAAGTTACAATAATATAAAAATATAAGTTATATTCCATATAATTTATATATAAATATATATTAATATCTATAAAATTATAATTGTCACCCTATAGAAAGTTAGTACAAGTATTAAACTTTGATAAAAATTAATTTAAATTTAAATTATTTTTTTATTATTCTAATTAATTAATTCATATTATTTTATTAAAAATTTGAAACGCCCAACGTATTCAAAAGACTTACGCCTCGACATCTTGAGACAAAACACCTTACCCAACGCATTCGCCTATGAAAACACTGGTTATAAGTGATCTCTCTACTTGATAACCCAAAACTCTAATACAACCAATGAGTGTGCCTTAGGAATTATGTATCGGAATTATGAGTGCATCTCAAACTTTTTCTAAGACCCTTTTATATAAATGATATTGTCCTAATACTACTAGAAAAAGAACAACAACATCATAGTAAACTACTACTACTTGCAAAAGTAACAATCTTAGGAAACTACTACTTATCTTACTAAAACAAACAACTATAAAATAGAAAGCTAATTTTCCTAAACCAATTAGAAGTCTTCCTTGTAGGGATTTAAGCCAAAATTCTAACAAATCTCTATCTTGGCTCAAATTCTCTATCTCATCATCAAATTTGACTTTCTTCTTTGGTTGGTGCAATCATTCTTTTTGGTCTTCCCATCTTATCTGCTTACTTTTCGAACTAATCATCCTTTCGTTGTTTGGCTTATCTTTTAATATATTCATGGACAATTCTTCATCTTTCAACACACTTGGTCTCTTTAACTCATATCTCTCTAGAAGTGCCACGGGAACCTTTCCATCCATTAGAACTTCTTTCATTATCTCTAGTGGCTTGGACTCTTCAATAGTATTATAGAGCTTTTTTGTGTCAACACATGAACTTTGTCAAAGAGAAAAATCGTTATCCCCGTCAAATATCTCAATATTAATTTTGCACATATTTTGTGTTTTTGCCATCGTAACTACAACTCTGATACCATTTGTTGGGATTTTAACTCTAAAATCCACCTACTCAAATTTTAGTCGAAAACACAACAACAATAATTAAATAGGTGAAACAAACAAAGAGCAAAAAACACACAATTTAGTGTGATTCAACAACCTTTTTGCTTACATATGGCAACAAACCCCACTAGTTTATTAATTTTCAATTACAGTTATAGAAATAGCAAAGTTGCTAAACTCACAACCCAAAAACCTCAATACAACCAAAGCCCTCAGTCGAACTCTAATTATAAGTGCTTACAACTTAAAACCTTAATACACCCAAAACTTTAATCCTAGCTCTAGTAGTAAATCCCTCTGATTTACAATGTGTATTGAAATTATGATCGTGTCTCAAACTTTTTCTAGAATCCATTTTATATAGAGTATATTTTTTTAATACTATTAAAAAAAGAACAACAATATTATAGTAAACTACTACTACTACTACATGATGTACAAATAACAATTTAATAAGAAATTATTACTACTACTAAAACAAACCACTATAAAATAATAAACCAATTAAAAGTAATTTTTATAAAGAATTTGAGTCAAAATACTAATAATTTCTATTGTAGCCATGAAAAGCACGTGATAATATGAACAGTCACAAGGGGCCTTTTCTCTCTCTAAGATGATTGCTTTATCATTCCAATTAGAAAATGAGGCTTATTTCTTCCTGTGCGTATCTTTTATTTACTTTCTTTTTCTCTTACTTTCTAAGAAAAGAATCTTAGCGGGAAATGTATCATTACAATTAGGAGAACAGAAGGGATGGTTTTATTCTGTATTAAATGTGGATTGATTGGATAAAGCTGATGAAACACTTTAAAATGCTTACTGCTTAGTATGAGGAGTCTCATGGATGGAAGTTTGAATAAATTTTCGTATGTCTTTAACAGTATATTCTTTTGTGTTGGTGATTGTGAACTTATCTTTATAGTTTCGCAATTTTGTTTTTGTAGCTAAAAGTTTCTGAATGTAAATTTTCAAGGCTCTTTTAGGTCCTCCGTTTGCACTGATTCAAGGAACACTTGAAGCCCAAGGAACCGCATTCAAGAGGATTCCGACAGAAGTTTGCCATACCATAAGCAGGGGTTCAGTTGCATGGATTGGTTCTGGCCCAGGTTTTTTGTAAGTCTAGCAAACCACCCAGAGTGGAAGAAATCATACACTGTTTTCGGTTCTGTTCTTCCAGATGTGGAGATTGCAGAAAAGATTGCGCATCTCCCCACCAAATCTGACGTTTGGAACAATATTAACGTGTCTGTCTTGGAAAAACCTGTTCCCGAAGACAAGTCACCGAGTTCTTTGTACAAATGTGAAATCAGAGTGAACTGTTTTTCGTTTTTTTTTTTGTGCATTTTAAATTTTTTCGTTTGAAATCAATTATTTTTTTTTTCTTTCTCTTGAAGCAATAACAAAAATTTCCGGGTATGTATAATAATGGTCTTATGAGCAATGGATGTAATGAATTTTAATTGTTTAAATGCATTTATGGACTGAAGAAGAAAAAAAAAATGTATAATTTGTATGGAAGCATGTTTTTTAGCTTAACTTCATTGTTATGCTTTTGCTGTTGCTTTGCACCACATATATTGGATTGCTGTTGTCTATGCAAACAAAAGTGTCTTGATCATGTCCTATAATGTTAAAGTAGGATATGGCAATTTAGTGGAAACTTTGAATTGTGTATTCAAGGATTCTAGCAAGAGAAGAATAAATTTAAGATTTCAAAAATGAAATTTGAAAGAATGGGGAAATGAAGTAAAATATATATATTTTTTTGTTAGTAAAGTATATTGTTTATGCACAATTAAAAGGAATAAGATTACTATCTTAAGTTTGGTAATTTTATTTTTTTTTCAAATAAGATATAAGAAATATGTTTTATCTGCTACAGGATTTCGATTCTCTCAATTTGAAGAGAAAACTTTAGGATCGAGTTAAGTTCATCTTAACTCTTTAATTGTTTTTTTTTATATACATGATTTTACGACCAAATAAAAATAATGTCATGTCAACAATATATTTTATTGGATTCTTAAAAAATGATATGATATTATTTTTATTTTGTGTCAATAGATTGTTTTAATTATTTCTCCCTTTTTGGCAATAGCATGGACAACTGTGTGGGAGAATCTCAATTATTTTTTTTTATAAAACATCCCAATTATTTAAATATTCATTTAATTTAAAATAATCAAGTTAGATCACTTCAATTATATTTAAACCTTCATTTATTTTAAAATAATCGTGTTAGCGAGAAAAAAATATAACTTTTAAGGAAATTTAGGCTTAAATATAATTTTAGTGGTTACTTTCATCAATTTTTTTAATGGAGTTTGGGAATTCAATATTGATAAACGAAATGAAATATAATAATAAATCTTAAAATTGTATTAATATATTTAATGATTGGGATCAAATTGAAACCAATCTCAACCTTTAAAAATCAAATTCGTAATTTAACTCTTTTTTATATAGTAACTTATTAGATTATAAATCTGTGTTGCAATATCATTCACACTTCACATCTCCTATTAATGTATCAGTTTAGATCTGAAATTCTCTATATAACAAGCCAAAAAATTAGTTGAAAAAATCTCTTCTAAAAAAATTGTATGGTAGAAATAAATAAAAATAGAGTACTTTATATTTTAAAAAAAATTGGGACCCACACAAGTTATCTAGTATTACTGCTTAAAAAGAGAGAGACCAAAAATTTATCAAAAGATATTGTATTTTTTTTATACAGCTGGGATAAATCCATAGCTACAAATATTAACAACTGTTAATAAAGAATAACAGAACCCATAAAAACCCAGAATTTTGTTTACTGCCATAACAAAAACGCGGTCGTTTTGAAATTCTATGAATTTGACCAAGAGGCATGAACAGTTTCAACTTTTAAAACTGCCCTTCCACGTAGGCTACAGCAATCAAAGGCCCCCCTCTCTTATTACTCTTCTTCTTCCCGCCAAACCCTAAAATCCCCAAACCACCACCATCAAGTAGCAAAGCAAATGGTCCTTCAATTCCATCAACAGATAATTGCAGAAGTCCTAGAAGACCCCAACGGTGGCCTCGTCATCCTCTCATCTGGCCTTTCCCTCCCCAGACTCCTTTCCTCCCTCCTCCTCCTCCACTCCCCTTCCCAAGGAACCCTCCTCCTTCTCTCCCCTCACTCCCACTCTCCCTCCCTCAAATCCCAAATCCTCCACCATCTCTCCCTCCAATGCTCCGAATCCCAATCCCTCCTTCCTTCCGAGATCACGGCCGACCTTCCCGCCCACCACCGCCACTCCCTCTACTCCTCCGGTAAACCCTTCTTCATCACCCCTCGCATCCTCATCGTCGATCTCCTCACCCAAAAGCTTCCCCCTTCCTCCCTCGCCGGCATTCTCATCTTCAATGTCCACACCCTATCCGAGACCTCCACCGAGGCTTTCATTGTCCGTATAATCAAGTCCTTCAACCGCAAAGCCTATGTCCGTGCCTTCTCCGACAAGCCTCACGCCATGGTCTCCGGTTTCGCCAAGACTGAGAGGACCATGAAGTGTTTGTTCATCAGGAGGCTCCACCTCTGGCCCAGGTTTCAGGTCAATGTCTCTGAGGAGCTGGAAAGGGATCCTCCTCTCGTGGTTGACATAAGGGTCCCCATGAGTAAGTACATGGTTGGGATACAGAAGGCTATCATTGAGGTCATGGACGCTTGCTTGAAGGAGATGAGGAAGACCAATAAGGTCGACGTGGAGGATCTGACGGTGGAGAATGGGTTGTTCAAGTCGTTTGATGAGATTGTTAGGAGGCAATTGGATCCCATTTGGCATAATCTAGGGAAGAAGACCAAGCAGCTAGTTTCGGATTTGAAGACTTTGAGGAAGTTGTTGGATTATCTTGTTAGGTATTGAGGTTCTTTTTCTTTTAAATACACAATCTCTTTGTTGCAATTGGTTCAGTTTATTATTGTTGAATTTTAAAAGAACAATTGTTGGTTTCGCCTATTGAGTGAAGAATTTTTTGGTGCTGGGAACTTGTGGGTTTTATTGGGCTCTGATGAAAGTGAAAAACTTAAGGTGTGTAATTAATTGTTTAATCGTGGTTTTAGTTCTTGGTGAAGCTTTTCAGAATTTGAGATTGATTTTGAAAATGCAACTTTCCTGAAGTTGAGGGAATTGTTCAGTAATTTTCTTTATCTGCTAAAAGCTACATTTTGTTTGTGAAATTTTTGGATAATCTTGGTTATGGGGATTAATTTTCATACGTTATTGGGGTAGGTATGATGCAGTGAGTTATTTGAAGTATTTGGATACATTGAGAGTGTCAGAGAGCTTTCGGTCTGTATGGTTATTTGCGGAGTCTAGCTATAAGATATTTGACTATGCAAAGAAGCGGGTTTATCGTTTAATGAGATCAAGTGATGCGAAACCAAATGGTCAGGGTAAGAGCACGACAGGCAAAAAGAGAAAGTTGAAGGAGGATGATCAGGAGGAGAAAAATGGTGAGAGCCTGTCAGTCTCTTTACTTTCTTTTCTTTTTTTTGCTGCTCTTGCTTTATATCTTGAAATATTTCTAGCACAGCTGTGGCAGACTTTCTAAAAGGCACAAGATTTTTAGGGAGAGCCAAAAGAAAGGTGCATTGATGAGCTTTTGCAGTACCATTCTTTTAATTCTTCTTTATACATGTGATTGTAGCAGTTGGTGGTACGACCACAAGTTCAACTAGTGGTGTTTTTCTGGAGGAAGTTTTGGAGGAGGCACCAAAGTGGAAGGTGTTACTTGTGAGTGAGTTCCAATTTCTGTGTTGTCTGTTGATTATGTTTTGCTTTTAGCTGTTGAAATAATTTAAGTGGGACCATATACATGTTAGAAATTTGTATGTCCTGCAATTTGAAGATTACTTATAATTTTGCCACATTCTTTTCATTTCTGTCATCATCCTTTGTTGTCTTCTCCTGTTGCTGCTTTGTTCTTCTTTTCCCCCTTCCATTAGAGGAAATAATTATCAACTAGCGGAAGGCATGATCTGAATTTGAATTTGATTGCGATAATTCTATTACAGGAGGTTCTTGAAGAGATAGAAGAGGAAAGACAAAAGAAAAAATTATTGGAAGAAGAACATTTGGTTGAAGGTCAAGAGGATGACAATGGCATTGTTCTAGTGGCATGCAAAGATGAACGCTCATGCATGCAGCTTGAAGATTGCATCAGTAACAGCCCACAGAAGGTTTGTATCACTTCTTCTTAAACACATTTGCTTTATGTTATACTTGTAGCTCAGCATTCAATTTCTGCTACACATTCATATTATTGTTTTTTCAAGACCTTGTTCAATGATTGTTCTTGGTCTAGTTCCCCATACAGAACCCTGTATTTTTGATAAGTCAAACCCTTGGCAACTTGTAATGTTCTAATGCTGCCTTCCTATAATTCTACTGAGAACTTGTTGATTGCCCTATGGTGCAGTGAATGGAACATAAACCCTTCTATCTTTCCTTTTTATTTTGTGAGGGGAGGCAGGGTTCATCTGATACATCATACAATACAACAATTCTTAGAGAATTCATTTCCTTACAAACCTTCTGTTGGTTTTATATTGTGCATTGTCCTTGTTGTTATTGTGATTTTAATATCTAAGCTGTATGACAATTAGATATACTATTTAAACTTAACTTTAAGTCATTCCACTAAGAAGCTGATAAAAATGATTGACAAGGCAATTTATATTAGGTTGATTCTAACTAGCCTTATATAATGAGATATTAGATGTAAACCAGTTTCAAATATATTTTCTTATGAAGGTCATGCGGGAAGAATGGGAGAAGTATTTGCTGAGCAAAATTGAGCTGCGCAGTGTGCAGACACCTCTAAAAAAGAAACCGAAGAATCCCAAAGGTTTTGGGATTCTTGACGGGGCTATCCCTGTAACACCTGCCCAGAATGCAGAAGGTAGCAGTGTGTGCAAGCAGGAGCGTGATGCTTTGTTGGCGGCAGCATCAGAGATAAGGAATCTAGGTAAAAAGGATAGCGCTGCTGGAGATTATCCCAAGCCTCATGCCAGCAACAGAGAACATGCTAAAGGGAAGGGAAAAGCAAGGAATAAAAAAGGCTCAGCAAATGTTTGGTGTTCCCGAAAACAAAATAGTTACAATAAAAAGGCAGTAATAGATGATGAACCTGAAATATCTGGTGCAGAAAATGAAGGCAAAACAGGTGAAATCGACCCAGCCGTTGCAGGTGGTTATTCTGGAGGCCTCCATGCTCAAGTGGCCGACGCTACAGGATTTAGAGATTCTAAGCGATTGCCACCAGTACACTTCTATGCCCTAGAAAGTGATCAGCCCATACTTGACATTTTGAAGCCCTCTGTAATTGTTGTCTACCATCCAGACATGACTTTTGTCAGGGGAATTGAGGTCTACAAAGCTGAGAATCCTTCTAAAAAGTTGAAAGTTTATTTTATTTTCTATGAAGATTCTACTGAGGTGCAAAAGTTTGAGGCAAGTATACGGAGGGAGAACGGAGCATTTGAATCTTTGATCAGGCAAAAATCGTTGATGTTGATCCCAGTTGATCAGGTTTGTTTCTCTCTAGTCCTCACTAGTTATTATTTTATGGGTCCTATAAGATATTCTTATAGATCGTTTGCTGTTGATATGTTCACTTTTCGTTCCATTACGATCTGTTGGACCTGGTTGTGTTGTCAATCAGCATGAAATCAGCTGGCTTAAATTTGTTACTAATGCATATTTGCTTTACTATTAAATATATGACTTGGGGATTATTTGTAACAGCCATAGGACTGGATTTGTCATAAGATTGAGATTATTTCATTTCGGCTCGTTTCTGGACGGAGAGTTATTTCATCTTTTTTTGCAGACCGCTTTGGGTCGTGGGCTTACTTGTTTGGTTCTCATCGGTCATTTTGGCTCATCACTAGTCTCATACGTATAGTCATAGACAGTATGATTCTTGTTTCATTGGCATTTTAGGAATTTGTTTAGAGTTCTAATTAGGTTTATGTTGGGAGTCCTAATTAAGTTTCCTTTTATGTGTCCTAGTAAGTTTTTTAGTTTTACTTAATTTATGTTTGTCTTATCTAGTTGATGTCTCTTAGTCCTATTAGGTTTTATATCCGTAAGTATATATATAAGACTGTTGAATTGTATTCATATCATCAATCAATAATACTGAGATTTCTTTTCAATTCTATGATTTCAACATGATATTAGAGCTCAAGGTTTGGGATCCTGTTGGTGATCTGAGATAAACACCATTAACGATTACTGTTCATGGCATTGTTTTTTAGTGAAAAAAGGCAGTGAAAAAGAGTTTTTTATTTTATTTTAAAAAAGATGTTACAAAAAATAATATCTGAAGAGTTCAAGAAGAAGTTGAAAAAGAAGAAGAGTTCAAGAAGTTGAGAAAGAGGAAGAGTTCAATAAGAAGAAGTTGAAGATGAAGAAGAAGTTCAATAAGAAGAAGAAGATGTTGATGTTGTTGACCCGTACATGTTGATGCTGTTACTTATCAAAACAAACATACATGTTGATACTGTTAACCTAATCCAACCTGTGTTGATGTTGTATCCTCTTGACTCAATAATTACAATCCATTCAAGTCAAAGTCAACATTGGTAAAAAAAAAAAAAGATGAAAAAAAAGAAGTCAAAGTCTTGTTGATCCGAGTTAATTGTTTGACGTGGGTGTGGAGCCCCCTGCTTGTTCTCCTGATTTATTGTAATTTATGGGTTTGAGTTTATTTGTTTTAGATTGGATGAGTTTTTTGTTGGTATGGGTTTATTTGTAACAAGTTGGTGTCAGTGTACACTCCAACTTGAGGGGAGTTTTGAGAGTTCTAATTAGGTTTATGTTGAGAGTTCTAATTAGGTTTCCTATTACGTGTCTTAGTAGGTTTTTTTAGTCTTAATTAGTTGTTGTTTCCTAGTCTTATCTAGTTGATGTCTCCTAGTCCTATTAGGTTTGATAGTCATAAGTCTATATATAGGATTTGTTGAATTGTATTCATATCATCAATCAATAATATAGAGATTTCTTTTCAATTCTCTGATTTCAACAGTTTTCAATCATAGCTAGGTGATAAATTTGACAGTCCTGGAGGGAAGAGGGTCGTGAGCTAGAGTGTCAGTTGAGACAAGGAAAAAGATAATGGTCTAGGACTTTGTGGAATATATTGCTGTAGATGTTGCTGCATGGGGAGATAACTTCACTGAAGCCAACCTCAATACGTTTGGACATGTTAAATTGAAGAACCTAAGATTTCTTCTTAATTTTTCTGGTTAAACTTTGTTTCTCAACCTTTGTAAGAAAGAAGCTGAATCAGTAAACCACATTTTGCTTTATTGCTCTTGGACCTGTCACCTTTGGGACTTAGCTTTTCGTATCATGGGTCTTTCTTGGGTGTGTGTCAGGTCCATCCTCGACGAACTTTGGGCATGGAGTGTTATTCACGCTTCCAAAGAAAATAGGAAAGTGTTTGCTGTGATCCCTCTTTCCGTTTTATGGTCGGCTTGGTTTAAGAGAAACATGGGAGCCTTTGAGAATGTGGAGAAAGATTGTGCCTCTTTACCCAGGCTTCGGTTGTCTGTCTTTTAGGCCGAGGAGGAAAGGTCAAAGTTTTCACTTGATGGGTTCTTATTTTTTGGGTTGAGGGGGGGTTTTATGTAAATGATCTTCATCTTGTAGAGTTTATTGAGTCTCTTTCTTATACCTGGGTTCCTTGTAAATGGGTTGCACCCCTTGTTGCCTTTTTATTCTATACTTTTACTTATCAAAATTTTTTGTTTCTCACACACCCTCACTCCCTTTTCCCCTTCTCTTGTTCTCCTTCAAGCTTTCTCTCAGAAACTGCAAAAGAAAATTTTAATATTGATAACTCCTGTAATACAAAGGACATCTTTTACCATGTCTTAAGGAATTAAAATGGATTAGTAGTTCTGATCTTAACCAAAAGGTTTGGAAACCAGCATGTTGTAGCATTAACTTTCATTTATTTACCTCTGTAGGCCAAGTTGATCCATCCCTCTGTGATATCAACCTCAATACTAGAGCATTTTGACATTCGTTTCTTCTGTGCTATGAATATCCAATCAATGTAATAATAGTCAGTAGAAAAAGTTCTTATCAAGAAAATAATCAGTAGAAAAAGTTTACTTGTTACTCCTATATTATTTGATATAAATTAAGTTTAGCTTGAATTGATGCATTTAATTCCTTGCTGAGTCATCTGCTTGCCGTTCGTATAGATGCACCAAATACAGAAAAGATGGGGCTATATGATTGTTCTTGTTATTTATAGAGCTGTTTGAATGGCATGCCTCTGAATCCTCTGTTCATCAGGGCATTGAATTGCTTTCTCCATATATGTTAAAATACTTATTCATAGTTAACCAAGGATAGTGTCTAGAGCTACTGAGAGGCTTGATTAACATGAGTTCTACCTTCATCAGAACTCACTGCAGCTTAAAATAAAAATGCTTAGACATGAGAAGACTTTTCATTCAAGGGATATGTTGAAGAAAGATGGACTATGGTCATGCATTGTAGAAAAAAAAAAGCTGCTTCCAATTTACTGTTAACGTTCAATGAGTCATATTCTCTATCTTCTTGGTTTCCAAGTGATTTTGATGGTTTATTTTCTATTCACCAAAAGCACCTCCTTCACTATTGAACCTGCAAAATTTGATTGTTTCTGACTCCCTCTTTTGAAGTATTTTCATGCATCCAGTCTATAATTTGCTAGGAAATTAGTGTTTGGCTTACATATGTTTTTCACTTTTTTGGGTGTCCCCTGGATATGGATCAGGACGGGCTTTGCCTGGGATTGAATTCTTCCCTAGACTTACCAGCGTCAAGTTCCCAAAACTCAATAACCAGAAAGGCAGGTGGAAGAAAGGAAGCTGAGAAAGAAATGCAGGTATGTGATATTATGCCTCTCCTACATACTCCTACTTGCAACGAAGTATTCATTCAAGAATTTCCTCCTTTTCCAGGTCATAGTGGACATGAGGGAGTTCATGAGTAGCCTTCCCAATGTTCTTCACCAGAAGGGCATGCGCATAATACCAGTGATCTTGGAAGTTGGAGACTATATCCTCTCACCATTAATATGTGTTGAGAGAAAGAGTATCCAAGATCTTTTTATGAGCTTCACATCAGGCCGTTTATACCACCAAGTTGAAATGATGGCGCGGTATTATAGAATACCTGTTCTTCTGATTGAGTTTTCTCAAGATAAAAGCTTTTCATTTCAGGTAATCTATTTTTTTTTTTTTGCCTTATTATGAGAATTCCATTAAACTTATGCTTTACTAATTTGATTAATTGGATTCATGTTTGCAGTCTGCTAGTGATATTGGAGACGATGTCACACCAAATAGTATCATATCCAAGCTGTCATTGCTTGTTCTACATTTTCCCCGCTTGTGTATCATCTGGTCTCGCAGTTTGTATGCAACTGCTGAAATATTTGCTTCACTAAAGGCAAATCAAGATGAGCCCGACGAGGCCAAGGCAATTAGAGTTGGTGTCCCCTCAGAAGAGGGTATCGTGGAAAATGATGTGAGGTAAGATACATGATTTTGATTTTACTTTTATTACATTGGACTTATAACATTGATGCTCCAAGGGGGCATGGGGAAATAAGCGTAGTCATTGAGGCCTTCTGGAGGGACCCTTTTATCGTTGGGTTCCACTGAACCGAAAATGGTTCTATGGGCTCTTAGACTCAAGTTTCCGTTGACTTTGGTTATGGAAAAGCCTAAAGATCTGCCCATTGCCAGCCTTGCAGCAGAATAAGTTGTTATGTCAGACTGTTTTATTAATTGGCCAAAATGGATCAGTTTATCTTTCGTTTGATACAAAAGACCAATGTTTTGACATTGCAGAGCTGAAAACTATAACACATCTGCGGTTGAGTTCCTGAGACGGCTCCCCGGTGTGACAGATTCTAACTACAGGGCTATTATGGATGGGTGTAAGAGCTTGGCAGAGCTTGCAGCTCTTCCTGTAGAGAGGCTAGCCGAACTAATGGGTGGTCAGAAAGCAGCTCGTACTCTCAAAGAGTTCCTTGATGCGAAGTATCCAACCTTGCAATAGTGTGCTTATAGTCTCAGTTAAGACAGATCCTAATTTATCCATTGTTTGTATCATAGCAATGATTAATTAGGACTTTTAAGGAAAAAAAGAAACAATGATTTGTTAGGGTTTTAGGTTATATTCTTGTCTGTTTAGAATATGCTGTTATGCTTGTCTTGCATTCTTTTATTGTTTCTATTGTAATTTTTACATTGAACAGATTGATTTGCCATGAAATTGGCTGGTCATTGTATTGTAAAAGTGCAACCTTAGAATATTTCATGTTCAATTTTATATTCTTTTAATCTCTGTGCTTGTGGGCATGCATGATTATATGAGTTGCAGGAGAATGAAGAGAATGGAAGAGAAAATTAATTGAAGAGAGACATTCGTGCATAATTCCACGTTTGCAAGATTCTTCTTAGAAAGAAAATGGCTAAATATTTTAGCTTTAATTTTGTCAAACAGCTATCAATTGTGTATTACTTTGTTGTTTAGTGTTTCAATCAGCCCTTCAAGTGAATTGGGTTTAGTAGTCTTATCGGAACTTCAACCTTGCAATTGATCAACGTTGAGGTGGCAAATGAAAAACGATCAAATTGCCATTATCTCGTGCCATTAATAGAAAATTACGAAAAAAATAATTAACAAAAAAATACCAGAAAATTAGATCATATATTTGCTATTAGGGTATTTAGGGTTCATGTTTCGTCAAATTAGAACTCCCTATGTAGAATTGGGAGAAATTATTGTTAGGGTTGTACTCGTAATTACGATCTCGATATAATTTTTACAAAAAATTTTCAAAATCTTGGGTTTCATTGATCAGAGAGTGGTGTGTGTCATTCATCAGAAGAGCATTGAAGAATAGTGGTTGCGGTGACTCCAATCATCCCTGAGGTAGATGGGTCGTTCAAGCTCCTTGATTATAGAAGTAAGCATCTTTAATATTTTTCCTCCCCTCTAATTTTTTAATCAATTGTTCGTTATCGAAGAAATGGATGGGTTTTTCACTATTTATTTTTTAATAAAAAATTAAGTATTTTGAAATGGGTTGTCCAAGCTTCATGATTAGTTTCTTTCTGCTTGTAAATGGATGGGTTCCTACATTTATAGCTCCTAAAACATCGTTTTGATGTTGCGTTTGTTTAATATTTTGTTTTGTTGGATTTATGAGTAGTTAAAACAAACATTGTTGTTGTGTTGTTTTTGTTGTTTCATTGCTTAGTATGTTATGTTGTTGGTGTTTTTTTGTTGGTTTCTTACTTATTATATTCTTGGAATTTCAAGTACTACATAATACACATTATTATATTGTGCTATGTTTTTAGTGCTATATCTGTTATAAACTAAGCACATATACTTTTTTTTTTTTAATTAACATTGTGCTTTGAAAGTGTTTTCAGTTTATTAGTATTTATTTGTGCCCTAGTTACAAATAAAATTATGGAGAATAAAGATTTTTTTTTACAATTGAACTTTACCATCAAGGTAGTTTTAGATCAAATCCTGCACTGTTTTATGTTGGGGGGAAAGTTGATTACATTGCATATTAGAATGATGATATGTCTTTGCTAGATGTGAAGTTTATGGAGAGAGTTGGGCATAAAATATAAGGTTAAATACTCATGGAAAAATGTTGATGATTGATTTGATGTTTTACAACAAATCGAAAATGACAATGATTTCTTTGAAATGATAAAGAAAGTTCATGCTTTTAGACTAGTCTAGTTGTACACTAAGTAACTCCATGTTGATAAGCAAAGTATAGTGTAAGGTGAACATATAATGATTGAGATAGATGAGAGTAGTGATGAGGTGTTGTTAGAAAGTGAAGGTAACAATGTTGACATTGAATTGGATCATATGAACACAAAAAAAGGTAGGGTCAGGTGGAAATGTAGAGTTACTTGTTTGTGTAGGAAATGTGAGATATGATCATAATGAGGAGGTAAGGCAAGTTGAAGTTGAGGATGATGGTAAAGGGAGAACTATGGAGGAGACAATGGCAGTGAAGGTTGATGTTAAGGTTTATAGAAGAGAGGATAAGGATTGGATGAACGTTGAGGATGTTTGACAGATAGATGAAGTGCTTAATAGGGGAGTTGAGGATCATGATGGTGATCTGCGTAGGGATGGTGTTGAGTGTAATAAGGGTAGTTAGTATCAAGAACATGATGGTCAAGATGATGGTGATGATGTTGGGAATGCTCATTTTGGAATTGATGATGATTTGGTTGATAATGACTATTCTATATCTGATGATCTAGAAGAGGTTGAGGTTGAGGTTAAAGTTAATGGATCTAATGAACAAGATGAAAACAATAAGGGCTTAAGTAGAGTGCAAAGTAGTGGTGGGGAGGGGGGGAAGGGGGCTAAAATCGACAAGTACTTCAACCAATTTGTGGAGACAATTAGGTGTTAGACAATGGGAAGGTTGTGAAAGAAAAAAGAGACAATAGATAGGTTTTTAAGACCTTTGTGTCCAAGAGTACAGAAGAAAGTAGAGTGGGTTAAAGAGATTGTTAGGAAGTGTTGGGCTAATCCCTTAAGCGGCCTTAAGATTGGAGTGGTATGTCCTGCAAAAGGGCTTGTAGTGAACCTTGAAGGTAAAACATGTACTTGTAGTAAATAAAATCTTACTGTGATCTAATGCTCCCATGTTATCTGTACCATTTGGGAAAAAAGAATGAAACTACAGAGTTTTGTCCATGAGTGTTACAATGTAGAGACATACAAAAAAAAATATTCTCACACAATTTATCCTATAAGTGATCCAAAACTTTGGACCAAAGCTGAGATTGAAGGAATTGAACCACCACCTATTGATAGATTTAGGGCTGGGAGACCAAAGATTGCTAGAATGAAGTTAGCTGAGGAGATTGTGGATGAACACACTAAAAAATCAATAAAAAAATACAGATAACATGTAGCAAATGTTATAGGACTGGACATAATTCAAGGACATGTATGCCCACTATCACCCCAAACCTTGAAAGGCAAAAACCTCCTCCATTAGTGGACTCTAATGCAAATGAATTTAGAAAGCTACCAGTGTGTGAAATGAATTTAGAATTTTAATGTACATATCTTTTTATCTTCTTTTCATTTTTTTTTATTCATTTGATTGCTTTGTTGCTTTTTTTTTGACTTGTAGGTTAGAAGGAATCTAATAGATGATAGCATACTAACAATGAAACAGGAAGCACCATAAAATACTCTTGACTTCACCATGCTAGATGTAAGTATCTTATTGAAGCTGGTATGCATTTAATTGAATAAGTTGGTAACCCTTATTATGTTCATGTGTGACAGGGATCTAAGGTGTTTGTTTCAAATGTTCTAGTTAGACCATTGCCTACATTTCCTCCCCCCTCTTCAACTGCAATTAGTACAGAAGCAAGGCCAAACAAACCAACACCTTCATCTGCATTCATAACTAGATGGATGCTTGACGTAAGATTATTATTAAGAGCATTTATCGGGTTATGTCATTGTCATTGTGCAACTATTAACTGGATATGTAATTGTTTTTATGTGTGCAACTGCTTTATGCTTATATAATTATTTATGTGTGCAACTCTTTATTGCTTGGGTTATTGTTGTCAGGTTCTAGTCAATATATGCATTTGGTTAGCAATGCACCTCCTGCAGCACCAATAAAAGGAAGGGGAGGATATGTAACAACATGGGGCAGAAGGGGAAGGGGAAAAAGAGGAAAGGGGAGAGCTTTAGTCACAATGGAAATGATAGAGTCTTAGAGCATTCCACCAACTAGTTCAGCACCAATAAGAGTACCTTCTGATCATGAATCACAGCAACAAACTCCACCAACTAGTGCATCACTAATGAGAGCACCATCTTCAACCCAATCATAGTAGCAAACTCCACCCATGAGGACTTTATGAATGCCAAGTGTAGGTTTTATTGTATAGTCATTATATGATTTATTTAAATTATTATATAATAAATTGGTGTGCTTCTAGTTGGTTTGTATTATTAGAAACTAAATAATTATGTTTCATTAATTTATAGGGTTTAGTTAGACATGTGCTAATTTTGAGCACACATCCTCCCACACAATAGAGTACTAAAAGGGTATATATATATAAAACTTATTGGACGATTAAATACTTTTTGTTTTTTGGTATATATGAGTAAAGGGTTGATATCTTCTAACGACTTGGTCAATATCTATAAATGGTTGCACAGATATAAGAGTGTTTTTTTTTTTTTTTTTTTTTTGCGCAAGGATATATGGTTAAAAACCTCATGCTGTTGTTGGTATTTTGACAATATTTGAGCAATACATATTTATTTTGATTTGTTATTGTTGAATAGATGAAAAAACATTGTTTATGGATGAAAATTGTATGTTTATATGAGATTATTTGCTCATAATTAATCATTTGCTCAAGTTTGCTCAGGAAATTGTATCAAGCCTCATGAATGATTTCACCCACCATTTGCCTAGATTTGATCAAGTTTGATAAGAAACATATTGAAACAAGTACCTAAAAAACCGTCAAAAGAGCTAAGACAAGAAATATACAAGACTTCATTCATTATTCCAAAACCTAAACACTTTACATTAGTTACTACCACATTCAATTACAATTTCTCAAATTTTTTATTACATTGGTCACTGCCAGTTCTATAAAAACCAAAAACAACCTAAAAGCATATAAAAGACTGAAAACAACCAAAATTTATCAAAGCATAAAATGACCCAAGCAGAACCAGCAAAAGAAGAACAAGAATCCAATGATAAACCATCAAGACACACCCATCGATTGTGTGATATTCGAAACACAAGTTGCTTCTCCAAGTCGGTGGACTTTTGTAGTAACCCAAGTATCACTTAACGAGCTTATTCATTCACGGGAGGATCGTACCATGAGAAATACCCATAACAAGTACCTACCTGTACAAGATGAAGGCAGAAAAATTAAACTATTTTTTTTACAAAGCTGCCAAAAAATCAAAGTGAAATTTAACTTAGTTTCTTACAAACCCTAAATCTCCTGCAACCATAGAATCTGCGCTATGGATTTACATGTGTCCATGAAGTAACCATTACAGCTCTCTCCACAGTTGCAAATTGGCAATACAATAAAACGGGAAGAGGTTGTCGAAGAACCTGAGCTCATGGTTGTAGGTTTGTCCTTTTCTTTCTTTCTCCTTGTCTCTTCCTTTCCATTTCTTTATATTTTCTTGCACTTTTTGAAAAATTATGTCTCTTGTTTAGTTGACAGAAAAACATGGGAGAAGCAGACCATTTTTGGCACGTGTTTTGCCACAAAAATGTGTTCATTCGCCACCTAAGCGTTGACCAATGTTGAGATGGAAGTTCTGGTAAGATTTCTGAACCCAATTCACTTGAAGGACCTAATTGAAACACTAAACAACGATGTAGGTTCAAATTGGTACAATTGATAATTGTAGGATAAGATTAAAACTCACTAAATAGTTTAATGATTAAAATAGGTATTTAGCCAAAGAAAATAGAGAACTTTGAATCTCACGTGGACTTCTTAACACGGCGTCGTTTGGGAACAAAATAACTACCAAAAGCCAATACTTAAATGGGTTTCCTTTTCGTTTTACCAGAGACTTTCTCTAGCAAATCACTAGTAAATTAGCAATGGCCCTCACAGGCACTGCTACTCTTTCCACCCCAAAACCCGCGCTCTCTTACACAACCTCCCATCTTCCTCTTAGTCCACCAATTACCTTCATCAACCTCACCACCACCAAAAAGCCCCGCCTCACCACCGTCACCTCCGTTTCCTCCTCCTCCACTCCTTCCACACAAGAAACCAACCATGGGCCCCACGACTGGGTTCCGAACTCCTGGAAGTCGAAGCAGGCCCAGCAGCTCCCGGACTATCCGGACCCGAACGAGCTGGAGTCGGTCCTTAACACAATGCCAATCGTGTTCGCTGGGGAGGCGCGGAAGCTGGAGGAGAGACTCGCGGACGCTGCGGTAGGGAAGGCGTTTCTGCTTCAAGGTGGGGATTGCGCAGAGAGTTTCAAGGAATTCAGTGGGACTAACATTAGGGACACTTTCCGGGTCTTGCTCCAGATGGGGGTTGTTCTCACTTTTGGTGCTCAAATGCCCGTCATCAAGGTCCAATATTATATTCTCTGTATACAATTTTATTTTTTTTGTTACGTTTTTGCTGTTTATCTGGATTTTGGTGAACTGGGTTTTGTTTTAATGGCTTTGGGCGTGTGGTTATTACTTGAATATTGGAATTCGGTGTTTTATTTTTTGGGGTTTGGTCTATGTGTGTGTGTGTTTTCTTAAATTTTTCTTTTTTCTGGGTTTGGTTGTGTTCTACTCCTTTACTTGTCACCAATCACCATACCTCGGTGTTTAAAGAAAAAAAGAGGAAGGATTAGAAGAAACCTCAAAAAGAAAAGGAAAGGATCTTTGGTTTTATATTGTTATATATGCTAAGAACAAATACCACCTCACTGCTTCAATTAACAGCTGAGAATATACGGAAAATTTGATGAAAACTCGAAAATTAGGCCAAATAGTGTTTCGTTGGAATACTTTTTCTGGATTCCAATTTGCAAAACCTAGGTCAGACCCGTTTGAGGTAAAAGATGGTGTGAAGCTTCCAAGATATCGGGCTGTAGTTTCCCATTTGGACAACTGCATGTTTCTTTTATTATTTCTCTTCCTGAATTTGATTAACCTGACTGATTTGGAGTATTGTCATATTCACTATTTGAAGCCATGTCTATGAGTAGTGATTTATAGTATTGTGTACGGAAAAAGTTATGTGAATTATTATTTCTTTATTCTGAATTATATAACAGGTTGGAAGGATGGCTGGCCAATTTGCAAAACCTAGGTCAGACCAGTTTGAGGTAAAAGATGGTGTGAAGCTTCCAAGTTATCGGGGAGACAACATCAACGGCGATGCTTTTGATGAGAAATCTAGAACACCTGATCCACAAAGGTTGATTAGGGTTTACCTCCAATCTGTTGGAACATTGAATCTCCTTAGAGCATTCGCCACTGGTGGGTATGCTGCCATGCAAAGAGTATCTCAGTGGAATCTTGATTTTGTACAACATAGTGAACAAGGAGACAGGTACTTTTCAATTCTTCCCTGGTTTTATGAATTCACTTGCGGTTAAATTTAGAATGTCTTAACTTAACCTCCTTGCTGGGCATACTTTCATGAGTGCCCAATGCCAAAACTATGGGTTTCTAAGCACTATGATTTTGATACTAGATGATTGCTTAAAACTGTAGTTTGGTGTTCCACCTTATATTGACCCTGCATGCACCAACCATGCCTCGAGGTCATGTTTTCATTATCTTGAGCCATTTACTTTAAGGCTCCATTAGTTTCTCCAAAAGATAAATTACAATGAAAAACTGTTTACATCGTAGAAGATTGTTGTATGATGTGATTTTTCTCATAACTTTTCGGTTTGGTCTTACCCTATAAAGAAAAATCAGGAAACTAAGATTTTGAAAGAAAGACATGGAAAATTTAATTTTTAAGAAAAGGAGGGAGAAGTAGGAAAAGATTGATAAATGTAAATAGTGAGTGGTAGTTATTTGTATGATTCAAATTCTTTGTAATGGAAAACAACTTGCGTCAAATAATTATATATGCTGATTTCCATCTATTTTGGTCCTTTGATGTAAAACCAATGACATTGCCTTTTTACATTAAGCCTAACACATTAAAATATCATTTTACTGGAAGTTAACTTTCCCTTACAATTTTATTTGAAATAAACGGAGCCTAAAGATCTCTGCTGTAATTGACAGTGACTTAACTGACGAGCTAAATCAGCTTGTCAAAATCTAATGATAAAAAAATTTCTGCTATTTATAATTGATTATATATGGTTCCTAGATTAAGCTAGAAGTATTAGAATATTAATGTATGTTAAAATCCTGCTATTTAGATTTACCCTAGTTGGTTTACCGCTGTACCTTGTTTAATGAACCTCACTTTCTTGAGGTCAGGTACACGGAACTTGCACACAGAGTTGATGAAGCTCTTGGGTTTATGGCTGCTGCTGGACTCACCGTTGATCATCCCATAATGAACACAATTGAGTTTTGGACATCTCATGAATGTCTTCACTTACCATATGAGCAGGCCTTGACCAGAGAGGATTCAACAACTGGCCTCTATTATGACTGTTCTGCCCACATGCTCTGGGTTGGAGAGAGGACTCGTCAGTTGGATGGAGCACATGTTGAATTCCTTCGTGGTGTATCCAATCCTCTTGGCATTAAGGTAGGAGCTGGTTGCAATATTTAGATATACATGAACAGCCTTAGATTATGCATAATTATAAAAAGAAATATTTTCCTGATCACGTTTCCATGATCAGGTTTTTTGGAATTGCGCTCTTTAGAATATTTTGTTGTTCAGCAAGCTCATATAGAGTTCATTTTGATTGTTAAGATTGACGATTCCATTTTGATACTCCAATGGATTCCAAGTTGTGTTTTCTGCCATCTTTTTCGGCCTTGACAAGGAGCATGGACAAATTGAAACTGTAAATATAGTTTAGGTAAGATACAAAACTGGTAGTAATTTACCAACCCTTGCCAACCTTGGTGGTATATGATGTATCAAATCTTTCCTCAAGGTGGCTGGTTCAGGGGAAGGTAAAGCAAACACCAAACAAATCACAAACTGGTATTAATTTGGTCAGTGAGTAAAATGTAGAACATGTGTCCTAAAATATATGAGGATTTCATTTGGTTAGGATACAGAAGTGGTGTTAATCTGATCAGTGGGTAAAATTGCAGAACATTTTGATCCTTTTTGTTAGTATGAGAATTTCATTGGGTTAAGGCAAGTGCTGGTTGCAATATTTAGATCTACAAAACTGGATTAATTTTATAAAGTGTTTTCTGGTATTAAATTTATTGAGTAAAATTCGTAGAACGTGTCCTAAAATATACGAGAACAAATGACACTCACTTTGATCATTTTTGTTTTAGTTTGAGAATTTCTGTGGAACTGAAAAAAATCTGGATGCGTATCCTCCAGAGAGAAGAATCTAGTCAATAACTTTTAAGGGTTTAAAAAAGGTGTTCTCTTGAATTGATTTTATGGCCCAAATTCTTCACTAACTGGAGCTCAAGGGATATACTACTGAGTTAATGATATGAAGAGAAATTTTCAACCATGATTAGAGGTTCAATTTGACTGTTGACATCTGCACTTGTCATATAGGTGAGTGATAAGATGGACCCCAAGGAGCTTGTAAAACTGTGAGATTCTAAACCCTCACAATAAAGCTGGAAGACTGACAATAATCACCCGAATGGGAGCAGATAACATGCGGGTGAAGCTTCCCCACCTAATTAGAGCTGTGCGCCAGGCTGGGCTTATGGTCACTTGGGTCAGTGATCCCATGCATGGAAACACAATCAAGGCTCCTTGCGGTCTCAAGACTCGACCATTTGATTCAATCAGGGTAAGAACTGAACCGATATAACTCTAAACCCATCTTGTTAATATTTGCACTGCTCATGCATGGTGGGGAATAATTACAAGATTTTTTTTTTATTTGTTTCAGGCTGAGTTGAGGGCATTCTTTGATGTTCATGAACAAGAAGGGAGCTACCCCGGAGGCGTTCATCTGGAGATGACGAGGCAAAATGTTACAGAATGCGTTGGAGGGGCAAAGACAATAACTTTTGATGACTTGAATTCGCGGTATCACACACACTGTGACCCTAGGCTGAATGCATCACAGTCGCTAGAGCTGGCATTTGCCATGGCAGAGAGGTTGAGGAAGAAAAGGTTGAAGACTGTTAATGACCGACGCACAGGGCACAAAGTCGGTGGTTTTGTGGCATAAGCTGCTCAAGTTTTCATTTTGCAGTGTTAAGACTTAAAGAGTTGATGATTTAATTTATTTTTGTTTCTTTTGTAGATACCAAATGGAATGATCTTTTGTGCTGTAATAGAATTTTGTGGTGCTATAGGAGGCTGTTGGCATTTTAATGAGATTTCTTGTTTTGGTTTATTCCTGGCCTTTGGTTCCTTTAATGAATGCGGTGTATTAGAATGGAATGGTTGCGCTCAGGGGGGTTTGGCAATTTTTTACGTAATCTTCTTTTTCTATAGAGAAAATTACAGAAATCCCCTTGACATTAGGGATCCACTACATTTACCTGTTTATCAAAAACCTTTTTTAACCGTTTTTAATCAAACGGAATCTATTAATCCCTAGAAGAAATATTAAAATTAAAAAAAAAAACAAAAACTCCTCGTATAAAACATTTTCCCTTGATTGTTTTTCCTATTTTTTTCTTATTCTTTTTTCTTCCCAAGCCCCACGAGTTTCTCTCTTAAGTTGCGCTTGAACTTACCTCTTTTGCCGAGTATTTAGAATTTTTTTTGTTCTTAAATATCTTTTTCTCATCCATCCCTACTTTTCTTCTATTACCCATTGGGGGCTTTTCTTCTTTTTTGTTTTTTTTTTTCTATCTTTTTCTCTCCATGTCTTTTCTCTCTCTAAAAATTCAGATCTTTTTTTTTTTTTTTAATTCGTTCAAAGCATTGTCATCAGAGTTATACATTTTAGTAGGAGTGAGTTTTGGAGTGATTTGCGGCCTTGTAATGGAGAGAACGAAGATATGGTAGGAAAATAAGATAAAGAAACACCAGATCCAAAAAAAGTCTAGGAGCCATCATATCCTTTAAAATTATGAGCAACATTGGGTTTTTTTGCTGAGTTGCCCTTTTATGCAATGTCTATGCGGTGATTCTGTGTGCTAATCTCGTTTATGTGATTTAATTTAATTTCTTTTTTTTTTTCTTTTCGGATGTCTTCGATTTTGTTAAGAATTTTTATTTGATGATAAATTTGAGTTTAATTAAATGTTGATACAACGAGACTTGTTATATTGAGGTTTAAACGGAAAATTGTTTCTTTCATATATAAAAAGAAAGAGGAAGAATGAGAAAAAAGAAGGAATTGGGGTGCCAGCTGTAGAGGATTTGTTGAGCTGGAACAGAGGGAGGGAGAAGTTGGGAGAGAGAGGTCTTCGATGGGATGAACTATGAGAAATGAAAGAGTAAAATGAGAGAAATGGAGAAAAAATTGTTCAAACCATTTAAAGCGGTATTTTCGGGTTTTCATAACAAATTACTGAGGTGGATTAAAATTTGACTAACGGAAAAATTCACGGAAGGTGGTAAGTGCAAGAAAATTCAAAACATTGAATAAGACAAATGAGATTTTTGGTATTTCTTTTTCAAAAAGTGAAGATTCTTTTTAGTAACTTAAAATGCACTATTTGATGAATGATACATAATTCATAGTGTTGACATAACATTCATCAAATAGTGCATTTAAATTTTTTTTCTCTAAGTTAATGGAGAGAATCCTGATCTTTTTTCAAATATTAGGGAAGTATGTGTAATGTCAAGAGGGTTACTATAATTTTTCGTTTTCTAAAATATTTTTTTTCTTTAAATTCTAAAATAGAATAAAAGGCTACTCCATCTCATTAACCATTTTCAAAACATTTAGGATGCGTTTAGTATTGAAAAATGTTTTACATTTTTTTTATCTCTATTTTTTTAATATTTTTCTAAATAGTTTGGACATTCTTAACATAATTTGAAAAATAACACTATTTTTTTTATTAGAATATATATTAGGTTGCTTGTCTAATTAGGTTTGATTACTCACCTAATTTATACTTGCTATATATGGCTCTCTCTACCACTTTATATGCTGTAGTATATTTGTAAATCAAGACATAATGAATACAATTCTTCCATTCCAAAACACTATTTCTCTTAGTTTTCTAACATGGTATCAGAGCACTAAACTCCTTTTCTATTTTTTTTTTATAAAAAAAAATTCCAAGTTCGTTGTTGTTCACTCTGGTCTTTAAGACGTTTTTAAGAAGTTTTTGGTTTGCAGGTCAAGCTCCAGTTCAGCCATTTCCAGTTTTAGTTTTTTCTCACTACCCCTCCAGATCTCTTCGATGGCGCCGAATCTTACGGCCACCAAAATTTTAGCCCATTTTAACCATCGGTGAGAATGCACGCACAGTGTCAGGTCACAGACCTATTTGCTTCACTTTGGCTCTAACTCTAGTCTTGCTCCAGACCCATGCCAGCTTTGTGCCACGTCAGTTGCCACATGTCAAGTCATCTGTCACGTCATCTACCGCATCAGCATACCCACCACGTCAACATTCTATCTAGTCAGCATTTGTTGGTTCTGCCACATCATTGGTTCTGGTCAAACCGGTTCAACTTTGACCAGAAACTGTGACCTTTATGGTTCGGCTAATTTTTTTATAGGTTTTTGTCTTCATCAAATCGGTTCCTAAGGTTTTTGGCGTGCTCTTTCAGATTTTGAGGTCTGTTTTCTCAAATTCTGCTCTCATTATTTAGTTCTCTTTGTTATGGTACTATGGCCACCTCTACTACTCGTTTTTCCCGAAATCAAAAGACATGTAACTATTTTCATAAGCCTAGACATTTTATTGCATATTATCCAAATAAGATTTATCGGTATTATCATAAGAATGGTCATTTTATTGCAGAATGTCCCATCCGACCACTGAGAGGTAAGTTTCCTTGGGGTACTCAGTCTAGACCAGGTATACAGTGTACCTTCAACTCTGGATATTGGTCCACCACTGGTTCTAAGGTTCTCAGAATGGTTCCTCAGTACTCACATTTTTTACCGACGATCTTGAAGCCCTCTTAAAACATTTTCTTTCTAACTCCATTACTCAACCTCCAGCTGCTTTGTCTATTACTCCAGGTACTTTCTCTTAATATTTTAATTATGCATGTTGTAATCACATGACTTTTGATTCTTCTCTTTTCTCTTCGAAAATATGCGATTCTTATACCTTTGTCATTTATATTGCTAATGGGTCTTCTATGCATTTCGGTCACACTGGTCACGTTTCCATGCTCACATTGTCCTTAGCTAACACCTTTTTAATTCCTAAGCTTTCTTTGAATCTTATTTTTGTTGGACAACTCTGTGACATGGGACTTCATCTTCTTTTTTTTAGGTCAAACTTGTGTTATATAGGATCCTCAGACAAGACAGATTCTTGGGACTGGTTGTAAAATAGGACACCTATTTGAGCTCATCAATCTTCATATTCCACCTCTCTTTTTCACTTCTGCTTCGGTATAAGATATTTATCCTCTGAGTCTTTAGCATTCGCATTTGGGTTATGCTTCTGTTAATCGATTACATCAGTTGCCTTCTACTAGTTCTTTAGGTTTTGTTAAGGATGGTCATTTTGATTGTTTGCCATGTCAACTAGCTAAACAAACCGTTTTACCTTTTACTAATAGTACTTCGATTTCATCTGCTCATTTTCATTTTTGTTGATGATTTTTGTCACTACACTTGGTTGTATCTTATACGCACCCACTCTGAATTACCACAAATTTATCAAAATTTTGTTCCTATGGTTAAGACTCAATTTTCTTATTCCATTAAAACTTTTCGTGCTGATAATGCCATAGAATATTTAGAATATGGTTTTCTTGCTTTTCCCCATAGCCAAGGTACTTTTCCTCATCACTCATGTCTTGGCACTTCTTAACAAAATGAGTGTGCTGAACGCAAACATAGACATATCCTTGAAACTATCAGTGCCTTAGTCATTTTGTCTCTTGTCCTGAATATTTTTGGGGAGAAGCCGTTTTTATTGCTGTCTACACCATTAATCGTATTCCTTCCCCTATCATTCAACATCAATCTTTATATGAACACATGTATGGTACTCCTCCAAATCATACCATTCTTAAAGTATTTGGTTGTGCCTGTTTTGTTCTCCTTCAACCCCATGAACGCACCAAGTTAAAACCTCGTCTTAGACATTGTTGTTTTCTAGGCTATGACATTGAACATAAAGGTTACAGATGTTGGGATCCTATTATAACGACCCATCCCGGGTTGCCACTCCCGAGATGGTGTAGTCACATTTTGAAATCCCAGCACGGTACATATAAGCAACAATATAAAAACATATATCGACTGAAATTAAAAATATCATTAAATCATTAACTCTTCTTAGAGAAGATACATCACTATCCTCCTTTTAGAAACAATATATACATATAACAAAATGCATGAAAAGATTTTTATTGCAAAATTTTCTTTCTTCTTTCTTATAATGTCTGAGGACTTGACCACGAGACTTACTTAAGGTAGTTACTCTGCTATCAGCTTTAAACTCAATCTACCTTGCCCATTGCCTAAAAATTTTCAACAATGAGGAGTGAGCTTTACAAGCTCAGTGAATTAAATTTAGTAGAAGTACTCGAATATATACTTCCAGTCACATCTTATAATTTAATCTTTTCAAATTTACCAATATAAATCATTTATTTCTTCATAGATAATCGTTCAATCTTTCAAATAATCTTTCCATATTCATTCATCTATTATCTCATATAAATCAATAATAACATCCTATTATAATTTCAACCATTTATCAATCTCATCTTAAATTAATCATCAAACTTATCAATTTTTCTTCTCATATATTTAATCATCTTGATATTATCAATTTAACATCATTATTTACCTTGTTATGAGGTTCACAGCATATAATCAATCAATCAAATAATTTTTTTTATCATATCAGACTATCATATTTCTTTCTCATTATATCTGTCTATCTATGAGACTCATTTTTCTATCAATAATTTCACAATCAAGATTGATACTTTAGCATCTTAATAAATAATAATCAATATTTAAAACAAATGCAATGCATGAATTTAAATTTTCTTTCTTTCTTTCTCATAATATCATTTCATATTATCATATGGGAACATCTTCCCACATGTCGACATGTTTCAGCCAGATAAACTGTCTGTCTGGTCTTTTCAGCTAGACCGGTTGCTTTTCTGGTATTTTATTTTCAGCTAAACTGACTGCCTTCCCGGTCTTTTATTTTCAGCTAGACTGGCTGCCTTCCCGGTCTTTTATTTTCAATCATATTTTCAGAAATTTCATAAAACTTCTCATCATATTTTTCATTCATCCATCCTATTTAAAATATAAATTCTTATATAATTAGTATTCAACACACTTTTCAATTCCTTATCAATTTTCATATATAATAGAAAATATATCATTAAATCATTGTAATTCACCAATTTATTCAAAATTCAAATATCATAATTTCATATTTTTATCTGTTTTAATTACTAAAAGTAAATCTAACTCACCATGTAGCACTTAAAGCTACTCGTGGATCACCTCTTTGCCTTTCCTGCTCTTTTTAGCAATTTCTTGAGATTGCTGATCACCAACACCTAATCATAAACTTTTATAAATCTTGCTATTTCATAACTTAATTCAAACAATATAATTATTTAATTATGAGTCCTATTGAAAATTTACCTCAAATATGATGAACACTTGCTATTGTAATTGAAGGACTGTACTATCCCTAATATTGGAGAAATTTTCTTTATGACTTTTTGCTAAGAAATTTGAATTGAAGAAAGAAGAAAACCAAACAGGTAAGAAAAATACAAAAAAAAAGAAAAAAACTAAATTTTATACTAAAAACCACCTCACCGTTTCTACAGCTTTTTCTTTCAACTTAGGTGTATAACATGCATGTTTGCATGTTTTATTGACAACATATGGACATCCAGGTGTTGTCCTGCCTTTTTTTTTTTTTTTTTTCCTTTGTGACAACAAACATCCAGCTCTGTCTTTTCAAAAGAATTATTTCATTCAATAATAAATCTTTCATGTATATATATTATTTTAATTTAATGTAATATCTATCAAATTACTTCTTTACCCTTACTTTAATAACACGGGTATTACACCTATATCTAACCAACTTCGTGTTTCTCGTCATGTTTTTTTTGGGAACACAAGATATTTTCTTCTTTATCCTTCTTTTCATCCTCTTTCAATAGCTCTGTTTTATATTTCTTTGATTCTTTTGTTAACTTATTTCCTGATTATAATGTTTCCGACAATGTAATTGAGCTCCCAAAAGTTTTTTTCTGACACTATTATGGCTTAATCTGTAGAATTTGTTCCTTCTGATGGTTCTAGTCTAGCTTTTCTTGAGTCTTCGGACTCGACTGTTCATTGTCTTTCTTCCCGGGTAAGTAAACCACCTACTCATCTTTGTGATTATCATTGTTTTTCTACCATTGCCTCTTTATATGAACCTCAATCTTATTAGGAAGCCAGTTTTGATCCTCTTTGGCAACAAGCAATGAATGGCGAGCTTTAGGCATTTGCAAAAAGTCATACTTGTGACTTGGTTGATCTACCCTATGGTAAAACTACAATTGGCTGTAAGTGGGTCTATAAGAACAAAACTCATTCTCATGGGTCTGTGAAATACTATAAAGCTTGTCTTGTTGCTAAAGGTTATGCTCAAGAATATAGTATCAACTATGAAGAAACATTTACTTTTGTTGCGTGTCTTATATTTGTTTGTAGTTTGCTTGTTATTGTTTCAGTACATAAATTGAATTTATTTCAAATGGACATTAAAAATTCCTTTCTCAATGATGATCTTGGTGAAGAAGTTTACATGCAACCCTCTCTTGGTTATGATCACCCACCTGATAAAGTGTGTAGTCTACGACGAGCTCTGTATGGTTTTAAGCAAACTCCATGAGCTTGATTTTCAAAATTCAGCTCCATTATCAGCTGGTTTGGTTTCATTTCCAACCCCTATGACATAACCCTTTTTCTCTCAATAAAACTGAATGAGGTTACATTTTTCTTCTCTTGTATGTTGATGATATGATTATGACAGGTGATGATATACATGGTATTTCTGAGCTCAAATCTTTTTTAGTCAAGAATTAATATGATGGATTTGGGTTCTCTTAGCTACTTTTTAGATCTTGAAGTATCCTTTGATTCCACTGATTATTATTTATCTCAAGCTAAGTATGCTTCTAATCTTCTTACTAGAGCTAGTTTGACAAATAACAAGGTTGCCTATACTTCTCTTGATTGTAATACAAGTTCACTGCTACTGATGGTCAACCTCTTAGTGATCCTACACTTTATCATCACTTGGTTGGGAGCTTGGTTTATCTCACTATAACCTTTCCTGATCTTGCTCATGTTGTTCATAGTGTTAGTTAGTTTATGATTGTACCTTGTACCACTCATTTTGCTGTTGTTCTTTGCATCTTTCTGTATGTCAAAGGTACTTTGTTTCATGGCTTGCATTTCTTCTCACAGTCTTTTCTTGAGTTACATGCCTATTCTAATTCTGATTGGGTCGGGGGTCCTACTGTTCAATGTTCTATCACTGATTTTTGTTTCTTCTTGGGTGGCTCACTTATTTTCTGGAGCAGCAAGAAACAAACTCTTACTTCTAGATCTAGTACATAATCAAAATATCGAGCCGTTGCTGATATTGCTGCTGAACTTCTCTGGCTTTATTGGTTACTCTAGGATATGGGTGTTACACATTCTGCTGCCACTGTTATTTATTACGATAATCGAAGTGCCATAACTATTTCTCATAAATGTTTTTCATGAACGGACCAAACAGATTGATAATAATTGTCATTTTGTTCATTAACATATCAACCGTGGTACCATTTGCCTTGTTTCTATTCGTTTTGCTGCTCAGATTGCTGATATCTTCATTAAAGCTCAGTTAGCTGGCCGTTTTCATGAGTTAGTTGGCAAACTCAAGTTGGTATGTACTTTACTACCTTGAGTTTGAGGGGGCGTTAGAATATATATTAGGTTGTTTGTTTAATCAGGTTTGTCTAATTAGGTTTTGATTACTTGCCTAATTTATTCTTGTCATATATGACTTTCTGTACCATTGTATATACTGCAGTATATTTGTAAATCAAGACATACTGAATACAATTCTTTTCTTCCAAAACCATATTTCTTTTAGTTTTCTAACATTTTTGTTTTCTCAACTTTTCTAATATTATGTTGAAAAGAGAAATATTGTTTTTCAAATTATGTTTAAAATGTCCAAATTATTAAAAAAAAAAAAAAGGTCTTAGAGAAAATAGAGATGAAAAATGAAAAACATTTTCAATGCACTTCTAAAACTTCATCATTTTCTGAATTAACTTGTCTAAGCTGGTGTTTTTCAACAACTAGTGGATAATGTTTATTTTAATTAACACTCTTAAATCCTTTTTTCTAAGAAATTAAAAATCTTAATTTTTTTTAGGCTAACGAAAGCCTCAAGAGATGATAACTCTATTGATTATGTTTGAAACGGTGAACTAAAATAACACTGCCAAAGGAAAATGGTCACACTACATTGAACCTCTTTAAGTCCATTAATGTTCAAAATATAATTGAGAAGAGACAAAGACGATGTTTATATTAAACGTAAAGTAAATAAAAATGTTGGTTCATATCAGATTACCAGATAAGCATGTCAATAACTCATTGGTTTATACCTAAACAAAAAAAATAATGCAAACATGGTATAAAATTGCAATAGTGCAAGTGCAAAGAAAAAAAGAGTCAAAAAAGAAATAAAGAAAATTGTTCTCAAATGATAAATGATTGTTGTGAGTTTTAAATTACTAGCAAGTGCACAAGTCGTTTGCAATATAGTATGTGCAAGTGCGAGGTCGAATCCACATGGAATTGCGTCGTGAAAACAGATTTTTATCTAAACTAAACCTATTTTAACTTAGTTCCGAATTTCGAACAGTGTTGTGCAAAGAATATAAACTAAACTAAATTGATTTAAAACAAATAATAAAAGCACTAAGGTTTCTAAATCGACCCCACCAAATTAAAGTATATATTTTCATGATTTTTGTTCCTACAACCGACAAGCAATTACATCCTATGTATGTTATATATAAAAGTAATTTATCAAATAATTACGTGAATCAATCGATATACAAATCACAACGAATACCCTAATTAAATCAAATAATCCAATGTATCCGTTTAATTTACAAATCACAGTGGATATCCGATTTAATTTGAATGATTCGATGTATCCATCGGATGAAACACATCGAATATATAATTTGAACAGTTTATAAACAAAACAATCAATCATAAAAATTTACTCAAACAATTGAACTGAAATAGAACATCAATACAAAAATGTAGGAATCGTACGAACATATATGAAAATATAATGCTAATCAATAGCGAGGCTTCATCTTTAACCTTAGATGAAGGTTTTAGCCTATCATGATTACGAAAATAAATTTCACAATTAAAGTGCTAAACATTAGACTTTAAAACACAAAAGAAATAAATTAAAGCTGAAAATACATTGAGAGAGAAATTACACTTGCATCTCCTCTATTTGTTTTTGTTGTGCGGCGCTCTCCCCCCTTGATAGCAAAGCCTTCGAGATCCACCCCCTGAAGATGAAGTGAAATGGGGCTTTTTATAGGGAAACTCCATGAGTGCAATGTGTTTCTAACCGATGTGGGATGTAGAATGTGTTTTCAACCGATGTAGGATGTGGCATTTAAGCCTTCACATTCCGCTCAAAACTTCTGCCCACGTCTTTTTTATTTTAGTAGCTTATATACTCAAACAAAATCTTCATTTAAATGAGAGAAAAATTCCCTAGATGATAGGCTGCTAAAATTTGGATTTTCATTTTCTTCAAATCTGAAATAAAAGAGACGTGCTCACTTAATCGTCTCTCTCTCAACATTATGCGCTCGATCAGCATGGTGCGCTGATAATCATCTCTCTCATTTTCAAAATAAGACCAGTCACCATACTGCGCCAATGCGCTCGATCGCAGCATGGTGCACTCGATCGCCCTGCGCTCGATCCTATTTCTTGCGTGAGCGAGCGCAGGTGCGCTCGATCCTGGGCTTGGGCGCTTGAGTGCTGTTGCACTTGATCATAGGTCTCCTGTGCTCGATCACAACAGCAGATTCCAGCTTTTACCTATTTTGCTCTTTAAGCTGGATAATTCCATAATGCTCCAAAAACCTAGAAAAACACAATAAACATAGAAAGGAGATAAAATATGATGAAATAACACAAACTAAGAGCTTAACAAATATAAATTAAGGGGCTTAAATATGAATATTTAAGAATCTATCAATGATAAAAATTAATTTCCATACATATAGTTCGACATGATATATTTGTAGATCATGAGGCAACATTTAACATTCTTCTTGTACTATTAAGGACTATAATTTTTTTTTATTGAAACATTAAATTCGAAAAATTCCTCATCTATACTATTATATATATATATATTAGTAAAGCCAGAACCCCCATTTGGTGACCACCCCTCAAAATGTCTCATAAACCCCTGCTTAAATATATAAATCAAATATTTAAATAAGGTTGTATATGTAACTCAATTAACTACAACTTCCTACATCTTTCTCCAATATTTTTCTCTCCCATTATTCCACTCAGACTTAACTTCTCCACTCTCCTTATCTTTAACCCATGTTTTTCTCTCCTACTATCCCATTCATACTTAACATCTCCATTCTCCTTATCTCTCTCTTATCTTCTTACTTATAGGCATGCTAAGCATAATGGTCACATAATAGAGCAGATCAACACATGTGTAGCATACGTTGAGATGCTAGTATCAATAAAGCCAAAACTCCCATTTGGTGTCCACCCTTAAAAATGTCTCATAAACCCCTACTTAAATATATAAATCAAAAATTTAAATAAGGTTATATATGTAACTCAGTTGAATCAAACTCCCCACATCTTTCTCCTATGTTTTTCTTTCCCACTCAAACTTAACTTCTCCACTCTCATTATCTCTCTTATCTTCAACCCATGTTTTTCTCTCCCACTATCCCACTCAGACATAACTTTTCAAGTCTCTTTATCTATCTTATCTTCAACCCATGTTGATTTTCTTTGTTCCTCTTTATCTTCTCCACATTTTCGATTGTTCTTATTTCTTTTTGGTGATTCTAACTAGATTGTTCTTCTCTTGGGGTTTCTTTGCAGGTTCAGTATTCTAATGGAGAATATGTGACCATTATGTTTGGCATGCTTATAGGTAAGAATATAATTATTGGCATATTGTTTTATCACATAAAATAGCAGATCAACACACATTACACCAAAACAAGAACAACATACAACATATTGTAGAAAAATCCCATTCCAACCATCTCCTCTGAATCAACCTCTCTCAAAACAAGAACAAGAGGAAGAACACTTTTGATACAAAAAAGCTACATTACACCAAAAATTCGAATAAAATAATATGCTTGTGTGAGCTTTTGTACCCTCATTCGTCTTGAAATATCTACTAAAGAAAAAAGTATCTAAAGAAAGCATAGCTATAAGAGCTTGTTTTTGCTTATAAATACTTTGAAGTATGAGATAAGCAGTGGCAAAACGTGTTACTGTTGGGTGAAAAAGCTCATGATCTTTTGTGTGTTTCCTCAGTAAGGCAAGCACCCACACATGTTCATAAATGAACTTCACAACTTGCTTAGATTTTGCAATTGCCTCAGCGTGAACCTTCAACTTTGCAATGCTCTCTAGCATGAGATTAATACAATTTACAACATATAGAGTCCAAAATAACTTAGTCATTTTCTCCATAAGCCATTTCCAAGCATTCAAAAAATTTGAACCATTATCAGTGACGACTTGAACAACATGCTCTTTTTCAATTTCTTCAACTACCTCATCAAGATACTTAAACATCAACTCACATATTTTAATAGTGTCAGATGCATCAGGTGATTTCAAGAACCATGTACCAGCAAGACTACTAACCGAAAAGTTGATCAAAACCCTTGAATTATTATATGTCCAACCATCAGCAATTATAGTGCATCCATATTGTTTCCATGCCTTCTTATGCTCCTCCATCATTTTGTCTATGTCAGCAACCTCTTCTTTAAGAATCAATGTTTGCACCTTATGCATAGAAGAAGGTTTAAAGCCAGGCCCAAAATTAAAAATAGCCTCAACTGTACTAAGTCAGTAGGGGTCATTCATCAAACTAAAAGAGAGTGCTCTATTATATATCAAGTGTCCAATTTTTCTACACACATTTTTTCTTTCGTCTTGCTTCCATTTGGAATTCAAAGTTGCTTGTTGGGCTTGTGAAGAAGTGAAATTATCCATTGGCCCTCTAGGTATAGGATATGGTTGAGTAAACAACCCACTACCATTGCCACTTGAGATCATATAGTTTCCAACTGATGGGGAAAATAAACTCTCACTTCTTCCTCCAGGACCCATTCCAATCTCTTCAAGTATCTCATTCATTTTTCTTTTTGTTGCTTTGAAACTAGCTAACAATGCTACAACTTTTTCTTTGAAATTTTCAGGAACCTTGAGACAAGGTTTCATACCAAAATGGGTGCCTGCTAAATGTTGCTTTAATCAATTTGTAGTCCCAGAACAATGCTGATCACAAAATCGACAATAGAAGCATTTTTCTCTAGGAATTTTCTTTGCATACTTCCATGCAAGATCTTTCTTTAAGCCATGACTATTTTTAGGTTCATCCATGCTTCTTGATTCAATTATATTTACACTGTCAATAAGATGAAGAGAAAATAAGTATCAATTAAAAAATAGAGCAAATAAATTACTAACATTAATGCAACTAAAGCAGAGAAAAGCAAACCATAATAGAATTTTACTTTACAAAATAAAGCTAGAAAGTTAAACATGTCCCAACTCCCATTTAATAAATCAAATCATCCAATCTAGAAAATTAATAATTCAGTATATATAAATTAATGTGGTACCTCGACCATCTGAAAACACGAGGTTTACTAATTAAAAGATAATGCATTGTATCCAACATGGAAGTCCTGCACAAAGTGATTGCATATTGTACACTTGTACATGATAAAAAGAATCTATAAATGTCTCAAAATTTTCTACTTATTACATGTTTAATTGTTTATCATTGAAAGCCTAGAAATAGAAAACACTATTGATTGCATGGTGTACATGATAAAAAAAAATCCACAAATGTCTCAAAATTTTCTACTTATTACATGTTTAATTGTAAAGCCTAGTAATGGAAGTAAGTTGTACTTATAACTTGTAATGTAAAACTGCTAAGTTATATACTTTTTAAGTCCGAAACCTCTTGAGTTTGTAACCGGTGATCTGAAATGGATTTTGTTTGTTCCCATAAAGTTATATTCTACCAAACGGATGTGACTTTAACCTGCCTCGTCCGTTACCGAAGTTATCTACCTTTTTTACCTTAAAATCGCTAAATTATATACTTTTTGAGCTTGAAATCTCTCGGGTTTGTAACTGGTGATAAAAAATGGATTATATTTGTTCTTACAAGTTACATTCTACCAAACGGACATAACAATAAACCCATATTATCCGTTACCTAAGCTATCTACTTTTTGACCTTAAAACCGTTAAGTTATATACTTTTTCCTACTGAAACCTCTTGAGTTTGTAACCAGTGATTTGAAATGAATTATTTTTATTCCCACAAGTTACATTCTACTAAATTGATGTGACGGTCAACCCGCCTCGTTCGTTATCTAAGTTATCTACTTTTTTACCTTAAAATCGCTAAATTATACATTTTTTGAGTCCGAAACCTCTCGGGTTTGTAACCAGTGATCCAAAATGGATTTTGTTTCTTCCCATAAGTTATATTCTACTAAATGGACATGACATAAACCCGCATTTCCTGTTACCTAAGCTATCTACTTTTTTTTACCTTAAAACCACTAAGTTATATACTTTTTGAGCCCGAAACCTTTAAGGTTTGTAACTAGTGATCCAAAATGGATTCCATTTGTTCCTACAAGTTACATTCTACCAGACGTGATGGTAAATCCACCACGTCTGTTACCTAAGTTATCTACTTTTTTTACTTTAAAACCGCTAAGTTATATACTTTTTAAGTCTTAAATCTATCGGGTTTGTAACTGGTGATCCAAAATGTTTTCCATTTGTTCCCACAAGTTATATTCTACTAAATGGATGTAAATGTAAACTTGCCTTGTCTGTTGCCTAAGCTATCTACTTTTTCTACTTAAAAATCCTCGCAGTTGGTAACTAATAATGTAAAAAAGTTCAATGTGTTTTACTAACATTGGGTCGTGTGGTAGGATCCGCCCCAGAACCTCCCGAGATTGACATTTGTTGCAATATCTGCTCCATGGACTCGATATATGAATACATGTCATTCGCCCTAGCGTTCACTCGCATCAACTGTGACTGAACCTCCTCAATTCTTGACCTATCATTATCCATTCGTTGTTGCATCGCGCTGACATCAACAATAGGTCTGAACCGTGATGCAGTGGATCTGACGGAGGAACTGCTTCTACCCGGAGAGTTGGTAGCAAATGGGAGACTATCTATCATGCCCCTGAATCCTTAAAATCGCCCCTTCTTCAGCTCACCTGATACATGCAACCGCTCAGTGGTGTCGATCTCAGACTGTGAGGATGCTTCAATCTGTCCACCACTCTTATCTCGAACATGCTGGTCGTATGTTTCCTACATTACAAACAAATGTATATGATTAATAATTTTTCCCAAACTATATTAAAACCAACAATTATTTTGCATATACGTAAAAAAATACATTTTATACATACCTGTCTCTGATTGGCATCCTATTAAACACTTTAATAGGTGTGGCATCTCTGCCCAACTTTTGGGACTGCACATTACAATTTGTTAGGAAAAATGGATATATATATATATATATGAGTGTACATAAAAAAAATATATATATACCAATACACTCGTGTGGACGCCCATGTTAATGGACCCCCCAACATCACCCGACCACCTATTCACCGACGCAGCATTGGAGCGATGAGTCCACATGTCTAATGCCCATAAATTAAACAAAGCATCCTAATGCTCAGTGGGGATCTTGTGGCCTCTTCCTCCGTCATCCCCACTCCAACCATACCAGTTTGCTTTGTCCTCGACCCACTGTTTCTTACATTTATCTCGCAATTCATTCATCTAGTTGGTGTGGTGAGCTGCAACGATCCTATCATGGACAGACCTAGTAGATTCAAGCTCCTCGTGGGTCACAAAAGTGTAAAGCGTCTAAGAAACAACCAAAATATGATTAGTTTTCAATTATTTTATATATAAAACAATCATAGAATATATTATAACAGTAAAACTAAAAAAAATAATTGAGAAAAAGGTAATGCCAAAAAATAATCCCAAATAGAGTTCTGGATGTCAGTAGTGTATTGTTAGTTACTATTCCATGGGCCATTCATGTGCTTCCTCACTTGAGTCGAAATGTTTTTGGAGATATCTTTGCACCCATGGAATTTACTACATTCATATACAAATAAGTACATTAATTGTTATATGATATATATTAATGTAAATTAATGAAATTAATAATATGTAATGAACATGTATAAACACCTATCACTCAATATGGTCAAAAGCCTCTTTTGAGCTGACAGAGGCTTCTCTCTATTTGGTCATCTGACCCAACGGGTGACTGGAGGGGCTTGAGAAGGCCCGACCTCCACCCCTGCATAAGAGAATATATAATCGCATATTAAATAATATGTTATTTAAGAATTAATTTAAATTAACAGAAGAATGTATAATTAAATAATAACACAAAAACATATCCTACCCTCTGGTGTAGTAGCCTCTAGAGTAGTAGCCTTTGGTGGCACAACCAGGCTCATGGGACCTCGTCCATGACCCCTGTCCTTTACACCTCTAAGTGCTCGACCTCTGCATCGTGGCATCCTATTTCCAAGAAAAGTTGGAAATGTGAATACATGACAATCAATACAATATGTTTTAAAACTAGCTCATGCAAATGACACTAAAGAAATCTGCAAACCGAGGTTCAAACCCAATAGGAGAGTGAATTGGGTTTTAAAAATCTTTTTGCTAATTAACTTGCAAGTTTTTAAAAAGTTTAATAGGCAAATTACACAATCAAATAATATGCTTGAAAATAAAGGAGTTAAGGAAGAGAATACGCAAACTCTGTTTATAATGGTTTGGCAATATCGAAATCTCTTCGACCCTACGTCCACTCTCTTCAAGAAACCTCCTTGAAGTAATCCATTAAATGTTAGTTGAGCAACTTCACGGGTGTTGCAAAAACCTTATAAACAATCTTTTCCTCACGGAAGTTACAACGAAGTGTTTAATCCTAAACATTCTAAGAGTTACACCAACTCTTTCTCTTTACAATAAATGATATTAAATGTAAAGTAAATGGTAAAGAGATAGCAATGAATACTTTTACAAATAAAGAATATCTCTCTTTCAAGAACAAGCTTGAAGAATGGCTTACAATGGATTTTTTCAAAGCTTTTGAGAATTAATGAGCTATATTGATGAATTGAGTGTGCTTTCTTCTTCTTTTAAATGCTAATTGAAGTGGATTTTTATAGCCTTGAACTTATATAGCCGTTTGACACTGACTTGGTAGGTTTGGGGTATTAAATTCTCAAGTCTCGCGTATCAAACAGTCATCTTTTCGAATTACCATTCCATTGGGTCCTTGTACCAGTCGATTGGATCAAGTGAAAAATGTTCACTTTTAGGCTTAGGGAAAGTACTAGTCAACTGGGTTAAGTTACCAGTCAATTGGGTCTTATTACTAGTCGATTGGGAACTTACTGTCCCTTTCCCAATCGACTGGTATAGAGACCCAGTTGACCTAGTTTTTATGTTTTAAAACAGTTTTTGACTTATAAATATTTTTGCATTTTAGTTTTGTCAAAGTTTTTTTTGTGAATTGAGCCATAGATCAAGCTAGGTAATTGAAATTTAGAGATTTACAATGTGATTTAATTACCTTAGTGCCTATTTTAGATATTCTGTCTTCTTTTGGTATTTGAACGTGTTGAGTTCTTGCATCTTGTTTCTGTACTGAACGCTTTTACCACTTAAACACTCAGAAAAAACTGTTAGTGTAAATGAGGGGTGTTTTGTCTTTATTAAAATCAAATACGGGTCAACAGAATCGAATGTGATCTATTCGAAAAACATCACTATAGCTTTCACATCTACACCCGGCAGCCGTGGTAGTGGCGGGCCACTTTCAGATCTATTCTTTATGAAACCTTGCTTCTGCCTTCTAAAAGCATGATCTTCTGGTAAGAACTGATGGTAATAGTCGAACAAAGAATTTTTATAACCATGTGGCAGTCAAAACAATTTTGTATGCTCCATACAATAAGGACAAGCTAGTAGATCGTGAGTACTCTACCCAGAAAGCATACCATATGCAAGAAAGCCACTGATCGTCAATAGAAGTGCAGCCTTCGTATTAAAATTTTGTTTCTTAGCTGCATCATAAGTAGGAACTTCATCTGTCCACAACGTCTTTAACTCGTCTATTAATGGACGTAGATAGACATCCAGATTCTCACCAGGATTGTTTGAGCTAGGAATTACCAATAATAAGAACAAATTATGCTCTTTCATGCATATACTAGGAGGTAAATTATAAGGAGTGAAAAATATCGGCCAACAAGGGTATGGGGACACCGAATGGCCAAACGGAGTGAAACCGTCAGTTGAGAGTCCCAACCTAACATTACGTGGCTCATTAGCAAATTCGAGGTGAGTATCATCAAAATGTTTCCATGCCATCCTAATTGCCGAGTGGATGACCATGTCTGGCTTATTACGTTTTCCCTCATTGTGCCATCTCATGTGTCCGGTAGTGTTTTCGACAAATAAATCATTTGAAGTCTAGATGTCAACTGAAATTAATGCAACACCTTGTGTGGTATGTCTTTTAGCTTCTTATTACTGCTCTGCCTAGGTTTAAATCGAGGATGTCCACACATGTCACACACTTTCTTGTTTTTGTTTTCCTTGTAATACAATATACAATCATTCGGGTCATATCAGTCTCGGGTTGTTTTGGGTCTCGATTTAAGTCGGGTCGTATCGATCTTGAATAGTGTTGGGTCTCAGGTCATTTGGGTCGTGTTATCTTGGGCTGGGTCATTTCAGGTTGAGTTTTTTATGGTTTAGACCGTTTCGAGTTTTCGAGCATGCTCGATTTGCTCTATTTTTTTCACGATCTTTTTTCCATAGCAATTAAAGGTAAAAATTTATTATGACGAAAGAAAACAATGTAAATTAACTAGTCTACTGGATTTTTTTATTTTAAGCTAAGGAGGTTACTTATGTTAATAGATTGTTGAATGATTGAATCATACACATCAACACAAAAACAAGGTTTTTTTTTTTTCAAATTTTGAAGCACTAAATTGGTGTCAAGATGTTATTAATGTGCTCCAACAAGATAGATCAATAGATCCTATCAAAAATCTGAAAATTCAAAACACTCCTTGTTTTGTGAATTTGTAGTAGACTAGTTGATACAAAATATGAATTAATTTATTATGATATAATTTAAGGAAAATTACATTTACCCACCCATAGTATGGCCTAACCTACAGATAAGGATACATAGTTTCAAAACCTACAGATACCCCTTGAATTATTCATAATTTGATTTAAGATGACAGATAATCCCATACCATTAAATCCTGGTTAGTCAAATTTGTTAACTTTGGTCCATAACCACTTCACTTCAACATTTATTTAATAATAACTCGAGAATACCCTTTAACTTTGTTCCCTCCCTCCCTCCCTCCCCATTCCGTGATATTATATATGGGGTAATTATGACTTTTTCTTTTTTCCATTAAAATTTAATGGAGGTTTAACAGTCAAACCTAGTTCAGGAAGGTATCTATAGATTTTGAAACTACGAGTCCTTATCTTTAGGTTAGGTCACATTATGAATGGGTAAATGTAATTTTTCCTATAATTTATTTTATTTGATAACTAACTTCTACTTATTGTCAACTATCACCTCAGTTTAATAAGCAAACTATTTTTTTTTATTTTCTTTAGAAAAACTTAACATTTCGGGTCTAGGTCATTTTGGGTTCGAGTTATATCGGGTTTGGGTCGTATCAAGTCTGGGTCATTTCAGATCAAGGTTGTATCGGGTTTCGGGTCGTTTCAAGTTTTGGTAATTTCATATTTGAGTCGAGTCAGGTTCGGTCATTTTAGATTTAGGTCATTACGGGTTTCGGGAAACTCGGGTTTGGATCGAATCGGGTTCGAATCACATTATTTTAATACTTTTTGTGTTCTGATCAAATTTGAGTCGGGTCGAATTTCCGAATCGGGTCAAATTTTGCCACCCTATTTAAATACCAACCTTCAATTAGTTGTAAGATTTCAAATTTTAAGAGGAGAAAATCACTAGTTCAGAAAATAGTTTTATGGTTGCAATGTTGGACAAAATCATGGGAACATATGAAGGGGCAGGGAAGAAAGCAAACAGTTCCACAATTTAACCAGTAGAAAAATTTAATTGCCAGTGCTCACGCTATGGGTGTGAGACCCACTGAACTTTATGAGAGGATGAAGGGACAGTACAATAATTTTTCTCTGCTTTAAGATGCTGGTTCTAATTTATCAGATGAAGGGAAGGTTAAAAGGGTTTCTGACCGTTGATGCTAAGGCAGACCATTTATAAAGTAGTGAACCAATATTGTTAGTAAATGGAATAAAACCTTGAATTTGGGCCGAAAGTATCTAAAGCTTAAGGGGTCAATTCCTTCTCTAACTCCCAAGTCGAAAGCAGAAAAGCATTTTGGGCAAATTTCAACTGCCAGTGACTTTGTTTACGTCGAGGTAGCAGTTCTTGTTAGTGGGCCTTTTACTTTTAGACAACAGTACATGGCCATGCGTGTTTGTATAAAACCATGGACAAATGTTTCTCTTTCTGCATCCCATCCATTTAAGATGAAAGGGGTTGATCAGATTTTTTTATTTCTTCTGCGGGGTTTATTATCACAAATCATGTAGCAATGCTGATCAGATCTTTCAATAGGGGGGTTTATTATCACAAATCATGTAGCAGTGCTGATCAGATCTTTCAATAGGTTGCAAATCTTGAGCTTCTATGGCCCCTACAGTTAAAGAAGCAGGTTAAGCTGTTTAGATCTCAAGTTCAAAATATGTACGCGGGCGCCCATGCACATACACATTCTCACTGCCTCACACACAAACAAAGACCTGAAACTCAATGAGTCAATATTGTATGATGCTCATCCATGAAGCAAATTTCAGAATCATTTCATGGAAATCTGGGTTGATGCCTCAGGAAACATGCAAAACATGAAAGTATTGGCACGTTCTGCAACCTAATTTCATAGAAGAAAGAATCATAGGTAACCAAATCTCAAACCCCACAAGTAGAACAAGTGGAAAACGATAACATCTGAAACAAGCTCAGAGAATATCTGAAGGTTAGATAAACCATTCTGCTACATTCACGGCAAGCAAGGCCTCAGGCACCAAGAGCAACTCATTCTCTGCTCTAGTACATGGAAAACCTCGTTTTGTTTCCTGAGTTTTACAAAAGTATTACTACCATCTAAAAGTTTAAGCAAGTCAATTTCATCTTCACTAACTTGGCAACCAGCTCAACATAACCAGTTTAAGCATGAACTGAATCCCATATAACATGAAAAGTCCATAATTCAACCATCCAAGAAATTTGGCACAAAACCCACCGCCTCTTTCAGTGCTATCGTCAATATCATCGTCATAATCAAGATTAGGGCTAAAAAAACCCATCATTCTTGCCATAATTCTTTGGCTTAAACCGTGGAGGCACCAAACTCCTATCACCTAGAGTTTTTACAGAAAACCCACCAACACTATGATCAAATTCAATAACAGGATTAGACATATCACCACTCTTAACATAACTCCTAAACCGAGGAAATAAGTCCCAAGAAGAAGAGAATTTGCCGGGATGATTAAGCCAGTATTGCTTCTTCGCACCGTACCGTACTGTTTCCGTAGCTTCTCGATCTTGTGGCGGCACTGGATGAAGGACTAGGAAGACTAGCTGGAAGACACGGCGGAGGAAACGGTGTCCCACTCGAAGGCACAGAGGTTCCCTCGACGTAGGGCGTAGTCCTTGCAGGCGTTGATGAAAGCCAAGGTTTCCTCGTGGGTCAAGGCGATGGAACTGTCCTTGATGTCTCCCCACTAGGAGCCAACATCATGGAAATATTGGTAGTGGACATAGGATAAGGGGTGGAGAGTCACATGTTAGCAATGGGATAGATGAGGGATGATGGTAGTGGAAGTGATGAGTGTAGAATAAAGGGGTGGAGGGAGGTGAAGGATAAGAGGTGGCTTGGGTGGGAAATTGGGTCATTGTGGGAGGTGAGTAGGTGAGGAGAAAAGGAGGAAGAGGGGAGGTGGTTGGGTGGGGGGGAGCAGCAGTGGCCAGATTGACCGCTGGTAAATGAACTGGAAAAAGATAAAATCTGAGACATATTGAGGGAATTTCTGAAGGTTTAGATGAACCATTCAGGGACATTCATGGCAAACACGGCCTCAGGCACCAAGAGAAACTCATTTTCAGGTCAGCTACATGGAAAACCTTGTCCTGTTTCCTAAGTTCTACAAAAGTATTGCCATCTAAGTTAACAAGTCGATTCCATGTTCATTAATCGGCAACCAGCTGAACTTCACCTACATAAGCATGAACTGGATCTAATTACATGAAAAGGTCATAATTCCACAACCCAGTAAAGGAGATAGTCATAGAAGTCTGCTCCTTAGGACCAGTATAAAAAATAATACATGCAGTTATGGTTTGTAATAATAAGATGGTTTGTAATAATAAGATAGAAATGCACATATACACACAGAAAAATCTATACAATCTGCATGGAAATTTGGAAGAAAGAAAATTTTCATTTCATCAGAACTGATGACACAAGTTAATCACGGTTTTGGTTTCCATATCAGTCAGAACAAGGAAACAGCGCGAGAATTCAAAAAGTCATACTATAAACTAACCAGCACTACAGATCAAAAGGCAATGGCCAATCTGTTAATGGAGGCAAAAGAAAACCACCTTCAAGAAACATCAAATCCTATTTCTAAAATTCTAGTTATTTGCCTGTGAAAAAGTAAAGGGAATATCACCCTAAGTCCTTCATTTCCATCCAAAAATCGGAATAACTGCAACTGCCCTACTTCATCCAAAAATCATGTGGCACCACATTCACCTATTTCTTCTTTTCCAAATAATGCTATTGCAAATGCAGTCTAAGTCCATCATTCACTGCTACAAGAGTATCACCTTACTTCAGTTCATCACCATTTCCATTCGTATTGGGTGACACAACCACCTTCGCCGCCTTCTTCCTCTCAAACAATGCTTCTGCAAATGCATCCACAATTTGTTGCTGCGACTCAAGTACCATCTGGCTGTGTTTCAACTCCATCTCCATTCGCATTTTCTCAATCTCCCTGGCCATTTCCATCTTCATCGTCTCCATCTTCACAAACACTTTAGTTAACATCTTAACTGACGAAACCACCTCCTCCACTGGTCCCCATTCCCTCTTAACTGGATTGCTACCACTCTTCCCATACCCTGACCTTGATGAAGATGCAAACCCATTGGAATCCCTAAAATCAGCATTTGAGTTCAAATTCTCACCAGTGCGACCATATCTCTTTGGCCGAAACCCTTGAGGCATTGAGTCCCAATCACTTGAAAATTTGGCACGAAACCCACCTTCTCTATTAGCCCTATCATCGTCATAATCAAGATTAGGGCTAAAAATCCCATCAACCTTTCCATAATACTTTGGCTTAAACCCTGGAGGCACCAAACTCCTATCACCTAGGGTTTTAACAGGAAACCCACCAACACTATGATCAAATTCAATAACAGGATTAGACCGATCACCACTCTTATCATAGCTCCTAAACCTGATTCCCTGAGGCACTGGCCCCTTATTACCTTGCATTTTTACATCAAACCAACCTCCCAAATTGCGATCAAAATCGACTTTAGCCTTAAAATCCCCATCGAGTTTCCTTTTTAAACGATACCCACCTCCCAAACTGTAATCAAAATCATGATTAGCCTTAAAATCCCCCTCAATCTTCACATAATTCTTTTCACTAGACCTGCTAGCAGCTTCCACACCATACCCACCTCCATAACCATGATCAAAATCAACATTAGAATCCGAATCCCCATCAAATTTGCCAACTTTCTTCAATTTCAACCGAAACACATCAACGGCATTGATCTTCTCATCAGCATCATAATGGTATGGATCGTAAGATCCGACAACTGGGGTCGACGCAAACCCCATAGCATCCAACATAGGAAACAAGTCCCAAGAAGAAGAGAACTTGCCTGGATGGTTCAGCCAGCGTTGCTTCTCCGCACGGTACCGTTTCCGGAGCTTTTCGATCTTGTGTCGGCACTGGATAGATGACTTGGAAGACGAGCCGGAAGAAACGTCAGAGGATACGTCGTCCCAGTCGGAGGCGCGGAGGTTCCCCCGACGGAGGGCGAACCACTTGTCCTTGTAGGCGTTGATGAGAACCAAGGTTTCCTCGTGGGTCCAGCAAGGCGGCGGGACCCTCCTTGACGTGGTCCCACTAGGAGTCGACATCACGGCAATATTGGTGGTGGGCGTAGGATAAGGGATGGGGAGGCGCACGTTAGCAACGGGGTAGAAGAGGAATGGTGATGGGTGTAGAATAAATGGGCGGTGGGAGGTGAAGGATAACGGATGGTTTCGGTGGGGAATATGGTCATTGTGGGGAGTGAGTAGTAAAGAAGAGAGAGTGGGGGCAACAACGGCCAGAGTGGGAAAGAGCAGTGTGAAAGATGCTAGAGTGCGCTGAGGCAGTGGCGCAGTGCGCACGACATAGAATGAGACAGAGAGGGCACACATATTTGCAACTACTCCGCCACCATACACGCTTCTAGTAACAACTAACAACCACGCTCTCTCCACCGTACGGAAAACTTATTAGTGGTCCATTGAGGTGGTGCTGCTATTACTTAGTATTATTTTTTTTAATGCTAAAATAAGAATAAATAAATGGTAAAAATATGTTTTATGGGTCTCTTATTCTCTTTAATAGGTTAAGATTTACACTGACAATGTCTAAATCGTTTACTAAAATAAATAAATGATTTTTAATTGTATTTTTTTCATTTCATAATTATTGTTAATTATTTAAGGGTATTTTAATTATTTCGATAGACTTTTCATCAAATATTTTAACGGAATTGATTGATTTAAAATATACTAAAAAATTGAGTAATATATTATTCTTTTTTGCATTTAAAACTATGTATTTAGTCTTATTTTATATATTATAATTTTTATTATGATAATTAAAAATAATATTTTATTTTAATTAGAATAACTTTGATCTCCCAAGAAAAAAAAATCTGGCTCCTTTGTTGCACCTTACATTTCAATCGAATATATATTACATCTTACATAATAAATTTATCTTTGAACTTTAGAATTACTCTATTAACGGTATATCATCACAAATTTGAGTTTAATAATATATTTTTTTTTACATATTTTTCTAAAAAGGGAATAAAACCAAGAAAACAATTGTAAGATAAAATAAGGACATATATGAAATATTTGGTTTTATTACGGGTTATATTAGTCTAATGACCTTGATACAAATTAAGGATGCCTATAACCTTGCTACAAGTTTCAGGAATTGAGCATTCTACGAAAGTACTAATTTTTAACCTTAAAACCAGTCAGAAGTAAAAGTTAGAATACACTTGAAATTAGGTTAGAATGGAATTGTCAATTCTTATGTACCAATGCCCCGTCATGGGTCAATTCCGATTCTATTCTGTTTCAATTCTCATAATTGAACCAAATAGACAACATGCAGTTTTAAGGTATAACCTTATGTATCTAACAGAAGAAACATGCAGTTTTAAGGTATAACCTTATATATCTAACAGAAGAAAGTAACATTCTTGATCAATACTTGGTTCACTATTTGGCTTAATAACAGTGAATAATTTTTTTAATACTGTCGGTGCATCAATGATAAACTTTTTTAGTTTACACTTTTAATTAAGCTTAAGAAGTTTAAGTAGATTTGATTTACCACATGATATTAAACTAAACTAAATGTGATACATTTGTATTTAGTTGGTAAATCAAAATTTTAAAATAAAATTGATTTGAGTATATGTGATACTTGATCATCGACATGATCTATAACTACATATTAAACTAAATAGTGGTGATATCACAAATTCGATTTTGTGAAAATTATCACGGAATTGAAAAAATCTATTACTAATTACAAAAAATTAAATAATAATTATTTAAAAAATAAAAAAAAATTATATATCAAAATTTTGTATGATAATTCTCCTAGGATCACCCCTCTAAACAAACCTACTCAAGAATTTATAGTTTCAAAGGATGAAGGAAAATAACATTGCCTTAAAAGAAGTCTCATCTAGCCAAACGGTCAAATCTACATAATATTATAACCTCTCTATAGGTTCGCTGACCTTTCCAAATTCATCAAAAGATGATTTGGAAAAGAGTTAAAAAAATTGTTTATATGCTGAATTTCACACTGTCGAAGGGGAAAATGATAAAGTATTTCTTAAATTCGTCAAATTGTTGCCTGCTAAATAATACTAGGAGAACTTCTCATGCCATGCACGTTTCTGTTTTTTAAATTAATATTTTTTTATTTTTTTAAAGTTAGATCATGATGATAAATTAAGTCATTTTTTTAATTTATTATATTATAAATATTGTAATCGATGACCATATTTTTCAACGTTTAAAAAATATTATTGTCAAATAATGTTAAAAATGTGTAATTTATTAAAAAATACTTTTAAAAAAAATAAAAATATTTTTTATCTACTATATATATATATATATATATATATATATATATATATATATATATATTCAGATAAGTAAGGCTTTTGCAGGATTATAAAAATTATCATTAAATTTCATATCGTGCAAAAAAGAAAAAAAAACAATGAAAGGAAATCTTTAAAAGATTGGTGGGTTATCACACTAATTAATGCTTTTTATACTTTTCTTTGTCACTAAATAATTTTAGAGACGCGTGTCTATATCTCTTTCCCTAACAGCTATCCAACTTAGAGCATTTGAGCTCCAAAACTAGACCTGAAACTACAGTAGTGCAAGTACTGAAATGAACCAATTCCGAAAAAAAGAATGTCTCTTTAAAAGGGGAGACAATATTTTCTTTTAGGATGCAAAATTGGCCATGCTAATAGAGGCCAAAATTAAATGCTTGAATGAAGAACTCTAGCCACTAGTCGTCACTAATGAAAAACCATTGAAGAGATGACTCAAATTGGCTCGAAAATGCTTATGGATCTTGTTAAAATGAGAGTTACGCTAAAGACTCTATTGAGTGCTTATCAGACTTTCACGAGCATGAAAATAAAATTTCTGAGTAGTTAGAACCTAACAGGCAAGAATGTGAGTTTTGACAATTTTTGAAAGTCCAAGGTAGCAGTAGTAAAAGATTTGTAGAGATTGATAAACAACAAAAAGCCATGATAGTGAAATTGGATTTCATTAAATGGAATGAAATTTGGGAAATGGTAGATGTTCCAAAAAGAAGGAATTGTATTGGTTGTAAATAGATATTGATAAAAATGTTTAAAAGAGTTACACTCTAAATATGTATAAAGTGATATTAGTGAAAAACAACTTTACATAAAGACTTGATATAGATTTTAAAAGTACACATTTGTCAATGGTTGACATGAATCGAACTCTAAAGATACAAATAACAATATTGTTGATGACAAAGTGCTAGTATAGGTATAATAAAAATTGTTTTATATTGGGGATCCAGATTTAGGATTAAAGACATCAAAGAAGTGCCTGGTAATCACAAAAGAGAAAGATTTTAATTATTACATCTAAATCGAAAATGTATCTGAAAAAAATATCCTAAAATGATTTGATGGCATGCATTTATGAAAAATTATAAATACCCTTACTGCAAGGGGTTTGTGTATCAGCAAAAATATTAGTCTAACGACTAGGGCTGAGATGGATAGATGATCAAGGTTACAAGTTTGAGACTTCCAAGCTAGTGTTGGGGAGAGATTATTGGATTTATAGGGTCCTGCATTCACCTTACGCTCGCATGACTAACCGTCTGACCTGTTTTCCTTATATGGGTAATGTTAAGGTTTATATGGATTAATTGAGCCATTCCCCTCAGTCATGGTTTGGAAGAGGTTGTTGAGCTAAAGATCCTAAAACCTGTAGTGTAAGGTCTTGCACTTATTGTGAAAAGATTATTTTTGTTTTGACGAACACAAAGATAGAATCATGCCATAGATAGGATTAGTGAGTCATTATTAGACTAATCCTAGAAAAGCTTACTGGCAAGCACTAATTAGAATATTTGGATATTTGTGAGGTACTGTGAAAATAAAGTCGTACTTCAAATTAGGTGACCTGGAGTTCATATAAAACTCAGACACAAACTTTGCTGAAATACAAAGATGATAAAGTCAAAAAGAGGCTTGACTATTATAACTCCACCAAAGGATGAAGGAAGTTGTTATAAACTGTTTTTGCTTGCAGTGAATTATACATGATATGATAAGGACTAATATTCAGGTTGGTGTGTCATGACTCATGATAATTAAACTTTAAAAGACTAGATTGCAATATCACATGGCTCTTTTAACATTAATTTAGGTCAGTCTCTATATTTTTTGTTTGCCTATAATCATATAGTCTAGAGGTGGAATCGAATCGAGTCGAGTCATTCGGGATTGGGTCATTTCGGATCATGCGTATTGGTTAAATAAAAATCTATGTACTGGTATATTAATAAATTTAGTGTTCATTCCATGTATTTTAGACATGTTGGATGTCTTATACATGTTGACACTAGCACAAACACACACGTATGAAAGTATGTAACGAGGATGAGGTCGGCTCTCTTACACGAGCGATTGTCTCAAGCGCTGAGACAGTGATCTGAGATGAGACTTTGTATACTATTTTGACGCTAATGAAAGCGAGACAAGTATATAATGAATGTGATGAATTTGTAAACAGTGCGTCTTATTAAAAGTCGTCTTGACTAGAGTCAAGATGAGGTCTTGAACCAAAGCTTAAAAACTTAGACCAATCATAATCATCCCACCATCATATAAACTTGGATGGAAGCCGGATGTGAATACTTATTAAGGCGCTTAAAGGAGCGAGCTAATAAAGAACTCGAGCTAGGCGCATGAGAGCATGAAAATGTAGATTGCGACTAGGCTAAGATCTATATGGTGGTATACAATTTAAAAAGACATACGCTCTTATCAAGAAAGAGCAAACCACTATAGCATGTATTTCATACTATATGTGCATAGTACAACCTTAAAGGAAAGTGAGTGAATCCCTATGTCCTCACTATGTGAGACCCAGAGGCTTATGTAAATTAAAAGCCTCAGTTAGTATCCTATGTGACTTTCGACATGTTCTCAAAGGGACAGGTTGATCTTTGCTACTTTAGTATGTTTTCGATGGCAATGAAATAATAACTTCATGGGACATGTCTAAGAAAGTAGTTAGTCTGAAACAAATAGACATGAGTGTGGAAGGAAGATTATTTTTGTTAACATCCACCACATGTATTCACATGTCGACCAATTATGTCACTTTGTTGAAGCTTGGACATAATTGTGGATACATTGTGAGGAAAGTAAAGTCTAGCATAGACTTTGAGGGATTAGGTATGCTATGACTGATATAATAAAATAAGTCTGGGGCACAATGAGACACTTTTCTAATTTATTTTGTTTATTTAGGGTTGAAGCCGCTGTGTATCCTTAACAGGTGCATAATATTGAGCTCCAAAGTGCAAGTGTACTCGCAGGTCGCACAATCCATTTGCTAGTATGAAGTTATCCAAAGGAAATTTGATGTTGAGGTTCTCTCTATCTTTATCTATTGGGCGATGTCGAGCCCATCACGTGTGAGTGGGAGATGTAGGAAATAAAGGTCGGGATGGGCACCCATGATGGGCGACCCGACCCACCCGTTTAACTTTGAACCAAGAAGCATGTATGGAACCATGCAACTCTTGGTTGAAACCAATCAACTCTTAGTTAATTTCAACTACCCATAACTACCATTTCCTTGGCAGTATATATATATGGGGAATGACATGAAAGAAAAGGCTGTTGGAAAATTCGTTCTAGAGAGAGAATGAGACTTTAGAGAGAGAATGTTCATCTTCTATTTCTTAGAGAGACATAAAGGTTCTTGGGTTATGACAAGAATGTGATTTCTTTCATTGTAATTTCACGTCCGACCTTCGGCAAGATTAAAGCATAAAGAATCGGAGAGGAGTCCATATACTAGAAGATTTCGGGTCGAATTGGTAAGTGCCCGATATTCCGCTACGAAACTTTTTTACATAAACATTAGATTCTCCATGGTTTGTTTTTGACAAATAACGATTAAATTTAAGAATAACCAATTTGTAGTCAATAAAGCAAACAATCATGTTAAAAAATATCTTATTATTAATTTTTATTCAACAAAATATACAATACATCAAATTCAATTATTAAAAAATAAATAAACAACCACAATGTGAGCCGTAGTGGTATGCATATATATATATATATATATATATATATATATATATATATATATTTTTTTTTTTTTTCATTAAGTGATTTAGCCCTACTAGGATGCAAATGACTGTGATGATCCCTCTCCAAGAAACAACAGTAACTTGATTTGCAAATCACAAAAAGCTTCGAACTTGGGGAACTTTTTATTTTTATTTTTTGATAATCATAGAGAAATGACCTAAGTAAGATAAGAGAATTATAAAAAAGAATATAAAATAGTGCATGTAGGAAAAAAAATGAGAAATATGTATTTTTCTTGTTTCTTCCAAACCACTTAAGCTGTAGATATTTATAAGAGGGATTGAAAGTCTCTAAAGAAAATATTGAAGCATAATAATTATCGATTATGATAAACATTTATTCTTATTTTCTTCCTAGTGGTTTTTAGGTTTTAAATTCAAATTGCAATTATGTTGCTAAATTCAAATTTAAAATTTATTAAAAAAAAGGTGGTAATGATAATTTGATAATGAAATAATTTTATTTTAAAAAAATAAGTATTATATTAAGAAACCAAACAACCAACATCATCAAGCACCAAGGACATCAACCCCTTTGGTAGTTCATTTACCCACACTTGGAGGAATACTTGGTTAGATCAAGTCTAAAGATAATGTTTTAGACCCATCCAAAATTTCGTTGATAATTTAAAGGAACTTCACTGGTAATATTATTTTTGGGTCCTACACTTATACTGACATCACTAGTGAAGTTTCTTAAAATTACCAATGAAGTTTCAGACGAATCTAAAACATTAGCTTTAGACATGGTCTAGCCAAGTGTTTTTGCCACACTTGTGGTTCAAAAACATTAATTGAAAACCTAGCTAGCATATGCCATGAAACAAAGCCTCGATCATTTCGACATCGTGAAACAAAGCCTTTGGAGCAGTCATAGCCGCCAATACCGTTCCCTCCCAATCTCATAATAACACGAAGCTTCTGATCATGAAATGTAGTTGCATCCACATTCACCTTTACCCTACCAACAGGAGGCAAATACCATCTTATACCCACCTTTTGAACTTTACCCCTACCTTCCCAACATAGAATTTTCCTTACCGGTGTTTCCCTCATTCCTTAACACATCAAGAACCAACTTTACTGAGAAAATCCCAGAATCTGTAAGTCCCTAAATTCTGATATCCACCCGTAAACTCAACGACAGCTGAAGAATCAAGTCAACATCTTCCTCCAAAAATACCTCCTTAATCAACCCTATATTCCACCCTTGAGACTCTTCATTAATGAAATCCCTCACCCTATATTTGTTGATGTAAATGTATGTTTCTAAATGTAAATAAAACCTAGGAAACCCTAAAGCTAAGGTTACTATTGTAATTATTCTTGTAAATAATCTTTATGTATATGAAGTTCCTTTACCGTTGTAAATTAAGCAATTAGAAAATTCTCAAACCTATTTCTTATTCTCTTCATGGTTTAGTGCAATAAGATTCCAAAACTCTAAAGACTCTATTGAATGCGTATCACACTTTCATGAGCATGAAATTTTTTTTTTGAGTAGTTAGAACCTAACAAGCAAGAATGTGAGTTTTGACAATATTTGAAAGTCCAAGCTAGCAAGAGTAAAAGATTTGTAGAGATCAATAAACAACAAAAAGCCATGATAGTGAAATTCGATTCCATTAAATGTAATGAAATTTGGAAAATGGTAGATGTTCTAAAAGGAAGGAATTGAATCAGTTGTAAATAGATATTGATAAAAATGTTTAAAAGAGATACACTCTAGATACGTGATACAGCTAAAAAACACGCACCCAATAGTGACAAACCACGTGGACAGCCCTAGACCAAACAGCAAGGCAACACGTGAACAGCCCTGGTCCAACAACAAAATGACACATGGACATTCCCACTTCCAGTAAAGAGACAACGTGTGGACAAACTATTGAAAAAACCCGCTGTCATTCCCAGACACCCCTGTCCAGGCCTACAATCGCAAATCCTCCTTAGACACCCGCCCATACCCCCTTACAAAGGAATGTGATCTTCGAGGTTTCCCTATCCCTAATACATGGGCCATCTCGCCTCTAATAAATCTATTGACAAAGACCTGCTGCTATTCCTGGACACCCCTCTCCAGGCCTACAAATGTAAATCCAGGAATCATAAATCCTCCTTGGATGCCCAACCATACCCACTTGCAGAAGAGCGGGATCTAGGGATTTTCCTGTCCTTAGCACGTGGGCTGTCTCACCCTTGAAGCATTATAAAAGGACCAAGATATGCAAATCCAGAGGAGGGACACAAGACACTATCACATTTTACATACTGAAAGCTCCACCATCCCCATTCTTCTAAAAACTTGCACTAACAAAGGCATCAAAGCGTTTTCAGAGGCATCCCCTCTCTTTCCTCCAGTGACTCTTTAGCTTACCTCGTCTTCCCTTATGCAGGTTCCCCTGAGAATCGGCTTCCAACTCAGCAGCACGTTTTTGGTAGCAACAGATTGGCACCATTAATGGGAATTCGACTATCTCTCGTTAGCAGTAAAAACAAAGAAGTCTAAAGAACTCATTTGTTACCATGCCACCTAAAAACACCACCAAGAATACTGGCAAGGGAGTAGCCGGGGCCAGCACCCATACCTAATAGTCTGGGTTGAGACCCTCTGCTGTGTCTGAACGAAGGTCTTCCGGCAGCGATCCACAGCCCCTTCTGGGGACCCAACACCCCCGTTATACAGAAATTGACCCCCAAGATCTCCAAGAAGCCCTCGTGGCGCATCTCACTATGCTTATGCCCTAAGCACAGTTCGTGGAACTTTCACAACTAGTAACCGACCTTGCCGTAGAGGTCTGCCGGGGGACTCATCGACCCTCGCCTGCACCCTCTCAGCAGAATCCTAGGCGCATAGGCTCAGCTAGCCATGGATTCCCCATCGACAACTATTCCATGGCGAAGTCCTCACCACCTCACACCATCAAATCCAAATAGAGCCCCTCCTCCAAAAGCAGCCTTGACCTTGACAGACGGATAGAAGAAATGAAGGGAAGAATCAATGAAGCACTAAAGTGTCGAAACCATGGTATCTTGGACGAACTCAATGTTCAAGACCCGCCCTTCACTCAAGAAGTCCTCGAGGCCCCACTCTCACCAAACTTCTGAATGTCCCAGATTAAACCTTACAATGGTTCTACAAATCCCCTAGATCACCCCAGCATTATAAAATCACAATGACACTTCACCGGTACTCTGATCCCGTAATGTGCCGAGCCTTCCCCCTAACGCTCGAGAAGGTGGTCGGAACATGGTATTCTTGTTTGAAACTGGGGAGCATTAGCACATTCAAGAAACTAAGTTACGCCTTCGCGTCTCATTTCTTTAGCAGTAAGGGGCCCAATTAGACTTTGGAGTCTCTATTCAACATTATCCAACTAAATGGAGAAAGACTTCGAGCTTATATCTCGAGGTTCAATGCTGCTGCCTAGGAAATCCCTGACCTCAATTATAATGTTCATATATTAGCATTAAAAAATGGGTTGAGATCCGAAATCTTCAGCTCCAAGCTCACCAGGCGACTACTCGGTAACATGAATGAGATCTTGGCCCGAGCTAAAAAATACATGCTGGCAGAAGATGACCAGGCCTTTTGAAGAGAGTGGGAAGGGGACACGAAGAAGAAGAAAAGGGGCCCTACTAGCCTGTACCGTGAACCCATCAAGTGACCTTTCGACGAGGGCAAACATAGGGCTCCCGGACACTTTGAGAGCTTTACTCCCCTTAATGCATCCAGAACCAATGCCTTAATGCAAATCTAAGCTAGGGCAATCCTATAGTGGCCTGCGAGACATTTGTGCCTCAACGAGGATAGAAGCAAGTGGTGTTGGTTCCACAGGAACCACGAGCATGATACAAAAGACTGTCTAGCCCTGAAGCACCAGATAGAGGCCCTTATCAATAGGGGACAGCTAAAAAGGTTCATTGGGCCCCGACATGAGAAATTACCGGAACGACCTAGGAGAAGTTCCGAGCGCCTGCCCAGTCCAAAAGAGACTAATCGAATCGCCTTGAGAAGTCTTGGGCCGAACCGTGGAGGGCCTAGCCAAAGAAACCCGGAGGCCACCGCGACCAAAATCATCAAGACCATCTGCGGAGGCCCCGTGGTTGGAGGCACCTCAAGACATTGCAGAAAAACTTATGCCCGATCAGTGGCCTCAGTCATTGGACCCCACAAAAAAACAAAGGCAGAAAAGGCGATCACTTTCACGGACGAAGATCTAGAGGGGGTCTAGAGCCCGTATGACGATGCCATGGTCATCTCCCTTCTCGTGGCCAATTGTAATACCCGTATTCGTAAAATAAGGGTAAAGAAGTAATTTAATAAATGTGGCATGAAATTAAAATAATATATTTACGCGAAGGATTTAGTATTGAATAAAATAATTCTTTTGGAAAAAAAGGGACTCGTGGGGGCATAGTCACAAAGAAAAAGAAAAAAAAAATCTGGACACTAAGGACGTCCAGCAAAAGGAAAACAAAAAAAAAAGGAAAAAATAATAAAATAAACATTTTATTATTTTTCAAAAAAAAAAACGTGGCTGCCAAATAAATGGTGGCCTTTGCATGTAAACCACGTTCAACAAATGTGGCAGCTTGAAATCGTTGGGGGAGAGGGCTACTGAAGAGAAAAAAAAGAAAAGTTGTGTGTATATATATATATTTGAAAGTTATGAATTCGTTTAGCTTTCCTTTTATTACTCGTTTTTTTTAAACACTTGAGGACCCAAAGAAAGGTTAAAAGAGCAAAATTTTGAAAGAGTTTACGGTGGAATTTCATAAAGAATCATGGGAAGCTGTCAGAAAAACAGAAGGTAATAAAATAATGTTTATTTTTGAATTTTTAGCATTCATGAAATTTCCCCGAATTCAAAGTAGGAATTTTCAAAGGGTGTGGTTTATAACGAATTGAAGAATAAATTAGAAATTTAATATAAATATGATGTCAGGTGTTGACGATCAACAACCGAGGGAAATTCTGAGAGGAATAGGAAAGGCAAGGAGGTTATCCACGGATAGCTTTAAGTGCTACGTGGTGAGTTGAATTTACTTTAAGTAATTTAAATAAAAATGAAAAAATCTAGTGATAATATTAAAAATAAATTATTAACTTATGTTTTGGTGATAGATAAAGATTTGATTGATAGATATGATATGAATTTTGGACATGTAGAAAAATTATTAGGGGAGAAATAATATTTTTAGAATAATAAGTTGATTTAATAATAAAAGGGATAAGTGAAATTCTTGATGAGCTATGGTTGATGTTTTGATACGAATTATGAGAAAATAAAATTTAGTGGATCTTGACAAGCTTTGATGGATAATTTGATGTGATTTGGGATGAAATTTAGTGAATCTTGACAAGATTTAATGGATGATTTGATGTGATTTGGGATAAAAGGAATTTAGTGAATTTTTTTATATAATTTAAGAAAAATCATGATAGTCAATTTAAATATTTCGAATTCATGTGGTTTTTATATTACTGTTCATATGCATATTTCATATCATTATTCATATGCATATGCATTAAATAAGAGAATCGAAAGAACTGGGAAGGGGCCGGTCTAATTGAAAAATTGTGATAGCTAGTATATACTGGAAATAAAAGAGACACTGTGACAGCCGGTATATGCTGGAAATAAATCCGTGACAGCCGGGATAAGCTATAAAGAAAAGAACCGGGAGGAAGCCGATCTACGATAATAAAAACATGTCGACATGTGGGAAGACGTTCCATAATAATAATTCATACATTGCATCTGTTTTAATTATTGCTTGCATTATTGAAATGCTGATGTGTGGTGTGTTTTTGTGAATTTATTTATAGATGGATGAGTCTCACTGAGAGTTAGTTATGGTGATAAGAAATATCTAAATGGTAGACTTTATGATGCGAACCTCATTATGAGGTAATTATGAGATAATTGATAGTCTTAAGGTGAACCAATAAATAAGAGGAAGATATTGATAGAGAATGGATATTATGACATATGTAGTGATAGTAGAGTACTAGTATCAAGTTGTATGAGATATAAATTATTTAATATTGAAAGACCATTTATACAAATTGAGTACTTATAGTAAATTTAATTCACTGAGCTAGTGAAACTCCTCCCTCATTGTACAATGATTTCAGGTAGCACACAGGACAATTAATCTGGTGGGTTGAAAGTCAAACGAAATCATTTCTATAAGCCACATATGTGTCAACATCCTCAAACTAATGAGAAAATAAAATGAAAATTTATTTGTAAATATTCATACATATTACGTTGTGTAAAATGTTTAGTCAATATCAGATCAATATATTTCCCCTGTTGAGGGTGAATGATTGATGTAAAAGAATTTCTGTTAGTATTATTTTTACTATTGCATATATGTATCGTGCTGGGATTTTCAAAATGTGATGACACCGTCTCGGAGGTGACTAACTCGGGATGGGTCGTTACACCAACCATGAAGTCAGTTCTACCGACATCATATTCTACGACGCATTCTAACAAATGCAACTGGAAGATGCTCAGTTGGAGCTAGTTTTCACCTCACTCTATGGTTTCTCGGGGGGCCTGGTGTTTGCTGAAGGTAGTGTAGTTCTCCCGGTCACAACAAGAATGGCTCCGCAAGCAACCACCATATAGGCTACTTTTATGGTCGTTAGACAACCGTCATCTTACAACATAATCCTCGGCAAACTCACCCTTAACAAACTTAGAGCAGTCGTCTCCATGTACCACTTGAAAGTAAAATTCCCCACCAGAAAGGGAGTAGACGAAGTCAGAGGGAACCAACAGATCTCCAGATCCTCCTATCTGAACGTTGTAAGGGAAAGCAGAAGGACGGAGGCCCTCCCACTCTAGTTGGATAACCTCAGGGACGAAGGGAAAAAACTAAGGAGTCGGCTTATGGAAGAGTTGACCGCAATATCTCTCGGTGAGGATACCTCCCGAACCATCCAGATTGGCTCCAACCTCCCCGATGCCCCTAGGAGGTCCTTACTTGCCCTCCTTCAAAAGAATCAGGATCTTTTCTCCTGGTCAGGCACTGACATGTCGGGAATCAGTGCATAAGTAATTGTGCACTAGTTGAACGTGGACCCAAACCATAAGCCAATCATCTAGAAGAAGAGATCGTTCACTCCCGAATGATAAGTCGCTATCAAGGCCGAGGTAAACAAACTACTAGCGGCCAATTTCATCCGAGAAGCGGACTACCTAGATTGGGTGTCTAATGTGGTGATGGTAAATAAAGCCAGTGGCAAGTGGTGAATCTGCATCGATTTCACGGAGATGAATAGAGCTTGCCCAAAGGATAGCTTTCCACTGCCGCGAATCGACCAGCTCGTCGACGCGACGTTAGGACACGAATTGCTAACCTTCATGAACACATACTTCGGTTACAACCAAATTCTTATGCACAGGTCCGATCATGAGAAAACAGCTTTCATCACTAGACATGGATTATACTGTTACAAAGTCATACCCTTCGGTCTGAAGAACACCGGGGCAACTTACCAAAGATTGGTAAACAAAATATTCTGGGAGCAGATCGGTAGAAATATAGAGGTCTACATGGATCGTATGCTAGTAAAAGGTATCAGGGCTAGGGGCCATAAAGCAGACCTGAAAGAAGCATTTGAAGTTTTTCGGCGCCATCGGATAAAGTTGAACCTCGCGAAGTGCGCTTTTGGGGTCATCTGGGGGAAGTTCTTCGGCTTCATGGTAACCCAAAGGGGCATAGATTCAAACCCAGTAAAAAATAAAGGCCATCCTCGGCATGAGCCCACCCCGGACAGTGAGGGAAGTCCAATGACTAACCGGACGAATAGCCGTTCTAAGCCTATTAATGTTGAAATCCGCGAAAAAAATGCCTCCCCTTCTTCAAGGCCATCAGAAAAGCCAATGATTTCGTCTGGACTGAAGATTGTTAGAAGGCATTCGATGAACTGAAAGAGTATTTGGGCTTACCCCTACTTCTTACTAAGCCTATCACCAGCGAACAACTCTTCCGGTACCTTTCAGCCGGACATGAAGTGGTGGCCTCCGTTTTGATTCGAGAGGAGGCAGGTGTCCAAAGGCCCGTATACTATGTAATTAAGATCCTCCATGATGCGGAAACAAGGTACCTCCTTGTGGAAAAGATGGTGTATGCCCTCTTGGTCACAGCCCACAAACTCCGATCTTACTTTCAAGCACACACCATCGTCCTCCTAATGGACCAACCTCTCAGACAAGTGCTCCACAAGCCGGATGTCTCCGGAAGGATGGTCAAATAGTCTGTAGAACTCGAAAAGTTTGACATCCGGTGCAGTCCCCGCAATGTCATCAAAGCCTAGACCTTAGCCGACTTTATCATGGAAACCACCCTCCAAGACAAGATGGATCCTACCTCAGCTCTCGACATAGTCGAACTAGTTCCTCAATGGACCCGACACATCGACAGATCTTTTAATAACACAGGAAGCGACGTCGGGCTCATCCTGTGTGGCCCAGATGGTTTCACCGTTGAGTACGCCTTAAAGTTCAGGTTTAGCGCTTCAAAAAACAAAGCCGAGTACGAGGCGTTGTTAGCAGGAATGAAATTAGCCAGAATACTGTCTGTTGATGCCCTAGATGCTTACAGTGACTCATAGTTGGTGGTAAACCCGATCAACAGGGAATTTGAAGCCCGAGGAGAAAAGATTGCCTGCTACTTGGAGAAAGCCAAAGAACTCGTCGCCAAGTTCAAAATGTTTCGAATCAACCAGATCCCGCCAGTAGAAAATTCAAAAGCTGATTCACTAGCTCAACTCATCTCCTCTCAACATCCAGAGCCCATGCAGGTAGTCTACCTTGAAACACTCGCTGTACCAAGTATCGAAGAGACCTCCGTACTACTTATAACCGGCATGGAGACTTGAGTTGACCCTATTCTTCTGTATTTACGGGATAGCCAGCTCCAGGAGGAAAGAAACGAAGCCAAAAAAATCATCTCCCGAGCATCGCAGTACACCATCATAGATGATCAGTTATAGAAGAGAGGTCTCACAATGCTATACCTAAAGTGCCTAGGCCCAATCGAGGTCGACTATGCCCTTCGGGAAGTTCATGAAGGAGTCTGCGAAAACCACCTTAGACATCAAGCCCTGGACTTCAAAATTCTTCGTCAAGTTTATTACTGGCCTGGCATGCGGAAAAAAACCATAGAATTAGTGAAAAAATGCAATAGTTGTCAGCAGTACTCCACTATCTCCCACCAACCAACGAATCCCCTCACCTCGATCACTAGCGCGCACCCCTTTGCCATATGAGGGATAGACCTCCTCGACCCCTTTACTAGAGCACCCGACTAATAGAAGTACCTTATTGTGGAAATAGACTACTTCATTAAGTGGGTAGAAACCGAGCCACTGGCTAGTATAACCGACCACCAGGCTCAGGGCTTCATCTGAAAGTCCATAGTATGCTGTTTCGATATCCCTCGAATACTGGTAACAGACAACGACAGACAATTCGATAGCGCTTGATTCAAAGCATTACATGACGAACTACACATCGAGCACCACTTCTTTTCCGTCGGGTATCTGCAGGCCAATGGACAAGTCGAAGTAATCAACAGAATGCTTCTGTAAGGCATCAAAAGAAGGTTAGACAAGTGAGACAAACAGTGGACCAGCCACTTGCCCAATGTACTCTGGGATATTGAACCACCACCCGAACATCCACTAGAGAAACCCTCTTCTTCATGGCCTACGGTTCCGAAGTGGTCATCCCCCTAGAGATTGGGGTGCCCTCACTACAAGTACAAAATTTTGAAAATGACATGAACGATGAAGCTTTACGGATGAGTGTTGATCTCATCGACGAAGCTCGAGATGAGGCTTAGATTTGATTAGTCACCTATTAGCAGAGAGCCGCCAAATATTACAACTCTTGGGTCCGAAGAAGGAGCTTCCAATTGCACGACCTCGTCTTACGAAAAAATTAAGTATCCCACGCATGAGAAACGGGAAAGTTGGCCCTAAATTAGGAAGGCTAGTACCATATCAAGAGGATATGCCGACCCGGTACCTTCGAGCTCGAGAAACTAAGTGGAAAGCACGTTTCTTGCACTTAGAGCACCAAAAACCTCCAATGATTCTACGAATAGCTTGCAAATTAGGTGTGGCTAATGAAAGAGGTTCGGTTAGGTAAAATTGTAATAACAAAAGAACAGATGCAATAAAAAACAAATAAGTTTGAAAAGTAGAGTTGGAAGTTTCATTAAAAGTTTCAAGAACTTATAAAAAAGGCACTAACGGCCTTAAAATACAAGAGAGAAACAAAAAAACTAGTCTAAGCCCTTATGGGGCAGCCTCTCCCTCAACCCTGACCTCAGTTTCAACCTCCGGTTAAGCAGCTGGCTCCTCCTTGCCAGTAGAAACTTCAACCTCGACCTCAGTCGCAGCCACCTCCTCATCTTCTAGAAGGCCCAGCAGATCGAGAGCTGAAAAATCAATCTCGAGATGAAGAGCCTCGACCCTCCTCTTGGCTTCTAAAAAGCCCTCGAGGTATTGTTGTTCGGTATAAGGCAAAATCTTGGAAAACTACCAAAGCATCCTCCACTGCTATTCGAGTACGGGCCTCAGTTTCTTCTCTGAGCCGCTGCCCCGTCAAGACAGCAGTGTCCCTCTCTCGGACGGCTTTAGCTCTGGCCTGGTTGACCACATCTAGCGATGCTTATAGTTGGCGAATGAGCTCAGTGCTCTCGTCTAGCCTGTACTGTGCCCGACCCAACCTCTCAGCCGTGTCTAAGCATCGACGGGACATTGCGGCCAGAAGAACGCCTGATTGAAACTGAACAAGAAATTGTTAGCCACCATATCAAAAAGTAAAGAAAAAATAGAGAAGGCAAAAGAAGGAGATTTTATACCTGAGATCCGAGGGCCTCGGTTGAAGAGCAAAGAGCCTCAATGAGCCTCCACGATAACTCCAGCATGTCACGGGGAGGGACCCCCACGACTAATTGTTCTCGAGCCACCCGGGGGTGCATAAAAACATAGTTGTCGATCTTCAAACCCCAGTTGGGCGTGAAGATCGTCGCCCCAGTAGCAGCACCCCGAGACGAGGTGGAGGCCACCGAGAAAACCCGAACTGCCTCTGGCTCTAGGAAGCGCCTAAGAGGGCTCTCTAGATCGGTAAGAGTGGAAGAGAGGCCAAAATTTGATTATGCCCAAAGAATAATATGGTAGTTGTAGCACAGCTTTGGGGTGCCGATTCTACATAGAGACAAATTTAAAGAATAGTAGAAGGAACAAAGAAACTAAAGAAAAATATTAAATGATTAATAGAGAACAAAGATTAATTTTAAATGTAAATTAAAGTAAAGCAAAGTGACTAACGGAGAAAGTACTCAAATTTGACAAACAGTAAAGTGTTGGGAATCCCTTGCACAAATATGGTATTTTAATTATTCTTAATTCATTGAATAACTCAATTAGGAATTCAATTCCTGAAATTCCCAATTGGAAGGTGTAGATTTATAAACCAAGATTAAACCAAATGTAACCCTTTGAAAAATCATTCACCACTTTTAAAATACGTAAATTATTATCACTACTGAGAAAATCCAACGACGACAATATACTCAGGAAGCGATATTGTAACAAAGAATTAAATCAATATAGATAAATAATTTGTCCAAATATAATCAAAGAACTAATCCATTCAATAGAGAAAGCATGACTGAATCCATAAACATAATAAATTCTACGATTATTCAGAGAAGAAAACATCACCAATGAATTGAGAATGATAAAACAAAAGATTTTAGTAATTGAAAATCAAATACATAAATTAAAAAAATAAACAAAAATATCATCTACTGTGCAAGTTCATCCTTAGCCCCACTTGAAAATTTAGCTACCCATAAATATAATGGACAACAGAAGTCTCAAGGGAAAAATAAGAGCAAACATTAAAGTGCTAAACATTAAATTTTAAAACTTAAAAGAAATAAATTAAAACTAAACAATACACGGACAGAGAAATTCCACCAACAGCTGCTGTGCTGTGCTTCCCCCGATTGGTAGCAAAATCCTCTAGATTGCACCATTTGGTAACAAAGCCTCCGAGATTGCACACCCATTTGATGAAGTGAAATGGGGCTTTTATAAGGGAACTTCATGAGTGCAATGTGTTTCCAATCCGATGTGGAAAGTGGGATGTAGAATGTGCTTCCAACCGATGTGAGATGTGGGATTTAAGCCTTCACATGCCCTTCAAAACTTCTGCCCACGCTGAAATCATGCACAACCTGACCTTTGTCTACTAAAACTGCCATAACTTTCTCTAGAAAAATCATATTTATGAGCCGTAAAATTCTCCAGAAAATAGACATCCGAATCTTTCCAAGCATATATGGCTCATCTCTTGTTTCTTCCGGAATCATTATAGTTTAATCCGCAAAAATCACTTCTGCCACGCTGAAATCATGCACAACCTGACCTTTGTCTACTAAAACTACCATAACTTTATCTAGAAAAATCATATTTACGAGTCATAAAATTCTCCAGAAAATAGACATTCGGATCTTTCCAAGCATATATGGCTCATCTCCTAGTTCTTCCTAAATCAAACAGTTTAATATGCAAAAATAACTGATTTGTACGGGTAATTCTGGCAATTTAGTGAAACTCCTTTCTAAGTGCTTGTAAACCTGTAAAATAACGAAATAAACAACTCAAAGTAACAAATTCCTAAGCTAAACATATAACAACCTATAAAAACACAGTAAACATAAAAATGAGATAAAATATGATGAAATAACACAAACTAAGAGCTTAACAAATATATATATTAAGGGGCTTAAATATGAATATTTAAGCACTTATTAGGGGCAAAAGGCCTCTTCCTTGCCCTAGACCCGAAAGTGGACTGCTTCTTCGCTTGAGCAACTTTCCTCCACTCCAAGGCAAGTCTCTTGGCTCGATATCTAGCCTTAGTGGTGGCCTCCATCTCTGCCCAAGACAACCAAAATAAAAATCATAAGTACGAAAGTAATGGGTAAAGGAACGACATGAAGCAATATAGTGACAAAATAAAAACAAGTATGAAAAGCAGACACGAGTTTACCATTCTTTATAGAGGATTCGGGGCATGGGGGGCAGAGACCACGCTCTGCCAATTCCTCATTATCGTAAATGACCTCCACACTCAGGGGCGCGGCCACCATAGCGTTCACCATCTCCTGCTCACGATGAAGAATACTCGGCTTCTTACATTTTCCCGTCCAATCCAAACTCCACGAGAGTGGGATGCCGAAGTCGCTTCTTCCCCTGATGAAGAAGAAAGACTTATTCCATCTTTTGATTGAAAATGGTGTCTTCTTCAATAGTCTTCTCATCGCCCGAGTACTGATCACGACCCATCCAGTCTGGATATGTTTACTTATCTGGAAATGGGCCTTGAAAACATTGAGGTTCATCAATCCCCCCACTTTCGAGCAAATGAAAATAAACGCCATTATCAGCCTTACCGAGTTCGGCACTAACTGGCACAATGCTAAGTCAAAGTACCGAAGCATGGCGTAGAAAAAATGATGCAGAGGGAAACGCAGCCCAACCCCTATATGTTGTTCATACACACACAACTCATAGGGTGCAAGAGTTGGTAGGGCATCACAAGCCCTCTCCCCAACCCTGGTTAACCTAAGGGCATATTCACCCAGAATACGATATGTTTTTCGAATCACTTTGAGATCTTTCTCCCTGATCTAGCAAGGAATAACATTCGCAGTAAACTCCAATTGTTCCCTCTCTTCAATAGCCATGGCCCTTCTAATATTAGGCAAAGCCGTGTCTATGTCATCAGAGGAGGAGTTCCCTCCATACTCCTCCACCACAGGTACGTAAGGCACTATAGCTAAAGGTCCCTCTTTGACCTCGACTCTTCTCGGGGTCTCATTCTTAGAAGAGGATGTGTTTAACCCCATCTCTTCAGAAGAAGTACTGCTACTACTATTGCTACTAGGCCTATCTCGGTAACTATCTACTGAAGACATGAAGAACAGGAGAATGAGACTCACCTAGAAAATGAATAGCACTTCTTTCTTAGCAAGACGCTTCAATACCATGCTCTAAACAACCACACTAAAGGCCATTACTGAGCTGAGGCTTCCACCAAACCTTCTCTCACCAGGAATGCCACAAACACCGAGCACTATCGAGCTTTCAAAAACAAGGATGAATACTCTCAAAACTTTGAAGAATAAGGACAGGCTCTCTCAAACTCTGTAGAACGAGGACGAGTACTCTCAAACTTTCTTTCTAAAGACTTACTAGAATGGGAGTGAAGAAGGGTATGAGCAAAGCCCCTTTATATAGGAAAAGGAGGCGTGATGAACGAGGCAAATTAAAATAGACATGTGGGAAGATATGGCGTTCAGGATGCTCGAGGTTGCTTTTGCGTTCTCCAAAGAACCCGCTGCCACAAACGAAGCAACATTGGTCCGTTCTAGGCACTGTTTCATTCCCCAAGAAAATGAAGTATTAATGAGCACTGTCATTTTTTTACAAAAAATGGCTGCACAAGTTAAATAAATCTGATAAAGACCACGTGTCAAGTGAAAGTTCTGGAAAAAATTGCCCAAAGCCCAAAAATGTCTAGATATCCTTCATGGGTTTAAGGTATAATGACCTAAAGCCCATAAACATCCAACTGTCCTCCGAGGGCCCAAGGAAAAATGGCCCAAAGCCAAAAAACATCCAGACATCCTACATGGGCCTAAGGTAAAATGATCCAAAGCTAAAAAACGTCCAAACGTTCTCCAAGAGCCCGAGGAAAAACAGCCCAAAACCCAAAAACGACAAGACATCCTTCATGAGCCTAAAAAACAAGAAGCCTAAAAGTCTACCTGAAACATAATATCTCCAAGGCCGAGCATATTGATTGCTGTTAATATGCTCGAACCAATATCTTTAAGGCCGAGCATATTGATTACTACCGATATACTCGAACTAATATCTCCAAGGCCAAGCATATTGACTGTTGCCCATATGCTCGGACCAATGTTTCCAAGATCGAGCATATCGATTGCTACTTATATGCTCGGGCCAATGTCTCCAAGGCCGAGCATATTGACTGCTGCTTATGTGCTCGGACCAATGTCTCCAAGGCCGAGCACATTGATTGCTGCTCATATGCTTGGACCAATGTCTCTAAGGCCAAGCATATTGAATGCTGCTCATATGCTCAGACCAATGTCTCCAAGGCCGAGCATATTGATTTCTGCTCATATGCACCAACGTCTCCAAGGCCGAGCATATTGACTGCTGCTCATATGCTCAGATCAATGTCTCCAAGGTTGAGCATATTGACTGCTGCTCATATGCTCAGATCAATGTCTCCAAGGTTGAGCATATTGACTACTTCTCATTTGCTTGGACCAATGTCTCCAAGGCTGAGCATATTGACTACTACTCATATGCTCAGATCAATGTCTCCAAGGTCGAGCATATTGACTGTTGCTTACATGCATGACCCAATGTCTCTAAGACCGAACATGTTGACTGCTACTCATATGCTCGGACCAATGTCTCTAAGGCCGAGCATATTGACTGATTGATCATACACTCGGACCAACACCTCCAAGGCCGAGCATATTGACTATCACTCATATGGTCGGACTAATTATCTCATAGGCCGAGCATGTTGATTGATTGATCATATGCTCAGACTAATACCTCCAAAGCCGAACATATTAACTGCTGCTCATATTCTCGGACTAATTATCTCTCAGGCCGAGCATATTGACTGCTGTTCATATGCTCGGACCAATGTCTCTAAGGTCGAGTATATTGGCTGTTGCTCATTTGCTCGGACCAATGTCTCCAAGATCGAGCATATTGATTGTTGTTCATATACTCAGACCAATGTTTCCAAGGCCGAACATATTGACTGTTGCTCATATGCACGGACCAATATCTCCAAAATTGAGCATATTGACTACTACCAATATACTCGGACCAATGTCTCCAAGGCCGAGCATATTGACAGCTGTCCATATGCTCGGTTGCTCATATGCACGGACCAATATCTCCAAGGCCGAGCATATTGACTACTACCGATATACTCGGACCAATGTCTCTAAGGCCGAGCATATTGACTGCTGTCCATATACTCGGACCAATGTCTCCAAGGCCAAATATATTGACTGTTGCTCCTATAGTAGGACCAATATCTCCAAGACCGAGCATATTAACTACTGTTCATATGCTCGGACCAATGTCTCCAAGGCCGAGCATAATGATTGCTTCTCATATACTCGGACCAATGTCTCCAAGGCCGAGCATATTGACTGCTGCTCATATGCTCGGACCAATGTGTCCAAGGCCAAGCATATTGACTGCTACTCATATACTCGGGCCAATGTCTCCAAGGCTGAGTATATTGACTGTTGCTCATTTGCTCGAACCAATGTCTCTAAGGTTGAGCATATTGACTGTTGCTCACATCCCAATGTCTCCAAGGCCGAGCATGTTGACTGTTACTCATATGGTCGGACCAATGTCTCAAATGTCGAGTATGTTAATTGATTGATCATACGCTTGGACCAATACCTCAAAGACTAAGCATATTGACTTCCACTCAAATGCTCGGACCAATTATCTCCCAGGCCGAGCATGTTGACTGATTGATCATACGCTTGGACCAATACCTCTAAGGCCAAGCATATTGACTGCCGCTTATATTCTCGGACCAATTATCTCCCAGGCCAAGCATATTGACTACTGCTCATATGCTCGGACCAATGTTTTCAAGGCTGAGCATATTAACTGCTGCTCATATGCTCGGTCCAACATCTCTAAGGCCAAACAGATTGATTGCCCCTTGACTCTAAGACCGAACCCTGCAATATTTCCTTAAAGCACATAAATGTGCTTAAGGAAGTGGAGGGCCTTTGAAATAGCCCAAAAACATGCACTCAATAGTGACACAACACGTGGACAGCCCCAGACCAAACAGCAAAGCGGCACGTAGACAGCCCTGCTCCAACAGCAAAATGACGGGCGGACGTTTCCACTTCTAGTAAAGAGACAACGCATGGACAAGCTATTGAAAAAACCCACTGTCATTCCAAGATACCCCTGTCTAGGCTTACGAGCGTAAATCTAGGGATCGCAAATCCTCATTTGATGCTCGTCCATACCCCCTTATAGAGGAACGGGATCTCCGAGGTTTCCCTATCCCTAGCACGTGGGCCATCTCATCTCTGACAAAGCTATTGATAGAGACCCACTGCTATTCTTAGACACCATTTTCTAGGCTTACGAACGCAAATCTAGAAATCACAAATCCTCCTTGGATGCCCAGCCATACCCACTTGCAAAGGAGCGGGATCTCTGGGATTTCCTTGTCCTTAGCACGTGGGTTGTCTCACTCTTGAAGCACTATAAAAGGATCAAGGTATGCAAATCCAGAGGAGGGACACAAGACACTATCACATTTTACATACTGAAAGCTCCACCATCCCTATTCTTCTAAAAATTTGCACTAACAAAGGCATCAGAGCATCTTCGGAGGTGTCCCTTCTTTCTCTTCTGGTGACTCTTTAGCTTACCTTGTCTTCCCTTGTTCAGGTTCCTTCGAGAACCGACCTACAACTCAGTGATAGATGCTTAAATATTCATATTTAAGCCCCTTTATTTACAGTTGTTAGGTCATTTATTACGTTAATTTGATCTTTTTTACTCCATTTGTGTGTTTTACATGTTTTTATAGGGTCTTGGAGAAAAAGAAGCAGTTTTGGCACTTGAAGGAAGAAATCTGGAAGCCTTGGAGCATTCTCTAGACAAAGTGCGATCGATCGCGCCATGCAATGCGATCAAAATCACATGTGATCGTGCACACACTTGAAGGATCAAGCGCACATTGCAATCGAGCGCAAGGCACACTGCGATCGAGCGCACATGTACGGGCGTGAACAGTAAACTACAGAACCCTATTTTGGAAATAAGAGAATTGTTGTTTTAGGAAGGTTTAGGAACTCATGGTTCCCTTAGGACTTCTCAAAGACCTATAAATACACTTGTAAATCACACACTTAAGACACACCTTAGATAGAAAAACACTTCTCTCTTTTCTTTTACTTGGAGTTGAGGGCTTGGGAGAGAATTGACGCCTCTTCTCTCGGGTTTATTCTTCTCCTTTATGTTTAGTTTATTTATAATGTTTACTTCAGTTAGTATGTGTAACTAACTCTCTTATAAGGCTCGATTGAAGCCCTAGTTATGCATTCCCATATTTTTATTCATTGATAAAATCTTTGCCAATAGCTTATTATGTTACTTAACTTGATTAACACCTGTGCTTATTTAAATTCCTCATATGTATGTGTAAGGCCAACGTATGCATGTGCTATGGATGGGTTAGTTAGATCAATTTGGATGACCGAGTCCTGGGTCTAACATTAGTAACAAGGGATATCTTATCCGGATACCCGGGTTAATCAACATGGGAAACCGGGAGTAGATACCATGCCCTAGGTCTCATGTGGTTGTCGATTTTCACAGTACTTATGTTTTCTTAAGGAACAACTCGAGCAGATACCATGCTGAATCCCTTAAGGAAGAAAAGAGTTAGAGTAGATACCATGCCTAACTCGTTGCTTAGGGAAATCAATAGCTTAAGGAGTAGATACCATGCCCTTAGGTTGGCAACCAGTAGGTATACATAATAAAGCTAGTGCACTGATACCTTATACACATTGGGAATGTATGACTAGTGGTGGATATCAAAGCCCTATGTCTTTATTATCATCAAATCACTTTCCAACAGTTATTTATCTCTTTTTACTTTAGAGAAACTAATTCTAAAAGTAACTTTACCAATTCCTATGGAGATGATCTTGCTTTCGCACACTAGACTACACTGATGACCTTGTGCATTTGCAAGTAAGTACGATTATCTGCTTACTTATTTAAGTATATTTTCGTCCAACACTCAGCAGCTCGTTTTGGCAGCAACAATACGTATAAAGCGAGATTGGTAGAGAATGGCTTTATGTAAAAGCCTGATATAGATTTTAAAAGTACAAACTTGTTAATGGTTGACATGAATGGAACTCTAAAGACTCAAATAATAATATTGTTGACGATAAATTGCTAGTATAGGTATGATAAAATTTTTATTATATTGGGGATCCAGATTTAGGATTAAAGACATCAAAGAAATTCCTGGTATTATTAGAATTAGAATCACAAAAGGGAAAGATTTTAATTGTTATATCTAGATCGAAAAAGTATGTAAAAAATATCCTAAAATGATTTGATGGCATGCATTCATGAAAAATTATAAATACCCTTACTGAAAGGGGTTTGTGTATCAGTAAAAATAATAGTCTAACGACTAGTGTTGAGATGGATAGAATGATCAAGGTTACAATTTTGAGACTTCCAAGCTAGTGTTGGGGGGAGATTATTGGATTTATAGGGTCCTGCATTCACCTTGCGCTCCCATCTAATCTGTTTTCATTATATGGGTAATGTTAAGGTTTAAATGGATTAATTGAGCCATTCCCCTCAATCATGGTTTTTGGTAGAGTTTGTTAAGCTAAAGATCCTAAAACCTGTAGTGTAAAGTCTTGCACTTATTGTGAAAAGATTATTTTTGTTTTACGAACACAAAGATAGAATCATGCCATAGATAGGATTAATGAGTCATTACTAGACTAATCCTAGAAAAGCTTACTGGCAAGCACTAATGAGAATATTTGGATATTTGTGAGGTACTTCAAATTAGGTGATATGGAGTTTATATAAAACTCAGACACAAACTTTGCTGAAATACAAAGATGAAAAAAAGTCAAAAAGAGGTTTGACTATTATAACTCCACCAAAGGATGAATGAAACTATCATAAACTGTTTTTTGCTTGCAGTGAATTATACATGATCTGATAAGGACTAATATTCAAGTTGGTGTGTCAAGACTCATGATAATTAAACTTTAAAGACTAGATTGCAATATCACATGGCTCTTTTAACATTAATTTAGGTCAGTCTCTATATTTTTTGTTTGCCTATAATCAAATAGTCTACAAGTGGGGATCGGATCGGGTCGAGTCATTCGGGATTAGATCATTTCAGATCATGCGTATTGGTTAAATAAAAATCTATGTACTGGTATATTAATAAATTTAGTGTTCATTCCATATATTTTAGACATGTTGGATGTCTTATACATGTTAACACTTGCACAAACACACACACAAATAAAAGTATGTCTGATAGGTGCTTAAATAGTCATATTTAAGCCCCCTAATTTACGCTTGTTAGACTCTTTAGCTAGCTAATTATATGGATTCTACTTCATTTTCGTATTTTATGTGTTTTTCTCAGGACTTGGACAAAAAGATAATAAATTGGACCTTTTAGAAGCAAAAATGAAGTTCTGCCATCCAGCAAGGTGCGCTCGAGCGCACCTCATTGAGATCGAGCGCACAAGGACAAGAGCGCACTTGAAGAAGGCTCGAGCGCACACCTGCGCTCGAGCGCAACCCGCATACACTCGAGCGCAATTACTCCAGAGGCGGCAGAAACCAGAATTGGAAAGAAGTCCTCCGACTCCAAATAGGAATTAGGGTTTCGGGACCCTATAAATAGCCTTGTAAAAACACATAATAGATCATCTTTTGTTCTAGACTCGAAGCAGAGAGCTTAGGAGAAGAATTGACGACTCGTCTCCCGAGTTTCTTCGGTTTTAGTTTTCAATTGTTATTTTCATAATGTTTAGCATGTTTATTCTACTTAGTATGTGTAACTAAACACCTATAGGGCTCGATTGAAGCCCTAATTATGCTTTTCCACATATCTATTCATTGACTATCTTTGCTATAGCCCTGCCTGAATGTTTAACTTGATTAATACCTGTTTGTATTTAAATTCCTCGTATATGTGTGCCTGATCAATATATGCATGTGGTATGGATAGGTTAGTCGGATCAATTTGGATGACCGAGTCCTGGGTTCGACATTAGTAACAAGGGATATCCACACCGGATTCCCGGGTTAATCAACATGGGAAACCGGGAGCAGACCAAGCCCTAGGTCCTGTGTGGTTACCGATCTCCACAGCCCTCATACTCTCTTAAGGAACAACTCAGTATACACCCATGCTGAATCCCTTAAGAGAGAAAAGAGTTAGAGTATACACCATGCCTAACTCGTTGCATAGAGAGATCAATAACCTAAGGTGTGGACCAAGCCCATAGGTTGGCAACCATTAGATATTCATGATAAGGCTAGAGTATTGAAACTTTACTTAGTGGGAAAGTATAATTAGGGTGGATATTGTAGTCCTATATTCTCATTATTGTTATTCACTCATAATCAACTATTATTTCTCTTTTCAAACTTGAAGAAATTAGTCCTGGAAAGAAATTCACCAATCCATGTGGAAATGATCTCGCACTTACACACTATACTACATTGTTGACCTTGTGCACTTGCAAGTAAAACAAGTACGATTATCTGCTTATTAATTTAGGTAGATAATCGTCCAACAATGTCACGAGGAAGAGGTTGGCTCTCTCACACGAGCGATTGTCTCAGGCGCTTAGATAGTCATATGAGATGAGACTTGGTATACTATTTTGACACTAATGAAAGTGAGATAAGTATATAATGAATGTGATGAATTCATAAACAGTGTGCTTTATTTAAAGTCGCATTGACTAAAGTCAAGATGAGGTTTTGAACCAAAGCTTAAAAACTTAGACCAATCATAATCATCCCACCATCATAGAAACTTGGATGGAAGCTGGATGCGAGTACTTATTAAGGCACTCAAAGGAATGAGCTAATAAAGAACTCGAGCTAGGAGCATGAGAGCATGAAAATGTAGATTGCGACTAGGCTAAGATCCATATGGTGGTATACAATTTAAAAAGACATATGCTCTTATCAAGAAAAAGCAAACCACTATAGCATGTATTTTATACTATATGTGCTTAGTACGACCTTAAAGGAAAGCGAGTGAGTGAATCCCTATGTCCTCACTATGTGAGACCCAAAGGCTTATGTAAATTAAAAGCCTCAGCTAGTACCTTATGTGACTTTCGACCATGTTCTCAAAGGGACATGCTGATGTTTGCTACTTTAGCAAGTTTTCGACGGCAATGAAATAATTAGCTTCATGGGACATGTCTAAGAAAGCAGTTAGTCTGAAACAGAGAGACATGAGTGCCAAATGAAGACTGTTTTTGTTTACATCCAGCACATGTATTCAAAAATCGACCAATTATATCGTTTTGTTGAAGCTTGGACATAATTGTGGATATATGGTGAGGAAAGTAAAGTCTAGCATAGACTTTGAGGGATTAGGTATGCTATGACTGATATAATAAAATAAGTCTGGGGCACAATGAGACACTTTTCTAATTTATTTTGTTTATTTAGGGTTGAAGCCGTTGTGTATCCTTAACAGGTGCATAATATTGAGCTCCAAAGTGCAAGTGTACTCGCAGGTCGCACGATCCATTTGCTAGTATGAAGTTATCCAAAGGAAATTTGATGTTGAGGTTCTCTCTATCTTTATCTATTAGGTGATGTCGAGCCCATCACGTGTGAGTGGGATATGTAGGAAATAAGGGTCGGGATAGGCGACCCGACCCACCCGTTTAACTTTGAACCAAGAGGCATGTTTGAAACCATGCAACTCTTGGTTGAAACCAATCAACTCTTGGTTGATTTCAATTACCCATAACTACCATCTCCCTGGTAGTATAAATATGAGGAATGACATGAAAGAAAATGCTATTCGAAAATTCATTCTAGAGAGAGAATGAGACTTTAGAGAGAGAAAGTTCATCTTCTATTTCTTAGAGAAACATAAAGGTTCTTGGGTTGTGACAAAAACGTGATTTCCTTCATTGTGATTTCACTTCCGACTTTCGGCGAGATTGAAGCGTAAAGAATCGGAAAGGAGTCCATTTACTAGAAGATTTCGGGTTGAATCGGCAAGTACCCGATATTTCGCTGCGAAACTCTTGTACATAAACATTAGATTCTCCATGGTTTGTTTTGACAAATAATGATTAAATTTAAGAATAACCAATTTGTAGTCAATAAAGCAGACAATCATGTTAAAAAATATCTTATTATTAATTTTTATTCAATAAAATATACAATACATCAAATTCAATTATTTAAAAAATTAAACAACCACAATGTGAGCCGTAGTAGTATGCATATATATTTTTTCATTAAGCGATTTAGCCCTACTAGGATGCAAATGACTGTGCTTATCCCTTTCCAAGAAACAACAGTAACTTGATTTTGCAAATTACAAAACGCTTCGAACTTGTGGAACTTTTTATTTTATTTTTATTTTTTTGATAATCATAGAGAAATGACCCAAGCAAGTAAGAGAATTATAAGAAGAATATAAAATAGTGCATGTAGGGAAAAAAGAAGAAGAGAAATATGTATTTTTCTTCTTTCTTCCAAACCACTTGAGTGGTAGATATTTATAAGAGGAATTGAAAGTCTCTAAAGCAAATATTGAAGCATAATAAATATCGATTATGATAAACATTTATTCTTATTTTCTTCCGAGTGGTTTTTAGGTTTCAAATTCAAATTGTAATTATATTGTCTAATTCAAATTTAAAATTTATTGAGGAAATAAGTAATATATTAAGAAACAAAACAACCAACATCATCGAGCACTAAAGATATCAACCTCTTTGGTAGCTCATCTACTCACACTTGAAGGAATACTTGGTTAGACCGGGTATAAAGATAATGTTTTAAATCCATCTAAAACTTCATCGATAATTTAAAGAAATTTTATTGGTAATATTATTTTTTGAATCCCATACTTATATTGACATTATCAATGAAATTTTTTAAAATTACCAATGAAATTTTTTAAAATTACCAATAAAATTTCAGATGAATTTAAAACGCTAACTTTAGGCCGATCTAATCAAGTATTTTTGCCAAACTTGTGGTTCAGAAACATTAATTGAAAGTCTAGGTAGCACATGCCATGAAACAAAGCCTCTATCATTTCGACATCGTGAAACAAAAAGATCTTAACAGCACAATATGGATTTTTACCTTTTCCATCCTTCATGAAGAGAATGTCAAGTAGTTCCTCTCTACGTTTTCTAACTGTTTTGTATGAGATGGTTGATGATGACTCAAATGTAAAAAGCCAAACACTCTCCTTCTGAGAAGGTCTTGCTTAGCACCGTGCTAGGAAAAAAATTCCTGAACCGGTAGGAGAGCTACACAGGTAATTGTTAGAAAGCCATTGGTAATTTCCATACATTTTTTATTTGTCTTTAATCAGTTTGGACATGTGTCCTCTCCCTGGCTTGGTCCAAGAAATTTTTCTTGGCACCCGATCAAGCTAGAATTTTCCCTCCTCTCTCACCTAGGGATTTTCACGGTCAATAAATGCGTATTACTTCCACCTCTCTTGTGTGTGCGCGCGCATGTATGTGGGCTCATCCTCTTTTCAAGCTTTCGGTTCTATTCTATGGCGTAATCATGCCTCCATTATATAAAGTTCTCTCTCTCTCAATCTCAAAGATGACAACATGCCCATTTTGGATGAGTTATAGTAAATGACAAAACTGAAGATCAAGTTGGGTAATGCTTTCCCAAGAGGTTCACTATTGTATCCATGATTACACGGGTATGGCTCAAAATAATCTAAATTATCCTCACCACTCCTCAAAAGAGTTTGTTCTCTTGACATCTTTCTCATATTTATGATGGTGGAATCACCATGACATATGGAACATAAAACAAAAGAGAAAGTGCCACCAAACAAAGATCAATCAAGCCAAGAGAATCTCTCCCTGTCTCTCTCATGTCTTTTAATTCTTGTAATTTGTCCCTTCTCTTATCCAGTCATTGGTGTTTCTGTTTGATTGGAATTCCTTTTGGCTTTTAATAGGAATTCCATGAAATCGACATTGTAACAACCCCAAAAAACAAAAAAGATTGCTTAAAAGGAAAAAAACAAAAAGATAGAAAAAGACTGCAAAAGCTTGATTTCTTTTTTATTAAAGCACTTGAATATCTAACTTACTTTGTTGGATTGATGAGTTGGGCACTTCTACAACACCCCTCCCTATTTCTTCTGCTTCATAAGTTGAATGAACACCATATAATACATAGAACAAAGTAATCAAACATGACCACATGGCAAACCTTTGAAATGATAGCATCTTTAGTGTAGTCATGAGGAAGACATTAAGGAAAACCGATATTGCAGCTGGCCATGGCATGAATGGCACTGACCACTCAGTAGCCTGAGGAGGGCTAGATACCTTGTAGTGGAAGAAGCCTGTGATGATGATCGTGATTCCACCAAATAATGGTAAACCCCACCATTGTTGCTCGAATTTCCATGCTATGGAGAAACCGATTGCACAGGATGAGAGGAGGAAGAGGAACAAGAGAGTATGAAAAGGGGAGTTGTTGCTGATGACTACATATTTACGGTAGATAAGAGCATTGGCCACTAGGTAGAAAACCATGAGTGTGCCAATGGAGATCATTTCAATCACTATATCGAGTTCAGTGAAGAGAGCAATAGATGCTGTACAGAGGCCTGAATCATGGAGACATAAAGATTATGAATTCTTGAATGAAAAAAGAAAAAAAAAAGTCCAAAGAAGAGAACTTTCTTGCCTCATTTTATGTAAGATTCAAGCATAATAGGACTTTCCAAATATAGTTTAATTGTGTAAATGGAAAGCAAATCTCTTTATGGTGAATTCCTACTTTAGAAAAGAAGAAGTTAAAGATAATCTAGATATATTTCAAATATATGCTTGATCTTGAAAATACTATTTTATCAATAATTTTCAATGTTACACAAGAAGAACTTAGCTGAAAATTATATGGGATGTTAGATAACTAGATGGAAGAGAATAGAAAATTTCCTTTCAAAGATTTCTTAACTTCATTAAAAGAAAGAAAGGAAAGAAACTAATTCATTTTCCCTTGATAATTGAGATATGAGTTTAGGCAATGAAAATGATCTAAAAAATTCAAGTAGCTAGAGTTCTACTTTCTTCCCTTTTCTTTATGGTTATTAGTATTAAAAACGCTTTCTACTGAATAAAAATTTGCTGCTAATTATAATATTTATTGTCGCGGTATGAGCACATTGAAGGAATCTAGTCAAGAAATTAAGTGCTAGTTTAGCCTCCAATGAAAAAAATTAAGAATAAAGAAGGGATGAAAAAAAAAGAGTGAAATTTTAATCATAAATAACTTATGTTTCATAAACAACTTACCTAAAAAGAGCGTGGCATTCAGTGGTGTGCCTGTTGAAGGATGCACCTTAGCTAACCAGGAAGGTACTAGTCTTGCCCTTCCAATAACGCAAAGGTACCTGGCTTGGCCTAGCATCGCAACCAGAAGAGAAGCAACCATTCCCAAGCTTGCACCAGCCCCAACCATATTGCCTGCCCACTTCCATCCAATCTTATGGAAAGCGATTGAAAATGATGCGTCTTTTGATATCTATAGAATCATTTGAAGAATGACAAATCATTAAAAAAAATTCCCTATAATTAACAAAGCTTGATGTCTACTATACTACTTTGGTTATAAGTTTTGCAAATCACTGACCTCATTGTAAGGAACCATCACACACAAGGACAAAGCCATGAGGCAATAAAGTGCAGAAACAATGAGAACCGAACCAACAATTCCCACTGGAAGGCTCACTGAAGGATTTTGAATCTCTTCTGCCATGGTTGAAACCGAGTCGTAGCCGATATAGCTGAAGTAAACTATAGCTGCCCCATCAAGAACACCTCTAACACCAAAGGGAGCTAACCCTCCTGGATTTACCAAGTTCTTGGTACTCCCATTGTAGAAACCAGCAATTATGATAAATCCAAAGAAAATTAAATGAAAAACTGTCATAATAAGGTTCAATATAGAGCTTTCCTTTGTGCTGCAATCCCAAAAAGAGAAACATCCATCACTTTCAAAATCCACCAAAACTGAAATAACAATTTATTTATAGTCCAAAAAAACAAAGAGGAAAAAATAATATTAGTATAATGACAATGGTAATAACAATAATATTAAAAAAAGAAGAAGAAAGCTTTCATGAACATAGTTCCAATGCGACTAATCACTCCCATCTAATACTAAAACCCATTTATCTAAAGCCACTAATAAATATAGTACTAATAGTTAACAAAAGCCAAATGCCCACTCACCCATAAGAAACATCTAGTCACAAAAACCTGCCTGCACCAAGATTAATAAAAACTTAAACCAATAGAGGAAATTTTTAAGAATTATGGCTAAGGTATCAAGAGAGAAAACCTATGGCTAAGGCAGAGAGTGAGGAGAAGAATAAGCGCAACAGCCGGGAAATCCAACTTATTGTAACCCTCTACTAATCCATCCACTTCCACTCTCCACGAGTTCGGATCATTCTCTCCGAAAGCATTGCATAAGTACTCTGTAAAATTTCTTGCCACTGCGGCGTTTGATAATACATACTCCATTAGTATGTTTGCCCCAGCAAAATAACCTAAAAATTCACCTACACCATTCGAAGATGAAGAAAAATATTGAATATTGAGATATAAAATGTACCCTTTAATCATCTTCTACTAAAAAATGGGTATATAAGAATAAATTTATATACCAAATGTTACTCTTAGATAACTGAAAGCACCACCGGCAACAGGAATCTGGACAGAGAATTCAGTGTAACACAAAGAAGAAAGAAGAGCCGACATTCCAGCTATGATATAAGATATGAAGATAGAAGGGCCAGAGGTTTTGTGGGCTACAGGGCCGGTGGTGACAAAGACACCAACACCAAGCATTCCACCTAAACCAAGAGCTACCAAATCATACCACATGAGCTTCCTCTTCATGTCAGCACCAGACCTTAGCCTCACTTGGTTAAGCTCTTGGTCTGGTGTCCATGTGGCTAACATTCTTTTTCTAAGCCTATGAGGTGTTTGTGAAAGGGATTGGAGATAACTAGAGAAGAAAATGTTGTGCGTGGATTGAATTCTTGCCATGTTTGTGAAAAAGGGTGAGAGTTTTCTTTGGCTTTCCATGAGAAGCCTAGGAGGATAAGGGTTATAAATATGCATTTGGGGAGAGAGAGAGAGAGAGAGGGGGATATATTGCTTGATTCTTTTCATAAAAAGATTGATGGAGAACCCATATGGGGTCCCTAGCTTTATTGAAAGTACATAATTGTCCTTCTCAGTGTCTACAGAAATGACAGTTATACCCTTCTCTGTCTCTCTCTCTCTCTCTTCCATATACACACAGCTTTTTAAAACCCCAAGGCCCCAAAGAGGTTCTTATATAATGGAAGCATGCAAAAAAAAGGTAGAAAAAGGCACAGCCATTTTGAAAATGAGAGTTGTAAGAGGAATCACTAATGTGAGGAATGACTTTGACCTAATCTTTTGGAATTTGCTGAGCTGAAACTTTGAAAAGATGTGACAAGCATCCCAAACTTTGTTAAAGCATAACTAAAAGATTAATTCTTCACTGTCTCAAGAATAATTGGACTTGGATCCTCAACAGAACATCACAGTTGCTTGGAGATGATACACTTGTAATGACTGCTTCCAGAGTAAACCTCGATATATATTAGAGTGAAACACGTACAAGTTCACTAATTTTTAGTTGAATTATTAATTTGCCCGACATAAAATCATCTGGGTGGAATAATTTCTCTGAACTCTGCATTTAAAGTTCTGTAAGTTCCTGGCTACTCTTACCATATATGCTGCAAAAGTTGCTATAATCGAACTTCAAATATAATTCTTCTCTAATGTTGTGGCTATATAAAATATTTGCATTAGTTTATTTTACTGTTACCAATACTAGGGCTGCCCAAATAATATTTCTGAAAGTTAACCTTTAGGTTCTTTGTCTCACCAGACTTTTCTTTTTAAACTTTTTTCTTCTGCTCGGAATAGTTAGTCTTTTATTTGCATATGTAGATATTCATGTCAATGCATGTTTGTGCCTTTGTCCTAGTTTTCTATTCAAGTTCTCACTGTCATCATTGAAGCTTAATTATTCAACGTTAATTCATTATTATGATCTTGTGCAACTAATATTGAAGCACATGATAATGTAGTGGAGAAAAAATGAACAAAAAAAAGACTAAGATCCTTATAGCTAGTTTCATTGTATACCCAGTAAAGTTGTGCATATGTTTCTTCTCCTTTTTTTTTTTTGTGGGGGGGGGGGGGGGGGGGGGGGGGGGGGGGGGGTCGGTCATGTTGGCTTTGTGTGAAAGAAATTGTAAGTGAACCAAATTCATGATTATTTGTTGAATTTAAGAGAGGAAGTGAGACAATACAAAGAGAAGAATTGTATTGAATGGTGTGATTTACTTACAAAGGGAGCTATCCTATTTATATAAGCTAATAGGAGAAGTAAAGCTATACACAACCAATGTGGGATTATCCTATTTATACAAGCTAATAGGAGAAGCAAAGCTATACACAACCAATGTGGGACTAAGCCCATATAATACATTAACATCCCCCCTCAAACTCAAGGTGGTAAGTGGGAGGTGAACTTGAGTTTGGAAACCAAAGAGTGAAAGCGTCCGGGTGGATGAGCCTTAGTGAAAATGTCAGCTGTTTGATCGGCTGAACTGACGGATTGTAGACGAACCGTATTCTGGAGAATGTGATCACGGATGAAGTGGATATCATTCTCGATGTGTTTTGTACGCTCGTGGAAGACATCATTGTGAGCAATCTGAATAGCACTCCTGTTGTCACAGTGTAGGATAGTGGCAGCAGGAGAAGAGATACCCATGTCAGCGAGTAGCCATCGAAGCCAGAGAAGTTCTTGAGTTGCATCAGCCATGGCACGATATTCAGCTTCAGTACTGGAGCGAGCAACCACAGTTTGTTTCTTACTACGCCAGGAAATGAGAGAATTGCCCAAAAAGAAACAGTAACCAGTGGTTGAACGTCTGTCGGTGGGGTCTCCGGCCCAATCGGCATCAGAATAGGCTTGTAAAATGGGGGCAGACTGTGCTGAGAAATGAAGCCCATGAAATAAAGTACCCTTGACGTACCTAAGAATGCGAAGAGCAGCCGAGTAATGGGTGGTCCGAGGAGCGGACAAGAACCGACTGACCTGATGAACGGCATAGGCAATGTCAGGGCGAGTGACAGTAAGATATACAAGACTTCCAACCAGTTGACGATATAGAGTGGCATCCTGAAGAGGTGAACCATCGAGTGGGGTAAGTCTGACATTCGGCTCGAGAGGAGTAGTGGCAGTGGTTGAGTCAGTGATCCCAGCCTTGGAAAGGAGGTCCGAGGCATATTTGGCCTGAGAGAGAAAAAATCCATCAGAATTAGATGAGACTTCGAGGCCAAGAAAATAGGTGAGCACGCCAAGATCTTTCATCTCGAATTGGCCACTGAGAAACTTTTTGAGTTCAGAAATACCATGTGGATCATCTCCAGTAATAACCATATCATCCACGTACAGTAAAAGAAGGATAATACCGTTGGTAGTATGGCGGATAAACAGAGCCGAATCATGAGCACTCGGTGTGAACCCAAACTGATGAATGGTAGTGCTGAATTTGGCAAACCAGGCACGTGGAGCTTGTTTTAAACCATATAAGGCACGACGAAGGCGACAAACTTTGTTTCGAGTGGCATCCAAGCCGGGAGGTGTATGCATATAGACTTCTTCAAGAAGTTCCCCATTCAGAAATGCATTTTTGACATCCATTTGAAATAGAGTCCATCTTCGAATGGCGGGGACAGCAATGAGTGTACGGACAGATGTGAGCCTCGCCACTGGAGCAAATGTCTCTTCATAGTCAATGCCATATTCCTGAGCAAATCCCTTGGCAACAAGTCGGGCTTTATATCGTTCAATAGAGCCATCAGAAAGTGTCTTGATCTTAAACACCCATTTGCACCCAATAGGAGTTTTTCCAGCGGGTAGATCAACAATATCCCATGTATGAGTTTTAGCTAGGGCCTGAAGTTCTTCATCCATTGCTTTCTGCCAAAGAGGATTAGTACTAGCCTCCTTATAGGATTGAGGCTCATACAGATGAAGTATAGTGGAAAAACAATGATAATCACAATGGTAATCAGCAAGATGAGAAGGGGGGTGAGTTACCCTAGTAGATCTGCGGGGGTGATCTGGAGGATGGCTCTCAGAGGGAGTCAGTGCAGACTCATCAGACATAGGAATATCCTCGGGCATGACCGATTGAGTCAGAGAGGTGAGGTCAGCTGATGGTTCTGGAGCTGGAACTGGGTCTGGGTCTGGGTCTGGAGAGGTAGGATCAACTGGTGGTTCTGGAACGGAAGGGGTGATATCAGCTGGTGATTCGGAGGTGGACTCAACAGTACCTGAAACTGGATTCTCAGGAAATAACTTAATAGATGGATCAGTAAAGAATCTAGAGTTAGTGATGGTTGATATGTCAAATGGCCGTAACGAAGAGAACATTTGATGTTCCCAAAAAATGACATGACGAGAGATACGAAGAGTTTTAGAAATAGGATCCCAGCATCGATACCCCTTATGTTCAATACCATAACCAATGAAACAACACAGATGAGCCCTTGGTTGTAATTTGTTGTGTTCATGTGGTTTGAGAAGAACAAAACAAGCGCAACCAAAGACTCTGAGGTTAGAGTAATCAGGAGGTTTACCGAAAAGGCGCTCGAATGGAGATTGATTTTGGATTGAAGTGGAAGGGACACGATTGATTGTGTATACTGCGGTGAACGCAGCATCACCCCAGAAACGTTCAGGACATGATGACGAAATGAGTAGAGCACGAACGGTGTCAAGAATATGTCGATGTTTGCGTTCAGCTCGTCCATTTTGTTGGGAGGTTCCAGGGCACGAGCGGTGGGGGAGCGTGCCATTTTTGTGAAGTAGGTTTAGAAAAGCACGGTCTTTATATTCCATTGCATTATCTGAACGAAAAATTTTGATATTCTGAGAGAATTGAGTTTGAACCATAGAAGAAAAATCAGAATATATTTGAAAGAGTTCAGATCTGCTTTTCATAAGAAACAACCAAGTATAACGAGAATAGTCATCCACAAATATAACAAAATAACGAGCACCACCCATTGATGCATGAGGAGAAGGCCCCCAAACGTCAGAATGTACTAAATCAAAAGGTGCAAGAGAAACAGACTGACTCTCATTAAAAGGTAAAGCTGATTGTTTTGCAAGTTGACAATGAATACAATGAAAAGACTCATGCTGAAGTGAACCTAACTGACCACTAGAAATAAGAGAACGTAGAGGGCTAGATGAAGTATGACCTAACCGAGAGTGCCACAATTCCACAGGTGAGAGTGCTGGGATGGATGCGGCTGATTGATTTGGTGATGGTGAGGATGGGACTTGGAGATGAGTGAGCTCAAAGAGGCATCCAACTTTACGGCCGGTTCCAAGGAGTTTTCCTGTCTGAGGGTCCTGCACACGACAACCAGTAGAAGAAAAATGCACATCAAGTCCAAGATCACATAGTTGTCCAACAGATATAAGGTTAAGCGTAAGATTAGGAACTAAATATGTGTCAGGGAGAGACAAATGAGAACTATCAACATGTCCAGTATGGCTGACCAGCATATTTGATCCATTGGTAGTGTGAATAGTAGGCGCATGCTCATCACAGGTTTTAGAGGAAAAAATAGAGGCATCAGAAGTCATGTGATTGCAACAAGCAGAATCGAAATACCATCGGGATGTACCTGGTGTAGTAGACATGGCTATATTGTTACCGATTTTATTTAGAGCCTCGGTAAGAACGGTGCAGAAACCACTCCAATCAGGTGGAGAATTGGATGAAGTTGGTGTAGCATCAGTGGTTACAGCAGCAGTATTCTTTGGCTTGGAATATGACCGATTGTATGAGCCTCGAGAGTGATATTGGTTCCCATTTGACTGATTTCCAGATGGAAGTTTAGGGCAGTCTGCAAGATAGTGACCCGGTTCTCTACAGACTTTACATAGGCGAGAAGGACATTTGAGCAATTCATGCCCTTGTGAATGACAATACTTGCAATATAAGGGCTTCTGGTGTGTGCTCTGTCGGTGGGGTAAATCCGATTCAGCCATAGGAGCAAAGAGGAAGGTGAACCTCCAAGAAACCGGTGATGTGGCTGTCAACTGATGATGTGGCAGTCAACCGGTGATGTGGCGGTCAACTGATGACGTGGCAGTCAACTGATGATGTGGCGGTCAACGAGTATCGTGGTGCTGACGTGTTGTTGATGTGGTGCTACCGTGGCAGCAGCGTGTCTGAAACAGGAGCGGCAGCGGAGATGATGTCAACGGGTGACGTGGCACTGATGTGGCAGCGGAGATGATGTCAACGGGTGATGTGGCACTGAGGTGGCAGTGAGGTGGCGTTGATGTGGCTTTTAGGGCTGACGTGGCAGTAGCGTTTCTAAAACAGAAGCGGCAGCGGAGATGATGTCGATGGAGAATGAGACTCCGACTATAGTGATGACCCGACAGGTATGAAAAGGATATACTAGAAGTTTTTCTGATGTGAATGATCCACTAATAGTGGCAATCACAGAGCATACGCAACTCTTAATATACCGAGAATTTCTGATGTGAAGGATCCACTAATAGTGGCAATCACAGAGCATACTCAACTCTTAAAATACCGAGAACCATTATGGCTCTGATACCATGTTGAATTTAAGAGAGGAAGTGAGACAATACAAAGAGAAGAATTGTATTGAATGGTGTGATTTACTTACAAAGGGAGCTATCCTATTTATATAAGCTAATAGGAGAAGTAAAGCTATACACAACCAATGTGGGATTATCCTATTTATACAAGCTAATAGGAGAAGCAAACCTATACACAACCAATGTGGGACTAAGCCCATATAATACATTAACAATTTTCATGTTTTATAGTCAATATTCAACCATTAACATTTTACTTAATTTAAGTTTCACCTCTGATATAGAAAGATCAGAATTCTCTGGTTATCCTAATCTGTAACTTTGGTATAATGGATGGTTTTTTGACAATTCTCTCAAGAATCAAATCAACTTGTTGATTTAGTTGGCAAATTAAAGCATCAAGAATATATCATTAGCAAACCCTCTTGAGTTATAAAGATTTGGCTTGCTCTCTTGAATGTACCTTTCTTTCTTTTTCCTTTTTCAGTCTAGCTAGTGATCATATAGCTCTATAGGGTATATACCTTAATTTGTTCTTATCTATTCTCTGCAAAATCTGAAATAACTACTGTTTCAAACAATCCATATTTCACATTTTGAGTTGATAAGCCTTTTTTCCATAAAGCAGTACTTCTCATCTTGAAATTGTGGGAATTAAGGTCTCCGCATCCAATAGATAAACTATTTCAAGATACTCTCCAAGCTGCAGATTTCAGCTTTATGTAACTTTCAGTGAAAGGAAGATAAATGGATGGGAGCCAGTTATGGCAGTTAACTGTTAGATGCAAAAGTAGAATTTTGTATTAAAACCCAAGTGGGGAATTAAGTGGAGGCGAATGCTCACCACCATGCAAGCTTATCTTGTTCTGCCCTATTTATCTATTTTTTTTTCTTACCTCTCCTTAGCATAATCATCAAGTCAAAAGTCACTATCTCTTTGGTGTGAATCAAATCCAATATTCTAGCTGAAATTCCTTGGCTAGAAGAAAATGAAAAAGAGAGAGGCCTTCTTGATAAAGTTACACAGCTTATATCCAATCATCAGCACCACTTCATATCCACCCCTAGTTATTAGTAATTAATTATAGGATCCATAACATAAATTCTTTTCCTCCTTGTTGATTAAAATTAAAGGGCATTAATCACTCTCAGGAATATTAGGCTGAGATTGAGTGGTCCATATGGTTCTTTAAATGTCCACATGCCACCATGGGAGATTTTGAAACTTTGCTTCTATGGGAAATTACTTCATCTGTCAACATCTACTAAGGATTTCAATATGCTGTCGAGGAGAAGCTGTACGTATAGCTACGCATCCCACTTGAGATGTGTCTAGAGTAAAGGCAAATTTGAACTAATGGATTTCTAAATGCTAATCATGGTTAATAATGAGAGTCATGAAGTTGACAATAATTTTTTGCTATAGATCAAAATGATGGGGAATGCAATAGAAGCCTATATCAACTTGCCCAAGTACACTGTGATTAAGGCTATGATTGCTCATGATTCACAACTTACTGAAAAATTCTCCTCTACATCGTGCTTGTGATCTTATTGACTTAATTTAAACATACCCAATTTCAAGAAAGATAAGAATTAAACCAAAAAAGTGGCCATTAGCTTAGTTTAGCGATTACATCTCTCTCCATGTGAGAGTAATGTCTGGTATCTATTGAAAACGATACTCCAAACAGTCTTGCTTGATTGCAGTAGCTTTTGCTTGGAGTATTTCCTTAAATAGTATCGACTCGGGTTGTCACCACTTCAATAAAAAAAGAATTAAAACAAAAGGTAGAGGAAATGAACTTTTTTACTGTCGTTCTTTCTCTAAAATTTCCTAGAGCATAATGAGCGCATGGCTGACTTCACATACAATTTTCTCTGCAACTTCCTAGAATTTATAATAATTACTCGTATCAAATCTTCCAAAATGTCTAAATTACAGTTAACCATTTCAGATTTAAACTAAAGCATTTAGTCATCCAATATTTTATACTTATCTATATGGCATTTATAAACTGAGATGATTGGGTCGGGATAAATACATCTGGTGCCACTAAGATTGAATTGTTAAAACATATCATACAGTAGTAAGCATATTCAGATAACTAAAATAAAGAAAGCATTAGAGCAGTGGAATTTTTTCCTTTGCTTTTTTCAATGTGATTGGTTGTTAAGTTGCACTCAGGAAGGTAGAAGGAAGTAGTTGGAGCATTTCTGCTTTTGTGATTTTCTTAAGTGGGTCACCAAAATTTTCATTGACCTCATTGGATCCTCACCTCTCCTCCTTAGTGAGTATTGCATTTCCACAGTATCTTTCACATTAGTAGTGTTTCTTATGCCAAAGGAACCTACATTAGATAGGTCATTTCATAAGTGAAAAGTGTTCTGTTTTATATGTATCACTAGAAACAATTTACTAATAAAAAGGTGAAAGAAAAGAAAAATTAATGAGATAATCAACTCTAGAGGTACAATAATACCTTTTTTTAGGGGAGGGATCTACATGGATAAACCTTTTTTCTAGAGGAATTGTAGATTTCTCTGATAAATATAGTAGCTAGATTATATCCTATTAATATTTTCTACACTAGATTAAGATTCGTTTTACTCAAATCATGGTCATCATCCAGTTGAATTAAGCTACCTGTAATCTATGCAGGCCATGTATATAATAATATGATTCTACTATAGTGTGTATTTTTGTGTATGTGTAACAAGTTTATTTTGGCCATTCTAGCTAGTGTATGATTTATGAATGAGAAAGAATGGTATCAACTCCCCCCCCCCCCTCCTTTTAATTACAACAATGAATTTATCCTACCCTATTCTTTCACAACTCACATCACAACAACTCTCTTTGTTTATGAGAGATTCATTCAACCCCAAGACTTCAAACACCCAAATACTTAGACTGAGATAACAACCAATGAGTTAAACTTTGTTGGTTCGAATGATACTAAAAGCGTCAGACCCGTGTGTTACTTTGTAGGATCAATCGTCCCCCCACCCACCCCCCCTTAAAAAAAAAACCTTAGCATATAAGATATGGTTTGGATCTTCCCAATACAATTATCAAGACTCGCCCCTCGCCCCTAACTTTCCCCAAATTGAGATTTTTGACTCTGCATGGATGCTAACTTATATCACTTCTCAAGATCTAGGATTGAATCCCGGTCACACTTGAAAGTAAAGGAAGAGATATGATTAGCTCCTGTTACGTAATTCATATAAGTTGAATGGGTATCCTATAAAAAAAACACTTCAATATCAAGATCATTTATTGATTTAATTATATAGGCTGACTAGATCTTTAGCTTTTATTGGTTTATTAATTATATGAAGACAAGAACAAATATTTTTGATGGAGGAAAAAGAGGGTAATGAGAGGAGAATTTAGATCAACAAATTCATATTCCTTAAGCATGGCTCTTAAACATGATTAGCAATTCACAGCTCAATCAAGCTTAGAAAGATTTTGATTTGTGCAGGCAATCCATGCAAAGCCGCATAGTGATAAAGGGAATATAATGGCATGGATTAATTATAGCAACAAAGACTTCATTTCATGTCTCTACTCATTACGCTAAGAGGAATTAACAAGGAGGTAGCAGAACTTTCCGCCACCAACACAGACGACAGATCTTTAATTTTTAGGATCCATATGCATTAACCATGAAGACACTACCATCCACATGACTCTCATGTTGTTAATATTATATAAAGGAAAATGAAACCACTATTTATTTAGGAAATGATTATTACTTAATTCATTACCCTTTTTATTCTTTTTTTATATAAGCAAAAGCCAAAATTCATGGGTGGCAAAAAAGTTGAAAACCAGAGGCCTCACAAAACCAATTCCCTAAGATAAAATTATTTTTCTTGATTATAATATTAGATAAAATATCCGATGAATTTGAAGATCATGAACATTATTATGTTTCTTGTGACTAAAAAAATATGTAAATGGGATGGGGTGACTATCAAGATTTAATTTAGTGTTAGTTAGATGTTGTGTTTATGTCTTAAACTTCTTCTAATTTATAATAAATGTATTGTACAAGAAGTTTGAAGTGATTTTTTTTTTCAAGCTCGAGTCTATAAAAGATGAACTCTTATACCATGTATCTTTTATGAATTTGTGTTAGATAAAAATTTCTTGAGTATCATTAATTGTTTTGATATATCAATCGCCAACCCAATTAATGGAATAATTATGTCACCTAGAATCTGTATAAGTTTCCTGTTTGAATTAAACATTATTTGTATAATGGATTTTCATATGCAAATGAGAAGACTTCATTTTCTTTTTTTAATTAAGTCTGTCTTGTATTCTTGTTACATAATGGAAGCTACCTTTAATTCTAATGCCCGTTGACGTAGCTACTCACCAACAATGCACAACATACCCCAGGGCATATGGAGCAGTAGTAAGTTCGGCTTTTGAGATGGCGGTTCTCCCATAAGGTCTCAGGTTCGAGTCCTGTCACTGCGCTGTACATCCTGCGATTTACATCTTCCACAGGGTCCTAGGGCAAGGATTGTGGGGGCGGTTGTAATGGTTCGTTATCCAAAAAAAATGTTCTTTTTTAGTTATCTGTTTTAAACATTTTTTTATTTCCTGCTATCTGTAAATTACTATGGATCCTAAAAGTCAAAATTGATTTGAATCATTGTTAGCTATCTTTAAATATAGTTAATATCACAAAACATCTTTGCATTTTGCTCTATGTTTCAATGTTCCATTAATTTTTAAATTTACATCATGTAAGAGAGTATCAAATAGACATTTATTATCAAAATTTTGACCAAATTAAAACCGATGCATACGTGCAACCTACACGTGCATCTAATTTAAATACGAAAAGATAGTTCTGCCCTCTCTTATTTTCTCCCATGCACAAATCTCTTCTTTCTCTTATTTTTTTCAAGCTCAAAATCTCTAACTCTCCCATTTGAAATTCGCAAAGACAACTCTAAAAAAATACTTTCAGAATTATCTTTTTTTTTTCATTTAAAGAGATATATGTGTGGGTTGCATGTGTGCATTGATTCTAGTTTGACCAAAATCTTGATAAAAAAGGCTTATTAGATACCTCCATATAATGTATGATGTAAATTGATTCAATTTAAAATGTAACAAGTACATTAAAACATAGGATAAAATACAAGGGTGTAGTAATCAATGATACATAATTTGGGAAATGTCAAAGAAAATGAGAAAATAGCCTATAATTCCTTGTGAGCATTGAATAGGAAAATTTTTCCAAACAGAGCCACACATTATGACCACATTTTAACAAAGGTCATGATCATTGTTAACCAAATACAATCCAAAGATATACTATATCTGGCACCATTTCATTTCATAGATAAAGTCAATGAAAGTAGTTTGATAGAGTTGATTATTTGCAATATGAATAGTTGTTTGATTGTCGCACATGAAGCTCATAGGATCTGACTAGTTAATCCAAAATTCTGCTAACAAATGTTTCTGCCAAACTAACTCACAAGTAGTGTGCACCACTACTCCATATTCAGACTCAACACTCGATCTAGCAACCACAGTTTGCTTCTTGCTCTTCCATGATACCAGATTACCTCCAACAAACAAACAATATCCAACAGTAGACCTCTTATCAGATGAGGAGCCTACTAAATCTGTATCAGTATAATCCTCAACCTATGTATGACCATGATTTTGATAAAGTAAACCATACCCAAGAGCACTCTTCAGATATCACAATATATGAATAACAACATCCTAATTACTAGTCCGTGGAGCATCTAGAAACTGACTAACCACACTTGTTGCAAGTGAAATATCTGATTTAGTCACAGTCAAATAATTTAATTTTCCAATCAATCATCTATACTTTCCTATATCAAACAATAATTCAACTTGATCAATTGTAAGTTTTGTGTTGGATTTATAGGATTATCTATAGGTTTACACCCCAACATTTCTGTAGCACTCAATAAATCAAGAACATATTTATGTTGAGATAAAATAATATCCTGACAAGACCTAACAATCTTAATACCCAAAAAATATCTTAATTGTCCTGGAATCTTTGTTCGAAACTTAGTACCTAAAAATTGTTTCAGTGCTAAAATTTTGTCCTTATGATCACAATGTCGTTCATATACACAATCAACAATATTCTATCCACCTTCCTATTTTTGTAAAAGATAGAATGATTTGCACCATATATGTTAAGACCAAAATCAATCACTACTTCACTAAACCTGCTAAACCATACTCGATGGGATTATTTCAAACTATAAAGAGACTTCTTCAACTGATAAACTAACCTAGACTCCTTCTGAGTATCAAACCCAAGAGGTTGCTCTATGTAAACCTCCTCATGTAGAGCACCATTTAGGAAAGCATTATTGATATCTAACTGATGTAGTGGTCAATTAAACGTAGCCGCCAAAGAGACAGAAACATGAACAAATGTAATTTTAGCCACATGAGAGAATGTTTCAGCATAATAAATACCATATACCTGTGTGTATCCTTTGGCCACCAGACGAGTTTTCAAATTGTAAATAGTACCATCAGGATGAACTTTCATAATATAAACCCACCTGCATCCAATAATAGATTTTCCAAATGGCAGAGGAACCAAGTCCCATGTATCATTAGTACTCAAGGCATGCATCTCTTCTTCCATAGCTGTTTTCCACCTAGATTAAGACTTATATAATATACTTAGGAACAAAGATAATAGAGACTGAAGTTGAAAATGAAGCATATGAAGGAAATTAATGATTATAAGACACAAAGTTAGCAATAGGATGAACTATGCACAAATGCTTACCTTTTTCAAAGAGTAATGCGAAGATTATCATCAGATAAGGAATATAGAGGTGGATCCAGATTTGAGAACGATGAAGCAATTAGTGGAGCAACAGAGAATGAATGTTTTGAACGATGGGTGTAAACTTGTAGTGGAGATACCAACTTAAAAGGAACTGATGAAGATAAAACTATAGTAGGAAGATCAGACAGTATAAGGGGCATTTGAATGGGTAATGGAAACGGAAAAGAATCAGCCAGATCAGAGACAAAGAGAGACTCAGAATAAAATGGGGTAGTATGGAAGAATGTAACATTAGCATAAGCAAAATACCTTTTTAACAACAAATTATAACACACGTAACCCTTTTGTGTGTGAAAATAACCAAAGAAAATACATTTAATGGAGCAAGGATCAAGTTTGTCAATGCATGGACTAAGCTGATAAACAAAACAAATGGACCTAAAGATACGAAGAGGTAAATATCATTAGGAAATAACATAGAGTGCGGGGATTTAGGATTAAGAACAGAGGACGACGTACGATTAAACAAGTAATAGGTAGTAAGAACAATATCGCTCCAAAACAATTTAGGAGCATGCATCTGGAATAAAATAGTATGAACAATATCTAAAAGATGACAATTTTTTCGTTCTGCAACCCCATTCTGTTGAGATGTATGAGAGCAAGACGACTGATGAATGATGCCAGACTTGGTCATGCAACTAGTAAAAGGATCAGAAAAATACTAATGAGAGTTATCAGTATGAAGAATTTTGGCAGACAAACTAAATTTGGTTTTCACCTCAGCATAAAAGGCACAAAAAATTAAAAAAAAAAATAACTTAGAAGAATCTTTCATTAAATAAAACTAAGTGAGCATGAAATAATCATCCACAAAAATTTTAAAAAAAATACTGAAATCCAAATTTAGAAGATATACGACTCATACCCCAAACATCAGAACATAAAAGGACTAAACATATGTTTATTAACATGGAAAGCAAATGACACACGATGATGTTTACCCAATTGACATGACTCACACTCTAAATAAGAAATATGACTCATAGCCGGGACTAACTTCTTTAGTTTCTCCAAATACGGATGACCAAGACGACAGTGAAGCTGCAAAGGAGACACATCAACTGGGCATACAATAAGTGATGGGAAATGATCAAAGTAGTAAAGGCCATTTGATTCATGCCCTTCACCAATCATCTTCCGCATCTTCATTTCCTGAATAAAAACAGAATAGGGAGAAAGGTAACGGAACAATTTAGATATTTTGTAAGCTGACTAACCGATAACAAATTATATTGTAAAAAAAACATAAAGGATAGATGATAAAGACGCATAAGAACTAGAGTGCATAATGCTGATGCCAGTGGAAGTGGTTTTAGATCCCTCAGCAAGAGTAACATCATGTAAATACGATGACTGATAAAAAGTAGAAAAAAAATCAATGGTGCATGGCAAATGGTCAATGGATGTAGAGTAAAAAACATAAGGTTTAGATGAAGAGCTACTAGATGATAGACAAACAAGTGCTATACCTTTTCAGGTCAAAAGAGCAGTCGAGAAAAATGTTTGGTGAGCTACCTTATACTGTAGGAACTTATCATACTCAGCTTTGGAAACCATCAGAAAAGTCGAAGACATAAAATCACATTCAACTTAATCAGAAGTCACAACATTAGCAATTAAGGGATAACCAAGAAACTTCCAATATGTCTCTCGAGTACGCCTATAACGGTGATAGTAAGTATACTGACGAGCCGGACATCGACCATCACCACCATGACCAATAAAACTAACACTACCATGACCACCAGAAATACCACTACTACTAATACCATGACCCCCTCTGCCACTACGATGACTCTGATCACTAAAACTACATCCTCTACTATTATTAACATTTGCTCGACCACCTTGCCAAGCTTGAGTTACCAAAATAGATTTGTCTTCTATAGTTCCTTTGTCACCAGTATGAGAAACTGCATGTACAGCTGGAGCACAAGTCTCAGACCAGGTAGGAAATTCAGTCTCACTGAGAATCTATGATCGAACATGCTCATATTCAGGTTTTAATCCAGTCGAGAATGTAAGAAATTCTATTTGCTCTTGACGTTTCTGCATGGCCGCAACATTAGCAAAAAAGAGCATCAAAGCACGCAACTCTAAATACATTTTCTTTATATAAGCAAAATACTCAATAATATCTCGATCACCTTGTTGGCCATGAAGGAACTGAACATTCATATCATACATCCGATTAAGATTGCTAGAATATAATAACAAAACATATCCCAAACTTCCTTACAGGTTTCAAGATGGGTACACATATCCATAATTTGAGGTTCCATTCAATTCCACAACAAAGTAATAAGTAAGGAGTCCTCTTGTTCTCATACATCAAACAATGCCTTATTCGTGGGTGGTTCATAGATGAAAAGTTTGCGCTTACCTTGCCCAGTGACATACTTATACACCGCTTTGGACCACTGAACATAATTACTACTATTAAGTTTTCGAATAGTAATAATATGAGAACTTGAATGGGAAGACATATTGGAAATAGACTTGAAATTCATAGCTAAATCCATAAGAACAGTTCCAGCAATAATCACACACAAACTGATAGTAACGACAACGAGGTGCCTCCAGAAACAATCACACGTTAGGGAAAAAAGAGAATATAATCAAGTTATAAAGAAAACTAACAAGAGAAAAGATAGAAAAACATGCTTTTTTTGTTTATTAAAAAGAAATTTAGAAAAATATAAAGATAATGAAGAATTGACTTTATCGATGGGAAAGTGCAGAGACTGAGCAATTTGAACCATAAAAATAAATTTCGAAAAACATAAAGATAATGAAGACTTGACTTTATCGATGGGAAAGTTCAGAGACTGAGCAATTTGAACTACAAAAATAAAATCGGGCATCGTAAGAAAAGCTGGCGTTTGATATCTTGTTAGTTGGCAATCTCTAAATGGGATGATGGTGGCGGCGCTCGAAGGAATTCACTTAGAGTAATCTGGTGACGGTTGAGAACATAGGGTGGAATTTGGTTTTACGGTGTGATGTCAACATAGGATCGGAGTGTAGATGGAGGAACTAAAGAGATTGGAACTTTTCGCTCCGAAAAATGTAGTCAGATTCCAATGATGAGATTTTTCGATAGCAACGATGATGTGCAACGATGATGCGTGGGATGCACGGCGACAGAAGTTGCTGAAAATTTGAGGCTTTAGTCATCGAGGCTGATAAATACGATGGTGACAGAGGTGCAAGCTTAAATAGGACGGAAGCTTGATGGATCGAGAAGGCAGTCGCTCCTGTTCTTGACAGCGTACTTTTTTTTTTTTTTTTTGTCTTCTTAGGGTTTAATCCTAATCTTAAAACTCTTGCTCTGATACCATGTTGGAATAAGAAAATTGAAAAGAATTTTGTGTTATTAATTAATGATTTGAATACAATTTAACAGTTCTATATATATAGATTTGTAAATATCAAATCTGATATGATTAAGAGATATCAACTAGATAAGATAAATATAAACTAAATAAGATTTAAGAAATCTACTAAAAGATATAATAGGAATCTTAATCAAATTCTCAACAATGTGTTTTAAAAAATTATCTTTATATTTTTTTTTTCAAATTATAAATAAATATGTTTTAATAACATTGTTGATAAATTATGGATCCGTCCCTCCTCTTATAACCACCGTGTACTGAAAAAATAAAAAATTTATGCGAGTAATAACACAAGTGCGTCCACCACGAAAAAGAAGAATAAACAATAAAAAAATGTGAAAACTACTAATAGTTGACAAAACCAAGAAAAGTATCATGGAAAAGTAGTTCAAATGGAAAATACGAAAGGCTCAAAAAAGCACACAAGACAAAAAAAGAACTTAAGTAACCAATATGATTATAGAAATGGTTCCGGAATTAAGGTAAAAACTAAAGAAATTTAATCTAATTAACTAGATGGTCTGCCATCATTGAAAAGAAACCTGTCATTTCTAAATTACAAAACAAAAGCAGCAAATCGTTAAAATAGTTTCCTTTTTTTTTTTTTTTTCCTATGACCCACATTCTGTTAATAAATCTAATAATTTCTGCATTCACATGCGTAGCGGCGTCACCAATGGAAAGTGATATATCTGCGTTATTTGCGTGAAAAACTACATTTAATTATAAATTAAAAAAAATTAATTTAGAGTTGCGATTCATGCTTTAGATGAGCCATTATGATTTATCTTTTCCCTCTCTAAAAGATTTGAACCAAACATTAATAAGTTTACAAAGAAGTGCAAAAGCTATAAGACACTAATGCAAGAAAACTTAACTTTATGCAAAGTTTCATATAAGACATGACTTTGAGGCTGGAAGCCATAAGGCTTAGGCATCACTTTCTATTAGTCAGTGTCTGAAAGATGAGTTCTTTCGGTCATCCATCCACTGCAAATAAAGTCACACCCTTTATAGCCATCGATAAAATTGTCACTTTAACTAACCAATTGAAAAATACTAATGAAAAGAAAAGTTTCTCAATTTTCTTGATCATGTTCTCATTTCCATTGAAAGCATCGTGACTACTAGGGACCTAAATCCGGATGTATGTTTTATGAGTCAATTCAATGCATGTTTGATACACTAGGATAAGATTAAGGGTACACATGTGTTGGGATTTTGGCTCAAATACTTATAAGAAGAATTTTTAATTGATTTGAGAAAACTGAGTTCCTATTTTATAGTTATTTGTTCTAAGCATGAATACTAGTATTAATTATTCCTATATTATTGTTATTTTTTTTAGTAGTATTAGAAAAATCTACTCTATATAAAGAAGGTTATAGAGAATGATTGAGACACACTCATAATTCCAATATATATTATAAATCAGAGGAGTTTACTACTAGAGATATATTGAGAGTTTTGAGTGTATTGGGTTTTGGGTTATAAAACAGAGAATACTTACAATTAGAGCTACGTTGAGAGCTTTAGTTGTATTGTGATTTTTAGGTAGTGAGAGTTTAACAAATTTGTTATTCCTAAAGTTGTAACTGAAAATTAATAAAGCAGTAGGTTTGTTAGTGGACGTAAGTAAAAAGGTTGCCGAACCACGCTAAATTGTTTTATTTTTGCTCTTTGTTTGTTTTGTCTATTTAATAGTTATGATTGTATTTTTGACTAAAATTTGAGTAAGTGGATTTAGAAGTAAAATCCCAACAATATGTTTGAATTGAGGGAGAGAAGAAGGGTATAATTCATCCAAATTCTCTTATCTTCTTTCATTTACTCTACTCGATCTCTTTCTAAAACTTCCAAACAAGAGATAATTAAAATGCTGAGAGTCTTAAAGGATTTAGAAAATAAATGCGCTCTTACATATATTTTGATTTTCATAAAAAAAAAAACTTTTAAACAAAAGATACATGTAGTTAGATCCGTTCGTTTTCTCTCCTCTCATATTCTCCTCAATCCAAATATATACTTCTGTTTTCTTTTTCTCAATTGAAAAAATTGATGATTTGGAGAGAAATAAAGAGGTACATGTACCATTTTCTTTTTTTTTTCCTTATTAAAAAAGAAATTATAAAAACAAGATCAAAATACAAGTACCTATATATTCTTTTCTTTTTCTTTCATTCTTCTCATTCCAAACACACAATTAAAGTTATTACCAAGAAACAAGGATTGATTTAATTACTATGGGTATCATATCATATATTGCAATGTCATAATCTAGGGCATGCATATATTGTTGACAAATGATATCAATAGCCTAATATGGTTTTGGTAAGTTTTGATACAATCGATCACTACCAAAGCTGTCCAAAGCATTATATATATTTCATGTCAAAGGGCTAAATGCATCTAGAGGTTGTATTTGTATTCTAAATGTTGATAGGAAAAGAAAAAGAGAAAGGTTAATAGGAGGTTTAATAACAAGCCAACTTTAATAATTTGGGATAATCAGATAATCAAACAAAACCTTAACCGATTCAATGTTCAGGAATCTCTTTAAGTGAATGCAGCTGTCATGAATTGACATCTCAACATTCTCTCAACAGCATGTTCTAAAGATAGGCAAGGACCACCTATTCCAAAATCTTAGCAAACCTCTTTAGCTTTCTATCAAAGTTGACGGCATGCTTGTCTACAATACCATTGGATGGCACCCAACACACCCACCGAGATATATGACTTTAGAAACAGTTGGTGCAATTGTATCAAATCAGTAATTGGGCTCAGAAAACAGAACTAATTAATTTTCTTTCCAAAATGTTGGAGTAATTACTCTAGCCAGAAGAAAGAGTAAATGCAATTTGAATCCTCTAATTAAAACCCTTTTTGCTACCATCACACCTCAAAATAAAGCTACTAGATCTCCAAACTGATAAGAACAAATCCTTTGAGATATATTGAAATAGATCAGAGAGAGAAACCATTATATATATAGTAGCAAAAAGAGATGCAAATTCTGTTCTCATTTGCATACTAGCATCAGTTCAGTCATCATTGGCTAAAGTTACTAGTTCATTGTTTGTAAGTAATTACTAATACATTGTCTAATTAAAGTCCATCAGTAAAGATTTATAGCCCCACATTTTGGCCACTAGACAAATAAGCAATGAAAATCTTCATTCTCACTCACTTCAGTGCCAAATAATGTTTTTTCAAAGGTAAAACGGTAATTTAGCAGTCTAGTATCCACTGGAGTTGCCTAGTTACTAATCCACTTGCAAGGTGTTACAAATGGGTAGTCATATGCGGTGTTCCTCTAGCAATGCTTTAAAGCCAATCATAAAAAAAAAAAGAAAAAAGAAAAAAGAAAAGCTCATTTTAGCTACCATTCCTCAATCATCCCGATGATGGAAGATTGAGATTTATACATGTGAGAAGAAAACATCAATCATCTCACTTTTCTTTCTTACCAAATGATATAAAATTACTCTCTACTCACTTCTTTTTTTCTCTCTCTTCCTAATTCCTCCAACTTTTCCACTCTATCAATTATAATCTTTTAAGGTCCTATATTACATAAAAGAAACTTGCATCTCTCCTTACATTTTTTGTTTGTTTTATAGTTGCAAAAGATTTGGATTGATAGCTACAAATTTAAAGATTTAAAAGGAATAGAATATAGAAGCAGAACCTACGATCATTAAAAGATTATGGAACTAATCCTAACTTTTAAGAAAAGGGAGGTTAAGTTCTCCATGTAATTTAATTAAGACCAAGAAGTTGTAGGTATCAAATTAATTAATTAGTGTTGTTTTGACTAGAATGGAGATCATTTTAAAGTCCTCTGTTTATATATATATATATATATATATATATATGTGTGTGTATATATATATATATGTATGTATATATGTATGCATGTATGTATATGTAGATTGGTGTCTCTTCAGCACATTGGTGGGATGGCCGGGGAGTACTTCTATATGGCAAAAGCCACAATACTTAAAAGTCAAAAGTGCAATGTTTGTTGCCACGGAAGAATCATTTATGTTCATAGTACAAGTGAAACTTAAAGGATCCTCAATGGGGATTTGAAACCCAATTTTATTGGTGACAGTACATGTTTGTTGTATGGTATATATACATTCAATAAAGTATATGCAATGAAATCAAATTAAGTTTACAAAATATTGATGCCAAAAAATGACCAAGTCACCAAGGATGAGTAGTATGTGTGGTGCTTAGACTGAGAGGGAGGTAGAGTACTGCTAGGTGAGAGGTTAAGTGTCTTGCTCTTTTGAGTACCTGCTAAGAACCTTGAAGATGCTTGGTACGTGAGGGCTCAGAGTCTATTTTCAAGAGGTCATTTCACCCAATTTGTTAATGATGATCAAGAGATAAATTGTAGTTTTAAAGAGTAAAGACTATTGATTTCTCCACCTGATTATAATAATATGGACTCCTTAAAGGGGAGGCAATTATGGTGCACGATCTAGATCATTGGATGGAGAATCGATGGACGGTCGAGATCGCGTTATAAATTTAGTAAAGTTTTTACCTTTTTCCCTTTGGATCTTTTTTTTACTAGTTTACCTTTGATTAATGAAATGATTATTTTACCTTTAAATATGCCACGTGTCGCCCTTTTAATAGATAGCAGATTTTTACACACAACACCAAACATGGTCTAAGTTCTAACATCATCGTTGCCCAGCTAATGGCATATCGGTTTTGGTGGGGTTTTCTTTTCATTATAAAAGGGAAACAATTAATCATGTCCTAAGTCCTAGCATCTAGATAGCAAGTCTGCTGGGGTTTTCAATTCGATTACAGAGTATCAGCAAGCAGCATATAAACAGAAGTCTGAATTATTTTGAATTAATTACAATAATCAAATCTAGCTAGAATAGTAGATAAGTTGAAATGGGTGTAAAATAAGATGTTTTTCTAGTATTATAATTTACATGGAAGTAAATAGCTAGGATTAATTACAAAGCTGTGTCTCCTAGCATCACTACCATCAAATGAAAGATCCTTTGACTACTGAATTATTTGAGTTATTCTAGTGTGTGTGTCTATATATATATATATAACAAAGATGTTGAAGAATATATTTTCAAGTTTGGCATCTTTCTATGATGGGGACATTGAATATCTAAAGAAATATGGGAAAAGGCAAATGGCATAATATGCAACACTTAATAGTCAAGACTGAAGCTGAGGAGAAGTGAGGACTAATTTTTTTTTTTTAATATAATTTCCATTCCATCCTTAACAGCCACTTTAAGTTATCATTATTGTAAGTTGTTATAAATCATAGGCTAACCTGTTTGTAATTTCAGACTTTGTTGAAAGGGAACAAGATATTTACACTAACACAACAGTTGTGTTAGGCACTACAAGAGAGTGGAAACACATATTTTTTAAGATAGCCAAATTTCAGACTGTTGAAAGGAAACAAGATATTTGCACTAACACAACAGTTGTGTTAGGCACTACAAGTGAGTGGAAACACATGTTTTCTCATATCTTAGATTATGGAAAATCAAAATATTTGGATATTTACTTAAATAACATAAAAAATAAAGCTTGAGTTGAATATATATAGAAAGTGGCATTACATCACAAATTAAGTGACATTTTGAACAATAGTTAATACAACATAATGACAAATATGTATAAGACCTAAATATTTCACATTTTTGGTTGAATGGCAACTCATGTGGAGAGACTAGAAATACTATAAAATGAGGACAGAGTTCATGAAGTAGAGCATGAAAAGTAAACAAACCAAAATGATAATGCATACACAGTAAATCATATATTTCCATTTGTTTTGCTTATTAATCAAATGGAAGTTATTGGAAGGGAATTTGGTGACCAACAAAAAAGCCTTTAGAAAGGGAATTTGTAACATCTTAATGCCACTAATGATAACTTTAGAGAAAGTAATTACAATAAACAAAAAAGAAGAAAAAGATAATAAACTTTTATTTTTGCCAAAAAAGTATAGATAATGTTTTACCATAAATATTCCCATGTTGGAAAGGCTGATATGGAGGCATCCCACCAAAGGGTTTGAGTGAAAATGGGGAAAGGAGTGGTGAAGGGAATGGGACGGTGGTGGTGGTGATAGTGCATACATTCTCTCATCATGAATTTTTTCTTCTTTTTTTTTATCTGTGGGGGCCACTTTATAGGCTCATTTCCTAGGTGGTTTATCAGGTGCCACGCGGCAGTTCATGAACCAGATCATGTTATAATATAATCTATTGCTCTGTAATCTCCATTTGATATTGTTGGGGTGCTAGGGTTTTGGCCTTTGAAAGATTATAAGCACACCATTTGATCATGATAATGTTGATAATTTAACTCAAAACATTGTGTAAAAGTGATTCCAAAATTCTGTAACATGCCTCACAGAAAGAGGCAGCTAATTACTAATTATGTTCTATTTGATGCATTTGATTGGCTGGTTTAATTACAGGTTTTGTAAAGAATAATGATACTCTAATGTTATGACTTTACTCTAACCTATAGTTTATTTATTAGTTAATTGATAGTTAGATAAAAGAAAAATTCTCAAGAGTTTAGAATGCTGATAGACATCACATTGAACTAATAAAGTCAAGTATTTGAATTAATTAGGCTTTTGAACTAATAAACCAAGAGTCGGAGAGATTATTTATTACATATTCCCTAGTAATTTCTGGATACTTGTGTTGTAACTTTCAAAAAATTCTGTCCCTCCCTGCTATAAATTGAGTTTTTAAAAATTACTAATCAAATTCTCAAGAATTGTTAGGGTGCATTATTATATTATTCCATGAGGTCAAAAATATCTATTGATTTCTCCAAGAATTGGATGCCCCTCTAGTTTGATCACTAGATTTCATTATTTTATGCAGACGCAAACTAATATTCAAAACCACCATAGTTATAGTTTGGAATTACTACAATTCACAGGATTTAACAAGCATTCTATATTTCAGGATCAAGGGTAACCTTATTGTGCAACTAGAAAGTGCTATTAACTATTTTGAAATCAGAAGCAAAAAGCTTACTATTTTACCAGTCAATCTGAGATAGTTCCACTTATACTAGTAATTCACATCCAATTGGAAGGTAACTGTTTCTCTTTTTCTTTTTCTTTTTTTACTTTGGCATGCAATTGGGGGTCGTTCAAGTTGTGAGATAGTTTGCCTCATCAAGAGACTGAAGAGAGTGTTTCACCACCAGACCTGGCTTTAGGTAACTGATTCTCCACTAAATTTGAACAGTTAGCTTAGCACTTACAAATTGAAAAGGTTCTTATCGCCCCAAAAAAAATGAAAATGTTCTGAAGATATCTTGTCAGAAATGCACTTATTGAAGAATGGTTTAGCAGACTTCAATACAGTAAAGACATCTTAAAATTCAATCATAACTTTACATTATTATAACCACTAGTTTAGATTAGATTGTACGTAATAATCACTAGCACTAGTATGTATCTAACAAGGATATTCAATTTATCAACAATCTTCTATGATATTAGACAAAATGAAAATTCCTTTAGCAAATACACCCCAAAAGTTTGGTGATACCATTTCATGATTGCATTCACTACATCAGAATTTACTTTCATGTATTTAATGATTGAATGCAGTGTTCACAGGTCATAAAAGTCTGCATTGAGCTTCATCGTATGATGATTTCTTGTCAGAATGTCAATAAAATCCGAGGGCACACTATCTGCTCCATGTGATTACAGTGGATTCCTATTTACATCTTTGTACAGCAAATAGCGAGAGCGGGTCTTACCAAGAGCAGCATACCTGAAAAAGTGGTAAAATGTATCATTGTCGGATCAAATTGAATGTAGCTTCAAGAGAAGTTTACGTTCCAACTTCTTAGCAAGAAAAATAGAAGAGGTTATATATTCCTCTCTTACCATTGAGGCACGAAAGGAGCCATCCAAATCACATCACCAGATTGGATTGGATACCTTTGAACACAAAACTAGAAATAAGATGCTCCATGACAAGGCTTTACTGGGAATAATTGGTGAAGTTGAAAAGAGCAAATCAAACATAAAGTAGAGACATAACTAGAAGGATATGGGTATTATTATCATGTGTGCACACACTCATGCCCCATTGAAAGAGAAAAATCAACAAGAACACGTGTTCACAAACCCACTGCCAAAGAACAAATCAACAAAACATGGTATCTTTTTGGGTTTTACCTGGAATATCTTATCAGATATTTACTATATCAAGTCTATTGATAATTGGTTAGTCCATATTTTGTGGGATTGTAATTTATCATGGAGTCCTATATCATTGATGCACACGGTTGATTATATCATTCATTCAATAATATTTTTCTCTCTCTCTAATTTATGGTTTATCTATCTCCTATTATTTCAATTTGGTATCAAAGCAAAAAAATAAAAAAAAATCACCTTTGCCTCCGCTACAACAGCCATTAAGAGCTGACGTCACCCCTTCTAGGTCATGGCAGGCCTGGATTTCTCTACAAAGAGGCTCATCTCTCTTTCCCCATAATTATAATGATTTTTCGAAAAACTTTCTTAGGCCTCGTTTGGCTATCTTCCATGTTCTGTAAACCTTTTTTTTTTTTCTGGGTTTCTTCATTGATTTTATAGACCAGAGGACTGTTTGGCTGATCCTTGGGGTTCAGGTAGCCCTAAGGGATTGTTTGGTTGCTGGTTGGATGCTCGGTGAGACTTAAATGGTTCTTTGGATGCTTGGTCAGACCTATACATTTTCTCTCTAGGTTGTGTTTGGCAGTGTGGTTCTCATCTTCATTCTCATTGATGTTTGAAGTTGTTTTTTTGTTGATTATTATTATTCTATTGAATATTTCTTGCTATTGTTGCAATTATGTCAGACCTCACCGCCACCTCTCACAATGATGACGAAAATTGCATGGGTAAACGCGATTACTTCCCAATTAGCCTTGTTAGATTGGATATGGTGAATTATTTTATGTGGTCTCGTTCCTGTTCCTTGTCCATTGATACTCATGGGTATGTTGGGTACATTATCGGGGAGACAAAGAAGCCAGAAACATATGGTGATTCTCTAAAACAGTGGAGTTCTGAGAATTCAGTGGTAATGACACTGCTTCTCAACTCCATGCAACCTAACTGTTGATCAGGTGTCTATTGACCCTAAATGATTTTGATAGTGACAAAAATCTTAATTAAGCACTAATGAATATTACTTAAGTGATACATATTGTTAATAGTGCTTATACATCAAAAGAGATCAAGATTATAGAAATTGGTGAATCAAAGTTGATGATCTCAGAATTCAATAAGCTCTCCAAAAGATCAAATTCATTGAGAATAATTTAAATGTAACTTCAAAGACAAAAGAGATAAATTATAGGTTTGAATCCTAGATACACTTTGTAAGCATTTCAATTTTTATGAGCTAATTAAATTTGCATTGCATTTTATTATATAGCCTTAATTAATTGAAGATATAAAATCTCCACGTGATTTTATTAAATGCAAATAAATTCTTTGGGCTCAATACTTAACATGCTCTAATTGAACCTAAGAAGAATTTATGTTGACATAGAAAATTATTTGAGCATTTGTAATATATCATTCTTCATATATCTTGCACACATATTATGCTTAAATTTGTAATATGTTCTGTCATCATCAAAAATGTCTCAATCAAGAAATTGATTAGATTAATTTTGATGATAATAAAACACTTTTGAAGTGTTTAACTCGTGTGTTTAATGTGCAAGAAATTTTGATTCAATTAGGAGATTTTTCGGAACTCAAAAATCCAAAAAGAATAAAGAAATATGAAGAAAATTGATGCTGAAAACACTGTTTATCCCGAAAACACTGTAGCAGCGCACAAAACTGACCTAGTCGACTTTGTGAATAGTACCAGTCGACTAGGTGCTCGAAAAGTCAGTTTTCAAATCAGTTATAAACGACAGTTGACTGCCATAAGTGGACAATCGACTGGGCAAGTTACAACAGCTATATTTTTTAATTTAAAAGGCTATAAACTTGTCTTTAACATCTCTATTTTGTCTCCAACGGCTAGAAGACTTCAAGACACTATAAATAGAGCCTCAAAGGTCATTTAGAAGACAAGAGAAACATTCTACAACAAAGGATTAAAACAAAATCTTTATTCTCTTCTTCTTGAGCCAAAAACTCCATTATCAAGCTATAAGCTTTTGAGGAAAATATTAAGTTGTAATCTTCATTAAGAAATCTCTCTCTTGTTTGTTTGTTTCAAACTTCCCTTTCATTATCTTTTTAAAAGAGTTGGTGTAACTCTTGTGAGAGTTTGTAAGTGAGCTAGTGAGTGTTGGGCATATACAATTGGGTAGCAAACTTAGGATTCTTGTGAAAAAGGTTGAAGCAACACCTTTAAAGTTGCTTGTTTGCATTCGGTTTGAGTAACACCCGTGAAGTTGCTTGTTTGTATTCAGTTTGAGCAACACCCGTGAAGTTGCTTGTTTTAGTGAAAGGCTTCAAGGAGGATCCTTGAAGAGAGTGGACGTAGGGTCGGAAGGATTTTGATATTGCCGAACCACTATAAATCGAGTTTGCATATCTCTAACTCAATCTCCTTAATTACTTTCATAATTACTTGCTTATAATTATTTACTATTCAAGTAAATGAGATTGATTGCTTAATTATTTTATAATTCAATTATCATTTCTATATTAAGCAATAAACTCTCTCATCTTTGTGCTAGTAATTAAGAAATATTGATTTGATTTAATTCCGCATAAATTTTGATATTTGAGATTGCAAAAAGTATTTAAATTTTTTAATACCCAATTCATCCCCTCTTGGATATTGTCATAGTATATTTTGGACCAACACTAACATTGCTAAGGGTTATTTGCTTTTGGATACTGCAATAAAGATTCGTAGATTAGGATTGACACTCAAGTGTATGATTTGAGAAAGCAGCTTCATGACACTAAACAAAAGAGATGTATCTCTCTCAATATTTTACGGAGTTGCGTGGTTTATGGCAGGAACTTGATTATTATGAGGACTTTCAGACTTCCTGTACTACCGATGATGTCACATTTCAGAAGAAGGAAGATAAACTACGAGTATAGATGTTTTTGGCCAGGCTAAAGTTGAGTGTGATCATATTAAGGGACATGTTTTGAGTAAGGATCCTTTTCCTACCCTAGAAGAGGCTTACTCTTTGGTACAGATCGACGATAGCCGTCGCACTACTAATACTACAAAAAAAAATTCTTTTTAGCAACGAGTTAAGTCGAGTAAGGATCATTTTCCTATACTAGAAGAGGCTTACTCTTTCGTACAGATTGAGGACAGCGGTTGTACTACTAACACTACAAAAAAAATTGCTTTTTAGCAATGACAAAAGTCGTTGCTAAAAATCGAAAAGTCGTCGCGAGTTTGTTGCTGCAACGTCCGTTACGTAAAGTCTTTCGCAATGACAAAAAATTCATACACCCAAGTTGTTCACACACAGCATGGCGTGAAAGAACATGGTTGATTTTGGCATAAAGATATTGTTTATGTCAATCAAACCATTACTGATTCTATTAATGATCACAGTAGCGAATGGTTTCTACCCCTCTTGTCTAGCCTCATTTCTGGCTTTCCAAATGTGCCAACAGCCTAATAGTGCAAAATTTCATTATTCAAGATTAAGATGATAATCTAGACTTTTGAAGCCAATTCCCAAAACAAAAATTGCATCAAATTTGTTGGCTTACATCAAACCGAGAGCTGGAATAATTCCATACCGTGAGAGCAAATTGACTTGAAACAAACAGATGCTCTATAGTTTCCATCTACCTTAGATGAAACAATTGCATTTAGAAGCCATGTTGATGCCAATACTCATCACTCTACTATCTTGGAACCCATCAATTCCAAATCTTCTTCTCCCATCTTAACTTTGGGTTTTTAACTCGAAAAAATTCCCGATATTCTTTCAAGGAAAAAATAACCAAGGAATTATGATCCCAAATCAAAGTATCCGACTTCTCTTTTAAGAGAATCGTTTTCACAACATCATAAATAGAGGGGAACTGATGCTCTAAAAGTTGCATCTTCTCCCTATCAACTAAAACATCTTTTATCTAGCAAATATCAAAAAGAAGAGGTCCTGAAGGCTGATCTTCATGATGCTATCTCTTAACCCAAAAGTTTATTTCCCCTTTGCCAACAATCCAACTCGAATTCTCCTTTATATTGTGAATGATTGGAGCTAAGTTTTTCAAAAATTTTGAACAATACCAAGGAACCCGCATGTTGTCAATATGTTTACCATATTTGCTCTTCATGAATCTGCCCCATATGGAATTGGTTTATAAGTAACTCCATCCCAATTTAGCTTAAAGACTTTTATGAACTTAAAAAATAAGCCTTACTCCCAAATCACCTTCCTCTAAAGGCTTATATATTTTATCCCATGCTATCCATTTTTTCCTCACAAGGTCAGCTAAGTTCCAAAAAAAAAATTAGCAAGCATTCTTTCTATTGAATGAATAAGACCTTTCGGAATAGATATAACTGCAAGAGTATGTATGGGAATCGAGCTCAAAACACTTTTGATAAGAGTGAACTTACCTCCAAGAGATAAGAGCTTAGATTTCCATGAAGCAATTTTTTTATCTTGAAGGTAGATGAAATATCTACCAACACACCTACCCCTAAAAACTAGAACTTCCAAGTAATGGATTAGAATTAGAAAGTGCTTGAGAGAGGTCCAACTTTTCAATATATCAACTCTTGTATGATACCATTTATCGCTCACTATGAAAGAGCTTTTTTCCTAATTGATGCACTGCCCTGATTCATCTTCATATATTTTAAGGAGTTTAGTACAAGCCTCAATCAAGCTTTTCTTCCCATTCAAAAATAGCAACATGTCATCTGCGGAGAGAAAGTGAGAAGCTCTTATTGCTGGTCCTGAAACTAAGTATCTTCCTATTATTCCTTTGTTCATTCACTCATTAAAATTTCGGGAGAATACCTCTTCTGCAATAATAAAGAGTAAAAGAGATAAAGGATCTCCTTATCATAAACTTTTTGATGATTGAAAAAACCTATATTGTCCACCATTTAAAGAGATGGTGTACTAAACATTAGACAAATACCGAAAGATAAAATCACACCAAGTCTCAGAGAACCCAAATTTTCTTAACACCCGAAGGAAAAAACCCCAATCAACCCTATCATATGCTTTGGACATGTCTATCTTGAAAACTGTATTAGATCCATAATTTTTTTGTCAATGTTGTGCACCAATCATGACCTAAACATATGTTCTCATGTATACTTCTGATGGGCGATTATATACCTAAATAATTAAGCAGATAATCGTACTAGTTTTACTTGCAAGTGCACAAGGTCGATAGTGTAGTGTAGTGTGTGAAAGCAAGATCGTCTCCACAGGGATTGGTAAAGTTCAGTTTTTAGAATTAGTTTCTTTAAAGTAAAAAGAAATAAAATAACTGTTGAATGTGAGTGATGATAATAAAGATATAGGGCTTTGATATCCACCACTAGTCATACTTTCCCAATTGTATAATGTATCAGTGCACTAGCTTTATCATGTATACCTATTGGTTGCCAACCTAAGGGCATGGTACCTACTCCTTAAGCTATTGATCTCCCTAAGCAACGAGTTAGGCATGGTATCTAGTCTAACTCTTTTCTTCCTTAAGGGATTCAGCGTGGTATCTGCTTGAGTTGTTCCTTAAAGACAACCACATGAGACCTAGAGCATGGTATCTACTCCTGGTTTCTCATGTTGATTAATCCAAGAATCTGGTATGGATATCTTTTGTTACTAATGTTAGACGTAGGACTCGGTCATCCAAATTGATCTAACTAACAAGTTCATACCACATGCATATGTTGGCCATACACATACATATGAGGAATTTAAATAGGCACAGGCATTAATCAAGTTAAGCAACATAATAAAGGCTACTGACAAATATTATCAATGAATAAATATATAGAAAAGCATAACTAGGGCTTCAATCGAGCCTTATAAGAAAGTTAGTTACACATGCTGTCTAAAATAAACATCATATATAAACTAAGCATGAAATATAAAACCCGAAGAATACTAGGGAGACGGGTTGTCAATCCTCTCCAAAGCCTAAAACTCCGAGCTTAAGCAAAAGATAAAAGTGATCTCTAAGAGGTGGTCTATTGTGTGTGCTTTACAGGTGTATTTATAGGGCTTGAGAAGTCCTAGAAGGTGCAGGAAACCCTAAACTTCCTAAACCGTAAAAACTCTCTTATTTCCAAAATAGGGTTCTGCAATTTATTGTTCACGCCCGTACATGTTCGCTCGATCGCACGCGTCTTACACTCGATCGCAGTGTGCGCTCGATCCTTCTTGTGTGCGCACGATCGCAATGTGCGCTCGATCGCATTGCATGGTGCGATCAATTGCAGCTTGACCAGAGACTGCTCCAGGATTTCCAGGCTTCTTCCTTTAAGTGCCAAAACTGCTTCTTTTCTTCCAAGACCCTATAAACACATGTAAAGCACCCAAATGAAGTAAAATGGACTAAAATAACATAACTAAGGACCTAATAAATGTAAATAAGGGGGCTTAAATATGAATATTTAAGCACCTATCACACCCCTAAACTTACATATTGCTAGTCCCTTAGCAATACAAAATTAAGAACTAAAACAAAAAAACAGATAAATCAAATGTTCATGGTGTCCAACAAAAGTTTAGATCTTACAAAACTATGATGCGCATTCATGAGCAAGCTTAATAGATACAAATATATTTGTGCAATGGATAAGAACTTTGAACGCAAATCACTTTCATGAGGCAATTTAATACATCACAAATTCAGCTTTGGTGTGTGGTGAACTAGCACATAAAAGATTAGGTTTCCAAATTATTCTAACGTGTATGTTTCGATGTCTCAAGATTCACCAAATTTCCAATTAGAATCAACAAGGATGGCATAAGTCTTTTTTTCTTTTGTTTGCGATATTTTTGTCAAGTTAGTTCCCTTAAGCTTTCTTTTTGACTCGTGTAACGAGTGTTTAGCCAATGTCTCCCAAACCATATGGTTTTAGGGCATTAGGTGTAAAGACACCCCTAAGGACTTACTAGCTCGAGTCAAAAAGGCTATGAAACTAACTGGTCTTAATGCTACCAATCAGAATTTTCCACCTTTTGACGTGACACTCAATGCTTACTAAGGCAAGAGGGCCAGTTACTCAGCAGAAAGTTCTTTTTATGATCATTTAAGATTTTTCACCTTTTGACGTGACACTCAATGCTTACTGAGGCAAGAGGGCCAATTACTCAGTAGAAAACAAGTTTTATTGATCATTAGGAGCATTTATTTCTTCTTTTGAGCACTAATCAATCTTTTCTATTGTTATATGTCAAAATGTCAATCTAATAAGTCATCTAATTCACAGTTAAGCAAAAGAAACATACACATCCAAATAACATGTCATACCCCACACAGTTATGTGCTAGTGTGCTTGTGGTAATTTAGATCAAACTTGTGAATCCTTAAATGTCTAAAAGGCAGTGATCTAGGTTCAAAACTTGATTATTGGCCTATATGTTCAAAGTGTTAAGCTCGCTGATGAAGAATAATCATAAAGTTTTGTTTAGATCACAAAAAAAAAAGTTTATTGGACAAAATGAACATGCATTTATCTATGAAAATAGCAACAAAACAGAAAAATGTGGGACATAGTGAGTGTGTGAATGTGTCCCCATACCTCCAAACTTAAATTGCACATTGTCCCCAATGTGTGAATAGCATGGAAGGAGCTGACCTGGGAGATAGAGAACTGATGGCTGGCATGGCTCGTAGCACGCCTCCAAACTTTAACTAGATGCACTCACGTTGTCCTTGAAAAAGAAAGAAAAACAAACATAAAATGGAAAACAAGTAATAATAAATAGATAGAGAAATAAACTAGGAAATACGAATAATAAAATGAAATAAACTAAGAAAAAGAATATGCTTTGGGGTGCCTCCCATGAGCGCTAAGTTTAACGCCTTCAGCTAGATGTGGTATCCTCTCACTGCTGATTATTAGGTGGTGCAGTCGAAGAAGTACCGGGTGCCGGAGGTAGGCGATCAAGAATAGCTTGCAACATAGCCTCCTGTCGTGCAAATCATGCCTCCAAACTATTGATGCACTGATGCACGAGTGTGGTAGCGGCAGAGACCTCGCCTCGGAAAGAGGATAACTCAGCTAGAAAGTTCTAGGACTTGGTGGGTCCCATGTCCGAATGGTCCTCCTCTCGTACTGGGTTAATGACCGGAGACTTGGTCTCCATACGATCCTCCTCAACTCTCTCAGCTGCTGGAGTAGGTGCTGGAGTCCTCGAGGCATGTGCGAGATGCTGTGTGTCCATTGAGTCTTCCCGAAAAAGAGATGTTCTCGCACTGGTCCTTCGCTGGAGGTCCCTTTTATCCCTTTCTTCTTGAGTATGTATGAGAGTAGGAATGGGAAAGAGAGGCCCCAGGCATTGGCTGTGGTGGTCTGACGGCCATGAACATGATCCCAAAACTTGTATAGCTGGCTCCAAATGACAACCGGAATGGAGTACCAGTGGCCTCTATGGAAGGCATATATGGGCTGGAGAAACTGGTCTCTCCGCTGTGTCTTGTGCCCCAAGGGACACACATTGCGCTGTAGGACCGTATCGATGAGCCAAAGTCGTGGAGGCAACTTTGACTGGCTGGCCGCATTGTTATATCTATCGACATACTGGCCAGCGCGCATGTCTGTAATGATCTCAGCCAGGGCAAATGACTCCGGTTGCTCCTCGATATAGGTGTCCTTAGGAGGGGACTCGTCGGTGCAATGAAGGACTGCGGCTATATCGGCACTAGTCACCTCGATGGGTGTGCCCCGGACTGAAAAAATGAGTACTCCTGGTCTGCTGCAGTCAAATGATAGGCTTGCATAAAACTGGACTACGAGCTGGGAGTAAGCAGTGGAGCAAACCAGCTTGTAAAGTCTCTTTAACCCTCGGTGTCGGAATGCTTGGACGGCCCATTGAGTGGCGTCCATATGCTTGAATACGTCATCAATTGCGAAGGCAGTCTAGAATAAGAGCTCCCGTTGCTCGATGCTCGGCCGGGATGACGAGACACAATTGTTGGATGCACCGGAGGTAGAAGAAAATGGTTTGGTCATGTTTTTGTTTGCTTCTGCCCAATTTGCGATCGATCTCAAATTGGTGCGCTCGATGGCACACTGGCTATGCACTCAATCGCAAGTACCGTGTGCTCGATCGCACACGATCAAGCTTTTCCTCGAATAGCTTGTGTGCACCAAAAGACCAAGCTATGGTCTTGAAGATTTGAAATCGTTCCTAACCTCCTGCAACATCAAGAATTACCCAATCACACATAAAATATCATAAATGTATGCTTAAAATGTAAATAAACATGTAAAAATTCTTGTGTGTGTGGATGGAAATGGGTACCTTGTGTGATGGATAGAGTGTGGAGTGAAAGAGAGTGAGTGCGTGTGAGTGAAAATTTTCAGATTTATATCTGAACCTTCTGCCACGAGTGCGCTTGATCGCACACGGGTTGCGCTCGATCGCACTTGTGCGCTCGAGCACATTGACTGGTGCGCTCGATCGCACACTTGTGCTCGATTGCATTGGATGATGCGATCGATCGCAAACAATATGCATGGGCAAAAGTAAAAACTTACCTTAGCTGAAAAATGTTAAATTTGGAACAATACAACCTTACCATTTGTTAGTGGCCTTAGAACCACTAACCTCCGTAGAGATGCTTAAGCTGTATGGGTAATTGAAATGAGCTTGTTCAAGCACTCTCATGTTTCAGTACTAGTTGTTTGGAAGGGGGCACTTAGAGCCCACATCAGGTGGTTTAAGTGTTTTTGATGGTTGCTTCATCTCCCATTTTGATGCCTGGTCAATAAAATAAGGAAAGGTAGTATCAGTAAGTGCATGAGGTTCAATTTGAAGAACATACTTACTTGACGGCTGTGGTGTGTTTTTGAAGAGATATGCAACTGTATTGACATCTTTAATCACATTGTCCTCCTCAGGCTGAATATCCACTCTTGTGTCTTCATGGTTGGGGATAGTCTCCAATGTAGTGGTGTGATGGACCTGAGAATATTTCTCAACAACACTTTGCGTGAAGCTCACATTAGAATATTCATTATCAATGTTGGTTGATTTTAATGTATTGAATATTTTAAATCCTATCTCCTCATCATTTACCCTCATTGTGACAATGCCCCTTTTTACACTAATATTAGTGTCAGCAGTTATCATAAAGGGGCGTCTTAGTATGATGGGGAGAGGTACTGGCAGAGTACATTCTTTCATATCTAATACTATAAAATCAGCAGGTATAACAAATTTACCTACTCTTACCAACACGTCCTCAAGGATACCTCTCTGTCATTTGTTGCTTCTGTCCGCTAATTGCAAATTGACGGAGGTTGGTTGAAGCTTCCCCAAACCTAGTGTCTCGTATACACTGTATGGCAGCAGATTGACACTTGCTCCTAGATCCAATAGTGCATGCTCGAACAGCTGGTCACTTATCCCGTAAGGAATAGTAAAACTACCTGGATCTTTCAGTTTAGGTGGTAATTTTCTTAAAAGCACAGCACTTACCTCTTCGGTTAAGACAACCGTCTCATGCTCCACGAACTACCTTTTGTTAGTGCAATAATCTTTCAGAAATTTAGCATATGCAGGAATTTGTTTAAGGGCATCTAACAAAGGAATATTAATCTCTACTTTCCGCAAGGTTTCAAAAATATCAATTAGTTTGTTGTCTTTCTTTTGTTTTACTAACCTTTGCGAGAAGGGTGGAGCATTCACCTTCTCCGTTTCACTTACCCTTGACGCCGATGGTTTTTCTTTGGATGCTGTTGCAGATTCATCGAACCCTATTACTTTGCCATTTTTCAGGGTTGTCACAGTGTTTAATTGTTGATGTCCCCTAGGGTTAGGTAGTGTTTGAGCAGGGAGCTCTCCTTGCTTTCTGCCACTGAGCTCCTTAGCTAGTTGTCCCATTTGTACCTCTAGTCTTTGAATTGCTTGCTCATGTGCTGCAGTGGCCTGTTTCTGCTGAGTCATGAACTGTTCTTGGGTCGTCATTAATTGCTGCTGCTGAGTGGCCAATTGTCTCACTAGACTTTCGAGGTCGTTCTTCTTTGGTTCAAGAACAGTTTGAGCTGCTAGTTGGAAGTTTCTGTGCTGCCCTTGACTGTTTTGATTGTTGCTCCACGAGAAATTTGGGTGGTTTCGCCATCCAGGGTTGTAAGTGTTGGCATATGGGTTGTTCTTCGGTGGATAGTTGTTAGGCCCCACGTAGTTGGCTTGTTCCAGATCTGCAGATGAGTACAAAGGACACGTATCAGTATTATGGTCGTATTGAGAACATATTGCATATACCTGGAGTGGGGTGGATGGTAGGCTGGATGAGGCATTTTGAGTAGTCATGGCTTTTACAATCATACCTAGCCTCGTATCTGGCTTCCTCTCCAAAGCGGCTATTTGGGCAGAGGGTCCACTATTCAGAGTAACCTCATACATACCTCTGCTCTTGAATCCTTGTCTACTTCTAGAGGAGAACTGCTGAGTGTGTTCACTGAGGGTTTCGAAGAGTTCCATCGCTTCTTCATTGCTTTTCTCCATCAACACTCCTCCACAACCTGAATCAACAATACTTTTGTTAGTGTCATTTAAACCTTCATAAAAGGCTTGTACCAATTCATCTTGAGGCAGGTTATGGTGTGGGCATTTGAGTAGCAGCTAGTTGAAGTGTCCCTATGCTTCGAAGAAGAGGTCTCCATCTTTTTGTTAGAAGGACTGGATCTCCTTCCTCATTTGCCTCGTCTTTTGGGCTAGGAAAAACTTCCTTAAGAACTTGCTTGCCAACTCGTCCCAAGTGTAGATGGAAACTGCAGGCAAAGAATTATACAATAGTTTAGCATTATCTTTCAAGGAAAAAGGGAACAGAAATAACCTTATTCCTTCTTGGTCTAGGCCTTGTATGTGCTGGAACTTGCAAAGATCAAAAAATTCTCGGAGGTGCAAGTGTGGATCTTCATTAGGAATTCCCCTAAAATGAGTCAAAGCATTCAAGATTTGTGGAGATATGTAATAGTTTCCCGCCGTCTCAGGTTGATATGCAATGCATGATGGTTGATCAATGTTTCGTGGGATGAAAGAGTGCTTCATCGGTACTCGTGCAGGTGGTTACTGGTTTTCAAGCTGTTCCGCCATTGGTGTTTTGTTCTCGACTTCTTCTTTGTTCTCTTCGAAGTTATCTTTAAGCCTTTGTCGGATGGTCCGTTCAAGCTCGGGATCAAGGGGAAAGAATGTTGGATGTCAGGATCGAAGTCTGTGCATAAATCAGGTCACACCAACTTCAGTGCAGCAATTCACTCTGCTGCTCGGGTAACTCTCTGTCCTATTTGCGCTCGATCGCACAGAAGGCTGCGATCGATTGCAAGTATCACAGAAAGTGTGATGTAGGGTTTGATGCCTGAAACAGAAAGCAACTCGATTAGGTTTTTATGAAAAATAAAAATAAAGATGGTAAATAGAAAATAATAATAATGTTTAAACGAAAGTAATTCTAAAAGAAACTTTAGCGCAATCCCCGGCAACGGCACCAAAAAATTGATGGGTGATTATATACCTAAATAATTAAGCAGATAATCGTACTAGTTTTACTTGCAAGTGCACAAGGTTGACAGTGTAGTGTAGTGTGCGAAAGCAAGATCATCTCCACAGGGATTGGTAAAGTTCAGTTTTAGAATTAGTTTCTTTAAAGTAAAAAGAAATAAAATAACTGTTGAATATGAGTGATGATAATAAAGACATAGGGTTTTGATATCCACCACTAGTCATACTTTCCCAATTATATAATGTATCAGTGCACTAGCCTTATCATGTATACCTACTGGTTGCCAACCTAAGGGCATGGTATCTACTCCTTAAGCTATTGATCTCCCTAAGCAACGAGTTAGGCATGATATCTACTCTAACTCTTTTCTTCCTTAAGGGATTCAGTGTGGTATCTGCTTGAGTTGTTCCTTAAGAAAGCATAAGTACTATGGAAATCGACAACCACATGAGACCTAGGGCATGGTATCTACTCCTGGTTTCTCATGTTGATTAATCCAAGAATCCGGTGTGGATATCTTTTGTTACTAATGTTAGACCCAGGACTCGATCATCCAAATTGATCTAACTAACAGGTCCATGCCACATGCATACGTTGGCCATACACATACATATGAGGAATTTAAATAAGCACAGGCATTAATCAAGTTAAGCAACATAATAAAGGCTATTGGCAAAGATTATCAATGAATAAATATATAGAAAAGCATAACTAGGGCTTCAATCGAGCCCTATAAGAAAGTTAGTTATACATGCTGTCTAAAATAAACATCATATATAAACTAAGCATGAAATATAAAACCCGAAGAATACTAGGGAGACAGGTTGTCAATCCTCTCTAAAGCCTAAAACTCCGAGCTTAAGCAAAAGATAAAAGTGATCTCTTAGAGGTGGTCTGTTGTGTGTGCTTTACAGGTGTATTTATAGGGCTTGAGAAGTCCTAGAAGGTGCAGGAAACCCTAAACTTCCTAAACCGTAAAAACTCTCTTATTTCCAAAATAGGGTTCTGCAGTTTACTGTTCATGCTCGTACATGTGCGCTCAATCGCACGCGTCTTGCGCTCGATCGCAGTGTGCGCTCGATCCTTCTTGTGTGCGCATGATCGTAATGTGTAATCGATCGCATTGCATGGTGCGATCGATCGCAGCTTGACCAGAGACTACTCCAGGATTTCCAGGCTTCTTCCTTTAAGTGGCAAAACTGCTTCTTTTCCTCTAAGACCCTATAAACACATGTAAAACACCCAAATGAAGTAAAATGGACTAAAATAACATAACTAAGGACCTAATAAATGTAAATAAAGAGGCTTAAATATGAATATTTAAGCAACTATCAAGTTCTTCCTGCCATAAATCTCGATTGCACTTCTAAAATAAAAGAAGGTATAAGGGGAGCAAGTCTCGATGTAAGGATCAGAGATATGATTTTATACATAAAAGTACATAAACTAATGGGGCGCATATCCGATAAATATTTCGAGTTGTCCACCTTTGGAAGTAAGATAATGTATGTTGCTGTAAAAGATCTTAGTAAAGTTCCTCGTTTGAAAAAATCTTGGACAACATTAACAACATCTTTGTTGATTATGTCCCAACAAGCTTAAAAAAATGCCCATTAAAGTCATCTACTTCCAGGGTGATATCAGGATTAAGCTTTTCCATTTCATTTTTTATTTATGCTTTTTGAGGCATGATACGCAATTCAAAATTTTGCTCATCCGAGATAACATTGGGAAGATACTCAAACAGGTCATAAACATTCGAGTAAATAGGGGGCTGTAAATAGGTGCTGGTAATAGTCACATGCTGTTTGGCCTAAGATTTTCTAATCCGTAATCCAATCACCAATATCATTTTAAAAATTAATTTTTGGACAAAGTTGTTTTTCTTTGATCCATGCATGAAAATATTTAGTATTCCTATCATCTTCTTTAATCCATTTATCCTGAGCCTTATCTCAAAGCATTAACTCTTCTCTTTTCAACCAGATATCCAATTCAGCCCTAGTATCATTTAGGATTTGAACCCCATTAGCTGCAAGCTGTTGTTGAAGGGAATATTCAACCCTTAGAACATTATTCCGAGCCTTGTTGATGTTTTCTTGAATATTGCCAAATGTCATCCAATTCAATTCCCGAAATTTAGTTCAGATTCTTTTAAGTTTTTGGTGCAGAATTACCATGGGAGAACCCAAGCAAGCTTCATTCCACTAAAAGGCTATAGAAGCTAAGAAGGAATCATGAGTTGTCCAAGCCTTAAACAATTGAAAAGGACGAGGGGTATTGCTTTCCTGGATAGATGAAAAAATAAGAGCTGCATGGCCTGAGTATAGAGGAGCTGCATGCACAAATTTAGAACATGGCGAGGTTGATATAAAATCACCATTAACTAAAATACGATCAATATGGAACCAACACCTAGATGAGGTAGGATGATCATTCGACTAAGTGAATTTACTTCCTTCAAATCCAGCATCAATTAAACTATTTCCCTCAATGAATGATGTAAATTCTTGAGCAGATTGCATGCTTATAGGAGCTCTTCCACATTTCTTATATGGATTAGTTATGGAATTGAAGTCACCACCAACAAACCAAAGACCATTAAGAGATAAACCAAAGTGGCTCAAAGAAGTCCAAAGAGCTCTTCTTTCCTGAGTACTTTGCTTTAAATAAAAAAATGAAACAAAACAGATTGCATCATCCAACACAAATCTGATTTTTACCAAAATGGATTGAAATGTAATTTGCACAACATCAATCTCTAAATATTTTTTTTCCAAAGCAACCAAATATGTGTATTAATAGGGTTCACATGCATAAAATTAGGTAATTTAATACATCTAGCAAGGCTATTAATTTCAGCTCCATCATGCATAGGTTCTAACAAAACTACCAAAGAAATGTTGTTCTCCCTAATCAATTTACGAAGCATCCCAAGTTTATCCAAATCACCCACACCTCTAATGTTATAAATAATAGAATTATCATTAATTTGTTTTGGTAGAGGAACTAGGAACCTTAGTTCGAGTTCTTTTGTATTTCTTATTTATAGGTTTGGCAACAAGCTCTTTAGAAATCTCTTGAGAAGACTTTTTGGAGACCTCAAGATTTGGTTCTTTAGAGGGATCTTGAGGAGGCTCTTGAGAAGGAATTTGAAGTGGTAGAGTGTTATCTTGGTTGGGCTCTTTTGTGGGTTTATGAAAGGCCTCTTGAGAGGGCACAACAGAGGACTCTTGGAACAAAAGGCCTTTCAGTTTTAAGGTGGTAGCAAGTTTATTAGAGAATTTTTGGTGTTCATCAATTGACTTGGGTTTGAAATACTCATTTGTGGTTTCCTTAAGGGCATCATTAGATGAAGAGTAATCTTTAGAGCTAGGATAATGATTTGTGTCAGGGTGTTTAGGATCATCAACATAAGTAAGCATTTCAATATTACTTTTAACGAACAATCAAACGAGTATGTAAAGGTGGAAGGTGATACCTGGTCTGAAGAGAGGGGTTCAGATTCCATACCTTCTTGAATAATTTGCAAAGGAGCTAGATTATTATATTTTTTCAGCTCAACTTGCCTAAGAATGATTTTAGAAATAAAAAATTGCTTGAACTGATTATGAACTTCAAGAGAACATTGAGGAACAGATTGAACATAATTCTCCACATTTTTATTCTTATGCTTCATCTCTTGTTTAGATGTAGATCCTAGACCTGAAAAGCATGTGAAAGGAATCGAGGTAGCAACATGTTTTTGCTTTAGAATAGAGTCATTAACATCATGAAAACTAATCTAGTTTAAAGGGTCTTCATCTTCTTAGAAGAATTGCACCTCTTTAGCTTTATTGTGAGACATTTTAGAATGACCTTAAGGTAAAGTTTGTTATTTAGTTACTCCCTAAACATGTTGAGCACTCGTAATGTCATGGTACACACCATTGAGAACGGTGCTTATGTGGTGTATGCGCAATGTATATGCGTCGAGGTACTAGACATTGAGATGCTGAGCATCGAAATGCTAGGTATCAAGGTGATAGAGTTGGCATGATGGAAATTTTGTAATTAAGTGCGTAGTGTCGAGCTACTACGTGTCCACATGTTTAGAGTTGGCACGATGACACTTTTGTAATTAAGTGCGTAGTGTCGAACTACTACGTGTCGAGCTGTTTAGAGTTGGCACAATGATACTTTGTAAATAAGTGCATAGCATCGAGCTAATACATGTCGAGCTGTTTACAGTTGGCACGATGACACTTTCGTAAATAATTGTGCAGATTCGAGTTGCTACTCAGAGTTGGCATAATGGCATTTTAGTAAATATGGTTTTAAGTGAGAAATAAATGATGGGAATTTTTATGGTATATCATAAAAATATAAGTAATGCAAAGGTGTTTTCGGAATTAGCTTTTGGTGAAAGGCTAACTTATTAGGCCATTATGATGGCTCAAGCGTCAAGGATGTTTCCTCCTAGCAAAGGCCAAAATGACTTAAGGCTCTTTAGAAGGGGTGAGCTTGATGCTCACTAGTGTTGAGTTGCTTGGGTGTCGAGCTGTTTGGGTGTCGAGCAACTTAGGTTTCCAAGAGCTTCAATGTGTCAAAGAGCTTCTTGGATGAGATTCTTAAAAACGTTGCTTAGTGGTGCCCTCTTATCCTAAATAACGTGTTGCTTGTGAATTCATGTGTGAATGCACTTTGGAGAAGGATGATATGGTGTCGGTTCTCCACAATCCCGGTGACGCATATTGACACATCGGTTATGGCACATGTGCGCACTAAGTGAGCCACCCAAGGAAACTTGGTGTACAGATTCTAGACCATCTAAATAGGTGACTAGAGTCTCTATGAAGTGGGAAGCTTAATGGACAATATTGGTAGTGCAAAAAAGACCGATATTTTATTCTTGTTTTATGGCGAAGGGTTTGACCCTAGATTCACTATCAAGTTTGTTATTGGCTTGTCATTTTGCATTAACTGGGCGAGTAAGTTTGCGTGCTTCATGAGGCATTGAGGCATTTCAATGGGCTGTTAGCTTTGATTATGCTAGTGTGTTAAAATGATGGTCGGAAGCACAATGAGGGAAATATTGTGCATTATTAAGCAAGATATGTTACGTGCTATAACCCTTCGGATGATTTGATTTTCATGGAAGAACTCTTATGGTTGTTGGGCCATATTCTTGTAAGCAACATGATGTTTGGTAACATTTTGTTGGTGAACGAGTATGGCAAAGAGGTTACAGGTCCATGAGCAACTAGTGCGCATGGATGTCAATGATAAAACATTTCTATGTCTTATGGATCGAGTTGGGCTTGGCTCTTATCTTGTGGAAAGAGTAAGTGTCCTTCATTTATGGGTCGAACACATTATGTTAAATTGATATATGGTGTGATTGATTAAGAGGGCTTCCATATCAGTCGAGTATGAGGCAATTAGTGTACGTGCTGGGTAGCAGACAAGCATTGAGTTAAGCAGTTGTTGTATGAAAGTGCACGAACGATTCTTGTTAAATGAGAATTGAGATTCATGAAAGAATTATGTTCTTTGTGGTCTCGTTGTGTTGTATCAGTGCGTTCTTGGGGCGAAACGTGATTTGAAAAATAGGTTGACTTTGACTTAGAAAAGTCTTGGTGTCATGCGGTTCTCTAGGTTTTGGGGATAATCAGGTGGATCATGACACGTAACCTATTGGGCACTCTTTAAATGATGAGCATTCTTAGAAACTTGAAAATCTTTAGTATGATGACTGGTTGAACCCATGGCATTATTTTCCTCAAACACTTTATGATCTTCATGATCCAAGTTACCTTTCACAAATGATTTTCGACAATTAAGGTTACTGATGAGAGCCATAAAATGCATCTTAATAGTTCTTAATCATTAGCATTTTAGGGTTGATCTAGATCTTAATTGCACTTTTATACGTTAATAACTCTAAAGTGGTATTCTTGGATCATTAACTTATTTCGGTGCATTTTCAGGTAATTTAAGTTCAAAATAGGAGAAAAAGCCATTGTTGTTTGAAGCACAAAGACTCGAGGCACACCGAAGCTAGGTCATGTGTGCTTGAAAGCAAAGAGTATTTCATAACAACTACATTAGGGTTTATATATGTGCTTTAATTGAATATTTGCCGATTGCTTGTTTGGGATGTGAAACTTGCAATCGAGATAAAAAAACAACTGAATCAAGATTAGAATAAGGAAATGAACCTAGGGAGGATTCCCGGACCCTTGTTGTTCTCTATTATATTTACACAATTATTTCACACTACTTCAAACTCAGATTTTCTTGTTTAACTTTTATCATTCATTTTAAGGTTTGAACTTTCTCTTATAGTTAGTTTGTCTCCCTGTGGAATCGACACCCCAAAACCATGCTACAACTACCGTGTTACTCTTTGGGCGTAATCAAATTTTGGCGCCGTTGCCAGGGAGACGCGCATAAGTACAAGGAACATTGTCAACTTTTGACATGACGGTAGAAGAATTGTAAATAGTTTTTCTTATCAGTAGCTGTAAAGGCGGTAACTTCGTTCCTTCTTTTAGCTTGCTGCATTATTTTTTTTTCCTTTTTTCATTTTATAGTATTTTTTTATTATTGTTCTTTTTTTCTAAGTTTTGATTTCCTAATTTTTTATTCTATTTTATTTACTTCCTCTCTGATTCATTTGGTGTATGCTTAGACCGAGAGATTTGCGAGGTAGATTCATTAGAGGACCCGAACTAGAATTACCCTCTCCTTCCACATCCGTTAGTGAAACCTCGTTTAGATCAAACTATAGTGCACACCCACACGAGAATTTAGAGGATTTTGTTAACATGGCCGATAACCCTAATGAGAATGTTGCTAGGACACTTCAGGATTACCTCCACCCTACACGCATAGCCACACCATCATGCATAATGTTTTCAGCCAATACTCGCCAACTAGAGTTTAAAACAGGGATGATACAGTTACTCCCTACATTTCATGGCTTGGATAGTGAAAACATATGTGCACATTAGAGAGTTTGAGGAAGTAGTCGCGACTTTTCATAGTCAAGATGAAACCGATGACATTGTGAGGCTTAAGTTCTTTCCTTTCGCTTTGAAGGATAGAGCTAAGAGTTGGCTGTACTCACTAAAACCATGATCTATTGGGTCATGGACTAAGATGACTCAAATTTTCTTTAATAAATACTTTCCCTAATATAAGACCAATGCCTTAAAAAGACAAATCTCCACCTTTACACAAAAGGACAACGAGACTTTGTATCAGTCTTGGGAGAGATTTAAGGAGTTGTTGAGTATGTGCCCTCACCATGGGTATGAGAGTTGGCACTTAGTGAGCCATTTTTATGAGGGACTTACATATAGAGAGCGTTAATTTGTAGAGATGATGTGTAATAGTGAGTTCTTGGAGAAAGATCCTGATGAGGCCATAGAGTACCTCAATGAGCTTGCTGAAAAAGCTCACACTTGGACTGGACCTAGTGCTATAAGTCACCCAAATGGTGGTGGAATTTACCATCTTAGGGAAGAGGATAACCTTAAGGCCAAGGTCGAGATGCTCACTAAGGAACTAGAGGTGTTAAAGACTAAAAGCTCAAAGCCAACACAAGTAGCTAATCATGCAACGTCTTTGAAACCATGTTTTGTGTGTGGCGGGGTAGATCATCTTGCCCAAAAGTGCCCTATATTTGCTGAGATGAGAGGGATGTATGAGGAACAATATAATGCCTTAGGCATGTACAAGAAGCCTTTGGCACCCTTCTCTGATACTTATAATCCAGGATGGCGAAATCACCCCAATTTTAGCTGGAAGTCTGAAAACCAGCAGCTTGCACAACCCCTTGCACCATATCTTGAACCATATCATGCACCTGTATCTTCTAGGAGTTCTTTAGAAGACACTTTACATGTTTTTATTGAGGCACAAGGTAAGACTAATCAAAGACTTGAATCTTTAATTACTTAAGCTGTTGAAGAAAATAAAGAGATAAAGAGCCAAGTGTCCAAGTTGATGAGCTATTTGAGTGTGACTGAGCGAGGTAAGTTCCCTTCTCAAGCTCAGTCCACACCCCATGGTTAACACCTAGCACAACAGAATTTAAAGGAGGTGAATGTCATTGAGACACTAAGTGGTAAGTCATTACACATCCCATCAACGGAAAAATCAGAGGATGTAGACAAAACCCACCAAGCATACATAATTGACTCGTTCATGGAAAAGGTCCAGCACTTTAATCCATTATAGTCCACCCTCACCCATGGCTTCATAAGAACATATATCGAGCCAGAATTTGCGGACGTTACTGATGACATCCTTGAGACCTCTCCAAAGTATACAAGCACTGAATTTGGCAATGAAGCAGTGGCTGGTGCATTCAACCTATGTTTGTCTGGGAGGGAATAAAAGTGTCTGGCTGAAGACGTAAAACTTAGCGCTCATGGGAGGCAACCCACAACAAATCCTTTTATTTTTACTATTTTTCATATTTTTTTTCTTGTTTATTATTATTATTTTGTTGTTTTCCAGTTTTACTTTCGTATTTCTTTTTCAAGGACAAAAATATGAAGTAGTTCAAATGGTGGTGCACAATTTTCAGCTTCTATGCATTTTTGGCTACAAAAGGAGTTTCCTTAACTTTTGCTTTCACATCGAGGACAATGATTATTTTAAGTTGGGGGTGGAGGAGGAAACATAATATATTCCTGTTTTTCATGTTTTTCATTGAACTGCTTGGTATCATCTTCCCTTTTTGTTTGTTTTTAGCATGCTTTATGTTAGCCTTGGTTATAATTCATATGTCTATGATATGAGCTTAATTGAGATAGCATACAACATTTAGAAGTAGTTAAATCTTGCTTCGATTTGAGAATAATTTAAGCGTCAATCTTGATTTAGTTTGAGACTCTAGTTTGTGGTAAGATTGTATGAATAGTCTAAAGCATTTAGAGAAGTTTTATGTGTGATTGCTTTGTGAATATTTTTGCGGTCTCGACAAGCTCTAGAATTTATTTGATAATCACTTGAGACGAATTTCTAGAATGCACATTGCTTAGGATATGATATAGGCCTTTTTTGGACCGTTTGAGCCTTTCAAACTTATCCTTGCTATATTTATCACTAGTCACCTGTTTGAGCCTTTTTCTTGAAAAAGAATTTGAGCTTTGTTTCTTTTGAAAACCCATTTACTTACCCTTATGATCCTAAAAATATTTTATCCTTACCCTTATTTTAAAAGAACTTAGTTATACACATTTGTTGAGAAAGCACTCAAGAGGAGTAAGGATAGAAATATGCAAAAGTATATTACTACTATAACCCCGGTACATTAAAGGAGATAAGTTTGGGGTTGTGGAAAAGAAAAGAATGAAAAAGGAGGTAAATGATCGTATGCCAAAAATACAAAAGAAAAATTATGAAATATGGCAACGAAAGAAGAAGAAAGAATAAAAGTGGCGATTTATTGAGAAAAAAGCTCTTATGAAAATGTTTGAAAGAGTTGGGTATTGAAATAAGGTTATCCAGTGCTTAAAGTGGTTGTGTTTAAAACTAAGAGATTGAGTTCTTTTACTTGTTAAATCCTTCTTGTTCTTTCTTAACCTTTACCTTAGCCTAACGTTACAAGCTTATTAAAGACCTATTGATCCAATGTAGTGTGACTTTTCTACAATAGTGGAGAGTGATTTGAAAAATAAGTCTATGGAGCTTGATTTGTGATTGATGTCACGCAATTTAATATATTTTAGAGGCCAATACTTGTATTCATGAATGTTGTGCATAAAATCATCTGGGTGTTCGGATTAATGGATTGTAGTAAGATGGATGTTAAGAGTCGATAAAAATTTTAAGATTGACGTTTAGATTACTTTTGAACTTGGGTGAAATTTAATGATTCTATGTGTCGTGTGTTATGTGCAATTTTTGAGACAAAATGTGAATCACTCTTGGTTAACACTGAAATTGCTTTACTTCGTTATGATTCTCACCGTAGAATTCATCTCTTGTTTTCACTTGAATTGCTAGGGACTAGCAATAAGCTAGTTGGGGGTTGTGATGAGAGTCATAAAATGCATCTTAATAGTTCTTAATCATTAGCATTTTAGGGTTGATCTAGATCTTAATTGCACTTTTATACGTTAATAACTCTAAAGTGGTATTCTTGGATCATTAACTTATTTCGGTGCATTTTCAGGTAATTTAAGTTCAAAAGAGGAGAAAAAGCCATTGTTGTTTGAAGTACAAAGACTCAAGGCACACCAAAGCTAGGTCATGTGTGCTTAAAAGTAAAGAGTATTTCATAACAATTACATTAGGGTTTATATATGTGCTTTAATTGAATATTTGAAGATTGCTTGTTTAGGATGTGAAACTTGCAATCGAGATAAAAACAACTGAATCAAGATTAGAATAAGGCAATGAACCTAGGGAGGATTCTCGGACCCTTGTTGTTCTCTATTATATTTACACAATTATTTCACACTACTTCAAACTCAGATTTTTTCGTTTAACTTTTATCGTTCATTTTAAGGTTTGCACTTTCTCTTGTAGTTAGTTTGTCTCCCTGTGGAATCGACACCCCAAAGCCATGCTACAACTACTGCGTTACTCTTTGGACGTAATCAGTTTCTATGACCTTCTAATGAACATATTGTGCAATAATCTAAATTCCCCTAAAAAAAATAGCTATTTCCAGTAGCCTTCATCCCTACTCCAGATTGTGCGGTTCTCTAGAAGTTGGTGTGCAAATTGAAGAAATTTCTCTATAGCCTGAAGCAATCACCTCGGAAATGGAATAAGAGTTTTGATTCTTTTGTAATCAGCTTAGGTTTCATGAGGAGCTACTATGATTCGTGCTTGTACTACAAGGGGCAGAAGGTTGAGGAAGTAGTGATCATCCTCATCTATGTTGATGATATGTTGCTGGTTAGGAGTAACATGGAGAGGATAAGAAAATTGAAGGCTCAAATCAGTGAGAAGTTTGAGATAAAGGATCTTGGCCGTGCACAGAAGATCCTTGGGCTGTTTATCATCCGAAAAAGTGAGAGAAACAGATTGAAGATCTCTCAAACTTTCTACATAGAGAAGATGATAACTAAGTTCTCTATGGAAGATAGTAAACCAGTGAAGGTTCCCCTTGCTGGTCATTTCAAGTTCTCCAGCGGTCAATGTCCGAGATTGAAGTCAGAGAAGAAGGAAATGGAAAAGGTCCCTTACTCTAGTGCGGTTGGTTCTATCATGTTCATGATGGTAAGCACTAAATCTGACATTGCTCATGCAATAAGTGTTCTCAGCAGGTTTATGAGTAATCCCAAAAAAGAGCATTGGCTTGGGATGAAGTGGTTGCTGAGGTACTTGAAGGGAAACCCAGAAGTAGGGCTGGTTTATGAGAAGAGGGGTAAGTTCATCTGCCTTGAGGGTTATACTGATTCGGACTATGGAGCAGACCGGGATAAAAGGAGATCTATTACTTCCTACTTCTTCAACTTAAACAGATGTTGTGTAAGTTGGAAGGCTCAGTTGCAGCCTGTGATAGCACTCTCAATAATCGAAGCTGAGTATATAGCAGCTACGGAATCCATAAAGGAGGCTATGTGGTGCAAAGGGTTGTTGGAAGAGTTAAAGGTCCTAGAAAAGTAGATTGTGGTGTTTTCGGATAGTCAAAGTGCATTGCACTTATGTAAAAATTCGGTGTTCCATGAAAGGACAAAGCATATGGATGTTTGGTATCATTTTATTCGGGAAAATGTTACGAAATGTTGCATTCATGTGGATAAGGTAGCCACGGAAGAAAATCCTACAGATTTAGGCACCAAGGTTTTACCTCTAAGTAAGTTCAATCATTGCCTTGGACTACTTAGGATTGGAGTCGGTTGATTGATGACTCAAAATGAGTTTAGATCCTGAAGTTCTCTACTCAATGGTTCGGGTTTAAACACTTAGACAAAGGTAGAGATTGTTAGTATTTGTCTAAGGTTTAAACATAGTTAAGGTTTAAACAAGGTTTGAAGAAGTTCAAGCATCAAGCCTCAGCACATTAGGAGTGTGTTATGCAAGCAACAAAAAGGGCCCAGCAAAATAAGTGTGCGCATTAGGTCAGGCCGCGACCCTCCCTAGTCCAGGTCGCGGTGCCCAAAAAGAAAGAGAGCTAGAGGAAGGGCCAAGCCGCTGCGCCCCCCCCCCCCCCCCTCCAGGCCGTGGCATCCAAAAAGTGGTGAATTGGTGTTTTGCCTTGAGCTGCGATGCCCTCTGTTTCAGGTCGCACCTTCAGGCACATTAAGGCATACATGCTTCAGCCTTTAGTTGGGTTCGTGAGACATGTTCAAAACGTATAGGACCACTAAGGAATTATCAAGGGCTATGGTTGATTGGTCATCAAGATCTAAGGGTTGATATTGACCCTCAAGATTAGACAAGAAGTTGGTGCACTATATAAAGGGTCACCTAGCTTCATTCTCAACAAAAATTGTGACAAAGCAATACAAGAGTTTAATGTGATCATTATACAGTAGATACAAGAGAGAATTATGTGAGAGTGCAAAGACACAAAACACAAGAGAGACTCACTGTAGAGAGGCTGGTTGTAAAGAGAGATGAGTATAGATTAGACAGAGAGCATTGTAATAGTTCTTATCTTTTTCTTTTATTCTCTTCTTTGTTTCTTCGTTTCATTACAAGTCATTCTAGACTTGGGTGTTTGACAGATCACCACCTGGGCATCTTGTCAAGGTGATTTCCAACATACCATAATAGAATTTCATGGAATAACGAAGGTAAAAGGAGTGGTAGTTTTTTTATAATTAATGTAGAGTCTACGGATGCCGCGTGGATGTGGTAGACTTAGAGTTAGAGTTGCTAACCTGAGAGAGCATGGTAAGCGCCCAATATTTAGAAAAATCAAGGTTAAGATAGAGGTTGAGTCTGATTTTGTGGTTCCTAAAAAGAAACGTGTTGATAGTATAGTTGGTGCTAGTAAATGTGTAAGAGAATCTGAGGTTGGAAGATACGAGATAAGAAAAAATTCTTGCTCATTCTCTTGAGAGAATAAATGTAGTAGAGGATATAGCTAATAGTCTATAACATAGACTAGATGAACAGGCTATAGTAAAGCCTGAGTTTATTGTAGATCCAGTGAGGGTCGATGTTCAAGAATGGGAAGGTGAGTTTGTGCACGAGATGTAGAAAGATTGTTTTTTTAGATTCATTAAGTTGAATCCGATGTCGTTTAGAGGATATGTAAAACTTTCTGAAGCTGAGCTGTGGGTAAAGCATGTAGAGAGGCTGTTTGGTGTTTTAGCAGTGACTGATAGATAAAGGGTCACTTTTGCTACGTTCAAGTTATAGGGAGAGGCTTTAGAATGGTGGAATGATACTCTTCCTAGATTGAGTGCAAATACTGATTGACCCTTAAATTGGAGTAGGTTTAAGAAGGTTTTCTTTAATAAATACTTTCCTTATACCTTTAGGGCCCAGCATGAGAGATATTTTATTTACTTGAGTCAAAATGTATTGACTGTGGCTTAGTATAATAGTGTAATTGTAGCATTGTTAAAGTTTATGCCATAGTTGGTGGAAACATATGAGAAAAAAATGTAATAAATTCTTGGCTAGATTACATTTTGAGATCAGATCCAAATTATTTTACATGAGACATGAGAAACATATCAAATTGGTGGATATAGCACTTCATATTGAGAAAAATGTGATGAAGTTCAGAGAAAGAAGAAAGTGGTTGAAGAGACCTAGATAGGAAGGTTCTAGAGGTGGTGGTGGTATGAGTATATAGAGTGGAAGACCACCTTAGAGGGGGTGTTCTTATTCTCATGAACCTATGATGTAGAGCTAGAGGTAGACAGGGTTTATAACTTCTATAACTTAGAGTAATGTTAGTAGGACCCCTAGATTTGGGAGATAGTTTGTGAAATCTAAAAGATATGGTAGAGGTGGGAGCGTACCACCCAGGGGAGGTGGTAGTGTTGTGTTTGATAGAGAGTGCAGGGTATGCTATAGATGTAATCAGATATGACATTTGGCCTGGTATTATCCTACTTTGATGTGCTTTATTTGTAGAGTGGGTGGACATATAAGTCTGGATTTTCCATTAGGGAGATCAATAGAGATGAATGTTGGAGGTGTTAGGAGAAGATAGATGGAGAGAGGTGGTGGATTAGGAAGTATGAGGGGCAGAGACATAGGACTAATAGCTAAGAGGGGACACAGTAGTCAGTTACAGTCCAAAGACAGCAAAGTATATGCCTTGACCCAACATGATGCACAGACTACTCTTGATATTGTTATGGGTATGGTATCTGTTCTTGATAGACCTGCTAGATTATTAATTGATCTTGGTGTAACTCATTATTTTGCATCCAGTGTTTATATGAAATCTATTTATGTTTGTGTTAGTCTTTGATGCGTGCCATTATTGTTGAGATTCTTACTAGGGATATAGTTATTATCAAGACTATTTATAGGGGTTGTGTGATTAGTATGGCTGATAGATAGTTTGAAGTTGATTTGTTGCCTTTAAATATGACAGATTTTGATTTAATTTTGAGGATGAGTTGGTTATTTGCATATCATGCTTGGGTAGATTGTTTTAGGATGAATGTGGTGTTCAGGATACTAGGACATGAGAAGTTTAATTTTCAGGAAGAACGTAAGATACTTGCCAACCATCTTATTTCTACTCTAACTGCCAGTAGATGGTTGAGGAAGGGTTATGAAGGGTATTTGGTGTATATAGTGGATTCTAGAAAGGAGGTTAGGAAATTATAAGAAATCTTAGTGGTAAAATATTTTTATGATGTTTTCCCTGAGGAATTGTATAGTTTGCCTCCCAGTAAGGAGATTGAGTTTTCTATTGAGGTGATACCAGAATCAGCACCCATATATATAACACCTTATAGAATGGCACTAGCTGAGTTGAGAGAATTGAAAGTTCAGCTTCAAGAGTTGTTAGATAAACAATTTATTCAACTTAGTATGTCGCCTTGGAGAGCCCTTGTGTCGTTTGTGAAGAAGAAGAATGGAACAATGAGGTTATGCATTGATTATAAACAGTTGAATAAGATCACCATCAAGAATAAGTATCCTTTAACCAGAATGGATGATCTGTTTGAACAGTTGTAGGGAGTTAAGGTGCTTTGAAAGATAGACATGAGGTCAGGTTATCATCAGTTGATGATAAGGGAGAGGGACGTGGCTAAAATTGTATTTAGGACACGTTATGGCCATTATAAATTCCTTATGATGCCATTTGGGTTGACTAATGCTCCTGCAACATTTATGGATTTGATGAATAAGGTGTTTAAATCATTCTTGGGTAAATTATGATTGTATTTATTGATGATATCTTGTAGTATACCAAGAATGAATAGGATTATGTGAAACATTTAGTGATAGTGTAGGAGATTCTAAGGAGAAAGAGGTTGTATGAAAAATTCTTTAAATATGAGTTTTGGCTTAACGAAGTATTTTTCTTGGGGCATATTGTGTCACGAGATGATATAGTAGTTAATCCACATAAAGTAGAGGCAGTGTTAAGTTGGGAGAGACCGACTAATGTGATTAAGATTAGAAGTTTCTTGGGGTTGGCTGGTTATTATAGAAGATTCATTCAAAAAATTTCTATTATTGCAGTACCATTGACCACATTGACTAGGAAAGAAGTGAAGTTTAAGTGGTTAGAAGAATGTGAGAAGAGTTTTTAGTTGTTGAAAGAGAAGTTAACTACTGCTCCGGTATTAGTGCTTCCTTTTGGTGATGAAGGATTTTTGGTATATAGTGATGCATCGCATTAGGGGTTGGGATGTGTGTTGATACAACATGGAAAGGTTATAGCTTATGCTTCTAGATAGTTGAATAACCATGAGAGGAATTATCTGACCCATGATTTAGAATGGGCTACCATAGTGTTTGTGTTGAAGATTTGGAAATATTATTTGTATGGACCCACTTGTTAGATTTTTACTGATAATAAAAGTGTGACGTGTATACCTACCCAGAATGATTTGAATTTGAAGAAGATGAGATGAATGGAGTTGATTACTGACTATGAGTTTACAATTCATTATCATCCGGGGAAGGCGAATGTTGGCTGATGCGTTGAGTAGAGAGTCTTCAGAGAGGTTAGCTGCTATTTGGAGTTATGATATGAATTTGATGGTAGAAATGAGAAAGATGAGAATGTAATTGAGTGTCAGTAATGAAGGAGTGTTGATGGTTAATATGGTGGTGCAACCTTCTATTGTTGCACGTTTATTAGAAATGCATAGTAGAGATAAGCAAATAGAGAAGATCAAACATGAGATATTGAGAGGGAAACAGACTGAGTTCAAAATCAGGGAGAATGGTATGGTGATATTGGGACATAAGATTTATGTTCCCAATGATGTTGAGATGAGAAAGGAGATTTTGAGAGAGGCTCATGATTCTGTGTATTCGATGCATCCATGTAATAATAAGGGGTTGAGACAAAATTATTGGTGGTCAGGGATGAAGAGGAATGTAGATGAGTACATTTCTAGATGTTTGGTTTGTTAGCAGGTGAAGTCTAAGAATAGACATCCAGTAGGTTTACTGTAGCCACTTCCAATGCCTGAATGGCCATGAGAGGATGATAGTATGGATCTCGTTTCAAGTTTTCCCTATATATAGAAAAGGCATGATACTGTGTGGGTGGTTGTAAATAGACTTTCTAAGTCATCCCATTTTCACTTAGAGTCCTGAAAAGTTGGCTTAGTTGTATGTAGTAGAGATACTGAGATTGCATAGGGTACCTTTGAACATTATATCAGATAGAGATTCTAGATTTACTTCTAGATTTTTGAGGGGTTTTCAAAAGACTCTGGGTACACAGTTTCAATTTAGTACAGCTTTCTATCCTTCTACAGATAGGCAGACAAAGAGGATTATTAGAATACTAGAAGATATGTTGAGAGTAACTTTAATGAGTTTCTGAGTGAGTTGTGATGCTTATTTACCATTGATTGTCTCCATGGAAGGGTGTTTTTAGATTTAGAAAGAAAAGGAAATTAAGTCCAAGGTTTGTGAGGACCTATGAGGTGAATGAGATAGAGTTGAACCAGTAACTTATAGATTGGATTTGGCTCCAAAGCTAAAGTAATTACATAATGTTTTTCATATTTCACTTTTAGGAAAGTGTTTACATGATGAATCCCATAGTACTCGGAGTCAGACTGTAAAATTACAATAAGATTTGACCGTTATACAAATACTAGTCAGAATTTTAGACATAAAGGAATAAGTCTTACGGAATAAAATGATTCCCTTAGTTCAAGTTTTATGGCAGAATAAAGATGTTGAAGAGATTACTTGGGAACGAGAGGTAAGAATGATGAAAGATCATCCCCAATTATTTCAAGAGATAGATAAGAAAATTTCAATGACGAAAATTTTATAAAGAGAGTAGAATTGTAATACTTGTACCCTTAAAACAAGGGCAAAAGAGGTAAATTGATATTATATTAAATAAAATAATGCATACATGAAAGATTTAGTATTCATTTGAAAGTAAGTTTTGAAAAGTGATCTTGAGAAATTTATTGGAAAGAGTTAGAAATTTTTTTGAAAAACAAAGTACTGGAAATTTTGAAAGTTAAAATCAAAGAAGTTTAAAGAAAAATATGGAATGAGGTTGAAGAAATTAATTAGAAGGTTTGGTGGAAGAAAAGATAATTTTCTATATTTTTATATAATTTTTAGAATTTTTGTTTTTGGAATAAAATATGAAATTTTGATTTTTAAAGAAGAAAAGGCAAAATTGTAATTAAACAGTAGTAGAATCGTAATTATGCATTGGCAAAACCGTAAATTTTAAATGAAGAGTGAGTGGTGGCAGCATTGTAAATAAGGAGTGGCAAATATGTAAATATCGAATGCTTAATGACAAGTGGCAGAACTGTAATTACTTGTGGACCGAACCAGTTAGCTAGGTAACCTATTGGTAGTGGACCAGTTGGCTACGTCGATCGGTCAGACTAGGTTTAGCCATAAAATCCTAATATTTTGATAAATTGAGTTTTAAAACTCCGATTCTCTCGCTGAAAATTTTTATATTTCTCTAAAAAATTCTCATTCTATAGAAAATATAGAAAAACACTTTTAAATACTTTGAGATGGATAGAATTAATTATTGAAGATTTAAATATTGAGATTTATTGAGGTTCACAAGAAGATTTTCAATAAAAATTGGGGAAAAAGTTTGAAAGGTAATATTTTTAAATTTATTATGAAACTTTGAAGAATTGCAGTTATTTTCTATAGTTCTTGAAATAAATAAACTTGTAATTTGAATTTAAGCAAGAACAAAAAATTGGGGAAAAAGCTTGAAAGGTAATATTTTTAAATTTATTATGAAATTTTGAAGAATTGCAGTTATTTTCTATAATTCTTGAAATAAATAAACTTGTAATTTGAATTTAAGCAAGAACAAAAAGAATTTTTGTTTAAAGTACTAAAAAATGAATTTTGAGACCGATGAATTTTTGTGCATACATTAAATTACCCGTAAATGGGTATAGAAATTTAAAATTACGAATTATGCAAGAACTGAAGAATATATAGATTTTTAATGAAAATGTTATGATAGGTGTTGGTGATCAACAATTGGGTGAAATTGCTAAACAGAGCAAGAAAGGAAAATAAGTTGTCCGATGGTAGCTTTAAGTACTACTAGGTGAATTAGATTTACTTTTAGTAATCGAGATAAATATGACATATAAAATGATGATATTTGAATTATAATGATTGGATGATATATGATAGTTGGTTGGTTGATATTATGTGAATAATTGATATGCTGAAAATTTATTATATGAGAAGTAATATTATTGAAATAATAGGTTGATGAAAGATATAATGAATGGATAAATAAATTTTTTGACAAGAAATGATTGATAATTTGATATGAGATATGAGGAGACAGTTTAATATCTATACAATAAAATAATAATTTTGAAAAAGAGATAGTTGAATTGAACGTTTTGATGTATACTTGCTTGCATGTTATTGTTCATATACATAAAGGGAAAACCAAGAAGGAAACTAGTTTGGCTTAGAAGACAAGAAAGGTGGCTGGTTTGGCTGAAACATGTCGATATGTGAGAAGACATTCCCAAATGATAATATTAAATAATGAGATGATATGATGAAAAAATGAAAGAAAGAAAAATGGTTTAAGCACGTGTATTTATTTATTATTTTATTATTGTTGATTGAGATCTTAAAGCATCAGTCTTGATTGTGAAATTATTGATAGACAAATGAGTCTCATAGAGACAGATACGATGAGAAAGAAATATGAAAGGACAATATGATAATATTATTTTATTGATTAATTATATGCTGTGAACCTCATAATGAGATAAATAATGATGTTGAATTGATAATCTCGATATGATTAAATATATGAGAAGAAAAATTGATATATTTGATGATTAATTTAAGAAGATATTGATAAATGGTTGGAATTATGATATGAGTAAAGCACTTGCATCTGTTCAAAAGTTATAAGAACTCAACAATGTTGTGGCCATCTCTATCTTAAAAAAAAAAAAAATTTGACTAAAGAACAACTTTCTGATTTCTAGGCTATTGTATTCATTGATATCAGTTTTGATAAAGCCATTGAGTTTAATGACAAAAAACATAAAATAAAAAAAATTGCATTATGTTGAATTGATTATTAGTTTGATATTGTTTGGATTGATTTTAAAAGGATTTCTTCAAAAATTGTTGCAACTAAGTGAAAGAAATCACTATTCTTACGCATATTCTTGATTGGTGCAAATATTTTCCTCTTTCATCTTGCTCCTGTAGTTTGTTTTGATAATGTGAATGTGTTCACAGATGATCGAAGTTATGGCTCGTTTTAGTTTGTTGTTAAAAGAGGAAATGTTGAAAAGAAGATTAATAGTTTTGTCTGTGTGGTTAAAAATGATTACTGTAGCTGCATGGCTATTTGTATGCATGTGTTGTAGATCACATAGGCGTCCCTTAATTAGGTCTTACACCGTAAACACATATTCTAATAGAAGTCAAATTATAAGACTTGCTTATGATAGTGACACTACATGCATAGATCAGTTAAGAATGAATAGGAGAACTTTTGCCAAATATTGTGTCATGCTGGAAACAATAGGAGGGTTAACATCCACAAAGAATATGTTGATTGATGAGATGGTTTGTATTTTCTAGCACACCATGTCAAAAATAGAGTTATTAAGTTTAGGTTTTCTCATTCTGCAGAGATAGTTAGTAGGGTATTTAATATGGTACTGATAGCAACTTTACATCTGCAATCTGAATTGTTAAAAAAAGCAGAACTCATCCCTGAATACTCAACCAATGGGAGATGGAAGTGGTTTAAGGAAAATTTTGAAAATTATTTCTTTCTTTTATGCATCAATTTATATAGTTTAAGAATATTAAACGAAATAGTTGTCTAAGTTCTACTCTTTGGTCTATGGTTTAATATTATAACTGCTTAGGAGCTTTAGATGGCATACACATCAAATTCAATGTGCCGTTGGTTAACAAGGCTACGTATCAAACAAGAAAGGGTGAGATAGCCACAAATGTGTTGAGAGTTTGTGCACCAGATATGCAGTTCATAACCGTATTGACTAGATGAGAGGGTTTTACAGCTGATGGGAGGGTGTTGCATGATGCTATACATGTAAGAAGAAATGGAAGAACTGGTTTTGAAATAAAACGTGGTAAGTGAGCTACCTAGTTAGAGGTTATATTTATTTATTTATTTATCTTCATTTAGGGCAATATTACCTATGTGATGCTAGATATACGAATTGTGAGGGTTTTCTAGCCCCTTTTCGAGGACAAAGGCACCATTTAAATGAGTAGAGGCAAGGAAACCAACCCACAATCCTAGAGGAATTATTTAACATGAAGCACACATCAGCCTGAAATGTGATTGAGAGGTGTTTTGGACTTTTGAAGTTACGTTGGGCAATTCTTAGGAGTCCATCCTATTACCCAATTGGGACACACAATCATATATAGTTGCTTGTTGCCTCCTCTATAATCTGATAAAACGTGAACATTCGATTGATCCTTTATAGGAGGAATTAGATACTCAACTTAACATAACCCCTGAAGTTGAAGCTGACCTCGTTGACACAATAAAGATGTTAGATGCATGGACAAATTTTAGATCCCAATTGGCAAATGAAATGTTCAATGAGTGGAATTCATCTTGGGTTGGAAATTGAAGCTTAGGTGATTGTTGTAATTTATACAAGAATTAAGTTATTTGTTTTATTTGGTCTCTTGACTTATGAGTGGATTTCATAATTTTTACTCTTGTTGAAATTAAAAACTTGGATAGGTATTACAATTTAGACATTTTCTTATATGGTTTCGCTTGTGGTTAATGATAAGCTCAACTTGTCACCTTACTGCATTATTGTTTCTCGAAAATATTCTTTCATTTTCTCCATGATTTTTATGCTTTATATTTTGTATCAGTTCAACTTGAATAAATTATGAAATTCATTTGTTGTAGGATTGTTTCTTCTTTAAAATGGCATTAAATTTGTCTCCTTTATATTTCAATTGAATTTTAAGTAATATATTATTATTTGTTATAGGTTGAATATGGATCCTTCCCAAGATGAATCTCAAGCGACCTCCCAATGTAGGTGAAAGTGGACAGAAGAAAAAAACACAAAGCTTATTAAGTGCCTACTTAATTTGCGTAATATCAAAACCTACAATGTTGAGAATGGGTTCAAGGTAGGAAATGCTACCAAATTGGAGACTATGTTGGAACAAAAAAATGCTGGGATGAGTGATAATAGCAAAGTCGCATATAGAGTCCAAGATGAAGTAGTTAAACCGAGACTTTAATGTCGTGTATGACCTTGTTTATGGAGGAAACAACAGTTGTTTTGGTTGGGACGCAAACAAAAAGATGATAATTGCGTCTGATGATCTGTGGGATGATTATCTGAAGGTTATAATCTTTTTTCCCTTTTGCATAGCATTTTTCTTTATAATACATAGTGCAGTTTTCAACTACTATGTTGACTTCTTAATAATAGTTGTATTAATTGCATAAATTGAGGTTAAATATATATGTTACTTCTCTCTTAATAGTAAGATTGAATGAAGCTTGATTTAATGCTTAGAAATTAGTTGAGAATCAACACATTTAAAAGCTAACGTAGTTGTCAAGATATAAGCTTTAGTTCTATGTGATGATTGTGTTCCGCTTTTTATATGAACATATCAATTATGTCCTTTAATAATTACCTCCTTCAAGTCACTAGCTTTTTCGTAATTCTTCCCCATGATAATGCCATTTTGTTTTGTTGATATAATGTATAGACTCTTGTTGTTCTATTCTAAAACTTATCAAAAATAGTAAAATAGTTTTGCTATCAGGAAGTAATGAACCAGTGTTGCTACCCTTTGTGTGATTTAAATAAGGGTATTGCATTTTTCTTTAATATTTTAATAAATTTGCATATATGTTATACTAGTGTGGATCCTACTTAATTTGAAATTGAAGCAGTATATTTGCAATTCTTTTTTGATATCTATACTTAATTTAGTGTTTTCATTGTAGGTGCATAAAATGGTGGCACCATTTAGGTTTCAATCTCCCCCGCACTTTGATGGGTTGCTTGTTGTATTTGGAAAAGATCGAGCTATCGAAAGGGATGTTCAATTTCCAAATGAAATCGAGGATAAGATAAACCCTCAAGAAGCTGCTGGTAATTCAAAGAATGGTGATCAAATTTTTGTTGCATTGAATGAAGATATTGCTATTAATGCTTCATCCACGCCGTGACGTACTCGCAGTGCTGATCAAGGCACCACATCTCGTAAGAGGAGGAAGAGCAACACTTTTGAGAGTGAACATGGAGATTTTGTTGAGATTGATAGATCTTTGGGTGCGGATATCAAGGAAGGGTGTCAAGAGATTGCTTGGGTTGAGTAAAGTATAGCTCAAAATACCATCGAATTATGGGCTAATTAGATAAGGTAGAAGGGTGCTGTGCATTTATCTACCTAAATAAATAAGCAAATAATCAAACTTGTTTTACTTGCAAGTGCACAAGGTCTACAGTAGCATAGTATGCAAGTGCGAGATCATTTCCACAGGGATTGGTGAATTTCGATTTAGAATTAATTTCACAAAGTAAAGATAGATAAAAATAAATATTGAGCTTAGATTGATAATGATAAAGGCGTAGGGACTTGGTATCCACCACTAATCATGCTACCCCAACAAGACAATATGCCAATGTTCTACTTATGCTATAAATACCTACTGGTTGTCAACCTAAGGGCTTGGTCCACTCCTTAAGCTATTGATTCCCCTAAGCAACAAGTTAGACATTGTGTATACTCTAACTCTTTTCTCTCTTAAGGGATTCAGCATGGTGTATACTGAGTTGTTCCTTAAGAGAGCATAGGATCTATGGAAATCGACAACCACACGGGACCTAGGGCTTGGTCCACTCCCGGTTTCCCATGTTAATTAACCTAAGAATCTGGTGTGGATATCTTTTGTTACTATTGTTGAACCCAGGACTCGGTCATCCAAATTGATTCAACTAACTAATTCATACTACATGCATACGTTGATCAGACACACACATATGATGAATTTAAATAAAAACAGGCATTAATCAAATTAAGAATCACAGCATGAATATTGCAAAGGTGCCAATACTAAATTATTGGTTAAACATAATTAGGGCATCAACCAAGCCCTTACTAGGGTTTAGTTACACATGCTAAGTATTCTGAACATTATAACCATAACTAAACTAAAGAGAAAGATAAAATCCGAAGAATTTTGTGGAGACGAGTCGTCAATTCCTCTCCAAGTTTACACCTTCAAGAAAAATCAAAAGATAATCACAAGGTAATCCAAAAGTATGTTTTCTATGTTTTACAAGTCTATATATAGGGTTCAAGGGAGCCCTGAAACCCTAATTTCCAATTTGAGAACCAAAGACTTCTTTCCAAAACTGGCTCTGCCGCTTCTCTGTGTGTGTGCGCTCGATCGTGAGCTTCTGCACTCAAGCGCATGGGTGCGCTCGATCACTCTAAGTATGCGCACGAGTGCCCATGCGCTCGATCACAAGAGAGGTGCACTCGAGTGCACCTTGCTAGTTTGCAGATCTTCATTTTTTATTCCTTAGAGCTCCAAAATGTCTTCTTTTCTTCAAAGACATATGAAAAACACAGAAAACACAAAAATGAAGTAGAATCTACTAAAATAGATGCACAAAGAGTCTAACAAGTGTAAATCAAAGAGCTTAAATATGACTATTTAAGCACTTATCACACCCCCAAACTTACATATTACTAGTCCCTTAGCAATACAAAACGAAAGACTATATGAAAACAAAATAAGAGATAAATTCATTCTTCATGATATCCAAACATTTGGGTTGCACATAAAACCATGGTGATTGTTCATGAGTAAGCTTATAATAAAAACACACTTTTTTAATGAATAAGGATTTTAAAAGTTCATGTTACTTACACAAGATTGGTTTAAGGCATTGATAGGAGCTTAAATATTCATATTTAAGCCCCTTAATTTACATTTGTTAAGTTCTTTATCTATATATTTTAGTCTATTTTACTTCACTTTTGTGTTTTACACGTTTTTATAGGGTCTTGAAGAAAAATAAGCATTTTTGGCACTTAAAGGAAGAAATCTGGAAATCCTGGAGCAGCTGCTGGCTAGATTGTGATCGAGCACACTCCTTTGTGCGATCGAGCGCAGCATTGCGATCGAGCGCACCACATATGCGATCGAGCGCACATGTACAGGCGTGAACAGTAAACTGCATAACCCTGTTTTGGAAATAACCCTATTTTGGAAATAAAGAAGTTTTGCGTTTTAGGAAAGTTTAGGAACTCATGAGCCGATTAGGACTTCTCAAAGACCTATAAATACACTTGTAAATCACACACAAAAGGATCACCTCTTGGGGGAATCACTTCTTTTATCTTTTGCTTTAGCTTGGAGAAGGAGACCATGGAGCGGAATTGACGACTCTTCTCTCGGGTTTTTTCTTTCCTTTTTATTTTATTATGTGTAATTAAATTCTTAGTAGGGCTTGGTTGAAGCCTTAATTATGTTTACTCAATAAATTTAGTATTGGCGCCTTGCGATATTTATGTTGTGTTGCTTAAACTTGATTAATACCTGCTTTTATTTAAATTCCTCATATGTATATGTCTGATCAATATGTGCATGTGGTATGGACTTGTTAGTTAGATCAATTTGGATGACCGAGTCCTGGGTCTAACGTTAGTAACAAGGGATATCTTATCCGGATACCCGGGATAATCAACATGGGAAACCAGGTGTAGATACCATGCCCTAGGTCTCATGTGGTTGTCGATTTCCATAGTACTTATGTTTTCTTAAGGAACAACTCAAGCAGATACCATGCTGAATCCCTTAAGGAAGAAAAGAGTTAGAGTAGATACCATGCCTAACTCGTTGCTTAGGGAAATCAATAGCTTAAGGAGTAGATACCATGCCCTTAGGTTGGCAACCAGTAGGTATACATGGCATGAATAAAGCATTGGCATACTATTATATTGTGGTAGCATAATTAGTGGTGGATATCAAGTCCCTACGCCTTTATCCTTAGTATTTTATCTTTATTATTTCTCAACGCTTTTATTATTTCTATCTTTTCATATTGCGAATATAATTCTAAATTGAACTTTACCAATCCCTGTTGAGATGATCTTGCATTCGCACACTATGCTACATTGTTGACCTTGTGCACTTGCAAGTAAAACAAGTGCGATTATTTACTCATTTATTTAGGTGGATAAACGCACAACAGGCATCACAAGTTTGATTTGGTGTGTGGTAAATTAGCACATAAAAGATGAAGTTTCCAAATAATTCTAATGTATAGTGTTTTGGTGTCCAAACCTTCATCGAATTCCTTATCAGACAGAACAATAATGGCATAGTTTTTACTTCTTTTTTTTCTTTCATCATGATATTTTTGCCATGTTGAGTTCCATTAAGCTTTCTAATTGACCCTTGTAATGAGTGTTTAGCCAATGACTCCCAAACTAGATGGTTTTAGGGCATTAGGTGTAAAGACACCCCTAAGGACTTACTAACTCGAGTCAAAAAGGCTACGGAACTAATAGGTCTTAATGCTGCCAAGTGAAATTCCCACATTTTGACGTGAACATTCACTGCTTACTAAGGCAAGAAGTCCAGTTACTCAGTGAAAATTTTTATGATCATTAAATGCTTAATTCCCACATTTCGATATGAACACTCATTGTTTACTGAGGCAAGAGGTCCAATTACTCAGTGGAAAGTTTATTTAATGATCATTATGAGCATTTTATTTTCTCTTTTTGTGTAATAAAAATTTATTCTATTTTTCTATGCCAAGGTGTTCTTCTAACAAGTTATCCGATTACAGTTAGGCCATGGAAACATACACATAAAAATTATATGTCATACCCCACACAATTATGTGCTAATGTGCTCGTGTCAGATTTAGATCAAACTTGTGAATTTTTAAATGCTTTAAAGTAAGTAATTAAACTTTTAAAACTCTTATTACTAGACTATGTGTCATAGATTTTAAGCTTACTGATGAAGTTTTATCATAATATTTTTAAATCAACCAAAATTTTCAAAACAATATGAATATGCATTTATCTTTTTAATAATAAAAAAAAACTAGGACAAAATGTGTGAATATGCCTCCCATACCCCCAAACTTAAATTACACATTTGTCCCCAATGTGTGAATATCATGAAAAGATCTTACCTGGGAGATGGAGAACTAGCTGGACGGGCATGGCTCATAGCACACCCCCAAACCTGAACTGTAGTACACGTTGTCCCTAAAATAACAAAAACTAAAGTAATACTAGAAAACAGAAAGAAACTAAAAATAAATAGTAAAAGAAATATGAAAAACAATAAAAATAAAAGGAGAAGCTGTGGGGTGCCTCCCATGAGCGCTAAATTTTACGTCTTCAGCCAGACACTCTTATTCCCTCCTAGAAAAGCATAAGTTGAATGCACCCATAACTGCTTCAATGCCAAATTTGGTGCTTGGATGCTTTGGAGAGGCCTCAATGATGTTATCAGTAATATCTACAGATTCTGGCTCAACATCCGATTTTGTTAACCCATGGGTGAGGGTGGACTCTAATGGAGCAATGTGATGGATATGAAAAACTTCCTCAAAAACACCTTGCATCATATATACATTAAAACATTCCATATTATCTTGGGATAAATTTAATGTATCAAATATGTTGAATTCAACCTTCTCACCATTTACTTTCATACTTACAATACCCTTTTTCACACAATTTTTTGTATCAACGGTTCTCATAAAGGGTCTTCCTAAGAAGATGGGCAAAGGCAATGGCATAAGAGATTCTTCCATATCTAATACAATAAAATTAGCAGGTAAAATAAATGGATCTACCTTTACCTAGATATCCTCAATAATACCTCTTGGTCTTTTTATGCTTCTGTCTGCCAGTTGCAAGGTGATAGAAGTTGGTTGAAGCTCTCCCAAACTTAGTGTCTCGAATACTGTGTATGGTAGCAAATTGACACTCGCCCCTAAATCCAATAATGCATGCTCAAAAATCTTGTTATCTATCTTACAAGGAATGGTGAAACTACCCGGATCTTTTAGTTTTGGTGGTAGTTTTCTTAATAGCACAGCACTTACCTCTTCCGTTAAAGCTACTGTCTCATGTTCCTGAAACTTCCTCTTATGAGTGCAACAATCTTTCAAAAATTTAGCATAAGCAGATATTTGTTGAATTGTATCTAATAAGGGAATATTTATTTTTACTTTCCGCAAAGTTTCAAAAATATCAAGCAGTTTACTTTCTTTCTTAGGCTTTACTAACCTTTGAGGGAAGGGTGGTGCATACCACTTCTCCATTTCATTTACCTTTGATGTGGACACCCTATCTAAAGATGCTTGTGTAGGCTCATCAGCTCCTATGATCTTACCATTTCTGAGAGTTGTCACTGCATTCAGTTGCTAATGTCCTCTTGGATTAGGTATTGTTTGGGCTGGAAGTTCACCATACTTCATTTCATTAAGCTCTTTAGCAATTTGCCCCACTTGTACTTCTAGTCTTTGAATGGCTAGATCATACTTTGCATTGATTTGTTTTTGCTCAGTCCAGAATTGTCTTTCCTCTGCCATGAACTGTTCTTGTGAAGTCATCAGTTGTTGTTGTTGAGTTGCCAATTGCATTACGAGACTCTCTAGGTCACTTTTCTTTGATTCAGGAACTGGTTAGGCTGCTTGTTGGGAGTTCCTTTGCTACCCTTGAAGGTTCAAGGCATTGTTATCATGGATCCATAAGAAGTTGAGGTGGTTCCGTCATCCAGGATTGTAAGTATTTGCATTTGTGTTATTTGGTCCCATATGGTTTGCTTGCTCAGGATTTGCAGATGAATACAAAGGGTAAGTTTCAATAGCGTGATCAAAACGAGAACATATAGCACATACTTGGAGTTGTGTAGCTTGTGGTCGAGGTGAGATGTTCTGAGCAGTCATGGCTTTTACAAGCATATCTATCTTTCTCTCACAGCAGCCATCTGATTTGAGGATCCACCATTTAAGGTCACCTCATACATACCCTTGCTCTTAACTCCTTGTCTACCTCTGGATGAGAATTACTGGGTGTGCTCATTTAAAGTCTCAAAAAGCTCCATGGCTTCTTCACTGCTCTTTTCCATCAGCATACCTCCACAACCTGAATCTACAATACCTTGATTCATGTCACTCAGACCTTCATAAAAGGCTTGTACCAGCTCATCTTGAGGTAGATTATGATGTGGGCATCTGAGTAGCAGTTCATTAAAATGTCATCATGCCTCAAAGAACAAGTCTCCATCCCTTTGTGGGAAAGATTGAATCTCTCTTCTCATCTGTTTTATCTTTTGTGCTGGGAAAAATTTTCTTAGGAACCTACTGGATAGCTCCTCCCAAGTATGGATAGAATTTGCAGGCAATGAATTATACCACAACTTAGCTTTATCTTTTCATGAAAAAAGGAAAAGAATTAACCTTATTCCCTATTGATTTAGGTCCTGGATGTGCTGGAATTTGCAGAGGTTAAAGAATTCTCGAAGGTGTAAGTGTGGATCCTTAGCAGGTGTACCCCTGAAATGAGTCAAAGCATTGAGTATCTGCGGGGATATGTAATAGTTTCCCTCTGCCTCAGGTTGATTGCCATTTGTTTATCTCCCTCGAATTCTTCTTCTACCTCCTCAATGTCATTTCAAAGCCGCTATCGAATGGTTTGCTCAATCTCCGTATCAAGTGGAACGATGGTTGGATACCTGAATCGAAGACCTTGCATGAATCAGCTGAAATACTTTAGTGCAGCAGCTTCAGTACTGCTATTCGCGTAGTTTCTGCCTTGAGTGAACTCGATCACACCAAGCACTGCGCTTGATCACAGTGCTACAGATTACTCTACCACACATCTGAAACAGAAAAACAGAAAAGCAAAAAGGTGAAATAAATCAGATTTTTGATAAAACAAAATAAAACATAATAGAAAATAAATAAATAAAAAATACTAACGAAAATAATTCTAAACAGAAATTTAGGGCAATCCCGGACAACGGCGCCAAAAACTACCTAAATAAATAAGCAAATAATCGAACTTGTTTTACTTGCAAGTGCACAAGGTCTACAGTAGCATAGTGTTCAAGTGCGAGATAATTTCCACAGGGATTGGTGAATTTTGATTTAGAATTAATTTACAAAGTAAAGATAGATAGAAATAAATATTGAGTTTATATTGATAATGATAAAGGCGTAGGGACTTGGAATCCACCACTAATCATGCTACCCCAACAAGACAATATGCTAATGCTCTACTCATGCTATGAATACCTACTGGTTGTCAACCTAAGGGCTTGGTCTATCCTTAAGCTATTGATTTCTCTAAGTAACGAGTTAAGCATGGTGTATACTCTAACTCTTTTCTCTCTTAAGGGATTCAGCATGGTGTATACTGAGTTGTTCCTTAAGAGAGCATAGGATCTATGAAAATCGACAACCACACGGGACCTAGGGCTTAGTTCACTCCCGGTTTCCCATATTGATTAACCCAAGAATCCGGTATGGATATCTTTTGTTACTATTGTTGAACCCAGGACTCAGTCATCCAAATTGATTCAACTAACTAATCCATACCACATGCATACGTTGATCAGACACACTCATATGAGGAATTTAAATAAAAACAGGCATTAATCAAATTAAGAATCACAGCATAAATATTGCAAAGGCACCAATACTGAATTATTGGTTAAACATAATTAGGGCTTCAACCAAGCCCTTGCTAGGGTTTAGTTACACATGCTAATTATTATGAACATTATAACCATAACTAAACTAAAGAGAAAGATAAAACCCGAAGAATATTGTGGAGACGAGTCGTTAATTCCTCTCCAAGCTTACAACTTCAAGCAAAATCAAAAGATAATCACAAGGTAATCCAAAAGTATGTTTTATGTGTTTTACAAGTCTATATATAGGGTTCAAGGGAGCCCCGAAACCCTAATTTCCAATTTGAGAACTGGAGACTTCCTTCCAAAATTGGCTCTGCCACCTCTCTGTGCGTGTGCGCTCGATCGCGAGCTTCTACGCTCGAGCGCATGGGTGCGCTTGATCACTCTAAGTATGTGCACGAGTGCCTGTGCGCTTGATCACAAGAGAGGTGCGCTCGAGTGCACCTTGCTGGTTTATAGATCTTCACTTTTTATTCCTTAGAGCTCCAAAATGTCTTCTTTTCTTCAAGGACCTATGAAAAACACAAAAAACACAAAAATGAAGTAGAATCTACTAAAATAGATAAACAAAGAGCCTAACAAATATAAATTAAGGGGCTTAAATATGACTATTTAAGCACTTATCAAAGGGCTTACCGATGATGAGATGAATACTTCCTCAATTAGTCTATCAAATAATCCTCAGTCAATGTTGGTATTCTTTTCTTTTCCACACTCACGTAGATTTGGTTGGATAAAGAATTTCGTTAATGGGGTTTGAGATTTGCAAGATTGAATCAGTGGTTATTTTGTTAATTACGTAGGAGATATGCAAGAAAAAGCAGTGGTTATTTTGTATATTATAGGCCCATGATTATTTTGTATAGACCAATGGATAATTTTCACTCTATGGTCTATTTTTGTATAGTGTCCACTTAGTTATGGTTATTTTGTATATTATAGGCCAATGATTATTTTGTATAGACTAGTGGATAATTTTCACTATATGGTCAATTTTTGTATAGTATCGACTTAGTCATGGTCATATATTATAACAGACATTACCACTTGGTTATGGATATAATGTAACAAGGGATTGTAATATAGACTCATTTTCGGGTTATTCCCTTCAGTTTGAGACGCAGGTCTGTAAATCAAAAGTAAGTAAAATAAGTTCTACAATTGTTGATTGGATTAAGAGCTTGTACTGTATGGACTTGTGCAGTGAAAAATGTTTTTGAGCAGCTAGTTTAATGGCTAATCTTAGTCAAAATGATTGACACCATGGAAGCCACGGTCTTATACTCTGCCAAACCATTAAGCTTTTGAATATTTTCCCTCCATTCAAGGGACTGCTAGCTATCCATTTAAGACATTTATATAGATTTAAGTATGAGTTCCATGATTTGTCCAAGATAATTGATTTCATACATTAAGCCCAAAAGGCTTGTAAGGTCAAATTCATGCATCTCCTGAAATTTTAAAGTATTGTGAGAACAATTAATCGAAAAGAAATTCTTCATCAAAGAATCATAACTTATCGCCATTTTTAACAATTTGTTTTTGTAAACTGTGGTTATAAATAAACCTTTGGAAACTAGTTTAACAAAGGATAATTTATAGTCCATACACAATTTCTTGTCAAACATCAAGAAGCCTTCCATTTCCATATGATTCCCAAATAAAACAATGAGAAAACACTCACATCTGTTTCATGTCAAAGTCCATACACAATTTTTTGTAAGCTACATCAAGAAGTCTTCCAAATACAAATACAACATGACATTGCACTTAAAATTCACAATCCAAATACAAGCTTGTTATTAAAATCTAGCTACTTGCACTTGAGATCAATACATGGCTAAGAAACAAGACTCAGACACAACTACATACACTTGAGTTCAAGATAAGGCCAAGAAATAAGACTCAAACACAACTACATGCACTTGAGATCAAGATTCACAACTACATACGCTTCCTTGGATACTCTTTATGATTATCATTCACCATAATATTTTCTGGCTCAATGCCTTCTGCAAATGCATCATCTATAGCACACATTTCTGCATTCAAACTATTGAGCTCATTGTAGAACACATCCAGTTTTTCAAAAACTAAGAACGAGCAGTGAAGTACATACATACACCATGAAGGCTCCTACAAGTACATGATTAAGAACCGAGTTTAGAACACATATTATCCACTGTAAAAGAAAGGAAAAAATAACAAATAAAAATATAACAGACATGTTTAGAATAAATCATAATACTGCAATCTATTGATTCATTCATCCTTCGTTATCGATGACTTTGTGGGTATTGGCATCCTAAGTAAATCCCCATCCAGAATCTAGAGTCTTCTATATAGCAAAGTAAGTCTTTTTAAATATTTTGACCCTTGACTCAATATATGGCTTTGCTTTATATCCATGATGAGGTGGTTTAACTGCTAACGAGTGTTCAAGAAATGGGTAAAATCTATTACTAGAGGAATGAATGCCTATTGGTAACCCATCGATCATGGCTGCCACAAGTTCGTTGTCATCATCAATCATCCATTCAATTCTTCTTCGGGTATCCATCACCAAAATGACACACAGAGCAATGCCTTACAATTTATAATCAATCACCCAAACAACCATAGTTCATTTTCATAGAATACCCATAATTTATAATCAGCAAGCTCATATACTTTGTTAAATTGGTCACAAGAAGACAATCCCATTATGTATTGTTGAACAACCTAACATGTTTCAAACTATTGAAGAATAGTAGTGAGACTAGGCTACTCTGTTATCATTTTTCACCAAGTTTGGCATTAGATTAAGTCCCATCCACGTTAGAAACTGCAGAAAGAAAATATGATAGACATTTTGTTCAAGAAATATATAAACTCCACCCAAGTAGACCTTCTAACAGACTGAACTAAGGTAGGGCATGTAGTATATAACACTCATAATAAACTACAAACCTTGTTCTAGTTCATTTTCTAAGCATGTTATCAAGATCTAACTTCAATTTCTAAGCATGTTATCAAGTCCTAACTTCAATTTCTAAGCATGTTATCAAGATACCAACTTCAATTATATGTGGGTGAGCCTTTGTTGTTTGCAGTCTCTTATTATAGTCTATATAGAGAAGACTAGTAACAAAAAATAGTAGCTGCAGGCGACAACTCAAGGAGATTTTAGCAAAACCACGGAGAATACAAGTGATAGCTTTGTATATATGATGTTGTTTAACATACTCAAATTCATATTTAGAAAACAATATTAAAAGAAAAAAAAAACAAAAAAGGGGTAAAGATGCAATTAAACAAAGGTAATTTAGTGTGTAGAGGAAATTAAATTATGATGTAAAATGGAATTCAACAGAGAAAGCAAATTCAAAATTTTTTATAAGCAGAAAAAAAATCATATTTTTAATTATCAATTTTAATAAAAGTAACAAAGTACTTCAAAGGCTTAGAGAATCAGATATTCAATGAACAAAGTGACTTACTTCAACAGCTTAGCGAATCAGTGAATCACCAAAACAACTTTGTACATCACATGAAATCAATTAACCTATATATATATATATAAAAGAAACCAAAGATCAGGCCATGAGCATAGTCCCCAAAACCAATTCCAGCAAGTAGTAATCTAGCAGGTACGTATAAACATTTTCAAAAAAGCCTTATTAAGAATCATACCAGAGAATGCATGTAAAGGGAACAAAAAAAGAGACTAACAGTAAATATACCAAAGTATAGGTTAACAACAAAATAGCTAAATTTCTACAATTATTCAAGGCAAAGAATGCACCCATGTATAGTCAGTTTCCAAAGAACTTCTACAATTTATTAAGGCAAAGAATAATCGTAGAAACAAACATGTTATGTTCCTTCAATAACATGAAGGTAATTAGGGAAAAATATATGTTGACAAAAAAAAAATAGAAGAGAATAGTGGGTACCTAAAAAGTCAGAAGTGACCATTTCAAGTTTTCACTGGTGATAAAGATAAACAGTCTTCTGTGAGAGAAGAGATGAGCTAAGAGAGATAGCCGTGAATGAGAGAAGAGACGAGGAGCTAAAAGAGATAGTCATGAATGAGAGAAGAGATGAGTTAAGAAAGATAAGGCAAAGATCGATTGAGTGTGGGTACTAGTGACACTGGAAATGATCGTTTCAAGTCCTCACCGACGACGAAGATAGCTAGTCACCTGAATGAGAAAAGAGACAAGTTAAGAGGGATAGCCATCAATTAGAGAAAATATGAGCTAAGAGAGATCTTTCAGATAGGAGAAATATCGATTAATCTAAGTTTGAAAGAAGGGCAATTATGTCTTTCTATTAGTAATCCAAGTTTAATACTATCTTTAAACCTCTAAACCAAACATGAGATAGAGTGGAATAGATTTAGTCTAGATTTAGTCAATCCCATTAACCAAACAAGGGATACAAGTAATACCACTTTAATGCCTTTTTAATCTCATCCCACTGTAATTCTAATCCTATCTCACTGTAATCTTGTCCGTGAACCAAATAGATCTTTAGTGGTTTTAGGGGCGAAAATGTAAGATATTTGTCTTGTTGATGAGTCGGGGGGTACCGACGTATCTGTATTGTAGAAAGCAAGTTATGAGAACAAACTGAATCAGATTTGGATCACTGATTTCGATTTTAGGAGAGAAACTAGGAATTTTAGGTTCAAACCATTAACACTTAGTGGTTTTAGGGGGGAAATGTGAGATACTCGTCCCGTGGATAAGTCGGAGGTACCAACATGTCTGTAACTTAGAAAGTGAGTTGTGAGAATAAATCAAATTGGATTCGGATCACTGGCTTTTATTTTAGGAGAGAAAGTAGGTGTTTTAAGTCTAAACCGTTAACACTTAGTGGTTTTAAGGGCAAAATGTGAGATACTTGTCTCGTGGATGAGCCGCGGGTACCGACATATCTGTAACGTAGAAAGTAAGTTGTGAGAGCAAATTGAATCGAATTAGGATCACTGGTTTCGATTTTAGGAGAGAAAGTAGATGCTTTAGGTCCAAACCATTAACATTTAGTAGTTTTAGGGGTGAAAATGTGAGATACTCATTCCGTGCATGAGCCGAGGGTACCAGCATGTCAGTAATGTAGAAAATGAGTTGTGAGAACAACCAAATCGGATTTTGATCACCAGTTTCGATTTTAGGAGAGAAAGTATGCGTTTTAGGTACAAATCATTAACACTTAATGGTTTTAGGGATGAAAATGTGAGATACTTGTTTCATGCACGAACCAGTGTACTACCATGTCAGTAATGTAGAAAGTGAGTTGTGAGAACAAACCGAATCAGATTTGGATCACCGGTTTTGATTTTAGGAGAGAAAGTAGGCATTTTAAGTTCAAATCGTTAACATTTAGTGGTTTTCGGGGCAAAATGTGGGATACTTGTCTCGTGGATGAGCTAGGGGTACCGACATATCTATAATGTAGAAAGTAAGTTTTGAGAACAAATCGAATTGGATTGGGATCATCAGTTTCGATTTTGGGAGAGAAACTAGATGTTTTAGGTCCAAACCATTAACACTTAGTAGTTTTAGGGGTGAAAATGTAAGATACTCGATCTATGCACGAGCCATGGTACCAACATGTCAATAACGTAGAAAATGAGCTGTGAGAATAAATCAAATCAAATTTGGATCACTGGTATCGATTTTTGGAGAGAAAGTAAGCATTTTAGGTCCAAACCGTTAACACTTAGTGGTTTTAGGGACGAAAATGTGAGATACTTGTTTTGTGCACGAAACGGGGGTACCGACATGTCAGTAGCATAGAAAGTGAGTTGTGAGAACAAACTGAATTGGATTTGGATCACTATTTTCGATTTTAAGAGAGAAAGTATGCGTTTTAGGTCCAAACTATTAACATTTAATGGTTTTAGGGCCGAAAATGTTAAATACTCGTCTTGTGGATGAGCCGAGTGTACCAGCATGTCCGTAACGTAGAAAATGAGTTGTGAGAACAAATCAAATCGGATTCAGATCACTGGTTTCGATTTTAGGAGAGAAAGTAGGCGTTTTAGGTCTAAACTATTAACACTTAGTGGTTTTAGGGGAGGAAATGTGAGATACTTATCCCTTGGACATGTCAGGGGTATCGGCATGTCCGTAACGTAAAAAGTGAGTTGTAAGATCAAACCAAATCGGATTCGAACCATCGGTTTTGATTTTAAAAGAGAAATGGTCTTCAATTTCATAATTATGTTTATTCCATTTTCTGTAAGAGTTAATATCATATTTCTCGCTTTACTATATATCTTATAATTTATTTTGCATGATGTTATTGATGGAGAGCACGGGATCTGAGTACCGATTACGTTATTTCTCGAACCTGAATGGATTATGATGGGCGTCTATCTCCATTTTTCGGATACTTTTTTATTTTGTTGCAATGTTTTGAATATTATCGATAGAAATTGAATTTTGTAGATTTTACATTATTACTAAAGATTTAATTTTATTAATTCTTATAAAATTTGAGTAGAACTGTAAAATTATTCTATTTAAATCTGCAATTTTTAATTTAACGAGTTTTTTTTTTCAAAATAGCAAAGGATTTTTAAAAAAAAAATCAAATTATATGGCTATAGCAAATAATCAAATAAAAATGAATGAAAAATACTTGGAAATTATTTTTTTTGCGATGGTTAATCCATCATAGATAATCAAATAAAAATAAACAAATAAATAGAAATTATTATAATAAAAAAAATAAATGAAAATTTATAATTTTTCCGTCGCAAATACTTTATGCAACGGACCTCTGCAACGGATTTCTGTTGCTTTTAAAATAATTAAAATAATATTTTAATAATATTTTATTATATTAAAAATTGTTTGAGTATATGATACTAAACATCAACAACATAATTTCTGTTGCAAAAAAAATATTTTTTGGGATGGATAAATTTTTTGTCGCAATTAATAATATAAGTGACTTCATTTAATGCGATGAAATATCTGCAATGAAAATCCGACACAAATGAATAATTAAGACGGTTAACCAAAATGGTATCAATCCGTTGCTGATAATCACTTTTCTTGCAGTGCATAAATAATGTCCGGTGAAAATAAAAAGGAGAGAAGTACAATTCTCTAGTATGTATCCATATGAGATTTGGTTTCAATTCTTTACACTTTTTGTCCTTTGAAAAGAAAAAAATATATATACTAATAAAAAAGTATCACGTATTATGTAAAACCCACACATTCTCAAATTGTTCTATTCTTTAAAGGCAGAGGAAAAGTAAAGATTGAAACCAATTCCGTATCATCTATATGTATAATTTTTTAGAAAAAAAAATATAATTAACTTTTTTATTTATTTAAAGAGGGTGACGTCTTTAATAACGTTCCGTCTTCACACAAGCACAACTATCAAATCACTGTGTAAAGCCTGCTTCAACCACTAGAGCGAAAATCTTGGGCTTTTGTTAGGCCTTAATGTATCACAATTAATTAGTTGTCTTAATTATTTTACTTTTTTTGGTAAATTAGCTAGTCTTAATTAAGTCTCATCTTTAGATGCATTGGCTTTTTTAAGGCAATAGTGTAAGTATTGTAACTGCCTGTCCAGACGTCCTCAAAGTCTAAAGGAACTTTTTTATTACACAAACTTTCTTGCAATCGATCACTACCATTTGTTAGAGACTCCAAAATCCACTTGCCAATAATTTTTTCCCTGAAAAAGGGTCCAAATTAAATGCATTTCTATATGAGTCAAAAACCCTAATAAACATGAATGCTCTTGCAGTCACCAACCGCAATTTTCGCCATGCAGTAAGGATTCTTGGGTTGGATTCTAAGCTTGAAAAGAGCCTCTTGATCCCTTTTAGAGAAATCAAAGTAAATATTAACCTTAATTTTGGTACTCACTTCAATGGGTATTTTAATTTATGTATCATTCATTTCTTTTCTTCTCGTTGTTGGTTTAATTATAGAATACTTAATCTTGCAGGTTGAGTGCACCATCCCAAAGGATGATGGAACTTTGGCGTCCTTTGTTGGATTTAGAATCCAACATGACAATGCTCGTGGTACGATGAAAGGTGGAATCCGCTACCATCCTGAGGTGATATATATAATCCTTTTTTTCAAGTTTTTTACATATAGAAAGTCTTTTTTTTTTCTTTCCTTTCTCAATCTCTTACTGCAAATTTGTTTCCATTAGTTGATGCCATTGCTGCTCAAGCTGGATGGATTCCGGGTTTTGGGTTTCTGATCATTTCAATTCCTTGATCTCCAGAACATACTTTATGTGGATGCTTGAGTTTTAGGTTCTTTTAGTGACGTGCTCTGTTTTTTGCCTGAATGTATGAAATATTAATGATCAAGGAAGAAGAATGGCTGTTGGAATTTATTTTGATAGTTAATGGGTTACGGTTAATTATTGTTAATTATATATGAATCAGCCTAATAAATGCAGTTCTTAATTGATCACAATTTTGATCTCAATGAAAGCAATTTAATTTCATGATTGTGGATCAAAGTACTGTTTCTTTGATTAAAAGAATTCTATAAATCAGTTGAACACTTCAATTCAACAAAGAAGATTCTCAAAATTTAATTAATACATGGTTTTTTAGAGCACAAATGAAGAATAAGGTCTTTTGGTACTTTTAAAATCTATAGATCATTTCATTGAAGCTCTTTTATGTGTAAAAGAAATCTAGTTCACTGAACTTTATTCAATTTGCTACGAGGTAAAAAAAATATAGGTACCCTTATTTAGGATTGCAAGATCTTAACTACCAATGTAGGCTTGTTCTAACGAATTAAACAGTCTCTTAACTACCAATGCATGCTTGTTCTAACGAATTAAACGGTATATGCTGCTGATGTGAAGGTGAAATTCATAATAGAAGCTGCTAATCACCCCACAGACCCAGAAGCAGATGAGGTAATACTGCAGCTGTGCTTAATGCCTATAGTTAGCTGAGTTCACAAACTTGGTTAAAAAAAAATATATTTTTTTGCAGATTTTATCTAAGAAAGGTGGTGTTATTCTTCCTGACATTTATGCAAATTCTGGATGTGTGATTGTGAGTTTGAATGGGTTCGGGTAAAAAAAGTAAAAAAGCAGACAACTGCCCCTATCTTATCCTGATATCTATTAGCTAATTTTTTGCAGATATGTATCTACTCTGTTTAGGCATGGGAGTTTGTATAATTCTGCTTCTGTCTGTTTTCCTATCTGCTAAATTTTCGAATCTGGTTTTATATGAATCATTATACACTTTTAACGTATGTGCAAACATGTTCTGCAGAACATTCAAGGATTCACGTGGGATGAAAAGAGAGTGACCTGTGAGCTTAAGAAGTACATAAGGAAAGCTTTATGCGACATAAAAGCAATGTGCAATACTCATAACTGCAATCCGCGAATGGGCACCTTCACTATGGGGTTGAACAGGGTTGCACGTGCTACTCTCTTGAGGGGGTTGGGAAGCATGATCCAAGCAACTCACCCGTTAAATGCTTCTGCTTGTTATAAACAAATAATTGCTGGTTATTTCAATTTCCTTTCTCTTTTCCTTCTTTAATGCCATTCAGTCAGGTTATACAAGCTATTACAGCTTTTGGAAAGGAACAAATTAGGAATGATCCAATTAGTATCAATAAATAAAACATCACCTAGCTGTTAAAATTGTTGCATACTTGCATTCACACACCATTCTGCAAGTTACATGGGATCTTACTTTGATATGCAGGCCTATAAGTCTAGTGATTGGTCAATTTCAGCTCGTTAATGGCATCGAAATTAGTTAAGGGTATATCAAGTCCGAAAGGGTTTATCTGATTCTAATGAAAATTTGAAATTTTAAAAGCAGCCTAACACTACTTTCTCGCATTTTCTGGCCGTATATACTCAATTATTTTAGGGGAAAAAATATTAGCAGGGGATAAAAATAAACGAAACTGCATTTTATGCCAATGAATTTTAAAGCAGAACTCAGGAAGTCCACCAAATAGTTTCAAATGCTTAATATTTCATTAACAACGAAGATGTTCACAGAAATCTAAAAAACCAACCAAACACTAAGAAGTGCATGAGAACTGATATCAATAAGACCTGGATTCCAACAAAGAAACCGTACTAGCTAGCCAAAAGGATTACAATATCACAGAATGCAAACAAATACACCAGTTATATGTTAAAAGTACTTAAAAACTTTAATTCAACTACTCGTTCTTGGAACTGCTGGTCTCATCCTGCCATGCTGCTTGCCACTGCTTGTCATAAAAGGTTGTCTCTTCCAGCAGGTTCTTCAGGTTTTCTAGATCCTCATTCTTTCGGATAAAAAGTACCCCCACCACAGCTATAAACAATAGAGTCTTGCAAAAGAAATTCGCCATTTGGTCAACCAGCCCTACCCCAGTCAAGCTATCAACCAGATAAGCCATAAAGAACCCAATCATTGCAGCACGACCTGTATGAAACTCAGAAAACAGCTTTAAATTAGATTGCATGGCTGTTCTTATCCAGATAACAATAAAACGACAGATCTGAACAAACCATTGAGAAGTTCGGCTTCAGGTAGATGGAACCTCTTCATCCATGCCCACCAAGGTACAATGGACGTGTCAAAAACAAAAGGGTTATCATTACTGGTTGATTCTGGGTTATCCTGGAGCCATTTTCTCCTCTTAACCTCTGAAAAAGTATCATACAAGGAGGTTGGATAGAAATCAAGTAATCTCTAAATATAGGGAAACAGGAAATGTAACCAGTTAATTATGAATCAAAGATATTTGAATCATCAGAAACTCAACTAATCCATTTTGCTAAAAAGAATAATAGACAAATAATTGTACGAAAACACGCATGTTTGTGAAGGCTGAAGGGTGGAAGTACAGGCGTGGCACAAAACCAATACTAGCCAACACTGATCTCTTGAGAGCTCTTTATGAGGCTGATATCTATCCCGCATCAGAAGGTTTAATAGCAAATTGATTCCATTATACTTTATACAACAATAAATTGAATAGAAGAGCTGTATAAAGAGTGCAAGTGGACACTGATAGTAGTGAAATAAGGTGAAGTCATTTACTAATATCATGAACAAGACAAGAAGAGGAAAAGAAAAAGGAAGAGGCTGTTATCCCTTAAGAAATTGATATTACTCTAAAAAAGGAGAAGACAGAGCTGTGAATTACGATTAAACAAATGCAACGCAATCACATTTTAACCATTTAAGTAAAGTATAAAAATTAATGCCTTGATATAAAAGGAAGGGAACAGTTTATATCCTTGTAATTGTAACAGGCATTAAGCACATTTAATCTATTATGAAGATCAATGTACTGTGAAGTAACGTTGTTTAGATTACTAGCTTCTCAGTGCAGGATACAGGTAAATGGTGGACACATATCATGATATTGATGATTTCTAAACAGTGTCAGTGTTGCAAACGTGTCTCTTGCTTTTTTCTTTAGTATCCCAATAGAAAGAACCACACAGAGGGCCACAACTTAACATCCAAGAGGCAAATCCCCAATTTATCCAATCATTACCTATTAGTGAATTAAGATCCACTTCAAGTAAACACTGCACTTGTATTTATTGGATCTCTAGCAGGAGGCAACGTGCTGCTTGGGAAGCTTGGGAGCCTAAATATGGCACAAAAATGTAGAGAGAATCATTTCATGTAGATGCCATATGTTGTGCATTCTCATCATTTCTCCCTACATCCTGAGACAAATTTTAGCAAGAAGCGCATTTGAATGACTGAAAATGTAGATGATGAACATACCAGTATAGGCCATTTTGGTCAAGAATACTTATCTCAATCAAGTAAATCTGGCCTACATAAATCTTCTTTTTCAAAATCACTTAGCCGCTAGTTAGAAATGACTAATTGAATCCAAATGAACCTTAGCCCGGTCATTTGAAGCTAGTTATGCTTTGTGACTTGTTCTGTTGTAACATATTCTATAAGGTTAAAACTACAAATTTATTTCACAACCCCCAACGTAAATTCTCCTTGGCTGTACCCCTATCCTTTTTTTTTTTTTTTTGATTGGTAGCTGTACCCCTTTCCTAAAGATTGCAATTATTATCTTCTATATAAAATTGTTGTGATTGGTTCCGGTGCTTGTTAAGTAATTTATACTAAAATTTCTATATTCTCACTGAATTGCTCTCATATTAGGCAGATATAAATGTAATCTGGCTAGATTTCTATCACATGAAGTTTGGACACCATAAAAAGGGAACATATGTTATGAACACTTTTCTTTTCTGAATTCTCATGAAAATTTTATATGGAAGGAAATTTTCAAATTTAAGACTCATTTAATAACAAAAATATATGATATAGTATTACTAAGCAAGACATATAGTGAATAATGGTACATAATCTACTATCCACAGAACTTACAGCTGCATGCATGTTTTAAAGTTCCAACCAAGATTGATTGATAGGGTACCAGGTACCTCCTACTGAAAAAATGGGAACTTCCGTCATCAATCATATCACCAAATACTCCTTTGATTAGTATTGATGATGAAACAGGTACATCAATATTCAGTAGAACACTCCCAGTAAGGAAAGGATATCAGGTCTTGAATAGGATGCACCTAAGACAGTACTAGTTCCAACGGGCCCCAAGTGCGTTATATGGAAAATTTACCAACTTTACCAATCCCATAAAAGTCAAAGATAGAATGCACTTTCACACGTGAGCTCAAGAAGCAATTGTTGCTACTTAAACACCTTAAAATTATATCAACTGAGCTTCGTACTCATGGTGCTTCTTTAACAAAACAGAATACTGATGAAAGTTTAAAAAAAAAAATTATGATTTAGTTTCGCTGACAAAATCAAGTTTGTAGGTAGTTGTTACACAAGTGTAACCGTTAACTAAAACCATTCTTGAAAACAGAGAGAAAAAGCAGGCTGTCACATCAATTTGTCTTCCTATCTATATTGGACATGTCTGGTCACAGATATTTCAGTATCTATTTCCATTTTCTTATCAGGTTCACCTAATCGTCCTCAATCTATTCACACCCCTTCCAAGACCCACCAGTCACAATTAAAGCATTTCTTCAGTATCATTTCAAACCACCATTCTTATACTCCTATTTCAACTAAAAAAAATAAAACGATATTGTTGAAGTACACTTCAAATGAAATTTATTCTCCACAAGTTACAGTAGAGCTCCCTCTTGGTCGGTAAGAAAACAGAAGAAAATGAAAGGCATTTTTCATGTTATTTCGGCATTTTGATAGGAAGAAACAAAATTCCTTAACTAAGCTGCATAGTTGAATGGAGATTCTATTTTCTTAGGGTTTAAATAATTAAATCAATAAAAATTCAATACTTCAATTCAGACAGTTTTTTTCCTTCTCACATTTTTTAGCAACCAAACAACGCATGGGAAACAAAATGCAAAAAGATAAACCCAACGACAACAAACAATTCAACATAGTACACATATTCAAAACCTAGAGACAACCACAATCAAAATTTAACCATAAATCAGATAATTAACCAAAATAAAAACCAAAAAGAAAACCCAGAAACCATAAAATCCTCACCAGCATCAATTACAGCATCCCAATCGGTCTTGCTATCTTTCTGGAACTGCTTCAAGTTCCAAGTCCCATTAACCCATCTGGGTTCCACAAAATGGCTCACAAACTTTTCTTCCCCGGGTTCGGCCTTCCCGTTCGAAATCGCCGAGCTCTTCGAGGTTTCTAGAACCTCCTGGTCAGAAGCTACCTTAGGTATCTCCACGGTGGTAGCTGATGAGCTTGGAGTTCCAGCTCCATTTTCTGCTGAGGCCTTGGGGCTTGATAGGAGAAAGAGGGACCTTTTGGGTGTGAGTGAGAGAGAGGGTTTGGGAGTAAAATGGCATTTGACAGAAGAGTAACGGGAGAGGGAAGTGGGAGGATGAGGAGGAGAAAGCAAAGCCATGGATATGGACATTGTGTTTGTTGGTACTTTCTGATCAGTTGCAGTACATGATGGTTGTGTTTTTGATAGGGGCATCTACGCAAAATTACTTCAGGTATAAAACAAATGCTTTAAATTCATTTCAAACTTTATTAATAATTTTAAATTTTTTATTAATAATATCAATATTGAAATGGTACCACCTTGGAATTTAAAGACGTTGTTTTATTTATTTTATTAGCTCTAAGGTTATCTGGTAAGGTTTGTAGTAGTATCATACCATGCGCCCAAATCTAACTGAAAAAACAGAAAAAACATATTAAAAAATATTACTACTACCATTCTACGCTACAAGAGAAAGGAGGAAGAGATTTCTCAAGAATAAAAGATGATTCTTTGGATGATTTGGGTCTAAACTTAATATTTTAGATCAGTTATATTAATATTATTAATAAAAAAAATTTAAAATTATCAATGAAGTTTTTAATTAGTCTAAACTATTGGGTTTAGATCCGAGCCAGCTAAGAAATTTTGATAAAAAAGAGATCAATTGGAAAAGTGCAGCCGAGCGGTCTTCCAAGTCAAAAGTACTTGGCTAGACCGAATCTAAACTATTATCTTTGACTCGTTCGAAAATTTATTGATAATTTTAGAGAACTTCACTGGTAATGTCAATATAGATGTGAGACTCAAAAAATAATATTACCAGTGAAGTTTTCTAAAATTACTAGTGAAATTTCAGACTGATCTAAAACATTAGACCCGATCTAAGAAAGTATTCCTCCTTCCAAGTCTCGTCTCTCTTGTCGATTTGTCAATAACAACAATAAATACAGGTGTGGGTGGAGAAAGTCTTGCCTGGCATGTTGTATGGAAAAAAATCATGAACAGGTAGTCACTGCATTGGTAATTGTGGAAATTCATTGGTAATTTTCAAGGTCGTGATTAGGTTGATATTAGTTGTCTTTGAGAATGGATCTGGATTGACCTGCATTGTTTTCTCCTAATTTGGGAATCCAATTCGTCCATTTTCTATAGCATCTTGTAACACATTTCTAAACGTATTACAATTGTTAGTTTGATGTGTATAAGAATCATGTCATTTGCAATATCGTTTCCCTTTTAATTCATCAATAGAAGGAATACGATGTCCTTTAAATACTTAATTTGTTTATTTTTTAGCAAGTGATTGAATATTTTATCAACATTGGCTTTGTTGAAAGTAAAGTGTCGTTCAAGCCAATTTATTTGGTTTGAAATAGATGCTTTGTTCTTGAACCTATTTTATTGTGTATGACCATCAACTCTGGCCAATCCAAGATAAATGTAAGCATCCTCTGGCATTAACTCAGCAAGGTCCACTTCTCACTCAATATCTAAGCTCGACTTATGAATGGATTTAATGGAATTAATCCCTAAGTTAGGACTCTTATAATAAGTCACACTGGAAAAATTCTTAATTTGTTCTTTTTTTTTTCAAAATCTTCTCATATTTAATTGCATGAGTAACTAATTGGCAGAGGTCCATGAATGTTTCATCTCCATATTTCTTTCTCAATTGATAAATTAATCCGTTTTGGACCATTTTCACTATTTCTTTTTCAAGCAAAGTAGCAAAACATTTGTCGCGTGCTCGAGCAATGTACTGCTTTACAAATTCACCATATTGTTGGTTCACTCTTGACAACTCTACTATACAAACATCGGGCTCGGTCTTATAAAATTGTTCATGGAATAAACATTGAAGGTCCTGCCACGAATGTATATAATCAAGGGGAAAGCTCACATACCAATAAAATTCAGCCATAGTTAACGAATTCCCAAATGGTCTTAATTTAAGAAAATCATTGATATCCTCACATTAACCAAAAAATCAACCTATATGTTCATAAGTAAATTGAGTTACCATCTCTTGAAAAGGCATCATAATGTGGTATTTTAAAGTTAACAGGAAAAGGATTAGCCCTATCTATCTAGTCTGGATAAGGTTTTCTATGAGTGTTTGTAATGGTAGGTCTATAGCCTAGACCGAATTGATCATATATAAGATCAACTAATTGATTCCTAAAGGCATGATTGCGCATCATCGCATCATTCATGCTAGCGTTCACAGGTTGCTATTGTGCGAAATTGTAAACATTAAGATCTGGTGCTAATGTCTAACATACATTTTTACCAATTGGTTGTTGTGGTAAAGCAAGGTAAGCCATTGAAGGATATGGAGTTAGCAATCCTCCTTGTCCGAAATTTTAACTATGATATCCTTGTCATTGATCAACTTGGTATCAAGGCTAATTAACATGAAGAACTCCTTGTGGTGGTCTAGGAATTAGGTTAGACTCATAACCTTCTAAAGAAATCTTATCCAACATTTGAGTGTTCTTCATTACTTTCAACATTGTTGTTAGTATTCTTCATCAAAAAGAAGTTTTATAAATAAATAAATAAATAAAACGCATTGATCTTGCTTCTTCAATTAAGATTAGGTCAAAACTGGTTTGAGATCATGCCCCTTGGCACTTAAATCCAACAATCAATTTTTCAGCAAGCCACTAAGGAGAGAAGAAGCCTCACAATCTTTTGAAGAAATCTCCTCCAATTTTTTAGTGTTCTTCATCATATTCAAAGATGTTCTTCATGTTCATAAAAAAAAGTTCAAAGAAGCGCATCGATCTCTCTTCTTTAATTGAGAAAGGTCAAAATTCGTTCATGATAAAGCTATTTGGCCCTCGAATCCAACATTCAACTTTCAACCACGTGTATGGTGATAAGTGATCAAGAAACAATTCAAATCAAGAAACTAAAGCACTTAGATCGTGAGTTACTTCTAGGAGATCGGACTATAGGACTACCATGAATTTCTAGTAAAAAATAATTCTAATACAAAGATTGTACCCCATTCATTCAAATTAATACAAAATTTATAGTTTTTTCATGTTTCTTGTCTATTTGATTTAAGATACGAAATTTTGTATGTACAAATTTTTGGCATGCCCAATGGGACATCTCTGCTTCTCATCTCTTTTTCATAATATATCAAACCGATCAAGTTTCATGGCCTCCAAGAATATTCCACTTTCTGGTGAGGCCAACCCTAAAAACATTGCTACAAGCAACAACTTAAATGGTGTCATGACTCGCAGCAAGGTTAAGGCAGCAAGCCGCTCATCAACAAATGAGTGCTATGCCTGCACCACTAAAGTATAAAAGAAAAGAAAAAAATATGGTCACTTCCTTAGCCTCATTGGGGACAAAGAAGAGCACTAATAAGAGTGTTGGGTCACTTCTTTCTCTTTCGGAGGGTTCAATTTCAATGGAACCAACATACTATGTATCTAATGCAGGTTTCAGCAACGAACCCCATTCTAAATTCTCTCCAACCTCTCCAAAAGATACATTATCTCCTTGGTTCTTTGAATATTCTTCTTACACCACTACCTTACCTGCCTTTGTTACACAGGCAACCACAACGATGGGAAAAAAAAGTTGAGATGGCAAAGACCATTGAAAACCTTATAAAAACATCGAATATAGGATCTTCAAATTGATAGCCGCATGAGCAAGCTGGAACATCCAAACATTGAATTAAGCAGTGGTCATGCTCTATAATGACCCATCTCCAAATGGACCCTACCCGAGAAGGTATCATTACCTTTTAGTCCCGAACACCCCAACCTACATGCAATTACACATATAATTTACCAAGAATACAAACATTTACTCAAAACATCACAATCTCATACAATTACAAATTTATAATTACAATACAGTAAATTTAACATTTGAAATAAATGAAAGAAAACTTTCGTTTACAACACGTTCTTTTACAGCAACTACTCTCAGTCCCAAATTTCTAAATCCTAACAAGGACTCTCAAAGATGAGGATGCCGCCACCGAAGGCCTTAAATAAGACTTCTTTTGACTTTGACCGTCAAGCCCTAACAATTACCTAAAAGGTTAGCAACAATAAAAAGATCAGTTAAAAAGTTCAGTGAGACACACTTTACAAGAATTAATTGTATTGGAGGAAATTACCTTTTTAATTATAACTATAGCATATTATTTATTATAGCTTCTAAGTGTAAGAAATACCTATCTGGTATGTTCTCCAAATATTTCCTTTAGATTTCCTCCAAGTATTTTTATTTATTTCTTATACCATTATAGGACCATTTAAACTATAAATCACAAGTTTCCTTAATTACATACTGTATACTATTTTTAGTGCATTCTCACATCATAATGCCAAAACAACCATACATAGATCTTCATTCAACGTCTCTACATTTCACAACAACAATCATGTCCTTCTCTGGATTAAACACATCATATCATCACATACTCTACATGGGCCAATTATATCGCATGCCCCTCTTGGGCAATTACTAAGCACACCCCTCATAGGCCAATCCTCATTATGTATATGTCCATGAAATGCAATGCCATGATATATGATGCAATGCACAAATAAATCACTGCCCGTCACTAGGCTCATATCATCATCATGGGGAAGTATCCCCACGTACCAGTACGTCAAATCATCATATCATAATCACCACGGATCCCCCTTCAGGAGTCCTGTACGTCCAATAACATTCGGTACCCTTACACCCTTTATGGGAAGGGATTTATCGGCGCAAAAAATCATCAACCATTAATATCACATTTCATACAAATTCAACCAAGCACATTCATCACAATTCCGCATATCACAAATCCTCAACACAACTACCTTGAATAATTTCAAGTCTCATATCTAACACAATTATTTCTCCACCTATATCTATTTTCCATAACACTAATTCTTACTATTTTTACACCAAAGTTCATATTTATTCTTCATAAAAATTTTAAAGTTTATACTTATCAAAATAGATCATATTTTTATTCCTTATTACTCAATATATATTTTAAATACGCTTACTAAATTTAAGGCGTACTCACCTCGCTACGCAATCTTACTATTTCCTTGTCTCTCAAGGATTTTCCCATTTGTACCTAAAAATGAATAACACTTAATCTCATTACTTTAAATCATTTAAAAGAATCTCTAGCAACCTTAAGGTGTTTTGCAAACTTTAAATCTCAAGAGCACACTTTGTGCAAAACCAAAGTCAATGAAATCGAGCCTTTAATCCAATTTTCAAATCGTCTATTTTGAATCTCAAAAACATTTTAATTTTTTTAATACTAACAATTTTAAAGATATTTTAATCATACTTCAAATGTATATAAACATCAAAATTATTTTTAAAAGGTTTCATGTTCAAAAAGTAAAAAGAAAAGTTCTTTTTTTTTTCAAAAATCAGCATGATCCAATCGATTGGGTACATGATCCAATCGATTGGGTACCTGATCCAATCGACTGGAAAAACATCTAGAAACTTTTGCCACTTCAACTAATTAACTGGTACTATGACCCAGTCTACTGGTCTCTAGACCCAGTCGACTAGATCACCTGATTCCAACAAGAATCACTCTGAAAATTCATCTTTTCCCCTAAATTTCTTCTTGATTTCAAAGGATCCTTTCAAGTTTTCTAATATTTTGAAGTCAACAACTTTACACTACCCAAGAGAAAATTTGAACCCAAAACTCCCAAATCAACTAATTTTGCACAAAACCCACTTTTTGAAACAAACTCATTTTCTTCAAACTTTTTCTTGAGAAAATATTCAAATTTACAACTCAAAAACTTAAATCCTTAGAGAGATCAATACATTTGATAATTAAATAAAAGGAAAAGAAGTTTTTACTTTGAGTTTTGTAAGAAAACTCCTAACTTTTCCTTCCCTTTATTCTCTTTCTTCTCATCTTCTATTTTTCTCTATTTTCCTTGTTGTTATTTGTCTAAGGTTAAAACAGGTCCAAACATGGTCTAAGTTTGGTTAAACTCCAAACTAAATGTGGAGTATCAAATTTCAGCAAGTCTAATGGCTCCACACATGTGTGTGAATCAATTTGGAGCAAGGGAAGGCCATGCGCACTAGTGTGCACACTTCTGCACACAATCAGGGAAGTGTGCGCACAGCAGCAGCATCATCAGCACCATGGCACCCAAAACCAGCACCATAGTGTCCAGAATGATGTGCTGAAGGACCGCATCAGCGCCATGGCGCCCAACACCAGCACCATGGCGTCCAGAATGGTATGCTAAAGAACTGGACCAGCGCCATGGCGCCCAAAACCAGCACCATGGCGCCCAAAAGGTGTGCAAAGGTGCTCTGCCCAGCACTATGGCGCCCCCTGTTGAGCGCCTAGGCGCCAGGCAAAGGGCTGCACACATGGACAGCCTGTTTTAAGACCCTTTTAAGTGTGTGAATGCAAGGATAAAACACACAGCACCACTTAGGAAGTGATGAAGGGCTATGATTAAGTGGAGATCATGATCAAAGGGTGGAAATTGATTCACAAGAATGTCCAAGAATTAAGAGGCTATAAAAGGGGTTCTAAAGGCCTCATTTCTACAATAATATACAACACACATACAAGAGAGATTTGTGACATTGTGAGATTATTGTAAACACTTAGAGAGAATTGTGCAAGAGTGACAAACACAAGAGGGACTCTTTGTAGTAAAGCTGGGTGTATAAGATAGAGAAGTCTAGAATAGTGAGAGGACATTGTTAGTTCTCATCTTCTTCCTTCTCTTCTTGTTTCTTCAAGAACTTGGATTCTTGAAGGGGATTACTGTAACTTTGTAAGAACCATTGAGATAGTGCAGAGAGTTCGGAGGAACTCACGGGAACGTAGGCAGATTGCCGAACCTCGATAACAAATTGCTTGTCTTATTTCTTTCTTTGATTTTCTGTTCTTATGTTTGATTGCTGTTTTCTTTCTATAAGTCATTCAAGACTTAGGTGTTTGGAAGATCACCACCTGAGCATCTTGCTAAGGTGATTTCCAACATTCCTCTCAATCTCGGTGGTTCTAGAGAAATCCAGCACAAAGTGTTGGATTCTCTCCCCCTATTTATAGTCAAAGTCACTAAAAGTTTCAAAACCACCCTTCAAATCATACCTCTCATTACACCACAAAACTCTCTAATAAATAAAACTAACACTCCATCTTATAATTCTCTCACCACCTACCCAAACATTTCTTAAAACTCCAAAATTTCTCCCAATATAAATCTTTATTATAAATTTTTACTTATTCTCAAGCCCCACACAACTAAATATGAATTAATTATTAATCAAAATTGAACAATTACACACTTTTACACATCGAAGCGAAACTCTATAACTTAAATATTCCAAATAAAATAACGGGCTCTATAATTCTCCTTCATAGATAAAAATTTCGTCCTTAAAATTTCCTTGATAAAGGTTCAAAATACAATATGAATGTCTCTTTCCTACGTCCATTTCACATTTTCAAGTATCATTCTCAAACCTTTTATCTTTATTGTATTTTGCGATTTACAAAACTAAATTCTATTTCATCATCATCTTGAACTTCCTCTGTATTGCCGATAACCGACTATTAAATCAGTAAAATAATCTCAACGCATCATTTAATCTTAATGTAGACTTCTTCAACCTTAAAGTTATTAACTCGTGCTAATCAATTCATTTAATTAGCCCTTCAAACTCCTCCACTAAAAGTATTATTTATTAATCATTTCATTCTTACATCTCTCTCTTTACTCTTATGCTTTAAAGACAAGATTTTTACCATCTCATATTCCACTATAATTTCTTAAATTTCTCCTTAACCTTATACTTTAAGGGCCTCAAATGTAGTACTACCTTTAAACTGCATCTCTCTCCTAAGCCATCTCTTCACAGGACCACGTACTGTTGTGCGAAAATATACCTAAATAAATGGGTAAATAATCGCACTTGTTTTACTTGCAAGTGCACAAGGTCAACAATGTAGTATAGTGTGCGAATGCAAGATCATCTCCACAGGGATTGGTAAAGTTCAATTTAGAATTATATTCACAATATAAAAAGATAGAAATAATAAAAGCATTGAGAAATAATAAAGATAAAATACTAAGGATAAAGGCGTAGGGACTTGATATCCACCACTAATTATGCTACCACAATATAACAGTATGCCAATGCTTTATTCATGCCATGTATACCTACTGGTTGCCAACCTAGGGGCATGGTATCTACTCCTTAAGCTATTGATTTCCCTAAGCAACGAGTTAGGCATGGTATCTACTCTAACTCTTTTCTTCCTTAAGGGATTCAGCATGGTATCTGCTTGAGTTATTCCTTAAGAAAACATAAGTACTATGAAAATCGACAACCACATAAGACCTAGGGCATGGTATCTACTCCCGGTTTCCCATGTTGATTAACCCAGGTATCCGGATAAGATATCCCTTGTTACTAATGTTAGACCCAGGACTCGGTCATCCAAATTGATCTAACTAACAAGTCCATACCACATGCACATATTGATCAGATATATACATATAAGGAATTTAAATAAAAGCAGGTATTAATCAAGTTTAAGCAACACAACATAAATATTGCAAGGCGCCAATACTAAATTTATTGAGTAAACATAATTAGGGCTTCAACCAAGCCCTACTAAGAATTTAATTACACATAATAACATAAAAAGGAAAGAAGAAACCCGAGAGAAGAGTCGTCAATTCCGCTCCACGGTCTCCTTCTCCAAGCTAAAGCAAAAGATAAAAGAATAGATCTAAGAAGTGATCCCCCCAAGAGGTGATGCCTTTTGTGTGTGATTTACAAGTGTATTTATAGGTCTTTAAGAAGTCCTAATCGGCTCATGAGTTCCTAAACTTTCCTAAAACGCAAAACTCCTTTATTTCCAAAATTGGGTTATTTCCAAAACAGGGTTCTGCAGTTTACTGCTCACGCCCGTATATGTGCATTCGATCGCATATGTGGTGCGCTCGATCGCAATGCTTCGCTCGATCACACAGAGGAGTGCGCTCGATCGCAATTTAGCCAGCAACTGCTCTAGAATTTCCAGATTTATTCCTTTAAGTGCCAAAACTGCTTCTTTTTCTCCAAGACCCTATAAAAACGTGTAAAACACAAAAGTGAAGTAAAATAGACTAAAACATATAGATAAAGAACTTAACAAATGTAAATTAAGGGGCTTAAATATGAATATTTAAGCTCCTATCACACCCCCAAACTTACATATTGCTAGTCCCTTAGCAATACAAAACCAAAAACTAAATGAAAAACAAAGACGCAAAGATAAATCCAATGCTCATGGTGTCCAACAAAAGTTTAGGTTTCACACAAAACTATGATGCGCATTCATGAGCAAGCTTAACAAGTATAAACACATCTTTGCAATGAATACGAGTTTTGAACGCAAATCACTTTCATGTGGCAGGTTAAGACATCACAAGTTTGACTGAGTATGTGGTGGACTAGCACATAAAAGATTGGGTTTCCAAATAATTCTAATGTGTAGTGTTTCGATGACTTAAGATTCACCAAATTTCCTATTAGAATCAATAAAGATGGCATAGATTTTCTTCTTTTCTTTTATTTGTGAGATTTTTGCCAAGTTAGTTCCCTTAAGCTTTCTATTTGACTCGTGTAACGAGCGTTTAGCCAATGACTCCCAAACCAGATGGTTTTAGGGCATTAGGTGTAGAAACACCCCTAAGGGCTTACTAACTCGAGTAAAAAGGCTACGAAACTAACTTGTCTTAATGCTACAGATCAGAATATTCCACATTTTGACGTGACACTCACTGCTTACTGAGGCAAGAGGGCCAGTTACTCAATGGAAAGTTCTTTTTAATGATCTTTAGGAGCATTTTTTTTCTTTTTGAGAAATAACAAACTTTTTCTATTTTCTTATGCCACCGCGTTAATCCAATAGGTCATCTAGTTCACAGTCAAGCAAAAGAAACATACAAATCAAAATTACATGTCATACCCCACACAACTATGTGTTAATGTGCTCATGTTTAGTTTAAGTCGAACTTGTGAATCCTTAAATTCCTAAAAGAAAGTTATTATGGTTCAAAACTTAATTATTGGCCCATATGTTCAAGGTGTTAAGCTCACTTATGAAGTCAAATCATATTATTTGTTTAAAACACCCAAAAATTTTGGAATGGAATGAACATGTATTTATCTATGAAAAACAACATAACAAAAAAAACTGGGACAAGATGTGTGTGAATGTGCCTCCCATACCCCCAAACTTAAATTATACATTGTCCCCAATGTGTGAATAATAAGGAAAGAGCTGATCTGGGAGATGGAGAACTAGCTAGGTTGGCATGGCTCATAGCGTACCCCCAAACTTGAACGGATGCACACATTGTCCCTAAAAAATAAAAACTGACGTAATACGGGAAAACAAGAAGTAATAAAAATAAATAAATAACAATAAATACGTAAAATAATAAAAATAAAAGGATAAGCTGTGGGGTGCCTCCCATGAGCGCTAAGTTTAACGTCTTCAGCCGGACCAAGCCTTATTTTTCTCCAAAACTATGAGTGGCAGCAGCTAGCATAGGAAATGTCTTATTCTCTCCCATATAAGCATACAGTAAGTGCTCTGACAACTGCTTGAATTCCAAGTTAGGTGCCTGTACAATAGAAGGAAAAATAATATTAGTAGGCACATGATGGTCAAATGGATCGGTGTACTTACTTGGATGCTTTGGAAAGGCCTCAAGGAGGTGCATAGTGTCAATGATGTCATCAGTAACATCCTTGCATTTGGGCTCAATATCCGATCTTGGGACACTATAGATAAGAGCAGTTTCTATTGGATCAACATGATGGACCTGAAAAGTTTCCTCAACAACACTTTGCGTCATGCATACATTAAAACATTTTGTATTATCTGGGGGTAATTTTAATGCATTATATCTTTTGATTTTAACCTTCTCACTATTTACCTTCTCCATCTCACTTACCTTGGATATGGATGCTTGTGCAGGCTCATCAGTTTCAATAATCTTACCATTTGTTAGAGTTGTCACGGCATTTAGTTGCTGATGTCCTCTTGGAGTAGGTAGTGGTTGGACTAGAAGTTCACCCAACTTTCTTTCACTTAGCTCCTTAGTCAATTGCCCCATTTGTTCCTCGAGTCTTTGAATGGCTTGCTCATGTTTTGTAGTGGTTTGTCGTTGCTCAATCATGAACTGTTCTTGTGAAGTCATCAGTTGCCTCATAAGATTCTCTAGGTCACTATTTTTTGATTTCGGCACTGGTTGGGCTGCTGGTTGGAAGTGTTGTTGCTGTCCTTGAAGATTCAAAGCATTTTGAGTGTTGCTCCATGAGAGATTGGGGTGGTTCTGCCATCCAGGATTGTAGGTATTTGCATATGCGCTGTTCGGTCCCTCATAATTTGCTTGCTCTTGATCTGTAGTTGAATACAGAGGACAAGTATAAGTATTATGATCAAAATGAGAGCATATAGCACATACCTGGCGTTGTGTAGCCTGTGGACTACATAAGTTGTTCTGATCAGCCATGGCTTTTATGAGCATGTCTAGCTTTCTTTCCATAGCAGCCATTTGATTCGAAGATCCATCATTGAAGCTCGCCATATACATACTCTTGCTTTTAATTCCTTGTCTACCTTCCGAGGAGAATTGCTGAGTGTGCTCACTTAATGTCTCAAACAGCTCCATGGCTTCTTCACTAGTCTTCTCCATCAGCACACCTCCACAACCGGAATCCACTATACCTTGATTTATACCACTCAAACCTTCATAGAAAGCTAGTACCAGCTCATCTTGAGGTAAGTTGTGATATGGACATTTGAGTAGCAGCTCATTAAAGTGTCCCCATGCCTCGAAGAAAAGGTCTCCATCCCTTTGTTGGAAGGATTGAATCTCCTTCCTCATCTGCCTTGTCTTTTGGGCTGGAAAAAATTTCCTTAGAAATCTATTGGATAGCTCTTCCCAAGTATGGATGGAATCTGTAGGCAATAAATGATACCACATTTTAGCATTATCTTTTAATGAAAAAGGGAAAAGAATTAACCTGATTCCCTCTTGATCTAGGCCCCGAATATGCTGGAACTTGCAGAGATCACAGAATTCTCGAAGGTGCAAGTGTGGATCCTCAGCAGGTGTACCCCTAAAATGAGTCAAGGCACTAAGTATCTCCGGAGATATGTAATAATTTTCTTCCACCTTAGGTTGATATGCAATGCATGAAGGATGGTTGAGGTTTTGTGGAATGAAGGATTGCTTCATAGGTCTCCGTTTTGGTGGCAGTTGGTTGTAAAGCTGTTCCATTGGTGCTTCACCCTCAAATTCTTCTTCTCTCTCTTCAAAGTTGTTTCTAGGCCTCTTTCGAATGATCTCCTCACTTTCTATATCAAGTGAAATGATGGTTGGCTTCCTCACTCGAAGCCCTTGCATGAATCAACAGGAATACCTTAGTGCAGCAGCTTCAGTACTGCTGCTCGGGTAGTCTCTGGACTATTTGCGCTCGAGTGCTCTAAGCACTGCGCTCGATCGCACCAGTGCGCTCAATCGCACTTAGGTTTGCACTCGATCGCAGTGCCAGAATTAGCACTGATGCACACCTAAAACAGAAACAAAGAAAATAACAAAAACGAAGAATTAAGTTTGATAATTGATGAAAATAAAATAAAACAAAACAGATTAAGAAAAATATTTAATGAAAAATAAGAAAGAGAAAAAAAATTGAACAAAATAAGAAAAATAAACGGGAAATAATTCTAAACGGAAATTTAGCACAATCCCCGGCAACGGCGCCAAAAACTTGTTGTACGAAAATATACCTAAATAAATGGGTAAATAATCGCACTTGTTTTACTTGCAAGTGCACAAGGTCAACAATGTAGTATAGTGTGCGAATGCAAGATCATCTCCACAGGGATCGGTAAAGTTCAATTTAGAATTATATTCACAATATAAAAAGATAGAAATAATAAAAGCATTGAGAAATAATAAAGATAAAATACTAAGGATAAAGGCGTAGGGACTTGATATCCACAACTAATTATGCTACCACAAGATAACAGTATGCCAATGCTTTATTCATGCCATGTATACCTACTAGTTGCCAACCTAAGGGCATGGTATCTACTCCTTAAGCTATTGATTTCCCTAAGCAACGAGTTAGGCATGGTATCTACTCTAACTCTTTTCTTCCTTAAGGGATTCAGCATGGTATCTGCTTGAGTTGTTCCTTAAGAAAACATAAGTACTATGAAAATCGACAACCACATGAGACCTATGGCATGGTATCTACTCCCGGTTTCCCATGTTGATTAACCCGGGTATCCTGATAAGATATCCCTTGTTACTAATGTTAGACCCAGGACTCGGTCATCCAAATTGATCTAACTAACAAGTCCATACCACATGCACATATTGATCAGACATATACATATGAGGAATTTAAATAAAAGCAGGTATTAATCAAGTTTAAGCAACACAACATAAATATCGCAAGGCGCCAATACTAAATTTATTGAGTAAACATAATTAGGGCTTTAACCAAGCCCTACTAAGAATTTAATTACACATAATAAAATAAAAAGGAAAGAAGAAACCCGAGAGAAGAGTCGTCAATTCCGCTCCACGGTCTCCTTCTCCAAGCTAAAGCAAAAGATAAAAGAATAGATCTAAGAAGTGATCCCCCCAAGAGGTGATGCCTTTTGTGTGTGATTTACAAGTGTATTTATAGGTCTTTGAGAAGTCCTAATCGGCTCATGAGTTCCTAAACTTTCCTAAAACGCAAAACTCCTTTATTTCCAAAATTGGGTTATTTCCAAAACAGGGTTCTGCAGTTTACTGCTCACGCCCGTATATGTGCGCTCGATCGCATATGTGGTGCGCTCGATCGCAATGCTACGCTCGATCACACAGAGGAGTGCGCTCGATCGCAATTTAGCCAGCAACTGCTCTAGAATTTCCAGATTTATTCCTTTAAGTGCCAAAACTGCTTCTTTTTCTCCAATACCCTATAAAAACGTGTAAAACACAAAAGTGAAGTAAAATAGACTAAAACATATAGATAAAGAACTTAACAAATGTAAATGAAGGGGCTTAAATATGAATATTTAAGCTCCTATCACGTACCAACATCTCACTTTCTCCAATCCTTCATTCACTCCTTTCCTCAAGGAGAACTGAAAGACACTTAGACATTATTAACATCACTACACCAATTCCTCACTCAAATCAACTTAGCCCTTTACCCAACTTCTGATTTCTTTTACTCCATGGTTCCCACTTCTATCAACAATAAGTAAACCTTTTAATAATTTTGATACATTTCTAGTATTCCTCAAGCAAGTGATTCAAATGGTAATTTACTTTCTCTATTCAAAATATTTCTTAGCCTTAATCCAACCTTTTTACTTATTACTTTCAGTTAAACCTTAACTCGTCTATTACTAATTGGGGTATGCTTACTGATATTCCTTATATAACCTATAACCATAGTAAAAGTTAAGCACTTTATTCTCCATCACAATACCAAATTGATTAGTCTTCATTTGTTAACAATATTATGTCATTTACCAAATCATAACATCATCATATCACAATAATCCAATTACTTTCATTTAATTAGGCAAATCTTCATTTATAATCCCTTCTTTTATCATTCAACTTTTAGTTGTCTTCTCAATCAACTTAGTAAGTTTCGCCTTTTGATCTCTACTTGAAATCCCCAAGATTTTATTCATGTAAACCTTTCTTTAAAGGTTAACCTTTATCAAGACTTATTATCCTCCTTGGATCCTTCCATTTCTTTACATATTTCCTTATACCAACTCTTGTATTTAATCCTTATGCTCACTTATAGTTTACGCTTCAGTCAGATCCCTATTATGTTATCTAGAAACTCAAATAACTCTTCACCTTAAAAATTTCTAGAAACATTACCATATACTTTCTTATAATTGTTATGTCTGTTACATTTCTTATCTATCATATCAAATTTCTCAATTGAACAATCTCCTAAAATCACAACTTCCCATTAGTTGAACACATAACCTTCCAATTCATACTTAGAATTTCATCTTAAAACCTCAACTTTTATCTCTTCATCAACTCACTCCTTCATATCCTTAATCTTAGTTATCTTAAACTGATCAATCTCCAAGATTATCAGTAGTTTCTAGATTTACAATTTATACTCCATAAAAGATTACAACTAAATCATCAGTCAAACAACGATCATAATTTCTTAAATAAAGTCTCATACCTTCTATTTCTTGATTTTTCAATACAATCATCAATCTCACCGAAATACTCCATTTTATTTTTAAATCTAGTAATAAAACTCAATACCAAACATCCAATAAATTTCTTCACCTGTCTCAAGTTATATATCTCATCTTTTACAAAAACCTGGTGGTAACACATATTTCTTACTTCTTACTCAAATCTTTTTGTCAACTCATTGAGATATAATATCTTCAATTATTTATTCTACTTTCACTTTTCTCTTATACCTTTACACACTAGAACTACTTTATTGACCTAACTACACTTCCAACTCCTTTTCTTTTCCAGTTTGCTCTTCTAATCCATTTAGGAATTAAACTTCTAAAATACTATCTAACATCTCGTCTCTGTTCTTTTCCTTATTGAATCTTATGTTTAGTCACACCATGTACGATGACTCCTAAAAATCTCCTTTAAGTTATTATCATTAAGAATCTTTGAATAGGATATTTCATAATCACGTCGCACCACTTATACTCCTTCAATAACATCTCTTAATCCATCATGAACTTAAATTTTCTTAACCACTTAGTCAAGATCTAATTTTAACTCTCTTTAACATTTCCTGGTAGCTATTTAATTTATCTAAAATCCTACATTCACTTTACATTAAGTTTTATTGAAATCGCAATGCCTAGTAGCCTCAAATATCTTTAACTATCTTTCTTATTAATTATCTCTTCCAATACTATTCCCTCTTAAAATACTCTAAACTTCATAATTTCATAAGTCAAAACTTTCATCTTGAAATCTCTTCCTCTTATATTATTACTAACTACCTACAAGTCTTATTATTAACTGTGGGTGAGGGTGATAACTAATTATGTAAGTTTCTAATTTCTCATTGACTACTAGCACTTTAACCTTCTATCCAACAAACCTTGGTTTTGTACTTTATTCTCGTTACTCTTTCACCATAATCGTTCTAATACCTTCAACCTTATCTAAAGTAATCATCCACAAGCCTTTATATTTCAATTGATTCTTATATCTTAGTCCATCATCACCTACCTCTCACTTGACCAAAAGTATTTTTGATTTAAATCTTCTAGTAATCAAAACTTTCTAGTTCACTCAACTACTATTGACCATTTAATTACTCATTCTCCATTATATAGTTTAGATTCAGCATCTTCTTGCGTTGGACTTCACCTAGCGCCTTAAGATCAAACCAAAATTTACTACAACCTTTTCCATTATCATTTTCATATATATACAAAATTTTCTTCTTCCCAACATACTTCCTTCACTAGCCTTTATAAGTTCAACATTCCACAAAACTTCACTTATGAATCATCTAATGCCATCATTTTTTCACTTAAGATGCTTCTCTTCATTTACTTCATTCACTCCTTACTATACCTTAATCGTCATACTAACCACTTGTCCAGCAATTTCATTCCTACTCCTTATAATCTTTACCCCATCTATACTCTTACCTGTAATTCTAATTACCTTTTTTTTTTTTAAATTTCTTACTTCAATTCATTTCATATCATTGCATGTCACTGGGCTAATCTCATCACAATGGGGATGTCTCCCTATGTACTGGTGCGTTAAATATCGCATTATTCATTCATTCGGTTCCACCTCACTTTCTATAAAACTCGGTTCCACCTTTATTTCATTTCCATAATATGATCAAGTAATTCATGTCACATGAAATGCATTCATAACACAACCATATCTCTATATATACATACAAAATTTCAAGCACAAACAATCGCACCCTCAATTCATAACAATCTACTATATCCGTAAAAGAATACCTCATTAAGCCAATCAACAATTTCTCAAACATAAAATTTATTAATCAATCATATTACTATATTACATAGAAGAAATTATCATCAATACATATCTACTTATTCCCATAAGTACATATGTATATAAAAGACTTGTTTATCTTATTTGTATTCCCATAATCATCCACATTATATATGTAAGACTTGATTTCATAAAAGGAATATTTTAATTTCGGTGTTTAGCTTCAGTGCGTTTTCGGCATATGGATTCCTTTTTCAGGGGTTAATTGTTTGTTTTAAGTATTGGAGAATTTTGGATCTTGGAACTAAGTCAATAAAAAAAAAAAAACGAGTTCAGTAGTTACTATGTATCTTAATGGAAATGTTAAATTTTAAAGAGTTTTGGGTATTTAGTGAAAGAAAGGAAGATTGACGAAGTGAATATGAGAGAATAGAAATGAGGAGGGGTGGATGAGTAATTAACCAAGAGTTATAGTATAAAAGAGGTGAGTGAGTTCAGATTTTTTAAACCAACATTAAACAGTATTCACACAATCATCAATCACAAGAAATTTAGCATATACAAAATGAAAGGGAATCATAAAAAAAAAAAAAAAAACGTTCGTATATAACTCAACTTAGTTCACTAACTCAGTATTACTCATACCTTTAGGGAATCATTCTTGACAATATCTCAAATCCTTTGACAATCAGTATATCAACAAATTTTCAATGCTCGCATCAAAACAAAGTAGGGCTTTCAAGTTAATAAAACTACTTAAAGAAAAGTCTTATCTCATATTTAACCTTTCAACATTTTCAGAAACAACCAACCACAAAACAACATTTCCATAAACGCATGTGAATGATATATCAATCAAAATATTTCATCACATCAAGTATTTATATCCAATATTCTCTATGAGGGCAATCATTAGTAAGATCTCACAAAATACAACTAGTCATTCTAAACAATATCGAATTTATACAACATCTAAACACAACTCCACTTTAGTCTCAAAACATCTTGCCCCCACCTAAACCATTACTAGGTACCACTCCTAAACGACTTTCTCTTTTACTATACACAACCGAATTTCTATGATCACTCCATGTAACATGCACCATGCACCATGCAACTAAAGTCTACAGAACCTTAAACCTAAAGCTTTGATACTAAAAATGTAATGACCTATCCCGAATGGGTCCTACTCGGAATGGTTCCATTACCTTTCAACACTGAGCATCTTGACTCAAGATGCAGCCATACGCAAATTTGTAAATCAAACAACATTCTTTTCCAATCATTTCAAATCTATACAAACACATATTTTTACATACATGAAACCTTTCAATACAATAAACCAACTCTTAAGATTTTACAAAACATCCTTAATTACAAGTAACTAGAAATATTTTTACAAAAGTAAACTATATCAAAAACTTAGGCTCCAAAAGACCCAAGATATGAGGATGTCGTGGACGAGGACCTTACAAGGAACTTCCTTAAACTTGGTCTCAAACCTTCCGATACTTTCTTGAAAAGTCAGTAAAAGGGAGAAGGGTGAGCTAAAAAGCTCAGCGAGACTTTACATTACTAGAAGTAATCGTTTTAAAAATTTTAATCTTAAATTTATAGCCTTGTCAAACATTCCATTTTTCATGTGTATAAGTATAATAAGATTTTTATTTACACTTCCATTTTACTTTTCTCATTACTTAACACAAAGGAAACAATCTTCACAACAACACTAATATTCTTAGTTAGTCATATTTTTCGTGGGCCATATCTCATCAACACAAACATAAAATCAACCATTCTTGAGCAACATCCATCACGATATTTTTCAATTCATAACAATTGACATCTCATGCCCTTCATCAAGCCAATCACATCATATGTCCTTCATGAGCCAATTACAACACACCTCTCATGGACCATTCACCACAAAACATCAATGAAATGCAATACTATGCACAATCATGTCTCAATTCAATTCATTTCATACCATTGCACGTCACTGGACTAATCTCATCACAACGGGGATGTCTCCTTATGTATTGATACGTTAAATATCGCATTATACATCCTTTCGGTTCCACCTCACTTTTTATTCCACTCGGTTCCACCTTTCTTTCTATTCCACTCGGTTCCACTTTTATTTCGTTTCCATAATATGATCAAGTAATTCGTGTCACATGAAATGCATTAAGAACACAACAATATCTCCATAAATACATACAAATTTTCAAGCACAAACAATCACACCCCCAATTCATAACAATCTACTATATCCGCAAAAGAATACCTCATTAAGCTAACTAGTAATTTCTCAAATATAAAATTTATCAATCAATCATATTACAATATTACTTAGGAGAATTATCATCAAGACATATCTGCTTATTTCAATATGTACATATGTATATATAAGACTTGTTCATCTTATTTGTATTCCTATAATCATCCACATTATATGTGTAAGACTCGGTTCCATAAAAGGGATATTTTAATTTCGGTGTTTAGTTTTAGTGCGTTTTCGACGTATGGATTCCTTTTTTTGTGGGTTAATTTTTTGTTTTAAGTATTGGAGAATTTTGGATCTTGGAACTAAGTAAATAAAAAAAAAAATGAGTTCAATAATTAATATGTATCTTAAGGGAAATGTTAAATTTTAAAGAGTTTTGGTATTTAGTAAAAGAAAGGAAGATTTGTGAAGTGAATATGAGAATAGAAACGAGGACGGGTGGATGAGTGATCAACCAAGAGTTATAGTATAAAAGGGGTGAGTGAGATCAGATTTTGTGTGGAAAGTTTTGGAAGAACTGAGAAAGGAAGAGAAAAGAGAGAGAAAAGAAAGGGGGATGAAGAAAAGTAAGAAAATGGGAGGATTCTTAGCAAATCAAGGTAAAATCTTGATTCTTCTTTTCTTCTAATTGTCAAATATGTCTACAAGACTAAGATCCTGAGTTTAGGGATTTGAGTTTGAAGTTTTGCTTAATAAAGTTTGGGGAAAATGTTGTTTTAAAGAAAAAAATGGGTTTTTAACCAAAATTGTTGATTTGAGGGTTTTGAGTTCAATTTTTCTCATGGGTAATGTAATTTTTTTTTACTTTAAACCCTTAAAAACTTTAATATTTTAAGAATTGAAAAGAAATTTTGAAATCAAGAAGGATTTTGGAGAAAAACATGAGTTTTCACCCAAAAAAAAAAATGCTAAAATGGGGATCCAATCGATTGGATCAAGTGCTCAGTCGACTGGATAAAGCACTTGAACCAAGCAAGAGCTGAACCACTTCATTCAATCGACTGAGTAAAGTGTTCAGTCTACTGGATAAAACATTTGTACCTTATAAGTTGTATATGAGTTTTGAGTTGTGTAAAAAGAACGTTTGTAAATCAAAGTATTGTGTTGTGTTTAAATTAAATTGTTGAAAATAATTGTTGCTTCTATTGTGAGTTGTATGATTACATATAGAGCGGGTTGCTCCGAGCTAATAAGTGGTGATACTTGGGCCCACCCGAGGATGGGTCATTACAATATATACTTTTAACCTTCAATTTTCGTTGTACAATTTACTACGTTTACTAAAAGTTAGGTGAAACTCACCTCATGATGCCACCAACAATTATCTTTTGTCTTCAATAGTACCGATATATATGTATAACATTTAGCATTTCTTTAAAGCCCACGCATGCATAAAAACCAACTTCTATTTGTGATGCAATTTGCCAAGAAACTTATAATTGTTAATTATCCTTAATTTCCCTTCCATTTCTTACTTAATAATTAGTTGACAACTTATGAAAAATTAATTAAGGATAACACTTTCCAAAATCATAAATATTTTCACTTTCCCTTACTTTCTTTCCAATCTTCTCAAATTTCAGGTTGATGCTAAAATGTTAATGCTCTATTTTTAATAAGATATTACAAGAACTAGATAATGAAAAAAGTCAAGGTTTTCAAAATTAAAAGTGTTTAGAAAAATCATGAAAAACATCAAATTTTGCAGGACTTGGGAAGGAAAATACCTTAATGTCATTCTTTAAAAGAAAAAAAAAATATCCCATCCTTCTCACTCTTTCTCCCTCTCTTTTTCTCTTTCTAATTTTTTTTCCCTTTGTATTCCTCTAGTTCTCGCTAATGTTCTGAATAAGAGAACAAATCTTCACTTTGCAGATATTTATAACCTTTTTTTGCTGTTTCATGCTTCAGATACTATTTGATTACACTAAATTACAAAAACAATTTTTTGGGTTCAATTGGTTAAGACATTAAACCAACTATGTGATGGCATGGGTTCAAACCTAAATTCACGCTTTAGATAATATACTTGTTCACTCATTTACCAAAAGATGTTGGTGATTCAGTAGTAATGCGCTTGATATGCATGAGGTTGTGGGTTTTATTTCTTTCCACGTCCTTCTTGCATTTTCTATTGTCTTTCTTTTTTATTTTTTTACACTTTACTCTTTAACCCTTTGTATTTACATTAATGTAGATAAATTATTTGCATCTTACCTTTTTTCAAAATGACATAAATAAAATTATTTGAACATAGTTTTATTTATTTATTTATTATTACTTAGTCAAAATACACAAATTTACCTAAATGCTCTTAAACAAAATATCCGAGTATTATACAGCCATTGCCGGTGAAACCAACATTTCTTAGTGGAGTGGATGGTGAGAGTCAATTACAGTTAAATGGAATGTCATTGGAAAGAGATAATTGCATTGGTGGTTATGATAGGATTATGATAACTCCATTATTCTTGTTAATGTATTATATGGGCTTAGTCCCACATTGGTTGTGTATAGCTTTGCTTCTCCTATTAGCTTGTATAAATAGGATAATCCCATATTGGTTGTGCATAGCTTTACTTCTCCTATTAGCTTATATAAATAGGATAGCTCCCTTTGTAAGTAAATTACACCATTCAATACAATTCTTCTATTTGTATTGTCTCACTTCCTCTCTTAAATTCAACATGGTATCAGAGCCATAATGGTTCTCGGTATTTTAAGAGTTGAGTATGCTCTGTGATTGCCACTATTAGTGGATCTTTCACATCAGAAATTCTCGGTGCCACGTCAGCCCTAAAAGCCACATTAGCGCCACCTCACTGCCACGTCACCCGTTGATATCATCTTCGCTGCCACATCAGTGCCACGTCACCCGTTGACATCATCTCCACTGCCGCTCCTGTTTCAGACACGCTGCTGCCACGGTAGCACCACATCAACAACACGTCAGCACCACGATACTCGTTGACCGCCACATCATCAGTTGACTGCCACGTCATCAGTTGACCGCCACATCACCGGTTGACTGCCACATCATCAGTTGACCGCCACATCACCGGTTTCTTGGAGGTTCACCTTCCTCTTTGCTCCTATGGCTGAATCGGATTTACCCCACCGACAGAGCACACACCAGAAGCCCTTATATTGCAAGTATTGTCATTCACAAGGGCATGAATTGCTCAAATGTCCTTCTCGCCTATGTAAAGTCTGTAGAGAACCGGGTCACTATCTTGCAGACTGCCCTAAACTTCCATCTGGAAATCAGTCAAATGGGAACCAATATCACTCTCGAGGCTCATACAATCGGTCATATTCCAAGCCAAAGAATACTGCTGCTGTAACCACTGATGCTACACCAACTTCATCCAATTCTCCACCTGATTGGAGTGGTTTCTGCACCGTTCTTACCGAGGCTCTAAATAAAATCGGTAACAATATAGCCATGTCTACTACACCAGGTACATCCCGATGGTATTTCGATTCTGCTTGTTGCAATCACATGACTTCTGATGCCTCTATTTTTTCCTCTAAAACCTGTGATGAGCATGCGCCTACTATTCACACTGCCAATGGATCAAATATGCTGGTCAGCCATACTGGACATGTTGATAGTTCTCATTTGTCTCTCCCTGACACATATTTAGTTCATAATCTTACGCTTAACCTTATATCTGTTGGACAACTATGTGATCTTGGACTTGATGTGCATTTTTCTTCTACTGGTTGTCGTGTGCAGGACCCTCAGACAGGAAAACTCCTTGGAACCGACCGTAAAGTTGGACGCCTCTTTGAGCTCACTCATCTCCAAGTCCCATCCTCACCATCACCAAATCAATCAGCCGCATCCATCCCAGCACTCTCACCTGTGGAATTGTGGCACTCTCGGTTAGGTCATACTTCATCTAGCCCTCTACGTTCTCTTATTTCTAGTGGTCAGTTAGGTTCACTTCAGCATGAGTCTTTTCATTGTATTCATTGTCAACTTGCAAAACAATCAGCTTTACCTTTTAATGAGAGTCAGTCCGTTTCTCTTGCACTTTTTGATTTAGTACATTCTGACGTTTGGGGGCCTTCTCCTCATGCATCAATGGGTGGTGCTCGTTATTTTGTTATATTTGTGGATGATTATTCTCGTTATACTTGGTTGTTTCTTATGAAAAGCAGATCTGAACTCTTTCAAATATATTCTGATTTTTCTTCTATGGTTCAAACTCAATTCTCTCGGAATATCAAAATTTTTCGTTCAGATAATGCAATGGAATATAAAGACCGTGCTTTTCTAAACCTACTTCACAAAAATGGCACGCTCCCCCACCGCTCGTGCCCTGGAACCTCCCAACAAAATGGACGAGCTGAACGCAAACATCGACATATTCTTGACACCGTTCGTGCTCTACTCATTTCGTCATCATGTCCTGAACGTTTCTGGGGTGATGCTGCGTTCACCGCAGTATACACAATCAATCGTGTCCCTTCCACTTCAATCCAAAATCAATCTCCATTCGAGCGCCTTTTCGGTAAACCTCCTGATTACTCTAACCTCAGAGTCTTTGGTTGCGCTTGTTTTGTTCTTCTCAAACCACATGAACACAACAAATTACAACCAAGGGCTCATCTGTGTTGTTTCATTGGTTATGGTATTGAACATAAGGGGTATCGATGCTGGGATCCTATTTCTAAAACTCTTCGTATCTCTCGTCATGTCATTTTTTGGGAACATCAAATGTTCTCTTCGTTACGGTCATTTGACATATCAACCATCACTAACTCTAGATTCTTTACTGATCCATCTATTAAGTTATTTCCTGAGAATCCAGTTTCAGGTACTGTTGAGTCCACCTCCGAATCACCAGCTGATATCACCCCTTCCGTTCCAGAACCACCAGTTGATCCTACCTCTCCAGACCCAGACCCAGTTCCAGCTCCAGAACCATCAGCTGACCTCACCTCTCTGACTCAATCGGTCGTGCCCGAGGATATTCCTATGTCTGATGAGTCTGCACTGACTCCCTCTGAGAGCCATCCTCCATATCACCCCCGCAGATCTACTAGGGTAACTCACCCCCTTCTCATCTTGCTGATTACCATTGTGATTATCATTGTTTTTCCACTATACTTCATTTGCATGAGCCTCAATCCTATAAGGAGGCTAGTACTAATCCTCTTTGGCAGAAAGCAATGGATGATGAACTTCAGGCCCTAGCTAAAACTCATACATGGGATATTGTTGATCTACCCGCTGGAAAAACTCCTATTGGGTGCAAATGGGTGTTTAAGATCAAGACACTTTCTGATGGCTCTATTGAACGATATAAAGCCCGACTTGTTGCCAAGGGATTTGCTCAGGAATATGGCATTGACTATGAAGAGACATTTGCTCCAGTGGCGAGGCTCACATCTGTCCGTACACTCATTGCTGTCGCCGCCATTCGAAGATGGACTCTATTTCAAATGGATGTCAAAAATGCATTTCTGAATGGGGAACTTCTTGAAGAAGTCTATATGCATACACCTCCCGGCTTGGATGCCACTCGAAACAAAGTTTGTCGCCTTCGTCGTGCCTTATATGGTTTAAAACAAGCTCCACGTGCCTGGTTTGCCAAATTCAGCACTACCATTCATCAGTTTGGGTTCACACCGAGTGCTCATGATTCGGCTCTGTTTATCCGCCGTACTGCCAACGGTATTATCCTTCTTTTACTGTACGTGGATGATATGGTTATTACTGGAGATGATCCACATGGTATTTCTGAACTAAAAAAGTTTCTCAGTGGCCAATTCGAGATGAAAGATCTTGGCGTGCTCACCTATTTTCTTGGCCTCGAAGTCTCATCTAATTCTGATGGATTTTTTCTCTCTCAGGCCAAATATGCCTCGGACCTCCTTTCCAAGGCTGGGATCACTGACTCAACCACTGCCACTACTCCTCTCGAGCCGAATGTCAGACTTACCCCACTCGATGGTTCACCTCTTCAGGATGCCACTCTATATCGTCAACTGGTTGGAAGTCTTGTATATCTTACTGTCACTCGCCCTGACATTGCCTATGCCGTTCATCAGGTCAGTCGGTTCTTGTCCGCTCCTCGGACCACCCATTACTCGGCTGCTCTTCGCATTCTTAGGTACGTCAAGGGTACTTTATTTCATGGGCTTCATTTCTCAGCACAGTCTGCCCCCGTTTTACAAGCCTATTCTGATGCCGATTGGGCCGGAGACCCCACCGACAGACGTTCAACCACTGGTTACTGTTTCTTTTTGGGCAATTCTCTCATTTCCTGGCGTAGTAAGAAACAAACTGTGGTTGCTCGCTCCAGTACTGAAGCTGAATATCGTGCCATGGCTGATGCAACTCAAGAACTTCTCTGGCTTCGATGGCTACTCGCTGACATGGGTATCTCTTCTCCTGCTGCCACTATCCTACACTGTGACAACAGGAGTTCTATTCAGATTGCTCACAATGATGTCTTCCACGAGCGTACAAAACACATCGAGAATGATATCCACTTCATCCGTGATCACATTCTCCAGAATACGGTTCGTCTACAATCCGTCAGTTCCGCCGATCAGACAGCTGACATTTTCACTAAGGCTCATCCACCCGGACGCTTTCACTCTCTGGTTTCCAAACTCAAGTTCACCTCCCACTTACCACCTTGAGTTTGAGGGGGGATGTTAATGTATTATATGGGCTTAGTCCCACATTGGTTGTGTATAGCTTTGCTTCTCCTATTAGCTTGTATAAATAGGATAATCCCATATTGGTTGTGCATAGCTTTACTTCTCCTATTAGCTTATATAAATAGGATAGCTCCCTTTGTAAGTAAATTACACCATTCAATACAATTCTTCTCTTTGTATTGTCTCACTTCCTCTCTTAAATTCAACAATTCTAATAACTCCATTGTTCCTAGAAAGACCGATCTATTGGGTGAGATGGGCTCTAGAGTTATTAATTGTTTCTACTTGTTTGGACATGGTGAGTCAACTTAATTACAAACTTAAGTTTCGGTGGAGGTTAATAAATCTCTGTTGGTTGGTGATGGGTTTTTTTATGGGCACCGCAAGGATAAAAATTAAGTTGGAATAATTCTAGTCAAGGTAGATTAAATTTGGAACACTCAAGAATTAAGGCTCTTAAGAGTCTTAGGAAAGAGGAGGAAGTAGTTACTGATATTGCTTCGCTTTTGAGGAAACTCGAAGCGTTAAAGCTTCTTCTAGGAAGTTGTTTGTTCTCAAAAGTCTTAATCTTTGGTTTAATAAGTTAACTCTCAATGTGAGGTTCTATAATAGTGTGCTTGAGAGTTTGGAGGGGAGGGGAGGGGAGGGGAAGAGAGGGGGAGGGTGGTTTATCCTACCCTTGTTTGGATGCTAGAAACGGTAATGGGAGGGTAAAATGCCCTCCCCTTGTTTGGTTAGGAGGGGGAGGGGAGGGGAATGGATAAGTAATTATTGTGATATTACGATTATACCATTTATTATAAAATTTATTTTAGTTAGATTGAAATATCCTCAAACCAACAACTCTTTTATGGATAAATTTTTTTTTGTTGTGGTATGGGTTAAGGGAATGAAGTAAGTTAGATTAATCATCGCCATAATAAATAAAACAAAAAAGGTTTCATAAGCCAAAATTTTATTTAATAATACTGGCTACATATGAGCTATACTAGTCATTATTACGAGTGACTCACTTATATATAACACTAGGTTACATAAGGAAAATGCTACACATCACTGGTGACCAACTCTTCATTATCCCTAATAAAATTGAAGAACCAAATTCAGATTGCGTTCACACTTTCTTAAGAAATTCTTTGAACCATTTTTCCTGATTCTTTGAGATATCGTGTCAAATTATTTCTATAATCCATGTAGATTAAACCAAACCTGATATCATAACCAAGGTTCCATTCAAAATTATCCATAAATGACCATGCAAAATAACCCTCTACTTTAACTCCATAGTCTCTGTTAATAATTGACCTTGTCAAATAAGTTGAGCAAATAATAAAACTAACACTTAAGCTTGCGTGACTACAAACAAGCCCTTTTTATTTCACATCCTCTTTCTTTACGATTTGCTTCTTATCTTTACCTTTTTAAATGGATCAATGAGAACATACCTTTGATTGAAATGTAATCAAACAAATCGTGCATATTTTGTTTAGATTGAAATGTGATCAAACTGACCATACATATTTTATTTATGTTGAAATGTCCTCAAACCAACATCTCTCTTATGGATAAAGAGATTTGTTATGGTGTGGGTTAGGAGAATAGAATAGGTTAGACTAATAAATAAATAAAAACATTCATTAAGGTAAGCATAACCCAATTTTTATTTAATAATACTCATTACATATGAGATATATATCGTACTCATTATGAGTGACTCACTCATATGTAATAACATTAGGTTAGATAAGGAAAATGCTACATGTCACTAGTTACGAACTCTTCATTACCCCTAATAAAATATTCTTTCTTAAGAAAATTTTTGTACCATTTTCCTGATTCTTTGGGGTATCGTGTCAAGTTATTTTTGTAATCCACGTAGATTAGGCCGAACTTGATGTTATAACCAAGATTTCATTCGAAGTTGTCCATCAATGATCATGCAAAGTAACTCTTTACTTTTAACTCCGTAGTCTCTGTCAATAATTGCATTGTAATAATTAGTAAAACGACAACAATGCTACAATGTTATACAAATAGAAATTTATATACAAAGCTAAATATTGTTTGCTTTATATGCTTGCGTCAATACTTGTAGATCGATCAAGAGCAAGAAAACTTTACTGAAACCTTCATAGGTTGAGTACTATAAAAGATATAAATTTATATATATATCTAGTGTTTTATAACATATAATTATATTTATAATATTGCAATATAACATTCACATAAGAAAAAAAAAAAAAGAAGGAAAGAGAGGAAATAAATATATCTTAGATTAAAATTTTTTAGCTCACCTGATGGCTCTTGAAAGATTATGAAGATGTTGCTTATGGTGTTCTTTCCTTTCAAGATCGTTACAGGCTTCGGTCAACGATAGTGTACCATTATTGAAATCAGCATATCCTAAATAAATTATGTTGCAGAAACAGAAACTAATTAATTGAAACTACCAAATCAAGTTTTTAATTAGCATTCAATATTGGACACTTATTTTATTGATTGGCTTACCGTTCTCAGTAATGTAAATCATTGGATCTTTGTAATTATCTTTTGTGTAGTTTACAATATATCTTATACCTTTCGGATAAACTGGGGTGTCCGTAACCATCTTAAAAAAATAATGTCATATTGGTTACTCTTTTGAGAACAATATTTTTGTTATATTATATCTTGATAACATAAGCAGGTAATGTTTTATTTATTACACATTATATATATATTCCCATTCATTTTGAACGATTTTTTTGTGCATGTACCGTTGGACCTTGAGGAATTCCATCTTCGTTCTCATCTGTAAAATAAATAAAAAAATGTAAAGATCATAGGTTTGTCATCAAAGCCTACGTTATTAATTTTAAACATAGCAAATAATTAATTACTTTTCCATTCAACTTGCAAATCATTGTAGTAAGAAGGTTTTTTCGGATCATCATTAATGCTCTTTGCATACTTAGCGCCATAGTAATTAATCTCAGCATAGTCAAAAGAGTTTATAAGCATCTTCTTTTGCTCTTTAGTAAAATTTGGTAATCCATTCCCAACTATTTTCTTCATGATTTGTGGATAGTCGCCAAAGGTTATAGGGCTCAAATGCCTACCAAAAAAAATTTGCATCAATAATTTGCATTTTGTCAAAATGCATATAATTTCATCTTCCCAAATAGAATAAAAATAAGTTCAAAAAATAAATAAAGAAGACATATTTCTTATTAAATGATGAAATACTCACCAGCCTAAATGAAATCCAGGGATCTTATGACTGCTTCTTTATCAGCAGGGGAATCCGAGTAAGGTTCAAACCATGCGGGACAAAGTACTATGCCAATCTTTCCATTTTGACACTACAATTTTTTATAAACAATAAATTGATGAATCAAATAAGAAATAAGTGAGTTGAAATAAATATTTAATTTTTTTTAAAACAAATCTAGAAAATAGCTCAAAAGTGATCAAGTTATATTTGAGGATAGTGATTAAGTTATATTTGACTATAGACATACATGAAAATAACTAAAAAATTTATTCGTATATTCATTCATACAATTAAATTGAGCACTAATATACATATCAAGCAAGAATTAATGTGCTAGATCATGATTTAATAGCTTTTTGTGTACCTTATCACATTTCCTAAACTCATCTACAGCTACTGCATGAGCAAGAAGTAGATTATGAGTAATGTTGTAAGGCTCAACGCTAGAGTCTCCTCCTTCGCATGAATTATTCCTCCATTCCGAGCATCGTAGCCAGCAGCACTAAAAACCTATGGCTCATTGAAAGTGGCCCAGAGTTTCACTTTATTACCATATAATCGAAAGCAAAGACGCGCAAAGTCTCGATAATCATCACTGTATACAGATATTAAGACACTTGTTCAATATATATATATAGGCCAGCTCAATAAACTCTAATTTTGTTGTGAGAATTAATATTATTTCCTAATAAATCAGAAGCTTAATATTTTAGAATATCTAGTTGGTTATTATCCACTTGAATTTCAAAGACCACTTCTTGATGTGTTCATAATTAATATAGTTTCAAAATCAACATGCAAGAATCAAGGACACATGAAGAGACATCAACTAATTGATTAATGGTCAGGTTTGGTAAACCCAACTTAAATTGGGTTGGCTTAAAGTGACCTTGAAATTGGTAATGCGTATTACAACCCCACCTTTCCCCTATAAACATGCAACCCGCCTTTTTTTGTTTTCTTTCATTGAACAGTTGACGATTTTTTTTGGTAAATTGTCATGGACAAAACACAAACTGATTTAAGCCCGACGGCTTAAATGGGGATACCAAACGTGGCGAATATGGTTGTTATATGTGTAAATAGTTAAGAATCTTTTGATGGCACAATATGACTGGAATGAAATAAACAATTACTTACACAATAAGAGGGCTTAAAAAGCCTTTATACTCCTTTTCGAGAATTTAGGGAAGATCTCAGTGAAAGATAATCACAGAAGGCTGTATTTCTACACATTGTTTCACAAAAATTAAGAGATATTAGTATGTTTAGTTCAAATGTGTAAAAAAAAAATAGTGAGTAGTTCAATCGATATAGAGCTGAAAACATAATAAATTATTTTATGGATGAAGTTCAGAATGAGCTATCCAGTTTATTTAAAACCTTAAAAATTAATCCAACTTTTTGGACTATAACTCCTTTGTGGTTCGGAATTTTATTAATTTATATTTCGATGTCAATAATATTTTCTAGATTGGCATATCACAAAATACTCAAATCACATAATCCCTACATATGATTAGCCAAATTAATTTAAACCCGAGTAGGGGAGAATTATATAACCATTTGCTATGAGCTCATCAATGAGATCTTTGTAGAATAGAATCCCCTCTATGCTCACCCCACTTCTTAGCTTTCCATCTGAATTTCAAAAATTAGAGAAGGGAGCAATGAGTTAAAAATTTAAGAATAGTGAGAGAAAAAAAATTTCTGTATAAGAAGCCTTATCAAAATTTTGACAATATGCAACCATAAAAATCTACTTTTATGATCAATAAAAAAACTTACAGGGTAATATCTTAGACCATGAGATCGAGTGCCTTAAAGCGTTTGTATTCATTTCTTTTATTAATTTGATATCTTCCTGTCATATTTTTCAATTATATTTGGTATAAATACTATTCATGGAAAACAAAATACATGAAAGAAAGTTCGTATACTAAATTTTTATACCACCACAAATCATAGTTATCAGAATTGGATTAGATCGACCAGTCCAATTAATGAACAAGAAAGGTCTTTAATAAATTGTCTTTCATAATTTAATATTCCTAAAAACACTTTGTAATTGTATTTTTATCTTTAATCTTTTATGAAAAATCCTTTATTTTTTATATAATATGTACTTGTAATCTAATCCCAATTTGGGTTTGATATAATCCTAAAAATTAATTTCTGCTTTCTCAACCTCAATCTTTTTGGGGTTAAAAATTAATCTGTGCTGAATAAATAAATCATATATCTTTCCAAGATATTATTTATGTTCTTATGCTGTTTTATAGAAAGCTAAAACATTATCAATGTAAACTAAACAAAAATCTTTATATGTACTAAATATACTATCTATCCATCTTTGAAATGTCCATAAGGAAATGGACCATTTTGCAAGTGATATGGAGAGAACTGGTTGACCCAATCGGTCTGACTTGTCAACGATGAGTCAACCATTTTGCATAGGTATTATTAAATTAATATACGATTCTAATTTAAAAAATCAAAAATTAAAAATATGATTTTAGTTTAAAAAATCAACCTGAGTGCTTAATGCTTTGTTTTGCTTTGATGTTGTTCCTCCAGGTGTGGAGGTTCTTCCTATAGTTGTTATTTTACTGCATTGATCACTTAGCAGATTTGATATAATAAATCCATCTTTTATGTTAAAAAATTATAATAATAATAAGATTATTACATAATTTTATTTATTTTTTTAATTATTCATGCACATCAACTTTTTAATTTATTGGTTGGACCATTGATCTGGTGACGTATTCCCACAACAAAGTCGATATTCGGTCCGGATCTGATAACTATGCTATCAGTTGGTGGTAAATCACCAAACCTCAATAGTAAGATTCTTTTTAAAGCATTGATGATTGTTAAAAATACAATCAACTCCATACCTTGTAACGGTGATAGAAATCAACTGCTACATCTCCGTTGTCATAGCAAGTTTTTTCTGCAAGATTTCAGGAAAATAATCCTTTATTTCAAATAGATGATTTGAATATAATAATCTAGCTATTCAACATTTTGTATCCATTCATTATACATGAAATGAATTAAAGACAAACTTGTTGCTCATCAGCATAACTTAATTCTGCACTCCCATATATTCGTATACACAAGACATATATATATATATATATATATATATATATATATATATAGGAAGAGAGAGAGATCACCCGGATATGTGTGAGTAAAGTAGTCCCATATACTATCTGTTCTACCACCTTCCCATTTCAAACTAAATATCATTCATAGAGTTACATTATTTGAGATGTTATTCCTCTCCATATATATTGTATGTTTAATCATATTTTTACATGAAACCAGATATTTCAATATCTTATGTGCGTATTCTACCTGATAAGACGCTGAAGCGGTGCCGAAAATGAAATCCTTGGGGAAATCAGCACGACTAAAATGTTTATTCTCAGGTAGAAGTAACAAATTATTAGGATCGGAATAAGCTGGGAAGTTGAAAGGCCTTGGTTGAATGAGAGACAACAAGCTCAGTAGGATCAGGAGCCCCAATGCAGGAAACACTAGAGTACCCATAACCAATGCTTATAGTTTCTACTTTTGGAAGACTAAGTGCTTGTGGTTACAGGTCTCATTTTAAGTCCTTTGTATAGAGGTTCGCATTAAGATAAGTGAAAAAAGAAAAAAGAAACCATCCGTGAGCCAAGAACAATAAAAAAAGAAACCTTCCACGAGAATAGAAGATTCGCAATCAGTATATTGTGAAAATCATGACTCCAGCTCCATCACAATCAGTAACTTGTGAAGATCACATTATCCACCCAAACTTGGATCCTCATGGGAAAATGTGAAAGATCAAATCCACCAAAATTTGGTTTTGCTGTGGAAGAATGTGAAAATCACCTCGTTAATGTATTTAAAAAAAAAAAATCATCTGTAACTTGTGAAAATCGTCAAACATAATATAAAAAACATGCAGTGCCCGGGGTGTGTCGTTCCTGGTAGTCTTGGGGCTGCTTTGGTCCCTAGCCTCTTGCATATGTTGTATCTTTGATGCTTTTATTAATAATATCTTTTTTGCCTTTTAAAAGAAAAGAAAAAAAAAATTGCAGTGGATTCTGTACACAATAAGGGTATGATTGAAAAATAAGCTTATCAAAAAAAAAATTTAATTGCAATTATACCTTAATGTGTATTACGGGATCTGCTGCATACTTTTAACTGCAGAGGAGTCATATTCTAATACAAACACCGCAGTGCATGTCCAAGCACAAATTTTTTTAACAGTAAAAAAATAGTTTTATTAATAATTATCATAAAATGTATGATTACAAAAGTAAGGCATTAAAACAAAAACAAAAACAAAACAAAGCACAGCCCATTAATAGACCATCGGTTATCAATGGAACCCCACTAACAAGTGTTGAATAGAAATTGTTAGAAGAATATTATAGACTCGAATTGAGGGATTAGAAGAATATGAAAGACTGAGGAACAATAAGTCTAGATTTTTTTACGGGTGGTATCTTTAAATAGGGTGTATGTATTATTTTCTTTTGTCGCTCAAGATGTGTGGGGACGGTCACGTGTTAGGTGGTGTTTTTTTATTACTGGGGCCTTTATTTATTTATTTATTTTTTTTTTTTTTGCGCATGTACATTCTTTGTGGTATGAGTTTGCTGGGGATTTTGTTGGTTTCGTGTCTGTTTGGTCACTATAAAAATTTGAATTTTTTTTTACCACAGAAAAAATCATCATAAAAAATGTTCTTTTTAATCACGAATCATCAATAAATTAAATAGGGTGTATTGCATCACAGATCCTTGAACTATAGTTTCGTAGCATTTAACTTTTTGAATTATTAATTTGACGCATAGGGTCTTTGAACTATGAATTAATAGCCATCAACTGCTTAAATCCATTTTCTAGCGAGAAACTTTATTGAGTGAGGAATTTAAAGTAAAATTCCACTTGTTTAATGATTTGCATAGGTCCAATTTTTTGAGCAAACATTCACCATGTAGTAACAATTAAATAGAAGAATCTCCACTTGTTGAATTTCCATTAAGTTTTTCACTGAGAAATGGATTTAAGGAGTTGAATACTACTAATTCATAATTCAATGATCCTATACACCAAATTAATAGTTTAGAGAGTTAAATGCTACATATTTATAGTTAAAGGATCTGTACTGCAATAAACTTATTAAAAACTAAATTTTTTTACTACTTGTTGCAAAAAGCTAATTAATCAATCACGATACCTATTTTCGTGGCCATTACTTGAGATTAGGCAGCTACAGTTATGACCAAAATCTTAGAAGAAGATTTTAGATTAATTTCTGTGTAGTTTTCCTTTGTATATGTGGGCTTGGCCCACCGTATAGCTGAAAAGGGGAAAAACATAAGGTGGAATCGTGAACCTAACAGCGTTCTCTGAATCTGTCTCTTGCATTGTCTTCACTGTCCTACACAAAATAAGTCTCACACTCTTCCACATCTCTAGTCTCTTACGCATCTCCATCCAATTTCTCTTTAATTTTTTTTTTTCGTTTTGCTTTAGATCCCAATCTCAATATTGATCGACCACTTCGACTTCTAAATCTATTACGGCAGGAACCTCATTATTTCGAGCTCTCTCAAGCTATGCCTCTTCTCTCTATGCATATTATTACTATCATACATGTCACTGATGCATAATGATTGGCAAGAGACTAAGCGTGGTTTGCTTAATGCTTTAACTGAATATTAAAACAATTTTTAAGTGGATTAAAGATTTAAGTGAATTTAAGAGGATTTAAATCAAAAGCCAAATGAAACCTAAATATAACTAGAAAAATTCGGTTATCTATTTGTGTCAGTAGTAATATTTGTTCTACTTTTATATAATTTTACAGATTTTTATATATTTTTCATCAGTGTCCATGTTATTCCCATATTTCTCTTTCTCCCTTTAGTTTTTATTTTTTGGGCACAAATTTGAATTTCATAATTGAAAAATGATTTTGTCAATGCTGTTTTGGAGAGATTTGAAGTACTATAAGCAAAGCTTGTACGCTAATTTAAAATAAGATTGTTGTTTTGAAGAGCTGGAAACGTGAGTTTTGTGTTAATACAGGAATAAAAATTGAAGGTTGATGGCACCAACTTGAATGTCTTATTCTTGAAGTAATTCCTCCTAAAAAAAGGTGGCTCAAAATTTAATCTTATTTTTCTTTAACTTGAGATAGGAGTAGATTTTTAGTACAATTTTTCTTTGACGTATATCATGGTGTTTTAGGCATGGAAAGTGTGAGAATGATATGCACCTAGAGCACATAAATACAATTTTGACACATCTAAAAGAAATGTTCCGAGCTCTAATCTTTTTAACGGACAGTCATGAGTGGACTTAACGAAAAGTGCACTTTTGGTGACGGAATTTTTAGTTAGTAAAAGTGACTTTTCTTGCAGTGGGTGTTGTGGTTTTTTTTCCTCAATAATTCATCTTTGATGTTTATTAATAAATTGAGTGATTTTTTGCTGTTAAAAAAAAAAAACTTAAGTGTTCATCTTTTTATTATTGTTTCATTTTTCAGTATGCATCTCATCTTTACATTTTCAAATGTATCAATGTACATACGTTCGATTGAAATGTGATCAAACAGTAAATACATATTTTATTTAATTATTGTTGTAATCAAAACAAGTTTTATTAAGGTAAATATAACTTTTTTTATTTAATAATACTAAATGCGTTATATGCAGTCATTATTAATTATGAGTCACTAACTCACTTATATATAATAACATTAGGTTATATAAGGAAAGTGTTACATGTCACTAGTAACCAAGTCTTCGATATCTCCAACAGAAGTGAGGGAAGCAAAATCAGATTGCTTGCTCTTTTTATTAAGAAATTCTTGGAACCACTTTGTTGACTACTTTGGGTAATCGTGTGAAATTATTTATGTAATCTATAGATTCCATTCAAAGTTATTCATCAATGACCAATAAAAACAACTTTTTACTTTAACTTCATAGTCTCTGCCAATAATTGCATTACGGACGGTTTAAGATCCAACAATGCAATACAAATAAGAATTTATACAAAGCCAAATATTGTTTGGTTGATATGCTTATGTCAATACATACCGATCAAGAGTAAGAAGACTTTAGTGAAACCTTCATAGTTGAATGCTATAGAAGATAGTGGTGGCAAATGTATAAATTTATGTCAATATCAAGTTTTTTTTCCACGTTTCAAAAAAATATATAAAGTTTTTTGTAACATATAATTGTTTCTAATTAATTGAAGAATAACATTCACGTAAGAAAAAGAAAGAAAGAGAAAACATAAATATATCTTACATTAAAAATTAAGCTCACCTAATGGCTCTTAAAAGATTTTGAAGATATTGCTTATGGTATTCTTTCCTTTCAAGATTCATTTACACTTATTTTATTGATTGGGTTACCATTCTCAGTAATATGCATCACTAAATTTTTAATTATCTTTGGTTTAATTTATAATATAACTAATATCTTGCGGATAAATAGAGGTGTCCGAAGCCATCTGAAAAGATAATGTCGTACTATTTACTCATTTGAGAACAATGTTTTGTTATAGTTTATTTTCATCATATAAGTATGCAATGTTATATTATTATTATTATTATTATTCACATTCATTTTCTAAGATTTTTTTTGTGCATATACCGGTGGACCAATAAGATTTTCATCTTTATTCTCATCTGCAAAACAGAAAAAATAAAATTGACATCCATAGGGTTTAATTATCATCAAAGTCTGCATCAATAATGTGAAATATAGAAAAGATTATTTATAGATGTGGCAAACGGGTCGGGTTGAGTCATTTGTGTTTGGGTCATTTTGGGTTGTGGGTAATCTCGGATTGGTTCGAGTTAGTTTCAGGTCATATCAGTCTCGGATCATATCTGGTTTCAGGTCATCTCGGATTAAATTGGGTCGAATTTGGTTCATATCGGTCTTACGTTAATATTATTGGAATCGTGAGTCGATTTAATAATGAATGTGATAAATGAAATTCTTGATGAGTTATGGTTAATAGATTGATGTGATGTATGAGGAGAAGAATTTAGTGAAATTGATCAAATAATAATTTGGAAAAAAACAGGATAGCTAAATTAAATGTTTGAATACATGCTTGTTTTTATAATTGTTCATATACATATTTCATATCATTGTTCATATGCATATGCATGAAATAAAAGAATGGGGAGGGGGCTGGTCTAAATGAAAAACTGTGACAGTCGGTATATGCTGGAAATAAAAGAACCAGGATGGCAGTTGGTCTAAATAAAATAAAAGAACCGAGAATTCAACCGGTCTAAGATGAAAATATGTCGACATGTGGGAAGGCATTCCCTAATAATAATTCATTCATTGCATTTGTTTTAAATGTTAATTTTATTATTGAAATACAGAAGTGTTGTTTTGTTATTGTAAATTTATTTATAGATGAATGAGTCTCACAGAGAAACAGTTATGGTGAGAAAGAAACATGGAAATGTGATATGATAAGAACTATCTAAATGGTAGACTATATGTTGTGAACCTCATAACGAGGTAATTATGAGATAATTGATGGTCTTAAAGTGAACAAATATATAAGAAGAAGAGATTGATAGAGAATGGGGCTTATGATATGTGTAGTGATAGTAGAATGCTATTATCAAGTTATATGAGATATAAATGATTAAATATTAAAAGACTATTTATACAAATTAAATACTTCTAGTAAATTTAATTCACTGAGCTTGTGAAGCTCATCCCTTAATGTTAAATGATTTCAGGCAGCAGGCAGGACAGATAATTGGTGAGTTAAGATTCAAACTGATTCATTTTCTGTAAGCCACGTGGTCCATATCCTCAAACTAATGAGAAAAAAAAATATTTTTGTAAATATTCATGCATATTATGTTAAATACAATGTTTAAGTTGAGATCTGAATGGTGTATCTCCCTTGTTAAGGGTTGAGGATTGATGTAAATAATTACAGTTAATAAATTTTTATTGTTACATATATGTACCGTGTTGGGATTTTCAAAATATGATGACACCATTTCAAGGGTGGCCAACCCGGGATGGGTTATTATAATTTTGGTATCAGTGCATTAGGTTTTATGATTCTATAGACTATATAAGAACTTAAAGAAGTAGAAGATCTAAATAAACTATATTTTAATGCAGAGTCTGAGGATGACAAGTGGACGTACTAGAGGTAGAGTTCTGAATCAGAGGGGACATGGTAGACCCCCAACATTTAGAAGAGCTGAAACAGAGGGGGGTTGAGTAGTGGTTCCTATAAGGGAACAGATTGATAGTGCAGCTGGTACTAGTAGAGCTGGAAGAGAATCTGAGGTTAGGAGGGATGAATTGAGAGAATCTCTTAATCATGCTATAGAGAGGATGAATGCAGCTGAAGAAAGGGCTGATAATTTATAGAGGAGATTAGAGGAAAGGGATAGAAGAGAACCTCATATGGTGAGATAAGAAGTTTATGAAGGAGAATGTGTGTTTGCACATGAGATGCAAGGTGATTGTTTTGTAAGATTTCTTAAGTTTAAACCCCAATCTTTTATAGGATCTATAAATCTTGTAGAAGCTGAGCAGTGGATTAAACATGTTGAGAAATATTTTGAAGTCTTACGAGTGACAGATAGACAGAAGGTTGCTTTTGCTTCAGTTATGCTAGAAGGTAAGGCTTCTCAATAGTGGGATGATATTTTGCCCAGGGTAAGCACACAGGTAGAACAACCCTTAACTTGGAGTAAGTTTAAGGATGAGTTCTTTGCGAAGTATTTTCCAGATACCATTCAGGCACAACAAGAAAGAGATTTTATTCATCTAAGGCAGGGTAATTTATTGATGGCTGAATATGATAGTAGATTCATAGCCCTATCAAGGTTTTTACCTAAATAAGTGAATACGAAGGAGAGGAAATGTAAGAGATTTTTAGACGAATTACACTATGAAATTTGGACTAAACTCTCTTATATGGGCATTGAAAATTATGCTATACTGGTGGATAAAGCATTACAAATTAAGAAAGATTTGATGGAGTTTAGAGGTAGAAGGGAGTGGCTAAAGAGGTCTAGATTTGAGGGACCTAGAGGTGGTGGCAATATGAGTGTGCAGGGTGAGAGACCACCGCAGAGGGGGTGTTCCTTGTCACAAAGAACTTTAGTACAGAGTCAGAGGCAAGTAGGATCTGTTGCTTCTGTCACTCAGAGTAATACCGGTGAACCCTTAGGTTTAGGAGACAAGCTATAAGAAATGGGAGTTATAGTAGAGGAGTAAGTATGCCACCAAGGGAAGCTGGTAATCTGATGTATGATCGAGAGCTAAGGGTTTGCTTCATATGTAATCAGATGGGGCATCTGTCTCGGAATTGCCCTACGCAGATATGCTTTGTATATGGTGAGGGAGGACATGTTGCTGCAGATTGTCCAATGGGGAAATCTGCTGACGTAGGCGTTGGAAGCGTTGGAAGAGTTGGAAGAAAACCGGTGGAGAGAGGTGGTAGATAAGGGAGTGTGTAGGGCAGAGGTCGAAGATCGGTAGCTCAGAGAGGACGTGGTAGCCAATTACAGTCCAGAGACAACAGAGTCTATGCATTGACCCAATAGGATGCATAAACCACTCCTGATGTTGTTATGGGTATGGTATCTATCCTTGATAGGCCTGCTAGATTATTGATTAATCTTGGTGCAACCAATTCTTTCGCATCTAGTGTTTATATGAAATATATTGATGCTAGTGCTAGCCCTTTAATGCATGCTATTGTTGTTGAGGTTCCTACTAGGGATAGGGTTATTATCAGGACAATTTATCAAAATTGTGTGATTTATATGGCTAATAGAGAATTTGGAGTTGATTTATTCCCTTTAGATATGACAGATTTTGATTTAATTCTAGGGATGAATTGGTTATCTACATATCATTCTTGGGTAGATTGTTTTAGGAAGAATGTGATGTTCAATATTCCTGGACAGGAAGAGTTTAATTTTCAGGGAGAATATAAAATACTTGCTAACTGTTTTATTTCTGCCTTAACTGCCAATAAATTATTGAAGAAGGGTTGTGAGGGGTATTTGGCATATGTGGCGGATTCTAGCAAGAAGAGCAGGAAGTTAGAAGAAATTTTTATAGTAAAAGATTTTTCTGATGTATTCTCTGAAGAGTTGTCTGGTTCGCCTTTCAATAGGGAGATTGAGTTTTCCATTGAGGTGATTCTAGGATCAACACTCATATCTATAGCACCTTATAGAATGACACAAGTTGAATTAAGAGAGTTAAAAGTTCAGCTTTAGGAATTGCTAGATAAACACTTTATTTAACCTAGTACGTCACCTTGGGGAGCCTATGTATTGTTTGTCAAGAAGAAAGATGAGACAATAAGGTTACGTATTGATTATAGACAGTTGAATAAGATCACCATCAAGAATATATATCATTTTCCAAGGATAGATGATTTGTTCGAACAGTTACAGGGAGCTAGGGTGTTTTCTAATATCGATCTGAGATCATGTTATCATCAATTGAGGATTAAAGAGGGGGATGTGCCTAAGACTGCTTTTAGGACACGTTATGGCCATCATAAGTTTCTGGTCATGCCATTTAGGTTGACTAATGCTCCTGCATCATTTATGGATATAATGAATCGGGTGTTTAAACCATTCTTAGATAGATTTATGATTGCATTTATTGATGATATTCTGGTATATTCAAAGAATGAAGAAGAGCATATGTAGCATTTAGAGATAGTGTTGGAAATTCTTAGCAGAGAGAAATTATATGCAAAGTTCTCTAAGTGTGAGTTTTGGTTGAGTGAAATATTTTTGGGGTATCTTGTGTTAGGAGAGAGAATAGTAGTTGACCCACAAAAAGTAAAAGCAGTGTTGAATTGGGAAAGACCCACTAGTGTAACTGAAGTTAAAAGCTTTTTGGAGTTGGCTAGTTATTATAGAAGATTCATCCAAAAAATTTCTATAATTGCTGGACCATTGACTAGATTGACTAAGAAGTACGTGATGTTTATATGGTTAGAGAAATGTGAGAGAAGTTTCTAGCTGTTGAAAGAAAAATTAACTACTGCTTCAGTATTAGTGCTTCCTTATAATAATGAAGGATTTGTGGTATATAGTGATGCGTCACATCATGGGTTGGGATGTATGTTGATGCAACATAGGAAAGTTATAGCTTATGCATCTAGGCAATTGAAGAACCATGAGAGGAATTACCTGACCCATGATTTAGAATTGGCTGCCATTGTTTTTGTTTTAAAGATTTAGAGACATCATCTGTATAGAGCCAATTGTGTAATTTTTACTTATCATAAAATTTTGATGCATTTACCTACCCATAATAAGTAAAATTTGATGCATGAGAGGTTGATGGAATTTATTAGTGATTATGACTATACAATTCACTATCATCTCAGAAAGGCTAATATAGTAGCTGATGCATTGAGTAGAAAGGCTACAGGGAGATTATATGCTATTGGGAGTCATAATACTAGCTTGATGATAGAATTAAAAAGAATGAGGATGCAGTTGAGTGTCAGTGATAGAGGAGTATTGATGGCAAATATGGTGGTACAATCTTCTATTATTGATCATTTATTACAGATGCATGGTAGAGATGAGGGGATAGAGAAAATTAGACGAGAAGTGTTGAGTGGGAAGCCAATTGAGTTTAGAATTAGAGAATATGGTATGGTGGTATTGGGGCATAAAGTTTGTGTTCCCAATGATGTGGATATGAGAAAGAAAATACTATGGGAGTCTTATGATTCTATATATTCCATGCACCCAGGTAATAATAAGATGTTCAGGGGATTGAGACAAAATTATTGGTGGTTAGGGATGAAGAAGGATGTAGCGAAATATATTTCTAGATGTTTGACTTATCAACAAGTGAAATATGAGAATCGACATCCAATAAGTATATTACAACCTCTTCCAGTACCTGAATGGCCATGGGAAAATGCGAGTTTGGATTTTGTCTCTGGTTTTCCTCGTATCCAGAGAGGTCATGACGCTATATGAGTTATAGTGGATAGACTTTCTAAGTCTTCACATTTCCTTCCTATTAAAACTACATGGAGTCCTGAAAAGTTGCCTGAATTATATGTAGCTGAGATTGTAAGATTACATAGAATACCCTTAAGTATTGTACTAGATAGAGATTCTAAATTTACCTCTAGATTTTGGAGAGGTTTTCAAGAAGCTATGGGTACGCAATTACAGTTTAGTACAGTTTTTCATCCATAAACTAATGGGTAAAATGAGAGAATCATCATAATACTATAAGATATGCTGATGGCAAGTGCATCGAGTTTCTCAATGAGTTGGGATGCTTATTTGGCTTTGATGGAGTTTGCATATAATAATCAGTATCAAACTAGTATTGGGATGGTACCATTTGAAGCTTTATATGGTAAGAGGTGTAGAACTCTAGTATGTTGGGAAAAAGTTAGAGAGAGAAAGATATTTGGTCCAGAAATGATAGATCTGACTACTGAGAGGATCAAACTAGTTAGAGAGAACCTTAGAGTTGCACAGAACAGATAGAAGAGATATGCTGATAATAGAAAAAGACCTTTTGAGTTTCAAGTTGGTGATTGGGTATTTTTGAAGATATCTCCGTGGAAGGGCGTGTTGAGGTTTAAAAAGAAAGGAAAGTTGAGCCCGAGATTTGTGGGGCCATATGAGGTGATTGAGAGAGTTAGACCAGTAGCATATAGATTGGATTTTCCTCTAGAGTTAAAGCAATTACATAATGTGTTTCATGTGTCACTTTTGAGAAAGTACATACACGATGAATCCCATAGTAACTCGAATCAGACGATAGAACTTCAGGAAGATTTGATTTTTATGCAAGTACTGGTCAGAATTCTAGACAAAAGGAATAAGTCTTGTGCAATAAAGTCTTTCATTTGATTCAAGTATTATGGTGGAACAAAAATGTTGAAGAAATTACTTAGGAGCATGAAGCAAGAATGAGGAAAGAACAACCTCAACTCTTTCATGAATTAGGTAAGGAAATTTCGAGGATGAAATTTTTTAAGGTGGGTAGAATTGTAATACCTGTATTAGTAAAGAAATGGTAAAGAAGTAATTTAATAAATATGACATGGAATTTAAAATAATATATATATGCAAAAGATTTAATTTTTATAAAACAATTCTTTTAAAAAAACGGACGCATGGTGGTGTAAATAAAAAGAAAATGAAAAAAAAAATGTGTGTCCAACAAAGGAAAATAAGAAGAAGAAAAGAAAAAAAAAAGGTTTTGAAAAAAAAAAGGGGTGCAACACCAGGAAGTCCAGTTGTTGCATGAGACACATGCAAATGGACACTGATTGTCCATTTAGAAACTTCAAGACACTGAGCACTATTTTTATAAATGGTGCGGCGGTTGAAAAGTTATATAAATATTTTATGGATTTGTTTTATTAGTTTTATCAAATCCTGATTGGTTTTCTTCCTTCTACAATTCAAACTACTCTATTTCTCTAAATACTTGGGGACTGAAAGAAAGATTGAAAGAGTAGAATTTTGAAGGGGCTTACAGGAGAATTTTATAGAGAGTCACGGGAAGCTCTAAGAAAAACAAAAGGTAATAACATAAGGTTTATTTTTGAAATTTAGCATACATAAAATTTCCCGGAATTCAATGTGGGAATTTTAAAAGGGTGTAAATTATGGAAGAATTGAAAAATAAATTAGAATTTAATATGAATATTATGTCAGGTGTTGACAATCAGCAACCGGGGGAAATTGCTAAGAGGAGCAGGAAATGTAAGGAAGTGATTCACGGGTAGCTCTAAGTGCTACGTGGTGAGTTAGATTTACTTTAAGTAATCAAGATAAATAAGAAATATACAGTGATAATATTTGAATAAATTATTAACCTATGATTTGATGATAGATGAAAGTTGTTTGATGAGTATGATAGGTATAATTGATATGTCGAAGGTTATTATATGAGAAGTAATATTATTGGAATAATGATTCGATTTAATAATGAAGGTGATAAATGAAATTCTTGACGAGTTATGGTTGACAGATTGATGTGATATATGAGGAGAAGAATTTAGTGAAATTGATCAAATAATAATTTGAGAAAAAGCAGGATAGCTAAATTAAATGTCTGAATACATGCTTGTTTTTTATATCTGTTCTAAATGTTGATTTTATTACTGAAATGCTAAAGTGTTGTTTTGTTATTTTAAATTTGTTTATAGATGAATGAGTCTCACAGAGAGACAGTTATGGTGAGATAGAAACATGAAAGTATGATATGATAAGGACTATCTAAATGGCAGACTATATGCTGTGAACCTCATAATGAGGTAATTATGTGATAATTGATGGTCTTAAAGTGAACAAATATATAAGAATAAGATATTGATAGAGAATGATATTTATACAAATTGAATACTTCTAGTAAATTTAATTCATTAAGCTTGTGAAGCTCATCTCTCAATGTTAAATGATTTCAGGCAGCAGGCATAACAAATAGTTGGTGAGCTGAGATTCAGACGGATTCATTTTCTGTAAGCCACGTGATCTACATTCTCAGACTAATGAAAAAAAAATATTTGTATATATTCATGCATATTATGTTAAATACAATGTTTAAATTGAGATTTGAATGATATATCTCGCCTGTTAAGGGTTGAGGATTGATGTAAATAATTGTAGTTGATAAATTTTTGTTATTGTATATATGTGTTGTGCTGGGATTTTTAAAATGTGATGACATCGTCTCGGGGGTGGCCAACCCGGGATGGGTCGTTACTTGTAGTCCCATTCCAGGCCTCAACCTTTTTTTGTGAAAAAATGGGTAAGCAGATAAGCTGCCCCACATACCCGCTAGGGAGCATAGGGCCTAGCACACAGAGTGAATCTAGAGTAGTCCCCACTGCACCTGCATCGGATCCAAAACTGAGGACCACTTCGAACTCTATGCGATGAAACCCTAAGTTTAGCAACAACAAAAGCATATAGAGAGGGCCTCAACCTTGACCACTAAGTCAATATCTCATTAGCAAAGATAAAGTATTTTTTTTTTATCAACACAATTTTTTGCTTTTCATTTTGCAAAATTTATTTGTAATTTACAACAATTTCGATAGATATTGCAATAAGCTAATTCAATTCCAAAGTGTATTGAGAAATGAATTCCATATATTTTTTGGCTTTCTAAACATGACAATACATGAAGTTACAAATGAAACAAAAAGAATACAGATGATCCACTGACAACCGATTAAGAGAAGAAAAATCATAAAAAAATAAGTAAATTAAAAAAACAGATAGAAATGTTTCATTTCTCTGAATTTTTCCTAGGAAAATCACTTTTCCTCTCCACCAAACTAAGAGAAAAAGGTTTTTCTTTTCTTTCTTTACTTCTTTAACTTTTTTAGCTCTTTTTTTTATTTGTTATTATGCCATTCCCTTTGTTTTCATATACATCATCTTTCCCATAAATCCTTTATTATCTTTTTTAGTTAATACTAACTTTTTTTCCCTTGAGGAACTCTATATACATTTTTTGGTATATTGAATACAAAATGAGGTAAACAAAGCATTTCAGGGTAAAATAGTAGATTCCATGGTAAAATGATGCATTACATGTTCAACTTTTTTTATATTCAGTGGTAAATGGATACTATTTAAAATAAGAATTGAAAAGAATTCTAAGTAGTATTGATTGAATAGAATACAATGCAGCAGTCCAATATATAGACTTATGAATACTAAATCTAATTGGACTAGGATACAATGATTAGATAAGATAAATACAATCTAGGCTTACTATGACACATAATAAGAATCCTACTAGGATTCTCAACACTCCCCCTCAAGTTGGAGCATAGTTATCGTATGCACCCAACTTGTTGCAAATATATCGAACCCGAGAGCCATCTAATGGTTTAGTAAATAAATATGCTAACTGATTTGTTGACTTCACTTGTTTGGTACTGATCACATTTTGTAGAAGTTTTTCTCGAGCAATATGACTATCAATTTCAATATGTTTAGTTTTTCTCATGCAACACTAGATTATTTGTAATATGAATAGTTGTTTGATTGTCACACACCAAGCTCATAGGACTTGACTGGTTAATTCCAAGTTCTGCTAACAATTATTTTATCCAAACCATCGCCCATGTAGTATACACCATTGCTTTATATTCAGGCTCAACACTCGATCTAGACATCGAAGTTTGCTTCTTACTTTTCCATGATACTAAATTACCTCCAACAAATACACAATATAGAGTAGTGGATCTTCTATCAGATGGAGACACGGCCCAATCTGCATCAGTATAATCTTCAATTTGAGAATGACCATGATTTTGATAAAGTAAACCATGACCAGGAGCACTCTTAAGATATCCTAAAATTAGAACAACAACATCCCAATGACTAGTTCATGGAGCATCAATAAATTGGGTAACAACACTTGTTGCAAATGAAGTATCAAGCCTACTAACAGTCAAATAATTCAATTTTCAAACCAAATGCCTATATTGCCTCGGATCAGATAATAATTCACCTTGATTAACTGTAAGTTTTGTGTTATGATCCATAGGACTATCTATAGGCTTACACCATAATATTCTAGTATCAGTCAACAAATCAAGAACATATTTACGCTGAGATAGAGAAACAACATGATGAGATCTAGCAACCTCAATACCCAAAAGTATCTCAATTGTCCTAAATCCTTTGTCTGAAATTTAGTACTCAATAATTGTTTCAGTGTTAGAATTCCTTCTTTGTTATCTCATGTGATCACAATATCATCCACTTATACAATCAATAATATCCTACTTGCCTCACCATGTTTATAAAATACAAAATGATCTACACCACATCTATTGAGGCCCAAATTAATCACTACTTTACTGAACCGACCAAACCACGCTCGAAGGGATTGTTTCAATCCAAATAGAGACTTTTTTAATCGACATACTAACCTAGACTCCCCATGAGCAACAAATCTGAGTGGTTGCTCTATGTATACTTCTTCTTGCAAATCATCAATTAGAAACATATTTTTCACATCCAACATATGTAGAGGCCAATAAAAAGTAGCTGCTATAAAGATAAACACACGAACAAATGTAATCTTATCCACTGGAGAGAATGTCTTAACATAGTCAATACCATATACTTGTGTATACCTTTTTGCTACTTGGCAAGCTTTTAATTTTTTAAAAGTACCATTAGGATGAACTTTTACAATATAGACCCAGCGACAACCAACAACTGATTTTCCAAATCGTAGAGGAACCAAGTCCTATGTACTATTAGTATTCAAGGCATCTATCTCTTCATCCATAGCTCATTTCCCCCTAGGATGAGAAAAAGTTTTTGTAATAGACTTAAGAATAGAGACAAATGAGATCGAAACAACAAAAGAATCATATGAAGGAGATAAACAATCATAAGACACAAAATTAGCAATCAGATGAGCAGTACATAAACGTTTACATTTACGAAGGGAAATATGACCATCAACCTCAAAAGATGAAGGAGGATCAGGATCTGTCAACAAGGGAGCAATTTGTGGAGCAGTATAGGCAGAAGGTTGTGGACGATGGGAGTAAACTTGCACCGGAATAGCAGACGACAAACCAAGTGACGATGAAAAGACTAATGGAGGAGGATCTGACTGTGTAAGGGACATGGGAACAGGTAATAGATAAAGAAATGAATCAGCCATATTTGAGATAAAATAAGACCCGGAGTAATATGAAGTAGACTCAAAGAATATAACATCGGCACAAACAAAGTACCTTTGTAGTGAGGGATTATAACACCGATAATCTTTCTGTGTATGAGAATAGCCTATGAAAATACACTTAATAGAGTGAGGATCAAGTTTTTCAACTCTTGGATGGAGCTGATGAACAAAACAAACAGATCCAAAGACACGAAGATGTAAGTGGAAGGTGACATATTTAGGAAAAAGCACGGAGTGGGGGGATTGGCCATCAAGAATAGAGGATGACATATGGTTAATTAAGTAACATACAATCATAACGACCTCACTCTAAAAAACATTGGGGACATGCATATGAAATAAAAGTGTATGAGCAGTATCCATAAGATAACGATTTTTTTGCTCAGCAACCCCATTTTGTTAGGATGCATGAAAGCAAGATGACTAATGAATAATGTAAGACTTAGCCATAAAAGTTGTAAAATGCTCAAAAAAATACTCACGAGCATTATCACTACAGATAATCTTAACATATAAGTCAAACTGAGTTTTTATCTCAGTGTAAAAGGCACAAACAATAGAAAACAACTCAGAATGGTCTTTCATTAAATAAAGCTAGGTAAGCCTGGAGTAATCATCCACAAAGGTAACGAAATACCAAAATCCAAGTTTGAAAGTCACACGACTTGGACCCCAAATATCATAATGTACTAACATAAAAAAACAAAAAAAAAACTAGACACATAATTATTAATTCTGGAAAAAAAATGACATACGATAATGCTTACCCAATTGATATGACTCACATTCTTAAGTCAAAACCTGACTGAAAGTAGGAATTAACTTTTTTCAGCTTCTCTAAGGACAGATGACCAAAACAAAAATGCACTTGAAGTGGGGGCACGTCAGTTAAGTAATCAATAGGTGATGGGATAAGATCAAAGTAATACAAGTTGTCCGATTCATGGCCTCTACCAATTTTCTTGCATATTTTCAAATTCTGGATAAGAACATAATCGGGAAGAAATGTAACAAAACAGTTAAGATATTTTGTAAGCTGATTAACAAATATCAAATTATACTGAAAAAAATGAGCATCAAGGATAGATGACAAAGATATATAAGAATTAGGTTGCACAGTGCTATTGCCACTAGTAGTGGTTTTAGATCCATCTCCAAGAGTAACATCTGGCAAAGACGAAGAGTGATAAAAATTAGAGAAAATATCATTGGTACTCGACAAATAATTAGTAGCAACAAAGTCAAGGATCCAAGGTCTATATAAAGAGTTACTAGATGATAGACAAACTTTTGGTGTACCTTTCTAGGTAAAAAAGATAGTCGAGCAAGATGTTTGGCTGGCTGCTTTATACTGTAAGAACTCATCATACTCTGCTTTGGAAACTGAAAACATAGGATTACATTTAACTTAATCAGAAGTCAAACTATTAGCAACTAGGGGACAAGCAACAAAGTGCAAACATGTCTCCTAAGTATAACTATAACAATGATAGTAAGTACATTGACGAACTAAACCTCGACCAACAAATATACCACAACCACCAATTTCATGACCACCTCTTCCATTATGACTCATATCACTAAAACCATATCCTCTACTACTATTAATATTTGCTCGACCATCTTGTAAAGCCTGATCACCAAAATAAATTTTTTTTGAAGCCATAGGAATGATTTGTTTTAATTGAGAGATTTTTCTATATACATTTTCCTTTTTTATTTTATTTTTTTCATATGAATCTATTTATCAAACTTTCTTTGCTACCTGTGAACAATACCTGAAAATAGTGTCGATGAACAATGCCAATGAACAGTACCGGATAAACAGTATCGGGTGAACAGTAATGGATGAACAATACTGATGAATTTGTTTTTTTATGGAAGAAATAAAAAAAAATATTCAAGATTCCAAGAGAGATCTTACTCTGACACCGTCTTTAAAATAAGAATTGAAAATAATTCTCTGTATTATTGATTGAATAGAATATAATGCAGCAATCCAATATATAAACTTATGAATACTAAATCTAATAGGTTAAGATGCAATGATTAGATAAGAAAAATACAATCTAGGCCTACTAGGACACATAATAAGAATCCTATTAGGATTCTTAACAAATACATATCAAGGTAAATGTTGGGGTGGTATCTGGAACAATTTTTTTTTTTGAATTGGTTGGAAGAACGATCGAACCCAAATCTCTTACATAGAGGTACCGAAGGTAAACACTAAGTTAAAAGTTTAGGGCTCCAAAATGGTTCTTGGGCTCGGATGAGTCCACATTCAAAACCCGAGCTCAGGACTTCGAAGTGGCTCTTAAGCTCGGATGAATTCTCATTCAAAATCCGAGTTTAAAACTTCAAATAGGTGCTTAATCACCTCAGATGGTTTGGCATTCAAAGTCCAACTCAGGCTTTGATTTTAGCCTAAATTTGGACGAACTTGAGAGGCTGAAATCAGGAGGCTAAACTTAGAGAACGAGCTCAAGAAGCCAAACTTAGGAGAACGAGCTCAAAAGGCCAAACTTAGGAGAACGAGTTTAAGAGTCTAAACTTACGAGAACAAGCTCCCCGTCAATGACGTTATGACAAGAAAATCAGACCAAAATGATGTATTAGTCGTATAGAACTACTCCCTTAAGCTTATTTAAATCTAAAGGTTTAGTTTTCATTTGGTTGTTTTATGCCCTTTGTGCATTTTTTACGAGTGAATCTCCTTCATGTTTCAAATGATACCCCTTTTTTCCCAAATAGTTCGTCAAAATATTTTCTTGGGGCATTATATTTCCATGTATATCGAGAAGATTCATTACATTGAATATCTTTTGAAAAAAATTTCCTTGATTAACAAATTTTGAATTTGTGATTCACTTAAGTAGTTCTCTCATTCAGCTTGAACTAGCTCTTTTTTACACAACAAATACAATTTTGAAACAAATCTAAATCAAGATGTTGTTTACGCTTGAAAATTTTTTTGTACATCATAAAAATAAAAAATTGGAAGATTCTTATCTTTATAGGACAATGATAAAAGAAATAATAAGATTGCATTTGGATTTATGAACTTGAAATGCATATATTTGTATTTCAAAATAGTTAGAAAAAATCTTAGACAAGTTAAAGCTTTTATGCTAACATTGATATTAATTAATTAATACAAACTTCAAAACTTGTGGATTTGAAATACATTTTAGCAAAGTGATATTTCAATTTCACAAGTTTTTAAGCTATGAATTGCTAGAATTTTCCAATAAAGTGGGCTTACATTAATTGTGACTCTTGGGTTTTAGCAAAATAGACTAAGTAATTAGTCTATTAGTGAGACTTAAAGAAAACCAAATAGATCTATTTTAGTTAGGCCTATCTCCAGCTATGTGTTATGTGGACTGGCTAGTGTGGGCCTTAGTGACTCATTAGAGCTTTGATAGGAAGCTTAATAGGATACTATATAAGGTTTTTGGCTAGGTCTCCTCCTCTTATTCTACACACATAACTCTATAGTCTTCTATCTCATCGAAAAAGCCAGTTAACAAGAGAATAAAGGAGAGGAAAACCCTAGTGCACTGTTTCCATTTCAAGTATTGTAGGTATCACATCTTTCCGTCGTACCCCACAACTCCAAGCTTAATACCCAAGGCCATTCCCTTCGAAGAATGATGAATAAGCAAAGGTGCAGATCGAAGTGGATTGGTATATAGAGCTTAATACTCGAGGCCACATCTCCCTCCATTGGCTTCCTATCTTTTTGTCGATAGTAGCATCTTTGGTGACTTTTTCATAATCAAGTTCCCACCCGAATCCCTTAACCCATCATTTTTCTCTAAGTCTAAGGCCAAACACGATGTTGTCACTATGGTTAATTACTTGTTTTGCATATATTACTTATTTAGGATTTTCAAGTTGCAACCCGATTTAGTTGAAGTTTTAAATGTTTGTAAAAACATGTTTAAAGATAAAAAAAATCTAGAAATTGAGGAGGTGATGGGGCTAATTGTGCTATTTGTATGTATTATCTTTGTTTCTTGGTTAAACACTAGTAAGATATATATATATATATATATATATATATATATATATATATATATATATATATATGTGTGTATGTGTGTGTGTGTGTGTGTGTGTGTGTGATGTGTGCGTGTGTGTGTGTGTGTGTGTTATTTTTGATAGAATGGTCAAACAAAAATTTGAATTCTAAAGTGGGCAGGAAGTGTACCTTGAGATAAATATCTGTTGGTATTTTTCTAAGGTTTAAACATGGTTAAGGTTTAAAAAAGAGATGGAATAATGAATTTTATCATGTTAAAAGAGTGCACATAAGTGTGCGCCTCACTTTGGGTGTGTGCACCAGGGAGATACCACAACAGTGGTATCAAAGCTTGCATGGCTGGGTATCGGAGCAAGAACAAGAAGGTGACGGAGTCAAGACTCCAAGAATCAAAGATTAACTTCTTGGGGGATTCAAGAACGGTGTAAAGATCACGATCAGATCGTGTTCTTGAAAGTGATTCAAGAACGGTGTTAAGATCCATCTTCAATCATGTTCTTGAGGTTGAAGAAAGCATTTATGGGTATTGCATAAATTTGGGATTTTCTTCGTAAAGATGGCTTCAAATTTCGTTGTTGAGAAGTTTGATGAAAAATGAGATTTTTCCCCTATAGAAGCAGAAGATCAAGGCTGTTCTTATGCTATAGAAGGTGGACTTGGCTATTGGAGAAGATGATGCTTTTCCAGCAAGTATCACGGAGGACTAGCGGATTGAGATGAAGAAAATGGCATACAACACCATTTTCTTACACATGTTAGATAGTGTCACAAGGGAGTGCGGAGACTCGGAAGATCCGACTGTCATATAGAAGAAACTAGATGAGTTGTTTCTTACCAAAACTCTCCTTAACAAGATTTATCTTCTTAAAAAAATCTTTGCTTTTAAAATGGATCCTAGTAAGGAGTTGTAAGATAATCTTGATGTCTTTAATAAACTAGTTCAAGATTTGTCTAGTTGTAATATTAAATTCCCGGATGAACAATTGGCTGTTATGTTATTAAATTCTCTTCCTGATTGTTTTGATAGTTTAATTAATGCAATTGAATATGAAAGAGATACACTAACCAAAGAAATTGTGGTCAATGCTATAAAGGCTCGTGATTTCAAAGCCAAGAGTATGGAGGCATCAAGTGGGGAAGGGTTATTCATAAGAGGAAGGCCAGCAACTCGGAATGGCAGTAACATTCATGGCAATTACTGGGAGGAACAAAAGGTAGAGGGTAGAGCCATGGGAGATCTCATTCCAAATCAAGATTTGGAGGAAAGGGATGCTTCTACTACAACAAGGAGGGTCATTTCAAGAAAGATTGCAAAAAGAGGTTGTGGGATAAGAGAGGAAGTCATACTAAGAATAGAGAGGCTTTGGTTGCCAAGGGAGAATAGCAAGATGATGTTCTTGTTGTGTGCTCAAATGTGAGCAGGAGGCAAGACAGCAAAAAGTGGATTCTAGATTCCGGGTGCACTTATCACATGTGCCCTCACAAGGAATAGTTCAAGAATTTCAAGGAGATCAATGATGGAAAGGTCTTCTTAAGGAATGACAATTCTTGCCAAGTGAGGGGGATAGAAGACATCCAGTTGAGGATGTTTGATGGAGTCACAAGGCTGCTACGGAATATGAGGTATCTTTTGGATTTGAAGAGGAATTTGATCTCATTAGGGCAGCTGGATTCCACGGGCTACACATGCAAAGTAGAGAGAGGAAAGATCAAGGTGGCCAAGGGATCTTTGGTAGTGATCAAAGCAGTAATAAAGGATGGACTCTATGAGATGATCAGAGAGACAGAAATCAATGATCAAGCAGCAAGCTTGATGGCTGAGATGGATAGGGCGGCCCTTTAGCACACTCGCTTGGGACAAATGAGTGAAAAGGGCCTGCAAGTTCTTAGCAAAGATGGCCTACTTGGTGGAGACAAAGTAGAGAAACTTGATTTCTGCGAGTGTTGCGTTTTTGGGAAGCAACATCGGGTTAGCTTCAACATCAGAGTGCACAAGTCTAAGGGGATTCTTGACTACATTCATTCGGACCTTTGGGGACCAGCAAGGATACCAACACAGGGAGATAACTTTTACTTTCTGTCTTTAATTGATGATTATTCAAGAAACGTGTGGGTTTATTTGCTTAGAAATAAATCAGATGCATTGAATAAATTTGTTGTGCGGAAAAAGTTGCTGGAGACTCAAACGGGTAGGGTAGTTAAGGCTTTATGAACCGATAATGGTCTAGAATTTTGTAATAAGGATTTTGATAAATTTTGTGAATTAAATGGCATTCTAAGGCATAGAACGGTTGTAAAAACACCTCTGTAAAATGGAGTTGCTGATAGGATGAATAGAACCTTTATGGAAAAGGTTAGGTGCATGTTAATTGGGTCCGATTTACTAAAATTTTTTTAGAGAGAAGCTGTGTCTACAGCTGCATACTTGGTAAATAGATCGCTCTCTAGAGCTTTAGAGCTCAAGACTCCCATGGAGATGTGGAGTGGAAAACCCCCTGAGTTGAGCAACCTTAGGACTTTTGGGTGTGCTGCATTTGCACATCCAAAGGATGATAAACTTAACCCAAGGTCTAGAAAATGTGTATTTCTAGGGTATGGTGATGGGGTTAAGGGATATAGGTTGTGGTCCTTAGAAAAGAAGGGCATGAAACTTATAATAAGTAGGGATGTTATTTTTAACGAATTGTTATTTCCCTACTTGGAGAAAATTAACCCTGCAAGGGCTAGTGAGCAAACGAGTCCGAAATTTATGGAGTATCGCATCAAGGAGAATTTGGTTCAGGTAGAGCAAAGAAGGCAAGAAGGTTCGGACCAGGTAGAGCCCATTGATGAAGGCCAAGCTCAAGAAACTCAAGAAGAAGCTGAACTAGAAGAGGTTGATGCAGCAAGTCAGAATGACTACCAGCTCACAAGAGACCGGGGATAAAGGTGGTTAGACCACCTTTGAGATATGGGTTTGCAGATGCTAATGTAGCAGCTCCTTAGATAGAAGGAGAGGTTGAACCAGAAACTTACATGGATGCCATGGAGTGTAAGGATTCATCAAAGTGGCAGCTAGCTATAGAGGAAGAAATAAATTCTTTGAGGAAGAACAACTCTTGGGAATTGATGCCCAAACCAAAAAAACAGAGAGTTGTGGGTTGTAGATGGATCTACAAGATCAAAAAAGGGAATACTCCAAAAGATGAAGTTCGGTATAAAGCTAGGTTGGTGACGAAGAGGTTCACACAAAAAGAAGGCATAGATTTCACCGAAATCTTCTCACCGGTTGTGAAGTACAAAACAATATGGATAGTGTTAACATTGGTGGTCCAATTCAATTGGGAAATCGAGTAAATGGATGTGAAGACAACGTTCTTACATGGAGAGCTCGGTGAGACCATTTACATGAGGCAACCCGAAGGATATGAGGAAGGAAGGCAAGGAGATTTGGCGTGCAAATTGAAGAAATCTCTCTATGGTATGAAGTAATCACCTCGGCAATGGAATAAGAGGTTTGATTCCTTTGTAATCATCTTGGGTTTCATGAGAAGCTACTATGATTCGTGCTTGTACTACAAGGGGCACAAGGTGGAGGAAGTGGTGATCATTCTGATCTATGTTGACGACATGTTGCTGGTTGGGAGCAGCATGAAAAAGATAAGAAAATTGAAGGCTCAACTCAGTGAGGAGTTTGAGATGAAGGATCTTGGCCATGCACAAAAGATCTTTGGGATATGTATCATCCGAGAAAGGGAGAAAAATAGATTGAAGATCTCTCAAACTTCCTATATAGAGAAAATGATATCTAAGTTCTCTATGGAAGATAGCAAACTAGTGAAGGTTCCCATTACTGGTCATTTCAAGTTCTCCAGCGATCAATGTCCAAGATCGAATGAGGAGAAGAAGGAAATGGAAAAGGTCCCCTACTCTAGTGCAGTTGGTTCTGTAATGTTCACCATGGTAAGTACTAGACCTGATATTTCTCATGCAATAAGTGTCCTCAGTAGGTTTATGAGTAATCCCAGAAAGGAGCATTAGCTTGGGATGAAGTGGTTACTGAGGTACTTGGAGGAAAGCCCAAAAGTAAGGCTGATTTATGAGAAGAGGGGTAAGTCCATCTATCTTGAAGGTTATGCAGATTCGGACCATGGAGCAGATCAGGATAAAAGAAGATCGATTACCTCCTACTTCTTTAACTTAAACGGATATTATGTAAGTTGGAAGGCTCAGTTGCAGCCGGTGGTAGCACTCTCAACAACCGAAGCTGAGTACATAGCGGCTACGAAAGCCATTAAGGAGGTTATGTGGTGCAAAGGGTTATTGGAAGAGTTGAAGGTCCTGGAAGAGCAGGTGGTGGTGTATTCGGATAGTCAAAGTGCATTGCACTTGTGTAAAAATCCAGTGTTCCATGAGAGGACAAAGCACATGGATGTTCGGTATCATTTCATTCGAGAAAATGTTACGGAAAGATGCATCCATGTGGACAAGGTAGCCATGGAAGAAAATCCTGCGGATTTAAGCACCAAGGTTCTACCTCTAATTAAGTTCAATCATTACCTTGGACTACTTAGGATTGGAGTCTATTGATATGATGACTCAAGATGAGTTTGGATCCTGAAATTCTCTGCACAATTGTTAGGGTTTAAACGCTTAGACAAAGGTAAAGATTGTTGGTATTTGTCGAAGGTTTAAACATGGTTAAGGTTTAAATAAGAGATTGAAGAATGAATTTCAGCATGTTAAAGGAGTGCACACAAGTGTGCGCCTCACTTTGGGTGTGTGCACACCTCTCCCTTCAGCAAGACAAAGAAGTGCGCACAGCTTTGAAGGGTCCAGCATCAGTGTGCGCTGCAGCCCTACTCCTCCTAGGCCGCGGTGCCCAGCAAGTGAGGATGCTGGAGGAAGGCCAAGGCCGCGTCGCCCCCTACCCAAGGCTGTGGTGCCTAGAAAGTGGTGAAAAGGTGTTTTGTCCAAGGCCGCAGCGCGCCCTATTGGAGGCATAGGCGCTAGGCACAATGATGCACACATGATTAACTTGATTCAGCCTTTAGTTAAGTATATGGGTGCAAGTCCAAAATGCACAGCATCACTTAGGATTGATGGAGGGCCATGGTTGATTGGTCATCAAGATCTAAGAGTGGAGAATGACACTCAAGATTGGTCAAGAAGTTGGTGCACTATATAAAGGCTCACCTGGCTTCACTCTATAACAACACATAATCAATTGAGTGATTACAAGTTGTGACATACAAGTGATCAAGAGATACAAGAGAGAATTATGTGAGAGTGCAAAGACACAAAACACAAGAGGGGCTCATTATAGTGAGGCTGGTTGTAAAGAGAGAGTAACATAGATTTGATAGAAAGCATTGTAATAAGTTCTTATCATCTTGTTTCTTCTCTTCTTGGTTTCTTCATGAACTTGAGCTTCTTGGAGAGGGATTATTGTGATTGTAAAAGAACCATTAATTTAGTGCAGAGAGTTCAAGGAACTCACGGGGACGTAGGCTATTGCCAAACCTCGATAACAAATCGCTTGTCTTCTTTCTTTCTTTGATTTCTATTCCTGTTTCGATTCCTAATCTTTACAAGTCATTCTAGACTTGGGTGTTTGGAAGATCACTACCTGGGCATCTTGTCAATGTGATTTCCAACAATATCATAATAAAAGATTTTTTAGCTTAATCAATTATTTAATTGCTAACATAGCATTTAAACATATTAAGTTGTTATTGCAGTATAAGATATATTAAACAATTAATAAACATGATCACCATCATACAAAATATAAGAGTTTGCTATACCCAAGTATTCAATGAGTAGTGTAAGAAACAAGGTCCAAGAATCTATACTATCTACCTCAATAACTACATAAGCTACTGGGTAGATGCAATCATTAGCATATATACCCAAAATTGTTAAAAGCTGCCCTTCATACATGCCCTTGAGGAAACAATCATCCAAACTGATAATAGGTCTACACCTAGCTAGTAGCTCCATTTTTACATGCCTTAATGCATACATACATTCTTTGAAAAATTGATGAATTGGACTTTATCAGTATAGAACTCCCATGATTGGTCCTCCTAAGCTCTTCAGAGTAATCCCAAACCTTTTTAAATTGTTCCTTATGCCTCCCCATTATTATTTCCATTGCAAGACCTTTAGTTTTATGCACTTTGCATGTGTGTGCCTTAATCAAGTAGTTAGAGTTAATAACATCTAAAATATCATGTAATGTAGCATTGGGATTTAACCTAAACCTTTCTAGATAAGTCTGTGCTATCCACTAACTTGTGACATTTATATTTTTCTTGTCTTCAATGCATTTATGCTCATAGGTAATTCACAATCAAATTAGGGTGGCAACCCTTATAACTAGCATACAGGTATCAAGGGCAACCTCCATTGCATACTATAGTCACCCTTTTCCTTATAATCCTTCTTAATCTTCAAATTGTACATATTCACTATTCAATATCTCTTAACAACCTTCTTAAACACATCTTTATTTGAAAACACCAATCCGGCATTAAATTTTGGGTTCACCATGTTTGTCTTAACATCTAAATTCACGTAATCTAACAAACCTTTTGACATTTTCCTCATAAGATGATCCATCTTGGCTCATTAGATAATCTAAATTAGCATAATTTGATTCTACATTATCCATCACATTATCACCATTAGTATCACCTATTCTTTTCTTATCTCTCTCAATGCCATCATCTACATTTTAATCATATAGTTCATCATCATCACTAAACATTATAATCATGATTGAAATCAAAATCTCCCTCATCATCATCTTTCACTCCACCATGCCAAAAATCTTTATCTTCAATCCACCATAACCTACATCATCTACTCCAACACCACCAGTATCTTCCACTCTACCTTAACCAACCAATGTTTTCAAAGGTGAAGGTATTGAGCAAGGTGTTTTACTCCAATGAGGTAAGGCATAATCCCTGAGACATTAGGGCGTAAGTCTTTTGGAACATTAGAGTGTTTCAAAATTATAATAAAATAATAATAAGCAATTAATTAAAATAATATAAAAAATTAAAAATTAGTGTAAATAAATTAATTATCAGCTAACTTTATTACTTTTACTAACTCTCTAAAGCATATAAATTTATAAATATTAAAATTTTTATATATAACTTCTTATATTATTGTAACTTATTAGTGATTAATTAAATAGTTTATAGCTATTATTAAGTTAAATAACATGTGATAAATATTTATGAAGCATAATGATATTACAACAAGAACAACTAGCTTGGCGGTTAAGACTTGTATTCCTACTCATTTGGGCATAGGTTTGAGTCTTTGACTTGCATTTTTTTAATGATTTTGAAGACTTTTAAAAAAAAAACTTCAACGGGACGTACGCCTCGATCACCCCAAAGTAAAAAGCATATGCCTAATGAAAGAAACACCTAAAATATTGCGATATCAATTACTTCTATATCACTAGTATCTTCCACTCCACTAAAGCCAACTTCAATTACTCTAACACTACCAAAATCATCCAAAGCAAAACAACTAGAATCATCCATTATAGCATCACTAACATCTACCTCATGCATTAAAATATCATCAAAATTAAAATCATTACTAACCAACAATGTATCAAGTACATCATCTCCTTCTTCTTCAAAAACCTCAACAACACTTTGTGCTCTAAAAACAAACTTTAGATACTTTACCCTCATGAATATGTTTGCTAATATCAAAAGCAATTTGATCCAACACATCACTTAAATGACTTCCCAGGTAGAACATAAATAGTATGTAGTGAAGCCTCGCTACCATAAACCTTTTACCATATCATTAATCTATATTAATGACATTTGGTCATCATTACAATTACTATAATATGAAACTCTCCCCCACATAATGCAACTCAAGTTTTCTAATGATCTGACCCTTATAATGGATATATAGTAAAATATTGATCACCTGGTCTTATACAATAACCAACCAACCAACAATAATTTAAAAAATGCACACAGTAAAACAATGACATATACAAAGAATACACACTCCTAATAAAAAGCAATAAAATATTTTCATAAATACTAGTGCAAACAGTAACAAAACAAAATCAAAGAGGAACCACGACACTCATCATCTAGAACAAAGAGACAAACAAAAAATAAATAGGGACCACAAACACAAAACCACACACACATATTGGCACAAAGCACAAAAAATGACTATATAAATATTATTTTTCCCAAATCCCTAACAAAAAAAACCCGAAATCCTAAACCCATTCAAATACTTAATATAATATCAAATATTGATTACATTGCTATTAAAACAAACAACCTATTAATCTATGAATGACAATGAAAAACTTACTATACAATCAAGTCAAATCCCTAACTTCGCAATTGATGAATGCTAGAGGCATTTCCTCAACTCCTCTTCTTGATTTACTTGAAAAACATAGGAAATATTTGATGGAATAAAGGAAATTAGAGTGTAATTAACATTCTAAACAAGTTGATTAACGCAAATTGAATAAACTTACACACCCACTTCTTAGTTTTAGGGTAAATCAAATAAGTTTATGTTCGAAACACTAACCTTACACTACAAGATAATTGACATTTGTCGGCACTTTTTTTCCGACGCTTCATAAAAACACTGCAATATAATAACTACCGGCACTTCTTTTGTGGCGCTTCTTTGAAGCGTCGCAATATACAAAGAACACATAACGGTGCTTCAAAGCGCCATTATATATGAATCTTAATACATATAGTGGCGCTTTGAAGCGTTGCAATATACTGACACTTTAAAGCGTTGGAATATGAAATGAATTTCGAGCATATTCTGGCGCTTTAAAGCGACGAAATATGCTCCTCTGCATATACCGGCGCTTCAAAGCACCGGAATATGAAATGGGTTTCGAGCATATTTCGGCGCTTTAAAGCGCTGAAATATGCTCATCTGCATATACCGGTGCTTCAAAGCGCAGGAATATGAAATGGGTTTCGAGTATATTCTTGAGCTTTAAAGTGCCGGTATTTTTCAGCGCTTTAAAGCGCCGGAATATGTTCCTCTGCATATACCGACGCTTCAAAGCGCTGAAATATGAAATAGGTTTCGAGTATATTCTGACACTTTAAAGCGCCGAAAAATACCAGCGCTTTAAAATGCCGGAATATGTTCCTCTGCATATATCGGCGCTTCAAAGCGTCGGAATATGAAATGGGTTTCGTCCATATTCCGGCGCTTTGAAGCGTCGGAATATGCTAAAAATTTCTCATATATAAGCCTGCCGCACCCTGTAATTTTTTCCCCCAAATTTTTTTCCCTGCTCCACCGCACCAACCCCAAAATTTTTGGCTGTCGCCCTTAGCTCCCCTGCCACAATATTTTATGGTAATCACCTGTAATTGTTCCTTTACTTGTATATTAGTGTTCTTTTTAATTTATTCATATTAGTTTAACCCATGGAAGGAAAAAAAAAATTTATATTGTTGTGTGTTTTTCCTCTTTCCCCTCTTTTTTATTTTGCAGTTTGTTGGATTTGATCCTTTTGAGAAGTCTACATATTTCAGGCCCTTCTTTGATTTGAGACAGTTTAGTCAATGTATTTATGAACTACAAAGCAGAATCGATTCAAGCAACAGATTTGGCTCCAGAGAATGTGATAAGTGCTTAAATATTCATATTTAAGCCCTTTAATTTACATGTGTTAAGCTCTTTATCTATATGTTTTAGTCTGTTTTACTTCATTTTGTGTGTTTCGCATGTTTTTATAGGTCTTGGAGAAAAAGGAAGCAGTTTTGGCACTTAAGGGAAGAAGCCTGGAAATTCTGGAGCAGCTTCTGGTCAAAGTGCGATCGATCGCACTACTGCATGCAATCGAGCGCATATGCGATCGTTCGCACACATGAAGGATCGAGCGCAGCAATGCGATCGAGCGCAAGACGCATGGGATCGAGCGCATATGTACTGGCATGAACAGTAAACTGTAGACCCTATTTTGGAAATAAAGGAGTTTTGTGTTTTAGAAAAGTTTAGGAACTCATGAACCTTCTAGGACTACTCAAGCCCTATAAATACACATGTAAAACACACATAAAGAATCACTTCTTAGAGAGAAAAACTTCTTTTATCTTTTGCTTTAGCTTGGAGAAGGAAACTGTGGAGGAGAATTGACGACTCTTCTTTTGGGTTTCTTCTTTCCTTTATTTTTATTATGTGTACTTAACTTTTAGTAAGGGCTTGGTTGAAGCCCTAATTATGTTTACTCAATATATTTAGTATTGACGCCTTTGTGATATTTATGTTGTGTTGCTTAACTTGATTAATACCTGCTTTTATTTAAATTCCTTATATGTATATGTCTGATCAATATGTGCATGTGGTATGGACTTGTTAGTTAAATCAATTTGGATGACCGAGTCCTGGGTCTGGCATTAGTAACAAAAGATATCCACACCGGATTCTTGGGTTAATCAATATGGGAAACCGGGAGTAGATACCATGCCCTAGGTCCCGTGTAGTTGTCGATTTCCACAAATCCTATGCTCTCTTAAGGAACAACTCATCATACACCATGTTGAATCCCTTGAGAGAGAAAAGAGTTAGAGTAGATACCATGCCTAACTCGTTGCTTAGGGAGATCAATAGCTTAAAGAGTAGATACCATACCCTTAGGTTGACAAACATTAGGTATTCATGACATGAGTAAAGCATTGACATACTGTTTTGTTGTGGTAGCATAATTAGTGGTGGATATCAAGCATCTACGCCTTTATCTTTATCAAAATTAACTCTTTTATTATTTCTATCTTTCTACATTGCAATATAATTCTAAAACGAAATTCACCAATCCCTGTGGAGATGATCTTGCTTTCGCACACTATACTACTAAGTTGACCTTGTGCACTTGCAAGTAAAATAAGTGTGATTATTTGCTTATTTATTTAGGTAGATAATCGCTCAACAAGTTTTTGGCACCGTTGCCGGGGAATTGTGCTAAATTTCTTTTTGGAATTATTTTCTTTAGTTTTTTTATATTTTTTTATTCTATTCTATTTTATTTTATTCTATTCTGTTTTATTTTTATAAAAAAAAATCAGATTTATTCCTTCTTTTCGTTTTCTGTTTTTTGTTCAGGTGTGCAGTGGAGGAATTTCTGTCCTCATTGCAATCGAGCGCACTCCTTTGTGCGATCGAGCGTAAGCCCAGTGTGATCGATCGCTATTCTTGGTGTGATCGAGCACAAAAGCTCCAGAAAGTACCCGAGAAGCAGTACTGAAACCGCTACACTGAAGTTTTTCAACTAATTCATTCGAAGGAGAAGCACCAATGGTGGAAGCTAGTTATGCTTATCTAAATGCTATGGAGAGGAAGCTAGATATGCTTATAGAAGCCATGACTGCTCAGAGCATCCCACCTTGACCACGAGCTACACAACTCTAGGTATCTGCTATATGTTCTCATTTTGATCACACTATTAAAACTTGCCTTTTATATTTATATATAGATCAAGAGCAAGCAAATTATGAGGGACTGAACAATGCATATGCATATACCTACAATACTGGATGGCAGAACCACCCCAACTTCGCATGGAACAATCAAAATGCCTTAAACCTTCAAGAGCAGCAAAGGAACTTCCAACAAGCAGCTCAATTAGTCCCAGAATCAAGAGAGAGTGACCTAAAGAGCATTGTGAGGGAATTGGTCATTCAACAAGAACAGCTACTTACCTTACAAGAGCAGTTTATGACTGAGCAAAGACAAATAAATGTAAGGCATGAGCAAGCTATTCAAAGATTAGATGTACAAGTGGGGCATATAGCTAAGGAGCTAAGTAAACAAAAGCAAGGTGTTGTTGAACAAGTTTTTCATGACCATCACGTTGATCCATTAGAAATTGCTCTTACATATAGTCTCACAAGATCGAGTACAGTGCCAGAATATGAGGATGTTACTGATGACATCATCGAAACTATGCACCTCATTGAAGCCTCTCCAAAGCATCAAAGTAAGCACACTGATCTATTTGATATTCATGTGCCTACTAATACTATTTTTACTTTTATTGTACAAGCACCTAACTTGGAATTCAAGTAGTTGCCAGAGCACTTACCTTATGCTTATATGGGAGAGAATAAGACACTTCCTATGCTAGCTGCTACCACTCTTACTTTTAGGAAAAAATAAGGCTTGGTCCTGCTGAAGACGTTAAACTTAGCTCTCATGAGAGGCACCCCAGACTTATCCTTTTCATTTTAGTATTTTTCTTTTATTTATATTTATATTTACATATCTAGTATTTATATTTCTTGTTTTCCGGAATAATGTTTATTTTTCTTTGTCCGGTACTTAGTGCGTGCATCAAGTTCAAGTTTGGGGGCATGTTACAAGCAAAGCAAGCAACCTAGTTCTCCATCTCCCAGGTCAGATCTTTCCATGCCACACACATTAGGGACAATGTGTATTTTAAGTTTGGGGGTAGTGGGAGATACTAGATACTATCACACGCACTTGAAACACATGCACACACTAAGTCCCAGTTTTTTTTAGGAAGATAAATGCATGTTCTTTTGGTAAACAAAAATTTTGGTTGATTTAAAAATTTGATATCACTTCATTAGTAAGCTTAAAAGCTAGAACACATAGTATTGCAATGGAAATTTTACAAAGTTTAGTTACCTACCTTAAGGCACCTAAGAATTCACGAGTTTGATCCAAATTTGCACGAGCACATTTAAACACGCATTTGTGTGGGGTATGACATATAATTCTCTTGTATATGTTTCCATAATCTAACTGTAATCGGATAACTTGTTGAAAAGAACACTTTGGCATAAGAAAAATAAAGAAGAAAAAAAATATATATAAGAAAAATGTTCATCATGCAAAAAGTGATCAAAAAGCTTTCCACTGAGTAACTAGGCCTCTTACCTCAGTAAGCATTGAGTGTTCAGGTCAAAAGGTGGGAATTTCATTTAGAAACATTAAAACCTGTTAGTTCCGTAGCCTTTTTGATTCGAGTTAATAAGTCCTTAGGGGTGTCTTTACACCTAATGCCCTAAAACTATCTAGTTTGGGAGTCACTGGCTAAACACTCGTTACAAGGGTCAAATAGAAAGCACGATGGAACCCAACATGGCAAAGATCGCATGATGAAAGAAAAAAGAAAGAAGAAGAAAGTATTATGCCATTTTTGTTCTCTTTGATAAGGAATTTGATAAAGGTTTGGGCATCGAAACCCTATACACTAAAATTATATGGAAGCCCCATCTTATATGTGCTAATTCATCACACACAAATCAAACTTACGATGCCTTAAGCCAACCTTAGGTAAGTAACATGAACTTTTGAAAATCCTTTTTCAATACAAAAAGTTTTTTTATTTTAAGCTTACTCATGAACTGTTATCATAGTTTTCTGTGCAACCCAAATCTTTGAGTATCATGAAAGTGAATTTATCTTTAATTTTGTTCTTCATTTAGTTTTTAGTTTTGTATTGCTAAGGGACTAGCAATATGTAAGTTTGAGGGTGTGATAAGTGCTTAAATATTCATATTTAAGCCCCTTAATTTACATGTGTTAAGCTCTTTATCTATACATTTTAGTCTGTTTTACTTCATTTTGTGTGTTTTGCATGCTTTTATAGGTCTTGGAGAAAAAGGAAGCAGTTTTGGCACTTAAGGGAAGAAGCTTGGAAATCCTGGAGCAGCTTCTGGTCAAAGTGCGATCGATCGCACTACTGCATGCAATCGAGCGCATATGCGATCGTTCGCACACATGAAGGATCGAGCGCAGCAATGCAATCGAGTGCAAGACGCATGCGATCGAGCGCACATGTACGGGCGTGAACAGTAAACTGTAGACCTTATTTTGGAAATAAAGGAGTTTTGTGTTTTAGGAAAGTTTAGGAACTCATGAGCCTTCTAGGACTACTCAAGCCCTATAAATACACCTATAAAACACACACAAAAGAATCACTTCTTAGAGAGAAACATTTATTTTATCTTTTGCTTTAGCTTAGAGAAGGAAACCGTGGAGGAGAATTGACGACTCTTCTCTTGGGTTTCTTCTTTCCTTTATTTTTATTATGTGTACTTAACTTTTAGTAAGGGCTTAGTTGAAGCCCTAATTATGTTTACTCAATAAATTTAGTATTGACGCCTTTGCGATATTTATGTTGTGTTGCTTAACTTGATTAATACCTGTTTTTATTTAAATTCCTCATATGTATATGTCTGATCAATATGTACATGTGGTATGAACTTGTTAGTTAGATCAATTTGGATGACCGAGTCCTGGCTCTGACATTAGTAACAAAAGATATCCACACCGGATTCTTGGGTTAATCAATATGGGAAACCGGGAGTAGATATCATGCCCTAGGTCCCGTGTGGTTATCGATTTCCACAGATCCTATGCTCTCTTAAGGAACAATTTATCATACACCATGTTGAATCCCTTGAGAGAGAAAAGAGTTAGAGTAGATACCATGCCTAACTCATTGCTTATGGAGATAAATAGCTTAAAGAGTAGATACAATGCCCTTAGGTTGACAAACATTAGGTATTCATGACATGAGTAAAGCATTGGCATACAGTTTTGTTGTGGTAGCATAATTAGTGGTGGATATCAAGTCCCTACGCCTTTATCTTTATTATTTTATCTTTATCAAAATGAACTCTTTTATTATTTCTATCTTTTTACATTGCGAATATAATTCTAAAACGAAATTCACCAATCCCTGTGGAGATGATCTTGCTTTCGCACACTATACTACTAAGTTGACCTTGTGCACTTGCAAGTAAAATGAGTGTGATTATCTGCTTATTTATTTAGGTAGATAATCACTTAACAGAATGCACCAAGAGGAAGAAGAGATATTTGCATTTACAATGGTTCAGGTTTGGTCATTGCACATTTTTTATAGATTGCTTATAAGAACATCCCATATTCCCTTTTGAGACTTCTAAGCCAGTCTCTCAAGACACTTTCCTCCCACAGCAAGTTCATATTGGACATAATTGCAAGTCAGTTGAAAGTGTAAATTGACGATTGCTTAGTTAAGATATTTCTATGTTTATTTTTGTGGCTATTTTGTACTTGTATGCTGCGTTTGGTTGCCGAGAAAAGGGAGGAAAATGGAGGAATTTTTTTTTTGTTTATGCTGCTTATATTGCGGTGCTTTTAAGCGCCCGTATATAGCGGTGCTTAGAAGCACCGAAATATACCAGCACTTAAAAGCGCCGAAAAAATATGTATATTGTAGCGCTTTCTGTAAGCGCCGGTATTTACGCTTCGACACTACACATACCGACACTTTATCCGGTGTTTGAAATAAACGCCGGTAATGCATATTTCGACACTTTAAAACATCGAAATATGCACACAAAAAACGCCGACAATGACTTTTTATATTGTAGTGTTAGATTTCTATTTGAAATTGATACAATATTGTATTTATAATTCTCTTTTGTGGTGTCATTTTAGAGTGAGAGATTTTCATCTTATGCAGTGTCGTTTTAAAGAATGAAAGATTTAAGTAAGTCAAGTCAACAAATGTTATTCAAAAATTTATTGAATGTCATCTGGAGGAGTGTAAGAAGACTAAATCAATAATTGATGATTATAATTGAGAAATTTTTTTGTTGAGACAAAAATAAAAAATGAATTGTTCTAAAATTGATATCTACCTCATTTCGATATCTTCTCAGCTCGGCCTCTTCACGCTTTCAAAGTGCCAATAGTAAACTACCAATGGAAGTGGCCACCGCAGCGGCATCGAGCTTCGCGCTCAATACGCGCATGTTAGCGGCACCACCGTCGACTTCTCCACGGACCTTAAACCCTAACCGAACCTTAACTTTGTCGTCTACTTTAAGAGCCTCTCTCTCCAGTTGCTTCTTCTCTCCCTTCGCCGGCAGTAGCGTCTCCGGTGACTTCTCCGGCATAAAGCTCAGACCCGAATCCCTTAACCCAGCTTCTTTCTCCAGGTCTACGGCCAAACGCGGCGTTGTCACCATGGTATTCTTGTTATATTAATTGTTAATTCGATAATTAATTACTTGTTTTGCGTAATACTTATCTAGGGTTTTCAAGTTGAAATCCGGTTTAGTTGAGGATATAAATGTTTGTAAAAATGCGTTTGACAATGAAAAATCTAGAAATTGAGGAGGAGATGGGGTTAATTTGTTATTTGTATGTACTATCTTTGTTGTTTGGTTAAACTCTGGTAAGATATAGTACATTGATAGAATGCTCAAACAAAAATTTGAATTTTAAAGTGTGCAGGAAGCTTTGAGATAAATATAATAATGAAACTCTCTTTTTTTTTTTTGTTTAGCTTAATCAATTAGTTAATTGCTAACGTGGCACATTTTGTAGATAATTTGACCTGAAGCTGGGAAAGGTGAGCTCATGCTAAGAAATAAGGAAGGTCCGCTTATTTAGTATCTGCCTCTTGAAGAGATTCCTCCAACCTTATTAGACATGTTGCAGTCATTATGTTTTTCTTCTTTTTTTTTTTTTGTTTTTTCCCCTTTCCTTTTGCTTTTGTGTAAAGAATTTTGGAGTGTGGCTTTTGTAGTTAGCTTTCTGTGGAGCGATTGTCCTGTTTCAAGGCGTTAAATGTCAATGATAGGGTGTTGCTTTGAAGAGTAAATGGATTACTACTTAGAAGGGGAACTAGAGACTTAAGGAAAACTCTTTTACTATTTTCAAGGATTGAAGATTTGAATTTGATTTAAAGGGAGACAAACTTACTTTAGAGTTATGATCTATTTACACAAAATAGGGACTCAAAGTGGCAAGGGATTCAATAAGGGATGTGTTTCTAACTTTTATCGACTATTGTAGCCATCCCTATGGAAACCATAGTAAGAGTTATGTTGCATAGACACAAACTTGCCGCATCATAGAGTTGCGAACATGGGAATCATTTAGGAGAGTACATGAACATGTTAACTTTCCTGAGGTATTGACATGGTAAGATTAAAAGGTAATTAAGCTTGTTTTGATTTTTCTTTTTGAAATGGGAAAATTTAAATCTTTTATAATTGCCTCTAGTCATTGGAAATATATTTAGCATGATTTGATTCTTTTTGTTGACCTATTACTATGACTTATAAATTATGTTCTCTAGAGCTTAACATGTTTGAAAGTTTTTTAGAGGCCTTGTATAGTTTTAGGATTGATGTGGTAAGAGAGGAATTGGCTAGATGGAAGTTTAACTCGGATAAAGATTTTGAGGTGAATTTTTTTTATAAGTTTCTTGGGAAAGATTCTTACTATTGAATATTGATAATCTATAAAGAAGGGGGAAAGTGTTTGTTAATAGGTGTTACATTTGTTAAGAGTGTGCCGAGTCCATGTTTCATCTTTTGTTGGAGTGTTTGTTGGCTAGAAGCATGTGGGAGATGACTTATAGTGTTTTGGGTGTTTCTTGGGTGGTTGCTAGCTCCGTGAGACATGAAGTGTGGGCTTGGAGTGGTATATGTGCTTCAAAGGAGCTTAAGAAGGCTTACTCTTTGATTCTCCTATCTATTTTTTTGCTTGTGTGGAATGAAAGGAATCAAAGAGCTTTTAATGGCACAGAGGGGCCTATTGAAGTAATTAGAGATAGTTAGTTCAATACCCTTAATTTTGGTTTGAAGAGAAAATTTTGCAGAATGATGTAGGTCTCTTAAATTTTGTGGAATTACTATCGTGTAGATAGTCTTTCTTCGTGGGTTGCACTCCCTTGATGTTTTAAATACAATTTTACTTATAAAATAAATTGTTCTCTATTAACATCATACTTAGAATGCTAGTTTAAACCTAAACATACCGTTAAAATATCACACTTTTATGCAATTTTAAGATTGGTTGTGAAAGTATATTACAATATGAAAAGATGAAGTGTATGATTATATTAATTTATTCTTGAATCTCTTGATCCAATTTCCAATTAATTTTCATCATTTGTTCCTTTATGTTTTTTCTTTTTTGATATTTTTTTGCATATTGATGGTTTCCATTTAATTTTATGCCGTACTTTCGTGGGCAGGTTATTCCTTTCTCAAGGGGAAGTGCATGGGAGCAACCTCCTCCTGACTTAGCATCTTACTTATATAAGAATCGAATTGTTTACTTGGGAATGTCTCTTGTTCCTTCTGTCACAGAGTTGATACTAGCCGAATTTCTTTATCTTCAGTACGAAGATGCTGAAAAGCCTATCTACCTATACATAAACTCAACTGGAACAACGAAGGTAAACTGTGTTATTTTTTTTAATAAGTAAACTGTGTTATTTATTTTGTTTAGCTAGTCTGTAAATTTTCCTGTAAGTATTCTTCTTGAATCAAAATTTTGGATGTATGAGCAAATATTAATCTCAAATGAGTAAATTCATAAGGTTTGCAATTCAGAGATTGGTTATGTTATGTACACAGTGGTCAATTCAGAGATTGGTTATGTTATGTACACACTGGTCAGCGATTAGCTTTCCCTTTTTATTTCTATCCTGAATTTCTATTTAGAATTCAACCTGAAAAGTTAAATTTTTTTGACTAAGATCTTTTATCATGGTGCAATCTTGGGCAATGCTATGTGCCAGACGTTGGGCAAACATTTTGTGCATGTTTAATAAATGATTACACGATTGTAGAACTTTGTAAGCAGAAAAGAATGCTGCATTTTTGTATAGAGAAATAGTGAGGGGGAAAAGGAGCAACATTGACACTATCAAATTTGAACATTTTTTATTTTTTAATTTTCTGAACTTTTAGGCAGGCTAATATAAGTTATAGCAAGGGGGGAAGAAGGCCAGCTCAGTTTTTTCAGTTCATTGTCTAATTCAACCACCTGATGCATGCCAATGAAATAGTATCCTTGAAACTGCAGTTTTGTTTTGAACTTTGATTCTCAGGTCAAAAGTTCAAAACATTTTACAATTGTGACAATAACAGTTGGCATATTTAATTGTCATGTCAAAGTTCTAATTTTCTTCATCATATTGGCATTTTAAGATCACAGAGGATGTCAATAACTATGGATGCAATTCATTTTACAATTGTCAATACAAGAAAATTAGAAGAAACATGTTATCTCCCGAGTTTCCTTTGAAAGAAATCAAGGAGAAATAAAAAAGTGTAGTACTCCCTCCATCCCATATTGTTTGTCCATTTTTTTTGATTTTTATGTAATTTTGACCTTTATTTTTCTTATATATTTTCTTGAATTAAAATTGTGAAAAAACTTTTTAGAAACAAATATACTCTATGAAAGTATATTTGAAAAAAATTTAAAAAATTATTAATTTATAATTGACAAAAAAATAATCATTTAATTGGATGAATAGTGAAACAAAACAAACAATATGGGACCGAGGGAGTAAAAGTTTGTTGGAATCTTAGTGGGACTGAGCACTAATTAGGATACTTAGTAGGACCAGATTTTGCTGGTGTCAATTATCCATACAATACATAATTTGTTGTTTTAAGTGTCCTAGTTTTCGTTCTGCATTAGTTGCACCCCATTGGTGCCTTTTGTACAAGTGTTGGTTGTGGTGTTAAGTGTCAAAGATAGGTGCAGCCCATACTCTTCAATTATTGTCCTAATAACTCTATAGGTCCATTGGGGCTTGGGGGTAATTCATGGAAGTTAAGAATATAACTTGAAACCATGATCTTCGCTTAGCCCATGTATTTGATTTTGTATATACATTTTTTTCAATTATCCTTGCAAAATATAAGTGGTTACAGATATTCCCCCACATTCTTTGTGTGTATCTGAGATAGATGTATTTTTGGAATGGAACTATGGCATATCAAAAGCCAAGTATGATTGAACGTACGCATAAATATGCACATGTGCTTCTGTACTTGCACATGCATGCCTCCCGGTGTGTGTGCGTGTGTATATATATTACCATCTTTGCCTAGGAGGTGCTTGGCAGATTATGGTGCAAATATTAATATATGAAAAAGAGCAAGTCATGTTTTCTAATGATGACATTGACTAGTTAACACCACTAATGGCTATGGATCTGGAAGGAGCACCAGTAGCAATGAGAGAAGCTAGTAACAGCAGCTGTAGAGTGCTTTTGTTGATGGAAATGATACTAGTAGCAATGTTGTAGGAGCTGATACTTATATATATATATATATATATATATATATAACCAACACCAGCACGTGCAGTCATCACTAGCAGCTCCTACAATATATATATTTATTGCTGCTGGTGATGACTGCACGTGCTGGTGTTGGTCAAGGGATCCTTGTTTTTGTTGTCTTTTTAATTATAGTGTTAGAGCTGATAGTAATTTATGTTCTTTCACATCTAAGGCTTTGCCATTGTTGGCAGGGTGGTATCATAGCGGTGATGGGAAGGGCTCGTCAGATGAATGGAATTGCTAGGAAAAAAAAACATTTTCCTTTGAAATTATTGCTTGAATTAATAAGCATTCTTTTTCTAAACCTTCCTTTATCTACCTTTTCCAGTATTATGCAAGAACTTTACATATGAGATGCAAGCAAAATTATATTTTGCCTTATGATAATAAATTCTATTAATAAAATTTTGTCCTCTTTTTTTTTTTTTTTCCAGGGTGGTGAGAAGTTGGGTTATGAGACAGAGGCTTTTGCAATTTATGATGTTATGGGGTCATTAATCTTCATCCTTTTCTCCATTATGTCTTATTTCACTGTTAGTTTTCTGAAAAGTTCATAATCTGCGGGAATTTCAGACTCGTTCTCTAGAACCCTTTGTCCTTTGTTCCCATGCTACTCTTTGGACTTAACTTTGACAATCAAGTTTTTATCAACTGCTTTTGCATGGCTTCGGCATTGTGTCAACTTGCAGATTCCTCCAAGAAGTTAAATGAAAAAGAAATAAGAAAGAAAAGAAGAAAAGAAACCTACTCCCTGAAGTCACATGCACCTACTTTTGTTATCTATGTTTTTTTTTTCTCCCAACTTAATTATATTTTTTCATAAAATCGTCTTTAGTTAAAGAAAACAAATGATTCTTAATACATCTGGAAAAGCTTGACTTGGGTTAACTAATTAATTTTTATCATAACTATCAAAACACTCATCAACAGCTCAGACAAATTTTCAAAACCTGCAAGACTGATTTAATAAAAGGAATTTTCTTCACCAATATCGACACAACCTAGAATGAGGTGTATTATGGAAAGGGATTACTTTGCACTAAATTTTCTACACCTTCAATAGTATTAATTGCCAGTTGCATCTTATTAGTCCATTTAGTTTAGCCATATGCCTTATTGAGCCTCCACAGAAACTTAGTAACCTATTTTTTTTCTTATTATGTTGGCTTGGAAGGGGGAGTTAGGAGTTATATTATTGTGACGACTGTATTGATTTATATATTAATTGAATTTCTTTACTATGTTATGCATGTTGATTGTTAACTAAACTGGGGTCTTCTTGATGCCTTCTTATAATTCTATAGGGGTTTCTGAAGTTTACTTTTAGTTTCTGACTGATCTATTTTCTTTGATGGCAGGTATGTCAAGCCACCTATATTTACTCTATCTGTTGGGAATGCTTGGGGGGAAGCTGCCTTACTTTTGGCTGCTGGTGCTAAGGGGAATCGTTCTGCTTTGCCCTCCTCAACTATCATGATAAAGCAGGTTCTTTCTAGACAATTATCTTTTAAAACTTTAAGCCATTTTGTTGCCATGAACTTAGAGCCACATGTTGACTCGAGAATTCAATGAGGTTTTAAATTCTGATGAATTTTTTATATTTTTTCTCTACCAATCTGCAGCCAATTGCGAGATTTCAAGGTCAAGCAACAGATGTTGAAATAGCAAGAAAAGAAGTGAAGAATGTGAAGGCAGAATTGGTAAGACCAATAATCTGTGATGCCACATTTTGTCCTTAAATTCCTTCTGCATTCTTCCGTTAGGTGTGTTTGGTCATAATTTTTATCAACTATTCTGAAGGATATCAGAACTTCAATTTTGGGGTCACCTATATTCAGATTCATATAAATTTATGGATATTGGAAGTAGCAAGAAACATATATAATATTTGTTAAATGGGTCAGCTGATGTATATACCCTTGCATTGTTTGGAAAGACGTTAATTTATTCATTGTTTGGATTTGTGGACCTATGATAAAGTCATTGATCATTGCTCAGCCGTTGGCCCCCTCCTTTCCGACTGGAACATGCCCACACAACCCCATAACTGTAAGTATATGTAAGTGATGCCTAGAAGCTCTTTCACTTTGTTCTTCTCCTGTTTGTTTCTTGGCAACTATTTCTTTGATTTCTAGCTGCCCTGCACCACGTGAAGTCAATTCTTTTCTATCCAGAAGAAAACATAAACCCTAACTCGTCTCTTCAACCTGATAGAGCTCTAAAGTCGCAAAGATTTTTCCAACCAATCATAGGCTAGGCAGCATTTGACCAACCCTTGGTTGCTATCCTCTGTGTGTGTGTGTCCAGAAGAAAACATAAACCCTAACTCGTCTCTTTCACCTGATAGAGCTCTAAAGTCGCAAAGGTTTTTCCAACCAATCATAGGCTAGGCAGCATTTGACCAACCGTTGGTTGCTATCCTCTGCGTGTGTGTGTGTGTCCAGAAGAAAACATAAACCCTAACTCGTCTCTTCCACCTGATAGAGCTCTAAAGTCGCAAAGGTTTTTCCAACCAATAATAGGCTAGGCAGCATTTGACCAACCCTTGGTTGCTATCCTCTGTGTGTGTGTGTGTGTGTATCCAGAAGAAAACATAAACCCTAACTCGTCTCTTCCACCTGATAGAGCTCTTAAGTCACAAAGGTTTTTCCAACTAATCATAGGCTAGGCAGCATTTGACCAACCCTTGGTTGCTATCCTCTGTGTGTGTGCGCGCGCGTGTGTGTTGAGAGTGAGAGAGATTGTATTAAATTTTTTTATGTAATTACCTTCCACTGAAAGGCCAGAAGTACTTCCATTAACTTTGTTTTTACTTGTGAGGAGGAATTACATTTAATATCATTTTATGGACATGATACAACTTAAGTATCCTGTAGAAGTTGATTTAAAACAATCACTATCAGATGGCTAGTGAATTTTTATCCACCTATTTGATAATTACGAAGAAGAAAACAAAATAAAAGACTGCAATTTATTTATTTTTTTTTTTTTGTGAAAAAAATTAGAAAAATGTAATTGTAGTTTTCTAATTACATCTGAAAATGCTTTCTCCTTAAAAATTTATCTGAAGTCAATCCCTCAAATCAGATGCTAAGTGAATACTTTACCTATCTGATAATTGGAAAAGAATTAAACAAAAAAAGGACCATAGTTTCTTCTTATTATTTTTTTAACAAAAGAAAGGTAATTTAAGGTATCTTATCAATTTACTGATGAAAATGTTGGTTGAATTCTGCTGAAAAAGGCTTTCACGTTGTCTGTGCTTGACTGACAGAATTTATTTACTTGCATTAACATTTTGGATCAGGACTGACAGAATTTTCCAACTTTGATTTCCCATATCCAATATGTGCGAGCTTATATGACTACTAACGTTTTTATCATCTAATTTATGTTCAAGGTCAAGCTCTTTGCGAAGCATATTGGGAAATCACCTGAGCAGATTGAAGCTGACATCAGGCGGCCAAAATACTTTAGTCCCAGTGAGGCCGTTGAATATGGCATCATAGATAAGGTACCTTTAGTCAGAAGAGTAATTTTTTTTTTTTGAGCTTAAGCCAGAAGAGTCGTCTGACCTAGCGTAGTGTTTTTTTTTCCTGTTACTTACTACATTATCTTTTCCATTAATTGTCTGCAGGTACTATACAATGAAAGAAGCACTGAAGACCGAGGAGTTGTTTCTGACCTGAAAAAAGCACAACTTATTTGAATGTGGAAGAATTTGGCTTTCAATCGCTAAGAGTATTCAGGTAAAGCAAAACTGCAAGTCATTGGCCATGTTTTGCCTTGTCATTTAAGCCAACTTGCTTTAAGTTGGCTTAAATGACTCCCCAAACATGGCCATTGTCAGATCATAAAATTGTATGATGATTAACTTACTTTACTGGATGTTACATAATAGCCCTTGGATAACAATGATTGCACCCTTTTTGTACTGGCAATGCTTTTAAAAGAATGCATACTTTCCTTCTGAACTCCTTTACGACACTCATGATTCTGTGCATTATATCTTGTACGTTGATTAGCAATTTGATGGTACTGAGACAGTAGTCATTTGGGGCGCCAAAATCTCATTTTTTTTTTTTATGTTCATGTTAACTGCAGGTCATCATTGAAAGCATTAATCCTTGGACTCAGTTTGACTCCCCATGAGGGAGGGGCTCTTCTTTTTTCCCGTGCACACACTGCACCGAGGTTTTAGATGAGGCGATCCTCCTGTTGCATGTAAAAAGTGAATCAGTTGAATCATGTTCTGCTTCGAGTGAAATGATTAAACCATCTCCTGTCCTTCAATGTGTTGAGGCTGTGTTTATAACTGATTGAAACATGGAGCCTAGGATACAGGAGGAGCCATGCATTGCAAACATTTAAACTGAACATTGCACTTTCAGTTTTCTCTCATTCCATTTCTTTCGCGATCGTATAAGTTTTGATTCTTAACTACTCAACAAGTAGATTCTGGAATTGGAAAGTAATTACTTGTTCTTTTCAAGGTCACAGCAACTTTACCATTATTGCTCTTCCAACCCTAATCATCCTAAAATTGACACATGTAAAGTGTAGTAATTAATAACCAAAGATGCTGTTTTGACTATGTGGTTTACAGGTACGGTTTCCGTCCATTTTTCTCTTTTAAAATACATTTTTTTTCTTTTAATTAGAAAATGATACGTTAATATTTGAAAAATCAAAAGATGAAATTTACAAATAAAATTATTTGATAAATGAATAAAATTATTATATTAATTTTTTACTCTCAAAGTTTTTTTTGACTATATTGAAATAACGGTGAATCGAAAAAATGAACCGAATCGTTGAAAACTTTTCGTCAAGAGCTATCAAATGAGATTCATGAGTGTTATTTTATTATTTTTTTAAAAATATCCTTACTTTGTTAAGATAATAAAAAGGTATTCTGATAAAGATATTTTTTCATTGTTTCATTGTGTTACTCAAAATGAAATTTATTTTTAATTTTAAAATGTTGAATTAACATTTATTATTTGAAAAAAAAATCAGTTACGTCTATCACATAAAGAAATGTATACATTTTAAATTTTTTTTATATGTTAAAAATTACAATAAGCAATTAGAGCATTTAAAAGATAATAAATTGACACAATCACTTCATATTTCATCATGATCTAATTATTAAAAAAATTAATTGTTAATTTAGATAAGAGAAACGTAGTGGTATATGAACTTTTTTTAATTATTATTATCTAAAAGATAATAATTTAATGAATTTTATAAATTTTTTAAAATAAATTAATTTTAATAGTATGAAATTAAGCATAATGTTAAAATATTTAAAAAAATAATAAAGATATTTATAATTTATGATATTTTTTTAATGGTTTAATGTAAATTGCTAAATCTTAATCATTGATTTTTTTAAATATTAATACAACACAAAATTAAAAATAAATTTCATATTATGTAAACAATAAAATAAAAAAAAAATCTTATGAAAATATTATTTTATTACGTCACTAAAATAAGAGTATTTTTTAAAATTAATATTTTTTCGACGGTAAGTAAGTGACGTCTCGTAACTAGGATTTCCAACTATACGTGTTGCTTTTTTTCTATCGCCAAAAACTGAGTGAAGATGGAAACCGAGCCCATAAACACCAACGGTACACGCCTTAATGGAGTATAATTTTCCTCCTCCACTGTTCTTTCTCACCGCTTTCCATTAAAACCTTCAACGTCAACGTGCCACCCAAACCTAACCTTTCGTGACCGTTGTTTCCCTTGACAAACCCCTTTTCATTAAGTTTTGTGATGATTCTGTTCATTTGATTGCTTTATCATTATAGCCGTTCTCTTTTGCTTCAACGCTATTTTCTTCAAGGTTGTTCTTAAGCGAAGATTTCCCGGTAAATTTTGACATAATTACTTGATTTGTAGTCTAATGATTAAATTTCTGTTTGGTTATCGAGAAAATGTGGGGAAAGGATTATATCACCGATGAATATCAGCTTGTTTTCATTATCCGGGATCTTGAAAAATTAGACAATATACATAAGAGAGCGGAAAGGGTAACATTACTTTACTTTTATTTCTTTTTATAAGTAAACCATTGTCTTCACTTTATTTTTATTTTTGAATTTGTTTATTGCATGTGATTTTATTTTGTGTATTCATTCTGTTTTGAAAGATTTTTGAACATTAGTTTCATTTCTCATTTGTTCTTATGCTGAATACTGAGTTTGAGTTTCTTCCGGTTCTGTTTGGCACACGGGAAAATTGAAGGATGATTAAATATTGCGACAATTTGATTATTACATTTTCATTCTGGGATTGGGATATTAAGATTTATGAACGTGTATATTGCCCAAATTACATCATAATTTGGTTTCATTGCGTTAATCATCTGGAAGCCAATAGATGATTTGGTGATAATTTTTTTCTTCATATCTTATCGTTTGATGCATGCATTCTGCATTCAGTTTTGATTGAATCTTGGCAGGGGTTTCCTTACCCTTTCATTCTTATGTTGGTACGAGTGTGGAGTTATTGATACAGTTCAGTTTTGAGAAAATGCATAAAAATAAAATTAATATAAAAAATGTTGAGCCTTTAGTATTTTATTGTTTGAGCTGGAGAAACCAAAACGGCATGTCAAACGTGATCCGGGATACTATACTCTTTTAATAGTTTTTGCTGGTTTTTCATGTCAAACAAACAGTGCTTTAGGTTATTTGTTGTTATATTTTCAATTACACCATGAAGATTATTTTATTAATCATGAGATTGGAGCTCTTTTCTTTTCTTGGGATTAATGGTCTCAAACAGAGAATTAGGCTTGTGTGTTGCTAAATAATTGGAACTGCACTCTTTTGAAAATTATTTTGATTTTATGTTCTACTTGGGAACTTTTTTTATTTTGTTCTATGAATTGAAATTGGGGGCTGTGGACAACATGGTACATACATAGTCATCAAAAGTGGTTTTGTCAAGCAATGGTAGTCATTTGGAGGGGAGATTAGGAAGAATGCCAATGGAGAATGGTCATCGTGCTGCTCATGTGAGTCCACCCAAACATAAGCGGCGTAGAGTTTCTGCAATCCAAGATTTCCCACCTGGGTGTGGATGGTTTGCTACTCATATCAATTTGAAATTAAGGGAAGAAGCGACTTGCGCTGTCACGGTTGAGAATTCAGTCAATGAGGATAGGAGTGATGATGTAAAAGGGACTGATTGTGTTAAACCTTCTGGTGCTGGGATTGTGTCCCCTTTTCAAGAGGTGGCACAAAGTTTGGTATCGAGAGAGATGCTACAACAACAAAATAATTTTGATTTCATGGTGGGAAAGCCGATGTTAGCATCTGATCAGGTGGATGGGCTTGAACTTATGAAAGCTGAGTCTACCGGGATGCCGTTGCAAGAGCTTAAACCTGGTGTAACTTATGATGTACCAAATACTTCTCATCAGGTTTATGGGCCTGAATTGATGAAAGCTGAGTTTGCGGGAATGCCTTTGCAAGAGCTTAATCCTGGTGAAACTTCTGATGCTCCAAAGATTCTTCATCATGTTTATGGGCTTGAATCTGGTGAAATCTTTTAACCAACTCAAAAGCCATTCCCAGAGCTTGAATCTGGTGAAATCTTTGAACCTAGTCAAAGGCCTTTCTCAGAGCTTGAACATGGTGAACTTTTTGTTGTGTCACGGGATGCACATCAGCTTGATGGGTTTGAGTTGATGAAAACTGAATCTCCAGGGATGCCTTTGCCAGAGCTTGAATCTAGTGAAATCTTGATGTGTCAAAGCAATCACATCAGGTCGATGGTGCTGCTTCGAAGGAAGAGATTGTTTCCCTAAGTGGTTTGAAGTCCTGATCACCACCTGGTTTACCCATTGTTCCACCTGGCAGTGGTTTAGATAAGGGTTCAACTAGGAATTATCCTCCTCGAAGAAGGGTTTCTGCTGTCAGAGACTTCCATCCATATGTTGGAACAAATTCTCTTAGTCTTAGTAGGGAAGAGAGCATCAAAGTTGTTGCTTCTGCAAAGAAGAAAAAGTTTGGAGCGGGAGAAGTCTGTTAATGTAGACATGACAATAATGACTGATATGAAACGAATGAGACGGGATGTTCAAGATGGAGGCGCTCACAAGAGCGAAGTGGAAGGTGATGTTGCTACACGGACTGGAGATAAAGTTCAACCTGAATCTGAGGGCGTTGCTGCTAAAGAAAGGAGGAAGTATGGTGAATTTGGAACAACTTCTGGGGAGGAGATGAAGGTGGTTCAGGAAGATGCAAAAGAAAAGAGCATGAAATCTCCTTGTGGAACTGATAAATATGGGTTTGATCATAAGACTGAGACAGTCACTAAAACAGGCGGCAAGAATGTTGGACATTTGGAGGAAAATCTAGTGAAGGATATTGTGGTTTACACAGAGGGAAAAAGTCTTGGGAGAATTTTTTCAGATCTATCTGGTTTGAAGAATCAATTGCAAGAGGAAGATTCCAATGGTCTGGAAGATGTATCAAACAGAATACTTGTGCAAAGTCTCATTGCTGCACCAAGTTGTCCGTGGAGGCAGGGGAAAAAGACCGACAAACCTAAAATGGCTGGTAGTACAGGCAACAGAAAAGTAAAAAAACATGATTTTATATTGCTACCACGACCTAGACCTGCTCAGAGGACAAATAATAGTGAAGGTGAAATCTCTGGAGGAAAATGTACCAATAAGAATTCATCTCCCAGAAAGGCTTATCAAGGTATGGATCAACTAGTTACTTGGGATGAGGAAGGTTTTCTTGAGCATGATGGGGAATCTAAAAATTTTCGCTTAGGTTCAAGATCTTGTAATTTTGAAGTGAGCCTACCTCTTTCCTGTCCTAGCGGTTCAGCTGCTAAAGGTGATGACAATGATGTGATTTCCAGCCGAAACAAAGTGAGGGAAACATTGCGTCTGTTCCAACTTGTCTCTAGGAAGCTCTTGCAAGAAGAGGAAGCAAAGCCTCAGGAATGATCGAGTACTCATAGGAGGATTGACTATCAAGCTGCAAGGATTCTTAAGGATAAAGGGAAATATGTCAACACCGACAAACAAATCATTGGATCTGTCCCAGGAGTTCAAGTTGGTGATGAGTTTCATTACCGGGTGGAGCTTAATATGATTGGTCTCCATCGCCAAATTCAGGGTGGCATAGATTATGTAAAGGAAGGTGGGAAGATTCGTGCTACAAGCATTGTTGCTTCTGGGGGCTATGATGATGAGGTGGATAACTCAGATGTTTTGATTTACACTGGTCAGGGAGGGAATGTGATGAATGGAGTTAAGGGGCCTGAAGATCAGAAGCTTGAAAGAGGGAATCTTGCTTTGGCAAATAGTAAACATGCAAAGAACCCTGTAAGAGTGATCCGTGGCGAGACAAAGGCATCTGATTCATCGGATGAAAAAGCAAGAACATACATTTATGATGGACTGTATTTGGTTGAGGATATATGGCAGGAGCCAGGGCCACATAGTAAGCTGGTGTTCAAGTTTAGGTTGCTCAGAACTCCTGATCAACTGGAGCTTGCTTGGAAAGTAGTGAAGAAGTCCAGAAAGTCTGAAGTACGCGAGGGTCTCTGTGTAAATGATATTTCACAAGGGAAAGAGTTATTCCCTATCTGTGCTGTGAACACTATAGATGATGAGAAACCCCCACAGTTTGTATATATAACTGACATCAAATATCCTGATTGGTACCACCCTCTTCCTCCCAAGGGTTGTGATTGTACTAGTGGATGTTCAGAATATGGGAAATGTTCTTGTGTGCTCAAGAATGGAGGAGAGATCCCGTATAACCATAATGGGGCTATTGTTCAAGCAATGCCCCTTGTCTATGAGTGCAGTCCTTCCTGCAAGTGCCCTCCTTGCTATAATAGAGTCAGCCAGCGTGGTATTAAATTTCAGCTTGAAAACTTTAAAACTGAATCAAGAGGCTGGGGTGTGAGATCTAAATTCTATACCTTCTGGAAGTTTTATCTGTGAGTATGTAGGAGAGGTCCTTGAGGAGAAGGAAGCTGACGAAAGAACTGGCAATGATGAGTATTTGTTTGACATTGGGCATAACTTCGACACTTCTTTTTTGGGATGAACTTTCTACAGTCATGCCTGAAGCACAATCAACTTCTTGCCAAGTTGTGGAGGATGGTGGATTCACCGTTGATGCTGCTGAATATGGGAATGTTGGGAGATTCATCAACCATAGTTGTTCACCGAACTTTTATGCCTAAAATGTCCTTTATGATTATGAAGACAGGAGACTTCCTCACATGATGCTCTTTGCTCCCTTGCAAGAGTTGACGTACCACTGCAACTACTCGATAGATGAGGTTCGAGATTCCAGTGGCAATATAAAGAAAAGTTGTTACTGTGGTTCTCCAGAGTGCACTGGTAGGATGTATTAATGCTGCTGCCTTTGGAGACGCAGCCCAGTGTAAGTGTCTTGTCTATTTTTTCCCCTAAACAAGTTTGGATAATATATCTTTGGTGTTTTCCGGAAATAGACGCACATAATTATGAAAATAAGTGTATGTTTGAATGTACTTTTATTTATAATTTGTCTTATTCTCTGTCTCAAAATGGATGTCACTGTTGATTTTTTGAAGCAATTTTAATCTTATTTTTTAAAATTATTTTATTGATTTAAAATTATAAAAAATAATTTTTAAATATTTGTGAACTTTATGAAAGTATATTTGAAAACTTTTAATTAATTTATTAATTCTAGAATTAAGAAAATTAGTCAATTAATTCGGTGAATAGTGCATAGTGACATTTTGAATACTTGTAAACTTTATGAAAGTATATTTGAATTTTTTAAATTAATTTATTAATTCTATATTTAAGAAAAAATAATCAATTAATTGGATGAATAGTGCATAATGTCTATATATATATACTACTTGTATCAAAGGTAACGACTACAAGTTAGATGGAAATTTTGAATTTTGGGGCATCTTGATATGAGATCAATATTAATATTTAATATAATTTGACCCTTTGATCATTTTAAATCCAAATGAAGAATTGAATATTCACCAAAATTTTTGCATTTTTTAGTCTTGAAATATTTATGAAAATCGAAATTATAAACCTTGCCCACAGTTAGGGGTGGAAATTCGAGTTGATGGGTCATGTTGAAATTGGGTATAACACTAAATGGACCGATACGAACACGACACGATTATTAATCGTGTCACGAAAATCAAACACTAACACGATCTATTTATTAAACAGGTAACACGACACGATAAATTTAACCCGTTTAATAAACGAGTCGTGTTAGACCCGACATGACAACATGACACGACTAATTTGTTAAACATGACAACCCAACACGACATGACTAACATATTAGACACGAAAATCCGACACGATTAATCAAACATAACCTATTTATTACATAAGAAAATATAAGTTATATTACATAACCATGTATCTAATCATTCATAATCCAAATTCCAACATATTCATGATCCAAATACACATAAAAAAAAAGTCTAATTAATAACATAAACATTATCTTATCAACTATCCTCCATATTGAAAGAGAGGAGAGAGTCTGTAGACTCTGTGATGCGCCGCCATTAAGTGAGTCTATGAGGAAGCGTTTTGTGTTTGTGATGTGGTGAAAATAGGAATAAGGGTTTATTTTATACACGCTATAAGAATTATTTTTTTTAATGTAATTAAGTGGGTCATAAACAAGTCATGGGTTATAATCGTGTCAATACGACTCATCAAACCCATGAATTTAATCGTGTTATTTCGGATTGACGGGTCAATCCGCGACACGAAACGATTTTTCCGTGTCATAATCGTGTCGACACGATTACGACACGAACCCGATTATACTCAACACTAACACATTTTATTTCATGCCGTACCATGTCAGGTTCACGTATCGTGTCTAAAATTATCATCCCTATATAGGGTCACTGCACTCTGCAGGACACATACAGACAAACAAACAGTGCGTAATGCGGTTGCACACCGACACAAAAGTTTGCATGTCGCCATCATTATCATTTTATTTATTCATTCATGCATCATCACTATAATATACCGCATCATCACTATAATATACCGCATCATCACATGGATTCACATCCATGCAAATCTTTACAACTTTACCTACAATTAATACAATTCTTATATGAAATCAACACAAGGAAGACTTTCATATGCAATTTCCAACAATTTCTCCTTGCCCCATTTCAAAAAACATGTGCATTTGGTTCGCGAATAAACTTTGTGGCCCTCTCCTATAAAAAAATTCAACTTAAAATGTGTTCCCAACAGAGCATCAATCTGTTGTGGTTATTATTTCTGCATGCTAGTGCTGCTATAGTGCTATGACTTCTCTGCCCTAGTGTTTGCGAATGCTATAGTGCTATGACTCCTTGTGTAAGTGTTGCCTTGCATATTCTTAGCATGTCCAGAAAAATTGCAGTTCTTGGACTGATATAAAACTTGGGAGTGGGGATGTGGGATAAGTGCATATTCAGTGTGTGTTTATCTGCTTGAGTTATATCTCCAAATAAGCCGTCAGTGTAGGCTTTTCTACGTCAATAGAGAGCGTTGAAAATTTGCCTGTTTAGCTAAACAATTGATCAAATTGGGTCTGCTTTCTTTGGCCGATGCTTTACAATTTTAGAGGATTTAATGTACATGCTTAGGGAGGATAGCGGTTAATTTCTGTATTGCTATGTTCTAAAATACTTGTATAAAGTGTTTGGCCATTTGCCAGGTGGTTGATATATATAGGCCGCCCTTGGTAAGAGTCACATGAATTTTAGATTACCTTCTTTCTCTCTCATTTCTCCCATTTCTTCTTGTTGTGTGGTTGTTGTTGTTTTTATTTTTTATTTTTTTTATAGTATCTGTTATTTGTAATAAATTCATGCACTTTCAAGCATTCATGGTGGCCATTAAGTGGAGGCCATTTCAATATGGTAGAGTCCATTGTGGCCATTAAGCTCTACAAAGAATTAATTGTGGCCAAATTAATTCAAGCACTATATGGTGGATCAATTAAGTGGAGGCAATTATGCTCCACTAGGAATTAATTATGACCAAATTAATTCAATCATTCTTAGTGCATTTCTCCTATAAATAGGATGGCCATAGAGCATATTGAGAGTTAGAGAGAAAACACAAGGTGTATGCTTAAGGTATGTTGGTTCATATTCTCAATAGTTGTATTGAGAATATAAAGAATATGTAACCAATCTATATTTGGTTCATGTTCAACCATTTGGCTACCCATTGATTGTGGTAACAAACATATGGAATACGGACATTCTTGATGGGAGAACAAATATAAATCCAAGTTTGGTCCCTAGACTCGGTACTACTCATTTCCTTTCATACACCATCAAATTGAAGAGAGTTCTTAGAGTCTAGAAGAACTAATATCGAGAGAATAGCGGATTGTGCAAGTGAAAAGTTTCAATGGCCGGATGTATGTTTACGGTCTTTATAATTCTGCATTTAATCTATATGTTATTTAAGTTGTTTAGCATGTTTAGATTTTATTTAAGTTCTATCATTTGGTATCAGAGCATTGTTTGCCTCTGCCTTGAAGTATTAAGCAATATGTAATACTTTCGATTTATACCCGAAAAATAATTTGATCTCAAAGTTTGTTTTTCGAGTATTTTTTGATGGAAAATAATATTAGAAATCATTAAGAAATTTGATTTCTAGTATTTCTGAGTTTTAAAATCTTGGAAGCCAATTTTATGGATTTTCACTATGTTGCAAATAATTTGTAATTATTTGCAAAAATAAAGTTTATGAACCCTTATAGGTATTTATTTTATTTATGTGCTTAAAATTATGTGTTATGTATGTATAACTTTTTTGGGTTACGCATGCAATTTAAGTTTAAATAGTTTTAGTGCATAAATAATTTAATGTTGGGCATGTATTTTTAATTTTGTGATTATTTTGCTCAAATTAAGATTACGAATATATACTATTTATGTTAGTTCTATATATGCAATTTCAGTAAATGCTCATTTTTAGCATACTTTTGTTTTTCAATTCATGCTTTTAGAATGAGTTTGTTTTGTGCATTGAATTAAATTAAGTGCATAATATTATGTTTAATTATGCAATTTATGTTTTATTTATTAGAATTTTATTTACATATGATAACATATTATTAAGTTTAGATATTGTTAGATTATGTAAACTTAGGTTATTCTCATAAAACTTAATTTGTGCATAACACATTAAGGTTTATAATATATTAATATGAACAATTAAGTTAAAAATTATGAATAATTCATAAACAATTTGTAGTTGGCATAAGACAGTATGATCTGAGACAATACTCTGTCTAAGGATTCTGGTTTTTAATGAGGCTTTGTCCCGACCAATTATCCTGGGAGCACTCTTAGTGATTGCCTATTATGTTACTGCGTAATTGTTTTTAGGCATTAAGTAGAGCCTAAAATATAGTAAATATAAATGTTTAGTGAACCATATAATTTTAAATATTTAAAGAGTGGCCACAACATCTTTAATTATATAAAAATTATATATTAAGTGGATTGGGATCACATAATGGACATTAATTGTAATTAATTATATAAATATAACGATTTTACCCCATATGGATTTTATTATGTCTATATAATTAATTAGGATAATATATTAAAACTAGTTTTTCTTAATTTACCCACAAGAGTTAAGAGAAATTAATTTAATAGTTTTATCATAAAGTTTAAATATAGAAAAACATCAAACTGTAATCATAATATACATTATGAATTCAGTAAAAATAGTTTGATAAAATCTATTATAAAGTATAAAGAATCTTATTGAATTAAAAATTTAGCCCACATGTAATTTTTAATGAAATTAGATTCAATTTCAGCGTGTTTTTACATTGGTAAAACATGCAATTTAGAAAATAAGACCTCAAATCTTGACATAAGTTTTTGAACTTTATGCAGTGTCTCAACCTACTAGTTTCTCTGATATCCGTTGTGACATACTCGAACTTAGGGGAGATAACTATAAGGTATGGAAGGAGAGGATTATCCTCCAGCTAGGGTGGATGGACATAGATTATGCTATTAGGAAGGACGAACAACCCCTAATCGATGATAACAGCACTCCAGCTGCGGTCACACTATATGAGCGATGGGAGCGATCCAATCGGCTCAGCGTGATGTTTATCAAAACTAAAATAACTGCTGGTATACGTGGTTCTGTCGACCATCATGTGAAAGTACGTGATTTGCTGAAAGCCATTGACGATCAATTCGTTACTTCAGAAAAGGTATTGGCAAGCACCCTGATAATGAGATTATCATCCCTCAGACTCACCAGCGTAAAAGGTGTGCGCGAGCACTTAATGCAAATGCGTGACATTGCGGCTCAACTTAAAAAACTCGAGGTTGATATATCGGAGTCCTTCCTGGTGCACTGCATTCTGAACACCCTTCCAACTCAGTGTGGGCCTTTCAAAATCTCGTACAACACACATAAAGACAAATGATCAATTAATGAATTAATGACCATGTGTGTTCAAGAAGAAGAGAGACTTGTGATGGAAATGGGTGAGAGTGCAATGCTGGCTACTACCTGTTGGAAGAACAAAGCTAAACCTATCAAATATCAAGCCAATCAGAAGGAAAAAAGTAAAATACCACCTCAGGCTGATATCAAGAAAGAAGAAAAATGTTTCTTTTGTAAAAAGAAGGGACATATGAAGAAGGAATGCATAAAATTCTAAAAATGGCTTGAGAAGAAAGGTAATCCAACCTCGTTTGTTTGTTATGAATTTAATATGGTTAATGTTAATATTAACACCTGGTGGATTGATTCTGGATCTACAATCCATATTGCAAACTCCTTGCAGGGTATGCAAAACCTAAGGAAGCCAGTGAGAAGTGAGCAAAACATCTTATCAGGTAACAAGATGGGCTCACATATGGAGGCGATTGGAACTTGCATTTTAACTTTAAGTAGTGGCTTTATTTTAAAATTGGAAAGGACCTTTTATGTACCAATTTTCTCACGAAACTTGATTTCTGTTTCCAGACTTATACCATTTGGATATTCCTTTAATTTTCAAGACACATCTTTCAGTTTATTTTATAAAACTGATTGTGTTGGGAATGGTATTTTGTCTGATGGTCTTTATCATCTTTATTTACAAAATGATACCACTTATAGTTCAATGCATGTTCAAACTGGCGTTAAGAAGTGTAATATTAACGAGGACTTCTCTATGTTATGGCACCGAAGATTAGGACATATCTCCATAGAAAGAATTAAAAGATTAGTGAATGAAGGGGTATTTAGTACTCTAGATTATACTGATTTTGAGACTTGTGTAGACTGCATTAAGGGAAAGCATACCAACAAGTCCAAGAAAGGTGCTAATAGGAGTTCGGACATATTAGAAATCATTCATACTGATATATGTTGTCCAGACATGGACGCACATAGTCAGAAATATTTCGTCACTTTTATCGATGATTACTCACGATATATGTATATCTATTTGCTTTATAATAAGAATGAAGCATTGGATGCCTTCAAAGTCTTTAAGGCTAAAGTTGAGAACCAATGCAGAAAGCAAATACAAATTGTGAGATCCGATAGAGGTGGAGAATATTATGATAGATACACAGAAAGTGGACAAGCACCTGGTCTTTTTGCCAAGTTTCTTCAAGAACATGGGATTGTTGCCCAATACACTATGTCTGGTTCCCCAAACCAGAATGGTGTTGCAGAAAGAAGAAACTGAACATTGATGGATATGGTGTAGAGTATGCATAGCAACTCCAACCTTCCTACATCCTTGTGGACTAAAGCACTAAAGATGGCTGCGTATATATTAAATCGAGTTTCAACCAAGGTTGTTCCTAAGACACCATTTGAATTATGGAAAGGTTGGAAACCGAGTTTGCGATATATGCGCATTTGGGGATGTCCGTCTGAGGTGGGGATTTATAACCCACAAGAGAAGAAACTGGATTCGAGGACCATTGGTGGGTATTTCGTTGGATATGCGGAAAGGTCCAAGGGTTACAGGTTTTATTGTCTAACTCACACTACTAGGATTGTGGAATCAAGAAACACTAAATTTCTAGAGAATGACATGATCAATGGGAGGGATCAGTTCAGGAACTTAGTTCCTGCACATGATCATACAAAATCTCATCCTTCATCAAATGATAGATTGGTTATAGTTCATAACACGCCTCAAGTACAAGCTCGTGTTGACCAATCGATCATTGAGGTTCCACAAGCTGCTGACAACATTCTAATAGATCAAGTAGTTCAAGAAATACCACAAGTTCCTGAACAACCAGTTGAACCACAAGCTCCCCTGGGAGACATTGGTACAACATTAAGAAAATCTACTAGAGTCAAGAGATCAGCAATTCCTAGTGATTACATTGTGTATCTACAAGAATCTGACTATAATTTTGGAGTCAAAAATGATCCTGAAACCTTTTCACAGGCCATGAGTTGTAAAGAGTCAACCTTGTGGCACGATGCCATAAAGGAAGAGATGAATTCCATGAAAAGCAACGGAGTCTGGGATCTTGTAGAGTTGCCTAATGGGGTGAAAGCCATTGGTTGCAAATGGATCTTTAAGACCAAGAAAGATTCATTAGGCAACATTGAGAGAAACAAAGCGAGACTCGTTGCTAAGGGATTTACTCAAAAAGAAGGAATCGATTACATGGAGACTTTCTCTTCTGTATCTAAGAAAGATTCTCTTCGTATTATTTTGGTATTAGTTGCTCATTTTGACCTTGAGCTGCAACAAATGGATGTGAAAACCGCATTTCTTAATGGAGATCTAGAGGAGGAGGTTTATATGAAACAACCTAAAGGTTTCTCCTCTAATAATGGTGAGCATTTGGTTTGCAAGCTTAGAAAATCCATATACAGTTTAAAACAAACCTCCCGTCAATGGTATTTTAATTTCCGTGAAGTAATTTTTTCATTCGGTTTTGTTGAAAACCCCATGGATCAATGTATATACCAGAAGGTTAGTGGGAGTAAAATTTGTTTTCTTGTTTTATATGTGGATGATATTTTACTTGCAACCAATGATAATGGCTTGTTGCATGAGGTGAAACAATTTCTCTCTAAAAATTTTGATATGAAAGATATGAGTGAGGTATCTTATGTCATTGGCATTAAGATCCATAGAGATAGACCTCGAGGTGTTTTAGGTTTGTCACAAGAAACCTATATCAATAAAGTTTTAGAGAGATTTCATATGATAGATTGTTCACCAAGTGTAGCTCCCATTGTGAAGGATGATAGGTTCAATTTGAACCAATGCCCGAAGAACGATTTTGAGAGGGAATCCATGAAGAACATTCCATATACTTCTGCAATCGGAAGCCTTATGTATGCTCAGGTCTGCACTAGACCTGACATTGCATTTGTTGTAGGGATGCTTGGGCGATATCAGAGTAACCAAGGTGTAGACCACTGGAGAGCTGCAAAGAAAGTAATGAGGTGTCTTCAAGGAACTAAAGACTACAAGCTTATATATAGACAGATGAACAATCTGGATGTGATTGGCTACTCTGATTCAGACTTTGCTGGCTGTCTTGATTCACGTAAATCAACATCAGGGTACATTTTTCTGATAGCCGGTGGAGTTGTTTCTTGGAGAAGTGTCAAGCAGACATTGACTGCTACTTCTACTATGGAAGCTGAGTTCGTCTTCTGTTTTGAGGCCACTTCACATGGTGTATGGCTTAGGAGTTTCATTTCCGGGCTTAGAATCATGGATTCTATATCTAGGCCATTGAGAATTTTCTGCGATAATTCAACTGCTGTCTTTATGGCTAAGAACAATAAAAGTGGAAGTCGAAGTAAACACATCGACATTAAGTATTTAGCCATAAGAGAACGTGTAAAAGAAAAGAAAGTGGTCATTGAACACATTAGCACTGAATTGATGATCGCTGATCCTTTGACTAAAAGCATGCCACCTCTAAAATTCAAGGATCACGTAGAGAAAATGGGACTTGGTTCCATTTTGTAAGTGTATACATACAGTTTATTAATGAAACTCTTACATATTTTGATGTTTTCTCATATTCATGTGCACCTTAATTTCTTTGAGAAAACTCATCTGTATAGGACCAAGAATAAACATAGGGTTTATTCATTAAGAAATGTTACCACATAAAGAATAATACTTGAGAAACTAAATACATCGTAATACATGGAAGGTAATACTCATTCTTAGAGGACTTATCGCCATGATTCATGTATTTACTTCTTAAAATAAATCAATGGGATTAAGTTAGGTTAAACATGTGGACCAAGTGGGAGAATGTAATAAATTCATGCACTTTCAAGCATTCATGGTTGCCATTAAGTGGAGGCCATTTCAATATGGTAGAGTCAATTGTGCACTATATGGTGGAGTCAATTGTGGCCATTAAGTGAAGGCCATTAAGCTCCACAAAGAATTAATTGTGGCCAAATTAATTCAATCATTCTTAGTGCATTTCTCCTATAAATAGGATGACCATAGAGCATATTGAGAGTTAGAGAGAAAACACAAGGTGTATGCTTAAGGTATGTTGGTTCATATTCTCAATAGTTGTATTGAGAATATAAGGTATATGTAACCAATCTATATTTGGTCCATGTTCAACCATTTGGCTACCCATTGATTGTGGTAACAAACGTATGGAATATGGATATTCTTGATGGGAGAACAAATATAAATCCAGGTTTGGTCCCTAGACTCGGTACTACTAATTTCCTTTCATACACCATCAAATTGAAAAGAGTTCTTAGAGTCTACAAGAACCAATATCGAGAGAATAGCGGATTGTGTAAGTGAAAAGCTTCAATGGCCGGAGGTATGTTTACGGTCTTTATAATTCCGCATTTAATCTATATGCTATTTAAGTTGTTTAGCGTGTTTAGATTTTATTTAAGTTCTATCATTATTATGTTCTGGATATTATTCCTAGATATCATGTAAACATTTTTTTTTTTATATTTTTCTGTGCTGATAGATTTTTAACTTTTCTTTTTTTTTTTCTATTTGACGTGCCTTCCCAATCAGCTTCCTGGAAGGCGTAATATAGTGCCTGAGTTTCTAATGATGATTGTGCAATAGTAAACTACAGTTAGCATTTGGTTAAGTGCAACCCCCTTTTCTTCTTCATGTGATCTCCTTTCAAGCAAAAGTGTTCAAGTCAAATACAGAATGCATATTTAAAGACTTTATAATTATAGTGCGGATATTCATAATTTTGGAATAATTGGAGGTAGTGACAATTTTATCCCGTTTGTGACTCAAAATTGATATTAGGGTCAGTAATTCACTTGTCTTTATTTCATATTTGCATAGGCATAATTCCTTTAAGCTGTAAAATCTGTTTGTGTTCTTACGACATGAAATTTCACCATGGTTGCCATTGTTATTTTCATATCTTTCCTAATATAGGCAAATGCTTCTGTAAGCAATATATCTGTTCCACTTTTCTGAATGGTGATCTCAATGATACATTGAATATTTGACAAGGGGAAGTCACCCTAAATTTAGAGATTTCTGCTTTGTGGTCGCTTGGCTGAGTAAGATATCTTGTTGATTGAGAAATAAAAGAAATTGAGGATTCATGTTCGGGTAAAATAATGAAAATTAGAGAATAGAGATAGTACTTTAATATTATGTAATTTGGTTTCTTAAATTTATGCAGGCATTTCAATATATGATGGAGGCTGCATAAACCTCGTAGCTCATTGGATCCGAAGCTGCTTCCCGACCTGATATGATCTTAGGCTTTAAATGATCTGAAACCGAAATGATTCTGCTCAAACCCGATCTGATCTGTGTGATTGCTACCTATATGCTTTGGTTCTTCAGCTATTTTATCTTACTCCAATGGATGGATTTTGTTGAATTTCTATCATTTTCTCTGTCTAGTACTCATGATGAGTAACTTTTTACGTCTTTTTCTTTAACCCTTTAGCCATGTTAAATTATATTCCTTATTTTTGTAATCTTCACCCAGAGTATGCATCTTTATTTTGTCGCCTAAAATGCTTTTTTCCCCTCAATTTTTTTTGTAAATAAATGTGTGCATATATTATAATGGATTGTTATTTTTGATGTTTATAATATAGCTTACTTTCTCAAAAATTAGTTAACGTATTCATTCAACCAAGGAAAGGGGGTTTTCTTTAAATAAATAAATAAAAACTATCGCATAACCGATTATGTTTTGATTTAGTGGTCAATGTTGAAACTTTGAAACTAAAAAATGTTAGGTTTGACTTTTATTGTGTATGTTTATTTGTTCAATTTATATTTCACTTTATGTAGATTTAATATTGTGGGTTTTTATATTAGGTAATGGGATAGTATAAGCTTATATTGTAAACAAATTAATTAATATATATTATTTGTATATATGGTTTCAATAAAAAAAAATTGTTATCACATAAAATGTTAATAATAAACTACATTGTTGAGCTTAAAATATTATCTTTTGCCTTAACCCTCCCTATGAAGTATATCAGATAATCTTAAAATGCCTAACTTGAAGAACAATATGGTTTTCATCATTTACTCCATTTTGAAGAACAAATAATGATTTAGAAAAGAACGTATCATTATTTGAAAAATTAAAGGCTAAGATTTAACCACATATTCTAAATCATTTTTTTTAAAAACAATTATATCAAAAAACATTTTTTCTCTTCCAATGACAAAAGGACACATCATCAATTAAAAAGTCAAATGTTGAGATTTATTCAGATATAATAATAAAATGTAATTATCATGAAATTATAATTAAAGAATTAAGCGTTGAGAATGAACCACGTCATCAAGAGAATTTTTTTTGGGAAAATTACATTAACCTGCCTGAGGTATGTCCATGGTTACACTTACATCACCAAGTTTCTAAAATATATACTTACCTATCTGCTATTAGTCTTCCGTTGGCATTCTATCGGTCAAATGTTCAAAATTCAATCAATTGTTTTTCCAACTCAGCAAAAATTATTGAAAACATGAAATTACCTTCTAGTAATTTAAAAGCAAGTCAAATAAAATACATATTTTACCATTTTAAAATTTCCCATCTTCTAACCTAAATCTGAAAACATTAATTCATTCTCATCTTCTTCAAGCACTCTGCAATTCTCCATCTGAACACTAATACTTATCCATCAATCTCCACTTCTTCTTGTTGATCTAAACCTGTCTCTTTCCGAACTGAAGCTTTCTCTTTTTCAGTCTCCGGTAAGAATTTTGCACTTCTCCATCGTTCCTGTATTCATTGATTGATGGTCATTTCCGAAAAGAAATTGTTTGTTTCAATTAGATTTCATTTTTTCTTTATGAACTGAAGCTTTTTCTTTTCTTCATCGATCTTATCTCTTGTTTTTGTTCAATGACTGTCAATTAGATTTTGTTTTCGGTTTACGCTGATGTGTTTGGTTTTTAGTTGATTGATATTTTTGTTTGATTGCATTTTATTTTGACCTTTTTTTTGTTTGATTGGGTTTTTATTCGAACTATGTTCTTCCTTGCTAATTTTATTCGGTTTTGATGTAGATTAGGTTTAAGGTTGATTGGATTTAGGAATAAGGGAATTTCAGCAACGGTTGTGCTTAGTTACATTTGTTTAAAATGCATTTTATGAAATGTTCGAGTGATCATGTTTTTTATAATTTTCTATAAAAAATACTGGGCAATGTCTTATGAGAGTGTTGGCATTTGTCTAAGATTTAAACAAGGTTTAAACAACGAAAGATCAGCATCAAGAGCACACCAGTGTGCGTCGCGGCCCAGCTCATTCCAAGGTGCGGCGCCCAACAAAGGAGGAGTCCTGGAGAAGGTGTGCGCCGTGGCTCAGCTTCCCCCAAGCCGCGACGCCCAGAAAATATGAAGAGGGTGCTCTGGTTCGCGTTGCGGCCTAGCCTGATCTAAGCCTCACCACTCCCTGATCCAAGCCTCAGCACGAGGCACACCTGATGCTTTTTTTTAGCATTTTAAATGGTGCCGTGAGGCAAGTTCAAAACGTACAAGATCACTTAGAATTGATTGAGGGTTATGGTTGATTGGTCCTCAAGATCTAAGGGTGGATATTGATCCTCAACATTGGTCATGAAGTTGGTGCACTATATAAAAGGTCACCTAGCTTCAAAGAGGTAATGTGATACAAGTGGAAACACAAGTGTGTGACAAAACATGTGAATGAGAGAATCGTGTAAGAGTGCAAAGACACAAAACACAAGAGAGACTCATTGGAGAGGCTGGTTGTTTAGAGAGAGAGAGAGTAGTATAGAGAAGGGATTCAAGGGACTTTAAGTGAAATTTCTTGGATAAATTCCAGGGTAACTCAAGACCTTATCACTTTCTTGTTCTCTTCTTTTGTTCTTCAAGAACTTAAGGTTTCTTGGAGAGGTAATGCTGATTGTAAAGAACTCATTGATTTAGTGCAGAGGGCTCGGAGGAGCTCACGTGGACGTAGGCACATTGCCGAACCTCGATAACAATTGTTTGTGTTTTCTTTCTTGCTTTGATTGCTGCATCTTTTTGTACAAGTCATTCTAGACTTGGGTGTTTGGAAAATCGCCACCTAGGCATCACTGAGGGTGGTTTCCCAACAATGGTATCAGAGCTACAACAGCGGGTATCGGAGCAAGAACATGAGGGTATCGGAGCAAGACTCCAAGAATCAAAGTTCAACTTCTTGGGTGATTCAAGAACGGAGTAGAGATCAATATTTGATCATGTTCTTAAGGTGATACAATAACAGAGTAAAGATCAAGATCTGATTGTGTTCTTGAGGGTGATTCAAGAACAGTATTAAGATCAATCTTCGATCGTGTTCTTGAGGTTTAGAAGAAGTTGGAAAGCAATTGTGGGTGCTGTATAAATCAAGGATCTTCTCCGCAAGATGGGTTCAAATTTCATTGTTGAGAAGTCTGATGGAAAGGGAGACTTTGCCCTTTGGAAGCAGAAGATCAAGGCGGTTCTTGTGCAACAAAAGGTGGATTTGGCGATTGGAGAAGATGATGCTTTTCCAGCAAGTCTCACGGAGGTCCAGTGGAATGAGATGAAGAAGATGGCGTACAACACCATATTCCTACACATGTCGGATAATGTCACAAGGGAGTGTGGAGACTCGAAAGATCCAGCTGTCATTTGGAAGAAACTAGATGAGTTGTTTCTTGCCAAGACTCTCCCTAATGGTATCTTCATAAATGAATCTTTGCTTTTAAATTGGATCCTAATAAAGAGTTGCAAGATAATCTTGATGCCAAGATGAGGAGTGCATCAAGTGGAGAAGGGCTGTTCGTTAAAGGAAGGCTAGCAACTCGGTATGGCAGCAACATACATGGCTACTATGGGGACAAAGGTAGAGGAGAAAGCCATGGGAAAGCTCACAGTAACATACATGGCTACTACTGGGATAGAGGTAGAGGAGAAAGCCATGGGAGAGCGCACAATAACATACATGGCTACTACCGGGACAGAGGTAGAGGAGAAAGCCATAGGAGAGTGCACAGTAACATACATGGCTACTACCAGGACAAAGGTAGAGGAGAAAGCCATGGGAGAGCGCACTCCAAACTGAGATTTGGAGGGAAGAGATGCTTCTACTGCCATACAGAGGGTCATTTCAAGAAAGATTGCAAGAAGATGATAAGGGATGAGGGAAGAAGCCATATCAAGAATGGAGAGGCTTTGGTTGCCAAGGAAGAATAGCAAGATGATGATGTTCTTGTTGTGTGCTCAAGTGTGAGCAAGGGGCAAGAAGGCAGCGAGAAATGGATCCTGGATTTCAGGTGCACTTATCACATGTGCCCTTACAAGGAATGGTTCAAGAATTTTTAGGAAGCCAATGATGGAAAGGTTTTCTTGGGGAATGACACTTCTTGCCAAGTGAGGGGGATAGGAGACATCCAGTTGAGGATGTTTGATGGAGTCACAAGGTTGCTGCGGAATATGAGGTATCTTCTGGATTTGAAGAGGAATTTGATCTCGTTGGGGCAGCTGGATTCCGTGGGGTATTCATACAAAGCAGAGGGAGGAAAGATCAAGGTGACCAAGGGATCTTTGATAGTGATCAAAGCAGCAATACAAGATGGACTCTATGAGATGATCGGAGAGACAGAAATCAAGGATCAAGCAGTAAGCTTGATGGCTGAGATGGATAAGGCAGCCCTTTGGCACACTTACTTGGGACATAAGAGCGAAAAAGGCCTGCAAGTTCTTAGCAAGGATGGTCTACTTGGAGGAGACAAAGTAGAGAAACTTGATTTTTGTGAGTGTTGCGTTCTTGGGAAGCAACATCGGGTCATCTTCAACACCGCAGTGCACAAGTCTAAGGGGATTCTTGACTACATTCATTCGGACCTTTGGGGACCAGCAAGAACACCAACACAAGGAGGTAACTTTTACTTTCCGTCTTTAATTGATGATTATTCAAGAAAGGTTTGGGTTTATTAGCTTAAAAATAAATCAGATGCTTTAAATAAATTTGTGGTGTAGAAAAAGTTGCTGAAGACTCAAACGGGTAGAGTAGTTAAGGCTTTACGAACCAATAATGGCTTAGAATTTTGTAATAAGGATTTTGATAAATTCTATGAGTTAAATGGAATTCTAAGGCATAGAACGGTTGTAAAAACACCTCAGCAAAATGGAGTTGCTGAGAGGATGAATAGAACCCTTATGGAAAAAGTTAGGTGCATGTTCATAGAATCCGGTTTACCAAAATATTTTTTGGGGGAAGCTATGTCTACTGCTGCATACTTGGTAAATAGATCAACCTCTAGAGCTTTAGAGCTCAAAACTCCCATGGAGATGTGGAGTGAGAAACCCCCTGAGTTGATCAACCTTAGGACTTTTGGGTGTGCTGCATTAGCACATCAAAAGGATGATAAACTTAACCCAAGGTCTAGAAAATGTGTATTTCTAGGGTATGGTGATGGGGTTAAGGGATATAGGTTGTGGTCCTTAGAACCAAAAGAAATAAAACTCATTGATGTTATTTTTAATGAATTGTTATTTCCCTATTTGGAGAAAACTAACCCTGCAGGGGCTAGTGAGCAAACCAGCTCAGAATTTGTGGAGCATCGCATCAAGGAAAATTCAGTTCAGGTAGAGCAAGGAAGGCAATAGGGTTCGGACCAGGTAGAGCCCATTGATGAAGGCCATTCTCAGGACACTCATAAGGAGGCTGAACTAGAAAGGGATGATGTAGCAAGTCGGAATGACTATTAGCTCACAAGGGACCGGGAGAAAATGATGGTCATACCACCTTCAAGATATGGTTTTGCAGATGCTATTGTAGCAGCTCCTTGGATAGAAGGAGGGATGAGTGAACTAAAGACTTACATTGATGCCATGGAATGTAAGGATTTGTCAATATGGCAGCTAGCTGTGGAGGAATAAATAGATTCTTTGAGGAAGAACAGCTCTTGGGAATTGGTGCACATTCCAGAAAAACAGAGAGTTGTGGATTGTAAGTGCACTTACAAGGTCAAAGAAGGGAACCCTCCAGGAGATAAAGTTTGGAATAAGGCTAGGCTAGTGGTGAAGGGGTTCACGAAAAGAGAAGGCATAGATTTTACAGAAACCTTTTCACCTGGACACAAGGTGGAGGAAGTGGTGAGTATCCTCGTCTATGCGGATGAGATGCTGTTGGTTGAGAACAACAGGGAGAGGATGGAACGGTTGACATCTCAACTCAGGGAGGAGTTCAAGAGGAAGGATCTTAGCCTTGCACAAAAGATCCTTAGGATGAGAATACTCTAGGAAAGGGAGAGAAACAGGTTGAAGGTTTCTCGGGCAATTAGTGCTCTCAGCAGATTTGTGAGTAATCCAGGAAAGGAGCTTTGGCTTGGGATGAAGTGGTTTCTAAGGTACTCAGTGGCAGCCGGTGGTAGCACTCTTAACAACCGGGACAGAGTACATAGTGGCTACGATCAAAGAGGCTATGTGGGGCAAAGGGTTGTTAGACAAGTGGAAGGTCCCTTAAAAGAGCAGGTGGTAGTGTCTTCGTATAGCCAAAGTGCGTGGCACTTGTGTTGGAACCCGGTGTTCTATGAGAGGACTATGCATATGGATGTTGGGTATCATTTCATTTAGGAAAATGTTACATAAGGATGCATCCATATGGACAAAGTCGCAACGGAAAGAAGTCTTGCAGATTTAGGTACCAAAGTTCTACCTCTAAGCAAGTTCAATCATTGCCTTGGACTTCTTAGGATTGGAGTCGGATGAATGGTGACTCAAGATGAGTTTGGATACTGATTTTTCTATACAATGGGTTCGGGTTTAAATACTTAGACAAAAGTAGAGATTGTTGGTATTTGTCTAAGGTTTAAACAAGGAAAGATCAGCATCAAGTGCACACCAGTGTGCGTCACGACCTAGCTCATTCCAAGGTGCGGCACCCAGCAAAGGAGGAGTCCTGGATAAGGTGTGCACCGCGGCTCAGCCTCCCCTACATCACAGTGCCTAGAAAGGATGAAGAGGGTGCCCTGGTCCGCGTCGCAGCCTAGCCTGATTCAAGCCTCAGCACGCACTGATCCAAGCCTCAGCACGAGGCACACCTGAGGCTTTTGTTTCAGCATTTTAAATGATGCCGTGAGGCATGTTCAAAATGCACAGGATCACTTAGAATTGATTGAGGGTTATGGTTGATTCGTCCTCAAGATCTAAGGGTGGATATTGACTCTCAAGATTGGTCAAGAAGTTGGTGCACTATATAAAGGGTCGCCTAGCTTCAAAGAGGTAATGTGATACAAGTGGAAACACAAGTGTGTGACAGAACATGTGAATGAGGGAATCATGTGAGAGTACAAAGACACAAAACAAAAGAGAGACTCATTGGAGAGGTTGGTTGTTTAGAGAGAGAGAGTAGTATAGAGAGGGGATTTAAGGGTCTTGTAAGTGGAATTTCTTGGGAGAAATTCCAAGGTAACTCAAGACCTTATCACTTTCTTGTTCTCTTCTTTCGTTCTTAAAGAACTTAAAGTTTCTTGGAGAGGTGTTGCTGATTGTAAAGAACTCATTGATTTAGTGCAGAGGGCTTGGAGGAGCTCAAGGGGACGTAGGCACATTGCCGAACCTCGATAACAATTTCTTGTGTTTTCTTTCTTGCTTTGATTGTTGTATCTTTTTGTACAGGTCATTCTAGACTTGGGTGTTTGGAAAATCACCACCTGGGCATCATTGAGGGTGGTTTCCCAACATCTAGTGTCAACGTCAATGAAGGTGAAGCGGGTAGCGAACTAACTTTCATGAATCAAGAATGCAGTTGCGGTGTGAGAGGTGTTGTGAGGATTTCCGAGAAAAAAAAAATTGTATTATTCTTGTGAAGGTAGGAAATGCAAATAATTTGATTGGTGTTTACCTACCAATTACCATGGTGCAAGAACTAGCTCTCAAGATAGTAATGAAGTACTTGGAGAAATTCAAAGGTTTAGGGAGGACTTTGGGATAGTGTGTGCACACCATCGTGGAATTGATAGTGGATTTTTGGCCATGTAGATGTTGGCAGTTGTTCTTCTTTATTGCAATGCTTTCATCTTTGTGTTAGTGTTTACTTTGTTAATGAAGAGTTAGAAAAAGAAAGGTGTAATGTCGGTCCTTCAATGTAATCAATATGTTGAATCAAGGAGAGCAACACAAATTTATTATCTATTATTCCTCTCAAACTCCATGGTGTTGATTTGTTTAATCAACTTGGACCTGAAAGTGGTCCTCACGTGCATATAATACAAACGAAACAACAACATCAATACAAAAGAAAGTGAATAACAATACATAAAGCAGATTCTATTTCATTTAAAAAGTTTCAAAACCTGCCACCAATTATAACCTGTCAATGCATTAAACTATCAAAAACGGATAAGTTACAACTTATCTTAAATACCAAATCAATCCACAAGTTTTAAAATTTTCACAATTAAACACCACAAGATAAATATCTATAATCACAATGCCATGATCAAAAGCACAAAAATATACCCATAATAACACCTACATAAGATTCAATCCTGACCCAAACCCACAAAAAACATCCAAAAGACAGCAATCCACATCAAGGTTTTCCACTCATGCGTTCTTGTGTTCCATATGCAATTCCAATGTGTGGGGTGCTCTGAGCGCTACTTGAAGCTCCAATATTACATCCCTGCAATCAACCAAAATATCCGTAAAATTTAATACCATATCTATTGATAAGTGCTTAAATAGTCATATTTAAGCCCCTTAATTTACATTTGTTAAGTTCCTTATTTATCTATTTCTATGGATTTTACTTCATTTTCGTGTTTTATGTGTTTTTCACAGGACTTGGACAAAAAGGTAATAATTTGGAGCTTTTAGGAGCAAAAGTCAAGTTCTACCATCCAGCAAGGTGTGCTCGAGCACACCTCCCTTGAGATCGAGTGCACAAGAGCACAAGCGCACTTGAAGAAGGCTCGACCGCACACATGCACTCGAGTGCATACAGCATACGCTCGAGCGCAATCACTCCAGAGGTGGCAGAGCCAGAATTGGAAAGAAGTCTTCCAACTCCAAAAGGGAATTAGGGTTTCGGGACACCATAAGGACCCTATAAATAGCCCTGTAAAACACATAACCCACACCTTTTGTTCTAGATTCGAAGTAGAGAGCTTAGGAGAAGAATTGACGACTCGTCTCCCGAGTCTTCTTCGGTTTTAGTTTTCTGTTTTTATTTAATTATGTTCAGCATGTTTACTTTACTTAGTATGTGTAACTAAACTCCTATAGGGCTCGATTGAAGCCCTAGTTATGCTTTACCACATATTCATTCATTGATTATCTTTGCTATAGCCTTGTTAGAATATTTAACTTGATTAATACCTGTTTATATTTACATTCCTCATATGTATGTGCCTGATCAACGTATACATGTGGTATGGATAGGTTAGTCGAATCAATTTGGATGACCGAGTCTTGGGTTCGACATTAGTAACAAGGGATATCCACACCGGATTCCTGGGTTAATCAACATGGGAAACCGGGAGCGGACCAAGCCCTAGGTCCCGTGTTATTGTTGATCTCAACAGCCCTCATGCTCTCTTAAGGAACAACTCAGTATACGCCCATGCTGAATCCCTTAAGAGAAAAAAGAGTTAGAGTATACACCATGCCTAACTTGTTACATAGAGAGATCAATAGCCTAAGGTGTGGACCAAGCCCTTAGGTTGGCAACCATTAGATATTCATGATAAGGCTAGAGCACTGAAACCTTAGTGGGAAAGTATAATTAGTGGTGGATATCGTAGCCTTATAATCTCATTATTGTTATTTACTCACAATCAAATTGCTATTTCTCTTTTTAACTTGAAGAAACTAATTCTAAAACGAAATTCACCAATCCCTACGGAAATGATCTCGCACTTGCACACTATGCTACCACAGACTTGTGCACTTGTAAGTAAAACTAGAACGATTATTTGCATATTTATTTAAGTAGATAATCATCATAACATCTATCCATAACAAAGCCAAAAATTTTCAAATTTAGTACTTGACTCCTAGAAACAGGGCCACCACCTCCAGCAACAGATCCACCAGATCCTATGCTTGCAACTCTCATAGCATTATAATACATCTCTTTCCAACTAATTAGCCCTTATTGCAGCAACTGTTGTTGGAGTCTTGCAATCTCTAACGACCCTAGTTATTCCACATCTAACCAAATTAGGAGCAGATCTATCACCAGAACCCTCTCTACCACCACCCCTACCAACAGAACCCTCCATACCACCACCCATACCAAAAGAACCATCCCTAACTCCATTCTTACCAACATAACCCTCCATATCACCACTCCTACCAGAAACCTAACTCCATTTCTACTAGCACTAGACTTACAAGCACCACCAGACCTACCACTAGCATCAGACCTATCACCTATATCAGACCTACCACCAATACTTCTAGCACTTGTACTTTTACCATACCTACCACCACCTCTTCTTGTACTAGATCCATTACCAACAGTTGATCCATCAACACTAACAACTGCAGCACTTGTACTAGCATCTGAAGTAACCCTCTAAAGGTAAACATATGTTACTAACCAATTATATGCGTAGAAATATTAAGTTCTAAGAAAATAAACAATTATATGTACATATTAAAAACAAGTGAAGTATACCTCTCAATTTAAATTGCTAGTTTTAGTTATCCTCTTCTTTACAGCAACTCTCAGACAAGTTCTTTGGTGTGGTCAAACTGATTGCAAATAGTACATTGAACTGTACAAGATCTTCTCCTAGAAGTTGATGGACGAGGCTTACCAGCCTTTCTTCTTCTATTCTTTTTTTTGGCTTTCCACACATTCTTTCGAATTATGGAGCTTGTATATCTTTATCAATGCTATTTTGAGAAATGTTAGCATTAGGAAGTGGATGGATGATCTCATTGTAAGCTTCCATGTATGTTTTCATAGTGAAATACTCATGGACATAGTCATCCACTTTACCTCTCTTATGTGTAATGCAAATAACTGCATGTTTACAAGGCAATCCAATTTTCAACTAGTACTCACAACTGCAAATTTTCTCTCTCAATTTTGCAGTTATGTGTTGATTGCACTATCTTGTTTAACTTCCCCTTAATCTTGGGTGTAAGTACTTCTTTATCTTTCAACCAAGTAGCACCCAATCCAAACCTCTTGTGCAGCTTACCCATCAACTTCATTCTAACATTCTCCAATAATATATACACTAGTTTATTCCTACACTTTGTCACCTAAGAATTAAATGACTTTGTGTGGTTATTGGTTACCTGACCATTCTTGGATATTGAATCATAATTGTCTTGCCCAGGTGAGTGGCTTGTTGTGAGTTTTAAATTACTCGCAAGCACACGAGTCGTTTGCAATATAGTATTATGCAAGTGCGAGGTCGAATCCACAGAGAATTGCGTTGTGAAAAATTATTTTTATCTAACTAACCCTATCTTAACCTAGTTCCAAATTTTGAGTTGTATTTTTGCAAAAGAAATATAAACTTAAATTAAATTGATTTAAAAACTAATGATAAAAACACTAAGGTTTCTGAATCCACCCCACCAAAGCTAAGCCTATATCTTCATGTAAAAATAGCCTATCAAAACATTCCATGAATCCAACTTAAGACAAAAAACAACAAATATCCCAATTAAACCAAAAGCATCCAATGTATCCGCTTTTAACAAATCACAAAGGAAATCCAATTTAATCAAAAACAATTTGATGTATCCATCAGATTAAACACAAGAAATATCCAACAGAACAATTTAAATGCAATCAATCATAAGATTTTACTCAAATAATTGACAGAACATTTATACTAAAAAATGTTAGATTTGTACAAGCAAATCTGAACTACTATGTCAAACAACGGCGAGGCTTCATCTTCAACCTTAGCTGAAGATTCTAGCCATTCATAACTATGAAACTACAATTCATAATAAAAGTGCTAAACATTAAACTAAAACAACTAAATAAAAAGAAATAAATAACTTTACATGGGAGAAATTCCACTCGCTGATGGGCGGTGCTTCCCCTCGTGGTAGCAAAGCCTTCGGGATCCACCAGAATGCTAGTAGACGTCCACCGGTTAACACCAAAGTGGCCCAGGAATTGGACACTAAATGATGAGGTCAGATGGTGTTTATATAGGGGGAGTCCCGGAGTAGTATGGGTTTCAAATTCGATGTGGGATACTGCCCGAGTGCGCTCGATCGCAGAATGATGCGATCGATTACAAGTGCGATCGATCGTATGTCTTGTGCGCACGATCGCATGTGCACTCAATCGCATATCTAGTGCGCTCGATCGCAGGTGCACTGTACTGCAAACATTTTGATGTAGGATTATTAACCATGCACTCAATCGCAGCATAGTGCGATCGATCGCTATTGCACCTGAAGCTTCACATCTCCTGAAATGCTTCATTTTCTCCACAACCCTATAAAAATACACAAAACACAAAAAAAAAAAAAAAAAAAAAAAAAACATAAAATAAAATAAAGTGAAATACTACTAACTAAGAGCATAACAAATATAAGTTAAGGGTCTTAAATATGCAATATTTAAGACTCATCAAATACCCTCAAACTTATATTTTGCTAGTCCCTTAGCAAAACAAAATAAAAAACTAAATGAACAACAAGGATTATAAAGATAAGTTCAGTATTCACGGTATCCAAAAATTTAAGGAGCATACAAAATCATGAGATTCATTCATGAGCAAGTTTAAATAAGTCGAACCCATCTTCACAATGAATAAGAATTTAAAACCTAATTACTTACAAGAAGCATGGTAAGACATCACAAGCTTGAATCAGTGTAAAGTGAATTAGATACAGATGAGTTTTCCAAATAACTTCAATGTACAAGGTAATTCAAGTCTCAAGATCCACAGAATTTCTCATCAGAAAGAACAACGATGGCATAGTTTTTTTTTTTAATTTATATAAGGCTCTGCTATGTTTAGTTCCCTTAAGCTTTCTAATTGACCCATGTAACAAGTATTGAGTCAATGACTCCCAAACCAGATGGTTTTAGGGAATTAGGTGTAAAGGCACCCCTAAGGACTTACTAACTCGAGTCAAAAAGGCTACAAAATTAAACCTGCCTTAATACTACCAAGCAAAATTTCCACCTTTTGACGTGAACACTCACTGCTTACTGAGGTAAGAGGTCCAGTTACTCAGTGAAAAGTTTCGCAATGATCATTATGAATAAAATTTCCACCTTTTGACGTGAACACTCACTGCTTACTGAGGCAAGAGATCCAGTTACTCAGTGGAAAGTTTATTGATGATGATCATTATAAATATTAGTAGTTTTTATTTATTTATTTATTTTTTTATATATGCCCAAGTGTTTATCCAACAAGTCATCCGGTTTTAGTTAAGACAAGGAAACGTATGCATTCAACTCACATGTCATACCTCACACAAATATGTGCTAATGTGCTCGTGTGAGATTAGATCAAACATGTGAATTCTCGAAAATGCCTAAAGTAAGTAACTAAAGTTTAAACTCTATCATCAGATCATGTGTTCAAAGTTTTAAACTCACCAATGAAATCACATCACAATTTTTCAGATCAACCAAAATTTTTAGACGAACATGAACATGCATTTATCTTTACGACGAAAAGATAACAAATTACGACAAAGTGTGTGATGTGTCTCCCATACCCCCAAACTTAAATTACACATTGAACTCAATGTGTGACTAATATGGAAAGAGCTGACCTGAGATATGGAGAACTATCTGGATTGGTATGGCTCATAGTATATCCCCAAACTTGAACTGAAGTACGCATTATCCCTGAAAAATAAAAACTGGAAAACAAAAAATACTTGGAAACAAACATTAATCATAAAAATTAAGAAATATACAGAAAAGATAAGTTTTGGGGTGCCTCCCATGAGCGCTAAGTTTAAAGTCTTCAGCCAGACTCTCTCTAGAAAACTACACTCAATCCGAGTAACTAGGATCCTCCAACAGTATCGTCTCAATGTCTGGACTCCTCAACTTCAAGAATGGTTTTAGCCTCTGTCCATTTACATTGAAAGTATTACCATTCTTTGGATCCTCAATCTCGATGGCCCAATGAGGAAAAATCGACCGAATAATAAATGGGCCTGTCAATCGAGATTTGAGCTTGCCTGGAAAAAGATGCAGGCGCGAATTGTAAAGAAGAGCTTTCTGACCCGGCTCAAAAGCTCGTCTCAAAATGTTTTGGTCATGAGTCTTCTTCATTTGTGCTTTGTATGATCGGGCACACTCATATGCATCATTCCACAGCTCCTCCAATTCATTGAGTTGGAGTTTCCGTTGTGAGTCAGCCTTGGAAAGACTAAAATTCAGTTTCTTGATAGCCCAATACGCACGATGCTCTAATTCGACCAGAAGGTGACATGCCTTTTCATACACAATACGATAGGGAGACATGCCAATTGGCGTCTTGAAGGCTATCTGATATGCCCACAGTGCATCAGTTAATCGCAGAAACCAATCCTTTCTACTAGGGTTCACAGTCTTCTCCAAAATTTGTTTGATCTAGCGATTTGAAATTTCCACTTGACCACTCGTCTGTGGGTGATACGGGGTGGCAACCTTGTGTGTGATGAAATACTTCTTCATCAACTGCTCAAAGATCTTGTTGCAAAAGTGCTTACCTCCATTACTTATGATTGCTCAAGGTGTACCAAAACGAGCAAAAATAGTGTCCTTCAAGAACTGGACCACAACTCTGTGGTCATTAGTCTTGCATGCAACAGCCTCCACCCACTTGGACAGATAGTCCACAGCAACCAGAATGTACAGGTAGCCAAAGGAGTTTGGGAATGGTCCCATGAAATCAATACCCCACACATCAAAAATCTTAACAATCAGAATAGGGTTGAGGGGCATCATATTCCTCCTAGAAAGACTCCCTAGCTTTTGGCAACACTCAAAAGATACACAGTAGGTGTGAGAGTCTCGGAACAAGGTAGGCCAATAGAATCCACATTGCAAAATCTTCGCAGCGGTCTTTTTAGCACTAAAATGGCCTCCACAAGCATGATCATGACAGAAGGCGATGACATTAGATTGGTCATGCTCAAGAATACACCTTCTGATGATCTGATCGGGACAATACTTGAATAGGTAAGGATCATCCCAGAAAAAATGTTTTGCCATGGCCAAAAACTTTGATTTATCTTGTTGCCCCCAATGCAAGGGCAGTTGACCGGTGACAAGATAGTTCACTATATCAGCGAACCACGGCGTGAGATTGTGAGCAACGTGCATTAATTGCTCATTAGGAAAGGTTTCAAAAATGGGAGTGGCGGTCTCAGTGAATTCCACAATAAATCTAGACAAATGGTCCGCCACCACATTTTCTGAACCTTTCTTATCCCGAATCTCAATGTCGAACTCTTGAAGTAGCAAGATCCATCAGATAAGATGAGATTTAGCATCTTTTTTAGAGAAAAGATACTTCAATGCTGCATAGTCCGAGTAGATAATGACTTTAGATCCTAACAACTAGGATCTGAACTTATCTAATGCAAAAACGACTGCAAGCAACTCCTTCTCAATGGTAGAGTAATTAAGTTGTGCGTCGTTTAGAGTTCGACTTGCATAGTAGATAACATGGGGAATTTTATCAACACACCCCCAAAACAACTCCAACAGCATAGTCTGATGTGTCACACATAATCTCAAAGGGCATACCCCAGTCGAGTGGCTGAATAATGGGTGTGGACGTCAGAATTTTCTTCAGATCCCCAAATGCTTTCTTACAATCCTCATCAAATAGAAATGGAGCATCTTTCAGCAATAACTTGCACAAAGGCCTAGTGATCTTGCTGAAATTCTGGATAAATCGCATGTAGAAGCCTATATGGCCCAGAAAAGATCGAACCTCTTTCACCGTACGTGGGGGTGGAAGGTTGGAAATCAAATCCACCTTTGTTTTATCGACCTCAATCCTTCGATGAGATACGACATGCCCCAATACAATTCCTTGCTTGACCATAAAATGGCACTTCTCCCAATTGAGCACCAGGTTCTTCTCCTTGCACCGCACTAAAACCAAAGTGAGACAGTGCAGGCACTCCTCAAATGTTGAACCGAAGACAGAGAAGTCGTCCATGAAAATCTCTAAGAATCACTCTACTATGTCATAAAATATACTGACCATGCACTGCTGAAAAGTAACGGGTGCATTGCATAACCCAAACGGCATGCGACGGTAAGAGAAAGTCCCAAAAGGACAGGTAAACATCGTCTTTTCCTGATCTTCGGGGTCCACGGGGACCTGGTTATCTCCAGAATAACCATCCAAAAAGCAATAATACTCGTGCCCAGCCAAATGCTCCACCATCTGATCAATAAATGGGAGTGGAAAATGATCTTTCCTTGTGGCAGCGTTCAGCTTACGGTAGTCTATACACACTCTCCACCCTGACTGAACATGAGTTGGTACCAACTCGTCGTCTTTATTCTTTAGTACCGTCAGTCCAACTCGCTTGGGCACAACATGAATCGGGCTCACCCATTTGCTATCAAAGATGGGATAAATGATCCCTGCATTTAATAGCTTAATAACCTCTGCCCTCACGACCTCTTGCATAGCAAGGTTGAGCCTTCTTTGTGGCTCCCTCGATGGCTTAGCATCCTCCTCCAAATGTATCCTGTGCATCACCACCGAGGGGCTGATTCCCCTGATATCCTCAATAGTCCACCCGATAGCTTCCTTGTGCTCTCTTAAGACATCTAATAATTTCTCCTCTTGAGCTTCACCCAAATCTGAAGCTATAATCATAGGCAAACTATCGGCTGAACCTACGAACTTATACTTAAGATTATCTGGTAAAGGCTTAAGTTCCTTCTTGGGGGTCTCAGGTTCGGTGGTCTCCTCTTTGTTATTGCTTTTCTGAGGAGGAGACTTCAAAATGGCATTCACTTGCTCAAGTAATTTATCTAAATCTAAATCCTCTCCAAATTGAGCAAAGCATGCCTCTAGGGGGTCCTCAATGCTTGATTCTTTCACAGTCTCCACAAGAATCTCCTCTATCAAGCATACATTTCTCACTTCATCATATTCCAGTGGCTACCTAGTGATATCAAAGATGTTCAACTCCACTGTCATATTTTCGAAAGAGATCTTCATCACCCTTGTCCTACAATTGATTAGGGCATTAGCTGTGGCTAAGAATGGTCGTCCTATAATCACCAGTATTTGAATCCCTACATTCTGGACTGGCTTTGTGTCAAGCACATTAAAATCCACTGGGAAATAGAATTTATCCACTTTTATCAAGACGTCCTCAACTATTCCCCGTGGTCTTTTCACTGACCTGTCAACCAATTGAAGCGTCGTGGATGTGGGCTTCAATTCTCCTAACCCCAACTGCAAATAGACTGAGTAAGGTAGAAGATTCACACTCATCCTTAGATCCGAAAGAGCCCTCTCAATATGGCTGACTCCTATCGTGCAAGAGATGGTAGGACACCCCGGGTCCTTATACTTGATGGGTAGCTTGCACTGAAAATTTGAGCTGATCTGCTCGGTCAAAAATACATTTTTTGGGACATTCTTCCTCCTCTTGATAGTGACCAAGTCCTTTAAAAATTTGGCATATGATGGCACTTGATGGATGGCATCCAAAAATGGGATATTGATTTGGACCTGTTTGAATACCTCCAGAATTTCCTCATACTTCCCTCCTTTCTTGGGCGCCTGTAGTCTGTCGGGGTAAGGTGCTCTAGGTACAAACGACCTAAGAGGGTCTTTCTCAGTAGGTGTGGCTGTAGATGGCTCAGTATCTCTCTTCTCCTTGTTATCACTCCCTTGCCCTTGCTGCATAGCAGGGCTCTCTTCCACTCGATTGTCCACTTGTCTTCCAGACCTCAGTGTGATAATCGACTGTACTTGTTCCTCCTCGTGCGTAGGAGTTGATGAACTCCCAACCATAAATTGTCCTTTCGGGTTGGGCACGGGCTGACTGGGGAACTTCCCCTTCTCTCTCTCACCCAAGTGACTTGCAATTTGCCCTATTTGACTCTCCAGCTTGGTAATTGCTTGGGTGTTTACCATTGTTGCACTCCTTACGTCGCTCATGGATTGGCTATTCATTTTCATATATTCCTTAATGGTGTCCTTTAATGACTGTGAAACTAGTGCTGGTGTTTGAGTGGGAGCTTGGTAAGTAGGTAATGGTGCTGGATGGGCAGAACGACCATGACCAGGAATTTGTTGGGCAAATCCGGGAGGATATTGATTTTGAGCATTATGAGGGGCTCCTCCCTGATTCATCAGTTGTTCTGCCTCCATGAAAAATTTGGGTGGTTCCGTCACCCTGGATTGTACGTCTCGGAGTACGATCCATTTGATTGCCTTCGATAGTCATTGAAAGCATTTACTTGTTCCATAGGATACTTGGCACAAGCCAGCATTGATGGGAAATTCTATGCTAGATGCATGGGACTAGCACAGATGGAACAGCTTTCAACATTGAATGTGTTGGCAGCATTGATGGATTGGCTCACAGTGAGAGCGTCAATCTTCTTAGTGAGGGCATCTAACTTTATCCTCAAATCAGCGTCCTCCCTGACCTCATAGATGCCTCCCCTCTTAGGAGCACGAATGGACTTATCTCGACAGCTTGAGAAATCCCACTGCTGCAAGTTGTCGGACAACTTGTCCAACACCATATATGCTTCATCTCCTGTCAGACTCAAGAATGCCCCCCATTCATAGACTCGATCATGCTACGGTTGGGTTGAGTCAACCCTTGGTAGAAGAACTGAACGAGTCTCCACTTCTCATATCTATGTGGAGGGCATCTGATTAGTAGTTCTTTGAAGCGCTCCCAACTCTCAGAAAATTTTTCATCCTCATCCTGAGTGAAAGAGCTAATCTCCTTTCGGCACTCATTCACTCTAGACATTGGGAAAAACTTATGATAAAATTTGCTAAGCAGGTTTTCCCAAGACGTAATAGACCCGAGCGTGTTGGAATCTAACCACGCCCTAGCTCTATCGTGAAGAGAAAAAGGGAAGAGTCGAAGATGGACTGACTCCTCAAAGAAGTTCTGGAATTTAAATGTGGCACAAATGTCTTTGAACTTCTTCAAATGACTATAAGGATTTTCAAGATCTAAGCCATGGAATGAGGGTAAGAGTTGGATAACATGTGGCTTTAAGTCAAAGTGGGTGGCATTGGTAGGTGGCAACACTATGCAAGAGGATGAGTTAGTCGCAACGGGTGCAAACAAATCCCTAAGGGATGTAGTGGAGTCCACGTTCCAAACTCTAGGTTGCTCTACATGTTCAGGATGATGTGCATCCCTAAAATTCTCTCCCATCTCAACAGTCTCTCTCTCAACTAGTGCTCTTCTCTGTCTCCTAAGAGTTCTTTCTAAGTCAGGATCTAAATGTATCAAATCTAAGTTCAATGATCTCCGACCAAGCATATACCAACAAAAAACAATGAGGTACTAACCAGCAAAAACAACAGAATAAAGCAAAAATAGCAAACACACTACTCACAAAAATTAACAAATTTTAAAAAAAAAATTTGATAACTAACTAGTAGAAAAATAAAATCAATTCAGACCAAAAATTTTCACAAACCAAACAGTTCCCTGGCAATGGCGCCAAAAACTTGTTGTGAGTTTTAAATTACTCGCAAGAGCACGAGTCGTTTGCAATATAGTGTTGTGCAAGTGCGAGGTCGAATCCACAAGGAATTGCGTTGTGAAAATTTATTTTTATCTAAACTAACCCTATCTTAACCTAGTTTCAAATTTTGAGTTGTATTTTTGCAAAAGAAATATAAACTTAAATTAAATTGATTTAAAAACTAATGATAAAAACACTAAGGTTTTTGAATCCACCCCACCAAAGCTAAGTATATATTTTCATGTAAAAATAGCCTATCAAAACATTCCATGAATCCAACTTAAGACAAAAAACAACAAATATCCCAATTAAACCAAAAGAATCCAATGTATCTGCTTTTAACAAATCACAAAGGAAATCCAATTTAATCAAAAACAATTTGATGTATCCATCAGATGAAACACAAGGAATATCCAACAGAACAATTTAAACGCAATCAATCATAAGATTTTACTCAAATAATTGACAGAACATTTATACTAAAAAATATCAGATTTGTACAAGCAAATCTGAACTACTATGCCAAACAACGGCGAGGCTTCATCTTCAACCTTAGCTGAAGATTCTAGTCACTCATAACTATGAAACTACAATTCATAATAAAAGTGCTAAACATTAAACTAAAACAACTAAATAAAAAGAAATAAATAACTTTACATGGGAGAAATTCCACTCGCTGATGGGCGGCGCTTCCCCTCGTGGTAGTAAAACCTTCAGGATCCACCAGAATGCTAGCAGGCGTCCACCGGTTAACACCAAAGTGGCCCAGGAATTGTACACTAAATGATGAGGTCAGATGGTATTTATATAGGGGGAGTCCCGGAGTAGCATGGGTTTCAAATTCGATGTGGGATACTGTCCAAGTGCGCTTGATCGCAGAATGATGCGATCGATCGCAAGTGCGATCGATCGTATGTCTTGTGCGCACGATCGCATGTGCGCTCGGTCGCGTGTCTGGTGCGCTCGATCACAGGTGCACTGTACTGCAAACATTTTGATGTGGGATTGTTGACCATGCACTCGATCGCAGCATAGTGCGATCGATCGCTATTGCTCCTGAAGCTTCACATCTCCTAAAATGCTTCATTTTCTCCACAACCCTATAAAAATACACAAAATACAACAAAAAAAAAAACATAAAATAAAGTGAAATATTACTAACTAAGAGCATAACAAATATAAGTTAAGGGTCCTAAATATGCAATATTTAAGACTCATCGTGGCTTTTCTACTGACCATGTGAATGTAACTGGTGAGTGATTCTTCATGCTTCCTGTGGCCTTCAACCCATTATCTCTATGAAAAGTTTTAGTAGCCCACCAGAAGTTACCCCTTAAATCCATTCGTGGGTAATGGGCTCTAAAGTTGCAGTAAACATGCCTTGTGTAGTTCCTATGATGGGCAGTGGGGAAGATCTCAGCCATAACATGTTCCAAACCCTAAGAACAAGTGAAATTTATAAGAACTCCTGCTTGTAAGAAACTTTATAATAAATACAAAATACCTCCTGCTTGTAAGAAACTTTATAAGGCAAGGTAAATATGTTTTACAGATTATTGAGATCACCTTCTATTTGTCTGACATTATTGTCAATGGTTTATCCCTCGTTTCCTCACTAATGCATTAATGTAAGCATTGACAGAAAAACCTCCAATTTTCCATGCATTCAACCTTTAAAATGCCAAAGGCTACTAGAAACAACCTTATTGTTCCATCGTGCAATAGTAGAAAGAAGGATCCCACTATATGGACCTTTGAGAAAGCAACCATCTAACCCTAAGAAGGGCATGCATCGTTTTATGAACCCCACCTTCAATGCATGTAGCAAACAAATATTCTCTTTAAAACAAAGGGTTGGTTAGGCTCTTCCTTCTCATGTACTTGAATCCTTACCACAGTCTCAGGATTAGTATGTTCAAGTAGTTGTGCATACTTTCTAAGTTTGCATAGGACTCAGCATGCCCACCATAAACTTCACCTTTCATCTTTCTCTTAGTCTTGTACAATTGCATTCCACATGGATCAACTCCATATTTTCTGCTTAGGGTGTCCTTCATCAAAGCATAGCTGATATCAAGGTCTACTCTTATTTGTTGTCCCAACTTTCTAGCAAGCCATGGAACCATAGCCTCGGTATGCTTTGCTAGTCTCATGCAAGTGTGGACATTATTAAATGATTTAACTATAAATGATCTTTTATCAAGGGTCAATGATGTATAGAATCTCCAAGCACACCCATCTGCCTTGTATAAAGCATATACCCTCATTGGATCAATGAATTTTGTTTCAAAGCAGTTGCCACCTTAGACACCCTATTCATTCAGAGTGACCCTGAACTCCTTCACACCAGGGAATACATGACCCACCTCAAACTCTATTTTCCCATCTTCTTTCGGTGCAAATGTCTTTCTCGGGACTTTCATGATATCATCATATGTCTTTTTCTTCCTCCTCCTATCATTATCTTTATAAAAATCTGACTCATCACTCCTACAATCATATGACTCATCAGAATTATAATCACTTAGCCCATTATCACCTTCACCATCCTGATCATCTTCACCATCCTCATCTTCTTCAACATTTTCATCATCATCTCCACTATCTTCAGTAACCCCATTATCTTCAACATCTGAGAAGATATTATTCTTCTTGTGAGTCCTCATTATGATAGTCATCATGCATCTGTTGGTCCTCATTTTCCAATCCATTTTCACTTTCACCATCATTCTTATTTTCTTCTTGTTTAAACTCCACACTACAACCCTTATTTATACACCAATTTGCTCCTCATTTGCCACTACATTACCACTCTAACCCTCATTATTCCCTTCATTTTAGACTCAATATTCATTCTTTCATGTTGACAATCTAAATTATCTCTATCACCAACAACATCAGTACCTCCTAGTTTTGTCTCAACCCTAGCTTCATTCATTTTTGCCTCACCCACATTACCTCCTACATTAGTCTCAACCATAACTTCATTCATTTTTGCATCACCCACACCAACAACATTGTCCTCCCCCACATCAGAATCCAAATCAACTATTTCCACATTTTCATGTACCCAATTATGTTTCTTTTTATTGTTCCTACTCTTAGTATTCATAGAAGGCACAACAACAATATGCTCATAAATGAAATATCCATCCACATAAAAACCAATACGATCAAATTCATAATAATATTGCAAGACACTACGCAAATCCTCATCACTGTCAACTAGTCTTTCATTACCTGTTGTAATCCAAACAACTATTGATTACACGAGCATGCTTTCAAATATGTCTTGCATCAAATTCAAAAGCAATACCTCCCTGGGTCGATCAGTACTATTTCCATGGGGTTTTCCTCATCTCCATAGTGTAAATTTAATTCATGCACTTTCAAAACCATTCTTACCTAATCAATCAAAATAACATGAAAAGCCCTAAATTTTCAACCACTGTTACAAACATTAAAAAGCCATAAAATTCAAAATATGGGGATAATAATATTATGCTATATCATTATGCGAAAACTAAGAAAAAGGAATCATGTAGAAACAAAGAAATTTATGCAAATTTTAGTGTTGAAGATCATACCAGTTTGAATCGCGATGTTCTTCGGTGCTCAAAAACAAATTTCTCAAGTTTCCTTTAGTGAGGTTCAATGCTCAAATGCAAATCTCTCGTGATAAACACGACAGGGTTGTCTTTGCGATGTGTGTAAGGATATTTATTTTTATTTTGAAATGATTAATTAATAAATTGCCAAGAAAACTTTTTTTTTTTTTACCAAAAGACAATTCATTAAAACTAAGAAAATGCTATAGTAGAGTACAAAATGTTGCCACGATCAATTAATGGATAAACCGTCTAGTTAAGAGGAGAAATTCTTAATCTAGCTCTAGATTTAACCCAATCAACTTTTCTTACCATATTTTCTTTAAGATTTCTCTTTATTTCCTTTCAAATCTCTATTTCTCTCTCCATTATTTTCTTTACTTCTTATCTTCTTGTCATATGTAAAGTGAGTAATAACTATAACTTTATTTTGAGAAAAATAATCAAATTCCATTTGGGCATTCCTTGGTTTTCTCTATTAATCAATGGCTTGATATGCTAACCAAAACTAGCCGCATAGCTCCAATATTTTTAAAAGCAATTTGATTTTTTTGATAGAATTAAGAGCGGAAAAAAAAATTGTTCCTAGTTATTTCATAAAAATAATGAAAAAAAGAAAGAAAATATTTAATCCAAGTATTGACTAGAATTAATAAATCAATAGTTATTTTTTTCATTAGTTTTAAATTGTTGTTAAGTGCCTAAATCCTAACTTTTGATCTTTCAATTGATGATGTGTCTTATTGTCTTTAAAGGAAAATAAGATCTCCTTTGATAAGGGCTAAAAGATGAAAATAGTTTGGAGTAGATGGCTAAATCATGACCTTTAATTTTTCAAATAATGATGTGTTTTTTTCTCACTAAAATAAAATAAATTTCCCTTTGAAATGAGGTAAAGTACAAAAATTGAGTTGTAACGACCCATCCTGAGAAAGCCCACCCTAAACTGTGCCGTCACGTTTTAGATCCAAGCACGACACATATATGCAACAACTATTGCATTAATACTGAAAATAATTATAATCATCTGCCTCAACTCTTTTACAAAGGAGTTACAACTTTCTTTCTGTACAACTTTCCCAAAATATACAAGTACTTACAAAAATGCATGTTCATATACAACTCTTTACAAATATATAAAATTGTCTATTTTTTTCATTTCATTTCTTTTTTTCCTTTCTTTTCTTTCTTTCAATCTTTCTTTCTTTCCTTTCTTTATATTGTCTGAGCATTCCAACTATAAGTACTTACCTAAAACTTACTCTGAGTCTCAGGTCAAGAATCTACCGTTCATGCCTGCAGCCTGAAATTTATTTAATATTGAGGAATGAGTTTCACAAGCTGAATGAATTACAATTTACTATAAGTACTCAATTTGTATATTTCTAGTCATAATTATATCACAATTTATATTCATAATTCAATCATTTATTTTATCTATCAATTCTCATGTCATCTTATTTATCATCATATAGATATCAATTATAATTTCATCTCATATATTTTAACCAACTTATAATCATCATTTTAATAGTATTATCATAATCTTTTATCATAATCCTAATCATGAGGTTCACATTCATATAATTCATTATATGAAAGTTATGTAAATATCATATTCATCAACTTCTTATCACAATTGTCTCATCATGAGACTCATACTAATATCAACATTTCGTAATCATTTTGTTGCCTTAGTATCTCAATTAATATAAATAATATAAACATGAATGCATCCACATCCCCATCTCATCATTTTATTTCTTTCTTTCATATCTCATCTATACTATTAACATATGGGTAATTCATCTGTTCTCGAGTATCCATACTAGTCTCTGGTACAGCTTTTGGGGACATCTCCCCACATGTCGGCATGTTTACATCTATACCAGCCATGGTTTTGGTCTTCCTCGGGACCACACACTCCATCTCTCTAGTGGCCTCATCATATATATGAACAACCACATATAAGCAAGTATAACATATCATCGTACAATTCAAAATCATTTTCTTTCATAAAATCTTTCTTTTCATCATATAAATTAAATAACTTATTCATATAAAATTTTAGTTCACTATCATATAGATTCAAGAGATCTTCTCAATAGTATCTCAAAAACTTGTTGTGAGTTTTAAATTACTCGCAAGCGCACGAGTCGTTTGCAATATAGTGTGTGCAAGTGCGAGGTCGAATCCACAGGGAATTGAGTCGTGAAAATAGATTTTTATCTAAACTAAACCTATTTTAACCTAGTTCCGAATTTCGAACTGTGTCGTGCAAAGAATATAAGCTGAACAAAGGCAAATTTTTTAAGCGGTGCCGACGGCTTCTCACTGTGCACTACGCACAGCTGCCTAACATGTAGCTCTCCACTTTCAAACTTGCAACACCTGGACTTCCAGGTGTTGCACAGTTTGGGTTTTTTTTTTTTTTTTGAAACAATTTTTTTCTTTCTTTTCTTTTTTTTTTTTTTTGCCTTCTTCCTTCTACTGTTCACGAAATTGTTTTTTTTTAACTTTTTTTATTATATTATTTTTCTTTTTCTTTCTTCTTGCTGGTCTTTCCTGGACGTCTGGATTTTTTTATTTATTTTTTAAAAAAAAATTCTTTGTAATTATGTCCTACATGTCCAATTTTTTTTTTCCAAATGAATTATTTTATTCAATACTAAATTCTTTGTGTAAATATATTATTTTGATTTCATGTCATATTTTATTAAATTACTTCTTTACTCTTATTTTACAAATACATGTATTACAATTCTACCCATCTTACAAAAATTTTGTCCTCGAAATTTCCTTATCTAACTCTAGAAACAAAAATGAATAATACTTCTTCATAATTGTTTCATGCTTTCACGTAAGCTCTTCAACATCCTTATTCCGCCACAGAACTTAAATGAATGAAATCTCTTCATTATACAAGATTTGTTCTTTTTGTCAAAAATCCCCACTGGTACTTGTAAGTGCACCTAATCCTTCTGAATTTCTATAGCTTAGCTCAAAATATCATGTACAGACTTTCTTAAAAGTGAAATATGAAATACATTATATAAATGTTTTAATTCTGTAGGCAAATTCAGGCTACTCATAATTAACCCAACTTTCTCAACAACCTCCTAGGGTCCCACATACTTCGGATTCAACTTTCCTTTCTTTTTTATCCTCAACACACATTTTCATGGGGATATTTTTAATTACACCCAATCACCTACTTGAAATTCAAGAGATCTTCTCTTAGTATCGGTATAGCTATTCGGTCTACTCTGTGCTGCTTTACAGTTCTCTTTAACCAATTTGATGCCCTCAATTGTTAACTCAATAATTGATTGACCAGATATGTTTCTCTCTCTTATTTTTTCCCAACATAAAGGAATTCTACACATTCGACCATACAATGCCTTAACCGGTGTCATCCCAATATTAGTTTGATACTGATTATCATTAGCAATTTTAATTGATGGCATGTAGCATCCTAACTTACTAAGAAACTCATTACCTTTGCCCTTAATATATTTTCTAGTACTCTAATAATTCTTTCTATCAGCTACATCCTTCTTCAATCCTGACCATCAAAAAAATTCTATCTTAATCCTATATGCATCTTATTGTTACTTGATTGCATCAAATCTACATCATTATATGTCTCCCTCCTTATCTCTTTTCTCAACTCCGCATTATTGGGAACATTATTTCTATGTTCCAAGACCATGATACCATTATATCAAATTTTGAACTTATATTGCTTTCTAGTAAGCACTCAATACTTAATCTTTTCTATCTCTTCCTCTCGACCTTGCATCTCTAAAGTATTTTACTATGGATGACTGTACAACTATATTCTTTATCCATGATCCTCTACCACTGTTATTCAACTTCATTCTTATTTCTTTTAAATCTATCATAAATTTCACATCAGGACTCCCAATAGCAATTAACCTTCTTGTAGACTTCCTACTCAATGCATCAGCTATCACCTTCTCATTTTCTAGATGATAGTGAATTGTACAATCATCGTTACTAATCAACTCCATCTACCATCTTTGCCTCAAATTCCACTCTTTCTGGGCAGGTAAGTATGTCAAACTCTTATAACCCATGAATCTCTCCCAAGTAGCTCCATACAGATGATGTCTCTAATCTTTTAAAGTAAACACTAAAGCAGCCAACTCTAAGTCATGAGTAAGGAAATTTCTTATCATAAATCCTCAATTGCCTAGAAGTATGGTCACATCTTTCCTATGTTACATATATCTCAATCATTGATGTGACATATCACTATATACCACAAATCCTTCATCACCAGAAAGAAACACCAATACTGGAGCTGTAGTCAATATCTCCTTTAGTAATTGGAAGATTTTTTTTTTTTCTCACACATCCCTCACCATACAAATCTCACCTCTTTCCTGATCAGTCTATTCAACAGTATTATAATAATAGAAAAATTCTAAAAAGAATCTTCTATAAGAACCAGCTAACCCCAAGAAGATTATAATTTCAATCACATTAGTTGGTCTCTCCCAACTTAACATGGCCTCTATCTTTTGTGGATCAACTGTTATGCCATTTCTCGATATCATTTGCTCCAAGGAAGTTATTTCATTCAGCTAACACTCACACTTAGAGAACTTTGCATATAATTTCTCTCTCCTCAGAATCTCCAACATACTGTCTAATGTTTCACGTGTTGTTCTTCCTTCTTAGATTATATCAGAAAGTCAAATACAACCATAAACTTGTCAAGATATAGTCTAACACTCTATTCATCAAGTCTATGAATGTTGCTGGAGCATTATTCAATCCAAATGACATCACAAACAACTTATGACTATAACATGTCCTAAAAACAGTCTTAGGCACGTCTCTTTTCTCTATCCTTAACTGATGATAACCTGATCTCAAGTTTATCTTAGAAAACACTCTCACTCTTTACACTACTCAAGCAATTGATGTATCTATACACACTCTTATCGTTCCATCTTTCTTCTTCACAAACAACACAGGACTCCCCAAATACATTAGGTCAGATAAATTGTTTATCCAAATTATTTTTTTCAAATGGTACGTTCAACTCTCTTAATTCAGCTAATGTCATTTTATAGGGTGCTATGAAATATATGTGATGATCCTGATATCACATCAATAGAGAATTTAATCTCTCTACTTGGAGCCAACCTAGACAACTCATCAGAAATTGCATTAGAATAATCTTTCACTACTAAGATTTATTCTAACTTCCTATTTTCCTTTTTAGAATCCATTATGTATTCCAAATACTTCTCACAACCATTCTTCAACCATCTCCTAGTGGTCAGAGAAAAATAAGATAATTCGAGAGTATCTTATGTTCTCCTTGAAAGTTAAACTTTTCATGTTCATATCTTGAACACTGTCATCCTTCTGGAACAATCAACCCAAGTGTAATACGTCGACAACCAATTCATTCTTAAAATTAAATGAAATTATATCATATTCAAAGATAATAAATTAGCTTCTGATTCTTTATCACTGATATGAGTCACACAACCCTTGTAAACATTTATGATTATCACTCTATCTCTAGTGAGAACTTCAATAGAAATATTTTTGCATCAAAGGACTAATACATACTTCAATAGACTTCATATGAATATTGGATGCAAAAGAATGGGTTGCACCAAGATCAACCAACATTGATATGTCCACCTTTTCTATATACCAAGCACCTCAAATTAGAACAGTTATGGAATAAATGTCTTATCTGAATATATCTATGGCAAGCTTATATCTCTCAATCATACATCAGATTACTACTTTCCCTTAGTGGCATACTTACTTTCTCCGCCATGACTCCCAGTTCCTATAGCTTGTCTCCCAAATCTAAGGGTCCCACCGATAGTATCCTAAGCTACAGAAGTAACAGATCCTACTTGCCTCTGACTCTGTACTTCAGTTCCCTGTGACAAGGAATGCCTCATTTGGGTGGTCCCCAACCCTGCACATTCATACTAGTACCACATCTGGGCTTCTCAAATCTAGACTTCTTTCGTCAATTCCTCCTTCCTCTAAATTCTATCACATCCTTCTCAATCTGAAGTGCTATATCCACCAATCTGACATAATTCGTATGCCTCATTTAAGATAGTTTAATCAAATCCTAAAACATAGTTCATTTATGAACCTCTTACACTTCTTCTCCTCTAGATCTACCATTTTTGATACCACCCTTGTCAAAGCCACAAATCTACTATTATATTGAGTCACAGTCGACATATTTTACCTCAAATAAGAGAAATCTCTATCTTGTTAGGTTCTAAAAGTCTAAGGAAAAATATTTATCAAGAAAAACCTCCTTAAACCTAATCCAGGTTAAGAGTCTAACAATATCTGCACTTACCCTGGGAAGAATATCTTCTCATCGTTCTAAAGCTTCTCCTTCTAACTCAAATGAAGCAAATGCATCCATCTGCCTAATAGCTACTGGTAAAATACCAAATAATCTCTCTACATGTTTCTCCCCAAAACTCAAGCTTAAAAGGATTTATAGATCCTTTAAACAACAATGTATCCAACTTAATATATCTAACAAAACACTCTCTCTGTGTCTCATGCATAAACTCATTTTTCCCCCTTTTTAAACGTCTATCCTTACTGGATTAACAACCTCAAACACTTCTCTAGCCTGTTCATTAAGTCTATGCTATAGGCTACCAACTCTATCATCTGTTATATTCATTTTCTCAAAAGCATGTGTAAGAGATTATCTTAGCTCATCTCTTTCAACTTCAGACTCTCTCACACCTTTACTGATATCAATCATATTGTCAACATGTTCCTTTCTAGGAACCACAGATTCAAATTCAACCTCGACTTGTCAAAAATATTGGGAGCCTATCACACTCTCTCAAATCAACAACTCTAACTCTAACTCTAGCGCGTCCACGTAACATCCTCAGACTATTAAAATATAATTTATTTTAATCTTTCACTTTCTTACTTTTTATGCAGTCTACTTAATCATAAAACCTAACGCTCTGATACCAAAATTGTAACGATCCATCCCGGGTTGGCCACTCCCGAGACAGTATCATCACATTTTGAAAATCTCAGCATTTCAATAATGCAAGCAATAATTAAAACATATGCAGTGCATGAATGATTATGATGGGAACGTCTTCCCACCTATCGACAGGTTATTATTATCTTAGACCGGCCCCTTCCCAGTTTTTTACAGCTTATCCTGACTGTCACAGAATTTATTTCCAGCATATATCGGCTGTCACGGTGTCCCTTTTATTTTCAGCATATATCGGCTGTCACGGTTGTTCTATTAGACCGGCCCCTTCCCAGTTCTTTCGGTTATATTATTAAATACATATGCACATGAACAATAATATGAAATATGCATATGAACAGTAATATAAACACCGCACGAATTCAAAATATTTAAATTAACTTTCCTAATTTTTCTTAAATTACATACTAAAATCCTCTTATCCCAAATCACATTAAATCATCCATTAAAGCTTATCAAGATCCACTAAATTTCATCCCAAATCACATCAAATCATTCATCAAAGTTTGTCAAGATCCACCAAAATTTATCTCCTCAAAATTCGTATCAAAACATCAATCATAGCTCATCAAGAATTTCATTTATCACTATTATTATCAAATCAACCCATTATTCTAATAATAGTTCTTCTCACATAATAATTTTTCTACGGTCCAATATTCACATCATATCTATCAATCAAATATTTATCTATCACCAAAACATAAGCTAATAATTTATTTTAATATTATCACTAGATATTTGATTTTTATTTAGACTACTTAAAGTAAATCCAACTCACCACATAACTCTTAAAGCTACCCATGGATCACCTCCTTGCATTTCCCGTTTCTCTCAGAAATTTCCCCCGGTTGTAGATCATCAACACCTGACATCGTATTTATATTAAATTTATAATTTATTCTTCAATTCGTTATAAACCATACACTTTAAAAATTCCCACTTTAAATTTAAGAAAACTTCATAAATGTCAGAAATTCAAAAATAAACATCACATTATTACCTTCTATTTTTCTAATAGCTTCTCATGATTCTTTATGAAATTCTGCAGAAAATCTCTTCAAAATTTTGCTCTTTTAACTTTTCTTTGGGTATCCAAGTATTTAAAAAATAGAGCAATTAAAAGAAAACCAAACGAAAATTTGGTAAGAATCAATTTATAGGCAAATTTTTTAAGCGGTGCCAACCACTTCTCACTATGCACTACGCACAGCTGCCTAACATGCAGCTCTCCACTTTCAAACTTGCAACACCTAGACTTCCAGGTGTTGCACGATTTTGGTTTTTTTTTTTTTTTGAAACAATTTTTTTTTCTTTCTTTTCTTTTTTTTTTGTCTTCTTCCTTCTACTGTTCACGAAATTGTTTTTTTTAACTTTTTTTATTATATTTTTTTTCTTCTTCTTTCTTCTTGCTTGTCGTCCCTGGACGTCCAGATTTGTTTATTTATTTTTAAAAAATTCTTTTTTTTCTTTGTAATTATGTCCTACATGTCCAATTTTTTTTCCAAAAGAATTATTTTATTCAATACTAAATTCTTCGTGCAAATATATTATTTTGATTTCATGTCATATTTTATTAAATTACTTCTTTATCCTTATTTTACTAATATGAGTATTACAACTAATGACAACAACACAACAATAGTAGTTTTGGATGAGGAGTGCAATCATGTTGCATATTCTGGTATTGATTGGGTGGTTGACTCAGCAGCTTCTTACCATTGTATTCCACATTAAGATTTCTTCACAACGTACAGAGCATGAGACTTTGGTAAAGATGGGTAACTCGAGTTTTGCTTTGATTGTGAGGATTGATGATGTGCGAATACAGACAGATGTAGAGTGCATTGTGATTTTGAAGAATGTGCAACATGTTCCTGAATTGCACATCACAATATGATTTCTACTCATGTCCTAGATGAAGAACCTTTTTTGTGTATACGTAATTTAAGTGTTGTGTGGTTGTTGCATGTTGCACACTTGTGGAGTTGTGGCATTGCTTGCAAAAACTATATAGTTTAATTTTATGTCTCGTGGAGAACCTTTTTTGCACTGCTTAGCAATAGGGTTGGCCACGAGTACTCTTAGTTACTCGAGTTGGATTCGTTTTCAAAACAAAATGGCATAGTCGATTAGGACATAGCTCTAGTTGATTGAAGTGAGTTCATCTCATACTTATTTTGCACATAAGGTTAGCTTAGTTGACTGAACAACCGTTATAATTCGAATTTCAAGTCTTTTTTAACAACTTTCTTCATAGAGTCGTGACTTTTAACTCACACGTCTTCACTTCTATAAAAATGCTAAAGGTTAAGAAACATTTACACAATTCAATTTTCTAATTTTCTGACTATATTGTCTTCTTCCTCTTCTTTTACTACATTTCTATAGCCATTACAACTATTGTTTTATAGGGATTCATCAGATCTGTTATCTACAGATCCCATGAGATTTTGTTGTATGCTATAGGAATATTTATCCGTACCCCATTAGCAAACTCTTAACTGAGTGGAGACAAATAAACCTTTAAAGAAAATATTTTTTAAAGTGCCTCAAAGTCTTGTTTTATTTTCTTATTTTCCATATTCCTACTCTTATATTCTAACAGCTAAAAGCTCAATGCGCACTCATTTCAACTTAACCAGGTTTTCAAGAAGAGCTTGAGCTTGCTTCTCGGTTCGTCTAAAATATTTAGACAAGCTCCACCTGACAACTAATTCTACTCATCAACACATGAGCTCTGCTTGAATATCACACGAACTCAAAACATGCACTAGCTAGTAATTACAAAGCTAAATATCTCACAACTTCTCCAAAGCAAATTAATAAATCAAAGATTGCTTCACACATACTTGAACATTCTTAGAGTGCGTTTTATGGACATGATGAGGAGGAGGACGGGATGTCTCATCCTACCCCTCAAAGCATGATAATTTTATCCTATTATAAATGGATAATGTCAGGATGAGACATTCCATCCTCCCTTCATCTTATCCACCAAACACACTCATAAGATAAAAATCATTATATCCTCTCCTCAACTTGTTCACAAATCACACCTTTAACCTTTTGAGTAATTCTCTTTGCACCTTGTCCTTATCAAGATTGGATAACCTCATAAGTTCTTGTAGATTGAGGTTAACAATGGCAAAAAGCTAGAGTAATAGGATGCTATTCTATGTTTAAGAAAAAATAAATAAACCAATTGTGTTTTTCTTGTTTTACTTAGTTAAAGAATAAATAAATTATATACATTAATATATAATTAAATTCGAGTCTTCGGGTTATAAGTACGGTTAGAATTGAAAAAATTTCAATCCTAATCCAAATCAACTCTAACTTGCCCAAAAATTCATGTTAGGCTAGGGTTAAGCCACACTATCTTGTGGGTGCTACAAAGTTTAATTGCACCATGCCAAAGCCCAAAAGATATGATGCAAAATGGTGCCTACCTTGGTCGAAGAAATTGGCACACCAAAATGTCACATTCTAGCTTTTGGTTTGTGCAGAGGATGTGAGCAATGCAAAGATCTCATCTCAAGGCATTCCATGAACAACTACAGAGGGACTCAAAATCAAGAAAATATGAAATAAATTTCTTTAATTTGCATCACAGGTTGCCTACTCGTTCTTGAGAAAGAAACGAAGGGAAAAAGTCATAATGGGAAAGGGAAAGACAAAGTTCTATCATTGCCTAATGAGAAATTTCTGCCATTGGTTTGGCATCAAGTCATCAACTATTGTATTTAAGGAACACTTATCAATAATAGCCTTTCTCAAAGATTAATTAAGAGTTATTTCCACTTAGTTTCCCTCTTTCATCATTTTTTTAAGCCACTAGACCTAGTTATGACTAGACGATGGAATATCGTTCTCTCCCACCCGCTAATCGTAAGCAAAATTCCATCCTAAGTTTCTTGTATGACAAGGGCAGCGAAATTCGATCCTAAAATTCCTGTAAGACAAGTAACTTTGCAGCTAAGCCAACTGGCAACCACTCTTTCATCATATTCAAAAGAACCCATCATTCCTTGCACTAGTTCTTCTCATATTATCCTTCGGTCGTTAATTGGAAAGACTGATCTTCTAGATAGGATCCATTGCACCAATTGAACTAAGCAATTTTCCTCCAAAAAATGTCAATATAGGCTTCTTTCATATGCATCCCATTGTCAATTACTATATCAATTATCCACCAATTGTCACTTTCTTTCATATCCATCCCATAAAAAGTCAATTTCTTCTTCTCCCCACTTGAAATATCAGCGAGTATAAAAAGTAAGCCAACAAAAAGGTATCTCGAAAGTTATTTTTCAAGGCAAAAACATACATAACTCAGAAAATTATTACCACCTCTTCTACATTTTTGAGCTATATCTTACAACCTGTTGTTAACCTATACAAAAAAAAAAACCACCCACCCAAATGTATCCCTTGCCATTCCAAGTTCAACAAGATCACAGGGAAAAAGAGCAACCATCAAACCTCATTCACAGACTTTTTGTTTTTGTTTGGCATGCACAATATGCAAATCCTAATCACAGTATTCAGCGTAACGCAGACCTATATGGCCCCATTAATCAAGTAATGTTTATGGGCGGAGATGTTGTGGGTATGCTGAGCTACTACTAGTGCTTGCCTGTTGACCAAAACTTACAACTGGGTGAAGGAGCTCTGCTTGTGGAAATGAGCTATTAGATGGCACGTCCAGCAGCAGATCCTGATCAGAATTCTCATCAACAAAATGGACAGAATCCAGCATGAGGGAGCTACCATCAGGAGGCAATGCAAATAGGCTTCTTGGACTAAAGCAAGAGGCATCATTGTCTATGAACTCTTTGTTTTCGAAGCTAGACTTCATCATCACCCTTTTTGGACTCATCATAGTTATTGCTTCTGAAAAATGAAAGATATTTTTCAGTATACTTCCAACACAATTTACAAGGGTGACAGCACACTATTAATATTCTATGCTAAAGGGAAGCTTATTCGGTTATATACTTCTTTCTTATCAAAGTATTCGGTTATTTACTTCTTGGGGCTCAGCAGATTTTTGACCCATTCCAAAAGTGAAAAACCAGAGAGAGGAAAAGAGACAAGTAAGATTTTCATATATTATCCATTTGCTGTGAACATAGAGTGAAGAAAATCCTGAGTATCAATCCTAGGAGATTATACGGATCAAGTATGTCCAGGAATGTTTGCGATTTCTACTTGTTGGCATGCGTGAATACATGTAGAAATGCACGTGCTCTATCCCATTGATGCATAATTTTTTAACTATAAAATAACTTCAAGATGTGACAAAAGATGATTGGGAAATCTATTGCAAGACAGTGTTAGGATGCATTTTTGCTTTAAAAAACTTAGGATGCAGAAATTGCAGCTTAAGTGGAGAAAGATTGCTTTTTAACCTTTACAGCTGTCTTACCACGCATTTACATCACCAGAAATCCCTTTACTTTCGGAAGCCCAGTTTACTGATTTTATTTTGTTTGTTTTCTTCTTCAATCAGAGAACTAAAATGTGTTTTCTACTTTGCACCATTGGTAGTTTATTTTCCTCATATATAAATATACTTAAACAAGCTTTATTTCGTTTGAAGAAACATCTGCAATGAAATTTTTTACTAACCTGGAATATTTTGATTTTGGTTGTCACGTGATCGTTTTGCATTTATCAAATTATTTGATGCGGTAACATTTGGTCCTCTTGCAACAGCAGACCCTCCAGAACTAGTTTTACATTTCTGCAACCAAAGAGATGCTAATAAGTAGCAATACAATTATGAAATTTTTTTGTTCTAGAATAAGATTCTACTTAAATATCTTCCCTCAACAATACTCTTGTTTATTGAAATCAAGTCGAACCTTAAGTTGGTGATAGCTTTGCACCCAATGGGATTTTTTCAAATTGAATAAGGCAAGCCTTTTTAAAGTCTTACAATCTTCAGTTCTTGCCCCCAAGAAAGAGACATCAAAGACCCCTTCTGCAAGCAGTTGCTGAAAGGAACACAAGTTCTCCTTGAATTGAGGGCTATCCAACATGCTTCTGAGGCTGCAAATGCAACAATAAATCATCAACAATGCTGGATCATGGATTGACTTAACACATTTTCTTTAGAGTTTCACATAATATACAGTGCGTATGAAAGATTTTAAAATAAAGTCAAATCAGAAAATATGGTCATTACTTGATCTTTCAAATTTTCTTATGAGTGACCTGACAAAATTCTTAAATATAATTTTGCACTTTGCATCAGTCATCAGATATTATAGGACTAAAAGTGGGATGGCTCCAATTTCATGCTATGCCATGTGTACATATGCAATTCGTTGTCTTGCTTGAAATGAAATATTGTTAACAATCACATAGCATGACAGTATTTGACATTTTCAATATATATTCTCAGCTGTGTACCACAAAGAACATAAATAAAGCATGAATGACAGAGGCACTAACTTATCAGGAAGTTTGGCAGTGTCAAGTGGAGGTAGATATTTCATCAATTGTTGCTGCTCTTCATGTGTCAAGTGTCCCATGAACTTCTCAAAGTTGAGAATATCCTGCACCAAACATTAACAGCAATCATGATAAGTGCTCAACAATGTAAGGAGAAAATGTTCAAGCAGACCTGTCAAAAATACTACAATACATTGAGAACCACGGGTTCACTCAAAAATACAAGTAACTAGGAAATAGAGAATAATTACAAAGATCACCAAATGCAAGAATAAATGTAAGATTTCGGAAAGCATTTCAGGTCACAAATATATAACCTCAGTGGACAGGAGAAATGTAGGTTACAGCAAGTCACTTGTGGTTGTAAAACAGGCCTGGGATCATATCCCACTTAAACTGGGGATTATACGGGTTAAGGGAAGGGAGAGGCCTACCTCCCACTGTCTAGCCCATAGGTCCTATGGACCTCCAATGCACAAAAATAAATGGAGAAATTTTCATTGTAACTGAGAATTTTGCTTAAAATCGGGGAAATATGTGCTAAATTCATGAACAAGGATCATCCCCAAAAGAACAGACAATAAGTCAGGCTGCATGTTCTTAACATTAAAGCAAGGTGAAATTTAGGAAATTGTTCATGTTACCATGAATGTTCTCACTAACCAAATTAGTGCAATAGTTAGATGATGATACCAAGCATGAAAGAATCCGTTTCTACGATAAAATGAAGAAAAAAAGGAGTTACTTACACTCAAATCTATATTACATAGTGGTGAACTATGACCTTCCAGGATTTGTATTTTTTCATGTGGAGACTTGTTTCTGCAATTCAAAACAAAAGAAAGATCAAGTAAAGTGAAAGAAATATTTTCCAATCCTCCTCCGACAGTGTACTAACACTTTCAACAAATGTCACTCATTTTACCTGGTCGCCGATACTTCCAGTGTATTTTATATCCTAATTACTAAGTTCCTGACTGAAGTGGTGATACCACCCAAACCACCAGCTTACCATAAGATTTGTGACTCAGACTAGCAATAGATATTCGGTGTTCTTGAAAAGCTGCATAACAAGACAAATCTGTTTCCCTTTTTGAGCACTTTGAGGCCTCTCATCCATGTTGGATACCTACAGCCATTTATGTATGCAAGCAATATTGCATTTTGACCTTTTAGAGGTGCCCACAATAACCCATTAGGCAATTGCCCATATTTCCAACATTATATATAGCAAAATCATCTTCTTAAGTTTTGGGACTATGTATGCAAGCAATATTGCATTTTAACCTTTTAGAGGTGCCCACAGTAAAATTTCATTTCTGAGTTGAACACCCATTAGGCAATTACCCATATTTCCAACATTATATATAATTAGCAAAATCATCTTCTTGAGTTTTGGGACTATGTATGAAGGTGTTACCTCTTAAGTTGCTCCTGCTGTATCCCGACAGGGTTCTTAGCTTTTTCAGTTCCACGACTTGAAAAAAAGACACTCTTCATATCATTATTTACAGAAAGTTTCGAGGAACGTGAATAAGCCTCATTTATCGAGTATTTGTTTTCAACTGAAAGGGAGCTAGCCTCAGATTCCTCTTCTCGAGCTATGGAGGTGGGATGTCTAATGAGAACGCTTCCATGTCCTATCTCAACAGAAACCATAGGTGTTTCACTCCCAAAAAGCAAATCCTCCTCTGAAGATCCAGAGAAGCATGAAGACTGCTGCTCTTGTAAAATGGTATATAGATCTTTTGTAAGCTTCTCAACTGAAGATGGCTTTGAACGACTTACACAGGTCCTCTTCCTAGAAGGAACCATTGTGTCCCACACATTAGACTGTGCTGGACCTGGAAAGGAGAACAGGTAGGTATATAAGAGTCAGCATCAACTGAAAGCAGAATGTAGAACTTTAAAAATGGCTTTTGTAAACTGTAATTCACAGTCCTCTATACTTATCAGCTGAATATGCAGACAAAACAATCAACCACTAGCAAAAAGACAGTCAAAACCAAAACGTAAAACCGGCGCATACATTTGTTTCAAAGTTAAGACTACGGATTTGATTAAGAGAAATCAAATTAATAAGCCACTACGAGTTCCTGTAGCTATGGTGCGAAATGTATTATAAAAGTGAGGTGTGTGAACACCTTCAAATGAGATGTTAAACCGACAGTGATTATATTTTAAGTATTATACATTATTAAATTATTTGCATTATGAGCTCAAACATGCATTCTAGCACAACAGGATTCTTGAAAATCAGAATGAAACCACCTTTCTCAGCTTTGGAAAATCACAGAAATTTTTCTTGATAAGAGACCAATTTTATGGTGCAGCAGACTCAATATTAACACAATTCTCCCTTTTTTTGTCTTTTCAATTTGGAACCATTTCTCAAACTAGTTTTAATTCTACCAGACAGCACGCCTAAATTCCATGTGAAGTTAAGCATGTAGGCCAGAATATACAGCTCTCTCCTATTAATTTAATATAAGACAAGAAACATCAATCTTAGTTCTCTCTTCTTTTTTTCTTTTTTTTTTTGTCTTTCCAACCAAAACAGGGAGAAACACAATTAGCTGCGGCGAGTATCCAACCTGTCAAATCACTCGCATCTGCACTACCAAACTGTGCACAGCTCTCAGAGTTAGATATGGCTGACCCAGAACTTGATCTATTACTTGTATCTTCATCTACGACCTTTCGGAAACCATGGTTGTAATCGAAGGCGGCCCCCACAACTACCACATTATCTTGATTTGGTTTTCTTTTGAGTATTCTCATTTCTTTGTTCTTATTTATAGATATGCTCTTCATCCTGGAAACCCTGTGATCCTCATAATCATCAGGTTCAGCCCGGGCATGAAGTGGGGTATAGTTTGCAAGTGTTCCTTTTGTTCTCCATCGAGACCCACATGCATTGCACAGCACCGGTTTCTCTGGAGGCCCATTGCGCCAAAGAGGAGTGCCTATCGCAACAAGTTGTTGTCAGAAATCAGTATAAAGTAAATAATTATAATCACAAGAATGACTAAAGATGTAATGTAGAATATAGCAGAAGAACAAAGCGAAACAACTGCTTGTCTGAAACTTCAAAGCAAATAAATTTAATTGTGATACATTCATCACAAGCACCGACAGGGAAATTTAAAGACAGCTGTCAATCTGATTAATATGACGAGAAGTAAAAATCCCTAAAGAAGAAATATATGCCCATGCCATGAAGAAAACATTATAAAATATGGTAGAGCCTCTGCGTTGAACCATTTAATCAGAAGGAGTGTGAATTGCAATTTGGAAATGCACTTGTCCTGCTTGTTAAGCCAGTTGTACATGCCAATAGAAGCACACTAGCAAGCAGTGCCTTTTCAATAATATTATACTAATTAATTATGAGTCTTCTATGACAAAATAGAATAAAATAGTAGTCAGCACATAATTCCATCAAAGGAGTCATTGGTGAATTATTGCCATAAAGACGGGCATAGCTCTATCATCTGAAACAAGAACACTGCTCAATGGGGTGTTGATAATGCTCATTAAAGAACTCAAATACAGTAGGGTCTCCAGAATACGATAAACAAAACATTAAATCACTGAGTTTAAGCTTAGGCCAGGTATCAGTGTCACATTGGAGCAAAAAACTGAAGAGGCTCTTGATGCATAAGCAACTACATAAAAAATAAACTGATTCCAAAACTAGAGATGGTTGCAACAACTGAATCCAAGAAGTTCCTTGGCAATTTCCTGCTTGCACTGATTTGTCAAAGAATCTCAAATGCTAGCTCGTTTGGATTCCACTTATTGAAAACTCAACATTATCTCAAATTTAATGAGCTAAAGTATGGGGCATAACAACCATAACTATCTTATTGTGGAGACTCCAAAAGATATGAAGTGAATGCTCCTTCATAGGATTTCACCAATAAAATATATAAGGGAAGGCATTATGCTTGGGATACAATAATGTAATCCTCAATTGAAACTCTAAATCAAAGGATGAGTGGGTGCTAAATTTCAAACCATAAGTTTACACTTGTGATGAGCACCACCAAATGAGCTAGGCCAAGAATCAAATTGGTAATGTTCTTGAGAGCTCGCTTTCAACACTATTTTCCTGTGTTCAATACAAGAAGTTGTCCCAGTGTCCCAAAACACATTGAACATTGCTAAACCTTTGCCTTGAATGCCAGCAAAAGGCTGCCAACAATTAGAATACGACTTTCTCAACACAAGTGAGCTATTGAAGCTGAGCAAACTAAAGAGACCAGTCTATTGAAGACAGAATGGATGACCAATGAATTCCCAACAAATGAAACTATGCACCAAGTTCTGAAACCACAAGACAAAGTCTTATGGAATAGTTAGTAACGGTGTAATGACTACAATATATAGAAGTAATTCGGGAGAATCATGATATAGATAATTGTTCTGACAAATTGAGTAGTACGATTTCAAGGCTTAAGAAGCAAGACACTAAGCTTCAAAAGAGATTACACGGTGATTAAGAACTGAAGCTCTACATTTAGAAAGCAAAAGCAAATAGTAAAACCGAGTACAAGAGCAGTTCCATGAATGCAATTCTCATTCAAATTGTGAGTCCTTGGACAAAAGCATGAGGGAAAATAGCACAAACACTGACGTTCACAATGAATTACAGTGTTTGCTTCCAGTAAGTTTTGCCTGGAAATAGAAGGGGTATGGACAAGAACTCTATGAAGACCTTAGCAGAAGGCATAAAGGAATTGAAGCACGGGTGTTGCAGAAAGTACAATTTTTTTCCAACTGAACCATCCAATAAGCAAAGGAATACCACCAGGAACAATAATTTGACTTGGTATTCGGGTTCATAAACTACAATAAAGCAATGGGAAAGTTATACCAATCAAAGATAGACTTTCTAAATTGCCCAATATTCAACAACATAGACTCTGCAATAGCCCGGTATTGAATAGAAATCATACTCAATTTGCACCGGTGAGATGTGTTCAAACTTTGAAGGAGACTCGAAGAACAAAAACACCCACCAAGAGATAAGTACTGGTTACAGAGAATAAATAATGAGGTGAAAAACAATTAAATTCATTAACAACCTCAAATTCAAACCAGTAAAGATACTCGAAGATTTAAGGACACATGTAGTTCTAATCCATATACAAATAGAACAAAACACATTAGAGCACATATTCCAAATTTATTATCTTTGTCCATGTAATCTATTCTCTTTTGGGCATATTGTTATTCTCTTCCAAGACAGAATTATTTATCAAAGAATATAAATCATATATATGCGATAACATTTATTAAAGAAAAAGGATAATAAAAAATGAACCCAATTTTTGTTCTTTCTTATTCGAAGTAGAAACGGAGAAACAAGAACTCACTCGTAACTCCACAGTGATAGCAAGGCCCTTGCTTGCCCATATCTCTATCTTTCTGTGAGTGAAGAAAATTTAATTTAAAAATAAAATTTAACCCCAAAACAAGGAAATAGAAACGAAAAACAGCAAAAATTTATTGACAAAAAGTTGGACTGAAAAATGGAAATTTGCACAAATATGATTGTTCTCTTCAAGCCTTAAATGGCATATAGGCAACTGGTTATTAAAGGCTTCTCTGCAACAAACCCAGAAGGAAGTTTTGCAGCAGAAGCCAAAAGACCCAGAAGAGTTTTTTTGTCTTATAGTCCAAGAAAAATCAAAGAAAACAAAAACAACCCAAAATAATAAACATGAAATGAAGAAACCAAAAAAGATTGGAGACGGGTATTTCAGCTTGGAATCTGTACAATCCAATTGAAAATTGAAAAGACCATTGAGAGAGGAGGAATCTAATAAATGGCTGTGAAAAAGAAGAAGGTGAAATGGGAGAGAGAAAGTGGAAGAGAGAGAGTGTGTGTGTGAATGTGTGTATACTGTATATATGACCTCTTGTTTTTGTATATGAAGTAAATATTCGGCTTTCTCTTTTCTTTATTTTGATGTTATTGAAAAAAAATTGAATTCCTTTTTTTCAACTGTGAAAAAAATATATTAATTTTTTAACTTATAATTGTAGTGAAGGCTAGAGGAATTTTATTGCATATATCCTGTTGACTATAGACTTTTCTGCTTTCTTGTAATGTTATAAATTTTCAAAACCCCATAAAATATAAATTTTGAAAAAAGAAAATATTGTTATAAAGAAAGAAGAAAAGCAAAGCGACATAGCCAAGGAACGACCAAAAAAAAAGGACAAAGAAACAAAGAGAGTTTGTTTGGCTTCTTTTTATTCTAAATGTTTAGGTTCATATATATATATATATACATATACATATATATATATATATGTGATGACATGATGTTGATAAATATTAAGTGGGTCTTCTCTATAAAGAATATTTATAAGCTTAAAGGCACCGTCCAGCGTGCCGATCATGGTCACAACTCCATTCTCCACCGTTTGATTTAGTTAAAGTAAGCCAATGATGGTCCCAAGTTACACAATTTTTCTTTGGTTTTGTGTTTTAACCAAGATCCAATGGTGATTAAGGGGGGATTGTCACTAATTTAGGATTGTGATTGGAAGGTAACTCTTGCAAAAACCAAAGCAAACACTATGAAAGGGAAATAATATTATTTTTCTTCCATAAAATCCTCAATCCCAATTTGGGTTTTTTTTTCTCTTGCAAATAAAATTTATAAATAATAAAAATAAGAGGAGAAATAGTATGCCCATGATACATAGTGGGTATCCCATGAATTTGACTAATCTTGGTGCTGTCTAAGATTTCTTTCGGAGTTAGTAGCCTGCCTTGTGAATATATTTATTCAATTGGGTTTTACTATTAAAACTTTAATATTTTGAGTGAAAATTAAAATTTAACTATTATTTGAGAAATTTTAGCCATTGTATTAGATTATGGTTCTTTTAATTCAAAGATTTTGACACGAACCCAACTTATTTACAACTCACACCATGATGAAATCATGTCCAAATTCAACTGCTCAAAACTATCAATCTATTGATAAGTCAAAAGACATAAAGTTATGACAATGAACATGTCTTTAAAATTTATTAATTTTATCTGTTTTACACAATAATACACATTATCACGTGCTTTAGTATAAATTGCAACTCTGATTCAATGCCTCAAGATTGTTTGTCTAATCACAATCACAAATTTATTAATGGATCTTATCACCAAAATATTTTCAAAAGAACAATTTTTATCTTCACTTTATTTTGTTATTAAGTTAAAAATTAAAAACTCTAAATACCAAAAAAAAAATCTAAACACCTTGAATGATAAATGTAAAAATAATACATTTGATTTAATTGTTTGATTGTTGCTTAAATCAATAATTATTTGCTTAAATACATTTTTAGAATTTAAATAAAAAATCTACGCTTGCTTTTTTTATTTTATAAAAAAATGATAGAAGTAAGTTTTTTATTTAAATTTTAAAAATGTCAATATCTTTTTTTAATTTTTATTAATTTAAATTATATTTAACCACCGCTTAAAGTTGTTAACAATAAGTATACTAAATGTGTTTTTTATTTTTAAAAAACTGATAGAAATAAATTAATTATATATTATAAGTACATATAGTCAGACTCATTGGTGGGTCCCAGGCGGAACCCATAACTGCTGGTCCTTTATCGACTAGTTCTACTTTCCTCGCTCCTTTTATAATTTTCTTTATAGTATCCTTTTAAAGGAGATCTAACGTGTGAGTACTCATACTATTTTTAACATTGCATCAGGGCCCTTTTATGCCTATAAAACATTAGTGATGGCTTTCAAGATACAGTGATTTTGATCAGGGTCCCCATATAAGTACAAGTAATCGTCGGCCAGTTGATGTGATCAAATCTAAATGCCACGTGGACAGCTAAGATGCTTAGTGCATGATTGGAGCCATGTGGTGAGGCACGATGAGATTTGTTTCTTTAATTAATTGAGTAAATAAAACAGAAGCTGTCTTTAAGATGGTAGTGAGACCTAATCTCCGGTATAACCGATGACCATTTTTCAATCTTTTTATGAAAATGGATATCCTGAAATTGTTAGATGAAAAATACCAAATCTAAAAATTTTATTGAAATTCCCAATAAACCCTTCACCAACAATCCCACGTTGGAAATATTGGCATTAGCACTAATCATTTAGGGGTGTGCAAAAGTTTGGGTTAACGGTCAAAGTCCAAATTGATCGAACAAACCACCTTTAATTAGGGGTGAAAACTGGATGAACGGAGTCAGGTAGCGTTCTGTTCAAATTTGTCCTTTAAAATTTGAACTAAACTCAAATTTAAACCCAACTCAACAGCTTTATTAAGAATTTAAGTGAGTTCAAGTTTTAATCCATTTTTAACAATTTTATTTTAACTTATTTCTTTTAATTTAAAGAATTTAACTTCGTCTCGAGTTCGAATTAATTATATAAATGAGTCGAGTTCAAACTCATTTTTAGTTAAATGAATATTTATACAAACAATTTTTTTTCAAATGCATGATAAATAATGTGCATAAAATGACTAAATTGTGAAAAGAGACAATGTTGATAATTGTAAGTGACAGCAAGACTAAAAGATAAGTGATTACTAATAATAACTCAGCTAGAGTTTAAAAGTATTATATATATTTTAAATGGGCCTTAATCGAATATAAGTGAACTCTTAACGAGTATGTAAACAAGTTGTTTACGAGCTTCAATGAGCTAAGCATACATATGTTAAAGCTTGACTCGTTTGATAAACAAGTTTTAAAATTTTGTTTAAACATGTCCGTATAATAAGTAATCTAACATAAACGAGCACAAGCGTGGATACCTTTGCCCCCAGTGAAAAACACTATATCTTTATAGAGTTTTGAAAACGAAATATATTTTTGGTGTTTTTTAAAAATTCATTTTCAAAGATTGTTTACTTTTCAAAATTGAAAAAAAAAAAATTGAGGGCATTATCTACTAAATATATTAAAAAAAACAAAAAAACAACTTGACGACTTCATTAATTTGCGTATTACCCTTTTCACAATAAAAGCTCTTGAATTTTAGAAAAAAAAAATGATTTTATATCCTGAGAATAATTAGTCATAAAAATTAAATGAGTTTTCTAGGTAGAGAAAAAAAATTAAATTATGCTTCTTGACTCTTTTGGGACAAAATTAATGTATGACATGGACAACTTTACCTTAGATCTGTTTGGGTTGATTTCTTAAGTCAATGGTTTAGTTATGGTTAAAAAAATAAATTAAAATCAACAGTTTACTCTGGATTACGGTTTGTTTATTGAAAAAAAAAATTGAAATGTCAAACTAACCTCTATACATATTTTAAGTAATTTTATATATTTTACAAATATGATTATTACAAGGCCAAATTCTATTAGTTAACAAAAAAAGAATATCTTAATTACTTTAGATCGTAACAGACTTGACTAATACTACCAACTTTTGAAAATAAACGTATTTAATTCATTTGAACATGTCTTATTTTATTTGTTTTCAAGTTATCTAGCTATGTTATGTTCTGAAATTTGTGTTTTACCTTATCAATTTTTAGTATGTGTTAAATTCGTGTATGTTATATTATGTTTAAAAGACATATTTTAATATTTTATTTATGTATTGTCTTTAAATTTTGTATTTGTTGAATGTGTTACAACAAAAAAAATTATTTTATTTTAATTATAAAAAATACCATGTAGTTGACTCCATTTTTAAAAAATACCCTGAGTTTTTTTTATGGTAAAAAGTACTTTGTGGTTAACTCCATTTTCAAAAAAAATATCTTGATCTTTTTTTGTGGTAAAAAATACTCAATAATATATTTCTGTTAACAAAAAGTACTATGTGACATGTTTTAATTAGCAAAAATACCTTGTATTGCCTATATACCGAAAAAAGAAAACAAGCATAACAAATAACAAAATGCAATTAAACATAACAAAGCAAAATGTAATTAAATTACATATTCAAATTGGCCCAATAGTTCACCTTGTTATTCAAATTAGTCCCAAAGGTTTTGAGTAACCGTTAAGGGAATTTAACAAAATATCACATTGGACAAAATTTAAACTTTATAGACTAATTTTGAACATTGCAACAAATTCTTGGACCAACTTATAATTTATTCCATTTAATGAGTAACATGTCATTTACAAGATAATATATCATATTAAATTATTTTGTTAACTATATATACTAATGCTTATGTATATTTATCACAGAGAGAACGTCTAAAACTAAAAAAATCTATATTATTAATAAAGCCAGGATCTCCGTTTGGTGTCTACCCCTCAAAATATTCATTAAACCCCTACTTAAATATATAAATCAAATATTTAAATAATGTTATATATTAACTCAATTGACTCCAACTACCCACATCTTTCTCTCATATTTTTCTCTCCCACTATCCTACCCAGACTTAACTTCTCCACTCTCCTTATCTTTGTTTTATCACATAAATCCCGCTCATACTTAACTTTTGCAGTCTCCTTATCTTTGTTTTATCACCTAAAAGAACACAACAACATGTGCATAGCACACGTTGATATGCTAGTTATCATAGAGAGAACTAGAGAGGAACAAAATTTTATTAAATGACAATGTGATCATCTATACTATTAATAAAGCCATAACTCTCATTTGGTGTCCACTCCTCAAAATATACCATAAACCCCTACTTAAATATATAAATCAAATATTTAAATAAAGTTATGTATGTAACTTAATTGACTCCAACTCTCCACATCTTTCTCCCATGTTTTTTCTCCCACTATCCCACTCAGACTTAACTTCTCAACTCTCCTTATCTCTCTTATCTTCAACCCATATTGATTTTCTCTATTCCTCTTTATCTTCTCCACATTTTAAATTGTTTTTATTTTTTTTTTGGTGATTCCAACAAGATTGTTCTTCTCTTGGGGTTTCTTTGCAGGTTCAGTTTTCTAATAGAGAATATGCGACCATTATGCTTGGCATGCTTATAGGTAAAAAAATAATTGTTCGCATATTGTTTTATCATAGAAAAGAGCAGATCAACACACGCGTGTGTTGAGATGCTAGTTTTTCATAGTCATGCAAAGTTGTTTCGTAGAGATTATAAAATGGTTTTTATTTTTAAAAAATAAAAATTAACCAAACAATTAAGAAAAAATAATCTTTTAAAAGAATCAATAATTAAATTTATTAAATAAATTATTTTCGAAATTAAAACAAAATAAATTTTAACTTTATTATTATTTTATAACAAATTATTTCAAAAATCGTTTTGATAATCATAAAAGAATTGCTGCCAAACCAAACGATGTCAAACTAATACTTTTTCAAATGGGTAAACAACATTTTTAGTCCTTTGACTATATGCAATTTCCTAAGTTAGTACTCCAACAAAAAAATTTCCTAAACCATATCCTCAACTCTTTATTTTTGCATTATTTTGGTCTTATCGTCAGTTGGCTATCTAACTTGTCCGTGAAATGCTTACTTAGCTTAGTGAGATGGCATGTAATTGCTTATGTGGCAAGACTTTGGGCGGGATTGCACCCCCTTCTTCCCCTACCCCATAAATTGATTGGAACCCTAGAACCAGTGAGCTCTATCTTCTCAATGCTAATAAGCTCCATCGTCTCACTGGCTATTGTTGAATAAGGTAAGCATGGTTATCTCTCTCCCCCTTTCTCCATAGCTCCAATTTGATTATATTCTCACTTTTTCTCCTTAAACAACTTCATCTATGAGACCTAACTCGCCATATGTTACTCTCTATTCTCCTACTGATTTCTTACTTCTCTATCTTTAAATGACAGGTTGAAGCTTTTGTTGTGGTCATGGAGATGGAAAGCCCCGACTTTGTTATGGCAATCCCAATTTGTCATTGTGGTCTTTTTGCGTCTATCAGAACTTCTTAGACCGATAACAATCTTGGTAAGAGATTTTTGGGTTGGAGCAATTAACTATGGGGTTTGCAATTGAAAACAAAATCAATGTTAGGATATATGTATGAAATGAGTAATTTTTAATTAAAACTTGTTTTCTGTCTTGCGGGGACCTGGGGCATATGGTTAATTTTCCTAGTATGACCCACCTATGGGTGATCGAGTAAGGGATTTCATTGTTGGTTTTCTATGGAAAGTTAAAATGATGAAGATGGAAAGAAATCAGCATAGGCAACAGATGAGGAAGACATACCAATATGTAGTTGTATTTGTTGCATTTTGCTTGATTGTGTTAATACGGAAGTAAATATAAGTTAGTTAGTTTTAGAATGGGGTTTATATTTGTACTGGCTATGGGAGGAAGTTATTTTCTTAGAGTTCTAGTGCTTGGTAACATATTTTGGTTAAGAGTGTTATTGTTTTTTGTATGTTTTTGTATGATGAGAGCAATTAAACATTAATTTCTCCAAATTCTATATTTATCTACCGATTGTAATGAATAATAATTCTTCCTATTCCTCTGTTTTTCTTTCAATCTTTTGTTGAATGAAATCATATTCCTAAACAGAGCAAAACAAACCAATGTGTAGAACATAACTCTACTGAGAACCAAACCATGTGGAGAACATAACTCTGTTTGCAACCACATACACCAGACAAAGTAGATGCTCAAAATATCATTCCATTTTTAATTCATTCACAAAATCATTCCAATACATGGTTACACCAGAAAAGGATCATAACTAACTTCCAATTGTTTCATATGGTTTTATCTCTGTGAGTGACCATGTACAAACACACCCACATGCTATGTAAGACTATGTTAGCAATCTATTTTCAAAATGTTAACATCCAAAATCACAAAAACAACTTCTAATTGTTCAATATGTTTCCAAACTTTACAATCCCAAAAACACAGAGATATTTACTTATTTCTCTTCCCACCAATGTTTCTTTTTTGCAATCGTCTTGTATCTTTTTGCAGGAGGATTTCCTTGTGCAACAGAGTCATTGTACTGAGGCATGTCTCTTGTAGAGCACCATTTGTTCCCCTAATTACTGCTTGTAACTGATCTTGTACTGCTTGCCTGACTCATTCTGGGTGGTTGTTGGACGAAAATATACCTAAATAAATAAGTAAATAATCGAACTTGTTTTACTTGCAAGTGCACAAGGTAAACTTAGTAGTATAGTGTGATCATCTCCACAGGGATTGGTGAATTTCGTTTTAGAATTATATTCGCAATGTAAAAAGATAGAAATAATAAAAGAGTTGATTTTGATAAAGATAAAATAATAAAGATAAAGGCGTAGGGACTTGATATCTACCGCTAATTATGCTACCACAATACAACAGTATGCCAATGCTTTAATCATGCCATGAATACCTAATGTTTGTCAACCTAAGGGCATGGTATCTACTCCTTAAGCTATTGATTTCCCTAAGCAACGAGTTAAGCATGATATCTGCTTTAACTCTTCTCTTTCTTAAGAGATTCAGCATGGTATCTACTGAGTTGTTCCTTAAGAGAGCATAAGATCTGTGGAAATCTACAACCACAAGAGACCTAGGGCATGGTATCTACTCCTGGTTTCCCATGTTGATTAACCCAAGAATCTGGTGTGGATATCTTTTGTTACTATTGTTGAACCCAGGACTCGGTCATCCAAATTGATTCAACTAACTAATCCATACCACATGCATACGTTGATCATACACACATATATGAGGAATTTAAATAAAAACAGGTATTAATCAAGTTAAGCAACACAACATAAATGTCGCAAAGGCACCAATACTGAATTATTGAATAAACATAATTAGGGCTTCAACCAAGCCCTTACTAAAATTTAAGTACACATAATAAAAATAAAGGAAAAAAGAAACCCGAGAGAAGAGTCATCAATTCTCCTCCACGGTTTCCTTCTCCAAGCTAAAGCAAAAGATAAAAGAAGGGATTAAATCTAAGAAGTGATTATTTGTGTGTGCTTTGCAGGTGTATTTATAGGGCTTGAGTAGTCCTAGAAGGCTCATGAATTCCTAAACTTTCCTAAAACACAAAACTCCTTTATTTCCAAAATAGGGTTCTGCAGTTTACTATTCACGCCCGTACATGTGCGCTCGTCGCATGCGTCTTGCACTAGATCGCAGTGCTACGTTCGATCCTTCATGTGTGCGAATGATCGCATGTGCGCTCGATCGCATGTAGTAGTGCGATCGATCGCAATTTGACCAGAAGCTGCTCTAGGATTTCCAAGCTTCTTCCCTTAAGTGCCAAAACAGCTTCTTTTCCTCCAAGACCCTATAAAAACATGTGAAATACACAAATGAAGTAAAATTAACTAAATTAACATAACTGAGGACCTAACAAATGTAAATAAGGGGGCTTAAATATGAATATTTAAGCACTTATCACACCCCCAAACTTACATATTGCTAGTCCCTTAGCAATACAAAACAAAAAACTAAAACAGAAAAAATTAACGCCACATAGATAAATCCAATAATCATAATATCCACAAAACTTTTAGGTTGTCACACAAAATAATGATGTGCATTCATGAGCAAGCTTAACACATATAAACATATCTATGCAATGAATAAGAGTTTTGAACGCAAATCACTTTCATGAGGCAGTTTAAGACATCACAAGTTTGACTTTAGTGTGTGGTGAACTAGCACATAAAAGATTAGGTTTCCAAATAATTCTAATGTGTAGCATTTCGATGACTCAAAATTCACCAAATTTCCTATTAGAATTCAACAAAGATGGCATAAGTTTTCTTCTTTTCTTTATTTGTGAGATTTTTGCCAAGTTAGTTTCCTTAAGCTTTCTATTTGACTCATGTAACGAGCGTTTAGCCATGACTCCCAAACCAGATGGTTTTAGGGCATTAGATGTAAAGACACCCCTAAGGACCTACTAGCTCGAGTCAAAAGGCTATGAAACTAACTGGTCTCAATGCTGCCAATCAGAATTTCCATCTTTTGACGTGACACTCACTGCTTACTAAGACAAGAGGGCCAGTTACTCAGCGGAAAGTTCTTTTTAATGATCTTTAGGAGCATTTTCTTTTTGAGCAATAACAATTTTTTTTTATTTTCTTATGCCAAACTGTTAATCTAATAGGTTATATGGTTTACAGTCAAGCAAAAGGAACATACAAATCAAAATTACATGTCATACCCCACACAACTATGTGCTAATGTGCTCGTGATAGCTTAGGTCAAAATTGTGAATCCTTAAATGCTTAAAAGTAAGTGATCTATGTTCAAAACTTAATTATTGGCCTATATGTTCAAAGTTTTAAGCTCACTTATGAAGTCACATCTTATTCTGTGTTTAGATCACCCAAATTTTTTTTGAAACATAATGAACATGCATTTATCTACAAAAAAACTGGGACTTAGTGTATGCATGTGTTTCAAGTACGTGTGTGATAGTATCTAGTATCTCCCACTACCCCCAAACTTAAAATACACATTGTCCCCAATGTGTGTGGCATGGAAAGATCTGACCTGGGGTATGGAGAACTAGGTTGCTTGTTTTGCTTGTAACACGCCCCCAAACTTGAACTGGATGCACGCACTGAGTACCTGACAAAGAAAAATAAACATTGTTCCGGAAAACAAGAAATATAAATACTAGATATGGAAATATAAATATAAACAAAAGAAAATACTAAAATGAAAAGGATAAGTCTGGGGTGCCTCCCAAGAGCACTAAGTTTAACGTCTTCAGTCGGACCAAACCTTATTTTTCCCCAAAACTAAGATTTGCAGTAGCTAGCATAGGAAGTGTCTTATTCTCTTCCATATAAGCATAAGGTAAGTACTTCGGCAATTGCTTCAACTCCAAATTTGGTGCTTAGACAATAAAAGAGGAAAAAGTAGTATTAGTAGGCCCAAGAATTTGAAATGGATCAGTGTACTTACTTAGATGCTTTGGAGAGGCCTTAAGGGGGTGCACAGTTTTGATGATATCATCAGTAACATCCTTAAACTCGGGCTCGATATCCGATCTTGTGACACTATAGGTAAGAATAGTTTCTAATGGATGTGATGGACCTGCAAAGCGTTCTCAATAACACCTGGAGTAGGTATTGTTTGGGCTGGAAATTCTTCCTCAACAACACTTAGAGTATGTATTGTTTAGACTGGAAATTCACCTTGCTTTCTTTCACTTAACTCATTAACCAATTCCCCCATTTGAACCTCGAGTCTTTGAATAGCTTGTTCATGCCTGGCAGTGGTTTGTTTTTGCTGATCTAGTGAAGTCGTCAATGTTGTCATTAGTTGCTGTTGTTGAGTGGTCAATTGCTTTACAAGACTCTCTAGGTCACTATTTTGTGATTTCGGCACTGGTTGGGCTGCTGGTTGGAAGTTTCTGATTTCGGCACTGGTAGGGCTTGGTTAGAAGTTTCTTTGCTGTCCTTGAAGATTCAAAGCATTGTGATTGTTGCTCCATGAGAGGTTGGGGTGGTGCGGCCATCCAAGATTGTAGGTATTTGTATATGCATTGTGCAGTCCCTCATAATTTGCTTGCTCTTGATATGCATATAAATATAAAGGGCAAGTTTCAGAAGTATGCTTAAAACGAGAACACATAGCACATACCTGGAGTGGTTTGTCTCGCGGACTAGGTGAGATGTTTTGAGTAGTCATGGTGTTTATGAGCATATCCAGCTTCCTCTCCATAGCATTTAGATAAGCATAACTAGCTTCCACCATTGGTGGTTCTCCTTCAAATGAATTAGTTGAAAAACTTCAGTGTAGCAGTTTCAATACTGCTTCTCGGGTACTTTCTGGAGCTTTTACGCTCGATCGCACCAAGAACAGCGATCGATCGCACTGGGCTTGCGCTCGATCGCACAAAGGAGTGCGCTCGATCGCAATGAGGACAGAAACTCCTCCCATGCACACCTGAACAAAAACAGAAAATGAAAAAAAGAAATAAATCTGATTTTTGATAAAAATAAAAATAAAATGAAACAGAATAAAATTGAATAAAATAAAAAAAAAACGAATTAAATTTAGCACAATCCCCGGCAACGGTGCCAAAAACTTGTTGGACGAAAATATACCTAAATAAATAAGTAAATAATCAAACTTGTTTTACTTGTAAGTGCACAAGGTCAACTTAGTAGTATAGTGTGCGAAAGCAAGATCATCTCCACGGGGATTGGTGAATTTCGTTTTAGAATTATATTCGCAATGTAAAAAGATAGAAATAATAAAAGAGTTGATTTTGATAAAGATAAAATAATAAAGATAAAGGCATAGGGACTTGATATCCACCACTAATTATGCTACCACAATACAACAGTATGCCAATGCTTTAATCATGCCATGAATACCTAATGTTTGTCAACCTAAGGGCATGGTATCTACTCCTTAAGCTATTGATTTCCCTAAGCAACGAGTTAGGAATGATATCTACTCTAACTCTTCTCTTTCTTAAGAGATTCAGAATGGTATCTACTGAGTTGTTCCTTAAGAGAGCATAAGATCTGTGGAAATCGACAACCACACGAGACCTAGGGCATGGTATCTACTCCCGGTTTCCCATGTTGATTAATCCAAGAATCCGGTGTGGATATCTTTTGTTACTATTGTTGAACCCAGGACTCGGTCATCCAAATTGATTCAACTAACTAATCCATACCACATGCATACGTTGATCATACACACACATATGAGGAATTTAAATAAAAACATGCATTAATCAAGTTAAGCAACACAACATAAATGTCGCAAAGGCACCAATATTGAATTATTGAATAAACATTATTAGGGGTTCAACCAAGCATTTACTAAAAGTTAAGTACACATAATAAAAATAAAGGAAAGAAGAAACCCAAGAGAAGAGTCGTCAATTCTCCTCCACAGTTTCTTTCTCCAATCTAAAGTAAAAGATAAAAAAAGGGATTAGATCTAAGAAGTTATCATTTGTGTGTGCTTTACACGTATATTTATAGGGCTTGAGTAATCCTAGAAGGCTCATGAATTCCTAAACTTTCCTAAAACACAAAACTCCTTTATTTCCAAAATAGGGTTGTGCAGTTTACTGTTCTTGCCCGTACATGTGCGCTCGTCGCATGCGTCTTGCACTTGATCCTTCATGTATGCGAACGATCGCATGTGCGCTCGATCGCATGTAATAGTGCGATCGATCGCAATTTGACCAGAAGCTGCTCTAGGATTTCCAGGCTTCTTTCCTTAAGTGCCATAACTGCTTATTTTCCTCCAAGACCCTATAAAAACATGTGAAACACACCAATGAAGTAAAATGAACTAAATTAACATAACTAAGGACCTAACAAATGTAAATAAGGGAGCTTAAATATGAATATTTAAGCACCTATCAGTGGTGCAAGTGTCTAAGAAGATGACTGGCTACTACCCTACAATGCCAAACAAAAATCTATTAATATATCAGAATATATGATCCATATGATCCATGATATAATACATTAATAAATCAGAACACTCACATTTGGCATCCATTTCACTATGGTAATTCTATTGTTGGTGACTGATGAATTGGCAGCACTGTTTCCTTTCCTACTGACTGGTAACATTGTTTCCTAGTTTGTTTTACCCTTCCCCATCACATTGTTTGTTGGTTGTCTTTCTTTCCCTTTACCCCTTGCGTTATATCTTGGTTGATTTCCATAAAAACTATACTCCACTGCATTAAACAACACTATAATCATGTATACTAAATAAAAACAAATGAGAGACCAAAACAAACATATAATACAATTATACTTACATCCTACATTGTCAGTGTGTTGTACTCAGGGGCATAAATAATTATAGGTACATTATGTGGTGGCTGTAGACTATATTTCCTTACCTTTCAAACAAAGGACATGAGAGAAGACAAAACATTAACACCAATAATATAGGTAATAAAATACATATAAAAATTAATAAGGAAGCATAATTTTATTGGTATTTTATCAAGTTTTTAACTTGAATTTGGCACTGCACCTTGGTTTGATGGTGTTGCGGGTTGTGGAGGTGGTACTAGTGGTTCTACAGTTTCTGTAAGTGGTGGTGATATAGAGTGTGAAGGTGGTACTGGTGCATATTGGTTAGCTGGTGGTTCTGCAGTTTCTGTAGGTGGTGGTGGTGCAAATTGTAGGGTTGGTCGACTACAGGTCTTCATATTATGGCCATGTTGACCACATTTGCTACAAATGAGACATACATAAGATCTACTTAGCTTAGTATATGTTCTTTTAGGCTCATCAACTTCTCTTCTCCTAAATATTTTAGGTTTTCCTGGGGGTCTTCTACCTTCAGGTGGGATCAACTTTACTATACCAGTTTTAGGCCACAACTTATCTCTATTTATTGGGTTAATTATATGTTCATAAATCCTCTTGCATGTCTCAACTTTGTAATAATCAACAATATAATCCTCTGATTGTTCATCATGGAACCATATTGTTGTAACAACATGACCACAAAGAATGCCACTAAGCCCCCACTTCCTACATACACATGTCTGCTCATTTAGATCTGCTACAAACTGACCCTCATGAGACTTAACCTGGTACTTTGGACCACCTGAAGGCAAAATCTAGCACCTACCAGACTTAGATTTTGCTTTCTCTAACTTTCTCTGTATCTTAGGACACAACATCCCTTCATATTTACTTACAACCTCTTTTTTTGCATACAACCTATACATAATCTTCTCTCTAATAGTCTCTAACAATGTGATGATTGGTTTGGACCTACAGTCTAAAATAACCTTGTTGAAACATTCACAAAAGTTATTAAGGAGCATGTCACATTTTGGGAAAGTACTAAAATGTGACTTGCTCCACTAACTAAAAGGCTTTTCAGCAAGCCAATTGTAAGCATCTATATCTACATCTCTCGAATCCTTCATGCACTGCTCAAACTTCTACAAGTAAGTAGATCTAGTTGTTGCCCCCAACAGGTCGTTTAGTTGTTTCCCTTTATGTGTTTTCTTGAAATTTTCATGTAGATGCCTCACACAAAACCTTTGTTATGACTCTAGTAACAAACTTTCAAGTGTGGAAACTAACCTCTACATGTAAACAAATCAAACATTTACTATACTATCAGATATAGGCAAGAGATATACTAAACAATTAGTAAGATGATGAAAATTACCATTTGCTTATCTGACATCTAGCTATTTGAAAAAGGGTTAACTGTACCCAAGTTTTCTACAAGGATTGTAAGAAATCAGGTCCAAGAATCTTTGCTCTCCACCTCAATAACAACATAAGCTACTTGGTAGATGCAATCATTAGCATCTATACCCACAGCAGTTAAAAGCTGCCCTCTATGAACTCTCTTAAGAAAACAACCATCCAGGCTAATAATATGTCTACACCCAGCTAGTAACCCTATTTTACATGCCTCTATGTATACATGCATCCTTTCAAACACCAATGAATTGGACCTTATCAGAATAGAACTCCTAGGATTGATTTTCCTCAGCTCTTCAGCATAATCCCAAAGCTTTCCATATTGTCCCTCATGGCTCCTCATTACGATTTCCATGATACGAATAATTTTAGAAAAGAAGAATAATAGAGGAAGTGAGAAGAAGATAGGAGTTTTGTTGATGATTTAATGTACCTTTATTGATGTATTGCCTCTGGCTATTTATAGGCCAGTTATAATCAGTATTCATCAAATTACAAGGAAAAAACAAATAACAAAGTGGGAGCTATTCTCACGCCACTAACAATCGTGAGAACTATTCTCATGCAACTACTTCTAGAGTTAAGCCAACTCTTATTGTAACATAAACAATAACATAAACAATCAGGTGCTAACTTGGTATCAGGTGCAGACTTAGTCTTTTCCTAAATGATCGGTACCCACCATCTATCTGAATAAGTGCACGTATCATTCACCTCCGCTTAGATTATCCTTGTTCACAAGGATAAACTTAGGATAGGCTTTAGAAAAACGCCACAGATTTTCCCATGTCGCATCCTCTACCGAAGCATCGGTCCATTTGACTAGAACTTCAGTGTTGGGACGATATTTCCCTTTTTGAATGATTCAGCGATCCAAGATAAGCTCCGGGGCAGGTAGGACTGTCGAGCCACTAGAGATTGGTGGCAGGGTAGGTGTAGCTTGCGGCTTAGGTCCCAAATATTTCTGCAATAGACTGACGTGAAAAACATCATGAATCTGTGAACCAGAAGGTAACGTAAGATGATATGCCACAGGTCCTACCTTTGCAAGGATCTCATAGGGACCAAAAAAATGTGGTGTCAATTTTAATGAACTGTGAAAAGCCACCGAGGACAGCCGGAAAGGTTGAAGCTTCAAATAAACAAAATCCCAACCTAAAAATGAACCTCCCGACGATGTTGGTCTGCCTGAGTCTTCATACGATCATGGGCCAGATTCAAATTGTGTTGTAGCTCAAGCAAAATGGTTGAGCGATCCTACAAATATTCATCAACAGCTTATACCTTTGTTGTGCTCAGAATATAGGAAAGTAAATTAGGCGACAGAATACCGTACACAGCCTCAAAATGAGTCATTTTCGTAGAGGAATAAAAGGATGTGTTGTAGCTGTATTCGGCCCATGACAACCACTATAGCCACTTCCGTGGTTGGTCTCCTCTGTTTAGCTCAAGCAACGGAGATATTGTTCGAGGGTGCGGTTGACCTCCTCTGTTTGGCTGCCGGTCTGGGGGTGATAACTTGAACTTGTTGAGGGTGGTACCCTATAATTGAAACAAATGTTGCCAAAAAGAACTTATAAATATTTTATCTCTGTCATTTACAATAAATGTAAAAACGCCATGTAATTTGACAATGTATGAGATAAATTCTTTTGCTACTGTCTTGGCTGTGAATGGATGCCTTAGTGGAACAAAATGGACATATTTGGTAAGTCGGTTGACCACGACCATACTAACAGTATGACCCTTTGAAGGAGGCAATCCTTCAATAAAATCCATTGACACATCCGACTACACCTGTTTTGGGATGGTTAGAGGTTGTAGCAAGCCGACTGGGCTCAAACAATCAGTCTTAAACCACTGACACACATTATATCTCTGTAAAAATTCTTTAATTGATTTTCGCAGGGTAGGCCAGGTGAAGCTAGACTGTATTCGTGCCAAGGTTTTGTGGTAACCAAAATGCCCACCAATGGAAGAGGAATGACCATCTGCGATCACTGCTTGGAGAAGAGGAGAATTAGGGCTTAAGTATATCTTACCATTTCGAAACCAAACTCCATCCCGTTTTACTAGCTGGTGGTTTAGTTGGGTGGAATTCCTAGTAGACAATTGATCATAAAAAGAGTCCTGAATCACCTCTAGTTGCAATTCTTTCCACCAATCCGCACGTGGCAAGGATACCGCCAAGAAGTTGAATTCAACCACACGAGATAAGGCATCTGCCCCTTGATTTTCTAGTCCCCGTTTATATTCAATGACGTAGTCATAACCGAGCAGTTTTGGCAACCAACGAGCCAAAACGAGAGTGGTGATTCACTATTCTATTAGAAATTTGAGATTTTTCTGATCCGTCTTAATCGTAAAAGGTCGACCAAGCAGATATGGCCATTATTTGCGAATGACTTTCATGATAGCAAGCATTTCCTTTTTGTATGTCGACAAAACAAAGGTTGTTCCTTTTAATGCCTCGTTGAAGAATGCAATAAGCTTAGCCTGCTGAGATAAAATGGCTCCAATACCTATGCCGCAAGCATCGCATTCCACCACGAAACGCTAGGTAAAGTCAGGAAATCATAGAACTGGTGGTGATGACAATGTTTCCTTCAATTGACTGAATGTGTCAGTTGCCTCATAAGACCAAGTGAAACCGTCTTTGGTTAATAGGTAGTTTAATGGGGCTGCAATGCTACCAAAACCTTTGATGAACTTTCGATAATAACCGATTAGGCCCAAGAAGCCTCAAACACCTTTGGTAGTTGTTGGTTTCGGCCAATCCTTGATAGCCTGGATCTTGGCTGGGTCCACTGACACACCTTTTTTCTGAGATAATGTGGCCTAAGTAATCTACTTGTAGCACACCAAACCTGCACTTTGATTCTTTAGCTGAAAAACAATTAGCAACTAGGATCAAAAGAACTGTACGAAGATGAGAAAGATGATCTTGCCATGTCTTGCTTTAGATCAGTTTGTCATAAAAAAAAACCAAGATGAACTTCCTGAAATATGGCTGAAATATATCATTCATCAAGCTTTGAAATGTGGCGAGGGCGTTGGTGAGCTCGAATGGCATTACCACAAACTCATAATGCCCCTCATGTGTGCGAAAGGCCGTCTTTGGGATAACATTTTCCTGTACCCGAATTTGGTGATACCCAGAGCGTAAATCTAGTTTCGAGTAATACCTAGCACCATGGAGTTCGTCTAATAGTTCGTCAATCACGGGTATCGGGTATTTATCCTTCACTATAATTTCGTATAGGGCCCTGTATTCAACGCAAAAATGCCAAGCTCCGTTTGCTTTCTTCACCAACAGAATTGGGGATGAAAAAGAGCTCCGACTTCGGCGGACCAATTCAGATTCTAGGAGCTCTTTAACCATTTTCTCTGTCTCAGTTTTCTGATAATATGGGTACCTGTAAGGCCTGACATTGACTGGACTATTGTGTGACTGCAGGGGAATTTGGTGATCATGGGTGCGGGTTGGTGGCAAGCTGGTAGGTGGCTCAAAAACTTGGGTGAACTCGTTAAAAATTTCTGTAAGGTCAGAGGGATGTTTTGTTGGAGTTTCGTGATTATGGACTGCGACCATTTGACGAAACAGGCCAGTGCCGTGCATATGGTGGAATTCCTTATTAGTTAAAGCTGATAGACCATGTTGCCTTATCCCATGAAGGGTCTGCATCGCTTCACCCTCTTTAAAAGATATTGTCAGCTACTGGTAGTCCATTTCAATTGGCCCGAGTGTTTCAAGCCACTGAACTCCCAATACCACCTGACAAGCCGTAACGGGTAGGGTGTAAAAATCAACCTTGATGTGGTATCCTTGGATCACCAATGGAAGAGCTAGACACCTTCCTTCACATTCGATTTTGTCACGGTTAACCACCATGACTTGGAATTTCTTATCTCTAAGCACAGGTAAGCCAGACTTTGAAACTAGTGATTGATCAACGAAATTGTGTGTACTACCTCCATCAATCAACACGGTGACGTCTCTACCTTTTAACCTCCCTGGACTTCGTATAGTTTGCGGATGCTCGGTTCCCGCAATAGCATGGAATGATATCTCAAGTAGCCTTCTTTCAAAAATAGTTTCGGTCTACTCCAACAGGGTATCTGTTGGGTCGTCTTCATCTGCTGGTGAGTCCTCAATCATAAATAACTAAGGTCGTTGGCAATGATGGTTGGGTAGGAACCGTTCGTCACAATAGTAACATAAGCCTTTTTCTCTTCGTTCACGAGCTTCATTGCTGGTAATGCGTTTGAAAGGACTTACATTGCCACTAGTATTGGAATTGTTTCTCTGTGCTGGTAGGGGTCCTAACAACCCATGTGAGCTGTGGGAAACTGATCTTGGCTGTGCGCCATTGATAGGGGATCAATAGGGACTGATCTCTTTTCACTGCAAGGTGTTGCGTTCTTCGACCAATCTGGCTACGCCAATGGTTTCGGCAAGTGATCGAGGTTGTTTGATCTTGACATTCAGCTGAATATCATCCCGTAGTCCGGCGATGAAGTAGCCTATAAGGAAAGGTTCGGGCAGCCCATCCACATGGTGTGACAGTTTTTCGAAAGCCTCCTGATAAGTGGTAACGGTTGAAGTTTGTTTGAGTCTGGTTAGCGCTTCAGAGGGATCTTCGTAGTCCATTGGATCAAAGCAGAGGAGAAAGGCCTTGATGAACTCCTTCCAAGTTAGAGGACATTTGTACTTCATGAACCACCGATGCCATTGGAGGGCGATTTCCTCTAAATGGAATGATGCTAGTTGAACTTGCTGTTGCAGAAAGGTTCCCTTAAATTCGAAGTACTGTTCGCATTTGTATATCCATCTGTGAGGGTCTTCACCCTTGAATTTGGGAAACAATAATTTGAGTTGTGCTTGGTTGGGTACTGTGGTTTGTGTGATGGTTTGGTTCTGAGATGTTTCGCCTTGTGCAAACGAGTTGATGTCGATGGTAGGATGTGTTTGTGGAATGGTTGGCTGGTTTTGCTATAACCGTAATGCCTGTAATTCGTTGAGAATTTGGTCGAAACAAGATTCGTAGTTGGCAAGTATTTCATTGACTTCAGTGCAGAATTCTGCATTCGACTTTCCACTGATGTCCATGGATTAACCTGGCTCTGATACCACTAATACAAATAATTTTTAAAAAGAAGAATAATAGACGAAGTGAGAAGAAGATAGGAGTTTTGTTGATGATTTAATGTACCTTTATTGATGTATTGCCTCTGGCTATTTATAGGCAAGTTACAATCAGTACTCATAAAATTATAAGGAAATAACAAATAACAAAGTGGGAGCTATTCTCACGCCACTAACAATCGTGAGAGTTATTCTCATGCAACAACTTCTAGAGTTAAGGCAACTCTTATTGGAACATAAACAATCAGGTGCTGACTTGGTATCAGGTGCTGACTTGGTCTTCTCCTAAATGATCGGTACCCACCATCCATCTGAATAGGTGCACGTATCATTCCATTGCTATGCCTTTAGCCCTATGCACTTTACTGATGAGTACTTGGACCAAATAGTCAGAATTAATGGCATCTACAATTTCTTGTAATGTAATATTGGGGTTTGACCTAAACCTTTCCAAATAGGTTTTTGCTATCCAACCAGCTGTGACATTTCTATTTTTTTGTTTGTAATGAAATTATGGTTATTGATATAGGTCTTCATAATCAGATAAAGGTAGTTACCTTGATAAGTTGCATATAAGTACCAAGGGCAACCCTTCTTGCATATTGCACTAACCCTTTGGTTATCATTCTTCTTCAACTTCACATTCTTCTTATTTAGTATTCCATATTACTTAACAACCTTCTGAAACATATCTTTATTAGGAAAAACCATTCTAACCTCGAAACTTGGGTTTACCATGTCTGTCTTTACATTAAACTCATATCTTCTAGGAAACTTATTGATATTTTCCTCATTTGATGATCGATCCTTGCTCACTAGGTCATCTGAATCACCAAAATCTGATTCCACATTGTCTTCATTATTACCCACAATATTCTCTCTTATATTCCTACTATCGCTCTCAATACCAACATCTACATACTGATCAAAAAGTTCATCATCATCACTAACATTATAATCAGGATCATTGAAAATTCCATCATCATCTTCATCATCTTCCACTCCACAATGCCCAACACTTACACCTTCCATTCCGCCATCCCCACCACTTGCATCTTCTAACCCAATAGAATCAAACACTTGCATGCCCAACACTGTTAGTATTACTTTCTTCCAATCTACTAGGAACACTACTCGAATCACCCATTACATTTTCTACAATATCATCTAGATTAAATTCATCATTAACCAATAATGTATCAAGAACATCAGGTCCCTCTTCCTCTAAAATCTGAGTCATGGTTTTGATCTCTAAATACACCTTGGCTATTTTATCGTCATGAAGAAACAAATTCATTTCATAAGAAAAATTTTCGGTATCAATTTTAACCAGTCCATGTTCCAGTGACTTCCCAAGTAAGAGATAATGGTATGTAATGCACCCACGTTGGTTTAACCCTTTAACCATGTCATTTAACTCAATCATAGACATTCAGTCAGAATTACAATTGTTGTAAAATTAAACTTTCCCCCAATATACTGTAACCTTGGATTTCTAATAAACTGACCCCCATAATGAAACTCAACAGTAAAGTAATTATCATATGGTCATGTACAACAACTAATCAGCACCACTAAATTATTGGAAAGTGAGATATTTTTATAAAGAACGTGGTTCTAGTAAAAGCAATAGAGAAAAAAATAACACAGGATTCCAGTAAAAGCAATAAAGAAAAACAATGAGGGTCAGAAAACACACAAAGTTAGATGCACACAGGATCCCAGTAAAACCAATAAAGAAAAACACAACAACAAAAAGTAATGGTTCAACAACAATGAGGGACCACAACACTAACCGAGTATACCAGAAAACAATCAGAAAAAACATACATTGGCACAAACACTATAAACATAAACAATAACTTTACATAAAACCATTGATCAAATATAAGCAAAAAAATTTCAAACCCCCCTCCCCTCCCATTCAAATGCAAAAATCTTGTAATTTACTAATTATATAATTAGTAAAACAAAATCATACTAAGATTGAGGCGAATCCACAACATCGTCGTTGATGACTACCGGAGGCATTTCTCGAAGCGATCCCTGATTTGCAAGAAATCCAGCCCGATTATCAATAGAATACAAGAATATCGATGGATTACTGGAGACGAGGGGGAAATTATCGAAGAATTAGAAGAAAAATGTGAGAGATTAGAGACAGGCGTAATGAATTAGGTATTTCAAAGAACTCTAAAACCCGTTTTTATATCTTTGAAGCACGATGTCGTTTTTAGAGCACCTGTTGTTTGGGTCTTAACCTATGCATCAACAATTACATGCCGCATCAACAATTACATGCCATCTCACCAAATTGAGTAGGAAATTCACAGACAAGTTAGATTGTCAACTGACAATAGAATCAAAATAATACAAAAATAAATAGTCAAGGATACGGTTTAAGAAATTTTTTTGTTACGATACTAACTTGTAAAATCGCGTATACTCTATAAACTAAAAATGTTGCTTACCCTTTCCAAATTAACAAATGACCTTCTTAATTGCCTTTTACTGTTTCAAGTCAATAAGGCTCTTCACCCGTGACGTGACTCACACAATGCTTGGTAGTATAACTTTTAGGTCTAAACAGGTCCATTCATGAGTACTTGACCACAAAAATAAAAATTCATTTTTTATGTGAACTAGTACAGCAAAAACATGTGGATGGCTGTGATTGGTGAATATTAGGCCAGCTGATGGCACCCACCCCAGGTGACCATGAGCCCCATTGACAACCCTGGTTCAATCATGGTTCATGCCACTCCACACCCACCCATGTTGAGCAATTGTTAGTTGGCCACTGAAAATCGCATAAGATTTCATTTGAAAGATTCTTTTCAAGTGATGATGGAAGATAGAAGATGGGTAAAATAATTAATAATAAAAGATCACTAAACACCAAACCCTTGACGTGAAATCGTGTTTTTGTTAGCTAATGCCTAATGGGCACAAGAAAATAGAAAGTTTAACAAGGAGAAACAGTATTAGTGTCTATCTCACTTTACCTTTTTATCTTCTTATTTATTTATTTTATTAAATACTTTCAATAAATATTCAATTTGAGACAGATTACGAGAGTTGAATTTATAAAAGTAATCTTATTTCCGTAGATATTGGTGCCTTAGATAAACAGTATGAGAAAATTAATAAGATAAAATAAATAAATTGGCGAATAAAATATTTTATTTTACTTTCTAAAACATGATGATATTATTATATTATAACTAGATGAGGACTCAAATGAAAAATCTCATATCCATCTCTCATCTCATTCACTAAACACATTCTATAAAATAAAAATCAATCTATCCTCCACTTATTTTGTCCACCAAACTCACTTGATAACTTGCATTAACATCTCTCAAATTTAACTTTAATTCTAACTCAATCTCAATTTTTCTAAACCAACATTTTCTTACTAACTTTTTTACCTTATGTAAGTAAGTTAAAATCTCATCATTCTTTTAAGTGAAAATTAAAAGAAAATGTAAAATAACTTTTTTACCTTTATAATTCACTATTTTTTTTTTTTTTGTGAGAATGGATTTTTCCCCATGTACTTGATCAATCAATTTTTATTGTAAGAAAAAGTTTAACAAACCCTTGCTATTGGGGGAGGGGGTAATACATTCCCCTAGCAAAGAGTTAAGTTTATTTTACATAGAAATAAAGAAATAAAGAAATTGAAAGAAATTAATAGTAAATTATATTTTATTTTAAAATGAATAAATTTATGCTAAAAGATAAGGAAACTCAACGCGTTAAGACTATGCTATGAAGTTTAAGAACTCCAATCAATATGGCTTGAACTTATTTAAGTTGGCTTAAATAAAAAAACAAACATGACCATAGTGGCCCAAATCTAGTAGAAAGGTTTTAATGCATTTTTTTTTTCCTAGAGAGGGGTTAAGGTATTACATTTTCCTTTTGGAGAGAGTTAATGTTTTATTGAGATTTTACTTTTAAAATTTAACTACTCAAATTTTAAGCAAAAAAAACACAATCACAATAATTAAATAGGCAAAATAAACAAAGAGTAAGAATACAACAATTTAACGTGGTTTGACAACCTCTTCATCTACGTCCACTAACAAACTTACAACTTTATTAATCTTCAATTACAACTTTAGAAAGAGCAAAATTGTTAAACTCTTACTACCTCATAACCCAAAAGCACCAATATAACCAAAACTCTCAACACAACTCTAGTTGTAAGTGCTCTCTCTACTTGATAACCCAAAATCGTAATATATCCAAAGTTTTTATCCTAACTTTAATAGTAAACCCCTCTGGTTTGCAATGTATACTGGAATTATGAGCGCCCCAAACCTTCTCTAGTACCTCCTTTATATAGAATGTATTTTCTTAATACTATTAGGAAAAGAATGACAACATAGAATACTACTCTTCCTCCTCCTCCTCCTATTAGAACAAGTAACATTCCAATCGAAACCTACTATTATGTTCTTACTAAAATAAACAATTAAAAAATAGAAATTTATTTTTTCCAAACCAATTGAAAATATTTCTTACAGGGATTTGAGCCAAAATCCTATCGGGCTTTACATGAGACTACAATTTAAATATAAAGTCATATAGTCCTTAATTTTCTTTTCAAGTCTCTTGTTTTCCCCTTCTTTTAGCATTATTTATGAAGATAAATTATGTATTGTTTTTTCAATAAAACACCATTCGCTTATCATAAATATATATATTATATAAAGTTTATCTCTCTTTTCCTTATGCTCTCTCTTTGAGTTTTATTTGCTCAAGAATTTTGCTCGGGGCTTTCATTTTTTAATAAGTAATGGCAAATTGTACTTATATAAATATAGATGTGGCAATCTTATGTCAATTTTTTCATATGAATATATTTTTATTAATGATATTAAAATAATTCAAGTGTGTTTTTAAATTATAAATTATTTCTTTAATAATTTTACCTCCACTTGTTAAGATTCCTAAATCCACCCCTGATTACGCCTATCTTTTATGTGGTGATGTTTACAATTAGATTGCCACCTGACATTTTCTTTGGATCTATCTCTTATTTAGTTGCACTCCATTTTATAAATTTTATTTTGTTTTGGTTGAAACGGTCAATAATTTTAATATTAAACTAAAACAAATTATTTCTATATTTTGTTTTGGTTCATTTCGGTTCGATTCGTTTCTGTTATTTCGATCGAAAAATTACAATGTTAATTTTTTTATATTTTTAAAAATTTTAAAGAGATAATTTGAGAATTTTGACTATTTCTCTTCAATTAGAGATTGATCAAATCTGATCATATAGTTTCATAAGAAGAAAAAAAACAATTATATCTTGGATGATATAAATGATAAATTATCAGTTTTATATTGCTTGTGTTAGTATTTAGATTTTGGATGATATGAATAATATATTATATTTATCATTTGATATTTAAATAATGATAATTTTATCATGATATGTAATTATAAGTATAATTATAAGTATTTGAAAGATATGTAATTTGACATGTACATATTTAAAAATATCGTCATATCCGAAACAAAATATTAAAACAAACTAAAATCAAAATATTTATTTTAAATAATTAAAACAAAATGTTGTTGAACGTGAAATTTATTACTTGATTACACTTCTAAGTTGAGCCAAATCACTTTATTGGCTTAAAATAGGAAGCAAAAGTTTTAAAATGTTGATCGGAATTTGAAAGCGACACAAATTCACGATCTGTGTTTATAGGATGTCAATGTTGCTTGGGCTTTCATGAAGGATCTCTTACTATTCAAAGCTTTTAAATATATATTTGTAGAATTTCAAATATATTGTAATGGTTTGATAATTGGAAGTTTTCTTTTCATTTGTTGATGCTCCACCCAAACGCTTTACATTTCAGCCTTTTAAACGTGTTTCTAAAGATGACCGAGTTTGCTTTTGATGCACTTTGTTCATAAGCAAATACAGATCTCGAAAAGTAAAATAAAAAAAAGAAAAAAAGTAAAGGGTGTGTTTGTTTTTGAAAAACATTTTTTTAGTTTTATTTTCGTAAAAATTGTTTCATTTTTGTGTTCAAATTTACTGAAAAAAGTGAAAACATTTTTTTTGTTTTATAAATTTGACCCATTCTCATTTTTTAGAAAATGGTTTTCAATTATAATCATCAAACGAATTTCTCTCCACTTTTGGATTTTATGTGAAAATAATAATAAAAAAACACATTTGTTCTCTAAAACCAAACTCACCTTTTATAAACACTCATTTTCAATGAAACCGTTCAAACCCCTCTCTTATCGGTGTGCTAAAAAATTGCTTGGTTAGAGGTTTTTGAAGGTTTCCGAGAAACTCCAAAACCTTTCCTTCCTCGTAAAAAAAAAGCTCTCAATCACAATTTTTAATTAATCCTTCATTTCTTTTGTCTTATTTAACTCTTAAAAATCCCTTCTCAAACACACTACAAGTCTCCTTAGGATTTCTTTTAAAAAAAAATAAAAATTCCATTGACCTTACATCTTTAGAAATGAATGAGAAACTAGAAAAATCTTCTAGGAATTTCCAATAGAAAGTTATCAGCTACAAATGCTCAGGAGCTTCAAATTGTTACCATGTTACTTGGCCTATACTGAGCCTAGGAACACATTTGTACAAGGACAAAAATTAGGTTAGGCAGATTACATTATTTACCAAATTCCAAACTGATAGAAGACAACAATAATCTAACCACCCATTAGGCTAAATGGGTGTGATTAGTCAGGTGATAGAAGTTTTGTTCATATAAAATTTGATATAAAAAAAGGATTGGATGTGCAAAAACTAAGAGAAATGGTGGGCTCTGATCAGGATTTGCAACTGATGAGACACATGTTCTATGGGGCCAAAGAATAAGTTGAGACTGAAGATTTTCATAAAGATATCACCTAGCTTTAAGATCATCCACTACTGGAAGTACCCTCTACTGGAAGTACCTTTGTGAAGAGAAAGAAAGCAGCTTCCACATATTTCACAAATTTAAACAAAACGAAGGCTAAAAAGTTAAAAAGTCCACATTAGCAAAGTAAAAATTTGTGATGGAAATACGGAATCCTTCCACTAACAGAAATAGATTGCCGTGGAAAGAAAAACTTCATAATGATTCCCTTATCCAATGTAATTTTTTTTTTTAAAAAAAAAAAATTAGGGGCAGGCTGGGCCAGTTTACCACTGGGTCATGCACTCATGCATGCTGGCATGGGTACATAAAAATAGGCCGGGCTTGTCGACCTGTCATGCCTCATGTGTATACCCATAAAGGAGTCCACTTAATAAAAGATGCACAAATCTGTGGGCATGTTTCACCAGCCTCATTTTTTTTTTGGGTCAGGTTGCATTATCACCAAACTAAAATTTATTAAAATCCTTTTAATGAGAATTTTTTTTGGTATAGTAAGATAAAGCACAAAACCAAAACTGAGTACGGCCTCCAAAGGGTACTGAATTCCCATAGCATCTGCAAGCAGTAGATTTGTCATCGCCGCCGTCGGCGAGAGGAGGATGTTGAATTCCTCATAATTGGCAGCTTCCAAGTTAGCCAGGAGATCAACACATGCATTACCTTCTCGTCGTTGACGATGGAACCTGCATTCCCAGTCCCTAGCAGCAAGATGCTTGCAATCCTCCACAATCACCATTATGATCAAGACCGAGCTCAGCATTGCTCACCAGCTGAAGCGCAGTAGTTGCATCCATCTCACAAATGATTTTGCGATACCCCTCCCTCCAATCTCCTTCAACTCTGCTGTCAAACTAGAGCACATCCCAGATTGACTGTGAACCCAATAATCCACTCACCCTTGTGATTCCGTTTTAACCCTTTGAAGCACCATCCGTATTAATCTTCAGCCATCCTTCAGATGGTGGTTCCCACCCATTAAGGCACGGGGAAGAGGGAGAGTGATCCACCACAGTAGGCTCCTGTGTCATGAGCCACAAAGCTAGGTCATTCTCGATCAATCAAACTAATTGGGCAGCTTCCATAAACCTCAAGGAGAAGTTCTTGTCTAGCAGAAGATTATAAAAAATACATGTCACAAAAACCCATTTCATTATTAAATGACATGAGAGGGGAGAGAAATTTTTTCTTTTTATTATCAAATGATAAGATGAACTCCTGTACCATATATCTTTAATGGATCTGAAATAAACAAGAATTTTTCCTGTAAAAGCTTTGTTTACATCACCAACACCGCCATAAGCAGAGCACTCCAACTGATACTGCTACCATACTTGCACCCTGTTTGCATGACATTATCCTTAATCCATTCTCACAGAGTGATGGAGAAGAAATAAGTCACATTATCAACATATATCCAATGGTCCTAGACTTCCCTAGCAGCTGAGCAGTATATGAAGATTATCCTCCACCGAGCTATCGCAGAGCACACACTTGGCCTCCTTATTCATCCCCTGCTTCCATCAAAGAGCATTCAACAAAAATCTATCACGATATGCAAGACAAGAAAAGTGAACCCATTTGTTGGGAGCCTTAACTTTCCATAGAAATTTACAGAATAGGTCCACAGAGCCAGGATCTTTCCATCGAATTGCCTCATACACCAACTTGACTGTGAAAGCACCATTGGATGTAAACCTCCAAATACGTCTATCTGACGTGTCAGTAAGTTGTGCAACTGGATGTCTTATCACCTTCCTAGCTACTGCCTCCGGGAGCAAAGCAAAAATGAGATTACGATCCTATGTACAATTCATATTCAAGTTAGAACTTTGGTTAAAAAAACTAAAGATAGGCTAAATTAATATGGAGTTATTTGATGAGGAGAATGATTTCTCTCTTTGACAAAGTTCCATCAAAGATGTATTGATGCGACAAGAGCTCTACAAGACGATTGAAAAGTCCAAGCCACTATAAATGATGGAAGAATTTTGGGAAGATATGTCGATGTGGACGGTGAGCACAATTCGTTTGTTGGCTCCCGTGATAAGGTATAGTGTATGATTCGAGACATCTTTGAGGATTTTGTGGGAAAAACTTGAGAAAACCTACAAAGAGACATCTCTAATCAATCGTCTAAACTTAAAGGATGAAGATATTGATGAATTGAAGATAGAAGAAGTTTGAATAGATTGGGAGGTTCTCGCGGTACTTCTAGAGAGAGATAAGATGAAGAGACTAAGTGTGTTTGATGATGAAGATTTGTTCGTGAATATATTAAGGGATGAGTCAAACAATGAGAGGATGATTACTTCGAAGAGTAAGGGGATGAGATGGAAAGACCAAAAAGAATTATGACACAAACCAAAAAAGAAATTGAGTTAACCTTTTCGACATACTAATTTTCAAAATAAAGACAATGAAAGTTTTGTTCAAATCTTTAGCAAACTCACCTGTACAAAAAGTAGGGCGGACTAAGACCATCATCAAGTCACAAACAATGTTCTAAGACTTTTGAAAGTGTTGGGAATCTGACACCCAATCAATAACTACGTAATAACAATAGAAAAAATAGAAAGATAGGAATACAAAATTTTTAACGTGGTTCAGTACAACTCATATGTCCACGAGTTAATCACTACTCCAATTCTTTGCCATTTTTTAAAGGAAGAAAACTGCTAAAACCCACTATACCATTGCTTACAACTTTTGAATAAAGAAAATCTGTTAAAACTCATTACACAACATTACACTATTTTCCAAGCAAAACCCGTGTGAAAACTCTCCAATCTCACAATCCAAAATCTCAATACACCCAATGTTCACTCAACTCTTGGATATCGGTGTTTGGTTTGCTAAACCCTACATCTGACTAGCTATTCCTACTTAAAGAATACAGTTAGGACTACCTCTCTTGATACCCATATTCATACAAACCCACCAGGTCTAGGTCTTTAATGTATAATCAAAATACTTAATTAAGTGTTAGCTACCAAAATGCATTGATCTTTCCACCAAGGTACTTATCAAGATAGTCAAAGACAATTAAGTTCTTTATTTGCAAGATGAACTGGTCATCACACCTAACTTTATTAAATTATTGATTACCACACATCAAGATAGTTAAAATTATAAATAATGAGCCACAAGTCTCAACACCGGTCAAACTTTTAATTCCTAGGCCGGGCTTGCCTTAGACGCATCTAGTCCTGGGGCTTTAAACGGCTTCATGCTAAACAAGGCAACCCTCAGTTCATCCATGCTAATATCATCTAACAAAGCCCCACACTCCCTATTAGACAATTTCGGGCAACCTATATCTGTAAACAACGAGCAAACATCCATATCAGCAGCATAAAAGTTACTGAAATATTTAACAGCCATAACCTTGAGCGCATCAGCATCATGCTGCCAGTTCCCACCATCTTCTTGCAGGACAAGGATTTTATTTCTACGGCGGCGACAAACTGTAGAAAGGTGGAAGAAGGAAGTGTTATGCTTCCCAAATTGCATCCACTTGACCCTGGACTTTTGGTACCATAGGATTTTTTCTTGGTGCAACACCTGATTTTATCATTTCCTTTTCAATAACTAAAAGAACTTTTCAATAACGAAAAAATTGGTTGAAAGAATTTTATTAGAAATGTAATAGTAGTTCTAAGACTAGATTAAAATAATGTACCATAATTTTGTGATCAAAATCAAATTACCCAACAGTTTTGGAATGAATTTGAGAATTTAACAGCTCATAAAATTATATTTAGAACCAAATGAAAATATTTGGATTGAGAAAAGAATTCATCTACTTTCAATATTCCCTTACATTTTAAATTCATGCAGTCCACAAGTATAGCTCATTTGAATGCGCAAAAACAATTATGACAGTATTTTTTTGGGTTGTCTTCTTGAATTGCATATGAGGGGGTTAAGAATTTTGAGCTTGAAAAAAATAAGAGGGAAGATTTGCTGGAGAAAATAAAAAAGTGTATAGTTGTCTTTTCTCATTCAAACAATATGCACGTGTGCACCGATTCTAATTATTTGGTCGGAATTTTGATCAGAAGTGTCTATTGGATACTCCTCTATAATACAAAGTATAAATTGATCGAATTTAAAACGTAAGAAGAACATTGTAATATAAGGTAAAATGTAAAAGTGTTTTGTGATAATAATTCATAAGTTGAAAAAAAAAAAAATACCGCATAACCTATATAAATTAAAAGAACCAATCAACTCATAAATTGAAAAAATAACCCACACTATTAAAATCGATGAAAATCTAACATGTGATTTTAAAATCCCAAATTATCTATCTTAATCTTTTTATCACTTAACCAAGATTGTATTGGCAACCATTATGTCAATACTGCTAAGCTAATTGGTAATTTTTTTTTTTTTTTTGTGTGTTGGTTACTAAATTTTGTTGTGCCTAGCCAATTTTCACTTCTTTATCAAAATATAATCAGCCATATCTTTGTGCTTAACATTATCAAAATATAATAAACCAGTTTTTACTTGATGGAGCCTATACATTGGACTTTGTCTAATATGTAAATAAAAAGGGATACATCATAATAAATTCATCTTTTTGGTCATTGGGTTTGTCTCAAATGCCATGGATCGATCCTAAGTATTTGTGATTTCATAATGATTTTCAACGTAATAAGGTCAAATAAGAGGTACTGAAGATGATTTGTGTTTCCACTTTATGCGTATGGCATTCACATATCACACATTTGTCTCACCGTTGCTGCAATTTCTATACAAGTTCGTGACTAAACCTGATAACGAAATATATATATATATATATATATATATATATATATATATATATATATATATATATATATATATATATAATGGTACAAAAAAAATTTACGTGACACGATTTTAGTGGCTTCATTGAAAATAATCAAAACCTCAAAACAAAACTAGTTGTCAAAATGAGACCGGATATCAAATTGTTTGGGACACTAAATCACTTATTTTTATTAATTCAACTGATGGATCAACGATCTAACGGTATATTCATAAAACATATATATTATAATTATAATGATTTTACATTTTTATGATTATATTATATTGAGTGTTTGAATAGATATGTTAAAAAAATTAATCAAGAAATAATTAATATTATATATTAATTTTATTGTTATAAAAATATTGATTAACTTAAAGAAAAAGTTATATGAATTATTGTTTATAAAAATAATATCGCATAATCACTTTTCCATCATCACCATCATCATAGTCAATTTCAAATGAAAATTTAAAATTTTAAGATCACTAATTTTAGTAAATCTAAATAATTTTAGAGTTTATGTATTATTATTTGAGTCTATCATAAAAAGAATATAAATAAATAATAAAAATGAATATCTAACATTTGGATTCCAATAAAGTAAAAGAAAACAAAAAGTGAGTATCAATTAGATTAATTAGTAAAATTCCTTGTCATCGCACAGAAGACCAGTAACCAAAACTTAGTGAAGCTACTCACTTAAACAAACAAAAAAAAAATTGTGAATTAGTTGGTATATTTTTAAAAGTAAAAAAATTGTACTTTACCAATTTATACCTGAAAAAAAAAACTAAGGGAGTATTAAAAAGCCATCAAAATGGTGCAAACTATTTACAAAAGCTATCTACGTGATAATAATTACACAAAATCTACAAGTTTACTCTTAAACAAAAATTTTAGAGTACTAAACCATCAATCTTTAATTATTGTTAAATATCTTTAATCACCATCAAAAGTCATCTATTTATCTTATTCCTAAGAAACAAAAAATAGAAAAAAGAATAAACAAGTAAACCTTCTTAATTTATACCACTCCAAACTCACACTCTTCTCTCACAGAACTATCAATCACCAAAAAAAAAAAAATGCCCAAATCGCACAAACTCCAACAGCATAGTAAAGCACTTCTTCTAGCAAAAAGGTCCAAGGTTCAAATAATTTTACCTACACTAAATAATTGATATTTCTGTCAAATAAGAAACCGAACCAATCAAGCCTCCAATTCATTGGTCCGATCCGGTTTTGGTAACTATGACCCTTTAACCTACTATGGAGTCTATGTATTTCTAGAGTGTTTGAAGTGCATCATGCACTTGAAAGGTGCTGAGATAAATGCCATGAAACTGGTAATAGGTTTTGCTCCATGGTAGGTTTTGGGTTACAGAAACAATTCGCTTGAGACTCAATAGTCAGCATCCTAAACATTATTCATACAACCAAGAATCAGTTGTAACATACTACAACACAGACAGATAAATCAATGTGTTTATTCTTGACCACCACAGAAAATAATTTTGTGGCAATACCAACTGTAATTGTTGTATATATCATTATGAAAAATAAGGTAGTACAAATGTCGCCTTATTCAAATCTTTCCAACTATAAGCCTCGATTGTTCAAACTAACCTGCTGGAATGTTCAATCAAATCAGATCTAAGCTCATTCAAGAAAGCAGCCACTGGAAATACACTCTTACAGAACCAATTCTAGTTCTACTACAGTCAACCAACATTTTACATGGTCATCTTATTTGGGCTTGTTGATTAGCGGTGGATGCTGAGTCCTGGTTCTGCTCGTTTGCATTCGAATGAGGTACATTTGCAAGTCTTTCTGCTTCAGCTTTCTCTAGCAAAGCCTGTTTCTGCATAGCAACAAACATTTCCTTCATACTCTTCTCCTCCCCTTCAAGTTGCTTTTTCATTATGATCTCAACTTCCTTGTCAATTGGTTTGAAGTACTCCTCAAAGGCAGCCTCCTGGACATAAACATGGTTCCTTTTAGATAATGACAATCAGACCTAAAAGTGATGCATGTTTCACTGTTGAACAAACGACACACTCCCAGGTGAACACTTGGAACAGCCTCCGTACAAGCTCAAGTTCGTCATCAAGAGGATACAATCGTTGTACATTATGGCATCGACAATATTTAGAGAAAATTACTTTCAAATTTATGCTATAGTATTAAGTAAGATAAAAGCATTAACACTTCATGCATCGAGATCATGAATATAAAGACTCAGAAGTCTAGCACAGTTAGACATGGACGATGATTTCTACTCTTTAAAGAGGCTCGAGATGCCTTTCATCAAATGTCAAAGTCACAGGAAAAACATCTAATCAAGACCTATTTTATTAGCTAATTATCCTTGAAAAATTCCTAAAAATTTAATAGTAGTTGTTGAAAATAAGAACTGAAAAGAAATTCTTTGTCTTATTGATTGAATGAAAAGAATACAATTGACTCAATATATAAACTTATGAATACTAAGTCTAATAGGACTAGGACACAATGATAAAATAAGATAAATATGATCTAACTAGGACACACATTAGGAATCCTATTAGGATTCTCAACACTCCCCTTCAAGTTAGAGCATAGATATCATATGTACCCAACTTGTTTGTTACAAATAAATCTAGCTCGGGAACCATCCAATGGTTTAGTAAATAAATCTGCTTATTGATTTGTCGACCTCACATATTTTATACTAATCACATTTTGTAGAAGTTTTTCTCAAACAACATGACAATCAACTTCAATATGTTTAGTTCTCTCATGAAACACTGAATTATTTGCAATATGAATAGTTGTTTGATTATCACACACCAAGCTTATAAGACTTGACTGGTTAATCCCAAGTTCTGCCAACAATCGCTTTACCCAAACTATCTCACGTATAGTATGTGTCATTGCTTTATATTCAGATTCAGCACTCGACCTAGCAACCACAGTTTGTTTCTTACTTTTCCATGATACTAAATTACCGCCAACAAATACATAATAGCCAGTAGTAGACCTTCTATCAAACGGAGAGTCAACCAAATTTGCATTAGTATACCCTTCAATTTGAGTATGACCATGATTTTGATCAAGTAAACACGACCAGGAGCACTCTTAAGATATCTCAAAATTCGAATAACAGCATCCCAATGACTAGATCATTGAGCATCGAGAAATTGACTAACCACACTGATTGCAAATGAAATATCACGCCTAATAACAGTCAAATAATTCAATTTTCCAACCAAACACCTATACTGCCCTGGATCGGATAATAAATCATCTTGATCTACTGCAAGTTTTGTGTTGGGATCCATAGGACTATCTATAGGCCTACACCCTAACATTCCAGTATCAGTCAAGAACATATTTACGCAGAGATAAAGAAACACTATGACGAGATCTAGCAACCTCAATACCCAAGAAGTGTCTCAATTCCCATAAATCCTTTGTCATCTCATGTGATCACAATATCATCCACATATACAATCAACAATATCCTACCTGTTTCACTGCGTTTATAAAATACAAAATGATCTACACCACATCTACTGAGGCCAAAATTAATTACTACTTCACTGAACCAACCAAACCACGCTTGAGGAGATTATTTCAAACCATATAGATATTTCTTTAATCGATATACTAACCCACACTCCTCCTAAGCAACAAATCCTAGTTGTTGCTCCAATCATACTTCTTCTTGCAAATCACCATTTAAAAACGCATTTTTCACATCCAATTGATATAGAAGCCAATTAAATAGCTGCTAGAGAGATAAACACATGAACAGGCGTAATATTCGTCATGGGAGAGAATGTCTAAGCATAGTCAATACCATATACCTGTGTATACCTTTTTACTGCTAGGTGAGCTTTTAATCGAATGAACCTTTACAGTATATACCCAACGACAACCAACAACATATTTCTCAGATGGAAAAAAGAACCAAGTCCCATGTATCATTAGTACTCAAGGCATGTATCTCTTCATCCTTAACTTCTTTCTACCATGAATGAGACAATACTTCTGTAATAGACTTAGGAATAGAGATAAAGGAGATCGAAGCAACAAATGAAGCATTTGAAGAAGATAAATGATCATAAGACACAAAATTAGCAATTGGATGAGCATTACATAAACACTTACCTTTACGGAGAGCAATAGGACGATCATCCTCATATGATGAAGGAGGATCGGAATCTGTTAACAAAGGAGCAATTGGTGGAGCAGCAAAGGCGGAAGGTTGTGGATGACAAGAGTAAACTTGCAACGAAGAAACAGACGATGAAGACACTAATGGAGAAGGATCTGACTGTGTAAGGGGCATGAGAATAGGTAATGGACAAGGAAATGAATCAATCAGATCTGAGATAGAATGAGACTCAGATTAATATAGAGTAGACTCAAAGAATGTAACATTGGCACAAGCAAAGTGCCTTTGTAGTGAGAGACTATAACACCGATAACCTTTCTGTGTACGAGAATAGCCTAAAAAATACACTTTATAGAGCGAGGATTGAGTTTGTCAACTCTTGGACGAAACTAATGAATAAAACAAACAGATCCAAAACACGAAGAGGTAAGTGAAAGGTAACATCTCTATGAAAGAGCACAGAGTGGGATTTGGCCATCAAGAACAGAGGATTGCATACAATTGATTAAGTAACATGAAGTCATAACGGCCTCACTCCAAAACAATTTGGAGACATGCATATGAAATAAGAGAGTACGAGTAGTATCTATACGATAATGATTTTTTCGCTCCGCAACTCCATTTTGTCAAGATATATGAGAGCAAAATGACTGATGAATAATGTCAGACTTAGTCATAAAAGTTGTAAAAGGTTTCGAAAAATACTCACGAGCATCGTTACTACGAAGAATTTTAACAGATAAGTCAAATTGGGTTTTTATCTCAGTACAAAAAGCACAAAAAATAGAAAACAACTCAGACCGGTCTTTCATTAAATAAAGCTAAGTAAGCCTTGAATAATTATCCACAAAGGTAACGAAATACCGAAATCCAAGTTTGAAAGTCACACGACTTGAACCCCAAATATCATAATGTACTAACATAAAAGGACTAGACACACGATTATTAATTCGAAAAGGAAACGACACACGATGATGCTTACCCAATAGACATGACTCACATTTTAAAGACGAAACTTGACTCAAAGGTAGGAACTAACTTTTTCAACTTCTCTAAGAACGGATGACCAAAACGACAATGTACTTGAAGTGAGGACACGTCAATTGAGCAAGCAATAGGTGATGGGATAGGATCAAAGTAATACAGGTCGTCTGATTCACGCCCTCCACCAATTGTCTTCTTTGTTTTCAAATCTTAGATAAGAACGAAATCAAGAAAAAAAGGTAAGAGAACAATTAAAACATTTTGTAAGCTGACTAACAGATATCAAATTATACTAAAAAATGAAGCATAAAGGACAGATGATAGAGGCATAGAAGAACTAAGGTGCACAATGTCAATGCTACTAGCAGTGGTTTTAGATCCATCTGCAAGAATAACATCAGACAAAGACGAAGAGTGATAAAAACTGGAGAAAATATCAGTAGTACATGACAAATGATTAGTAGCTGCAGAGTCAAGGACCTAAGGTCTAGATGAAGAGTTACTAGATGATAGACAAGCTTTTGGTGTACCTTTCTGGATGCAAAGAACAGTCAAGGAAGATGTCCGGCTAGCTACCTTATATTGTAAAAACTCATCATGCTCTGCTTTGGAAACCGAAAACACAGGATCACATTTAACTGGATTAGAAGTCACACTATTAGAAACTAGGGATGACCAACCAAGTGTCAACATGTCTCCTGAGTATGCCCATAATGGTGACAGTGAGTACATTGACGAACTAAACCTCGACCATCACCACCACAACCAACAAACATACTACTACCACCAATTTCACTACCACATCTACCATTACAATGACTTAGATCACTAAAACTATGTTTTTTTTTTTTAACTGGAGGCTCTTTTTTTACTTTTTTTGTACAAATTTATTTATTAAATTTTCTTTGTTACATGTGAATGGTACCCGAAAATAGTGCCAATCAAAAAAATACAATTGACTCAATATATAGACTTATGAATACTAAGTTTAATAGGACTAGGACACAACGATAAGATAAGATAAATATGATCTAAGCCTACTAAGACACACATTAGGAATCCTATTAGGATTCTCAACAGTAGTATAGTGCATATTCTGTATTTTGGGAGAAAAGACAAATTTTAGAACATTATGTGCAAGCCTCATGGTTTCGATGCAGTTTTCACATGTCAAGAAACCACACATGAAAATCATGCAAGTAAAATACTGAGTGCTTCATTCTACGTATGGTGGAATGAGCATTCAACATAGCAATACTAAGTTCACAATAAATATCCCAGAGAAATAAACACTAAAAAAATTGATCCTTTGTCAACTATACTGTGCTAGTGAAAGCAGAACCAACCGTTTCTTCGAGCTTCCTATTTAAATTTTGCATCTCCTCAACCATATGACGAACCTCCGACAATATAGCTTGCTCAGGGATTTTTCTTAAGGCTGTCTTCCTTTCATGTGCCTGGAGAGAATAAGAGAGAGAGAGAGAGAGGTCAAGCTCATTGAGTGAAAAAGCTCAGGTTTTAGACCACATTTATTGTTTAGCCTATGTAAAGGGCAAATGCTAAAAGCCTAAGTTGAAATAAATAGAATTCTGATAAAAATAAATAATAAAAAATGGCTAGGTGTGATTCTAACATGATCATTGTCTAAACTGAATAGAATAGGAAAATAGAAAACACCGTAACATTATTCTAATGATCATTTCTATCATAGAGAAAGATGTTTATTGCTCAGCAGCACCTTGATATCTTATTCAGAATCAAGAGTTTGAATACCAATACTGACAGAAACACTTTCATTCAAGTAATTAAGCCGTGGACTAATTAGTGTTGATTTTTTCCTTTCATAATAGTGTTAACATTTTCCTGACAGAAATGCTTCACAAGGAAAAGAGTCTTCATATTAGGATTAGGAGGACCTCTAAACTCGATATAAATAGATTGACCAGTTTGCTCCATGCAAAACAGCAAAAGTTTCAAATTTCTGTTCATGTTCCTCTTAGGAGGACACACCTCCTCTATGAAGTAATACACCTTTTTTCTTGTTCTTATGCACTAGTTCACTAGTTCTGATCTCCTCAAAAGATTTTTTTTTTATTTTTTTTTCAAATTTCTGTTCATGTTCCTGTTAGGAGGACACACCTCCTCTATGAAGTAATACACCTGGTTCTTTTGCACTAGTTCACTCGTTCTGATCTACTCACAAAGATTTTTTAAATTTTTTATTTTACAACTCTCCTTAGAAAAAATTATGGAGTTATACTTTATTAACATGTTCCCCTCATACCCTCCCCCAGCCCTTGCTATTTACTTGTTTGGTAAATGAACTCATGCACCTAACTGGGATTGAATCCATGATCTTTTCTTCCACCCCATTTTTATAGGTCAGGAGATGGCATTTGGCATGTCCCTCAAAGTGCAGGGTCTGGTTATCATCAAGGAGCAAAAAGTACATGAGGAAAAACTATTAAGTAGCTAGGGTGCAAACAATATGCATATTCACACCCTAACCAAGTAAATTATTCAAGAAGGCAGCAAATATATCATTTTTATATATATGATTTTTCTTTCCCCCCTGAATATTTAGTAGTACAAAGTTGATCAGATTAGACAAGTAAAAAAAGAAAGTTCTTATTTTTTCTTTTTTGATAAGTAGAAAGTTCTTAAAATATTAGGCAAAGCCATCCATCAAATCAGCTGATCAAGGTAGCATGCTAAAGTGATTATAATTTAAACGAAGCCAGGCTTCTTCAGTTTGCTTTCACCATTAACTAAATTTAACAAGTCTCGTGAAAATATCGACTCTTTTTTTTAATCCATATTATACCAGAATAAGAAGCATAGAAGCAATGACCAAAAATTGACATCAATGACAAAAAACAAGGAAAACATTAGCAAAAGGGTGCTATCTTGTCGTTAAATAGCATAAGTGCATAGAATAAGAATTTTTTTTTACAAGAGTGCAGAGAATAAAATATAATATTTATAGGATTCTCCCATTCAATAATCAATGTCTAGTGATTAACAACTTGACAAAGGGGTCTGCAGTAGTATGTTGCAAATTCGCAGGGCCCATATCCATGTGATACATTAGAACACTAAATTATCAAATAGAGCTAAACAAGTGTTTTTTTTTTCTCTCTTTCAATTCTACAACTAAACAAAATGACATTCCACCAGCAGAGAAAAGGCACTGATATATTAGAACATCAACCAAAGAAGTAGACGGGTGCTAAATTGATACCTAAGGTCAATATTAAACCCACTGTTGGAAGTAAGAATACTATCATAAAGAAGCCTGATCATCAAAATAGCAGCACATTTTCCAAATCTATCAAAAATGTAAGACACAGGCATAGAAAAAAGAATATCCAATGATCATGTGTAAGCGCGAGACATTAAGAAACACTTAGTGGTTTTAAGGGCAAAATGTGAGATACTTGTCTCGTGGATGAGCCGCGGGTACCGACATATCTGTAACGTAGAAAGTAAGTTATGAGAGCAAATTGAATCGAATTAGGATCACTGGTTTCGATTTTAGGAGAGAAAGTAGATGTTTTAGGTCCAAACCATTAACATTTAGTAGTTTTAGGGGTGAAAATGTGAGATACTCATTCCGTGCATGAACCGAGGGTACCAGCATGTCAGTAATGTAGAAAATGAGTTGTGAGAACAACCAAATCGAATTTTGATCACCAGTTTCGATTTTAGGAGAGAAAGTATGCGTTTTAGGTACAAATCATTAACACTTAATGGTTTTAGGGATGAAAATGTGAGATACTTGTTTCATGTACGAACCAGTGTACTACCAGGTCAGTAATGTAGAAAGTGAGTTGTGAGAACAAACCGAATCATATTTGGATCACTGGTTTTGATTTTAGGCGAGAAAGTAGGCATTTTAAGTTCAAATCGTTAACATTTAGTGGTTTTCGGGGCAAAATGTGGGATACTTGTCTCGTGGATGAGCTGGGGGTACCGACATATCTATAATAAATAACATATTAATGCATAAATGAAGAAGAACAAGAACAACAAAAGCAGCTGTACAAAATAACAAGAACAATAGATTAATGCAAGAACAACAACACAAAATGATATGTAAATGTAATAATTTTCCAGCAAAACCTGTTGGAGACGCTTCTCGAGCTGCAATCTGTAATTTCGGATTCTCCTTTCTTCATATCCAGAGAGGACCCTCACATAGAACAGAGCTTTTCTCCCAAAGTCCAATAGCTTATTCATTCTATTACAGGCTTTCAGCAACTAACATGCAGATTTTCCTGAACAAAAGTGAAAACACAATCAACAACAAAGCAATACCATTGTACAGCATTAAAATGCCACTGTTTACTGTTTACAGCTACACTTATGGTTTAGCATATCTCGATATATAATGCTTTGCTTGGTTGCTGAGAATATATGGAAAAAGAAAGCTAATGCCTCAAATTTTAGATTCTTCACTGCTGGGGTTTTAAAAAAAAAATTCTACCAATCTGACAAACTAGCTCTAGTTTTTACTTAAAGTTGGGTTTTGCGTTATATAAAAACCTAGACAAAAATCAAACAAAGAGCCCAAATTTAATTTTCTTTAGTTTTCCAGAGGATTTTCCCAGCACCCAAAGAGATGGGTAATCAAATCCCACCATAGAACACATAAAATCTGAATCTTATCAATTTATGATTAAGAGTTCATGCTTGGAAATCAATTTATGATTACCAAAGTTTCTGATGTTGTCCACGACCGTGTTGACTGTGGGATGGGTCGGGTGGAAGTGACGGAGCTCCCAAAAAGTAGTTGCAGAGACTGAGAGACAAGATGTTAGGGTTGAACAGAGGAGATCTGAGGTTGAAGAAAGGACTTTCAAAGGTGTGTTGACTGGGCCTGGGAAGCCTGTAGGCCGGGTTAAGCCCAAGAATAGAGTGGACCGCCGCAAGCCCAAGATCCAGCCCAGGGTTGAGATTGTTGTTAAGCCTGATAAAGGAATGGGTTGGTCATTGATGGGCTGGGGATTGACAAACCCATCATAAACACTTCCTTTAGCAGTTGGGTCAAGTCTGTTGGGCTTCCTCATTTTAATTCTTTTAATCCTTTCTCCAAGGCTAATGGGCCATGTAAACCCAATCCTTCTTCTTTCTTTTGTTTCCCAAATCAACTGAAGAAGGGGTTGGAGCAGAACAGGTGTGAGACTGAGTTGTTGGCTCCTCCGAGTTCTGTTTTTGCCAACATTCAGGCTCTGACGGCAGTGAGGGCAGCTGCTGGTGGAGAGGTCGACGGTGTGATTTCTTCCCAAGCGGAACCATCGATGTTGCTGCACATGATTGTGGAGGAGGATGAATGCCTAGAGGAAGATGAAAGTGAAGATTCCAAGGTTGACGGAGAGTGGAAGTTTGGTGTCTGCCTCCTGGTTTTGAGCCTATCATTGCTATGGAAACTGCAGGGGAAGATTTAGGAGTGGAAGATGATGTTTTAGCCAGAGAGGTAAGCATTGAGAATTCCTTAGTTGTTTCTGCCCCTTCTGCGTTGGATGACTACAATCAATTGGGCCTGAGTAGTCTTATCGGTCAAGAAGTTGGAGGTGAGAAGGTTGTGCTTGATAGGGATTTAGGGGAAAGAATTGAGAGAGGTAAGGATGTTTTTGTCTCTTGTGAGGTTGGGCCAGTGAGCAGGCCAGGGTTCTTGCTGCGATGGGTGAGTCTTTTGAGGATTGTAGAGCTGTCGCGGTAGACTGCCGCTTGGAAGAATTTTGTTTGCCCCCAGGCTTTGATGATCTTCTAGAGGGGTCAGAGAAGGTGGTCGAGATGGGGTTGCAATCTCCAGTTGCCAGGGTAAGTGCTGCTTCTCCTCCTTTCATTTCTCCTCCTGATGATGACGTGTTTGAATTGCATGTGGTTGGTTGTATGGGCTGTGTGGTGGGGGAGGGTGAGAGACCCATTGATGAGTGTGAAAAGGACAAAATTGGAGTAAAAAACAGTGATATGTGTTTGGCCTTAGTTGAGAATGTTGAGCACGAAGATTAGTGGTTGACTATGGAGTGGGTGATGAAGATGTTGTGAGGCGTAAGGCACCAGATTAGGTCCTTAGTTGGGTCAATAAGCTTCACAAATTGGTGGGGGTTTCTTTAGTTGGGGTGGAAGATCAAGCTATAAGCCTTTTTGAGGACATTGAGAGGCTTAGGTTGGAAGAAAGCAATTCAAGGGCCGTAAGCATCCTTCGTGTAAGAAGCAATCAAGGGTGGTTAATAGAGAACTCAAACGATTGGCTTTTGATGTCAATTATGAGAAGGGATGAATTGGGGCTTCAAAAGGTTTGATGGATCCGATGGAGTTGGATCAAGCTGCTGAGGTTGATCAATTAAGAGAAAAATCATTTCTTGGAATGTTAGGGGGGTGAATGACTTAAAGAAAAGGCTACAATTAAGTATTTCCTTAGAGAGTGGAACGGGGTAGTGGTTTTCCTGCAAGAGACTAAAACAGAGGTGATTGATGAGTAGTGATTTGAAGTATTTGGGGTTTGAGAGCCTATGGGTCGAAAGCGTTGCTAGCTATTGGTGCTTCGAGGGGGTTGTTGTTATGTGGGACATGAAGGTTTTAGATTTGATTGATTTCCATGTAGGTTTGTTTTCAATGTCTTGTGTTTTCAAGGGGTTGACTAGGGTTTATGGCCCATCGGAGAGTAGGGTGAGGAATTGACGTGGGTGCTGGGTGGTGATTTTAAAGTTGTTCTTTATCCTCATGAAAGGGTTAGGGGCTTCCATGAGACTAGTTCGATGAGGGAATTTTTGAAGTTTTTTAGGGTTTACTAGATCTTTCACTTGGTCGAGTTTAAGGGAAACTCCTTCTTTCTCAAGGATTGACCGCTTCTTGTTGGGAAGCTCTTTTCCATGGTTTGATTCAGAAGCTTTTGCCTCTTCCTAATTCGGAACATCACTCCATTGTTCTTGATCTGGGAGGCATGCAAGAGGGTCCAACGTCATTTCGGTTTGAGAAATGTGGCTTAAGGTGGATGGTTTTCGTGATCTCGTAAAATGGTGGTGGGAGGGCTGCAATGTTGGAGGCTTTGCTAGTTTTGTGGTGGCCTCTAAGTTTAAATTCTTAAAAGGAGTTGAAAAGATGGAACAAAGAAACTTTTGGAAATGTTAATTCTATTTTAAATGCTTTGATGGGAGAGATTAGTGGGTTCAACGAGAAGGAGGTTGTGGAGAGTCTTTCGGGTTTGAACAAAGAGAGGAGGGTGTGGGTTAAATGAGCTTGCTAAGTTTTTATCCATGGAAGAAATCTCTTGGTGTCAAAAATCGACAGAAAATTTGGCTTCGTGAGGGTGATAGGAACTCTAAGTTTTTCCATCATATGTCCAATGCTCATAGGAGATAATTTTCTCAGCTCCATTGAGGTTGACGACATCTGGTTTGAGGAAGGGGGGTATGAAAGGGGCGATTTGCAATTTCTATGAGAATCTCTATAAGGAGACGTGTGACAATAGACCAAATCTGGATGGTTTAGATTTTTCTAGAATTGATTGGGAGGAGGTAAATTCGCTTAAACGCTCGTTTGATGAAGAAGATATTTTTGGTGCTCTTCGAGAGTGCAATGGAGATAAAGCTCCAAGACCCGATGGTTTTATAATGACTTTTCTAATTCATAATTGGGAGGTGCTTAAAAAGGATATCCATCGTTTTTTTTGCAAAGTTCCATTTTTCGGGGGAGTTTGTGGGAAGACTAACCTCTACTTTCATTGTCCCTACTTCGAAGAATGTTGGAGTGTCTAATATCAAAGACTTTCCGCATATCAGTTTTGTGAGGTGTATTTATAAGCTCTTATCGAAGGTCATTTCTTATAGGTTGAAGATTGTTACGCGGAAGGAGGTCAATCCCTACCAAAATGCTTTCATTGAGGATAGACAAATTTTAGATGTCGTTTTGATAGCAAATGAAGTTGTGGATGCTAATTTAAAAGATGGTGGAGGAGGGTGATTTGTAAACTTGTTATGGAGAAGGCTTATAACCATGTTTATTGGGGCTTTGTGATGTATATTTTGAAAAGAATAGGTTTTGGGGACAAATGGAGCAAGTGGATTTCAAAGTGTATTTCTTGAGCTTGTTTCTCTATCCTTGTCAACGATAGTCCTTTAGGGTTCTTTAAAGCTTTGAAAGGGCTTAGACAAGGGGATCTATTATCTCCTTTCTTATTCAAATTGGTGATGGAGGCCTTGAGCAAGATGTTGGTGAAAACGGTGGAGGAGGGCTTTTGAGTGATTTCAAAGTAGGGAGAGATGGAGATAGCATGATCATGTCTCACCTTCTTTTTACCAATGACATTATAATTTTTTATGGGACGGAAGCTACTCAAATTTTGCACCTTCGTTGCGTTCTTCTTTACTTTGAGGCGGTATCGGGGCTTAAGATTAATCTTGGAAAGAGTGGTTTAATCCCTTTAAGCAAAAATACCAATGACCGTTTTCTTGCTAGCTTGTTGGGGTGCAATGTGGGATCACTTCCTATTACTTATCTTAGGCCTCCTCATGTGGAAATGATTGAGAAACGACTTATCGAGTGGAAGAATCATTACCTTTCAAAAGGAGGAAGACTTACTCTTATCAAGAGCACTTTGTCTAGCCTCTCCATTTACTTTATGTCTCTATTTCCTATTCCTAGTTCGGTAGCTAATCAGTTGGAGAGTATTCAAAGAAGGTTCCTTGGGAGGAATACGAGGGAAGAGTTCAAATATCACTTGGTGAGGTGGGGGTGGTTAAACAACCGTTACAAAAAGGGGGGCTTGGTCTTAAATCACTCACTTTATTCAATACAGCGCGCTTCTTGGTAAATGGTTATAGAGGTTTCTTGGGGAAAGAGATCATCTTTGGAGGAAAGTGGTAACGAAGTTTGGAATGGATCATAATGGGTGATGTCAAAGGAGGTGAGGAAGGCCTACGGTGTTAGGGTGTGGAAATGGATTCGGAAATGGTGGGAGGATTTCCATCCTTGTGTTTCGGTGTTGGTTAGAAATGGGAAAAAACTCGGCTTTGGCATGACTCATGGTATGGGAATACACCTTTAAAAGATCAATTTCCGGATACTTTTGAGATTACGAGATAAATAAGCGCTTGTTAGCTCTTGTGTATCCGTGAATAATAAGGGGATCTATTGGGATGTGTCTTTCATCCAAAATGCCTATGATTCAAAGGTTGAGGTGGTGGAGAGGTTTTTGAAGACGCTATATTTCGCTAGGTTGGATGTGACTAGGAAGGATCTACCTACGTGGGGTCGTGTCCGAGAAAAGGTTTTGAGGTAAAACTTTTTATAAGGTTCTTCTTGATGAGGCTCCCTCGGATGATTCTCTTAATTTTCCTTGGAATGCAATTTAGGTTCCCCCATGAAAGCAAGTTTTTTTGCATGGGAGATGACCTATAAGATTTTGAGGATTTCTTGGGTGGTTACCGGATCCGTGAAAGATGAAATTTGGGCTTGGAGTGGGTTAAAAGCGGCAAAGGAAATTAAGAAAGCTTACTTGTTGATTCCTCTCTCTATTTTTTTTTATAGTGCGGAATGAGAGGAATCAGCGAGTTTTTGATGGAATTGAAAAGTCTAGTGAAGTCATTAGAGATAGGTGGTTTAATTCCTTTAATTCTTTTATAAATGTTTTTGACCTCCTTGATTTTGTGGACCTACTCTCTTGTAATTAGCTTTTGGTTTTGAGTTGCACCCACTTGGTGCTTTGTTAATACAATTTTACTTATAAAAAAAAGAAATCAAAAACACTAAAAAGAAATTCCATGGTAGATTACTTAGTTTCAAGATTTGATTATCAGAAAAATAAGAGTTTTTTTACTTTCAAAATGTTTCCTTTTCCCATGAAGAATCGAAGAATGGGTGACAAAGAAAATGCTGAATCTCAGTAAGCAATGTGGGCTGCATTTTTTTGTTCAGTGACTACAATGTTGATTGGTTTAATGGATTTATTGATTCAATTATGTAGGGAGCGGAGCCAAGAATTTCCTTTAGGTAGGGATGAAATAATAGTTATACTTTCCTTCAAAAATACAAGTCAATTTTAAAACTTATTTAAATATTAAATACACAATATAAGCCTTCATCACCCATGAGATATTGAATCAAAGTTAGACTTTTTAAAGCTAAACCATATAGAAACTAATCATTCCAAAATGAGTCTGATTTGGTGGTATATCAAACAATATTATTAGGTTAAAATTTCCAGGCATATTATCAAGGTGATTTACAATTTTTTTTTAAGAGGAAAAGAAATTAATTTCCTCTTTCACCGATACAAGCAGTGTTCAATGCCTTTCCTATTTTTTTATGCCTGGGAAAGGCTGTTATTACCACTTAACTATCAATTGATCTATCTACCTCACAAAGGAAAGGTTAAGTTATTAGAAGAAGAAGAAGTCTGCATCTGAGCAGTAAAATTAGAAATTTGAGAGGCATATATCACAATGAAAAAAGTTTGGCAGGACTGTATATGATAAAAGTTTGGCAGTTGGGTCTCTATCTCTATCTCTATATCTCTCTCTATCCATGGGGTTTGGCAATTTTCGAATGAGAGAATTGGAATCTAAGCCACTGCATCCAAACTTAGATTCCAATTCTCTTAGCAAACAACCTTGAAAAAATTTAAGACCAAAATATAAGCACCCAAGATCATTGCATTTCCATTACCCAAAAGGCCAAAAAAAAATCCACACCTAAAAACTACAAAAAAAAAAAAAAAAAAGGAATATAATCTAAAACATCTTGGCAAAATCATGATTTACATTTTTTATGGAATTCAGCTTCGTAATGACACTAAGAAACTCTGATAAGGTGCCGTGGCAATACTAACATTGCTTCCCAAAACCCAAATATCAAGTCAATATATATCAACCAAAGAACAGCTTCCCAAACTTGAATAAGTTGTGAGTATCAGTGATAGCACTCCCAATAAACCATATGGGTTCATTCAATTTCATGATTGACCTCTTAATCATCAACCCAAAATACGAAAATCATAATCTAATCATAAATTCATAATCATCTCCCAGATAACTGAATAAGCATCTCCCTAACCCTAAATCATAATCTATATTGCATCTACTTGAATGATTGATACACTTAGTAAACACGGAGTAGCGGAGTTTCAAACTTTCAATTTCAAATGAAAAGGCCAAAAGGGTATTTGAGTTAGTCGCAGTAACCTGGCAGGGAGTATTGAAACTGCTGGTGGGATAGATTCGCAGGAGAATTGAAACCCAGGCACCCAGCCGAGGAGAGAGTCAGAGACGCCGCCTCCTCCGGTGCTGGTGGTGTCGTAGTGAGGGAGAGAAAGGTAGAAATAACTGAGAAGAAAGTGAACCCACTTACCCAACCTCTAACCAAAGAAAGCCATGGAGGATTAGAGGGAGATAGGGAGCGATCAGTGATTACCAATGGAGTCAAAGGCGGAGAAGACATTAATGTGGTTGGGTTTAACAAATTAAAAAGAAAGAAAAGCCCATTAATCTAAGGTAGACCACAAATCATTAAAATTAAGTCAAAATGTAAGTTTTATCTCTTCAGAATGCACATTGGAAAAAAGATATGAAGATATAGTTAATTACTAGGAAAAAAAGTAATGATTTATGAATATATAAACATCTTCTTAATTGAGTCTAAAACTATGAAATATATCTACATAAACCAAAATATTGGAAAAAAAAAAGACATGCAAATACATATAACTAACTAATTTTTACTGTAGATCATAGACTCAAAACACTTTAAGAGGATAAAAAATGCTGCTTCGTGGTGAATCTAGACTTGAGATCAATGGTGTTTCTTTGTTTGTTCATGGTGGTCTCAATAGATCTATGGGTTACACTAGACCTCTTAGTGTTTTTATAGAATAATTCTTTATGTAAGTTGGATTTGGGCGATATTTGAAGTAGATTTACACAAGCTTTTATTTTCAAGACAAATAAAATTACGTCGATGATTGCTTAAATCGAATCCCAAATAACACTTCAATTTTTTTATCTTTTGTATGACAAAAAAATAACTTTATCAATTAAGTTCATATTTGGAGAGTCACTTAAAGTAAATTGGTTTAATTCTCCGAACATGACCTCAATTAATTGGTATCCACGTGTTATTCGAATTTTGTTTGAGCATTGGTTTAGCCTAGAGCAGGTCATTGGTCAGTTGGTTTGCTTGACCCACTAGGCCTAAACTATAATTTTTGTGGACTTAAAGCAAAGAAAATTGATCAATGGATGGGGTTTGGATAAATTTTAAAAACAAATGGAGTTGGAAAATTAAAAAATAAATCAGACCGACTTGACCCATTAAATTAAATTATATTTAATTTTTAATATATTAAATGTAATCGGTAATATTATTGTTAAGATTCTTTACTTTAACATTTTATGTTATGAAAAAATAAGGGAAAATGCAATAACTTATAGTAAGATTTTTTTTTTAATTATTCTTTATGCATAATATTGTATTTTGGGTTAACTTATAATAGAGAAATAAAATAGAAAATTTGAGCCTGATAGACAAACCCGGGTTTAACCTAACTTATTAAGATCGTGCTTGGACAAAAATTAAGGCTTGAATTTCTAAGTCAAGCCAGACATAACTATATATGCCGCACCTAAAATTTAATGTAAATCCGACTTCAACTCGACTTGAACTTGACTTTGATCAGCTCTAACTTTAATTTAGCCTTATCTTCGAAACCTATTTATTACATAACTTAATATTAGATAATTATTCAATGTCAACACTTTTATATGGCTAACATTGCAATTAGCTGGTAGTAATGACCTTGCATGTCTAGCTTCCAAAAATGTACAAAATTTGCTAGAAGGCCAGCTAGATTTCCATTTTCTGCCGATCAATCAATTTACAACCGTCTTTAATTAATACCCTTGAATTCGTAGATGATACCCATCAACTACGGATTTCCATAATAGATGGAGTCATTGCTGCTACCACATTGATAGTTAGTATATTTTCAGTGACGACAAGAAATCCGTTGAAAAAACATTCAGCTACTGATTAAAAATTCATCAACAACAGATTTTCAATAACTGATAGTATTTTTAAAAATTAAAAATAGATGATTTTCTTTATATATATATATATAGTTGACCCATATTTAATTTTAATAATGATAAAACACTACTCTAATTGCACAAACAGTTTTATCTAAGTGTTTAAGCGGTAAAAAAATTCAATACAGAAACAAGATACAAGAACTCAATTCGATTCAGACGCCAAGACAAGACAGAAGATCTAGAATTTGTATTAAGGTAATTGAAATAATTGTAAATATTTCATGTTCAATTATATAGCTTGATTTGCGGCTCAATCTGCAAAAAGACTTTGACAAAACTAACCATACAAAAGTTTCTAAGTTAAAAACAGTTTTGAAACATGAAAAACTGGGTTGTCAATCCAGTTGACTGGGATATGGGACAGAAAGTTCCCAGTCGACTGGTGTTGAAGATCCAGTCGACTGGTAATTGGGACAGAAAGTTCTGAGTCGACTGGTGCTTAGAACCCAATCGACTGGTACTCTCCCTTAGCCTAAAAAGTGAAATTTCTCACTTGACCCAATTGACTAGTACAAGAACCCAGTCGACTGGTAATTCGAAAATATGACCGTTTGGGATGCCAAACTTGAGCATTTAATACCCCAAACCTACCAAGTCAGTGTTAAATGGTCATATTGATTCAAAGCTATATAAATCCACTTCAATGAGCATTTAAAAACATATAGAACACATTCAATTCACAAGATAGCTCATTAATTCTCAAAAGCTCTGAAATATTTATTGTTGAGTCATTCTTCATGCTTGTTCTTGAAAGAAAGATATTATTTATTTGTAAAAACACTTATTACTATCTCTTTACCATTTACTGTACAACAAATTTCATTTATTGTAAAGGAAAGAGTTGGTATAACTCTTAGAGTGTTTAAGATTAAACACTTCATTGTAGCTTTCGTGAGGAAGGGATCGGTTGTAAGGTTTGTACAACACCTATTAAGTTGTACAACTAAATTTTTAGTGGATTACTTCGAGGAGGTTCCTTTAAGAGAGTGAACGTAGGGTCGAAAGGAATCCGATATCGCTGAACCACTATAAACAGAGTTTGCACTTTCTAATCCTTAAACTCTTTACTTTCAAACATATTATTTGATTGCGTATTTTGTGTATTTAACTGTTTAAGAACTTGCAAGTTAAACATCAAAAGTTTTTAAAACCCAATTCACCCCCTATTAGGTTTAAACCTCAGTTTATATATATATATATATATCAACATATAATATGGATCAAAGCAAAATAAGGAAGAATTAGAGTTGGCACAATAGGAAAAGGCGAAAGAGCTTGGGCAACAAACAGTACTAAGGAGAAGTTAGAGAATTAAACAAGCCTCCCAAAGATTGCAAGACAACTAAATGAGTTCAAAGAGGCTAACTCATGGAAGAGAAAGCAATTAGACAGTTAGAGACAGTTGGCAAGGCTGTTAAGTCTATTATGCCAACTGTGATTCTGTTAGCTTGCTGTTAGGAGTTGCTTACATCATTAGCTTACTATTTTCTAGTGTATAAATACTCTAATTTATGAGATTGTAAGCATGTTAATAAAATCCATTCTCTTACTTCTTAAATCTCACTCATTCTCTCTTAATTCTCTCTCAAACTTCTTCTCTTCCTGAATTCTTCTTTCTGTTATGTAATCTTTGTTCTAGACAGTACCTTGATACTTGAGCTGTAACAACAGGCGCTTTCAGTGAGTTCTTAATTCCCCAACTTTCTTCTCCTCCAAACAAATATATTCTATAATGGTTGAAGCCACTAGATTTAACAAGATAGATGAACGAATCTCCAAGGTAGACGATCAAATCAAAGGGCTCACTAATATGCGTTCTTCTCTAGATCATGAAAATGCTAACATCAGAAGTTCTCTCACTGTGATCTTCTCCTAATTGGCTAAGATTCATGACTCTTTTCAAATCTCCAAAGACCAAGGACAATCTAGCAAAGTTCCACAACCAAACAACACAAATCCTGAAGAGTTCCTAGACAAATTCAAGGACAAAGCTCAGCAAGAATCTCAAGTTCTTGGTAGATTAATGAAACTGGATATGCCAAAATTTGATGGTAAAGATCCTATGGGCTAGTCTTTTCTAGCTAAGCAGTTCTTCAACTACCACTCAACTCCAAATGATCAAAGATTGATCATCTCATCATTTCATCTAGAAGGAACCACGCTCTCTTGGTATCAATGGGCCACCAACAACTTCTTGATTCATTCTTGGCCTGACTTCTTGGAAAAAATCCAAGAAAGATTTGGTCCATCCTCTTTTAAAGATTATAGAGGAATCTTATCAAAGTTACAGCAAACAATTACTGTTTCTAAGTATCAAGCCCAGTTCGAGAATCTTTCCAATAAGGTAATAGGATTACAAGAAACTTTCTCATTAATATATTCATTTCTGGCCTTAAACCTGACCTGAAAAGAGATTTGCTAGTTGCTCAACCTTCTTCCTTAATCAAAGAAATGTCCTTGGCCAAGCTCTTTGAAGAAAAATATATGGATATGAAGAAACCATGGAGATATTCCTGAAACAAGCCTGCAACTGGTCTTGGGTTATTACCAACCCCAGTAGGCACCTCCATTAAACCCCCTCTTGCACCACCAGCTCCTGTATTTCCCATCAAGAAACTTACACCTGCAGAAATGAAGATAAGAAGGGACAAGGGTCTTTGTTACAATTGCGATGAAAAGTTCTAATCACAACTGTAAAGATCAATTATTTTTACTAATGGTGTCAGCAGAACCAACACTTGAAGAAGAAAGCTTGGAAGAAGAAGATACCACTGCAGAACAAGATATTAGGGTCTCTAGAATCAGTTTGAATGCCTTTGCTTGATAGTTTAGTCCAAGCATTATCAAAATTACTGGGGTATGTAAGAACCATCACATCCAAGTGTCGATTGATAGTGGAAGCACACATAATTTTGCTAAAAAAATGATCGCCAAGTTACTAGGATGGACCATCAGACCTTGCAAGCCCTTCAGAGTCCAGGTTGGCAATGGGGAATTTCTCACTTGCAGTAAATAGTGTCATTATGTAGCTCTTTCTCTATAACACCACTTGTTTACTTTTGATGTATTCTTGCTACCTATTGAAGGTTCTGATTTAGTCCTAGGCATACAATGGCTTGAGTTGTTAGAACCAATCCTTACTAATTATAAGAAACAAACAGTGGATTTTAAGTGGCAAAGGACTATAGTTCAATTGATAGAAGAACCTCAATTAAATCCCCAACAAATCAGTTTGAGATATTTAAAAAAAAAAAAAAAAAACTAGCCAAAACTGAAAGTATTTCATCCTATTTTCACTTAACTCCAAATGTGTTTCCATTTGATACTACTTCTGTCCCTTAAGAAATTCCCACACTTCTCCAAGCCTACAACCATATCTTCGACGAGCCTAATTAGTTACCTCCCAAGAGGAAATTTGGCCACCCAATCCATTTGGAACCAGGTGCTAAACCTGTCAATGTAAGGGCCTATAAGTACCCCCATTTTTAGAAACAAGAAATAGACATTCTTGTGAAAGAAATAATCTCTTCAAGTGTTATTAGACCTACCATAGTCCTTTCTCTTCCCATGTCTTACCTATGAAGAAAAAGATGGGCCTTGGAGAATTTTTATAGACTATAAAGCCCTCAATTCCATCAAAATTAAGGATAGATTCCCTACCCCCCCCCCCCCTCCCAATTGATGAACTGCTAGATGCATTACATGGAGTTTCAATTTTCTCCAACCTTGATTTAAGTGTTGGATATCACCAAATAAGAGTCAAAGATATGGATTAGACTGCATTTAGGATACATGAAGGCCACTATGAATTTGTGGTTATGAAATTTGGTTTGACTAATGCACCCTCTACCTTTCAAGCAGTTATGAATTCTGTGTTCAAACCGTACTTAAGAAAATTTGTAATTGTATTCTTTGATGGCATTCTAGTTTACATTAGCTCAATTGAAGACCATGTGCATCACCTCAAGGTTGTTCTTAATTGCCTAATTGAGAATCAACTCTTTGCTAAGAGGAGCAAGTGTCACTTTTGTCAGTCTTCCGTAGATTATCTGGGGCACATTGTCAATGGTCATTAGGTCTAACCAGATCCAAAGAAAATTGAAAGAATGGTGCAATGTCCTACACCAGTTAATCTGAAACAACTTAGAGGGTTCCATGTCCTCACTTGATACTATAGAAAATTCATTAAGAGCTATGCTACAATAGCTGCACCACTAACAAATCTTTTGAAGAAAGATTCTTTTCTCTGGAATAAGGATGTTCAGCTTGCTTTTGAGGCTTTAAAAAATTCATAACTAAGGCTCACGTATTGGCCTTACCAGACTTCAACAGATTGTTTATAATAGAGACCAAAGCTTCTAATATAGGCATTGGTGTTGTCCTGCTTCAACAGCTCCATCCTCTAACTTTCTACAGCAAAAACATAAGTCCTAAGATGGCTGCAACCTCAGCTTATGTAAAAGAACTCTATACAATCACTCAGGCTTTCAAGAAATGGAGACAATACCTACTTGGCAGAAAATTTGAGGTCTATACAGACCATAAGGCATTGAAATGTCTTATATCCCAAGTTATATAAACTCCAGAGCAACAACATTACTTAACCAAGCTTTTAGGCTTCTCTTATGAGATATTATACAAACCAGGGAGGGAGAATACTGCTGTAAATGCATTATTTAAAATTCCAAGAGTAGTTTGAGAAGACCTTAACTCTAGATCCTTATCTTTTTACTTGTCCACCCCAATTCTAAACTTATTAGAAGAGTTGAAATTAAAGAATACAATGGCTCAAGACTTGGTGGCCCTCCATCAGGAATTCAACAAAGGAGTCCACCCTGCTGGCTATGTAGTAAAAGAAGGATTGTTGTTTTATAACAACAAACTAGTCCTCAGTTCCTATTCCTCCATCAGGTTCAAAATCTTGGAAGAATTCCACTATTCCCTTCTAGAAGGACACAATGGTATCCACAGAACCATCATGAAAGTCTCAGCTAGTTTTTTTCTAGAAAACTTTGAGAAAAAAACACTAAGGAGTTTATCAAGAATTGTGTTATTTGTCAACAAACTTGTTGAGAAATCACCTCCAGAAGCCTAGGTGGTGATCTTCAAAACATCCAAGTTTAGATTGACTTGTAATAATCAGAAACTGAAACAGAAATCAAAGAAAAGAAAGAATACAACAATTGTTATTGAGGTTCGGCAATAGCCTACGTTCTCGTGAGTTCCTTCGAACTCTGTACGCTAAATCAACGAGTTCTTCACAGATATAGCAACACTTCTTTAAGAATCTCAAGTTCTTGAAGAACGAAAGAAGAGAAAACAGAAAGTGATAAGGAACTATTACAAAGCCCTTCTCCCCAATCTATACTACTCTCTCTCTAAACAACCAGCCTCTCTTGAATGAGTCTCTCCTACGTTTAGTGTCTTTGCATTCTCACACACATTGTGTTCTATTTCACACACATACCCACATGTCATCCACCTCTATTGTTGAGATGATTGCATCACTTGTTGAGATTGAAGCTAAGTGACCCTTTATATAGTGCACCACTTCTTGAACCTATCTTGAAGACAATCTCAACCCTTAGATCTTGAAGACCAATCAATCATAGCCCTCCAACAATCCTAAGTGATCCTGTGCATTTTTTTCATGCCCTACGCAACTTTCAAAAGGTTGAAAAAACCAAGCATCAGTGTGCCTAATACCACGGCCCAGAACAAGGCACACAAGCTCTAGATTGACAACCATTCTGGGTGTCGCGGCGTGGGAGAGGCTAAGCTGCAGTGCACACCTCCTCCAGATCTTCTCCTTGCTGGTGGCAGCGGCAAACACCTCTTGGGCCGCGGCGTATAGCTTGACCTGATGCTGATCATGTTGAACCCTTCAACTAGTTTAATCCTTAGACAAATACCAACAATCTCTACCTTTGTCTAAGCGATTAAACCCGAACCCATTGTGCAGAGAACTCAGTATCCAAACTCATCTTGAGTCACCATTCATCCGACTCCAATCCTAAGAAGTCCAACGCAATGATTGAACTTATTTAGAGGTAGAACTTTGGTGCCTAAATCTGTAGAATTTTCCTCTGTTGCGACTTTGTCCACATGAATGCATACTTTCGTAATATTTTTCCAAATGAAATGATACCGAACATCTATATACTTAGTCCTCTCATGGAACACCGGGTTCCTACACAAGTGCCACACACTTTGGCTATCCGAAAACACCACCACCTGTTCTCTTAGGACCTTCTACTCTTCCAACAACCCTTTGGATCACATAGCCTCCTTTATGGCTTCTGTAGCCGTTATGTACTCAGTCTCAGTTATTGAGAGTGCTACCACCGGCTGCAACTGAGCCTTTATGTACCTCAGCAACCACTTCATTCCAAGCCAAAGCTCTTTTTCTGGATTACTCACAAATCTGCTAAGAACACTAATTTCCTGAGAAATGTCGGGTCTAGTGCTGACCATCATGACAATGACTGATCCAACCACACTAGAGTAAGGGACCTTTTCCATTTCCTTCTTCTCCTCATCCGTTCTAGGACATTATTCGCTGGAGAACTTGAAATGACCAGCAAAGAGAATCTTCATTGGTTTACTATCTTCCAGAGAAAACTTGTACAGCACATTTTCTATGTAGAAAGACTGAGAAACCTTTAACCCGTTTCTCTCATTTTCCCGAATTCTTCTCATCCCACGGATCTTTTGTGTAAGGCCAAGATCATTCCTCTCGAACTCCTCACTGAGTTGAGATGTCAACCTTTCTATCCTCTCCCTGCTGTTCCCAACAAACAGCATATCATCGACATAGATAAAGGTAATCACCACTTCCTCCACCTTGCGTCCAGGTGAAAAGGTTTCTGGGAAATATATGTCGTCTCTTTACGTGAACCCCTTCGCCACCAGCCTAGCCTTATTCCAGACTTCATCCCCTGGAGGGTTCCCTTATTTGATCTTGTAAGTCCACTTACAATCCACAACTCTCTGTTTTCCTAGAATGTGCACCAATTCCCAAGAGTTGTTCTTTCTCAAAGAATCCATTTCTTCCTCCATAGCTAACTTCCATCTTGACGAATCCTTACATCCCATGGCATCAATGTAAGTTTCTGGTTCACTTATCCCTCCTTTTATCCAAGGAGCTGCTGCATTAGCAATCGCAAAACCATATCTCAAAGGTGGTCTGACCATCCTTCTTTCCCGGTCCCTTATGAGCTGATAGTCATTCTGACTTGCTGCATCATCCCCTTCTAGTTCAGCCTCCTCATGAGTGTCCTGAGCTTGGCATTCATCAATGGGCTCTACCTGGTCCGAACCTCCTTGCCTTTCTTGCTCTACCTGAACTGAATATTCCTTGATGCTATGCTCCACAAATACCGAACTGGTTTGCTCACTAGCCCCTGCAGGGTTAGTTTTCTCCAAATAGGGAAATAAATGTTCATTAAAAATGATATCCCTACTTATTATGAGTTTCAATCCTTTTTGCTCTAAGAACCACAACCTATACCCTTTAGCACTTCCCCATATCCTAGAAACACACATTTTCTAGACCTTGAGCTAAGTTTATCATCCTTTTGATGTGCATACACAGTACACCCAAAAATCCCAAGGTTGTTCAACTCAGAGGGTTTCCCACTTCACATCTTTTCGAGAGTCTTGAGCTCTAAAGCTCTAGAGGGTGATCTATTAACCAAATATGCAGCAGTAGACACAGCTTTCCCCCAAAAATATTTTGGTAAACCGGACCCAATTAACATGCACTTAACCTTTTCCCTAAGGGCCTTATTCATCCTCTCAGCAACTCCACTTTGCTGAGGGGTTTTCACAACCATTCTATGTCTTAGAATCCCATTTAACCTACAGAATTGATCAAGTTCCTTGTTAAAAACTTCTAAGCCATTATCAGTTTTTAACACCTTAACTACCCTGCCCGTTTGAGTCTCCTCCAGCTTTTTCCACACTATAAATTTATTCAAAGAATATGTTTTATTTTTGAGCAAATAAACTCAAACCTTTCTTGAATAGTCATCAATTAAAGACATAAAGTAAAGATTACCTCCCTGTGTTGGTGTTCTTACAGATCCCCAAAGATCCATATGAATATAGTCAAGAATGCCCTTAGACTTTTGCACTCTGATGTTGAAACTAACCCGATGTTGTTTCCCAAGAACACAACATTCGCAGAAATCAAGTTCCTCTACTTTGTCACCACCAAGTAGACCATTCTTGCTGAGAACTTGCAGGCCCTTTTCTCTCATGTGTCCCAAGCGATTGTGCCAAAGGGCTGCCTTATCCATCTCAGCCATCAAGCTTACTGCTTGACCCTTGATCTCCGTGTCTTCGATCATCTCATAAAGACCATCCTTCATTGCTGCTTTGATCATTATCAAAGATCCATTGGTTACCTTAATCTTTCCTCCCTCTGCTTTGTATGTGTACCCCATGGAATCTAGCTGCCCCAATAAGATCAAATTCCTTCTCAAATCCGGAAGATATCTCACGTTCCTCAGCAGCCTTGTCATTCCATCAAACATCCTTAACTGGATGTCTCTCGTGCCTCTCACTTGGTAAGAAGTATCATTCCCCAGGAAAACCTTTCCATCATCGGTTTCCTTGAAATTCTTGAACCAATCCCGGTGAGGGCATATATGATGAGTGCACCCGAAATCCAAGATCCATTTCCCACTGCCTTCTTGCCCCTTTCTCACATTTGAGCACATAACAAGAACATCATCTTGCTATTTTGTCTTGGCAACTGAAGCCTCTTTATTCTTGGTATGGCTTCCTCCCTCATCCCTTATCATCTTCTTGCGATATTTCTTGAAATGACCTTCCTTATGGCAGTAGAAGGATCTCTTCCCTCCAAATCTCGGTTTTGAGTGTGCTCTCATGTGGATTTCTCCTCTACCTCTGTCCTGATAGTAGCCATGTATGTTACTATAAGCTTTCCCATGGCTTTTCCTCTACCTCTGTCCCGGTAGTAGCCATGTATGTTATTATGTGCTCTCTCATGGCTTTCTCCTCTACCTTTGTCCCGATAGTAGCCATGTATGTTACTGTGCGGTCTCCCATGACTTTCTCCTTTACCTTTGTCCCAGTAGTAGCCATGTATGTTGCTGCCATACTGAGTTGTTGGTCTTCTTCTAACAAATAACCCTTCTCCACTTGATGCTTCCCTCATCTTGGCATCAAGATTATCTTGCAACTCTTTATTAGGATCCATTTTAAAAGCAAAGATTAGTTTATGAAGATACCTCTTATTAGGGAGAGTCTTGGTAAGAAACAACTCATCTAGTTTCTTCCAAATGATAGCTGGATCTTTCGAGTCTCCGCACTCCCTTGTGACACTATCCGACATGTGCAGAAGGATGGTGTTGTACACCATCTTCTTCATCTCATTCCGCTAGACCTCCGTGATACTTGCTGAAAAAGTATCATTTTCTCCAATCGCCAAGTCCACCTTTTGTTGCATAAGAACCGCCTTGATCTTCCACTTCCAAAGGGAAAAATCTCTATTTTCATCAAACTTCTCAACAATGAAGTTTGAACTCATCTTGCGGAGAAAATCCCAGATTTATGCAGCACCCGCAATTGCTTTCCAACTTCTTCTAAATCTCAAGAACATAATCGAAGATTGATCTCAATACTGTTCTTGAATCACCCTCAAGAACACGATCAAATCTTGATCTCTACTTCGTTCTTGAATCACCTTAAGAACACGATCAGATATTGATCTCTACTTCGTTCTTGAATCACTTCAAGAACACGATCAAATATAAATCTCTACTCCGTTCTTGAATCACCCAAGAAGTTGATCTTTGATTCTTGGAGTCTTGCTCCGATAACCCCCTGTTATTGCTCCGATACCAATTGTCCAAAGCTCTGATACCACTGTTGGGAAATTACCTCAAGAAGCCCAGGTGATGATCTTCCAAACACCTAAGTCTAGAATGACTTGTAATGATCAGAAACAGAAACAAAAATCAAAGAAAATAAAGAACACAACAATTGTTATCGAGGTTCGGCAATAGCCTACGTCCCTATTAGTTCCTCCGAACTCTCTGCACTGAATCAATGAGTTCTTTACAGATACAGTAACACCTCTTCAAGAATCTCAAGTTCTTGAAGAACGAAATAAGAGAAAACAGAAAGTGATAAGGAACTATTACAAAGCCCTTCTCCCCAATCTATACTACTCTCTCTTTAAACAACCAGCCTCTCTTGAATGAGTCTCTCCTGCGTTTAGTGTCTTTGCACTCTCACACACATTGTGTTCTATTTCACACACATACCCACATGTTATCCACCTCTATTGTTGAGATGATTGCATCACTTGTTGAGATTGAAGCTAAGTGACTCTTTATATAGTGCACCACTTCTTGAACCTATCTTGAAGACAATCTCAACCCTTAGATCTTGAAGACCAATCAATCATAGCCCTCCAACAATCCTAAGTGATCCTGTGCATTTTTTTCATGCCCTACGCACCTTTCAAAAGGTTGAAAAAACCAAGCATCAGTGTGCCTAGTACCACGGCCCAGAACAGGGCACACAAGCTCCAGATTGACAACCATTCTGGGTGTCGCGGCGTGGGAGAGGCTGAGCTGCAGTGCACATCTCCTCCAGATCTTCTCCTTGCTGGTGGCTGCGGCGCATAGCTTGACCTGATGCTGATCATGCTGAACCCTTCAACCGGTTTAATCCTTAGACAAATACCAACAATCCAAATACTCTCCAATATTACCCTATGGGCTCCTATAATCCTTACCTGTACCTGAACATGTTTGGGAAGACCTCTCCATGGATTTCATTACTGGGTTACCACTGACACAAAGATATTCAGTCATCTTAGTGGTCATTGATAGACTCACCAAATATGCCCACTTTGGAGCACTGCCCAATACTTATTCTTCTTCCAAAGTTGTAAAACTTTTCTATGACATAGTAGTTAAGTTGCATGGTATTCCTAAGTCCATTGTTTCTTATAGGGAAAAGGTCTTTTTGAGTTCCTTTTGGACACAACTCTTCAAGTTTAGTGGCAGTTCCTTAAACTTTAGTTCAGCTTACCATCCCCAATTTGATGGCCAAACTAAAGTCCTTAACAGGTGTCTTGAACAATACTTGAGAGCTTTTATTCAAGATAAACCTCAGTCTTGACTTTCACTTCTTCCCTAGGCTGAATGCTGCTACAATACCTTTTATCATTCTGCTATCAAAATGACACTATTCAAAGCCTTGTATGGAAGAAACCCTCCTGTCATCAAAAGATATGTCCCCGGTGCTTCCAATAATGAAGTTATAGACAGTGATCTAACCAACATAGATGAGTTTCTTCAACTCCTCAAGTCCCATATCCTACAGGCTCAATCAAGGATGAAATCCATAGCTGACACCAAAAGACAAGACAAAGAGTTTTTCCAAGGCAACTGGGTGTTAGTCAAATTACAGCCTTACAAGTATCAGTCCTTGGCCTTGAGACTAAATCAAAAACTTAGCAAGAGGTACTATGGTCCTTTTCAGGTGATAGAAAGGATTGGGTCAGTAGCCTATAGGTTCGCTTTACCACCTACTTCTAAAATTCATAATGTCTTTCATGTCTCCATTCTCAAACCTTTTCACAGCATTCCTACTGACACTCCCCTATATGTTCCTGACCTGGGCATCAACAACAAACCAGTACCTACTCCCTTAGCTATTTTGGACAACATATCCCTGTATCGAAATCACAAGTTAACTCTTAAGTATTGGTACACTGGAAAGGCTTACCACCTGAAAACACTACTTGGGAGGACTCTACTATGATCCAGACCTTCTGGTTTTGTGACTTGTTGCAAATATGCTCTTTTTAATTGAGCTTTAGAGAAGGAAAAAAATCTACGTTGCGTGCAGATCAACGAGAGAGATTAGTTTTTTGTTTTGTTATGAAAAGCTACTCGTTTGCCTGTAATCTTTAAAAAATAAAGCGCACACGGGCCATATAATGGAGCGACGGTTCGCTCAAGCAACTGCACCTAGTATTCCCAACTCCTTTGTCCAAAAGTATATTCCTTCAGTTAATATAACTGTTTTTTCCTGAAAAAAAAAAACTCCCTCCCATACCGCGAGTTGAAATTCAAAACTTTCCCATAGCTCAAGTTCCTCGGTTAAAATTCAAAACTTGAGCTATCAAACGCTCCTGCACCCTTAGCAACTTAAATCTTCTCTATTTGATAAATGAAATCAGAATCCAAATTCAAATTTAACATGAAATTTTTTTTTCCCACAATGCTATCAAAAAGCCAAAGTCAAATATAGACAATCCATTTAACTGCCAATCTCTGCTGGAAAATACAATAATGTTTCACACATTCGCAGACACTACGACCCGAAGGAAAAAGGTAAGAGGTCCCATAACCAAGGAAACAGCCACGGCAGAGAACTTATTCAAATAAATCAACCCACATGAAGCAGAAAGATAAAAGTACAAAGTTTCACAAAAGTCAAACACCATGGCAGTAATCTCATCTCCTATTGAAATCCGGTGTTGGTCGATGTCACTCATCATTGGATAGCGTGGTGATTCATAACAATAGCACAAGGTCGGTCTGAAGGACAAAATAAGTGTTGGATTAAGTACAACATACAAATTATTGACAACGATATAAATTCCATTAGGCACACTTGATATCAACATGCCAAAGATTCCAAAAGGAAATTCCACGCACTCATAGCAAAGATGCATAACTACCCAGTAAGTTTGCTCCAAATATAAACATTGATTTGGTTCAGATTGGAAGAAAATGACTATATGAACAACTGTTTCAGTCGTTTTCATGCCGAGTTAGAGGAGCAAAATCCTACCCAGCAACTTCATAAAAAAACCACTTCTTCAATCTCTTCTTTTCTTCTTCTTCTCACTCTTCTCAGCTGAATTCTTCAACTGCATGACAAATATAATCATCGTTACTAATAGCTCATTAATTATTACCGATTACAACAACTACTAAAGTATATTATAACAAAGCAGCATTTCAAACTCAGCATGAAGGAAAGCAACATTTTCAAAGCATTTCAGTTCAACTCACCATGATTATAAGAATACGCACAAAAACGGCAACAAAATCAGTGAAAAGGGTCAATGCATGCTTCACATAGTCCAGGTCACCAAGGTGTGCTTTCTCAATTATTTCTTGGGTGTCCACCACCATATATCCCACAAACACCAAGAGCCCAAAATACAACTGCAGAAGTAAGCACAAAAAACAGCAAAAAAGAATATGAGTAGCTGGATATAATAGCAATAGGAAACAATAACACGATCACAAAAAGATTTATCATTAACATTTCCCTCACCTCAAACTTAAATATGGCTGTGGATCCCCCAAAGATAGAGGAAGCAAAGTGCAGCCATAGGAGAATGGACAGACCAGATGAAAGCAAGCCGCCAAGGTAGAGGTACTCTCTGCGCCTAGCCAACATAGCTGCTGCTGAGAAACAGCCAAAGGCCACCGCAGTTCCCACAAATGCTGTAATCAGGATGCTGAAACAGGGAAGATGTATTCATGATAAGTTGTACCAAATCAATTCACGTGTGAACAACCAAGAAATAAAAAGCAACATAAGGGTAAGCCACATTAGAAAATTTGTTCAATGTTAACCAAAAAGATGTTACTTGTCTAAGTACTTGCCCTTTGGTCATATCATTGCCACATATAATGAAAATTTGGTAATAAAAGATGTCAGCAAATAACCAATAAATAAGTATTTACCTTGGATCAAAGTCAATAGCCAAGTCAATCAGAGGACCAATCGACGCCCCTTGAAAGAGAGAAGATGCCATCAAAAGAGCAACCCTCTTTTGCTGCTCAACAAGAAACAAAACACCCATAAGTACCAGAAATGGTAACAAAGAGACAATGCCAGAAGCACTCCAGATACATGTACCTCTTCATAAGGAGGGGTTGAGAGAAGCCAAGCAATGCTTCCAAAGCATCCGAGTGTGGTAAGAAGACCACCAATGTTCCATAGAATATGGAGGTAGGCACCAGCAGCTAACGCAACAAGTGCACAGCATAAGGTGAGATAAACCTGCAAATTCGCAAGAATAAACAGATAACCAATATTATCAGAAAAAATCTAATAAGAATTTGCTGAAACTAAGAACTGTCTTCAGTATATCGAAAATTGAACTGAAACAAATACACCAAACCTTCAATAAATCTGTTTGAAGGAACAAATAGAGCAAGCATAAATCATATGAACAAGACTAATAAAAACCATTAAAATACCCTAGCACGCATAAAACCTAAAAGGAAATAATACTTCAACCAGAGAGTAACGAAAAGAAAGATTAACCAAAAACTAACATACTAAAATATAAGATCGTGTAAATCTTAATAAAAAAAAGTAAGCCACGCCAATTTTCTTGATAACAAAGCAACAAAGATCACATCAGATCGTAAACTCGGACCAAATTCAAATATAATCGCAACCATAAGTTTCATTAAACACCAAACATATATATGTGGCTGTAGTTAATACAAATTTCTCTAATTTACAAGACGTTTCTCCTTTTGACTTTAAAATCACCACAGCACGAACACATAAAATTCGTAAATTTCGCTCTTCCAGAACTTTCTCGGTAACCAAACAGCGTAAAAAGATAAAATAGAACATGCCAAGAAAATCACCCGCAACCACAATCAAAATTCCCTATACTCTGTTTCGTCTGAAGCTAAATTCAGTTAGACTAATAAACCAAACCGGAATCCATCTGATGAAACAAGTTTCGCCTGATAACTCTAGACATCATAAACATGCAAATTCTCTCAATCAGGAGAAATTCCTCATTATCACAAACACCAAAACATAATATCCAATAGTTTCTTAAATTTCTCAATTATTCCTCGATTTCCTCAGCAAGATAACATGACTCTAAAGGAATCGAGAATTTTCCGGGAAAAATTACCTGTTTGAGATGAGCCTGGACGATCGGAGAGATCTGACGGAAGTTCTTCAAAGAATCGTAGCTCCAGCGGTTTCTTGATTCAGAGTCGAAGAAGGTATAGAACGAGTCCATTGCTGCTTGTTGAGAGAGAAATCGCGACAAATTTGCAAGGAAAACGAAAGAAATTAGTTATGGATGAAGATTGTTGTAGGGCAGGAGGGGATTGGAAATTTATATAGCGATCTAAAATTTTGTGTCGTTAGTTTCCTAGAAATTTCTCGACTGCTTTCAGTTACTATAATGCCCTTTTGTTTGACTTTATTGACTATTCTGTCCTTCATGCCTTGACTTTGGTGACATTTAACCTGGACCCGTACAAATGTAAAACGGGTTCAGTGAAAATTTTCTGCCCTTTTGGTAATCATTTTCGGTGAATTTCTCTTTCCGAGTTATAGAACGGCTTGGTTTTTAAGGATTTTCAAAGGCCTAGAAAAGAAAATTGTACCTAGGAGTAATATTTTCTAATATTTATATAATGCACATACTATATTTTTTTGAAAGATCACTACTGTTTTTTTTGCATTAAGTGTTTTTTTTAAAACACAAAAATTGTTAGTATTGTTTTTTACCTTATCAAATTAATTAAGCTATTATGTCATGTTTCGATAGTTGCGTGGTTATTATTGTTTGTGTTTTCGTATTGCAAGTAAATTTTGCAAAAATTATTTAGTTTTACAACTAGTATTACTAAGATAGATTTTAGTGCATTTGAGCATCAATCATGCTCATGCCTATAAGATATTAAAACCTAATTTAATTTTAGTGCTAATTTTATGATTTTTTACATTTTCAAAATAAAAGATCAAATCCAATTGTTTTAATTAAAAGATTCAAAAATAACTGTTTAAAAAAATTCAAGTCACTATCTCGACATTTCTTATCAATAAATTCTTAAACCAACATAAATGGTTTGAATTCATTAAATTGTTTGGATAATAATTTGAATAATTAAATTTGTTTAGTTATATGAAATTGAAATCATAATTTCATTAAATTATAATTTCATGTTGTGAATATGTAGTGTTTCAATCGGCATCAGGTGGAGGAGCCATTTTGAGAAACTCTTGGACAAATTTCATTGCAACATTAAACTTCAGCATATTCTTGATCCTTTCAGAGTAAAATTATTGGCTAACTGCAGTTTGCTATTCAAAAGGACTACTCACGGGTTGAACTTGATAGTCTTCGGTTGATGCAAATGCTGGACGGTCCGAAAGATGCTTTGTCCATTTGAAATGGTTTGATGTATGATTTAATATTATTAATATCCTCTTTTCAATCTTATTCTATTAAGTACATATTTAGATTAACAAATTATATCACTCAATTGTTAGCTCGACAAGCTTTATTTGTATCTAACTCTAATAATTGAATGGAAAGTCCTCCCCAATTTCTCCTTGCTAAGCTCTCCCTTGATTCTGGTTAATTATAAGTTCCTATTTCCCTTTCAAAAAAAAAAATTCAACCATATTCTTTGAATTAAAGGGTAATTTTGTAACGCGCATATACAAATCTCATATTGCAGATGAAGTTGGATAACCGGATTCGGGCCAGATCTTCTTCTCAGGTTTTGCATGAAATTATTTAACACCACGGGGGCATTTTAGGAAACGAGGTCTTTCTGGAAAAATCGCGATTGGATAGAATCGATATGTGCGTTGGGCTTGTTGACTAAGCACGAGATGAAGACGGCAAAGAGATCTTATAGTAACAATCGCTTTGCCACTAAGCAAGGAAATAATTAAGCGTATTACTCGTGCAACGTCACATAAACCAATAATATGTTGCCATATCAGCAACACACCCATAGTTCTTATTTTATGACTCCAACTTAATTAAACCGTAGGCTTATATTTAACATGAAAGATATATTTCTCTTGGAACATGAAAGATCATGATAAAAGACTAATTAATATGATCAAGTACTGAATTAAAGACAGTTTTATTATTCCCTAACAGGAAGGTTAAATTTACTGCAATATGATATTGAACAGAATAATATCACAATTAAAGCTTTAACAAAATGATTGAAATTTACTTCTTTTTTTTTTTGTAAGTGTTTTAAATTTAAATCTTTTGATAAAATGAATTAAACCTTACTCCATTTAATATTAATTTAATACTTGTGTAAGTAGAAAACCATATATTTACAACTAAAAATTTACTCATTCATGTAGCTGATACAATTAGGACATGTAAAAAGAAAATTTACAACATAAATTTTCTTTGAATATAATTAAGGAATAAAAAGAGAAAGTAAACATGAAACATGTGATACGTTTTTTTTTGGGTGCACAAACATGTGATACTTTTACGACCTACAAGTGAAAGGAAAATGAAGTAAAGTCTTAAGGAAATATTCTTCTCAGCTAATCAAGCTTGCTAATGAGAAATCTTCAAGGTCTAGAAATACCTTGTCCGTGCAAAGGACGGCTAGTTCCACAGTCCAAGTTCTGCCCCTGCCTGAGCCGCCTTTGCTTTCTCAGGCCCTCATGTAATGGAGCAAAGAACTCGTGCTTGAGGGCATCCTCTGCACTTATTCTCAATCTCGGGTTCACAGTTAAGCACTTATCGACAAGATCAAAAAGTGACTTCGGCATCACCTCAAGGAAGTCTCGTCTCTTTGTGTTGATTTGGCACCATTCCCGTATGCTCATTGATGACAAAAACTGTGTATCGTAGAGTCCCTAAAACAAAATAATACCCTGTTTAATACAAGGCATCTCTGTGATAAACTTGTCATTGAATGGATGACAATGATAAGAAATAGTACACGAGGGAATGAGGATTCACGGTTGTGTAATTTGGCAACTTCCCATAGATCTTCGCTGCCTCTGAGCTTTGCAATATCCTTTATGTTCCTGAAAATGAGAGTGATATTGTTGGAATCATTGAAGAACAAGGATCTAACTATTGGTGAACTAAATGCTTTTGGATTAAAAGGAAGGTTCTTACTGTTCTGGATCACCAATAAAAGGTGTTCTCCCAATCATTAGATAGAGTAAGGTGACCCCAGCAGACCAGGTATCAATCTTGGGCCCTTGGTGTGGAGATCTGAAACAAACCTGCACAACCACTCAGTAGGAGGCTCTATTTTATTTTTTATTTTTTTTTGGCGTTTGGAAAATGAAACCATGGAAAGGAGTCTCATCAATCATAGAAAGAAAAAGAAGTCGCAAAATCTCAATTGGAACTCTCACATTGAAAATTTTCTTTTTCCTCCTCTTTTTTCCCCTTTTGGAAAAACAAATTGAAAGGCATCTATTTTTCTTTTATTTTTTAAGCTTTTTTGGTCCATATGGGCTAAATTAAGTAGGCTTTAGTTGGTACTGATAAAAGCAAGATTTGATGCATTATTACATATCAACTGAAATATTTTCTATTAAAAAAAGTATTTCGTATTAATTATAACTCATGCTTCCCCATTTGGTTTCTGTTACGTAAATGAATGAAAACATATTATTGTGCAAGCAGTAGGAGCCATCCATGTATCTTTCGTAATATTCATGTCTCTTTCAAGATTGTCACAGTTCATACCAGATTTAGTAGCCAGAGGGTGAAATGTGCAAAAATATTCTTATGATTCTCAGGAAAATTTAGCACATAACATGCAGCTTCTTCAAATGTCTTCAATTCTCAGTCTAAAGTTAATGATGCTACAACAAGTCTAGGCAATGTGAAGGATGGAAAAGGGGTCCAGAATGCATCTATACCAAAGCATCAATAGAGCTGATCACAATCCTTACCTCTGGAGCCCGGAAGCCTTTGGTACCAGCACAATGACCCTCTTTCTTCTGCTTTCCATCTCCTAGAACAGATGAAATATTATTAATATTTCGAAATATAATAGTTCTGACAAACTAAGTTTTCCAAGTCAAATACCTTTGTTCGTCATCAAACCAGCTCCAGCAACAGCAAGACCAGTTGAGTGCAGAGGCATTGGAGTAAGATAAAGAAGCTCTTTATCCACTTTTCCCGGAGATGCAGCAACCCGCTTTCTCATTGGAGCTGGAACATGTGACACTTCATGATTTGGACTCCTCATGGATTCCTGCAAAAGGCTGATGAGCTCCTTCCTACCTTTGCATGGCAAAGGTTCTCTCAGCCTTTCTCCTGAAGGAGTCCTGGCGCTCGTCACATCCCTCGTCGAGGTTATGCCGGAGCCATCTGTACCTTGACCATTGAGTTGATTCCATCTGCTTAAGTTTGTTTCCCTCACAGCAGTCTTCTTCTGGCTCGTAGGTGCTAAAGTTGACATGGAGCCTTTGGTTGCCTCATGACTGACTGCATTTAATGATTTAGCTATTGAAGACTTCCTGCTTCTGGTAGGAAGCACAGATTTGGCATTGTGAAGGGCAACATGATTAGAGCTTAAATCATACCCCTGCTTTGATTTGTCTGTGAAATGTACAACATAATCAATTATTGTCTTTTTAACCAAGGGAATACGAGAGTTAGAAAGCTTTTGAATAGACTATAAAAAACAAGAGGAATCGAAGCTTACTAATGGTCTTATACCTCTGATGCAAATCCTGTTAAGACACAATGAAGAACAAAATAATGAATTATAAAATTAACATCTGCAGAAGACTGAGGAAAACAGCAAAAACAAATTAAAAAGCTTGAAACCCCAAGGAATAGCCTAGTGCTTCCTACCCCACAAAGTGGGTGTCCTGAGTTAGGCTTTCCCCTTGTTATCTTTCTGTGGTACTCCTAGGGTTATAGTGCATGCGTTAGACACAGGGACTACAAATGCCTAAGAATTAGTCAGGAGCTTTTTTTTGTAAGTAAAAGTTATCAACACTTTGTCACCTCATTAAACACTTTGTCAGGAGCTAAAAAACATCAAACACTTTGTCACCTCAGTAACACCTCCCGGGCGAAGAAAAAATAAAAAAGACAAAGACAAGTATCACTAACCATGGCAAGATTGAAATCAATGAGATACCCTTTATTGGTCTTACGAGAGAAAAGGAAGTTGCCTGGCTTAACATCTCTGTGGACAATTCCCTGCAAATTTGCAAATAATAGGTAAGATCATTTATTTTCTTTTTTATAAATAATAAAAATGAAGCAAATTGGACAATGTATATGTAGAAAAATTATACCTGCTTATGAAGACTTGCAAGAGCTCTGAACATGCAATAGCCATATGACTGTAACTGAAAAACATCTATTTCTTTCTTCAATACCTGAAAGTTGAGTAAAACCAACGCTAATGATCAAATAGAAAAACAAAAAAATATATATAGCGCCACTGAAGAATCTAGTAATTACCTCAGGTCTATCATGCTCAACATGCTCTAGAACAAAGCAATCACAACTTCCACTCTTGAAGCAGCCTTCATACTTTATTACAAAGTTTTTGCCCCTGGATTAAAAAATCACTTGTATTTTAAACATTGAAACTTCTTTCTTTAGAAAGACAAATTGAATGCCTTAACATCCTTACCCAAAACGCTCCAGCATCCTGAGCTCATTATTAACATGATGTCTATGAGCATTTGCATGAGGGCCTGCAGAGACAATGAAAGGCAAATTAACATCAGGGAACTGCCTCTTATTCTGAACATATCAGAATTCTATTGGAGCAACCACTGGCAGCAATTCTATTAGAACACTAATGTTCGAATTATAAGACACAGGTACATCGCTTAGTAATCTAAGTTATCAACTGATTTTCTACAATAACCTTGATGGAAATGAATTTTTTATGTAAAATGCTGCATCTGATACACAACTAAAAGCAAAGTTAAATGGGGTACTTCACTCCTTAGAACACTATGAGCAACAAAGAAGTAAATTTAAGGGAATATTTTATTGCAGTTGAAATTTATTTCATTATCCTATTTTAGACATCCCCTGTTGGGAATTGATCAGGCGCATCTCAGACATGAAATTTCCATAACCGTGTCATACTATGTTCAATTGCTTGAAATACTGTAAAATGGGCTATCAGAAAGTCATTGCAGCTGTAAAGCTAGCATATGAGTGAAAACAAGTCAAGCAATGGACAAAACAAAAGGAAACATTACAACAGAATTAACTTCCAGGTTCTGCACTAGCATACACATATTCATACTCTTTCTATGCGACCACCCAGCCACTGGGACCATTCAACTATTTTGTTTGGTCTCCTAAATTCATGGACTCGGTTTAATATACCCTTATCCAGCTACTTCATGTCAGCTAAAATGTAACATCTTTCAAAGTTTGAAAGTAATGAGTTAGTATATCTCAATAAAATCGGATATGGAGCTATACAACCTATAATATTTGCTTTATATCTTAGTCCGTACATGCTATGATCAAAGGTGGTAACAAGTACAGAACGCACTGCTTTATGAGCAGCAGTACTCATTTTGAAAAGAAAAAGTATCATCTGAAACTTATTCATGTACCTCTCATAAAGAAACAACAAAACTATTATGTAGAGAAGCACATGCTAATGCTCCATTTGATAGCAGAAATTTCATACAAAAAGGAAAACCTGGAAGAGTTGGAACTTCCACAACCTTTCAAGGATTTCCAATTTACCTGCTCCTACAAAATCTCGGCAATTAAAAGGGGTCCTACTAATTCTTTTACCTGTGATTGTGAGCATCATCTTGATAAACGAAAAGGAATTTTATGATTTCCAGGGTTGTAGATTTGCACCTTATCTGCTATGGTTATGAAAACAAGTGTACAGGCGCAATTGATTGATGCTACACTTATGCACAAATGATTCCAGACTTATTCCTAACACTGATATTTAATAGATGTAAAGCAATTCCCAAGATCCTCTAACCACATTCGATCTATCTACATAATATCAATTTTTCCATAATATATATAATCTGAAAAGGAAACATCATTTCATAAGATCCTTTCTTGCTTACATTTAATGGCAACTGTAGTTCCATCATTCTTCCTCTGTGCCCTGTACACAGTGCCATAACCACCTGGCAATTTAAATTTTATAGAAAGCAATCAACGGACCTGTACAGTAATAAATTTGTTGACCAGAATGTGACCAGAGAACAAGAAATGGTCCAAGCTTTCTTACCTGAACCTTCTTCCTCTTCTACAATAAAAGACTCAAAGTCTGGCAGTATTTTTTGCTTTGTTGGATCCTATAAAGCAAGAGAACAACTCACACACAGTGAATCAACTCATATTTAAGATAATATAACACATTATATTAGGAAAACACATGACACTGGATGATAGGAGATAGTAATGGTGCAAGAGGGTGCTTACCTTAGACAAGAGAGAGGTAGAGTTTCCCTTTCTTTCTTTAAGCTGCATGTCATTGTGATTATGTCTTGAATTCTGGGTTGTGCTTATTGACATCTGATCCTTTCTGCAGTGCTGCTTCTCTTGGGCAGTATTAACAGCTTTACTATGCACTAGAGACTTGCAAAGATCTCGGACTTTTGGAGCCACTGCATCCCTCTGAGTAGTCGTTGTCTTGACAGAGGGTTTTGGCAACTGCTTCTCAAGAACTGCAGGAAAGACCACCACAGCATGCTCCTGTGTAGTAGGCAGCTCCTTACTCAAAGATGGCGTCTTATCATTACAATTCACCCTGTTAATACTATCAAATTCTCTTGCAGCTAGCATACCTGAAACGCTAATGTTAAATGGCAGGAAGACTTTCTCTGTCCTTTTCAGGCTATCCAAATCATTTAACAGCTCCTCCTTCCCATCTTCCATAAGTTTTTTGTTTTCAATAATCCTAATATTTGTTGCTTCACAAGCATCATTAACATCCCCAATCTCCGGAAATGATTTAGCGCCCTGCTTATCATCTTCAAGAAAATATGCGGCATTGATATTTACACTACTTCTGATATCTTTCTCATGATCCAATATTCTGGTTGGAAGAGCTGATCCTGGATCAGGCTTACTGGCCATTAATTGTTTGGATGCCTTCCTCTGCACAAACGTTTTCATATGCATTTCATTCTGTAGTTCAGTGTCCTTCAACTTACAACTTAACTGTCCCGCACGGGGTCCAATAAACAAGGGAAGCTTGTGCATCAACTGACTTGCCACAATTGACATGCCACTTGGCTGTGTATATGCGCTCCAGCTGATGTTATCATCTAAATTATAATGTATCTGCATATCATTATGATTTAACACCACTTTGTTTGTACATTGTGAAGATTTTTCTTAAAGAAAAAACATAGCTATAACGGACAAATTTAAAATATAGCAATCTGTTGATTCGTAATTGTGTGTGTGAATGAGAGAGAGAGAGACTCACGCAAAGAAAGATTACATAAATCATTACAGCAAATATTTAAAGACAGCCATAAGAACCATGGAAAGAATGCACAAACCTATAACAACAAGGAGCAATAGCTAGAGCATATAAATTGTGTGTGTGACAGTGTGTATATGTGATGTGAGTGAGTGAGTGAGATTACAGAAAACCATTGAAATATATATATAAAGACAAGGCCATAAGCATCATGGATAAAATGCACAAACCTATAATGACAGAGTAATGACTAGAGCATAAGGAAGCACATAATGGCAATTCAAAGTATTATTTTCGAAAATAAGAAAGTATATACAAGTGAGCTTCAAGAGAAAAAAAACGATTGAAAATGCCAAAACTTTCTCTAATCAACATAACAATATAACTAAGAACAACACTCTACACCACCAATATGATGTCAGTATCACTAACCATTTTAAACTGTGAAATGAGGCGCCATTTTATGCAATTCAAAACAAGATAAAGAAAAGAAATGTGTTCGTCTCTCTATTGATCACGTTGTGCCGCATTAATTGAATCCTGATACTCGGCATGCCAAAAACCAACCAGACAAAAATTTCCTCGTGTTTGACTAAGTTTAGAATTTCCGTAAAGAAACAGACTTATATTCTTTTTCTAAAAGCGCAAGAGAAATTCAGGTTATCATCTAATTTCAAGATCTACATTCTCCATATCCAAACATAGCCGAATGAATGTAACAAAATTCCCATGAAAATGATATCAGTCCTTTTTCACGTAACCCGCCGAGTTTCCAAACTAAAAAGAAGAATTTATTTTTAAGAATCAAAACCTCACTACATCAAAATTGCAGCTAACACGAATTATAAATGAAATAAATTGCTCAAACAGAAACTATATATTTTTAAAAAATCAAATCAAGAATACCTCCGCACAATCATTTCGAATCCTTTTCCACAATTGTTCCAGCCCTTGCTTCTCTTCATCCTCACCCTCTGCAAAATCAGCACAATAATTACCAATAAAAACAAACCAAAATTTTTATTAAAAAATACTTAAAGAGTTTATTATACTAATTACCATATCCAGAATAAAAAACAACTCGCTTTCGCTTCCTGGTGCAGTTCAGGAGACCCCTAATCGGCGGCGCAAAAACATCAACTGTGAAACCGAAATTTGACATGTTTTTGGCCAAAGCCAATAGAGAACTCAAAGAGAGAGTCGCGTAGAGCTTATCGCTTGTGAGTGAGATCGACGAGTTAGGGATCGAGCAGAGGAGCTGGATGAGCTCGGGGGATGCTCGAAAGAGACTGCATCGGGATGCGAGCTCGGACAGGGGAGTTGGGCCTCCGATGGAGAGGAGGAGAGCGAAGAGGTGCCAGGCCTTTTGGCGGTGGTGTTGTGACTCAGTTGTGGTTGAGAGGGTGAGTGGCTCAGTCTCCATTGTGGTAGTGAGTTGAGGGGCGAGTTGGTGTGAGTTAGGAAGGTGAGTCGGCATGTCGAGTTATTGAGAGAGAGAAAGAGATTAGGGATTGTTGTTGTGAATGAAAATGGTGGATTATTATTTTCCTTCTTTTCTGCAGAAATGGAATGTGAGGGAGGCGGGAATCTAGCACGTGTGGGGTTTGAGATTTAGCACGTGTAACACTCCCGCCAGTTTTTTCACCTATTTAACTATTTCCTGCTGAGCGTGTGGAATAATCTTTTTTTTAATATTTCTATTATGTCTGGTGAATTAAGTGAGTGAACAGCATGAAAATTAAAAATAATTTTAATTATATACTATTATTAAATATATTGATTATGTTCAATCAAAATCTTATTTTAATTGCTTCCTATGAAAAATATCATATAAAAGCTTCAAATTTGTTGATCACTAATTTCAGATGAATCATTTTAAATTTATATATAAATATTTTATTTGAATATAATAAAATAATTATTCATTATGTATATTATGAAAATGAAAGTTTTACATTCGGATTACAATTTAAATAATTTTATTTACTTGGTTAAGAAAACAACAAAAAAATACGTTGTAAATTATTTCACTTTAAATAGTTGTAAAACTATTTTAGGTTAAAAAATAAATCAAATATAAGAAGCGGTTTCATGATAAAATATTGTTTTGTTTAATATAGAGATTAAACCATATTACCCATAAATAATTATTGATTTTTTTTCAAATAAAAATATATTGACTAGTTCAACCTTGAGGTCTTTGGTATAGTAAAAGATCGGACAAGTCAATTGATTTTTACTGAGGGTAAGCACAGTTTGGATTAGGTCAGGTTAGATGTCAAACATAACCCAACTCATGACATAAATTTTCTAACCCATACCAATGCATGACATAATACATCCTAACTCAACTCGTAAAAATCAGATTGGGCTTGAGTTATCTTGTGAAATCATAATCAAGTTCAAATGAGTTGGGTTGAATTGGATTTGCTTGAGTTGAATTAAATTCTTGAATTTTATTTTTCATTTCAAATGTTAAACATTGTGAGTAGAATTTTGAAAACGCGAAAGTAACATACTCAAATTCAAATATACATGGGGCATCAAAATTGTAAAGGTTCAAATATTTGAAAACGTATTTATAAATAAGAAAACATTCTACAAAAAATCAAATCTTTAGCTAATAATGCTAATGACTGAAATATACGTTTCAAAATTTCTTATAAACTAAAAAAAACAAAATAAAAATGATTTCACTTTCTGAAAGATCAATGCATAAATAAATAAACATGTGTATTATATTATATATTATATATGTATAATATGTAATCAATCTATTTATGGTCCATGTTCAACCTTTGGCTGCCTCAACCTTTTGGCTGCCCATGAACCTTTTGGCTGCCTCAACCTTTTTGTTACCCATTGATTGTGGTAACAAATGTATGGAATACGAATGAACGTTTTTGATAGGAGAACAAGTATAAATACAAGTTTGGTCCCTAAACTCGGGACTACTCATTTTTTTCTTTCATACGCCATCAAATTGGACAATTCTGAGAGTCTAGAAGAACCAATACTGAGAGAATAGTAGATTGTGTAAGTGAAAAGTTTCAATGGTCGGAGGTTTGTTTACGGTCCTTTTAATTCTGTATTTGATCTATACGCTATTTAAATTGTTTAGCATGTTTAGATTATATTTAAGTTTTACATTTGGTATCAGAGCATTGTTTGCCTCTGCCTTGAAGTATTAAGCAATCTGTAAAACTTTTGATTTATACCCGAAAAATAATTTGATTTCAAAGTTTGTTTTTTGAGAATTTTTTGATGGAAAATAATGTTAGAAATCATTAGGAAATTTGATTTCTAGTATTTATGAGTTTTAAAATTTTGTCTTGATATCCTGGAAGCCAAGATTTAGTTGGGTTTTGAAAACGAGTCAAAAACGACCTGGCTGAAGGTTGAAGACAACTGGTTTAGGAAAATATCTTGCAGTTTCCAAATTCGGTAATTTTCCAGAAATACTATATAAAAATATATATATATATATATATTTGGAAGTTCAGATTTTGGCCTAATTTTATGAATTTTCACAATTTTGCATATGATTTGTAATTATTTGCAAAAATAATGTTAATGAACCCCCCGGAGTAGCCTAGTGGTAAGGGCATAGTCTTGGGTTTGATTCCCCCTGGGATCAAACTTTTGATTAAATGCTCATATGTACCACGATTTTTTGTTTTTCAATTCATGCTTTTAGAATGAGTTTATTTTATGCAATGAGTTAAATTAAGTGCATAATATTATGTTTAATTATGCAATTTATGTTTTATTTATGAGAATTTTATTTACATATGATAACATATTATTAAGTTTAGATATTGTTAGATTATGTAAACTTAGGTTATTCGCATAAAACTTAATTTGTGCATAACACATTAAGGTTCATAATATATTAGTATGAACAATTAAGTTAAAAATTATGAATAATTCATAAACAATTTGTAGTTGACATAAGATAACATGATCTAGGACAATGTTTTGTCTAACGATTTTGGTTTTTAATGAGGCTTTGTCCCGACCAATTATCCTGGGAGCACTCTTAATGATTACCTATTATGTTACTGCGTAATTGTTTTTAGGCATTAAGTAGAGCCTAAAATATAGTAAATATAAATGTTTAGTGAACCATATAATTTTAAATATTTAAAAAGTAGCCACAGCATCTTTACTTATATAAAAATTATATATTAAGTGGATTAGGATCACATAATGGACATTAATTGTAATTAATTATATAAATATAATGATTTTACCCCACAGAGATTTTATTATGTTTATATAAATAATTAGGATAATATATTAAAATTAGTTTTTCTTAATTTACCCACAAGAGTTAGGAAGAATTAATTTAATAGTTTTATCATAAAGTTTAAAGATAGAAAAACATCAAACAGTAATCATAATATACATTATGAATTTAGTAAAAATAGTTTGATAAAATCTATCATAAAGTATAAAGAATCTTATTAAATTAAAAATTTAGCCAACGTGTAATTTTTAATGAAATTAGATTCAATTTCGGCGTGTTTTTTCATCGGTAAAACATGCAACTTAGAAAATTAGACTTCAAATCTTAACATAAGCTTTTGGACTTTATGTAGTTACTCAACCCACTAGTTTTTCTGATATCCGTTGTGACATACCCAAACTTATGGGAGATAACTTTAAGATATGGAATGAGAGGATTCTCCTCCATCTAGGGTGGATGGACATAGATTATGCTATTAGGAAGGACGAACCACCTGCAATCGCCGATAACAGCACTCCAGCTGCGGTCAGGCTGTAAGAGCGATGGGAGCGATCCAACCGGTTCAGTGTGATGTTTATCAAGACTAAGATAACTGCTGGTATACGTGGTTCTGTCGACCAGCATGAGAAAGTCCGTGATTTGCTGAAAGCCATTGACAATCAATTCGTCACTTCAGAAAAGGCATTGGCAAGCACCCTGATAATGAAATTATCATCCCTTAGACTCACCAACATAAAAGGTGTGCGCAAGCACATAATGCAAATGCGTGATATTGCAGCTCAACTTAAAAAACTCGAGGTTGATATGTCGGAGTCCTTCCTGGTGCACTACATTCTGAACACCCTTCCAACTCAGTACGAGCCTTTCAAAATCTCATACAGCACACATAAAGAAAAATGGTCAATTAATGAATTAATGACCATGTGTGTTAAAGAATAAGAGAGACTTGTGATGGAACTGGGTGAGAGTGCAATGCTGGCTACTACCCGTGGGAAGGACAAAGCTAAACCTATCAAATCCCAAGCCAATCACAAAGCTAATCAGAAGGGGAAAGGTAAAATACCACCTCAAGCTGATATCAAGAAGGAAGAAAAGTGTTTCTTTTGTAAAAAGAATGGACATATGAAGAAGGAATGCATCAAATTCCAAAAATGGCTTGAAAAGAAAGGTAATCCAACCTCATTTGTTTATTATGAATCTAATATGGTTAATGTTACTATTAACACCTGGTGGATTAATTCTGGATCTACAATCCATATTGCAAACTCCTTGTAGGGTATGCAAAACCTAAGGAATCCATTGGGAAGTGAGCAAAACATCTTATTAGGCAACAAGATAAGCTCACATATGGAGGCGATTGAAACTTGCATTTTAACTTTAAGTAGTGGCTTTATTTTAAAATTAGAAAGGACTTGTTATGTACCAAGTTTCTCACGAAACTTGATTTTTGTTTTTGGACTTGTACCATTTGGATATTCCTTTAATTTTCAAGACACATCTTTCAGTTTATTTTATAAAACTGATTGTGTTGGGAATGATATTTTGTCTGATGGTCTTTATCGTTTTTATTTACAAAATAATGCCACTTATAGTTTAATGCATGTTCAAACTGGCGTTAAAAAGTGTAATATTAACGAGGACTCCTCTATGTTATGGCACCAGAGATTAGGATATATCTCCATAGAAAGAATTAAAAGATTAGTGAATGAAGGGGTACTTAGTGCTCTAGATTATACTGATTTTGAGACTTGTGTGGACTGCATTAAAGGAAAGCAGACCAACAAGTCCAAGAAAGATGCTAATAGGAGTTCAGACATATTAGAAATAATTCATACTGATATATGTTGTCCAGACATGGACGCATATGGTCAGAAATATTTCGTCACTTTTATTGATGATTACTCACGATATATGTATATCTATTTGCTTCATAAGAAAATTGAAGCATTGGATGCCTTCAAAGTTTTTAAGGCTGAAGTTGAGAACCAATGAAGAAAGCAAATACAAATTGTGAGATCCAATAGAGGTGGAGAATATTATGGTAGATACACAAAAAGTGGACAAGCACCTGGTCTTTTTGCCAAGTTTCTTCAAGAATATGAGATTATTGCCCAATACACTATGCTTGGTTCCCTAGACCATAATGGTGTTGCAGAAAGAAGAAACCGAACATTGATGGACATAGTGCGGAGTATGCTTAACAACTCCAACCTTTCTACATCCTTGTGGACTGAAGCACTAAAGACGACTACATATATATTAAACCGAGTTCCAACCAAAGTTGTTCCTAAGACACCATTTGAATTATGAAAAGGTTGGAAATCGAGTTTGCGACATATGCATGTTTGAGGATGTCTGTCTGAGGTAAGGATTTATAACCCATAAGAGAAGAAACTGGATCTGATGACCATTAGTGGGTATTTCGTTGGATATGCCGAAAGGTCCAAGGGTTACAGGTTTTATTAAACTCATACTACTAGGATTGTGGAATCAAGAAATGCTAAGTTTCTAGAGAATGGCATGATCAGTAGGAGAGATCAGTTTAGAAACTTAGTTTCTGCACATGATCATACAGAACCTGCACATGATCATACAAAATCTTAACCTTCATCAAATGATAAATTAGTTATAGTTCATAGCACATCTCAAGTACAAGCTTGTGTTGACCAATCGATCATTGAGGTTCCACAAATTACTGACAACATTCTAATAGATCAAGCAGTTTAGAAAATACTACAAGCTCCTGAACAACTAGTTGAACCACAAGCTCCCCTGGGAGACATTGGTACAACATTAAGAAAATCTACTAGAGACAGGAGATCAGCAATTCCTAGTGATTACATTGTGTATCTACAAGAATCTGACTATAATTTTGGAGCCGAAAATGATCCTGAAACCTTTTCACAGGCTATGAGTTGCAAATGGTCAACCTTGTGGCACGATGCCATGAAGGAAGAGATGAATTCTATGAAAAGCAACAGAGTTTAGGATCTTGTAGAGTTGCCTAATGAGGCGAAGACCATTGGTTGCAAATAGGTCTTTAAGACTAAAAAAGATTCATTAGGCAACATTGAGAGATACAAAGCGAGACTCGTTGCTAAGGGATTTACTCAAAAAGAAGGAATCGATTACACGAAGACTTTCTCTTCTGTATCTAAGAAAGATTCTCTTCGTATTATTTTGACATTAGTTGCTCATTTTGACCTTGAATTGCAACAAATGGATGTGAAAACCGCATTTCTTAATGGAGATATGGAGGAGGAGGTTTATATGAAACAACTTGAAGGTTTCTTCTCTAATGATGGTGAGCATTTGGTTTGCAAGCTTAAGAAATCCATATACGGTTTAAAACAAGCCTCCCGTCAATGGTATTTTAAATTCCATGAAGTAATTTCTTCATTTGGTTTTGTTGAAAACCCCATGGATCATTGTATATACCAGAAGGTTAGTGGAGTAAATTTTTTTTTCTTGTTTTATATGTGGATGATATTTTACTTGCAACCAATGATAAGAGCTTGCTGCATGAGGTGAAACAATTTCTCTCTAAAAATTTTGATATGAAAGATATAGGTGAGGCATCTTATGTCATTGGCATTAAGATCCATAGAGATAGACCTCGAGGTATTTTAGGTCTGTCACAAGAAACCTATATCAACAAAGTTTTAGAGAGATTTCGGATGATAGATTATTCACCAAGTGTAGCTCCCATTGTGAAGGGTGATAGGTTCAATTTGAACCAATGCCCGAAGAATGATTTTGAGAGGGAATCCATGAAGAACATTCCATATGCTTCTGCAGTCGGAAGCCTTATGTATGCTCAGGTCTGCACTATACCTGACATTGCATTTGCTGTAGGGATGCTAGGGCGATATCAGAGTAACCCAGGTATAGACCACCGAAGAGTTACAAAGAAAGTAATGAGGTATCTTCAAAGAACTAAAGATTACAAGCTTATATATAGACAGACGGACAATTTGGATGTGATTGGCTACTCTGATTCAGACTTTGCTGGCTGTGTTGATTCACGTAAATCAACATCAGAGTATATTTTTTTAATGGTCGGTGGAGCTGTTTCATGGAGAAGTGTCAAGCAGACATTGACTGCTACTTCTACTATGGAAGCTGAGTTCGTCTTCTGTTTTGAGGCCACTTCACATAGTGTATGGCTTAGGAGTTTCATTTCTGGGCTTAGAGTCATGGATTCTATATCTAGGCCATTGAGAATTTTCTGCGATAATTCAGCTGCTGTCTTTATGGCTAAGAACAATAAAAGTGGAAGTCGAAGTAAACACATCGACATTAAGTATTTAGCCATAAGAGAACGTGTAAAAGAAAAGAAAGTGGTCATTGAACATATTAGCACCGAATTGATGATCGCTGATCCTTTGACTAAGAGCATGCCACCTCTGAAATTCAAGGATCATGTAGAGAAAATGGGACTTGGTTCCATTTTGTAAGTGTATATATACAGTTTATTAATGAAACTCTTACATATTTTGATGTTTTCTCATATTCATGTGCACCTTAATTTCTTTGAGAAAATTCATCTGTATAGGACCAAGAATAAACATAGGGTTTATTCATTAAGAAATGTTGCCACATGAAGAATAATACTTGAGGAACTAAATGCATCGTAATACATGGAAGGTATTACTCACTCTTAGAGGACTTATCGCCATGATTCATGTATTTACTTCTTAAAATATAATCAATGGGATTAAGTTAGGTTAAACGTATGGATCAAGTGGGAGAATGTAACCAATTCATTTGTGGTCCATATTCAACCTTTGGCTGCCTCAACTTTTTGGCTACCCATTGATTGTGGTAACAAATGTATGGAATACGAATGGACGTTCTTGATGGGAGAACAAGTATAAATACAGGTTTTGTCTCTAGACTTGGGACTACTCATTTTTTGCTTTCGTACACCATCAAATTGGAGAGTTCTGAGAGTCTAGAAGAACCAATATCGAGAGAATAGCAGATTGTGTAAGTGAAAAGCTTCAATGGCCGGAGGTATATTTACGGTTCTTTTAATTCCGCATTTGATCTATATGCTAGTGTGTGTGTGTGAATTGAGTGTAAAAATTTTGATAGAAAAAAATATATTTATTTAACTGATATAGTTTTTATTTTATACTCTTTTGGAACATACAAAGCCCAACCAATTAAACTTATAAAGATTTAAAAGCCCATTGTAAAAATCTAACCAAGTCAAGTAGTAGACAAACTTAAATTAGATTTTTAACAAAATTAAATTATAAGATTATCTATGAACTATATTCTACAATCTATTTAAAAGCAAACCTTTTTATTTCTCTCATATAATATTTTTTAGTATTTTGAATATATATATGGATATAAAAGACTGCAAACATTTTATTTATCTCATTTAGTAATAATTTAAAATGAACTTCATTCATCTAAACTAAAATAGAATAAAACTAAATCATTAGCATGTCCAAAAATATTTTTAAATTATTCTAAATCATCACTACGTCCACAAATATTTTTGGAGGGATCGATTAGTTGTACAACTTATTAGACAAATTTTTCAATATAAAACGATGAGTTGTCAGCTGTTATGGAAGAATATAAGGTAGTATTAATTGACAAAAAATTAAAATATTATAAATATGTTTTCTACAAACAATTCATTAATACTTCATATGCAATTAAATTATTAAATTTATAAGAAAATAAAAAATATATAATCTATATCTATACTTCATCTAAAGATACAAAAAGTAGTTTAAACCATTCATTGAACCTCTTAAGAAATAATTATTAGATTTAATTTTTTTCTCCTCATAAAATCTTGATTTAATTTTAATCTATATAAACAAGTCTTTACAAACTATTTATTATTATTTCATATAAACAAGTCTTCACAGATAATAAATTATTATGTAATTAAAATCACTAAATTGTAATTTTATTTTTCTAATCATATATAAGTTTTAGTTTTCCTCTATAACCAAGTCATTTACAAATTCTATATAAACAAATTTTCAAAAAACAGTTCATTGTTATGTAAATAAATATATTAAACTGGGCAAAAATGATAATTTAGGTGTACACTATTTATTTAATTAATGATATGGAGTAAAGCATCCATCGAAAAAATTATCCCTACTTCATTTTTTATTATATTTTGTATTTTTTTTATTATTTTTCATAGAAATATATTTTATTTGTAGCCTATATGCAAGTATTTTACAAATAACTCATTACTATTATATATAATCAACTTTTTTTTTTCAAAATAATAAATTAATATATAACTAATTGCTTTAAATTGATTAAAAATAATATTAATATTTTTATTGATTTAATAAATCATTTACTGTATTAAAAAATGTACGTAATAAAATATTTTTTTTCTTAATATTAATTTTTTGTATATCGTAAGTTATTTTTATTATTGAAATTAAATGATACTATTATTTATTTTTTATATCGTAAAAATAAGACAAAAATAATATTATGTATTATGTACTTATTCACGATCAATGCATGTACAAACAATAGCAAAAGAGAGATATTGTAAAATCCGATGTCATTTGTTGGAGACATACTTAGATGAGCTCATCTTCTGACACCTATCAAATTTTGAGTCAACACATTTCGAGAAACAAGGCATTGACATTACCCTTTGGATTTGTAGTATTTAAAGGAGGTTAGTGAATGTGAAAATTTTTTATCCAGAAATCGTTATTCAAATTTTGAGCAGGGATTAGGGATAAAAATTGAGGTAAAATATCATATAATTTCTCAGTTAAATTCATGACAAGATTACGATCGTGGTGTAAAACATTAATTAGCTGGAAAAACATACCTTTTAGATAATATTTTTTTTTAGTTTAAGTATTTTTTTCTTTTCCTCATCAAATTTGGATTTTCTATATAAAAATGTATTTCACAAATAATTAATTACTACTCTATAAAACCAAGCTTTTCACAAATAATAAATTATCTTGCAATTAAACCAATAAAATTGCACATTCTTTTTTTCTAGATAATTAAGTTTTAGTTTTACTCTAGATAAGCAAGTCATTTACAAAAAATAAAAAATAAAAAAATTATTCCATATGAATAAGTTTTGCCATGATTTTTTTACTATGTAAATAAATCCATCAATACATTAGATTTTTATATAAATTTCAATAAAAATCCATGTTTCTATCTATTATGAGGCTCATACAAACATACTATGTAAACAATCATTACTTTATAAACAAGTTTTCCAAAAAAAATTATTACTATGCAATTAGATATGTTAAATTAAAAAAATATTAATAAAAATTATATTTAGAATGTCTAATATCCATTTATATATTTAATTTGGATTTCCTCACATTAATAAATTTATCAGTTTATTAAACTTTGTTTAGACTTATATTTTATGAAATAATTTGTATACATCTATTAGGATATTCAAATGCGAGTTAATTTCATATCAGAAAGAAATAAATAAAAAAATAAGAGTAGGTTATATATATGATTTGAGACCAAGACTCTTGAGTTTAAACTTTTGAGTCATATTGGTGCTTATCCATGTTTATTAAGCCCGAGTTCGTGCAATCTCCTATGTGTGAAGTACTTCCAACCTTAACAACAACAAAGCAAAATTAATATTTTTAATATCATGAATTTTGATGATTGTATCTTATTTCATTCTTACCGAAATCAAAGCATATTACTTATTGTTTATTTTTCAATTATATATAAAAATAAATAAATAATCACATAATATTTATCACATATTGCATTCTATTTTGTTATTATCAAAATCAGAACATATCACTTATTATTTTTTAATTATATATATAAAAAAATAATCACATGTAATATTTATCACATGCAACGCACATCTAATGATAACTAGTATATAAAAAAATGTGTAAAACATTCACTGGATAAAAATACCATTATTTAAATGATGTAATTTTGATTCTATAATTATTTGGGCTATATAAAGCCTAATCTATTTAACCTATAAAACTCTCAAATACACAAGCTTACTCCATAGAAGCACAATCAAGTAACAAAGAAACTTAAATTATAAGATTATATATAATTTATATTCTACAATTAGCATATTCACTTTTAATTAGAAGAACATTTAAGCATTCATTTCCACGTATGTACAAGTATTATCTTAATAGTTGATATTTGAAACATGGCTGAAATTTTCTAATTGGCCAGATATTTTGTCTTGTTAATTTATCGATAAATATATAAATATATGTGCGTGTGCGTACAAATAAAGTGTAAAGCTTTCATTATAAAAATTTTATCATCACCTAATAATTATATAGGAAAATTACATTAGCCTACCTCATGTAGGGGTGGCAATTCGGGTTGTGTTCGTGTCGTGTCGAAATTGGATATAACACTAAATGGGTTGACACGAACACGACACAATTATTAATCGTATTAAGAAAACCCAACATTAACATGACATGTTTATTAAAAGGGTAACTGACACGACACGCTTAATCCGTTTAATAAACGGGTCGTGTTAGACCCAACACGACAACACAACTCGACTAATTTGTCAAAAACGACAACCCGACACGACACGACAACATGACACGATTAACCAGACATGACCTGTTTATTACATAAGTAAATATAAGTTATATTACATAACCATCCATCTAATTATTCATAATCCAAATTCTAACATATTTATGATCCAAATACACATAAAAAAGTCTATTAAATAACATAAACATTATCTTATCAACTATCATCTATATTGAGAGGGGCAAGAGAGTCTGTAGGCTCCATGATGCGCCGTTATTGAGTGAATCAGTGAGGGAGTGTTTTGTGTTTGTGATGTGGTGAAAATAGGAATTAGAGTTTATTTTCACACACACACACACAAAGAATTTTTTTTAATATAATAGACAATTTTTAAATGGGTCATAAATAGGTCATGGGTCATAAATCGTGTCAACACGACCCATCAGACTCATGAATTTAATCGTGTCATTTCGGGTTGGTGGGTCAACCCGCGACATGACACAATTTTTTCATGTCATAATCGTGTCGACGCGATTACGACATGAACCCTATTATACTCAACACTAACACACTTTATTTCATGTCATGTCGTGTCGGGTTCACATGTTGTGTCCAAAATTGCCACTCCTAACCTCAGGTACGTCCACGGTTGACTTACCTCACAAAGTTTCTAAAATATACACTTACTTACTTTGACCATGTTTGACTTTAATTAATTGCTAACTATTTGTAGACCGAGGTATAAACCCAAAAAGGGGTGAATTGGGTTTTTAAAAACTTTTTGCAATTAACAAATAAGTTTTAACAATTTAATCAAGTAAAGCACACGAAAAATAAATTTCTTGAAATTAAAGGAGTAAAGGTAGAGAATATGCAAACTCTGTTTATAGTGGTTCGGCAATATCAGAATCACTCCGACCCTACATCCACTCTCTTTAAGAAACCTCCTTAAATCAATCCATTAATGATAATCGAGCAACTTCACGACTGTTGTCCAAACCTTACAAGTACTCTCTTCCACAAGGAAGTTACAAGGAAATGTTTAAAGCCTAAACACTCTAAGAGTTATACCAAATCTTTCTCTTTACAATGATAGATAGTGAATGTAAAGGAAAAGAAGAGAGATAGAAATAAATATTTTACAAGATGAAGATGATATATCTTTTAAGAACAAAGCTTGATAAATGGCTCAAAAGAATTTTTTAAGGCTTTCAAAAGTATTAATGAGCTAATTTTGAAATTGAGTGTTCTTACTTGTTGTTTAAATGCTCATTTATGAGGGGTTTTTATAGCTTTGACCTTATATGGTCGTTAGACACAGATTGGGTTGGTTTGGAGCATTAAATGCTAAAATCTCGCGTCCAAATTTTAAAAACTAACTGTTTTTCTTGACAGAATAGTCAACTATGTAAAATGGACAGTCGACTGTAAAACTCTCTATCTCTTTCACAGTTGATTGTCCATTGAACCACAATTGACTGTCCATTTTGTTTTCAAAATGGTCAGTTTACAGGGATTTGGACAATCGACTATCTAAATGGGTAGTCAACTGTGAAACCCTCTATCATTTTCACAGTCAACTGTCCATTATCTACAGTTAACTGTGCATTTTAATTCTCAAAATGGTCAGTCATAGATTCTTGACGGTCGACTGTGCCAGTTGATTGTGTCAGTTTTAGAAAATTTAAACTTTTAAGTCAGGTTTTGACAGAAATTAATTTATTATACTATAAATTGTGGTGTAAATGATCAAATGGTAATGATATATTTGGAATATAATCATGCATTCTTCAGTTGTTTATTGAGATAGCTTTGGGACTACTAAAGGGAAATCTATTATTTACACAAGATTGAGACCATTTATTAACATCTTCAATTTTTATCTTGCAATAAACAATCAAATGCATTGGAAACTAAATCAAAAATTCATTTTATTACAATCAATTAAGTGTTTCATTACAATCAGTTTTTCAACAATAGTCTAACTACTAGAATTAAGATAAATGTATTACAGAAAAGTAAAACAACTAGCAACATTTTCATATCTCTACCAAGATTTTCAAAAACAGTAAACCGTCCAAGTAATCTTCCAAATTCCTCTCTTAGACTTTGATACTTCTCCAAGTCTTCAATATTTTTTTCATGTGTAACAATCCCATCATTTGCTACCAATATGGGTTGTTCAGTGATGTGAAAACACCAACCAAGGAACCCACATCATTTCCTACAGTCACAGGAATAGTACAACTTGTTTTTATTTCTCTCAGACTCTTAAATCTTCACAGTCGCCCTTCGACCACATTGACAAGTTCAGTTTTAGAATCTAAGATCCCACCCAAACTCATTAACATTAACACTTGAAGAAAACATGATTAGTACATCTGCAAATCGAGAGTTCCATAGTCAGTGCTGCATTTTATCGAACACAATATAAGTATCAAGTGTAAATTTCAACCAAAACAAACTAATTGTTAGTGATTTCCACAAAGTCCTCAACAAATAAAGCAAAAACAAGGGTGAATTTATAAACAAATAACCAAACAAAATTGTGAGTGATTTCCAGAAATTCTTCAACAAATAAAGCAAATGACGTGTAAATTTTACAAACAAAATAACAAATGAAATTGTTAGTGATTTTAAAAAATTATTGAACAAATAAAGCAAAAGAACGAGGAATTTTACAAACAAATTACCAAATGATACAACAAATGGGAACTTTTGATGAATGGGAGAGCTTGAGCGCGTTCAGATCAAGGTGATGAACGGGTGATGAAGGAGTAACAGATGAAACGAAAACAAGTAAAGAAATGAAGGAGAGTTGAAGAAGAAGAGAAATCAAAGAGATCTTATGCGTATTGGAACTTGGGTTTTCAGGAAGAAAAATAGAAATAAATAAGAGAGGATAAGGAAGGGAAGAGAAGGGTATTATTGGGGTTTTAGAAATAAATAATGAGGTGGACTACATCTTTGACCCAAATCTAACGGGTTGACTCACGAAAGAGGTAACAGAAGGGAATTTCAGTTTAAAAAATGTCAAAGTTGAATAAGATAATAGAGGTTTCTGTCTATTACCAAACAATAGGGAGGTAAGTGAAAAAAGAACCAAAACATAAAATGGTTAATGTAATTTTTTCAATGGAAAAAGAATAAATAAAGGTTGTCATTAAAGCATTAGTGTGGACCCAAAATTTCTTCCATTGGTTTATATTTTTTTCTCTTTGTTCTCTCCCTCATTATTTTTTCTTTTTTATTTATATCTTTCTCTCTAGTTTGAACTTTTTTCCCTTTTGCATCGAAAGCTTATAGACAATCATTTTTTTTTTCAGAAACGGGAACCAACTTCAAAAATCAAGAACCAACATACATAGTTCTAGAGGTACAATGACCTCTTTGATCGAAGTCCAAAACAAGAGACATAAATGGGGGAGGGGAGTTAAAACAGCACAACCCAAAATCAATCTATTTGCCCTTCCGCACAAGCAAATCACCCCACTGCACCACCCTAGATTTCCTAAGGCCGAGCCGTTCGTTTTTAATTTCATCTAAGAAGGCTTGGGAGGGGTCCAAGAGATATCAAGCAACGAAGGGTTATTTTTTTCCAATGGAGCTAAGCCAAGATGAACAAACTCAACAGCCTTAGTGGAGGTACCTTGGGCAAGCCGTTTTGAAGAGGTAAAAACATTCTCAAAAACTAGCTTGCTTCTGTAACACCAAAGGTTCCATAAGCAAAACCAAAAAAAAAAGGTTCCAAAGAGTATTATGATTGCATATAGAAGAGTTAGAGAGATTTTCAACCAACCAAACAAGAAATGGTTTCTTAAAAGAGGCAGAGAGCGAAGGTGGAACAAGATCATGACTCCAAAAGAGATTGGCCGTTAAACATTCTCTAAAAATGTGGTCACAAGATTTAAACAAATTAAGGCGCAAATCAAAAAATGGGGATTGGGATATTTCTGGCGGTTAAGGTAGCTTTGCATTTAATTTTATAATGAGCACATAACCACAAAAAGTGTTTAATTATGACGCTTTCTCTGCAATTTTCTCACAGGGAATGGCTATTTTTTTCTTTCGGAAATGGTGAGAAAAATAGACTTTCAGGAAATAGAATGTATTAATGGGATTATTTGAGGCCATCCAGTGACTCCTCATCTCTAAAAAAACCCTAGCTGTGCCGTAGCTTTTCAGCCCTTTGGGGTGGCCATTCATAACTGCCTCTGGTGGCCTTCCTCCATCGGGTAGAGGTCGTCTTCCACTCAGCCCTGGCTCTTCTTATCCGCCCTTCCAAGTCGTCCTTGCTTCTGCCCTTCCAGCGCCGCCATCCTCTTTTGCTTTCCCTTCCCTTCTCTCGACTTCCCTTGCTATCGCACCTCACTCCAGATCGTTTGCCCAAATTGTTGCTAGTTTTGCTCTAGAAATCAATGTTGTTTCAGGTCATAACTTGGCTATAGATTCTTCTGTTTGCAAGGTTCTTTCTTGCAAGCCTTTTCCCTTATTAAGCTTGTCCTCTAAGCCGTTCAAGATTCATGGAGAGCCTGCATTCAGTATAAATCCAATGGAATTCGCAAAGGCCTCTGAATCCTTTGCTTTTGCCGCTATTCAAGTTTCCCTAACCTGTTATCCGTCTATAAGCATATACTGTCATGGCAATTAAAATTAGATCCGGTTGTGGGCAATTTAGATAAACATCATATTCTTGTTCGTCTTGCTTCTCAAGATGATTTGGTCTTAGTATGTTTGCATGGTAATCGTAAAATCGCTAATACATTGTATCATTTGTTTCATTGGACATCGGATTTTAATTCAAGGAAAGAGACGCCCCAAGCTACTATTTGGGTTTGTTTGTCGGGATTACCACTTTCTTTTACAGTTCTTAGGAGCATTCAAATTCGTTTGCTCGCTTCTTGAAGATCGATGAAAAAACACGAACTCTTGAACGGCCGAGCTGTGCCCGTATTTGCGTTGACCTTGATCTTAAGGCTCCTAGACCGGATTGTATTTGGATTGGTACGAGGATTGAAGACGGTTTTTGGCAGAAAATACTATTTGAGGGAACTTAGATTATTGCACACACTGTTGTTTGCAAGGGCACAACATTTCGGACTGTCGGAATCTGTCCTAGAAGGAAGGTGCCACTCCAACTATAGGGTTGAACCTTTCTTTGGGATTGCAGGGCACTAAACCGACTGATTCTGGGCTGGTCCATCAGACCCAGGTCACTGAGTGGAGCGGTAACTTAGTGGCCGGCCCAAGTCAGATGTTGGCATCGGTTTCTAGGCCCAAGTTATCGATTAGGCCTTCGGTTATTGCTCGTAATAACGGTAAGGAAGTCCAACCTGTTTTGGAAGTGGTCGGGCCTTGATAGTTTGTCCTCCAGACTGAGCTCAACCCAGGTCCCATACACTGCAAACACGCACTCCAAAAGCTTTTTGAACAGGTTATACAAACATGTGTTGGTCCTTCATGGGCACGACCCATTGGATGCCTCTTTGTTCTAGTCTTTATCGGGCCCGTGCACGCCCAATTCTGGTCCGGTTTTGGTCCAGCCCCTTTCTGGGCCGTGTGCGTTTACGGGGGATGGCAGACAGTCTGGGCTTTCTGAGTGTGCACCCTCTGTTTCTGGTTTATGTGCACCTATTACTGCTGGTCCGGCCTTGAGCCACCAGCTTGGACCTTCTTTGAATGGGCAGTCCGAACCACCTACTGACCCAGCACGGTTGGAGAGTATTAAATCCACAAAAAAAGGAAGGCAAAAAACAAAGAGAAAGAGGCCAAGGAGTTTATTGATGATGGATTAGATTGTCTATATCAATTTAATTTAAATTTTCAGTGTAAGGATGATGTTTCCCATCCTCCGGCTCAGCCTTGGAAGTTGTTGCATGGTTCTTCCTTATCAATTTTTTTTACAGGATGAGAGTTTCCAGAAGAATTATGAAGGGGATAAGCTAGTGCATCTTTTTACACAGTTGAAGAAATTAAAGCCAAAAAAGAGAAAAGGTGTTAAAGTTAGGAAGAAAAAGCATTGATCTTGTTTGTTTTGCTTTTATTTTTGTAGCTTCGGTTTGAAGCTGTATTCCTTTCTTTAGTTATGTTTTGTATTAGGTTGGGTCAGGCTTGGGTTTTATCCCTTTGTCCCCTCGTAGTTTTCTTCTTAACAATATTTTTCTTTTCGTTAAAAAAAAGAAGGTAATGATGGGATTATTTTAAAAGAGAAATTTCCCAGAATCATTGTGTTAGCAGTAGACAAATTGGGGAAAGTTAAAGATTTTGGGGTGTTTGATAATGGCATATGGTGAAGTTGAGAGGAAGCAGCTAACCAACTGTCTCCTTAAGGATCCTTATTTTTTTTTTTTTTTAGGATTTGAAGATGAGAGAACATTAAAATACAGAATAGTAGAGAAGAGTGAGATATGAAGGTTGATAGTTAGTTCACAAGGTTTTTGGCCTCTTTTTTCATATTCACAAGGGTTTATTAGTAAATATTGATAAAGGGTAAATTTGACTTTGTTTATTTTCTGTCGGTGAGAATTAGTTAATGGACTGAGTTGTCATTCTTTGATACTATAATGGAGTGAATTATAATTAAGATCAAACCACAAAGAAGATATTGTAATTTATGCTAAGTTTACAAGAGATTCTTACTTTGAAATATTGCATCATGCTTACGTTAATAACAAATTGTATAGCAGAAAGTTGTGGTGCTAATATTCTACTGCTCAACTTTCATGTGATCAAGTAGGTTTTTTCCATCAAGTTTGCTTGTTATAACAAGCCTTACATACTCCTCATGCGTTATAGTCTTGAACATTGCTCTACCTTCCTTGAGAAGTTCTTCCAAAGGACCGATCATGGTGTTAATATTTGGACTGTGAAATGCTGCAATTGAAAGGCGTTCTTTCTGTGGGTTCACAACAGCTCTATGCTCTATGCTCTTGTATTCACCATTACTCATTATCTGCATCAATCTCAGGCAAGGAAATATTTAAAGTTAGCTCTTAACTTTAAAAGGGTTAAATTTTAATGTAATCTACAATTAATTACCTCCATGACATCACCAATGTTGATGATGAAAGCTCCTTGAATGGGTTTAATGGGTAACCATTTGCCATTTTTCCTAATCTGTAATCCTTGCACTTCATTTACTTGAATCAACAAGGTGAGTCCAGTGGCATCAGAGTGAGGTGTGAGACCCGTAACCTTGTTTGCTTGTAGGCAAGGTGGATAATAGTTCATTCTTATCCCTTGCGTTCCTTCTTGAAAGAAGTTTGCAAGCTTTTCAGGATTGATTCCCAAGTTTATGGCCATCAATCTCAAGATATCGATTGTTACCTTTTGCAGTTCCAACGAGTATTTATTCAAGGTTGCTCTAATATTAGAGTCAAAGGGACCAACAAAAGGATACGCATTAGGCCAATGTTTGGAAAATAGAAGGGAAATGAAACAAGAAAAGAAAAGGGGAAAAGTTGGGGAGACATGTACCCTTTGTTTGGATATTCAATAATAATAAAAAAAATTTAACACACTTTATTATTTTATTTTTCACTGAAATAAAAAATGTCTTTAAAAAGTTAAGGCTAAGGATATAATAGTAATATATTAAAAATATATAAAGGATGCACATTCTCCTTCCAAATGCTTAAAATTTGTAAAATTAAAATAATATAGAATTTGAAGGGAAATGAAACTGTGCATGTACCATCTTCTTCTTTTTTTTTTTCATTAAAAAAAATTAAACAAGGGATGCATACCCCCTTTCTTTTCTTTCGCCTCCAATTCCCTCAATCCAATCACACTACAGCGCTTTTATTTTTCTTGTAAATATTGTTTGTTAATTGCTAGACTACATATACCTGAAAGTGGTAGGAGTTGTTGGCCAGAATCTCATGCTTCTTTGGGGGACAGGTTGGGGAAGAAGGAAGAGCATATCACCCCAATCAAGCTTTTGCTCTTCTGAGACAACAAAGGCTTGGCCATATCCTTCAATATTATTTGGTAGCTGTGCACAAGCCATCTTCTCCTCTAGTGGCAACTTGAAGAACTCCTCCAAGTCTATCTTCATGTTCTCAATCACTTCTTCTAATACTCCGTGGTTTATCAACTGTTTCATCATTACAGTAAACTCATTCAAGTTGTGGAAACAAATACATTTATTCAGAGAGGAAAGAAATTGAGGACTAACCCAAATATTTTGCCAGGGAGTCAACCTGGAAACAGACTTCAACTTAGTCTACTTATATTTAACAAATACAATTGGGTTTAATTACAAATTAAACCTTGAGATTTAGGCGCTTTTCATTCATCACCTTGATGATTTTTTCGTATCAAACACCGTGACTGAGTCTGTTAGCATTGCTCTTCTCCAAATTTTAACAAAAAAAACCAATAGATATCTGGTTCAGGTTCAGATCTATACCAGATTTGACAGCGACCTCGCAACCATAGACTGGCAGATCTAGCTTAGATCTGAACTGTTTTTTTCTCTGAAATTTGGGGGAGAAAAATCCACGTGTGCTACATATGTATGGATTGTTAGGATGAAGCATTTATAGATTATAGTGACAAAAGCCTAAAGAAGATGGAGTAATAAAATGATTATGTAATTTCATATAGTAGAAAAAAGAAAATAAATTCTTATATATGTAATTAACCTGGAAGAATCCCCAGTGCTTGCAAGCTAAGTGAAGTTTAGCCAATTCGTCATGGTTGCTCGACGGGTCACCAGCAATTTTGCTCAGGTCAATCACCGGAATTTGAAGAGAATCATCGGTAGAGAATTCATCAAACTCGACTTCAGGCCGGACATACCGTGAGGGAATGTCTTCCAATCTCTTGGAAGCAAGAGCTTGGACATTCTCAACAGGAAGAGAACCACCAAACTCTTTTCTGCTACTAAACTCAGTGCCCATCTTTCTAATTTCAATTCCTTCTCTTCTTACTTATATAAACAATTGAAGATATGTGTATATACTGCAAAGTTGGGGGAATTTAAAGTGCTATATAGTGCCAAGTTTGTTAATGTCAAAATAATATTACTTAAATTAAAAAAAATTATCTCTAAAAAAAATATATAAAGATAATTTTATCATTTTAAACAATATTACCCAGATATTAACGAGTTATATATAAAAAAAGGATAATACAAAAATAATTTTGCCAGTCTTATTACTATTATTTTCTCTGTTTGGATGTTGCGTGGGAATTATTTATATTCACATTAGCTCTTTTTGAGTTGTATAAAACATTTCTTCATATTTATGTTATATTTCAAGTTGTTATCCCTCCATTTTCAAGAGAAAAGACTCCATGAATTCTTGAGACGGGGGAGCATTTTGTTTTATAAATATTCTATTTTTTAATTTATTTTTACTTTTGCATTTGATAAAAATTATATAAAAAAATCAACTAAGTAAATCGAGAGCTCTAAACCCGCCAAATTAGATTTAGAGAGAAGAAAAGATCAAACATTTCTTCACATAACAAGTGGAAATAAAGGTGGTAATCGGGCCGGTAGGATTGTTTTAGGTCTAAGTGATTCGGGTTTGAGTCATTTTGAGTCATAGGTCATCTTAGAGTGCGGGTCAAGTCGGTTGGGGTTAGGTCGGTATCGAGTCGTGTCGTGTCGGGTCTCGGGTCATCTCGGGTTGGATTTCGTAGGGTTCAAGTTGTGTCGGCCTCGGGTCGAGTCAGATCTGGGATCGGGTCGTTTTGGGTTTGAGCCATTTCGGTTCGAGTCGTTTCGGGTTTTCGAGCAGACTCGATATAACTTATCAGATTCGCTCTATTTTTCTATATTCTTTTCCTCCAATTTTCGAGGAAATAATTTGAGCTCTACTTAAAATTTAGATTATCATGTTATTTTTTTTAATGTTTTAATGTAATTAAGTTCACAAATTCTCATTTTAATATATTTAACTAATTATGATTTGATTAAATGCAAATCAAAATTATATATGAAAATAATATAAATATAAAGAATTTGATAAGTTAATAACTAATAAAATATAAAATTAACTTTTTTCTTTGGCATGTATGATGATGGTGAATGCTGACATGTATAATCTTTATGAATATAATATTAACTCTAATGGTCGCTTTTTGTAAGATAAAAAGTATATAATAAATTATAAATTGTAAAAGATACATTAATATTATTAATTTATTATACCAGATATTAATTGATAGTTTGATGCGTATATGTAATTATGTGCTCATGTATATCATTTGTGGAACCTTTAAAATATGTTAAACATATAAGCATATTACATATACTTAAGAAAAAATGGTTTGACCAAAATGATAAACAGTTACACATTTGTTCTACATATGAATTAATCACATTTAGAATTAATTATATGTAATATTAATTAGTTATTATTATTTAATATAAAAAACAAAATTAAAGATATTGATACTAAAGGTTAAAATATAATATAATAAAAAACATATTTATCTTGTTTTATACTAAATTGATTTTTTTTTTATGATTGATGATTCATTTATATTTGTTACATTTAACTAGTTTTATTTTAAAAAAATAATACTTTAAAAAGATTAAAAAAATAGTTTACATAAAAGACAGATGATTCAAATAATCAAACTTATGAATTCAAAATAAATAAATAAAAATTCTCATTTGAATTATATTGAATTTAAGCTGTTTCAAATTCGAGTCCCATAAAGTTCAAAGTTGTTTCGATGATCATGCTTTTCACTAATAAAAGAAATACCATAAGAGTTATATTTAGTAATGACTAGCGACGAGTGAGCAGTGAGTATGATGAAAAATTATATATAATTCGACTTTCGGCCAAATCCTTTTAATTTGATAAAATTAAACAATATATATTTTTAAAAAATCTCTTCATTTTCTTTCCGTTTGGCATTGACTTCCCACCGTTCCGTCTAATCTATATACACTACGTAAAAAAAAAAAAAAAAAGTAATGAAATGAATCTGAATAATATATACAAAAAAAATCGAATTAAATAAATAACTTAACTCAATAGTCAATTATTGATTCACTAAAAAAGTAAATCCCGTGGACGTGCCATTCGGAGGGACAAACTTCACCCAACCGTTGGAGCTTAAGATTGACCTAAATAATTTCATATTATTTGCCGGCCTTCTTTTGTCTCTATCAACTGATTAAATTTACCGCCAATTCTTATTATTATTGAAATCATCAAATGGCATCAAGATTGATATTATACTTTGTTATAAAAAAATTGATATTATACTTTGAACTCATGAAAAAAATAAAGATATCATACTTAGATGTGATCTAAATTACCACTATATGTTATTGTTGGAAATCTAGAGGTGACAATCAGGTCAAGTCAGGTTATTTGGGTGAACATTTAACTCGTTTAGTCGTATTCAGATCATATTAAGTCAAAAGTCGTTCGGGTCGAGGGTCACTTCAGGTTGGATCGAGTCATGTTCAGATCATTTCGTTCCCGTGTCGTATAAGGTCATTGATCATTGATCTCGTGCGAGATGAGTCAACAAAATAAATATTTATACTTAATTAAAAAAACATCATTTGCATATAATACGACTAAACGAGTTAAATGTCCAAATCAGTGAAAATTAATTAATAATAAATTAATGATGAATTTTTTAAATAATATATTTAATTTGTGAATGCAATATACAATGTTATGGCTCTTAGTCTCAAAATTCAATCTTAATTGATCTCAAACAGCTGGTTCACGGAGTTATTCTCACTCGTAATGTCTTATACCTAATTTTGGAGATTAAATTTCATATAATCACTTCATTCCATTTTATTTTTTCAAAACAATTAAAGATTAAATTTTATTATGACTTGAAGAACAATGCAAAATTTACTAGTTTTCTCGATTTTTGATTTGAAACTAATGAGATTATTCGTATTAATGTTGAACTATGCATATCAATATATATAAATCAAATTAATTATGATATAATTTATTTTATTTGATAATTAGTCAATTAATTATTACCCTAATTTAAAAATGTAAATCAATTTTTTATATAAAAAAATTATAATTTCAAATCGTTTTAGGTCGGATCACTTTAAAGTTTACATCATTTTGGGTTCGAAACGAATCGAATTTGAATTATATTATTTTGATTTATTTTTAGACCTAATTGGGTTTGTGTTGGATCGAGACAAATTTTGCCACTTCTAGTTAGGATACTAGTTTGCATCGCAGCCATTAATATGCCAACTCTTGATAATTTTAGAAAGTCTTATCATTTTTCAAATATTCTAAACAATTATGAAATTCGAAAAAAAAAACCCCTATGCAATTGGGAAAGGATATGTTTTTAATATTTGAAGATAGATTTAAGAAAATATTGTATGTGAAAGAAATCTTTTTAGATAAATATTCTATGTTATACGTCTGACATGATATTTTACAATTTATAAATCTCTCTCTCTATATAATTAAATTAATATATGGATAAATTATAAAAACACCCTTAAAATTTGGAGGCAATTACAATTACATCCCTATTGTCAAAAAAATGATTAAAACTTCGTTTGATTAGAAGAAATCTATTAATTCTCAAAGTAAAAGAGAAAAATACTTAAATGCCCTTGTATATAAAAATCAAATGGATTGACTTAGAACTTATTTGCAATTCATTTTTTCTATCTAATTTTTTTTCAATTTAGATCAAAATAGGTTACACATAACTTCAATTTGTTTCATTTGATATTTCTACGAAGACATTTAAGTATTTTTCACTTCTCTCTAAAAGTCAAACAATTTTTTTGATTAAATGCGATCAAAGAGGGTTTTCATCATTTATTAAGCAATGGAAAGATAAGTGTAACCGATCTCAAACATTGTGTTTTGGTCTATCTTGCCCAGCCAAACCTTTCATCTCTAATATTAGAAAAATGAAGTGACGATATGGTATATCAGATTAAAAAAGCATAAGATGAAAAATAAAACATTGTTGTGTTCATATTTTTATATCAAATGTAAGATTGAGTAATTTTCTATAAAAGAAGCAAATCCACTTTTTGATAAATAATTTGTTGTTTTAAGGATTTTTTCAACAAAATATGAAACTTTATAATAAATCAAATAGAGAGCAAAAGAGAGACCTAAAAGATAGACTCACGAGCAACCATGGCTAAAATATCAGCACGTGAAACAGTATAAGGACATGCCTCCTCCAAAAAATACTTGATATTGTCAATGATTTCAAATCCACGTAGAGAATTGAGGTTAGGTCCTGCTTGCTTTTCACTAACAATATCCCCATAGCTATCCAAAAGGACTCCTCCAAAACAAATCATCAAATTACACTACTTAATTTAAGAAGCTCAACATATTAAATAATGCAACTAAGAAATTGTGGATAATTAAGCAGGTCAAAATGATTAAAACAAGCTCTATAAATTGTGTCATTTTGCTGTAAACATTATGAAGTAAAATATACTATACATATAGATTTGGATTATAACGTGATCCCCATTACATCTCAGTTTGAAAGAGTTAAAATCAACTTTACAATTTTTACAGCTGAACCGAAAGAAAGAAAGAGAGAGAACTAATTACCATGACAAAACAATCATGAAAATGTAGTCTAAGGAGGGAGGCAGCCATCCGAGGATCTTTGAGCAATGCAATCGAAAGAAAGAAAGAGAGAGAACTAATTACCATGACAAAACAATCATGAAAATGTAGCCTAAGGAGGGAGGCAGCCATCCGAGGATCTTTGAGCACTGCAATCTCAATCTTACGATTTTGTCCTACTAAAGGGCAGCTTTCTTTGTAGTAATCAAGAACAAGAAGCCCTTCATCACTCAAATGTTATTATAAGTGCAGTACCATTCATTATCAATACTAGTAAAAGCAATAACATCTAGCTCTTCATCATCATCATCTCCATTGAAGAAAAATGATGAAATTACTGCATAATAATAACGTATTATTGGCTTATTGCATGGGAGAAGAATGTTGCACCAACGATATCTATATATGTATATAGAGGCTTTGCTTGACAATGATGTTTTCTTGTACTGTTTCTTTTATGTATGTTTTCAAACCTAACTATATTCTTCATTATTTATGTGGGACATGATTATAAGGTGGTTAATTTGCTGTTAGCTAGTGCCAGAAGGGAGTGGGATTGATCCTAGCCAGCTCAGGATCAGGGCCAATAGCTAATTAAGGTGCCGTTTGCTTAGCAATAGAAACAATTTATAATTTATAAAAAAGTTTTTGAGATGGGTTATGGCAAAATAATAATAAAACTATAAACCGTAATTAGTGCTTTGTAAATCAAAGTGAACACAGTTTTTTTCTTACACAAATTAAATTTCTTTAAAGTAAAAACCAGTGTTTGACTAAATTCTGTTTATAGATTTCATAAACTCTCCAAAACAAACAGTCAATGTGCCTGTAATGGCCAAGTAAGATATGTTTTCCTATTTAAAAAGGAGAAGGCATGATCAAACTCCCCTATAATTATACAAAGAGGCAGAGATCAATTCCATTTGTTTAATTTTTAAATAACTTTAAGTTCTTGAGATCAAATTTCTCACTAAAAAGTGAAGGAAAATCGAAATAAAAAGAAGATCAGATCTCTGCCGTTTATCACAGACATTATATAATTGTAAATGTCAAGTCATTAATTGTAAGTTTGTAACATAACATTGCTAAACACAAATTTGAATTTAACTGCTTTCAAAGTTTCCTTTGATGCATAGAATAAGCTAAAGTATAGAAATACTAAAATTTGCAATTAGCATTGGCCATATAAATTTTAAAAGGCAAATGACTGCAAAATTTCGATTTTAAAGTACCCATCCTGAAAAGGGGAGGGAAGAAGGACAAAAAGATCTTAACCGTAAAAGTATTTTGTACACACCCACCACAATACAAAGGGGAAATGTAAACCTAACTAGGAACATAACTGCTAGGCTAATTAAAAAATTATTGTTTAAGCCCTACACAATTACAACCACTTGCATAGTTATATTAACTAAATTAATTATGATATGACTGTAGCCTTTACTTTCTATCCCAGCTAGCAACCTTTCAGTTTCTTGCATGCTGGTCCAACATTATTGTTGTTCTATTCCATGGGGCAGCATCCATTTCTCAAGGAAGATACCATTATTCTTAAATCATGAAACTGACTTTGCAATCCCCTGCTTAAAACATATAAAATCATGTTGTTAGATGTATGCAATAGTAAGCTAACATTATACAAGAAAGGCTTACTCGACAGCGTAACTCCAGAAGTAAACTTATTATTTAAACCCTCTGATTATTTAAGAAGCTTCCAACCAAGAGAATGGATATTCCCCTTTCTTTCCTTTCGCCTAATTTCCCTTCGTTCCCCTCAATCCTAACAAGGGGTAGGGGTTTGCCCAACCAAATGATCTAAAACAAGAGCAGACTGCTATATTTTTAGTTTCGAGGTCATTTGAAGATATTATTGCTTTAAAGTTATATACCAAACGGATACCTTTGCTAATGCAATAGGTTCATAAGGACAAATTTAGTTTGATCTTAGACTAATTCCCTAACATTAATTAATAACTCAGGAAAAGAGGAACATTCAATCTTCATCAAGGAAAAGTAACTCAGGATGTATTGCAGCATTGTTGACATTGAGTGCCCTTCGCAGCTTCCGATGGTCTAAGACCTCAACTTCAAGCAAAAAGACACAACTAACTGGTCGATGATCTGAAAGCCTTAATTCTGCTCGATCGTAAGAAAGTTGTTTTATCCCTTTTCCTATCCAAAGTATGCGATCACACCTGAATACAGTACCCAGTACAAAACTCATGAGCAATCAGTAAATTTTAAAGTTTATGATTTATGGATCAGACAATGCTTGGGGAATAAGGGCAAAATATGCAAGATATGATTTGGTGCTGCTTGCAATTCTTCCTCCCCGCCCCCTCTTAAAAATCAGATTTTGTAACTTCCAAGAAAGTTGTACTTACCATGCCGGAGATCTCTTCTTCTCCCCTTCTTTAAGGTTCTCACCAACATATCTATCAGAATTTATTTCGTACTTGTAAGTTGGAGGAAAGTCTATCATTCCCTCTTTCCATCCATTAAAAACATGCCCACTACGGAGTTCTTTGCTTAACTGCCATATAACATGCAATTCAATATTATTTTTTTATAGCAAAAGTAGCATACTTTCTTTAGAATAATAATAAACATAATTTGCAGATGAAATAAAGAACTTTAAGAAAAATACCCACAGTATCCACAAATAAACTTTGTTTTCCGTGTGTAATCACCGGGGTTACCAAGTTAGTGAAAATCAAATCCAGAAAACCTAATCATTACCCTTCCATCTCTGTCTACAATACACCACCTTCCTACCAAAAGAAAAGAAAGGAAAAACTCCACAATCTGATTTCAAAAAATTAACTATACCCAATAATAGAGACCAATTCTTGTGTTAGGTTCAAAAGGCCACTGTGCCTCAGTGCTACACTCAAACTTAACCATTAAGGTAAGAAAATTTCAAATTTAATGGCTAAAATAGTGTGTTAATAATAAGGATTTGATCTAGGGCACACTCACAGGATTCAATTTAGACCTCAGAAATAATTTCGAAAGGCAGATTTCACTTGGACAAGGCCAAAGGTAAACTGCCTTGAAATAAGTTCTTCAGTTACACAAAAGTAGAGTATCATGATGCTAACCTGATCATTGTTGATTAGTTCATCCCACCGTTTTAAAGCGACAAGCTTCCTCACCTCTGTGTCCAACATATTGAGACGATAGTTCAAATCCCCAAACCAGAATATCTGACTGTTCACAGAAGAAACCAATTACAAATTCACGTTGAGTACCAATTAAAGAGATGAAATCACATGAGAGAAAATTCAACAATTAATTTCTAAATGGGACAGTTGGGCAGCCTAGAATCTATTATAGGTCATAGTTCAGGCACGATTATTGGACCGAAGATCTTAGATTCTTCAGTTCCTTAAGAATTGCACAAATTAAAGCATTTTGTCACACTCTAACTCTGTAATTTTCATATTCAAGCTATAGAATATTAGAACTCCTATTTTAACCCATCCGTTTTGCGCAATTCTTTGTTTGACTTTGAGACTCTTGATAACTTCAAGGTTTTAAAATTTGGTGAATAAATGCTTCATATTTGCATTGAAACTCGTCATATTTCCATTACTGTGTCATTATATCAAATCAGAGTTTAACATCTGTATGCATGTGTAGAAAGTTGTCGAAAATTAGAATTGATATGGCGTCAAATGACAGGCAAAACAACCGAGGCTAGAATTCCAGTGTGGTTCAAAGTAATGCTTGGTTCCCAAGTAAAAGTTAAAAATAAAAGTAAAGTTCATATTATAGATTGAGATCAAACGACAGAATAGTGCTTACTCATGAGAAGGAATTGTCTGAGGTTGATCTGCATCAAAAACAGATGAGAAACGAGTACGTCGTATAATTTCATACACATCAGAATTACGCCTCTGTTCAGCTCCATCCTTCTGACCAGAGGTCAGATGAGAGCAAACAAAGCACAACCGTGATTGGAAAAGAGACATGCTAATGGAGACAGATCCCTGCATCAGCAACCTTTAATTAGACATCCAATAATGTCAAGGCAAAGCATGTTCAGTTACTGAACAGTGCATACATATGCTGACATGTCATCTCCTCTACAATCAAATCTCCACCCTGCAGCCAGTCATATTGCAACATATCACAATATGAAGGGTGCTGTTTTCATCTCATCTAAAATGCAAAATAAGAGAACTAGTAAAACACTGCTCACTGTTGTAGTGAAATGAAGGAAGCAACCCTCCATGGCATGATGATAACAATGTAATTCAATGAAGAGACTGTTGCAGTGGATTCCAAATAGAGAAAATATTCATGAAGCACAGAATCCAATCATGCTATTTTCAGTTTCGTGATTACCAATATATTCATATCTACATGTTATTTCAATCCTACGGTTGCCTTTAGATATGAAATGTCTTAGCCAAATAGAATAGCGCAATCCTAGCATGGAAAAACATTCAATACCTTGTTTCCCATGTAGCCCATAAGGCCAACTCCAACAGGAGAGACTTTCAAATTGTTTATATGTCTCCTCAACCTCTTACTCGCCCAAACCGATACATATATCCCGACCATCTGTTTGCTGACAACTCTTACATACTTGGTACGCGATTTTGTGCGATATTTGTCAAATCCATTATCATGTTGCTCCTTTGGTAGTTCAAAGAAAGTGTCATTCTCTTCCTCAGAAAACCCATCAGATACATCAGAGAGAGTCTCAATGACTTCAGACTTCTCTTGTTGCTCGATCCACATCGAACTTAGGTTAACAGAGCTATGGTGTAATCTTTTCAACCCACTAACATTAAATGCAAAATTGTGAGGACTATTTGCTGAAGGATTGTCAGTCCAATTAAAGTCAATTCTTGCAGAGCTGCTCAAAACTCTCCGCAACTTTGAATTGGAAGAGATAACTTGATGGGTTGCATCTAATGAATGTTCGGGCCAGTCTAATCTACTGTCACAGTCAATACCGTATATTCTCTTCAACTGTACATTTTTTCCAAAACCAATGGCTTTGCTTGGATCCTGTCTTTCCAAGTCACAATCTCCAGTGGTCTCTGAAAATTCCTCACTCATCAAGTCTATTGGCAGATCATCTATCTCATCTGCAAGTGCATCTGCAACAGAAGAAGTCCTTAATACTGGAGAGGGTGGGGCGCTGTAGCATTTGTGTTTTCTGTCATGTTCTGAAGATTTATTAAGGGATTTTCGAATGATTGCTTCCCATTTTGGAATTGGCCCTCTATCCTCTGCTCCCAGTACATTCCCAGCATTCAAAGGGACTACCTCTTGGAAACTGTAAAACACAGATGTAAACATAATATTAAAACCAATCATGGAAGCGATAAACCTTCTCGGTAACCAAAAAGACACGTAATTACTGAAAAAGAAAAGAAAGAGAAGAAAACCGTTGCAGAGAGAAAGAGAGATCATAACACTATAACTGAACAGTTCCAAATAACGAGAAGCCACCTTTGGTCTTGTAAATTTGAGAAGCAGTTCAAAAAATCAATTTAACGAGATAACAGACCATAAGTAGGCAACACATAAGCCACATATACCCTCAATTTCAAATATATGAACCATATGTATACATGGAAAAAAAAACTTTGCAAAGCACACAAGTTGACTTTATGTTGCTTCTTCGCATGTGGCAAACTTTTGAGACAACAATTCAAAGATCTAGTAGACCACCAGTTAACCCCTCTCTACAAATTGAGCTTCAAAGAAGCATCAACATGGGTGGACTCGGTTGCTTGGCAGATTAAACTAACCTATTGTGAAATTTTGGTGCATTTTTGGGGGCAAAATGTTGGAGAAAATATCAGGGTGTGGGTTTCTATTTGCATAAGGCCATAACAGGCATACAGAATACTGGAACTGAAAATGCTTGCCACTTACTGGAAGATAGCAAGTCATGCAAGAAACACAGCCCAGGACAGATGCATATATTGCATGTTTTTTATGATTATGCAGAAGATTCAAACCAAAACCAAGAAGCCTCATTCTGAGTATGGAGGTTGCTCATCCGGTGGAAGAATGGCCTGTCAAGGTCTGAAATTATTCTACAACTAGTAGTCAACCGAAGGTGAACTGTTATATAACTTGCTGCCTAATCTTAGAAGGCTTCTTTCTACTAGAAACAGTGACAATCAAAGGAAAGGAACTTTTGCGTCAAGACAAATTATCAGGCATGAAACATATCTTATCATTCTATGCAGTTCAAATTCATGGAACCAGAAAGTACACTCAACAATTCCTAGTACCATTGAATTGTGTCATGCACATAAAGAAACAAAAACTTCCGATAAAACAGAACCATTGACAAGACATGATATATTATATAATAAAAAAAAAATGCAAAATCAGAACTTGGAGGCAACAAAATAAACCATTTATGATGTCAAATCATCAAGAGCATATGAGATAAACACAGAAACATCTAACGAAATGAGGGAATCCTCACCCAATAATGTAAATATCTGCTGGCTCGTTTGTACAAAGCCAATCATCAATCTCAAGATCTTCATTTGGAAGTCTCCCAGCAACATTCCAAGTGCCAATTGTCACCCTACAGATGACCAAGGGTCATAATGTTTTCCTAATATGAACCAAAACAACAGTACCATAAGGATAATTTGGTAGCACGGCAGATTATGGCCAAACCTCACATCCTTTGAATTTATGTACTGGGCACGCAGAGTTTCTGATTTTCCTCTTCTGTGTCTTAACTGATAGCCCTTAGAAGCTCTATCTGTATTAATAAAATATCCAAACCATACAATTGAGACTTAAATGTCTTTATGTGAGAGAAAAATTAAAACATCAGGAACAGTTTCAAATCAAGCTCGAATTGCTATAACATTACTTGCTTCATATGAAAATTGCATAATACCTTAGTGATAATTTTAATAGATTACACAGACACGGCAACAACATTAACATGTAACATAAAATTAGCCAAAATCTCTTCCTTCTATTAATAATAAACTGAACTTCTTAACAATTAGTTATGGCTATAAAACACAGAAAGAGAAACACCAGACAGATGAGAGTTGCAGAAAAGTTGAATACTTAAGTACCAAAGAGCTGAACTGCAAAATGATCTTTGTGAAGATGGATGTTAGAAAAAGCCAGAAGAATGCAGTGATAGTGTGTGGAAAGCTTAAATTAACATAAACAAAGAGTGCTTCATCCGAACAAGAGCTAAGTACTGATATAGAAAATAAGTATTGCCTGAAAATTGACTTCGGCAATCTGATAGGTTCTCTTGTGTCCTATGGTTATGAACCTCAAGAACGTGCACTCTTCTATCTTTAAGAGAGCAAGCTGGATGAAAATTACAGATAACATGATTAAGAGGAATTAATTGATGTGGAAAATAATTTATGACCATACCATCATCTTCACTCTCAGTTTCAGTGTCAACCTCATCTTCACTAAAATCGTGCACCATAGGCTTTATATTTAGCCATTTTTTCATCACAATGGAAGGCCAAAAGGCCTGCAACCAAAGGCAAAATGGTCCAAATGAATCATCCTCGACTTCATGACTACTACCTCAAGAGAACAAAGTTTGGATCAAAGAATCACTAAAGCATACCTCAGAACGCTTCCCTCTCTTTGTTTTCATTGTGTCAAGACCAAAAGTTTAAACAGCAGCCGCCAAATACTTGTATAGTAAACTTTCAATAGCGCAAGTTCTTGCTTGTCGAAGCAGGCACAAGCATTGGATTGCCACCGTTTTAGGAAATTAATATATATTTATATAAGCTCTTAAAAACCACTCTAAAACAAGATCTAAAGGGTAGGCTCATTCGATGCCAAACACAAGGAAGATTCATACTGGGACCAAGTGGAAAGGACACAAAAAGTATAGTCATATTTAACAGACATCCACAAACACAACTTGTAAGAAAAAGAATATCCAATGTCCTCCTCCCACCTCCAAATTTTCTGATGCAGAATAGTAAAGCATGATATAATTGAAAATTCAAGGAAATCAAAACCAAATCCATAAGAAATCAAAATGTCACTTTCATTTTTTAGGTGATAACACATCTATAGTCCTAAAATCAGTCCACATTACTTTCAGCAATGTAGTTGGTAAGATAAGCAATTGACACAGCACTTAATTATTTAACAACCAAGTAAAAATAAAGACAATGCATCTTCCTTGTGTGATTAAAACCGACCACAAATTAGAAACTATTAAACTGACCACAAATTAAAGCAACGAAATAGCTGATTAAACTTAATGATTAATAAATCCATCTGGGCATTAAAAGATTATGCAGATTACTGGCTCCTAATCAATAATAAGTAATTTCCAATCACAAATCTACAAAATTTCAAACTCCAATTAATACAAAACACATAAGCAGAACAGAAACGCTGATTAAGACTGGCAACTAGGATTCTGTAAAGAGAAAACACATAACAAATGAGTAGATACATTAAAAAGAAACAACATTGCTCATAGCATCACACCCAAGATTTGCAATGACCCCACCATTAAAATATTGCCTGAAACATGTACTAGAAACCTAATTACACAACACCGGGTTGACACTAAAAAAGGAAGTTCAAGTCAAATTGGCAACCAGTGAGTAATTAAACAAAAATCTCATAAAGGACAACTGCAGATGCATTGGTAGGACGGTTACATATCTATATATACGTAAATGTATAGTAGATAAATATATACACATTTAAATGTGAAGAATGAAAAATAAAGAAAAATGGCCTGTGAGCTGAAACTCTGAAACAAAGGGGCAACTGAAGTGGGCCAGCGCACTATATGTGAAGCTAAAGAACTCTCAGACTTCAACATGAAAACTGAAAAGTCTTATCTGTTTTTTTAGTGTAAATAATATTTTCTTTCTTGAATTTTACGTTTAATTATGACCCAATATATTAATTTAAAAAGCAAATAATTTTAAAATATCTTGAATTGGTGATCATACATTTATGTTTTGCTTTCGTTTGGATAAGTTTATTTGATGTTTTACGTAAGTGCTTCTATTTTAAAACATGCAAGAAAATTAATCAAATCAAATTAAAATACTTAAAATAACTTGATTTGATTTGATTATTCTATAAAATTTAAAAATAAATATCGATCTAAATCATAGATAAGATTAAAGAAAAACTAAGTCAATAAACACTTACCATGTGTGTGCTTAGACTTATTTTTCTTCACTTATTTTTTTTCGTGTTCTTTCCTCGACAACTTTATTGCTTTAACCAACCATTCAGTTCAATAACTTTGTGTCAACTCATCAAGACTTATTAGAAACTTAACTTTATACTTAATAATTTTAAAATACAGTTAAACTTTTTACTCAAGTAACACTCAAGCATTGATTGTATTTTAAAATTATTAAGGTTAAAGTCAGATTTTCAATAAGTTTTGAAGAGATGGAACAATGTTTGACTGTATTTTGAATAGTTGACTAACAGAAGTCTAACGGAAGTCTAATGACTAGTAAGTAAGTGTATATTTTAAAAAGTAGGTGAGGTAAGTATAACCATACACTAATCTTAGGTAGGTTAATGTAATTTACCCTAAATTTTTTTTTGGGATCTACTATAAACTTAAACATAGATGATAAACTCTTTTATAGGAAAAAATATTTCGAAAATTCGATAGCTGAATTAGAAAAATTTCTCAACCGATACCATTACCGTTACCAAATAACGAAAAATATTTCGGTATTTACCAAAATCGATGCCAAATATCAAATTACTCGAAGCAAAATTTTTAATTTAATCGGTTTGGTTCAGTAATTTGGTTTTACCCAAATATTAATGCATACCCCTAGCGATTATGTTTCTCATTTTTTTTCTTCCATTTTAATCATAATAGACTCATGTTTTGGTTAAAATCAAATTGTAGGAGTAATCTAGATATTTCTCGAGTTTTAAGGATAATTTGATAATTTTAAGGGCGCACTGCAATCAAGTAATGATATTAAACGATTTCTATCAATTGCCTTAACGACAATTCATGTTTTAAACCTACTTATCATGTAAAGATTAAAAGTTTGGGGGGGGGGGGGGGGGATTATGATTTTCAAATTAATGGCCCTAATTGTAATCAAGAATAAAACTAAAGATGGTGATGTACTGTTGATGAGGTCTTTAAACTAGTGGTCAAGATTGAGGCCTTGGGACTACAAGGTTTCAGGTTCGATTATCATAATTTGTAAGTTATTTGCTTGATTTATGTATCAGTTATTTCTCTTACTTTAAGTGGGTTGTGGTTACTACTTGTATATAGCATTTTTTTTTCTGTTAGAATATATTAGATTGATTTTCTAATTAGGTTTTGATTACTAGCCTAATTTATTCTTTCCATATATGGCTCTCTGTACCACTATTACCACTATATGTATTGCAATATATTTGTAAATCAATACATACTCAATACAATTATTCTATTCCAAAACCTTATTTTTCTTAGCTTTCTAACATGGAATCAAAGCTCTAGGCTCCTTTTCTTTTTTAAGATTTTTTCAGGTCTGTTGTTGTTCCCTCTAGTCTTCAAGCAGTTTCTGGTCGGCAGGTCGCACTCCGATTTAAGTTGGTTTGCTATGTTTTTGTAACTCTCAGTTCACCCATTTTCGATTGTTTTTTAATCTCACCGCCCATCCAGATCTTCTCATTGGTGTCAGAACAAGCTGTCGCCAAAATTTTAGCCCATTTAGACCACTGGTTAGCCCGCACGCACTTGGTTAGGTCAATCGAGTCATGGATCCGTTTCCTTCTCTGTTTGGCTACCCGCTCCTGACCCGCGCACAGTCAGTTGCCATGTCGCTGCCTCGTCGTTTGCCATGTGTTTGATCACATCATCAGTATTGCCACATCAGCCACCACATCACTTGTTACGTTAGCCCATCTGTCACATCACTCACCACGCCAACAATTATACACAATCAACATTTGTTGGTTCTGCCACATCATTGATTCTGGTCAAACCGGTTCAACTTTGACCTGTTCGATTCAACTCATTTTTTTATTGTTTGTCTCTGTCAGATCAGTTCCTAAGGGTTTTCAACGTGCTCTTTCAGATTTTGAGGTATGTTTTCTCCAATTTTGCTCCCATTATTCAGTTCTCTTTGCTATGGTACTATGGCCACCTCTGCTGCTCATTTTTTTCGAAATCAGAAGACTTGTCACTATTCTCAGAAGCCTGACCATTTTATTGCAAATTGTCTCAATAAGGTTTGTCAGCATTGTCATTAGAATGGTCATTTTCTTGTAGATTGTCCCATCTGGCCCTTGAGAGGTAATTTTTCTCGAGGTACTTAGTCTAGACCAGGTATACAATCTACCTTCAACTCTGGATCTTAGTTCACCACTGTTGTTGTCTCTGGAGGTTCTTAAAATGGTTCTTCTACACCCACATTTTTAGACCGATGATTTTAAAGCCCTCCTAAAATAGATTCTCTCTAACTCCATTACCATACCTGCTATTACTATATCTACCACCCTGTGTACTTCTCTTTGGTATTTTGATTCTACATGTTGTATTCACATCACTGCTGATTCTTATCTATTAAAAAATATGTGATTCTTTTGTCCTTGTCATTTATACTGCTAATGAGTCTTCTATGCATGTCAGTCACACTGGTCACATTTTCATACCCATATATTATCTTTACCTAACATTTTTTTTTAATTCTTAAGCTTTCTTTGAATCTTATTTATGTTGGATAACTTTGTGATATATGACTTCATGTTTTTTTTTGGGTCAAACTTGTGTTGTACATGATCCTCAGACAGGACAAACTATTGGGACCGAGCGTAAAGTATGACGCTTGTTCGAGTTCATCAATCTTCATGTTCCACCTTGTTCTTTCACTTTCGCTTCGGTATTAGATATTTCTCCTTTGAGTCTTTGACATTCACGTTTGGTTCATGCTTCTATTAGTCGATTACGTCTGTTACTTTCTATTGGTTCTTTAGGTTCCATTAAGGATGATCATTTTGATTGTTTACCATGTCAACTTGCTAAACAAAAACTACTTTACCGTTTACTAATAGTACTTCGATTTCATCTTTTTCTTTTGATTTAATTCATTCTGATGTTTGAGGTCCCTCTCTTATTGCCACTATAGGGGGATCGAAATACTTTGTCATTTTTGTTGATAATTTTTCTCGCTACACTTGGTTATATTTTATGCGCACTCACTTTGAATTACCACAGATTTACCAACATTTTGTTGTTATGGTTAAGACTTAATTTTCTTGATCCATTAAAACTTTTCGTGCTGACAATTCCATGAAATATTTAGAAGATGGTTTTCTTGCTTTTCTTTAGAGCTAAGGTACTCTTCCTCATTGCTCATGTCTTGGAACTTTTCAACAAAATGGGTGTGTTGAATGCAAACATAGATATATCCTTGAAACTAACTGTGCCTTAGTCATTTCTGTCTCTTGTCTTGAGCCTTTTTTTGGGGGGTAGCCGCTCTTACTGCTGTCTATACCATTAATCGTATTCTTTCCCCTGTTATTCAACATTAATCTCCATATGAACACCACATACGATACTCCTCCAAATTATACCCTTCCTAAAGTATTTGGTTATGACTGTTATGTTCTCTTTGTTATACAACTAGCAACCTGAATAATAAGGTTCTAAATATATGTTTTAACTCGCAAGTGCACAAGATCAAACAAATAGTATAGCTAGCAAATACGAGATCATTCCCACAAGGATTGGATTAGTTGTGTTTAATATAATTTCCTAAAGCTTCTATCTAAATGAAACAATAAATAACAGATTTGAATAAACAACAAAGATTGTACTAGTGAAAGAAAATCGTAAAACAATTTTGAAACTAGAATTGAAATAATAAGAAAATAAGTTAAGCCTTCGATATTCACAACTAATCATCTTCTTTAAAGTAAACGACCTGAACAATGCTTTAAACTAGATTTAAATGCTTAATGTTTATCAACCTAAGCGCATGATATCTACTCCTTAAGCTATTGATTTCCCTAAGCAACAAGTTAGGCATGGGTGTCTACTCTAACTCTTATCATTCTCAAAGTATTTAGCATGGTATCTATTAAGTTGTACTTCAAGAAAGCATAAAATAATGGAAATAGATAAACACATAAAACCTTGAACATGGTATCTATTCTGTTTTTTTATATTGATTAATCCCAAGACCTATAATTGGTTCATTCGTCACTTAAAGTAAGCACATGACTCGATCATCTAAATTTACCTGGTTGACAATCTCCATACAACACATGTATATGATGATCAAGTATAACACATAAACCATATGAAGAATGAAATAAAACTAGGAATTAATCAATTAAGCATCAGAAAAAAAATTTGTAACAAATCAAATCAAAATCCTTAAGAAAACATGACTAAGGCTTCAATCGAGCCCTTACTAAAATATTTAGTTACACATAATTATAATGAAAAATATCCTCATAAAAAAATAGATAAAAGAAAGAAAAGACAACTCCTCTATGATGATAATCCTCAGAGAACAAGAGCTTCCATGCGTGAAGATGGCCATCGTAGAAGAAAATATAGCAAAACAGAACCTAACCTCTTTTTGGTCTCTTAAACATGTATTTATAGAGCCCTAAACAAAGCCCTAGCAATTGAACATGTGCCTATTTTTGTTTTTCTAATTTTTCCCTAGACTTATTTAAGCACTCAACTTCCTTTTCTAGCCGTGCAAATCCAAAAAAAAAGGGAATTTAATAGCTCATTCACTTCTGCAATGCTGAAATCACACACAACCTGACCATTTTCTACTAAAACTGCCATAACTTTCTCTAGAAAAATTATATTCATGAGCCATAAAATTCTCCAGAAAATAGACATCCGGATCTTTCTAAACATATATGGCTCATCTCTTGGTTCTTCCTGAATCAGTACAGTTTAATCCGCAAAAATGACTGATCTGTATGGATAATTCAGGTAATTTAGTGAAACTTCTTTTTACTCTTTGCTAGTGACAACATAACTTAGCAAAATACTCAATTGATCTTTAACAGTCTATAAATGATGGGTTTTGTTGCATTCCTCTTGGGAAACCTGAAAGCATGTAAAATATTACAAAAGAACAAATTGTAACAAGGCTAAAGGATTAACGTATGCAAATTAAGGGACTTGAATGTGAGACATTCAGCACTTATCACACCCCCAAACTTACATATTGCTAGTTCCTTAGCAATACAAAACTAAAAATAAAATAACTACCTACTTCTGTCTTTCGTGAGGTGGACGATTGCATTTAGCGTATGCAATAAACTTTTTAAATCCCTAGGCATTCCTAGAGGACGAGTGAAGTCTCGTGAGAGTTTAACAGAAATGCTACCCACAAACATTTATGTCACAATCATGTTATCAAGAAGAATACGGAATCACATCAAAAATGTTTTTCATTCATTAACAAGCTTAAATTGACAAACTCCATTTTCAAGACGTTTAAGAGAATTCAAAGTCCAATCACTCACAGCTGGCTAGTAGAGACTTTACAAGATCAACTAGTGTAAAGTGAATTATCACATAATCTTGGAGTTTCAACTCAATCCTAATATGCATATATCATTATTTCAAAATTCAGTGGAATCTCCATCAAATAAATGACCAAGGTAATATCACAGTAGATATGATGACTTCCTTTCTTTTTTTTTTAAATTTGTTTTTTGTTTTTTATTTATTATTTATTTATTTTATTTAAATTCTAATTAACCTATGTATAGAGTGTTAGGCCAGTGACTCCCAAACTAGATGGCTTTAGGAAACTAGGTGTAAAGTACCCTTAAGACTTGCTAACTCGAGCCAAAAAGGCTACAAAGCTAAATTAGCCATGTCATTAACCAATCCAAACCGTTCATCTTTTGACCCGAACACTCATTACTTGGTGGCAAGAGGTCCGGTTACTCAGCAAACAACTTAAAAAAGTCATTATTCATCATTGTTCATCATGCCATTATTCAATGCCAATAAATCATGCCAATGTCATTCATCTAATATAGAATCTGATCGAACTCAAGATTTTGAAAACATGCATCATTAGTTCTTCATTTCATACCCCACAGATCATGTACTAATGTGTTCGTGGCAAAATCAAGATGAAACATGTGAAGTGTCCTAAACCAAAAGTAAGTAACCAGCCTCAGATTTTCTATTGAATTGATCATGTGTTAAAAAATTTAAGCTTGCTAATGAAATCAAATCACAGTTTCAATTTAACCAAATTCTTACAGATAATACTATTTGGGCAATCAGACAGGTGCATAATGCTCACATAAGGACATACAATTGTTTTCCTACACCACCAAACTTAAATCACACATTGTTCCCAATGTGTAATAAGAGATACAATACCAGGAGGATAAAGAAGAGTAGTGGAGGGTAGAGCTCCCTAGAAAAAACCTATCCTGAAAAATCAAAGCTAAAAAAAAAAACCTAGCATAAACGTGCGCAAGATGGTGAGAAATAAAAACAAAAATGAAACACAAAAAAAGATTTTTTTAATCAAGAAAGAATGAGTTTGAAACAAAAATAATCAAGAACAAATTAGGTTACCTCCCAAGTAGTGCTAAGTTTATAGTCTTCAGCCAGACCGTGTGACTTTCATGCCATGTACTGGACGGATTGGAGAATCACATCCTCAATGATGTCAGCATCATTGAGGATGATGTCAATATTAACACTTTTACAATCTTCTAGGTCTCTTGATGCTTCTGTCTGCCAATTGCAACGTAATTGAGGTTGGTTGAAGTTTCCCAAAATTCAATTTCTAGTAAACCATACAGGGCAACAAATTGATACTTGCCCCTAAATCAAGCAAAGCATGTTCAAAGAGTTGGTCACCAATCCTGTAAGGAATAGTAAAACTATATAGATATTTTAGTTTAGGTGATAACTTTCTCAACAAGACCGCACTTACCTCCTCTGTCAATGCAACTTTCTCATATTCCTGAAACTTTCTTTTGTTAGTACAATAATCCTTTAAGAACTTGAGATAAGATGGGATTTGTTTAATTGCATCAAGTAAAGGAATATTGATTTCTAATTTTCTTAAAGTTTCAAAAATATCAAGACATTGTTGTTCTTTATTTTTTTTTTGCTTAACTAACCTTTAAGGGAATGGTGGCAATATTACATTCTATTTCTCATTTACTTTTGTGGAGGTTGTAGCTCCTGTTGGAGGTGCTTCAACTTTCTTATGCGTTCCCACATTTTTGTCAATGACTTTACCACTCCTAAGGACTATCACAGCTTTGAGTTCCTCTTAACTTCTTGGGTTTGGTATGGTCTGTGATGGGAATTCTTCTTTTTTTCTTTCACTTAGTTCCTTGGCCAATTGCCCTACTTGTGCCTCCAATCTCTGAATGATCTGACTAGTCTGAGCATTAGTCTATTGTTGTGTAGTCAAGAACCGGAGTATGGCACCTTCAATATCATTTTTTTTCTGCTCAAGATCCTGTTGCACCACCTGTTGTGGAGTTTGATAATTATTTCCCTGTTGGAAATTCCTCTAATGCCCTTGTGGATTCAAAACATTCTGATTGTTACTCCAAGAAAGATTGGGATGATTTCTCCACCCTGCATTATAAGTATTTGAATAGGTTTTATTCTTGGGAGGATAGTTGCTTTGTCCTACATAATTTGCATGCTCTTGCTCTGTAAAAGAAGACATAGGACAAGTCTTAGTAGTATGATTAGAGTGAGAGCATATAGCACATACCTCGATTTTCGTAACGTGTTGAACTTGTGAGATGTTCTGGGTTGACATTGCTTTCACTAGCACATCTAACTTCCTCTTCATTGCCACCATTTGAGTCTGGATTCCACCATTGGTGCTTACTTTATACACACCCTTACTGTTTACTCCTTGCCTCCCTCTTGATGAGAATTGTTGAGAATTTTCACTTAAGGTCTCAAATAGTTCAATAGCTTCCTCACTGTTCTTTTCCATAAGCACACCTCCACAAGTTGAATCAACAAGACTTTTATTAGTATCATTTAAATCTTTGTAAAAAGCTTGTACCTGATCATCTTGAGATAGATTATGGTGTAGACACTTGAGAAGAAACTCACTGAAATGTTCCCATGCTTCAAAGAAAAGATCTCCATCTTTCTGTTGAAAGGTTTGAATCTCCCTACTAAGTTGCCTTGTCTTTTGAGATGGGAAAAATTTCTTTAAAAATTTAGTGGCCAACTCCTCCCAATTGTTAATGGAACCTGCAGACAAAGAGGTCAACCACAACTTAGCATTATCTTTTAAAGAAAAAGGAAAGAGGATTAACCCGATTCCTTCTAGAGTTAAGCCCTGGATATTCTGAGACTTGCAGAGATCAAAGAAATCTCTAATGTGCAAATATGGATCCTTAGAAGGTGTGCCTTTGTAATATGGTACCATACTAAGTAAATGAGTAGATAGATTGAAGTTGCTCTGCACAATTGGTTGGTAGGTGATGCGTGATGGTTGATTAAGGTTTTGTGGAATAAATGAGCTCTTTATTAGCTTTCGAACTGGTGGATTTTCTGCTTGTTCATCCTCCATTACTTCCTCAGATTCTGATCTTTCTTCTTTTTTAGATTCTAATTTTTGCCTTCGATGTCGTCTAAGGTTTCGTTCAATCTCTGGATCGTATACAATGATGGCTAAATTATGGGACCGATGACCTTGCATAAACAAAATATCAATCCTGCAATATATCTTGTAAATAGTAAATATATATTTTGATTTTTTTAATTCGAAAATTAAACACAATTTAGCGCAATCCTAGACAACGACACCAAAAACTTGTTATACAAGTATCAACCTAAATAATAAGGTTCTAAATGTATGTTTTAACTCGCAAGTGAACAAGATTAAATAAATAGTATAGCTAGCAAATACGAGATCATTCCCATGAGGATTGGATTAATTGTGTTTAAATATAATTTCCTAAAGCTTCTATCTAAATGAAACAAAAAATAACAGATTTGAATAAACAGTAAAGATTGCACTAGTGAAAGAAAATCGTAAAACAGTTTTAAAACTAGAATTGAAATAATGAGAAAATAAGTTAAGGCTTCGATATTCACCACTAATCATCTTCTTTAAAGCAAACGACTTGCACAATGCTACAAACTAGATTTAGATACTTAATGTTTATCAACCTAAGGGCATGATATCTACTTCTTAAGCTATTGATTTCCATAAGCAACAAGTTAGGCATGGGTGTGTACTCTAACTCTTTTCATTCTCAAAGTATTTAGCATGGTATCTACTAAGTTGCACTTCAAGAAAACATAAAACTATGAAAATAGACAAAAACACGAAACCTTGAACATGATATCTATTCTAGTTTTTCATGTTGATTAATCCCAAGAACCCATAATTGGTTCCTTCGTCACTTAGTGTAGGCACAAGACTCGGTCATCTAAATTTACCTAGCTGATAATCTCCATACAACTCATGTATATGATGATCAAGCATAACACATAAACCGTATGAAGAATGAAATAAAACCAAGAATTATTCAATTAAGCATCACATAAAAAAAATAATTTGTAACAAAGCAAATCAAATTCCTTAAGAAAATATGACCAGAGCTTCAATCGAGCCCTAACTAAAATATTTAGTTACACATAATTCTAATGAAAAATATGCTAAAAAAAAGATAAAACAAAGAAAAGACAACTCCTCTATGATGATAATCCTCAGAGAACAATAGCTCCCATGCTTGAAGACGACCACCGTAGAAAAAAATATAGTAAAACAGAACCTGTCCTCTTTTTGGTCTCTTAAACATGTATTTATAGAACCATAGCAATTGAACATATGCTTATTTTTGTTTTTCTAATTTTTCCTTAGGCTTATTTAGGCACTCAATTTCCTTTTCCAGTCATGTAAATCCCAAAAAAATCAAAATTTAATAGCTCCTTCACTTCTGCCACGCTGAAATCACGCACAACCTAACCTTTGTCTAATAAAACTGCCATAACTTTCTCTAGAAAAATTATATTTACGAGCCATAAAATTCTCCAGAAAATAGACATCTGGATCTTTCCAAGCATATATAGGTCATCTTCTAGTTCTTCATTAATCAATACAATTTAATTCGCAAAAATGACTGATCTGTAAGGGTAATTCTGGCAATTTAGTGAAACTCCTTTTCACCCTTTACTAGTGATTACATGACTTAGCAAAATGCTCAATTTAACTTTAACAGTCTAGAAATGATGGGTTTTGTTGCATTCCTCTTGGAAAACCTGAAAGCATGTAAAACACTACAAAAGATCAAATTGTAACAAGGCTAAAGGATTAACGTATGCAAATTAAGGGGCTTGAATGTGTGACATTCAGCGCTTTTCACTCCTTCAACCCCATGAACGCACCAAGTTAGAACCTCTTGCTAGACTTTGTTTTTTTTCTAGGCTATGACATTGAACATAAAGGTTATAGATGTTGGGATCCTATATCTAACCGACTTCGTGTTTCTCGTCATGTTGTTTTTTAGGAACATAAGATGTTTTCTTCCTTATCCTCTTTTTCACCATCTTTCAGTAGCTCTGTTTTATTTTCTTTTTCTGATTTTTTTTGTTGACTTATTTCCTAACGATAATGTTTCCGACAATCTAATTGAGCTCTCAAAGGTTTCTTCTGACACTACTACGAGTCAGTCTACAGAGCATGCTCCTTTTGATGGTTCTAGTATGGTTCTTTCCTAGTCTTTGAACTCGACTGTTCGACGTCTTTCTTCCCGGGTAAGTAAACCACCTACTCATCTTCGTGATTATCATTGTTTTTCTGTCATTGCCTCTTTATATGAACTTTAATCCTATCAAGAAGTCATTTTTTATCCTCTTTGACAGCAAGCAATGAATGACTAGCTTAAGACATTTGCTAAAACTTATACCTGGGACTTAGTTGATATACCTTTTGGTAAAACAGTTATTGGCTGTAAGTGAGTCTATAAAATCAAGACTTGTTCTAATGGGTCTGTGGAACTCTATAAAGCTTGTCTTGTTGCTAAAGTTTATGCTCAAGAAAATGGTATTGACTATGAAGAAACTTTTTCTCCTGTTGCCCATCTTACATCTGTTCGTAGTTTGCTTACTATCGCTGCAGTATGAAAATGGAATATGTTTCAAATGGACGTCAAAAATGTATTTCTCAATTATGATCTTGATGAAGAAGTTTACATGCAACCCCTCTTGGTTATGATCACCCAACTGATAAAGTGTGTCGTCTACGATAAGCTCTATATAGTCTTAAACAAACTCCACGAGCTCGGTTTGCAAAATTTAGCTCCACTCTCAGCAGGTTTGGTTTAACTTCAAGCCCCTATGACACAATCCTTTTTCTCAAGAAAACTGAACGAGGTTACATTTTTCTCCTCTTGTATGTTGATGATATGATCATGACAAGTGATGATATACAAAGTATTTCTGAGCTCAAAGCCTTTCTTAGTCGAGAATTCGAAATGAAAGATTTGAGTTCTATTAGCTATTTTTTGAGTCTTGAAGTATCATTTGATTCCATTGGTTGTTATTTATCTCAAGCTAAGTATGCTTCTGATATTCTTACTCTAGCTAGTTTGATAGATAACAATGTTGCCTCTACTCCTCTTGAGGCCAATGTCAAGTTCACTTCTAGTGATGGTCAACCTCTTAATGATCCTACACTTTATCGTCAATTGGTTGGGAACTTAGTTTATCTCACTATGACTCGTATTGATCTTGCTCATGTTGTTCATATTGTTAGTCAGTTTATGTCTACACCTCATACCACTCGTTTTGCTACTGTTCTTCACATCCTTCATTATGTCAAAGGTACTTTATTCCATGGCTTGCATATCTCCTCACAGTCTTCTCTTGAGTTACATGCCTATTCTGATGCCGATTGGGATTGGGACTCTACTGATCGACATTCTACCACTGGTTTCTATTTCTTCTTGGGTGACCTACTTATTTCCTAGCGTAGCAAGAAATAAACTCTTACTTCTAGATCCAATACAAAGTCAAAATATCGAGTCATTGCTAATACTGTTGTTGAACTTCTCTGGCTTAGTTGTTTACTCCAGGATATGGGTGTTACACATTCTACTGCCATTATTATTTATTGTGATAATCAGAGTGCCATGTTTTCTATCAGTTTCAATAAAAAAAATAATCTAGTGACATAAGTTATTCTTAATTTTATTATTTTTGAATTTTGAAGATGACTTTTGTTGTAAGCCATGCAATGAGAATAATGCAACTAACAAAATTGGAAATGTGCAGCAATTTGGATTTTCTGTCTCGTTCCTTTTTCGGGAAAAATAAAAAAGTATAATTAATTTTTATCTCTTATTTTCTGGTAGGAAGGATGCAGCAAACGTCAAATTATTAGTGGTGTGTGTTTTTCTCGGGTTGACATATTAGATTATTTGTGGCTTTTGTCTTCAAGTTTCAGTAAATATCATGTAGATCTTAAATCCATTGAATTGTATGAATGAACCAACAACATCGTCTTGTTGGTTCACCAAAAGGTTGTCCTCCAAGTTGGGTTTGTGGATTTGAACCGACAATAATTTTTGTGGACCAAGTAATTCAAATTTTCATAACATAAATTTTTATATATGCCTCCTTCATTAGAAATGTCAAACAAATGGGCATGCATGATGTGTTGAGACTTGAGAGATAGTTTGCGAGGAAAAAGCAATAAAGAGAAAATGAGAAGTGACACAACGTATTTTACCAAAACTAGTGGCCAATGTTTCAAAGGCTACAGCTGTGAGTCACTGAAGTTGAGGTTCAGCACACCGTGTGCAGGTCAACATTTAACGTGAGGAAATCGCGTTGCTCGACACCAAAAGTTGAGCTGTTGCATCCGGTGCAACTAAATGTTTCTCTTTAAAGAAGGACCATCAAATTGCTATTATTGATTGAACCTTGAAAATAAAAATTATTGTGATGAACTGAAAGTAAGGATGGATTCAAAAACTATAGTTGAATTGGCAAGTTATGGTAAAACAATTGAATTATAAATTGTTTAGTGTTTAATAAAATAAAAGTAAAAACAAATTCTTCTTTGAGTAGATTCAAAATTTTATTAGACAAAAATCATTTTAAAAATATTTAAACACAAACTGTGCTAAACAGGGTATGTGTTTGTCTTAAGGGGGTTTGAAAGCATTTCCATGAAGGAAAATCCAATCAAGAAGAGTTAATTGGTTCATGTTTGTTGTGTCATATGAGATAATCATAAGAGAAAAAGGGAATTTGCATTGCCCAATCAAAAGGCAGATTCATACTCATGGATTACCAACTAATACTATTACAAATATCCAAAACAAAGAAAACATGCACAATCACTTTCTATAATATGGTGTGTTTGGACCACACATAGATAGGTTAGAGTAGCTTAGGAGGATGACTGACCAACAATAAAGAACATTGAAAATGACATGCACTCATAGATCTACCCCCGATGGCAAACAAAACATTTCTATGTATATCTTTTAACAAGAATATACAGTGGGGAAGGTTTCTATTTTATTTTCAATTCAGCTGGATATTAATCCCAACTCTATACATTATAACCACATATTGAATGCCTAAATGGCAAGATTACTTGTGCAATGACTACTTCTCTCTTGTAGAATAGTTTATTTGGGGGCAAATTCAATTCTCCACCAAATACTTTAAGTGGTTTTACAAATCCACCTTGTAATTTAAAAAGTTTAACTTAACCCTCTTAAGATTGCTCTGATACCCCAAAAGAGGTTACACCTTTAGTCTCCGTTCCCATATTTGTAAATAATTCTCCAAATGCTAACGTGAAAATATCAGATTTTGAATCGAAATTATGAAAATTACAATTTAAAGTGCTTACATGTTTTCTTACTAGATTGTTTGTGATTTTTTATCCATACGAAAAATGAAGTCTTTTGGCATGATTTTAATCCTTTTAAACGATGCATCTACATCACATAGGAGTGAAACCGAGTCCAACAACTTGATTAAATCGAGCTCGAGTCATAATTTAATCGAGCTCGTGAGGCTTGTGAACCAACTCGGTTTAATTAATAAATTGAATAAATATTTTATATATATACTAAGTTTAATATATATTATTAAAAAAATATTTATTTATTTCAAAAATATAAATATCATATTTATTTATTTTATTTTGAAAAGCTTAACTCGAACTTGAATTTGAGCTAACTCGAGTTAATGAGTCGAGTTACTCGCGAGTCCAGCTTAAGATTGAATTTCAACTTACAAGTCAAGCTCGAGTTCAGTTTTCTTAACTCGAGCTTAACTCGAATAAGTTTTTTTCCTCACGAGCTCGAATCCATCCTTAACATCACACAGCACTTAAACTACCTGAAACTAACCACGGTAACAACCTTTAAGGTAACGAAGCTATAAAAAAAAGGATTGAACAGTAAATGCAATTTTCTTGTATGGAACGACCAAAAAATAAGATGAAATAAAACTGAAAAAATTATAACATATTTATAAATCAAAATCCTTCTAAATTGAAATAATTCGAGCAAAAATAAAGAAAAATATAAATATATATATTTTTTTTTACTTTTTCATCAACTCTACCAAACAAATCCTACCAATCATAGCCTATTACAGAATTTTATAAAAATTAAACATCATAAAATACTGCAATCTTTGTTTTCATCCTCTAAATTGTCTACCATTTTAGCCATCCACAGAGAAAGTAAAAAATGCTAAATCCATTTAGGGCATCTCAGGTCTAAATCATATATTGGGTGAAAATATCATCCATGGTATAAAAACTAGAGTACCATAATGTGAATCAATCAACAAAGAAAAGGTACAAAAAGTTTTAGCAGGTCCAAGCAGATTCAACAGAAATATGTCAATGACGTTATCCAATTCCAAGGTAAATAATGCAAAACCACCTGCATCCAATTGGCTTTGTCTAATCCTTAAATCATACAGCATGATGCCTTCACAACTGTGAAACATTACAAACCTTAAGCAGTAAAACTCACCTGCAGTGCAGAAGAAACCTTCTACTGTAGCGGTACAATTTTACACACAAAACGGTGATGCATTTGACAGAACAGAAAATCTATTTCAGAAGATAAGACAGGAAGAAAGAGTGAGGAACAAAGTGAAGCTCTTGGAAAATGTGTTTTGTACACAACTCAACAAAAAGAAAATGACTATCTAAGAAACTTGAAGCTGTCACACCACTGTCCAAGAAATCAATCCTTAGAAACCAACTGAATTTTGGATTTCGGCAATGAGAACAAAGTCATCACATGATAGTGCAACGGCTCCTTTCCTCAGTAGTTGACACTTGTTGGAACCTGTGTGACTCAGAGGGGTTGTACGTATACTCAGAAGTGTCAAGCCCATACTGGCATATTTGCAACAAAAACCAAAAAGAGCAGCAGTATTAGAACTGGAAACTACACTAAAAATACATATGATTTGTTCAAAAGAAAATGCGTCCATCAAATCATCTGTGCTAACATTATAACTAGTCAATATTGTCCACCAGATTAAGGGTACTTCACTAAAACAATCATCAAAATGACACCCAACTGTTCCCTGAATTACGAGTAAATCAGCAGTTCAAGAATCAGACTATTTATTCGCTTGCATTGTGTTATTTTTACGTCATGCAGGGTCACATAGTAACCACAACAATATATGTAGGATGACGGATTTATTGGAGTAAGATATTAGAGGTGGCAAACAAGTCGTTCGGGTCGCAGGTTAATTCAGGTTGGGTCGGGTCGTATCGGGTCTCGGTCATGTCGAGTTGGGTGGGGTCGGGTCAAGTTGGGTCAACAAAATAAATATTTATGCTTAATTAAAAAATATTTTATTTGCATATAATAAGACTAAAAGAGTTACATTGTCAAATACTTGAAAATTAATTAATAATAAATCAAAACTTAATTTTTTAAATAATGTATTTAATTTTTTTAAAGCAATATGCAATGTTATGATTCTTAGTCCTAAAATTCAGTCTTAAATGATATCAGACAACTGGTCTACAAAGTTATTCACTAACAATGTCTTATACCAAATTTTGGAGATTAAATTTCATATAATCATTTCATTCTATTATATTTTTTCAGGACAATTAAAAATAAAATTTTATCGTGACTTGAAGAATAATGAAAAATTTACTATTCTTCTCGATTTTTTATTTGAAATTAATGAGATTACTCATATTAATAGAATGTTGAACCATGCATATCAACACATGTAAATCAATAATTAATTAATTGTTATATAATTTATTTTATTTGACAATTAGTAAATTAACTATTATCCCAATTTTAGAAAGCAAATTGTTTTTTTATAAAAAAATATATATTTTCAAGTCATTTTGGGTCGGGTTGTTTCGGGTTTCCGGGTTGTTTCGGGTTCACGTCGGGTTCGGGTCATTTTGAATTCGGGTCATTTCGGATCACTTGGGTTAGGGTCGAGTCGGGTTAGGGTCGAGTCGGGTTAGGGTCGTATTATTTTAATGTATTTTCGGGTTGGGTCAGGTTTTGCCACCTCTATTGGAGATAACTAAGAATTGCAAGTTAAACAGGAATAAGTGCAGAAGTGTTCTGATATACTCGCAACAAAATTTAGTATAATTGCAGTTCTTTTTAAAAAAAATGAAGTTTCATGTACCATGTATGAAATCATTTGGAAGAATTCAAAATTCAGAAATCATTTAAAATTTTTTATATTTTTCTTATCATGTAAAAATTAGTTAAGGATAACTCAAAATAACCGCAACATTAATTAAATTTAAATATTTAATACCAAATGGAACACCCATATGTTACATAAATGAAGTAAAAAATATGGCTACAATATATCACCTTTTCCCTCATACGAGTACTCCAAGCATCGTTTCTGATTGGGCGCTGATCAAGGGTGCCAGCAACAGGTACACCTGTAGCTGGAACTGCTGACCTGTTAACCAAAGGCTGCCTGATTTGTTGCCTTGGGGCAATAAGCTCATCATCACTGTCATAGTCTTCTGGTCTGTTTGCTGCCCTAACCATAAGGGCTAACAAGAAAACCAGAGCCTGCATTTTCGTTTTGATTCATTATAAAGGCCATTTAGGAACATAAGAGAAAGATAAATAACAGTTCGAGCTCAAATCACACCACAAAAGGGGATGGGGGGAGACACAGAGTTAAAATTCACAACACAGAGAAGCTTTCATTTTATCATTTACAACTGCAATGACATGAAACTGAACATGTAGGCATAAGATGGAGGACAGTTGAGTATTCAAGTAACGAGAAAGCTTGCAGGTTGCATCTAGATCTATGCTATTTGAACCAGCAGACTTTTACAACAGGTTGGCTGACATTCTTAAATTTCACACATTCAAGCACTGACATTAGTGCCATTCAATTGATTTGGGGTTGCCTTGCTGTACAGAGATGGGCATGAGTGTCACAGTCACATTGGTTCAAAGACACTGGTTATCAAAATTGAATCATTTTCACTTCCTTTCAGTTACAACCCAACATGGAATTAATCAAGCAGAAACTATGTAACTAAATACAGCATCGTTCTGGTTCATTCATCTAAGCATATTATAAGGTTAATTTAACTGCAGAAAATACCAACAAACCATAACCGCCCAGTGGTAAAGGTGCTCCCAAGACCTAATGCCTTGGGTTTGAACCGCGGGAGTGACGATGGTCGATGGATGGGCTGGCTCCGTGAGTACAGTAGAAACTGGACGGTTTGTAGGAGCTGCCACTAAGACTGGCTCAACCCCCTTGAGGGAGCGCCCGCAGCCCCCATAGCAGGCCCCTAGCCCCTAGGGGCCCATGACCTGTGGGCTGTCTGTCTAGGCCCCTCCTAGCATTGGTTCTCCAGCAGCTAGTAAGGGCTCTTTTTTTTTTTAATAGTGCTTGTAAGGTCTCTTTTTTTTATAGTGCTAGTAAGGGCTCTTACGGTTATGCTACAGTCATCCGTAGCCCCTTCCCACCCTTTTTCTCTTTTCCTAGCAAAAAAATTAAACTGCAAAAAACAAGTAGCTATAGAACTTAAGTATTCTCGCTAACTTATGAAGTCATGTCTGGTCTTGAATAAATGCATTGGGCTAGCCATTCCAGCCAACACAAAAGGTATTATGTTTTCATGCAATCTCCCAAACCGCTCTCTCTTCTAACATATAGTTTAGAGCAAAGTGCACTATGAATTCAAAAACAAAAAGGCGAAGTGCCCAGCTTAGTCACAAAAACATAAAGTCCTCTCAAATCTAGCCTGATAATCGGATAAGATAGTTTTTTATTTTTTTATTTTTATATAGTAACTTTCATCCTAAATTTCTACCAAGCAAGTTAACCAAGTTTAATCGAAGCTCAATGAAATGATCTAGGTCAAGCTTGGGTTGGCAATATCATATACAGGTTATGTTGGATTAAGGGTGAAGAGTGGGCTGACATTAGATTGACCTTTAACCTGCAGCCCTACAGCCTCTTCAATGTGAAATGAATGAGACAGAGAAGCTTGATAAACCTCACAGAGAGACAGGCTCTTTAGCCTTCTTTTTTCTTTTCTTGATAAATAGGCTCTTCAGTCATTATAGCAGCATTTTGTTTGTAAAAAAATCTAACTAGTTCTTTGGTTCATAACAGATTACAGAAGCATATAATTGTTTTCAATACATTACAAGGAATCTACCAGAATAATTCAACTGATCTTTTTCAAGTTTCAACTGAAACTTCCCCAGGATATCTCAAATTTAATTAGGACAAAAAATAGAGGTCAAGACACATAACTTGCAAAGCTTTTAACCCGCATCCTTCTCAAGTGAGGAAACCATAAGTTACGGCAAATTTCAACTTTTAAATGATTGTATTTGTATGTATCATGTCTACTAACATTTTGATCGTTATTAACATATATTTAAGAATGGCACTTAAATAAGAGTGAAGACCCAAAAAGTGCACATGATAAATTTTCACAGGATAGATCCCATGAAACATTTTCTAGTCAGTCATGCAAAAGAATCTCCACACTTCCACATGATGAAATTGAGCCTACACAGAGACAAAGTTTTTTTGACAAGGTACACACAAACAAAGTTCATAACTGCAAAAGATCAAAAGACTCGGACATTGTGAATCAGTAATGTGAAAGGACACATGCTTGTATTACAAATTCCTATTAGTGCAATTAACATATGCTGGTGTGTGTGTGGCGCATGTGTGTGAGCCAATTTTAAGTCCTCACAAATGCCAAAAGTTGTCATGTTGTGCTCACCTCCAAAATAACAGCTCCAAGAGCAACCCACTTGACAATCTTCCAGTGTTCTTTCAGAAAACCATATATCATGTCAAAATCTCCAGTTTTGTCCGTCGGAAGTTCCTAAAAAGATAAATTAGAGGGTTAAATATTAGATGACCAGACATTCCATATCCATTTAAAAAAAAAAAAGTTCAGTTAACACAACACTCACTTCTTTCCAGCTTTTGTCAAAGAATACGAAGGCTACACATCCCAGCTCTATCAAGATCAACAAGATCATTAACACCGAATACTATGCTTACTTAAGGAAATTAAATATACAAAATGGAAGGATCTTTAAACACGCAAAATGTATACATTCTATGCTATGTATGCATTCTATGCTATAAGATATCAACATGAAATGATCATTGGAAAATAATAAGCTGTTGCATAGAAAGAAATATCTCATACTAGTGCAATAAATACTACATAAGTAATGAGGATACACAAGACAAACAGCATCCATTCCGTGAGACAGCTCCAACACATCCAAAACATGAGATAATGAAGAGGATTGCTCCTATACCAATGAATAAGTATATGAACCTGCAATAACATTACACGCGAAAAATTAGAATTCTGCAGTTCCTGAATAACATAGCATCCAAATAATTTCAGTCAATTTAAGCATTTGAGTCCCTGGCAAAAATATAAATTGATAAGCATGAATACAAGTACATCTAAGAATCAGTCTAGGTTCCTTCAAAAGCAAATACAACCACAAGAGAAAAGGAAAGAGATGGTTGACATGTTGATGGAGTACAAGAGGAAGAGTATAATTAGGGAATTTAATCTAAGTAGGGATATTTTTATTATGAGAATAATTATGTAATTGACAATATTAGGGGTATTTAGAGTTTAAGTTTAGTTAATTAGTTTTTATCATCTTAGTTAGTTTCCTTATTGGAGTAGGACTAGGATTTATCTTTTATCTTCTTATAATTTCTTCCTTATCTATAGATTAGGATTTTGATATATATATATATATATTGGAGACTCGTGTATTATATAGGAGCTTATGAATGAATAAAAACCAAATTATCAAATAACACTTTGTTATTGAGTTGTTAGTGTCCATATGATTTGGACTGTTATCCCATGTGATTTGGGATTGATCCATGTGATTTGGATCAATTTATTTTTTAATTTTAGTTTATTGTTATTTTCCCCTACTGTCCTACACCAAATTGTATCAGAGCCCAAATTTTGATCTCCCGTCACTCCCATCATCGAGTCAAACTTTGTTTTCTTTGTGTTTCACCACAATACTCCACAGCAAACAAACTCTCAACCCCAATTCAGTTTGCAAAAAAAAAAAGTGAACAGTAGCAGGAACGTCTTCCATTGATTTGCTGCCGGCTCCACCACCACCCTTGCCTTCACAACTCGCTGACCAGAAAGAATCCAAAATACTAGCTGACGGAAAACACCAGATTCACCATCAGGAGGATTTTCAGATCCGCTGGATTCAACTAGCTGCCAAGCCAAGCCACTTTCGAGTTGAATTCTGAGCCATTTGTGCTGGATTTGAGCCGATCCAGTTCCAGGATTTTGGATTTTTATGATTTGCTTAGATTTCGATTTTCTTTATAAAAATAAAGAGGAAAAAATAGAAGCTGCTGCCTCTGACCCTCTTATGCCATTTACTGTAATGTTTTCTTTGGCTTCCTTTGTTCTTTGATTGAAAAAGAAAAGGAAAAGGCAAAAAAGGAGAGCTATTTTGTTGATTTGTTTATGTTTTTATGATTTAGAAAAAAACAGAAAAAAGAAAAAAAAACAGAAAAAAAAAAGAATAGTTTATGTTTTGAGTTTTTTCAGTTTAGTTTGTACTATGACTACTCCTACTTTGGAAAAGATTCAACTTTTACATGATAAGTTTTTAAATGACTACAAGTATATCGGTGAGTTGAGATCTCGATGGACAAGGTATGGTTCACACTCTTTTTTTCAAAGTTTGAAGGGGAAATATAAAGCACTTGGTTGTTGGGTTTGTATTTATGGAGTGAAACCTTGAACACCTATGTCGGCAATATGACTATGAGTATGAGTGTGGTTATCGAGATAACAATACTTTGAATTGGTTGTGCGCTCTTTGTTGATCAGGTTCAAGACCAAGATGCTGACAAAGACAATGAAGAATAGCTCGATGACAAGCTTGATGTTGTTGAGCATATGGAGTCCACTACATGTGAGGTTACTTTAGTCGAACTAATCCAACAAGATGATGAGTTTGTTGAACATATTGAGGAGGTTGAAAAGATTCAAGACAAGCTTGATTGTAAGTATTGAAATAAAGAAAAGATTGGAAAAGAAATTTTTGTATATTGATTGAATGAAAAGAATACAATTGACCCAATATATAGACTTATGAATATGAAGTCTAATGGGAATATGACACAACAATTAGATAAGATAAATATGATCTAAGTTTACTAGGACACTTGTTAAGAATCCTATTAGGACTATAAGTCAACAAATCAATAACAATTTGCGCTGAGATAAAGAAACACCATTGCGAGATCTAGCAAACTCGATACCCAAGAAGTATCTCAATTGCCCTAAATCCTTTGTTGAAATTTAGTTCTCAAGAATTGTTTCGGTGCTATAATTCATTCTTTGTCATCTCCTGTGATCACAATATCATCCACATATATAATTAACAATTTTCTACCTGACTCACTGTGTTTATAAAATATCAAATGATCTACACCACATCTACTAAGGCCAAAATTAATTACTACTTCATTGAACCGATCAAACCACGCTCAAGGAGATTGTTTCAAGCTATATAGAGATTTATTTAATCGACATACTAACCCAGACTCCCCTGAGCAACAAATTCGAGTGGTTGCTCCACGTATATTTCTTCTTACAAATCACCATTTAGAAACAAATTTTTCACATCCAATTGATGTAGGGGTCAAACAAAAGTAAGTGCTAAAGAGATAAATAGACGAATAGACGTAATGTTCGCCATTGGAGATAATGTCTCAGCATAGTCAATACCATAGACCTGTGTATACCCTTTTGCTATTAGGCGAGCTTTTAATCTGCCAATAGTACCATCAAGATGAACTGTGCAGACCCAACGACAACCAACAACAGATTTCCCAAAAGAGGAACCAAATCCTATGCATCATTAGTACTCAAGGCATGTATCTCTTCATCTATAGCTGCTTTCCACCCAGAATGAGACAAAACTTTTGTAGTAGACTTAGAAATAGAGATAGAAAAGATCGAAGCAACAAACGAAGCATATGAAGGAGATAAATAATCATAAGACACAAAATTAGCAATCAGATGAGCAGTACATAAACTTTACCTTTACGAAGAGCAATAGGACGATCATCCTCAGATGATGGAGTATCGAGATCTGTCAACAAGGGAGCAATTAGTGGAGCGGCAGAGGTGAAAGGTTACGAACGATGGGAGTAAACTTGCAACGGAGGAGCAGACGACGAAGAGACTAACAGAGGAGGATTTGACTATGTAAGAGGCATGAGAACAGGTGATGGATAGCGAAATGAATCAACCAGATCTGAGATAGAATGAGACTCGGAGTAATATGAGGTAGACTCAAAGAATGTAATATCAGCACAAACAAAGTGCTTTTGTAGTGATGGACTATAACACCGATAACCTTTCTGTGTACGAGAATAGCCTAAAAAATACATTTGATAAAGCGTGGGTTAAGTTTGTCAACTCTTGGACGGAGCTGATGAACAAAACAAATGGACCCAAAAATACAAGGAGGTAAGTAGAAGGTAACATCTCTAAGAAAGAGCACGGAGTGTGGGGATTGACCATCAATGATACAAGATGGAATACGGTTAATTAAGTAACATGCAGCCATAACGGGCTCACTCCAAAACAATTTGGGGACATGCATATGAAATAAGAGAGTACGAGCAGTATCCATAAGATGATAATTTTTTCGCTCCGCAACCCTATTTTGTTGGGATGTATGAGAGCAAGATGACTGATGAATAATGCTAGACCTAGTCATAGACATTGTAAAAGGATCACAAAAATACTCACGAGCATTGAAACTACGGAGAATCTTAACGGATACGTCAAATTGGGTTTTTATCTCACACAAAAGGCACAAAAAATATTAAACAACTCAGAACAGTCTTTCATTAAATAAAGCCAGGTAAGCATGGAATAATCATCCACAAAGATAACGAAATACATATATCCAAGTTTAGAAGTCACATGGCTTGGACCCCAAATATCATAATGTACTAACATAAAAGGACTAGACACATGATTATTAATTCGGAAAGGAAACGAAACACGATGATGCTTACCCAATTGGCACGACTCACATTCTAAAGACGAAACCTGACTCAAAATAGGAACTAACTTTTTCAGCTTCAGAAAGGATGGTTGACCAAAACGACAATGTACCTAAAGTGGGGACACATAAATCGAGCAAGCAATGGGTGATGGAATAGGATCAAAGTAATACAGGCCGTCTGATTCATGCCCTCCACCAATTGTCTTCCTTGTCTTCAAATCCTGCATAAGAACAGAATTAGGAAGAAAGGTAACAAAACAATTAAGACGTTTTGTAAGCTGACTAACAGATATCAAATTATACTGAGAAAAGGGAGTATAAAGGACAGATGATAAAAACATAGAAGAACTAGCGTGCACAGTGCCAATGCCACTAGCAGTGGTTTTAGATCCATCAGCAAGAGTATTATTAGGCAAAGACGAATAGTGATAAAAACTAGAGAAAACATCAGTGATACCTAACAAATGATTAGTAGCTGTAGAGTCAAGGACTCAAGGTCTAGATAAAGAGTTATTAGAAGAAATACAAACTTTTGGTGTACCTTTCTGAGTGGAAAGGACCGTCGAGAAAGATGGTTGATTGTCTTATACGGTAAGAGTTCATCATACTTATATTTGAAAATCATCATAGAAGTTAAGGGCACGGAATTTGAGGTAGATTCATACTCAACAGAACCAGAAGTAGCAACCATGAGACAACCAACTAATTTCCAACACGTGTCCCAAGTATGCCCGAAACGATGGCAGTACGTATATTGACGAAGTGAACCTTGACCTCCACCACAACCAACAGAGTTACTACCACGACCAAATGAACCATGTCCTCCTTCACTTCCATCACGACTACTTATATTATCAGAACCACGGCCTTTACTAGTATTAGTACCATCAGCTCGGTCACCATGCCAAGCCTGAGAAACCAAAGTAGATTTGTCAACCAAAGATCTGTTGTTACTAGTTTGAGAAACTGCACGTAGCACACGAGCATAAGTCTCACACCATGTAGAAAGTTCTACCTCTCCTAGTATTTGGGATCGCACCGGTTCATACTCAAGTTTGAGGCAAGTCAGGAATGTGAGTACTTCGACTTGCTCTGGTGCTTTTGCATGGCCTTTACATCAGCTGAAATAGGCATCAAAGTACGCAATTCTAAAGACATTCTCTTCATATTAGCAAAATATTCAGTAACATCTCAATCACCTTGCTGGCCATGAAAAAACTTGGCATTCACATCATACATCCGATTAAGATTGCTACAATATAACAGACAAACATATTCCCAAACTTTCTTACAGGTTTCAAGATGTGTACATAAGTCAGCAATTTAGGGTTCCATGGAATTCCATAATAAAGTGATGAGTAAGGAATCCTCTTGTTCCCATGCATCAAACAATTTCGGATCAGTAGGCGGATCATCAGTGAGAAATTTTCGCTTGCCCTTACCAGTAACATACATATATACTGCCTTGGACCATTGAACATAATTACTACTATTCAACTTTCAAGTAGTAATAATATGAGGACTTGGATGAGGAAACACACCGGAGATAGTCTTGGATTCCATAGTGAATCCATTAAAAAAAAGGTTAACCAAAAAATCTTCCACACACGGAAGATAAATTGAGAGGAAAGAGAGAGGAACATTTTTTTAACGGATCTAACAAACTTTTGCTGCTACATGTGAACAATACCTGAAAATAGTACTGACGAACGTTGCCAATGAACAATACCCTTTTTTTTTTTGAAGAAATAAGAAAAATTTATTCAGGATCCCAAGAGAGATCTTGCTCTGATACCATGTTGAAATAAAGAAATGATTGGAGAAGAAATTATTGTATATTGACTGAATGAAAAGAATACAATTAACCCAATATATAGACTTATGAATACTAAGTCTAATAGGAATAGGACATAACAATTAAATAAGATAAATATGATTTAAGCCTACTAGGACACTCATTAAGAATCCTATTAGGACTCAAAATAGTAAGATTGATGTTCGAGTGGAGACACATATCCTTGGTATTGAGTTTATCCTCCCTATGTGGTTTCAAGTACCTCGGCAACAAGCATTTCCAGTGCAATTTTTTTCACCCCTCCTTCAGCTTCAATGAGTTTCATGACTATGCTTTATTTCTCCACGCATCTAAGCTTTTGATCCTTCAACATTTTTTAACTCGAAGTCGAGTTCTTTCAAAGTGGTGAAGAATGATGGAATACAAGAGGAAGAGTAGAATTAGGATATTATATTTTATTATGGGGAAAATTATGTAGTTGACAATATTAGGGGTATTTAGAATTTATTTAAGTTTAGTTAATTAGTTTTTATTATCTTTGTTTCCTTATTGGAGTAAGACTAGGATTTATCTTTATCTTCTTAAGATTTTTCCTTATTTATAGATTAGGATTTTCCTATATATATATGTATATGGGAGACTCATGTATTATTTAGAAGCTTATGAATGAATAAAAACCAAATTATCGAATAACACTATATGATTCAGTTGTTAGTGTCCACGTGTATTGTGTTAAGCTCGGAATTAATACCGCGGGTGTGGCCCTAAGGGAGTTATTATTTGCACCCGGTGGAGAATCCAACACAAGATACATGCTATGCAAGGTGCTTATCTTGGCTTGTCTTATCACTTCAGTTAAACCCTTTGGATTGTCAATGATAAGTATCAAGCTACTTAAGGCACAGGTTTGTTAGACGTGAATATGGATCCAGATAACTCAATACAAACCTAATATAAGATAAATGATATCCACATTTGACCACGGTTCCTCCAAGTTTAACAAGTAGCACGAGCCACTTATGGGTATCTGGATCCATATTCACGTCTGATGTTCAAGTGTAGCACTGCAACTTATGTTTTACTTATAGAAAAAATGAGGCGAATAAACTAAACTAGAAAGCTGATTTATGCTAGTAAAAAATCAGACACAAATGAAAGTAATCATAAATTGCCTTATCTACAAGTAAAACTTTCACGACGTGGAAATTAAAAACTTCAATACAATTACAAACACCTATTATCTCTCTACCACAAGGAAACCAAAACCATTGAAGCTAAAAGATTCACGAGTAGTCAACTACAAATCACAGTGATTATGATATGTTTGTAAGACTAAAGGGGGGGGGGGGAGTTTAGATTGATATGAGGATTAAAACTACATGCATGGCAACTAAATTACTTCTAATATTTTACTCTCCCCATCCCATTATGAGTGTTTTGATTCACATTTTCTTTTCGACCCATAGAGTCAAAGCATTAGCTTTTTTCTTCTCCTACACCCTTACTTTTGGAGAATTTTTCTCTTAACTTTTTTTATATAAAATAAAATCCATTAAGAGAGAAAAAAAAATATGGCCAAGGAGGACAAGGAGTCCTCCTAAAAGAAAAAAGAAGACTACATCAAAATAGCCCTCTAATCTCTATACATATCACTCAAGAAAATACCCCAAAAAACACATGTAGCTTAATCCCAAAAAGAAGAATGGAAAACAACCATATCATTAAGCAGATGCACCATCGTGGAATGAACTCTAAAAAACTGGTCATTCTTTTCCTCCCAAATCACCCAATGAATCGCAAACCAAGCACATTGCCATAAAATCTTCTTTCGTCACTTACTCCTTCCAAAACCCCAAAAATTAATCTTCAAAAGACCCTCATAGACAAACCAAAATCACCAAAAATGCCAAACAAATGATTTCAAAGCTTCTTAGTTACTTCATAGTGGAGAAAAAGATGGTTATTTCTCTCATTTGAGGACTTGTACATAAGACAAATATCGGACAAATATCTAGACCGACTGCATTATTAGGCCTCCATACCTGCAACAAGTCATTAGTATTAAACCTGTTAAGTACCAAAGTCCAAAGTCCAAAGTCCAGGTGAAAGCTTTGATCTTAGAGGGAGCACGTGTCTTTCGGATAGTCTTGCCCGGAAAAGCAGAGTGAGGGCAGATTGCAATAGATTTGACATGAATGATTTACAAGAGAATATGCCAGAACCATCCTCTTCCCAAACTCTAGTATCATGCCTAGAATGGAGAGGAAAAGAATCAATGATATTTACCAAATGCATCTCTTTCCCTCTCATTAAGATTCCTAAAGAAATGTAGATCCCAAGATAAAGAAACCCCATCCGTAGAGAACAAAAAGGAATTTGGAGCATTGTGAAGATAGAAGAGTCTACAGAGTTGAGGAAATGATATAGATAAAGGAGCATCCCAACACAAAGACCTTCCCAAAGACCGATAGAGGAACCATCACCAACTTTATAAGGAGTAATTGGAAAGAAAAGATTTGATACATGTGAAATGAATTTCCAAGGCCTCATGTGGGGAGTTTGGTTCTAAAGGAAACCTCCACAACAATTTTCCCACCAATGAAATGTTTTTCAAAACAAAATTTTTAAGACCCAAACCACCTTCGAGCTTAGGCCTGCTAACAACCTCCCAATTCACCAAATGATCTTTTTTACCATACCTGACCACTATAAGTCCTTCATCATCCGTTCTAACCTCTCAGCTACACCAAACAGAAATTTTAAAGAGGGATAATAGAAAGACAAGATTGAATAATAGTTATACTACACCTTAGAGAAAAATAAGCTCTTCTTCAATCTTCTAGGCATTTACCCACGCACTCAATAACAGTAGCCCAAAAGGATATAGATCTAGGATTACCTCATAAGGAAAGAACTAAATAAAAAAAAAAGGCCAATCAAGCACAAAACAACCAGCTACACAGCTAATGAAGGAAAAGATACTTCTTAAAAATCCGATGAAGGGAATCAAAACACAAGTTACATAATGAAGGGGGAACAAAGTTCTATCTTGGCTGCTAGTTACTTCTCAAGCTACCAAAACAATAACCACTCAACCTCAACGATGTATGTTGATAATCATATTAAAAAGTAGTGTCAAACCAATTGATTCAAATTGAAGGCTGCATATAAAAATATAATAGATAGCCAATTATTTAATAAAGGTGGGCACATGACCTAGTTAAAAACCAATTTAACTACTTAATGTCAAGTGGTTGGACTTTTAGGCTATGCTGAATTGAGTTAAATAATTTCCTCCAAAAAAAATAGTAGAGAACCACTTGACCACATAAGAAATATGATTCAAGTCGTGAATGCAACAAATTCATAGGAAGTTTTAGTTAATGGTCTATAACATTTTGTGCACCAACCTCAAACATTTGAAAATTTTATAATTTTTTTCCTTGGCTTAGGTTGAACTTAAGTCCGCAAAACAGATTACCATACACAATGATGTAAGGTCATTTACCCTTTTCTTCTTCAATATAGAACAATAATGTTGATGCAAATCCAAAATGAATGCGAGATAACTTCTGCCTGTTCCTTATTAAAGTTCCATCATAACATAAGGGGTTTTTACATAATTGGGCCCTGTAATTTTACCAAATTCTCAACTTGGGCTCCCAACTTCAGCATCCTGCACTTTCTCAATATGTCAGACGTGTTCAACTCTCCGTTAGACTATAACGGTTAAGGGTGTGCACGGTTTGAGTTGGGTCACGTTAGAGGTCAACCCTAACCCATGACTTAATTTTTTCAACACTAACTCAACCCATGATAGGTTACATAAATTTCAACCCTAACCCAACTCACAAAAACTTGGGTTGGGTTCGGGTTCGGGTTCGGATTGGCTTGTGAAATCAAATTAGGTTCAAATAGGGTGGATTGGATTGAATCGAAGTAGATTCTTAAATTCTATTTTCTTCATATCAAATGTTAAATACTACAAATAGAATTTTAAAAGCATCAAATAAAATATTCAAATTTTACCATGTCTCGAACATTCAAATTTCAAAGGTCCAAATATCCTACATAAATTCAAATCACTAGCTAGTAATACTAGTTACATAATTAAATTCGGACTCATGGATTACGAGTTGGGTTAGGGTTGAGAAAACTCCAACCCAAACCCAACCCAAATTTAATACAAGTTGGAATTTTTCAATCCTATCCCAACTCAACCCCATAAAATCCCAACCCTAGCTTGTCCAAAATTTGGATTGGGCTCGGGTTAGCTTGCCCAAATTCCACCCCTAATAACGGTGTTCCTAACAGAGGGCTCCTATTTGACCACTGAGAAAGTGCAGGATGTTGATTGTAGTAATTAAAAGCAAGAGGCCCAACTTGATAAGTTCGTAAAAGTACGAGGCCCAATTATGTAAAAACACCATAACATAACCACAACTAAACAATTATTTGAATCTTCTTAAACCAATTTCCCCATAGTTGGTTTGAAACATGAAAATACAAATATGATCGTGGCATAAACATTTGAGAAACTGGGGAAAGACGTTTGAACCTCAATGATACTTCCCTTTTTTTCTTAAACTAGGTGATGTTGTTCAAAAGAAATGCTTCTAGTAAATGTTACTTGTTGAGAAGTTTCCTAATTAGATATTGTTAAGGTTTCCTAATCTTCATTAGCTTATATTTCGTAGTACTATTAGAAGTTGTATCTTTAGATAGGGTGGTTGTTGTGTACTCATATAATCAATAATATAGAATCCTTCTCTTACTTTAAAATGGTATCAAAGCAAGGTCTTTGGGATAATGATTAAACCCTAAAAAAACTCTCCTTCCATCGTAAACCCAATTCTTCTTCTACCATTAACCCGCTTCTTCTGCCGTTTCCAACTACCATCCACAATCTTAAACACAGATACCCAGCAAACATCGTGACCCTCCAACAACATCTTCAAAGTAATTTTCTTCTTCAACAGACCAGGTACGAACCAATCGTTATGGGCATACTCGGGAGACGTGTTGGAACTTGGTTGGTCGCCCTCTCGTTGCTAATGTTGTGACTTTTGATTCTATTGGGTGTTGTCCTACCTCCACTTCTGTGCCTCTGACTTCTCTAATGAAGTCTAAAGATGAGTATAATGAGCTCTTACAGTATAAGGCAGCTATGCATCTTCCTCGACTACTTTTTTGACCCAAAAAAGTACACCAATTACTTGTCTATCCACTTGTAATTATTCATATAAACCTTGGGTTCTTAACTTTGCAGCCACTGACCATTTGACAGATCCCGCTGATGTTTATTCTACTTTCTATCAGTCATCGTCTTTATATGATGTTACTCTTGCTGATAGATCTAAAACCACTGCTAGTGGAATTAGCATGTGCACCCTAGTTCTTCTATGTCCTCATCATTTATTCTTTACATTCATTTTTTTCATTATAATTTGATATTTGTTAGTCAACTTACAAAAAGGTCTAAATTGTTATGTTACCTTTCTTCCTAACTTCGTTCTTATTTAGTATTTGAAGACGTGAAGATGATTGGTGGATGACATGAATCCAATAGGCTTTCACTTTAATCCTATCCCATCACCTTTGTCTGCTCGGTTGACATATCCCCTTTTCAGCTTCCTTGCTGTCTTGGTCATCCATCTTTGGAGAATCTGAATAAGTTAGTCTTTGCTTTGAGTCAAGTTTCCTCTTTGGAGTGCGAGTCGTGTCAGTTAGGGTAAGCATCATCGTGTGTCATTTGCTTCCCGCAATAATAAACATATGTCTAGTCCTTTTATGTTAGTGCATTCCAATGTTTGGGGTCCAAGTCATGTGTCTTCTAAACTTGGATTTCGGTATTTTGTTATTTTTTTGGATGATTATTCCAGACTCATCAGGCTTTATTTAATGAAAGATCGTTCTAAGTTTTTTTCTAATTTTTGTAAAAACCCAGTTTGATTTATCTGTCAAAATTCTTCGTAGTGATAATGCTTGCGAGTATATTTCTGATCCTTTTTACAATTTTCATGACCAAGTCTAGTATCATTCATCAGTCATCTTGCTTTCATGTATCCCAACAAAATGGTATGTATGTTCCCAAATTATTTTGGAGTGAGGTTGTTCTTACTACCTCTTAATTAATCGTATGCCATCCTTTGTTCTTAATGGCAAATCCCCACACTTTGTGTTATTTCCTCATGATGCACCCTTCCATTTACCTTTTCGTATCTTTGGGTCCGTTTGTCAGCTTATTCCAAGCATTGATAAATTTGATCCTCGCTTCATTAAATGTATTTTCTTGGTTATTTTCGCACACAGAAGGGTTATCAGTGTTATAGTCCGTCGTTAAAAAGGTATTTTGTTTGTGTTGAAGTTATGTTCTTTAAGTCTACCCCATTTTATTGAGTCTCACTTTGCATCCGATCTCCTTGATTCTTTTCCATGTCTATTACTCATTTCAATGCATGGTCTGATCCTCCTACTATAGTTTCTCCTTCATCAGTTCCTCCTAAGTTGGTACCTCCGCTACAAGTTTACACTCGTCATTCAAAACCTCTAATCTTTGTTGCTCCACCAATTACCCCCTCTTTGACAGATCCAGATCCACCTTTATCTTCCTCTTCTGAGGATGATCTTCCCATCGCTCTTTGAAAGGGTAAGTGTTTATGTATTGCTCATCCTATTGCTAATTTTGTGTCTTATGATCATTTATCTCTTTCATACGCTTCATTTGTGGCTTTAGTCTCTACTATCTCTCTTTCTAAGTTTATTAGAGAAGCTTTGTCTCATTCGAGGTGGAAAGCAACCATGGAAAAAAAGATGCATGCCTTGAGTACTAATGATACATGGGATTTGGTTCTTCTTCCGTTTGAGAAATTTGTTACCGGATGTCATGGGTTTATACTATTAAAGTTCACCCCGTTGACAATTGAAAGCTCATCTAGTGGTGAAAATATATACACAGGTATATGGTATTGATTATGATAAGACGTTCTCTCTTGTGACTAAGATTACATATGTTCGTGTTTTGTCTTTATCTTTTTAGTGACAATGTTTAATTGGCCATTACATCAGTTAGATCTCAAGAATGCTTTCCTAAAGGAGGAGGTTTACATGGAGCAACCTCCCAAGTTTGTTGCTAGGGGAGTCTGGGTTAGTATGTCAATTGAAGAAATCTCTATATGGCTTGAAACAATCTCCTCGAACATAGTTTGGCAGGTTCAGTGAGGTAGTGATTGATTTTGGTCTCAATAGATATGGTGTAGATCATTTTATATTTTATAGACAAAGTAAAGCGGGTCGGATCCTGTTGATTGTGCATATGGATGATATAGTGATAACGGCAAATGACAATGAGGGAATTATGGCACTGAAACAGTTTCTAGGCACTAAGTTTCAGACAAGGGATCTAGGACATCTGACATATTTTTTTGATATTGAAGTTGCTAGATCCCGTCATAATATTTCTTTATCTCAACGTAAATATGTTCTTGATTTGTTGAGTGATATAGGAATGTTGGAGTGTAAGTCTATAAACAATCCTATGGATCTCAACACAAAACTTATGATTGATCAAGGTGAATTATTGTCTAATCCAAGAAAGTATAAACGATTGGTTAGGAAATTGAATTATTTGATTGTTACTAGACCAGATATTTCATTTGCAGCTACTGTGGTTAGTCAGTTTCTAGATGCTCCACGGACTAGTTATTGGGATGTTGTAATTCGAATTTTGAGTTATCTTAAGAGTGCTCCTTGTTGTGGTTTACTTTATCAAAACTATGGTCATACTTAGGTTGAGGGTTACACTGATGTAGATTGGGCAGACTCTCCATCTAATAGGAAGTCTACTACTGGATATTGTATGTTTGTTAGGGTAATCTGGTGTCATGGAAGAGTAAAAAGTAAACTATAATTGTTAGATCGAGTGTTGAGCGATGGCGTACACTAATTGTGCGTTGGCTTGGCTAAAACAGTTGTTAGCAGACCTTGAGATTAGGCAGTCGTGTCCTATGAGCTTGGTGTGTGATAATCAAATAGTTATTCATACTGCAAATAATCTCATGTTTCATAAGAGAACTAAGCATTTTGAATTTGATTGTCATGTTGTTCGAGAAAAACTTGTACAAAACGTGATCAGTACCAAACATGTGAAGCCGCCAAATCAGTTAGCAGATTTATTCACTAAACCATTAGATGGTCCGCGAGTTAGATCTATTTGTAAAAGTTGGGTGCATATGACATTTATGCTTTAACTTGAAGGGGAATGTTGAGAAGTTTCCTAATTAGATATTGTTAAGGTTTCCTAATATTTATTAGTTTATGTTTCTTAATCCTATTAGTAGTTGTATCTTTAGATCTATATATATGGGGTGGTTATTATGTACTCATAATAATCAATAATACAAAATCCTTCTCTTAATTTAACATTAGTAAAATATTTTAAGCATATTATAATCAAAATTCTTGTTTCACAATCAAATATAGTTTCCTTACACCATCCATGCTAGGAAGAGTTTCTTTTTCATACAAGTGATACAATAAAAAGTTGGATAGTAACTCAATTATGCTCCTCTATTACATAGATAGTATCAATGATTAACATTAATTAAAATGTGTTAGAAGCTAAGATAGGTGTGAGGATCAAGTTCTGTGAGAGTAAGTTCAAGACACAATGAAGTAAATAGAGAAGAAAAAAGCTGCAGCGTGAAAGCACAATCGTGGATACTAACAAAAATGCAAATTTTTGCACTATGTCCACAATGACAATAAATTTCCAAGGTAATTTTGAAGAGATCAACACAAAATCAACAGTAAAAAACAAAAACTACACCCATCTAGACAATCCAACAATCAGTCCAAAGAAAACAAAATGTAATCTCTTTCTACAAAACAATGAGAGAAACAAAGAGAAAGTTGCTTAGAAGTGTCACCCTTTCTTAAATATTTCTAAATGGTTTCCTTTCACTTCCCCAATTAATTAGAAAATACAATTGGAGCCTTAGACAACGTATCACATAAAGCTTGCTTCATGATAATCTTGCCCATCAAGGAAAATATATATATCAAAACTCAATGTTACTACCATGCAGCCACATTTTGAATTTTAGCTATGTATTTAAAATTAAACTAGCAACAATTCAAGCATAAACAAAATCATAGGCAATAAAGGGAGCAGCCATACCAAGCTTTTGGCAGCTTATCGAAAATATTAGCTGACAGAGACACAGCCATAAGCATGGGCCGACCAAGTTGTACTAAACCTTGATCACTGTTCACTGGTGAGAGTGTAAGGTTATTGTCAGTTGCCTTCTTATACTCGACAAACAAGTATATTCCATAACCAACCATGGCCAGCCCCACAAGGGTCAACAAGAAGTTCAGTAGCTTCAACAAGCATTCTAGGCACCCCCTGCAAGTCATTCTCTACTTCAAATGAGTCTCTGCTTATTTCATCAACTCGCCGATTACCTTCAACATAAACCCACATTCACACCATAGATCAATCACTTGAGCACGGAATTTTTACCTAAATAATGGAAATATCCACAAAATAAACATATTAAAGAAAAAAGATTTTCATAAAATTATCAAAATTACTACGAAAGAAAATAAAAGAAACCAAATGATAATAATATTGACGAATTCCAGATTATACATTCTTCTGTGATCTGGGCTCAAAAGGAGAACGAATTTACGTGGACCAAATGCCAACACATGGCTTTGTAACTTAAATTCTAAGAAACAAAAACCTAATCTGATAAAAGACTTTTTCAAACCATGACATCACATATAATTGAACAAAATTAACCGACTCTGATCGGCACCTAAGGAAATGCAGCTAAATCTCAACTAATTCTCTCTAATTAGCTTTAGAAAGACCAGAAACCAAATAATTGTGGAATCACATTAAGAAATGTTAATCTCAACGAATCTTACAATAATCTCGTGAAATTCCGACCGATTTTACAATTATGATGCTAATGTAGTGCTTAAGATGGTAATTAGGCAAAAAAATAAACACATCAAAGACGAGAATCGAAAAGGAAAAACTTACAGATTTATTAGTATTGCTGCCCCTTTGTTTATAGTCTTTATGATTTTGAGAGAGAGAATCTGGAAGTTCAAAGGTGGGGAAAAATAAAGACACCTTTCGTCATTTCCTGTCCTGTGTTGTGTCATGGCAAGTCGGCATTTTGATTTTTGCACTTATTATAGCTGAAATGACATTTATAGACTTCAATGAATTCTGATTATTTTTGTTGTAATTTGTAAATTGAGTTTGATTTTGTTAAAATGGGATTAGATTGTGCTTAATTTTCCAAATTAGAAGGATTTTATTTCCTTATTAATTTTTTAATATATTCATTATTATATCTCTAATATTTTAATAACATTTTTTATATTAAACATTCAAACAAGACATGTACATGTTTTCTCTTCCTTATCTTTTTTTATCCTTATTTTTCAAAAAGAGGCTTAAATATTTATTCATCGTATTAGATTTAGCTGAATAATTTTTTTGAGAAAGGAAAATAAATTCAAAGTATTAATTTCAAACAGATTTAAAAATTGATAAAGTAAATGTACATTGAATTATATAGCATATGAATTTAAATATAAGAAGAGTTTTTTTTTTCTTTTCGAGACCGCCTTTCATGAAAGGGGATGGTCTTTCAATTGAATAAAAAAATCATATTCACTGATTATTTATGTAATTAAAAATACTTTTTTCCTTTCATTTGATCAGAAAAATTAAAGATTAAAACAAAAAAATAGATTCTAAGATTAGATTATGGAGGGTAATAATGTCATTTCGTTCAACATTTGATTTGGCACCCCTAGGGCATGGGTAACTTGAAATAAAGATTGGGAATGTTTTCCTTTATCTTGGATTCTTTAATTCTTTCGAGATTAGCCACTCTCAAAATACGGTGTCGTAGAAAATACACGTTTTTGTTTGTTTTTTTTATCAGAATATTATTCTTATTCTTGTTTGGTACCGACAGATGTTGAATGATTGCTGCGGTACTAAAGTATGATGAGATTTAAATTTTAATTACTAATTCATCAAAGGAATAATACAACTTCAGCATCCTAAAATTAAGTCTGAGTTTAGTTTCAAAAGGTAAATAAATAGGAAGCTTTCAAGTGTTTGCCTTCCAAACTGAATTCAATTCAACAAAGAGAAAAGGGACAATTAATAATTCATATTAACGGGACATTAAGATTAACAAAAAAATTTAATCAATCTAGACCCAAGAAATTGTCAGTGTTTTTTTCTTTTATATTAGCCGCATTGTTCTATGCACGGGTTTTGTTCAGACTTTTGAATAAAAAATTTTAGACACAAAATAGTAACAAATTGACGACAAAAATTAATTATTATATATTGTGATAATATATATAATTGTTAATATTCAATCATATAACTATAAAATTCTATCTATTATATTATTATTATAATAATGTAATAAAAATAATTATTTTATATTTAATTATGTATTTTAATTATTGAAATGATACTTATGGTAATTTAATTTTTTTTTAAGATAATTATTTTGGGTTTTGAAAGATACATAAGAAGTAAAAGTAAGTTTTGTATATGGTAGAGAAAAAATGTAGTAATAATAATATATTTAGGAGTAATTATTATATACAAATAAAGAGGAAGAGAGGTTTTAATTTATTAAAAATTTAAAGTTTTTTTCACGTGACACAATCACCATGTAAATGACTCAATTATATATATATATATATATATATATATATATATATTAGATAGATTTTTTCGAGAGATCAGATAGGAGGAGGGACCGTAAAAAGCAAGAGTGCAAGACAATAAAGATTGTTCGAAAGAGTTTATGAAATAGTTTTCATTTTCTATTTAGGCTTAACATAAAAAAATGATTTATTATAAAAACAAAAAGTTGAAAGACAATGTCTAAAAATTATATTTGTTTAAAAAAATTGTTTTACTATTATTTTATCAAACACTAAATAATTTTTAACTTTATTACTGTTTAAATCAAAATTTGTTTTGTAAACTATAAACCATAATTATTGCCGAATAGTACTGTAATTCTGTACGGTTTAATTCTTTTCCATTTTCCTATTTTATTTGAGTCCTCAATTTTAAATTTCTTTGTGTTTACCCACATCGTGATTCCGACCAAATAGTTGCAAACTTGTAATAGTTTTTTATTTTTTATTTTATTGAAGTAATATTATATACAAATAATGCAATGATTTATCTTATTACAATATAAGTTTATATTATCCCATTATCCAAACATAAACCAACAATATTACAAAAACTCACCTAAAATTGGACGATATAAATCGGAGAAATAACTTACACATCGTGAAAATTGAATATGAAATTTTGTAATCTCAAGACCTCAACCACCATTAGACCAAGACCTCATCAACAAACTTGTAATAACTTTAATTTTAATTGAAAACTAAATAGCAAGTTGCGTATGCATACATGTTGCGATCAGGAGTTTTGCAAAGTGACAGCCAAACGCATGTTTGGATACATTTTTTTAGTTTTTAGTTTTTGAAAATTGTTTTTGAAAATTAAAATAAAAAACTTTTCTGAAGAAAATATATTTGGATAATTATAACTCCAAAACTTTGAAAACAGTAAGAAGTTGTTTCAATAATTTATTTTAAAAACTGTTGTGAAAATAGAAAACTGTTTGGATACACATTTTGGTAACTGTTTTCGGTTTTGACTTTAAATTTGAAATCTAAATTAATTTCATTTCTCAAATTGACTAAATATATTTTTCTAGCACACACCAAATATCAAAGTTTTATATATGGTCATATAATAGTTTTCTTTTTAAGAATAATGAGATAGTAGAAACCATGGATCAAACATGCCATTTACCTTCCCCCTCCCCATACCACGTATGTTTATTTGTTAAATAAATTCTCAAAAATTAAAATATGAAATACAACACATTTTTCACAATTTGATAAAACAAGAATAATTAACCCATCATTCTTCTTTCAAAAAGGTTCAATATCTTTAACATGACATACTTTTTCTTGTTCAAAATAAGATAGTTGATGACAACTTTAAGACAATAACAATCATGGATCAAATACAATTTTGACAATTTAATAAAATAGGGATGAGCAACCCACAATTATTATTGCGAAAGAGTAATGGATTGCAAGAAAATCTTCGGCAAAATTTCCTCTTGGAACTTCAACCATACTTGTCTTTGAGCTCCATCTAGATCCGGTGAGGGCCAATAATGAAGAGATCATCCTTTGCTCATTTCAAAACTTAAAAAATTTACATTTAAGATGCTTAAGGCTTAATTGTTGCAAACTCCTATTAGACATCTCATCCGCCATATGATGTCATGCTTGATTTGTAAATATTTCCATGTTAAAATTGCCATTTTAAAACTCATTTACCATCAATTAGACAAACATTGTCATCGCCTCAATTTTCCAACTTTGTTGGTTTTCCATCCTCACACCCTAGTCAAATAATATATCAATATGTGAATTATATTCCTGAGGAGAACGAAAAAATCCAGTAACTAAATAACTAAACTAAACACTAACAAGAACATTAAATTAACTAACTCTTACCGACAAATAATAACATTATTATCAGATATACAATCAAATACCAAAAGGCTTTGCCCACATCTGATTTACAATAAGCTCACGAAACGCAACCATAGTTGTTTCACACCCATCAAGCAAATCAACTACATTATTGTTTGCAATTATGCTCGACCCCCTTGACTTTCCACTTCATGCCCCTCTACTCCCCATTCATTAAATAGTTGATCACTCTGAGAAAAATGACGTACAAAAATATGTACTACACAACAAACAACAACTATAAAAGGTTGTCTAGCAGACTTGACTCTAGACGTAATTTTTAATATTGAAAAGCACGTCTTAAGAATCAAAGCAATGTTCTATAACATTATGTAGAGATATGTGTCTATAGTTAAAAAGTTCTGTATAACTCGTTGGTTGGCGTGTTCTACTTTGATATTCATTTAAGTGATAGTGTTCATTTTTAAATGATGGAGGAAACCCGACTGTACATGGATAACCCGAATCCACTAAATAATACTCACCTATAAGCTATACAAATTCTCTTAGTGTATATCAAGTAATTAATATACAATATCAACTTATTACTAAAATATATTTACCATTAGTAGGCCAAAAAAATTTAACTAACGATCGAGTTAAAGAGTTCAAAAGGACTCGTGAATCGTTAGTCGTACATTCCCATCCACCATATATGTATGTGAATTTCATATCAAATGAGCATGCACACATCACATTTTGTGTCACAACTGATTTTCTATTTTTGTAACTAGTAGCTTTTTCTGCTAGAGCCCACGCATTGATGTGTGTTCCATCAATTGTTCCAATACATTTCTAGGTCCATTAAATTACTCACGATTAGAATTAGAGTGGTATTATTTATTATATATCATATAAACTAATAAACTACCATAAACCATTTGATACATTACCTTAATATATAGGTAAAATCTTCGATCATTTCTAATTTGAGGAGGCAACACATGATCATTTTATGGACAAATGATGTATTTGACAAACTTGTTCAACACTCTCATCACTATCTTAAAATGTTGATTAATTATTTTTAATGGGTATTGAAATCGATTAGCTACAACTTTGTGTCCCACATTATGTCCCACCACAAACAAGAAAATGACAATCGTTTCCTCTATTGTGACTCTTCTAGAGTCTTCTATCTAATTATATTGCTTCAATATGTTACATAAGTGAATAAATGTTGCCTTATGGAAAAACAATTCATAAACTACCTCTGAACCATCATTTAACAATTCGTTTATATATTCCTGTCCAGTGAGTCGTGATGTACGCATAGGTAATTTATTCATAAATTTTTCTTCATATTCAACAAACATAGTAAGCATCAACAATGAAAGCATTTCATACTCATTTTCACCAGATGAGCTTAATGAATTAGACTGACTACCACAATTATTGTTTACTGAATTGTCTATTTTCGAATCTAAACACAAAACCAAATGACATGATGGTTATCATGAAATATAGTGTATATTCCATAAATTTAAATGGTATGAAGTATAATTCAATTTAAAAAAAAAATCAACAACATCTTCTCTGTATTTCAATCATTTTCCAAATCTAATTAGACCTATATGAACACAATTCAAATCATTCATCATCCAAAAAATATAAGGAAAGTCCAAAGCATATAATTATGAAAAATACATATCTTAAATAATTTTGAAACAACATAATTAATCCAAACAAGCAACATATCATCCATAAACTAAAAAAAACAATAAATTTATCCAACTACATTCATAAACAACACATCCAAGAGCTAAGTCTGCACGGTTCCTTAACACACATACATAATTTAAGACTAAAGACAGTGTCTCAAACTCTCAACCAATCCTAACTAACCACACATTCTTCCTCTCCAAATGCATTTTAATGAATACCTCCCTCAACTCAAAATTATAAGTGAATTTATCTAAGCCTTCATATATGTGTCATCATCAGTACAATTTTTCATTTCATCAAGCAATTTCAAACATGCCGCCATTAAATAATTTGGTGAAACCACCGAATTTGTTCCCTCAAAACTTTTCTCTCTATACCTCTCAGCCCTAGCCAAAAAAGCTCATGTCTTTACTTTTGTGGCCTCCATAAAATAAGCAAGTACTTCACTCAATTGGCTATTTCTAGTTTCTTTTTATTTTTTTCATTGATTTTAGAACGTTTAGAAGGACGTTCCGACTGAGTGCTTGGGGTTTCAAGGACAACCGAAGTATTTGGGTCATCTAGGTCAACAAGGCCTTTAACATCCATATCTATATTCACTCCACTATTGAGAAATACTTCATGTAATTCATTCTCCGTATTGGAATTAGATGGATCTTGGGTAGAAGCGTGGTGAAGAATTTTTGCAGTAGTTGACTTGTTAAAGATAATCCCCAACAATTTGTAGTGTCCACATCTTTGTTTATAAAATTGGGAAGCTTTTGGGTGTGCCTAGGACAACAAATTTAAGATATAAATGGAATTATCTATTGTTAAAATGATCCAAACAAACTATCATAAGAAAAGTCCACCATATGAACTTTAGGGAGAATAAAGATTCCCGAATATAATTTTGTCAAGTCTCTTCTAAAGCTTGGACAATATTAGTTTCTGCATTCCAACCAAAGCTAGTGTACTCAAGAAATTGACTAAATAATCAATGTTTACTATGCAACCTTTGAAATTTCTTCCTCAATTATTTCACTATAAAAAAATTTGTTGGTCTTGATATTCAATTCTTTGTAAATTGATTCTCAAATCTTTTTACGAAATTAATCATCTTTCATATATCCCTTATTCATCCCATCAACCATGATATCAATAAAACATTTCACTTTCATAGGGCTCCATAATGATATATCAACATTTTCATAAACCATCTACATTAAAAGCAAACTTAACAAATTACTATTGAACAATACAACCTAACCGATTATTTTAACAAACTTAAATTGGGCCTATATACTTCTTCCACTTATCCTTTATTCTAAAATAATACAATACACAAAAGTCATCCTACAACCTCAATTTACATTCATGGTTGAGAGACAAAATAGCTCATATAAGCATTGAAGGTGCATTTGTAGCCTAAAATAACATTGAAGGTGCATTCCTACGTTACACGCATCCACTTGCACAAGCATAAAGAGAACAGAAGAACTTAACCAAAATTTAAAACTTATGAACTTATATATTCACGCAAAGATAGGTTTATAAACAAACAAATAGGAATCTTAGAGCAAAATGGCAATGTAACTATTGAAGAAAATTGAGAACTAATACAAACAAAACCTCAAATAATTCCAACAAATTAATTTGTCACTACCAATGTTAGTAAATGTCTTAGGTAAGAAATTCTTAGGTGTTTGTGGGAGGAGAGAAAATTTATTGTTTTTTTCCTATCAACATTACTAAATAGTCTTAATTAGTAGTAGTAATGAATTTTTTATGTGCCGAGATCTAAATTTTTTAAATAAAGTTTGAATTTAACTAATTTTAGACAAATAACATGTGGGTTGCGGAGATCTAAATTTTCGATAGTTTATTTTACTACACAAATAATCCTCTGAAATCAAACAACACACTAAAATCAAGCTCCTTCCTGCCATGTTTGTTTAAAAAACAAACAAATAATTTCTATCAAATAAACCCTGACTCTACATAATAATACACTTATCAAACTTCAAAACAAAATAATTAAATCACTTATAAAAAAGACAGATCGGATTCTTGGCTTTGATTCCCAAAAAAGAAAAAGAAAAAGACCGCTTAGTTTAATCAGCATCGATCATCTGGGGAAATAATCCTAGCTTCCGTATTTACAACATTACACATTATCTCTGCTACTACAAAATTATGTAGCACAGACAAACATCATGCTAAACAAACATAGAAGATTCAACCAGCACACACAAGTAACAAGTTAAAGAAGCATAAATGATACTGGCAAAGTAGAAATCATTATAACAAGATAAAATGATTACTTTATCCAAATAAATATCATATTAAGAAGCTAAATCTATCATTCAAATTCAGGAAAAATTGATTATACGAACCCATAAATGCTAACTTTCAACTTCAACTTCACGTTGAATATAACATAGCCTAGAAATCACTAAGATGTAATTTCACATCTGGCCAACAAATCATTCACAAACAAATAAAATCTAGTGAGTTTAATCTCCACTCACAAATTACATCAAATAAACCCATCATAGATATATGAAATACTTATAAAAAATAAAATTACTAAATTCAAAGTATATATAAGATGGATCACATTCCTGACTTAGATTCTCAAAAGAGAATAATATCGTTCAGTTTAATCAGCTTCGATCATCTAGGGAAATAATCCTCACTTCCATGACCAAAATAAGTTATGTGAGCAACATCAGACCAAATAATAATCTCTAAACAATTTAACAAAAGACAAAAGAAGTACAAAAAAATTATGTTTTATTCAAATAACAGAGTTTTTACCTTTTTAGGTTGTAGATCAGGGAGAACATAGGTTTATCATTATTGATCTGTGTAAAGCAACATTGTTTTTAAAACAAATCTAAAAAAATTAGAAATTAGGACAAAAAGAAAGCAAAGAGAGAAAAATGAGTGAGATTTTAGAAGAAAATAAGAAAATAACACATACTTTGTTCGATCTAGCGGCGACGTGGAGGTCTTTGAGTTCTATTGTCGATTTTGAAGTTTAGAGGAGGAAGAGAGAGAGAGGGAAAGAGAGAGAGAGAAAGAGAGAGAGAGAGAGAGAGAGAGAGAGAGAGTGAGAGAGAGAGAGAGAGATGGTTGAGAGAAAATAAGGAAAAAGGAAGAAGAGAGTTGTAGAAAAAATGGGGAAAGAGGAAGAAGAAGGGTTACAAAGAATGACACTATTTATCGACGATAGAGAAAACTCTTTCCTGTGAGTTTTCTCTTGTAGACTGAGGTTTCAACCCAAGAAGGGGGGTGAATTGGGTTTTTAAAAACTTTTACTAATTAATCACAAGTTTATAAAAACAGATAAACCAACAAGCATGTAAACAAGTAATGTGTTGTAAACAAAAAAGTTTAAGGAATAGAATATGCAAACTCAGTTTATAGTGGTTCGAAAATATCGAATTCGTTCCGACCCTGCGTCCACTCTCTTCAAGGAACCTCCTTGAAGTAATCCACTAAGAAACTTAGTCGTGCAACTTCACAGGTGTTGCACAAACCTTACAATCAATCCCTTCCTCTCGGAAGCAAAATCCCTTCCTCTCGGAAGCTAATCTCTTCCTTTCGGAAGCTAATCCCTTTACAATAAATGTTGTAAAGTAAATGGTAGAAAGACAACAATGAAAGCTTATGCAACTGAATAATATTTCTCTTTAAAGGTAAAACTTGAAGAATGGCTCAACAATAAATATTTCAAAGTTTTTGTGTATCAATAAGTAAAAACTTGATTGAATGTGTAATCTCTTCTTTTGAAATGCTCAATAGAGTGGGTTTATATAGCCTTGATGTAATATGGACACTTTGTACTGTTCTGGTACGATTTGGTGCAATTTGTGCTGAAATTTCGCGTCTCAACGGTCACATTTTTCCTCTCAATAACTCAATTTTGTTGAAAAATTCTAGGAGCTGAAAAGTTGTGAACAATTCCATTTTCATCACAAAATTTTGAAAAACTTTGGTTTTCAAATTCTTTTTCATGATCACTTCTAATGCTTTAAATACAAATTCCTTTTTTTCATTTTGAACCTTTTTGCAAAAGTTTTCAAATCCTTTGTAAGCTTCATCCTTATAAGCAATAAAAATAACAAAGGTATATCTTGAATAGTCATCAACAATAACAAGAGTATATTGATGGCCACCTAGACTAATGGTACTTATTGGACCAAATAAGTCCATATGAAAAAGTTTCAATGGTCTAGTAGTTGAGACTACATTCTTTGATTTAAAAGAAATCCTAGTTTGTTTTCCCATTTGACAAGTATCACATACTTTGTCTTTTTCAAAACTGATTTTGGGAAGTCCAATGACTAAATCTTTTCTAGAAATAATTTTAAGCAAATTCATGTTCACATGACTAAGCCTTATATGCCATAGCCGTGGATTTTCACTAAATGCGAGAAAACATTTTTCATTTTCGGAATGCAAGGATTTTAAATCAACTCTATAGACATTTTCATGTCTATGGCCAACAAACTTGATCTAGTTACTCTCGATGTCTATAACTAGACAATGAGAGGTTTCAAATATGACTTTGTTACCTTTGTCACATAGTTGACTAATTCTTAGTAAATTTGGCTTAAGGCCTTGAACTAGTAACACATTATCTATGGTTGAGAAATCATTACTAACTTTTTCATGCCCGATGATCTTTATTTTTGTGTTGTCTCCAATGGTGATAAGTCCACCATCTCTTAGAGTTAGCTCATTGAATACACTTTTATCACCGGTCATGTGCTTTGAGCATCCACTATCAAGGTACCAACATTTACCTTTTTCCTTGGTGTGGAGACATATCTACATCACACAAGGATACACAATGGCATTTTTTGGTACCCAAAATTTCTTGGGTCCTTTGGGGTTAGTCCTTGAAAATACGGTTTTTTTTTTGGGACCCATACTTTCTTAACAGCATATGATGATCTATAGACATGTTGATAATGCATAATCCTAGGACAATAGTTATTGAAATTTCTAGGATGACTTAGTTGTGCATGTCTATAATGTTTAGGATATGAGTTCCTAGGATACATGTTTCTATTGTGAGGAATATGAATATACATGTCATTTACAGAAAATGTTTGATGATGATTTCTAGGATACATACTTGCATTATCATGAGTATGCATATTATTTCTAGGATAACCATGATGGTAATTCCTAGGATATGCATGTGCAATGAGCAAGTTTTGATTATACATATTGTTTTAAGGATGCACATGATGGTTATTCCTAGAATGTGTATAAGCATTTCTTGAATGAGCATATATATAAGTATGAGTATTTCTAGGATTTTTCATTCTTGTATATGTATTAGAATTAGCATTTCTAGACATGTTAGCATTCATTGAGGGTGTGTTTTTGATCTTGCTAGTGATCTTTGAAGTAGAGGCTTCATTCACACAAGAAGCTTTCATGAATAAGTTCTCTTTTGATTTTTGCTTGCCTAATGGAGAGTATCCTAACCTAGATTTTCCTCCACTTAATCTTTGGCAAGAAAGCACTTCATCAAGCTTTTCTTTTCCAAGCATGAGTCTAAATATTGTGCCATTCAATTATAATATGTTATTCTTTAAGTTTTTATTTTCATCTTTGAGGAAATCTTGAGAAGAATCATAAAGCAATGAAGATAGTTTATCTTTTTCTTCTCTTAGACTTATTATCTCTTTAGAGAGAGATGACACCTCTTTCTTAAAAGCATAGTTCCTATAATCAAATTTTTTCAATTCTTCATGCATTTCATTTATGACTTCATTAACTCTTCACTACTACTAACAATGTTATTTTTAGAAGAGGGAGAAGATAATACCTCATTTTCATCATCAATTTCTATAAGACATAGGTTGATAATTTCCTCGTATCCGACTTCTTTATCCGAGGATTCTTCTTCATCATCATCACTCTAAGTAGTTGCAATCATAGCTTTCTTCTTAAAGCTCATGTATGGTTTGCTTGTAACCATACAATCGGCTTTGATGTCACTGGGCTCCTTGCATCCATAGCACATAAGTGGTTCTCTTTTTGAAGTGGGATCCTTCGTGTAAGGTTTCTTGCTTTTCTTCAAGAACCTATGAAACCGTTTGGTGATTAAATCCATCTCACCATCTTCTTCGTGTAACGACCCATCCCAGGTTGGCCACCCCTAGACGGTGTCATCACATTTTGAAAATCCAAGCACGACACATATATGCAACAATAAATATAATGCTATCAGATATTTTTTTATATTTTTTATCCTTTAACAGGAGAGGTAAACAAATCTAATATTCACTTAAACATAAAATACATAAATGCATGAATATTTACAATAAAATTTTTACAAGTCTTTAACTCGATTGTCTGAGGATATTAACACGTACTTGGCTTACAGAAAAAGATCTCGACTGATTCTCAACCCACCAGACTATTTATCTTAACTGCTACTTGAAATTATTGAACAATGATGAGTGAGCTTCACAAGCTCAGCAAATTAAATTTACTGAAAGTATTCCAAATTCTATCAATAATCCTTTAATATTAAAATTTATTTTTCGTATAACCTGATGACAACTTTCTACTATCAATCTCTTCTTCTCAATCATTGGTTCACCTTAAGACTATCAATTTTTTTCCTAATTACCTCGTAATGAGGTTCATATCAAAAAGTCCATCATTTAGATAAGTCTTATCACTGTCTTTTTATATGAAACTCAACCTTCTATAATTAAATTCACAAAAAGTATCACATCTCAGCATCTCGAAAATCTCATCATTGTAGCTGTCTCTTTTTATGAGACCCAGCCATCTATAATTTAATTCACAATTAATATACCACAACTCAGTATCTCACACATCTCATCATTATAGCTATCTCTTTTTATGAGACCCAGCCATCTATAATTTAATTCACAATTAATATACCACATCTCAGCATTTCAAGTAATGCAACGATAATTAAAACAGATGTAGATGCATGAATGATTATGATGGGAACGTCTTCCCACCTGTCGACAGGTTATTATTATCTTAGACTGGCTGCCCTCTCGGTTCTTTTATTCTCATCAGACCGGCTGCCTTCCCGGTTAATTCCAGCATATACCGGCTGTCACGGTTTTCACTTTTCATCCCAGCATATACCGGCTGTCACGGTTTTCACTTTTCATCCTAGCATATACCGGCTGTCACGGTTTTTATTTTTCATCCCAGCATATACCGGTTGTCACGGTTATTTCATTAGACCGACTGCCTTCCCGGTTCTTTTGGTTATATTATTTAATGCATATGTGCATGAACAATGATATGAAACAGTAATACAAACAGAAATATAAAAACAATATAAAGATTCAAGCCACTTAATTTGGCTATCCTAATTATCCACCAGATTCTTCTATTCCCAAATCACATCAAATAATCCATTAAAGTCTGTCCAGATCCACTAAATTTCATCTCAAATTGTCCATCAGAATTTGTCAAGATCCACTAAAATTCATCTTAAATCATCCATAAAAATTTAGCAAGATCTACTAAAATTCATCTCGTCATAATTCGTGTTAAAACATCGGTATGTCTCATCAATAATTTATTTATTGCTTTTATTTTCAAGTCAACTTATAAATTCCAAAATATTATTACTCACCGAGAAATATTTCTACATATCCAAATTTTCTATCATTCCCATAAATAACTTTTTCATCTATCACCCAAACATACTTAAATAATTAAATTTAAGATTATCACTAAAATAATTGATTTTTCATTTAGACTACTTAAAGTAAATCCAACTCACCACGTAGCACTTTAAAGCTACTCGTGGGCCACCTCTTTGCCTTTCCCGATCTTCCTCGAATTTTCTCCCGATTGTTGACTACCAACACCTGACATAATATTGGAATTTAAATTTCTTATTATTTCTTCTTTTCTCCATAAACTACACAGTTTGAAAATTTTCTATTTTAACCTTCTGAAACTTTCATAAATGATAAAATAACATTACCTTATTACCTTATGCTATTTTGATAGCTTCCCGAAATATTTTCGAAAATACCCTCAAAATTTTGTTCCTTCCACCTTTCTTTAAACTCCCAAGTGTTTTAAGAACACAGATGAATTATTTGAAACTATAGGAAAATTGGTTCGTGTAATTACACGAACCAATTTCCCATATTTATAGGGGAGCTCAACTGAAAATCAGCAGCCCCCCCCCCCCTCCTTCTCCCCCAAGTCTTCCATAAGATACCATTTAATATAAAACAAACATAATGATAAAAACATCATCATTATGTTTGTTAACCACTTCCCCACTAAACAATAAAAACCAATATATAAATCAATCCACTTGGAATTGTTCTCTCTGTGGCAGTAGGTAAGCTGCCCCGAGTTACTGTTCCAAGTTAACTTTTTTTTTTTTTTTCAACCTTGGTCTCCAGAAATCTTCATTCAGCCATTCAGGGATTTAACTCTTTGTCATATTGATAAAAATATACACTTACCCAACTTTTAAAATACGGATATTACAATTCTACCCACCTTACAAAATTTCGTCCCCAAAATTTCCTTGTTGAAATCAAGTAAAGAGTTGGGGATAATCCTTCCTTCTTATTGCTTCATGTTCCCACGTGACTTCTTCAACATCTTTATTGCGCCATAATACTTGAATCAAAGGAATAATTTTATTGTGTAAGACTTGCTCTTTTCTGTCTAGGATTCTGACTGGTGTTAGTATAATAGTCAAATCATTCTGAATTTCTATCGTCTGATTCGTGATATCATGGGACTCATCGTGCAAGTACTTCCTCAGTAGTGACACATGAAAAACATTATGTAATTGCCTTAATTCCATAGGCAAATTCAAACGATATGCTACGGGTCCAATTCTTTCGATCACCTCATAGGGCCCCATAAATCTTGGGCTCAACTTTCCTTTCTTCTTAAATCTCAACACTCCCTTCCACGGAGATATCTTCAAGAATACCCAATCACTAACTTGGAATTCAAGAGGTCGTCTTCTTTTGTCAGTATATCCTTTCTGTCTGCTCTGTGCTGCTCTGAGATTCTCCCTAACCAGTTTGATTCTTTCAATAGTCAAGTCTATCATTTCTGGGCCATATATCTTTCTCTCTCCAACTTCTTCCCAGTATGCTGGAGTTCTACACCTCCTTCCATACAAAGCTTCGAAGGGTGCCATCCCAATACTAGTTTGATACTGATTATTGTATGCAAACTTTATCAAAGGCAAGTAAGCATCCCAGCTTACTGAGAAGCTTAACACACTTATCCTCAGCATATCTTCTAGTATTATGATGATTCTCTCTGTTTGTCCATTAGTTTGTGGGTGAAAAGCTGTACTAAACTGTAATTGCGTACCCGTAGCTTCTTGAAAACCCCTCCAAAATCTAGAAGTAAATCTAGAATCTTTATCTGACACAATACTCAATGGCACTCCATGTAATTTCACTATCTCTGCTACATATAACTCAGCCAACTTTTTTGGACTCTAGGTAGTTTTAATAGGAAGAAAATGTGAAGATTTAGAAAGTCTATCCATTATAACCCACACAGCATCATGCCCTCTCTGGGTACGGGGAAAACCAGAGACAAAATGGCAGAAAAAGATATTTTTCGTCATGTTCAGTCTGTATTGGATGGTACAAACTATATTGTTTGGTCTCAATCTATGCGAAGTTTTCTCAAAAGTCTAAGCTTTGGTCTTACGTGGTTGGTATTGTCAAGAAGCCAGTTAAAGAGGCTACTGAAACTAATGATGCTCTTCTCACTCGTCTCATTGATTGGGAAAGTAATCATCATCAAATTCTCACATGGTTTCGTAATACTACTATTCCATCTATTTCTGCCCTATTTGGTAGCTTTGATGAAGCTAAGGGTGCTTGGTATATGTTTGCTTCTCGTTATTCTGCTGTTGATGGTGCTCGAGAATATCAGCTCATGTTTGAGCTCTTCTGCCTGAAACAAGAATCAGGGCAGAGTATTAATGATTTTCTTGCTCGCATGCAATTCTTATGGAATCAAATTGATCTTTCTGATCCTATTTGGAAGGTTCCTACATATGATAAAATGTATACTGAACGAAGGGATCAACATTGTCTTCACCATTTTCTTATAGCATTACGTGATGATTTTGAGCCTATTCGTGTGCAACTTTTACATCGCTCTCCTCTCCCTACTTTGGACAATGCTATCTTTGAACTTGTTCGTGCAGAAAGTAGATCACAGACTATGCACTCTCAACATAGTTCTTCAGTGTTGGCTGCTCTATTATCTAGTTCTTTATCATTTCTGCTAAAGCATTCTGACAGGTTTGGTGCTCCTCGACCTTCTCCTAAGCCTCGCGACAACAATTTCTGTCGTTTTTGTAAACGTCGAGGGCACACTATTGATAAATGTTGGCAAAGGGGAAGATCCAATGCTTCCACTGCAGCAATTGCTCATCCTGAGAGCACTCTCTCTACAGCTGTTCTATATCCATCTGTGACTACAGCTTCATCTTCAGTTGCACTCTCTGACGGGTCATCAGGATCTACTGTCACCTTATCTGCAGCTAACTTCGAGGCAATAGTTAATCAGGTCATCCAGTCTCGTTCTGGTAATGCATCTTCCTCTGCCCTCTCAGTCCTGCCAGGTAATTCTGCCTCTTAACTTTTTGATTCCGCTTGTTGCAACTATATGACATCTTTCCTAACTTCATTTACTACATCTGCACCTTCACCTCATTCCTCATTCATTCGCACAGCTGATGGCTCTACTATGACTGTTAAAACTATAGGCACCATCAATAGTCGTTCTCTTTCTATTCCTAAAGTTTTTCATATGCCAGAATTATCCTATAATCTTCTTTCCGTTGGGCAAATATGTGAACTTGGATATAGAATTGTCTTTGACTTTTCTGGTGTGAATGTGCAGGATCCTCGTACTGGTCAGACCCTTGGGACCGGGCGTAGAATTGGGCGCATGTTTGAACTCTCATCCTTACACCTGCCCAACTTTCCCCCCTCTAACGTCTCTGCTGCTGCCTCCTTGTGCCCTTGCACTTTGGCATTCACGTCTTAGTCATGCATCTGCATCTCGGGTACAATTTCTAGCTTCAAAGGGGTTATTAGGGTCAGTGTCTAAAAGTTCTTTTGATTGTATTTCGTGTCAACTTGGAAAACAACCGGCTTTGCCTTTTAATAATAGTGAGTCTCATGCTACTACTTCATTTGATTTAATTCATTCTGATGTTTGGGGACCTTCTCTTATTGCTAGTATAAGTGGTTCACGCTATTTTGTAATTTTTGTTGATGATTTCTCTCGTTACACTTGGGTATTTTTAATGAAATCTCGTTCTGAATTATTGGATATTTATCGTACTTTTGCCAAAATGATTGAAACCCAATTTTCAAAACCCATCAAAGCTTTTCGTTCTGATAATGCTTTAGAATATACTCAACATGCTTTTAAAGACATCCTAAAAAAATTATGGCACTATTCCTCACTTGTCATGTCCTGGCACTTCACAACAAAATGGTCGAGCTGAACGTAAACTTAGGCACATTTTAGACACTGTTCCTCACTTGTCATGTCCTGGCACTTCACAACAAAATAGTCGAGCTGAACATAAACTTAGGCACATTTTTGACACTGTTCTAGCCCTTCTCATTTTCACATCTGTTCCTACCCCATTTTGGGGTGAAGCCACTCTAACGGCTATCTACACGATCAATAGGCTGCCTACCCCTATCCTTGATAATTGCACTCCTTACGAGCGGTTGTTTGGCTATGTGCCCTCATACCACCATCTTCGTGTGTTTGGTTCTGCTTGTTTTGTTTTACTCCAACCTCATGAGCGCACCAAACTTGAGCCTCGTTCTCGAATGTGTTACTTTCTTGGATATAGAATTGAACAAAAAGGCTATCGATGTTATGATCCTGTGTCTCGTCGTCTTCGCATCTCCCGTCATGTAGTTTTCTGGGAGCATAGACTATTTCATGAAATTGGCAAATTCAGCATTCCATCTTTTCCTCCTTTTACCACACTTATGGAGCCTCCTATTTCTCCTACTCACACTAGTGATGTCTTGCCCGAGTCTCCCTCATCTCACACTAGTAATGTTTTGCCCGAGTCTCCCTCACCTAATACTCTCGATTCCACTCCACCTGATACTCTCGACGTCACTTCGCCTGAGCCCCCAGGGTCTGTTACGTATGAGTATCATGTTCACACTTCCTCTCCAGACCTTCGTCGATCCACTAGAGTAAGATCTCTTCAATCCCATCTCCAGAATTTTCATTGCTTTCATGCTTTAGCTACTTTACATAAGCCCCACTCCTATCGTGAGGCTTCCACTAACTCTTTTTGGCAGACTGCGATGAAAGAGGAACTTGATGCTTTACACAAGAATAATACATGGGATTTGGTTGACTTGCCTTCTAGAAAGTCTGTGGTTGGCAGTAAACGGGTTTACAAAATTAAGACTTGTTCAGATGGTACTGTTGACAGGTACAAAGCTCGACTTGTTGCCAGGGGTTTTACTCAGGAGTATGGTGTGGACTATGAGGAGACCTTTGCTCCAGTCGCTCGTCTATCTTCTATGCGTGCTTTGCTAGCTGTTGCAGCCTCTCACCATTGGTCACTTTTTCAAATGGATGTTAAAAATGCATTCCTTAATGGTGATCTTAATTAAGAAATCTATATGCAACCACCTCCTGGACTATCTAATCCAACAAACAAGGTATGTCGTCTTCGTCGAGCTCTATATGGACTTAAGCAGGCTCCTCGAGCATGGTTTGCTAAGTTTAGCAACACTTTGTCTTGCCTTGGATATTCCATCAGCTCCTATGATTCAGCCTTGTTTGTTCGCCACATAGACCGGGGCATCATACTTCTTCTGTTATATGTTGATGACATGATTATCACCGGGGATGATCCCATTGGTATTCAGGAACTTAAACAGTTTCTCAATCAACATTTTGAGATGAAAGATCTTGGTCCTCTCAGCTATTTTCTTGGTCTTGAGATTTCATCTTCTTCTTATGGTTATCATTTGACACAAGCCAAATATATCTCTGATATGCTTTCTTGGGCAAATCTCATAGACAGTAAGGTTGTTGACAGATCAACTGAGCTTAATGCTCGTCTTACACCCCATGATGGTGAACTTCTTCGTGATTTTACTTTATATCGACATTTGGTTGGCAGTCTTGTCTACCTTACTGTTACTCGACCTGATATCTCGTATGCTGTCCATCAGGTGAGTCAGTTTATGGCTGCTCATCGCTCTACTCATTTTGCTGCTATTCTTCATATCCTTCGTTACCTAAAGGGGACATTGTTTCATGGGCTCTTTTTCTCCTCTCAGTCTCTTCTTCAGTTGTGTGCTTATACCGATGCAGATTAGGCAGGTGATCCTACAGATCATCGTTCTACCACCAGTTATTGTTTCCTACTTGACACCTCTTTTATCTCTTGGCGTAGTAAGAAACAAACTGTTGTTGCTCGATCTAGTACAGAGGCAGAATATCGTGCTTTAGCTGACACTACCTCTGAGCTTCTTTGGTTACGATGGTTGTTACAAGATATAGGTGTATCACTTTCTGCTGCCACTCCTGTATACTGTGACAATAGAAGTGCTATTCAGATTGCTCATAATGATGTGTTTCATGAACAGATCAAACATATTGAGATTGATTGTCATTTTGTCCGTCATCATCTCCTTCAAGGCTCCCTACAGCTTCATTCTGTCACATCCAAGGATCAGCTCGCAGACATCTTTACCAAGTCACATCCTCCAGGGCATTTTCGTGATCTTGTTTTCAAACTCAAGTTGGTTTCTCATATTCCACCTTGAGTTTGAGGGGGGCTGTTAGATTATGTATAGCATAGTTATTGCTTAGTTAGTTTAATCCCACATTGGTTGTGTATATCTTTGGCTCTTTTATTGGCTCCTATAAATATGATAGCTCACTTGTAAGTAAATCACACCATTTAATACAATTCTCTTCTTTGTATTGTCTCACTTCCTCTCTTAAACCTTTAACAGTTAGAAACTACCTTTTTAGCAGTAGTAAATTAAATAAACAGATTTGTAAACTTTTTTTTAACGAGGATATTCAAACCTTTTGTCTGACTAATCTTTAAAATACATGCAAATCATTTGATCCACATTATCGAGTAAAATTAAAATAAATCTTACGAACTTAACCCTTAAGAAGTTATTCGATGAATTATTTTTGTTCCTTTTTTCTGTTTTAATTGTTGTTTTTCTATTTTTTTTAAAACGTAAATTTTTTTCCTATAATTTGCTAACGGAAAAAAAACAATATTTTAAATGTCACAACAAACATTAATAAGGCCAAATGAAATTGTTTTAGGAATTCAATTTGCCACGTAGAATGAAAATGTAGGTCCCATTATAAAAATTAGCGCGAGAAAATGCCGCTTATGAAAACGGGGTTTAGGTAAGGAGGACGCAACAGTCGTTCAAGACATCAACTGTCTGTCAACAAGGTCAAGGCTACAGAAATTGTAAAAACAAAAAATCTCAAAACCCAACTACCCAATTATTTATGTATGCATACATACATATATAGACAACGTTTGTCTGTTTTCACTACTTTTTGTTCTACTTTATTTGTCATAATAATTCATTAGAATCTAATAAATCTGAGTGACAATTTTCAAAATTATTTGCCTATAAATTCTTTTTCCAAAACCTTTGGCTTGCATAATCATTAGGATACACACAGTTCACGTGCATATCACATCCACATATATATATATATATATATATATATATATATATAAAACTCATAATAAATTTCATGAACTCATTAAAAATTTATTTGCACTAATAAGTGAAAAATCGAACCCAATACTTACATCACAAGAACACTCTTCCTATATGTAACTTATTTTTATATTTATACTTGAAGTTGTCTTGAACTAATCTTTTAGGGGCTGTTTGTTTAAAGAGATAAAAGTGGGGTAGTCTATTTTAGTCCCACATAAATAATTAATCTCATATTTGGTTAGAAAAATTTATATTAACGTGGGATTAGGATGAGACAAATTTAATCATAATCTCAATATTTTTGTCCCACCTCCACCCATTGGACAAAAATAATCCCACCCCATTGGGATTAAAATTTTTGTTTTCTCCCCATTTTGCCCTTGGTTATAGAGAATCTTTTTTTCAATTCTTCCTCATCATCATCATCATCCTCTTCCTCCTCCTCCTTCTTTCTTCTTCCCCTTCTTCGTCTAGGTAGATCTAGTTCATGTCACCGACCTTTCCCACATCGTCTTCTGGGTTCGCTGCCCATTGTCTCTATCACAGATCTGGTTACTTTGCAAGTTCTCTTTGAATTTCATAAAAAAAAAAAAAAATGAGAGGAATGAGTGTTTGGTTTGAAAAAAATTTCATAAGAAAATTCTCATTTCTTTCCGGATTTTGCAAGTTCTCTTTGAATTTCATAAAAAAAAAATGAGTGTTTGGTTTGAAAAAATTTCATAAGAAAATTCTCTTTTCCTTCCGGATTTTGAAGATTTTAGTTAGATTTGGTAAGGATCTTTGACGAATCAGATGATACAAGAAATTTTTGGTGCTTTTCTTTGATTTTATAGAAAAATAAAGGAGGAATGGGTGTTTAGTTTGCTAGAAAATGCTAGGAAAACTCTCATCTCTACCTTTTCTCTCTTTTGTGTCTCTCTCTGCTAGTAAAACTCTATCATTAGAAAATGGCTAGATTTGGACTATATTATTTCTCATATACACATGGAATCAAATTTCGGTGCAAATTGTTTGGCTAAAGATTTGATCAGTTGAGTCTAGGTCTCCATGCATTTGAGTTTTTTCCCAATGGCATACTACAATATCTTAGAAATGTTGAGTTATGCCATATATGGCCCAAGATTTGTAATGTTTAATTTATCTCCTCCGTTCCCAAAATAAAAATTAGAAAAATATTGAAATCATACTTCTATTGAAATATGAGGTTTGTGATGAAATTTGTATGGTTTTGTGGAGAAATTATGTTAGTAGAAGATGATGAATAGTAAAGGGTAGTATGATTTTTTAATCTTTAATACTATTATAATACCAATTAGCTAATCCTATACACCAAATATAAGATTTAAGATAGTACCAACTTAATCCCTTATAATACTATCCCACTATAATCCTATCCGTGAATCAAACGGACTCTTAAGGTTTAACCATTTAAGTCCAACTAAGTTTAGGTTCAATTATAATAATGTATGAAACATCTTTTTAGGTTGACAAGAGGGAAGATAAAAAGGTTTTCTTATCATCCTAGATGCAAGAAGAGTGACCTCATCTATGCTTTGTAGATGATCTTCTCATATTTTGTACAAGACAAAAAAAGCTACCATAATTGTGAAAAAAACTTCGAAGAGGTTTGCTATAATGTTTAGGCTGAGAGCTAGTTTGGCCAAGAGTAAAAAAATTTATGGTGGTACTAATTGTTGTGCGAAAATCCACCTAAATTAATAGGCAAATAATTGAACTTGTTTTACTTGCAAGTGCACAAGGTCAACAGTAGTATAGTGTGCAAATGCGAGATCATCTCCACATGGATTGGTAAAATTCGATTTAGAATTAGGTTCTTATTATAAAACGATAGAAATAAATATTGAGTTTGAATTGATAATAATAAAAGCGTAGGGACTTGATATCCACCACCAATCATGCTACCACAATAAAACAATATGCCAATGCTTTAAATATGTCATGAAGGCCTAATGTTTGTCAACCTAAGGGCTTGGTCAGCTCCTTAAGCTATTGATTTCCCTAAGCAACGAGTTAGGCATGGTGTATACTCTAACTCTTCTCTTTCTTAAGGGATTCAGCATGGTGTATACTGAGTTGTTTCTTAAGAGAGCATAAGATCATTGAAAATAGACAACCACACAAGACCTAGGGCATGGTGTATACTCCCGGTTTCCCATGTTGATTAACCCAAGAACCCGGCGTGGATTTTTTTTGTTACTATTGTTAAACCCATGACTCGATCATGCAAATTGATTTAATTAATTAATCAATACCACGTGCATACGTTGATCAGATAAACACATATGAGGAATTTAAATAAAAACAGGTATTAATCGAGTTAAGAATCACAACATAAATATTGCAAAAAGGCCAATACTGAATTATTGAGTAAACATAATTAGGGCTTCAATCAAGCCCTTACTAAGAGTTAGTTACACATAGTTTTGATGTTTAAACAACATCATAAAGTAAAATAAAGGAAAGAAGAAACCCAAGAGAAGAGTCGACAATTCATCTCCAAAGCTTCAAAACTAAAAGGAAGATTCAAAAGTGTTGTTTCTGTGTTTTACAGGCCTATTTATAAGGTTCTAAGGACAACTCGAAACCCTAATTTCCAAAACAAGACCTAAACTATTCTTTTTAAAACTAGCTCTGCGCATGTGTGCGCTCGATCTCATGCTTTTGCGATCAAGCGTAAGGTTGCGCCCGAGCCTTCTATATGTGCACACGAGTGCTTGTGCACTCGATCACACTATTCTGTGCTCGATCGCACTTGGCTGCTTCCAGGTCTTCCAGATTTCTTCCTTTGAGTTCCAAAATGCCATTTTTCCTCCAAGAACCTATAAAAACATAGAAAACACAAAAATGAAGTATAATAGAATAAAATATGTAAACAAAGAGCTTAACAAATGTAAATTAATGGGCTTAAATATGAATATTTAAGCACTTATCACACCCCAAAACTTACATATTGCTAGTCCCTTAGCAATACAAAATGAAAAACTAACTGAAAAACAATAACAAAGATAAATTCATCATTCATGATATCTAAAAATTTGGGTCGCACACAAAACCATGATATTTATTCATGAGTAGGCTTAAAACATAAGCACATCTTCGCAATAAATAAGAGTTTTAAAACCTAATCACCTACTCGAGGCTGGTTAAAGCATCACAAGTCTGACTTAGTGTGTGGTCAATTAGGACATAAAAGATGAAGTGTCTAAATAACTCCAATGTATAGTGTTTCAATGTCTCAACATTCATCAAATTTCCTATCATAATGAACAATAATAGCATAGTTTCATTTCTTTCTTTTTCTTTTATTATGAGATTTTTGCCACGTTGAGTTCCCTTAAGCTTTCTAATTGACCCATGTAGCGAGTGTTTAGCCAATGACTCTCAAACCATATGGTTTTAAGGTATTAGATGTACAGACACCCCTAAGGACTTACTAACTCGAGTAAAAAAGGCTACGAAACTAACTGGTCTTAATGCTGCCAAGCAAAATTCTCACATTTTAACGTGAACACTCACTGCTTATTGAGGCAAGAGGTCCAGTTACTCAATGGAAACTTTATTTAATGATTATTATAAGCACAATTCCCACCTTATGATGTGAACACTCACTGCTTACTAAGGCAAGAGGTCCAGTTACTCAATGGAAAGTTTATTTAATGATCATTAAGAGCATTTTATTTTCTCTTTTTGTGCAATAAATTTTTTTTTCTATTTTTCTATGCCAATGTGTTCTTCTAACAAGTTATCCGATTATGGTTAGGCCATGGAAACATATGCATAAAAATTATATATCATACCCCACACAGTTATGTGCTAATGTGCTCGTGTCAGATTTAGATCAAACTTGTGAATTCTTAAATGCCTTGAAGTAAGTAATTAAACTTTTAAAACTTTATTATTTGACCATGTGTTCTAGATTTTAAGCTTACTGATGAAATCTTATCATAATATTTGTTTAAATCAACCAAAATTTTCAAAACAATATGAACATGCATTTATTTTTTCAATAATACAAAAAAAAAAACTAGGACAGAGTGTGTGAATGTCTCTCTCATACCCCCAAACTTAATTTACACATTGTCCTCAATGTGTGAGTGACATGGAAAGATCTAACCTGGGAGATGGAGAACTAGATGGCTAGCATGGCTCGTAGCACACCCCCAAACTTGAATTGATGCACACACATTGTCCCTAAAAAAGAAAAACAAACGTAATACCGGAACACAAGAGATACTAATAATAAACAGTTATAAAAATAAATACTAACAATAAATGTGAAAAATATTAAAAATAAAAAGATATGTTGTGGGGTGCCTCCCATGAGTGCTAAGTTTTACGTCTTCAGCCAGGCGCTCTTATTCCCTCCCAGAAAAGCATAAGTTAAATACACCTGCAACTGCTTCAAATCCAAATTTGGTGCTTGGATGCTTTGGAAAGGCCTCAAGGATGTGCACAGCTTCAATGATGTTATCAGTAACATCTGCAGATTCTAGCTCAATAGCTGCTCTTGTGAAACCATGGGTGAGGGTGGACTCCAATGGATTAAGGTGATGGACCTGAAAACTTCCTCAACAAGACTTTGCATCATGCCTACATTAAAACATTTCATATCATCTTGGGGTAATTTTAATGCATCAAATATTTTGAAGTCAACCTTCTCACCATTTCCCTTCATACTTACAATACCCTTTTTCACACAAATTTTGTATCAGTAGTTCTCATAAAGAGTCTTCCTAAGATGTGGGCAAAGGCAATGGCATAGGAGATTCTTCCCTATCTAATACACTAAAATCAACAGGTAAAATAAATGGACCTACCTTTACCAAGATATCCTCAAGAATACCTCTTGGTCTTTTGATGCTTTTGTCTACTAGTTTCAAAGTGATTGAAGTTGGTTGAAGTTCCCCCAAACTTAGTGTCTTGAATACAGTGTATGGTAGCAAGTTGACACCAGTCCCTAAATCCAATAGTGTATGCTCAAAAATCTGGCCACCTATCCTGCAAGGAATTGTAAAACTACCTGGATCTTTTAGCTTAGGTGGTAGTTTCCTTAATAATACCGCACTTACTTCTTCAGTTAAAGCCATTGTTTCATGCTCTTGAAACTTCCTTTTATTAGTGCAACAATCTTTCAAAATTTTTGCATATACAGGAATTTATTGAATTGCATTTAATAAATGAATGTTTATCTCTACTTTTCTCAAAATTTTAAAAATATCAAGCAATTTAGTTTCTTTCTTTGACTTTACTAACCTTTGAGGGAAGGGTGGTGTATTCACCTTCTCCATTTCACTTACCCTTGATATGAATGCTCTATTTGGAGGTGCTTGTATAGGTTTATCAACTCCTATGATCGTACCATTTCTGAGAGTTGTCACGGCATTCAGTTGCTGATGTCCTCTTGGATTAGGTAGTGTTTGGGCGGGGAGTTCACCCTACTTTCTTCCACTCAGCTCTTTAGCTATTTGCCCTACTTGTACTTCTAGTCTTTGAATAGCTTGCTCATGCTTGGTATTGATTTGTCTTTACTCAGTCTGAAATTATCTTTCCTCTGCCATTAACTGTTCTTGTGAAGTCATCAGTTGTTGTTGCTGAGTTGCCAATTGCCTAACAATGCTCTCTAGGTCACTCTGCTTTGATTCCGGAACTGGTTGAGCTGCTTGTTGGGAGTTCCTTTGCTGCCCTTGAAGGTTTAAGGCATTTCGAGCGTTGTTCTATGAGAAGTTAGGGTGGTTTCTCTATCCAAGATTATAGGTATTTGCATATGCATTATTCTTGGAAGCATAGTTGTTTGGTCCCATGTAGTTTGCTTGCCCTGGATCTGCAGATGAATACAAAGGGCAAGTTTTAGTAGTGTGATCAAAATGAGAACATATAGCACATACCTGGAGTTGTGTAGCTTGTGGTCAAGGTGGGATGTTCTGAGTAATCATGGCTTTTACAAGCATATCTAGCTTCCTCTCCATAGCAGCCATCTGATTTGAAGATCCACCATCTAAGGTCACTTCGTACATGCCCTTACTCTTAACTCCTTGTCTACCTCTAGAAGAGAATTGCTGGGTATGCTCACTTAATGTCTCGAACAGCTCTATGGCTTCTTCACTACTTTTTTCCATCAGCATACCTCCATAACCTGAATCCACAATACCTTGATTTATGTCACTCAAACCTTCATAGAAAGCTTGTACCAGCTCATTTTGATGTAGATTGTGATGTGGGCATATGAGTAGCTGCTCATTGAAGTGTCTCTGTGCTTCAAAGAAAAGGTCTTCATCCCTCTGTTGGAAGGATTGAATCTCCTTCTTCATCTGCTTTATCTTTTGTGCTGGGAAAAATTTTCTTAGAAATCTACTGGATAGCTCTTCCCAAGTATGGATGGACACTACAGGCAAAGAATTATACCATAACTTAGCTTTATCTTTTAATGAAAAAGGGAAAAGAATTAACCTGATTCCCTCTTGATTTAGGCCCTGGATGTGCTGGAACTTGCAAAGGTCAAAGAATTCCTGAAGGTGCAAGTGTGGATCCTAAGCAGGTGTACCCCTAAAATGAGTCAAAGCACTGAGTATCTGTGGGGATATGTAATAATTGCTTTCTATCTTAGGTTGATATGCAATGCATGAAGGTTGGTTGAGGTTATGTGGGATACAGGATTGCTTCATGGGTCTACACTATGGTGGCGGTTGGTTGTCAAGCTGTTCCGCCATTGGTGCTTCTCCCTTGAATTCTTTTTTTTCCTCCTCAACGTTGTTTCTAAGCCCTTGTCGAATGGTCCGCTCAATCTCTGTATCAAGGGGAAAGATGGTTGGATACATGGATCGAAGCCCTTACATGAATCAATTGAAATACTTCGGTACAGCAACTTCAGTACTGCTGCTCGGGTAGTCTCTACCCTAAGTGGGCTCGATCGCGCCAAGACCTCGGCTCGATTGCGCTTACGCTCGATCTCACCTCAGCTTGTGCTCGATCGCAATGCTAGAAACAACACTGTTGTAGACCTGAAACAGAAAAATAGAGAATAAAAAGAAGAAAAATTAGGTTTGTGATAAAAGAATAAAAAGAACATAAAAAAAAAAAAAAAAAAACTAGACGAAAAATAATTCTAAATAGAATTTAACGCAATCCCCGGCAACGGCACCAAAAACTTGTTGTGCGAAAATCCACCTAAATTAATAGGCAAATAATCGAACTTGTTTTACTTGCAAGTACACAAGGTCAACAGTACTATGTGTGCAAATGTGAGATCATCTCCACAGGGATTGGTAAAATTCGATTTAGAATTAGGTTCGTATTATAAAATAACAAAAATAAATATTGAGTTTGAATTGATAATAATAAAAGTGTAGGGACTTGATATCCACCACCAATCATGCTACCACAATAAAACAATATGCTAATGCTTTAAATATGTCATGAATACCTAATGTTTGTCAACTTAAGGGATTGGTCAGCTCCTTAAGCTATTGATTTCCCTAAGTAATGAGTTAGGCATGATGTATACTCTAACTCTTCTCTTTCTTAAGGGATTCAGCATGGTGTATACTGAGTTGTTCCTTAAGATAGCATAAGATCTGTGGAAATCGGCAACTACACAAGACCTAGGGCATGGTGTATACTCCCGATTTCCCATGTTGGTTAACCCAAGAACCCGACGTGGATTTCTTTTGTTACTATTGTTAAACCCAGGACTCGGTCATCCAATTTGATTTAACTAACTAATCCATACCAGATGCATATGTTGATCAGACAAACACATATGAGGAATTTAAATAAAAACAGGCATTAATCAAGTTAAGAATCACAACATAAATATTGCAAAAACGCCAATACTGAATTATTGGATAAATATAATTAGGGCTTGAAGAGTTAGTTACACGTAGTTTTGATGTTTAAACAACATTATAAAGTAAAATAAAGTAAAGAAGAAACCTGAAAGAAGAGTCAACAATTTGTCTCCAAAGCTTCAAAACTGAAAAGAAGATTCAAAAGTGTTGTTTCTGTGTTTTACAGGCCTATTTATAAGGTTATAAGGACACTTCGAAACTCTAATTTCCAAAACAAGACCCGAACTATTCTTTCCAAAACTGGCTCTGTGCACATGTGCACTCGATCTCATGCTTATGCGCTCGAGCACAAGGTTGTATTCAAGCCTTCTATGTGTGCGCACGAGTGTTTGTGCGCTCGATCGCACTTGGCTTCTTCTAGGTCTTCCAGATTTCTTCTTTTGAGTTCCAAAATGCTATTTTTTCTCCAATAACCTATAAAAACATAGAAAACACAAAAATGAAGTAAAATAGAATAAAATACGTAAACAAAGAGCTTAACAAATGTAAATTAAGGGGCTTAAATATGAATTTTTAAGTACTTATCACTAATGATCACCTTAATGAAGAGATTATTAATTAAATGGGGTTTATTGTTAGTACTCTGCCTATGAAATATTTAGGTAGGGACAGTAATAAATGCAGGTGGTCGCGGTTACACCTTCAACATCACGTGCTTCCACTGGTGGAATTGATCATCCACTTCCGTCCACCAACTAGATCAAGTGATAGTTGTTGGTGCGAACCACTAACCATTGCAAGTAAGAGAGTCAACCGCATCCACCCACATATTTTTTTCTCTCAAAATTCTTTAAAACTAGTTTTTCAAACATAAATATGCGAATATAATCATATTATCATATAGAAAAAAAAAAGTTGTATTGTCTTTTAGCAATACAAACTTTTATCTAACCTGCGCATATCGTCAAATATTCTAAATAAAACCAACAAACCACAAACCATCCTAATTAAAACTATACTCATCAAGTCCAACATAAATCATTATACATAAAAGTTTTCATAAACTACAATCAACAAATATTCATATTACACCCTAAAATATAAATATCCAAAACGTCTCAAACATAAATATCCCAAGTTAAATTGCCTTCATGGAACATGTTGCAAGCTGTAAGCTTATTCCTACAATTAAAAAAGTAAAGAAAAAAAACAAGAGAGCCTTTTTATATAGGGGTCAGTAAGGTTGTAAATATAAAAAATAATTAAGGGTATGATTGGTATTACGCAGGGGCAGGTGGATTCAGGTGGATGTGCGCGTGAGTGGGACGCTAGATTCGCAATCTATCCACTCCTGTTACATTGGTAATTTTCGTATCCACCTCCATCCACCACGTGCGACTGAAAAAATAAAAATAGGTTCAATCAGATTGGGTGAACGAGCCTTTTAGGTGATCCGTCGGTTATTGCCATCCTTATATATGGGGTTGCTAATGATTTCCTCAAAACTTTCAAAAAGTGATTTCTTGTCTTTGATTAACAACTTGAAGACCGAAGTTTATAAATGTACTAACAAGTATACTAGAGCATTGTCTTCATTCTGTCTAAACAGGTTATCAGGCAGATAGATAAATTTGTGGTCTGTAACTGACATGAAGAAGAATGCGGAAAATGTGTGATAGCTTGAGGTATGTTTACCTTAGGTTGAGGGGGGTTTATGTGTTAAAAAATATATTGGACAATAATTTTGCAGCTGTCATGAAGTATTTGTGTTGTGTTGTGTTGTTGGTGGTGTTCATTTTGTTTTGTCTAAATGGGTTAAGACATATGCATTTAGGACTTTTAAAACTCAAAATGATTGCAGTTGGGTTCGTAAAAAGACATATGATCACATCAATCATATAGTTGTTAATGGGCTCAATATAAATTTCTGGTATCATAGGTGGTTGCTTGGGGTGTTAGTATTATTGATAAATATAGGGAAAGGATTATTGAGAGTTTTAAGCTAACAAAGGAGGCAAAAAATTAATAATATTATGGTTAATTCTGGTTGGATGTTTCCTCAAGCTATAAATGAGGATGTCAACGAGCTGTAAGATCACATTCAGGAGGCTAGTACTTCTCAACCAGAAATTTTTTTAAGGAATGTCGACAATTCTAGGGTTTGCAGCATCAAGAGTGCTTGAAATATTTTCATAAAAATAAAGGAAAAGGTTAAGTGGAGCTTCTTAGTGTGGGATACATTGAATATTCCAAGGCATGCTTTATAAGCAAGTTAGTAATAAAAAATAGATTGATGACTCAAAATTTCTTGATTAAGATTGGTATGCTTCAGACTACTGAGTTTGAAGAATTTTTTTTGAAGATTTGCCTTTTATTTTATTGTGCTTATAGTAGAAGAGTTTGGATTGCTATGTTGCAAACCTGTAGAATTAGCAAGACTGTTGGTGATTGGGTGATGTAGGATAGATAATTAAATAGATAAGTAGATGGTGATTGGGTGATGTAGGATAGATAATTAAATAGATAAGTAGATTGAAAAAAAGGAGAAACAACATAGAAATAAGGAGATTAGACCAAGAGAAAATAAACTAGATAGAAAAAAGATAGACAAGAGGGAGAGAACAAACCAAGTAAAGAAACAAAAATAGGCTAAATTTCAAATTTCATAATCATAATCTGAATTACAATCTTAATATGAGTGCTCTTATATAGGCACTAATCCTAAACATGATAGAACCCTAAACATAATAGAAAACTAATTAATCCTAAACATAATAGAAAACTAACTAAATTAAGATCATTATTTATACAATAAACCCATAAATAATCTAAAATTTCCTAAAATCATAAAATAATACATATTCCTTATAACATTTTGCTTCATTCTACCACACTTGCAAAAAACTCGATCTCGAGTTTTGTAGTGATGAAGGATTAGAATTATGGATGGCTGGAGTCATATGAAGAACTCATGAAATCTTTTGGATGTGGTGTCTTTGATCGGAAAATTCCGAACAAGATAGTGTGGCTGAATTCCGGATGGGAAGTTTTCCAATGGCGGTCGGCAACAATAGTAGTGGTTCTGACTGAAAATTGGTGGGTTTTGGTCGCCTGACAATTTCGGTTCCGGTGGTTGTGGTGATGCAGGCTGGAAGTCGAAAGAAAGTGACGAATGGAGCTGTTTTAGTTGTTATTTTGGTGTTTTTTTTTTCAAAATCTGATATAGGTTTAAAGAGAGAATTTGTTATAACAGAGTACATCCTAATACCAATTTGATGTAGTACAAATAATTAAATAGATAAGCAGATTGAGAAAGTGGAGAAATAACATAGAAGGATGGAGATTAGACCAAGAGAATATAGACTAGGTAGAAAAAAAAAATAGACAAGAGGGAGGTTAGACCAAGAAGAGAAACAAAAATAGGCTAAATTTTAAATTCCAACCATAATCTGAATTGCAATCCTAATATGAGTGCTCTTATATTGACATTAATCCTAAACATGATAGGAAACTAACTAAATTGAAATCCTTATCTAAATAATAAACATACAAATAATCTAAAATTTCCTAAAATCATAAGATAATACATTCCTTGTAACATTCTACATCACTGGGATTATGAGATTAAATGGATAATGGATCATTGAAAAAGAAATTATGTTGCTAACTTTGCGCATAGATTTATATTTGCAGCAACAATGTACTATTTATGGGCTAAAAGGAAAAGGAAGAGATTTACTGGTGAAAGCAAGACTGATAATCAAATTGTTGATCTTATAAAACATGGCATTCGTTCCAAAATGAGTTTAGTGAGGAATGTTAAGGATTCTGATAGAAACAAGGAGATTTTAGGTTTGTGGAATACCTCAATCATAATGGAAAAAAACGAGAACAATAGTTCCAAGCTACAAAGGTGGAATGAAAGATTTCAAAACAATGATAGTTGATTATTTGTTGTTTGGCCTTTTTGTTATTGTATATAGCAATTTGATATTTTTTTTCTCCTTGTAGAGGTTTGGTTGTTTGTTGATCTTATTGTTATCTTGGGGTTTCCAGGTTTTAGATGTTGTTGCAGCTGGTGCTGGGTGTGTCATGGATTTTCTAGGTTTTGGTTGTTGGTGACAACTCTTTGATATCTTTTGTGTTTTATTAGTTATAAATTCATTTATTTCCAAACAAAAAAATATTTAGTTTCAATTAATTATAGAACCAATGAGAAGTTTCTAATGATTTTAATATATATATATATATATATATATATATACACACACACACACACATAACATATTATTGAAGCGATGACTATCCATATTGAAACCCAATACAATGCTCCTACAATGAAAAACAAATCATCTACATATAAGAAATGATTTGTTGGTGCTATTGATGATAGATTTAATTTATATTATTTTAAATTCATTCAAAATAGAAAAACTTGGGTTATCTTTTTTATATACCCAATATGGATCAAGTTGTTCGAAAATTAGTATCATTTCACCACGTTTAGTTGGTAAAACGTGGTGAAAGTCTGTTTCACATTCACATTCACATATTTTGACAAGATTAATTAAAATTGGTATATGAACATGTTTATTGATTAACATGAAATCTCTCCTAATTGAAAACCGTTTCAATGGGTTTATTTTGTACTCTCTTTTTCTCATAATTTTAATCACTTATCTTTTTTTTACTTAAGTTTGACTTTAATTATTATTATTATTATTATTATTTAAAAAATATATAAAAAATATTTTTTAGAAACTTTTAAACTCTATTTATGTATATATAAAAAAAAGTTAAATTTTTTAATGATTTAACAATAGAAAAAAATTATTTATTTAATTTGCTAAATAGTAAACGTGATAAAAATTATGTGCAAGAGTGAATATTCATAATGTAATAAGCCTATTTTTAGTAAAAACGTAATGGGTTCAATGTTAAAATTAGTATCATTTCACCACGTTTAGTTGGCGAAAATTTATTTCACATTCACATATTTCGACAAGATTAATTAAGATTGGTATATGCACAAGTTTATTGAGTAACATAAAATCTCCACTAAAAGCCAATTGAAAACCGTCTCAATGAGCTTATCTTGTACTTCATCCATCATATAATTTTAATCACTTATCACTTTTTTTACTTAAGTTTGACTTTAATTATTATATATTATTTAAAAAATATTTTTTAAAAACTTTTAAACTCTATTTATGTATATATGAAAAAAAATTATTTATTTAATTAGTTAAATAATAAACGTGATAAAAATTATGAGACATATGAAATATTCATAATGTAAAAAGTCCATTTTGAGTGAAAATGTAATGGGCTCACTGTTATGGGTCCACTTTTCAGAAGAAAAAAAAAATGTGATAGACCCAAGTATCATTTATATTTATAATATAATAGGCGGCATAAAATTTTGCCAAAAAATGTAGTGACTATAATTTACATGATGTGAATTGTGGTGCCTATTGGTTTTTATATCTACATAGTAATAAAATTAGGGGAAAAGCCAATTTTAACCTCAAAATTTCACCAAATTTTGTAAATGGTCCATCTTCTTTCAATTTGAGTCAATTTAATCTTATATATTCTAATTTGATGCAATACGTATCTTATGTGGAATTGTCACCATTTGATTAAAACACGTTTGCCAACAACACAACAAAGTTGAAAAGAATTTTTTAATCTCATTATACCTTTTAAATGGGTGAGAAGTTGACATTTGTGTGTTTTTATTGTGAAAAAATGTGACATTTAACCCTAATTTCACATAAAGTCTATATTGTATCAATTTGGGATATACAATGTTAATTTATTAAAATTGAAAGTGAAAGGACCACTTAAAATTTTTGGTGAAACTATGGGTTAAAATTGTTTTTTTCCTTAAAAATTGCATATATTTTGTGAATTAACTGACTCACTTGAAAATTTTTATTTCACTCAATGATAATTATCTCTGATCAAAATTTTTTATGGGTTGTCGTCCAAAGACCTAGACTTTTTAGCTTAATTAAGGGTGGCAATGGATCATGCTGGTTCACCCGAAACAAACAAGGTATGGCAAGGCCCATACTGTCACGTGGCATGCTATGCTTGACATAATCCAAGTGGATAGGTTGCATTGGACCTAGCTTTTAAGGCCCACAGCATGGCACGACACGATACGAGGCTCAGCACGAAAAAAGGCATGGCACGAGGCACGACTCATAACATTTAATGAAATTCAAAATTACATACAATTTTATGCTACTAAAATGATGAGTCAAGAAGAATTAGATGGTGAAAATTTTGATATTTTAGGATGGTGAAAGAAAAATGAACATTACCCTATTATTCGCATAATGGCACGTGATCTACTAACTGTTTCGGTGTCTACCATAGCATCAGAACAAGTTTTTAGTGCAGATTCTAGAATTTTGTATGAATTGCGATCAAGACTATTACCAGAAACGTTGCAAATGTTAGTATGCACAAAAAATTAGCTAGATGTAAAAAGTTATCCAAATAATATATTAAAGAAAGATCAATATAACGAATTGAGTGTCGATTTAAGAAATCAAGAATGAAGAAAAGTTTGTAACTCTTTCTTTGCAAGAGTATAAACGGTGAAAAACTAAATAATAATAATATTTTAGAATCTTTCTAAATTTTAAAAAATTTAAATTATTTTTTATATCTCACTTATTTGTAAGTCATTTCATTTTTTTTATTTATTTTATAAGTTATTTATTTGAAAGATATTTAAAACTCTTAATTTTTATGTTATTTGTTTATTTTGTTGTTTTTATTCAATTTGTAAGTTATTTCTAATATTTAACTTCATCAATAAAAAATTGTTTTTCTATACAATTATAAACATTCAATTAAATATTTACAAGCTGTTTTACTATTTTCAACAAAAAATCAATATATACTTATGAGACCTATAGACCTGCACTATATGACACGGTCCAAAAACCATGCGAAACTTAAACCGTGTCAAGCTTACATTATTAAAAAATTGACACAGTATGACACAAAAAAAGAGACACAACACAACACAAAAGCACGATAAATCACTTTATATGGGACATGACACGGCTCATTGTCACCCGTAAGCTTAATGATCATGTTCGACTCTTTCATACCTCTTTTAACTTAAAAGGTCATCTTCGGATCATCCGTATGATAGACCCGTATTTGATTGATTTGCCTGTCAACGTAACAAAACAAAAAAAGTCCAAACAATCCCAAAAATCAACTCCCACGGTCCCACTTTAAATATTTGGGCCCAAAACTTTTGTCCCTTTGAAGCCCAAAATCAAACGAACAAAAAGCCTTGCAACCACAAAGTCACACCCTGCAGTGTCATGCATCATATTATCATAATATAAATTCCTCAAAAGATAAGGAAAAAAGGTCAGCATTCATTTAAAGATTCCATTCCATGTTCCTTCGCCACACACTTTCTTTACTCCGGGTTAGATATCTAACCCAGTAGGCCCCACCCCTCAACAACAACAAAGCAATGCCCCCAACATCATCCAACTGTCCCATAATACCCTAATCAAACAAAAAAAAAAAAAGTTTTCAACATCTATAAACAACCACAGATTTCACATGAGGTGCAGAATGCACATACGTGGCCAATTCTCATCCGTGAAGATGGATAGGATCAAACTTCAAAGTGACCTTCTTCTTCTTGCAATCGATAAGTAACCTAAGCGCCTTTCAGGCGCGTGATTTTTATCCTCCTTTTATATGTTTTGCTGATGGATGGGATGGGATGGGAAGGAGATGGACCCTAGACCATTAAATATTTGTGATCCCAGACAATCAGAATCCAGTAAAGGTCGTAATAACATAAGACTAATTGGTTGAGACCGTCTTTTTACCTTGAGTCTGGAACCGTAGCGGTGTGTGGGACCAGAATGAGGCGCCACATCAGCGGGGATTAGAACCGTTGATGTGAGGAAGGATGATGGAGATGCCTTGTCTGGAGAGCTCAGCTAATACACACTCAGTGGAAGGAGACTTGAGGCCTAAAGGCAAAGGTAGCGATGGCTTGCTTACTGCCTCTTTAACAACCTTGTCGATTACATCCTCTGCCTGCAAATCAAAAAAAAAAAAAACAAGTTATGGTAAAATTATTAGTGCTGCAATGCAATTACTCTGACTACAACTTTCTAACCTTTATTAGGAGTGATTGATTTTCTCTGTCGAAAAAAGTAAAGCTGTACTAGGGGACCAGAGCTTTTTGTCAAATTACTCTAGTTTGGGCTCTATCAATGCTCAACTTGTTTGAGCATTGAACAGAACTCGAGCATGAACTTTATCGAATTAAGTTCGAAAACTTAATATACGGTTCGTTAGGCTTGTGAATAAGAAGGATAATAGATGCTGATGATTATGATTGCCCCTTCATTAACATTCGCATCCACCGGTGGAAATACCATCCGCATTCATCCACCAACCAAATCGGATGAAAGTTGTTAATGCAAACCGTATACTATTACGAGTGAGACGATCATCAGCATCCACCTGTCTATATTTTTCATTTATTAAAATTTCTCTAAAGCCTCTAACTTAAAAAATAAACCTATGTATATAATCTTATGTTCATATTATCACAAAAAAAAAAAATTTGTGTAGTCTTTTAACAACACAAACTTTTTTTAAGCCTGAGCATATTATCAAATGTTCTAAATAAAACCAACAAACCATAAACCATCCTCATCTAAGTCCAATATAAATCATTATATATAAAAGTTTTCACAAACCACAAAGCATATGTTTCTTAAGAATTTTATAAAGGGACTAGTAAAGTTCTAAAATATACGAGCTAATTGGGGGTATAATTGGTATTTCACAAGGGCGAGTGGATGGGATGTTAGATCTACAACCCACCCACTCCAGCTCCGGTTGATGATTTTCGCATCCACATCCACCCACCACTCACAATAAAAAAAAGTAAAAAAATAAAATAAAACGGTGCAACCGGATCGGATGTATCGGATTTTCATGTGATCGATCGACTATAGACGTCCTTACTCACAAACCTCTTTGATTAATATATATATATATATATATATAGGCTCATGAGATCAAGCTAGAGCTTGGACTCACTCGTTGATTATGGAGCTCGAGCTGAATTGAGCTCAAGCCTTACAAAATTTGGCTTGAGCTTGAGCTCCATTTTTTAGTTCGACTCGAGTATTGAACCCAAACATGAGCCCTTTAAATTCGAGTCGAGTCAAACCCAAATATTCAGATACTCAGGATTGAATCGGCTTGAATCCACCCCTAACTACAGTTGGAAATAATTATAGCAATTCAACGAATAACAATAATTAATAGCAGAAACAATATTGGCATAAATTATTAATCAGATATTTATAAAATAAATTAAATAGAACATGAGGAGATCAAAAATCATGTATAATTTAATAAAGGCGCGTGATTCATTGCGCTACCCTTAGAAAAGAATCGCATGCCTCGATCAAATCTTTCATGCTTTTCTATCTTCTTATTTTCTATTTAATTTATTTTATAAATGCTTTATTAATAATTTCTGCTATTGATTATTGGAAATAATTATAGCAATTCAACGAATACTAGTAATTAATAGCATAAACAATATTGACAGAAATTATTAATCAAATGCTTATAAAATAAATTAAATAGGAAATAAGGAGACAAAAAAGCATGCAAGATTTGATCGAGGCACACAATTCTTTACGCTAGCATGAGAAAAGATCCACCCCTTTAGCATTGAGTTTTTTAGCATCCTCTCCAAGGATACAACGATCCTCAGATTACTTCTATGCAGCGAAAGTAATAACTCAAATTGCCCGTATGCTCAAAACCAAATATCCAATCTTATTTCTTGAAAATAGTAATAGTTATGTAGGTTTTTAAGAGTAGAAGAGAAGTACAAATATTCTAATCCTCTTTTGATAGAAGATAACCTGGGTAAATAGTTTGTTGTTACTAAAAAGTTGGGAAATGGTTGAATAAGTTTAGAAGATGGTTACCCCACTCCCAAATTCCTCTAACAAACACAGAATATTAACAAATAATAAAATAAATAGTAAGTAAATAACAAATTGTAAATAAAATTTTAAATCAGCTCTAACAATTCCTCACATTCAACGTGATCCCCACATGAAAGTTACTGAATGAACCCACATTCATATGAATGTGAGAGAAAGGAGCCTCTTGGACCATTGAAAATAAATTTTCTCCAGACTAAGACCTTGGACTTCAACTCAGCGGTTACATCTTTCTCTTCTTCTTACGGGTCAATTACCTATCATTTCACTCCAAAAAGAAGGAAAAAAAGCATGTGCTAGGTGCTTGAAGCAGTGAGGCAGTATATTTGTTTGTCGCATAGTACCATGAGATTGATCCTAATCTCAAACCTAAGCTTGTGCATTCAGAGCTGTCACAAAATGTGAATTACTCCCAATAATTTTTTTTTTTACATAAGATTAATAGTTAATAAAAAATGGTGATTGGGGCGATAACCCAATTGATAGCCACACTTTTTTAAAGAGATGTCGAAAACATTTCAAATAACTTTTTATTTAAAATGAGATCCTGTAAATGAGAGCCCTTGATTTCAAGCTTTTCCCTGACAATATACATACCATAGCCTGCAAGTTAGCTGCCCTTTCATGTATATATCAGTTAGACCAAAGTCGATACTAAGTTCAGAGCATATATCAGTTAGACCAAAGTCGATACTAAGTTCAGAGCATATATCAGTTAGACCAAAGTCGATAACTAAGTTCAGAACTTAATTAGACAATAACAAAGAACATAGAGATAAAGAGAAGTTATTGCATTACCGGAAGAAAGTCAAAAGAATTCTGGTGAGGCATGCTGCAGCTGTCATCCAATGAACCGGCACTGTGAAATCCAGATGCATTCTGCATTTTCCAAACCATAAGTTTATCATGGACCCTATTGAAATTCAAGAATGCAGGCCTGGTTTGTGCGATTAAGTACTCCGATGCATAAACACAATGAATCTCTACTATATACTCACTTGAGGGAAAGTAGAACAAGGATCATGAGGCGGTGGCATCACTGGGCAACCCCACGCATCAGCATGCATCTGAAACACGAAAAAGTTCACATATTATTCAGCTGCACGCCATAACTTTATTCTCACAAAGTAATATCTTGTACTTGTTGAGAAAACAAATGAAATTCACACATGTTTTGAAGATATCGACAAACTTTACCCCGGGATAAGGCTTCCAGTGCCAACTTTCTGTTGGCAGCCATGGGGGATAACCAGGTGGACCCCACATCTGAACACCAGGTGGATGACCGCTGGGTGCTCCCCACACAGGATACACCGGCCCAGCTATGGTGACTGGACTGGGATGATATGGGGGGAAGGCCATGATAGGCTTATGTGGATAATAACTCAGTTGCATTTGATCTCTTGGTTGTGCCCATCTTCGGTCATCTTCCTTGGGCAAGATGTGTCTCCTATGCATTCGATATTTCTGCCCAATAACATGTAGTGTCTCATTTGATTTGCTAAAATAGGAAATTTTTGGTTCTATAAATGAAATATGACAAGGTTTGGGTATTGATTGTGATCAGTTTATCAATTAATACAAAATTCCAATATTTAAAATAAAGAACTTGGAATGCCTAAAAATAAGATGGAGAGAGACATATATCACAACAAGATTTTCAATTACATTCCAATAAAAAGTTTTTTCAGGACTTGAAAAAGGCAGAATCCAATGCATCCCCTGAAGAAGACATTAACAGAACAGGGCTTTCAACCAGTTACAGGTAGTAAGGCAGTATATATAGTTATGAAACAAGTCTGAGCTTCCATCAGGTTAACCTCAAAACCTTTAGCATGTTTATAAAGGCAGTACCACACCTACACCAGTCTCGGTGATGATAATAATTGTCCGTTGAAACAAAATCTACTGGTTAAAGAGGATTATCACAACCAACCTGAAGATGACTTGCCACATTATGCCTTGTCAAGCCTTCCACTTTCATCAGCTCTAGTATTCGAGAAGGAATGGCTTGATCTACACCCAGTTTTTCAACTGCCTTGTCAAATTTTTTGTTTAGTTCAGGTGTCCAGTCTACCTGGAAACTCGAACCGAAAATAAACAACAACCACATTTGCAAACAAAACCAAAGTTTACTTAGATAACTAACATTTTATCACAAAGACAAATGCAAATTTGGGAAAGTAATATCACCAATAAGACTACTTCTGTTAGTAATTAAGAATATATATGTTCTCTTCCTTAAACATCTAAAAATAACCCAAGAGCTAGTAAATTACATAGAGCAGTTTAAATATAGCACGTGGAAAATACTTTATAAATGTTACAATTTCAAAAGTTCTGCCACAAATCCTGACCTCCATTTATATGAGTAATGCTGAGAATAAACACATGAGTAAGAGGATATGTGAAAGAGCAATCCCACATCGGAAAGAAAATAAGAAACATATGCATCGTTTGGATCCAAAACTCAAGAGCTTAAGCTTTTGGGTCAAGTGGTGTGTACTGATGCTTAGTTAAGATGATAAGTAACTCGAGGACTATCCGTATATTCTAGGAATTTGGAAATAGAATTGCAAAATTATAGGATTACATGGGATCAGCTAGATTGTCTTCTCTTTAAACCAGACAGACTAGGACGATTCTTCCAAAGTTGTATCAGATTATCTATAAGAGTAAAATTACCTTCATCTTCTTTCTATTAGCTTTATTCCCAGATGTACTGTGAAGTCCAGAAGCTTTACTTGGGTTTTCAGAACCACGAGATTTTTTGGGACTGTCTTTATTTTGTGGATGAGGATACAGGGTATTCTCACTCTTCGAAACATCACCTACATTTTCCTCTTCTTTGACCACAGTATCTCGTGTTCTATCTGGTTGCCCCACGTACACAGGTACTTCAGCAATTGAATTGTCACAAGTAGTTTCAACGGATTTAGATTCTCCACCTTGCTCCCCGCTCTCTTTCTCTGTTGAGCAGTTAGTATGATCTTGGCAATCTCCATCATCTAATAATCGTGCTCCTTGTTTTAACTGCGGAGTTGAAGGAGCTGGGCACTTATCGCTCCCCGCTGATTGCTCTTGTTCTTTTTCATCAGCTAGAGCCACATTCTCTTTTTCCTCAGAAATCTCACTCTTGGGTTCTACAATTTCCAATTGGAGATGCAGCATGGAAACCACAGATTCTTTCACGGGCTTTAGTGATTCAGAGAGGACTGTCCCCCCTGCATTAAATGCCTGCGCGGGACTAACAAATTTACAATTTTCCTCCAACAGCATTAGCATTGTTAACATAATGCAATCAGAATCCAAACAGACCTTATGAACCACATGCTGCCATATATTCCTGAGTTTGTCCTCAGAAAGTGGTTTGCGAAGGAACTCAACTGCACCAAGCTGAAAATAAATTCTCGATTACATCCGTTAGCAATAACTATATATGATGTGTGGAAATGCATCCAGGATCTACCTATATGACTTGAGAATCAAATTTTAATTGAAAAACAAACTTTGAAAAAAGAATATAAATATTAATATAATGAGCTTTGGCAGAAACTCTCAGAAAGATCAAGACAATATTAACAAAGAAACAAACATAAATTTTAACTTGACAAAATGATGCATGCATGCACAAAAAAACAAACAATTGAGCCTGATAGGATACACATATCAAATTATACATGGGATGTTAGAATATATCTCACCGCAATGCACTTCATCATGGTGCTCAGGCAATGAATGTTTGAAGTCACTGTAACAAGTCATTTTTGATTGCGTTAGAAGCCATAATGTACGTTGAAAGAAGATAACACTTACAATTATTGGTAATGAAAATCTATATACAGACTGCTTTGATAAAGAATTTGATAGAGACAATAGCATGAAATTAATCATCAGAAAAACAGAAGAAACCTAAGAGGTAGTGAAATTACTTTTGTAAGAAACTTAGAACAAAGCTAAGACACCTTCAATTAAACCTTTATACCAGAATTAGAAAGGTTATTTGTAGTTTCTGGACTTACTAATGGTAGGTAAGTCCTTAGCAGTTTCGAGAAACTTGAAGCTCCCATTCCTATTGCTCGTACCCACCTGTGACCATATGTGCCGTTAGGATGAACATACATGTAAGAAAAATGAAACGCAGAATTTAATCCTTATTTATCTTAGCAGAAAACTTAGCCAATTGGTATTTTAAGTAATACTCTTCGCTGAAGCAAATACAATGATGATAGTAATGCATAACACTGGATGAATGAAGCACGTGTAGCCATTGATGCATTGACCAGAAAAGGATCCAATTACAAAAAAAAAAAAAACTGAGTATATTATATTGATCACAACAAATTAAGACTGTTTCAAACATACACATTACTAAATATGATTTTTTTATTTCTAGAATGTAGCTTCAGCTTATGCCTATTACCTCAACAATAGCAACATGGAAACTTTCAGGTTTTGTCGAAATTGCTGAGAGAGCTTCATTCTCATTGCAGAATATTGAAACTGTGAAAGACATGATGAAGTTATCGTATGTGCATAGAGAAACATAAGAGGGAAAGGCAGAGAGAGAAAAATTCCCATGGCAAATAATAGAAATCAATGTTACATTACAGAAAATAGAAGAGATAAATGTGAAGAATGACAAAGAACATATTTTCCCCCTTTTTCTAGTATTTATTGAAGAGAACTAACAATAACCGCATGAGGTCTAACTTATGTAAAATCTTAAATAAATATTCTCTTTTATACCCCACATTACTAACTTTTAATCTCAGAAAAAGGTAGGTAGAAACTAACCAAATTTTGAAAGAAATTATAACAGATTAGATAAGAAGAAATCTTCAGATTTTGTTCATTAGACTCAAAAATGATTGGAATCTTTATTTCTTTTTGTTCATCATCAACATAATGCCTATTTATATCAGAGTGAAGAATTCAAACAAATCAATTCCATTAATGGATTTCAATCATTTCACAGTCCAAATCATCTCTAATTCTATATAACTAAAATCAAAATCCACATTTGTGCAAGGACCAAATACAGAACATTTATTGCAATGGGGGCAATATAAGACGCTTTAATATAGTAAAAAAGATTCATGTGAAGAGAATATCTAAAGAAACCAAAGCTTCTAGTTTAGGCAAAAAGAAATTAATACAAAAAAGGCTAAGAACAAAAGGGGAGGACTTAAAATCTCAAACCAATATAGTCCATTGCTTCAAGCTTTGATTTCATCTCGGCAGCTGAACTGCTGTCTTCATCAAGGAGAAGGACCCTGAGGCCCTTAGGAAAATCTTTCCATGCTGATAAATCATTAGCAGTGCAAACCATAGCTGGTTTGGCATCCTTTCTCAGGCCACCAAAAAGTATTGCAGATCACTGCTTATCAACATCCAATGAATTCTGCATGACCCAATATGAATTAATTTCCCATCAAAATAAATTCTTTTTTAATATAAAAGTAACCATCAAATTAATTGTAACATGACAAATAACTTGCAATAATCAAGATTATTATTCACTAAATTAAGAAGAAAGGTACTATTTTGTTAAGCCATATCAAACCAAGCGGAATTTAGTAAGACATTTAAGAAAAGGAAAAACATCACTAAATTGAAAATTCACAAAATTATTGATCAAATGATAAAATTTTAGTAAAACAAAATAAATATATTGCAGGCACCCTGTTCAAATGGAAGCTGTTGAACTATTAATTAATAGCCAGTGAAAGACTTCATACTGCCTCATCTCTGAAAATTTAAGTCCTGACAAGATTCTATTAAACAAATGCCTGATTTAGACTCTAATACATGATGAATTTTGACTGTGCATGCAGCATCACCTAGATCATTCACTAAACACCAACTTAATTACCAACTAAAACTCATCAAAAAATTTCTCACTTAATTACCAACTAAAATTCATCACCTAGATTTATGTGTAAGGATCTTGTTTTAAGTGTAAAGATAGAAGACAACAAACAGACAAGAACCCATGTAAGATCTCCATAAAATGCCCAAGATAGACATGGAAAAATCTCATAATGAAGGGAAAAAAAAAATCAAAACAAGAGCAAAACAGAACCTGGAAATGCTTTATCGTGAAAACCCAGAAAGAGAAACAAAAAATGCTATAAATCCACCACATGCATGCATATAATCATTACCAAAAGCAAGGGAAAAAAAAAAAAAAAGGAGAGAAAAAAACAATAAATTTATATTACATGCAACAAATTACTGATTCTTAATTCTGAAAAAAAAAATACCTGAAGAACAAGGCTTTACTTTTTTTTCACTTCTTTACAACGTTTAGCGAGCAGAAAGAGAGAATCTCTCTTCTTCTCCTCCAAGTTTTTTTTTTCACCTGCAGCTTCTGATTTTTAGCTGAATATGCTTAATTTAAGTGCTCTTTATGTCAAGCGAAGGACTCTGTGTCTTTGCGCCTATGAGTTGTGCACAGTTGCTATCAGTTGTTTACGGTCCACAAAATATACAAGAAAAAGGCTCTCGAAAAAGGTCAATAACTTTTTTTATTTTTTTTAAACTCTTTTTGGGTAAATATTCTTAAAAAAATAAAAAACTCCATTTCTTTTTGACATCGAGGGTGTCTTTGGAGATTAAAAAAAGACATTGTTTTATTAATAAAATTTATATTTTTAATAATAAAATTATTATTTATATTTTTATAATTAAATATATATATTTTACCATAATATATAAATAAAACAAATTGACATTTTTTCAAAGCAACACGGGCTCACTTTTTTTTTCTTTCTTTTTTCAGTCTTAAAAATGACTCTTTATCAACAACGTGTGTACTTTATGTTGTTGAATGTCGTACCTTAACTTTGTTTTTACTAATGGTCTTTTTGCATATTTTCTCTCTTTTTAACTTTTTACCAAAACCATTATGACAAAAAAAAAAAATTGTTTACCAAAATCTAATGATTGCATGACTTTTTAGATAAACAGACCATTAACTACTTTTCTAGCTAATTTTCATTTTTTCACTCTTTTTAAGTGAATATCCCATATACCTTTATAAAGAAAATTTGCGCTTTTCATAAATTCCTACTTGATTTTGGGTGCATGTACATTGTGCTTTAAGTAAAAGTAGTTATAGATTTTGTTGTCAAAAGAAATTTTAAAATAACTTTTAATAAAACAATCGTGAAACTAAAAATTGTTTTAATTTTTGATAACATGACTTTGAAGGTTTTGTATATGAAACAAATTTAGTTTTTTAAATTTTATATTTTACTTTTTAGCTTTTCTTAAAATCCGCTTTTTAAAAGTGTTTAATTTATCTTTCATCAACCAACTCATTTTAAAAATTTTACATGACCATACCTAATAGTAATTTTTTATTTTATAATTATTGTGCTCTAATTGTTGTTGTAATTTTTTATAATATTTAGGTATGAGTGAGAGAATATGAAAAACTAATATTACATAGAAAATAAATTAGGTTAGTGAAGGATATTATACGATGGTGAAATCAAAAGTCAGGTTAATTAACGTAAACATAACACAATTAAAATCAAACTACCATTTATTTACAATGAAAAATAATTTTGGGGGGAAAATTAATTTTATGTTAGCAGCAAAGTTTATACTAATTAATTTAATTAATAGTGTAGTATAATCTTCCCCGTTCAAAATAAGTAGAGGATTAATATGAGACTAAACTAAGTCACATATTCTGATTTTAGCTTAGGCAAAGTAGCCATAGTTTCACCAACTGTCACTCTTTTTGTAGAAATTTTAGGTCTTTTAATGATTCTCTACAAATTATAATTTTGGCATTCAACAAAGTTTTGTATTCTGTTTTTTCAATAATTATAACTTTTGTTATTGAACAAAGTAGGCCTAATATAAGAGTGATATTGAGTATAACTATTATTTACCATTGGATCTACTCAAAGATTTTTAAACCAAATTTTTAGAACAGAGCTATGATATCAATTGTAAACCAAGGTACAAATTCAAGAGGAATGGTGAATTAGGTTTTAATTTTTTTGCGAATAACAGCCAAGTTTTTAAACACTTAATAAAATCGGGTAATAGCACAAGTATTATAGTGCTAGAAATTAAAGGAGCAAGGAAGAAAAAGTGCAAACTCCGTTTATAGTAGTTTGATAATATCAATATTTTTTCGACCTTACATCTACTACTTTCAAAGAATCTCCTTGAAGTAATCCATTATAAAATAGTCAAACAACTTCACGAGTGTTGCCCAAACTGTACAATGATGATCTCTTCCAATTAAGGAAGTCTACAAAGAAGTGTTTAACACCTAAACACTCTAAGAGTTATACCAACTCTTTCCTTTTACAATGTTTGAAATTAATTAAAGAATACAAGAGAGATAACAATTAATGTATTACAAGATAAAGATTATCTTTCTTTCAAGAAGCAAAGTTTTAAGAATGACTCAAAAAGGTTTTTGAAAGCTTTGAAGAGCAATAAATGATTTCAAGAATGAATTTAATGTTCATGTTAGTTCATTTTGCTCATTTATAATAGGTTTATATAACTTTAAACTCATATAGTCGTTACTCACAAAGCAAAATTGTTGGAGAGTGGTTTTGAGCATTTAATGCTCTAAACAACATTAAAAAAATTTGAGGAAAAAATACATTGAAAAACAATTTCATAAAATATATTTGAAAATACTTATTGTAAATATTTTTATAGGAAAAAATTTAGATACAAGCAAATCGACATGCACAACCAAAAAAAAAACTATCTTTTTATGCATAAATACGAGTGTCATTATTTTCTTCCGGAATGAAAGCCACAAATAAAAGAAATTTATTAAGCAGAAAAAACTTAAAAGTAAGAAAGCATGTAAGAGAGGGAGAAGTATAAAGAAAGAGAGAGAAATAAAGTGAAAGTTAACAATAATTTATTTGCGTTTGGTCTTGAAATTTAAAAGATAACAATACTGTCATGTATTGCATGAAACTCACAATTCATGTAAATAAAAATTATTGATAATAGATAAACAATAACTTTGATGGAATATTTTTCAAATGATTGAAAAGAAAATGAAATTTGGCCTATTTTATCTTATCATTTCCATTTTATCGTAGAGGTAGTGGAAGGCCCACCAAAATCACACCATAGATATTTGTCTCCTTTATCAGTTCCTGTCCAAAGTGGTCAAAACTTCAAAAGTTTCAATCATTTTCAGTTGTGTGGAGAATTCTTTTCAATACCCTCATATTCAAAACCTCATCTCAAAATATATCCAAATTTCTTTCATTGTTATTGATGAATAATGAAGTTAGACCTACTTGGTTGATTTTACGGGGCTCGCTCTACATTCCCCTTTCACTTTACTTAAAGAGCCACAATTCTGTTGATTGATTTGTATGCCACATTATTATGTTCGTTTTGTTTTTTGTGGTATTGGAATTTGAAACAAGATAAAAATAATGTAAGTTTATAAAGTACTCAAATTTCATATCGGAAAAAAGTGTTATTGTAAGTTGTAAAAGTAGTAGAATAATGATTGGCTCGAAGACATAGATAAGAGGTGTCGAAACACGTTAAAAATTGTTGTATTTTTTTTCATTATTTTTGCTATTGTGATTACATAGTTGTTTCAATGTATCGGAATTCCAAACCTATGAAAATAGAGGAATGTATCACAAGATTTGATATTTTTTCAGGAGGTCTATAGGTAATTGCTTTAAAATCTATTAGTAATGCAGAAGAATTTCAGTGGTAACACGAAGGAATTAAAAAAAAAAAAAAATCATTTTGCACTTGTGTGATGCGATTTTATTGGTCCGTACCCTTAAAAAAAGCCAAGACTCTGGTTTTTGTCTGTTAAAGGATGCCTTTTGAGGATTTTCAGCCATTCAACATACTACTAATTAAAATTTCACACAATGCCCCCATTTTTTTTTTTGGGTGAAACCCAAGTCCAATGTTAGTATGTTGTAATCTCTTCTTTGGTTGAAGGGTTACTATTCAGTTCTAACTCTTTTTAAGCATTTTTTTTTAATAGTGGGACAATGATTCAGAGAGACTTTTTTTTTAACATTATTAAGAAAGGCACACATAAAATTCCCAATGATTCATAGAGATTTCTTTTTTAAACATTAATAAAAAGGACACGTATAAAAAGTGTAAAAAAAAAATAATTACATACAAAACCGACAACACTCAGATTTAAATATATTTAACAATTCATTGCAAACAATTGAATAGATATATTAAACTCTTCAATTTCTTAAACAGTCTCATTTGAATATTTCTGCTTCCTGTGTTGCTAATGTTTCTTAATATTTTTTTATTTTTGAGCCACTCTTCAGTGGTTTTTGTGGAAATGCAGGAATTCTGCAATTTTTTAGAATCAATGTGTAAACCTATCCCAAATCTTTAGGCCGGCAGTGCACCCCCTCCCCTGGTCTTTAAATTGAATGCCAACGGCTGTGCCTTTATTAATTCTGGTCATGAGGTGGGGTGGTGTTATTATAAATAATAAAAAGGGACACTAAGCAAAACATTTTTAAAAATGGGGTTTTAAAATTATTTATAAGATAATTTCTGTTCTTACAATTTTGAATTTTTTTTAAAATAATTTATTTTCAATGTTGTTTTACTAAACAACAAACGATTTATAACTCTATTATTATTTCATCATAAAATATTTTATAAATCATAAAATAAACTATAAAATGTTTCTATATCTAAACCAAATAAGATTACGATGAAATGGATAACCACTAATGCAATGGCTGAATTATGAGCTAATCATTAGGGTCTTATGATTGGTATGTGTGGTTGATATTTTTTTATATGGAGTTTGAAATGGTTAAACTAATGATGTAAATTTCCTTATGTTTAGATTGAGACGTTTCGGTTTCGGTATTAAAATGAATCGATTCATCTCATACTTCATTTCACTTTTTGTTTCGGTCAAAATTTCATATTTTAACAAAAATATTACAATGTTAATTTTTTTTATATGTTTTTGAAAAATTTAGAGGAAAAATTTAAGAATTTTCACTCTTTCTCTTCAATTGGGGATTGATCAAATCTAATTAGATAGTTTCATAAGGAAAAACAACTCTATCTTGGATGATATGAGTGATACATTACCCTTATTATTTGATATTTGAATGATAATTATTTATTATATATATATATATATATATATATATATATATATATATATATATTGAAAGGTATGTAATTTGATACTAGAACAAAATCTCAATTTAAATTTATACAAAAAAAAATTATGATTGATTTTAAAGCAAAAATTTGAGTAAGATTAATTTGTATATTTGAATGGTGATTATTTTCTTATAATTTATATTTATAATTATATATTTCTAAAATATATATATTTGATAATAACATCAAATCTGAAGCAACGGATCAAAACAGAACGAAATTAAAAACATTCAGTTTAAATAAATAAGCCGAAAGGGCGACATTTACATAACATAAAGTGACAGCAACTTGTCCATTGAAAGTAATCCTGGTAAGGTAATTTCTGATGAGCACTTACTAATGGCAAATACAATGACCCCGATTCGGTAGTTTGTCAAGTGAGATCTCTTGATCATCTTGTGTACCGACCGGTGATGGGTGGTGTATCATCTCATAGCCGCCCAATCTTATCTATAGTGATAGGATGGGTGAAAGCTTAAGGTTATATATTTTAGGTTCAAATCCCATGTGCTAAAAGGAAAGAATCACATAAATGTTTAACTTGCTTTTGGTTATTGGTTTTTCATATCATTGCTGAATTTTCATAATAAAAATCAATCTATTTTTTTTTTCTTATTATCAATTTGAACTTGTTTGACAAAACAAACTAAGTTTGAACCATTAAATATTTAACTCAATGGCTCATGAGCCAACTCGAATTATTGTTCATCAAAATATTTTAATTTCTTGACATATGTAAAAGTATGTAATTTATTTAGTAAACTAAAAAATTAATTTTACATTTCTTAATTCATTGAAATCAAAAAACATAAACTTCAAAAATCACTTAAACAACCGGAGGTATGACTTCAACAACAAACCTCAATTTATTTTGAATGCAAAATAGTGTCTTAGGTGAGCTTTTATAATGAAACTCGTGTCTTAGGTGAGCTTTTATAATGAAACTCAAAACGAAATTTCATTTCTTTTCTACCGATGTGATATTGAGTTTATAGAGATGTGGTACTCTAGCACTGCCTTCAATAAACGATATGCGATTCAAGCATTGCTTTTTCTTCATGTCCAGGTGAGAGTTTGGGTGAAATCGATGGAAGTGAATCCCAATTTGCCTAAATGGTAGATGGGAAGAGGGAGAATCACTTGCAAATATGTGGACTTATGAATTAAGCAATCTGACACCAAAACTTAAGAGTTTTTTTCTTGGCCTAGTGTTTTCTTTTGGATGATAAGCCCACGTTTAATCGGCTGTTAGTAAAATAATATGCATTTAAAGAAATCAAAATATATTTTCTCAAGAAATTGCGCTTTTTGTCTTGATTGTTAAAACCCAGGTTTAAATGATTGAATTAATAAAATATTTTGCATTTGAAGAGGCTCGAACTCATCAAAAATTGATTGAGCCCGAGTTTAAGTTTCAAGCTCAAGCTTAACTCAAATATTTTAATTTTTCATGAGCCAAGTTCGAACACCCTTAGCTCAAACTTGACTCTAATCCACCCCTACAATTTTTTTAAACAAGTAGTATAATATTGGGCTGGCAAATGAATGATATATTTTGATATACTCCAGGGAAAAAAATTGACTGGAACTTGTTCAGGTAAAGGACCATGACAAAATAAGTAAAACCAATGAACTGACTGTAACATTCTTAAACTTGGCCTAATTATTATCTGGCATATCCCTCCAGAATCCCATCCAACAACATTAGCTAGGATAAATCATACATATGCTCTACATTACCAATAAATGCAAATTGACAACTTACAGATGACATTTTGGAGGATCAGAACTCTTGAGTTCCTCAGCTCCACAGCAATTAATCAGCACTTCGCTTTATAACCTTTCTTTAATTTTTTCACGTCAAAACAATGAACAGTTTACCTGGTTTAATCATCACTGGATGTGCTGTTTCCTCCACTGCCAACCCAATATTGTTTGACAGCAACAAGTATCTTCTCAGGGACGAGGGGGCCATCCTCGTGATCCATCATTTTGGTATCCCATCTCATGCCTCCGGTGATTTTTTTAACCTTGTTCAGGACATCAACTTCATCCCGGAATATGACTCTCCCTTCAGGCCGTAGAATGCGATCAATTTCTAGCAGAATATCTTCTAGTTTACAACTGTACGATACATTTACATACATATTTTTATCAGAACTAAAACAGGGATAAAAAAAGTCACCTCATATAACAACCGCATATAGTCAGGTTAGTTAACTGATTAAAATTCACTGCAGTGAATTACTTTCTGCTAATGAAATAAAAACTTATGTCAATTGTCAAAAGAAGATATATGCTGTGCCCCTTTGGTGATCAATAAACAAACGAACACTCCCTCTCTCTTGCACAAAAAAAAAAACAACAAAAACTCTTTGCGTGGAAGACTTGATTTTCACCTTGGACATATAAATCCACTTCTAAGCTTGGAAAGTCATTGTTGATAATGTTAATTCAGCATGTGCAACAACCAGGCATTAAGTAAAATATTTCGGTTTAAACCCTAGTCCTAGATCGATAAGAAAACTGAAATATGAAAATTAACTACACCTAGATACCCATAATATTTCCTAATTACATAATTATCTTCATATCTTCCATTTCCTAGATTAAAATCCCTAATTCTAACCTTCTTTGTGTTCCCCATCATTCTCCACCACTTAAAAGAACTCGTCCTCGAGTTGAAAAATGTTCGGCTTCGAGACGTGGAGAAGCAAAGCATAGTCATGAAAGTCTTTGAAGGTGAAATCACTAGAAGCTAAAAAAAAATTCGCTGACAAGATACTTGAAACCAAGTAGGGATGATAAAGTCAATAGCAAAGACAAGTGTATCCACTAGAACCTCACTCTTACAATCAACCTTATTTTCCTGTGTCTAAAACTGTTTCGACTGCCTCAATGTGTTCAGCAAACTCGTCATCTTGCTGGATTGCTTCGAATAAGATAACCTCACATGGAATTACTTCAATATGCTCAACAACATCAAGCTAGTCGTCGACCTGTCCTTCATCTTTGTCGGCATCATGGTCTTAAACCTGGTCAACATACTTGTCGTCATCTTCTTTAGCATGAACTTCAACCATGCTTGATAGAGATGTGCCAGATTTTGCTGCTTAACACGAACACAACAACCAAGTACTTTATATTCCTTTTTCCAATGTTGGCAAAAAGAGTGTGATCCATACTTGTCCATAGCTATCTCAACTCGCCCATACGCTTGTACTTATTCAAAATTTTATCTTGCAAAAACTGAATCTGTTCCACCGTATTAATAGTAATAATACAAATGAAAATGAAACTCAAAACATAGACTTTTTTTTTCTCCTTTTATTTTTTTATTTACTTTTTATTCTGCCTTTTTTTTACAAAATAAAAAGTAAATTCACGAAATCAAGAAAATGCATACACAAAAAAGAAATTGGCTCTCTAGCAAGTCAAGGACTCGGTTGGACTAAGAAATAACTCAAAGGCGGCTCGGCTTGGCGGCTAGGAAGCAGCTACGCTCAGGTAACGACTTAGCTTAGAGAACGGCTCCGCTCATCCAAGGATGGTTCGACTTGGCTCAGGAGATGGTGGTTCGGTTCAGCAGCAGGGAAAAGGGAATTGAGTCATTTTTTTGGGGCCGGACCTGACCCAATGAAATTTCGGTCAAGTGAGGGCCGAAACTGGCCGCAGGTCACGATGGCGGTGATGGTCGGGGCGTGCGATGGCAAGAAGCGCAAGATCGGGCGCGAAAGCCAGAAACTGGTCAAAAGCTTCACGACGGAGGGACGGGCAGATTGGACTGGATTGCAGGGAAGGTCGGCCGGAAAAGAACTTCTGGTCACATGGATGGTGGCGGCTGGGCCGGGTGGTGGTTGGAGGCGTCGGATCGGGCGGCGAAAGGCTGAACGGTCACGACCGTTTTTTAGGGTGAAGACAACGACGGACTAGGCCAGACTTCTTGGGTGTTGGTCGCCCGGGAAGTCCGCACCTTTTGATGGTGGAGCGAGCTTCTGGGGTGGTGGCTGATGGCGGTGAACTGTGGCAGACAACAAGAAGATGGTGGCGACTGGCGCTGCTACTGTACGAGATGTTTTTTTTTCAAAGCTGATTTGGTTTAGGACGTGTTTGGGTGGGTGTGTTCAGATGGATTTTGGTGCGATGGTAGCGGTGATAGGGGATCAAGGTTTGGGTTTTGATACCACTTGATACCGTACAATAAGGGAGAATTATAAGAGAAAAAGGAAATTAAAGATAGCACGATCCAAGTCACATGGATCTTCCCAAATCACATGGGAATCGTAATCCAAATCATATGGACGTGAAAACCACAACCAAATCGCATGGCGCGAAACAACTCAATCACAAAAAATAATTGGCTCTTCAACAAGTATAACAATTAGAACTTAGAAAAGAGGACTACAAAAAATTTAGAATTTTTTAATGCAATAATGATAAATTGTTAGAATGCTACCATTTATGAAAAATTAATGACTACAAAAACTTAACAAAAAAAAGACTTATAGCATATAAGAAGAAGATGAGAGGCTTACCTATTCTGGTACAAACTGAATACACCACTAGCATGAATAAAGTCATACGTCCTTGGGTAAGTAGAGAAACCTTCACACCTGAAAGAAGAAGCAAAACTAAAAATGTTATCCATATCCTGAAACTAAGGATGCTTTGTTTCATCAATCAAATTTTCAAGTTCACTCCCCAAATTTTACGTATAAGAGAGAACTGATAACAAGAAAGAAATAGCTTATTATTTCCGTAGTTCCTAGGTTGCCCCTGGCAATGCGATGGAGAAGAATCAATACTAAGACCAACAACAAGAGTTTATAATATGTATTCTCCCACAAATTGTACAAAACTTTCTGAACCAAAAGGGCAGTCACAGTCATAAGCTTGTATGCAACTCAACTTTATCAATTAAAATCAAACTAGTACTTCTTGGATGCCTCAGTGTAATCAAACACAATAACATCATAATTTGCAAGGGAAATGCATATGCAACTAGGTAAATTTAATAACATCAACAAAGGGAAGAATCATAGGGACATACCAGTCATGATAAATGCCAACTAGACCTCTCTCATAAACAACACCTAAAGTGTTCTTAGCAATTGTAGGTACAACATTCATCACCCAAGATTTTGGTGATTCAAGTGCTGCTGCAAATCCTCCAAGGCCTGCATTCATATCCATCACATTCCGATATCTGGCAGTGCCAATCAATTTATCGATCCTTTTGTAAGCATTTACATGCTTTTTCCAAAGTTTACTGTCCTCCTGGTAAGATTGAGCTGTAACCCCCTCAACCAATCCCTTCGCAATTCGGGGAGGGACTGCAAAAAGCCTCGCTGGAAACTTCTTCAACTCCCCTCCTGCAACTTCATTTTCACTGGTTACCTCAGGGAGATTTGTTATGCATGTGTCCATTTTCTTATACCTATGATAGACCACAAAGAAAGAATTAAGATGAAATACTAGAAGATAATAAGACTAACATCTTCCACAAACATAGAGATGTTGAACTGGATCACACATGGAATAATATCTTGTTGCAGTTTGACCACAACCCACTGCACACTCAACCGAATTATTACGTTACTTAGCATCAATATATTATAAACCTGATATTGTTTTTATTCTAACTTTGTAGCCAGGAGATTTGCATGCTAGAGATGCTTTGGATAAAATTTTATGCTGTAAAATTGTAGACAAAAGGCATGCAAAAGCATGAAGGCTCAAACCAGTAATAACATTTTATTTAATAATTCAGGATGATTTATAGGGTAAATTACAGTTTCATACCTGAGTTTAGGGATAATTACATAAACATACTTGTGGTATTAGAAATGACTGTTTCATACCTGAGTTTATAGGGAACATGAGAAATGTCGAGATTGCCCCTCCTTAAATTTTCTGATCTAATCCTCGTGACCTGTTCACTCTCTTCTCAGACACTCTCTCTCTCTCTTCTCTCTCTTTCTTCGCATTTTTTCTTCATCTTCTTCTTAAAACCCAACAAAAAAAATCTAAACAAACTTAAAATCAAAACCCAGCAACCCTCTCTCACAAATATCACAGAAAACCAACAATATAATTCGTAGAAAAATCGTTTCTGGGTTTCAATCTAGAGAAAGAAATATCACTTCTTCAACCAATTCGTCTCACTAGATCTGTTTAATTGCTTAGAAAAAGGAAAAATGAAACTAAAGAAATTTTGGATCTTTGTGGGTGGGCACAGAAAGGAAGAGAAAGTTGAAGCTTAAACATCAACTGTGAACATGGGTGACGAAGAGTGAAAAGAAATTGAATTTAAAAAAAAAAGTAAACGGGTTAAATAGTATTGATTCTTTCACTTCTCGTTATGATTCCAAGTTTCCGTCCGTACATCATGATCTATCTTGTCTTTGTATCACTCTCTCTACCTAACACAGCAACCCAAAACAACGTATACTTGAGGCCGAAGTATGGTGGAGTAGGTAGCGGCTGGGGCACGGACACCTTGTTGCCGGAGAACCTCTTCGGAGTTGGATCTCACTGCCGTCGAAAGAAGTTCTCTGTCCCGTGCTCCGACAGTGAGTCTCCTTCCCCTTCTGTGGCAGTGGACTCCAATTTCGACGCGAAACTAGAACTACAACTGGAGAGGATTCGGTCACAAGGAGGAGACTCTCCAGCTCATGAATCGAGAGTACACCAGTAAGTTCTCTTGATTGCTTGAGAGCTAAAAAAGATTTGATTTCGGGTTTCTGTTTGGTTTCCGAGATAAAAGGAAGGAAACCGAGTGGGAATTAGATAAGTTATTGATTACTTGAGCTAAAAAGAACATATCGAAGTTCTGATTTTGTTAGCTGTTTGGTTGCTGAGAAATGAAGGGAAATGGAACGGAAACTAGGTAAGTGTTTTGATGACTTGAGCTAACAAAGGATGAGAACTCCAATAAGAATTGGATAAGCTTTTTGGTTACTTTAGCTAAAAAGAAAAGGTCCGGATATTTTTCTTGGTAACTGTTTGGTTGCTGAGAAAAGGAAGAAAGTGAAGTGGGAATTTAGAGAAGTTCTTCGATTAGTTTAGGTAAAAGAAAAAAAGAAAGTAAAATAAGTCAGAATTTTGGATTTTTTGTTAAGTAGCCGAGGGATGAAAAATTCAGCTTAGTTTAGTTAAGTTCGAGGTTTTTTAGATCGTGTGTCAGAATTTGATTCTTAAGGATTCTAACGTTCTTTTATTTCCCTACAATTTCTATGTGGCCAAACAGAGCCTGTCTTTTTTCTTTTGGAAAAATAGTTTGGAAAATCTAATGCACATATCTGATCATACGAAGTCCAATAGATTGTGTAAAAATTGTGTTTTATATGGGCTTGGTCATTTTGAAAATTTGGTGCTCTGGGTTTTACAAAATTGGAAATGGGTTAGCAAGACTTTCATAAAGTATTTAACTTAGCTAATTTGAGGAGCATTTAGGGGTTTTTGAATTTTTTGATGATGTGAATTGACATTTGGCTGAGAATATCACGTTTGACTAACTGAATTACTAACGGTGGTATGCTTCTGTAATGTAATCAATAAACCTCAGGTAGGTTTGTGTAATTTCTTATACCTCCGGTATGTTACTGTAATTAACCCCTAAACTCATGTATTAAACTGTAATTTACTTAATTTATAACATTGAGAAAGTAAAAGCACAACATGCAGGCCATGCTTTGAGGTATGAAATATGAATAAACATTAATCATATTGACATTCTCTAGCATAACAATCGACGTTAACAAAGACAGGCATCAAGAATTACCATCTACATGCGTAAAGCATCTATCGATACGGCAACAAAATAAATGTGTCAAACATCAAACTCTCATAGTAACATGCATCAAGCACTTTTTTGGCATTTTAACCTCGTCTGAAGTTTATGATGATGATGATTATTTTATTTCATAATCTTTAAATGTAAAAATTTATATTGCATAACATAGCCCAATAAAACATTAAGAGCCAAAGCATATTAAAAAACGATAATACATCACTATTACAAAAATCCTTGATGAATTAAATAAAATTAAAGGAAAATTACCAATAAAAGATTACACTAATCCTATTAACAAAACAGCATAATCCTTCCGTTGACACCTAAGTAACCTCAAGTTTCAAGTGAATTTTATTCTCTTGATTCCTGTTGTATAAAATTGAAACAAGTAATTGGTAAAAACTGGCCAGGTGGAGAAGAATAAGGTGAAAGATGTTCAAAGATGACTAATGATCTAATTGAGTCAAATACCAAGTTCAATCATTGCTTTATTCTACATCATTTTTCCTTTGGTCAAATTTCATTGTAAGCATTTGTCCACAGCTCATAAATGCATGCTCTTAAGTTTACAGGCAGCATAAAACTTATCCATGACTATTAGATTATCTTAAATATGAATGAATATAAAATTAACAGATGTAACATTGAAAATCTATTCTGGTGATTACTTCATTCCTATTAGACATTGAATAGATATCATAGAGACAAAATACAAACATTATCAAGCATAATAAGGGTAGGTAGATTCACCAGACATCGTCAGTATCCTTTCTTTGACATTTATTAGCGGACTTTCTCCTGCATGATTTGTCATTTACTTTCTTTCTCCAAATAGCAATGTCTCCCTTCTCATATTTTTTCTCCCAGCATAAAAGTTCAGCCAGCTCTTCAATTTTTCTTTGTTCAGCCTGGAGATCCTTCTTTGATCGCTTCCATGTTTGGTAGTAGGTCTTCCAATTAATTGGAGGGCCAGACAAGATCCAGAATCCACCAGGTCTGAGCACGCGATCAACTTCCATTAGGTACATCCCATCTGTATAATAAGTCCACATGTGAAAAGGCCATCAACTCCCAGCAGGTACAGAGAGTTCTCATCACTATCAAGTTTTATTACTCAATGTAGAATCTAATCAGATGAATGTAAAAGACAGCACCATTAGAGTTTGTAGATTGAAATCAAAGTTGTAGTTGTCCAAGGACGTGCAAGTTTGTAGACGAATGTGAACATGCATGCGCACATGCATCATGTGTGCCTCCATATCTAAAATAGTAGGAAAAGACACTGAAAATGCAAATGCATACTGCATTCACAAGGTTTTGTTATTTTTTGGAGGAATACACATAATATCATCCCCCACTCCTTGCAAAATAGTTACATATCATTATTGTGCAAGCATATTGCACATTGCAATATGTTAGTGCATTAAGTGCTACTAGATATGTTACACAATATGAAAACAGTACAGAGGCATGCATAGGCACATACGAGTGTGTCTATTCATAAATGACAGTATAATTGGGATAAAGAAACTAATTTCAAGCTTATTTAAATAAAAAATATGGCAATTATGTTAAAAACACAACAGGGGCTCTACCTTATTTCTCAGTGGTTTCATAATTTAGTGAAGTAAATGATAAAACAAATTTTTTCTCTTTAACAATCTGATTGTTACTCATACCCAATGTTTTAAAAAGCATTACTGAGGAGCACCTCAATGCAAGGCGAGCTTAGATCACCTTAAGGCAATGAATTTGTAGTGTTAGACCAGAAAGGCTAACACCTAAATTCATAAGGCGTATGTGGTTTCTGTTCCAACAGGTGAGGTGCATACTTTGAAGAGGAAATTATTAACTCTGTTGTCGAGGTACCAATGCTACTTAATTAAGGCCAAGAAGATGTGGTTTTTTTTTACAGTACAAAATGGACAAATAGACAACAGTGATGGCATCACCCTTAACATCTTATTCCCACGTCAGATATGGTCTCCAATATCTTTTTATTTGCTGTAGATTTTCCTCTCTCTTGGTGTGGTGGCTCATAGCAAGAGCTTTTTTATTTCTTTTTTTCCCAAATCATGCAAGTAATAGCTTTGGAGTATGCTAATGACTATTTTACCCTGCATGAATCTGTCACAAAAGAGATCATGCAAGCGTATGCATGTCATCTCAAGTATTAGAGAGCTCATATTTTCATGAATTTAATTTTAATTTTTATAGATTTATAATTTATAAAAATAATAATACCAAAAAGCCTTACGCCCTAAGACACTGGGGCTTCCGGCTCGACTCACAAGGGATAAGAAGCCTCGCCTTACGCTTGGCCTTTGAAAACACTAACTCATACCTTTTAGATAAAATATCCTAACATACTTTCATACCTTTCAGTTTTAATTTATGTCTTAGCATATCTTATAGCACAAAAAAAAAGTACATAAAAAAAGATACATGATTATACAACCTTAATGTCAGAAAGTTGTAACCACTTGCACTCACCATTTGAGGTCCATGGTATCAAACATCTGGAGCACTGAGCCATATCAAATGCTCTTGATGGGTATGGGAGGCGTATTGTTCCAAGAACACCAATAATAGCAGGTACACCTCGCTCCAATGCAAACTGTATCTGTGCTTCATGATTGTCCCGTGGGGCAAAGGACATAGCCAACACATTTCTTTTAAGCAGGTATGCACCCCAGCTTGCAACCTACATCATGATTATAGTCATCAATTCAAACAAATACTACTGAATGAAGAAGCCGACTACTGAAATAAATCGATTATGAATATTGGTAAAAAAACAATGCAGTTACTGTCAAGTCTCACATATGTCATGATAGATGTGCCTAGGTTTGCTAAATAATGTAGGAGTATATAAATAGCCATCCAAGAAGCCATGTTAATACTGATTATTAAAACACATGAGAAAGCAAATTGAAAATGAAGGAAAAAAAATTCAAATCATTGGAGATTCAAGAGCATATTGGCATAAAGCTGTGCTCATTTTCAAAACATCACCTTCAAGTAAGATATGCCATTCAGAGTTTTGCTCCACTTTTGACATAGTATGCGCATAAATGTATCATCAAGAGAGTGCTTAAGCAAGAAAATGACTAGATGACATTTTTCCACACATATAAGGGAAGATAGATATTTGGTTCTAAAGCACAACAAATGTCTCAAAACTGAGATTTTATCCAAAAAAAAAAGCTTTCAGCAAAATTAAACAGAGGATAAACAATTCAGAGGCTTGAGGGAAAAAATCTAATGAAATGGGGGCCAGAAATAGAAAATAATGAGTTTTAAGAAATAACTGAGTTGAAAATGATTAGATATATAAGGCACTTACATCCACACACACATAGAAATTTCAGCAATATCAATGAGATAAGGAACAAAAATAATTTGACAATTAACATACTCCACAACCAGTATCCAATGCAGTTCTGACAGAACCATCTGCAATTGGGATAACCCTAGCAAGTTCATCAATATATGCATCAGCACCTTGAGGGAACATAGTTCCTCCACCTGGAAATTTGAACACATTTCCCTGATACTGCACCCAGTTCTGAACAGCCTTTTCTACTGTCAAGCTTTTATAAGGAACATTAGCATAGTGGACGTAGTCACGACCCTTTGGCCAGGGAAACGGAGTCATATATCCTTTTGGTGCTGGAATAAGACAATGTAATTTTTCCTCTTCTGTTGGACAATGTCTCTCCCTGTATATCATATTCTCCCTTGGAAATTTCATGGCTCGGTCTTGTTCTTGGCAAGGAGTATAATCAGTATATTTAACGTCACAAGGCTTAAACACTACAGCCTTTGGTTTAGTAGGTTCGACAATCTCTACATCATTGTGATGAGTTTCAAAGTTCAAATCACTAATGATGTTACAGTCTGTCTGCTTGGTTATTTCCAACGCTATGCTATCTCCTTTCCCAAAACCACTCTTCTGCCATGCTCCCAGTATGTAGAAGAAACAGCACAAACCAATCACAATGAATATAGACAGTGTGCTTCGTGTTCTGTTTCCAGATGAGTTATGTTTAGAGCCCATGATATGGTTGGGTCAATTCCCTGAAGCACGTACATTGTAAGGTGCAGTAAAGTTAGAAAGCAATGACTCAACAAGCATGATAAGTAGGCTTTCGGTATTAATTGGGATATTCCATGATGTGGAAAGGAAAAAAAGAAAAGTAATGTCTCAGTAATTTTTGCAACTAAGAATAACTCATCAAAACAACCCATCCAAATGAAACAATTTAAAACATTGAGAATCTCATAATCAATGTTTTGAGATTACCAATATATGGAATATCCTAAAAACAAAAGTTAGACAAAATTGCTACAAATATTTTGAGAACAATTTATGCAAGTTTCCCAATGCGTACTTTTAATAATGAATTTATAGTAAGAGGGGTATCCTACTAAAAAAAGATTGAGATAAATAAAGGATTTATATATAATAATGGAGCAAAAACCTAACGGCTTAAGTTTTTGGGTTTACATAGTATCCTAAGCTATATGTACAGATGTTTGCTTGGTGGACTCCAAGGCCTGTTCTCCTCAAGTATGCCCGACCACAAAACAGTGGAAGTCATTTTGTTTCACAATAAATTGATTAGAACTTTAGAAGGTTAATAATGAAGAAGAAAGCACCTCATCTTACAGGAAATGCAGATGACAATGTCCCCAAGGAGACAAGTGATGAGTTAATAAAAGATACTATAATCGCCGGAGAGATAATTCAGAAGCTAAAAAAGGATATTAGCTAGATACAAAGTTGATAAAATATTGGATCGAAAGTGAACCCATATGATGTTGCATTGATTACTAATACATAATAATTTACTGATAGGTCTACTCTCAATAATCCATTTAAGTGACCCATTTGACTTTATAAATTTAAGTTTTTGTTTTTTTACCTTTATTTGTCAACTTGGGATCAAGACTTATAACCTCAGCCACAACTTGCGCACAGACAGGCACTCTAAATGGATCTAACTAGTTCAATTTAATTTCAACTTCCAATAGACCAAAGAAAGGTACTAAAAGTGAATAACTAAATGAAATAAATAGCCAAATCTAACATCTTCAAACACAAAAAAGAGAAAGGGAAAACAGAAGGAACTAAAGAAATGAAACTAAAATAATTCCATTTTAAGAACGCAAGAAGGGAAAAGAAAACAAAAACGGCCGTATGGAAATATGGATCTCAATAGAACAACCAACATTGAGCAGAAAAGCCAAAAAAAAAAGAACAGCAAAAATGATAGAATTTAAAGTAGAGAAACGGATCAAATAAATCACCTCGAAGGAGAGAGAGCTTTTTCAACGAGAGCTCTTTGCTTTCAATGTCTCTCTCTCTCTCTCTGTAGATCTCTACGGTGCTGGAAATGGATAGAGACTAGAGAGTGAGTTTGTTTTAGTGTAAAGGAAATGGGGAGAGCTCTAAAGAAAGCAGATTTAAAAGAATGTATAGATACGTACACACCGTTAGACGTCTTATAATTTTACCTATTCGCGGTAATTTGGGAGGATATATGGCGTCTTTTAAGTTATCCGAAGTTAAAAATCGGGGAAAAAAAGTTTTGGAAATAATTCACTACTCTCAGGTATATGGAAGGAAACTCAGTCAATTTTTTTTGATGTGAAGAGAAATTAATTCAAGGTTACTATAAAACCAAAAAAAAATAAATAATTTTTACTATCAATTTTTTTGTTTTCAATGATGCATAACTTTTAGTGTTAAAAATTAATTTCACGACTTGCCCAAAATATAACATGATTAATAATTAATTAACATCTCAATACGCGTACGACGAAACAATATACTGACATTGATAAATTAATATGAAATAAAGAGAAAGAAATAAAAAAGAATAGCGAATCAACACGACTCAATTTGTTTTCATGTACAATGTAAAACCGATTTCATGCAAAATGAATTTCATGTAATATTATGAGTTTTCCGTTAATTTTTTTTTGTTTGGTTGAAGTCTAAATATAAATGTAGAAAAAAAAAATAAAGTGAGTGAATCAATGGTGTAATATGTGAGAGAGAAATTATTGAAAAGTGGGAGAGTGGTTTATTTTACAAAGAAATCGTTATTTTCCAATTACTTGTAAAACAACTTAAAACAAAAAATACGTAAGTCATTTTCTTTTAAAATGATAGCTTTTGATATAAAATGGTTTACAATGTAAAACATTTTATACTCAATCAAACATGATAGAAATATCATTTTACATGTAAATCATTTCTAGCAGTGAATGATTTTACAGTAAAACTAACGGAACCACATGAATTGAAGACAAAAGAGAGATAAAAAGAGTGGGTAAAACGTGAGCTGAAGATGAAAAAGATAAATAGCTAGAATGAATAAGTTAAATTTGGATGAGATATTGAAAGAAAAAAATTTGAGAAAAAAATATGAAGAGTTTGAATAAATTTAATTACACATATAATTTTATTTAAATATTTAAATTATATATTTAAAAATATTTTAAATAATAAATATTAAATAGAGTTTCTGACTTAATAATATAATTAGACGTGACAAATTGATATTTGTTTCCTCATTTCACATCAGAAGAAAAAGTAAATGGAGAGTAGACTCCTATGTGTAGGATAGTATACCTCCAAAGAATCTAAGAGAAATGAGAAATAGTAGCAAACAAAAAAAAAAAAGGCAATAAATGACCGTTTTGAGGTTTGATAAAATATCATTTTCATCACAAAAACAAAAAAAGAATCATTTTCTGTTGACTATTTCAGTCTATTGGCACATAGCTTGGGCCTTGCCGACAATATGCCAGTATGGTGTACACATTTTTAAAATGAAATAAGGACAGACTTATAGTCATTACAATTCCTTGGCTTCATTTAGTATCATTTCAATTGAATCTTTACATTTATAATATCATTTTAATTGAAATTTTTTAGATGTTAATGACAATTGGTGCTCGTATAATAGCAATTGAAAAGAAAAAAAATCCAATTGAAATTATTATTTTTTAATTCTTTAAATTTAAATTAAAAAAAGAAAATAATTTCATGGTCACAAAACCCTTATTTTCTTTTTTAATTCTTTAAATTTGATTCTCTTTTATATTTTTTTATTGGAGTAACAATTATACTCATATTTATGACATCATTTTTTTTTCTAATCCACAATAGAAATGTCCATGGCACATTGGCATGGGTGAGCACTAGTGACGATGTTCCCTCCACGTGAAGGAGATCTACTCACAACTTTAGTGTATGAAAATGCGTCCTGCTGGATCTACTTTAGATATTTTTCACAATTTTATTATTGCCATAGGATTTGTACCCTAAAGTGGGAATGAGTGGATCTGGAGCTCATGTGACCTCAAAACCACAGCATTAGATCTGTATTAATTCATTGATATTATTATTATTATTAATTTACAAGTTTAAGGTTTACATGAGGTCGATACACTAAAGCAGCATCATGCTGCTTGTTACAATTTTTTTATAGTTATAAAGTACTTTTTAATGATCAAAAATATTTTATTATGTATTTGATTAAAATTTAAGAGTTTTAGTTTTAAAAAGTAAAAAAAAAAAAAATATTTTCAATTAAAATAACTTTGAAATACTTTGATCCAAAAAGGATAAAATACTTTCAGTCGCACCTACTATGAGATTTTTCAAGGCTGCGGACCACTTTGTTGGAGACCTGTCGGCATTTTCAGATTTTGACCGAAATCTACCTATTAAAGGTTATAAAGACAACTTTAAACTAGCAAAATCATATTATATGCACCAATTAACCAACCAATACGCTGATAGCGTGTGCGAGGCTCTCCAACACAAAAGTACCAACCCTGCATGTTGCATAAGCATTTCTATATTGGTGCAAATACTTGGGGAGTCACTGCCTTTCTAGTACATTTAATCAGATTTCTTTTTTTATTCGTCGAACACATAAATTTCATGATAAACTCAATATATTTGGTGATAAAAGTCTTAATTTTTTTTGTATCGGTTTCATCACCCAATGTATTGACTAAAACATGAAACCTACAAGTTTTATCAGAAATTGAATTAGAAAGGCATCGCCTGAACTTAGAAATCAAATACTGCGAGAGGGAAAAATAAGAGCCCCGGGAGGGGGGCGGGGGGCGATGGGTTCAGAACAGAAGAAAAAAAGTTTTCAAACCCCAAATAACCATTTGGTTACATACTCCTTGCTGTAAGCAAAACAAAAGGAACACAATTGTACTGTCCAGTGATACACAATATTAAAGAAGCATTATCGAACAAAGATATACAGTTTAGAACTCACTAGTCAACAACATGTGGTGTTTCTTTTCCAAATTCATGTCCATGCCTTCACTGGCTCTCAATTTGCTTGCGTCTCCCATTTTCCTTAATCTGGACGAGCTCAAAGAGCCCTCAACTAGAAAAACGAGAAAGAACATGCATTAGAACTGAAGCGGAAAAAGTAAAGTAGATTATACCTGTTAAAGTAAAAGAGGGATTTAAGAATTCTCTGTATTATTGTATTATCGATGTATTTTGTGTGTGTGTGTGTGTATATATATATAGAGATACAACTAATATGACTAGGAAATATAAATTAATAAATATATTTTTTATTGATAAAACACACGCACACATCACTCGAACCTAGGACTTTTAGGTCCCAGGGTCTCAACCTTATAAATTAATAAAGATTAAGAAACCTTAACAATATCTAATTAGAAAACCTCTTAACACTCCCCCTCAAATTGGACCATAAATGTCATATGTACCCAACTTATTGCAAATAGATTTAACTCGAGGACCATCCAATGGTTTAGAAAATAAATATGTTAATTGATCTATTGACTTCACATGTTTGGTACTGATCACGTTTTAACAAGTTTTTCCTAAACAACATGACAATCAACTTCAATATGCTTAGTTCTCTCATGAAACAATGAATTATTTACGGTATGAATAGTTGTTTGATTGTCACACACCAAGCTCATAGGACTTGACTGCTTAATCCCAAGTTTTGCTAACAACTGTTTTAGCCAAACCAACTCGCAGGTAGTGTGTGTCATTGCTCTGTATTCAGACTCAATACTAGATCTAGCAACCACAATTTTCTTCTTACTCTTCCATGATACCAATTATACCAAATTACCCCTAACAAACACATAATATCAAGCAGCAGACCTTCCTATTAGATGGAGAGCCTACCCCATCTGCATTAATATAACCCTCAACCTAAGTATGACCATGATTTTGATAAAGTAAACCACGACCAAGAACGCTCTTCAGATATCTCAAAATACAAATAACACCATCCCAATAACTAGTCCGTGGAGCATCTAGAAATTGACTAACCAATTGTTGCAAATGAAATATCTGGTCTATTAATAGTCAAATAATTTAATTTTTCAGCCAATCGACTATACTTTCTATTAGAATATATTAGAGTATTAGAGTATCAGGGTACTTTTGTACTTTCTCATTATTCAGTTCTATATAAATATGACTACTAACCTTAGAAAAGTTGGGTGTTCCTTCTGCTGGGCGCTCGCCATTTTGCTTAGGGCGTACGTCCCATTAAGTTTTTTTAAAAAAGCTTAAAATTTAGGAGAAAAAATGCACGTTAAAGGCTCGAACCATGGCCTAATGAGTGTCATAGGTCTTAACCGCTAAACTAGTGTTCTTGTTGTGACATTATTACCCTTTATAAATATATAATACATGTTATCTAGTTTAATAATAATTACAAGCTATTTAATTAATCACTTACAAGTTACAACAATATAGAAATATAAGTTATATTTCATATAATTTATATATAAATATATATTAATATTTATAAAATTATAATTATCACACTATAGAAAGTTAGTAAAGTATTAAACTTTGATAAAAATTAATTAATTATTTTTAATTTTATTATTCTAATTAATTAATATTATTTTATTAAAATTTTGAAACGCCACAACGCTTCAAGGCAAAACGCAACGCCCAACGCCTTCACCTCTAAAAACACTGCTCACAGCCCACCCCTTTCCCTTTTTCGGCCACCACCCACCCCTTCTTGGCCACAACCCACCCTTTTCCAGTCGTCTCGACCATCTTTTCCAACCATTTTACCCTTTTTCCGACACGTCTTTTCCCCGTTTTTGGCGTTGATCTCCGACCTCCGTTGACTGATCCGGTCTCCGTTTTTGGCGAGCTTCCCTGGCACCTGCACAGTGCCTGATTTGCTCTGACCCGTTTGACCCGGTTCTTCATAGCTGATCCGGATCCTATTACCTGGTCCAAACCCCGTTTTTAGCACCATTGCTTTTTCAGATCCATTGACCCGACCCGGATCTGTGAAGTAAAACAAAAAAGAATGTTGTTTGTTTGTGTTTGATGTGCTTTATGATCTTTTCTGTTGTTCATTATTGATGGGTTTCTAGTTTGTGTTTTCGTTTTTTGGTTTGGTGGGCTACCTTGGTTTTCATAAGTCCATTGTGTGTGCTTTTGTTTGTCGCTGTTAAGTATGGATTCTAAGTCTAGGTTGGCTCTCCCTATTACTACTCATAAGTTGGATGGTACAAATTATGCACAATGGGCTACTGCTGTTCAATTATATTTGATTGGTGAAGAAAAAGAAGCACATCTTCTTACAGAGACCCCTTTTAAGAATTCGACTGATCAGAATGCTAGTAAGGTTTGGAGACATGATAATGCTAAATTAATTGGTTTGTTGTGGAATTCTATGGAGCCACCGATTGCTAATGTGTTCCCACCTTCGAACGTGCAAGAAATTTTGGGATTACTTACAGTTCTTGTATTCCAGTAATCTTACTCGGATATATGACTTGTTTTTTGAATTCTTTGGAGCCAAAATGGGTACTAGGACCCTTCTTGAGTATTTCACTAATGTGCAACTGATTTCCGAAGAATTGTATTATGTGATGCCTTTGTCTACTAATATTCAGGTTATGCATCGACAAAGAGAGCAAATGGTTGTTCTTAAGTTTTTGGCGGGCTTACTCCCTGAGTTTGACTAAATGAGATCTCAGATTTTGTCCAGTTCTGAGTTTCCCACTTTGACTGAGACCTATTCTCGCTTGTCCTGCAGTCTCTCATCTCGGGATACCGATATGCCTGCTCCCACGTTTGCCTTAGTCTCTCAGGCTAGTCGTGGTGATTCTAGTAGTGGTGGTGGTCGTGGTAGTCAAGAGTTTAGTTCTCCTAGTGGTCGAGGAGGTCGTGGTGATCGTGTTAGACCCAAGTGTACACATTGTCAGTGTGATGATCATACTCGTCAGTGCACTCATTGTAATCGGGTTGGTCATAAGTGTGCTACTTGTTATGATTTGGTTGGGAAACCTCTTGTTGCCAATGTTGTGGTTGCTAACGTGATTGAATCTCCTTCCACCACTCTTGAGTTGTAGTTCAGTTTTATTTCCGAGGATGACTATGCTAGGTTTTCTTGGTTCCTTCGTTTTAAGGCAGAAGAGGCATCACAACTGACACCTTCCTCCATAGCTTTCCTATCCCATAAAGGTACTCGTATTGTTTGCCTGTCTTCTAGTTCCTCGTCTAGACCTTGGATTAGCGATTCCGCTGCTACTGATTATGTGCCAGGTACCCCTGGTGTCTTCTCTAGTTTTTCTCAGTCCACTTCCTTACCAGTTACTCTTGCGAATGGTTCTCAAACTATTGCTAGTGGAATAGGCATTGCTCAGCCTAATCCGTCTGTCTTTATCATCTGACCTTTATCTCCCACATTCTAAATTTAATTTATTATATGTGAGTCAACTCATTAAATGTCTTAACTGTTCTGTAACGTTTCTCCCTCATTCTGTTGTTATTTAGGATCTGAAGACACATAGGATTATTGGTGGAGGGCATGAATCTAATGGAATTTACCACCTTGATCCCTTTTCTAAACCAATTGCTTGTCCTGTTGCTGTGTCACCTCTTCAACTACATTGTCGCCTTGGGCATCCCTCATTGGAGTATTTGAAGCTCTTAGTCCCTAGTTTGAGTTAAAGTGTTAGAATGCGAGTCTTGTCAATTGGGAAAGCATCATCATGTCTCATTTGCTTCCTGTGTTCAAAACAGAGTCTCTAGTCCCTTTAAGTTAGTTCATTCTAATGTTTGGGGTCCTAGTTGTGTGTCTTCTAATATTGGTTTTAAGTATTTTGTCACTTTTGTGAAGGACTATTCTGGGCTTGGCTTTATTTAATGAAAGAATGTTTTGAGTTATTCTTTATCTTTTGTGCTTTCTGTGCTGAGGTCAAAACACAATTTAATTTGTATTCTTCGTAGTGACAATGCACGAAAGTATTTCTCTGAACCATTTAATTCTTTTATGCGCGCTTCGGGTATTATTCATCAATCTTCTTGCTCTCACACCTCCCAACAGAATGGGGTTGCTGAGAGAAAGCACTGCCACCTTCTAAATGTTGCCCGCACTCTCATGTTTCATACGAATGTGCCAAAAATATTTTGGGGTGATGTTGTACTCAACGCATACTATTTAATTAATCGTTTGCCTTCATCTGTTCTCTCTGGTAAGACCCCATACTCTGTGTTGTTTCCACATGATCACCCATTTACTTTGCCACCTCGTGTCTTTGGGTATGTCAGTTTTGTTCATCAACTTGCTCCTAGCATTGACAAACTTGCTCCTCGTTCCATTAAATGTATGTTCCTTGGTTTCTCTCGTACCCAAAAAGGATATCGTTGTTACAATCCATCTTTGAAACGCTTCTTTGTTTCGGCCGATGTCACCTTCTTTGAATTCATCCCATTTTCCTGTTCGATGTTGAATTTGGCTGCTTCCCTTTCGTCCGATCCATCTGTGTCTCCTCCTACCTTGCCTACTCTTCCCATCCCTTAGTCTCTTTCCACATCCCTACCTACACTCACACCGGCTCCATCTGATCATCGTCTCCAAGTGTATTCTCGCCGACTGAAACCGCCTACTCCGTCACCACTGGTTGTGTGGTGTTAGATCCAGTCCTGTCTGATTCTTCATTCACTGCAACTGATCGTCCAGTTTCCCTTCACAAAGGTAAGCGCTCATATACAACTCTTCCCATTGCCTCTTATATTTCTTATGATAACTTGTCTCCTACCTACTTCCTTTGTTGCCTCTGTGTCCACTACCTCTCTTCCCAAGTCTCTTACAACAGCTTTGTCCCATTCTGGGTGGAATGCAGCTATGGAAGCTGAAATGGATGTCTTGTCTCATACTGGTACTTAGGAGTTGGTTCCTCTTCCTCCTGGTAAATTCGTTGTGGGGTGTCGTTGGGTGTATGCTATCAAATTTCATCCTGATGGTAATACTGATCGATTGAAGGCCCGCCTAGTAGCCAAAGGCTATAACAAGTTTATGGCATTGATTATTCTGAGACGTTTTCTCGAGTAGTGAAACTTACCACTTTTCATATGTTTCTCTTTGGCTGCTACATTTTCTTGGCCTTTACATCAACTGGATATTAAAAATGCTTTCCTCCATGGTGATTTGCATGAGGAGGTTTATATGGAACAACCTCTCGGATTTGTTGCTCAGGGGGAGTCTGGCTTAGTATGTTGTTTGAAGAAATCTTTGTATGGATTGAAACAGTCTCCTAGAGCTTAATTTAGCAGGTTTAGTGATGTGGTGATTGACTTTGGTCTAACTAGATGTGGAGTAGATCATTTTGTGTTTTATAGACATGGTTAGTCAAGCAAGATTCTTTTGATTGTATATGTGGATGATATCGTCATCACAGGGGATGATAAAGAAGGTATTCAAACTTTGAAACAGTTTCTTGGTAACACATTTCAAACCAAGGATCTTGGACAGCTGAGATACTTTCTAGGCATTGAGGTTGCATGCTCTCGTTATGGTATTTTTTTGTCTCAACGAAAATATGTATTGGATCTATTGAGTGATACAAAGATGCTGGGATGCAAGCCCATAGATAATCCTATAGATCCTAACGCAAAACTTTCAGTTAATCATGGTGAGTTATTGATTGACCCAGGACCGTATAAACTCTTGGTTTGGAAATTGAATTACTTAACCATCACTAGACCTGATATTGCCTTTGTTATGAGAGCGGTCAGTCAGTTTCTTGATGCTCCACAGATTAATCATTGGGATGCAGATATCCGCATTCTGAGATATCTTAAGAGTGCTCCCGGTTGTGGTTTGTTATATCAAAATCATGGTCATACTCAGATTGAGGGATATACTGATGCATATTGGGCAGGTTCTCCATCTGATCGGAGATCCACCACAGGATATTGTGTTTTTGTTTGAGGTAATTTGGTGTCATGGAATAAGAAGCAAACAGTGGTTGTGAGGTCTGGTGCAGAGGCTGAATACAGAGTTATGGCTCATACTACCTGCGAGTTAGTATGGCTTAAGCAGATTCTAGTTGAACTTGGGTTTCCACATTCTTGTCTTATGAGTTTAGCATGTGATAATCAAGCCGCTATTCATATTGCAACTAATCCTATATTTCCTGAGAGAATAAAGCATATTTAGGTGGATTGTCATGTTGTTCCGGAGAAACTGTTATACGATGTGATTCGCACCAGACATGTGAAATCTGCAGATGAGTTACCTGATATCTTCACAAAACCTTTAGATGGTACTCAGATTAAATCTATATGTAACAAGTTTGGTGCATATGACACATGCTCCAACTTGTACCCAACTTGAGGGGGAATGTAGTATGTTAGAGTATTAGAGTATAAGGGTACTTTTGAACTTTCTCATTTTTCAGTTCTATATAAATAGCTACTGACCTTAGGGTTAGTAAACTATTCATTATAATAATATTGACACTTTCCTAGATCAGACAATAATTCACCTTGATCAATCACAAATTTTGTATTGTGATCTATAGGATTATTTATAGGCTTATACTCCAACAGGCTTGTATCACTTAACAAATCAAAAACTTATTTGCACTGAGATAAGGAAATACCATGACGAGATCTAGCAACTTCAATACCCAAAAATATATCAGTTGTCCTAGATCCTTTGATTGAAACTTAGTACCTAGGAACTGCTTTCTAGCTAGAGTTTCCTCTTTTTCATCTCCCGTAATCACCATATCATCCACATACACAATCAACAATATCTTACCCGCTTTACTATTTGTAAAATATAGAATGATCTACATCACATCTACTGGGACCAAAATCAATCACTACTTCACTGAATCTGCTAAACCATGCCAGAGGAGATTGTTTCGAGTCATATAGAGACACGAACTAACCCAAACTCCCCCTGAGCAAAATACTCGGAAGGTTTGCTCCATGTAAACCTCCTCCGGTAGAGCACCATTGGGGAAAGCATTCTTGACATCTAACTGTAGCGGTCAATTAAACGTAGCTGCCAAGGGGTCAAAAACACGAACAAATGTAATCTTAGCTACATGTGAGAACGTTTCAGCATAATCAATACCATATACCTGTGTATATCCTTTTTGCCACTAGACGAGCTTTCAATCTGTCAACAGTACCATCATGATGAACTTTCACAGTATAAACCCAACGACTTCCAACAGCAGATTTCCCAAACGGGAAAGGAACCAAGTCTCATGTATCATTAGTACTCAAGGCATGCATCTTTTCTTCCATGGTTGCTTTCCATTCAGAATGAGATAAGGCTTCTGTAATAGACTTAGGAACAGAGACAATAGAGACTGAAGCCACAAATGAAGCGTAAAAAGAAAATAAATGATCATAAAACACAAAATTAACAATAGGATGAGCAGTGCATAAACGCTTACCTTTTCGAAGAGCAATGGAAAGATCATCCTCAGAAGAGGAAGATAAAGGTGGATTCGGATTTGTCAACAAGTAAGCAATTGGTGGAACAATAATGACAGGAGGTTTTGAACCACGGGTGTAAACTTGTAGTGCAGATATCAATCTAGAAGGAACTGAGGAAGGAGAAACTATAGTAAAAGGATCTGATTATGTAAGGGGCATTGGAATGAGTAATGGATACAGAGTGAGACTCATTATAAAATGTAGTCTCAAAGAACTTAACATCAGCACAAACAAAATACATTGTTAACGACGGACTATAACACCGATAACCTTTTGTGTGTGAGAATAACCCAAGAAAACACATTTAATGGAGCGCGGATAAAGTTTGTCAATACCTGGACTAAGCTGATAAACAAAACAAACGAACCCAAAAAAAGTAAATGAAAGGGTGCATCGTTAGGAAATAACACAGTGCGGGGAATGACCATTAAGAATAGAAGATGACATACCATTAATTAAGTAACAAGCAGTAAGAACGGCCTCGCTCCAAAACAATTTGGGACCACGCATATGAAATAAAAGAGTACCGAGCAGTATCTAAAAGATGACAATTTTTTCGCTCCGCAACCCCATTTTATTGAGATGTATGAGAGTAAGACGACTGATATGCCAGACTTGATCATGAAAGTAGTAAAATGATCAAAAAAATACTCATGAGCATTATCACTAAGAAGAATTTTGATCGACAAACTAAATTGGGTTTTCATCTCAGCACAAAACGCACAAAAAAATAAAAAATAACTCAGAACGATCTTTTATTAAATAAAGTCAGGTGAGCTAGGAATAATCATCCACAAAAGTAATAAAATAACGAAAGCCAAGTTTTGAAGACACAACTTGGACTCAAACATCGAAATGTTCTAACATAAAAGGACTAGACATATGCTTATTAATGCGGGAAACAAATGACACACGATAATGCTTACCAACTGACATGACTCATACTCCAAAGAGGAAACATGACTCAAAGTCGAACTAACTTTTGTAGTTTTTCCAAAGATGGATGATCAAGACAACAGTGAAGCTGGAAATGAGACGTCAACTGAGTAGACAACAAGTGATGGCACATGATTAAAGTAATAAAAGTCGTTGGATTCATGCCTTCCATCAATCATCTTCCGCATCTTCAGATCCTAAATAAGAACAGAATCAGGGAGAAAGGAAATAGAACAATTTAGAACTTTTGCAAGCTCACTAACCGATAGCAAACTATACTGAGAAAAAGGAACATAAAGCACAAATGATAGACACAAAATAACTAGGGTGCACAGTGTCAATGCCACTAGCAGTGGTTTTAAATCCATCAGCAAGAGTAAGATCAAGTAAAGACAATGATCGATAAAGAGTAGAAAAGCATTAGTGGTACCTCACAAATAATCAGTGGCTGCAAAATTGAGAACCCAAGATTTAGATGAATAACTACTAGAGGATAAACAAACAATTGGTGTACTTTTCTGGGTCAGGAGCAATCGAGGAAAATGCCGGGTGAGTTGCCTTATAATGTAAGAACTCATCATACTTGTCTTTGAAAATCGTCATAAATGTCGAAGATATAAAATTTGAAAGAGGATCACACTAAACAGAATCAAAGATCACAACATTAGCAACTAAGGGACGACCAACCAAGTTCCAAACTAATACCACCACAACCAACAGAAATACCACCACGACCAACAGAAATACCACCACGACCCCCTCCACCACCTCGACGACTCATATCAACAAAACCACGTCCTCTACCACTACTACCATCAGCTCGACCCCCTTGCCAAGCTCGAATCAAGCTGAAATGAACAGGCTCGAGTTCGAATCGAGCTCGAAAATTGAGCTAGAGCTTGAGTTCAATAAATTTTATGAAGGTTCGAGTTCGATAACAATAGAGTCTATTCGAGCTCGAGCTCGAACTATAATTTTAATAAATAAATATCGGTTCGAGCTCGAGCCGTAATATCTTATCGAATTGTTCGAGAGTCTTTCGAGCCGAACCTTAAGGTATTCGAGCTCGGCTCAATAAGATATTCAAGCTTAAGTTTCAGGCTCGAGTTCGAGCTCGAGTTCAAGCTCGATCGAGTTGAGCTTTGACCAAGCTTGAGCTCGAATAGTTCGATAAAAGCTCGGCTCGATTCCAGCCTTAGTTGCGACCTGCAGCAGATCTAGGTTACGCTAAAGGGAAAGAAACATGCCGGAGAAGATGAACAGATGATGCTGAGGAAGATGAACCAAGTAAGCCGTAATTTCTCCCAAAAAGAGACTGTGTATCTGTTTTAAAGAGGCAGAGAGTTGCGATGTTGAAGGGGTCACCAAAGTCCGGAGTTGCGCTGTCGCCAAGGGCCAATGTCGAAGTCGCACTTGGAACCAGAACGTCGAGTGAGAGCGGCTGGAGAGGAAGAAGAGTGTGATATGAGAAAGGTATTTTTTCTTAAAGAAGAAGGAGAGGATCTATAGGTTTTGTGGGTTGCGGGTTTTACTCAAGATCCCAAGTGAGATATTGTTATACCATGTTAAAGTAAAAGAGAGGTTTAAGAATTCTCTCTATTATTGTATTATCGATGTATTGAGTACAAATCAATCATCCTATATATAGGTCTAGAGATACAACTCCTAATAGGACTAGGAAATACAAACTAATAAAGATTAGGAAACCTTAACAATATCTAATTAGGAAACCTCTTAACAGTACCATTGCATTGTAGAAAAGAAGAAAAGAAGAAGACATGTCAACTTGGAACTGGCATTTTCACTGGTACCGTATTTCATTCTGACAATGAGTAAATTCAGTAAATGAACGATGACCATGTATGTTACTACATATTTATGGATTCCTAAAAGCCCACATTTTTCACAAGTTAATTTGCATTTAAACAATAAGATGACAAAGATGACACACAGTCAGAAAAATTACTAAGTTGAGACATTTAGCTACTTTTCATACCTTGCCATTCCCATACCACCTTAGATTCACCCTTGACAAGCTTTGGATAGCGATCTACTCGAGAATCTTCCTGTACCAGCTCCTCAACCTGCAGAAACATAGTTAAGCTTTATCAAGCACAGAAATGATTAAATCACAGAGCCCTAACTACAGGGTATAACAAATTACCAATGATATGAAATGAAGATTGCAAACAAAACAGTGGTCTATGACACAAAAAAAAATATAGGAGGGACAGTTGTAACTTGTAATGGCAAAAACTCCAGATATAAAAAAAATTGGCCAGGTGTTCTCAATAATGTGGGCATCCCAAAAGGAAAAGGAAAAAACCCATCAATCTTGGGGGGTTTCGTATGAAGTAAATACACCAATACAGAAAAATGGTTTAAGTTGGAAACATCAAAAGGAAATGATAAGGCTAAAAATGAACAGGGAAAGAAAAGGGTTGCCTAACAGTTTACAGAGGATACGACCTTATTTTTAGACATGAATGCGAAAAAGTGAGTCATGAAGCTATTTTCCAATTTCCAAATACGTACCAATTTTCTTCTTGGTTGATTCAGGCCAGGACTCTAGAGGACAAATAGGAGTCCTTACTTAACTAGCATAGAACAAAATAGCCCAATGCTAGGGTAGGAAATGATTAGCTTAGTTTCTGAAGAAAAATGGCCCAGATCCCTACATGATTTGCAACTATCTAAAACAGTTAGTAACAAATCTAACTACCCAAATATATGTTAGCTTGAAACTATGACATCATAAGAAAATGGCTATTCCAGTAAAATGCATCATCAACAAATTGGTCTTTCCATCCTACACAAAAAAGAAAATTTACAAGAACACGGTGCTTTGAAAACAACAGAAACATCATTCAGACATAAAAATACATAACAGGTTAGATGCTGGAAGTTATCTACCCAAATAAACAGAGATTAAGTGTAACTCATTCAAGAATAATAATCCACTATCAAGGAGATAATATGACCAAAAGACAATCAAGAATACCTTTTTCCATAACTCAGGGTCCTTCCTTTCTCTGGGCAAAAGAAGATGATCTCGTAACCGCGATGCAACAACCCAAGGTTCAGAGTCACCACTGACACTCTTTGATGTCAAGGCCTTCTCCTCAAGAATGTCACAAACCTAACAAGTTGGTAGCAATTCAATTTGTGTATTTTCATCTTTTAGCATATCCCACTAAGACATGATAAGTATATAATGAATTATTTTCACATGACACCCAATGCGTGAATAAATGAAATCAAAGTCGCTTGCTAATATAAATATTAAGGTAACAATGTACCTAGAGATGCATCAATCTTTACTTAATATAATAATTAGCTGGCTGACATTTACCCATGCATTATGATGTTAATTATCAGAAATGCAACGAGTAAGAATCTAGTCCTCATCAAAGCCCCAATTCCCAACGAAGTCGAACCACAAAGGGAAGAAGTTATGCAGTTAACATACAGAAGGATATTTAGGGCCTGTTTGTCACGCAAGAATTCATCATGAGAATTATCAATTTCCCAAGCTGTTACTTAACAAAATTTCACACATCTGTAATTTCCATGGAAATCACATTTCTCATAAAATATGAGAATTTTCACTTTCCTACCAAAATAAGAATTATGTAGATTAAATTAAATTTCATTCTTATATGAAATTCTGCTTGTGAGAGTTGGTATCAGAGCTTGGTTTAGGGCAGAGGTTTCCCAGCAGCTGCACGCACAGATAGGACCTTACACGCAAGCCCAGCACTGTGCGGGCAACACAGCACCTACAGCAGCACGGCGCATGCAGACAGCAGCAGAGCAGGCTTTCTAAAGCCACGCAATATGGTAGCAGGGATCGAGGGGCAAGATCACTTCAACACCAACGCACCTGCGACCAGGGGTCGCAAAAATCAGGGGATGCACTTTCTGCGCTAGAGAAAGGTGTAGAAAAGTATGGAACAAATCTGGCAGGGGCCAAGGATCGTGCTGAGGATTGAGACCAGCACCTAAAGGAAGACGCGTCCAAGAAGAATAGCGGGGTATTTCGTGGACAGGTGCCAGGGGCATCAAACTCGGTTGATAGCGCACTGTCCAGGGGGGATCAGACGATTAACATAGACAGGGCAGACTTGAGGGACAAGGTAAAGAAGCTCAAGGAGGAGTTAACGTTGTGCGGGACCGCAGTGGTCAGTAACACAGCTGCTGCATACTATACAGGATCAAGGTTGGAAGTGACGAAATCAAGGGACCACGGAGGTTCCAGGAGTGCGCACAAAACACGTAACTTTTTATGGGAATTTGAGTCATGTCTTCATTACATAAACACGCAGGATGATGCAGCCGAGGTACGTACCGCACCTCTTTATTCAATTGGTGTGACTATGGTATGCGGGGAGCATGGATGTGGAGGTATCCAGGGAAGTACACACACTAGCCACACAGGTAGATGAGGACTTAAAGAGGCAATTGTATTCAGAGGATGAGGTGTGCCCAAAATTACGATGTCTCCAACCCAAGGAAGGGGTTATTTGCGGTTACGGTAAGGAATTTTCAGGGTTTTGGTGCGAACAGTTTGAAGAGGCGGCCAACTTAGAGGTACAGCAAAGAGGCCTGCAAAATCTCACATGCACCATGGTAGGTGCCGAGTTTATTATTGGAATCTGGAAGAAAGGAGTGAGTTCGGACAGACTCAGACGCTTAGGTTATGATGACCCACATCAAGTGGACCAAGGGAAAAGCCCAAAGGGAAGGGTGAATGGATACCGCAAGTAGTAATATCCTCAATATAAATTGAGATTTATATGTTTTATTTGCGAGGGATTTCGCAGTATTTTTAGTGTCTCAAACGTGGCAAGGGTGCAACATTTGGGACCAAAGATGAGGGACAAGTGGAAGAAACGAGGATAGCCTTATTGTTCGGTTTTGATGCTATAAAACTGAGAGGGGACATGTATGGCGACGAAACGATAATGAGACAGAAACTCCAGGAATTGGTGGACACAAGGGTATCTCGCCTCTCTAAGTATGAGGTAATTGTAGAAGGGATGAAGCTCAGGACAAATAAGGGAACCGCGACCACGGAGACCGTGAACTTGGGAGTATGTTTTGAACATCAAAATTTCTCAAGGGGGTCTCTGAGCGTAGGGGAATGGAGTGAAAGTTTATTTGTGGTACTTTTGAATAATTATAACCCAGTTGTTGGGCTGGAAATTTTGGACAAGGTGATGCCGGACATCAATGCCATGGATTCTATGGAAAACGGTAAGCGCGGAAGGGGAAACAGAATTGCTGCATCAAATCAATCTCAAAGAAAAATGGGGCACGATTCAAAAGATGTCACATTGGTCAAAGAAGGAAGGGTGAGACGGATCTTGCTCGAGAATGAACTACTAAGTACAAAAGGAAATAGGGTCTATGTGCCACTCCATGGAGGTTCGCGCAAAGAAACTTTGAAGGGATGCAATTGTGGCAAACAGGCTGGACATCCGGGAATTCATCATATTTTAACATTTGTGGAACATGGGTTGCATTCGCTTCAGCTAAGAGGAGTTATCAAGGCTTATGTCAAGATAGGTCTTAGGTACCCACAAGATCGAATTAGATAACAGCTGCCAACAGGGTTGCTACAACCCCTAACCCTCCCAAAAGGACCATGGATGAGCATTTCAGTGGACTACATCATCAGTTTACCTATGCCAGAAGAATCCGGGTGGATATTTGTTACGGTGGACAGTTTTCAGCAGGTACTGCTTCCATGACCGTGCCAAGGATTTGCACCACAGCGCCTATGGCCAGGTTATTTTTCATGCGTGTGGTTCAGAATTGGGGAATCTCCTAATCTATCACAAGCAGCCAAGAGACATGCCTTACTAAAAATTCTTGGGCAGAGATAAAGGGGACTGGTTTACACCTCTCAACCAGGTTGCACTCTCATGGACATACGGAAAGATTTAATGCACTTCTGGAACTATATTCACAGCACTCGGCGAATCAACAGGATTGGGAAGCCGTTGGATGTTGTGCCATTTTCCTACAATTCACAGAGAAGTAGCATCACGGGAAGGAGTCCAAGTCAGCGACCTTTAGCACCTTACATCATTAATACAGTATGCGCGGAAAAGAATCCAACTGTTTTCAGGTCTGATAGTGGCAAATGCAAAATGATATGGCTCGAGGATATTCAAAAAGGAAGGCCAAACACATGAGCAAGTGGGAGCTCCAGGTGGGCGATTAATTTCATATTAAGTGGTACTCTCATCATAAATTCCAGGGATTGTACAAAGGATTGACGCGCAGATATGTAGAGCTGGTTTTTACTGTCAAACAAGTGAGGGAGTTGGCCTCTAAAATGTTGTTGGAAAAATGGGGAAGACAAGATGGCTGGGAATCGTTTGAGGAGTTGTGATACTTTAGAGAGCAGATTGAGAAATAGAAAGCTCAGAGGGCGACGAAGGTGTCACTTAATTCGGAGGGCGAGAATGTCACAGACCACATCTTCAGGGCCCAAATCTATCGGCAGCAGCTCACACAGACAGAACCCAAGCCCAGTACAGCTCACACAGGTCCAACATGCGCACGAACAGCATACATGTCCAGAACCAGCAACAACATCAGGCCCAACGTCAGTACCAGCAGGGTGCAACCCAGAATCGGTGTCCAGCAATGTTTCCTATTTGCGCGCAGCACTCCTTTTCCTATTTGGGCATGATTCTCCTTTTTCCTGTTTTGGCGCAGCACCATATTTCCTATTCTATATGGCGGATCCTTGTAGGATTAGTATTACCTATTTTCCTATTTTATGGTTCCTTGTAAGAGCAGTATTTCCTATTTTAGTGTATTTCCTTTTTTCTAGTAGTATTATTTTACTTTCCTTTTCTCTCCTAGGAATTTGCCTATATATATGGCCGGATGCTCTCTCATTGTACTTCACTTCATAATTTTTCTGGACATCAATAATATTCACAATGTAGCGAAAATATCCTTTCCCTTCTTCTTCTTCTTTTCTATTCTAAACCTCTTCTACCTAAATTACTTTCTTTCAACTGATGGTTTTCTTGTGAGGAAGGCTTACTAGTCAAGATCAAACGGGTAGATCTTGACTTGTGCCGCGCGGGTTGGGAGTAAAAGAAATTTCACCCGTGACAATATGCCTACAAAAAGTACCAGGTGAACCTAGTTATAATGTTATATTCATTTTAGTAAATTCATAATTCCAGTTCCTAACTTTGAAGGCTCTACATTCTCGCACAAACAAACAGTAAAGTGTTAAATGTCTGCCAATCTATTCTTTTCCTTAATCTTTTCATTTGAGTCTTTTCTTATACTTACTGATCTTAGCATAAGTGTTAATTAATGTTTTTTTTTCATTTAGACCTAAGTTCCTAAGTTGTAATACAAATTTTTTTTTTCATTTTTGGTTTATTTCCTTTATAACATCAGAAGTTTCAAGAATATACCTTCAATAAATGCAATAACGTTTTATTTTGCTACAAGTTGATACTAGGTTAGATAAAATTCCAGTCTGTGTTTGGTTGTTGACAATTTTCTCCATTTTCTGTTTTCTTTTTCAAAGGAAATGATGAAAAAAATATTTGGTTTCTTCTGGATGACAAGGGTATCATGGAAAAAAATGGTTGATGAACTTTCACGGGAAAAGATAGGAGAAAGAGAACTAAGAGATGCTTTCACTTTTTCCCAATAAATGAAAACATGAATTCTTTATCTAATTTAAGCATGCACTTAAAATATACTAATAATTAGGCCTTATAAATAATCAATCTAGAACTGTCCAGAAAAATATGAGTATCAACTTAACTCAGTGCTTCCGGCATTTAGAAAACAAAGCATATCCTACAGTGGGAGGCATAAGGAGGGGAGACTAATTAAGTAAGCAAGCATGTATAAAGAAAGGCGTGTGGTCTTGTATACCTGGCAGTACAGCTCTTCAACTCTAGTTGCTAAGTATCGTCTACGACGGACTTTCCAAAGTAACAATGCACACCCCACAAGCTGTAGATCTCAATATTGTCAACAAGCTTCAACATTTTGATACTAAAACTAAAGCACTCAAAGGCTGCCTTTCAAGATAGAATACCAATGCACAAACAGGAACAAAAATGAGGGCATGCTTGTAGATCCATTGACGGATGCAACAGGTAAATGGTTTGTGATGTTCTGCTATCAAATCTGGACACTTCAGCTCTTTGATCCTTTACAAAGAAAAGAAAAAAGAAAAAAGAAACAAATTAAAGTAATTTACCTAGAGCACATCTAACCAGAGGACTTGAAGCTTTTGCCAACTCTCAAACATTAAGTTGGAGACAGAATGTCATACCCACTAGAATCGGTCCGTGTCTCCAGTAGTGTCCCAACAGTTTCCATTGTCCTTTTTGTGTACAAGTAAATTGCATTATCTGACCCAAGGTTTTCCATCAACTCATGTTTGGCTAAATCCTTCCATATATCATCCTCCGGAACCTGAAAGTCTGTATATAATTAGATATACTGCTGAGGATCACTGCATTAACTGGCATATGCATATGAAAATTACATTGAAATCTTCCATAACCCTAATAAAGTTCAGAGTTTGCAAAAGTAACATACCCACATTTTCCCAGTTCTGTCGCACAGAAGTTGAGCATAAGATTCACAGAGACGAACTTCAACCCACTCTGACTGTAGTTGCATCACACATAAAGGGGGAATTAGAAAAATATAGAGAAAACAATAAGGTAAATCATGCAAACTCTATCCTGAGAATATCAAATGCACCAGATAGAGAAAGATTATTTAGAACATACAAGTTTCTTAGCTGTTTCAAAAATATCTCCATCTTCTACACACAAGTTCCCATGCTTCCTATAGCCACGGGCACATTCCAACTTGCCTTGATAACATTCCCCATTACTTGGACAAGGCTCACAAAAATCTGTAATGACACACACCTGTAAGAAAGATTGAACACTGGTACAGGTAATAAGTATCACACTGAAACCTTTAACTAGGGTTATTTCTTAGCTGCAATCTATTCAGTTAGAAGATTGATCATATAGACAGTGTAGTAAACATAGTTGTTAAAGGCGCAAAGCGTAAAGAGGAATTGGGGCCTAGGTGCAAGGCGCAGGCGTGCCTGAGGAAAGTGGTGACCACTTTCTCTTCAGACTTCACCCCAGTATATAAGAAATCACTGTGGATCACTAATATAAAACATAAAGAGTGAAACAATTCATAAGGCATGGAACCTATCGCTTTTCTTTTCTTTTCTTTTTCTCTTTTTTCCCTTTTTTAACCAACAAGGGACCTTTCTGCAAAGTGCTCAACTGGAAAGTGTCCAATTAGAGCATGAAAGTGTGACTGAATTACTCTTCAGGAGAATCAGGACAAAGTGGAAGAAGTAAGGAGATTCAAAAACGAGGAATAAAACCCAGTGACTTGTAAATAACGACGATAGTAGCCATATCATGTAAAAAATCTCATGTAAGTATGTAACACCTAAACCTATGGTTCCTAGTTCTGGTAGTGAACCTGGATGAGTCGATTACAAACAATGTACATGCAGAATCTCAAGACTAATTATGCCAAAAAAAATTCATCTTCAAGCTCCCCAGAAATTCCAAGTACACAAACACATGTAGTCATGTATAGGTTACTGAAAAGAAGACAGCTCAACCTTGAAGGTCTCTGTTATAATACATATAGAAACTACTAGTATCCACCAGGAAGAAAACCTACTCGGGTTTGACAACACTACATACTTTTCTGAAATCATTTTCAAGACAAGAGACTAGCTCCCTTATTTTAGAGGTCAACAATTCTTCAAATCAAGACCAATTAGAATGCTAATAAACAGCTGACTGTTATCTACCTAACACAGGCTCAGTCAGAGTCTTCTTAAAGATTGTTTACAAACTTTGGAGTTTATTCATCTTTCAAGTCCAGCTCAATCTGCCTTCCATTCTATTTTGTTCGCAGTTTTACACCTCCAAAGACACATTTAATTCAATTTCGCATCATTATTTTCTATACGACAAAAACATAACTAGAAATTCCTTAACATAGACATACAGTGTCACTGGAGAGGGAAAATCAAAAGCTACCCACAAAGCACTAATCAGCGATACAAGAATTACGCGGATAAATCAACATAATCAGTCACATAAATATCCGCAATTTCGTTTCTCTTTTCCCCTTTCCTGGGTTCTTTCTAGGAAACAGGGAAAAAAGCGAGAAAGGGACTTGAAAAGTCTTGAACTCACCTGAGAGAGAATCGGGGGAGTCTAAGTTGCTATCGCAGAAGGGTTTTGGGCTGGTAAAGAAAAAGTTGGCAAAGAAGTTGCAGGAAATTACGACAGAGAATGCGATTGCCAGTACCGCTATCACTCTCGAGAACTCTTCCTTTGACGGAAACAAGCTTTTGGGCGGTTCCATTATTGAATTCAATGAAGAAGAGGAATTGGGTTTGGTTTTGTGGGTTTTGGTTTCTAATTTTGGGCGCTTTTTTGGCGTTGAAGACATTTTCTCAGGTTAATTGAGGTCCCCCGGTTCTTCTTCTCCATTTTTCTCTTTTTCATTTCCCCCTTTTCATCTTTATTTTTTTCTTTCCATCGCATTTACAAGCTGTGTTTTTAGGAGAACAAGGCGTTTTGGTTTAAGGAGGGGAGGCTTTGGACTAGCGCGTTTGAAATTTTAATAAAATAATATTAATTAATTAATTAAAATAATTTTAATTTTAATTAATTAATTTTTAATATATTTTAATATATTTTATTAATTTTTTAGAGTACAATAATTATAATTTTATAAATATTAATATATATTTATTTATAAATTATATTTTTATATTGTTGTAACTCGTAAGTGGTTAATTAAATAGTTTGTAGTTATTACTAAACTAGATAACATGAAATATATATTTATGAAGTACAAAAATATCACAACAAAAATACTAACCCTAGTGGTTAAGATTTATATTTCAATTTGTTAGGGCAAGGATTTGAGATTTTGACTTGCATTTTTTTTATTTTAAAGATTTTTAAAAATTAAGGCATGGGTTTGAGCATTTGATTTGTATTTTTTTATTTTTAAAACTTTTAAAAAAACTTAAATGGGGTGTACGCCCAAATTTTGACGTCCTTGGGTGTTTTGCCTCGAGTGAGCCCAAAAACGTTTTTCAAAACACTATTTACAAGTAAACCCTTTATAATTGTTTGGCAATTTTTTTTCCAAAAAACATAAGAACAAGATTGATACAATTTTGACTTATTTACAAATTTCCCCTTGATGTTAGACCCGGGTAGTAAATTTCTCTCTCAACTTTGAAAACCAGTAATTTAACTTCTAGATCTTTAAAATCTGTTTAATACCATGGTTAATTTCCGGTGAAATTAGATGTCAAAGTGCACGTGAAGCATTGGATAGAAAAATTGGGCGTCCACCTCAGCGCTGTGAGTCTTAATTTACATTAAAAACATAAAATATCAATTAAAATGAAAAATAGGTTTTTAAAACAAAAAAAAAAATATTAAATGAATCAAATTTGAACTAAAAATCCCCCTACCTAGCTCAAAAACGTTAGAACCCTAATCCTCAAATCACTCTTTGAGCAATTTCGAAAATTGCTTTCCATTTAACACCAAAAAAGGCACACATTACATTTAGTTAATCATGGGTGCATAGCATTTTAAGGTTTTGAGGAGATTCGTGAAGGATTCCGCTCACCTTCTTGGGGGATTTCACAAAGGATTTGTCCCAAATTTTAAGGTTATTTGTTTCAAGGGAGAGATGGAAAGCTCACCAACCAGTTTTGCCGACCTCTTGGACACATCCACCCACAGAACCTGCAACCAATTGGTTTCCTACTGTTGTTCATGTTTGGCTCAAATCTGAACCTCCTAGACCCAAGTCAACCCTAGAAGAAGATTTTGGGAATGTACAAATTATAGTGCAAGTAAAAGCATGTTATAAATTTCAAAATTTTTGGTTAAATGTGTTGAATTGAACATAATACAATCTCGTTTTATTTTCACATAAACCATGAGACTTTCGATTCTTTTAATGGCATGATAGTTTAGTTTGTCCTTGTGGACTCCAAATCCTTCCAAGGTTGCTTGACAAGCTTAATCTTGCTAAAGAGAAAGTTGTATATTATGAAGATATGAACAATTTGATGGAAAAGAAAGTTCAATTATATAAGGATAAGGAGATTATAATGCAGAAAGAATTGTGTATTGGCAAACGAAAGTAGAAATTGCTTTTGGCTTTGGTTGTTTTGGTGGGTTTCTTGATGTTATTGGTGGATTGTTTGATGTGTTGTTGGTGGTGTAAGGTAGGATTGATGGTTGGTGTATATAGAGTAAACTTTGTTTTAGTGTGCTTCATGAATGTCAACTATGTTTTCTGGCATTCTTGTTTCATATTTCAGGTCCCTTATGTAACATTTGTTTTTTGTTGAACAATATAATCAATCAATGAAGCTTAGACAAGTTTTTTATGTAACCATGGTTTCCTGTTTTCCTATTCAATAATATAATATATGTTATTCTCATTACACCATTCTCATTGAAACATGCAAGCCTCTGCTTTGTGCTATCATTCATCATAACACAACTAACACAATACATTCAAATCAAATCCAAACCATATTTCATTCATAATCATGGAAACTGACAAATAAACTTTGTATTCCAAAATAGTAACTATTAACATCCATAAGCATATGATTAATGTGGTGCATAAACAACATCCAAATTCAAATATCGATCCAAACCCCAAAATACTAACAACATCCAAAAGCCAACATAATAACACATGGCCCCAAAACAAAATGAAAATCATAAAACATCAAAATCTACGATCTTAAACACAATTAATTACTTAGAAATTCATAAGAAATCCAAAATATCAGTCACATCCACAAACATCTAATTATCATTTAGATGGTTGACTTGAAGAAGGAAACCACTTAACATGCCTCACTTGTGATGGGGTCTTGGTTTAGGGAAGCTTGGAGCATTGAAGCTTGGTGCAACAAACCCTAGTGCTTGCTGAATTTGAGCACTAAACCTTGGTGTTGTGTGCCTTGGTGCAGTGTGCCTTGGTTCAATGTGCTAAGGATCATTTAAGGTTGGACTACCAAAACCTGATGCACTAAATCTTGGACCACCAAAAGTTGGTGCAGTCTGACTTGGTGCACTGAAGCTTGGAACTACATGGTGCCTTGGTGCACTATGACTTGGTGCACTAAAGCTGAGACCACCAAAAGCTAGTGCATTCTGACTTGGACCATCAACGATTGGTGCAGTTTGCTTAGATGCTTGCTTCTTGGGTGTTTGCTTCTTGGGTACTTGCTGCCTACTGCCTGATGCAGACTACTAAGTAAAAATAAATAACCACATTGCATGGCTATATGTAAGCACAAGACATAGATAACCACATTACATAACTTTAAGTTAACACAAATAGAATCATGAAATTAAAATTAGTACTTGGGTTCTATTTGTTTGGATGGCGATAATATGAAAGAACTTAAATGGGTTTTTAATTTTTTTAAAATTTTTATATTTTGAAAAAGAAGAAGAAATGGAGAAAATTTATTTTTAACATTTTTTATTTTATTTTCAATTTTTTTGGTTTTGCATATTATTTTCTTAGGACTTTTAATTTTTAAAGTTTATTTATTTAGAAGTCAATAGATGAAGATATGGGGTTGAATTTGCAATTAAGTTTTTCTTTTCTCAATTAGACTGTTGGTTAGGCTCCACATCTTATTTTTGTTAAGAATTGGACGGAAACATTGACAATAATGGCATGATTATTAACGTTTTCAAACCTCAGTACTGACATTATATATTTTCAAACTTCAAAGACCAAAATATTAAAATGGGCAAACATCATTGGCAAAATTTCCTATTTAGCTTAAAGATAAGTGATAATATCCATGCATAACATTGTCACTTTAATCTAACAATTCAATTAGTGGCATAAGCACAACCACATTCCATTCAAATATTTCATCATTTTATTCATTTAATTTCTAATCGGTATTTGTTGATTATACCATTTTTTTTTACGGTACGAACTATGACTACTCTTTTGTAAGCATTCTAAATGTTTAAAATGTGGCGCACTTTCATCATTAGAAAGGGAAAAACAAAATCATGCCATATAATATTCAAATTTTGGAAGAGACGTATGACATTTATTTTTATAAATAAATATTTAAAAAATTAATGGATCTCGATCTTTAGATATCAAGCAATACATTTAAAATAATTCAAGCAATATCTAATGGTATGATTAACCTTGATAGCTAAATTAAGTATATAAAATTTAATATTTTTTATTACAAAGTTAGAAAGGAATTGTTTTGGAGTACAAACGAAAAAATATGTTATTGATATATATAATGTAATTGAATTAATTACTTAAAATTAATTGATACATTCAATAAAGAGTTAAAATAGACAAAAAAAAATTAATTTATATAAAAATAATTTGATTTAATTTACTAACCTACCACAATTGTATACTCAGAAAAATGTACTACCAAATATGAAACAAAAGCTAAAAATTTAATCAAACACAATAATAGACATAATTCAAACATGCAATATAATTCATTTTACCAAATCAAATTTATTTCTTAGAACAGTAAAAGGACTAAAGCTCATAAACCAAGAAGCTTGCAAAAATTAACAAAACCATTTATATACCTTCTTACATAAATCACCACCCAACATTGTTATTCGTTACCTACTCAGCTAATTGAATATAGAAAGTGTAAGTTTTTCTTTCTTTTCTTTTATACATTTACATTGCCTATACTTCTAAGCTCTTTGTGAGAGAGAGCATATGTTTTTATGATACACGATTATTTATGAGTTAAAATAATGTTTAAAATTTCAAGAAATCATTAGCTTGAAATTTAGATAAGATTGTTTTTATTATTAATTATTAATAAAACTAATTCCATATATTACTAAAAAGAAAATAAAGATATAACACAATTACTATTTTTTTTAGTCAAAATGGTTTTAAATGTATTTAAAATCTTTAACTTAGATAAGTATATACGGAATATTTAAAATATAAAATTTTAATAAAATAATTAAGAAAACTGAATTAGTCAGATAGATTTTTAGGAGACAATTAAAAAAATATTAGATAGATATCATAAAAGAGAATTTTGATCTTACTCAAAATGTCATCATTTAAAATGAAATAGACAATTTTACTGTGCTCAGTTTGGGCTAAGGTTTTCGACTTGAAATTGGGATAATGTGAAGCTTTAGTGGATGCATTTCTTTAGAACATGCTAGTATGTTACATTAGTAACCAACTAATACTTAAACTATAAGTACTAATATCGAAAAACTATTAGTGTGAAAAGAGATCGTGCCTTTGTAAAAATTGAAAAACCGAAAAAAAAAAATATACATATACAAAAATTTGACATGATAAACTTCTTCTAAAATATTTTTTAGTTAAAAAATAAAAAGAAAATCGATGTTAAAACAATATCCATTGTGAAACGATCTATGAACATGTGGTTGGTTCATGATCAATAGCAAAAGAAAAAGGGGGTGGGTTAATTTTTTTCTGGGATGCCTCCCAAAGTTGTTCTATCCCCAATTTATTCAACTGCAATAATTGAAAAACCAAATCGTGACCACCGATTGTAGTCAAATTTAGAATGAATCAATTCAAATAAAAAGATCATCATGTTTAATCTCTATTGTTAACTTAATTGGTATTTGTTCATATGATAAAAAGTAGGGATGGAAACACAAATTTTCTTATAGTTACTTCTACAACCTACCAAGAGAACATAGAGATGAAAGATCCAATTTATTATGTTTAATCCTCTTGTGTCCCTGTAATTACTTCCACGACCTACAAAAGTAAAAATAAAAAATAAAAAAACCCAATAAAACTATGATTATATGATAAAATACAAAGATGATAGGGAAATCTTACTAAAAGCATGAGAAATATATTATATTATGTAGTATGTACCATTAAAGTCTAGAGATAACATAGTTTTAAATAATAGCTAGTAAGAATTTTTAATACATAGGAACTCTTTAATAAGATAAGAGTTTGTTTAGGATAAAACTTTATTTGAATTTGAAATTAACGGTAAAAAGTTTTTTGATAAATATTTGATAATTAGGATCACGTCTTTATAGGTGTGTAAGATAAAATATATTTACATTCCAAATTTTGAACATGAAATTTACTCATAAAGTTTATCATTAGATAATTAACAGTTGCACTTCTCAAATATTTTAATAGTGATAACTATACTTTTTCGTGAACCGATAATTATCCATATTATTACTCGATAGATTGGATATAAGTGGATCCAAATAACCCATCTAAAAAAAACTTACCATACTCTTACTGGGTAAATCCCCAGTGGAGTTGTAAGACTTAATAAAAGAGAGTGGGTTTAATGAATTTTTAGCTTTTATCTTAAGTGTGCCCCTTTTAATCAATGCTACAAAGTCTAAATGAAAAATAATTATTTTTTTTCATATAATAACTTTTTTATCTGAATACAATAAATATTAATGATTGGCAAAAGAAAATTTAGAAAAGATATTAGTAGCTTAGAAGAAGCACCGCCAAAGAATGTATTTGCTTCCTATGTTGTTAATTCATATCTTTAATTTCCAATAACAAAAATATCGTGAGTTTAGAGAGGGAGAGAAATATTTGCGATTGAATTTAGAAAGAGACATGATTGGAGAATATTGAAAATTTGAATTACAGAGTGGAATTGCAAAAATTAATTTTTTAAAAGTACAGTTATTATTAATTGAGAGATTAAATAAGTTTATTAGTTAAAGATAAAACATAAAAATATTTGAATTTGAAAGTAGGTATATTATATTTTTCAAAAAAATATTTTGATATATAAGTGATGTCCATGTCATTATCAATGTCATTGCTTACGTGGAAATTGTGATGTATTCTACTTTCATATATATATTGGGGGAACTTTTCAGAGGCTGTTTATCAAAATTAATAAGAGAGGATGAAAGTTATGACTTGAAGGAACGATTCGTTTTCCTTAAAGTTTAATTCGTCCCTCACCAGTACAAGATGATTTCCGACGAATTTTCTCTAGGATACAATAAAGCTATATTGTTGTTACGCACTTTGCACTAGTGAATAAAAACCCATAACAACTTATACAAGTTTTATGGATTAAGAGCATTTGCTTTTAAGAATTCTGTAGAATTTTCAATCACAAGCATATCTGTATTTTTTTTAGAGAAAATAGAAGAAGAAGATGAAAGAATTCTCAATAATTTAATTTCCGTAAAAATGGAAGTTATCCACTCTATTTATAGAGTTAATAAGTGTCTCTTCACAAGAGACACTTTGGTTTAGCCCTCAACTAACATAACTGAGTGTCTCTTCACAAGATACATTTTAGTTCATCAACCAACTGTCATTTAACGTTCAGAAAAATTCAAAATTTCATTTTCCAATCGACTAAGTCCTTTTTAATGTCGATTGTGCCTCATGTATTTTTCAAAATCAATTAGGTATCAGGCTTCCAGTCAACTGGATCTTTTTTATAGTCGATTGGACAAACCTATAAAGGTTTCTGTCCGAGCTTCCAGTCGATTGGATCCTTTTACAGTCAACTGGACAATCCTACAGAGGGTTTTGTCCGATCTTACAATCAACTGTATTAATCTTATAATTGACTGGATCTTTTTTATAGTCAACTGGACAAACATGTAGAGGTTTATTTCCGAGCTTTCAGTTGACTGGATCCTTTTTACAGTCAACTGGACAAACCTACAGAGGTTTTTTTCTGATCTTACAATCAACTGTATTAATCTTACAGTCAACTGCCCATGAGCCAAAATGAATTTTTCTTTCTTTCATTTTTTCCTTCGATTTTCCAAATCATACCAAGTATAAAATCACAACTTTATTTTGAAAATCACTAACAATCCCACACCATTTTCAAAATAGTTTTGACTCTATAAAAATTTAGAAATTAGATCTTTCATAATCCATTGAAGTTCATGCCTAAATTAAGATGTCTTTGGGACTTGAATTTTCACTTAGTGAAAACACATCAAAGTTAAACAAAATGTATGGTAGTATGATACTTTGAACCAAAAATCCTATTTGTTTAACTGGACATGTCTCATACACGAAACTTCTCCTCATATAATTTGCGAGAAATATTGCTGAAACTTTTGTAGGCTTTATGTCATGTATCTTATGTCATGAGTGCTCTAGAGTCAAGCCTTTGAACTCAACAGAAGCAGCCACGCTTCACACTCTCTAGGTAAGCTTATCAAGTATGTTCCATAACTTAACATGCCAAAGAAAACTTTTATAAGCCTCATTAAGAACTCAAAGTTCACCCTTCACTTTATCACTACGGTTTCGAAACACCTTTCTCCTAGGATGGAATATTTACTATAGGTGTTTGCAATCACAACTGATGATGTACTTTGTCTCATTGAACTCAAGACTTATGGTTAGTAAGTGTTGAGTCGAGGTTCCATCATAGGTGATTAATCGTATAAGCTTGATCCCTATCCCTTATAATATTTTAATCATTTGCTAGTTAAAAACTTGGTTAATCAATCCACCAAATTTCCTGCGAACTTTATAAATTATATCTTAATTACTAAACTAGTAATTAACTAATTTATATAGCTAATATGTGTCTAGAATTTATACTTGGTTAAACATCCAGGATAATTTATTGCAATTCATTGCGTACATAATACCAATCGCACTTACACTAAGAATCACCTACACCACAAGTGATATTTTCCATCACTTAAAACTACTTGACTTTGCTCATTTGTAATTCATTATCATACTCAGTGTTAACTTGGTGTTTATACCATTTTAAAATACCCACTGTAGCATATACTCATATCACAATCCAAGTGGAATTACCATCCTAACTGAAATTTATAACAATTACCCCCTTAAAAGTCATATTCTAGTAAATTTCTACCTCAAGAATACTTCTGATTCTAAGTCAAGTACTTATCAAAATACACCAAAGGTCTTTTCAAGATTTATTTGAGAATCTACAACAAGAGATACACCAACACAAGAATTCTATTATTTATGTCCCAAGATTTCTTAAAGTTTTATTGAAATTATTTACTCTTTCCTTAAGGAATTGGGAACTACATCTTGCGATTGATCTTATATACCTAAATATATGCGAACCACTATTGGTTCTAATCTTTCTTGTTGTCATATAAATTAATTTCAACACTTGCATCAATATATCAATATATATAGTAATTTTCACATATACAACACCTCTATAGAATATAACATACAAATAAATAAATATCACAATCAATTATTAGTTTAACATGTGAGTATGTGTCCCTGACCCCTAATAATCAATTAACATGATGTAGCATTTGTCTGAACTAACTTTTAAATTAAAATTTAAGATTAAATACATACATATTTCATCTTACATATAACAATAATGATCAATATTGAAGATTATCACAAGTAGAATGTGAAACTAGGCAATAGTACTAGTTTTGCAACTAAAGTGAATGTATAGTCAGACTTGTTATCTCATATGAATTAGGATCATAAACAGTTATATATATATTATCATCAAACAAATTTATTATCTCATATAAACTAGGATCATAAACAGTTAAAATATGCCATCATCAAGATAACCATGAAATAGAAGTAACATGACATGTGTATCAGTATATATACACATTATGCATCACTTATTAGGAAGAACAATTCTCATAAACTACTATAACTATAAGCCAAGAATGATTGGCCACCCTTAGTTATATAGCCACATAGCCATACTATTTTTAAAATTTAAAATTGTTGTTAGTGCCACCATGTAATCCACAAATGGGATACATACTGATAACATGCCTTGACCATTCATAGTGCTTGTGCCCAACACATATTACCAAATAAAATATACTAAGGAATTTATCGTATACTAGACATTTACAGAAAAAGGAAACATGAACCGATATATCAATCTCATCCAATATATCACTATATAAAATTAATTGCATTCCTCTATTTTTTTTTCATGCCTATAAAACGAACTGACTGACGAGTCTTAAATATTGCATATTTAAGCCCTTAAATTATATGTGTTAAGCTCTTAGTTTGTATTATTTCCATTTATTTTATGTCTTTTCTGTGTTTTGTGTATTTTTATAGGTTTGTGGAGAAAATGAAGCATTTCGGGAGATCAAGCCTCAAGAGCAAAAGCTGAGGATACCTTGTGCGATCGATCGCACGAGACTTGCGATCGAGCGCACCTGCACTCGAGCGCACTTGCCTACGAACGAGCACATGGTCAACATCCTGCATCGAAATATTTGCAGTTTAGTGCATCTGCGATCGATCGTAACAGACATGCGATTGAGCGCACATGCGATCGATCACACCATTATGCAATCGATCGCACTCGGGCAGTATCCCACATCGAATCTGAAACCTATAGTGCTTCGAGACTCCCCCTATATAAACACCATCTGACTTCATCATTCGGTGTGCAATTCCTGAGCCATTTGGTGTAATCCGGTGGACGTCTGCTAGCATTCTAGTGGACCCCGAAGGCTTTGCTACCACGAGGGAAAGCGCCGCCCAACAGCAAGTGAAATTTCTCCCTTGTATAGTAAATATTTCTTTTCATTTTGTTTTGTTTAGTTTAAATGTTTAGCACTTTTATTATGAACTGTAGTTTCATAACTATGAGTGGCTAGAATCTTTAACTAAGGTTGAAGATGAAGCCTCGCCGTTGTTTGGCATATTAGTTTCAATTTTGTTTCTGATGTTTTAATATGAATGTTCTGTCAATTATTTGAGTAGAACCTTATGATTGATTGTGTTTAAATTGTTATGTTGGATATTCCTTGTATTTCATCTGATGGATATATCGAATTGTTTTCGATTTAATTGGATTTCCTTTGTGATTTGTTAAAAGCGGATAAATTGGATGCTTTTGGTTTAATCGGGATATTCGTTGTTTTTTGTCTTAAGTTGGATTCATAGAATGTTTTGATAGGTTATTGTTGGAACATTGAGATATATGTTTAACTTCGGCGGGGTGGATTCAGAAACCTTAGTCTTTTTATCATTTGCTTTAAACCAATTTTGTTTAAGTTTATATTTCTTTTGCAAAAATACAATTCAAAATTCGGAACTAGGTTAAGATAAGGTTAGTTTAGATAAAATTATATTTTCACAACGCAATTCCCTGTGGATTCGACCTCACACTTGCATAACACTATATTGCAAACGACTCGTGCGTTTGCAAGTAATTTAAAACTCACAACAAGTTTTTGGCGCCGTTGCCGGGGAATTGTTTGGTTAGTGAAATTTTTGTCTGAATTAATTTTATTTTTCTACTACTTAGTTAGCAATATTGTTGTTTGATTTTTCTGTTTGCAATTTTATTTGTTTCTATTTGCATTGTTAAATAAAAAAAAACATTTTTGCAAATTTCTGCTGGTTAGGTTATTTTAGTGCTTTTTGTGCGGTGTATGCTTGATCGGAGATCCCTGAATTTAGATTTGATACATTTAGATCCCGACTTAGAAAGAACTCTTATAAGACAGAAAAGAGCACTAGTTGAAAGAGAGACAGTTGAAATGGGAGAAAATTTTAGGAATGCAAATCATCCAGAACATGTAGAGCAACCTAGAGCTTGGAACGTGGACTCCACTACATCCCTTAGGGATTTGTTCGCACCCGTTGCGACTAATTCATCCTCTTGCACAGTGTTGCCACCTACTAATGCCACCCATTTTGATTTAAAGCCACATGTCATCCAACTCCTACCCTCATTTCATGGCTTAGATCTTGAGAACCCTTATAGTCATGTGAAGAAGTTCAAAGATATTTATGCTACATTCAAATTCCAGAACTTCTCTGAGGAGTCTGTCCATCTTCAACTCTTCCCTTTTTCTCTTCACAATAGAGCTAGGGCATAGTTGGATTCCAACACGCCCAGGTCTATCACATCTTGGGAAAACCTGCTTAGTAAATTTTATTATAAGTTTTTCCCAATGTCTAGAGTGAATGAGTGCCGAAATAAGATTAGTTCTTTCACTCAGGACGAGGGTGAAAAGTTCTCTGAGAGCTGGGAGCGCTTCAAAGAGTTACTGATTAGATGCCCTCCACATGGATATGAAAAGTGGAGACTCGTTCAGTTCTGTTACCAAGGGTTGACTCAACCTAACCGTAGCATGATCGAGTCTATAAATGGGGGGTATTCTTGAGTCTGACGGGGGAGGAAGCATACAAGGCGTTGGAAAAGTTATCCGATAACTCGCAACAGTGGGATTTTTCAAGCTGTCGAGATAAATCCACTCGTGCTACCAAGAGAGGAGGCATCTATGAGGTAAATGAGGACACTGACTTGAGGATGAAGTTAGATGCTCTCACTAAGAGGATTGATGCTCTCACTGTGGGCCAGTCCATCAATGCTGCCAACACATTCAATGTTGATAGCTGTTCCATCTGTGCTAGTCCCATGCATCTAGCACAGAATTGTCCATCAATGTCGGCTTTTGCCAAGTATCCTATGGAACAAGTAAATGCTTTCAACGACTATCGGAGGCAGTTGAATGGATCATACTCCAAGATGTACAATCCAGAGTGACGGAACCACCCAAATTTTTCATGGAAGCAGAACCAACCAATGAATCAGGGAGGAGCCCCTCATCATGCTCATAATCAGCATCCTCCCAGATTTTCCCCACAAATTCCTAGTCATGGTCGTTATGCCCATCCAGCACGATCTCCTGCTTATCAAGCACCCACTCAAACACCAGCACCAGTTTCACAGTCGCTAGAGGACACCCTTAAGGAGTTCATGAAGACGACTAACCAAAATATGAGTGATGTCAGGAGTGCAACAGTGGTAAACACCCAAGAAATTGCCAATCTAGAGAGTCAAATAGGGCAAATTGCAAGTCACTTGGGTGAGAGAGAGAAAGGAAAGTTCCCCAGTCAACCTGTGCCCAACCTGAAGGGATAATTTATGGTTAGAAATTCTTCATATCTTACGCACGGGGAGGAACAAGTGCAATCGATTGTTACACTAAGGTCTGGGAGACAAGTGGACAATCGAGTAGAAGAGACCCCTACTGTGCAGCAAGGGGAAGAAGGTGGCAATAAAGAGAAGAGAGATGCTGAGCCATCTACAACCACACCTATTGTGAAGGACCCTCCTAGGTCATTTATACCTAAAGAGCCCTACCTCGAGAGATTATAGGCGCCCAAGAAAGGAGGGAAGAATGAGGAAATTTTGGAGGTATTCAAGCAAGTCCAAATCAATATCCCATTTTTGGATGTCATCCATCAAGTGCTGTCATATGCTAAGTTTTTAAAGAACTTGGTCACTATCAAGAGGAGGACGAATGTCCCGAAGAAGGCATTTTTGACCGAGCAGGTTAGATCAATCCTTCAGTGCAAGCTACCCATCAAGTATAAGGACCCGGGGAGTCCTACTATCTCTTGCACGATAGAAGTCAGCCAGATCAAGAGGGCTCTATTAGATCTAGGAGTAAGTGTGAATCTTCTACCTTACTCAGTCTATCTGTAGTTAGGGTTAGAAGAATTGAAGCCCACAAACACAACGCTTCAATTGGCTGACAGGTTAGTAAAAATACCACGGGGAATAGTTGAGGACATTTTGATAAAAGTAGATAAGTTCTATTTCCTAATGGATTTTATTGTGCTTGACATAGAGCTGATTCAGAATGTAGGAATTCAGATACCGGTTATTCTAGGGTGACCATTCTTAGCCACGGCTAACGCCCTGATCAATTGTAGGACATGGGTGATGAAGACTTCCTTAAAAAATATGACAGTGGAGTTAAACATCTTTGATATAACTAGGCAACCACTGGAGTATGATGAAGTGAGAAATGTATGCTTGATAGAAGAGATTCTTGAGGAGACTGTGAATGAATCAAGCATTGAGGATCCCCTGGAGGCATGCTTTGCTCACTTTGGAGAAGACTTGGGCTTAGATAAGTTACTCGAGCAAGTGAATGCCATTTTGGAGTCTGATCCTCAAGAAAGTAATGAGACGGAGGAGACGGTAGCACCTGAACCCCACAAGAAGGAACTTAAGCCTTTACCGGATAATCTTAAGTATAAGTTCCTAGGTCCAGTAGATTGTTTGCCTGTGATTATAGCTTCAGATTTGGGTGAGGTTCAAGAGGAAAAATTATTAGATGTTTTAAGAGAGCACAAGGAAGCTATCGGCTGGACTATAGAAGATATTAAGGGAATCAACCCCTCGGTAGTAATGCACAAGATACATTTGGAGGAGAATGCCAAGCCATCGAGGGAGCCACAAAGAAGGCTCAACCCAGCTATGCAAGAGGTTGTGAGGGCAGAATTAATTAAGCTGTTAGATGCAGGGATTATTTATCCCATCTCTGATAGCAAATGGGTGAGCCCGATTCATGTCGTGCCCAAGTGAGCGGGATTGATGGTAGTAAAGAATAAGGATGACGAGTTGGTGCTAACTCGTATTCAGTCAGAGTGGAGAGTGTGTATAGACTACCGTAAGCTGAACGTTGGCACAAGAAATGATCACTTTTCACTTTCATTTATTGATCAGATAGTGGAGCGTTTGGCTGGGCACGAGTATTATTGCTTTTTGGATGGTTATTCTGGATATAACCAGGTCCTCGTGGACCCTGAAGATCAGGAGAAGACAACGTTTACATGTCCTTTTGGAACATTCGCCTACCGTCGCATGCTCTTTGGGTTATGCAATACATTCGCTACTTTTCAGCGATGCATGGTCAGCATATTCTCTGACATGGTAGAGCGGATCTTAGAAATTTTCATGGATGACTTCTCTGTCTTCGGTTTATCATTTGAGGAGTGCCTGCACCGTCTCACCTTGGTTTTAGTGCGGTGCAAGGAGAAGAACCTGGTGCTTAATTGGGAAAAGTGTCATTTTATGGTCAAGCAAGGAATTGTATTGGGACATGTCATATCTCATTTAGGGATTGAGGTCGACAAAGCGAAGGTGGACTTGATTTCCAACCTTCCACCCCCACGTACAGTGAAGGAGGTTCGTTCTTTTCTAGGCCATGCAGGTTTCTACAGACGATTTATCCAGAATTTCAGCAAAATCACCAGGCCCTTATGCAAGTTATTGTTGAAGGATGCCCCATTTATATTTGATGAGGACTGTAAGAAAGCATTTGGGGATCTGAAGAAGATTTTGACGTCCACACCCATTATTCAGCCACCCAACTGGGATGTGCCTTTTGAGATTATGTATGACGCATCAGACTATGTTGTTGGAGTTGTTTTGGGGTAGCGTGTTGATAAACTTCCCCATGTTATCTATTATGCAAGTCGAACTCTAAATGATGCACAACTTAATTACTCTACCACTGAGAAGGAGTTGTTAGCAGTCGTTTTTGCATTAGACAAGTTCAGATCCTACTTGTTAGGGTCTAAGGTCATTATCTACTCGGATTATGCAACCTTGAAGTATCTTTTCTCTAAAAAAGATGTTAAATCTCGTCTTATCCGATGGATCTTGCTACTTCAAGAGTTCGACATCGAGATTCGGGATAAGAAAGGTTCAGAAAATGTGGTGGCAGATCATTTGTCTAGATTGATTGTGGATTTCACTAAGGTCGCCACTCCCATTTCTGAGACCTTTCTTGATGAGCAGTTGATGCACATTGCTCACAGTCCCGCACCATGGTTTACTGATATAGTGAACTATCTTGTCACCGGACACATGCCTTTGCATTGGGGGTGGCAAGATAAATCAAAGTTTTTGGCCATGGTTAAACACTTTTTCTGAGACGATCCTTACCTGTTCAAGTATTGTCCCGATCAGATCATCAAAAGGTGTATTCCTGAGCATAACCAATCTAATGTCATCGCCTTTTGTCATGATCATGCCTGTGGAGGCCATTTCAATGCTAAAAAGACCGCTGTAAAGATTTTGCAGTGTGGATTTTATTGGCCTACCCTGTTCCGAGACTCTCACACCTACTGTGTATCTTGTGAGCGTTGCCAAAAGCTAGGGAGCCTTTCTAGGAGGAATATGATGCCCCTCATATTCTGATTGTTGAGATTTTTGACGTGTGGGGCATTGATTTTATGGGACCGTTCCCAAACTCTTTTGGCTACTTGTACATTCTAGTTGTTATGGACTATCTGTCCAAGTGGGTGGAGGTCGTTGCGTGCAAGACCAATGACCACAGAGTTGTGGCCCAGTTTTTTAAGGACACTATTTTTGCTCGATTTGGTACGCCTCGAGCAATCATAAGTGATGGAGGTAAGCACTTTTACAACCGGATTTTTGAGCAATTGATGAAGAAGTATTTCATCACACACAAGGTTGCCACCCCATATCACCCTCATTGCGAGATCAAACACATTTTAGAGAAAACTGTGAACCCTAGTAGAAATGATTGGTCTCTGCGATTGACTGATGCACTGTGGGCATATCGGACAGCCTTCAAGACACCAATTGGTATGTCTCCCTATCGTATTGTGTACGAAAAGGCATGTCACCTTTCGGTTGAATTAGAGCATAGAGCCTATTGGGCTATCAAGCAGTTGAACTTCATTCTTTCGAAGGCTGACACACAAAAGAAGCTCCAACTCAATGAATTAGAGGAGCTACGGAATGATGCATACGATTGTGCACGATCCTACAAGGCACAAATGAAGAAGACTTATGACCAACACATTTTGAGTCGAGCTTTTGAGCCGGGTCAAAAAGTTCTTCTTTACAATTCACGTTTGCATCTTTTCCAAGCAAACTCAAATCTCGTTGGACAGGCCTATTTATTATTCGATCAATTTTTCCTCATAGGGCCATCGAGATTGAGGATCCAAATAATGGTAGCTCTTTCAAGGTAAATGGACAGAGGCTAAAACCATTCTTAGAGTTGAGGAGTTCGGGCATTGAGACGATATTGTTGGAGGATCCTATTTACTCAAATTGAATATCGTCCACTAGGGAGAGTCTGGCTGAAGATTTTAAACTTAGCACTCATGGGAGGCACCCCACAGCTTATCCTTTTTATTTGTTTATTATTTTATTTTATTATTTTATATATTTATGATTAATGTTTGTTTCCAGTATTTTTGTTTTCCAATATTTATTTTTCAGGGACAACGCGTACTTCAGTTCAAGTTTGGGGGTATGCTATAAGCCATACTAATCCAGATAGTTCTCCATATCCCAGGTCAGCTATTTCCATATTATTCACACATTGGGGTCAATGTGTCATTTAAGTTTGGGGGTATGGGAGACACGTTACACACACTTTGTCCTAATTTATTGTTGTTTTTTCTTCGTGAAGATAAATGCATGTTCATGTTCGTCTGAAAATTTTGATTGATCTGAAAAATTGTGATGTGATTTCATTGGTGAGTTTAAAACTTTGAACACATGATCTGATGATGGAGTTTAAACTTTAGTTGCTTACTTTAGGCATTTGAGAATTCACATGTTTGAGCCAATCTAACACGTGCATTAGCACATATTTGTGTGAGGGTGACATATGATGTTAATATGTATGTTTCTTATCTTAACTGAAACGGGATGACTTGTGGGATTAACATTTGGGCATAAAAAAAATGATCATCATCAATAAACTTCCCATTGAGTAACTGGACCTCTTACCTCAGTAAGCAATGAGTGTTCACGTCAAAAGGTGAGAGTTTTATTCATAATGATCATTGCAAAATTTTTTGCTGAGTAACTGGACCTCTTGCCTCAGTAAGCAGGGAGTGTTCACGTCAAAAGGTGGAAATTTTGCTTGGTAGCATTAAGGCCAGTTTAGTTTCGTAGCCTTTTTGACTCAAGTTAGTAAGTCCTTAGGGGTTTCTTTACACCTAATGCCCTAAAACCATCTGGTTTGGGAGTCATTGACTCAACACTCGTTACATAGGTCAATTAGAAAGCTTAAGGGAACTAAACATAGCAGAGACTTATTAAAAAATAATAATAAAATAAAATAAAACTATGCCATCGTTGTTCATTCTATTGAGAAATTCTGTGAATCTTGAGATGTGGAAACATTGTACATTGAACTTATTTGGAAACCTCATCAGTATATGCTAATTCACTTTACATTGATTCGAGCTTGTGATGTCTTAGCATGCTTCTTGTAAGTAATTAGGTTTTAAACACTTATTCATTATGAAAATGGGTTAGATTTTTTAAGTTTGCTCATGAATGAATTTCACGATTTTGAGTGCTCCTTAAATTTTTGGATACCATGGGTATTTAACTTATCTTTATGATTCTTTGTTTTTCATTTAGTTTTTTTTATTTTGTTTTGCTAAGGGACTAGCAAAATATAAGTTTGGGGGTATTTGATGAGTCTTAAATATTGCATATTTAAGCCCTTAAATTATATGTGTTAAGCTCTTAGTTTGTATTATTTCCCTTTATTTTATGTTTTTTCTGTGTTTTGTGTATTTTTATAGGTTTGTGGAGAAAATGAAGCATTTCGAGAGATCAAGCTTCAAGAGAAAGAACTGAGGATGCCTTGTGCGATCGATCGCACGAGACATACGATCGAGCGCACCTGCCTACGAACGAGCGCATGGTCAACATCCAACATCGAAATATTTGCAGTTCAGTGCATTTGCGATCGATCGTAACAGACATGCGATTGAGCGCACATGCGATCGATCACACCATTATGTGATCGATCGCACTCGGGCAGTATCCCATATCGAATCTGAAACCTATAGTGCTTCGAGACTCCCCCTATATAAACACCATCTGACTTCATCATTCGGTGTGCAATTCCTGAGCCATTTGGTGTAATCTGGTGGACGTCTGCTAGCATTCTAGTGGACCCCGAAGGCTTTGCTACCACGAGGGGAAGCGCCGCCCAACAGCAAGTGAAATTTCTCCCTTGTATAGTAAATATTTCTTTTCATTTTGTTTTGTTTAGTTTAAATGTTTAGCACTTTTATTATGAACTGTAGTTTCATAACTATGAGTGGCTAGAATCTTTAACTAAGGTTGAAGATGAAGCCTCGCCGTTGTTTGGCATATTAGTTTCAGTTTTGTTTATGATGTTTTAGTATAAATGTTCTGTCAATTATTTGAGTAGAACCTTATGATTGATTGTGTTTAAATTGTTCTGTTGGATATTCTTTGTGTTTCATCTGATGGATACATCGAATTGTTTTCGATTTAATTGGATTTCCTTTGTGATTTGTTAAAAGCGGATACATTGGATGCTTTTGGTTTAATCGGGATATTCGTTGTTTTTTGTCTTAAGTTGGATTCATAGAATGTTTTGATAGGCTATTGTTAGAACATTGAGATATATGCTTAACTTCGACGGGGTGGATTCAAAAACCTTAGCCTTTTTATCATTTGCTTTAAACCAATTTAGTTTAAGTTTATATTTCTTTTGCAAAAATACAATTCAAAATTCGGAACTAGGTTAAGATAAGGTTAGTTTAGATAAAATTATATTTTCACAACGCAATTCCCTGTGGATTCGACCTCGCACTTGCACAACACTATATTACAAACGACTCGTGCGCTTGCGAGTAATTTAAAACTCACAACACTGATGATAAACATATTCTAGTTTTCTTTATATTATTTGATATCTTACATATGCACACAAACTTTAAAATCATAAACCATATTTTCTGCAACATTTGTTTAACACCAGTGTGCCATAGATTTTTTTTTTTTAAAAATAAGGCATACCTTGTAATCTAGCCAATCAAAATAATATAAAGCATCGCATTTACTGAAGAAATTTTTCACTTCTTCAATTTGTTGAAATCTAGCGCCATATCTCTCAGAGAACTCAAACGGGCAGTCACTTTGACAAATAAAAGAAATTAAACCTTAAGATTGTTGGAGGAATTTTTCTGAGGGCTATTTATAAAAATTAATAAGAGAGGATGAGAGTTATGGCTTTAAGGTACGACTATGTCGCTTTCCTTAAGGTTTAACTCGCCTCTCACCGGTGCAAGAAGGTTTCTGGTGAATTTTATCTAAGATACAATGAAGCTTTGTTGTTGTTATGCACTTTGCTCTAGTGAAGAACAACCTGTAACAACTTCTATGAGTTTTATGGATTCATAGCACTTGTGTTTTAAGAATTCTAAAAAAATTTCAATCACAAGAAGATCTATATTTTTGAGAGAAAATAGAAGAAGAAGATGAAAGAATTTTCAAAAATTCAATCTCTATAAAAATGACAGTTATCCACTCTATTTATAGAGTTAATGAGTGTCTCTTCACAAGAGACATGTTGGTTCAGTCCTCAACTGACATAACTGCGTGTTTCTTCACAAGAGACACTTTCTTTAGTTCACCAACCAATTATCATTTATCGTTAAGAAAATTTTAAAATTTCATTTTTCAAGTCAATTAGGTCCTTTTTATAGTCAACTATACCTCATATATTTTCCAAAATCAATCAGGTATTAGGCTTCTAGTTAACTGAATCATTTTTACAGTCGACTGGATCCTTTTTATAGTCGATTGGACAAACCTACAAAGGTTTTTGTTCGATCCTACAATCGATTGTATCAATCTTACAATCGACTACCCATGAGCCAAAATGAATTTTTCTTTCTTTCCTCTTTTCCATCGTTTTTTCCAAATCATCCCAATAATAAAATCACAATTTTATTTTGAAAATCACCAACGATATATATATATATATATACACACACACACACACACACACACACACATATACATGTTAGGGGAAAATATTAAACTATGTGAAATAGTAGAAAGCCTTCATACTTAGCTAATCAAATAGTAAATATGTTACTTGAGTTTTCGTGTTATATATATATACGTACTAGTTGAATGCTTGTGCGTTACACGGGTTCGCTTCATATAACACGAAAACTCGAGTAATGTATTTACTCTTTCATTAACTAAATATGAAGGCTTTCTATTATTTGTCATGGTTTAATATTTTCCCCTAATTTGTAGGTCAAGATCTTGATGCCAATCCATGTTAATGCATAAGAAAAAAGAAATAGGCCTTCTCTAGTATGTTTAATACTTACCATAAAATTAATCGAATCATACAGCTTTATTTTTTGAAAAAAAACTGTTCAAAATTCTCGGCTTAGAAAACAGAATCCTCCACAAAAGGACAATATATCACTAGTATTAAGGTATTTCAATTTACTCACAATCAACAAACTATTATAAAGAATGGGTAGAGATTAATAATACATGAAGCATTAGCTAAAAACAATTATTCGTTTAGATGACAAAAATTTAAGAGGGAAATGATAGAAATAGGGAGAAGGAACATACATCCTTATGAAATTCGGGCTTCCCTCAGAAAGAGAAAGAGAGAGGCGATATAAATGGATTGAAAAATTAAATTAAAAATTTTAAGTATGCTTGTGAAAATCTCATGGCATAATTTATCATTGGTATTAAGGTAAATAGAATTATTACTCTCAAAATGGTAATGGAATTACAACCAACTAAGCAAGATAAAATCAATTTCATAAGGCAAATAAAAAAAGATATCTATTTTTAAAAAGTACCTTCATAAAGCAAGCGTCTGCAATTTCTATAGTTCTTCTAAAAATCAAGCATTTGTAATTCGAATCTCCACTATTCTTGTAGAAACTTTTGTATATAAAATCTATCTTTCTCTACAATTTCTTGCCACAAAACAGGCAAAAATAAAAGAAAAAGTAAAATCAAAGAAAGTTGTAGAAACCAACGAACATGGAGAGTAGATCGACTATGAAGTGCACTATAAAGTGCACCTAATTATCTCAAATTAGAGTTTGATGCAAGGGAGAAATTGAAACCTTTTAACCCTACAATAAGAAGAAATCAGACCTTCTGCATATATCTTTGTGAAGACAAGCATGCTGCATAAATCTATTCCTTACAAAAGAAATTGTTGAATCTATCACACATAAAAATTAGAAAGAAAATAAAAAGGTAAAAGGGAAATTATAAAACAACATGGTAAAATCATACAATAATTTTAGCAGACGGAAAAAAAATAGAAATTTACGCCTGAGACTAAAAAGATCAATGAAAGGAAATTACATAGGAACAAGTGCAATGATTAAAAAATAGAAATTAGAAATATACAAAAATTTGTTTGAAGGGAGATGTTGGTGAGAATAGAATGGTTAGTCAATGCGAAATAGAAATCATTATATTCACTGGATAAAGCCAAAAAAAATGAGAAAATGAGAGAAAGAAAGTTAAGAGGTGAAACTACAGAGAGGGAGATGAAAACGGACGAATTGAGAAGATCATGGTATGTTTGGATAATAGTTTCATGTTTTTAGTTTTAAAAAAAAAACAGAAAACAGTTTTCTAAAGAAAACATGTTTAGATAATTGTAACTCGAAAATTATTTTCAAAACAGAAAACAGTGAAACATTGTTTGGATAATCTTATTTTGAAAATTGTTTTGAAAATAGAAAACCGTTTGGGTACACTTTTTTGTAACTGTTTTCAGTTTTGAGTTTAAATTTGAAATCTATATTAATTTTATTTATCATATTTACTAAATATATTTTTCTAGCACACACCAAATACTTGAAAATAATTAATATTATTTTATTTCTAAAATTCCAATATTTTTTATATACCATGGATCAAATATGACCAAACCATTTCCCCTCGCCATATCACGTATGTTTGTTTGTTAAATAATTTTCTAAAAAATTAAAAAATTGAACAACCAACTCATTATTCTTCTTGCAAAATGGTTCAATATCTAAAATATGACATACTTTTCTTGTTTGAAGTAAGATAGTTGAGGACAACTTTAAGATAGCAATAATCATGGATCATACATAACTTTGAAAATTTGATAAAATGGGAATGAGTGACCCAAAATTCTTCTTGCAAAAAGGTAATGGATTACAAAAAAATCTTCACCAAAATTTCCTCTTGGAACTTCAACATACTAGTCTCCGAGTTCCACCTAGATCCGGCAAAGGCCAATAATGAAGAGATCTTCTTATGCTCATTTCACCTCAACTCTCCAATTTGATTGGCTTGTCATCCTCACAATCTGTAAGGAGTATCAAATCTATGTCAAGATACAATCATGGCTTTGCAATTTAGGCAATCATTCTTAGACAAATTTGATGAAATTGAAACTCAAATGGCCTCCAACCATAATTGAATATCAAGACTCAAAATTTTATCATCAAAAGACGATTATTTTAATGTAATATAAAAGGGAAAAATAGGATTTGAAAGATTACTAAGACTTGAAATTTAGGTTTGTTGTTAACATATCGAAATTGATCTTAAGCTAACTAACAACACACAATACAAATTAACAACATATTCTTTTTTTTTTTTTCATGCATACAATACAAATTAACAACATACTAAGCTATAACGGTACAGTGAACATCATCGGATTATATTTTTAATTAGAGTGCACATAAAGCAGGAGACTATCGAGTAAGATAGTATCACTAAATTCTGAAATAGTATATGCTTCTTGAAACATGCCCCTCAGGATACTGCATTAAAAAGAATGGCATTTTGAAAAGAAAAATAAATTTTGTTAAGTAACAAAAAATATGCTAAAATTGGATAATGTGCAAGAATGAAATGTAAATTTGAGAACAAGGCTCTTCACAAGAAATAAAAGAATTTTTTTCTTAAGGATTAATTTCACCATAAAAAATAAAAGGATGAGACAACCATATAAAAAGAGTATAATTAATAGTAATGCCCAAGCTGAACACTAAAAACAGTGAATCATAGACTAAAATGTAATTAATTGGAGAAATCTGAAATCGCGTACCTATTATTTCTATTTCATGTTAAATGATAAAAGAAAGAGTTAGAATTAAATTTGAATATATATGAGTACATCCTACTTTTAATTAAATCAGTTTGGAGACTTATCAATATGATACAAAGCTAAACCAAATCTAGACTTCAAAAAACTGTTTACTTAAGATACTTTCTTGATTAGGTTCAGTACATGACGTAGAATAAAAAGGCATTGAGTTAAGAAACAAAAGATGAATTCTTTGAACTGGTAGTGAAATCCAGTAGCAAACTACGGTATGCTCAAGTGCAAACATGGAATGAAGAAAACTTTTCTAGTTTCCCAATGATATTGCAGGAAAGAAATAAATTTGCTATTGTTTTAATAGAAAATGTGAACCAAACTGAAAAGAAATATCGATTTGATATGTTGATTGCATTTTAAAATTTCAAAAACAATCACAGAACATACAAAAATTCAATGAATCTATCAACAAATTGAAGAAATGACTAGCAAACCTGGAATGCAATCAATCAGATATGTGACAATTATTCTCAAATCCCTTGAGTCCAAACCTGCAAAATCATGAGAATCTCTTAGTATTTATAGAAGAAATCACAAAGATGATGATACCCACATACCTAATAGAAGAAAGATAAGATACTCACATACTTGTAGATCTTGTAGAGAAAAGGAAGATAATTGTGTGAGAGAGAGAAGAATGAGAGGAAGAAGTCGTGATCTGTGAGAGAAGACAAAGAAGAGAGAAGAGAAGAGCGAAGAGAAAAAAGGGTGGGTCACATAGAAGAGAAGTAGAGAGAGGGAAGGAAGGAGAAGAAGAGAGAATCGTGTTTGAGAGAAGATAGGGTGGGTCGTAGAGAAGAGAAGCAGAGAGGGGGAAAGAAAGAAAAAAAGGAGAATGGAGTTTGAGAGAAGAGAGGGTGTCGCAAAGAAGAGAAAAGAGAAATATGAGAGAATGAGGGAAGAATGAGCGAAAGATGACGGTGGGTCGTACCAGAGAGAAGAACGAAGGATGATGGCAGAGAGAGAAAGAGAGAGGGAAAAAGAAAAAGAGACAAATCTATGTTTAGAAGATGAAGAATGAGACAAAGAAGATAACACTGATTTTAGGGTTGTTTTTCGAAAATTACTTATGAAAACACCAATTGGGGGTTTTCATTTTACAGTTTTTGAAAAGATTTTTGTTTTGTTTTGTTTTTTTTAAAAATAGTTTTAAAAAATTGGATTTAAAAAGAGTTTTCCAAATATACTTTTTGATTTCTGAAAATTGATTTTAGTTTTTGAAAATTGAAAACAGTTTTTGGAAAGAGCTTCTAAACATATCCTCTTCTAAATCACCCATAATCCTCCCTAAGAGCTTTATATGGATGTATATAGATACAGGGGTATGAAGATATATATCATGTTTTGGCCTGTTTAAAACCAACTTTGAGCTAAACCTTATTTTTTAAAATTTGTAAAAATTTAGTCAAATCAAATCAAACTTTATTAAATTTTATAAAATAAAAATTAAAACATAAATTAACATGTGGTTTGATTTTATTTGATTAACTTTTTGACAAATTTTAATAGATAACTTTAGTTTAAAACTGATTTCTTCTCTAACATTGCCAAACACAGACGTATAATTAACCAAGAATATTTTAAGTCTCCACAATGTTTTAGAATCTGTTGATGACGATTGAGATGGAGCTCTTAATACTTAAAAAACTGCATTATTGTCATAGTAGCATTATACCAAAAATGTCATAAAAAAACATTATACCAAATCTAGCCTTGTTGTCTTTTCGTTATATGGGAGAATCTCATTTAGCCCATAGCCACACACAATTTCTTTCTCTGTCTCTTCTGTAGCTGTACTGTACACAAGATTGAAAGCTGACGCAAAACTTCCTGGTAAATTTGATCGGTGCATCATAGGACTCGACCAAGAAAACCCTAAAATTCGTAGAAATTCCTCGCACCACATCGAACTCTGTCTGGTATGTATCTGTTGAAATTCACATTTCGATGTCTGAATTTCTCATTATTTATGTCAGCATGGTCTATTATACATTAATCTCGATTGATATTTGGTTTGCCAATTCTCTTTGAATTATGTGATATTTCGAGATTTATTCTTTTGGATCATATTTATGTTTGCAGTAGGAAATCAAGGCAAAATAGAGTTTGAATTTAAGAAAATAGCTGGAATTATACTATAATTCTTGTTTAAATCGAGATTAGAGCTGAAAAAGACGAAGAAAAAGTGTCATACAAATTCAAAATTTTTCTATTTTTAAAATATGATGTTATAATTTAAATTTGTTGGGAATCTAAACTAAATTACTTACCTATTTGACTTGATTAAATTCTCTAATTTGGGCCAATTATTGATTAAGCTTTATTATTTTGGGTCTTTATAAGATTTATAGATTGGGTTTTATATAGTTCAAACAATTATAAAACCAAAATTAAGTTTTCTTCGTGGAGAAAAAAGAGAGAGGACACATGACTGCCATTACAGGCAGAGCTGCTTTAATTTCCTTTGTGATGGAAGTCATTCCTAATTACTATATGCAATGTGTGAGTTTACCCAATTCCACTTGTAATCAGGTGGATAAAATTAACATGGATTTGCTTTTGGGATCCACTTCTGAGAAAAGAAATTGTGCCTTTGTAGTTGGGAGAAAGTGACTAAAACTAAGTCCAATGGGGGCTGGGTTTTAAAAAATGCAAAATAAGAAACATTGCTTTGATGTCTAAGTTGAACGAGAGACTCATTAAAGATCAAAACAAACCTTGGGCAAAAAGTTTGTTAGCTAAATACTTATCTCATCCTCTTAATAATAGATTAAGGCCTAGTTGTAAGGCCTCATCTATTATCTGGTCTAGCATTAAAATGGGGTGGGAAATGGCGCAGAAAGTGTTTAGGTGGGCTGTCCGGAATGCAGAGGTTGCAAACTTTTGGATGGATAATTGGTTGGGAATCGGCCCTCTCCGTAATAAGATTGGTGGTCCTCTCAATGAGAATGAATCAAAGCTTAAGGTTGAAGATATGTGGGATGAGTCTAATTTTTGGAATCTGTCTAGGCTTTCCGTTGAACTCCCTATAGACCTGGTGAATTGCATTCATGGCATCCCTATTCAACTCCTTAATCCCAATTCTGATCGGCTCATCTAAAGCCCTTCAAAAATTGGCAAGTTTTGTTAAAAAAACTGCGTATGCCGTTGCAGAAAATGTTAATCCAGACACTAGGGATTCTAGGGATTGGAGATGGATCTGTTCCATCCCAACCACCAACAGAGCTAAACATTTCATTTGGCTTTGTGCTCAGGACTGTGTGGCTTCCAATTCCAATCTTCTTGCTAGGAACATTTGTAAACTCTGATTCTTGCTCCCTTTGCCAAAACCACGAGTCCACTATTCACATTCTTAGAAATTTCCCTTGGACCAAGTATCTCTGGATTTGTTTGGGAATTCCTGCTGATTTGCACAGCTTTTTTTGATATTACACTCTTTGATTTGCTTCAGCTTAATGCGTCTTCAAATTCACATGCAATCGTTGGTGTCCCTTGGAATATTGTTTTTGCTTCTCTGTGTTGGGTCCTTTGGAATTGTAGGAACCATAGAGAATTTGGTTAATCATCCTTCAATGTCTCGTCTATTATCTCTGAACACTATTCAAAGCCATTGAATTTTTCATGCTGGTTTTGCCCCAAAAAATTCCAAAGTTAAATCATGTACCTTGATTAATTGGATTCCTCCCGATATTGGATGGGTTTAGCTTAACATAGACGGATCTTCTAAAGGTAACCCTGGTTCTGCTAGGGCGGTAGTATTTTGCGGGATTATACCGGTACGCGGATTAGGGGAAGTGCTAGAGCAGTGGGGTTTGCTACCAGCGTGTGTGCAGACTTATGGGGGCTAAGGTATGGTCTGTGTATTGCTAGAGCCCTCAATATTGAGAGGCTACATACCGCCCTGGATGTCAAATCTGTTTTGGATCTTTTACAGGAGGCTGATACTTCACTCCACCCTTGCGGGTCCATTATTGATGGCTGTAGGACCATCATACGATCTATTCCCCAAACCAAAATTGAGCATAATTTTCGAGAGGCTAATATTTGTGCTGATGCTTTGGCCAACAATTGCAACAGATTTAGTTTGCCTAGTTTTGTTGTTTTTGATGATCCACCGGATGATATGATGAACTTGTATTTAGCGGATTTAGGGGGGGGGGGGGGGGAGGTATGCTTCCCAAGATGGGTTTGTAATCCTTAGTTTTTATTGAATTTCATTCTTTGCATAAAAAAAAATGCAAATGAGAGCTTAATTTATCTTAGTACTCACATGAACAGTGGCCGAGCCAAAACTTTTTATCAGTCGGGTCAATAAATAAAATTATTAAAATACTTTAAATATATAATATTAACCATGGAGCACACATAAACAAGACGTCAGCGAAATTAAATATTTATTAAGACAACTTAAAGTAGAACTAAATGAAAAAAACATCGAAAAAAATAAAAAAATAACAAGATTAAAAAAATAGAAAATGTAAATTATCTCTTGGAATGTGAGCGGTTTCAATGATCCGAATAAAAGGGTTATTGTGAAGCGTTTTCGTAGAGATTGGAAATGAGATGTGGTCTGTCTTCAAGAGTCTAAAATGAATTCGATCGATGATGTAATCATTCGCAGTCTTTGGGGTATTGGGTCGTGTGGTTGGAAAGTTTTTCTGGCGATAGGAGCTTTAGGTGGTGTTGTGGTTATGTGGAATAAGCAAGTATTGGATTTAATTGATTTTCAAATAGGGATTTTCTCAGTTTCTTGTGTGTTTAAGGAATTCACGTTGAGTGGCGAGGGGTTGATGACGAGAGTCTATGGACCGGCGCTTAATGGTTAGAGGGGTCTTTTTTGGGGTGAACTTGTTGAGGTTAGAATCCGGTGGGATCTCCCATGGGTGGTGGGGGGATTTTAATTCCGTTCTTTATCCTTTTGATAGGGGACAGGATCTCATTGATTTGCCTTTGTCTGGAGGGTCCTTCACTTGGTCAAGTTTTAGAGAATCACCCTCTTTCTCGAGAATTGATCATTTTTTAGTCACCAGTAGTTGGGAAGCTCTTTTTCCTAATCTTGTTTAGTAGCTCGTGCCTCGGCCCACTTCAGACCATCATCCTATTGTTCTTGAAATGAGAGTTCTTCATTGGGGTCTGATTCCGTTCCGTTTTGAGAACATGTGGCTTAAGGAGGAAGGTTTTCAGGATCTTATTAAAGGTTGGTGGCATGGTCAAGATGTGAGGGGCTTTGCTAGTTTCGTGGTGGTTTCAAAATTGAAATCTCTGAAAAGGGGGCTTAAAAAATGGAACAAGGAGTCTATTGGGAATGTCAATTCCTCAATTAATGCGTTAATGGGGGAGGTGAATGGGCTTGATGGGAAGGAGATTTCTTTGGGTCTTTCAGGGGAGGATATAGAGAGGAGGGTGTTGGTTAAGAAAGAGCTGTCCAAGCTTATTTCGATGGAAGAAATCTCGTGAAGACAAAAATCTAGAGAAATTTGGCTCAGGAAGGGCGACAAGAACACTAAATTCTTCTACTAGATGGCAAATGCCCATAGGAGACACAACTTTATTGCCTCCATTGAGGTAGGGGACTCGATGTTTGAGGAGGAGAGTATGAAGGAGGCTATTTGTTCTTTTTACAATCTCTCTATAAGGAGACTTGCGATTCTAGGCGGAAGTTGGATGGTTTGGAGTTTTCTAGTATTGATAGTAGGGAAGCAATTTGGCTTGAGTGCCCTTTTGAGGAGGAAGAGATTCTTTGTGCTCTTAGGAATGGTGATGGGGACAAATCCCCTTGTCCCGATGGCTTTTCTATGGCATTCATTAAGCACAATCTCAATCTTAGGGAGTGTGATGGCATCTATTTGACGGGTGAATTTGTGGAGAGTCTCAATTCCACTTTTATTGTCCTTATTCCAAAGAAAGTAGGAGCTTCCAATCTCAAAGATTTTCAGCTAATTAGCCTATGGGGTGTATTTATAAGCTCCTTTCGAAGGTCTTTACTTGTAGGCCGAAAAAAGTTATCTCTAAAGTGGTTAGTTCCTTCCAAAATGCTTTTGTAGAGGGTAGAAAAATTTTGGATGCCGCTTTAATTGCTAATGAAGTGGTGGATGCTCACTTAAAAGATAGAGGGGGACGGGTGATTTGCAAGCTTGACATGGAGAAGGTTTTTGATCGTGTGTGTTGAAGTTTTGTGATTTACCTCTTGAAGAAAATGGATTTTGGAGAGAAATGGTGTAAGTGGATCTTCAAGTGTGTCTCTTCGACCGCCTTTTTGATCCTTATTAACGGTTTCCTTCTGGTTACTTCAAAGCCTCAAGGGGTCTGAGGCAAGTAGATCCTTTATCTCTTTTTTTGTTCACTTTGGTTATGGGGGCGTTGAGCAAAATGTTAGTGAAGGCGGTAGATGGAGGGTTTTTGAGCTACTTTAAGGTGGGAAGAGAAGGGAGTTATGTTAGAGTGTCACATCTTCTTTTTGCAGATGACACAATTATCTTCTGTGGGCCAGAAATTAATCAAATCTTGCATCTTCGGTGTATTTTTCTTTATTTTGTGGCGGTCTCGAGACTCAAAGTCAATCTTAATAAAAGTGACTTAATTCCTCTGGGTGAAAATATTAATGGTCGTCTTCTTGCTAATTTGTTGGGGTGCAATGTAGGATCGCTTCCTATTACTTCTCTTGGTCTCCTTCTTGGAGCCAGGTTTAAAGATGTAAGCGTTTGGAATCCAATTGTGGAGGGATTTGAAAAACGGTTAGCCGGGTGGAAGAATCGCCTTCTCAAGGAGGAAGGCTTAGGTGGTGTATGTTTGCACTTAATGGACCACTTAATGGCATCACATCTAAATCGGTCATGTGGTGCTGTTAAGTTCGTTTGTTTTTCACTTCTTAATGACACTTAATGGGTCTGACTGAATCAAATCTAAAATTGAGTCTTAATACCATTCAAATGTATTTTGGACAAAATTACTCTCACCATATTATCAAAATCTCACAAATACCGTCTCATCACCAAAACCTATATTCTGCTTCTAAGTCTGCTCCCGTCACCAATCGCACCACTGCGTCGCCGTTAATGGAACCACCTCCCCCAACAGCCCCACAACCACCAAACCCCACCTCCGCAGCCACCAAATCCCACCTCCACAACCACCAAACCCATCTTGAAATAGTTTTTGAAAGATGGGGGAGGAAGAGTTCACCGCTGCAATATGGAAGACCGGCTCTCTGGTGACCTGATTGTGGCTGAAGGCGACAATGAGGTGGTGGCTTGCTGCCAGTACAGATGGTGAAGAAAGAGAAAAAAAATGTGTTAGAGAGAAATGGAAAGAGAGAGAGAGAGAGAGAAACTCAAAAACAAAGAAAATGTGAGCTCATTATGGATCTGTACTTGCTTTTGTAGTGCTAGATTTTAGTGACCATAACCATTTCCAAAGAACAAAGGCCACACTGGAGACAACTCCACTTAAAATTTCTGTAAATACGTAAGAATTTAAAGAAGTTTTGAAAAAGAAGAAAATTAAAACAAAGTAGTAATATAAGCAAAAATGGATAAATCAAATATGGTGAGAGATTCAAGTACTCACAAGTAGGAGTTGTAGCTGAAACTGATGAGAACCCACCAGAGAGAACCACAAAAATGAGAAGGGAAACAATCCAGTTCCTCACCATTGTTGGGTTTTCTTAGTTGAACATGGAGCAGAAAATAATTGCTCAAATGTGGAGATTTAAGCTTTGCAATTTTATTTACCCACTTAGAAAAGAGACCTCACATACAAATGTTTTGCCACTTTTTATTTTCTACATCTTAATCAGCAGAAGCCTTTTAAATTAATTTTATTGATGAATTTTTTTTTTAAATTTTTATATAATTTATTGACTATTTAAGTATTAAGTAATATGTATTCATTGTTAATCCATCTACTTTTATTTTTAAATTGGTTATTTAAATAAACTGGGATTATGGTTCAATCCATTAAAAAAATAAAAAAAGCAATTGAGAATATTTTTGTGATGAAACATGCAAACTTTGTTCAGACTAGAAATTGACTCTTATTTGCAATAAACAGTCATGTTCTTAATAGTTAAGAGCGTTAAAAATGGAAAATATTCATATTCAAATGTTTCAATCAGTTCAGTTATCAAACAGTCTAAACACTTAACCATTCAGCATTCAGACACTGCCTCTCATTCAATATTCAACATTTAACACTAAAAAAAACAAACGCCACCTTACTCTCATTAAAACCACTCTTTCTCGTTTTCTTATTTATTTAATGTCTCTATTTCCTATGCCTAGTGTTGTGGCTAAGAGGTTGGAGGGTATTCAAAGGAGATTCCTGTGGGGTAATACAGGGGAGGAGTATAAATACCATTTGGTGAGATGGGGAGTGGTTAAGAAACCAATGGAAATAAGGGGTCTTGGTTTGAAGTCTCTCACCTTATTCAATAAAGCCCTCTTTGGGGAAATAGCTGTGGAGATTTCTTGTGGAGGGGGATTACTTTTGGAGGAAGGTGGTGGAAGCTAAGTTCGAGATGGATTCTTGCAGGTGGGTGTCAAAAAAAGGGAAGGGAGCTTATGGTGTAGGGGTGTGGAAATGGATAAAGAGGGGTTGGTAAGACTTGTCCTTGTCTTTCAGTGTTAGTTGGTGATGGGAGAAGAACCAGGCTTTGGCATGATTCATGGTTTGGGAATACTCATCTTAAAGACTGGTTTCTGGAGATTTTCGCAAATGCAAGGGATTAAAAAGCTCTTATCTCTTCGTGTATCTTGGTGTCTAATGGCAATATTTCGTAGGACGTTCCTTTGATTCGTAATGTTCAAGATTGGGAGGTTGAGAGAGCGGAAAGTTTATTGGAAACTTTGTATAGCTATAAGATGGATTTGTCTAAGGAGGATGTGGTTAGATGAAGGAATAGTAAGGCAAAGGTTTGAGGTGAAATGTTTCTATAAGATTCTTGTGGATGGAGATTGGTCGGATGACACCTCTAATTTCCCTTGGAAAGCAATTTGGTGTTCTAATGCTCCGAAGAAAGTGTGCTTTATTGGGTGGGAAGCCGCTTGGGAGAAGATTCTTACTTTAGATAATTTACAAAGAAGAGGGAGGGCATTGGTGAACCGTTGTTTCATTTGCAAAAATTGCGGAGAAACTGTGTTTCATCTTTTGTTGGAATGTTATTTGGCTAGAGCTTTATAGGACATGGTTTATAAGGTTTTGGGTGTGTCCTGGGTTTTTGCCGGCTCCGTGAAGGATGAAATTTGAGCTTGGAGTGGGTTTTGGACTTCAAAGAGCCTTAAGAAAGCTTACTTTATGATTTCTCTTTCTATCTTTTGGTTAGTTTAGAATGAGGAATCATAGAGTTTTTTATGGCGTTAGAGACCTTTAATTGTAATTAGGGAAAGGTTGTTCAATACCCTTATTTTTTGGGTAATAGGAAATTCTTTTGTAAATAAAGTAGATGTAGTTGATTTCGTTGAGTTACTCTCCTATAGATAGCCTTGTACATGGGTTGCACCCCCTTGGTGTGCTTTTCTTTCTATTTATACATTTTACATATAAAAAAATAGAATTTTACTAATTTATAAGAAGTTAATATCTCTCTAATTAGTTAATTTCACAGTATGATATTTGTCCATTTAGTAAGACTAATTTCATGACAACACAATATTATTCACAACCGATAAAACTCTAAAATAATTTAATCTAAATTCAACAAACAAAATCATTATTAAATCAAAACAAAGTTCATCCATAAATGTATAATTTGTAACTTATTTATCAAGCAATTAAACATTGTAATTTATTAAGAATAAAAAAAATAGGATTTAGAACTTTTATACTTCCCTCTAAATTAGCTAAAACCTTTATCTATGTTCTCCTTTGGTCACTTACTTCTTTCTGTTTCTTATCCTCTTCAAAATTTTCACCTTTTTATTATTTCTTGTACAAAACAAATGAAGAAAAAGAACCATAGAAAACTGCCACTGCTTTTGCTATTAGGTCTAGGTCTTTTGGTATTCTTTGTATTGTTAATTAAGGTTTTAACTGTTACTAAGTTCAAGTGTAATTGGGGGAAGGCCACATAGGAGCATGTGCAAGCATAATTAGCACATAGGACACATGAGCTCTTCATTTGAGGCCTTCTTTAGACCCAGTTCTGGGCATCTCAATGGGTCGATTAAGAGGGGTAAATTGTCAGACTTCCAGAAGTTGGGCCGAGTGGAGGATCGGAGAGTCTTGGGAAGAAAGATTCTGTAGCATCAGTGTCTAATAGTGGTGGTGGCTCTCTGTCTCTGATTGGGTGCTGTCCGTGTTGTGGTGTTGACCTTTTTGGCCAATTGTTTCTATCAAAATCTCAGGAGAGCTTGAAGTCATGGGTAATGGCTGTTAGATCTCATCCCAAGGAAGATGATAACAGGCAACTCACACCTGTGGAGGAGCGCATTGGTAAAAAAAAGGATAAAGGTAAGGCTCAGTTGTTTCCAGAACCCATTTCAAATTTCAGATTTCAAATCTGTTGAGCCATGGGCCTCTGAGTTGGGTTTGGATCGGGAAGAAGTGGACCGTGCTTTTAATTATATTTCTTCTTTTGAGGTGGTTGAGTGCTCTGAGATTTGGGCCTATCAAAGACTTAAGTTGCTTTGGACCGGACTGGTCTTCTAAGGATGGGTCGAGAAAGTTTAGCTGGGCTTTGCGTAGTCATGGGCCGGGTTTGATGTTGGGTTTGAAAAAGTCCATTAAGCCTTGGAGGTTGACTAAACGATGGGTCGCTACCTGATATGGTCCTCCACCTTTGCGGGTTCGTCAGGGGCGGTCACTGACACTTGGGTTCTCCGCGGATTTGTTCGGCGAGGCTAGGTCGACCGACTCCAAGCCACCTTGTCCAGCCTTAGCGTTGATTTCGCTTCCAGTATTGGAGTTGCGGCCAGAAGTGGTGGTTTTGGGAGATTCCTTGTCGGATTCTGAGCCGGATTCTAGCGCGGAAGTGACCGAAGTTCCTCTTGGATCTAATTCAGATGATAAGGCACAATTTTTGGCAGAGGAGACTGATTCTTTATTTTCGGAGTATTCTGGTCCATCTCTAGTTCTGTACCCTGTCTTGCTATTGGAAATTTTCAGGTTTCTTTCAAAGCTAACTAGTTAGCGGTATCTTCTTCAGTGGAACGCATTCCTCCAGAATTTGGTTTGGAATTGTCTGGGATAGGATCTGTCGGTTGTTCGGAGTTAGTGGGGGATTCCTTGCCTGTAGAGTTTGGGAGCTTTGTTGAAAAAGGAATAGGGATCTGTGTTTAGCTATGGGTTGGTACTTTGATAGATTAGTAGGTGGGCTTGGAGGGGAGTGATGATTATTCTGTGTGTTGTAAGGCTTCAGCTTGGGTTCTTATTGGGTGAAAAAGCTACATAACATGGTTGGGGTGTCTCTAGTTGGGGTTGAAAAGAGCTTAAAAGGTTTGAGTTTGATGTTAATTATATTAAGATCGGTGGGGGCGCTGGTAGATGAGGATAGGTTTTGGCAGTGGATTCTAGGGGTACATCAGGGTTACAATGAAGTGGTCTATTATCTCGTGGAATGTGAGAGGGGTTAATGACATAGAGAAGAGAGATTTTATTAAGCACTATCTCATAGAGTGGAAGGGTGCAATAGTTTGTCTTCAGGAGACTAAATTGGAGGAAGTTAATGATTCATTTATTCATAGCCTTTGAGGTTAAGATCTTGTGGTTGGAAAGCTCTTTTGTATGTAGGTGCTTCAGGAGGAGTTATTATTATGTGGGATAAACGGGTTTTAGATCTGGTTGATAGCCACGTTGGTTTATTTTCAATTTCTTGTGTTTTCAAGGTCTCTTTAATAATGGTAGTGGGTAATGTCCGGTGTGTATGGCCCAGGGATAATGGTAATAGAAGTATTTTCTCGGATGAGTTGGCGGCAATTAGACAGGTGACAATTTCCTTGGGTGGTAGATGGTGACTTTAATGTTGTCTTTTATCCTCGTGAGAGACCAGGTCAATGAGGGAGTTTTTAGAGTTTGTGAGGGCTTATGACCTTCTGGATTTGCGATTACCAAGTAGTTCCTTCACTTGGTCGAATTTCAGGGATTCTCCTTCCTTCTCAAGGATTGATTGATTCATTGTTTCTGCTTGTTGGGAAGCACATTGCCCATCTTCGATTCAGAAGCTTCTTCCCCGTCCCTTGTCAGATCATCACCCGATCCTTCTGGAAGTAAGTGGTATGATGTGGGGCTCGACCCCTTTCCAGTTTGAAAATATGTGGCTGAAGGTGGATGGTTTTAGGGATCTTGTGAAAGGCTGGTGGGAGGGATCCATTGTTAATAGTGTTATTAGCTTTGTGGTGGCTAAGAAGTTGAAAAATCTAAAGGTTGAAGTGAAACGATGGAATAAAGAATCCTTTGGTAACGTTAATTCATCCATAAATGCTTGTTGGGTGAAATTAATGGGTTCGATGAGAAAGAGGTTAGAGAGGGTCTTTTGAGAAATGAAATTGTCAGGAGATCAGAAGCTATAAGAAGGAATTGGCTAAGCTCATTTCTTTGGAGGAAATTTTGTGGAGACAAAAATATAGAGTTGTGGCTAAGGGAGGGAGATTTAACTTTATTAATTCTATTGAAGTTGATGGCATGATGTTCGAAGAGGAGGGTGATATTAAAAGAGCAATTAGTGGATTCTATGAGAATCTCTTTAAAGAGACTTGTGATGAAAGGCTAAACTTGGATGGACTGGATTTCTCTAGAACAGACGAGGAAGATGTAGTGTGGCTTGAGCGTCCTTTCTCTGAGGAAGAAATTGTTAATGTTCTTCGAGATTGTGATGGTGATAAAGCGTTTGCCGACGGTTTTACATTTGCTTTCTTAATTCATAACTAGGAAGTTATAATGGGGATGTTATTAGGCTTTTTGAGGATTTTCATGATTCAGTGGAGTTTGTGAGTAGCCTTAATGTCACATTCATCTCTTAAGGTGGGAGCGGTTAACATTAAAGATTTCAAGCCCATTAGTCTTCTAGGTTGTATTTACAAGTGGTATCTACTAGATTGAAGAAAGTGATGTGTAAAGTAGTGAGTCCCAATTGGAATGCGTTTATAGAGGGGAGACAAATCCTGGATGTCGTCCTGATTGCGAACGAAATAATGGGTGCTCAACTTAAGAATGGAGGGGTAAGACCTATTTGTAAACTTGATATGAAAAAGGCGTATGATCATGTTTGTTGGAACTTTGTTATCTATTTATTGAAGCGAATGGGATTCGGGGATGGTGCAAATAGATTCTCAAATGTTTGTCTACTTCTTCTTTCTTCATTTTGGTTAAAGGTGCCGGTCGGGATTTTTTAGAGCTTGTATTAGACAAGGGGATCCCTTGTCTCTGTTCGTTACCTTGGTTATGGAAGCCTTTAGCAAGATGTTATTGAAAGGTATTAAGATGGGATTGCTGAGTGACTTCAAAGTGGGAAGGAATGGTGGTAACGTGAATGTCTCTCACTTTCTATTTGCCGATGATACGATTCTCGTTTGTGGGGCGGAAGCCTCTCAAATTTTGCACTTACGTTATATTCTTCTTTGCTTTGAAGCGGTGTCGAGTCTCAAGGTTAATTTTGGTAAAAGGGATTTAATTACTCTTGATGAAAATTGTAATGGTCGCTTCCTTGCTAGATTATTAGGGTGTAAGGTGGGATCTCTTCTTTCTACATATCCTGGTCTTCCCTTTGGAGCTAGGTTCAAAGACAAAAGTATTTGGAATCCGATTGTAGAAAAATTTGAGAAAAGAATAGCCAGGTGGAAGAATCACTATCTTTTGAACGGAGAGAGACTCACCATTATCAAAAGCATTCTATCTAGTCTTCCCATCTACTATATGTCTCTATTCCCTATTCCTAGTTCGGTGGTTAAAAGGTTAGAGAGTATTCAAAGGAGATTCCTTTGGGGAAACTCGGAAGAGAATTTTAAGTACCATTTGGCTAAGTGGGATGTGGTTAATAAACCTTTAGAGAGAGGGGGTCTTGGTATTAAGTCCATCTCTATAAGGCCCTTCTTGGTAAATGGCTTTGGAGATTTATTATTGAAAAAGATCACTTGTGGAGAAAAATAGTTGAGGCCAAGTTTTGGATAGAAAGCGATGGTTGGAAGTCCAAGGCGCCTCGGGACGCCTATGGAGTGGGTCTGTGGAAGTGGATTAGGAGTGGGTGGGAAGATGTTCGACTTTTTGTTGAAGTTTCGGTGGGTAATGGTGCAAGGACTCGTCTTTGGTATGATTCTTGGTGTGAGAATACTCCTTCGAAGGATAAATTTCCAAACATTTTTAGCGTTGTGAGAGATAAGGAAACGCGAATTCACTCTTGTTATTCTTTGACTAATGAAAGTATTTCTTGGGTTGTGCCATTTATTCGTAATGTTCATGATTGGGAAGTTGAGGGGGTTGTGATGTTCGTGGACTTTTTATACAATTCTAAAATCGATGTGGAGAGAGAGGATTTAATGAGGTGGGGGCCTAGTCCGGATGAAGGTTTCGAAGTGAAATTTTTCCCTTGTAAATGATTGTTCTAACTTTCCTTCGAAAGCAACTTGGTGCACTCGGGCTCCTAAGAAAGTAAGCTTTTTTGTTTGGGAGGCCTCTTGGGATTGAATTCTTATTATTGATAATCTTCAAAGGAGAGAGAAGGCTTTTGTTAATAAATGTTTTATTTGTAAGGGATGTTTAGTAGAGTGCTCTCTAGCTAAGAATTTATGGGAGATGGTGTATAGAGTTATGGGGGTTTTCTTGGGCAGTTACGGGTTCGGTAAGAGATGAAATTTAGGCTTGGAGTGGTTTGAAGTCTCAAAAGGATGTCAAGATGGCTTTAGAGTTAATTCTCCCTATTTGATGGATTGTTTGGAGAGAGGAGAATCGGAGGGCTTTTGATGATATTGAAAGGCTTATTGCAAATATTAGGGATAGTTGGCTTAATACTCTTAATTTTTGGTTTAAAGAATTATTTTATTTTATTTTATTTTTGTGAATATCGATGATTTTCTAGATTTTGTGGAGCTTTTTCATTGTAATTAGCCTTTGGTTTAGAGTTGCACCCTCTTGGTGCTTTTTAATAAATTTTTTACTTATAAAAAAAATTGCTCCCTTTATTTGTAGTGTTAATTTTGACTTTCCCAAAGATCTACTTCATATTTGGTACATTGACCCATTTTCTACTTGCATATCTCCATATTGCATATAAGTCCTCTCAATATTTCAGTGGGGGTACATGGTGTGCTGTCATAGACAACCAAAAATAAAACCTATACTCCTAAAAATATATGTAGTAGTGTGAGTAAGGATCGTTCCCACGGAGAGCATCTAGCCTAGCTATATTACGTGAACAAGGATGGGGGGATTTGAGTATAACGAAAACAATTTTAAGAAAAACAACTAATGAACAATTCAAATTGAAGTATCAAAATCAATCAAAAGAACAAACCTTGGTCTAAGTCAACATCCACCATCGGAATTTTACAACTGATCATTTATGCAAGTATATGTCAATTCACACTTTGAATATTCACCATTGAAATTATTTTTCTATCTCTCCTTAGTCGCATTTAATTAGAAAACAGGTGATCTAATTAACCCTAACCACTAAACAACCCAAGATAAACGCTAAAGGTTTAATCTAGTAACAGCCTTAAGAATTAGAGAGATCGATGAAGCTAAACAACACAAGCACAAGTGGTTGCATTTAATTTAGTTGAGTGTTTTTCCTAAGATCTAATAATTTCTGACGCAGCAAATCATTAAATCTTAGTTGCTTCACAAATTAGAGGGATCAAACAATTACGAATTTGATATCTAACCTAGCAGTAGATTGCAACGAATAATAAACTAGTAGGCCTCCTAGTAATTAAACGAGACAGAAGAACGTCCGATACTCAAAGCATAAATTGAACAATTAAAACATATTAGATCTCACAGTTTTATTGATTCCGAGGCTTCCATTTCCTTCGACTAATTATAAAAGTTTAGCCACGTAGGGTCATGATGAAAACTCGAAGGAGAAGATTAGAGAAGAGGGGAGAGAGAGGCGTCCCTGAAGTCTGATGATTTCTCCCCTCTATACACGTTATTTTCAGTATTGGAAGCCTACAAGGTCTCCTAAAAATATTCTAAATATTATCCTAAAATAAAAATATCCAAATCTGATTAATTTAAGGAAAATATTAAAAATAAAATAAAGTCCTAATATAACTAGGAAACTGGTGTTTTTCAGCACGAATTTTCGTGCACCAGATCTGAAAACTTTTGAAAATAAACCGCGTCAAATTAGCGTATTAGAATTGCAAGCTAAGGGATGTTCCAGAACGTCAACGGTGTAGTTGCAGCAACTCCAAGCCTGGTTTCGACCTTGATGCAGCCAGTATCTCTCAAAACTCAAAACATGAAAGTTGTAGAGCTTTTTCTTTGCGTTCCGTAGCATCTTGAATCATCTCAATTGGAGCTTGGATGCGAGTTATGCCCAGATTACGAAGCGATGTCAAAACTGTCCAAAATCGCCCAATTAGCTTCGTTTTGCACTTAACGCCTCCATTTGCATCCTAAATCAAAATATAAGAATAATTAGTACATTTAGGCACCAAATGAGTATAAAAGACTAAACATTAAGAGAGAAAAATATGACATTTTGCATTTTTATCAGTACCCATAACGTGGCTACACCTCTGAGCAGGAATCTTTACTGTTCATATTTTTATGACCAAATTAAAGTTTGGATTCAATTCCTAATTTTTTTTTCTTCTAGTAAGAGCATTTACCATTTGCAAAATCACCTTTTTGTTTAATATGCAGCAGTGAGGACCTAAACAAATTGTTAGTTGGGGCAATACATAAATATATGCGTTCATACATAAACATGCATGTTATACATGTGTATCAAATCAAGTATATAAATAGATATTATATCCAAAAAATGTATAAAACTACATATTAAGTATATCTTTTAATAAATATAAACAATATCAATAAAACTTTTTTTTGGACAAAAGAATAAGTTAATTAAGAGAGAGAAAAGGGCTACAGAAATGGAGGACAAGTATTCCTCCTAAAAGCAAAAGGAGACTACATCAAAATAGCCCTTCAATCTTTTTTTTTATTTATATTTTTTATGTTGCTTAAAGAAATACCCTTAACAACAACTATAATTGAAGCCCAAAGAGAGGAAAGGAAAACAACCCTATCCCAAAGCAGATGCATTATTGTGGAATAATCTCTAAAAATCTGTTCATTCCTTTTCTTCCAAAGAATCGCAAACCAAGTACATTGCAATAAAATCTTTTGTCCCTTACTCCTTTCAAAACCCCAAAACTTTTTTCGATAAGTAAAATTGTTCAAAACCCCAAAACTTGATCTTCATAAGACCATCTACATAGATGGACAAGCCCAAATCTCAAAATATGCCAAACAAATTATTCCAAAGCTGCTTAGCTACTTCACAGTGGAGAAAAACTATTTGTCCCGTTCGAGGACTCCACACGTGCAACAAGTCACTAGTATTAATCCTGGTAAGTACCAAAGTCCAAGTGAAAGCATTGGTCTTAGGAAGAGCACATGCCTTACAGATAGCTTTGTCCCAAGGAAAAGGAGTGAGGGGTAGATACAAATAGATTTGACATGAATGCTTTACAAATGAATATACTAGAAAATCCCTTCCCAAACTCTAGTATCACGTATAGAACAGAGAGCAAAAGAATCAAGGATATTTACGTAACGCAGAGGTTCCTTTGTTTCCCTCACATTAAGATTTCTATAGAAATATAGATCCCAAGACAAATAAACCTTGTCCATGGAGATAAAAGAGGAAATCAGAGCCTTGTCCAAAGTAAAAGGAGAGAGAGGGGTAGATTTCAATAAATTAGGCGTGAATGATTTGCAAAAGAATATGTCATAATCATCTCCTTCCCAAACTCTATATCTCGTCTAGAACTGGGAGCAAAAGAATCAAGAATATTTATCAAACGCACTCTCCTATGTTTCCCTCTCATTAAAATTCCTAAAGAAATGTAGATCTCAAGACAAAGAACCCTATCCATAGAGATAAAAGGGGAAATAAGAGCATTGTGAAGATAGGAGAGTGATGTAGGATAGATAGTTTAGAGAGAGAAATAGATTGAGAAAGGAGAGAAACAGTAGAGAAGCCGGAATATTAGACTGAGAAGAAGCAAAGAAGGAGAACAGAGAAGCAACAGGGAAAGAATCAGATTGAATAGATAGAAAGAGAAAGAAACAGAGAGAATAGACAGAAAATAGACTAGAAAAGAAAAGAGAACAAAGGGAGAAGAAACAAAATGAGGAGAGAAACAGAGAGATAGGTTAACTCTCAAAATTTCATTATCAATGTCTGATTCTAAAACCCTAGTAGAGTGTTCTTATATAGGCACCAAACATAATTTAAATAAGAAAGTAAATAAAATCCTAATAAATATCTAATTGCCTAAATCTAAGTTTCCTAAAATACTAGTACTTGATCTCCAAGAATATTGTAATTACAAGATAATCCCAAAATCCTAAAATACTAGATATATATTTTTTTCCTAAGTCTATGGAATCGAGGAAATGTTATAGATAGAGGAGCATCCTAACCAAAAGATAATCGCAAAAACGGATAGAGGAACCATCTCCAACTTTATAGCGAGTAAGTGGAAAGAAATATTAGATACTTGTGATATGAGCTTCCAAGAACTCATGTGTAGCGTGGATACTTTCCCTGGCATCCCATTTATTCAGTTGTAGTCCATACTTACTCGTTTTTACTTTATTCCATAGGGAGTTTGGTTCTAAAGGAAACTTCCCAACCATTTTCCCACCAAGGAAATGTTTTTTAAAACAAAATTTCCATGACCCAAACCCTATTCAAATCCAAAGGTTAATCTACTTGGAAAACTTCACATAAGGTAGAGTTTGGTTTTTTTGGTGTGATAGTGGAAAAGCAGTTGACAAATAAGTCACCCCACTTTACAGAATCGTACATGCCATTTTCACCTCATACGGCTCCGCTTTGAAATCATCCTCTCTGCACTCCCGGTATATGCTTCAAGAGGAATCACAGAAGGGTAGATTGATACAATATAAACCTCCGGTAAATTACCCCCCTCCCCCCACCTTATTCCAATCTTTGTGGCTGGCTGCTCATTTACTTCCCTATAGGGTTTAGGAATCTACGTATGGCTCTTTTGTTCAGTTTTTTCTTCTTTACCTCATGGTTGATGTAATTGAACGAAATGCCTTCATGATTTATTACAGTTGTTAGAATTCACTTGTGTTAGAGAATATTATAGAATATTCTAGATATTGTGGTGCGATTAGGTTAGGATTATTTGGTGATTTACTTTCCTTGTTTAACTATTTAAGTTATTATATAAACCCTTCCAAGGGTCTCTATGTAATCAGTTAATCTATTAGCAATAAACCTGTTAGATTTCTTCATGGTATCTGAGTGGTCAATCCTGTTTTGAAACTCTATTATCAATAGTTAGATTTCCTCATGGTATCAGAGTGGTCAATCCTGTTTTGAGACTCGTCTAACTGCTTCCGCAATTTCGGCGAGCTCGCCTGACCATAATTCCTTTCTTTTTTGCTCTAAATTATTATACCTATATTGAGTTTAAGGTTTTTTCTTTGAAAATTGAAAGTGAAGAAATCTCTTTAACATCCTAGCCATCGGCCACCTCTGCAACCCCCTTTTTTCCAGCCAACCACCTCTTGCAACCACCTCTTTTTCGGTCCACCACTTCTTTCTCAATCACCAGCCACTTCTTTTTCGGCCAGTTGTTGTTGGGCCTCTTTTTCTCTCTTGTCTTTCTCTTTCTTTGTCTCCTTTTCTTCTTCCTTTCTCTCTAATTCTTCTTTCTTATTTTCTCTGGATTTGCAACTTACTTTTACTCTCCCCAACAATTTTTTCTATCTTCTCTTTAAACTCTCTCTTTCTTTTCAAAAAAAATTTCAACAGAAACTTCTATCTCTTCAAAATTTCACTCTTAAGGCTTCTATCATTCTTCCAAAATTTCACATGTCTCTCCGGCTCTATATAGAAACTTAGCTCTCTTTGATTGCACTTTGCGCCTTTCCTTACCTTTTGCTTGCATTCAATTGTGCTTGAGCCTTCTCACACTCCTTTGTGTTTGAGTTTTATTATTGTGTCGCACCCTCTCTATCGTGCCCACGCTTTCTCTTTTGCATTCACGTGCTTCTCTAACAAACAAAATTTGCTCTCATGTACTGTTTTCATGTCTCTTTGGCTATCCCTAATGGTAGACTTGGCATGGATACATTGGCGAACTTTACATTTTGATGATTTGGATGGAGTTGAAGCTGCGATCTATTGAAACTTATGCACATTGGTGGTGGTCTTTTGGGTTATATTTCGCTTGGGTTAAATTTTGTTATCAAACTCATGAAAATTTTATTAAAATTGCCATTTGTTTGAGTGGGATGTTAGAGAATATTATAGAATATTCTAGATATTGTGGTGTGATTAGATTAGGATTCTTAGGTGGTTTACTTTCCTTACTAAATGGCGCTATTTATTTACCTAATGCTTTCCATTTCCTTCTTTTGGTTTAAAATCATAAACATGACATTGTTGGAGTTCTTATTGTTTGTAAAAAACTTGTTGAATATTTTAGTTGATGAATATCTCATCATTGTTCCCACTCATTGTGTTGTGTATATAATGTATTGTATGATCTGGTAATGTAACTTCACTGCCTTTTCTGATTGTTTCACTTTCTTCCGGAATATCAGCTTTTTGCGTACGTTTCCGACATCATCTCTATTTAGTTGTCCCCTCTATGAGGTGAGGCAAGTTGGATGATGGCAGACTTACCTGGTTATGTGCGCGCCTGCTTGCAGTCCGGGAAACTTGCTTTTTTGGCAATTTTGGTCTCTGGAGGGATTGTATTGCAAATTCTGGTAAGTAGTGCTTGTTCCTGTTATTGACATTTGATTTTGTAGGCAATAATGTGATGAGTCTTTTGTGCTTAAGTTTTTACTGTTTTCTCATTCATCTTTTGTGATATTCCAGGCATGTGCTTTGTACAATAATTGGTGGCCAATGCTGACTGGTATGTGGCTGTGAAGCTTTTGATATTTAGATGTTGCCATTGAGTTTATAGTTGGAGGCTCTTTTCAGTATTTTTTAACTTCCTAAACTAAAAAGTACATTTATTTTGCTTTTTGGTTTCTTGGTTGCTATAGAATGATTACATTTACTAATTAGTTGTTTATGTGGGAAATAAATTAAGAAGGAGATCATATCAGACCTAGTCATTTCAGGTACCTACTTTGTTGCATATTTTCAGATCATACAAGGGACTTTCAAAGCCATAGTTGATTTTATGTTCATTTGAAAGATTTTAGTGACTCTACATAGTTCAATGTCATCATACAGAATATAGATGCATCTTATCTCCTCGGATCTTCAATCATTTGATGGTGAATTTGTCAGGCTGACACCTTCCCCTCTTCTTCTGATATCTGATGATATAGATATAGATGCTTCAAATTCACAATTGAAGTAGTGTGACATAAGATATCTCTTAAATTCCGTATTAAATTGTTTGTGTGGGCACACTCATCAATATCCATATGCATACTGAGTCTATCATGCAATGACTTCTGCTTCTTGTCTGGAAAAATAGCTTGCATGGTTATATGATTTTATTGTATTTTGTTCTCATCAATTAGGCATACTCACATGCACATTTCTTTATGTGATATTTATTGGTTGCATATCATACACTTTCTTTTCATAATTGAATTTGATGTCTTGATAGCTTTTCCTTGCAGGTAGCTCCCTAATTGTTTCCTTGTTAAAAAAAATTCAAGGAGTAAAAACACATGAGAACCCTCTATATGTAAATGATGGACTGCATACTTGAATTCTGAGAATGGACTCTTATTGTTCTTTGCAGTTATAATGTACGTGCTTCTTCCGATGCCTTTGCTGTTCTTTGCGGGTTCTGATAGTTCTTCTCTGTTCTCCGAATCTGGGAATAGGTTAGGACTTTATCTTGATGAACTTATTTGTCAATGAGATTTTATGATTTTTTTTATTTAAAATTTAATCTTGAGTGAAAATAATTCTTGTTATTGCCTCCTAATGAATGATTAATAGCTGGGTCAATGCGACCAAGTTCTTGACTGGAGCTTCAGCGATTGGAAGCATTGCCATACCAGCTATCTTAAAGCATGCCGGAGTTATTGGTTGGGGGGCACTAGGAATGGAACTCTCTTCTTTTTTTGTACTTGTGCTAGCCATAATGTGTTACATCCGTATGGGAGATGAAGATTATTACAGTATTATCTGAGATATGGCTAACTGCTGGCCTCGCTTGATTTGGGTAAAGAAGTGTCGAAGTTAGTTCCATTACACGAGGCTTTTTCTTTCTTCTTGTTGTGAACCTCACTTTCAATATGCCTCTCTTAGAGTAAAATTGTTTACAGTATTTTTTTGAAGTGCGTGATATTCTTTTTGCATTTAATGAGTGCCATTCTTGCCTTTGGAATGCTTAGACATCTTGTTGTAGCGAAATCCTGATGTCAGATTTGAACAAAAGAAGGCCATTCTGCTGGAGAAGTTGAGAATGGTCAGATGCATTGTACTCCCCACCTCCCCAGCTTCTTTGGCTTGTAAAGCATACATTAGTTTGGATTTATTGGATTGTTCTGTTTTTTTTTCCACTTAAGAGGTGAATCTATTTGAGTTGGATCCCTCTAATAGCTAGTCATGAATGCATATGATTGTTGGTTCTATTTATTATTTTTCTTGTATTAATAGTGAAGGGACAAAACTATGAAGTTGAAACCAACCCCTTAGGTAATTGCTTCTAATCCAAATCCACATGCGTTTCAATCCCTTGGCAATGAATTTTTTTTAGTTATCATAGTTTCGTGTGCTTTACATATATGCTTCTATTTAAAACAAATGGTGGGTACTGGGTAGCGTCCCTTGCTTATCTAACCCGAACAGCCACCATGTTTGGCATCTGCAGTGGAAGATTACTAGAGTTCTGCCTAGCCAATTCAATTTTTATTTTTTATTTTTATCGTGTATCTCATAAATATTAACCTTGGGAAGGAAAAATGCTTTAAAGGGCCGCAATAGATGGTAAAGCTTAACGTTGTAGAATAATTAGCAATTGATTGATTTAGCTGACTCGTCAAAGCAAATAAGGTCAACAATCAAAAAATCACATTTTGTTGATACTTATGTGAAGCTTATTGGTCATGTTTGGGTAACAATTTTTTATTTTCAGTTTTCGAAAATAAAAACTGAAAACAGTTTTATGATGTTTTATGAAGAAAACATGTTTGGATAACTGTAACTCGAAAACTATTTTCAAAATAGAAAACAATGAAACGTTGTTTGGATAATTTTATTTTGAAAATTGTTTTGATACACTTTGTAATTATTTTTAGTTTTGAGTTTAAATTTAAAATCTATATTAATTTTATTTCTCATATTTACTAAATACTTAAAAATAATTAATATTATTTTATTTTTAAAATTTTAATATTTTTTATATACCATGGAAGAAGAATGAAACAGAGAAGTGAACACTGATTTTAAGGTTATTTTTCGAAACTTATGTCAGAAAACACCAATTTGGAGTTTTCAAAAAACAGTTTTTGAAAACTGGTTTTTTGAAAACTGTTTTAGAAATTTTTTTTAAAAACTGTTTACCAAACATAAAAAAGAGATTATGAAAACTGTTTTCAATTTTCGAAAACTGAAAACAGTTTTCAAAAATCCTATCCAAACATGCCCATTAATTTCCAATAGTGTCAGTTTTATCAATTTGTTTAACAGAGATTATTTGACTAAATATCTTTTTATTTATATAAAAAACACAGCTTGGGCCACAAGTAACAACCCCCCTCTGCCTCAGTTAGTCACTTACTGTTGAACCCTCCATAGAAATTAGAATCATTTTCCATAGTGAACATGACAGAAGAAATTAAAATGTACAAATATATACTTGCATATCTTCTATAATGTTTTCATTTGCTAAAGATTTGTTCTTACATGTATTAGTGACGATGAGGAAGATTTATTTTTGGCATTTATGGTCATAACTATGGCCATTATAAATTTGAGTTCTGCTCTACCTGCTATCAATAAAAATCAAAAGAATGAAAGAAACACTTTTCCCCTTAACTGCAAATTAAAAGTTGGCTAGCACAGATGCCAGGTTTGTGCCCACCAACACATGCTTTCTCCCTTTCTCATGCCTCAGCTTTGTTGCCTGCCAGTAACTTGTTCCATGATATCATTAATGAGCAATCTAATATTGATGTAAGATGATTCCCCTTCTTCTAATGCCTTCTTTGCCATCTCCCCAAGCTTTCTTGCTCTCTTTCTCCTCTCTCCACTTTCTTTTGCATCACCGATTACCATATCCACAGCTTTCATCACTTCCTCTCTCTTCACAATCACCCCATACTTATCTTCCTCTCCCCACTTTATAAGAAAATCCCCAACACTCTCACCAATCTTCAATATTTGCACCACAAACTTCTCATTCATAAATTGCTCAGCCAACAAAGGCCATGTTATCATTGGCAAACCAGCACAAACACCTTCTAGTATTGAATTCCACCCACAATGTGTTAAGAATCCTCCTATAGCTGAGTGAGACAATATCAGTACTTGTGGTGCCAAACCCCGGATCAAAAGCCCTCTCCCTTTGATCATTCTTTCGATAACCATTCCTCGAGCTCATTTGATTTATACCATTCTCTTATAACCCATATAAATGGCCGATTAGATGCTTCTAACCCTAACCCAAGTTCAATTAGTTGCTGATGTGCAACACAACAAAGGGTTCCAAGACAAGCATAAAGTACAGAGCTTGATGGCCATGAAGCAAGCCACTGAAGCAAGCACTGGCTATTATCAATTGATGCCTTGTTACCTCTTTGAGATTTATCTAAGCTCTCCTTGTTGCATAGTGGTACAGGACCAATGCACCAAACTTTATATCCTTTCTCCTTTCGGTATTCCTCAACGTACCCTGGTTCCAATTCTTCGAAAGAATTAACCACTAAGTATGATGCCATGTCTGCTTCTCTCCTTTCTTTCTGCAGATCTTCCATGTGAATTGAGCCTGGATTGAACGCACTCGGTAGCTGAGCTTTAGTCAGTTCAATCCTATCAGGTAAACCAGGCACCACAAAAGGTTCTAGATCAGAAAGAACCTTCTCATGAATCTTTGTAATGTGTATATAGTGTGCACACATGAAAGAAAAGCAACTTGTCCCACCAAAAGCAAGCCTTGGAATCCTAAGCTTACGGGTGATATTATCTGTCCAAGGAAGATGTCTGTCAGAAACAATACAGCTTGGATATGGCTCTGACTGTTTCAATGTTTGCTCTACTGGTTCTTGCAACATGCTTGCTGCATTCATGAAATTCCTAGACAAATCTTACGAAGGCAGAGCATCTAAGCTCTCGCAACCTTCCGGTAAGCTAGCCTCAATGCAAGGAAATCGGAGCTGGATAAGTCGGATTTTGAAGCCAGTTTGAACATCACGATCGATGATCTTGTTAAATCTGTTGGCATTAAGGGGTGTGGTAATAATGGTGACTATAACACCATGCTTTGCTAGTAACCTGCCCATGTGAATTGTGAATTGTGAATGAGAAAAAAATGAAGCTGTTCTTGATGAGAAGCAGTCATTGTGAATTGTGATTCAGGCTTGTAATGGATAGGATTGATAATGAACCAAAAGTGTTACAGTGTAGATATATTATAGCACATTTTGGGTTGGGACTCGGGGTTTTTCTAGCTGTTTCTGCAAGTGGGTAGAAAAATAATAGAAGACTTACGCAGATCTAAGCATAGAAATTATAAATGGCATGTGACTTCATAACATTTTGGATGCTATAGGAGATCTAGAGTTGGCTTATAAAAAGGACAATTTCGGGCAAAGCAATTTAGTTCAAGAATCAAGCTATAGGCGATGTTTAGGAATGTATTAAAACTAGCTTAAAGTATATTAGCTTAAATTGATTCAAAGTAATTTGCTAAGCTTCTTTGACGTCAGAAACGGTGCAAGCCATTTGCTGAGCTGAATAAAAACAAAATAGGATCTTTAATATAAAAACCAAATAAAACTAAACAAGGGAGCTGTCATTTTTTTGTTCTGTTCTCACAAAATTGCTGCCATAAACTGAAAAATAGGGCTGTCTTATTTGGGTAAATAGAGAAGTAAAGAAAGGAGAATCAGTGCTATTCTTTTTCAAAGATAATAAACTTTATATTTCCAAAGATTTCCAAATTGGTCTCAACAATAACATAACACCCTTTTTTTTTTAATAAATTGGATTCCTTGTTACCTGCCTATTGCATTATATCTTGGATAAACATTGTAATGTTAGGGTGAGACGATCCCCCTTCTTCAACAGCCTTCTTTGCCATCTTGGCAAGCTCTCCAGCTCTTTTTCTTCTTTCTTCTCCTTCCTCACCTTCATCCATCAACTTGTTTATGGCATTTTTGACATCTTCCTTCTTCAGCAACACCCCAACTTTGTCTTCTTCTCCCTCCCTCCCCCCCCCCCCCCCCCCACTTCATAGGATGCTCCACTCCAGCTCTCACACCAATTTTCAATATTTGCACAACCAGTTTCTCATTGCAAAACTGATCTGCAAGCAGTGGCCATGTTATCAATGGAATGCTAGCAGTTATGCCTTCTAGTGTCGAATTCCAACCACAATGTGTTAAGAATGCTGCAATTGCAGGGTGTGACAAAATTAATACCTGTGGAGCCCAACCTTTGATCAAAAGGCCTCTTCCTTTGATTCTCTCCTCAAATCCATCCTCTACAATCCACTTCTCAAGTTCTTTTGATCTATCCCCTTCCCTTATAACCCAAATGAATGGTCTATTTGATGCTTCTAGACCTAAACCAAGCTCTACCAATTGTGTAGGTGGAAGATTACAAAGACTTCCAAGGCGAGCATAGAGTACAGAGCTTGGTTCCTGAGAGTCAAGCCAACTCAGGCATTGGTATTCATCAATTGAGGCCTTGTTACCTCTTAGAGCCTTATCAAAACCATCTTTGTTGCAGAGTGAAACAGGACCAATACACCAGATTTTGTCTTCTCTCGCCTTTCTGTATTCTTTTACATATGCTGGTTCCAATTGTCAAAAAGTATTCAAAATGTCCCCATATGATGCACTGTCTGCAGCCACCATTTGCTCACTTATTTCTTTCCATTTTACATGAGAACCAGCTAGTGGTAGCTTGGCTTTAGTAAATTCAACTCTATCAGGCAAGTTTGGCACAACAAAGAACTCTAACTCCGAGGTTATATTGTCAAGAATCTTTGAGTTGCGTAAATTTAGCAGGCACAGAAGACAAAAGCAACTAAATCCATGAAAAACAATCTTTTGAATCTGGAACATTTTAGCAATGTTGTTGGTAAAAGGAAAATACGTCAGAATTGATGCAGTTAAGCTGCAGTTTTAATTCCTCAAACAATTTTTTGAAAAGGCTCTTCTAGTATGTTGACAGCTTTGAAGAAATTCAAGCTTAATTGTCCGACTTTTTGTGAATGTAACATGTCAAAATTCTCACACCCCTTTCTGGTAATCCTGCTTCTGCACACGGAAACTGGAGTTGAACTAAATGAATTTGGAGGCCGGAATCAACAGCACGAGCAATAACTGTTTCTAATCTGGCCGCATTAAGAGGTGTTGTAACAATGGTGATAAGCACGCTATGTGCCAATAGTCTAGCAATATCTACCATAGGAATCATTTGGCCTTGGGCCATGAAAGGAAACAAGACAAAGTGAAGCTGCTGCTCATTGGCATTGGAATCCATGGCAATTTAGGTAGAGATTGAGAGACTTGACTCAAAGGGAACAACTGAACTTCACCTTCCGTTACTGTTATACACAAGAAGGTAGCTCACTCCACAATGACACCTAGCTGGTAATGTAAGAGCACACATAAGCATATTGTTTTGTCTTGGGATGATGGGGTTCACAGGCAAAAAGTAGAACTTTGTCGATAATGTTTACCCTTTTATAGGTTGTATGTATCTGCCTGACCTTCACATCTGTCTAGCTCTCCGAATTATCAATGCATAGTGATTTCTGCATATAAATTCTGGGCCACTTTGTGCACACCATTGATCAAAAGGACTCTTAAACAATTTCTAAAATTATCATATATTCAACTTTATAAATAAATGAAGAATTGCAGCCAATAGGCCCTTAGACAAAAGACAGTAAATTAGCAAGTCTTTGCTCAAAATCATCAATGCACATAAATTTTGGACTATTTTGGGGAGACCAACAGCAAAAAGGAATCAAAATAACTTTTAAGAAATATCATACCCTCATCAACTTCATATAAATGATGAAGTGCGGGAGCCCTTAAACAAAGGACATTGAATTAAGTCTCGGCTCTATCTTAAACTATTATTCCTCGTCAACACTACAAACATTAGGCCTTTATACAAGGTATCTGTAGAAAAAAATTGATAGGCTTTCTCCCATGAACTTCCAAAATTTCCCAAAAACTGCAGTACACACTTGTGGAGTCACCTTCCAATTCATGGTATTTCCCCACTTTTCATTTAAGAGAATTATAATGAGATTAGCTCTTAAAGCGTAGTAAAGGCCACAGAAATGCTTCCAAATAGCAAAACCACAAATACTTCAATGCCAATTTTAACCCAAATTACTGCAAATAATCCCCATTTCATCACAAATTGCATCAAATCCATCACTCAAACTAAACTAACAAAGAACCAACCAATTAAAATCCATCAGATTACTCTTGGATAAGTCAAGCTTCTTTGGGGTCAGAAACAGTGCAAGCCATTTGTTAAGCTGAATAAAACAGGACCTTTAATATAAAAGTCAAATAAAACCTTCCTGCTGCCTTCTATTTTTTCCTTTTTGTTCTTACAAAATTGCTGCCATAAACTGAACAAGGGAGCTGTCTTATTTGGGAAAATAAGAAAGTTAAGAAAGGAGAATCAGTGTTATTTGCAAAGATGACAAAGCTTATATTTCCAAAGAATTCCGAATTGGACTAAACAACAACATAACAACCAGCTGTAATCTCCCAGCCCCTAATCCCTATCCCACAGTCAAGGTGAAGACAGGATTTGATCTCAGGTTCTTGGTACAACCACCCAGGGATCTTACCAACTAAACTAGTTGGTAACTTTGCCTTTAAATATTTTTGAGTAGCTGTTTAGAAGGTAGATTTGGTGCTTTAAGAAAAGGTGCCAAGTACCATAATCTCATTCAAAATTAGAAGGCCATGAGCAAAACTAGTTTTATAGAAACATTGTAACAATACACAAAGTTGCATACTTCATCACAGCCTTTTATTTTAAAGTGGGTTCCTTGCTACCTGCTTGTTGCATTATATGTTGGATTAACATGGTAATGTTAAGGTAAGAGGACCCCCCTTTTTCAACAGCTTTCTTTGCCATCTCAGCAAGCTCTCGAGCTCGTTTTCTTCTCGTCTCCTTCTTCACCTTCATCCATCAACCTGCCAATTGCATTTCTGACATCTTCCTTCTTCAGCAACACCCCAACTTTGTCTTCTTCCCCCCACGTCATAGGATGCTCCACTCCAGCTCTCACACAAGTTTTCAATATTTGCACAACCAGTTTCTCATTGCAAAACTGGTCTCCAAATAGTGGCCATGGTATCAATGGAATGCCTGCGGTTACGCCTCCTAGTGTCGAATTTAACCACAATGTGTTAAGAATCCTGAAATTGCAGGGTGTGATAATATTAATACCTGTGGAGTCCATCCTTCGATCAAAAGGCATCTTCCTTTGATTCTCTTCTCATATCCACCATCTACAATCCACTTCTCAAGTTCTTTTGATCTATCCCCTCCCCTTAAAACCCAAATGAATGGCCTGTTTGATGCTTCCAGACCCAAACCAAGCTCTATCAATTGTGTAGGTGGAAGATTACAAAGGCTTCCAAGGCAAGCATAGACTACAGAACTTGGTTCATGAGAGTCGAGCCACTTCAAGCATTGGTATTCATCTCATCGAGGCCTTGTTACCTGTTTGAGCCTTATCCAAGCCATCTTTGTTGCAGAGTGAAACAGGACCAATGCACCAGATTTTATCTCCCCTAGCCTCTCTGTTCTTTCACATATGTTGGCTCCAATTGTTCAAAAGTATTTACAATGTCCCCATATGATGCACGGTCCGCCATCTCCATTTGCTCACCGATTTCTTTCCATTTTACATGGGTACCAGGTACTAGAAACTGGGCTTTGGTAAATTCAACTCTATCAGGCAAGTTTGGCAAAACTAAGGACTCTGACTTCGAGGTTATATTGTCAAGAATTTTTTAGTTGCTTAAATTAAGCAGGCACAGAAAACAAAAGCAACTCGCTCCATGGAAAACAGTCTTTCAGATCTTGAACTTGCTTGCTATGATGTTGGTAAAAGGCAAACATGTCTGAAATGATGCAGTTGGGCTGCGGTTTTAGCTTCTCAAACAATTTCTGAGCAGGTTCTTTTAGAAAGTTGACAGCTTCGAAGAAAGTCAAGTTCAAGTCTAGTGAATGCAACATGTCAAAATTCTCACACCCTTCTGGTAATCCTGCTTCTGCGCACGGAAACTGGGGTTGAACTAAATGAATTTAGAGGCCAGATTCAACAGCAAGAGCAATAAATGTTTCGAATCTGGGAGCATTAAGAGGTGCTGTAACAATGGTGATTACCACACCACGCTGTGCCAACAGTCAAGCAATGTCTATCATAGGATCATGTGGCCTTGGGCCATGAAAGGAAACAAGACAAAGTGAAGCTGCTGGTGGTTGGCGTGAGAATCCATGGCAATTTAGGTTGAGATTAAGAAAGTAGACTCAAAAGGGAAGAAGTGAACTTCGGCTTGTGTTAGAGTTATAAACAAGTTTCAAGCTCACTCTACAATGACACTTAGCTGGTGATGTGGTTCACATGCTGAAGTATAATGACACTGAAAAATATATATTTTTTATTATTAAATATTGACAAACCACAAAAAAAAAAATAGCACGGATTAATCTCGCATCCAAATTGATGCAAATAAACAGTGGAATTAACGAAAACTCATCTTATGCTAATAATGCAAACCACAAAATTTGTCATGTAACAAAAAAAAAATATCACGGTTTATAATTTGTTATGAAATTGGGCCAAACCACGCATGTATGTTAACTGAAAAACAAGCAAGATCATACCCCTACGATTGTGAGTGCAAAGATTGTATATACTTTGCATGTACTCAAAATAGCTTTCCAGCCCAACAAAAGAACTGTAATTTAGCTCAATAATATATAAGCTGTTGAGGGCAGATTCAATTGCAAACATATTCTTTGCTCAAAATTATCAAAGCAAATGGAATGGACCACAGTCCCAGTGATTAGTGCACATAACTTACCAGGTTGATTGATATGCTGTGCTGGAGGATATCTAGAAATGATTTACATGTTGAAATTGTGACTAATATGCAGCACTATATGGTCTGTAGGTTATCTTTGCAAGTAGTGAGCATTTAAGAGAAAAGAAAATACTCTATACCAACTCAAGATATAGTTCACATATGCCTTTTTCTATTATATAAAACACATACCTTGCTTGAACAGAGAATTCATCCTCTGTCACCTTTCTGACGAATTCCATTAGTTCATCATCTTTCTCATGAATCCGAGATTCAATTCTCGTTATAAAATTTGTCAACAAACAACTGGCACATTCCCTTCACGGCTTGAATTCCAACTGCATATCGTCGAAACCCTCTAATTTCTGGATACATACTTGTGTGCTCATCCCAAAATAAAATCTACGCTCCCTCTCTCTCTTAATGGATGGATTTGAGCTTCAAGAGGTTCTCCATTCAATTATTTTTAAGGAGTAACAGTTCTTGTGTTATATGCACAATTCAAACAAGAGAATCATGATTAGATTAGCTCTTAAAACGTACTAAAACAATAGCAATGCTTCTAAATAGCTAAGCAAAAATTACTCAAGTGCCCACTTTAACCCAAATAACTACAAATAAACCCATTCATCACAAATTGCATAATTCCAGTCACGAAACAAAACCAACAAACCATAAATGTAAAAAGGAAAAAAAAATCAAACCCAAAAAGATTAGAAACAGAATTATATTCCTTCTCCAGTTAACGGAAAAGGACCATTCTCAAATCACATAGCAACTAACCAAAGGGTCTCTTGAGATTTTCTTTTCTTCAACTCTACTTTCCTAAAACTAGTTTACTTCTTTCCTCTCTCTTTCAATTTTGCTACTCAAAAGACCACACGAAACTGCGGCGCGTCGGCTCCATTCGAGGGCAGGATTTCCCAGCGGCAGGGCTCGAGATCGTCGGATACGGGGCAGTACCCAGCAAGAGTCACCTTGTCTGCGCTAGCCGCCACCGACCCGAACTCGAATACAGTTACGCTCTCTGGTCGGGGCACTTCCACGGCGCCGTTCATGCCCGGGGCTGGCGTTTCGGGCTTCTGGTTTTGCTTCGCCGGTTTAGATGATTCGAATTGAGTTGGTTTCGGATTACCTTTGAACCAAGAGAGGAAACCCATGATGTGAATTGTAATTTGCGCGTGAGAGTGGTGGTTGAGGGCTTTTGAGACAGTTTTGGGTTTTATCATCAGATGAATGGATAACGGGAAGATGATTTGGGGATTTGTTTTAATTTTAGGAAATTACATGATTGACCTTGATTGGTACTTCACTTGATAAAGTGAAAGAAACAAATACGCCCTAGAGTTTTATCAATGTGTGGTAAGCTTTTAATTTGTATCTATCTGACTCTTGAAATATCTTATGTGGTCATGTATAATCATTACGCTCTGTATTGAACAAATAAATTTTATAATTTAAATTTTTTTTATAAAATTTATTTTAAAATTTATAGTTTTTATATTTAAAAAAATTTTAAAATTTATTTAAAAATAAATTCACTGTGAAATTGAGTTGTCATCTTGTAGTAAATTCTAAAAAAGAATAGAATTTACATATGAAGTATACAAAATAAATAGTAAAAATGTATATTGATCAAAATAATCTCACTTCCTCTCTCTTCTTTCCTCCATCTCCGTCTCCCTGCCCATCTCTCTTCTCTTTTGAATTTTTCATTTATTTTAAATATTTTAATATAAAAATATAATTTAAATAAGAAAGTCAAATATAAAATTTCATTTTTAAATGAATTTCATTATCATTTGATTACAAACAGACTCTTAAGTAGTTTCGTCTAAATTCAACGTAATTTGACACTATTGAAGCACATAAAGAGCATGCTTAACCCCTTAAAAGTAGGGGTGACAATTCGGTTAACGGATCATATTTGTATCGTGTCGAAATTGGGTATAACACTAAATGGGTCGATACGAACACGACACGATTACTAATCGTGTTAAGAAAACCCAACACTAACACGACCTGTTTATTAAATGGGTAACACAACATGACATGCTTAACTCGTTTAATAAACGGGTCGTATTAGACACGATAACCCGACACGACATGATTAACATATTAAACACGACAACCCGACACGACACGACTAACATGTTAGACACGATAACCCGACATGACCTGTTTATTACATAAACAAATATAAATTATATTGCATAACTATCCATCTAATCAATCATAATCCAAATTCCAACATATTCATAATCCAAATACACATAAAAAGTCTAATTAATAACATAAACATTATCTTATCAATTATCATTTATATTGAGAAAGATGAGAGAGTTTGTAGACTCTATGATGCGTCACTATTGAGTGAGTCTATGAGGGAATATTTTGTGTTTGTGATGTGGTGAAAATAAGAACTATGATTTATTTTATACACACACTAAGAATTTTTTTTTAATGTAATAGACAAATTTTTTAAATGGATCATAAACAGGTCATCGGTCATAATCGTGTCAACACGACTCATTAGACCCATGAATTTATTCGTGTCATAATCGTGTCATTTTGGGTTGGCGGGTCAACCCGCGACACGACATGATTTTTTCGTGTCATAATCGTGTTGACATGATTACGACACGAACCAGATTATACTCAACACTAACACTTTTTATTTCGTGTCGTGTCGTGTCGAATTCACATATCGTGTCCAAAATTATCACCCCAACTTAAAAGCACCTAACGAGGGGAAACACTGAGAATCCCTTCTTACTTTTTCTTTCTCTACTCTTCCTTTCTCACGAGTTTTGTTCTCAGCAAAGTCTCTGATCATCTCCACTATAGCCACATATTTTTCCAGTAACTCTTCCTTTTCGATAACCTCCTTTTACTCTTTATTTCTCTAATTTATCTTTCATTTTCTTATATTTATTCTTCTCTCTTTTTGTTTCTTCACGACAAACCCATCACTATGTCAACCCACACCTCCACAACAGCTTCATTTGCCTCTTGACCGAACCCGGCTACCATCCCTGCCCAAATCTTGAGTAGCCTCGTCTCCATCCTTGCTCAAATCTCCCCTACCCCAGACATCCTCCCCATAGACAAAAAAAAAAATACCGAACTATTTGATTCTCGGTTTTGCCCATGCTTGGGTTCACTTGCTTCGGCAATGCTAGTTTAGGGTGAATTTGGGAGAAAGTATCCCCCCTACAAAATCAGATATTTCAAGATAAAATAAACACAAATTAAAAACATATGGACAATATTAGCACATTGGTGAAACCTTAGGGGTATATTTGTTTTTACCCTTTATAGGATTAATTAGGTTAAATACCATTTTTTTCATTAATAAGGTTTGACTACTTATTCAATTTCATCTATGAATTTTAAATTTAAGTAATGTCATCTTTATAGTTTCAAAATCGTTACAATTTCGCCAATACCGTCATGTTTTCGATAAGAATTACTCCACCTTAGACTTTGACTCGATTAATTTGGAAGTTCACTTGACAAAAATGAGAGCCTTACGAGAGAAATTTACTTTCATATATGTGATTTAGGGTTTTGTTTAAGGCAACATAGAGCTTATGATTTGAGGTCTTAATATAAGCCATGTGGATTTAGGTGGAAAAATCCTCTTAAAACCCTAATTAAATTAGGCCAGCATTTATTTTAATCACGTGAATGATCTTGCAATTTTTTGATCTTGAAAAAAATATAACTAACAATAGCAAAATCGAAACGATTTTGAAATTATAAAAAAACATTGCTTAAATTGGAACTTCATGAATAAAATGAAATAAGTGGTCAAATCTCATACTATTTAACAATTTAAGTTAAAAAGGAATTGTAGATTGATTTTTTTTAAAATTATTTGGCATTATTGCTACTACCACGTCACTATTATTACCAAAGTGGTCAACTGATCTCTTGTAAGAAATCACTAGCATAGCTGCCACACTATGTTCGAGATTAAAAAATACTAAAAATTCAATTTTTACTCATTAATTTTATGGAAATAAGTAGATAATAATATAACTAAAATGTACGAACTATATCGTGGGAGAAAATAATGTTTATCTTTTCATTTGTTTGTGGGAAACCATCATATTATAAGTATAGACATGTGTAGGAAATCTGGCTTGGGTTGGGAACTCATGATGGACTATCCGACTCGCCCGTTTACGTGTGAACCAAGAAATATGGATGAAATCATGTATATTTTGGTTGAACCCATGCATCTCTTGGTTATTTAACTGAAAATAACCAACTCCACTCTTGGTTATTATAAATATATGTAAATGCAAGAAAGAAAAAGCTATTGAAAAATTTATTCTTGAGAGAGAAAGTCCATCTTCTATTTCTTAGAAAGATAAAAGATTTTTGTGTTGTGACAAGAATGTGATTTCCTTCCTTATGATTTAATGTCCAACCTCTGATGAGATTGAAACATAAAGAACCAGAGAGGAGTCCAAATACTAGAAGATTTCGAGTCGAATCGGTAAGTACACGATATTCTGCTGTGAAACAATTTTACATTGGCATCAAAGCAAGTGTTTACATTCTTCGAATTAGGGGTGAGTATAGAACCCAGTTGATCCATGAACCTGACCCAAACCGATATGGGTTGGGTTGGGTTATGTCTTTTTAGAGATTGGGTTAGGTTGGGTTGAAAATATTTTGAACCCAGTGGGTTGGGTTGGGTCGGGTCATGGGTTCAAAATTTTTAACCTAACCCAAACCGGTAACCCGGTCAAATATATAATTATATATTATATATTTATTGAATATAAAATAGTGTATAAATAATTATAGTATAATTGTAAAATATATATTTATAAAATGTCTATTCTAATTACTACTAGTATGTAAAATTATATATAGCAGACACTCCAATGTCCAAACAAATCTTATATTTTCCAATTACCCAAATTTTAGTTTCAAATATTTACACTAGAAACAAATACTGATTTCGAGTTATGAAATAGTTTTCGTAATTATTCTTAAGTATAACTTCAATCAGAATAAATTGATGCACAATTAACTTATGCTAACAAAATTTTGATTTTTTTGTACTGTTGTAACTATAAAATAAATATAAAAATTAACACTATAACCTACAAGATTCCAGTTGGGATTAATATATGCAGATAAACTTATATTCCAAAAAAATGTACCATAATGTTGATGGAAGAAATGCTTAATGTATAATAAAAACTTAGTAATACCAACTTGCTGGAAGCCTTTCATGCAAACATTATTGAACCATTCGATTTTCCTCTGTGACCTTCTAAGAGTCCAATGTCACTTCCAAGTACATTAAAACATAGTCCAAAAATTAGATTGATTAGTGAGAAAGCACTAGCACGACCAACAAATGCTGATTTACTAAAATATATTATTAGCAACTGTCCAGAATTCAAATTTCCTTCGTAATTGAACAGTCTTCTAAAGTAAGTTAAATTCATGTAAACTAAAGCAGTTCCTAACGTAACATTCAGATGAAGATTGTGTTTTCAATATAACATTAAATCCATATTCTAACATCAAGGGCTCCAGGTTGTGAGCATACAGATCAGCAATTGACCATAGTCACTTCATCAGGCTTTATATTACTTGCTTGCATTTCATGAAACAATGCCAAAGCATCCTTACCAAGTTTGGCTTCAACATAGGCTCCAATTATGGCATTCTATGGCACAACATCCTTCTCTTACATATCATCAACAAACTTCTTAGTAGTATTCAAAAAATCAAATTTAGCATAGCTTACAACCATTGTAGTCCATGAGACAATTTTTCTCTTTTCCATGTTATCAAATATTCTTTGTGCTATCAGACACACATATTTTACTTGTAATATGAATGGATTTAGTTTTGGATTTAATAGAATATTTTTTTTGTTATGTAATATGTATGATTTAATTATTTAGTAAAAAAAATATATCAACCCGGTGACCCAAACCGATCCAAACCGATTAGAAGGGGTTGGGTTGGGTTGAGATTGGTTGGGTTCATGGGTTGGGTTGGGTTGAGATTTTTTCAACTCGATATGAATGGGCTGGGTTAAAATTTTAGGATAAACCGACCCAAACTGACCCATGCTCACCCCTACTTTGGATGTGTATAGTCTCTGTGAATATAAATGCATGTTTCAAATTAATAAAAAAAATGCATGTAAATTCATAAAACTCGAAATAATGGAGTTGTAATGGTTGAAAATGGTAAATAGTTTATTTATTTACTATATGCCATAATTTTCTAGAATAATGTAGTCTATAGTATGTAGATGAAATATGGAAAATATAGTTTTCTAACTCTCAAAGACGAGTGAGAAAATTGAAACCCTAACCTTAAGACCCGAAATTTTGAAAATCTGTCATAAATTATACGTTTAATTTCCTGATATATGATTTATATGGTTGGAAAGATATTTTCGTAAGCTATCCAACGGTATATTAAACACAATTTTTGGTTAACTATAGAGAAAGATATGAGGCCTGAAAATTTGGTCATTTTCGACCAAATTTCTAAGTCTGGAGGTTGAAGACAACCTCCAGAACAGTATCCCATGCGCCGACAAGAGAGTGAACACACTCTCCTCCACTTCCAATGATCCAACTGAGACATAAATACCACTATCGTGACCTACCTCTAAGAAATTAGATTTTACCACATCTTGAACCTGTGCACATCCTAGGAAATTATGCTTTATTTCTTCAGCTTCTTTCTTCATGGTTGGCCAGTATATGCCAAACCGATGTATAACCATATAATTTGGATCCATCCAATCTGCATCCATATTCATGAATTTCATTCATTTTAGCTCTGCCTTCTTTCAGACTTACATATTTTGATAATATTCCTTCATAGGCTTTGTAATATATTATTCCATCAATAACGATTAAATCTTTTAAAGTGCCCAGCTTTTGGACATCATCAGGAATGTCCTTAAGGTTAGCCTACATATCTTCCCCCAATCTCCGTTTTCCACACTTTCAAACACAGTGTATTGTATATGTAACATTTTAAAGTAAGAAGCGAGGTTCTTATTAACCAAAACATCAGCTGTAGCGTTGCTATACTGGGTAAGGGATAAGAGCATTTCCAATACATCTACATATCTGTTCTGAATTCTACGCACAATATCAAAATGAATTTTAGCAAAATTACTAAGAGCTTTCCGAGCTAACTCCTTGTATCTTGCTAAGACCACATCCTTCACTGCATAGATTCGTTGAACTTTCTTCAGAATAAGATTTGAATCCCATTTAATGCATGTCTTTGATTCTATATTCTTGGGCTATCAATAACCTAATGATAAAAGTTCCATATTTTTCCCCGTTGTTTGTGCAAAGAAAATTTAATGTGCACACTTTTGCGGTTGCTTCAATTTATGGTGAGATGAGAATAATACTTGTTCCTCCATCTTTCCTAGATTCGCTCCATCAAAGAACAATGTGTATTCTCCTTCACAAAGTTAGAAATCCACGACTTAAGATTCTTCTCTTGGCAACTCTTCATTGATTAGCTCATACTATCCTGATGGAAATTGGGCCAACAAATCTGTCAGAGCTTGATTTTTTTGTGGAAACTTGATTTTGTATTTCGATATTAAACTCAATGAAGATAATCTTCCACTCAAGACAAGTTTGGATAACAAAAATTGCAATGGATTAGTTTTAGTGTGTAAATGAACCTTATAGATCATCATATAGTGCTTGAACTTCTGTGTTGCATGCACTAGATCTAAACAATTTTTTTCATGCACTGAGTAGCGTATTTCAAGTTTTCTATTCATCATTTTTAAATATTAGATGGGCTTCTCAGCATTATCAATTCCTTGGTCTAACAAAGCACCTATAGCTTTGTCTGTTGAAGTTAGATACATCAGCAAAGGCTTTTCAGGAGTAGGTGTTATCATTGTGTTGGTTGATGGCAACAGCTTAATCTGCTCAATGGCTTGTTGCAACTGTAACCTCCATATGAAAGGAACATTTTTCTTCAACAGAAGCATCATAGGTGATAGTAGCTTTGATAGTGTAGGGATAAATCTTCGAATGTAATAAACGTAACCCATGAATAATTTGGGATGCTTGACACTAGCCGGAAGACTCATTTCTTTAATGGAATTGGCTTTGTCTAGAACAAGATCAATGCATTTTCTATGCATAATAAATCTAAGAAATGTTTCCACTTTTACACCAAAGGCATTCAACGGATTGAGTTTCATTCTAAAAATTTTGCACTTATTGGCTATTTTTCGAAGGTGCTCTAGATGATTTTCACATTTTTTGGACTTGGAAACAAGCTGATTAACATAGACCTCCATCTCATTATGAATCATCTCATTGAATATCACCGTCATTACCCTTTAAATTTTGGCTCCAACTTTTTTTAGTCCAAATAGCATAACTATGTAGCAATAGTTGCCAAATGGAGTTCTAAAAGTTGTCTTCTCTACATCTCCAAGAGCCATTTCTATCTGATGATAGCCACTGAATGCATCCATGAAAGAAAACATTTCATATCTTGTTTTTGCATCAATCAAGACGTTAATATTAGGCATTGGGAAGTCATCTTTTGGCATAGTGTTGTTGACAAGATGAAAGTCTTGGCACACTTGAGGTTTTCCATTTTTCTCTGGTACCAAGATTGGATTCACTAGCCAAGTAGGATATTACACCTCCATTATATTTTTGTTTTTCATTAATTATCTACATTGGCATTAAGAATTAATAACTGGTTTCTTTATAGGATCCAAATTCAAGTGATGTGCCACCAGGGCAAGATTAGGGCTAAGTATATCTTCATGCTTCCAAGCAAAGATGTAAACATATTATTTCAAAAATAAAATCAGACTTTCTTTATATAGTGAATTGAGCGCTTTTGAAATGAACATTAGCCTTTCTTCTTTTTTATCTTCAACCAGGTCAATACGCTCCAGCTCATTTATCACTTTCTTGTTTTTCCCTGGCTGATTTTATTCAACTTCTTCCTCTTCTTTGACTGTGGGCACATCATCTTCAGAGGTGACTACTTGCTCTGCTGTGATCACCTATTACCTAGGATGAAGAGATTTGGATTCTCTTGACCCCCACCCTTTCATAAGTAGTAACAGATTCGACCATCGGGCAAAATAGTCTTAGGGATCCCTCCAACTGTTTTTCCAGCTCGCACTTTGTTAGTTTTTCTCTTATTATTCTTCGCCTTCTTTTCTCTACTTAGGTCCCCCCAAGCAAGCAACACTAGACTTCTAGGAGGCTTAAAAGTTGTAGTGCTTTCCTCCAAGAAATCATTATAGAATCCAGCTTCAGAAAAATTTTCTTTTTGTACTTCAAATGGAGATTGGGAAGGGTGGATGGTCACTTCCTTACCTCTACACCACGTTTTTAAGCACTGGTGGTGTGTGGAAGGAACATCCTGATGAGCGTGATACCATGGACTTCCCAAGATGATATGATAAGATTTCACCGCACCCATAATATGAAACTTTACCATCTGTTCAATGGACCTACAACAGTGTTTATTATCACTTAACTAAGAGTCTGCATCTCTTCGCCAAAAAAACTCTTGACCAAAATAGGGCGATTAACAATCCACTCCTATGTTATATTTATTATCTTCAATGTGTACAACAAGATTATGTTGATAGATGAACCTCCATCAACCAATCCATGTTCTACCTTTAATTCATTCAATACTACCTCTAAATACAACGGTTTGTTGTGACTTTCATTTGGTACTAACATGTCTTTTGGAGCAAAGACAAGACTTCTTTCTCCAGATTTTGCTATTCTTCTTGGTTTGCTTACATTCATACTATATTCCCCTTGGTGCCTTTGAGCAATGCGGATGCAACCTCTCTTCTAATACAACATTCTCCTAAGTCAATGTTATCAAAGAAAATGGCGAGACATCACGTATTGGCTAGGGATTCGGCTAACATTTCATCTTCTAATTCCTTTGCTATTTCCTCTATAATGGGGCCATCATAGTGCATGTATCTGATTTGAAATTTATCAGTAATGCCTACGACTTTATTAGCTTACGGATAACTGAGGTGTTGGTATTCCTCTTCTTATTCTATTTTGTTTTGTGCTTTCTCTTTTGACTTTGTGAGGATCATCTCTCCATTTCTTACTTTAATGTCAAAGATCCACCTAAGACCAAAGCACTCATATGTATGATGTGTGGTAGATCTATGGAATAGACAAAACTTGGGGCCATTGATTTAAGTCTGAGTAGGCTGCTTATACCATGGTGCTAGTCTGATTTGATCGTTTTTGATCTAACCCTTCATGATGTCCACCGCTTTATCTATGGAGCACAGAAATGGTAAAGCTTCTTCTCTTTCCTCTATATCTCTTCTTTGATGATAAGGCTCTCTCCTCAGCCTCTTATCACCATGCTTTTCTTCTTCAGCTACCGCTACCATAGGTGCATTTTGGCTCTTTTTTGTGCCCAAAATCCTGGTAACAGAGGCACTGGTCCTCCTAGCTTTTTGTTACAAAGAGCTAAATGAATTTATATCTAGATTTTCCAAAAGACTCTTGTATTCATCACGCATTTACGCAATACAGAGTTTTACCAAAATGTCTTCTTGGTTTTGTCTTGATACTCGACTGTTTTTACCTTAAATTTTTCAATATAGCTATCTAGATTTTCTAAAGGGCTTTGACACTGTTGTTCCAGATCTATCAACCTATACTAACGTTGGATGGCGTAAAATTTATGCAAAAATTGTTTCATCATCACGGTCCAGCTTGCTATGTTTTCGAGTTCTAACCTCGCATACCAAGTGTATGCTTTGTCAGTAAAGCTTTTGGAGAATTCTCTCATCAACAGATCTTGATCATCTCTCGAGAATCCCATGATATCTAAGAATATTTTGATATGCTCTCTTGCATCTTTGTTCTTGTCGTTGTACTTTTCAAAGATTGGCGTCTCATAGCCTTGAGGACTTTCTTTTTTCATAATTGCTCTGGGATAAGGCGGTACAAATCTAAAATCATTCGCTATAGAGATGGACTTCTTTATGAAGCTTCTTAGAATATGCTCCAGATCTTCTCAAGTAATAATGGTTGATGTTGGAGTATGAAAAGAACTATCACTTGATATGGTTTGTCACTATGAAACAAGTGTATTGAAAGTACATATAAAGCTAATAATTATGTGGTAAAATTTTTATGTACTTTGTGGATTTGTTGTAATTATTACGCAACTAAATTTTTTTTCTTATCAAGTAATTATAGCATTGATCATATATTTCAACCCTATCTTAAGAAAATTCTAGTTTATCCCCTTATAATTTGGACAATTTTAATATGATTTGGAAAACAATAATTTTATTTTTAATATAATATTTAAAAAATTGAGAATCACTTTTTTCGTTTTTCAAATCTTTTTAATATATATTAATAATATTATTTTTTAAATTATATTAAAATATTTAAATTATTAAAAAAACATTTTTAAAAACATCCTTTGCAAACCATGGCACATGAAAAGGGGGAGGAACGGTATGTTTTGTCAATAGTACGGTGCACTTGGAATTAATTCACGTGCTCCACTATGACTCCGGCTGCGACGTTGATCGAAACAGTGATTCAGTGAACGCATCTCTCTCTTTTTCTCCGTCTCTCTCTAACACACGTACCCTGTACGCAAAAAAAAAAAAACACCATGAACAAAGAACAAATCTCCCTCCTCCTCAAATCCTCCGCTCTCTTCCTTCCTCCTCAAGGTATTCACCAATTCCTCTTCTTTCATTTCCTTCCTTTTCTTTTTCATAATCCACCATTTTATTAAAGCCAAATTATTAAATTGCCACGATTTCTTGCAGTAGTGAAACTATCGTATGGTACGGCCGGGTTCAGTGAGGACGCGTTGGTCCTCCAATCAACGGTGTATAGACTGGTCATCCTTGCCGCCCTCCGATCCCTCAAGACCCAATCGGCGATCGGCTCACAACAAAGTCACCGATAACGGAGTAAAAATCGCTGACCCAAATGGGGGTGTGCTCTCTCAGGAATGGGAGCCCTTCGCTGATCAGCTTGCCAATGCCCCCTCCCCTGAAAATCTCGTCTCGGTCAGTAACAGATATTATATGGTCTTAGACTTATACATACATCTGTATGCATTTTGAACTGTTAGATTTTGTTGTGCCCTGATCATTTTGTTTTACCGTCTAGAGAAATGTGGGGTTTGTTTGTTTTGATCTATTTGCGGAGTATATGTATGTATATGTGTGTGTTTTGAAACTAATTGTAGTAGTTGTTGTTGAGATATGAACAGAGAGATGTGGGTTACGTTAAAGAGAGTATGGAGACTAAAACATATTTGAAGAAAATCGAAAATGCAGCCGATTGGTTGTTGCTTTTAAAGTGTGTTTCTGTTTGTGTTTAGCTGAGAAGGATCCTTTTGTTACCAAGGTGCTGTTTGTTGCGGTGGAATATTTTTCCTGGGAAGTGAAATTCCACAGTTTCCGTGAGAAGATTGAAGATCGTCAATCTTGTTAAGCTTCCCATTTATTGTGTTAAATAAAGCTTTGAAGAGAACTTTCTTTACTAAAAAAAATATTTTTCTTATCATTTATGGAGGAGGAATTGTCTGCTCAAACAGATGGGGAGGTGAAAACTGCTGATATTCTAAGAAATTTTTTTTTTTTTTTGAGGAAATGCAAATTGAGGTTGTGATGAGAATTTCAAAATTTTCTGAGCATGATTATTTGAGTTCAGGGGCGTTTTAGTGAACTTATGTGTTGTTTGTTTCAAACAGTTGATTCTAGAATTTGGAAAGAAGGAAAACATTCCATTTGATGGAGTGCGGTCGGCAGAGATATGGTTGGGAAGAGACACAAGGCCTAGTGGAGAATCTCTGCTTGAAGCTGCAAAAAAGATATGAACTTTTTTTTCTTCCTTTTCTCGAATTGCCATGAACTTTCAAAAATTTACTACCTTTTCTTTTTCTGGTTAAAGTTGTATGTGATTCCCTTGTATCAGTTGCTCATTTGAAGGGAATCTGTTCAATTTTTGGAGCAGAGTTGGTTGACATGGGAATCTTAACTACTCCGCAACTACATTGGGTGGTTTGTGCTAGAAATAAAGGCCTGAAAGCAAGTGAACAGGATTACTTTGACCAGCTTTCAATCTCATTCAGGCTAGTTTGATCTTTAGGAGTATTTAATAGTTAAAATTATTTGAAATCCTTTACTCAATTCAACTATTAATGTGATTGGAATCTGATTACAGACAGTGAGTTAGATCAGTCATATGAAGAAGTAGAATTAATAGATTCACAAATGAAGTAATAGATAATTCCATTAGCAATTCCACAACGTGATGATGTTATTTGTCATACATAAATTTACGTCTTTCATGTCTAGCATAACTAACCATGATTTGATTTACATTAATATTGTAGCAAAATACCCCCAAGGCCGATCTTTTATACGACCATCAGGTACGGAGGATGTCATACGTGTATATGCTGAAGCATCCACACAGGAAGCTGCTGACAGACTGGCCAACTCTGTGGCAAAGCTTGTTGACCGGTTTCTAGGACTTGGCAGCTCCGCATAATTCCTCCCTGAGCTTCTTTGCATAATTTAAGTTACCAGAAATCTTCATTTAGGCAGAGTTATCATTGTGACCCATCTGAGTTGCAGATAATTTGATCATTGATGATATGCAATTATTTGGAACTAAGCTCTGTTGTTCGGAATTTGAATGCCTGCAATTTGCTTTAAATATTTTGAAGCCCACATGACTGCTAATAATGAACAATGATATGCAATTTGCTAATATTTGCTTTAAATAAGTCCGTAATTTTTATACTTTATTTTTTTCATGGTACGTTGTGTTAGCATTTCAAAGGCTGGTTTTACATGAAGAAAATTTGGCTCAACATGTTCTATTTGATACGGGTAGAAGAAGCAGTAATTCTTTAAAAAAAAAAATGGAAAAATCAGACCAAGTCAAGTTTATACGGATCAACCTTTCTTCTTGTGCCAAGGTCTTCCCATTTTCGAAGAAATCAGAGTTACATCTCTTTTCCACTTTCATTCAAGAGTTTTTATGTCTCCACGCCCCTCTAAGACCTCTAAAAATGGACAAATTCATTTTCTTTACATTATTTATGACACGTGTGTGACAAATTTGTTTTCATATTAGTCAAGTTTTATATAAATAGTGTTATTGACACTTTAAAGATTGTTATTAACACTCTTGTAAGTTCAATCAAGGGTGCATTATTGAAATTTGAGTGCCAAGAACACCATCTTATTATTTTTTCGATACCACCATAATTTTGGGATTTGCAAGTGGCAAGAGGTAAAATTATAGTATCACCATTTGGTATGAGATACCCAAAATTTAGTTTTACACAACAATGAGAATCTTGACGCTTACCGAACAGGATCCTAAAGAGAGATTTCTTTAAATGATGAGAACACCTAAAATTCAGCATGCAATATTCAAGCAGCCAAGCAACAAAAGCAATCAGATTTACGACCTATCTTGCAAGGAAACTCTCAGAATCGATGGTAAAAGACTTTCTGCAGTAGCTTATCTTGCAAAGAAACTCTTTAAATTGAATGCTAGAATGTATAGGCCCATGCAAAGTTTTAACATACATGCTGTTAAAAGTTAAAACTTCAAAATACACTATACTTTCCAGGAAAATAGCTCGACCATGTTGAAAATCACAGCTGCAACAAAGATGGTAGAAGGTTTATTCTATTTGTTTTCTGCAGATCCAAGATGTGAAGGAAATAGCAGTCCTAAACTACTCATATTACTCCCGATTCTTGTTCTCGAAAATGCTCACTTGAAATCCTGCTGCAATCAACACATCAGTAAATCTTTAATATCATTTGTTACAAGAATTTCCCGATAAACATGTAACTAGAAAGAGAGATCTGATCATAAGAAGAGATCAACTGAGTCAAATTATAAGAACTCTTTTCCGGTAGATCTTTTAAAATAGACCAAACATCAAATGCAGTACAGGGAAGGTAGAACCTCTTGGAGATGGAAGTTTGTGAAGAAAAAAGCTAAGCATGGATCATCAGGGAAAACCCACCAAGCCCACCAAGCCCAACATAGTTAACATTTCAATATATAAATTACTAAGCAACAACGGCCATGTCTCTACAAGGACACATGAAAAATACAAGAAACTTATCAGGACTAGAAATGTGATTATCAACTGTGCAAAAATAGGATGCAGAATGAATCAATAAACTGAAAGTCACTGAATAATTTTTTAGCATATATTTGCCAAACCTGCAGGAAGCATCTCCATGTAGCAATAAATTTAAACTAAACCATGAAGCAAGCATCTCCATTTAGCAATAAATTGAAACTACCTCTATGAAGCAAAACATGAGTATGCCAACATTAAAGATGAATCAGTTGAAAAACTGTTTTAACTACTTATCACTAGCCACAAAAAGGTTTCCTTTCCCATTCAACGCCACTGGAAGCCCCCCACCTTGAAGCATACAGCTCTTCATTAGAAAAAACCTCCTGCTTAGAAATCCCATCTCTTTCTCACCCACAAAACCTCCGGCTTAGAAAAAAAAATCCTAAAACCTCCTACAATCTTTTCTCCAATTACTTCCTCTTTCAAATTTAACAGATTCAACAAATTTCTCCGTCTTCATCTCACTTTCTAGACAACCAAATAAGGGGAAAGACAAATCATAGCATCAGATCTATAAAAACTTCAATATTTTTTTTATTATCACATACCCATTTGCATCAGATCCCCTCTGTCACTACAAAATCTAATCGAAACCTCTCTCTCTAAGTTCTTATTTCTCTCTCGAAATCCAAGCTAAAACTTCTTATGGAAACTCACTCTCTCTATAGATTTTTGCTCTCTTCATCTCTTTAAAATCAGAAACTAATCGTTGAATATGTTTAGATTTTACAAAGTTGTAGGAGTAAAAGATTAGAAAAATGTAGCTCATGGTGAAGAAAGAACTCATCTCATATCCTGATAAATAAAGGTACTTTTGTTTCTTCTGCAAATGATTCTCTTGAGAAAGTTGAATCTCCTCATTTTATCTCTTGAACGCACAAACACAAAGGCATAAAAAAAATTAGTAGAGGTAATGCTTTTTGGAGGACAAATAAAAAGTATTTTTTTCTTATGTTAAACAGAGAAGAGACTGATGGTGGTTTTATTTCTTATTGTGTTGATAAACTAATTTTCTTGGGTTAGAGTAACAAAGCATTAAGAGAGTTTTAGAAAAGCATTAAGAGAGATTTTAGAAAAACATTAAGAGAGAGAGAGAGATTTTAGATTAGCATAGCACACAAAAGGAGATGAGCTTTCCATGCATTAAAGGCCCGTTTGGTTGGGGGATTAAGGTAGGATTGGATTGTTTTAATCCCACATGAATAGTTATCCCACACTTGGTTGAGGGATTTACTATTTCATGTGGGATTAAGGTGGGATAAAATTAGTATAGTTATGAGAGCCAAACTAGAGGTCGAACCGATCAAAGTATTGTGTCATTGGTTCACTGGTTCAATCAGTGGGTCAATGGTCGAACCATAGGTTCATAAAAAAAATAAAAATATATAATAATTAAGATAAATATTGATTATCTTATATAAATACATGCAAAGATATAAAATCAAAATTAAAAAAAAGATATAAGATTTATAAAATCATGATTAAATAGTAATTTAAGTTTAGTAAAACTAATTGCAAATCTTAAAAATAATTACATAAAAAATCTTAAAATAATTAACAATTATACTAGTTTCCAAACCTCGCATTCATGATGAAACATATTTACATTTTTATTTTAATAAAAGAAAATATGAAAAGAAAGGAATAGAAAAATAACTAAACTGAGAAAGATGGAGAAGGCCCAACATGTTGGGCTGTACAAGGAGCCCAACACGCAGGCCTTAAAATGGGTGGGCTTGAGTGTTGAATTTTATATTTAATTATGAAATTTTTTTTGCTAGGAATTATGAAAAGTTTTTGGAGTATATAACAACTTAACCTAAATCATCATTCTTCTAGTTTTAGGTTCACAGCCGCCAGGTACTCTATCTCTCTCCTTTTTCTTTTTCTTCTTCTTCTCTTCCTCTTGAATCTCTGCGATTTTCTTTCTTTTCCATCGATGCTCACTATCTCTTCGCAAGTCTTATTTCTCTCGTAATCCCAACCATCCTTCGAGATGGCTACTAGTTATGAGTAACAAACTTTACCAATATCTACTAAAATCTGAAATTTGAAACTCCAAAATAAATAAATAAATGTTGGGGATTTCATAGAAATAAAAAAGATACCTTAATTATTGAAGGTAGGACTGGTGAGAGGAAAGTGCCAAGAACAAGTTGATTTTCTCTCTTTGGGAACAAATTTTAGGGTTTTTTCGTAAAATTACTACGATACCTTTCAGGTTAAACCTAATTAGTAGAACAGAATATGGGATTAAACATCTTTGCTAGTATTTCGCAGAATATGAAAAAAAATTTGCTAGGAATTATGAAAAGTTTTTGGAGTATATAACAACTTAACCTAAATCATCATTCTTCTAGTTTTAGGTTCACAGCCGCCAGGTACTCTATCTCTCTCCTTTTTCTTTTTCTTCTTCTTCTCTTCCTCTTGAATCTCTGCGATTTTCTTTCTTTTCCATCGATGTTCACTATCTCTCCGCAAGTCTTATTTTTCTCATAATCCCAACCATCCTTCTTGATGGCTACTAGTTACGAGTAACAAACTTTACCAATATCTACAAAAATCTGAAATTTGAAACTCCAAAATAAAATAAAAAAATGTTGGGGATTTTGTAGAAATAAAAAAGATACCTTAATTATTGAAGGTAGGACTGATGAGAGGAAAGTGCCAAGAACAAGCTGATTTTCTCTCTTTGGGAACAAATTTTAGGGTTTTTCGTAAAATTACTACGATACCTAGGTTAAACCTAGTTAGTAGAAAAGAATATGGACAGAAATGGGATTTAACATTTTTACCAAAAACCAACCGATTCGATTGGTTTAAACCGGTTCACACGGTTCGTATAAAACCGATCGGTTCTGACCGGTTCAGGTGGTTCGACCTTTTATCCGGCCTTTTGTTAGGATCGGACCGGCCTGGCTACCTACTCACAACCAGCCAGTCCGGTTCAGTTCTGATAACATTGGAAATTACTCTCAATCTCACCTTTTTTGTCCCACCTCCCCATGGGACACAATCTATCCCGGTACTAAATTTTTTCTTTTTTCCCTTTCTACCCTTGAATTATTTTTTTTTCTTATAATAATAATTATGATCATAGTAATAATTATCATAATATTATAATAATTCTAATAATATTACTTTAATAATTATAATAATAACTATTATTTATTATTATGAAAATTGTAATAAAAATAAAAATAAAAATAATGAAATTTTAAGATTTGTGAAGAAATTGGGGATTGTCAAAGATGATGAATAGTGATAAGCTATTTTGATATTTAGACTTCTTATCCTACTTTAGTCTCAATTTAGCAATCTTATCAACCAAACAAGGATTAAGGTATTACCTCCTTAATCCCTTTTTATCATATCCCATGTTAATCTTAGTCTTATCCCACTGTAATCATGTCTGTTAATCAACTCAAATATAAATAAAAGATCTCAACCGTTCAAGTAAAAAGTACTACTACATGTCACTTATCAAAGAAGGAACCGAGAGAAATTGAGGGAAATATTCAATGGAGAGAAGCCGAACCCTATGACCAACAACAAGTTTGTTTCACGTAATAGGTTTCGTTTAGCTCATATAGGAATTAATTGAATCGGACCAATTCAAAATCCTAGTGTTTGGTTGGTGAAAGAAGCTGAATTGAGCTAATTCCCTCCGCCCCTGAATCCGGGAAAATTAATCACCTCGGGGTGAGATTAAATTAATCCAGCTTGGCCGAATGAATAACTTAAATTTTTTAGACAATTAATTCTGGTAATATTCTTTTATTCCAAAATAAAGGGTGGACACAAATCAGGTCATATTGTTTTTTGTAGAGCATTTTGGTATTTAACATTAGAGCCTGTTTGGTTCAACTTATAAGTTGGTCAAACCAACTTATAAGTTGATATCTCACTCCACCTGTCTGATTGATTCAGCTTATATTCTAAGTGTTAGAGTTGGTGCATACTTCACGGGTCCAGATATATAAAACCCCTGACGACCACAGGTCTGGCTCGTCGGTGAGTGGGCTGGGGTTAGGGGGCAACACCCCCAAAAATTTAAAGTCTTGTGCATGTTTTGGGTCTGGTTTTTTGCTTGACAGTTTGGGCTTAAGCCCATGAATAGCTATGGTTTTGCAGTAGGGCGAAAACCCTAATTAGGGCATCAATCCTAATTAGGGCGTCTTAAGTTGCTTATAAATAGTCTCTACGTACTGAGCGCACATTATAATGAGAGATTTGTGAGGTTGATAATAGTGAAACTTCTGGCAGGACGTAACCTTATTCTAGGGTGAATCAGGGTATATTGTGTCTTATTTTCTCTTTGTTTATAATTCGTCTGGTTGACAGGTCTCAAATCGTTCACTAAGGAGATTATAATTTAAGGAGAAAATAATTGAATTTTGAGAAACTAGGTACGTTCTCAATTATAATCTGGTTTGACTTTGATTAATATCCTTTTTACCATTGGGCTTTCTCAAAAATCTCCATTTGCTCATAATCTAAAACTCTATGTTAGATTATAATTTGGTTATTCTGATAATTTTAAGTTGATTTCAACATTTTTTTATCAAACAATTCCACGACTTATTTAAAACTTTAAGCAAGATACCCAAGCACTAACCAACTTATTTATTAAAAATAATTTTAATCACCAAATTATAATTTGATATTAATAAGTGATAAGTAAATTTCTTCAGTTGAACCAGACAAGCCCTAATCCATCCCTTTTCCAACTTCTAATTTATAAACCGATGGAATTAGGTTGGTTTTACCTTATCCGACTAACGAACCAAACAAGGCAAACATCAACCCACCTCATTCTAACTCTAATCCATTCGCACTGCATTCTTAATCCACTCCCACCTAATTTCAATCCACGAGCTGAATTGGCCATAAGAAATATATGATAAAGAAGGTTATGTTATTTCAGACTCAAAAATCCAAATGTATAGGCAATGCAAACCAATTTCTTGTTGGTCTTACTCACATCTTCCTTACAAATATATTAAGATACTCTTTGCATACAGTATCAAAATGTTCTTAAATACAAAAACAGTAACTGACGGTAAAAACAAATTACATGCAGAGAGGAAGGCACCTAGCTCGTAAAGTCACTTTACATCATGGTAAAGAGTAAAGACTTCAGATCGAGGATGGAAGTTTTAAAGATAAGAAGAGGGACTACAACTATCATCAAGCCCATCCCCTTGTGACAAGAAAGATGGGTTACAACTACGGAAACCTTTGCCTTTCATGAATTGTTTTTGGGGGTGAGAGAGAGTGAGATAGTAAGAGTAGGGGGTAAGCACAGAAACTGATGAACCCGAGAACCCGACCCAAACCAGTGTAATGGGTTGGTTTAGGTTAAGGTTTTCAAAATTTTGGTTGGAAAATTTTTTAACACAGTCGGTTGGATTGGGTCACGGATTAAAAAATTGCAACCCAAACCAAACCAATAACCCGATCATTATAATATTATATTATATATATTTAAAATATACTTATTTTAAAGAATGATAGACTACATTTATATTTTGGTAAGTCAGTTTGGATTGCGAGACATATTTTGTGTGTGGTATATGTGATGGACTACATTCATTCATATATATATAAATTCTCATTTCATTTATTTTTTCTTCTTAGTTGCCCTCGAACAAAAAATGTAGCTTTCATAAAAAATAAAAAATAAAAACAATTAGAATTTATATATGTGAAGAACATGTTTCTTTTTAATACTTTTAGTTAAAGAAGACATTTGTTCTTGTGATCAAAGTATTTCTTTCGGACTTTCAATATGCTTCCAAAAGATTTTTGAATCGATTCACTATCTTATATTCATTCACTTTATGTTTTTGGTATGACGAAGCTTTGTTATTCAAATTCGAAGACCAAGTGTATACTAGTGTTGAAGTCTTGAAGAACTAGATTGATCAAACACCTTTAAAATCTAACTTTTATATACTTTTGTATAGTTTATATTAAACTAAAGTTGTTTGAACTTTTTGTGAAGTGATTTAAGGTACTTCATTTGTAAATGATGGTTTGTAAGATTCAATAAATTCTTGTATGAATTTGATTTTGAATCTAATGAATTGTGAATAATTGTAGTAAAATATTTTTTTCTTACATAATATTTTTGTATTAATTTTTAAGTGAAAAAATATTAGACCAGTGATCCAAACCGACCCAAACCGATTTAAATGGGTTGGATTGGGTTGAGGTTGGATGACTTTATGGGTTGGGTTGGGTTGGGTTGATTCTTTAAGCCAACCCAACCCATGCTCACCCCTAAGAAAGAGAGAGCTATGAGTTTTTTTGTGAAGAGCAATTGGCTTTATAGCAGATACAAAATCAAGTAAAAAATTGAAGTTTCAATTTATCCTCACGGGCAGCAACAGTATACTTAACAACTGTTGAATAGAAGAAGCAACCAGTGAAATTAAAAGTTTGACACAATTTAAGAAAGACTGAATTCTGTACCATAACCCGACAAATTTGTTGTTTCTAAAAGGAGTGACGTCAGTCGACCGACTGACTGCTAGCATTCTCTCGTGTAGTGCACGATGGGGAAATGTGCGTCCACTGGCACAAGAGCACTGCATGATGGAATCTTAGCCATCCGTCAGTCGCAACTGACGGTTCTACAAACGTTTCTTAATAATACTAGCAGGGCTACCGCTAAAGACAATGAAATTATAGTCATCTGTCAACCTTTCCTGATCAACGATCTCATTTGCATATGCAAAAGCTAGGGACTAAAGTATATTATACTAACATGAACCAATGCTCACGTTTGACTAAATAGACATATAATGAAATTATAGTCATCTGCCAACCTTTCCTGATCAACAATCTCATTTGCATAAGCAAAAGCTAGGGACTAAAGTATATTATAGTAACATGAACCAATGCTCACGTTTGACAAAATAGACATTATATTACATGAACTAACTACCCATTTTGAGAACTATAACTTCTTTCATTCTAATATTTAAAAATTTGAATATCCAAGGGAAAGCAGACTGATGGAACATAACTTTCTCAATGACAGAGCAGCTGTCAAAAGCACCAGCTGCAGCCTGCAATGCAAAGACCTCTAGATCGCATTACCAAATTGACATGGCTTGCATTCTTCATTCCTAAGCTGTATGAGAATTTATAATTACAAATTGGTAAAATTTATGATGAAAGCATAAATTAATTCGATAGATTGTAGCTCCTAGCGTAATAAGTTAGAAAAGCACACCCGTAAAACTTTGAAGAGCACAAAATCTTGTTGGAAATCTGCCTCCACCATGTTAGCAATTGCTTGCTGCACAGCCAAGAGTTTAGGAAAAGGTTTTGCTCACGCCATACTTTCCAAGATGTAAGAAGAATTTTTTTATTTATTTTAAATGTAATTTAGCAGCCTCTGAACCGCTACTGTTACTTCAGACCTGACATTTTTCTCAGGTCCCTCTAGTTCACTAGTCCCGGGAGGAGAAAGTTGGGGGAAATAAAGTAAGCCAAGTTTATAAGCAATTAAGAGTTCTCTGTACTGCCACTGCTTCTAACAACTGCCTCCCTTTTAAAAGGTACACTACTCTATATATTTCTCTTCTTGTTGTTCTTTTATAATATAAGAATCAATAACATTTTGCTATCTCAAGTGCAGCAGGTTGGCATCACTAATGCCTTACTATCATACATGTCCACAGGCCACTCCCTATAATTTCCCTTAGCCCCTCGTTAGCGCATCTGACAATGAAATTTATCGGTTGACAAGGCAAACAGAGGACTATATAATCTCATTGCTAATAAAAGTAGCCATCATAACATTAATTACTAGTAACCTATGAGGCCTCCAGCTTAATTGTAAAACATGGCCTCAAAGTATGTGGTTTCATAGTAAAAAGTTAATTGTTTTCCAGAAAAATCTCATCACATTTTCCTTTTTTTAATAAGTAAATATTGTATAAAAAAACTAAGAGTGCAACCCATGTACAAAAGACTACCTACAAGATAGCATCTCCACAAAATCTATGAAATCATCCTAATTAACAAAAAATTTATCCTTAAACCAAAAATTAAGGAAGCTAAACCATCTATCACTAATTGCATCTATAGAACTTTCTTCCCCAACAAAAAGTCCTTTTGTTCCTCTCGTTCCCAACAAGCCAAAAGATAGAAAGGGGTATCAAAGAATGTGCCTTATTAATCTCCTTAAAAGCATGATTTCAGTAAAATGTGAATCTCATTACATTTTACTGAAATCATGTCAAACATCCACTTCACATAATAAAATGTACCTATTTTATAATTGTTTTCTCTTATAAGTAAATAATTGCTTTAATAACAACAAAAAGGGCACAGTGGAGTACACAGGAAGTATACAAGAGAAAACACTCAATATAAAGAAACCAAAAAATGGAAAATAAAAAAAAGAAAACATCTAAGAATGCCAGGTTAAAACATCAAGAAATTAAGCAAAAGTCAGAATTCATAAGAGCCCAATTAAAGATTACTAACCATATCCTTGCCTACAGATGAGGATGTTTCACGAATTTCAAGTAGTAAATACTTGAAATTCTGCCATAATCCACATATCCATAAAAGTCAGCTATTATTAATACTAGAATTTTCTCATAAGCAAGTAACTATAAAGATAGAGTTATATGAAGATCAACTGAGCTAAGTCATAGGCTGCCATTTTTAGTAGATATATATATATATATATTTTTTTTTGATAAGTCATTTTTAGTAGATTATTATATGAAATGGAATAAATGTCAATTTCTTTATGTAAGGTCAAAAGCAATTTGGGATGACGTCTGCAAAGAGAAAAGCTCTGAAGCATGGAGAAAACCTCAGTCACCTAGTGACCCAATACTTTAGCTCACCATGATTAACACCTCAATATATAGAACAATTTCTAATCACCACTACGGGAGACTAGAAATTAGCCAACTATATTTGAGGATCATATCTGCCAAACTTGCAGGAAGTATCTCTGTATCCTAACAAACCACTAACAGTCTAGTGCATGGAGATGTACCTAAATTTATGAAGCAAACACCAGTTGCCGACAGTCAAGATGGATAATGTGAAACTATGTCACCACTCACCCAACTTGATCGCAATATGTCAAACTTGATACATGCTCCTATTCTAATTTATCAGACTGTCAATTGTTTCCAACAAAACCATAGAGTTGTATGCATATTTCATTGATAAAGCTCCAACCTCTAGCAAACAACAAATCTTACTAAAACCATGCAATAAATCAAATCCGTGAATAAAAGAAAACACTGAATCGTTACTTACCTCTTCAACACCGCCCAATGAAAAAATAATCTGAATAAAGCCACTCTAGCTCTCAGCACTAGCTTTCGTGCTCCGAAAATCCTTTTTCAACTCTGCAACTCTCTTCATACAAGCCGCCTTCGACTTTCCAGGCACAGCGGCTGCAACCTTCTCCCACCTCATCGACACATCCTTAGGGAACACTTTCAAAGCATTGAGTAATGCAATATCCTCCAAGGCACTCCACCCCGATCCACCACTAGCACCGCCATTTTCTTTCCTGCTTTCACTATTATCTATCACAATGCTCTCATCCGCACCCTCATGCATTCGAGTATCCAATGGCTTCCTATTCTTCAAAAACTGCGCATACGAGTTACTATCATCCGATTTCTCCCCCAACTCTTTTGCTTTCTTGATTACGTTCTCCACTCTATGTCTGCCCTTAAACGCCTCTGCTATCGCCTCCCATCTCCCCGGCTTCCCCGCCGGGTTTTTCACCAATTGCTTCTTCAAGATCTGGATATCCTCCCCACTCCACTCTTTCACTTCCCCATCTGGCACTAATTCATTATCACTACTCTTAGGTTCTTCCTTTCTATCCTCTTTTTTCAACGACCCATCCGCCTTTTGTATGATGGGAGCTGGAATCTCGGGCGGGTAATCGTGTCTTTGCGGTTTTGATCGCTTGTGGGCTGCTTTCTTCTTGGATTCTGGGTCGATCTCGGAGGTTTGGCGATTGGGGGTTTCTTGTTCGATAATCAGGCCGTAACCGACGCGAATGTCACCGCCGGTGATGGAAGAGGGAGCAAAGGGGCCGAGTAGGAGGGAGAGTGAGAGCCAGAGGAGGAGTGATTTGAAGGGTTCGAATTGGATATAGAAAATGGAGAGAGAGAAGAGAAGGAGAGAGATTGGGAGGGAAATGAAGAGAAAGAGTCTGTTGATTTTTGGGGGGGATTGTTGGTGAGTGAGAGAAGAGGGTGGTGGTGGGCGAGACTGGAAGACGAATCTGGGTCTGGCATCCTCGTCTAAGAATTCCATCGTTGTTGGCTTTGGCTGCAGAGGCAGAAAGAGAAATGGTGGTTCTCTTTTTCTGCCGTAAGAAAAATGATGACTATTGACTCAAAGCTAAATCTGAATCTCGTCGAAAACACAGGGTAGCAATAAAGTAAGCAACCTATATTGGTTGCGATTTTGATTTGGTTAAGAAATTGATGGACCAGCGGTTATTAAATTAAATCCACAAAATAAGTTCATTTGTGTTTATAGAACAAAAATGTTATTCAATAATTGAAATTAAAACTCATTACAAATGTAATGGTTCTTTATTTTTAAATAAATTGAAATTAAAATTATTTTTAAATGATTTAAAAAATATTGTTTTATAATTTCAATAAATTTTCACGTTCGATATTATTTTATTTAAATGGATTTTGTGTTTGAAATTCAATTCATTTCATGAACTTTACTTAAATATCATTTGCTCATTAAAAAAAACTTTATCATCTTTTCACCATTAATTACTCTTTGTTTCTAAAAAGAACTACTCTTACTTTGTATCCTCTCTTGGTTTTTTTTCTTTGGAATTACAAGTTTAGTCCCTCCAAATACACGAGTTAAACTAACATTTAGAAATAGAAACTAGCCATGACCATAAATCCCATAAAGAGTCATAAGTTGAAATTGAGAAGAAAAAAAAGTGATACGTCTAATCAAAGATCAAAAACTTTTCATATGGTGATATCTACGGTGAGTTTGTTGTATATGGTACAACCTTAACGAGAGATGTTGGGCCAACTGAACCTCATGTGTCTCTTATGTCCGGTAGAGTCTTTCTAGTATACGAGGAAATGAACTAACTTTCCGTTGAATGCCAAGGAAACAACTTTTCGAAGATTGTATTTGCGGCTAAAGGATCAAGATACATATTGAGTTCTGCATAATAATTTGAAGGGACTATTTCCTTTGTCTAATTCATTATTGCTTATGTGTCCTCCAACAATATACACATCTTGCAATGAGATTTGAAATCAATGGTTATTGTTGTCACAATTGAATTGCATTCTATCAGATAGTTCTATTACTAACTTAGTTGGCTAGCTCATGTACATTTAATTTCCTTTGTGGTTATTTCACATAGTACGACAATAAGAACAAATAACTGCGATAAGTACACTTACTTGAATTAGAGAGAGAACGAGTTGACTCGATATAGAGAAGCAAGAGAGACTTGTGGAATCACAGGAAACTTTTGTAGATGTAGAGAAATAACTTAGAAATAGAGTAACAGAGAATGATAATTTCATCCTTTAAATTTTAAAATAGCTTATGTGTAGAGTCCATTGGAAAATTCTATCAATTTTGATAGAATTTACATAAAGCTTACTCAATTCCACCAAATTCAGTTGGAAATTAATTCTAAACTTTTATTGTTAAACCAAACATGAAGTTAATTCATTTACAAATGAACTATATATCTAATTAGCAAACCAAACACAATAACCAATAGCATTCAATTGAATTCCATAAAAATTGTAGAATTCATTTAAACCAAACAGACTAGTAAATGAACTTAAGAACATCAATTGAACACATAGAAATTATGTGGTTTGGAATAAAGAATTCTTTCATTATAAACTTAAGATTTTACCGAGTGTTTTGAAAGAAGAATCTAAATTTTACAATTGTTTGGCTAAAAAGAAAATACAAAGAGAAAATTCTCTTAGTGTTTTGCTAGCTTCTACAAATTGCTAAAAAATTCAATTCATTTCAACTAACACCAAGCCTTTCATTTATAGGCGAACTGATAACCGCTTTTTGGTGGAAAATACCGTTACTTTGAACAATTGTATTCACCAGTTGTATGCGCCACATCAATTGAGATCATGCAGACTTCATGTGGGCTTTATAACTGAATTTGGCAATATAGTTAATTCTATTGCACATTCGATTTTGCACTTTTCATCGAATAACTTTTGTCCGCATGGCTAAGTAAAATATTTATATCTACATTTCTTCCCTGCTCATGCTCGTGTATTTTAATTCATGGTATGAGCAAACAGGTTTTTGAATTTTGATCAATCATAACTCAACTTCATTCTTTCCTCTTCTTTACTTCTACTACAATTTCAATTTATGACAAGCTTTTTGAAATGGCTGCACAACTTTCCAATACTAAAAATGACAATGCGAAAGCAAGGATTCCTCATGTTCCAAAGAAACCATGGCTTAATCTTCGCTCTGAATTATTTGACGATCTTTGATTATTTCATTACCCTTCCCCTTCTCAAATTACTGATAGTAACTACCATCAATATCCCTTGTCTTCTACTAATTAAGATGAAATTGTATCATCCTTGCCTCCTCGTTTAATTTTTTTATTTAAATTGTTGGCTTATGAAATTCAATTTTCAAATGTTTTCTTTGGTATGCAAAGCAGATTCTATTCTTCCTAGAATAATTGGCGTGATCCATATCTTCAACAATGATATTCATGCTAGAATTTTGAAATCAACGGATGTTTTCCATGCTATTAATGCTACTCGCCATTGGTAAGTCATAATCAACAAATATACTATACGTTCCTTGTTGTTAAGATGGAGCAATCACTCATATACTTCCATTACCGCCTTCGATGAGTTCACCATTTTACTAGAGCATGTCACTCATATACTAGATCTGTCAGTGGTGGGCTCCGAAGATATTACAAAGCTTTATCTCTTCGACCTTCAAATTAAAGAGAAAAGCTATTTTTACTCTTTGTTTGAAGGAACTAGCTCCAATATTCAATCTCATCATTTAAACTGGATAAAGCACTTTTTTAGACATTCGGCAAAGCAAATACATGGTCATGGCTTCAATAGTCTTTACGAACTTACTGCTTTAGTAGCTCTTCGGTTGGATAGGCTTATTTTTCCTGAAAATCCTCCTTGCTATATTAATCTTGGAATTATCAAACTCGCTATAAAAATTGTAATCGGAATTCGCCTGAGCTTAGCTCGTTGCTAGTTAGCTAGCTTATACTACCGCATTCATCGGCTTCATAAAGACTTTAAAAAGTATTTTGGTCGATTTTCTATTATAAACTATTCAATCCCAGTGTTTCTTCAGTACTTCATATGGCATTATTTTCTACAACACACTCCTTCGTGTAATGCTACTAAAAATAATTACCCATTCATCTATAAGTTGATAAATACACTGAGATAAGCACTCTTTTAATAGAATTTATTGATGATGAATCTTTATTTTGATGGAGACCATTTCTGATTATGAATAAGTTTTACTCGAGTCTTCAATGCCACAATTCCAAGTATTGCACCAAATCTGTTGTATTAGGAAAATATTTTATTGATTGGTAGTTAGGAATTTCATGTCAAACTTTTCCTGCTTTGATCGAATCTACCGAATATGATCATGACAATATAGTGATCCCTATGAATGTGTATCCCACTAGATTTTTGCCCTAGATTAGCTTCAACTAATCCACTTATTATTCATGTTCTAATTCCGTACTAGCAAATTATTTCTATTCTTACCCAAAAATTATGTCGTTGATTCAGGCTCTTCATTCTTTTCAAATTCTCATTTTAGTAGAAAATGAAAAATCTCCAAAGAGTATGAGAAATATTGGAACTTCATACTCCAACAATTTAATTTTTTCTGGAAACCCCACCAAAATAGTTGCACACTTGCCAAATGTTTAAAGGTGATCCGACTCTTCATCTTCGCGAGATTGACAACACTTCCTTAGGTAATTATGACTATCCCCAAACGTTATGCTTTGCCTATTTAAAGGACAATATGTTTTCAAATCAACTTTCTTACTCCACTTTTCTCAAAGAATCAAAACGTGTGAACTCTCAATCTTCAAACTCCAAAGTTACCCATCTTCTTACTTAATCTTTTCAAACTCACTCTTTTCTAAATATGGGTAAAGCTCCACACAATGTTATTGTTGGGGAATTTTTCTGAGGGCTTGTTTATCCAAACGAATAAGAGAGAAAACAATTTATGGCTTCAAATCACAACTAGATCGCTTTTCTTAAGGTTTAATTAGCCCATCACTAGTGCAAGAAGGATTCTAGCAAATTTCCTCTAAGATACAATGATGTTTTGTTGTTGTTTTGTACTTTGCACTTGTGAAAAATAACCCACAGCAGCTTCTATGAGTTTATGGATGTATATAAACCAGTGTTTAAAAGTTTACAAGATTTTTAAATACTGTAAGAAAAAATTTTTGATAAAAGAAAAGAAGAAGATGAAGAACTCAAATTCTAACCAAAAAATTCTGTAAAAAAAACTTTGTAAAATATGATAGTTACATCCTTTATTTATAGACTTAATCAATGTTTTTTTTCTTCTTCACAAGAGACACTTAGTTTCACTTCTCAACTATTATAATTGAAAGTCTCTTCACAAGAGACTGAAGAGACTTTATTTCACATTCAATAGTCATTTTAACGTTTGAAAATCCCGTTAAGACAATTGACTATGTCTTTTTGACAATCATCTATCTTTCAAAAATTGACTTTCAATAATCAAGTATTGGGCTGACAGTTGACTATTCATTTTGACAGTTGAGTGTCAAAACTTTTTGCCCAATTTCATAGTCGACTGTCCTATTTTGACAATCGACTATCTTCTAAACCATAATTGAATTTTCTTTCCTTTTATCTTTTCCTTTGATTTTATAAATCATCCCAACACAAAAAAAGTATTATTTTGAAAATCATCAACAACCTCCCACTATTTTCAAAATATTTTGACTCTATAAAATTTGAAAATCCTGATCATTCATAATCTATTGAAGTTCATACCTAAATGAAGATGTATTTGGGACTTGAATCTTCACTTAGTGAAAACACATCAAAGTTAAATAGAATGTGTGGTAATATATACTTTGAACCATAAATCCTATTTGTTTAACCTAACTGTCTCACACATGAAACTCCTCCTCATAGAATTTGCCAGAAAATTACCAACACTTTTGAAGGCATTGTGTCGTATATCTTATATCATGGGTGCTCTAGATTCAAGCCCTTGAACTCAACAGAAGTTGCCACACTTCACACTCACTATGTAAGCTTATCAAGTATGTTTCGTAGCTTAACATACCAGAGAAAATCTTTTATAAACCTTATTAAGAACTCAAAGTTCAACCTTCACTTTATCACTATGATTTACAAACAACCTTCTTCCGTGATGAAATATTTATTGTAGGTGTTTGCAATCACAACTGGTGATGTACTTTGTCTCATTGAACTCAAAACTTATGGTTAGTAATTGTTGAGTCAAGGTTTCATCATGGGTGATTAAATATATGGGCTTGATCCCTATCCATTATAAATTTTAATCCTTTGCTAGCTAGAAACTTGGTTAATGTCTAGAATTTATACTTGGCTAAACACTCGGGATAATTCATTACAGTGCATTGAGTACATAATAGCAATCACACTTACACTCAAAATCACTCCCACCATAAGTGATATTTTCCGTCACTTATAACTACTTGAATTTGGCCATTTGTAATTCATTATCATGCTCAATGTTTACTTGAAACTTATACAATTGTACATTAACCACCATAGCATATACTAGTCTTACTAGTCCAAGTGACATTATCATTCAAACAAAATTTTACCATAAGTACCCTAATAATATTCATATTTTTGTAAATTTCTACCGCAAGAATACTTTTGATTCTAAGTCAAATACTAATCAAAATACACTAGAGGTCTTCTCAAGATTTATTTTAGAATTCAAAACAAGATATATCCCAAAATTTCTTAAAGCTTTATTGAAATTAATTACTCTTTTCATAAGGAAATTGGGAACTACATCTTGTGATTGATCTTATATATCTCAATATATACAAACCACTATGGGTTCTAATCTTTCTTGTTTTCATAAAATTTCCACACTTGCCTTAAGCAATAGTTCAATATATATTGCAATTTCTATATATATAACACCTCTAGAAAATATATAACTTACGCAATTATACCATTCTATTTAACAAGATATTAGATTCATAAATCATGTATGCTATATCCTAGAACAAATAATTACAGAAACAAAGTCGGTGCACCCACATGCTATAACCTTTTATTTTATCTTTTGTTTAATAATCACCAAATAACCGAGTTCATCTCTTGGCTTTTTAACTGCAAAACTAATAGTCGTTTTCACATTGATTGTAACTGTAAGTTACTACCAAGAACCAACTCACAGAGTTACTAGTCTAGCATATGATTATATGTTCCTCACCACTAGTAACAAATCAACATGATGTAGCATCTTCTTAAACCTTACTTTCAAATTTCAATTTAATGCATGCATATATCATCTTCTTTGATTTTACAAATATGTTACTACAACTAGAAACTATAACTAATGTCATATAGCCATGATTCAACATATAATTACACCATTTTCTACACATGACTCATCTGCAATGCTAAAACATCAAGTGACAGGTTAAAGCTAACAGGTACATGTTCAATTTTCATGCTTATATCGATTTCAGGAAATAACTTTAACTTAACCATAACATGATTTTCAATAGATATCTCAAATTAAATTGAATAATCAATAACATAATCATAAATAATACTCTTATTATTAATTTTTGTGTTTAAACATTCTCTCATTCACTTAAATATAATCGCATGCATTTAAGTATTACTAACAAATACTCATCCCTTAGACCTTACACATTATTATCAGCCTTAAGTCACAAACTCTTGTTGTGCTTTGCCTTTTTTTCTTAAGCATTTGACAATCTTTCTTGAAGTGTCCTAGTTTCCCACAATTGAAGCAAGCACCATTTGTCTTCTTGTTATTCTTGTCAAAATTGGTTGAAGGATTCTTTCTCTTGTGAGAATCTTGAGAGATTTCCTTCGAAGTCTTTTCTTCCTTTACTGAATTACTATTAGAGAGGGCTTCTTCATTTCCTTATTTTCTTAAGTCCTCCTCAATATGAAGATGGTTTCCTAACTCCTCAAGAGTCAGGTCTTCCTTTTGGTGCTTTAAACGATTCTTGAAAATTTTCTAGAGTGGAGGCAGTTTGACTATAATGGTTATGACCATTATGGTCTCATCTATTTTCAGATTATGTTTAGAGAATTGATCTTGTATAGTTTTTATTTCACTAAATTGATCCATAACATAATAAGTATCAACCATTTTATAAGAATTAAAATTTGTAATTATAAAACTCTTACATGTTACGTCCTCTTTCATATACCTTGCATGCAGCAAATCCCACAACTCATTTTCCATCTTGACATTATGGTAGGCATCAAACAAAGTGTTGGACATTGCATTCAGAATATGGCCTTTACGGATATCGTCATCTTGATCCCATTTCTGCCTATCACGAGTTTGGGCAATTGTCTCATTTTCTGTAGGTTTCGGCCTCGGTGTAGTGATAACATAGTACCCATGCAGTAATGTCAAGAGGAAGAACATATTCTTCTGCAAACGATAAAACTTTTCTCCATTGAAACGCTCCAACTTATTGAAGTCCAGCGCCATGTCTCTCAGAGAACTCAAAGGGGTAGTCATTTTGATAAACAAAGAGAAAATTAAACCTTAAGATTTTTGGGAAAATTTTCTGAGGGCTTGTTTAATAAAATAAATAATAGAAAAGAATTTATGGCTTCAAGGCATGACCGAGTTGTTTTCCTTAAGGTTTAATTCGCCCCTCACTAATTTAAAAAGAATTCCAGCGAATTTTCTCTAAGATACAATGAAGCTCTGTTATTGTTCTGTACTTTGCACTTGTGGAAAACAACCCACATCAGCTTCTATGAGTTTATGGATGTATATAAACCAATGTTTAGAAGTTTGCAAGATTTCTAAATACTATAAGATCAATTTTTTTTTTTAAAAGAAGAAGAAGATGAAGAATTCAAATTCTAACCAGAAAATTCTATAAAAAAAACTTTGTAAAATATAACAGTTACCTCCTCTATTTATAGAGTTAATCAGTGTCTCTTCACAAGAGACACTTTATTTAACCTTCAACAATCATTTTAATGTTCAGAATATTTGAAAATCTCATTAAAACAATTGACTGTGTCTTTTTGACAGTCGACTATATTTCAAAAATTACTTTTCAGCAATCAAGTAATAGGTTAACTGTCAAAACTTTTTGCCCAATTTCATAGTCGACTGTCCTATTTTGACAATCAACTATCTTCTGAAATAGAATTGAATTTTCTTTCTTTTTCACTTTTCTTTTAATTTTCTAAAGCACCCTAAGACAAAAAAAAAAAAAAAAAAAAAAAAAAAAAAAATCAAATATTATTTGAAAAACTTCAACAGATATTGCTCGAGGTCAATAGAATGACGACCATTTTCGTCCAACTCGATATCCTTTTAAGCTCTAATCTGGCATACCAAGTGTAAACCTTGTCAATAAAGCTCTTTGAGAATTCCCTTATCAATAAGTCCTGATCACATCTCCATAATCCTATGGAATCCATGAACCTTTTAATGTGCTCTTTGGGGTCTCCACTCTTATAATTATACTTTTAAAAAATCGGCACCTCATAGCCTTGTGGACTTTCCGTCATCATCACTGCCTTAGGATAAGGAGGTATAAATCTGAAATCGTTTTTCATGGAAACATATTTTTTTGAGAAATTTCTCAAAGTACACTCCAAATCCTCATTGGTAACAAAAGTTGGACTAGGATCATATGAATTAGACCCTTTTCCATATAACGTTGTTGGCAGAAAGAAACCAAAAATTTCATGACTCGGTTGTTCCTATGGTTCAACTACTGGACTCTGTGCATTCAGAACAGCGACTTCCTTAAGAATTATTCTCAAATTTGCCTTATTCTCCTTAGATTTCTTTGTTCCAGAGCTGTATGGACCAACTTCTAGATCCACGACTCAGCAAGCAGCTACTGGTGCTGGAGTCTTCAAGTTAGAACTTCTAATGCCAATTTTTTGGTTATCTACTTCTTTTTTCTTAGCAATCTTAGTGTTGACGGTCAAAGAATTTCTACTTGCATGCTGAGTAACATTTGTTTCAATTGTGCATTTCTATCTAGAAGGGAATTTAGTCGAGTGACTACATTTTTAGGTGCTGGATGTCTGAATAATTTAGTGCGCGGTTGATTAAGTTCTTCAAGACTGCCTTCGCAAGTGTTAGGTATGGTTAACTCCATATCATTGCTGAGATGGTTGTTCAAATTCGCCATTTTTTGCAAATTTCATATCATTATCCCCAGTGGAGCCACCAAAATGTTAATTACAATTTTGATTTGGTTAAGAAATTGATGGAGTCACCAGTTAATTATCAAATTAATTCCATAAAATAATTTCCTATAAGTTTCTAGAAGGAAAATGTAAAGGAACTTAAAAGGTCAATTGAACACACACAGAAATTACGTGGTTGGACTTAGAGAATTTTTTCATTATAAACTTGGGATTTTACTGAGTGTTTTAAAAGAATAATTTGAATTTTACAAGTGTTTGGCTAAACAAAAAATACAAAAAGAAAATTCTTTTAGTGTTTTGCTAGCTTCTACAAATTACTAAGAAATTTAGTCCCTTTCAACTGACTCCAAGTATCCTATTTATAGGTGAACTCGAATACACATTTGGGTGCAAAAACCTGTTACTCTGGACAATTGTATTAGGCAATTGAACATACCACGTCAATTAGGGTCATACTATAATACAAGTACCCTTAATATAAGGGTAAAGAAGTAAATTTGAATTATTTATTGAAACTTACATGCATACATGCAAAAAAAAAAGTTAAATTTGAAACAAATTGTGAAGAAAAATGTTAAAAAAAAATTGAATTTGAACTAATTTTTAAGGAAAGATGTTGAATATTTTTCTTAGAAAAGAGTTATAAAATTTATTTTAAAAAAAAAGAAAGCACAAAAATTTTGCAAGATTGAAAGAGTTAGAAAATTTTTTGAAAGAAAAGAAGAATTTTTTAAAGTGTGAAGGATGAACCAGTCGACCAGGTGGTTGATTAGTTACCCAACCAATCGGTTGGTTAAGTGATCGGTCGGTTGGCTAGGTGGACCGATCGGTTGGCAGTCGATCGACAATGTGAAAATAGCATTTTGGTGATATTTGAAAGGTTGGCAGTCGACTGGTTGTTGTACCGATCGATCGGTCGATCGACTAGAAAGGGAGCTAGTCGACTGACCAATCAACTGGTTGATCAGCTGATAGGTGGACTAACCAGCTGGTCGAATGATAGGTGGACCAGTCGGGTAGAAGCGTTCCAGTAGTCCAGAGGCAAAAGTGAAATTTTAAAGTGGTCAATCGGTCGATCGTGTAGCCGACCAGTTAGGCCGAAAATTTTGATATAAAAACGATTTTTGAAGTTTGAATTCATTTTTACAAACTTTGAAACTCGAATTCTCTCTCTAGAAATCACTCTCTCTCTCTCTCTAGCAAACACTCTTAAACACTTAGAAACTAAAGAATTTCATAATCCTGTCTTACAAATTGATCAATTTACGGAAGGAATTCCAAGAAATCTGAGAAAAACTTTGAAAAGGTAAAATTCATGAATTTCATTGTAAGATTTTAACTTTTGAAGTTCTTTCTTCTACCTTTCTTAAAAAGAGAAATTGAACTTAGAATTTAGCTTAAAGGAAAGGATTTTGTTGATATCTTCGAAAATTGAGAAAGATGAACATGCATACATGAAAGTAAAACCGGTATAAAGTATAGAAATTTAAAATTTGAGATAAATTAATGAGTATGTTATGATTAGGTGGTGGTGGTCAACAATATGGAGAAATTGATGAGAGGAGCAAGAAAGGGAAGGAGGTGATACATGAGTAGCTTTAAGTGCTACATGGTGAGTTGAATTTACTGTTAGTAATCAAGATAAATATGAAAACTATATAAAAACTTGAAATGATTGATAATATGAGATAGTTATTGAATATACAATATGAACATATTGATTTGAGGAATAATTGTATATGTTAATTTGATAATTTAATATAAAATATGACTTATAGTATGATTAGTGAATGATGAATATATGATGTATGTATTAATTGAATGAATAAAAATAAGTATGATATAATTGAAAGAAAGTAAATGTGAAAAGTTGATGAATTAATACCCTTGAAAGGATATTATTGATGAGAAACTGATGAGTTATAAATTGACAAGAAATGATATGACTTATATGATGAAAAAAATATTTTATGAAAGAAAACAAATTTTAAATTATATGATGTTATTATATGTCTGCTTGTATGTGAATGATCATATGTATAGATGGAAGACCAGAATCATGGCTGCTCTAGATGAAACATATTGATATGTGAGAAGACGTTCTCAAAAGTTATGCCAAAGATTAGTATGAATTACCCATACATTGATAGTATGGAGAAGATGTGATAAGAAAGAAAGAAAGAAATAAAATGATGATGAAATGAGTATGTAAATGCAAACATGTTTTTTTTATTCATAATAGTTGAGATGCTAAGGCATCAGTTTGATTATGATATGATGACATGTGTATGAGTCTCATGATAAGATAGATATAAAGAGAAAATAATTATAAAAAAAGATGTAATTCTGTAGAATGAAAGACAGTTCTATATATTCATGCATATTGTAAATAATGGAATATTTTGTGAATATTATATGTGAAAGTGTTGCAACTCCTCTGAAAAGATTTGAGGAAATATTTTGTAAGTATTTTTAGCTGATGAGGTAATAATTATTGTATATATGTGTCATGCTTGGAACGTACATGTAACGGTACCGTCTTGAGTGGGCCCATTCAGGATAGGTCATTACAATTTTGGTATCAAAGCTATAGGTTTTATAATTCTGTAGACTGCATAAAACATAAGAAAGTGAAAATCTAAAATAAGTTATATTTTAATGCAGAGTCTGAGAATATCAAGTGGATGTTTCAGACCTAGAGATAGAGTTGTGGGACAGAGATGACGTAGGCCCAGTGTTTAGAAGAGTTGAGGTTGAGATTGATATTGAGTATGTGGTTCCAGAAAGGGAACATATTGATAGTGCACCTGGTACTAGTGGTGCTATGAGGGAATCTGGTGTTGGAAGAGATGGGTTAAGAGAAACTGTTGCTCATGCTCATGCCCTTAAAGAGGATGAATCAGGTAGAGGGTAGAGCTGATAATCTACAACGTAGATTGATTGAACAAGTTAGGCCTGAATCTAATATTGTTTATCCCCTCGAAGTTCTGAAAGGACATTTTCATCTTCCAACAAAGATTCCTCTTCCCCTCCTCTATATGGTACTATTGCTAATAGCCCCTCCCGAGTATTCTCTTCTCTTAAGACCACACATTTACTCGAACCACAGTTCAGACCTATGGCATCATTACTCTCTTTAGACAACTCCTCACTAGTACTACTCCCATTACAACTTATACTTTCACTACCACTATCACTATTACTAGGCCTATCACGATAACTACCAGTGGAAGACATTGTAAGAAAATGAATAACTCACTAACTGAATGAACTATGAAGGAAACGAAGACTCTGAATGCTCTACAGACTCCGACTCCAAGAAAACTCCAAACTCTGAACTCTCTTTAGTTGACTGACCTCTCCTTTATCACTAAGGACTCCGAGTGCTCTCAACTTTCTCTCCTGAGTACAAATGAGTGAAGTGAATAAATGAGAAAAACTCTCACCCTTTATAAGAATTTGGACACAACCTATGAGGGAATTAACTCACCTCCAATTGTAAAAGTTCAAAACATTTCATATAATCGAGGGCTTGCGCCATCATTCCATTACCCGTGACAACGGTACGACACGCCATCAATACATGCTTCTAGAAGATGTTCTCATAAAAGCATCCCAGCCCAAAATGCAAAACCATTCGTGGGCCCAAACAAATACAAGCCTTATTTCAAAAACATTAAAAAATTCTCGGGATCGCGTCATCTCCCCCTCAAAATAAAATGATTGCAAATAATCAATTTGATTCCTCCATGAGACTATAAATCAAGGTCTAATGTTATGCACAAGAACCAATTCTAATTTTTTCCCTTCTTTGCATATCAACTCTCTCTCTCTCTCTCTCTCTCTCTCTCTCTCTCTCTCTCTCTCTCTCTCTCCTTTTTTATCTCTCTCCTAGAAATCAAAATACTAATTGAAGCATCGAAGAGTCTCCGGAGGCACCGCCCTCCTCCTTTTAGTGGATTTTTAGATCACCCATCTCTATTTATTGCTTGCAAATCCAACGTCTTGATCTCCTCTTCCAACGAGCTGAATTTTGGCATCAACAATGGGGAAGAAAAGATAAAGATTTATTTTATCAAAGCAAGTCAATTCCATAATACTACAGTTGAGTTGAGAGAAAAGGGTGAAGAGAAATAAAAGTGGAGGTGAAGATTAGTTAATTGCAATAAGTATCGATTGGAGAGTCTGTAGGAGCAAAGATTTATAGAGGAAAAAGCAATAAGTTTCAATCTCATGGTGATTACAGTCGAGAATTTAATGTGCAAGATTTTTGATAAAGAGAAGAAAAAGATATTTTTAGTCCAAAGCAGTGATGCTCAATCAATTTCATCATGTTGTAGTTAAGTTGAGAGAAGAGGGCGAAGAGCCAATAAAGGTAGAGGTGATGGCTAGTGAATTGTAATAAGTATCGGTTTTGAGAGTCTGAAGTAAGGATTTATAGAAGAGAACACAGTACGAACTACTCCACATGATGCTAAACAGAGGAATGAATCAACTTTTTATCTATTTGGATTTTGGACTGAAGTTAAAAAGAGGAAAGAGTTTTAGAAGTTAACAAGTCAATTGTCAACCTAAAAAGAAGAAAGATTCAAAAGTTATCGACCCAACATAAAAAGTGGATCTCTTTGTAATCAATCCTTGCTATTGTTACCCATCTTTTGGTTTCTGCTAAAAAAGTATCTTAAATCTCTTTTTTTAAAAATAAAATAAAATATTTTTATTTTTGTAACCTTTTATTTTATTTCCTATTATGCTTTTAATATTTATTAATATTTTTTTTATTTCAATGTGTTGATGCCGAAAATCTACCTAGAATCTAAACGGTCAGGAAGCAGTACCTGCACACACGAAACAAAGAAAATCCTTAAAAGTCGCTAGAGAACTAGAGGATTTATGCCTCCAGGGGGACTCTCTGATGCTTAAGTTAGAATATAGCTTTTTGGGAATGTAGAGAGCTATATGAAATTAAAAGTTGTGAATGAGAATTGTGTGTGTGCCTTTTGATTATGATAGCCCATTTTATATAGTGTTTTAGAGCAGAGTTCGATTAGGAAAGTGATTTGGTGTTATGATAGGAATAGAACTCCTGAAGTTAGTCGTAGGCTGGAATAATCTATCCATAAACTGGATAGTAATTTATTCGTAAACTGGAGCATTGTAATGGTACTAGGGCTCATGGTGAGGAATTACCATTGTGTCTTTTTCCAGATGTCAGCGTTAGATTGGCTAATTTTTTCAGTTTATGAAATTACTTTTTTACCCTTGATGGTCTCCACATGTCATCACGATGTTGGATAATGAGTGTTGTCCGTGAATTTATTGTTTTTTCCCCTGGCAGGCATCGTGTGTCGTTGTGCTATTGGATGGAGAATTTTCATCTACATCAGATGCCCCCCACTTCCTTAAGTGCAGTTATGTGTTTAAGAAAGCAGGTTGTTTAAAGTGTGTCGTACAATTTGGATCAGGTCTGATTTCGTTCGGGTACCCAGGTACTAAGAAGACGTAATGTTGATACTTAAAGTTATTAAATTTCGTCAGATAGCTTGATGCTACCCTTTGGGTGTCCCTTGTTCAAGAAGGCAAATAGTGTGGCCCAATCCCATGGAGGTTTAATAGCTCGGCGCTACCTCCAAGGAATGTAATGGATCCGTAAACTGCGGATTCTAAAATTGATCCCTAAAAGCAGGGAAAAATTATGAGTCCAAGCAGAGTGGACCTTAGTTGGATACCTCGAGGAGAGGTAAAATTATTAGTCTGGACTTTAAGCTACGTGCCTCGAAGTGAGGAAAGTAGAAAGTCTGAATGGAATAGACTCGAGTGCCTCGAAGCAAGGAAAGTAGGGAGTTTGAATGAAGCAGACTCGAGTGCCTCGAAGTAAGGTAAGTAGAGAGTCTGAATGGAACAGACTCGAGTACCTTGAAGCTAGACAAGTAGGGAGTTTGAATGAAACATACTCGAGTGCCTCGAAGCGAGGCAAGTAACGAGTCTGGATGGAACAAACTTAAGTACCTTGAAGTGAGGCAAGTTGAGAGTCTGAATGGAATAAACTAGGGAGTCTGAATGGAACAGACTAGGGAGTTTAAATAGAATAGACTCGAGTTCCTCCAAGCAAAGAGAATAGGGAGTCTTAAATAGAACAAACTCGGGTATCTCGAAGCGAGGCAAGTAGGGAGTCTGAATGAAAAAGACTCGAGTGCCTCGAGGTGAGGTGAGTAAGGAATCTGAATGGAACAGACTCAAGTACCTCGAAGTAAGGCAAGTAGGGAGTCTGGATGGAATAGACTTGAGTACCTCGAAGAAAGGCAAGTAGGGAATCTGAATGGAACAAACTTGAGTTCTTCGAAGCGAGGCGAGTATAAAGTCTGAATGGAACAAACTCAAGTACCTCGAAGTGAGGAAAGTAGGAAGTCTGAATAAAACAGACTCGAATACCTCGAAATGAGGTGAGTAGGGAGTCTGAATGGAACAGACTCCAATGCCTCGAAGCGAGGCGAGTAGGGAGTCTGAATGGAACAGACTTCAGTGCCTCGAAGCGAAGCGAGTAAGGAGTCTAAATGGAACAAACTCAAGTGCCTTGAAGTGAGGCAAGTAGGAAGTTTGAATGGAACAAACTCGAGTGTCTCGAACTGAGGCAAGTAGGAAGCCTGAATGGAATAGACTCGAGTGCCTCGAAGTGATGTGAGTAGAGAGTCTGAATGGAACAGAATCGAATACCTCGAAGCGATGCTAGTAGGGAGTTTAGATGGAACAAACTCGAGTGCCTCAAAGTCATGTGGGTAGGGAGTCTAAATGGAATAGACTCGAGTACCTCGAAGAAAGACAAGTAGGGAGTCTGAATAGAACAAACTCAAGTTGTGAGCTCACTAGAGTTTCTGGTTGGCCCAATCTTTTTCGGAGTTTTTGGTTAGCCTTATCTTTTTTGGGATTTTCTGAAAAGGCTTAAGGCTGAAGAATGCTTGGAGCATTCAGCTCGGGATTTTTTTTAAAAGGCCCGAGATTAAAGAATGCTTGAGATATTCAGTTCAATTTTTTTTAAAAAGGCTCAAGGCTAAATAATGCTCGGGGCATTCAGCTCAGGATTTATTTTAAATGTCCGAGGCTGAAGAATGCTCGGGGTATTTAGCTCGAGATTTTTTTAGAATATTGCTAAAGAATGCTCGGGATATTTAGCTCGAGATTTTCTGAAAAAGGTCCAAGACTGAATATTACTCGATGCATTTAGCTCGGGATTTTTTGAAAAAAGCTTGGGGTTGAAGAATGATCGGTCATCTCAAGAATTTTTAAAAAAGATCAGGGCATTCAGCTCGAGATGTTTTGAAAAGGCTCGAGCCTGAAGAATGCTCTGTGCATTTAGCTCGAGACTTTTTGAAAAGGCTAGGGGCTGGAAAATGCTTGAGGCTTTCAGCTTGGGACTTTTTGAAAATGCCCAAGACTGAAGAATGCTTGAGACATTCAGCTTGATACATTTAGAAAAGGCTCGAGGCTAAAGAATGCTCGGGGCATTTTTTTTTAAAAAGGTCAAAGGCTAAAGAATTCTCGGGGCATTCAATTCGAGACACTTTGAAAAGGCTCGGGACTAAAGAATGCTCAGGGAATTAAGCTCAGAACTTCTTGAGCTTAGGACTTTTTGAAAAGGTCCAAAACTGAAGAATTCTTGGGGAATTCAGCTCGGGATTTTTTGAAAAGGTCTAATACTAAAGAATGTTCGAGCCATTCAGCTTAAGATTTTTAAATTGAAATTCTTTCAACTTATATGGAGCTCCAATACTTGGAGAATTTTGTATGTTCCCAACTGTGGGAATTTTTTACGCATGACTCTGCTTTGAAGGAGTCAGTGATTGTAGTTGTGGGCATTTGGCCCATACATAGAGAAATGGCCCATTTAATAGGCTAACTCTGATGGGCTTGTAATGAAGGCTTATTGAAGCCCATAAATATTTTAAGTGGATCAGGGCCCATGAAGGCCCACAGAGTGAGTGTACAAATGAAGGTTTCAGAACCTTTATGGAATTATGCTTCGGGCCATTACGTTCCTTGGTAACCGAAAAGTCCCCTCGATAAATGAATTATTGCAATCCTAGCTCTTCATTTTGAAATGATTTGGGTTGTCTAGTGTTCTATAAAAGAAAGAAGGTTTTTACTCTTTTTCACATCACTTTCAAACTCCCATACTAAAATCTTCTTTGGAGAGCACTCGTGATTTAGAGCGAGAACCTTCGATTTTCAAAGTTTTTAAAATTTGGTCTTCATTCATTTCATAGGTAAGTTCTCTCTTATTTCCATCATTTATTCAAATTTTTTTTACTGGTAGTAGCTTTAATTCATCCCAAGCTGAAGAAAATAGTTCATTAGCTGAATCTCATGTCGAAAGAGTGGAGAATAATAGTGAGGTCGAGGATGAGCCTACCCTGAATGATATTCAGGATAAAATGGCCCAGGGTACTAGGGTGATCGAATTTAGGGCTGAAAATATATCGAACACTCTGAAAGACTCAAAGCTAGAGAACTTGAGAGGGAAGCATAGAATTCCTGTTGAATACTCTCTTAGGAATGCTAGTGTAGAAGAAAGGGTGTGCAACCATCCTCATGAGGATCCTCCTTATGATGTTTGTATGTACACCCATTATCTAAAAGTTGAGTTAAGATTTTCAATTCATCTCTTCATTCGAATCGTCTTGAATTATTACAACTTTGCCATTTGTTAGTTGGTCTCGAACTCGTTCTGTCTACTGGTAGGATTCTTTTATATGTGTGAGAGGGTTGGTGTCTACCCAACCCTCGATATCTTTAAAAATGTTTTTTCTATGAGTCGCTATTCAGACTATGGCTGGATGGTCTTGAGCCAAAGGGCCAAGAGAGCGGTGGTGAGAAATAATCTTTCTTCTAATAAGAGATTGAAAAAAAAAAAAAGGTTTCTTCATTCAGAGAGACACAAACTTCGAGATTCCACAGGTCTGGGATCTTGCTCTTTTAAAAAAGAACCGACGCCTATCCTTTATGGTCCAAAAGAGGGAATGGTGAGAGAATTGGTGAAAGGAACCGTAGAGGCTTTTGAGCTCAGTAACAACGTCAACCAGGCGAGGCTTAGACTTTCCCCTCTGAAGGGTATATTTTATTACTTTTCTGTTTCCTTCAAACATCCTGAATTGATCCCGAGTCTTATCATTTTTTCTTTTTCTTATGCAGACATGGCTTTGAGTCGTTCCCAAATATTGAAGGCGGTTAAGAAGGCGAACCCAAGGAGGGATGCCGGGGTTGGACCAGTGACAAGTAGATAAGAAAGAGGAAGCATGACATTTTTACCATCGAGAGTCATGGGGCTAGTCCTCAATTACCCCTTAGCTCTTGCCACCGGATTTATGAGCTCTTCTCCGAGCACTACAGTCATAGGGCTAGGGTCTTTCAACGCTCCTCTGGTATCCACAAAGGTGTACCGCCAAACTAGTTCATAAAATTTATGGACTCGGTGATGAAAGGAGCTCGGATTGTGACAGAGTGGTTGACCAAAGGAATCCATCATCGAGATAGAACCGAGCTTCCGACCTTAGCCCCTGAGATACTTACATACTCCATAGAAAATCTTCAAGCCAAGATAATGCCATTTTTCCTTGATCTTTTTATTCTTACCAAGTTCTTAATGTCTCGAATATTCTGACTTGTTTTTTTTTACTTTTATCATACTAGCGTGGCTACTGGAGTGTTGACCCAATGCTTTATTGAGGTAAACAAAAAGTCAGAAGACCAGCTAGTCTTAGTTGTTGATTTCAAAACTACCCTACAGTTTAGGGATGAGGATCTGGAGCTCGTGAAAACTCAACTGGTGAGCTCCCAAGATGCCTATAACACTCCCAAGGTAAAGGTGGTTAGTGCTAAAAATGAGGTAATTGTTGAGTTCAGGGCCTTAGGGGCTATGGCTGCTGAATTATAAACCACATGTGAATGGACTGTGAGGAGTTTTGCTTCTCATAGAAATACTGTACGGAGCTAGTTACTGAAAGTGGAAAGTAGTATCTGGATGGATTCCTTAACGCGAAAAGGAAGACAGTTGAGATTTTTCATGCCCTGAACTATTCAGCCGTCAAGATGTTTGAAGGCGAGACTACCATGGCCCCTGAAGAGACTCCAAGTGTAGAAGAGAGAGACGAGGCTAAGACCGGTGCTCAGGCGACTGAGGAGGTCAATGTTGTAAGGGATGAATAGGTGTTGCCCCATTTTTCTTTTTTATTTTACTATGTATTTTGAGGACAAGAAGTGCCCTATTTTGCTCTTGTATTTTGAAGGCCAATTATGCCTTAGACGAAATTTTATTTATGGATAAACCAGTACCTTTGATGTTTCTTTTCTTTTATTCCCATTTGCCTTTCCTTAGGATTTTCGTTATGATTAGTTAAGAGAGTTCGGACTCTTTCACTAAGAAGTGTAGACAGCCATGACTCCAAGGGTAGGTAAGGCTCAGAGCTCTTGGCTTAAAGTTTCACTTGAGGTGGCTCTAAGGATAGGAAGAGCTCAGGGCTCTAAGCTCGGAGTTTTACTTGAAGTGGCACTGAGGATAAGAATGGCTCGAGGTTCTAAGCTTGGAGTTTCATTTAGAATTTCTTAGAATTTTAAGTGTTGACCCTCGCCCGTATTTTAATGATGGCAAAACACAACTGTTATTTCTCTAACAAGTTTAAGCTAAGTTGTATTAAGGATCAAACGCATTCAACCAAGGAACAAAGAGCAAGAACTCGAACCAAATCAAGTATCAAGTGAAGATTGAAGATCTAGTATAGGTCTTAAGGTTTAGAACCAATGTAAGTCTCACTTATGGTATTAGCTTGTTCAATGGCTCGAACACAAAAGGTTTTCTAAAACTGTTAATTTTAAAACAAATGTTTTTAATGAAAAACAGAAGAAAAACTGGGTTGGAAGACAACCCAGTCGACTGTGTACATATACCAGTCGACTGGTATATGGGACAGAAGGTCCCCAGTCGACTGGATGAATCAACCCAGTTGACTGGTAATTGGATAGTAAGTCTCATCCAGTCGACTGGATGAATCAACCCAGTCGACTGGTAATTGGACAGAAAGTCCACAGTCGACTGGATGAATCAACCCAGTCGACTGGATACCCAGAAAGTCTGAAAACGTGATTTTTTCAAGTGAACCCAGTCGACTGGTATCTCGACCCAGTCGACTGATAGTTCAAAAATATGACCGTTGGACTCCAAATCTGAATGTTTTAAAGTAAATCTTTTTCAAATTAAAGTCCTAACGGCCATATTAATTGATTGCTGTATAAACCCATTCAGTTAAGCATTCAATAATAAGCTGCATATATTCAAAAAGAGTTGATCTCACATAATCAAGTTTTTATACTCTTGAAACACAAAAAAAAGCTTTGAAATAATCTTGTTGAGCCATTTCTTCAAGCTTTACTTTGAAAGAGAGACATTTCTGTTGTAATAAGCTTTCATTTGCTGTCTCTCTACCTTTTACTTTACACCATCTCTGTAAAGGGATTACTTCCGAGAGGAAGGGGTTACTTCCGAAAGGAAGGGGATTGTTCGGTTTAAGCAACTCCTGTAATTTGCTTGTGTACGGTTTGTGCAACACCCGACTAAGTTGTGCAACTAAGTTTTCTTAGTGGATTACTTCAAGGAGTTCCTTGAAGAGAGTGGACGTAGGGTCGGAACGAATCCGATATTGCCGAACCACTATAAACTGTGTTTGCATCCTCTTTCCTTAAACTCTTTATTTACAGCTCATTACTTGTATTAATTGTTTGCTGCTTATCAGTTTTTATAAACTTGTATTAATTCTGCAAGAAGTTTTTAAAAACCCAATTCACCCCCCCTCTTGGGTTGAAACCTCGAGCTACAATTGGTATCAGAGCCCCGTTCTCTTATTTAGGCTTAAAATCCTTGAGTTGATCCAATGGCAGCAAATAGCTACTCTGAGGGAAACTCTTATGCTAGACCACCTTTGTTCAATGGTTCAAATTATAACTATTGGAAAAATAGAATGAAAATCTTTGTCGAATGACAAGATTACAATCTATGGAGAATCATAGAAGAAGGACCTAAAATTCCTTCAAAAGAAATAGTTATTGGAGAGACTCTTTATACAATGCCTAAACTCAAAACTGAGTTTATTGACAAGGATTCTAAAACAATGTCTCTCAATAGCAGAGAAACAAGTATGCTACATTGTGCATTAGATATTTCTGAATATAACAAAATATCTGCATGCGTTTCTGCTAAAGAAATATGGGACAAATTACAAGTCACATATGAAGGAACTAGTGAAGTAAAAAAGTCTAAAATTTACATGCTAATTTCTGAGTATGAATCATTTAAGATGTCTCCTAACGAAACTATTTCTGAAATGCACTCACGGTTCACTACTATTATAAATGGTTTAAAACTGCTTGGTAAGAATATTGAGGAAGTTGAACTAACCAGAAAAATCTTGAGATCTCTGCCACCAGAATGAAAACCAAAGAGGACAGCCATACAGGAGGCCAAAAATCTTGACAAGCTTGATGTTGAGATGCTGCTTGGGTCATTATTGACATACAAGATGGAAGAAATGACTCTCATCGTCAATGATGATAAGAAGAAGAAAAAGCAAATTGCTCTCAAAGCTTCTACGAGCAACAAAGAAAAGGAATTAGAACAAGAAGCAAAGAGCAGTGAAGAGGATGGTGAAATGGCTTTAATCACCAGACGATTCCATAGGTTCTTGAAGAAAAGCAAGAAACCTTACTCAAAGGATCCCACCTCAAAAAGGGAACCACTTATGTGCTATGGCTACAAGAAGCCAGGACACATAAAAGCTGGCTGTCCGGTTTCAAACAAACCATACAAGAGCTTTAAGAAGAAAGCTATGGTAGCAACTACCTAGAGCGATGACGAAGAAGATGAGTCATCAGACAAAGAAATCGGATACGAGGAAATTACTAACCTTTGTTTGATGGCAATCGACGATGAAAGTGAGGTAACATCTTTTCCCTCTTCAAAAAATAATATTGTTACTAGTAGTGAAGAACTGCTAGAAGTAATAAATGAAATGCATGAAGAATTGAAGAAATTTGATTCTAGAAATTCTGTTCTTAAGAAAGAAGTATCATCTCTTTCTAAAGAAATGATAAGTCTTAGAGAAGAAAAAGAAAAAGAAAAATTATCATCTTTACTGTATGATTCTTCTCAAGATTTTCTCAAAGACGAAAATGAGAATTTGAAAAATAAAATTTCTGAATTAAATAGCACTATATCAAGACTTATGCTTGGTAAAGAAAAACTTGATGAAGTGCTTTCTTCCCAAAAAATAAGTGGAGGAAAAACTGGTGTAGGATATTCTCCATTGGGAAAGCAAAAAACAAAAGAGAGCTTATTCATGAAAGCCTCTTGTATAGATGGAGCCTCTACTTCAAAAGCTCCTAGCATGGTTAAGAGCACTCCCTCGATGAATGGTAGGAAGTCTAGAAATTTAAATGTTCATACTAAATTGAAGAAACCTAGAAATACTCATGCTTATATGTATGCTCATTCTAGAAATGCTTATACACATCCTAGAAATAATTATCATGCTCAATCTAGGAACAATGTGTATAATTAAAGAATGCATTCTGCTCATGCTCATCCTAGGAATTACCATCATGGTTATCCTAGAAACAATATGCACACACAAAATAATGCTAGCATGTATCCTAGAATGCATCATCATACTTTTTATGGAAATGACATGCATTTTCGTATTCCTAACCATAGAAATATGTATCCTAGGAACAATTATCCTAAGGATTATAGGAATGCACATATAAGATATCCTAGAAATTTCTATGACTATCATGCTAAGATTGTGCATCATCAACTTGTTCATAGAGCACCACATGTTAAGAAAGTATGGGTCCCAAAAGGAACCGTATTTTCAATGACTAACCCCAAATGACCCAAGAAATTTTGGGTACCTAAAAGTGCTATCGTATATCCTTGTGTGATGTAGATTTGCCTCCACACCAAGGAGAAAGGTAACTATTGGTACCTTGATAGCAGATGCTCGACGCACATGACCGATGATAAAAGCGTATTCAATGAGCTAACTCTAAGAGATGGTGGACTTGTGACCATTGGAGACAATACTAAAATAAAGATCATCGGGCATGGAAAAGTCGGTAATGATTTCTCTACCTTAGATAATGTGTTGCTAGTACAAGGCCTTAAGCCAAATTTACTTAGCATTAGTCAGTTATGTGACAAAGGATACAAAGTCACATTTGAGACCTCTCATTGTTTAGTTATAGACATCAAGAGCAACAAGATCAAATTCATTGGCCATAGACATGAAAATGTCTACATAGTTGATTTGAAATCCTTGCATTCTGATAATGAAAAATGTTTTCCTGCTTTTAGTGAAAATCCATGGCTATGGCATAGAAGGCTTGATCATGTAAACATGAACTTGCTGAAAATCGTTTCAAGAAAAGATTTAGTTATTGGACTTCCTAAAATCAATTTTGAAAAAGACAAAGTTTACAATGCTTGTCAAATGGGAAAACAAACTAGGATTTCTTTTAAAGCAAAAAATGTAGTCTCAACTACTAAACCTTTGGAACTTTTGCGTATGGACTTATTTGGTCCAATTAGTACCATTAGTCTAGGTGGCCATCAATATGCTCTTGTTATTGTTGATGACTATTCAAGATATACCTTTGTTATTTTTATTGCTTACAAAGATGAAGCTTTCAAAGTATTTGAAAAGTTTTGCAAAAAGGTACAAAATGAAAAAGGAATTTGTATTTCAAACATAAGAAGTGATCATGGCAAAGAATTTGAAAATCAAAGCTTTTCAAAATTTTGTGATGAAAATGGAATTAATCACAACTTTTCAGCACCTAGAACTCCTCAACAAAATGGAGTTGTTGAGAGGAAAAATAGAGTTCTAGAAGAATTTTCGAGAACTATGCTTTGTGAAAATAATTTACCAAAATATTTTTGGGCTGAAGCCGTGAATACTTCTTGCTATATTTTAAATAGAATTTTAATAAGGCTTTTGCTTGATAAAACTCCATATGAACTATGGAAAGGGAGAAAGCCCAATATTTCCTATTTTCGTGCTTTTGGTAGTAAGTGCTTCATCTTAAATAACAATAAAACTAACTTGGGTAAATTTGATTCCAAGACCGATGAAGGAATATTTTTAGGATATTCAACTACTAGTAAGGCTTATAGAGTTTTCTATAAGAGAACTTTAGTAGTAGAAGAATCTGTGCATGTAACTATCGATGAATCTAACCCAATGAGTAGTAGAGAAGTTTCCTTTAAAGATGATACAGATTTTATTCCAAGAATGGAAACTCCTACTCCCATTGTTGACCCAAAAGTGAGTTCATCTCAAGCAAATGAAGAGATAAAAACTTCCAATGTGGACCAACCATCCTCAAGTCAATAAGAGGAAAGTCTACCTGAGGATTGGAGGTATGTAAATCATCATCCAATTGATCAAGTGATTGGTGATCCTTCACAAGGGGTAAGAACTCGCTCTTCCATTAGAAATATTTACAATTTTGTAGCTTATTTGTCTCAAGTAGAACCTAAGACATTTATAGAAGCTGAAAAAGATAATGATTGGATAATTGCAATGCAGGAAGAGATAAATCAATTTGAGAGAAATAATGTTTGGAAACTAGTTCCAAGACCAAAAGATCATTCAATAATTGGAACTAAATGGGTATATAGAAATAAAATGGATGAAAATGGTATAGTAACTAGAAATAAGGCTAGACTAGTTGCTAAGGGATATAACCAAGAAGAAGGAATAGATTTTGATGAAACCTATGCTCCCGTAGCTAGATTAGAAGCTATTCGAATGTTATTAGCCTTTGCATGCTTTAATAAATTCAAGCTATTTCAAATGGATGTGAAAAGTGCCTTTTTAAATGGCTTTATAGAAGAAGAGGTTTATGTTGAGCAACCTCTTGGATTTGAAAATCCTAGTCTTCCAAATCATGTCTACAAGCTTTCTAAAGCTCTATATAGGTTGAAGCAAGCTCCAAGAGCATGGTATGAAAGACTAAGTAAATTTTTGATTGATAATGATTTTGTAAGAGGTAGAATAGATACAACTCTCTTCACAAAAACTCACAAAAATGACACATTGATAGTTCAAATATATGTTGATGATATTATATTTGGTGCTACTAATGAATCTATGTGTCAAGAGTTTGCAAAGTGCATGCAAGGTGAATTTAAAATGAGCATGATGGGAGAACTTACCTGCTTCCTTGGACTTCAAATCAAGCAACTAAAAGGAGGTATCTTCATTAATCAACAAAAGTACATCAAGGACCTACTAAAGAGGTTCGGGATGGAAAGCTCAAAGCCAATTGGAACGCCTATGAGCACAACTACTAAACTTGATCTTGATGAATGAGGTAAAACTGTAGATTCTAAATATTATAGAAGCATGATAGGTGTTTTACTTTATTTGACTGCAAGTAGGCTTGATATAATGTTCAGTGTATGCATGTGTGCTAGATTTCAGGCTAATCCTAAGGAATCACATGTAGTTGCAGTAAAAAGAATCCTTAGATATCTACAAGGAACCCAAACCATAGGATTATGGTACTCTAAAGATTCATCTTTTGAGCTAGTAGGATATTCAGATGCTGATTTTGCTGGATGTAGGTTAGATAGAAAGAGCACAAGTGGAACATGCCAATTCTTAGGTGCTATGTTAACTTCTTGGTTTTCCAAGAAACAGAATTCCGTTGCATTATCAACCGCTGAGGCGGAATATGTAGCAGCTGGCAGTTGTTGTGCCCAAGTGTTATGGATGAAACAACAACTAGAAGACTATGACATGAACCTCGAAAATAGTCCTATATTTTGTGATAGTACTAGTGCCATCAACCTAACCAAAAATCTTATTCAGCACTCTAGAACCAAGCATATAGAGATTAGACATCATTTCCTAAGGGACCATGCTCAAAAAGGTGATATAAGATTAGAATCCATACCTTCAGAAGATCAAATAGCTGATATTCTTACAAAACCCCTAAGTGAAGCTAGTTTTTGTAAGATTAGAATGTTGATGGGACTACTTGATTTTGATAAACTGAATGTTTGATTGCATCTCATTTCATCATTTGCATATTTGACATTGAGTGAAAGAATATTAATCCTTGTTTAATTATTTCCCTCACTCAAAAATGTCATAGATAAATAAAATTGTGCAAAAATTCAAGACTGAAAATTTTACTAAGAGTCTAATCGACTAGTAAATGTTCTTCAGTCAACTGGTAATTCACTGCCAGATCTTCCAGTCGACTGGTACATCTGACCCAGTTGACTGGTAACTCTCTACTAAATATTCCAGACGACTAATAAGTCTTCTCTAGTCTTCTATTAGGTCGAATCCCTGTTTGGCGCCAATTTTTGAAAAACTTTTGTCCTCCAGTCGACTAGTAAAGGTAGCCCAGTCGACTGGCAAATGTATGCCAGTTTATCCAGTTGACTGGTACGTTTACCCAGTCAACTAGTAGGCAAACTATTCATCTTCTCAATGGGACCCAATCGACTGGTAACGCGATATTATAAATAGGACTGTTCATTTTTCTGAAATTTTACGCCATTTTCAAGCTCCCAAATTTTGTCTCTCTAGAAAAATTCCCCATTTTGATCCAAAAACCATCCAAACTTCATCTAAACACACCGATCTACTCATCCATAAAGAGATTTTTGACTTTCTACGGTTAAAATCTCTTATTTTCACCAAAATCTATTTTCTTCAAAAACTATTTTTTCTTCAAGATGAGCAATAAGATCCGTATAAAACTCACAACTAGTGGACCTAATGTGCCTAAAAAGCCAAGGTATTCAAAACCTTCGGCTTCGGAGTCGAAAGGAAAGGGAGCAGCGGGCTCATCCAGCAAGGAGCCCAGAACAGAGTTGGAGCAGACTCTGTTTTACAGTCTGGCGGCACGTCCAAGGTATAACTCGATAATCTGTCACAAGAAAATCATTACGGATAGAGTCATTGATTTCGACTCTATTCACCATGGAAATTTCGATATTCTAACAGCCTTTGAGGTAATAAATCTGACCCCACTGGTCAGAATTCATGAGAAATATTACCCGCGACTGATTCACCAGTTCTACGCGAACTTAGTGAAACCCAGTCCTCTGGCTCTGGGATTCTGAACCAGAGTCAGAGGTGTGGAGTTTGAAGTCAACACTGATCTCTTAATGAGCGTTCTGAGAATCCCTGTAAGGGAGATTCAATGGAGTCTGGATGGATGACCAGACAACTTTGAGGTTGAGGAGGCTTGTCGGATAGTCAGGGGAGACCCTAACTATGTGTACAGACCCACTACATTTAATACATGTAGTGACATGCCCCTCGACTCAAAGATGTTTCAGCTGATTGTCAGTTGAACCATCCACCCGAGACTCGGGAGTCGAGGGTATCTATCTAAGATAGATACAGTATTGATTTGGTGCCTAAAATATGGGCATCACTTCAATATATATCCTCTGCTGCTCGCCAACATGATAAACGATGAAGCAAATGACTCCAGGTGTCTTCCTTATGGGATGCTCATTACGCTCATCCTCTAGCACTTTCGGGTATCTTTGCTTGCCTCCAAGGCTCAGGATATCGGATTGACGGACATTATCAACATATCATCACTGAAGAAGATGGGATGTACTGTACGTGAAAGATTCCTCTATCCGAAGGCTGAAAAGCGCCTGAGGATCCGAGAGGATGCGAGCGACAGTGATGAGGATGCTGTTGCTGATACAGCTGCTGAGATGGAGACGGATACCCGAGCACCTCTCATTGGTGACTCGAGTACTGGTCAGACTGGTTACGGAGACATCCTACGAGCTATCACGAGCCTCCAGATGACGATGGAGTCCGGTTTTCAGTCCATGCAGGCTGACTACCAAAGACTGAGCTCCTTCATAGACCACTTACAGGACGACTTTGAGTTACATCGAGAGCACACTGAGGGTTCCCTAGCTGAGATTAGGGATCTTCTTTATGACAGCTCGGACACTCCCACACCTTGAGTCTATATCTTTATTATGTACTTAGTGTTTTTCAGTTCTTATCACATAGCACGAACATATCATGTATTGTTTTGTCTTAGTTATGGCTCTGTGAAGCCCGTTTATGTATTGACTTTTTATATATGATGATGTATTTCTATTAGCCATAATTCTTGCATCTATTTATGCGATTTATGATATGTTAGCATTGTTTTACAACTCTGTTTAGTCACTAAACTGCTCTAAAATGCTTATACGTGTATGAAAACTTTCGGTTCTTCCCGGGAAGGCTTTCAAAACCCGAATAAAGCCAAATTTTTGTGTACAAGTTCGTTTTCTTATACTCTAGATGACTGTATTGGCTAAATAGCTTATTTTTTATGTTATACCCCCTTTGGTTGCTATTGTCAAAACGGAGGAGAAAAATGAGAAAAAAATGAGAAAAATGAGAAAAACAAGAAAATCTAAGTGAATACAACCAATGCATAGATTTAGGGGGAGCATTGCTCCATAGCATTATAAAAATATTTATTGATTGGTTGAGTTTTATTCTGGATTGGTTGAAAGAGATATAAACTGTGTTTGCTTTTTACAAGGTGGTTTTACTCAAAAAATAGAGGAGACTCTGTCCAAATTTTTGTAAAATCCTAACACTTAGCTTTTAAAACTGTTTTCACATTATTAGTTTTGTCATCATCAAAAAGGGGGAGATTGTTGACCCTCGTCCGTATTTTAATGATGGCAAAACACAACTGTTATTTCTCTAACAAGTTTAAGCTAAGTTGTATTAAGGATCAAACGCATTCAACCAAGGAACAAAGAGCAAGAACTCGAACCAAATCAAGTATTAAGTGAAGATTGAAGATCTAGTATAGGTCTTAAGGTTTAGAACCAATGTAAGTCTCACTTATGGTATTAGCTTGTTCAATGGCTCGAATACAAAAGGTTTTCTAAAACCGTTAATTTTAAAACAAATGTTTTTAATGAAAAACAAAAGAAAAACTGGGTTGTAAGATAACCCAGTCGACTGTGTACATATACTAGTCGACTAGTATATGGGACAGAAGGTCCCTAGTCGACTGGATGAATCAACCCAGTCGACTGGTAATTGGACAGAAAGTCCACAGTCGACTGGATGAATCAACCCAGTCGACTGGTAAAAGGGACAAAAATTCCCCAGTCAACTGGATGAAATATACCAGTCGACTGGATACCCAGAAGGTCTGAAAATGTGATTTTTTCAAGTGAACCCAGTCGACTGGTAGTTCAAAAATATAACCATTGGACTTCAAATCTGAACGTTTTAAAGTAAATCTTTTTCAAATTAAAGTCCCAACGGCCATATTAATTGATTGCTCTATAAACCCATTCAGTTAAGCATTCAATAACAAGCTGCATATATTCAAAAAGAGTTGATCTCACATAATCAAGTTTTTATATTCTTGAAACACAAAAAAAAAAGCTTTGAAATAATCTTGTTGAGCCATTTCTTCAAGCTTTACTTTTAAAGAGAGACATTTATGTTGTAATAAGCTTTCATTTGCTGTCTTTCTACCTTTTACTTTACACCATCTTTGTAAAGGGATTACTTTCGAGAGGAAGGGGTTACTTCCGAAAGGAAGGGGATTGTTCGGTTTAAGCAACTCCTATAATTTGCTTGTGTACGGTTTGTGCAACACCCGACTAAGTTGTGCGACTAAGTTTTCTTAGTGGCTTACTTCAAGGAGTTCCCTGAAGAGAGTGGATGTAGGGTCAGAATGAATCTGATATTGTCGAACCACTATAAACTGTGTTTGCATCCTCTTTCCTTAAACTCTTTATTTACAGCTCATTACTTGTATTAATTGTTTGATGCTTATCAATTTTTATAAACTTGTATTAATTCCGCAAGAAGTTTTTAAAAACCCAATTCACCCCCCTCTTGGGTTGAAACCTCGAGCTACATTAAGCGATTTTATACTCATTAAGGCTACAATATTTTAGATAAGGGGTTCTAACTTTCAGTTTTTTAGTAATTATAAGGGTCTCAGAGCTTTTTAGTTTGCTTTAATCGAGAAGATTTCTAAAGGGTAAGGACTCGGGGCCTCACCTTTGGTTTCTTTTTTCTTCTAAGTGAAAACAACTTGGGGCTCTTGTTTAAAATAAACATTGATAAAAAGAGCTAGAACTAATCTTTTATTAATAATGTGTAGAGACTATATAGATAACTGGGAAAGGAAAATTATATTGGTAACAAATTGAAGAAAACATGAGAAATTCTACTAATAAAACTTCTAGATATCTTCGGCATTCTAAGTTCGGGGTATCTGTTTTCCATTCAAGTCCTCAAGGTCGAATATGCCAACTCGTAGACCCTTTTAATGTAATAAGGTCCTTCCCAATTTGGGAGGAGCTTCCCTGTCTCCAGAGGGTAAGGTACTTCATTTTTTCGAAGTACCAGATCATGTGACTTGAAGGTTCTTCCGCGGACTCAGAAGTTGTAGTATTTCACCACCTTTTGGTGGTAGGCAGCAAGTTTGACCTGGGATTTATCTCTTGCCTCATCAATCAGATCAATTTTCATTTCAAATGCTTCTTCGTTGTTGACTTCATCGAAGCTTTGTACTCATAGTAAAGGTGCCCCTATCTCGAGTGGAATGACAGCTCCTGAACCATAAGTTAGGAAAAAATGAGTTTCTCCTGTGGGCATTCGAGTTGTCGTCTAGTAGGCCCAAAGGACATTTGGAAGATGTTTTACCCATTTATTTTTTGCATCTTCAAGCCTCCTCTTGATACCTTGGATAAGGGTTTTATTGGTCACTTCGCCCTGCCTACTGGCCTGGGGATAACCTACTGAGGAGAACAAATGTTCAATTTTGAGGTATTGGCATAATGTCTTAAACTAGAAGTTGTTAAACTGTTTGTCATTGACGGTAACAAGTACCGTTGGTATGCCAAATTAGTATACTATGGATTTCCACATAAATCCTCGAGTTTGATAGTCAAAGATGCTAGCGAGAAGTTTGGCTTCGGTTTACTTAGTGAAGTAGTCGTTAGCGACTATCAGGTATGTGTTTTCTCTCGTGGCCTCTTGAAAGGGACCGAGGATATCCATCCCCCATATAGCAAGGGTAAGTGAACTAGTGATTGATGTCAACAGGTTGGCAGGTCGTTAGGGCACGAAAGCGTGTTGATGGCATGTTTTGCACTTTTTAACCATTTCTGTAGTATCTTTGAGCATCTTTGGCTAATAGTATCTATGTTGAAATTTCTTAAAGGCCAAATCGCGGTCTCCTAAATGGTTGCCACATATGCCCTTATGAACCTCTCAAAAGGAGTAGAGTGTGTCGGTAGGCCCGAGGCACTTTAGATGAGAAGTTGTGAGGCCTTTTCTTGTACAATTAATATTCGATAATGACGTACCTCGAGGTGCAAGAGATAATCTTCTTGGCTTCAACTTTCTCACTAGGAAGTATTTCATCCCTCAAATACTAGAAGATCGGGTCCATCCAAGTTTTCTCATCGGTTAGCAGTGCAACAAGGTCTCATCGATGCTTAGAGTAGAGAGAGTTTCTAAATAAATAGTTTGTGTAAGATCAGACTACTTAGATGAGGCTATACCAAAGTATCTACCTTACATTTTCCTCTTAAGGCACTTGGGTTATCTGAAATTATTAAAGGTTACTTTTAACTCTCAAGCCTTCTCCAGGTACCTAATGATCTTTGCGCATCTGGCTTTGTCCTCATTAGTAATTTAATTGATTAACAACTATGAATCACTGAACACCTCCAAGGCTTCGGCAGCCAATGTCTTTGCCAACTTTATACCTGTAAGTAGTGCCTCATACTCAGCCTCGTTGTTTGAGGCTTTGAAGTCGAATCTATGCGTATATTCCATCGTAAAACTTTCGAGGCTACTGAGGATAAGTCTGGCTCCGTTGTCGGTACTATTAAAGGATCTGTCGACATACTATGTCCAATATGGCATTCGCTGACTTTACTCAGATTCTTACCGTTGGTCGGGCATTTCAGAGAATGTGGTTTCTATGATGAAGTCAGCTAATCGCTATCTGAGGCTTGTACCGGATATCGAACTCTCCAAGTTCTATCGACCACTTTACTAGCCTTCTAGAAATGTCAGTTCGTGGAGCACTTGCCTCAAAGACTGATTGGTGAGTAGGATGATAGTATGAGCTTGGAAGTATGGTCTGAGCTTTTGTACCGTGACTAGGAGGGCCTAAGCTATTTTCTCAATAGGGAGGTATCTCACATCAGAGTCATAAAGTACCCAACTAATATAATAAATGGGTTTATGTGCCCCACCTTTTTCTTGAATTAGAACCAAGGCTACTATGTCTTGGCTTACTGATATGTAGAGGAAAAGTTCATATTCCATGGCTAGCTTAGTCAGGTGTGGTAGCGAGCTCAAATATTCCTTCAATTCTTCAAAGGCCTTTTGATAGTCTTCGCTCCAAGTAAAGTCTTTTGCTTTTTTGATCTCTTTGAAGAAAGGCAAGCACATTTCAGCTGATTTGGACATGAAATGGTTGAGTGCGGCTACACTTCTAGTTATGCTTTGTACTTCTTTGATGTTCCATGGAGGGTTCATATCCAGAATTGCTTTTGTATTCTCAGGATTTGCTTTTGTCCCTAACTGTTGACCATAAAGCCTAGAAATTTGCCTAAGGTGACTCCAGGCGTATTTCCCTAGGTTAAGTCTCATTTGATAGCTCTAGACAAATTTGAATGCTTCCTTCAGGTTGGATTCATGGCCTTTTGCTTCAACGCTCTTGACCAACTATCATCAACGTACACTTCCATATTCCTTATGATATGTTGCTTGAAGATCATATTGACCAACCTTTGATAGGTTATGCCTGCATTTTTCAACCCAAAAGGCATTACCTTGTAACAATATAAACCCTGATCAGTGACAAAGGTGGTCTTTGGTTGATCTAGCTTATGTATAAAGATCTATTGTAGTTCGTATATGTGTCCATGAAACTTAGTAATTCATGGCCTAAAGTTGCATCAACTAAGTGATTTATTTGCGACAGAGAGAAACTGTCTTTTGGGCAAGCCTTATTTAGGTCAGTGAAGTCTATGAAAATCCTCCACTTACCATTCGCTTTTTTTACCATGACTATGTTGGCGACCCAATCTGGGTAGTGGGCTTCTCGGATGAAGTCAAATGCCAAAAGCTTGTTTACCTTTTCTTTTATGGCTTCTTGTTGCTCTAAGGCAAAACATATCTTCTTTTGAATGATGGGCTCATAGTTTAAATCCACATTCAATCAGTGGACAATGACTCGGGGGTCAACACCGAGCATGTCAAAAGCTGACCATGTGAATAAATCCTGATTCCTTCGAAAGAAAAAGATCAAGGATTCTCTGAGGTCCTCGCGAAGATTGGACCTAATTTGCGTGGTCTTAGAATCTTCATCGTTCAAGGGGATGTCTATTAATTCTTCCATAGGTTGGCCCTATGGAGTCTTGAACTCGTATCGCAAACTTCGATTTCCAAAGGCAGGGCTACGAATTTTTTATGCCCTTTGATAGAATTGAGATAACAGGATCAAGATGCCTATTGATTTCCTTGGACTTCCCTAACACCATTACCAGTAGAGAATTTCATTTTTAGGTGATAGGTCAAGACCACTGCGCTTATCTTTTTCAGAGTCGGCCTTCCGAGAATCACATTGTAAGAAAACAGGCGTTTGACCATCAAAAAAGTGGTTGTTATAGTGGTGAGCTGTGAGGCCATTCCTGCTACGATCGAAAGGGCTATGCTTTCTTTGGCAAATATTGGGGTTCCTGATAAACCAAACAACGAAGAAGATATGGCTTGAGTTATTCATCATTAACTTTCATCTTCTAGAAGGCATCGTAGTAGAGGATATCAATTGAGAGTCCATTATCCACTAAAATTCTTTCCATGTTATAATTTGATATGAGTAGTGTCAGACCACGACATCTTCATGGGGTGCCTATACACCCTCCAAATTGTCATCCGTGAAAGAGATCACTTGATCTATCTTGATTGCTTGTGTGGTCCACTAACTGATGCTACTGACCTGACATGGACTTTTCTTGCGTGTGAATATTGCCCCCTACTACGGGTCCCCCATAGATAGTCTTGATGATTCCTATTGTCGTAGCAGCGTAGTCTTGATTACGTCGGGGATGCCTGTCTCTCTGATCATCATTCCCTGTAGATAAAGGACTCGATCTGGTTTTTGAGGCCGTGGCACTCCTCGATCTTGTGCCGAAATATTTATGAAAATGGCACCATTTGCTTCGGTCTTTATTTTCGTTGGTGTAAAGTGGTTTCTGCAACCATCAAAGAATGTCTCGATTTTGATTTCTCATCAGTACATTGGTCCTAGAGACATTTAGTGGAGTGAAAGTTTCAAACATGCGGGTGGTTTTGCCTTTTTGACAGGGCTTTTTAGCTGCATTGTCTTTTGGGTCGTTTGAGACATTCTATCTTTTCTCTTTCTCCTTCTCTTTTTCTTCTGAACGTTTGATCATCCTCCACAATCATGTATTCTTCAACTCGAGCGAGGATATTGTTCATATCTTTATGAGGGTGCCTTGTAAGTTTGTGGCTAAAGAATCCAGATCTGAGTCCATTTTTGAACACCAGAGTTTGAATATTAGGGTCCAAATCTGGGATCTCCTATGCAACGGCATTGAACCACGAGATTTATTCTCGGAGCCTTTCTCCCTTGTTTTGGATGACATTGAAGAGGCTCTCTGACATTTTCCTTAGTCCTTTACTATTGAGGAAGTGTGCTGCAAAGGCACGACTTAGTTCTTTAAAAGAGTCGATGTTAGCAGGTTTGAAGTGTGAGTACCAAGTACTTGCAGCCTTCTCAAGGGACATGGGGAAAGCCTGGCACATGACAGCATCGGGATGGCGATGTAGAAGTATGGTCATTTTGTAGAGTCAGAGATGATCTATGGGATCAGTGGTACTATCGTACACCTTTATGAAAGGCATTCTAAAGTTTCTTTGGAAAGACTCATCCAGAATGGCCTGCGTAAAGGGAGGATCCTTAAAATTGATTTTATCTAATACATTAGTGTTCCTCCCCTTGAATACCTCTTCTATCCTTTTGTCCATGTCTTCCAGCCTTTTGTAAAGGTTGGTATGGCTTTTGGCCGTTGAGAGAACTCGAGACCCTGGTGGATCGTTAGGAAAAGACCCGATGGTTGAACGGCTATTGTTTTGCTGGCTTCTAGTCCGACGTCTTGTAGGCATTCTAAAGTGTCTTGGGAGAGGCTTATCCAGAATGGCCTATGTAAAGGGAGGATCTTGAAAATTGATTTCATCCAATACATTAGTGTTCCTCCCCATGAATGCCTTTTCTATCCTTTTGTCTATGTCTTCCAGCCTTTTGTCAAGGTCGGTATGGCTTTTGGCCATTAAGAGAACTCGAGACCCTGGTGGATCATCAGGAGAAGACCCGATGGTTGAGTGATTATTGTTTCACTGGCTTTCAGTCTGACGCCTCGTAGGCTAAGGACTTAGTCGGATTGGTGGGGAAAAAAGGGGGAGAGCTTGTTCTCTTAATTTGGCTGCTAGTTTTGCCACCATTTGTGTGAGCTCCTTGAATTGCTCCTAGGTGACCGATGCGAGTGGAGTTGGATTTCCCAAGCCATTAGGATCTGCTGGATTGGATTGAACATGTGACTCATGCCTTGTCCGTGCGTCAGATGGTTTGCTATAATTCTTCTCTGAAGTGTCATGTTCCTAGATACTAGGAAGTTCTTGGCCTAGTTGTTGGTTGTGGCTAGAGGCTCGAGTGGTGGGGCCACTGGTGTTCTTAGCGAGATTTTTGGGCGGCATCGTTACAAATGAGTTTTTTTTTTCACAAAATCAGAGTGTTTCCCACGGACAACCCTAATCTATGGATGCCAAAAATCTTCCTGAAATCTGAATGATCAGGAAGCGGTACATGCACACACGAAACAAGGAAAATCTCTAAAAGTTGCCGAAGGACCGAAAGGTTTGTGCTTCCGGGAGACTCTTCGATGCCTAAGCTAGAATAGAGCTTTTTGGGAATGTGGAGAGCTATATGAAATTTAGAACTGTGAATGAGAATTGCGTGTATACCTTTTGATTATAAGAGCCCCCTTTATATAGTGTTTCGGAGCAGAGTCCGATTAGGAGAGTGATTTGATGTTATGATATGAATAGAACTCCTGGAGTTAGCCATAGGCTGGAATAATCTATCCATAAGCTGGATAGTAATTTATCTGTAAGTTGGAACGTAGTAATAGTACTAGGGCTTTAGGTATGGAATTACCATTGTGCCTTTTGTCAGATGTCGGCATCAGATTGGCTAATTTGTCCGAGTTGCAAAACTACTCTTTTACCCATGGTGGTCACCACATGTCATCACGCTGTTGGATAATTAGTGTTGTCCATGAATTTACCGTTTTGCTTCTGGCAGGCATCACGTGTCATTGTGTCATTGGACAGAGAATTTTCTCCTACTTCACCGTGAAAGTTAAAATAGTATAGTAAATTATGTTATATCATTTTTTATTTTTAAATAGCCAAACAAGTTATGCATGCACCTCTCAATTTTTTCTATTCTTTTTCTTCACATCGTTTTTTTTTTTTTTCCTTCAAGCTTCCAAACATAGGGTAATTGTCTTTTTTCCATTTTTTTTAAGTAAATTACATTAACCTCTCTAAAGTTAAATGTAATTATTTTTACTTCCATTAGGTTTTGAAAATTATTTTAACTTTCATGAGCGTGTGTTGATAGCTAACTCGATCATTTCGTTTAAAAATCATGTTAGTCGATCATTAGTTTCTTGATAAAAACTATTTCACATATGATGAAAAAAAAATGTTTATGTTTATTGAAGTTTTTTCACAAATTTCTTTTAAAAAAATAACATAATGTCTGAAATCAAACTTAATCAAAAGCTTTAACAATAGCCTAACGTGAATTATCCCCACAACTATAAGTAAAATAATACAAGACAAATAAGCTTCGGAAGGCTGTATATTTGTAAGCATCTCCTCTTTTAGGGCCATTAGAATGTTGAGCAAAATTTTTCAGTACGTCATCTTAGCCAGATTTCTCTATTTAAGAAAGGAAGTAAGATATTAGGCATTTGTGAATAAAGTTTGACAAGTGGAGATGAATTCGAAAGAAGAATGACATCTAATAATGAGTTCCTCTTTTGTGACTTTTAAGAAAGAATAACAAGCTTTTATTTTACGTCACAATATTCAAGGTATCATTTCTTAAGACTTGATATTTTTTTAATATACTTTATAAAAGACTAGTGGGTCAATGTGTTACACAACATAATGTAACCCTATTTCTCTTTCTTTTTTTATCTTCAAATTTTTTATGTCAACGAAGATAAGATTTGATGTGTTTTTTTTTTGTAGTAAATCATTTTACCAGTTAAGGGAATTGACATCTATTAAGATTTGGTTTCAATCATTTACCTTTTATGTCATTTGAAAAATAATGTAAAAAAAAAAATTAACATTTTACGTGGTGCTCACAAATTCATAAAAATATATTTTATTAATAATATACGGACAACTCAGATTGAATCATTCTAGAAGATAAAAAAAACTCGGTCTAGCCATCAATCCCTTACTAACATTCCATTAAGACTTGGATCTCATTCTCTTTCCCTCTCTCCAAATAGTGTTTCACGCGGCTACCCCAGCAACCATAAAGTAACAAGTAAGACTTGACGAGAACTGCAACTGCTCTCATAATTTGGGAAAATACTTTTTCTGGCGAGAATTTCACTATCATTTGATTACCTTTCAGATTCTACAGTTTTTTTAATTCTCGTTAGATTGTTCATTCCATTAAGCATTCCGCCGGTAAAGGACCAAACTGATTTAGATCCCTTTTAACAGGCCATTAAACCACAAAGATTCAATCATTATATTAGATATATGGTCTATTAAAACAGAACGCTAATTGATACAAATACTCAATTACTCATTTTAGGTAATCAACTCAGCTTCCTGTTTGAAGCAAAGTACCACCTGATCAGAAAAGTAGAAATCTATCCATCCAGTTATGTATTTCTACACGACTTTAATGAATCATCATTGCTCAAGTGTAGAGGAAAACAAAGCAGGAGTAAATAAAAGAGAACAGGCATCGAGATTCTCTTATTTATATTTCCTCTGGAAAAACTGCTGCAACAAGGGATTGGTTGGCACTAAACTCAATACTGCTTTCACCCTCCGTTTGTTCTGCAGTGACACTTTCTCTAACTGCTAGCCTCGTTCACTGAGGAAGAGGGTAGCTTTCTTCTCAAAAAGGAGGTGTAGGAGAGGATTGGCAGGCCCAGTACAAGGAGTAAAGAGTTTGGAAAGAAACCAGTGAAAGCATATATATCATCATCAGTACATGGTTGATGCAATTGCTGAAAAATTACCCATCAATGCAGTTTAAGTCACCTGGACTGGCATCGCATATCCTATATACTTTCAGTTCAATAAATAACCCACGTGAGTACATGATTTCCACCATCACAAAACACCGCTTCCCCAAATTATAGTTTGAACACATACTCCTGACCACTAGAGTGAAACCACTTCAACTCGGCAATGGAAGTGGATGTATATCTGCTTGTTAACAAGTCACATATCAGACACAGACCAAAGATAAGCTTCCCTTTGTGTAGCTTCTTTCTCATTCTTCCTTTGGAACATTTTCTTCTCAAAGCCTGCCAGGCAAAAAAAATAGGAAACTAATCAATTTTGATGATAAATGTACATTTAATAAAATAGTCCTTAATATCTTTATTTTTTAAAAAGTAAATATCTTTAATTCTATGTTCCCCCGCACAATAATCTTCCTGTGCCAATGATCTCTCGCCACTTCATAGCCCATAAGAAGATACCAAAACCAGGCCCACCCTGTACAATAATCTTCTTGTGCCAATGGTCACTTGCCACTTAATAGTGCACAAGACACCATCGACCAGGCCCACAACAGAATTTCTTAATTGGTGATTAAACAGGAAATTTCTGAAAGGAGAATAGAAGGGAACAACTAACCATTACTGCGATCGACCCCATCCCAGTGTCTTCCTGGTCTTATTCCATATCGATTTGGTGCAGCATCAAATCCCCTTTTTAACCAGCTATGACTAGGAATACCCTGTGGAATTATAAACCCCGATTCCTTCATCTTTTCATTATCACCTAGGTCTAGAAGAGCAGGCTCAGTGCGCTTTTTCTGCAATATGTCCAAATATATGTCAAAATACTACTACTAATTTGCCTTTAGTTTTAGCCACTTCGAATGAGTCAATCATACCTTGACCAAATGTGCCATGGGATCACCCCATCTGACTCTCTCCTTCAAGTGATTGTCCAGCTCTGGATCATCCCTGCAATCACAGGACAAAACTATAAAATGCTATATACAGAATATAGAGGATGGTGAGCAATTTGTAGCAAGCAAAAGATGCAATTGTACAGTAGACCAGACAGGAAGTAGTTTTCATCAAACAAACTAACCTAAAATAAATCAAGTTACTCAAACAAAACAAAAAAATTCAGATTCTAAAGCCAAGCATATCCCATACTTCATGCATGAAACCCTCCAAACACTCTCAAACATTAAACAATGATCACATCAAAATAATATGCAACATACACAACATGCTTGCAGCAATAAATATCAATTTACGATGTAATAGAATGACCAGCAAAAGGCATCCAAGTACTAATCAAAATTTAGAATTTCTCAAATGTAACACTCTATCAACATAAGGAATTTTAATATAAAAAAATACCCATACTACGATGTTAGTAATTAGTTTTATTTTTCTTTTTACTCTTATTGATAAGAAGTTATAAATAAAAAATATCCTTAAATCTATTTTTAGATATTTATATAAATAATATACAAACGCTCTCAGGGTGCTTTCATGCTATGGAAATTTTAAAAGGAAATTTCATTCCATGAATTGGTCAATTAAGTAGAGTGATTGGACTGAAGTATATTGTCCGCAGAGGAGTAAGGTAGACTTAAGATTAAATGGGCTGAGATTGCAAACAAAGACCTGATCTCTAAAAACCTAATTGAAGATTGTTTTGATAACAAGACCTCACTGAAGAATGAAGTTAAGGTATTTGGTCGGGCAAAAAATATGATATTAGGCTTAGTTGAGTTAATGAAGTAGAGTGAAAGGGAAATTTATAGACAACACACTGATTTACCATATTTTCAATCACATAAAACACAACTCAAGCAGAAGAACTACAACTTAATTATCATTCAGTATCTTTATATTTTACCTGGTCCGAGCAAATGGTTTGTCCTTCTCAAGTTCTAGTTCCTGCAGCCTAGCTTCAGCTTCACGCTTTTGAGCCAAGCCCTTACCCCATTCCAATTTCTTCTCCTGATAGAAAAGAACACATTAACTGGTCATTAACTCTTATGTTTAGAGAAACCAAAATAAATAGCAACATTTATGTTCAATCGAGAAAGAGAAAGACAGTTGTGAAATGCTAGACAGTGTCTGATAGTATGCACTTAACACAATCCAGAAGGCTTTACTTCTCTTTTCCCAGAATCAAGTTCTGGACTTCTCCACATTCTTATTATTTGAAACATTTAAAACTTTGCTGATATGTCAGAGCAGTCTTTCTGCTATTACTTGGTCATTATTTGACCACCAAACTTCTTTGGAATCAATTCACATTTCTATAGAATGGTGATTAACAGCAGCAGAAAGAACTTCATACAAGGAGATGGGGAAAAAGAGAAATATGAAGTGCTTAGGAAACTGTCATAAGCGAGACAAAGAGAAATAAGGTCCAAATTGTTCATGAACATAAATTATTTTTGGACAAAAGGGGGAGGGGGCAAATTTATGCATCTACACCTATGATACATTCCACATACAAAAGAGAAGCACCAACTCACTATCAGAAGAGATATTTCAAAAAAAATATTATAGTAAAGGATTGTCAGGTATATGATTCCTACCAGACGAAATTTAGAAGGAGAACGCATGTAAACATTTTGTGGTGAAAGGGGAGGGAAGGGGGGGGGGGGGGGGGGGTGGGAATTGTAATAACATCAATCCAGATGTCCACGGAAAACCTAAATAACATCTCTAGTTGATAACAAATAAGATTGAAGCACAACAGAACTTTATATAAATTATATAGACATTCCAGAGTCTAGACAAGTAAAAATAATAACCTTTAGCTCCAGTCAACTGTTTCCAAAATAGTACCTTAGGCTTTTCTTCCCCTTTTTGTTTTGATTTCAAATACTCCTCCTTTGATATGCGTTCCCCTGCAGCATTGACCCGAATCAACAAATGAGACGTAAAATTGTGTATGCCATATCTTAAAAATTACTTATAAACGAGTTTACATTACCTTTAATCTTATCACGAAAGACAGGTTCAGCACCTCTTCCACTTATAGAAGGATCCATCTTCTTAAATCTACAAAAATGCATATGTAGTCAAAGCAAGCAACTAAACCATACCAAATCATAGCATGTAAAAGCAAGCACCAAATTTCCCCTTTTTTAAAGATTTCTTAAAAAAAGAAGAAAAGTCATATTAAAGTAAACAGATCAAGAATGAAATAATCAAACCAAATGGTTATAGAAAGTAAGCATTGACCATATAAGATAGACTAACACAGGTCTCAATAAATAATTAAGTGCTCTAAACCTTGCCTCTGTCCCCAAAGTATCAATAACCATTAACCCCCATCGAGATACAGCAAAAAATAGATTCATGGTTGTCACGCAAATTGCGACTCAGTTGCTGACTACGGTAATGGGCTACTTATCAAAAACATTAAATTACGCCCATCATGAAATACATCTAATACCCTATAAAAGCTTAGCAAGAATCACTAAACTAGTGGATGGCACACCCAATTTTTTAGCAATGGATATGCTTACCAAAAAGAAGCATCAACTTCCACAGCTTGATCTAATGCCCAATTAGTCAAAAGATGCAACTAAGTGCAAGACTTGTCATTTGTGGTGAGCATTTATACATACTAGCATTTGTGTTGATCTGTTTTTCTATCGGTAGTGGGTAGTGGGTACTAGGTGGTTATTGCAGATAAGTGATTTTTGAAATGAGTGGTTATTGCAGATAAGTGGTTTTTGAAATGAGCGGTTATCGTGTCGATCTACTCTTCTATCGGTAGTGGGTACTATGTAACTGCTTAGATGGTTATTATTGATAAGTGATTTTTGAAGTGGATGGTTATTGCATATAAGTGATTTTTTAAATGAGTGGTTATTGGAAATAAGTGGTTTTTGAAATGAGTGATTATCGTGATGATCTACTCTTCTATCGATAGTGGGCAGTGGATACTGTGTAACTACTTGGGTGGTTATTGAAGATAAGTGATTTTTGAATGGGTGATTATTGCAGATAAGTGGTTTTTGAAACAGGAAGTTGTCGGTGATTGACAAACGTGAGGTGATTGTGATGTGATTAGTTTTACACTTTTATACATAATAACACAATAAATTTATACATTAATAGTATAGTATAGTGTGTGTGTGTGTGTATATATATATATATATATATATATATATGCAACAGTAAACATAAAATCTATCTCAAATACCATTTTTTCATGACTCTGCTTAATATAGAGAGCTTGACAAGAAATGTAGTAATCTATCTACCTAGGAATATATTACCTTGACAACTCATCCTTCTTAGTTTTCATAATTTCTTCTCGGATATCCCGGCCACTAATCAAACCAGCCTTTCGCTTCTCTTTCACAGAAGCCGGACTGGGTGATCCCTTCTGGTTTTCCCGGTCTGAAACCAAAGATGCACGTGAATTATCATTCGCAGTTGAACGTCCATGAAAACGTTGTGGAGACAGAGTTGGTGTTTCATGACTCCCAACATCCTTCCTATTTTTCCTTGGGGGTGAAAGATCTGGCTCAGGGAAAGAATATCTGCCATCTTGATGTGGAGAACCACGACGAACTCGCCGTGGGGGAGAAATGTCAGGTGATTCCGGCATTCCATATTTTCTCCTTCCATGGTCCTCTGATGTACCAGGATGAGTTCGACGAGGTGGAGACATATCTGGATTTAGGCCCATGGATTTTGCAGGCTTCATATCAAGTTCTGAAGACGGAGGACAATGACGCTTCCGCCGCTGCCATGGAGGCGACAAATCAGAATCAGGAAAAGGTTTTTCATTCCACATCCTCTGTTTACGAGGTGGCGATAAATCAGAGTTCAAACCGATAGAATCCGCAGGTTTTGTGTCAGGTTCAGGTGATGAAAAATGATATCGTTTCCTCTGCTGCTGTGGAGGGGACAAATCATTATTGTCTTTATTTGGAGGCTTGAATTCAGGTAGCGGTGAAGGCATGTCATTCCGAGCCCTTGTTTCACAGGGTAGCGATAAATCAGAATCAAATCCACCTGCTTCAGGTGATGGGGAATGATGGCGTTTTCTCTGCCGTGGAGGTGACAAATCATCCTCTTTACCAGAGCCTGCAGTCCTCAATCCAGGTTCTGGAGAGGGTGTGTCATTCCGAGCCCTCTCCCTATGAGGTGGAGAAATATCAGAATTTTGGTCATTAATATTTGTGCGTTTAGGAGACAATGAAACCCAGCCGCTTCCATCCTCAGCAACGGCATTATAAGCACGCCTAGCTCTGAGTTGTTCCAGCCTCTTCATTCGCCGAACTTCAATGTCTTCATTAACCTGGGGCTTCTCTTCTTCTACAAAATAAAAATCACAGGAATTCACCAAAATAAAAAAAAACTCAAGTTCAAATATGAAAAACTATAGATAAGACAAAAATGTTAACGAGGTTTTACCTGCAGACTCATCATTTTCTTCTTCATCAAGATTTACAGGTTTTTGCCAAACAGGATCTTCGTCCACAACTAAAACACCAGTTGCCTCTGGTTTAGTCTTCTTCTTCTTTTTCTTAGTTTTCTTCTCTTCTACAATGTTACTTTCATATCGTTTCAAATATTCTTTCAGGGACTTGGTTCCCGCAGATGGGGCCGCCATTCTTTAGAAAATTAATGCCTTCCTAGTACCCAAGTTGACCTGAATCCTGTACGAAAGTAGGTTTCTTAAAAAAGAAAGCAACACAAGATAACAGGGCAATATTTTATTTTTTTAACAAATTGCATGACTTGACAAGGCTGTCAATAATAGTTTCATTCATGTAATTTAACTTTATAACTTGAAATCAGTTCATGAACAATCTTTGCTCCCTTCCTTACACTACTTATTTTTTACTTCCTTTTTTCTTAGCACTATTATCAGTAGTCATTTATAAAAAATAAAAAAAAAATGGTATCAATAGTCTCAAAATTCAACAAAAATCAATTTAAAATTATAGAAACAGTATTATCATCAAACCACTTCGACATATAAATCAGATGAGTGATTCAAATCACTTCGACATATAAATCAGATGAGTGACAAAGACACCATGTTATACTCTTGCAAATGTCTCACTTAACAATGGTGGTTAGGAAGCCAAAGTATTTGGCTAAGGACACTACCTAAACATGTTATGATGTTATCTTAGCCTTGAAACATAGAAAACCAATGCCTTTGTTCTCTGGTGATATCTAATTAGCACTCTTGCTTGTTTTTATTCTGTTCATTTGAACCTCGCAAGCAAAGTATTTAGTTCTTTGTTATGATCCCTTCGTTAATTTATGTTTACTAATCCAAGCAGAGAAAGCTTCAAAGAAAGTCAACAAACCATATCTTTTGATAAACTGATATTCATTATTAACAGGGGGAATGATATAAAGTAACAAACCATATCTCTTGTTCACTCCATCTATTTGCATCATCTTAAAAGTAACCCATACCAGTTTCCAAAAAACTTGCTGTGATCTCAAGAAGCCTTCAAGTTCCTTAGGTCCTCTTTGTCTGAACGTGAGCTGTAGAAACGAGCTGCTGGTTTTTTATGAAGATCACTGAGAGACAGAGGGAAATCCTTAAGAAACAGAAAGAGAGACTAGCCAATCCTAAATTGGACTCAAGATATTTATCAAATATATATATATATATATATATATATATATATATATATATATATACCTTTTAGTTTAGATTAGGCACCAATTTTGTTGATAACTGAGCCGAAATTATAATTTGTTGCATTATGACAAAAACCAGAAATAGCAGTATCAATCCCTCAATCTATGCTGCAATATGAACCCTAGTTGATAAAAAAGAAAATATGAACCTTAACCCATAGAATAGGTACTTTCCTCAAGGGGCTTGCAATTAGGGATTTTCTTCCTGAATGAGAAATGATGCTGCTACTTATTTGGGGAGAGAAAAAACAGCCGCTGATTTAGGCCACTTTTTTTTCTCTTCCAGGTACTTATTTTCCTCAAGGGAGCTTACTGATAATTGATGAGGGATTCAGAAATCAAACAGTGGGGAGAGAACCACGAGGAGAGACAGCAGAGAACGACTGAGCAGGTGTGATGACAGGAATTTTCACTGGTAGGGCATAAATATATGAGTGATCCAATGGTCACTTGGCCAGGAATTTTTTTTTCAATTGCTAAGTGATTATGCACAACCTAATGTAATAGAATTTTTAAATCTGAAAAGACAAGAGGGAATAAGATACCAGCGATTAGCGAAATCAACGACCTTAGAAGCGAAGATCGAGAAGAATGTTCGCGGAATTTTTGTAGAATCACCCGTCACCGCCGCCGGAGAAGTCACCTGTCGTACATAGTTATGCAGAAATTATAAATCATACCAAAAATAGCCACCAAAAAAAAAAAAGATAAGAGAGGTTCTTACAGAGAGACGAAGGAAGCATTTTTGTGGGGAGATCGATTGTTGAGATCAGTGAATTTGCAAACAATTGAAGAAATTCCACCAAAATTGATTACCTTAGGAGCGATGAAGAGTGCAACAGAATGAAGAGATGTCAATATGTCACAATGACCTGAGAGACTGATAGAGTGAGAGAGGAAGAGAAAGAAATCAGGGTAGTATGTATGGGGGTGAGAAGTTTAGCGGTTTGGGAGTTGGGTATTTTAGTTGTTGGGTTGGGATTTAGAATTTTGGGAGGCTCGGTTTAGAATAAAATTGGGTCTCTTTATAATATATTATATTGCCCAAGTCTCTGTTGCAGGGGCGAGGGACTGTCCGGGCGGGCCTAGACTGCCCCTGGGGCTCAATTTTTATTTTTTTATTAAAAAAAAAAAAAAACCGGATAGTAAGTTTCCTAAGCTCAGACCCAATTTTATTCTAAACCTAGCCTCCCAAAATTCTAAATCTCAACCCAATAACTAAAATACCCAATTCCCAAACCGCTAAACTTCTCTACCCTATACTCCCCTGGTTTCTTTCTCTTCCTCTCTCACTCTATCAGCCTCTCAGGTCATCGTGACATATTGACATCTCTTCATTCTCGGTGGTAAGTTGCACTCTTCATCGCTCCTAAAGTAATCAATTTTGGTGGAATTTATTCAATTGTTTGCAAATTCACTGATCTCAACAATCGATCTCCCCACAAAAATACTTCCTTCGTCTCTTTGTAAGAACCTCTTTACTTTTTTTTGGCTATTTTTGGTATGATTTATAATCTCTGCATAACTATATGTATAACAAGGGATTTCTCTGGCTGCGATGACGGGTGATTCTACAAAAATTCCGTGAACATTCTTCTCGATCTTCGCTCCTAAAGTCGTTAATTTTGCTAATTGTTGGTATCTTATTCTCTCTACAAATACGGTAAGGGTCTTGTAGTATTTGAGCATTGGCGAGTAAGTAGTTGGTTCTGTTGTTGATTGCTTTCGTCCCTCTAGTCTTTTCAGATTTTAAAATTCTATTACACAAAGCATGTAAAAATTTAACTCATAATATTAATTTTATGTATACTTTTAATTCTGCTTGCTAGAACCATAACCTCTCAAAAGCTTTAAGAAACTTTGTGACTTTGTCATAAACATTCAAGTCATCAAGTCACCATTAACATAATACAGGAATGAAATCACAGGCCGCTTATCAATTAACTAGTCTAAATTTGTCCCATGATCTAATTGTGTCATTTCACCGGTTTTCTTTATTTTTTTACTGTTTATTTGGTTTAAATGAATTCTATAATTTTTATTGAATTCAATTGATTTTCATGTATCATTATGTTTGGTTTACTAATTAGATGTGAAGTTCATTTACGAATGAACTGATTTCTTGTTTGATTTAACAATGAAAGTGTGAAATTTATTTACAAATGAAATGAATTATAATGGAATTGAATAAGTTTTATGCAAATTCTATCAATAAACTTTACACAAGTCTTTTTAAACTTTAAAGATAAAATTATCTTTTTCTATTACTCTATTTCTAAGTTATTTCTTGATTGTCTTATGCGCTTCCACAACACAATCTCCCGCTTCCAAGGAGTGATTGACATATAACTTCATTCTCTCCCTCCTCCACATATTATGGTTCTCTCTTTAACCTTCAATATCTCTCTTTTGACGTTTTATATTCTTTTAAGTAGTATAAAATTAAAGATTCATCAACTTGTGAAAGGGTCATGCCCTTTAGTTTCTCCGTTGCTATATACGATATTTGTGGAATAAAACTCTTTGGGAGATTTGGCTATACACAAATTCCAAGGATTTGTCTAAATCTTGAATTCTTCAGATTGTGAAAATGTCATCGCTGATAGGCAAAAGATATTGCCACAATCTAATGAGTCATCATAACTCTGGTTTTAGGTAAGACTTCTTGCTTTATTAATTTGGGTTATGTTAGTTTACTAGTTGATACAATTATTTCCCTAAAGGTATAGAAAAAGGACTAATTACGTTGGTTTTAGTGACTGCAACTTCACTGAGAAGCCATGCTCTAAGTTTGTTTATGACCATTGGGATTGATTTAATTATTATGGGTTACATCTTTCATTATTAATGTGATATATAAATGCATCTTATGAATTATGATATGCAAAGGACCAAATGAGTATCTTTCTAACATTAATTTCATTGTAAATGAATCTCAAATTGGATTTTATCAGTTTTTTTACTATAAAAATACATTAATTTCAATGTAAATAAATCTCAAATTGATTTCTCATGAACTTGATCTTCTTAGTCATTTAAAGAAGTTATATAGTCCTTGTGATATTCCATAAGCTTTAGGGATTATTTTGTCTTGTAAAAGAGACAATAAGATAAAATAAAAAAAAAGGTTATAAAACCATGTAATAATGTTGAGTGTATTTAAATAAAGTTTATGAAATGAATTGAATTGAATTATTATTTATTCTAAACACAAAATTCATTTCAATTCTATAATTTAAGTAAGATTATACTAAACATGAAAATTCATTTGAATTCATTTGCAAATGAATTATAATTTTAATTCAATTGAAAATGAAGTGTGAATTCATTTATAAATAAATTTTATTTTCAATTCATTTTTAAATTTTATTCTTGATGTTATACCAAATAGAGTGTTGATCTAATTCTTATTTCCACATAAAAAGAATCACTTGGACATGACAGATTTTTGGTAAACATTCTTGAAAGAAACATTTGACATAACTACAACAGCAAGACCAAAGCTGTTGCTGAGCCTTAAGGAAAGAGGATTATATCCAAATTTAGGATGAGAATTGTAACGATCCATCCTGTGTTGGTCACCTTTGAGATGGTATTGTCACATTTTGAAAATCTCAGCACGACACATATATGCAACAATAAAAAATAATATCAACTGCAATTATTACATCAATCTCCAACCCTTAACAGGGGAGATACATCATTCAAATCTCAACTTAAACATTTTATACAACATAATATGCATGAATATTTACAAATAATTTTTTTATTATTTTCTCATTAGTCTGAGGATGTGGATCATGTGGCTTACAGATAATGACTCAGTCTGAATCTCAGCTCACCACTATATGTCCTACTTGCTGCCTAAAATCATTTAACATTAAGCGATGAGTTTCAAAAGCTTAGTGAATTAAATTTACTAGAAGTATTCAATTTGTATAAATGGTCTTTCAATATTTATTCATCTATATCTCATAAAATTTGATAATAGCATTCTGTTATCACTACTGATATCATAATCTCCATTCTTTATCAGCCTCTTTTTCTCATATATTTATTCAACTTGAGACCATAAATTATATCTCATAATTATTTCGTTATAAGGTTCACAGCATATAGTCTATCAATAGTTCTTATCATATCATATTTTCATATTTCTTCCTCAGCATATTTGTCTCTCTCTGAAACTCATTCTTTTATCAATAATTTTACAAATCAAGAACAACACTTTAACATTTCAATAATAAAATTACTATTTAAAATCGATGCAATACATGAATTATTAATTGGGAACATCTTTCCACATGTCGACATATTTTTATCTTAGACCAACTGTCTTCCCGTTTCTTTTATCATCAGCATATACCAGTTGTCACGGTTTTTCATACATCACCAGTATATACCAGCTGTCACGGTTTTCATTTCTCACCAGCATATACCGGCTGTCATGGTTTTTCATTTCATGTATATGCATATGAACAATGATATGAAATATGCATATGTACAATAATATAAAAACACACATGTATTCAGACATTCAAATTAGTTATCATGCTTCTTCTCAAATCATTATTTGATCAATTTCACTAATTTTTTCTCGCTTATATATCATATCAACTCATCATCCATAGCTCGTCAATAATTTTACTTATCACATTTATTATTAAATCGACTCATTATTTCATTAATATTATTTCTCATATAATAATTCTCTACATATCACTTATTCCAATCATACCTATCAACTAACTTTCATCTATCACTAAATCATAAGTTAATAATATATTCAAATATTATCATTATATATTTCATATTTATCTTGATTACTTAGAGCTACTCGTGGATCACCTCCTTGCATTTTCTGCTCTTTTCAGCAATTTCTCTCGATTGTTAATCGTCAGCACCTAATAAAATATTTATATTAAAATTTTTAACTTATTATTCAATTCTTCTATAATTCACAACCTTTGAAAATTCACACATTGAATTTCGAAAAATTTCATGTATACTAAATTTTAAAAATAAAGTTTACACTATTACTTTTTATTTTTCTGAGAGCTTTCCGTGATTCTCTGTCAAATTTTTCTATAAACCTCTTCAAAATTTTACTCTTTTAATCTTTCTTTCAATCCCCAAGTGTTTAAAAAAAATTGAATTAAAAAAAAAAACAAAACTGAATTTGGTAAAAAAAACTACTAAATAAAACAAAATTTGAACTCTGTATATAAAAACGGTCTGCCACCGTTCAACACCGTTTTTGCACATTTGAGGTGCTTGGTGTTGCACTCTTATTTCAATTAGTGTCCCATGTTGATGATACGGACAACACCTGGACCCACCATTTTTTTTTTCTTCCTTCTTTGCAACATGCGTGGATGTTTCGTTCATTAATTCTTTATCTTTAAGAATACGGATATTACAAGAATTCATGCTTTCCGTGAGGTTTAACAAGCTGTAAAAATTTGTCTGTATTCAAATCTACAACTTAGCAAACTCAAACCACGGGCAAAGAGAGAGAAACTGAGAAAGAAAGGGAGAAGAGAGAGAGAACTTACAGTGTCGGTGCCATGGTGGTCAGTTTGCTTCTGTCATCGCTGCCATAATTTTGGTGAGAGTTTGAGATGAAAACAGAGAAGAAGAGAGTTATGCCGAAGAAGAAGATCAAAAGAGGGCTTCGTTTGGGACTTGGATTGAGGCTGGGCTCAGTCTCGGATTAAGGACGGGCCTGGACTTACATACAAACTGGTTTTGCTAAAAAAAGAAAATAAAATTGAGCCTGAGCCATAGACCAGGCCCGTCTATGCAATCCCTTCGCTTCTGTTGATGAGGGAAAGAGAAAAGGCTATGGTTTCACTTTTTTGCTTAGTGTTTACTATGTCCCTGATTCCAGCAAAAATCTCCACGAAAATTCATCTTTTTCTTCAAAACTCTTCTTGATTTTCATGAGACTTCTCAAATCCTCAAACATACAAGTTTCTTATAGTTTTATTAATAAGAACCAGTGTTTTCAGAGGCGAGGACGTTGGGCGAGGTGTTTTACCTCAATGAGGCGAGGCGTAAGCCCCGAGGCGTTGAGGCGTAAGTCTTTTGAAACGTTGGGGTGTTTTGAATAAAATAATATTAATTAAATTATAAAAATATTAAAAAATTGAAATAATAAAAATTAATTAATTATCAATAAATTTTACTAACTTAAGACTTATGATTGAACATTTATCAAAATATTTTTACACAAATATCAAACAATTTGATGAAAATTTTAATCACATATGATATTAGAGGTATGCTATCGTTTGTTGCATATGTATCCATCAATTTATACTATGGTCCTTCAATATAGTGGTTCCATTAGTAATGATGTCCAATCAAAATGTTGAAAATTTAAAATTCTGACCTAAAAGGTTGAAAATCTGGGTAAGTCTTTTGAATTTTTTGGGGCGTTTTGAAATTTTAATAAAATAATATTAATTAATTAATTAGAATAGTAAAATAAAAATAATTTAATTTGTAATTAATTAATTAATTAATTTTTATCAAAGTTTAATACTTTACTAACTCTCTATAATCTAATAATTAAAATTTTATAAATATTAATATATATTTATATATAAATTATATGAAGTATAACTTATATTTTTATATTGTTGTAATTTGTAATTGATTAATTAAATAGTTTGTAATTATTATTAAACTAGATAACATGTATTATATATTTATGAAGTATAATAATATCAAATCAGTAGTGTTAGCTCAATGGTAAGGTTAATGGTTCTTTAGGATCATGGGTTCGAGCCAGCCATAGGGAAGAAAATTTATGTTTGATTTAATTCCAAAATGAAATGACGTCGTTTTTGTTTTTGTTAAAAACTATGATAAGAACTAACATTATCAATATCAAAATTTGAATCTCATACTTCAAAATCATAAACTTCGGTTCAAAACTCATTTTCTTCAAAAATAACCTAAATATTTTATTAAAATCTCTCAAATAACTTCAAATCCATAAATCAAACTCAATTCCTCAGTTTAATAAACATGCTTGTAGATTAAAGCAAGACAAAAGTATATTTTACCATGATTAAAGCGAATTTTCCCCATCTTTTTCCTTTTTTTTGTCTTCCATTCTTCTCTTCTTTTCTATTTCTCTCGATCTCTCTAGAGACTTCCCATCCCAAAATATCTGGTCCCTCTCTCCCTTTTAGAGTCCTTCTGCTTTATTACAACCTTACCCTTCATCTTTTCATTTTTCTTACATTTCACCCCATCACTCTTTAAAATTTTAGTTTTACTTAGTTTTTCTTACCATTACCATTTCCTACACTCATATTGGAATTTTGTGATCCTTTCTTGATAGATGTTTTTATTATTTGATTCTTAGTCTATTTATTTATTTTCAAGTCTTAAAAATTACAATATGAATTAATTATAATTTATTTTTGAATAAGCACACCAAATCACGTATAAATGCAGTATTGTGATTTAAAATAATTTAAAAAAAATATTATACTCAACAACAAAAATGTAAAATATTCGTACTGTGGATGAGCTGAGGGTACTAGCATGTACATAACATAGAATGTGAGTTGTGAGATCAAATTGAATCATATTTGGATCACTGATTTGTATTTTATGAGATAAAGTAGGTATTTTCGGTTCAAACCGTTAACACTTTTTGGTTTTAGCGGCGAAAATGTAAAATACCTGTCTCATGATGAGCTAAGGGTACCAGTATGTCCATAACGTAGAATGTGTGTTGTAAGAACAAACCGAATCGATTTCGAATCACCGGTTTGGATTTTATGAGAGAAAGTAGGTATTTTTTGTTCAAACCGTTAACACTTAGTGGTTTTAAGGGTGAAAATATGAAATATTCGTCACATGGACGAGCCAAGGGTACCAGCATGTATGTAACATAGAATATGAGTTGCGAGAATAAACTGAATTGGATTTGAATTACCTGTTTGGATTTTTTGAGATGAAGTAAGAGTTTTCAGTTCAAATTGTTAACACTTAGTGGTTTTAGGGACAAAAATATAAAATACTCATTCCGTGGACGAGCTTGAGATATCAGCATGTCCGTAACATATAATGTGAGTTACGAGAATAAACCAAATCGGAATTAGATCATCAATTTGGATTTTATGATAAAAATGTCCTTCAAACTTTCTTATGATGTTTATTCATTTTTTATACTTAATTAATATCATATGTTTAGCTTAACTATGTATCTTTTATTTTTTTTCTTTAACTTCTTTTACATTTGCTGCTAAAGGAGCACAGAATCCGAGAGACGAGGACTTATACTACCCGAACTTGTTTGGCCTATGATTTGCATGACGTTGTTTTTTAATTTTGTTGTAAAATTTTGAATATTGTTATGAAAAATTAAATTTTGTGGATTTTACATTGTTATTGATGATTTAATATTGTTATTACTGATAAAATTTGAGCAAAATTGTAAAATTGCTCCATCAAAATCTGTAATTTAACATATATATTTTTTTTATCATAAAACTAAATTAAAAGGTGATTTAAAAAAATAATAATTAATAATTATCTTCAATGGAAATTTCATTGCAAAAATTTTAGTTGCTTATACTATTTTGCCAAAATTTGTCCATCATGTATGGTAATTTTTAATTATATGTGACGAGATTTTCATCGCAGATAATCATAAAATTTAGTCACTTAACTAATTGGTACGATCTAAGTCCATCGCAAAAAGTATAAGCGACAAACCGTGATGGCTATCTACAATAGATTTTTGTTGCAAATAACATTTTTAAAATAATGTTTTTTAATAATTTATTATTTTTTTAAATAAATAGAGTGAATATGACTGACATATTTGTGACAGATCTTTCGTCGTAAAATCCGTCAGCATAAAAGTATTATTTGCAACGGACAAAATTTCAATCGCTAATAATTATATCTACGACTAGGTTTACCATGACGGATTTTCTGCGACGAAAATCCATTGCAAAAATTTAATTGCTATGGAATATATGAGTATCAATGTCGGATCGTTGATATTCAATTTTCTTGTAGTGATCGGCAACTTTTATATGGAAAAAATTATTACAAGAACAATTACTTAATTAATATATGACCAGACATATCAAAAGTCAATAACATAACAATTCGTTATCAACATGAAAACTTCCAATTAACACCACAATTAATGAAGTTTACAATTTACCATTTTTCTGCAATGATTGAAGCAAAAAATTTAGCATATGAGGCATATATATTCACGTACATTTTTTATTTGGTATGATATATACATGTGCATTAATCTCATGGGAATTAATTCTTTGCCAAGCAACCATTAACTCTATTTTTTAATTTAATAAAAACAATTTCGAAATTAAAAGACTCTAAAAGGTTTTTCTATAGTCAATTAGCAATTAATTTACCACTTAATCAGGTAATTAACATTTACAATATAAATAGGATGCCCAAACCGTGAATTTAAAGACATTGAGAACAGCCATTAAGAGCATATTAATCCCATGGCAATTAATTCACTATCATGAAGGGCATTGACACTACAAATTTGAATTTACCATAAAATAAAATAAAAAGACAATACAACTTTACTTACATTGTTTGTAGTTTTTTAGGTTCAAATGGCTTTATAAGGCAACGACTTTATCAAAATAAAATTCAAAATCATAAATTAAACCTTAAATAAATCAAATATTTAATACTGGAAACTGTGTAATAATATTGTCAATTGCATATATTGATGCTTTAAATTTGTTTCCTTTTTAACATTTTTAAATTTTGAAATTCATTCTCATAAACAATTTACAATTTTATATAAGATTAGTATGAATAGGGCTCTCAGTTCTATATGTGATCTTCGTTAATAGTTGAGTCATATTCACATCATAACAAACCCAAGGGAGAAAAATAAGGTAAGCTTGCTTTTTCCGTACGTGTGCCTATTAGTAATTTTTCATGAACATAAATAAGTGTCATGCTTGCAGAAGAATAAAGCATACAAATGATCACCAGGCGCATTCTTACCGAAGAATTCAAAATAAAATGGACCAGCAAAGAACTTCTCAGTCACTTTTTATATCATTTTCATTTTGGTCATTATCATCACTATGTTTTCAAAACTTTGAAAAATGTCTAGCATCCCATATATGATATATTATATTTTAATTTTTTTCCTTAATCCTTTATTTATTGCAAGGGTGATCTTGGCTCATGTTTTTATTTGATTTCATGCTTCAAAGGTATTGGTAATGATAATGTTAGTGCACTGCAACATAATTGATAAACGTCGGTATTTTTTTTAGCATATTTCAACACTTTAAAGTGCTGTAATATGTGATACTAACGCTTATGGCAAACGCTGGATAAAATACTGATATATGTAATGTATGGCGCTTTGAAACGTTGCAATACAAGAATATTATGGTATTTTAATGCACCACAATATACCAGATATTAGTAATTTTTTTGACACTTTAAAACACCGTAATACACCTTGCTTATGTTTTAATAATTCAGAAGTAAAGAAAACACGACTTCATATAGACCAAAAAATGAATATCCTAAGAATTTTCAAACAGGATGGACCCAGCGCATGTGCCTGAGACACAGAAACATTACATGAAAGGTTAAAGTTGGCCCCAAACACTACATTTTAGAAAGGAAGAGGCATCTCCTTCAAATTTTGTTTACTGAAAAAACGAATGAACCAAACAAAGAGTTGAAATCGGAGTAATGATGCCATAGCTTCATTTTCTTGAGGAGCTAAAAGAAATCCACGGTGAACATACAAATGCACACGACATTTCAAAGCAAGATAAGATCAATGTCAGTAAAGATACCCATGGTGAACATACAAACAGATGACATTTCAAAGCAAGAAAAGACGAATGACAGTTCATAACAATAACCCCCCTACAAGAGAGATAGAGAAGGAGGGGGGGAGATAGAGGCATAGCAAGCAAGGCATACATACCGACAATGCATCTGCTATACCCGACTCTAACAACTCGTCCCGAGCAGCCTGATTGTTATTAGCTGATGTGATTCTTTTAACTTCATTTTTCAAATTGTTCAGATCAGTCTTATACTCTTTTAATTTAGCAAGAAGCATTGCTTTTACACTTGGCTGCAAACTCCTAGCCTCAAGGTCCATTTTCCGAATCTAGAGGAATTCAGGTAAAGACCACATTATAAAAGCAATAATATAGAAAGAGAAAGAGGAATTAGCAATACTAAATAGCTTTCTATGATACTAAAGCCTCGGCATCATCCAATCCAGCTTTTATTTCAGAAACTTTCTGCTTCTTCTGCTCTACAGATCAAAATGCATGCGATCACCACCAGTCAAACCACCATTGCAAAAAGAAAAGAGAACTATAAAAGTAAAACAATTCTAAATACTGTAATAAGTGTATTTATTTTACAAATAAGATAAACATAAGTTTTAAGTGCACTTCCAAACCCTCAGGCTGTTTGTCACAAAAAAATATAACTTGCAAACAATTCTCATTAAGAAATTATATTTAGAAAATATACCAGATGAAGTCGTGTTTTCTTTCCCTCCCTCCCACCTCATTCTACATTATAGGGTTCACATGTGAAAAGGCATTAAGATATGGATGCTTCTACTTATGAAAAAAAGAAAATGGATGCTTCTGTTCTCCTCACCAGCCTTTGGACTGCTCACCTGACAGGTAAACACAAGTTCAAAAATATCTTCAAAGAGTAGTCATATCTGTTGTTATTCCCTCCTCTTATAGCAGAATCCATTATGCACATAAAAAATCTTTTTTCTTTTTTCTCTAGCTTCGATTATTTAACGATGGCCTACATGTCTCATGTATATCTTCTCTTCATTAAACACAACAAACTAGAAATAAAGAGAGAAAATAAAGTGAGGAAATTTTTGATTGACTAGTGGTATATTATTGACAGGTTTTCTCTTAATTTTTATTTAATAGTTAAGTGGTAAAAACGATTTAAACATGGGACAAATGTCCTGTTTTCTACTAATAAATCCACCCACCCCTATCAGCACATTCAATGATCGAACATACAAAACAACGACAGAACATACATTGCACAGAAAAATAAAAACTAGATTACCATTGTCCCCAAAAACTAATAAATCAAGAAAACATCTCCTTGCTGTAGCGCCAAACAAGAACACAAATAAACCAGAAACAATTGCCGACCTCAATCCTGAGAACGATCGATTAAGTCTGTCATCATATATCTAGGCCTCGTAATTTTAATTCTTTCAACATATTAACAGTACAGAAACACTACACACTACATGTTCCATTTACCAAAATTCAATATTACTAACATTCTCAAGCACTTCAACAAATTAGTTTGTTTGTATGATATTAACTAAGTGTTGCTGCAAAAAAATATGTCGCTGAGTTGGAGACCAGGCCTCAAAGGAGTCTGCACAGAAAAGAGAACGTGAGCTAAGGGTCTCCGGAGAGGGTACCTCCGAGGAAGCTCCAATACTTTTGTTAGTGTGCAGTGGGAAGTATGAGAAAGATAGTGTTTCCTTTACTTTAGGTCAAGAAAAAGAAAAACCTCCCTTTTGGAATGCACACCTGAGTCTTTTTATAGGGTTTTGAGGCGGTCCTTTTATCCAGGGCGGTGATGATGTGGAGGTCCAGTTGGGTGGTCAATGATGTCTAGGAGGCCCAGCTGTATTGCCCTGGGTCGTCCGCGCGTTTACCTTGCTATCTTGGTTGGGGGTTGTCCACGTGTGAGGCGGCTCTCGTGCCAAGGGCGGCGATGATGTGGAGGGCGGTGATGACCTAGGGTCCAGCTGGGCGTACCTGGTCATTCTTGTGTTGCCCTGCTGCCTTAGTTTAGGACAGTCCACGTGTCGCGTCTTTATTGGGTGTGTGTTTTTTAGCTGTATCAGAGGCCTCCCACTTCCTTGAGTATATTTATGTGCTTAAGGAAGTTTTGCAGGGTTCGGTCTTTAGTAAAAAGGGTAATGTACCGAGCCTTGACAGTGTTGAGCCGTGCATGTGTGGAACTATCTCTCTGCTCGGCCTTGGAGCTATTGGGCCGAGCATAGGTGGAACGATCCATATGCTCGGACTTGGAGCTGATGGGCCGAGCATGTGTGGAGCAATCCATTTGCTCGGCCATGGAGAACTTGGTCCGAGCATGTGTGGAGCAATCTATATGCTCGAACTTGGAGCTGGTGGGCCGAGCATGTGTGGAGCAATCCATCTGCTTGACCTTGGAGAACTTGGTCCGAGTATGTGTAGAACAATCCATATGCTCGGACTTGGAGCTGGTGGGCCGAGCATGCATGGAGCAATCCATCTGCTCGGCCTTGGAGAACTTGGTCCGAGCATGTGTGGAGCAATCCATATGCTCGGACTTGGAGCTGGTGGGCCGAGCATGTGTGGAGCAATCCATCTGCTCGACCTTGGAGAACTTGGTCTGAGCATGTGTGGAGCAATCCATATGCTCGGACTTGGAGCTAGTGGGTCGAGCATGTGTGGAGCAATCTATCTGCTCGGCCTTGAAGAACTTAGTCCAAGCATGTGTGGAGTAATCCATATGCTCGAACTTGGAGCTGGTGGGCCGAGCATATGTGGAGCAATCCATCTGCTCAGTCTTGGAGAACTTGGTCCGAGCATATGTGGAGCAATCCATATGCTCGGACTTGGAGCTGGTAGGTTGAACATGTGTGGAGCAATCCGCCTGCTTGGCCTTGGAGAACTTGGTCCGAACATGTGTGGAGCAATCCATATGCTCGGACTTGGAGCTGGTGGGTCGAGCATGTATGGAGCAATCCAACTGCTCAGCCTTGGAGAACTTGGTCTAAGTATATATGGAGTAATCCATATGCTTGGACTTGAAGCTGGTGGGCCGAGCATGTGTGGAGCAATCCATCTGCTCGGCCTTGGAGCTGGTGAGCCGAGCATGTGTGGAGTAATCCATCTGCTCGACCTTGGAGAAGTTGGTCCGAGCATGTGTAGAGTAATCCATATGCTCGAACTTAGAGCTTGTTGGTCGAGCATGTGTAGAGCAATCCATCTGCTCGGACTTGGAGCTGGTGGGCCGAGCATGTGTGGAGCAATCCATCTGCTCGGCCTTGGAGAACTTGATCCAAGCATGTGTGGAGTAATCCATATGCTCGAACTTAGAGCTGGTGGGCCGAGCATGTGTGGAGCAATCTATCTGCTCGGCCTTGGAGAACTTGGTCCGAGCATGTGTGAAGCAATCCATATGCTCGGACTTGGAGCTGGTAGGCCCAGCATGTGTGGAGCAATCCATCTGCTCAACCTTGGAAAACTTGATCCGAGCATGTGTAGAGTAATCCATATGCTCGGACTTGGAGGTGGGTCGAGCATGTGTGGAGCAATCTAACTGCTCGGCCTTAGAGAACTTGGTTTAAGCATGTGTGGAGCAATCCATATACTCGGACTTGGAGCTGGTGGGCCGATCATGTGTGGAGAAATTCATCTGCTCGGCCTTGGAGCTGGTGGGCTGAGCATGTGTGGAGCAATCAATCTGCTCGGTCTTGGAGAACTTGGTCCGAGCATGTGAGGAGCAATCCGTATGCTCGAACTTAGAGCTTGTGGGCCGAGCATGTGTAGAGCAATCTATCTGCTCGGACTTGGAGCTGGTGGGTCAAGTATGTGTGGAGCAATCCATCTGCTCAGCCATAGAGAAATGTTTTTTGATTTCCAGGAAGATTTTTTGGCTTCTTGTATTTTGGGCCCATGAGGGATATTTTGGGCTTTTTAGAGGCCCTTAAGGGGCTTTGAAGGTTTTTGTGGGCTTTGGGCCTTTTTTGAAGTCCCAATCCCCTTGGATGGTCTTTTCAGATGAACCTTCATGATATGTGGCTTGTGTCAGTTTTCATTAAGTGATTGCTGTCATTTTTCGCAAAAATGACAGCGCTTGTTAATGATTGGATTCCTTGGGGAATGAAATGGCGCCTTTGAGAGCTGAAACGGTGCCTAGGGGAGAGAAACGATGCCTAGAGGAATGGAACAACCCCTAGGTCTAATCATGTGCCGCCTAGTTTATGGCAGCGGACTCTTTGTGGAGCGTGAAGGTAGCCTCGAGCTTCTGAGGCGTCATTTCCTCATCCGTTTTTGCATTAAATGTCCTTGCTCGTTTTGCCTCATTTTCCTATATAAGGAGGCTTTTGTTTCCATTCTTCCTCACTTCAAATTTTAGTGAGTTTTTTAGTGAGAGAGATTTCCTTGAGAGCTTTCGTCCTCATCCCTAAATCTTTAAGGGTCTTTATCCTCGTTTCTTAAAACCATTCTTTGTGTTCGTCCTCTCATCGTGAGAGTTTGGTGCTTTGATAATTCCTGGGGGTGATTGGGCTGTGATATCGGTTCAGTAGCTAGTTCGAGCGCTCGGAGGCGTGGTGTTGTAAAGTTGCCGAAGAGGGATTTCGAAAGGCCGAACCAGGAGGGGAGTTTGAGTCCGAATCACTCGGACTTTGGTAAGTTTCCCCCACTCTTACTTTAAATATGTCTTTCTTTGATAAGTACCGAAACGAGCCTAGTAGTGTTAGCGGTAGTAGTAGGAGTAGTGGTAATGATAGTGATAGCAGTAGTACTGAGGAAACAGGTCGGCCACGTCCTCCTCTAGGAGTGAGACCCCAGAAAGGGCCATAGTTAAGGGGGCCCTTGGCAATGGTTCCTTACGTCCCCACTATAGAGGAGTATGAAGAGGACTCCTCCTCTAGGGATGAGACGGACGAGGTCTTTGTTGATATTAGGGGGGCCTTGACCGTGGAGGAAAGGGAGGAATGGGAGTTCGTGGCCAATAAGGTCCCCAGCTAGTTGAGGGAAGAAAATTTAGAAGTAATTTGGAAGTTGTATCACATCCCATGCGAGTACGCCTTCTGGCTAGCCAAGGTAGGGGAAAGAACTTGCGATGCCCTTCCGAGCCACGCGCCCTACAAATTGTGCATGTATGAACACCATATGAAGGCCAGGCTTCACTTCCCCCTTCACTCGTTTTTCTATGTCGTACTCCGGTACTTCGATATCGCGCTATATCAGTTAGTGTCAAACTCAGTACGGATGATCATGACCTTTATTTATGTCTACTCGAAAGTGGACGGGCTAATGAATCTGGACATCTTCAAGGCCCACTTCCAGATCAGCAAGCATGGCCAAACCGAGTGGGTAGTAATCAATACCCGGGCCAAGAGGAGACTACTGAAGAAGACTTCGTCCTCGATCAAGAGATGGAAGAAATCTCTCATGGAGTCTGGACCGGGCTAGGAGGTGTAAGAAGCTGAGTCTTCTCCCACGCGAGCAGAAGACCATGGAAGCCGTGATGGCCACACCTTTGGACATGGAGTTTCTTTATGACAACGAAAAATTGGAGAGGCGCGACCTTTGCCTCCATGCCCCGAGCCCTCCATTGAAAGTGGTAACCCCGCACCCTTAGACTTGTAGTTTTTCTTCATTCCATTTTCAGCTTTATGTCTTGCTTTAGATTTCATACTTACCCATTCCGTCTGTTTTTGTTTGGGTAGAGATGAAGGCGACGGCCCGAGCTAAAAAACAGGTGAGGAAGCTTACCCTGAAGAAGAGAAGGGTTGCTACGGCCGAGAAGTAGCAAACCTCAGGGTCGGGGGCCAGAAAGAGGCCTTGAGCCTCATCTCTTACCCTGATCAATCTGGAGAGTCCACCACACCACCTTCCCTAGCCGGAGCCTGCTCCAGTCAGTTGCACTCCCCCGGTGGTTTCAACAGCCCCGAGGTCTTTAGCTGTTTCTTGTCCTTCGACGGGTGCTGCCTCCGGGGTAACGATCTTCAGGCCTAACTAGGCCCTAAAGGTCGATGACTCGGTTTTTGCGCACCTTCGAGTGGTCAGAAAGCACTTTATCATGGGGATCCCCCCCCGTGATTTACTGGAGGTTTCGAAGAGGCCCACCGAGGCTCTTTACTCGGTAGTTGAGGCCATCACGTTTTAAATGAGTTTTTCTTTCTAAGTCTTATATCATTCCTTTTTCCTTCTCCATTTACCTTGTCGACTAACACTTGTTCATTTAGTTGCAGATAAGCGTCCTTCTGGGCGTTACCTCGCGCCGGTGCATGAACACGGCCGAGCTAGTGAGTCAGACCCAGTGTAAGCTGGACGAGAGTACCCAAACTGTCCAGCAGCTGCGGGCATCACAGGATGTGATAAACCTGGCCAGGATGAAGGCATTCCGAGAGAAGGATGCTGCTTTTCAGGCCAGGATCGATGCCGAGCAATAGAGAGACAAGACTGCTAGGGCGATGCAGCGGCTGGTGGAGGAGGGCGAGGCCCGTACTTGGGCTGCCGTAGAGAAAGCTCTGGCGGCCTTCCAGGGTACTGCTTCCTTTCGGATGGCTGTAGACTTGGAGGGAGGTAGGCAGTATCTCAAGGGCTTCTTGGAAGCCAAAATGAAGGTCGATGCAATGCATCCTGAGATTGACTTCTCAGGCCTCAACCTTCTAGACCCTGAAGAGGAAGTGTCTGCTGCTGTGGAGGCCAAGGTTGGAGCTCCTGCTGGGGTGGAGATAGCTGTCGAGCCTGGGATCGTGGCCGATGCTGAGGCCGTCTCGGGCCTAGATTAGGCTTTTTACTTCTTTTTGTGTAATTCAAGGCCATTAGTCTTTTTTTGTACTTTGTGATAAACTTAATGAAATCTTCGTTTTCTCAAACTTGTTGATTATTACAGCTGTCCATTACAATCTTTACTTCGACCGAGCTACTCTTAAGGCTCATGCACGGGGTCTGAGTTCATTGATAGAAATGCCAGAGATGTTCGGTGTTCCAAGTACACGGAATGTGTTTCCCACTTAGCTCCTCAAGCTCGAAGGTACAAGGGCAGCAGACCCTTTTAATATTGTACGGACCCGCCTAGTTAGGGATCAACTTCTCCGTTTCCCATGGATGGGATACTTCGTTCTTTCGTAGAACGAGATCATGAAGGTGGAAATGCCTTCCTCGCACCTGAGAGTTGTAATACCCGGCGGTTCACTGTTGATAGGTGGCCTGCCAGATTTGGGCTTTGTCTCGTGCTTCATCGAGAAGATCGGTGTTTGTACGAAGAGCTTCGTCATTGCTATTACTCTCAAAGTTTTGTACTTGGAGTGAGAGCACCCCAATTTCCAAAGGGATGACGGCTTCAGAGCCGTAAGTTATAAAGAAAGAGGTTTCGCTAGTGGGTGCTCGGGCAGTGGTTCGATACGCACAGAGTATATTTGGTAAGTGGTTTGTCCACTGTCGATCCGCCTCGTCCAATCTCCTTTTGATGCCCTGCAAGAGGGTTCTGTTAGTTACTTCAACTTGTCTATTAGCTTGCGGGTACCCAACGGAGGAGAAGCGATGCTTGATATACAGCTCGTCACAGAACGTTTTGAACTGAGTACTATCAAATTGCTTGCCGTTAGTGCGTTACCAGTACCTGGGGTATACCGAAGCGGCATACTATTGACTTCCAGACAAAACCTCTAGCCTAATGGTTGATGATACTGGCCAATGGTTCGACTTCTACCCATTTTGTAAAGTAGTCTATAGTCACGATGAGGTACTTCTATTGGTCTGGCGCTCCGGTGAAAGGCCTGAGGAGGTCCATTGCCCACATGGCAAAAGGGAGCGGGCTAGTGACCGGAGTGAGGGGATTCGTCGGTCTGCAAGAGATGTTCGCATATTGTTGGCAGTTTTTGCACTTCTTTACCAATTCCATGGCTTCCCCTCGCATCCTAGGCTAATAGTAACCTTAATGAAGGATTTTGAAAGCCAAGGCTCGGCTTCCGACGTAGTTCTCTTAGATCCCTTCATGAACTTCTCGGAGGGCATAATCAGCCTCGATAGGGCCTAGGCACTTTAGATAGGGCATTGTAAGGCCTCTTTTGTATAATTGATTGTTTAAGATTTCGTACCATGCTGCTCGGGAGATGATTTTCCTGGCTTCGTTCCTTTCGCCCGGGAGATGTTCGACTAGTAAATACCTGAGGATAGGATTCATCCAGGTTACTTCAGTGGCCATGGGCAACACAGTGGTTTCATCGATGCTGGGTGCGGCAAGCATTTCGAGGTAGACCGCTCGTGTGGACTCGAGTTATCGAGAGGAGGTGAGCCGGGCTAGGGAATCAGCCTTTGAGATTTCGGCCAAGGGAACATGGTTGATTCGAAACACTTTGAACTTTGGGGACAAGTTCTTTGGCTTTCGTTAAATAATGGACTATCTTCTCTCCTCGGGCCTCAAACTCTCAATTGATTTGGTTTACCACCAATTACGAGTCATTGTACGCGTTTAGGGCCTCTACGGACAGCACTCTGGCTAGCTTCATCCCGGCCAGTAAAGCCTCGTACTCAGCTTTATTGTTTGAGACTCTAAATCTGAATCTTAGGGTGTACTCGATGGTAAAGCCGTCCGGGCCACTTAGGATGAGCCCAGAGCCACTCCTGATATCACTAAAGGATCCATCGACGTGGAGCGTCCACTGAAGGACTGCCTTGGTCTCGTCGAGATCCAGGGTAGAATCCTCCTAAATCGGAAGGGTGGTTTCCACAATAAAGTCGGCTAAGGCCTGGGCTTTGATAGTTGTACGAGGTCGATAATGAATGTCAAACTACCTGAGTTCCACAGACCATTTGACCATTCTTTCGAAGATATCTGGCTTCTAGAACACTTGTCGAAGGGGCTGGTCGGTTAGAAGGACAATCTTGTGTGCTTGGAAGTACGGCTAGAGCTTGCGGGCCGTGATCAGGAGCGTATACTCCATCTTTTCCATAGGAAGATATCTTGTTTCTACTTCTTAGAGAACCTTGCTCACATAGTACATGGGCTTTTGGACACCTATCTCCTCCCGATTTAGGATGGAGACCACCACCTTATGTCCGGCAGAGATGTATAGAAAAAACTCTTCACCGGCGATGGCCTTGGTAAGTAAGGAGGCGAGCCTAAGTACTTCTTCAGTTCTCCAAATGCTCCTTGGCAATCCTCGGACCAGACGAAGTCCTTGGTCTTTCTGATGGCTTTGAAGAAAGAGAGGCACTTTTCCGCGGATTTTGACATGAATCGGCTCAAAGCTGCTATCCGCCTAGTGAGTCGTTGGACATCCCTCACAGTCCGGGGTGATTTCATGCTGAGGACGGCTTTTATCTTTTCTAGGTTCTCCTCTATACCCCTTTGGGTTACCATGAAGCCCAAAAACTTTCCTCTAGTGACCTCAAACGCGTACTTAGAGGGATTTAGCTTCATTTGGTGGCGTCAAAGGACTTTGAAGGCTTCTTTCAAGTCATTTTCGTGGTCCTTAGTTCCGATTCTTTTCACTAGCATATCGTCTACGTAGACCTCCATGTTTCAACCGATCTGCTCCCGAAAGATTTTATTTACCAATCTCTGGTAGGTGGCTCCATCATTCTTCAACCCGAAGGGCATGACTTTATAATAGTAAAGCCCTCGTCGAGTGATGAAGGTCATTTTCTCCTAATTGAGCCTGTACATAAGGATTTGGTTATACCCGGAGTAGGCATCCATAAAGGTCAGCAACTCGTGCCCCGAAGTTGCATCGACGAGCTGGTCGATCCTCGACAAAGGAAAGCTATCATTTGGGTAGGCTTTATTTAGGTTTGAGAAGTCGATGCAGATCCATCATTTACCATTGGCCTTTTTCATTATCACTACGTTGGACACCCAGTTTGGGTAATCCATTTCCCAAATGATGTCGACCGTGAGCAGTTTATCCACCTCAGCCTGGACAGCTGCTTGTCGTTTGGGTGCGAACAATCTCTTTTTCTAGATGACTGGTTTGTGGTTCGGGTCCACATTTAACTGGTGTACTATCACTTTCGGCCTGATCCTGGGCATGTCTGCGACTGACCAGGCGAAGAGGTTCTGATTTTCTCGGAGGAGGGTGAGTAAGGGCCCCTTAAGAGCCTCGGGGAGGTTGGAACCTATCTGGATGGTTCGAGAGACATCCTCATCGAGGGGAATTGCGGTTAACTCTTCTACTGGCTGGCCCTTTGAATTCTTCCCCTCATCTCTAAGGTCGTTTAATTCGAGTGGGAGAGCTTCAGCCCTCCTGTCTTCTATCACCGCGCTGAGATAGCAAGACCTGGAGATCTGCTGGTCTCCCCGAATCTCCCCTACTCCTTCTTCAGTGGGAAATTTCACTTTTAAGTGATATGTATAGACGACCGCTCAGAGCTTATTAAGGGTAGGTCTGTTGAGGATCATGGTGTAGGACGAAGGCTGTTTGACAATTAAGAAAGTAGTTTGCATAGTGGTGGCTTGCGAGGGCACTCCTACAGTAACTAGGAGAACTACGCTGCCTTCTGCAAACACCGGGCCCCCCGAAAAAATTGTAGAGCGAGGTGGAAACTGGCTCTAATCGAGAGTCTCTCAGTTGTATTTACTGGAAGGCGTCATAAAATAAGATGTCTATCAAACTCCCGTTGTCGACCAGGACGCGCCTGACCTCGTGGTTGTCCACGAGAAGGGAGATGACCACGGCGTCGTCATGGGGGGTCTGGACTCCCTCCAGATCCTTGTCCGCAAAAGTGATGGTCATATCGGTCTTCCTCTTCTTGTGGGGTCTAGTGACCGAGGCTATTGACCGAGCATAAGTTTTTCTGTGGTTCCTGGAAGTGCCCCCGGCTGCAGGCCCCCCGTAGATGGTTTTAATGACCTTGGCCGCAGCGGCCTCTGGTTTCTTCTAGCTGGGCTCTTCACGGCTTGGCCCGGGACTCTTCCGAGTGGGCTGCGCCACCCTACCCCGACCGAAGGGGCGCTTGGGACTCCTCCGGGGGAGCTCTGCGAATTTTTTTGCTGGGGCCCAGTGAACTCTTTTAGTTGCCCCTTGTTGATGAAGGCTTCTATCTGATGCTTTATTGCATGGCAATCTTTTGTGTCGTGCCCGTGATTCCTGTGGAAACGACACCATTTGCCTCGGTCCTCATTGAGGCATAGTGGTCTCAAAGGCCACTTCAAGATCGCCTTGTCCTGGATTTGCATCAAGACGTCGGTCCTGGATGCGTTGAGAAGGGTGAAGTTCCCGAAGGGCCTGGGGACCTTGGGCCTGTCCTCATGAAACGGTCGTTTGACAGGTTCCCGACGCGAACTGGCAGGGCCCCTGCTTTTTCTTTCCGCATCCCTTTCCCGCTCCCTCCAGAAGGCCTGGTCATCTTCCGCTATCTTGTATTTCTCGGCTCGGGCCAAGATCTCATTCATGTCGCCGGGCGGTCGTCTGGTGAGTTTTGAACTGAAGATCCCGGATCTCAGTCTGTTTTTAAACGCCAACATCTGGACACTAGGGTCGAGGTCGGGGATCTCCCAGGCCGCGAAATTGAACCTTGATATGTAGGCTCGGAGTTTTTCCCTTTTTAACTTGACGATGTTGAATAGGGACTCCGAGGTCTTCTTCGGGCCTTTACTGTTGAGAAAGTGTGAGACGAAGACATAGCTTAGTTCCTTAAACGTGCGAATGCCCCCTGGTTTCAAACGAGAATACCATGTCCCAACCGCCTTCTCAAACGTCAGGGGGAAAACTCGGCACATTATGGGGTCAGAGTGCCTGTGGAGCTTCATCGTGGTTTTGTAATGCTAAAAATGGTCCATAAGAGTATGTTTTATTGATAATACATAGATAACTCAGATCGAATCATTTTTAAAAAACAAAACAAAACTCGTAGTCTAGTCATCAATCCCTTGTAGATTTTCCATTAAGACTTGGATCTTATTCTCTTTCTCTCTCTCTCCAAACAGTGTTTCATGCAGCGACCTCAGCAACCATGTAGTAACATTTAAGTTTTGATGAGAACTGCAACCACTCTCATTATTTGGGATTATTTGATCACTTTTCAGATTCTACAGTTTTTTTAATTCTCGTTAGATTGCTCATTCCATTAAGCATTCCGCCGGTGAAGGACCAAACTGATTTAGATCCCTTTAGCAGGCCATTAAACCACAAAGATTCAGTCATTATATTAGATATATGGTCTATTAAAACAGAACGCTAATTGATACAAATACTCAATTACTCATTGTATGTAATCAACAGCTTCCTGTTTGAAGCAAAGTACCAACTGATCAGAAAAGTAGAAATCTATCCATCTAGCTATGTATTTCTACAGGACTTTAATGAATCATCATTGCTCAAGTGTAGAGGAAAACAAAGCAGGAGTAAATAAAGGAGAACAGGCATCGAGATTCTCTTATTTATATTTCCTCTGGAAAAACTGCTGCGACAAGGTGTTGGTTGGCACCAAACTCAATACTGCTTTCCCCCTCCGTTTAGTTCTGCAGTGACACTTTCTCTAACTGCTAGCCTCGTTCACTGAGGAAGAGGTTCAAAATCGAGCTTTCTTCTCAAAAAGGAGGTGTAGGAGAGGATTGGCAGGCCCAGTACAAGGAGTAAAGAGTTTGGAAAGAAACCAGTGAAAGCATATATATCATCATCAGTACATGGTTGATGCAATTGCTGAAAAATTTGCCATCAATGCAGTTTAAGTCACCTGGACTGGCATCTCATATCCTATACAGTTTCAGTTCAACAAATAACCTACGTGAGTACATAATTTCCACCATCACAAAACACCGCTTCCCCAAATTATAGTTTGAACACATACTCCTGACCAGTAGAGTGAAACCACTTCACCTCGGCAATGGAAGTGGATGTATATCTGCTTGTTAACAAGTCACATATCAGACACAGACCAAAGATAAGCTTCCCTATGTGTAGCTTCTTTCTCATTCTTCCTTTGGAACATTTTCTTCTCAAAACCTACCAGGCAAAAAAAAGAGGAAACTAATCAATTTTGATGATAAATGTACATTTAATAAAATACTCCTTAATGTCTTTATTTTTTAAAAAGTAAATATCTTTACTTCTATGTTCCCCCGCACAATAATCTTCCTGTGCCAATGATCTCTCGCCACTTCATAGCCCATAAGAAGATACTAAAACCAGGCCCACCTGGTACAATAATCTTCTTGTGCCAATGGTCTCTTGCCACTTAATAGTGCACAAGAAGACACTTCCAACCAGGCCCACAACAGAATTTCTTAATTGGTGATCAAACAGGAAATTTCTGAAAGGAGAATAGAAGGGAACAACTAACCATTACTGCGATCGACCCCATCCCAGTGTCTTCCTGGTCTTATTCCATATCGATTTGATGCAGTATCAAATCCCCTTTTTAACCAGCTATGACTAGGAATACCCTGTGGAATTATAAACCCCGATTCCTTCATCTTCTCATTATCACCTAGGTCTAGAAGAGCAGGCTCAGTGCGCTTTTTCTGCAATATGTCCAAATATAAATGTCAAAATACTACTACTAATTTGCCTTTAGTTTTAGCCACTTCGAACAAGTCAATCATACCTTGACCAAATGTGCCATGGGATCACCCCATCTGACTCTCTCCTTCAAGAGATTGTCCAGTTCTGGATCATCCCTGAAATCACAAGACCAAACTATAAAATGCTATATACAGAATATAGAGGATGGTAAGCAATTTGTAGCAAGCAAAAGATTCAATTGTGCAGTAGACCAGACAGGGAGTAGTTTTCATCAAACAAACTAACTAACCTAAAATAAATCAAGTTACTCAAACAAAACAAAAAATTCAGATTCTAAAACCAAGCATATCCCATACTTCATGCATGAAACCCTCCAAGCATTCTCAAACATTAAACAATGATCACATCAAAATAATATGCAACATACGCAACATGCTTGCAGCAATAAATATCAATTTACGACGTCATAGAATGACCAGCAAAAGGTATCCAAGTACTTGTCAAAATTTAGAATTTCTCAAATGTAACACTCTATCAACATAAGAATTTTAATATAAAAAATACCCAGACTAGGATGTTAGTAATTAGTTTTATTTTTCTTTTTACTCTTATTGATAAGAAGTTATAAATTAAAAATATCCTTCAACCTATTTTTAGATATTTATATAAATAATATACAAACACTCTCAGGGTGCTTCAATGCTATGGAAATTTTAAAAGGAAATTTCATTCCACGAATTGGTCAATTAAGTAGAGTTATTGGACTGAAGTATATTGTCCGCAGAGGAGTTAGGTAGACCTAAGATTAAATGGGCTGAGATAGTAAAAAAAGACCTGATCTCTAAAAATCTAATTGAAGATTGTTTTGATAACAAGACCTCACTGAAGAACGAAGATATGGTATTTGGTCGGGCAAAAAATATGATTTTAGGCTTAGTTGAGTTAATGGAGTAGAGTGAAAGGGAAATTTATAGACAACACGCTGATTTACCATATTTTCAATCACATAAAAATGCAACTCAAGCAGAAGAACTACAACTTAATTATCATTCAGTATCTTTATATTTTACCTGGTCCGAGCAAATGGTTTGTCCTTCTCAAGTTCTAGTTCCTGCAGCCTAGCTTCAGCTTCACGCTTTTGAGCCAAGCCCTTACCCCATTCCAATTTCTTCTCCTGATAGAAAAGAACATATTAACTGGTCATTAACTCTTATGTTTAGAGAAACCAAAATAAATAGCAACATTTATGTTCAATCGAGAAAGAGAAAGACGGTTGTGAAATGCTAGACAGTGTCTGATAGTATGCGCTTAACACAATCCAGAAGGCTTTACTTCTCTTTTCACAGAATCAAGTTCCGGACTTCTCCACATTCTCATTATTTGAAACATTTAAAACTTTGCAGATATGTCAGAGCAATCTTTCTGCTATTGCTTAGTCATTATTTGACCACCAAACTTCTTTGGAATCAATTCACATTTCTATAGAATGGTGATTAACAGCAGCAGAAAGAACTTCATACAAGGAGATGGGGGAAAAGAGAAATATGAAGTGCTTAGGAAACTGTCATAAGCGAGACAAAGAGACATAAGGTCCATATTGTTCATGAACATAAATTATTTTTGGACAAAAGGGGAAGGGGGCAAATCTTATGCATCTACACCTATAATACATTCCACATACAAAAGAGAAGCACCAACTCACTATCAGAAGAGATATTTCAAAAAAATATTATAGTTAAGGATTGTCAGGTAAATGATTCCTACCACAAGAAATTTAGAAGAAAACGCATGTAAACATTTTGTGGTGAAAAGGGAGAAGGGCGGGAGGGGGGGTTCCTGAACAACCAATCAACAACTAATTGTAATAACATCAATCTAGATGTCCACCGAAAGCCTAAATAACATCTCTAGTTGATAACAAATAAGATTGAAGCACAACAGAACTTTATATAAATTACATAGTCGTTCCAGAGTCTAGACAAGTAAAAATAATAACCTTTAGCTCCAGTCAATTGTTTCCAAAATAGTACCTTAGGCTTTTCTTCCCCTTTTTGTTTTGATTTCAAGTACTCCTCCTTTGATATGCGTTCCCCTGCAGCATTGACCCACATCAACAAATGAGACAAAAAATTGTGTATGCCATATCTTAAAAACTACTTACAAACGAGTTTACATTACCTTTAATCTTATCACGAAAGACAGGTTCAGCGCCTCTTCCACTTATAGAAGGATCCATCTCCTTAAATCTACAAAAATGCACATATAGTCAAAGCAAGCAACTAAACCATACCAAATCATTACATGTAAAAGCAAGCACCAACTTTCCCCATTTTTTAAAGATTTCTTAAAATAAGAAGAAAAGTCATATTAAAGTAAACGGATCAAGAATGAAATAATATCAAACCAAATGGTTATAGAAAGTAAGCATTGACCATATAAGATAGACTAACACAGGTCTCAATAAATAACTAAGTAACCAGTAACCATAAGTAAACAAACTAAGCTCTAATATAGTTGGTCTTAGCATGTGTAGAAGTGTTAAAAGACATATTCAAGTGCCTGAAAATAACACATAAAAAGAATTCAATGGAAAATAGAAAGGAAAAAAATCATTATTATCCTAGGTACACTATTTCCATAACCTTTATCATTCATCAAAAAGAATCGATGCAGATGGACTCATATGAATGAACAGGTAGCAAAACAGAAATTACCCTAAATTTAAAACCATTTTAATTAGATTCCTTTTAAGTCAATATTTTCTCAATATAGAGTAGAAATACAAACATGAAAGCGGCAGAGTTGAAAATTACCTAAAAAATTCTTGAGGCAAAGTTGAGACAGAGAACATTATAGCTCGTGAGTGTTGGGCTGTTGAAGGTGGTGCTATATACATTTTTGTTGGGATGAACGGTGGTGCTTTGATTCGGTGACGCCCGAGAAAGCACTCGATTTGATGAGCCGGTGAGAGAGAACAAAAATTGAGTCACCCAAAAGCAAACAAACATGAAAATCTAAGACAAAACTCAAGAAGACCCAGAAAAATTCGAGAATGTAGAAGAAGAAATCCAAAAATTTGGGAGTGGTTTTTTCCCTTGAAATTTTCCTAATTTCTCAAAAACCCAAAGGACTTTTCAAATGAACAAACCCATAATCAGAGAATACGATTGACAGTGCGAGAGAAAGGGAAAGAGGAAGAGAGACAGAGAGAACAAGAAGAAATCAAAGAGGGACAGATGTACCCATGGCCAAGAACTTTCTAGAGAATTCGAAGGTCGCGTGTACAGCAATTTGCTTTTCTGTACTCTGAATAATTAAGCGCGCAGGCCAATTTATACGGGGTTTTTAGTCCTATTTCGGCACGCAAGCGGCCACATATGACAGAGTCCTGTAGTGATTAGGGGTGCTGAGAAGGGTGCCGAGAACGCGATGGTTATACTAAAATTTCAATTTAACTTATTTATAATGGGTTAGAAAATTTTTAACTCAATCTATCCTATCGAACCTTAACTCAACTCAATCTATTATAATCGATTCGGATCAGTTTCGATCATTGGTTTGATATATTTTTTTATTAAATAATTAAATTATATATATTACATAACAAAAAAAAATATTATATTAAATTCAAAACTAAATCCATTCATATTACAAGTAAAATATGTGTGTCTGACAGCACAACAAATATTTGATAACAATTTTCTCATGAACTACAATAGTTGTAGGCTATATATACTAAATTTAGTTTTTTTGATACTGTTAAGAAGCATTTTGATGACATGCAAGATAATGATGTTGTGTAATGAACGCCTTAATGGGAGGCTACATTGAAGCCAAACTTGGTAAAGGTGCTTTGACATTGTTTCATGAAATGCAAGCGAGTAATATAAAGCCTAATGAAATGACAATGGTTAATTGCTTATCTGCATGCTCACAACCTGGTGTCCTTGATGTTAGAATATTGATTCATTGTTATATTGAAAAACACATTCTTAATCTAAATGTTGTGCTAGGAACTGCTTCAGTTGACATGAATTTAACTTGCTTTAGAAGACTGTTCAATTACGAAAGAAATCTGGATTTCTAGACGGTTGCTAATAATATATTTTCGTAATTTAGTATTTGTTACCCGTGCTAGTGCTTTCTCACTAATCAGTCTAATTTTTGGATTATACTTTAACGCACTTGGAAGCGACATTGGGGCTCTTAAAAGATCACAGAGAGACAAATTGAATGGTTCAATAATATTTGCATGAAATGCTTCTAGCAAGTTGATAATGCTTCTAGCAAGTTGATATTACTAAGTTTTATCATACATTCAACATTTCTTTCATCAACATTATAGTACATCTTTTTAGAATATAAGTTTATCTGAATACATTGATACTTACTAGAATCTTGTAGGTTAAAGTGTTAATTTCTATATTTACTTTATAGTTACAATGGTACAAGAAATTAAAATTTTGTTAACAGAAGTTAATTGTGCATCAATTTATTCTGATTGAAGTTATGCTTAAGAATAATTATGAAAACTACTTCATAACTAGAAATCAATATTTGTTTCTAGTCTAAATATTTGAAACTAAAATATAAGTAATTGAAAAGTATGAGACTTGTTTAGACATTGGAGTATCTGCTACATATAATTTTTCACACTAGTAGTAATTAGAATGGACATTTTATGATTATATATTTTACAATTATACTATAATTATTTATACATTATTTTATATTCAATAAATATAAAATATATAATTATATGTTTGACCGGGTTACCGGTTTGGATCGAGTTGAAAATTTTGAACCCATGACCCAACCCAACCCACCGGGTTCAAAATATTTTCAACCCAACCCAATCTCTAAAAAGACACAACCCAACTTAACCCATTATATCGGTTTGGGTCGGGTCAATCGGGTTCCATGCTCACCCCTAGTAGTGATAGTGCCAATATATGACATTGACATATATGACAGGGACGCATGGCGTTTCGAAACGTCGATATATGACACTATGAAATTTAGTGACGCTTTAAAGTGTCGATATATGTCCGTTGATTTTACACATGTTTTTGTTAGGTGAAAATTTTACTGTAGTGGTGTTTTGTTTGTTCTTAATAATAAGCATTGATTTGGTTCGATTTTGCAACAATATTTGCATTGAGTGGTTACTACTTCATATAGTGACATTTAATTTGGTTTTGCTTATCTGCTTAATATCTAGATCTAGCTTCTTCAAAAAAAACTACAAGAACCACTAAACAACTTAGTTTTGAATTTTGATTCGTGATGCATGCCTATTAATTATACTATTATCATTCTCTCGACAATTGTACCTAAAAGTTGTCGAAGGATCGGAAGGGGTGTACCTCCGAGAGATTCTCCGATGCCTAAATTAGAATAAGACTTTGGTGAATAATGAGATTCGTATGGAGTTGAGAGCTGTGAGTGAGTATTGAATGTACATTTCGGTTGTGAGAGCCTCTTTTATAGTGTGTCGGAACCGAATACGATTAGGAGAATGACTTTAGGGTTGTGATAGGAATGTTATTCTTTTTAGATGAGACTGGAGTTATCCACATGTTGGATTTTAATAACAGTTTATCCAAAATTGGAGTGTTTTAGTTGTACTAAGATATTTGTGTGAAATTATCGTAATGTCCATTGTCGGTGTGGTGATATGATTAGCTGATCTGTCTGAATAGTGAAATTACCTTTTTGTCCTTAAAGGTTGCCATGTGTTATGATATCATTGGAAATGGATTTTTTCCCTACATCAGATGCCTCCCACTTCTTTTAGTACAGTTATGCAGTTGAGGAAGTAGATCGTATGGAGCACACTGTGTTATTCAGATTAGTTTAGGGTACTCGAATATAATAGAGATGATAAGATGGAGATCTTGCTCGAATGTTTGTATGGAGTAGCACATGGCTACTCTCTGAACGTTTGGGGGATAGCTTGGCACTAGCTGCTTAGGTGGGATATAGATTTCAGGGAGGTCTAACAAGTTGATGTGTCCTCGAAGTCATGGCGAGTAGGTCCGAGGAGATGATATTCAGTCAAAACTGCTCGAAGTTTGACGAATAAGTTTGAAGAGATGACACTCAATCAAAACTACTCAGAGCTTGGCGAATAAGTCCGAGTTGTTGAAACATATTAAAGATTCACTCATATGATTGTAAACACTTTTCTCATAGTAATGAATATTAATGTTCTATATGCTTTATGCAATTATGACCTTTTAAAACCATACTTTAAGTTGGTTACAAGAATCAGTTATTATATTTAGTGGTAAAATAATATTTGAGCATTGATCTTGAGGATGCATGAATCAATTTGGAAGCAATTTGCGTTATTTCTTATTTGGATGCAAAGAACTTTGGATAGTTTAGTGACATAAAATTTTTGCATTTTTCTCTCTTAGGTGGACTGATTTACAAATGCACTGCAACATTTTTTTCTTTTTTACAAAGTACATCAAATTTCAAATTTTATTATGTTTTTATTGATTAATGAAAAAATTAATATATATTTTAAATTTTGTTAATTTCGTTTATTAAATGTTGAAACTTATTTAGATTATCGCTACATCATTGTTATATTCTTCACTTTTTTATTCTAGATTTCATATATTATAAATTTTGTTATTTATACAATTTCCAATGTAATTGATTTTAGTTTTATTTATAATGTTTAACAATATTAACCATTACAATAATATTCTTAACAAAAATAAATCAACAATACTATTCTTAATTCTTAGTAAAATTGTGCATAGCACATGAATATAACATTTTAGACATGGACCAATTCAAACAAACGTTCAAAAATTAAGATACTAATTTGGACTATATATTAGATTGGTGGTCAATTTAGATACTTTGAGATTTTCATAGATTTTTGTATAATATTTTTATTATAAAATAAATATTAACAGTATCTTATTTTATAAGCCCTACAACACAAGTGCTGTGTGGCACATGTGTTATCATATTATATTTTTATAAAAAAATTACCTCAAATAATTAAAATCGATATAAATAATTAAATTAAGTTTAGTAAAAAAAAAAATTGACATAAATTTTGAGCACAACATGACAAACTATAAAGAATTTGTTTTTTCTTTCAGAAAAAAAAGGTACCAATTGCATCCTAAGTGTGTTGTATTATTAACGGATGGATTTTACTCTTCTTTTCTTTCTTATAATTACGGTTTCAATTGCTCCAACCATGAATAAAAAAAAGTTCCAACCAATAACCCCGTTTAACGTGGCATGTGTGGAGGGCAAAGAAATCGTGCATGGCCTGTGAGTTGAATTGGTAATAGTGGTTTCTTCCAAGTCTCTTTACCCTCGATCAAAATTTACATTTATCATAAATTTATGGTTTTATTGGAAATACATAATCGGTGGAGACCAACTCCACCATCCGCTTAATATAATAATAACTTAATAATATATATATATATACACACATAATATTATATATAATAATGTAGATGACAATCTTATACTATTAATAAAGTTATAACACATTTTTTTTTTTTTTTGTGTTTTCATCTTTTACAAAAAATGAAAAATTCGTTGTAACTTTTTTTTTTTTTTTTTGTGTTATCAAGTTTAAAATCATAATTTGCACTCTCTAAAAAGACGAACGTAACATTGTACAATTATTTATTTTTTGTATTATCATGTATAAAATCGTAAATTGCCACAATTTATTCTTTTTCCATTACCACTTTTACACATCTCACGTCTTCTCTAGCCCAGTCTCCCACATTCTCTCAATCTTATCCTCAATTTCACGCTCTCTCAATCCCATCATCTGCTCCAAATCAACTCTCTCTTTTCACGATCTCTACCCACACCTCAACTTCCACACTCACGTCTCTCACTTTCTCTCTGTCTTGAAGAATCAAATTCAAACATATCCACTAACTAATCCATTTCGATTTGAAACTCTCCTCTTAATCAGATACTTAATCTTTTACTGATTTTTTTTCCTTCCAATGTGTTTCTGTTTCGTCTCCTCTAACCCAGTCTCCCATGTTCTCTAAATCTCATCCTCTGTTCCAAATCAACTCTCCCTCTTCACGATCTCTACCTACACCTCAACTTCCACACCCATGTCTCCCGCGTTCTCTCTGCCTTGAAGATGCTAGTAATGCAATTTAATGCACACACATGTGTGGTCATAAGATTAAAATTATTTTTATTATTTTTTCTGTTAATCTCGGTATTTCGTTTAGTCCAATAGGAAAGCAGATCAACACGTATTGAGATGCTAATATCATTGAATTGAAAGCATTTTTTAATCTATAATAGAGACTAATTATCCGAACGAGTACATAAAGAGGTATATGAAAGTTCAAGCTTGATTAATACACATTTTATTTGAGATGCTCACTTTTTTAATATGATAGGAAAGCATATCAACACGTGTTAATACGCCTGTTGAGATACTAGTATAGATAGACAGGTAATATGTTTTCAAAAAACACTAAATGACCATAACAAAAGAAGAGGATTATTTAGTTTTTAGACACAACAGTTTATGATTTTGACCATTGGAATGTTGTCATTTATTAGATTTAATTTAAAAACTAACAAGAATTTAATAAATTATCTTATTCGTTAATATTAGCTTTTTTCTTTCAAATAAAAATTAATTCACACTCCTCCACCACTGAAACTTACGTAATAACAATTTTTTATACATAAAATATCACATGTTTTCGGAATTAATTTACAAAATATTATAGATTCATAGGTAATAACAATTTTTTATTTAAATATTATATATTTTTATTTATTATAATAAAATAAATTATTTATTTATTACTTTTTAACAAAAAAAATTTCCTTGCACGGTTCATAGCTGGTATATGTACAATAATACGAACCAGCACTTATTTGCTATCAACTATTGTCTCTATAAATTTCTCTGAAAAAAAAACTATTACTATAATATATTTTCTTTTTGGTACATAAGTACAATCCACTATTGACTATAGTACTATCAATCTATCTCTAGGAAGTCCTTAAAACCCGAAAACCCCAAAAACCCACTCTCTCTACACCCATCACCAGTAGGGCCCATGGCTCTGCGCTCCCTTCGCCTCCGACGAACCCTAAGCACAGCTTCCTCTTTTCATCGCTTCCGCTCTCACTACCCACCGACAATCTCTCCTTCTTCTTCTCCTCTCCTGAAATCCCCCATTGCGAACCCACAATCCTCGATTTCCCGGGAAGAAATGATCGCAACCTACGAGCAGACCGGCTCCAAGGGCCTCAACATCAGGTCACCTTTCCAAATCTATCTCTCCCTCTGCTTTATACAATAAATATGTATGTATTTTTATCTGTATGTCTACATACTGATTTTGTAAGGGTAAATGATAGGACGACTATAATTGAAATCAATTAAATGGTATTTCCATTTAATCAACCTATTGAGTAGTTATAGCTGTTATACTACAAATTAAAGTAATGAACATGAATTATTTTACTAAATATTAATTAATTAATAACAAGAAAATGAAATATCATTTAGTTAAGTTTTATATAATAGATTCTGCTATGAGAACAGGGATAAGAATGAAAATGAAATGTTCATACAGTAGATTGCTTGCACTGGACATATAATGGGATATTTCCATATCTTGATTCTTGAGGCATAATTCTTGTAGAACCTTAGTTTTCAGTTAATCGGACCTGATGGCATCAAGTCGTGTCCCTTGGAATTTCTTTTTCTTCCTTCAATTGTGGGGATAAAGGAGTTGGGTACGGCTACTTCATCCAAGAGATGGTTATTGAGCCTAAAATGCTAAGCTTCCTGCTTAGTTTCATACTGTTATTAACACAATAAGATAGATACTTTTCCTTGGTAGTTACTAGCTATGAGCCTTTTGTTGATGTGCTTATTTCACAGCCTTGTTTGTGGATTGTGCTTATAATTCAAAACATCGGTAGCTTAGATTCAGTGTAGTTGATTTTGGTTTTGAACATGTTCTTTGATTGCTACCTTCAGTAGCTTTGATAGTGACAGTAGTTTGAAATAATCAATCTGATTTTGGGTTAATCATGTTGGTTTCAGTTTGGAAGAGGCGAAAAATAGAATCTATGCTTCTAGCACAACTTATCAGAAGCCTGCACCGGATCCTGATGACCCGGCCACCCTAATGAAGGAAGATGGTGTTTCAGTTTGTTCTCAAATGTGGATTGAGAATTTTCGAGAACCAGATAGGATAGTGAGCAATTTGACCTTGTATCTTCGTAGATTTGAGTTGTGGGTGTTGGCTTATCAAAAAGTGTGTGCTGATGATATGGGTGCTTATATGCCCCGTAGTGCAATACAGAGGTCTGCATTAGAGGATTTGTTAGGATTGAGAAATGCGGTTCTTGATAATAGGTTTAAGTGGGGTGCTAGGTTGGAGTTTTTTCTTAAATCTCCAAAAGATAAGACTGATTATCAGTCCTTGTCGAAGAGGAAGATTAAGGCGATTTTGACGACCACACAGCCAGTCCCATTTCAGGATAAGATAGTGCAAGAGGTGTTGTTTATGATGTTGGAGCCAATATATGAGGCACAATTTTCGCAGAAGTCGTATGCATTTAGGCCGGGTAGGAATGCACATACAGTGTTGAGGGTGATTCGGAGGAATTTTGCTGGGTATTTATGGTATATAAAGGGGGATTTGAGTACAATTTTGGATGGAATGAAGGTAGGATTGGTGATAAGTGCTTTGATGAGGGATGTGAGGGATAAAAAGGTGATTGACTTGATAAAATCAGCATTGGTTACACCAGTTATAACAAGTCAGATTGGTGAGGGGGAAAAGAAGAAAAAGACGAAGAGGAAGTATCAAAAGAAGAGGGTGTTGGCAGAGGATGAGCCAAAGCCTGATCCATATTGGTTAGAAACCTTCTTCGGGTTTTCTCCGGAGGAGGCAGAGAAAGTTCCTTCATGGGGGCATTGTGGGATTCTTAGTCCACTTTTGGTCAATATATGTCTTGATGAATTGGACCGATGGATGGAGGGTAAGATTAGAGAGTTCTATCTTCCATCAAAGAGTGATGTCATATGGAATAGTCCGAAAGGTGAAGCAGAACAGGGGAATACATCTTGGCCAGAATTTGTGCCAACAAGTGGACCAGATAAGACCAGGAAGATGGATTATATAAGATATGGGGGTCACATTCTGATTGGAGTCCGGGGACCGAGGGCAGATGCTGCAACATTGAGAAAGCAGCTGATTGAGTTCTGTGATCAGAAATACATGCTGAAGCTTGATAATGAGAGCCTCCCTATCGAACACATAACCAAAGGTATAATGTTTCTTGATCATGTGTTGTGCCGGAGAGTTGTGTATCCAACACTTCGGTACACTGCAACTGGTGGGAAGATAATTAGTGATAAGGGTGTGGGCACCCTTTTATCGGTTACAGCAAGTTTGAAACAATGCATCAAGCAGTTTAGGAAGTTGAACTTTCTCAAAGGGGATAGGGATCCAGATCCACAGCCTTGCTTTAGGATGTTTCATGCTACTCAAGCTCACACGAATGCACAAATGAACAAGTTCTTGTCAACAATGGTTGAGTGGTATAGGTATGCAGACAATCGGAAGAAAATTGTGAATTTTTGTTCTTACATCTTAAGAGGTTCACTTGCAAAGCTATATGCTGCAAAATACAAACTTCGATCACGAGCGAAGGTGTATAAGATTGGTTCTCGAAACCTGAGCCGTCCTTTGAAGGAGAAGAAAGGGCAGTCACCTGAGTACCATAATCTGCTAAGAATGGGCCTTGTCGAGTCCATTGATGGACTTCAGTATACTAGGATGTCTCTTGTTCCTGAAACTGATTATACACCTTTTCCATGTAATTGGAGACCTGATCATGAGAAGGCATTGGTTGAGTACATAAGGCTTGATGATCCAAAAATTCTGGAAGTGCAAAGGAGTTGCATAAAAGAACAGGGACTTGTGTCACCTCAAGACTACATTTCAATGCTAGTTTGGAACTACAAAAGGAATGTGATAGTGATGGATCAACTTTCCCTTGCAAAGAGTGGGGCAGCAACTTTAGAAAACGACCAACCTCGGTTGTTGGGCTCAAGTAACGAGAATTATGATCACGTGGAAGAGGAAGAAATTTAAGAAGGGATTCATGTCGCATGGATGTGATGAGTTTTGAACCTTCTTGAACAATGAAATTTCTTTTTGCAGGCCTTTTACCGAAAAGTTTGTTGTTTCAATCAGTTAGCAAACCACTTTACAGTCTGGAAGTACAGAATATCTTGTATGATATCTAATATATTTATCAAATTTCATAATTTCTCTCAAATTTGTGCATGCTTTCATCACGGATTTCATTGATTAGGTATGGTATGGTGAAGAGGAATTAATGGTTCATTTTACTCATTCAGCGATTGTAGATGGCAGGTAAGAAACCTAAGATCATGTCTTTTGCTAATTTCATTATGATTCCTTAATAAGTCTATATAGTTTTAATTTTTCTCTTGATTAATCTTCATCCTAAATTTTGATTCTTTTTCGCGTAAATTTCCTTTTCTCATTCATTTTGATTACTGATTTTTTTGGCTTTCTTAATTTTCTCGTAGCATCCCTCCTCGGTCTACGCTAATGGGAGTGAACTGAAAACATGGTAATGACTATTAACATACCTTTGTTTTTATTTATTTTTCTTTTCAGATCACTTAGAAAAATGCCATTGCATACGTGTTGGGTCTTTTTTGGGAAATAAACAAGGTAAGATTTTGTTTCTGTTGTGATAATTTGCATAAATTTGTGTTATTTTTCCCTGTTATTTGAAGATCATCAAGACTTTTGTTCATATGTGTTTCTTCATAATGCCATGATATTGTTGTTTATGTTCATGGATTTTGTTTGTCTTTTTTTTTGTTGTTCTTCAATTCTTTAGATATATGTGATTGTTAAGTCTTTTTTCTAATTGTTGTTTCCTTTTTTTTTAATGTCTCCTGTTGTAGTTTGTATTTTGGTTTTCTGGGTTCTATTAGTTGTTCTTTTCTTTTTGATTTCGTTCTTTGCTTCCTGTAGTTTGTGCTTTTTTTTGGATTATTTTTAATTTTTTATGAAGTTGGTTTATATTTTTATAAGGTCATCATTGATTTATGCCTATGAATCGGTTAAGTGTTTTTTTTGGTTGATGAATTTGTTTTGTTCCTTAAAGCCGTCTGTCGCCAAGGATGCCTTGGCTCAATGGTTAAGTTTGGTTCCTAAAGGTCCTAGGTTCGGTGTGTGTGAGCTTTACCAATAATAAAAAAAAAAAAATAAAGAATGCGGGACACTCTCACTAAACACCCTTAAAAACACAATGGAAACTTAAGTGGTAATTGTTTGGAAACTTGAGTAGTAATTACCACTCAAGTTTCTACAGTGTATAAAGTTAAGTGTTTTAGTGGAGTGTCCCAATAGCATGGTTCTAAAAAAAATCTATCTTTGTCTTTCTGTTACGTGTTTCTATTGATATTGTTGCTGAGAAATGCTAACATCAGTCTCTTCAACATATTCTAAGTTTTCTTTTTCTATTCCTCATTTTTTACTGCAATCATACCGGGGTTGAAGGAGTGGTTCTCCCCCTCGCTACCTGCTTATAATGGACATGTAATATCTGATTATTCTCCCATTTCTATTATGGTTTCGGTATGAATAATTGAGTTTTAGATGTTTCCCTTGGCAGATGTGACAGGTATTTTCTATGATATTGAACTTATCTTGTCATATATATATATAAATTTATAAAATAAAATGGAGACTTTTAGCCATTTGGCCCGGTCGGTTAAAGCCATTTGGCATTGTAAGTGTTTGAGAATTTTCCGTTTGTCATCAAATAATTTGTAACACTTGCAACAGCCATAAAATTTTAAGTATATAAAATGGTATAATTAGAATAGATGTATTGAAAAAAAACTGACCTAGTTGTAACGTTTTCTATTGCCGTTTCGAGTTCAATTGATGTATTGATTACATAACTAAGTTTCCTTAATTAAAGCTTCTTTACTGTTATCGTAATGTCTCACAAAAATACAAAGAACCCCTTCAAATTTGTTTTCCATTCCACAAGCATAACGCTTTCTGTCTTCTCAATTCAATGCTTCCTCCCATTGACCTTTTTCTTAAGGCAATTAAGTTGTTACTCTCTCTCTCTTTGGGTTTCGATGCAATTGGCTGTGGCCATGATAGTGATGGCAGTAATGCGTAAGAAGCAGAGCATGGAGGAGCTGTACAACAAAATCAAGATGATTATGAAATGAGAAGAATGTAAATGCTTCTCAATTTGGGTTTTGATTTTTAATGATGTGCTGAGTTGAGATTCTCTCTTTCTCTCTTTTTGGTACAGATATGTGATTATTGATAGCTAAGAGACGATTGCATTAAATTCTCCCTATTCAGAATCTGAAAAAGCTTCTATTTGAGAGAGGTACAAAATATTCAATATTATTTCTTCAAATTCCAATTGATTTGCTATCGTTCATTGTGTATTATTTGTTCATCTCTTCCATTATTTCCTCTCTTTTTCTTTTTTCTATGTCACCTGTATCGTTCAGCTCTTTTTTTGCATTTTTTGCATCTATATAATGAAATCAGTTTGTGCTAATTATTACTTATTATTTGAATGTTGTGAATTCAAACACTATATTCATAATGGTTTATTAAGAATTCATATATGACCAGCTTGAATTTAGATTTGTTAGGTCCACTTTTACTTTCTTTACATAACAACGTTCTAATGCATTTGCTGAACCCATTAAAAATTGTCATCCAAGATGGTAAATGATTATTTTCGAAAGTAAAAATTGGAAGAAAAATAAAAATCTTAGAAAAATCAATGCATTTGTTTGGAATCCATCATATTGTTTAGAACTTTTTATTTAGTCAAAGGCAAAGTGATAACAATAGGTAATTTTATGAATTGACTTTGTTCTATGTGATGAAATGCTTATAACATCATGTGGCTTCGTTGCAAAAGTTTCAGTGATATAAAAGCAAACATGATATGTATTTAAGTCGTTCCTCTTATGTATTCTTGCATCTCCACAAGGAACTTTTTGATGTAGAATAGGAAAGATAATATTTATTATTTTGGGATATTATTATTGGACATGTATTTTAGGAAAATTAGATTTAGACAATTAAATAGTTATTATGAGTTGATTTACTTTCTTATTTAAATAATGTTTGGTGCTTATGTAAGAGCATTGATATTAAGATTGTAAGGCAGACTGGATTATGAATTGAAAATTGATTCTCTTTGCCTATCTTTGTTTTTCAGTTTGTTATGTTTTCCATTGCTTGTTATGTTCTCCATTGCTTGTTATGTTCTTTCCCTTGTCTATCATTCTTTTACCTGGTCTATTTTCTCTTGGTTAATCTATCTGCTTCTCCCTTTTCTTAATCTCTTTCTGTTTCTACCTATTTGTCCGGCGTCAAGTGGTATCAAATGATGCAGAATAGGAAAGAGAATATTTATTATTTTGGGATATTATTCTTGAACATGTATTTAGGCAATTAAATAGTTATTATGAGTTGATTTACTTTCTTATTTAAATAATGTTTGGTGCCTATATAAGAGCATTGATATTAAGATAAGGCAGATTGGATTGTGAATAGAGAATTGATTCTGCTTGCCTATCTATGTTTCTCAACTTGTTATGTTCTCCCCTGCTTGTTCTGTTCTTCTTGTCTATCATTCTGTTACGTAGTCTATTTTCTCTTGTTTAATCTCCTTGTTTTTCTCCTTTCTCAATCTTTTTTTGTTTCTAACTATCAGTCCGGCATCGAGTGGTATAAGAGCCGAATCCCTCCACATCCACTGCCACCCATCATGTACCATTACCACAATCAGAACCGCCGTCCTTCGACAATCAGAGCCCAATAACCATTGTTGCTGTCCACCGTTGCTTCCTCTGACCAGTAATGTTCTGACCTCAGAACACATCACCAAGATTGAAAAGATCCATCCCCACCATTTTTCCTGTCGGAATTCAACCAAAATTCAACGCGGGAAGGTTCGTTAACTCTCTAGAACCTTCGGCGTCGATTCATCGAGTTCCAGGCATTTTCAAGCCACTGGACTTACACCATTGGAATTGGAATCGGAATCTTCCGATCTGCCTACCCGTGAAGTTTTGATAGATAGGGAACTTGGATCCACCGTCACGCTCCACACGTGTCGGCAGCCGTGTCACTCAGTCAAGCCGTTATTTCGAACCGAGTTCTTGAACAGAGTCACTTACTACCTGAGCTGAGCCACTTAGAAAAAAATTAGGTTTATTTATTTATTTAATTTCCTCTTTTGTAGTTGCTGATTTTTGTTTTAAAAAAATTGCAAAAAAAAAAAAAAAAGCGCAGCAACCTGTAAAAACACTTGGGAGTCACTTGTGAGGAATGAGTGAGTTTAGTTGGGATCTTTTGGTTATAGTTCATCATGTACTGTATCCCATTACGGAAGATGTGCTTTATCAAGTTTTTGGTCCGTTTGGCTATGTGGAGAAAATTAGTTTTTTCTCCAATTCAATGGAATTTTAAGCTCTCGTGCAATACTATTAGCCTCAAGGTGCTATTTAGGCTAAAACCGAGTTGGATGGTTGGTGTGTTTTTGCTAATTGTTGTCAATTGGATATCGAGAATTCTACCTTTGAGACTCAAATTCGCAAAATGCAACAACTCCTTGAACAAGTGAAACAACAGGTGGAAGCAGCTTTCACTAAAACTTCTACCAATCATGATTTCATTCAAGACAAGTCTTAAGTTGTTTCTCCGATCCACACAGACTTTGAAACGAATGAACAAATCATTGAAGAAAGCTCTATCATTCACCGTGAGGATGTACCTATTCAGTCACTTCAAAACGAACAAGGTCAAAGCCAAGATGAGGGTAAGATTTGTGCGTGTGACCTTCCTTACATTGATTTTGTCCTCCTGCACTGGATTAAGGCTCCTCAACAACTCCTTTTGATATCATTCTTCTGTTCGATCGAGACTACCACATCTCGAAAATTACATGTCTTTGCCATGCAACTTCAATAATCACAAGTTTTGATACTTCACCACTTCAAAACTCGTGGTTGAGTTTTTTGTAAGTGGGGGAGAATGATACAGTATAGGAAAGAGAATATTTATTATTTTGGGGTATTATTCTTAGACATGTATTTTAGGAAAATTAGATTTAGGCGATTAAATAGTTATTATGAGTTGATTTAGGCAATTAGATTTGGTGCCTATATAAGAGCATTGATATTAAGATTGTAAGGCTGACTCGATTATGAATCGAAAATTGATTCTCTTTGCCTATCTCTGTTTCTCAACTTGTTCTGTTCCCACTTGCTTGTTCTGTTCTTCCTCTTATCTATCATTCTTCTACCTAGTTTATTTTCTCTTGGTTAATCTCCCTACTTATCCCCTTTCTTAATCTGTTTCTGTTTCTACCTATCTGTCCGACATCACTTTTACATAATATTATTATTGCCCTATTCAGGTTTGGTATATAATCAACATCTATTACTTACCAGAATTTTGATAGTACTGTGATCCTTGTTCAGCTGTATTTGTTCCTACAATTCTGGATTTTGACATTACAACCTTTTACCATGTGGTTTTAGATATGAATCTCAACAATCCTCTTTGATTGTCTTGATATGTTTTCCATTCCAATTGATTTGTTATCGTTTATTTTGTGTATTATTTGTAGTATAGTAGTTACATTTTGCAGAAAGGGAATGGGTTTATGTTTGATGATTCTTGGTGAATTTTGATTTTTTGTTAATGGATTGAAAGAAGAAAACTGTTATATTTTCTCTTCACCACTATGAAGATATAAAATCATTCATATAGGTATTCACGTTTGGGACTAAAATAGTTATTTTTTTCTTTCTTTTTTAAAAGAAATGAGTACATATGGCTGCCCAACTTTATAATATAAAAAGTAAAACATCTAGCTGATTGGTTTTATAGTCAATTCTTTGTATCTTTTGTCTACAGTAGTGAAAGAAAAAGAAGATGCGAAGATAAGTTGGAGCAAGGTCTTAAACTTGCAGAGTGAGCTATAAACAATATGAAGAGTACCAAGTGGCTTAGAAAGAGGGGTCGACTAGCTTCTGTTTTTATTGATCAAAGCTTAGGTGATATTTGTATTACTTTTGTTTTTTATTGAGACTTCAGAGTAAGTAGTTCCTCAATTGAGATATTGTATGAGTTTTCCTGATTTAATTGGTTGCATTTGTATGGATGAGGGAGGATGCTGCTATAGGATTCAGATTTAGTTGACAGTGTACTCCTGTGTTTGTGATTTTTCTAAATGGGGTTTGCTTGTTTAGGTTAGCTTTCTCTATTCTGGTTGGGTTGAGAGTCTATTAAGGATGGAATTGGTTGTAATTTTTGTTATTGTCCCTGCTGTATTAGTTTTTTTTAATAATAGGAATTAATTTTTTTGCTGTTCAAAAGCAAGAATCGATATGGTGTGGTAGAAATTTTATTTCAATCGCTGCTAGTTAGAAACAATTGTTTGGCAACTATTAGTTGCTTGAAGTTTTAACATGGTATGGTGATTTGCTAATGTTCAGGATTTGCCAATGAAATTCCATCGAACTTTGGTACTTTTAATCTAGCTTAGAGGTGATTTCTTGCAAGGCTGTGACTATTGTTAATGTTGTTTTAATTTTGATCTGTCTTTGTGGTTGGACGCCCGTGTGCTACGCATGGGCTAACGTCTAATTGTTTATACCAAACTGGAAGTACAGGATTGAATCCAATGTTTTGGATTCCCATGTTAATTAGATTGAATATGGAAGTGGATTCGATATATTAGACTTTATCTTACCTTTTGTTTTCCCTTTAGTGTCATGGGTTTCTCAATTGCTATGTTATTGGAAAATATTATCTTTCTGTAGATTAGTGTCAAATAATGTACTATTTGTGTGTTCTGGTGGTTGTAATTAAGCAAAACAGTTGGACATTATGAAGGGATGAAATTCTCATTGTTTTATTCTAAGGAAATAATATCCGTTTTCAAGAGGATGTCAAGCAGCAGCTCTGTAAAAAATATTGATATTAAATTTTTGGTACCTTGAAATTATTTTGTTGACACAAGCAGTCCCTGAAACAATGCTTGCTAAGGGAAGTTTGCGATGAAAGTAAGCTTCTTGGACGGTAACTGCTACTTATGTACCACACTGTCACATACACTAGCACGCAAGTCTGGGAACAAGATTGTTCGACAACCTGTCAGTTATAAGCATTTGACCAGTTTATAAGTTGATATCTTTACATGGCAGTTTAGTTTAGTTTATATTTCAGAGAGATTATAATTTAGAGAAAAATCAATTAGATTTTGAGAAGTTGGGGTATCTCAGCTGTTAAAATTAGTTATAAATTATAATTTGGTTTGACTTTGATCAATATTTTTTATTTTATCTTTTAGTTTTCTAAAAATTCTTAATTTATTTAGAATGTAAAACACTATATCATATTATAATTTGATCATTTTGACAATTTTAAGTTAATTTTAACATTTTTTTATCAAATACTTTTAAAGCTTATTTAAAACTTTAAGCATGATACATCCAAATACTAAACAACTTATTTTTTTAAAAATGATTTTAAGCAGTAAATTATAATTTGATACTAAAAAGTGATAAGTTAATTTCTTCAGTTGAATAAAACAGACTCTAAGATGATTGGTGTTTTTTTTTTCTTACATGAACAAATCATTTGAAATTAATTTGAGATGATTGAGGATTTGAGAGGATTAGAGAGTAGAAGTTAAAGTAAACTCTTTTTTTTTTTTTTAGTTACTGGCCTTTTGTTGTAGAAGCTCAGCTTTGGTATTGTTTGGTTCCTTTCACTAGGATTTTCTGTCGTCTTTTCTGGGTAATAATATTTACTTTATCTAAAAAATAACTTTTTGTGTCTTTTTTTCTTTTCGATTTTCCACCATCTTTACTAAACATTAAATAAAAGACATCAATCATTTCATTTTTTTTTCATTACTTTACTTATTTTTTTTTCTTCATTTCTTACTTTCCTCCCATTTTTGCATGAAAGAAGAGTTTGTGAGTTTCTTTAAATGAAAATACAATTTAGAGGAGTAAATTTATGACTATATTCATAGGCAATAAAATAGGTAAATCTAAAAAGAAATAAAACATTTATTAAAAAAAGTAAAAGAAATCAAGAATATTTTGGTGTTTCATAGAAGTATTACATTTATTGAGAATATGTGGCAAACAGGTGGGTCGGGTCGGGTTCGGGTCGAGTCATTTCAAGTTTTTGGTCTTGGGATCTTAAGGGTCTCTTCTTTTTCTGTGTTTACATTAAGTACCCTCGTTGAACGTGTTTTCCCTTCTTATAAAAGGGGTTTATGTTATCTCTTCTTTAAACCAGAACGAGTTTTGTTCTTAAAAGTTAGGAGCCCTGGACCTTACTTTCTTCTGAGAATCCTCACACCGATTTATGAAAGCTCGGAGGGTAATGGTCTTGGAGAGGGAGAGGAGTCAGCAGTTCCTTGAGGAGTTTATAGAATCCAAGAGGAGGGTCGAGGCCATGTATCTGGAGGTAAATTCCTCAGGCCTTGTCTTGCTGGAGTCTGAGGAGGAGGAGCCTGCTTTGGAGAAGGAGCAGTTTGAAGGGCAGGAACAGCTGGGAGGGCAAGAAAAACATCCAGGCATAAGGCCGCCCGTCCCAGGGGAAGAGCATCCAGGCTCAGGATGAGAGCATCCCGCCACAGGGGAGTGCCTCAAGACAAGTCTCAAGATAAAAAGACTGGGGCAACTCCTGTCCTTGATTGACTTGCACTAGACTTGTTGGTTTTTCCTTTGCACTTCGAGGTTATTAAGGTCCTTTTTTGTTTGTACTTCGAGGTTGTTAGTTGTAATCTTTTGATAAATTAATAAAATATTCTTCTTTCAATCTTTGCTTTGCATAATCTTCCTGTTTTTATACTTTGCTTTCCATAAAGCGAGAGCTTGATCTTGGTGAAATCTTGGCCGAGCGTTTGAGGGAAAATTCAAACGCTCGGTCTTGGAGAAATCTTGGCCGAGCATATGAAGAACAGTTCAAACGCTCGATATTAGAGAAATCTTGGCTGAGCATATGAAGAACAGTTCAAACGATCGGTATTGGAGAAATCTTGGCCGAGCGTATGAAGAGCAGCTCATACGCTAGGACTTGGCAAAATCTTGGCCGGGCGTATGAAGAACAGTTCAAACGCTCGGACTTGGTGAGATCAAGCCGAGCATATGACAAGCGGCTCACACGCTCGGACTTGGCGAAATTAGATCGAGCATGTGACAAGCAGCTCATACGCTCGGACTTGGCGAATTTAGGCCGAGTATATGACAAACAGTTCATACGCTCAGACTTGGCAAATTTAGGCCGAGTGTATGACAAGCAGCTCATACGTTCGGACTTGGCGAATTTTGGCCGAGCATATGACAAGCAGCTCATACGCTTGGACTTGGTGAAATCAGACCGAGCGTATGACAAACAGCTCATACGTTCGGACTTGGCGAAATCAGACCGAGCGTATGACAAGCAGCTCATACACTTGGACTTAGCGAAATCAGGCCGAACATATTACAAGCAGCTCATACGCTCGGACTTGGCGAAATCAGGCCGAGCGTATGACAAGCAGCTCAAACGCTCGGACTTGGCAAATTTAGATCGAATGTATGACAAACAACTCATACGTTCGGACTTGGCGAATTTTGGCCGAGTGTATGACAAGTAGCTCATACGCTCGGACTTGGCGAAATCAGGCCGAGTGTATGGCAAACAGCTCATACTCTCGGACTTGGCGAAATAAGGCCGAGTGTATGACAAGAAGCTAATACGCTCGAACTTGGCGAAATCAGGCTTAGCGTATGGCAAGCAGCTCATACGCTCGGACTGGACGAAATCAAGCTGAGTGTATGACAAATAACTCATATGCTCGGACTTGGAGAGATCAGGCCGAGCATATGACAAGCAGCTCATACGCACTAACTTGGCGAAATCAGGCCGAGCGTATGACAAGTAGCCCATATGCTCGGACTTGGCGAAATCAGGCCGAGTGTATGACAAACAACTCATACACTCGGACTTAGCGAAATTAGGTCGCGTGTATGGCAAGCAGCTCATACGCTCGGACTTGGCGAGATCAAGCCTAGTGTATGACAAGCAACTCATACATTCGGACTTGGCGAAATCAGGTCGAGTTATCAGGACTTGGCAAAATCGTGCTTATGGGTTTACTTCCATTGTGTGTTCTTGGGCTTTCGCTTTGGGCCTTATGAGTTCTTTCTTTATCTTGGGCCCACAAGTTCTTTTTTACAGGCGCAATGAATAATGGCGGCTGTTATTAAATGGCGGTGATTTGGGCATAGTAAGGGGCGTGTTTTGATGACAGTTGGCACCTCGGCATATGGAAACGACACCTTGGTGACAGCAAAGAGTGCATCGTTTCACTGGGAGAACTGAGTTAATGCTCCTCGGTTCTGCTGCCACAGCTTATATAAAAGGAGATCCATCCTCGTTTTATTTCTCACTTGTACTTTGAGTGATTTTGAGAGCACATAGTTAGAGAAACACTTCGAGAGTGCTCGATTTTCTTAAGAGGTGACCCAAAATGATCTCTTGGTAAGTAGGATGTTTGAGAGCGAAATAAGCGGGGATCTTTCGAGGGAGTTGGAGGAGGTAATGGGTGTTTCTTCTAACGATGAAGCCTCTTCCTTAGAGGTTGCCCCTCGTGATGGGGCTCTGGCCCTTGTGCCTTAAATTCCAGAGAGAGGGGATGGAGAGGAGAGTGAGGATGGAGAGTCATCCGAATAGGAGGATGTTCGGGCATTGATGCTCATCAGGGACGACACCCTAGATACTGAGAGGGAGGAGTGGATGTTCGAAGCGAACTCCATTTTAAGTGTGGTAGAGGAGTCTGAACTTGTAGGGATAAGAATTAGGTATAGGATCCCTATGGAGCACCATCTGAGGGCACCAGAAAGAGGGGAGAGGGCTTACGATGCTCTCCTTGCCCAAGTGACTTACGAGTTGTGCATTTACGAACAACAACTAAAGGTTGGGCTTAAGTTCCCTCTCCATCTGTTCTTCTGCTTAGTGCTCAGATACTTCGGTATTGCGCTGAGTCAACTAGTACCCAACTCCATTCGGCTGATCCTGACATTCATTGCCATGTACCAGGAGGTGGAAGGGGTAATGAACATGAACGTGTTCAAAGCCCACTTCCAACTAGCTCGTCTTGGTCATTCGGGGTGGGTTATCATGAGTTCGAGGAGGCGAAAAAGAGTTTTAAAGAACAAGCCTTTTTCCAAAAAGAGGTGGAAGGGGGCTTTCTTTTTTTATAAAAAGTACTGAGAGCTTCGACGTCCTCCTCGCTTGGAGCTTGGAGCATGTTGGCAAGTGTAAGAGGCCAGACCTCCTACACCGAGAGCTAGAGACATTGAATGCCATGCTGGCCGCACCCTTGGATATCGAGGTGCTTGGAGATAACGAAGATCTCCACAGGCGCGGCCTCTGCCCTCCTAGCCTTCCACCGAACCTCGAGCACGGTAGCCCTTAGTCTTTTAGCTTATAGCAATTTTGATTTTTTATTCCAAGTTATTAATGCTCATTTTTTGTGCAGAGATGGAGGTAGCTGCCAAGGCTAGGGAGAGGGCCAAACGCATGACCCGAGAGAAGAAGAGGGCTGCAGAGGCTGGTGGCTCTGGGCAAGAGCAGAAAGAGAAGGCCCGAGCCTCAACCCCGATGCCCATTGTAGTGGGGAACCCTTCAAGGGTTCTAGTTTCTGAGGAGAGAGCGGATCCTGCTGCACCCACACCTCTCTTGGGACCGTCTTCATTCAGGGAGGGGCCTTAGACAACTGCCATCTTCAGGCCACGGTGGTCGCTGATGGGAGATGACTCGGTATTCGTGCATCCGAAGAGATCCCTTCCCGCGATATGTTAGAGCTTTTGGCGAAGCCCTTCGAGGCACTTTGCTCAGTCGCAGAGACCGCTTTCTCCCAAATATTGTTTCTTTCCTTCATTTTGGCTCTTCAATTCATTTGCTTTTCTTTTAAGAATGCCCTTGTTTCAGGCTAGAGTCCTTGGTGGGGTTCTTGCTTGGCGAAGCATTGATATGGCTGAGCGCTTGGCAAAAATTGAGTACAGGCTGGAAGAGACTCGGGAACTGGTCTAAGCTTTGTCCTTCTCGCTAGAGGCTGCCGAAAGGGCCAAGGATAACACTATCTTCGAGAGAGACCATCGGCGCAAGGCTGAGGATGCCCTCAGGAAGGAGAAGGACCTAATCCATGCTTAGATGGAGGAGATGGTCGCTAAGGCCGCTGAGAGAGAAGAGGCGGCTACAAGGGCCGAGGAGGTCTTGCTGGATGAGGTCGGGGCCTAGTTCCTGACGGGCTTCAATGAGGCCAGTAGGAAGGCTAAGTCTCTCTACCTGGGGCTCAATTTTTTTGGCCTTGATCTGAGTGCCCTTTCAGGGGGATCGGGTACAGCTGTCGCTGGTGGAGATGCGGAGGACACTGTCGCGACTGGCACCGGGGAGATCGCGGAGGGTGAGGCTCAGGAGGTAGTAGGGAGCGATGGTGAGGCCCATGAGGCCCCTACTTTTTTAGAATAAATTTTTTGTTTTTTTTGTATCCAAGGTCGATAGCGCCTAATTTTGTGCCTCTATTCTTAACTTAATGAAATTTCGGAATCTTCCTTTAAATTTTGAACTTTATTAATTCTTTACTATACATTTCATATCACTAATAGAATTTGCGGAGGTTTTCCGCATTCCAGTGCGAGGGATCGGCTTGCCATATAATTCTTCGAGCTCAAAAGTACCCATCCAGAAAACTCTTCGAATTCTGTATGGGCATTCCCAGTTTGAAACGAGCTTTCCCGTCTGTCGAGGGAAAGAAACTTCACTCTTCCGTAGGACGAGGTCATGGATTTTGAAGCTTCGGTTTCAAACTCGGGAGTTGTAATACAGGGTTGTCCTCTGTTAGTACGCAGCTAAACGGATCTGGGCTTTGTCTCATGCTTCGTCAACCAAGTCTGTGCTCTTCCTTAGGGCTTCCTCATTGTTGCTTGGTTCAAAAAACTGTACTCGCATCGATGGAATTTTGATTTCGACTAGGATGACGGCTTCCAAACCGTACATCATGAAGAACGGGGTTTCTCCTGTTGGCGTACGTACGGTCGTCCGATAGGCCCAAAGAATATTAAGGAGCTGGTCAACCCACTATCTATCTTCCTTGTCTAGTCTTTTCTTGATACCTTGGAAAAGGGTCTTGTTAGTAACTTTGGCTTAGCCATTGGCCTGCGGGTATCCAACGGATGAGAATCGATGCTTGATTTGGAGGTCTTCATAGAATGTTTTGAAACGGGAGCTATCAAATTGCTTTCTATTATCGATGACCAATACCCGAGGAATCCCGAAATGACATATGATTGACTTCTAAATGAAGTTCCTGGTTTGGTGATCCGTGATGCTGGCCAATGGTTCTGCCTCAACCCACTTGGTGAAATAATCAATGGCCACAATAAGGTGCTTTTTTTGCCCAGCTGCGGTGGTGAACGGGCTTAGGATCTCCATTCCCCACATAGCAAAGGGAAACGGGATAATGATCGAGGTGAGGGGATTAGCAGGCCGGTGCAGCACTAGAGAGTACTGTTGACAGTTTTTGTATTTTTTGACCAAATCAGCTGCATCTTCTTTCATCTTGGGCCAGTAATACCCTTAGCGTAGAACCTTGAAGGCGAGGGCTCGAGCTCCTAGGTGATTTTAGCATATGCCCTCGTGGACTTCTCGGAGAGCGTAATCGGCCTCGGCGGGGCTGAGGCATCTCAAGTAAGGCATAGTTAGAGCTTTCTTATATAACTGCCCATCTATGATAGTGTACCGGGAGGCTCGGGAGAATAAATTTTTGGCCTTTCTTTTCTACTCGGGGACCTTTCCATCTTTCAAGTAGTGCAGGATTGGGTCCATCCACGTCGCACCGTCTTCTACTGGTAGGACCAGGGTTTCGTCTATGCTAAGAAAGGAGAGAGTTTCTAGATAAATAGCTCAAATAGGTTCTAGGTGCTGGGATAAGGCCAGGTTGGCCAGGGCATCTACCTTGAAGTTTTTGGCCCGTAAAATTTGAGTTATCCGGAATATTTTGAATTTGGCGGTGAGCTCTTTCACTTTTTGGAGGTACCGGGCGAGCTTTTCTCCCCAGGCTTCGAATTCTCCTGTTACCTAATTTACTACTAGCTGGGAGTTGTTGAACACATCTACGACCTCGATGGATAGGGCTTTGGCTAACCTTAGGCCAGCCAGTAGGGCTTCATACTCTGCCTCGTTATTAGAAGCCTTGAACTCAAACCTCAGAGCGTACTCAACTGTGAAGCCGTCAGGGCTGCAGAGGATGAGTCATGCTCCACTTCCCACGGTATTGGAAGATTTTTCCACGTGGAGGGTCTACCTTGGAGGTGATTCGTCTGGTGTCTCGTCTTGCGTCGACTCTTCTTCCACACTGGGAACCACCAGGAGGGTTGTTCTGACGATGAAGTAGGCTAGAACCTGACCTTTGATAGCCTGCCGAGGGCTGTATCGGATGTCAAATTCTCTAAGTTTCACTGACCACTTCACCATTCTCTTGGAGACATTTGGACTGTAAAGAACTTGCCTCAAGAGCTGGTAGGTCAAGAAAACGACTGTATGCGCTTGGAAATACGGTCGGGGCTTCCGTGCGGCTGTTACAAGGGCGTAAGCCATCTTCTCAATGGGAGGGTACCTCACTTCTACCTTGTGGAGGATTCTACTGACGTAGTAGATGGGTTTCTAGATACCTCCATCTTCCCAGATTAGGACAGAGGCTATAGTGCTTTTTCTAGCTAATAAGTATAGGAGCAGCTCTCCACTCGGGAGACGTTTGGTTAGGAGTGGGGGCGAGCTCAAATATGTTTTTAGCCCTTCGAATGCTTCCTGGCAATCCTCTCTCCAGGAGAAGTCTTTGGCCTTCCTAACAGCCTTAAAGAAAGGTAGGTACCTTTCTGCAGATTTTAACATGAAGTGACTTAGGGTGGCGATTCTCCCAGTGAGCCGTTGCACTTCTTTCACAGATCTAGGAGGGGCCATGTCGAAGATGGCCTTTATCTTCTCTGTTTTGACTTTTATCCCTCTTTGAGTTACCACGAATCCTAAGAACTTCCCCCCAGTTACTCTGAAGGCACACTTGGCTGGATTCAATCTCATGTTATGTTTGTGTAAGACCATAAAGGCTTATTCTAAATCAGTCCTATGGTCTCGAGCCTTCATAATCTTGACCAGCATATTATCCATATAGACTTCTATGTTTTATCCTATTTGCCCCTTAAAGAATTTGTTCACCAGCCTTTGGTAGGTTGTACCAGCGTTCTTGAGTCCGAAGGGCATGACCTTGTAGCAATACAACCCTTGGTCAGTGATAAAAGCGGTCTCCTCTCGATTTGGCCCGTACATGAAAATTTGATTGTAACTGGAGTACGCATCCATGAAGGAGAGAAGTTCATGCCCCGAAGTGGCGTCCACCAGCTGATCAATTCAAGGGAAGGGAAAGCTATCCTTTGGATAGGCCTTGTTTAGGTTGGTAAAGTCGATGCAAATCTGTCATTTACCATTGGATTTTCGAACCATTACTATGTTGGACACCCATTTGGGGTATTTCGCCTCTTGGATGAAGCCAGCTTCAAGCAGCTTGTCTACCTCTGTATTGATGGCGACCTGGCCTTCTAGGGCCAAAGTCATTTTCTTCTGGATAACTGGCTTGTACTTTGGGTCCATATTCAAGCGATGCTTAATGGTCCTGTGGTTAATCCCAGGCATGTCTGACGTGGAGCAGGTGAACAAGTCCCGATTCTTCTGGAGAAAGGAAATGAGCTCTTTCCTGTGCTCTTTGGAGAGGTTTGACCCTATTTGGACAGTTTGGGTGGGGTCTTCCTTGAGGGGCACCGATGTCAGCTACTCCACTGGTCGCCCTCTCAAGGTTTTTATCTCATCCTTGAAGTCTTCCATCTCAAGGGGCAGGGCTTCCATCTTCTTTTTTTCCTTGATTGCATTCAAATAGCAAGATTGAGAGGCCCTCTGATCACCTCTGATTACTCCTACTCCCTTATTGGTGGGGAACTTAACCTTCAGGTGGTATATGGAGACAACAACCCTTAGTTTTTTTAGGGTGGGTCGCTCGATGATCATATTGTAAGAGGAAGATTACTTTACCACCAAAAATGTGGTTTGCACAGTGGAAGTCCGTGGTGCTGTCCCTGTGGTGACAGGGAGTACTATGCTTCCCTCGAAAAAAACTGGAGATCCACCAAAACCATAAAGCAGGGCCAGGGCCAGCTCTAGACACTCGTCCTTTAGTTTCATGCGTTGGAAAGCATCGTAAAATAATGTATCGACAGAGCTTTCATTATCAATCAAGACACGTCGTACCTCCTAGTTGGCTACTAAAAGAGAGACCACTATTGCGTCGTCATGAGGAGTCTGCACATCCTCCAAGTCATCCTCTGTGAAAGAGATCGCCAGCTCCGACTTCCTTCCCTTATGAGGTCCGTTGACAGAGGCCACGGTTCTGGCGTACGCCTTACTACTTTGCTTCGAGCTGCCCCCGACGGTAAGGCCTCCACATATTGTCTTGATGATCCGGGTGGTAGTTGCCACTTCTTGGTATTTCTGACCAAGCGCTTCCCACCTGGCTATGGAGTCTTGCTGAGGACCTCGTCGCTCTTGCTCTTGAGGATGGAGTCGTTAGGAGTTTTTTATTGGCTGGGTGGGCGCCTCTCTTTTTTGGGAACTTGTAAATTCCTTCAAGTGCCCCAGGTTGATAAGGGCCTCAATCTGTTCTTTCAAAGCATGACAATCTTCGGTATCATGGTCATAATTTCTGTGGAAACGACACCATTGTCTTTGATCTCCGCCGAGGGACTGTGTCCTAGGTGGCCATTGGAGGACTGATTTATCTTGAAGCTGGATGAGGAAATGAGTCCTAGATGCATTAAGGGGAGTGAAATTGTCGAACCGGGGGTGGGCTTGTACTTGTTGTCTTGGTGGGGTATTTTAGCCGCTCCTCTCTGTGGATCGACGTCCTTTATCTTCTTTTCCGTTTCCCCTTCCCTTTCCTTCTTGAATACTTGACCATCCACTGCCAGCATGTACTTCTCTGCTCGGGTTAAGACCTCCTTCATGTCCTTGGGCGGGTGCTTAGTGAGCTTAGAACTGAAGATCCCGGACCTCAGCCCATTTTTGAACGCCATCATCTGGACATTTAGGTTGAGGTCAAGGATTTCCTAGGCTGCCGAGTTGAACCTGGATATAAAGGCTCGAAGCCTCTTACCTCGGTGTTTAATAATGTTGAACAAGTTTTCCGAGGTCTTCTTTGGTCTCTTGCTGCTGAGGAAGTGCGAAGCAAAGGCATAATTGAGCTCTTTGAAATTGCTAATGTTCCCGACCTCAGGCGTGAATACCAAGTGCCTACAGCCTTCTCGAGGGTCAAGGGGAAGGCACGACACATAATGGGGTCGAAATGTCGATGCAGCATCATAATCGTCTTGTAGTGCTGCAAATGGTCTAGAACCATCGTACATTCTGATCTGTGGCATTCTGAAGTTGAGGGGGAGTGAGGTCTCGAGGACAACTTCTGTAAATGGGGGATCTTGGATGCTAAGCTCATTCAAGATACTGAGATTCTTGTGTTTTAAGGCCAAGTCTATTTTTTCTTCCATTTCCTCGAACTGTCTGTCTAAATTGAAGTTTTTTTTCGATAAGGAGCTCTTCTTGGAGCAGCTGCCAAGCAGTGAGGGCTCGGTAGGGGGCTGGTTGTAGGTAGGATCATCTTTGTCAGATGACTTTGCTTGCTTCGGAGCTTGGTGGGGAGAAAGGGAAGGTTGTTGGCCTCCGCCTCGGACTTGGGATGCCAAATTAACTATCATCTGGGAGAGTTCTTAGAATTGTGCTTGAGTTACAGGAGCCTGGGGATTCGCCGTCGTTTCCTCATAATCATGAAAGTTGATTCCGAAGAGATGAGGGCGTTGCTCTCTGACAAGGGGCCGCCTGCTTGACCCAGAGGTTGCATGTTCGGGGATTGCAAGGAACCTGGGTCCAGATTGTTGGCTGCGGGTGCTGCCCCAGATAGGAGCAAAGCATGCTGTAGGGGCCTCCTTGTCGGTCCTTCTCGTACTGCTTCTAGGCGGCATCATAACAGATGAGTTCTTTTGTACTTCTTCACTTTTGTTATAGCTAGAGATTGTGGTTTCCTACGGATGGCCTGAGTGCTGACGTGGCCTGAGTGCTGACATGGCCTACGCTCTGCACAGGTAACAAGGATGAACTAATGGCCCTCGGAAGGAGGGGAGGGGGAGACCTCCAAGGGCGCTCCGAAGCTTAAGTTAGAACAAAAGCTTAAAAAGGGGTGAGGCCGAGGGTTAAATCTAAAGGAGCTTGGGTGTAAGTAGATTAAGTATGTTGGAAATCACCTTGACAAGATGCCAAGGTGGTGATTTTCCAAACACCCAAGTCTAGAATGACTTGTAGAAAGAAATGGAATCGAAAACAGGAACAGAAAATCAAAGAAAGAAAGAAGACAAGCAATTGTTATCGAGGTTCGACAATGTGCCTACGTCCCCGTGAGTTCCTCCGAACTCTCTGCACTAAATCAAATGGTTCTTACAAGTTACAACAATCCCCTTTAAGAAGCTCAAGTTCTTGAAGAAACCAAGAAGAGAAGTAAGGAAGAAGATGAGAACTAACAATGCTCTCTATCTAATCTACTCTCTCTTCTTTACAACCAGCCTCACTACAAAGAGTCCCTCTTGTGTTTATGTCTCTCACACAATTCTCTCTTGTATTATACTTGATCTCACAATGTCACAATGTATTCTCTATTCTCTTATGTGAAAATGAGGCTAGAAAACCCCTTTTATAGCCTCTTACTTCTTGGTCATTCTTGTGAATCAATCCTCACCCTTTGATCAAGATCATCACTTAATCATGGCCTTTCATCACTTTCCTAAGTGGTGCTGTGCATTTTGACCTTGCACACACATACCTAAGAAAGTCCTTATGCATGCTGCCTATGTGTGCTTGACTTTGCCTAGCACCTAGGCGCTCAACAGGGCACGGTGCGGTGCTGGGCAAAGCACACTTGCAGCAGCTTCTGGGCGGTGCGCCTCTGGTGGTGAGCGGTGAGGTGCTGGTCCGTTCCTGGGGGCATGCATACTAGGTGGTACGTTGCTGGGCTATGCGCGGTGCGGTGCTAGTGCGTCCCTGGAGTCCCCATTCTGCAAGGTGCGGTGCTGGAGAAGGAGGGACGCAGTGCACACTGATGCTGCTCCTTTCTCCCAGCTGTGCGTCTAGCCTTACCTTGCTCCAAATTGATGCACACACATGTGTGCAGTCTTCTAACTTGCTGAACTTTAATTCTCCACCCTTGGTTTAGACTTTAACCATCTTTGAACCATGTTTTGACATATATAAAACTTAGACAAATACCAACAAAGTTTGAATGAATTATGAATTCCATACCTAAGCTTATTTATAGCCCTCTGAATGGGCATTGCCCACGTCTCGTCAGTGTTAAGGCATTGATTGCATGATCAGGGGACGATGTATGGTAGGGTGGCTACAAGGCGGCATGCTGTAGGGTGGCTGCAGTGAGGCATGTTGTAGGCGGCTGCAGGGCGGCATGTCGTAGGGTGGCTACAAGGCGACATGTTGTAGAGGGAGCCCAGGCGTAGGTCTATTGGGCCATTCCTTATTAGGCCAGAGTGCTATAGGCCGAAGTGTCATGGGCTACAGGTGGAGTGTTATGGGCTGGAGTGTCATGGGCCGGAGTGTTTATGGGCCAGAGTGTTAGGGGCTACATCAGGCCCAACCAATCTGTTGATGCCAAAAATTTGCTACTGCCGACGTAGCCTGGGTGCTGACGTGGCTTGGGCTTTGCACAGGTAACAGGGATGAACTAAAAGCCATCGAAAGGAGGGGAGGGGGAGACCTCCGAGGGCGCTTCGAAGCTTAAGTTAGAACGAAAGCTTAAAAGAGGCAAGGCCGAGGGTTAAATCTAAAGGAGCTTGGGTGTAAGTAGATTAAGTTTGAATGAATTATGAATATCATACCTTGGCTTATTTATAGCCCTCTGAACGGGCATTGCCCACGTCTCGTCAGTGTTAAGGCATTGATTACATGATCAGGGGACAGCGTGTGGTAGGGTGGTTGCAGGGCGGCGTGCTGTAGGGTGGCTGCAGGGCGGCGTGTTGTAGGCGACAGCAGGGCGGCGTGTCATAGGGTAGCTACAGGGTGGCATATTGTAGAGGGAGCCCATGCGTAGGTATATTGGGCCGGAATGCTATGGGCCGGAGTGTCATAGGCTACAGGTGGAGTGTTATGGGCTGGAGTGTTATGGGTTGAAGTGTTTATGGGTCGGAGTGTTAGGGGCTACATCAGGCCCCATCACCAACGAACAAATCCTTTTCATGTAAGTCACTCCCGTCTCTCATAGAATAGAGCTTTAACCACATATCTTGAGAATTGTTTGAGCGTTGCCGAAGCACTTTTTAAATTAATTTAAAATTGTTCTTCATTAACGAGTGAGAACATCAGAGAGCAGAGTCTCCACCAATCATCTAGTAATATATTTGGATTGAAGAAACTAGATTGAAAGAAGAAAAAAAAATTAAATTTTGAAAACATCATTTAAGTTTTATCGATATTAAAAAAAAAATTTATTGGTTATCCTTTTATAGAGCAATTATATATGATGAAATATTTCTTATCTTTAAGAAGTTCTTTTTAAATCAAAACCAAAATGAACAGAATTCTAGGACTACCATATTAGCTTGTATATATTTAACTTTAACAAAAAGAAGGAAAAAAAAACTAACTTAACCAAAATTGGCTTAGTAGCATGATGATCATAAATTAATTGTACTATTATAATTCCAGCATTGTCCAAAAAGCAAAACTCTTATGTTTCCTTTTCATTGCAGTTTTGTACGGATCTCTTATGTGGGAGCAATTATAATAATACCAACATTATCCAAAAACCAAAATTATTAGTTTCTCTTCAATATTGCAACAAAAATGCTTCACAATCAATGTGTCCATATCCAACTACAGTACAGAGCAATACACAATTAATAACTAGAAGAATAATGATTGTTGACTCTCTTTCAAAAACATTCTAAAAAAACACATTGAAAATTTTAGTAATTATTTAAAAATTTGAATGATAATTCTCATCATTCTTTTATACAATTTTTTTGGACAAATTTTTACATAACTAGCTACGAATTGTGATATTTTTGTTAATTGTTTTATGCCCAAATGGGGATTGCAGATACCTTGTTAAAGTATTTTATGTGAAACCACTCAGGTTATTATGGTCATTTAGTTTCTCTTTTTGCTCTTTGGCTTCTTTTTAATTTTGCTTACTTGAGATAAAGAAAAAGGAAAGCAAAGAGATCAATGAGATAAGCATATTCTCAATGAAAACAAAGAGGACCCATTTTATTCATACCATCAAGGCTACAACTTGAAACTATTATCAAAACACCATCAAGTCCTCCACATGATCCAGACTTTCCTTACTGCCCATCAAGCAGCTTCTCTGGATTCAGCGGCTTCTCGATGAACTCATCAACTCCAGTAGCTAGAAAGACTTCCCCAAGCATATCATATGAGTGAGCTGTAACATCCAACATCACACTATCTACTCCTATTGCGCGAAGATGCCTCGTAGTGTATATATATAAGACCACAATTCGCATTGAGAAATTGTTGTAGAAGACTAGTGTTGATGCCAAAAATGTGTTTACTGAGTTGAAGGCCAGGCCTCGTTGAAACCTGTACAAGGGAGAAGAGGTAGACTAGGGGGTCGTCGGAGGGGATGTCTCTGAGGATGCTTTGACACTTTTGTTAATGTATGATAAGGTGTATGGGAATAACAATGTTCCTTTTTATGTAAGGTCTAGAAGAATTCTTCCCTTTTGGAATGCGCACCTGAATCTTTTTATAAGGTTTTGAGGCGGCTTTTCATCCAGGGTGATGGTGACGTGGAGGCCCAGCTGGGTGGGCAATGATGCCCAGGAGGCCTAGCTATGTGACCTGGTCCAACTATCCAAGCTTGGGTCATCTGCGTGTTTCCCTGCTGTCTAACCTTGGGGTGGTCCATGTGTCATCTTTTTACTGGGTGTGTGTGTTTTAGCAGTGTTAGAGGCCCCCCCCCCCACTTCCTTAAGTATATTTATGTGCTTAAGGAAGTATCGTTGGGTCCAGTCTTTAGTAAAAGGGATAATATACCAAGCTTTTGACAGTGCCAAATTGAGCATGTGTGGAGCAATCCATCTGCTCGATCTTGGAGACATGGGTCAGAGCATGCATGGAGCAATCTATCTGCTCGGTCTTGGAGCCAGTGGGTCGAGCATGTGTGGAGTGATCCATCTGTTCGACCTTGGAGACATATGTTCGAGCATGCGTGTAGCAATCCATCTGCTCGGACTTGGAGCTGGTGGGCCGAGCATGTGTGGAACAATTCATCTGCTCGGCCTTGGAGAACATGGGTCTGAGCATATGTGGAGTAATCCATTTGCTCGGATTTGGAGCTGATGAGCCGAGCATGCGTGGAGCAATCCGTCTGCACGGCCTTGGAGAACTTGGGTCTGAGTATGTGTGTAGCAATCCATCTGCTCAGTCTTAGAGAACATGGGTCCGAGCATGTGTGGAGCAATCCATCTGCTCAAACTTAGAGCTGATGGGTCGAGCATGTGTTGAGCAATCTAACTGCTCGGCCTTGGAGATATTGGTCTGAGCATGTAAGGAGCAATCCATCTGCTTGGACTTTGAGCTGATGGGACGAGCATTTGTGGAGCAATCCAACTGCTCGGCTTTGGAGAACATGGGTCCGAACATATGTGGAGCAATCCGTCTGCTCGGACTTGGAGCTAATGGGCCGAGCATGTGTGAAGTAATCCATCTGCTCGACCTTGGAGACATTGGTTCGAGTATATATGGAGCAATCCATCTGCTCGGACTTGGAGCTGATGGACTGAGCATATATGGAGCAATCCATCTGCTCAGACTTGGAGCTGATGGGCTGAGCATGCGTGGAGCAATCCAATAGCTCGGTCTTGGAGACATGGGTCCAAACATGTGTGGAGCAATCCGTCTGCTCGGACTTGGAGCTGATGCGCCGAGCATATGTGGAGCAATCCAACTGCTCGGCCTTAGATAACATGGGTCCAAGCATGCGTGGAGCAATCCATCTGCTCAGACTTAGAGCTGATGGGCCGAGCATCATTCAGGTTTTAAGTCAACCGAGTTTTGAGTTAAGTGGGTCGGGTGTCATGGGTTGCTCGGGTTTTAGGTCATGCGGTCTCGGGTCATTTGAGGCTCGAGTCAATTCGGATTGGGTCAACTCTGGTTTTGGGCGGATTCGGGTTGACCTATCATGTTCATATCAACTCATTATCATTTTTTTTTCGAAAAAAAGAATCATGCTAAAATCTAGTTTACTATTTTAACTTTGATTTAGGTACAAATTAGGTTCAGTTTGAAATTTAGTGATTTACTTTCCTTACTCGACACTCTCTTAGTTCTAAGCCAACTTTCTCACTTATTATTTTCATCCAAACCTTAATTCATATACCACCAATCGGGGTGTGCCTATCGATAATTCTTATATAATTCATCACAGTAGTAATAATTAAGCACTTGTTCTCCATTACAAATCCAAATTGACTAATTTTTCTTTAACAACGATATCACTTCGTAATCTAATTCATAATATTATTGTACCATAATAATCCGGTTATTCCCATTTATAGTTAGCAAATCTCCATTCTACAAGTCTCTTCTCTAATTTCATCACTTACTTGCCATCAATTATAACTTATTTAATTCGTCCTTGCCTCCTACTGGAACTTCCCAATGATCTTACCACGTAAGCTTTTCTTTTGGTGTTGATTGTACTTCAAATTTGTCATTCTTTTAACACCCTTCCACTCCTTTACATATCTTCATTCTACTCATCCCTGAATTACATACTCTACACTTTACATCCAAATCAGAAATTTTCTTACTTAAAAAACTCTATACTCTACACTTTACGTCAAAATCAGAAATTTTTTTACTTAAAAAACTCTCAAAGATACACTTTATCTAACTCTCCACCCCAAGAATTTCTAAGAATATCTCTATAAATTGTTTTTGAAATCACTATAGTTCTTACATTACTCATCTCTTACTTTAAATCTTCAAACAACAACTTTATCTAACTCTCCATTAGTCCGAACATGTAACGTCTCAATTCATACTTAGTATTTTCTTCTAAAACTTAGACTTTTATCTTTTTCCTAAATTATCCTCTGATGTGTTTATTCATTTTTTCTTTTAACCATTTCATCTCCAATATTATCAAAACTTTCAAAATTTTCCATATTATACTTCATAAAAAATTTCTACTCAACATTAATCAAACACTAATTTGCAAGTTCTCATATCAAATTAATAAACTCCCAACTTCTTGTTTTGTCATCCATCTGTTAATCTTATTGAGTTACTTCATCTCCCTTTAATCCTAACAACAAAATCCATTACATTCATCTGACTCACTTATCTCTTTCTTTTTTTTGTAACAACTGGGTAGTAGCACAAATTCCTTATTTCTTTACACTTGGTTCACCAAACTCTAATATCTTAATTCCTTTAATCCTTTTCTATCTTTCTATAAAACCTTTATACACATTAATTTCTCTCCTAACTTAATTACACCTTTAACCTTTTTCTTTTCTTGTTCCGTTCCGTTTAGAAAACCAAATCTTCTAAAAAACCATTTAGCACTTCACTTCCACACTTTCCTTGCCAATTCTTATGTCTAGTCATACGATGTACATTGAAATCCAATAATCTCTATTCATTTGTTATAACTAGTAGCCTTAAAAAATAGTACTTAACATTCACAACAAAAAGTCTTTACAATTCTTAAAAAGGTACTTCTTAGTCCGATCATGATTGATACTTCCTCCATACGCTTAGTAAAAGTTTAGTCTCAATTCTTTAATGTTTCATGATCACTGTTGACTTATTTAAAATCTTCATTTCACTTAATATTAAGCTTCTACACAATTTCATAACATTTAGTAACCTCTAATCGCTTTAACTATCTCATTTACCAACCATTTCTCCCAACGTTATTCTTTTCCATTGTACTTCGAACTTCATTAATCCTTAATTTAATAACTTTCCTCTTGCAATCTCTCCATTTTTCACAATTACTAACAATCATCAAGCCCTTAATATTAACTATGGGTGTAGGTTAAAGTTAATCGTCTCAATCTCTAACTTTTCATCATATACTCATACCACAATCCTTTTATTATACAATCTTTTGGCATTGAATTCCATACCTATTTCTCTCTCACCGTAATCGTTCTAATACTCTTATATTTTTCTAAACTCTTGGTCTCACATAACACACCTTCTTAGCGCATCTATTTACATATTAACCTCATTCATTAAGAATACTGTAAACCGAAGTTCAAACCCAAGAGGAGGGGCGAATTTGGTTTTAAAAACTTTTGCTAATTAACTTGCAAGTTTTTAAACAGTTAAATACACAAAGCACACAAACAAATAATATACATGAAAGTAAAAGAGTTTAAGGAAGAGAATATGCAAACTCTAATTATAGTGGTTCGATAATATTAAAATCTCTCCGACCCTACGTCCACTCTCTTCAAGGAACTTCCTTGAAGAAATCCACCAAAATCTTTAGTCGTGTAAATTCACGGGTGTTGCACAAACCTTACAACTGATCTCTTCCTCATTGAAGCTATAATGAAGTGTTTAATCCTTAGCTCTCTAAGAGTTATACCAACTCTTTCCCTTTACAAAAAATGAAATTTACTGTAAAGTAAATGGTAGAGAGATAGTAATAAGTACTTTTACAAATGAACAATATTTCTTTTTTAAGAACAAGCTTGAAGAATGGCTCAACAATAAATTTTTCAAAGCTTTTGAGAATTAATGAGCTATCTTGTGAATTGAATGTGTTCTCTTCTTCATTTAAATGCTCGTTGAAGTGGGTTTATATAGCCTTGAATCAATATGGCCGTTTGACACTGATTTAGTAGGTTTGGGGCATTAAATGCTCAAGTCTCGCATCTCAAACGGTTATATTTTTGAATTATCAATTGACTGTGTCCTTGGACCAGTCGACTGGGTTAGAGGACCAGTCAACTGGATAAAGTTACCAGTCGACTGGGTCCCAACACCAGTCGACTGGGTTGTTCTTCAACCCAGTTTTTCTTTTCAAAAACAGTTTTTGACTTAGAAACTTTTATATTTTTAATTTTGTCAAAGTCTTTTGTAAATTGAGCCATATATATAATTGAACATAAGAGATTTACAATTGTTTCAATTACCTTAATTCTTATTCTAGATTTTCTGTATTGTTTTGGTGTCTGGATCGCATTGAGTCCTTGCATCTTGTTTCCGTACTAAATACTTTTACCGCTTAAATACTTAGATAAAACTGTTAGTGCAATTAGAGTAGTGTTTTGTCATTATTAAAATTAAATACGAGTCAACAATCTCCCCTTTTTTGATGATGACAAAACTAAGGAGAGAAAAAACAGTTTTAAAAGCTAAGTGTTAGTTTTTAGAAAATTTTAGGTAGTCTCCTCTATTTTTCTGATAAAAATCAACCTATTAAACATTCAAACGCAATTTAAATACAGTTATATCAACCCAACCAAGCAATGAAAGACAATATTAGATTTTTCAATATGTTTGGAGGAAAGCTTCCTCTAAATTTATTCTGTATTCTAAGTTTACATACAGTTTTCTCTGTTTACATTGATTTTTTCATTTTCCCCCCGTTTTGACAACAGCAAAAAAGGGGGTGTAAACTCAAAAATAAGTAAAATAAAACCACAACCATAAAGATAAGGCAAAAAGAAACTTGTGTACAAAAACTTGGCATGATTCAGAATTGGGAAGACTTCTTAGAAAGAATTAGAAGTTTTCACACTAGTATAAGCAGTTAAAGCATATAGTCGAGTACAAATAGTTCTACCCAAGCAACCATATAGAAGAAAAGTAACATATATATGAGCTAAAGTATAAAAATGTAAACCAACACAGAGATATAGATATATCCATCTAATATGAGCTTTTAAGAAGCTGTCTGAGTATAATACATGAATGTATACAATGAAAAATGATGTTCGTGCTAAAATATCTAAGATCTATATGTACATATAAAAAAGGATAAAACAAAATCTCAACGAGTGGGAAAATCAGAGCCATCTCGAAGAATATCCTGGAGCTTGGCCAAAGATCCCTTTGTGTGCTCTTGGTGCAACTCGAAATCGTCTATGAGTGTGTGAAGGTCACAATGCATGTGATTGATTGAAGAGCTCAAGCTCTGGAACCCGGACTGAATGGACAGTTGAAGACTCAAAATAGCCTGTAGAATATCATTGTAGCCAGCCTAACCAGCACTAGAGCCACCATGCTGTGGACTAGGTGCTTGTGCATCAATGTCCAAAGCAATAGGAGGAGCTGCATCGCTAGGAACCTCATCGTCCTCCTCGCTGCTGTCATCCTCCTCGATCCGAATGTTCCTCCCAGCCTTGAAGTAAATCATCCCATCTCGGATCGTGCACCCCATCTTCTTAAAAAAAAGATATTAATGATGTCCTTAGGGCCAATGTCTTGAGCTTCTTAGACGGATAAGGGGACACAAAAATGCTGGAGGATTAGCTTGATAAGCATCTCGTATGGGAGGCACCCGGAGTCATTCACTTTGCCGTTAATCATGTTGGTGAGCAACATGGGGTAGATATTGAAATGGTGTCCTATTTTGAGATACCAAATCAATACCACATCTATCTTAGAAAGATAGCCCCGACTCCCGAGTCTCAGGTGGATGGTCCAACTCACTATGAGATTGAACAACTTTGAGTCGAGGGGTATGTCACTACATTGGTGAAATGTAGTGGGCCTAAAGATGTAGTTAGGGTCACCCCTAACAATCTGGCATGCCTCCTCGTAATCAAAGTTGTTTGGCCATCCATCCATACTCCACTGTACCCCTCCCACAGGGATCCTCAGAATATTGACCAGAAGGTTAGTATTCACCTCGAATTCTATGTCCATGAAACTGGTCTTAAACCTAAGAACCAGTGGACTCAGTTAAACCAGGTTAGTATAAGACTGGTGAATTAGAAGAGGGTAAAATTTTTGGTGAATTTTGACAAGTGGAGTCAACTGTATCGCCTAAAAAATAGGCAAAATATCGAAATTTGCATGACAGATAGAATCAAAATCGACGAATCTACCCGTCATAATTTTCTTGTTACGGATGATGGAATATACTTGCTCTTTGCGGTGGGGCTCTAAAAGAGCGAGTCATCGAGCTCAGTCCGTGCCTTCTTGCTCGATGAACCAACTGGCCTCTTCCCCTTAGCATTCGATAGCGAGGGCACCTTAGACCGAGGCTTTGGTGCATTAGGTCCTCTAACAGTGGTTTTGATATGTATTCTTTCTAATATTTTGGGAAAAATCATTTTAGAAAGAGATTTGGGGAAATGTGGAGTTTTTAACCATGAAAAGTTGAAAAATAGGTGATTTGGGGTATGATTGAAGGTTATATGGATTGTTTTTGAGAGATTTTGGATTGAAATCAAGGTTTTTATAGAGAGAAAAAGCTTAGGGTTTTTAAAAAATGGCATGAAAACTGAAAAATCTGAAGAGACTATTTATAGAATCGCGATACCAGTCGTCTGGCTTAGGGTACCGGTCGACTGGGTTAGGGTACAATCGACTGGGTCCTTCATAATTTGGAGATTTTTGACATACCAGTCGACTGGGTAAATTGGCAGAAAGACACCAGTCGATTGGATGTACCATACTAGTCGACTGGGTAGGCCACCAAAATTTTAAATTTTGGCTTCAAACAATGTCTTGTAGTGCCAGTCGACTGGATGCTTTGTACTAGTCGACTGGTAAAATGGGCAGTGGGATACCAGTCAACTGGGGTCATGCTACTAGTCGACTAGGTCCTTCAGAAAACTTAAAAGTTTGAGCTCTAACTTGGAATTTTAGTATTAAATTGTTTATCTTTGCCATTTTGAGTGAGGGATATATTAAATAAGAGTTAATAGTTTTTCACTAGATGTCAAATATGCATATGATAATGTTGATGCAATCAAACATACATTTTATCATAATCTTTCAAGCCCATCAATAGTCTAATCTTGCAGAAGCTATTTTCACTTAAGGGTTTTGTAAGAATATCAGCTATTTGATCTTCCGAAGGAATGAATTCTAGTCTAATATCACCTTTTTGAGCATGATCTCCTATGAAGTGATGTCTTATTTCTATGTGTTTGGTTCTAGAATGCTGAATAGGGTTTTTGGTCAAGTTGATAGCACTAGTGTTATCACAATGAATTGGTATGTCTTTAAAGTTCATGCCATAGTCTTCTAATTTTTGTTTCGTCCACAACACTTGTGCACAACAACTTTCAGCTGCTAAATATTCCGCTTCTACGGTTGATAGTGCAACCGAATTTTGTTTCTTGGAAAACTAAGAGCTTAACATTTGTTGGACGAAAATATACCTAAATTAATAAGTAAATAATCGCACTTGTTTTACTTGCAAGTGCACAAGGTCAACAGTGTAGTATAGTGTGCGAAAGCAAGATCATCTCCACAGGGATTGGTAAAGTTCGGTTTTAGAATTAGTTTCTTTAAAGTAAAAATAAATAAATAACTGTTGAATGTGATTTGATAATAATAAAGACATAGGGTTTTGATATCCACCACTAGTCATACTTTCCCAATTGTATAGTGTATCAGTGCACTAGCCTTATCATGTATACCTAATGGTCGCAAACCTAAGGGCATGGTATCTACTCCTTAAGCTATTGATTTCCCTAAGCAACGAGTTAGCATGGTATCTACTCTAACTCTTTTCTTCCTTAAGGGATTCAACATGGTATCTTCTTGAGTTGTTCCTTAAGAAAGCATAAAATTTATGGAAATCGACAACCACATGAGACCTAGGGCATGGTATCTACTCCCAGTTTTCCATGTTGATTAATCCAAGAATCCGGTGTGGATATCTTTTGTTACTAATATTAAACCCAGGACTCGGTCATCCAAATTAATCTAACTAACCAATCCATACCACATGCATACGTTGGCCATACACATACATATGAGGAATTTAAATAAGCACAGGCATTAATCAAGTTAAGCAACATAATAAAGGCTATTGGCAAAGATTTTATCAATGAATAATTATATGAGAAAACATAACTAGGGCTTCAATCGAGCCCTATAAAGAGTTAGTTACACATGCTGTCTAAGATAAACATTATATATAAACTAAGCATAAAATATAAAACCAAAGAATACTAGGGAGACGGGTTGTCAATCCTCTCCAAAGCCTAAAACTCAGAGCTAAGCAAAAGATAAAAGAAGTGTTCTCTAAGAAGTGATGATTTGTGTGTGCTTTACAGGTGTATTTATAGGGCTTAAGTAGTCCTAGAAGGCTCATGAATTCCTAAAATTTCCTAAAACACAAAACTCCTTTATTTCCAAAATAAGGTTCTGCAGTTTACTGTTCACGCCCGTACATGTGTGCTCAATCGCATGCGTCTTGTGCTCGATCACAGTGCTGCACTTGATCCTTCATGTGTGCAAACGATCACATGTGCGCTCGATCGCATGTAGTATTGTGATTGATCGCACTTTGACCAGAAGCTGCTCCAGAATCTCCAACCTTCTTCCCTTAAGTGCCAAAACTGCTTCTTTTTCTCCAAGACCTATAAAAAAACATGTGAAACACACAAATGAAGTAAAATAAACTAAATTAACATAACTAAGGACATAACAAATGTAAATAAGGGGGCTTAAATATGAATATTTAAGCACCTATCACACCCCCAAACTTACATATTGCTAGTCCTTTAGCAATACAAAACTAAAAACTAAAATGAAAAAATAACACCACATAGATAAATCCAATAATCATAATGTCCACAAAAATTTTAGGCTGTCACACAAAATAATGATGCGCATTCATGAGCAAGCTTAACATATATAAACATATCTTTGCAATGAATAAGAGTTTTGAACGCAAATCACTTTCATGAGGCAGTTTAAGACATCACAAGTTTGACTTTTGTGTGTGGTGAACTAGCATATAAAAGATTAGGTTTCCAAATAATTCTAATGTGTAGTGTTTCGATGACTCAAAATTCACCAAATTTTCTATTAGAATCAACAATGATGGCATAAGTTTTCTTCTTTTCATTTTTTGTGAGATTTTTTCCAAGTTAGTTCCTTAAGCTTTCTATTTGACTCACGTAACGGGTGTTTAGCCAATGATTCCCAAATCAGATGGTTTTAGAGCATTAGGTATAAAGACACCCCTAAGGACTTACTAACTCGAGTACTAACAATTTTTTTTCTATTTTCTTATGCTAAAATGTTAGTCTAATAGGCCTTTTGGTTCACAGTCAAGCAAAAGAAATATACAAATTAAAATTACATGTCATACCCCACACAATTATGTGCTAATGTGCTTGTGATCGTTTAGGTTAAACTTGCGAATCCTTAAATGCCTAAAAGAAGGTGATCTATGTTCAAAACTTAATTATTGGCCTATATATTCAAGGTGTTAAGCTCACTTATAAAGTCAAATCATATTATTTGTTTAGATCACCAAAAATTTTTTTAGAACAGTATGAACATGCATTTATCTATAAAAACACAAAACAAAAAATGGGACATAGTGAGTGTATGAATGTGTCCCCATACCCCGAAACTTAAATTGCACATTGTCCCCAATGTGTGAATAGCATGGAGGGAGCTGACCTGGGAGATAGAGAACTATATGGTTGGCATAGCTCGTAGCACGCCCCTAAACTTCAACTGGATGAACCCACTCTGTCTTTGAAAAATAAGGAAAAACAAACATAAAATGGAAAACAAGTAATAATAAACAACTATAGAAAAATAAACTAGGAAATATGAATAATAAAATAAAATAAACTAATAAAAAGGATATGCTTTGGGGTGCCTCCCATGAGCGCTAAGTTTAACGTCTTCAGCCAGACGGGGTATTCTCTCCACTTTAGTCTTTTGGCAGGGAGTACTTAAAGTCCACTTTATGTGGCTCAAGTGCTCTTGGTGGTGCTGCACATTCATCATGACTCAATCTTTTCAGTTTATTCAATTGTGATTTCTTTTTATCACTCGGTTTTGGATGCATAGAATAGACTTTAGGGAGGTGCATAGCTTTAAAGATGTCATCAGGGACAGTTTCTAATGCAGGCTTAATATCTGATCTTTTGAAGCTATGGGTGAGGGCAGCCTCCAATGGATCAGTGTAATGGACTTGAAAAACTTGCTTGACAGCACTTTGCATCATACATTCATTAAAACATTCATCATCATCATCATTATCTTGGGGTAATTTCATTGCATCAAATATCTTAAATTCTATTATCTCTCCATTTACCGTCATACTTACAATACCCTTTTTCACATTAATTATTGTATCAACAGTTCTCATAAAGGGTCTTCCTAAGATAATGTGCAGAGGTAATGGCATAGGGCATTCTTCCATATCTAATACAATGAAGTCAGCAGGCAAAATAAACTCACCTACCTTGACCAGGACATCTTCAAGTATACCTCTAGATCTTTTGATGCTTCTATCTGCCAATTGCAAAGTGATGGAGGTTGGTTGAAGCTCCCCCAAACCTAGCTTTTCAACTACTGTGTATGGTAGCAAATTGACACTTGCTCCTAAATCTAGTAATGCTCGCTCAAACAACTGATCACCTATCCTACAGAGAATAGTAAAACTACCCGGATCTTTTAGTTTTGGTGGTAGTTTTCATAATAATACCGCAATTACCTCTTTAGTTAGAGCCATTGTTTCATGTTCTTGAAACTTTATTTTATTAGTGCAACAATCTTTTAAAAATTTAGCATAAGCAGGAATTTGTTTAATTGCATCTAATAAGGGAATGTTAATTTCTACTTTTCTCAAAGTTTCAAAAATATCAAGCAATTTATCTTTCTTTCGCGTTACTAACCTTTGAGGGAAGGGTGGTGCATTCCACTTCTCTACTTCACTTACCTTGGATGTGGATGGCTTAGCTGGAGATGCTTGAGCTGGCTCATTAACTCTTATGATTTTACCATTTCGGAGAGTTGTAACGGCTTTCAGCTGCTGATGTCCTCTTAGATTTGGTAGTGGTTGTGCAGGAAGTTCACCTTGCTTTCTTTCACTTAGCTCCTTAGCCAATTGCCCCATTTGTACTTCTAGCCTTTGAATTGCTTGCTCATGTGTTGCAGTGGTTTGTTTTTGCTGATCTAATGAAGTCATCAATGTTGTCATTAGTTGCTGTTGTTGAGTGGCTAATTGCTTTACAAGACTTTCTAGATCATCCTTCTTGGGTTCTGGAACTGGTTGGGTTGCTTTATGGAAGTTCTTTTGTTGCTCTTGAAGGTTCAAGGTGTTTTAATTGTTGCTCCATGAGAGGTTGGGGTGGTCTCGCCATCAAGGGTTGTATGTATTTGCATATGCATTGTTCGGTCCCACATAGTTTGCTTGCTCGGGATCTGTAGATGAATACAAATGGCAGGTCTCAACAGTGTGATCAAATTGAGAATATAAAGCATATACTTGGCTTTGTGTAGCTTGTGGTCGAGGAGAGATGTTTTGAGTAGATATGGCTTTTACAATCATATCTAGCCTCATATCTAGCTTCCTTTCCAAAGCAGCTATTTGGGCAGAGGGTCCACCATTCAGAGTAACCTTATATATACCTCTGCTCTTGACTCCTTGTCTACCTCTAGAGGAGAATTGTTGGGTATGCTCACTCAATGCCTCAAACAGCTTCATGGCTTCTTCACTGCTCTTTTCCATCAGCACACCTCCACAACCAGAATCAGTAATACCTTTATTCATGTCATTTAGACCTTCATAAAAGGCTAGTACCAGCTCATCTTGAGGTAGGTTGTGATGTGGACATTTGAGTAGTAACTCGTTGAAATGTCCCCATGCTTCAAAGAATAAGTCTCCATCCTTTTGTTGGAAGGACTGGATCTCCTTCTTCATTTGCCTCGTCTTTTGGGTTGGGAAAATTTTTTTGAGGAACTTGCTGGCCAACTCCTCCCAAGTGTGGATAAAAACTGCAGGGAAAGAATTATACCATAATTTAGCATTATCTTTTAAGGAAAAAGGGAAAAGAATTAACTTTATTCCTTCTTGGTCTAAGCCTTGGATGTGCTGGAACTTGCAAAGATCAAAGAATTCTCAAAGGTGCAAGTGTGGATCCTCTGTCGGTGTACCCCTAAAATGAGTCAAAGCATTGAGTATCTGCGGGGATATGTAATAGTTTCCCTCTGCTTCAGGTTGATATGCAATGCATGAAGGATGGTTGAGGTTATGTGGAATGAAAGATTATTTCATCGGTCTTCATGTAAGTGGTTGCGGCTTTTCGAGCTGTTCCGCCATTGGTGCTTCGTTCTTGAATCCTTCTTCGTTCTCCTTAAAGTTGTCCTAAGCCTTTGTCGGATGGTCCACTCAAGCTCGGGATTGAAGGGAAAAAATGTTGGATGTCGGGATTGAAGTCTGTGCATAAATAAGGTAGAATAGTTTCAGTGCAGCAGTGTAACTCTGCTGTTCGGGTAGCTCTCTGCCCTAATTGCGCTCGATTGCACAGAAGGTTGCGATCGATCGCAAATATCATAGAGAGTTCTTTTTGATGTGCCTGAAACAGAAGAAAAATCAATTAGGGTTTGATGAAAAATAAAAATAAAGATGGTAATCAGAAAATAAAATAATAATGCTGATTTAAACTAAACAAAAGTAATCTTAAAATGAAATTTAGCGCAATCTCCGGCAACGGCGCCAAAAACTTGTTGGACAAAAATATACCTAAATTAATAAGTAAATAATCGCACTCGTTTTAATTGCAAGTGCACAAGGTCAATAGTGTAGTATAGTGTGCGAAAGCAAGATCATCTCCACAGGTATTGGTAAAGTTCGGTTTTAGAATTAGTTTTTTTAAAGTAAAAAGAAATAAATAACTGTTGAATGTGATTTGATAATAATAAAGACATAGGGCTTTGATATCCACCACTAGTCATACTTTCCCAATTGTATAATGTATCAGTGCACTAGCCTTATCATGTATTGCATGGTATCTACTCTAACTCTTTTCTTCCTTAAGGGATTCAGCATGGTATCTGCTTTAGTTGCTACTTAAGAAAGCATAAGATTTATGGAAATCGACAACCACATGAAACCTAGGGCATGGTATCTACTCCTGGTTTCCCATGTTGATTAATCCAAGAATCCGGTGTGGATATCTTTTGTTACTAATGTCAGACCCAGGACTCGGTCATCCAAATTAATCTAACTAACTAATCATACCACATGCATACGTTGGCTATACACATATATATGAGGAATTTAAATAAGCACAGGCATTAATCAAGTTAAGCAACATAATAAAGGCTATTGGCAAAGATTTTATCAATGAATAATTATATGAGAAAGCATAACTAGGGCTTTAATCGAGCCCTATAAAGAGTTGGTTACACATACTGTCTAAGATAAACATCATATATAAACTAAGCATAAAATATAAAACCCGAAGAATACTAGGGAGATGGGATGTTAATCCTCTCCAAAGCCTAAAACTCCGAGCTAAGAAAAAGATAAAAGAAGTGTTCTCTAAGAAGTGATGATTTGTGTGTGCTTTACAGGTGTATTTATAGTGCTTGAGTAGTCCCAGAAGGCTCATGAATTCCTAAACTTTCCTAAAACACAAAACTCATTTATTTCCAAAATAGGGTTATGCAGTTTACTGTTCACGCCCGTACATGTGCGCTCGATCGCATGCATCTTGCGCTCGGTCCTTCATGTGTGCAAACGATCGCATGTGCGCTCGATCGCATGTAGTATTGCGATCGATCGCACTTTGACCAGAAGCTGCTCTAGAATCTCCAGGCTTCTTCCCTTAAGTGCCAAAATTGCTTCTTTTTCTCCAAGACCTATAAAAAAACATGTGAAACACACAAATGAAGTAAAATGAACTAAATTAATATAACTAAGGACCTAATAAATGTAAATAAGGGGGCTTAAATATGAATATTTAAGCACCTATCAACATTTCACCTAAGAATTGGCATGTTCCACTAGTGCTTTTTCTATCTAGTCTACAATCCGCAAAATCAGCATCCGAATATCCTACAAGCTTAAATGTTGATTTTCTAGAATACCATAACCCTAGGTTTTGAGTCCCTTGTAGATATCTAATGATTCTTTTTACTGCAATTGCATGTAATTCCTTAGGATCAGCTTGAAATCTAGTACAAATGTATACACTGAACATTATATCAGGTCTACTTACAGTTAGATAAAGTAAAGCTCCTATCATGCTTCTATAAGTTTTAGTATCTGCACACTTACCTTCCTCATCTAGATCAAGTTTTGTAGAGGTACTCATAGGAATTCCAATTGACTTTGAGCTTTCCATCCCGAACCTCTTTAATAGGTCCTTGGTGTACTTTGATTGATTGATGAAGATGCCTTCTTTCAATTATTTGATTTGAAGTCCAAGAAAGTAGGTATGCTCTCCCTTCATGCTCATTTTAAATTCACATTGCATACACTTAGCAAACTCTTGACACATAGATTCATTAGTAGCACCAAATATAATATCATTAACATATATTTGAACTAGTAGTGTGTCATTTTTGTGAAGAGGGCTACGTCTATTTTTCCTCTTGTAAAACCATTTTCAAGAAAAAAATTTACTTAGTCTTTCATACTATGCTCTTGGAGCTTGCTTTAACCCATAGAGAGCTTTAGAAAGCTTATAAACATGGTCTGGAATACTAGGATTTTCAAATCCAAGAGGTTGCTCAACATACACCTCTTCTTCTATAAAGCCATTTAAAAAGGCACCTTTTACATCCATTTGAAATAGCTTAAATTTATTAAGCATGCAAATGCCAATAACATACAAATAGCTTCTAATCTAGCTATGGGAGCATAGGTCTCATCAAAATCTATTCCTTCTTCTTGATTATATCCCTTAGCAACTAGCCTAGTCTTGTTCCTAGTTACTATTCCATTTTCATCCATTTTATTTCTATATACCCATTTAGTTCCTATTATAGTGTGATTCTTTGGTCTAGGAACTAGATTCAATACTTCGTTTCTTTCAATTTGATTTAATTCTTCTTGGATAGCATTTATCCAATCAACTTCTTTTTCTACTTCTACAAAAGTCTTAGGTTCTACTTGAGATAAATAAGTTACACAATTACAAATATTTCTAATAGAGGAACGAGTTCTTACCCCTTGTGAAGGATCACCAATCACTTGATCGATTGGATGATAATACACATACCTCCAATCTTTGGGAAGAATATCCTCTTGTTGACTTGTAGATGGTTGATCAAAATTGTGAGTGTCTACCTCTTGATTTAATTGAGGTTCACTCTCCTTTGGGTCCACAATAGGAGTAGATGTTTCTATCATTGGAATGAAATCTGCATCATCATTAAAAGAGACTATTCTACTACTAATTGGGTTAGATTCATCAAAGACTACATGTACGAATTCTTCAACCACTAGAGTTCTTTTGTTAAAGACTCTATAAGCTTTATTAGAGGTTGAATATCCTAAGAATATTCCTTCATCGATCTTTAAGTCAAATTTACCCAAATTAGTTTTATTGTTATTTAGGATGAAGCACTTGCAACTAAAAGCATGAAAATAAGATATGTTAGGCTTTCTACCTTTCCATAACACATATGGGGTTTTATTAAGCATAGGCCTAATTAAAACTCTATTTAAAGCATAGCAATAAGTGTTTATGGCTTCTGCCCAAAATATTTTGGCAAACTATTTTCACAAAGCATTGTTCTTGCAAACTCTTCTAGAACTCCATTTTTCCTCTCAACAACTCCATTTTGTTGAAGAGTTCTAGGTGATGAAAAATCGTGATCAATTCAATTTTTATCACAAAATTTTGAAAAGCTTTGGTTTTCAAATTCCTTCCCATGATCACTTCTTATGCTTGATATAAAAATTCCTTTTTCAATTTGAACATTTTTACAAAAGTTCACAAATCCTTTGTAAGCTTCATCCTTGTAAGCAATAAAAATAACAAAGGTATATCTAGAATAGTCATCAACAATAACAAGAGCATATTGATGGCCACCTAGACTAATGGAACTTATTAGACCAAATAAGTCCATATGCAAAAGTTCCAATGATCTAGTAGTTGAGACTATATTTTTGATTTAAAAGAAATTCTACTTTGTTTTCCTATTTGACAAGCATCATACACCTTATCTTTTTCAACTTTGATTTTTTGAAGTCCAATGACTAAATCATTTCTTGAAATGATTTTAAGCAAATCCATATTCACATGGCCAAGTCTTCTATGCCATAGCCATGGGTTTTCACTAAAGGCGGGAAAACATTTTTCATTTTTCGAAAAAGATTTTAAATCAACTATATAGACATTTTCGTGTCTATGGCCAAAAAATTTGATCTCATTACTTTTGATGTCCATAACTAGATAATGAGAGGTTTCAAATATGACTTTGTTGCCTTTGTCACATAGTTGACTAATACTAAGCAAATTTGGTTTAAGGCCTTGCACATACAATACATGATTAATGGTTAAGAAATCGTTACCAACTTTTCCATGCTCGATGATCTTTATCTTTGTGTTATCTCCAATGGTAACATGTCCGCCACCCCTTAGAGTTAGATTTTTGAACATACTTGAATCATTGTTGCGCATTTATTTACCTAAATTAATAAGCAAATAACCGAACTTGTTTTACTTGCAAGTGCACAAGGTCAGTGATAGCATAGTGTGCAAGTGCGAGATCATTTCCACAGGGATTGGTGAATTTCGTTTTAGAATCAGTTTCTTATAAAAGAATATCAAAATAACTGTTGAATATGAATTAATAATAATGAGACATAGGGCTTTGATATCCACCACTAGTCATACTTTCACAATGAGTAATAGGTCAATGCACTAGCCTTCCTATGAATACCTAATGGTTGTCAACCTAAGGGCATGGTATCTACTCCTTAAACTATTGATTTCCCTAAGCAACGAGTTAGGCATGGTATCTACTTTAACTCTTCTCTTTTTTAAGGGATTCAACATGGTATCTACTGAGTTGTTCCTTAAGAAAGCATAAGATTTATGGAAATTGACAACCACATGAGACCTAGGGCATGATATCTATTCCTGGTTTCCCATGTTGATTAACCCAAGAATCTGGTGTGGATATCTTTTGTTACTGTTGTTAGGCCCAGGACTCGGTCATCCAAATTGGTCTATCTAGCTAATCCATACCACATGCACATATTGATCAGACATATACATATGAGGAATGTAAATAAACACAGGCATTAATCAAGTTAAGCATCATAATCAAGGCTATTGCAAAGAAATCAATGAATGTATATATGGGAAAGCATAACTAGGGCTTCAATCGAGCCCTATAAAGAGTTAGTTACACATGATGTTTAAGATAAGCATTATAATATAAACTAAACATAAACTATAAAACCCGAAGAATACTATAGAGACGGGTTGTAAATCCTCTCCAAAGCTTACAACTCCGAGCGAAAGTAAAAGATAAAAGAAGTGATGTCTTTATGTGTGCTTTACAGGTGTATTTATTGGGCTTGAGTAGTCCTAGAAAGCTCTGGAAACCTTAACTTCCAAAAACACAAAACCTACTCTATTTCCAAAACTGGTTATGCTGTTTTATTGTTCATACCCGTACATGTGCGCTCGATCGCATGCATTTTGCGCTCGATCGTAAGTGCTGCACTCAATCCTTCTTGTGTGCGCACGATTGTTTATTCGCTCAATCGCACTCAGTAGTGCGCTCGATCGCACTTTGACCAGAAGCTGCTCCAGGATTTCCAGGTTTCTTCCCTTAGGTGCCAAAAATGCCTATTTTTCTCCAAGACCCTATAAAAATATGTGAAACACAAAAATGAAGTAAAATGGACTAAATTAACATAACTAAGGACCTAACAAATGTAAATAAGAGGGGCTTAAATATTTAAGCACCTATCACACCCCCAAAATTATATATTGCTAGTCCCTTAGCAATACAAAACTGAAAACTAAAATGAAAAATAACGACACACAGATAGATCCAATATTCATACTGTCCACAAAAATTTTAGGTCTTCACACAAAATTATGATGCGCATTCATGAGCAAGCTTAACAAATATAAAATATCTTTGCAATGAATAAGAGTTTTGAACGCAAATCACTTTCATGAGGCAGTTTAAGACATCACAAGTTTGACTTTAGTGTGTGGTGAACTAGCACATAAAAGATTAGGTTTCCAAATAATTCTAATGTGTAGTGTCTTGATGACTCAAGATTCACCAAATTTCCTATTAGAATCAACAAAGATGACATAGATTTTCTTCTTTTCTTTTATTTGTGAGATTTTTGCCAAGTTAGTTCCCTTAAGCTTTCTATTTGACTCATGTGACGAGCGTTTAGCCAATGACTCCCAAACCAGATGGTTTTAGGGCATTAGATGTAAAGACACCCTTAAGGACTTACTAACTCGAGTCAAAAAGGCTACGAAACTAACTGGTCTCAATACTACCAATCAGAATTTTCACCTTTTGACGTGACACTCACTGCTTACTGAGGCAAGAGGGCCAGTTACTCAGCGAAAAGTTCTTTTTAATGATCTTTTGTGAGCAAAATTTTTTTTCACCTTTTGACGTGACACTCACTGCTTAGTAAGGCAAGATGGCCAGTTACTCAGTGGAAAGTTTGTTTTATTGATCATTAGGAGCATTTTTCTTTTTGAGCACTAACAATCTTTTTCTATTTTCTTATGCCAAAATGTTAATCTAATAGGTCATCTGGTTCACAGTCAAGCAAAAGAAACATACGAATCAAAATTACATGTCATACCCCACACAACTATATGCTAATGTGCTCGTGTTAGTTCAGGTCAAAATTGTGAATCCTTAAATGCCAAAAAATAAGTGATCTATGTTCAAAACTTAATTATTGGCCTGTATGTTCAAAGTTTTAAGCTCACTTATGAAGTCAGATCATATTCTTTGTTTAGATCACCCAAAATTTTATTGGAACAGAATGAACATGCATTTATCTATAAAAAAAAAAAGAAAATAGTGTGTGTGTGAGTGTGTCCCTATACCTCTAAACTTAATTGCACATTGTCCCCAATGTGTGAATAGCATGGAATGAGCTGACCTGGGATGGAGAACTATATGGCTGGCATGGCTCGTAGCACGCCCCTAAACATCAACTGGATGCACTCACTCTGTCCATGAAAAAGAAAGACAAACAAACATAAAATGGAAAACAAGTAATAATAAACAACTATAGAAAAGAAAACTATGAAATACTAATAATAAACTATTAAAAAGGATATGCTTTGGGGTGCCTCCCATGAGCGCTAAGTTTAACGTCTTTAGCCAAACGTTGTATCCTCTCACTGCTGGTCATCTAGTGGTGCAGTCGAAGAGGTACTGGGGGCAGGCGGTAAGCGATCGAGGATAGCCTGTAGTATCGCCTCCTGGTGTGTAAACCATGCCTCCAAACTATCTATGCACTGGTGTACTAGGGATGTAGCTGCAGAGACCTCGCCTTGAAAGGAGGACAGCTCGACGAGAAAGTGCTGGGACTCAGTGGGTCCCATGTCCGGATGGTCCTGCTCTCATAATGGACTAATTGCAGGGGTCTCTGTCTCTATGTGATCCTCCTCAACCCTATCAGTAGGAGGTGCAGGTGCCTGAAGTCCTCGAGGCATGTGCGACAGACTCTGTGTCCACTAAGCTTTCCCAAAGAAGGGATGCTCTCTTACTGGTCCGTCACTGGTGGTCCCCTTAATCCCTTTATTCTTGAGTATGTAAAAGAGTAGGAACGGGAAAGGGAGGCCTCATGCATTGGCCGTGGTAGTCTGAAGGCCATGAACGTGATCCCAGAATTTATGTAGCTGGCTCCAAATAACAGCCGGGATAGAGTACCAATGGCCTCTGTGGAAGGCATACAAGGTCTGTAGAAACTGGTCTCGCCACTGTGTCTTGTGCCCCAATGGGCATACGTTGTGTTGAAGGATAGTATCTACGAGCCAAAGACGTGGAGGCAACTTTGACCAGCTCGCTGCGTTGTTGTGTTTATCGGCGTATTGACCAGCGCACATATCCTCAATAATCATGGATAGGTCAGAAGAGTCCGCTTACTCCTCGATATCGATGTCCTCCGGAGGGGACTCATCACAGTAGTGAAGAGCAACGGCTATGTTAGCACTAGTCACCTCTACGGGTGTGTTCTGGACGGAAGATGTCATCACCCCTGGTCTGCTGCAGTCAAATGATAGGCCCGCATAGAACTGAACTACGAGCTGGGTGTATACAGCAGAGCAAACCGGCTTGAAAAGCCTTTTCAACCCTTGATGTCTAAATGCTTGGACAGCCCATTGAGTGGCATCCATGTGTTTAAAGACCTCATCGATGCTGAACGTGGTTTCTAACAATAGCTCACGTTGTTTGAAGCTTGGCTGGGACGACTGGGCACGGCTGCTTGAAGCACAAGAAGTGGAGGCAGATGGTTTGGACATGCTGATACTAGTTTCTGCCAGAATTACGCTCGATCATGGAAATGTGCGCTCGATCGTACTTGACTTGCGCTCGATCGCACCCTGTCAAACGTTTTGTCGAACAGCTCATGGGCAACAAAAGTTGAAAACTGTGGGTAACCCTTAAATACGATCGTCAACCTCATGTAAATATGAAAAAGAGCCATTCACACACCAGATAACACATTTATATAATAAAAATGTAAAGTAAATGTTACACAAAACTGTGTGTGAGAACAAAAAGGGTTTACCCTGTAAATGGGGTAAATGTGTAATGGTAAGGGATAACACATTGAAAACGTTTTCTCACCCGCTTGTTTCATGTCGAAGTTGAACTGCTTTATGGCCCAATATGCTCGATGTTCTAATTCGACCGGGAGATGGCACGCTTTTTCAAAGACTAGGCGGTAGGGAGACCTACCAATTGGAGTCTTATAAGCTGTCCTATATGCCTATAGAGCATCATTTAGGCGTAGAGACCAATCCTTCCGATTAGGCTTCATTATCTTTTCTAAGATTCCTTTGATCTCTCAGTTGCTTATCTCCACTTGGCCACTGGTTTGAGGATGATATGGAATGCCAACTCTATGAGTGATCCCATATCTCTGGAGTAGTTTGGAAAAAAAACGATGATGAAAGTGGCTGCCCCCATCACTGATGATTGCTCTTGGAGTCCCAAACCGCGTAAAGATGTTAGCCTGCAGAAACTTTACAACTACTTTGTGATCGTTAGTTTTTGAGGGGACAGCCTCGACCCATTTAGACACATAATCCACACCCACAAGAATATATAAATAACCAAAGGAGTTAGGAAAGGGTCCCATGAAATCAATGTCCCATACATCAAAAAGTTATACTACATGAATATTCTGTAGAGGCATCTGATTTTGGGAAGAGATGTTACCTGTCCACTGGCATCTATCACATGAGCTACAAAAGAAGAAAGCATCTTTAAACAGATTAGGCCAATAAAAACTAGATTGTAGCACCTTAAGAGCTATTCGTTTTGCCCCAAAATGTCCTCCACAAGCAAACTGATGGCAGTGTTGCAATAAGCTCAAGTGCTCCTCTTCTGGGATACATCGTCTGATGATTTGATCGGGGCAGAATTTGAAGAGGTAAGGATCATCCCAATGGTAATGTCTTGACAGAGATATCAGCCGTTTCTTTTCTTGAGTGGTCATGCCTGGGGGAAAAATTTTACCAGTTAGATAATTTACTATATCAGTGTACCATAGAAGTTTTACCTCTAGTGTGAACAGTTGTTCATCAGGGAAGTTCTCATTCAAAGGCAACTCTTTATCATCATTCTCATAGGGTAGCCTTGACAAATGATCTGCAACTACATTCTTACTGCCTTTCTTGTCTTTGATTTCCAAATCGAATTCTTGTAATAGGAGTACCCATCTGATTAGCCTAGGTTTTGCATCTTTCTTAGAAAAAAAATATCATAAAGCAGCATAGTCAGTGAGTACAATAACTTTAGAACCAATAAGATATAATCTAAACTTCTCTAAAGCAAAAATAACAGCAAACAATTTTTTTTTTCAGTAGTAGAATAGTTAAGCTGAGCATCATTTAAAGTTCTAGAAGTATAGTAAATAGCATGAGGTACCTTATTAATTATTTGACCTAAGACAGCTCCCAAGGCGAAGTCACTGGCATCACACATTAATTCGAAATAGAGATTCCAATCTGGTGCCATCATTATCGGGGTAGAGGTGAGAACATTCTTCAATGTGTTGAAAGCTTGCATACAGTTATCATTCTATTCAAACTTGGTATCTTTAGCCAGCAACGCACAAAGAGGTCTCGAGATTTTGGAGAAATCCTTGATGAATCTTCTATAGAAACTGGTATGTCAAAGGAAACTTCTAATGCCCTTGACTGTGAGAGGGGGAGGTAGCTTTGAAATGATGTCTATCTTAGCCTTGTCTACCTCGATACCTCTATTTGAGATGGAGTGACCCAACACAATACCTTGTTGAACCATGAAGTGACATTTCTCCCAATTTAGCACTAAGTTACTCTCTTCACATCTCTTTAGGACATTCTCTAAACGATTTAGGCACACATCAAAATTAGAACCAAAAACACTAAAATCATCCATGAATATCTCAATGTATTTCTCCACCATATTGGAAAACATGCTCATCATACATCTTTGAAAAGTGGCTGGTGCATTGCATAATCTGAATGGCATTCTTCTATAAGTAAATGTACCGAAAGGATATGTAAAGGTAGTCTTTTCTTAATCCTCGGGTCCTATGCAATTTGGTTGTACCCACTATACCCATCCAAGAAGCAGTAATAGCTGTAACCGGCTAATCTCTCTAACATCTGATCAATGAATGGTAGGGGAAATGATCTTTTCTAGTTACTTTGTTGAATTTCCGGTAATCAATGCATACCCTCCAACTAGTTGTCTTTCTTTTAGGTATGAGCTCCTCATATTCATTTTTTACAATGGTAATTCCACTCTTTTTAGGAACAACTTGGATCGGACTCACCCATTTACTGTCTGATATAGGGTAGATAATGCCAACATCTAGTAGCTTTAATACCTTGACCTTTACTACCTTTTTCATGTGTGGGTTTAGTCTTCTTTGAGCATCTCGAGTGGGCCTTGCTTCTTCTTCTAGGTAGATACTATGCATGCATTTGGCTGGACTTATCCTCTTAATGTCAGCAATTGTCCATCCAATGGCAGATCTATGCTCCCTAAGAACTCTTAACAGCTTCTCTTCTTCTCCACTATTCAAGTTAATAGCTACAATCACAGGTAAAGTCTTCTTTTCTCCCAAATAAGCATATGTTAAATGCTCGAGTAGCTGTTTTAGTTCCAATGTTGGTGCCTGGATAATAGAAGGCAGAAGAGTAGCATTAGTAGGTATGAGAGATTCAAATGGAGAAGTATACTTACTAGAGTGTTTTGGAGAGGTCTCAAAGAGTTGCACAGCTGAGATGATATCATTAGTCACATCTTCAAGTTCTTGCTTAATATCCTCCTCGGTGAAGCCATAGGCGAGAGTGGTCTCCAATGGATCAATGTGTTGGACTTGAAAAGATTTCTCGACAAAATTTTGTATCATACATACATTAAAGCATTTCAAATCATCTTGAGGCAGTTTCATTACATCAAATATTTTAAATTCTATTTTCTCACCATTGATTTTCATACTCACTATGCCCTTTTTCACACAAATCTTAGTATCAGCAGTTCTAATGAAGGGTCTCCCTAATATGATGGGCATGGGTAATGGCATAGGGCATTTCTCCATATCTAGCACAATGAAATCAGCAGGTAATATGAATTCTCCTACTTTAACTAAGACATCCTCGAGGAAACCCTAGGTCTTTTAATACTCCTATCTACCAATTATAAGGTAATGGAAGTCGGTTGTAGCTCCCCCAAACCTAGGTTTTGAATACCAGGTATGGTAGTAAGTTTACACCTACTCCTAAGTCTAGTAATGGTCTCTTAAATAGTTGATCACCTATTCTATAGGGAATAGTAAAACTACCTGGATCTTTCAGTTTTGGTGGGAGTTTTCTTAATATCACAACACTTACTTCTTCAGTTAATACTACTGTTTCATGCTCTTAAAATTTCCTCTTATGAGTGAAACAATCTTTTAAGAACTTAGCATAGGCAGGTATTTGGTGAATTGCATCTAATAAAGGTATGTTAATTTCAACTTTCCGTAAGGCTTCAAAAATATCAATTAGTTTATTGTCTTTCTTTTGTTTTACTAACCTTTGCGGGAAGGGTGAAGCATTCACCTTCTCTGTTTCACTTACCCTTGGTGCCGATGGTTTCTCCTTGGATGCTGTTGCAGATTTATCGAACCCTATCACCTTGCATTTCTCAAAGTTGTGACAGCTTTCAGTTGTTGATGGCCCCCAGGGTTGGGTAGTGTTTGAGCTGGAAGCTCTCCTTGCTTTCTGCTACTTAGCTCTTTCGCCAGTTGTCCCATTTGTACCTCTAGCCGTTGTATGACTTGTTCATGTTTTACTGTAGTTTGTCTTAGTTCAGTCCAGAATTGCCTTTCATCCGCCATGAACTGATCTTGTGAGGTCATTAATTGCTGCTGCTGAGTGGCCAGTTGTCTCACAAGACTTTTGAGGTCATTTTTCTTTGGTTCAGGAGCAGTATGAGCAGTGGGATGGGGGTTTCTTTGTTGCCCTTGCTGGTTAAGGGTATTTTGGTTTTTGTTCCAAGAGAAATTTGGGTGGTTTCTCCATCCGGGGTTGTAAGTGTTTGCATATGGGTTGTCCTTTGGTGGATAGTTGTTAGATCCCACGTAATTTGCTTGTTCCGGATCTACAGATGAATATAAAGGACAAGTATCAGTATTATGGTCGAATTGGGAACATATCGCGCATACCTGGAGTGGTGTAGCTCGTAGGCTAGATGAGGCATTTTGAGCAGCCATGGCTTTTACCAATAAGTCACGTTTCCTTTCTACAGCAGCTATTTGAGGAGAAGATCCTCCATTCAGATTTACCTCATACACACCCTTACTTTTGGTTATATGTCTACCTCGAGAGGAGAACTGCTGAGTGTGTTCACTGAGGGTTTCGAAGAGCTCCATCGCTTCTTCGCTGCTTTTCTCCATCAACACTCCTCCACAACCTGAATCAACAATACTTTTGTTAGTATCATTCAAACCTTCATAAAAAGCTTGTACCAGTTCATCTTGAGGCAGGTTGTGATGTGGGCATTTGAGTAGCAGTTCATTGAAGTGTCCCCATGCTTCAAAGAAGAGGTCTCCATCCTTTTGTTGGAAAGACTATATCTCATTCCTCATCTGTCTCGTCTTTTGGGCTGGAAAAAACTTCTTTAGGAATTTGCTACCCAACTCCTCCCAAGTGTGGATAGAAACTGCAGGCAAAGAATTGTACCACAGTTTAGCATTATCTTTTAAGGAAAAGGGGAACAGAATTAACCTTATTCCTTCTTGGTCTAGGCCTCGGATGTGCTGGAACTTATAAAGATCGAAGAACTCCCAAAGGTGCAAGTGTGGATCCTCATTAGGTGTACCCCTAAAGTGAGTCAAGGCACTCAATATTTGCAGAGATATGTAATAGTTGCCTTCTGTCTCAGGTTGATAAGCGATATATGATGGCTGATCAAGGTTCCGCGGGATGAAGGACTGCTTCATTGGTACTCGTGCAGGTGGTTGCTGGTTTTCGAGTTGTTCCACCATTGGTGCTTCCTTTCGAATCCTTCTTCGTTCTCTTCGAAGTTGTTCTTAAGCCTTTGTCGGATGGTCTGCTCAAGTTCAGGATCGAGGGGAAAGAATGTGGGATGTCGGGATCGAAGTCCGTGCATAAATAAGGTAAACCAGTTTCAGTGTAGCAGTTCAACTCTGCTGCTCGAGTAACTTTCTACCCTAATTGCGCTCGATCGCACAGAAGGATGCGATCGATCACAAGTATCACAGAAGGTGCGATTAGGGTTTGATGTGCCTGAAACATAAAGGAAATTTGATTAGAGTTTGATGAAAATAAAAGTGATAAACAGAAACTTAAAAATTTAGTAAAATAAAATAAAAATAATGATGATTAAACTAAACGAAAGTAATTCTAAAAGGAAATTTAGTGCAATCCCCGGCAACGGCGCCAAAATTTTGTCGCGCATTTATTTACCTAAATTAATAAGCAAATAATCGAATTTGTTTTACTTGCAAGTGCACAAGGTCAGTGATAGTATAGTGTGCAAGTGCGAGATCATTTCCACAGAGATTGTTGAATTTCGTTTTAGAATCAGTTTTTTTAATAAAAGAAGATCAAAATAACTGTTGAATGTGAATTAATAATAATGAGACATAGGGTTTTGATATCCACCACTAGTCATACTTTCCCAATGAGTAATAGGTCAATGCACTAGCCTTCCTATGAATACCTAATGGTTGTCAACCTAAGGGCATGGTATCTACTCCTTAAGCTATTAATTTCCCTAAGCAACGAGTTAGGCACGGTATATACTCTAACTCTTCTATTTTTTAAGGGATTCAGCATGGTATCTACTGAGTTATTCCTTAAGAAAGCATAAGATTTATGGAAATCGATAACCACATGAGACCTAGGGCATGGTATCTACTCCCGGTTTCCCATGTTGATTAACCCAAGAATCCGATGTGGATATCTTTTTTTACTATTGTTAGGCCCATGATTCGGTCATCCAAATTGGTCTAACTAACTAATCCATACCACATGCACATATTGATCAGACATATACATATGAGGAATGTAAATAAACACAAGCATTAATCAAGTTAAGCATCATAATCAAGGCTATTGCAAAGAAATCAATGAATGTATATATGGGAAAGCATAACTAGGGCTTCAATCGAGCCCTATAAAGAGTTAGTTACACATGATGTCTAAGATAAGCATTATAATATAAACTAAACATAAACTATAAAACCCGAAGAATACTGTGGAGACGGGTTGTCAATCCTCTCCAAAGCTTACAACTCCGAGCGAAAGTAAAAGATAAAAGAAGTGATGTCTTTGTGTGTGCTTTATAGGTGTATTTATTGGGCTTGAGTAGTCCTAGAAGGCTTTGTGTGTGCCGTTTTACTGTTCACGCCCGTACATGTGGGCTCGATCGCATGCGTTTTGCGCTCGATCGCAAGTGCTGCGCTCAATCCTTCTTGTGTATGCACGATCGCTTATGAGCTCGATCGCACTCAGTAGTGCGCTCGATCGCACTTTGACCAGAAGCTGCTCCAGGATTTCCAGATTTCTTCCTTTAGGTGCCAAAAATGCATTTTTTTCTCCAAGACCCTATAAAAATATGTGAAACATAAAAATGAAGTAAAATGGACTAAATTAAGATAACTAAGGACCTAACAAATGTAAATAATGGGGCTTAAATATGAATATTTAAGCACCTATCAATCACTGGTCATGTGCTTTGAGCATCCACTATCAAGGTACCAATAGTTACCTTTTCTTTTGGTGTGGAGACATATCTACATTACACAAGGATACACAATTGCACTCTTAGGTACCCAAAATTTCTTGGGCCCTTTGGGGTTAGTCCTAAAAAATACGACTCCTTTGGGGACCCATACCTTCTTAATGTTATAAGGTGCTCTATAATTATAGACATGTTGATGATGCATAATCCTAGGATAATAGTTATTGAAATTTCTAGGATTTCCTAAATATGCATGCTTATAGTTCCTTGGATAAGAAATCCTAGAATACATGTTTCTATTATGAAAATGCATGTTATCTCTAGGAAATAGGGAATGATAATTACTACGATATACACTTGTATTATTATGAACATACATATTATTTCTAGGATACACATGATGGTGATTCCTAAGATGTGCATGTGTAGTGTGCAAGTTATGAGTATACATATTATCTCTAGGATGCACATGATGGTTACTCCTAGGATATGTATTTTTTGAATGATTGTTTCTAGCATGAGCATTTCTTCAGTGAGCATACATATATGCATGAGTATTTCTAGGATGTTTATCTCTAGTATATGCATTAGAATTTAAATTTGCATTGTTAGACCTACTAGCATATATTGAAGGAATACTTTTAATCTTACTAGAGGTCTTAGAAGTGGAGGCTTCAATCAAACATGTTCTTTTCATGAACAAAGTCTCTTTTGACTTTTGCTTGCCCAATAGAGAATAACCCAAGCGGGATTTTTCTCCATTTAACCTTTGGCTAGATAACACTTCATCTAGCTTTCTTTTCCAAGCATAAGTCTATATATGGTGCTATTCAATTCCAATATTTTCTTCTTTAAATTTTCATTTTCATCTTTTAGAAAATCTTGTGAAGAATCATAAAGCATGGAAGATAGTTTTTCTTTTTCTTCCTTTAAGCCTTCCATCTCTTTGGAAAGAGATGAGACTTCTTTTTTGAGGATGGTATTCCTATAATCGAATTTCTTCAATTCTTCATGTATCTAATTTATAACTTTAATTAACTCTTCACTACTACTAACAATGTTATTATTAGAAGGGGAAGAGTTTGATACCTCATTTTCGTCATTGAATGCCATCAAGTGTAGGTTGGCAATCTCCTCGTATCCGACCTCATTGTTCAAAGATTCTTCTTCTTCGTCATCACTCCATGTGATTGCAATCATAGCTTTCTTTTGGAAGCTCTTATATGGCTTGCTCGTTGTTGGGCAATCGGCTTTAACGTGATCGGACTTCTTGCAACTGTAACACACAAGAGGTTCCCATTTTGGAGTGGAATCCCTTGTGTAAGGTTTCTTGCTCTTTTTTAAAAACTCGTGAAATCTTTTGGTGATTAGAACTATTTCACCATCTTCTTCGCTGCTCTCATCCTCTTCTTCTTTTTCTTCCTCTTTGTTGTTTATAGAGGCTTTGAGAGCAATCATCTTTTTCTTCTTTTCATCATTATTGATAATGAGATTCATTTCCTCCATCTTGTATGCCAATAGTGATCCAAGAAGTGTTTCGACATCAAGTTTGTCGGATCTTTGGCCTCCATGATGGTCGTCTTCTTTGCTTTCTAAGTTGATGGCAAAGACCTTAAAATATTCATTGTTAGTTCAAACTCCTCAATGTTCCTACCAAGAAGCTTTAGGTTGTTAACAATAGTGATGAAATGTGAGTACATTTGAGAAATTGTTTCGTTAGGATGCATTTTGAAAGATTCATACTCGGACACTAGCATATAGATTTTTGATTTTTTGACTTTGCTAGTGCCCTCATATGTAACTTGCAGTTTGTCTCAAATCTCCTTAGCCGAAACACATGCAGAAACTTTATTATACTCAAAAATATATAAAGCACAATGTAAAATACTAGTGGCTCTACTATTTAGAGACATCATTCTACAATCCTCTTCATTGAACTCAGTTTTGAGTTTAGGCATTATATGATTGATTTCTCCAATAGTTATTTCCTTTGTAGAAATTCTAGGTCATTCCTCAATGACTCTCCATAGATTGTAATCTTGTCATTCGACAAAGATTTTCATTCTATCTTTCTAGTAGTTATAATTGGAGCCATTGAACAAAGAAGGCCTAGTACAGGAATGCCCTTCGGTATAACTATTTGATGCCATCGAATCAACTCAAGGATTTTAAGCATGAAATATAGTACGAAGCTCTGATACCAATTGTAAACCGAGGTTCAAACCCAAGAGGGTGGGTGAATTGGGTTTTAAAAACTTTTGCTAATTAAATTGCAAGTTTTTAAACAGTTAAATACACAAAGCACACAAACAAATAATATGCTTGAAAGTAAATGAGTTTAAGGAAGAGAATATGCAAACTCTGTTAATAGTAGTTTGGCAATATCGAAATCTCTCCGAACCTACATCCATCTCTTCAAGGAACCTCCTTGAAGAAATCCACTAAAACCTTTAGTCGTGCAAATTCATAGGTGTTGCACAAACGTTACAACTGATCTCTTCATCACGGAAGCTACAATGAAGTGTTTAATGCTAAACACTCTAAAAGTTATACCAACTCTTGCCCTTTACAATAAATGAAATTTGTTGTAAAGTAAATGGTAGAGAGATAGCAATAAGTGCTTTTACTAATGAACAATATCTCTCTTTCAAGAACAAGCTTGTAGAATGGCTCAACAATAAAATTTTCAAAAAGTTTTTGAGAATTAATGAGCTATCTTGTGAATTGAATGAGTTCTCTTCTTCATTTAAATGCTCATTGAAGTGGGTTTATATAGCTTTGAATCAATATGGCAATTTGACACTGACTTAGTAGGTTTGGGGCATTAAATGCCCAAGTCCCGCGTCTCAAACGGTCATATTTTTGAATTACCAGTCGACTGGGTTAAGTGAGGATTTTTCACTTTTTAGGCTAAGGGAGAGTACTAGTCGACTAGGTGAAGTTACCAGTCAACTGGATCCTTAGCACCAGTCGATTGGGTCCTCAACACCAGTTGACTCAGAACTTCTTTTCCCATATCCCAATCGACTGGGTAAGTCGACTGGTACAGGGACCAAGTCGACTGGGTTGTCCTTCAACCCAGTTTTCTTTTTCAAAAATAGTTTTTGACTTAGAAAATTTTTGTGTTTTTAGTTTTGTCAATGTCTTTTGTCAATTGAGCCACAAATCAAGCTATGTAATTGAACATAAGAGATATACAATTGTTTCAATTACCTTAATGCCTATTCTAGATCTTCTGTCTTGTTTTGGTGTCTGAATCGCGTTGAGTCTTTGCATCTTGTTTTCGTGCTGAATGCTTTTACCGCTTAAACACTTAGAAAAAACTGTTAGTGCAATTATAGTAGTGTTTTGTCATTATTAAAATCAAATACGGGTCAACAAATACACATTGTACATTTGCTAGTCGCCATCTTTTCTAGTACCTCAACCACTTCTAAAACAAGTCATCCATCCACTTTTAGCTTTTTAAACGCTTCAAATATCTTGTTTCATCATCACCCATCTCTCATTAGATTCAAATTAGCATTCCTCAAATCTATGTCTCCAATTAAAACAAAACTTTTAAGCTTACTCAACTAACATCAACCAATTAATTATTCGTTCTTTAATCCATTCTCAAGATCCATCATCTCTTTGTATTGAATTTCACTTAACACTTAAGATCAGGTCAAAGTTACTACATCTTTTTGTAGGTACCGCTCTTTTCCGCTTGAGACCCATGCATCCGGCTCATTACCCAAGGCCACTCCCCTTAAAGAAAATAGATATAGAGAGGGTGCAGATTACGACGAGTAGGCATATGTAAACGAGTGAAACCTACCAAGTCTAATACAAACCCTTTATAAGTAGTAAGGAGGCTCTCATGATGGGTGCGCTTTTAATGTATTAGATAAGGGGCTGCTTGTCATCCAAGTACAAAGCAAGGATGACGGGTAAGGAGCCGTCATTTGACCTTGAAGGGGGTCAAATCCCTTGTCATTGGTCTGCGTGAGAAATTCCAAAACTCGGGAGATTTGGGTGCAAAAGAGTGAAGATTTGAAGCTCTCTCTCTTACCTAGACCGAATTTAGCCCTTTGTGTTTCCAGGGAGTTAATTAAAATTTTAATTCAAGTATTGTTATTATACACTGCTAATAAAACCAAGCACACATTTTGTAATTTTTATTCAAACAAAGAAACACCAAATATTAACTTTAAAGTAATGTGGTAAATGTAAGTATATAAAAGAAATAAATTACCTTGACTATGAAGAAAAAAAATATTGAAACTACTTGCAAAGTATGGATGAGAATTAAATTAAAGTGTGTACATTTAAACTAGGTGGATTAATTATATAAGTAAATTAGGTAACTTTAAACTTGCATAGTATTAATATTATTATTCTGCTTCTCATTGTTTTTTTTGCGAATTTATGAATGAGGTGATATTTTTGAAAAGTTGCCATTTCTTTTTATGCTTGACTAAGAGACGTTCTTTTTTTTTTTTCTCTACAGGTTTGGAAAAATCCTCATACAATCTGTGAATTCCTCACCACTCTCTACGACAAAACCAACCATTGGTTTTTACTTTGGCTTCTGTAACTGATTATCTCCAACCCAGTGAGTCCCTTAACTTTCTCATTTTATTTGGTGTTTTTTCCATTCTTCTTTTCACTTAATAGTATTTAATCTAAATGTTTTAATTATGCTATATTGTTGGGAACCATTTATGAATAATGGTGCTCAATTTTGTGTCCTCAAGTGGTGTATTTCAACTATCTGTTTAAATGTCTCTTTAAGCGATTGGTTATGTTTGGTTCTTTCTGATATTGGAGTTTTGACTGTATATTTATTTTACAAAAACTTCTTGTTTTAGTTCATGACTCATGCTGCTTTGTACTATCAGTGGGTTTATCCTTTCAAATGAAACTATGCTGGAATTATTTTTGAAGCATATCAGAGCTAATTAACTTTGTGTATGATTTGAGTCATTGATTAGTCAAGTATCTGCATAGGAAACATGCTGAAATGAGTCGTACTGCAATGCATGAAACTCAGACAAAGATTTTGTATAATGAAAGCATTGTATTTTTTTTTCAAAAAAAAAAAAAACATTGAATCATTTTGATCTAGAACTGTCCGATTTTGCTGAGCTAAACTCATCTTTTGCTTCCATTTTCAGTTTGCAGAAAACCAAAAGGGTGCTTACGGTTTATGAGTTTCTTTTGGTATACTGTACTATCTATTACACTTCTAATTTGGTTATGTTTACTTCTACCTGATATTGGAGTTTTGACGGAATATTCCTTTCCCAGCATGTCACACTTATCTGCTACAAAAACTTCCTGTTTTAGTTCATGACTCATGCTGCTTTGTACTATCAGTAGCTTTGTTATTTCATATGAAACTATGCTGAATTTTAGAGATTAGAGTTTTTTTACTTCTTAAAAACAGCAACAGAACCAACCATTGGTCTTTACTTTGGCCTCTGTAACTGCATAACTGATCTTGCTTATTTTTTTTGAAGCATATCAAACCTAATGAACTTTGTGTGTGATTTGAGTGATGGATTAGTCAAGTATTTGCAAAGGAAACATGCTGAAATGAATCGTACTGCAATGCATGAAACTCAGGCAAAGATTTTGTATGATGAAAGCTTTGTATTTTTCTTAAAAAAAAAAACATTCAATCACTTTGATCTAGAGTTGGAGTTTTGACGACATATTCCTTTCCCAGCATGTCACACTTCTGTTACAAAAACTTCCAGTTTTAGTTCATGACTCATGCTGCTTTGTACTATCAATAGGTTTCTGCTTTCATATGAAACTATGCTGGATTTTAGAGATGGGAGTTTTTTTATAAAAAAAACAGCAACAGAACCAACCATTGGTCTTTACTTTGGCCTCAGTAACTGTATAGCTGATCTTGCTTTTTTTGATGGAGTATCAGCATTAACTTGATGCCTTCACCATTATTTAGACTTAAAAGTCTTTTTTTTTGGCATGTTAGTCAGTTTCAAGCAGTAATAATTAATGATTTCTTCTGGCATAGAATATCCCCTACATAAACAAGCCTGCATGTTCAAGAAGTGAAATTTTCTGTTTAATCATTTTCGTTTTCAATGTTATATTTGAAGATACTGCCAAGGGGTTCTCATCGAGTCCAATGATAGATCGACTTAATTCCTTGAGGATAGCTGGTAAGAAGGATTTTGTTGTTGGTATCTGCAAGGTTTATCTCGTGTATTCTATATATGTCCGTTCCTTTTTTATTTCTTCATCTTCTTGATAGGTAAATAATTTTCTATTCTAAAAAAATATTCAGATACGTTCTGTTTTTCTCTACAGATTTGGAAAAATCCTCATACAATCTGTGAATCCCTCACCACTCTCTGCCACCTTCTTCCTCACCTCTCTATGTTGAAGAAACCCTCACTAATTTGATTGTTTAAGGTTACTGTTCTCATCTAATTTTAATTCATGCGATTAGATTTATAATTTGGTGGTTTAAGGTTACCGTGCTTCTTCTTTTCCATAAAAATGTTTCATTCTCTTTCTCTCCCAACAATTTATGATTGGTTTTTATGGTCAGTAAATCAGATTTCTCCTTTTAATCACCATGTATCCTTTTTTAGTTTTCAATTATCTTTTTAATTAGCTTTGATGCATGATATCAATTTTTCTGGTCGGAAAACAAATCAACACCAAACCTGATAAAATCATCATCAAGCAAAGCAACCAAGGTTAGTGATTCTACTTTTATAAATTTTATTTCTTTCCTTTTCTCTTTAATTTATAATTGGTTTTCTATTGTCAGTAGTCCATATACTCACACTACTTCTCTCTTAATTTCCCTTCTTCTCTTTTAGGCAAAATTCTGATTCTTTCATCATAGCTAATGGGCATATACTCTCCCTCTTTTAGGCAAAATTCTTATTCAAACTAACAATCACAGTTTCATTATTATTTTCGGGGCAGTATTAAACTGGTAAGCTCTGTTCAATTTTTTCATTATGCATTTTTCATCGTTGATGCTTTGTTGTTTATTATGAGGCATCAAATACATGATTACTTACTGGCAGAAAAAAATAGAGAATCAATACTGACTGACCAAGGGCCATATCAGCCTAACTTGGTAGTGTTTTGATGGGTCTGATGATGTTTTACGAAAAATATAATGTTTAATGCTTATATATTAATTTGAAGATAGTTTTGCAAACGTTTCTTGTGGAAGCATAATAAGAATAGAAGCAAAGAAAAATATGTTAGTTTATTTGTGTGTATTCTTGTTTCCTAGAGTGTTTGGCATGTATGGATGGAAATGGATAATATATATGGCCGGTGTAATTTCTTATTTCCAGTTTTCTCTTGTTATCTTCTTCTTTTTCATTATCTGGAAAGAGAGAAATTCTAGGTTGCGTAAAAACCTTTTTCACAGTGTTGATCAATTCCTTGATTTTGTCATTGCTCATGTAACAGACAGGATCATTAGCTATAATAAAGTTTCTTTGTTTGACATTAGTACAGCTAGTAATTGGGGGTTTCCTTGTGTAATTGGTTGTCTTTCTGTTGTTGTTGCTGGGTTCTTCTGTAGCAGGTTCTGCTTGGTTTCTTTGTAGCAGGTTTTTCCTGCTCTAATCTTTTCTGAATAATAATATTTGCTTTATCCAAAAAAAAGAAAAAGAAGAAGAAGAATATTTCATATCTTAAATTGGATTAAAACGCATTTGTAAGGTGATCTTTTCTTTTTCTTTTTGGGTGTTGTATTTATTTGGTGAGTTAGGTTCTTAGTTAACTTTCTCTTCTCGATAGGATGAGCATTATTCAATAGATACAAAATAGAGCAATGCTGCAACTTTATGTGATGAAGTTTTCATGTATTAATTTCCTAAAACACTCCAAAGAATTAGGATCTTAAATAAACTTAAGTATAGACAAAAAAAACATAAGGAATTACGACCTATACTAACAGAAAAAACATAAGTATAGACTATCCCAATGGTTTAAATTTTTGTCGGTGTCGGACCTATACCGACGATTTACCAGTCGTAAGTAAAGCGTCCTTGCCTATACCGACGGTCCACAATTCGTTGACTACGCTTTTTCAAGCCATACTTTTTAAAACCGTCGGTATAGCCCAACAACATCTATACTGACGGTGTTTTGGGATTTATCAACAGGTTTTGTTCGTCGATAAATGATATTTTTTTTGTAGTGAATTTTTTTTCTTACAATCATGTGGGGTCTTTTCAATAATTTTTATATATAGTCCATATAAATGTGAGAATAATTAACAATACTTTTAGAGGTGTTGAATAATTTTTCCACATCTTAATAGTACGTAATTTTGAAATGATATTTAGGAAGAGAAAAGTACATGCCAAACCTTCTACATCAATATATAATCATTGAAACAAATTACTAACCGCCATACTAACATATATGTTATATATGACTTGTAATTTTGGAGTAAAAGCGGGCTCATTTTTATTTTAATTGTCACGTCATCATACAAGAGTACAAATTGCAGTAGGAAAAGTAAGAATTAAAAATGATGATTGTTTTGGTACTAGTAGGACTAGGAATACAAAATTAAATAGATGAAGGATTCTCCTTGACCTTGCATATATATATATATATATATATATATATATATATATATATATATATATATATATATATGCGCGTGCCTAATTCTTTTCTTTCAACAATAAAGAGAAAGCTATAGTAGAACAATAGAGAGAAAGTGACAACAGACAAAGCTGTACAACAAACAGATCCCTTTGAATGGTTAAAATTTATTATCTTCTAGGCTATTATATTTTTTCCAATTAAATTGGTAGTAGCTTAGATTTTGGTGTATTTGAGGATTTGGGCTTAGGGAGTTTTATCACTCTTGATTTGTACTCCAATTTTGATTGTAGTGGAATCTCTCACCATCGCTTGTGGGTGTAAGAGTTTTAACTCTAAACCACACAAATTTTTTTGTGTCGGTTTATTTTTCTGCTGTTTTATTCCTAACAAATTAGTATCATAGCTATTTTTAAAATCAATCTAGGCACGATGTCTTCTACCATTTCGTACGAGATACAGAAGTTTGATGGAGCTGATAGTTTTTATCTTTGGCAAGTAAAAATGCGAGCTGTATTAATCTAAAAGGGGTTAAAAAAAAGTGTTGTTGGGGATGGAGAAAATGCCTAGTACAATGACAGATGAACGAAAGGTAAAGATGGATGAGAAGGCATTGACTGTAATTCAGTTGTCTCTATCAGATGGAGTTTTGCGCAAAGTTCTTACAATGAAAACTGTTGCCGGCTTATGGAGTAAGTTAAATTCAATGTACATGACAAAATTCCTAACCAACAAATTGTTCTTGAAGCAACAATAGTATTTGTTCCGTATGGCAAAAGGTATATGTAACGACCCATCTCGGGTTGGCCACCCCCAAGACGGTGTCATCACATTTTGAAAATCGCAGCATAACACATATATGCAACAATAAAAATAAATAACACCAATAGAAAATTTTACATCAATCTTCAACCTTCAATAGGAGAGTTACATCAATCTGATCTTTTCAACATTAGATACAACATAAAATGTATGAATACTTACAAATAAATTTTTTTATTTTCTTTTCTCTTTAGTCTGAGGATGTTGACATGTACGCAACTTACAGAAAATGATTTCTTCTGAACCTCAACTCACCAAATTATTTGTCATGCCTGCTACCTGAAATCATTGCACAATGAAGGGTGAGCTTCACAAGCTCAGTGAATTAAATTTACTAAAAGTATTCAGTTTGCATAATAGCACTTTTTATATTTAATCATTTATATTTCACATAACTTGATGATAACTTTCTACTATCACTACACATGTCATAAGATTCATTCTCTATCATTCTCTTCTTCTCATTCATTGGTTCACCTTAAGACCATAAATTATCTCATAATTACCTCGTAATGAGGTTCACATCATAAAGTCCACCATTTAGATGGTTTTTATCATTCTCTATTTTTTTTCTCACCGTAACTGTATCTCTCTGTGAGACCAATTCATCTATAACAATTTCATAATAAAACACCACACATCAACATTTCAATGATGCAAGCAATAATTAAAACAGATGCAATGCATGAATTATTATTATGGGAACATCTTCCCACATGTCGACATGTTTTTATTATCTTAGACCAGCTACCTTCCCGGTTCTTTTCTTCTCATTTAGATCGGCTGCCTTCTTGGTTATTTCATTTTCATAAGACCGGCTGCTTTCCCGGTTCTTTTCATTTATTTAATGCATATACCTATGAACAATGATATGAAATATGCATCTGGACAATAACATAAAAAAACAAACATGAATTCAAATATTTAATTTTTGGCTATCTTGAATTTTTCTCAAATATATAAAAAAAAAATTCACTAAATTTCTCTCATCCCAAATCACATCAAATCATCCATTAAAGCTTGTCAAGATCTACTAAATTTCATTCCAAATCACATCAAATCATCCATAAAAACTTGTCAAGATCCATTAAATTTCATCTCCTCATAATTCGTATCAAAATATCAACCATAGCTCATCAAGAATTTATTTATCACCCTCATTATTAAATCAACTCATTATTCTAATGTTAGTGAAGAACTGAGATGACTATGATCGTGTTCTTGCTGCTAGTGGTAATAGGTTCTTTATGTTTGATTGGATTATGGATTCAGCTTATTCCTACTATATTTGTCAAAATATGGATTGGTTTTCAAAATATGAGCTTTATGACGAAGTTTTATTGTTGGGTGATGATGCAGCTTAAAAAATTACTGGTATAGGAACTGTCCATATCAAAATTTATGATGGTGTGATAAGGACCTTGACAAAAGTTAAACATATTCCTGTCTTCAAGAAGAATTTGATTTTTTTGAGTATTCTTGATGTCAAAGGGTACAAGTATTCATCTAAAGGTGGAGTTATGAAAATTAGTAGAGGTGCTTTGGTTATCACGAAATCAAGGATTGTGTTGCTAAATTTATACGTTCTGCAGGATACTACCGTTACTGGTTCAACAACTGCTTTTACTATGTTAGATTCTAAGGTTACAAAATTGTGGCATATGAGATTGGGTCATATGAGTGAAAATGGACTAACTTTGTTAAGCAAAAGAGGTTTTCTATGTGGATAGAATACAGGTAAAATGAAATTTTGTAAGTATTTCATTTTTGGCAAACAAAAGAGAGTTAGTTTCAGTATAGTGATTCACAGAGCCAATGGTACTGTGGGTTATATTCACTTTGATCTTTGGGGATTCTCATGCGTTCCATTTAAGAGTGGTTCCATTTATTGATGATTACTTAAGAAAAACTTGGGTGTATATGTTGAAGACCAAAGATGATGCATTCAAGTGTTTTAAACAGTGGAGAACAATGATTGAGAAATAAACGAGGAAAGGCTGAGGACAGATAAAGGTTTCGAATTTTGTTCAAATGAGTTTGATGACTGCTGCAAAGATGACGATATTGTTAGACACAAGATAGTGAGAGGTACATCACAACAGAATGTGGTTGCTGGGCGAATGAACACACTCTTTTAGAGAGAGCTCGTTGTATGGTCTGGTAACCCTCTTGATTATTCTATGGTAAAAATATTTAGATGTCTTGCATATGCACATGTTAATGATGGAAAATTAGTTTCTAGAGCTAAAAAATGCATTTTTCTTGGTTATATTGATGGTGTGAAATGATATAGATTATGATGTCCTGATCTTAAGTCACCTAAATTTCTCATTAGTCATGCTGTTACTTTTAATGAATCTACTATGCTTAACCCGAAAAAAGGGGAGTCTGTTGCTTGTGATTTTGAATAGGGTAAGAGTAACACATAATAGGTGGAGCTAGGAAGTTTTGATTCAGATCCTATGCAGAATATTTCCACACAGCTTGTTTCTGAACAAAGTGAGAATTTGGGTGAAGAACAGACTCAACAGATTTAGGATGAACTTTACAGCATTGCCAAACAAAAACCGAGAAGATAAACTAGACTACCATTGAGGTACAACAATATTGTTTTGTCTAGAAATACTGATGCAATTACCTATGCTTTGTTAGTTGCGCAAGAAGCCAGTGATGCAAGTGAACCTACTTTATATAGAAGTCGTTATGTGTGCAGATTCTTCAAAGTGGCTACTAGCCATTCATTAAGAGATGGAGTCTCTTGAGAAGAATCAGACTTGAAAATTGGTAAAGCCACCAATAGGTAAAAAGATAGTTGGTTGCAACTGGATATTCAAGAAGAAGAGAAGCACCCCAAAAGTTAAAAAGAAGATGGTTGTGAAAAATATTAGGACAACATATAATCCATCAGATACGTTGATTAAACCACTTCCAGTGTCCAAGTTCGAGCACTGCTTGGACTTGATTGGTGTTACTTAAAATATTTGAATTATGCTCGGTTGGGGCATTTGTGGAGATGGTAGATAGTACTTTACTATTTGTGAAAATTCAAGCCAAGGTGGAGATTCGTTAGAGATGATTTGTAATTTTGGAGTAAAAGCGAAACCATTCTTATTTTAATTGCCACATCATCATGCAACAGTACAAATTGCAGTAGGAAAAGCAAGAATTAAAAAAAGGTGGTTGTTTGGGTATTAGTAGGATAAGGAATACAAAATTATATAGAAGAAAGATTCTCCTTGACCTTGCTTATATATGTGTCTATTTCTTTTCTTTCAATAATAGAAAGAAAGCTACAGTAGAGCAACAGAGAGAAAGCTACAACAGACAGAGCTGTACAACAAACTGATTCTTTTGAATGATTAAAACTTCTTATTTTTTAGGCTATTGTATTTTTCCCAATTAAATTTATAGTAGCCTAGATTTGGGTGTATTTGGGGATTGGGCTTAGAGAGTTTTATCACTCTTGATTTATACTCCAATTTTAATTATAGTTTAATCTCTCATTATTGCCTGTGGATGTAGGAGTTTTAGCTCTGAACCATGAAAATTTTTATGTGTGTTTTTTTTTCTGTTGCTTTATTCCTAACAAATCACACGAACACGGGCTTGATATACATGGATGCATACCAATATGACTCAAAAGCTTATGCTCATAAGTCTTGAACTCAAACCATGTATATAAGCTACTCTTATTTATTTTTTATTTCTTTCAGATATGAGACAACTCACATGTGGATATCCTAACAAACCTCCCCCTCACGTGTGAGTTATATACCAAACCCCCCTTGAATGGAACCACCAGTCACACGATCAATAAGATAAGTCAAACCAAACTCAACCATGGGGAAACTAGACAAAGCCATGGGAGTTCTCACATAGTAGACAGCCGTGGGCACACAAACGCTTCTCATTCAGAGACTTAGCCATGGGGTAGCATTGTAGGAGTCACATGATCGTGACCAACTCGAACCAAGCTATGATACCACTTGTTAAGTTCAAGAGTACTTCACATGATGGGAGATCACACGAACACGAGCTTGATATACATGGATGCGAACCAATATGAATCAAAATCTTAAACTCATGAGTCTTTGGCCCAAATCGTGTATATAAGCTACTCTTATTTTTTATGGTGAATTACACTACGCTACCCTCAAGTTTACTGAAATGACATTAACATACCAAACCTTTTTAAAACATACTATTCACCCCAAAACACCAATTTTCACCATCAAGCAAACCCAAAATGAATTTATTTGAAGAATAAAAATTTTAATTGGATATTACTTTTCATGATAACTAAAGTACCCTTAGGTATCATAAATGTAACTTTTAAAAAAAAAATAGAAGTATGGGATGGAATATATTTAACAATAATTTTTTAGAGCTTTTTTAAAAAAGAAAATTATCACCGTTTTTTTTTCGAAAATTGTTAAAAGTATGTTTTAAATGGATTTATATTCTATTATATGGTATAAAAAAATTTTACTTCATATATTTTATATTTTAAAAAATATTATGATATCATTGCTTATCGCATCTTCAAATAAATAAAAATAAAAAACCATCATAAAAGAAAAATAAACATTTTAAATGAAAATTTTGTTAATATATTTTTTTATAAAATTAAATAGTCTAGCATCTCAAATAAATGAATATCAAACATCGTCATAAAATAAAATTAAAAAATAAATTTTTTATTTTAAAAATTAAAATAATATTGTAAGTTTTTATTTTTTTTAGAAAAATATGATTTCAAATAACTTAAAAATTTGTGTTATAAACAATTTTGAGATAAATAATTGATAAATAGAATTATTAAACTTATCATAATCACTTTGAGGTATTTTAACATTAAGGGTATTTTGGTCATTATGAAAAGTAGTATCTAATTAAAATTTTGAGTATTAAAAAAAATTATTTTAAGGTTGTTTGATGATGGAAATTGATGTATTGGCGTAAATCGTAGGTTTTAAAAAAGGTTTGGTATGTTAGTATCATTTCAGCAAACTTAGAAGTAGTGCAGTATAATTTGCCTCTTTTTTATTTATTTCAAATGTAGGATAATTAACATTTGGATACCCTAACAAACTTACAAACAATAAGATTAAATTTAACAGAGAACGAAAAGCTTAAAATATTGTTCTTCAACGTAACATATTGATAAAAGCAAGAGGAATCACAGTCAAATGAAAGAAGTTACTGTTCTCCTTTGTCAGTGGAGACAAGATTTCACCTTCCTTGCCTTCCTCAAAACCATCTTCACAAGTACTCGATGCTTCCATGGCAGAGCTCAACTCTATATTAGCTTTATCATAATCTAAAAACTTAAAATCACACAAAGCATCTTGCAACGTAGATTTTGCGTCCAAGTAAAGTTCAAAGCAATCTTGTAAGGCATTTTTAGTACGCTTGTCAAACGTTTTCTCTATCAAAAGATTGAATACATAGGAGCTAATGTTTTCTGCATTTGATTCGCTTAACTCAATCGAAATCACCACCAATTCTTCAAGGGTTGCATTTTGGCTGTTGGGATTTTCTTCAAGAGATGCAACACAAAATTCATAGCTCAAATTTGGATCGCCCTTTGCAGCTTTATTGCAAGAATATTCGATGAGATTAGAGCTAAATACAAAAGAATGAAAGAGAAAGAAGAAAATGAAGAGAGTGTAGATTGAAGAGAATAAAAATGAAAGCTTCATCTTATTAATTTCTCTTCTTGTTATTAATATTCTCATGAATGACTTGTGAAAATGGAAGTACTAATATATGAATTGGAGGAAACATTTGATAAGAATTGGAATGATAAATGCATGCATGTGCATAATCTTGTGATGGTTAAATCTGTTAAACATTTACATTCTTTTTTGTTTCCTGTCTTGATCATGTTGATACGCCACCATATTATCAATTATTGGTTATTTTGTCACGCAATACATGAATGCAACTCGAATTTTCTTCTCTTTTCATGCCATCCAACGATGCTCTATGCTTTTGGTTCATTTATCTTTTTTATGACTACGATATAAACAAAAACTTCTCGTGGTAAAGATTTAGTTATGATTTGTTGATGTGGACTAAATTCCACCGTTAACCAAAAAGACAAACGGTAAAATCTCGTTTATAGACAATAAGATAATTTTGCTCTTAAATCCTAATAAAAAATAAGAACTCAAATCTTTTTATAACAAAGTATTAGGTGATTACTTTTTTTAATAGGATTGAAATCCTAACCATCGTATAAAGGGGTTCCCACATAATTGAGGAATCGAGAGAGCTTCCAACTTATAAAGAAAGGAGCCAACCGTTGTGAGGTTTCTTTTACAGGGTAAACCATGCAGGGCGAACGAGTCAAAATGGACAAAACCTTACATAGACGCAACGTAAACTATCGAACCACAACATTGACGTTGTCTATGGGAATCCCTTGTCTGTACACAATAGCAAGCTTAGGGAATTATTTATAATTAAATCATTAATTTGAAATTTTCTTCTCCCTATAGAATTAGCTTTTATTTTTTCTATTGGCAGAATTCCTTTCTCATATTGGCAGAATGGCAGCTAACTCCATAATTTGTCCCATAAAAATATAAGCAAGGTCCACTTAATGAAGGTTTGGATTAAGATTGAATTCCTAGTTGGTCATGAGTGCACGTTAAACGTTTAAAGTCTCATCAAAAGCAGAAAATCACTTTGATTGGGAGATCTGTAGGAGGCTTGTTCCATTCCTTGACAGTTTACTTACCACATCGGCAATCCATCAATGCTTACATGAGTTTACATTGATCTAAAAGTTTTGGTGCTTCAGTGCTTGTCTGTATATGGCAACTTTACCACAAAAAAGTATATTTTTATAATAAATTATATAAATTGACCTTGTACGCCACCAATCAAAAAGATAACTAGTTAACCAAATAACTTGTAGTTATGACTTATGTACATAATTTTATATCAATGAAGTGACCAACTTATATCATACCCAATCGTGAGGCCCATGTCTATGGTTTAATAAGACAATTGTATAGTGCTCACAACTCATTTTATTTTTATTTATTCTTTCTCCAAATTACATTTGTCATATACTCCTTTCCACAAGAAGTTTAGGGGTCCCTTAACTTGTAACTGTCAGTGTTAACTAATTTGCGTCACGCAACACTTCGCAACAATTAAATGGTGAGGGAAACAGATCTATCAAGAAAAGTTAAAAGATGTACGAACCCAATATGGGAATTGTGAGATGGATTGGGACTTTGCTTGATGAAACTGATATAATTCTGGCATCACTCATGTGCAGCCCTTCCATTTTATTTTCCTTTTACTATTAGACTATCCTACACATTATACGGTTATGCTTCTAGATTTTTTTATTTTTTTTTCTGTTCACTATTAGTTGTAGATTAAATTTTATGATATGAAAGAATGTTGAGAATGACATCGATTGACAAATATTTTAATTGTATTTAATTTGTTGATTTTATATGATTTATTTAAGCTAATATATGATATTTATTTTTGTTTAGGTGTAAAAAAATAAATATAGTGTGATGATTTTTTAATTCTGTGATAAATATTTTTTAATTCACTGAACGTTTCTTTCTTTATATTTTAATAAATATTAAATCTAATATTTATTAGAAATTCTTATAGAGAATAAATGTGTTAACCAAATTTGTGCAAATGAGCCATATGGTCAGGAAGTGTAAAATGAAGTGAACCCACGTGGTTTAGTTAGTTTTCAAGACGAAAAAAAAGCCCGTAAAAGAAAGGCAGTTCACAGCTAGTGGTTATGAAGTTAACTGTCTCGAATCTGGAAAGGAAGATCTTTGCAACAATTAATTCTTCTACACACACGTCAATAAAAGACCTAGAGTCAGTTTCTACTTTCTCGTACTTTATTTTCAGTTTACGTAATTATTGTTACAGTCTTTGCAAATCGATGTAATTTCTATTTGTTTTAGTTCAATCCAATCAAATTTGCACTACTTTATGTTTTGTTTGTTGTTGTTTATATCTTAATTTTAACAATTACTTTAATAAAAGTTCAAGTTCTTTTAGATTTTTCTTGTTTTTCACAGCGCTTGATTTTGTTTATTGTCGATCTATCGACTTAGAATTTGGCACATCCGGTGAGACCACTCTCTTAGAACGTCTGCAAATTCACTTGTCAATTTTACTTAGAAACAATTTGGCACGTCCGGTGAGGCCACTGAGGTGTCAACAATGGTGAAGACAAAGTATATTGAAAAAGTTCAAAGAAACAGTAGTACGCATCTTCCCTACTTAAGGACATTTAGGAAAATTTATATATTGTAAATAATTTAAAAATATTGTGTGATAAATTTTAATATTCAAAATTTTATTTTATTTTGAAAGAGTATAAAAGCAAATAATGTATGTATGTTGATATAACTATAAATGAAAAAAATTCTAACTAATATATATGCACTATGTAGTGTAAATTTTATGATGAGCATTCCCGAGAAAACGAGAAAGAAAAGGAGAGAAAGAGAAGAAGAGAGAAAGAGAAGAAGAGAGAAAGAAAGAGAGAGATAGAAGAAGATTTTTTTTTAAAGAATGACAAATCAAGGTCTTAGTGGAGATAATACTAAAGGCAAGGAGGTAGCTCAAAGCTAGCTTGTTGATCACGTGGCAAAGTGAGTTCATCTTACCTCAAGTACTCGAGAAGGAAATAGGACCCTAAGATTTGTAATAATTGGCAATTATAGAAATCCACATGAAAAGACTAGTAAGCGAACGGGAAATTGAGTAGGTACGAAATGAATAATGGCATACCTAGAGATATGCTAATAAGATGGTCAAGTGGGATTGGAAATGCTGGTTGCTGAAATTATGATTTTATATATATCCTTATGTTTATGTGTTAAAAATGTGCTTGCTTACTTCTTGATTTTGTGATGAATGTGAGTGCATTGCATTCCAAACTAAATGTTAAAGATAATAATTGTAGGGACTTCAGGTATGAGGAAAGGTAAGATCATGGGTGGTCTGAGGAAAGGATTGGACTGTGGGATCCTCTTTTAATTAATTTCAACTCGGTAAATTTAAATTTATGTTTGCTTAAGGGTAAGACCTTTAGGTCTGAGCAAGGATGAGATTTTCACGGGTCTGAATTATGATGTTGATTTAGTGTACCGATACGTGAGGAGACATCCTCGTTGTGATGATTGTGAGATAAGATGTTCTACACATGCATTGCATTGCATATGATGATGTGATAAGAATGTGTATATTTAGATTGGTTACGATGTGGAGATGATGAGAATGGATTCTGAATGACTGAGTGTTTATGACTGAGATTGGGTAGAGATTGTATTGTGCATTTGTACTTTGTATGGTTGTTCTACTTTTGATTAAATGAGAATGGGAAAATGTGGAATGGATAAGTTAAGTGTAAGTAAATAGAGACGCATATAACTTATAAACCGAATATGTAATAAAGTTTGGCAAATGAAAAAAAAAATCGATTACTTTTGGTAAATGAACATCACTGAGCTTTTTAACTCACCATTTTTTTTCTTAATTTTTCCCCATGTGGTTAGCATGGATTGGAGTAAGCTTTAGTTGAGAGCTTGCGGATTGGCATCCTTAGGTGGATCTACGCGAAAGGCAAGGATCTACGCGAAAGGCATCCTCAGTCTATCACTTTTAGAGTCGAGTTAATTGTAGATATTTTGGGGTTAATTGTAGATATTTTGGGAATAATTGTAAATCATGGTCATGTAGATGTGATTTTTCATATGTTTTGTAAGTTATATGTCATTTTTTCGAGCTTGAGTTGTGATGAATTTGTTGATATGTGTACTTGGTTGTGTAAGCCTAACTCTTGATGCATTGAAAAGTTATAACGGTGTGGGTTGTAGCTTAGTATCATGTGGCATGACATTACAAGTTAGTGCTCGGTGCTAAAGGTGATGATTCCGTCTCGGGTATGGCCCACTTGGGATGTGTCATTACAGAAACTGAGACTGGAGACCAATGAAATCAAGATGCCACTCTGGTTGATGTTGAAACGACCGAAGTAGAGAATGTTCAGTTGCCTATCGATGATGTGGATGTGGTTGTACAAGCGGTTGATGATCATTTTAAGAGACTAGGACTATGTCTTTCGGCTAGAATGGAGAAAATGATTGCTGTTATAACTCAGTCCAACAACAAGACTGAGCATCAAATTACCACCTTGCATGTGACCATTCATGAATCTGTCCATGAATCTATTGGGAGTTATTCTATGTAAATGAACCAGAGTTTGGTGATTTTGCTGAAAAGTTATCGGGAAAGATAAAAGGTCTGCCAATGGATCCAATATCAGTAGCACTGCCAAATGGAATGTGGTAGAGAGTAGCAATGTTGCTGCCAATAAGAATGGTCAAGGATAGACCATGAAGAATTGTGCAACCAATGTTAAGAAATACCAGATTCCGTCAGTGCATATCGGTAATAGGAATGGGCACATTGTCAATAACGATAATTTTCAAGGCAAGAATAACTTTACTGCTTCTATGAATCATATTTCACATGTTCCACAAGTTTCATATACTGCTAGCACTAATGTCAATAGGGGATCCATAGAAGAGTTATGTGGTCACGGGTACATGTCAAATATACTTGGGGGCAGTCATTATACTTACAAAAAAAAAACATTGTTGATAGTCAAAATGATCAGAAGTTGACTAAAACCTCTAGTGAGATAAAGAATAAGCTCAAAGAGCAACCTAATCTATCCAACTTGACTATACATTTGTCGAGTGCTAGAAAGAGTTGTGATATTGCTGACAAGAAAAATGATTGATCGTCGTTAGTAGGTCAATCACCAATTGATCATCCACCAATCAGAAAACTCGAGAGGAAAAATCGACCAGCTCATACATTGCATGGTGATCGACAAGTTTAGCACCAAATTCCATCAGTTCCAGCGGTGGTCGACAAGGAACAACTCATTAATATCGATAAGCACCATTATGATAAGAGTGTAAAATGAGTTGGTTGATCAAAGTTTGGGAAGAGGGTAAAGAATCGAAAACTGAATCAATCACAATTGATAAGTCCGTCAAAAAGTAAGCTAGGACATGTATGGGTTAAAGTGAAGAACCGAAAAAATTCTCAGATAATAACAAAGACACAAAAAAGATGGCAGAGAAAGTGTTGACCTTTAACTTGATTTTAATGATGACAAAACTATATTAAATTATGCTAACCAATTTATTAAGTGTTTAGAGTTGCAAAAATGTTTATACAAAGACAAACTGTAATTGAAAAGCTAAGTACTCAACTTAGTAAGAAGTTTGAAGATCAAGAATAGAAGCTTAAAAGGTTATTGATAACATTGTAAATCTCTCTATCAATCTCCTAGATTTTTGTATAGATCAATTTGATTACAAAAACATTTTGACTAGGTTTTAACTTTAAAACAAAATGAAAACAGAAAACTCTGTTTCAAGTGATCTAGTCAACTGAATGAATCATTCAATTGACTGAATGAAAAACAAAAACTTCTGGCCTTTTGATCCAGTAGATTGAATGGATCATTCAGTCATTTGAATGCTTCTTACTAGAAGCTTGATCACTTAATTTAGTTGACTGAATGATGATCCAATCGACTGAATGTTCGAATGTAATGGCTATTTTTTTTAAAAGTAAGGCGTTGTTCTGAGCGTAAAATGCTCCAAACTTCCCCCTCTTTGTGTCTAACGGCCATATGAGGCTTAGACTATATAAACTTGTAGTACTCGTCTTCATAAAATAAGGGTAAAGAAGTAATTTTACATATATTATATTGAATTAAATAATCCATTGATGAAACATTTAGTATTGATTTGAAATAATATTGAAAATTTTGTTGAAAGAGTTAAATTTTTTTGAAGAATAAAGTACTGAAAATTTTTGAAATTTGAAGTTGAAATTAAAGAATTTTGAAGAAAAATATTGACTGAAGTTGAGAAAAATAATTGAAAAAAATTGGAAGAAAATATAAATTTTTTTATTTTCTATAAAAAAAAACTTATATAATTTTTGGAAGGAAAAAAAAGATGAAAAATGATTTTAAAGGATAAATAGTAAAATTGTAATTATGTAATGGCAAAATAGTAAATTTTAAATGATGATAGAATTGTAAATAACCATGAAAAATATGTAAATTATATTTTAAAAAATAATAATAAATACATATAACATATTATTAAAAAATTATATGGCATTTGGTGAAGCGGTGACGAGAAAAAAAAAATTATGGTCTCTACTGAAGCGATGAAGAAAAAAAAATATTTGAAAGCTTATAGTCTCTGAACTCAGAGACTTCGTTTTTATTGTTTACCAAATCCTGTTTAGTTTCTTTCTTTCTTCAATTCAAATTTCTTAGCAAAAATTCGTAATGAAAATTTCTCCAATATGAGAGATAGTACAGTCATTCAATTACAATAGCAAGACTTCATCATATTAGAGGTAAATTTTCAATAAGACTCATAACTAAATAATTATATTATTTGAATTAAGTTACGAAATAGTAAGATTTATAAAAGATTGTGATTAGGTGTTGGTGATCAACAATCTCAAGAAATTGTAGAAAGGAGTAGGAAAGGCAAGAAGGTGATCCACGGGTAGCTTTAAATGTTACGTGGTGAGTTAGATTTACTTTTAGTAATCGAGACCATTAAAAATATGAATTTATGACATTTGAATTACAATAATTTAATGATGTATTTTCTGTTAAGTATGATAATTGATTGATTTATTGATTGGGAATTAAAAAATATGTTGAATATTAATTATATAAGAATTTATATCTTAAAAATGATGGATTAATGAAAAATATGCTGAGAAGTTATACGAATTTATGAAAATATGATTAGAAAATTGATATGATATATGAGGAGACAATTTAATAAATATGATAAAAATAATAATTTTGAGAAAAATCTAGATAGTTGAATTTAATGTTTTGATATATGCTTGCTTGCATATTATTGCTCATATGCATAAAAGGGAAGACCAGGAAGGTAGCTGGTCTGGCTGAAACATGTCAACATGTGGGAAGACGTTCCAAGATGATAATATAAAATAATCTGATGAGAAAGAAAGAAATATAATTTAAATTCATGCATTATATTTGTTTTAAATATTTATTATTAATGCATGAGATACTAAAGAATCAGTTATGAGTATTAAATGATTGATAGATAGATGAGTCTCATAATGAGACAATTTTGATGATAAATAAATATAAATGATGACATAATAAAGAATTAATTATTGGTTGTTTATATGATGTGAGCTTTATGATGATATTAAATTGATAAAATATATGAGATATATGTATTAAAAGATGATAGCCTGATAATTTATTTATTAAGAGAAATTGATAAATGAATGAATATAACTAGAAGTATACAAATCGTGTACTTCTAGTAAATTTAATTCATTAAGCTTATGAAGCTCACTCCTCATTGTTAAATAATTTTAGGTAGAGGGCAAGACATATAGATTTGTGAGCTGAGATTCAGACTGAGTTATTATATATAAGTCTTGTGGTCCACATCCTTAGACTAATGGAAGATTTTTATTTTTTGTAAATATTCATGCATAATATGTTATATATATTGTTTCAGTTGGGATATTAATAATGTAATTCCCCTGTTGAGGGTTGAGAATTGATGCATGCATGTGTGTGTGTGTGTGTGTGTGTATATATATATATTCAGTCGATGTATGTTTTTATATTGTTGCATATATGTGTCGTACTGGGATTTCAAAATTTGACAACACCATCTCGAGGGTGGCTAACCCGGGATGGGTCGTTACAAAACCCCCTTTTAGGTGAGCTGAACTAACCAACTAAGAACACTCAATTCATTCTTTAGCTCATTTATTATTCATCAAAGCTTTCAAAAACATTCTTGAGCCATCTTAATAGTTTCAATCTTGAAAGAAAGATACTCTTCATCTTGTAATGCATTAATTGTTATCTCTCTTGTACTCTTCAATCAATTCCAATCATTGTAAAAAGAAAGAGTTGATGTAACTCTTAGAAGTATTTAGGTGTTAAACACTTTCGTGTGCACTTCCTTGTGGAAGAGATCATTGTAAGGTTTAGGCAACGCCCGTGAAGTTGCTTGACTATTTTAGTGGAACACTTCAACACTTTCGCGTGCACTTCCTTGTGGAAGAGATCATTGTAAGGTTTGAGCAACACCCGTGAAGTTGCTTGATTATTTTAGTGAAATACTTCAAGGAGATTCCCTGAAGAGAGTGGACATAGAGTCGGAGAGATTCTGATATTGCTGAACCATTATAAACGGAGTTGGCATATTCTCTTCCTCAACTCCTTTAATTTCCAGCATTTTAATTGTTATGTTTGCTTCAGTTAATTAAGTGCTTAAAACTTGTTTGTTGTTTATAAAAAGTTTTAGCTCCAAATTCACCCCCTCTTGCATTACACCTTGGTTTTCTCAGAAAATGACGAAGGGTAAGAATACATAACCACGAAAAGGTGAACCTCAATTTATTTGGTACATGCCATATATATTTTATGATATTGGATATTATTGGGTTAATTATCAGTGGGTGATGGAATACTTTTATCAACCTCTCTGGCCATATTGGCCGAGAATTGCACTTGTTGCATGAGAAGATAGAAACTTATGGAGGTGATCTTAGATACTTAGGGATAATTGGATAATTTTATTATCAGTGTTAACATTTTCAAGTTTTTTCAATAAGCCAATTTGTCAAATATTTTCACCTCTATTGATCAAGAAGTATAACTATCAGTTGAAAAATTAAGTATTGGATGATTAGAAGTCATTTGGTTAGAATATAAATTTCATTAGATTTAGTGTGTGCACCAACAAGCGGTTTTTTTATTCTTTCTTATCATGTGATTCTTGTGGAATTTGTTGTTTTTGTCGATTTGGTGGTACTGTAGATTGTTGATTTGGTGTTGTTGATTATTGATTTGGTGTTGTCAATTTGTTCCTTGTCGATTTGGCCTTTAGACCGATTGATCTTCTCTGTCGATTTGGATTTTGTTGTGCAAAAATCTACCTAAATTAATAAGCAAATAATTGAATGTTTTACTTGCAAGTGCACAAGGTCAACATAGTAGTATAGTGTGCAAGTGTGAGATCATTCCCATAGGGATTGGTAAATTTTGATTTAAAATTAATTTCGCAATATAAAACGAGAGAAAGAAAAAATGAATTTGATTCGATAATGATAAAAGTGTAGGGCTTTGATATCCACCACTAATTATGCTTTCCAAAAAAAAACAGTGTGCCAATGTTTTAATCATATTATGAATACCTAATGTTGTCAACCTAAGGGCATGGTGTATACTCCTTAAGCTATTGATTTCCTTAAGCAATGAGTTAGGCATGGTGTATACTCTAACTCTTTTCTTTCTTAAAGGATTTAACATGATGTATACTAAGTTGTTCTTTAAGAGAGCCTAATATCTGTGAAATTCGACAAACACACGGGACCTAGGGCATGTTATGTACTCCCGGTTTTCCATGTTGATTAATCCAAGAACCCGGCATGGATTTCTTTTGTTACTATTATTAAACCCAAGACTCAGTCATCCAAATTGATTTAATTAACTAATCCATACCACATGCATATGTTGATCAGACAAACACATATGAGGAATTCAAGAAAACAGACATTAATCAAGTTAAGCATCATAATATAACTATCACAAAGGCAACAATATTGAATTATGGAAAAGCATAATCAAGGCTTCAATCGAGCCCTACTAGCAATTCAGTTACACATGAGCTTGAAGTTAAACATCTTCACAAAATAAAATAGAAGGAGAAGAATAAACCCGAAAATACTTCCTAGAAAAGCTATTAATTCGTCTCCAAAATCTATCCTCCTCTCCCCTATTTCTGTGTTTCCAAGCCTATTTATAGAGTTTAGAAACATCTGGAAACCCTAAAACTCCTAAAACAAAACCCTACACTTCTTTCCAAAATAGGACCAACCGTTTTAATATTTACTAGCATGTGTATGCGCTCGATCACAGAATGGTGCGCTCGAGTGCTGATTGCGATCGAGCCTTCTTCTTGTGCGCGCGAGCGTAGGTGTGCTCGATCACACTAGGCAGACTCCAGCTTTTCACAGATTTGCTCTTTAAGCCAGATAATTCTATAATGCTCCATTTTCTCCGAAAACCTAGAAAAACACAGAAAATACAAAAAAAAATAGAATGAAATAACACAAACTAAGAGCTTAACAAATATAAATTAATGGGCTTAAATATGAATATTTAAGCATTTATCAGATTTCTTGTCAAAAAATTCATATTTTCAACAAGTTGCAGAGGGAAAATTATTAATCCCAAATTTGTGCAAATGGGACACATGGCCAAGAAGTGTAAAATGAAGTGGAGCCCACTTGGTCAAGTTAGCTTTCAAGAGAAGAAAAAACAAATGTGTTGTAAAAGAAAGGTAATTGTAGCTAGTGGTTATGAAGGTAACTATCTCCAATTTGATACAAGAAGAAAGATCTCTACAACAATTAATTCTTCTAAACACATCAACAAATTTATGTAATTATTGCTATAATCTTTGCAAATCGATGTAATTTTTGTTTGTGTTTATTCAGTCCAATCAAATTTGCATTATTTTATGTTTTGTTTGTTGTTTTTTATATCCCAGTTTGAAGAATTGCTCCGGTAAATATTCAAGTTCTTTTAGATTTTCCATGTCTTTAACAGTCGCTTAATTTTGTTTTTTGTTAATTTATCGACTTAAAAATTTATTTATTAATTAAAATTCATTTCAAATTGGAATTTCGCATTCTTGACACGCCTGGAAATTCACTTGTTAATTTTACTAGGAAACAAAATGTTTTACTTTTATGATATGGTAATTAAGTTTTTTATTTACTAGTGGTATACGCTAACAATGGATTCAACCTAGAATCATGCATTTGAATTCCCTCATTTTGATGATCATGATTCAAATGGTTGGATTTATCGTATTGAGCAATTTTTCAAATTTAATATGATAATGGAAGTGTAAATAATCCCCTTTAAGTTCTTACCATCTAGAGAATGGAAAATTAAAGGACTTTTTCGGAAGTACTATATGAGTTTTGATTCAAATGAAGACTATACTGGATAATTCACAAAACTTTGCTGCACTTTTACGTAGAGGTGGGAAACAAGCGGGCCGAGTGCAATGGGTGATAGGTCAAAGGACACATGTAAAAAATGTTTGTTTCCTAATGGGTCTATTATTTTATGCCTGTGCATGTCCCATTAAAAATGGTGGTTTCGCGGGTCTCTACTAAAATTGACCAACCCATTTTTTTTTATCAAAAATGAAAATAATTTTTTTTAAAAGATAAATAAATCAATTTGGAGCATCAATCCTAAAAAAATTCATTGCAACACTAACATTTACATGAGATAGAGAGATCTAATAGCCTAACAATAATTAGACAATGGTTGCCTACTGATGAAGAGATGATTTTTGCTATGTTCTAGTAGTTACAATATCTTCATCAACATTACTCCACCACATAATCAGCACAACCTATAAACAACATAACCAAATAAGAGATAAAATAAACAACATAACCAAATAAGAAATATTGAGATACATCACCAACACAAACAACCAAGGCAGTGACTTCAAGATAAACCAACTTCAATGATGAAATAACTATTGAATCTACTGATTATTAAAACATGGTACAATATTTCAAAATACAAAAAGAAAAATACACTAGGCCCCAACAAAGAAAATTAAGAAAGTTAAAGTACAAAGTTTGTGGCATCAGGTATAAGTTGCTTCCAATGATTGACTTCACTCTTGTTAAAGTTTAGAAGGCTGATGCCCTGCTAGTCGTTTTGTTCACCAGCTTCTCAATAACTTTCATCACATCTTCCTAATGAACATCTAAATCTAATATATATCGAGGATATAATCCTCCCCATATCCATCTATTCATAAAATTTGGCCTGCAATATGGGTGACCATTGCATTAATCAACGAATCATTCTTTAGTAATAGATTTGCTATATAATGAATTAGGATTAGAAAAGGTGCAACAGGTTTTATCAGAGGACTCAAAACACACAAAGATTGAGAAAGATTCATTAGTTGCAATGGAAAAATATCTCAAAATGAATGATGACATATAATTATCAATTAAAGGTAAATAATTATCTTTTAAATTGAAGGCAAAAGATAAAACACAAAAGCTTTTTATAAAGATTATACAATCCGTTTACCTTTATCATTGTAGAAACATTTTTATTGTAATTTGAAATTGAACTTATCAAAGTTCTGATCTTTTTAGAAAACAAAAGAAGAAAGTAACATAATCAGAACATTCAATTTGAACTTTAAAGTAAGACAGACAAAAAAGGAGCAGAACTTACGAGAATTAGAGTGTGATAGATGATCATTATAAACTTCCATAGTGTATAGGAGTGTTAGAAAAGTGCCACATATATGATAACTAGGACAAGTTTCAACAAAGGAAACTTGTAGAATGAAATTCTATCTTGGATTGGGATGGGGAAAGACCTCTCAAGACCTTTTGACTTTACTTCTTTGTTATCTCCCTTTGTATATATCTTGTAATACTTGTACCTTTAATATAACAGTAAAAAAAAGTAAATTTGAATTATATATTGAAACTTACATGCAAAAATGTGAAAAGAAAGTTGAATTTGAAACAAATTGTGAAGAAAAATATTGAATGAAATAAAAGATTGAAATTGAAATAACTTTTTGAAGAAAGATGTTGAATATTTTTCTTAGAAAAAGTACAGAAATGCTGCAAGATTGAAATAATTAGAATTGATTTTGAAAGAAGTGAAGAATTTTTGAAAGTGTAGATGATGAACCGATCGAACAGGTGGTCGATTGGTTACCTAACCGGTTGGCCAATTGGTCGGCAAGTAAGGGTTATCAATAGGTTGACCTGTCAGCAGGTTGGGTGGACCGGTTGGATGGCAGCCAACTGTAACACTCGTGCTCTTAAAGTATGGGTAAAGAAGTAATTTGATAAATATGATATGCAATTAAAATAAAATAATATATACATGAAATGTTTATTATTTGAATAAAATATTTCTTTTGAAAAAAAAAAACCAACACAAATGCATGTTAGAGAGCACACGAATTCGTGGCAGCCAAATAGGGTGGGAGGTGCTAAGACTTATATATATATATATATAATTTAAGTTTATATTATTTATTACTTATCAAATCCTGTTTGGTTTTCTTCCTTTTACAATTCAAACTACTCTATTTCTCTAAACATTTAGGGACCAAAAGAAAGGTTGAAAGAGTAAAATTTTGAAGAAGTTTATGAGAGAATTTTATAGAGAATCACGGGAAGCTCTAAGAAAAACAAAAGATAATAACGTAAATTTTATTTTTTAAAATTTAGCATACATGAAATTCTCGGGAATTCAATGTGAGAATTTTCAAAGGGTATGAATTATGGAAGAATTGAAGAATAAATTAGAAATTTTAATATAAACATTATGTCAGGTATTGACGATCAATAATCGGGTAAAATTGCTGAAAAGAGCAGGAAAGACAAGAAGGTGATCCACAGGTAGCTCTAAGTGCTATGTAGTGAGTTAGATTTACTTTAAGTAATCAAGATAAATATGAAATACATAGTGATAATATTAGAATAAATCATTAACTTATAATTTGGTGATAGATGAAAGTTGGTTGATAGGTATTATAGGAATAGTGGATGTGTAGAGAATTATTTTATAAGAAATAATATTATTGGAAGTCGATTTAATAATAAAGGCGATAAGTGAAATTCCTAATGATTTGATATGATTTATAAAAAGAGGAAATTTAGTTGATCTTGATGAGCTAAGGTTGATGATTTGATACGATTTATGAGGAGAAGAATTTAGTGGAATTTTTCAAATAATAATTTGAGAATAATCAGGATAGCTAATTTAAATATTTGAATTCATGTTTGTTTCTATATTATTGTTCATATGCATATTTCATATCATTATTCATATGCATATAAATGAAAATAAAATAACCAGGAAGGCAGCCGGTCTAACTAAAAATAAAAGAACCGGAAGGGCAACTGGTCTAAATGAAAACCGTGATAGCCGGTATATGCTGAAAATAAAATAACCGGGAGGGTAGCCGGTCTAAATGAGAATGAAAGAATCGGGAAGGCAGCTAGTCTAAATGAGAATGAAAAAACATGGAAAGCAGTCAGTCTAAATAAGAATAAAAGAACCATGGGTCAAGTTATCACCAATTAAGGATAGAGGAGGGAGACGTGCCAAAGACTGCTCTTAGGACACGTTATGGTCATAAGTTTCTTGTGATACCATTGGGTTGACTTATGTTACAACTATATTCATGAACTTGATGAATAAAGTGTTTAAACTATATTTAACAAGTTTATGGTTGTATTTGACATTCTAGTATATTCTAAGAAGGAAGAACAACATGTGAAGAATTTAGAAATAGTATTAGAGATTCTGAGGAAAGAAAGATTATATGCGAATTTTTTTTATGTGAATTTTGGCTTAATAAAGTTACTTTCTTGAGACATGTAGTGTCTGGAAGTGGTATAACAAATTATCCATAGAAGATAGAGACAATGTTGAGTTGGGAGAGACCAACCAATATGACTGAGATTTGAATCTTCTTTGGTTAGCTGGTTATTATTGCAAATTCATTCAGAAATTTATATTATTGTAGTACTGTTGACTAGATTGACCAGGAAAGATGTGAGATTTGTATAGTCCAGAAGTGTGAGAAAAGTTTCCAATTACTAAAAGAGAAATTGACTACAACTCCAGTATTGGTGCTTCATTTTGGTGATGAAGGATTTTGTGGTGTATAATGATGCATCCCATTAAGAGTTGGGATGTGTGTTGATGCAACATAAGAAGGTAATGGCATGTACTTATAGGAAATTGAGGAATCATGAAAGAATTTACCCTACCCATGACTTAAAGTTGACTGCCATAATATTTACTTTAAATATTAGAGACATCATCTGTATAGAGCCACTTGGGAGATATTTATTAATCATAAGAGTTTGACATACTTACCTACCCAAAGAGATTTGAATTTGAGGCAAAGATGGTGGATGGAGTTGATTAATGACTATGATTATACAATTCACTATCATCTAGAAAAGGCAAAGGTGGTAGCTGATGCATTGAGTAGAAAATCTACAAGAAGATTGTTTGCTATTGAAAGTCACGATGAGTAATTGATGATAGATTAAAAGAGATAAGAATGAAGTTGAATATCAGTGATAGAGGATCATTGTTAACAAATATGGTTGTACAGTCATCCATAGTAAAATGCTTATTAGAGATGCAAGGTAGAGATGAAGAGATAGAAAAAATTAAGTATTGAGTGCTTACTTGAAAGCAATATGAATTCAAAATTTGAAATGAGGGTATTTTGGTACTGGAACATAGGATTTGTGTTCCTAATGATGCAGAGTTGAGAAATAAGATATTGAGAGAGGTACATAATTATGTATATTCGATGCACCCTAGTAACAATAAGATGTATAGAGGGTTGAGACAAAATTATTGGTGGTCAGGATTGATGAGGGATGTAGCTGAATATATTTCTAGATGTTTGGTTTATTAGTAAGTGAAGTTAGAGAATAAACATCTGGGAGGCCTATTACAACCTCTTCCTGTGCTTGAATGACCATAGAAAAATGTGAGTATGGATAAGAGTTCACGATACAATACAAGTGATAGTAGATAGAATTTTTAAGTCATTTCAATTTCTTCCAATTAAAACTAATTGGAATATTAAAAAGTTTGATGAATTGTATGTAGATGAGATTATGAGGTGGTATGGAGTACTATTGAGTATAGTGTCATTTAGATATATTAGATTTACATCTTGGTTTTGGAGAAGCTTTCAGAAAGCCATATGTACATATTTGCAGTTTATTATAACTTTTTATCCTCAAACAGTTGAGCAGACAAAAAAGATTATTAGAGTACTAGAAGTTATGTGAATGGCAAATGTAATGAGTTTCTCAATAAGTTGGGATGTTTACTTGCCCTTGATTGAATTTGCTTATAATAATCAGTATCAAACTAGTATTGGAATGACACCATTTGAGACCTTATATGGTAGGAGGTGTAGAAGTCCAGTTTGCTGGGAAGAAGTTGGAGAAAGAAAGATATTTGGTCCAAAATGATAAATCTAACAACTTAGAGGATCAAACTGGTTAGAGAAAACCGTAAAGTAGCACATAGTAGACGGAATAGCTATGCTGATAATAGGAGAAGACCTTTCAAGTTTCAAATAGATGGTTGGGTGTAATTAAAAATATCTCCATGAAAAAGTATACTAAGATTTAAACAGGAAAGAAAAGTTGAGACCGAGGTATGTGGGACCCTATGAGGTTGTTGAGAAAGTTGGTTTAGTCGCGTATAGCCTGGAATTGCCTCAAATGTTGAAGTAGTTACACAATGTGTTTAATGTTTCACTTTTGAGAAAGTGTTTACAGGATGAATCTCATAATATTTCGAGCCAAGCTACAGAAATTAAGGAAAGTTTAACTTTTATACAAGTACCAATGAGAAATTTAGATAGAAAAGAACAAGTCTTATGTAATAAAGTAATTCCATTAATTCAAGTTCTATGACAGAATAAACATGTTGAAGAGATTACGTGGGAGCATGAGGCAACTACGAAGAAATATTATTCACAATTGTTTGTTGAGTTAGGTAAGGAAATTTCGGGGACGAAATTTTTATAAGGTGAGTAGAATTGTAACACCCGTGTTCTTAAAGTATGAGTAACGAAGTAATTTGATAAATATGATATGAAATTAAAATAAAATAATATATATGTGAAATGTTTATTATTTGAATAAAATAATTCTTTTGAAGAAAAAACCAACACCTGTCTAACCTACATTTGCATGTTAGATAGCACACGAATTCGTGGTAGCCAAATGGGGTAGGGGGTGCTGAGACTTAAACTATATATATATATATATATATATATATATATATATATATATATATATATATATATATATATATAATTTAAGTTTATATTATTTATTACTTATCAAATCCTGTTTGGTTTTCTTCCTTTTACAATTCAAACTACTATATTTCCCTAAACACTTGGGGACCGAAAGAAAAGTTGAAAGAGTAAAAATTTGAAGGGATTTACAAGAGAATTTTATAGAGAATCACAGGAAGCTCTAAGAAAAGTAGAAGGTAATAACATGAATTTTATTTTTTAAATTTTAGCATACATGAAATTTTTCGGAATTCAATGTGGGAATTTTCAAATGGTATGAATTATGGAAGAATTGAAGAATAAATTAGAAATTTTAATATAAATATTATGTCAGGTATTGACGATCAGCAATCGGGTGAAATTGCTGAAAGGAGCAGGAAAGGCAAGAAGGTGATCCACGGGCAACTCTAAGTGCTATGTGGTGAGTTAAATTTACTTTAAATAATCAAGATAAATATGAAATATATAGTGATAATATTAGAATAAATCATTAACTTATGATTTGGTGATAGATGAAAGTTGGTTGATAGGTATGATAGGAATAGTGGATGTGTAGAGAATTATTTTGTGAGAAATAATATTATTGGAAGTCGATTTAATAATAAAGGCGATACGTGAAATTCTTGATGAGCTATAGTTGATAATTTGATATGATTTATAAAGAAAGGAAATTTAGTGGATCTTGACGAGCTACAGTTGATGATTTGATATGATTTATGATGAGAGGAATTTAGTGAAATTTTTCAAATAATAATTTGAGATTAATCAGGATAGCTAATTTAAATATTTGAATTCATGTTTGTTTTTATATTATTGTTCATATGCATATTTCATATCATTATTTACAGGATGCTGCTGATGGAGGGCTATAGGATCTAAGGAGACGAAGATGTGTACTACCCAGACCTGTCTAGCATATGATGGGCGCCTATCCATTTTCATGAGATTTCTTTTATTTGGTTATGTTGTAATGTTCTGAATATTGTTGGTAGAAATTGAATTTTTCAGATTTTACTAATATTGATGATTTAATACTATTAATGCTCATAAAATTTGAGCTGAATTATGAAATTACTATATTTAAATATGAAATTTGTAATTTAATAGACTTTTTTATTATAAAACTAAATTAACTGGGAATTTAAAAAAATTAAAAATTAATTATTATTTACGACAAATTGGTCATCATAGATAATAACAATCTGCACTCGCAAATTAAATTAAAAATTAATTATTATATACTACGGATTTTTTGTCGCAAATAATCAAGTGATATTTGTCGTATATATTATTTGCGATAGATTTTCTTCGTTGTCATTATCATTAAAATACTATTTATTTATTAATTTTAATTTTTTTGAGGAAATGCAACAGTATATTAGCAACAAAATTTCTATTGCAGATTCAGTCACAAAAAAAATATTTTCTACAGTGGATTACCTTGCAATCGCAGATAATAATATCAGCGACTACCTTTCTTGCAATATCCATCATAGAAAACTATTTGCGACAGATATGGGACTATCTATCTTTTTGTAGCGTTGATATTCAAATACAATAAGTTGTTCCACCTAAACTAGAATTCAATGGTGAAAACCTAAACATTTTTAGGTAATGACTTCAAAGATTGAATTCTAAAAATAATTGGAACCTAAAACCTTAATTTTTCTAAAATTTTAAAAGATAATTAGAAAGTTTCAAGATAATCTAAATTTAACCAACCCTAACATTTGGAAATATATATTAAAAATATTAAAAATTAAAAATATGACACTATATTTTCTTTTTTAAAAGTACTAGTAATTTTATGCATCTCTTCTTTATTGTTAGAACCCCAAAATAAAGAGAGAAAAGAAAAAAAGTAAAGAAATTTATTATTGGAAATAATGAAAAATTGGAAAGGTTGAAGCTATATAAAAATGATCATGATATTCTCCATTTGAGAATTGAAATGGAGTCAAGTTTATGGTGAGATTGAATGTCGCATCATCGAATGTAGAACATTCAGATTCAAATTTGTCATGGTGACATTAAATCTCACCATGAACTTGACCTCAATTTCAATTTTCAAATGGAAAAGATCGTGATACATATAAAAAGAGTAGTTTTACTTACCTTAAGTTGTATTGTTAATGTGTCATACTAATGACAATTGGATTTGATATGATGGTTAAAATGTGAGCAAATTGTCTTTAGGTTTTCCGCACAAATTTAAGAGAACCAAAATCCATTTTGTTGGGGTTTTATTGTGTGCTGTTGTTATGCATGGATTCTGTCGGATTTTAGTTTGCTAGTTTTTTGCATGGTTATTTAAGGATTGTGATTAGCAAAAAATGTTCTTATTTTTTACAAGGTTTTGCATGGATTCTGTTGGGTTTTAATTTTCAATTTTGCATGGTTATTTAAGGATTGTGATAGCTAAATCAAGGTTTTGGGTTAATTGACATGGTTCTTGAGCGTGTAATGCACTGGACCAAAATGCCATCTTGGACATTTTTTTATGTTTCTTAAAAACAAATTTTGAGTGATTAAACTAATTAAAGTTGTTCTTATAAAAAAATAATTAAAGTTGTTAAGGCATGAAAGCAACCAATCAATAATGAGACAAACTTATTAGCAGCAATATTTCACGGAAATAATTAATGTTTATACTTAATAAGCAAAGCAAAGAAGAATTTTCAAGTGGATTGGACTTACCATTTAATCTTAATTAAATAAGAATTTGATTGAAAGATCCTTTGGTTTATTGGTTATTGCCTGATGTTAAATGCAGTCAGGCGTTGTGGTCATGAGTTTGATTCATTCTGCAAACAATTCCTTATTGATAAAAGATTGTTGTGTGGGTGAGTAAGAATTAAAGTCTCAAGTTTGATTCTTAAAAAAAAATTGATTAGATGACATGACATGAATTGATAAATTGAGTCTACAGTCACCTAACAATTTCACTAAAATATATATTTCACATCCTTAATAATTTTTTATTTTTTACAAATCTTAAAATTTAATTATTATTATATTTTATTATTAGTATTATTTTTGTCATCATAATTACAATTATAATAATAATTATTATTAACATTATAATTATTATTATTATATCATTATAATGATAAGAATAATATTATTGTTAGTATTATTATATTAGTATTATAAATACTATTATATTATTATAATTATAATAGTTACATTTATTATCATTATTATAATTATTATTATTTTCATCATCATTAAAAATTTATTAAATTTATAATAATTATTTTTATTATTATAATGAAATTAATAAATAATATTTATTAATAAATTATTATTTTTATCATCTTATTTATAATATTATTGTTCTAATTACTATAACAATAAAAATAAAAATTATATTTATAATTTTTTTATTCGTAAAACACATACACACCACTCGAACCTAAAACCTTTAGGACCCATGGCTTTAGCCTTAACTGTTAAGTCAATGCCTCATTGGCATTTTAATTATAATTTATTAATAATAATAATTATTATCATAATAATTGATATTATAATTATAATTATTATTATTATCATCAATATTATTTAATATTATTGTAATTATAAAAACAATATTAATATTTGTATTATTATAATTATGATAATAATTATTATCATTATTATTATAATATTATTTTAAATATGATTATAATATTATTATAATTATAATAATCATCATTATTATCAGTATCATTATTATTGTAATTATTATGATAATTATTACTATAATATTATTATAAATATGATTATAATAAAAATATGATTATTATTAGTATTATTATAATATTATTATAATTATGATGATAATAATCATTATTATATTTATTATAATAATAATTTATTATTATTATATTACTATTATCATTATTATTATTTTAATAATTATTATTATTATAAAAAAATATTTTTAATAATATTATAATAATTATTATTCAAGGGTAAAAAGGGTAAAAAAAAATTAGTCCCACATAGGTGGAATAGATTATATCCACGTAAGAGATGAGACAAAAAATTTGGAATTATGACTAATTTTATTCCACTTTAATTCCATATGAATAATAAATCCCTCTAATCAAATGAGGAATAACTATTCATAAGTACAATTCCACCTTAAACCTACCAACCAAACAAACCCTTAACCTTGTTTCACGTAATAACTTTAATACCTATTATTAGAAATTCTATTTGTATGGTGAAGAAATATAGATTATCACCTAATCACAGTCCATTATGCTTCTTTTAACACTTTCACTTTGATTGTTATTGGTTATGGTTGGATTAGTTTAAAGTCAATTTTAAATTAGAGTTTATTTATTAGACTTTATAAAAAATTTAAGTGTTGTTTGCACTTAATGGACTACTAATGACACTATATTTGAATTGGTCAGATGTGGTGATATTAAATTCATTTATTTTTCACATCTGAAGCACTTAATGGGTGTGATCGAATCAAACCTAAAATAAAGTTTTAATATTGATGTGGCCCAAAATACTCCAGACCAGTAAACTTTCCGGCCCAAGAACAGCCCGATAAACCCACACCTGGGCCCCTTCTACGCACACAGCCCTGCAGCCACTCTACACCGCCCTACAGCGGCTTACATCTGCAGTCTTACAGCCACCCTATGGCACGCTACCCTGCAGCCACCCTACGGAGCGTCGCCCTGCAACCACCCTACAGCATGCCATCTTCTGAGCTTGTAATCAATGCCTTCTTATGGGCGGATGGCTATAAATAAGCTCAGGTATGGACTTCACCGATTCATTCAAAAAAATCTTTACTTAGACTCCAACTGCTTAAGCCCTCGGTTTCTTTTGAGCTCTCGGCTTCTTCTTTAAGCCCTTGCTAACTTAAGCTTCGGAGCGCCCTCGGAGGTTTCCCCCTCCCCTTCTTCCGAGAGCCTTTAGTTCACCCCTGTTACTTGTGCAGGGTTCAAGCTATATCAGCTCCCAGACCGTATCAGCACCCGAGCCACATCAGCTCCCGAGCCACATCAGCACTAACTGTTTTTTTGGCATCAACAGATTGGCACTGTCTGTGGGAAACCACAATCTCTCGCTATAGTAAAAGTGAAGAAGTACAAAAAGAACTCATCTGTTACGATGCCACCCAGAAACAACACAAAGAGAACTGACAAGGAAGCCCCAACAACATGCTCTGCCCCTATCCGAGAGAGCACCTGCAGCCAACAATCCAGACCCAGATTCCCTACAACCCCCGGATCGAGTAGACGGCCTCTCGTCAAAGGGCAGCGCCCTTATCTCTCCGGAACCAGTTCTCCTTATCACGAGGAAACACCCATGCATCCCTATGCTGCCCCTATGACTCAAGCCCAATTCCAAGAACTCTCCCGGATAATAGCTGACTTGGCAGCCCAAGTTTGTGGCGGAGGCCAGCAACCTTCATTTTCTCCCCACCAAGCTCCCGAGCAAGCAAAATCATCTGACAGATATGACCAAACCTGCAACCAGCTACCTACCGAGCACTCGCTGCGTTGCAGTCGGTCCAAGGAAAGCTCATCCTCGAAGAGCAACTTCAATCTAAACAGACAATTCGAAGAGATGGAAGAAAAAATAGAGTTAGCCTTGAAGCACAGAAGTCTCAGTATCTTAGATGAGCTTAACATCCAAGACCCCCCGTTTACAGAAGATGTTCTCAAGACTCCACTCCTCATTAACTTCAGAATGCCACAGATCAGAATATATGACGGTTTGACAGACCCTCTGGACCATCTGCAGCGCTATAAGATGACTATGATGTTGCATCGGTATTCCGACCCCATCATGTGTCGAGTTTTTCCCCTAATACTGGAAAAGGTGACAGGTACTTGGTTCTCATGTCTAAAGCCTGGAAGCATTGGCAACCTTAGAGAACTCAGTTATGCCTTCACCTCACATTTTCTCAGTAGTAAGGGGCCCAAGAAAACCTCAGAGAGCTTGTTTAACATTGTCCAACACCGAGGAGAAAAACATTTAGCCTACATATCCCGATTCAATATGGCTGCATGGGAAATCCTAGACCTTGACCCGAATGTCCAAGTGCTGGCCTTCAAAAACGGGTTAAGGTCAGGTATCTTTAGCTTTAAACTCACCCGGTGCCCGCCCAGAAACATGAATGAGATATTGGCTCGGGCAGAGAAGTATATGCTGGCAGAGGACGACCAAGCTTTTACAAGAGAGAGGGAAGGAGAAACAGAGAAGAAGAGGAAAGACTATGACCCTCAGAAAGGAATAGTCGAGAGAGCCCACCAAGAGAACAGAGGCTAGAGCCCCACCCCGAGAGATAGCCTCCAGGGAGAAAGCTTCATCGCCGAAGGAAATACCCATTACTTCCTCCAATTCCCTTGACAGATCCCTGCTAACCTCGCTCTCATCAGACATCGTAGGAGCAACTCGCCAAGAAAAATGTTTGGACGTGACTTTTGACTTTGACCATACCGATCGCTCTCAACTGCTTCCCTCAAAATACTTGTGCTCTCAAGATCTCATTCTCTCAAAAAATGAGAGTGAGGAGAAATAAGGGAGGATTCCCTTATATAAAGATCACAGCAGCAAAAAGTGATAAGCATTAACTCAGCTCTCCAGCTGAGAGGACGCGACCTTTTCCAAGTTTCTCCAAAGTCCAAGCCTTGTCCAATGCTCGACCAAGTTTCTCCAAGGTCCGCGCATTTGAGCTGATTGTCAAACGTTAGGCCAAGTTTCTCCAAAGTTCGAGCCTTATCCAACACTCGACCAAGTTTCTCCAGGTCCGCGCGTTTGAGCTGATTGTCAAACGCTCGGCCAAGTTTCTCCAAAGTTCGAGCCTTGTCCAACACTCGATCAAGTTTCTCTAGGTCTGCGCATTTGAGCTGATTGTCAAACACTCGGCCAAGTTTCTCCAAAGTTTGAGCCTTGTCAAATGTTTGGTCAAGTTTCTCCAAGTCCGCGCGTTTGAGTTGATTGTCAAACGTTTGTCCAAGTTTCTCCAGGTCCACACGTTTGAGCTGATTGTCAAACACTGTGCCAAGTTTTTCCAAAGTCCGAGCCTTGTCAAATGCTCGGCCGAGTTTCTCCAAGGTCCGCGCGTTTAAACTGATTGTCAAATGCTTGGCCAAGTTTCTCCAAAGTTCGAGCCTTGTCAAACGCTCGGTCAAGTTTTTCCAAGTCCGAGCATTTGAGTTGATTGTCAAACGCTCGGCCAAGCATCTCCAGGGCTGAGCGTATGAGCTGCTTGTCATACCCTTGGCCAAACATCTTTAGGACCGAGTGTCGGCCGAGCATCTCCAGGGTCGAGCGTATGAGCTGCTTGTCATACCTTCGGCCAAGCATCTCCAAGGCCAAGCGTCGACCAGGCATCTCCAAGGCCGAGTATTGGCCAGGCATCTCCAGGGCCTAGTATATGAGCTACTTGTCATACCTTCAGCTAAGCATCTCCAGGGCCGAGCATATGAGCTGCTTGTCATACCCTCGGCCAAGTATCTCCAGGGCCAAGTGTCGACCAGGCATCTCCAAGGCTGAGTATCGATTAGGCATCTCCAGGGCCGAGTGTATGAGCTGTTTATCATACCCTCGGCCAAACATCTCCAAGGCCGAGCGTGGGCCAGACATCTCCAGGGCCGAGCGTATGAGCTGCTTGTCATACCCTCAACCAAGCATCTCCAGGGCCGAGCGTCGGCCAGGCATCTCTAGGGCCTAGTGTATGAGCTCCTTGTCATACCCTCGGCCAAGCATCTCCAAGTCTGAGGCTGAGTGTATGAGCTACTTGTCATACCCTCAGCCATGCATCTCCAAGTTCGAGGCCTAGCATATGAGCTGCTTATGCTCGACCAGGAATCTCCAAGTCGCTAGCCTCCCAAATCTCTTAAGTATAAACGCTTGGCCACGGCTCCAACATCACGTTTTACTTCCTCAAGGCACATGTACCTGAGGAAGTGGGGGGCCTGTAATGTGGCCCAAAATACTCTGGCCCAAAATACTCCAGACCAATAAACTCTCCGGCCCGATGAGCACTCCGGCCAAATGAAGAACAGCCCGATAAACCCACACCTGGGCCCCCTCTAAGCACACAGCCCTGCAGCCACACTATGCCGCCTTACAGCTACCTACATTCGTAGCCCTACAGCCACCCTACGGTACGCCACCCTACAGCCACCCTACGGCTCGCTGCCCTGCAGCCACCCTACAGTACGCCCTCTTCTAAGCTTGTAATCAATGCCTTCTTATGGGTGGATGGCTATAAATAAGCCCAGGTATGGACTTCACCGATATATTCAAAAAAATCTTTACTTACACTCCAACTGCTTAAGCACTCGGTTTCTTTTGAGCTCTCGGCTTCTTCTTTAAGCCCTTGCTAACTTAAGCTTTGGAGTGCCCTCGGAGGTCTCCCCATCTCCTCCTTCCAAGGGCCTTTAGTTCACCCCTGTTACTTATGCAGGGTTCAAGCCATATCAGCACCCGAGCCTCCCAAGCCACGTCAACACCAACTGTTTTTTTGGCATTAACAAATATCATTCAAATGTATTTTAGATAAAGATGCCGCCACCAAATTATCAAAACCACACAAATACCCTTACCCATTTTCTCATTCTAAGCTCTTTGTTGGCACCACTGCCGCTGTTAATGGAACTCCACAACCACCGCCCCCGTCATCTTCTCCTTCCAAGCTCTCATCCTTTAGTGCATCATCTGGTACACTTACACTTTTCCTCTTCGAGTACCATGGGGCCAAGATGTTGATCATGGAACAGTTCTTGGAGACAACCACCTCCATCGTTTCCTTAAAGGTTGATTCAGATGTCGTCTACTTGGATGATCGTGATTTCTTGGAGACCAACGATGAGATTGGTCAAGACGGGAAGCTTCACGTCACTTCACAACCCCTCTTTTGGCAGTTAACCTCTAATATCCCTATCTTGTGTCTGTTACAAGCTGTCAGGTTCTTAGCCACACCGTGAGAACCGCGCTGACCCACCACCGTCACGCTGCAAACGACCCCTACCACTGAAGTCTAGCCCTTCGTCGGTGCCCTAATCCAAGCTCATCTCTCATTGACATCTGAGACCACACCACGCCACCATACCCATCGTTGGCTATTGTGTGCCACCACCATGTCCATCATGCGAACCACCCTGCCCCTTTACCCTACTGTGCACCTCCAGCCGTTAAACACCAAAATAAAGAGAACTCTCTTTGCCCCTCACCCATCGTTGCCAACCCTAAGCTGTGAGCACCATCATCGCCAAAATTCACAACAAATTGAATAAAGATGTTGCTTTGCCTTAGCCTATGTCAAATTTTATCGGACTTTTCCTTTTCTTTTTTATTGTGTTTAATAGTTAGAAAAATTAATTTTGCTTTTGGGTTTCCATTAAGTTGGGATTATGGCTTAATCCATTAAAAAAATAAAAGAAATAATTGTGAATATTTTTGTGATGAAACTTGCAAACTTTGTTCAGATTAGTAACCAACTCTAATTTGCAACAAACAATCATGTTTTTAACCGTTAAGAGGGTTAAAAAGGAAAAATACACATTCGGATTTTCATTCAGTTAAATTATCAAATAGTCTAAACACTTAACTATTCAGTATTCAGACACTGTCTTTTATTGGTTAAGCAATATTTAGATGCTTATTCAGTATTCAACACTTAACACTTAAAAAAAGCAAACGCCACCTTAGTCAAATTAAATTGAAACTTATTAATTTTTTTAAATAACATTTAAAACATGAATTAATAGATGATTTGATTTGATTAAATTTTTAGACTATTTTAAAATTAAGATGACTTAAACATCACCATTGATTTGCTACAATAAAAATGAGATGGTTTGGCTGGGTTAAAATCAATTTTATGTTGTTGTTTAATTTTTAAGATTTATAAAAAAATTAATTAATTTAAATCAACCATATTAAAATTTATTAAATCATAATTAAAATTAATTAATTGATTGTTTGATTTGATTTAATTAAATTTGTTTAAATAAAATTAAAAATAAGCATCAACTTTTAAAAACACAAAAAAAAAACACGAAAAGAAAAAATACCGTAAGATTTAGATCACGCTTCACGCGCCAAGCACAAGAAAAAGCCTAACCCTCTTAATCTCACGTGCACACTCAGGACAAAAGTTTCAACGTTACGTGATCCAGTCCAATCACGCGGCGCGTGTCCTATCACCAGCCCTCTAATATTCCCGTCACGTGCTCTCCCCTTCTTCATTACGTCTGTACACACATATTCCTTGCACTCTCACAGAAAAACCACCCCCCATTTACACTCTCTTCCTTCATCTCCCGTTTTCTCTCCTTTCTTTGTCTTATTCATTTTCTTCGTTCGCCAAACCCTAACCCTAACCCTAACCCTAACCCCATCCAAAAAAACTCAGAACAACCAAAAACCCTAACCATAACCCATTAAAGAAACCCTCCCTTAAAATCGCAAGCACAGAGTTTGCTTCCTCTCAGTTTCAATGGATTCCCAGCAAAACAATCTCCTCGAAACGGCGTCGCAGCCAGACACGGCCACCGACGCGTACACCTTCCTCGAATTCAACACCCAGGGTGAATCCGATTTCGACTACCCGGAGTTCCGCTCCTCCGTGGCGTGGCCCACCCCCTCCGACTCCCTCTCCGCTGCAGACCCCTTCGATCGCGGTGGAGGTGCCGGAGGGGGCCTCTCCAGCGCATCCGACCACCAATCCGACGCCATGGCATCGTCTCCGGTCTCTTCCTCCGCTCCGGGGAGCGCAATTAAAGTCTGCCGCAGCGGGGGTGGAGGTGGACCAAATAATAGCCAAGCAGCTGTGGATTCACTGGCGGCAGGGATGAGCGGGTTGAACTTTGAGGAAACTGGGGACGATGAGGGATACGAGTTTGGGCAGGGGGATTTTACGGAGCACGCGTGTAGGTACTGCGGGGTTTCGAATCCGGCTTGCGTGGTGAGGTGTAACGTGCCGTCTTGCAGGAAATGGTTTTGCAATTCAAGGGGTAACACATCCGGCTCACATATTGTCAATCACTTGGTGAGTGACTGACTGGACAAGTGCGGTTTTCGTTTATCTGTTTTGGTTGGTGGTGTCACATCCTGTTGGTTTTGTTAGTTCCTTTTATAGGAGTGATTGGAATTGTTGGATATCAACTTATGAAATGAGCGTGAAGATGGAAATGTTAGGATTTAAGAGTGAGTTTTATTGCGGGTTTTTCGTTTGATGAGAATTTCGTTGGGATTTTTGTGAGTGTTGCACCTTGATAGTCAAGTAGTTCTCTCTGGATAGGTTATGGTACTTGAAGTGATTAGGAGGGTGGAATGAGTTGATAGTTTTAGTTTTCGAGGGTTAAAATTTTATTCTTTTCCCCCCTTCTCATTAGTGGTCTTCAGCGTTGGAGACTATTCTTCTATGCTTTATAGTTTATAATCACTTGGTATGTGGGTGAGTGGTTTTACTGTAGTGATTATAGTAATTGTTGGAGATAAACTCATGATGGAATCGTGAAGGTTTTTATAACAAGGTTTGAGTATTTATTTATTTCGCTTTTGTTGATTTTAGTGAGCATTGTGGGGGGAGCTGTTCGTTGATTTTGTTTGGATAGATTATAGTACTCGAAGAGCATATGAGAACAAGATATGTAAGGAGCTTTTAGGTTATGACTTCAAATTTGTCAGGTTTTTTTTCTTTCTTTCTAGTGAGCGTGTTTGGAGTGTTTATTTACTTTTGTGATCTTGGTCATAGTATATAAGAAAAATAGCGGAGGTTGCATGTGGAGATTTGTATTCTAATTAATGTTATTGGCAGTTTTACTTTTTAGCTTCCCTCAGTGCTTTTGTCAAGTTTAGAGTGTAATTTACTTTTCATTCACATCTTGGAGGACTGGAAAGTAAAAGTGGTGTGGCAGTAGCTGCTTTAGTGTAATTGTTCATGAATACTTTCGTTGCAGTTCTCTATTAACAAAAAATAATCAAATTGCTGAACTCCTCTAATCATTCATTTTTGTCCATGTGACAAAATGAGAATTATATATCCTAGTGTAAGTTTTATCAAAAAAAAAATCGGTGCTTTATGGCTGTAAAGAGGCATAATGTACGTTTTAACTATCTTCACTCTTTTAATAATGTTAGAGGTGTTTAAGTAACAATTAGAAATTGAATTCAATTTCAATTTCATTCCAAACATAAGGTTCATTTTAATTCTACAATATAAGTAAAATTATATCAAACATGTATCTTCATTTTCAAATGAATTCTTATTTCTGTACAATTACAAATTAAGTGTGACTTCAAATGCAAATGAATTCTTATTTCAGTTCAATTGAAAATAATGAATTACACACTTCATTCAATACAAAACAATGTGGAAGAATTATTTCAAATGATTCTAGATGGTAAAATTTTCATTATTTGTTTTGTTTCAAGCCCAAGTAAAAGCTATCGGATCCCCTTTTATACAAATTTGTTCATTGTTCCTGCTCGTTATATCTTGTAGATGCCTTCAAACAGAGCTATATATTTGAGGTGGTGATATAGTGAAGCCTTTACATGGCTCAAGGAAAAAATGTTGGGTTCGTGTAGACTTGTTTTGTTTGAATCAGTTGATCTGGAAGGTAATGGGGGCTATCTTGTGCTTTAAGCATGGTTGTGATATACTTATCAAATAAAAGCATGGTTGTGAAATTGGAAGTTTCTTGTTAAGGGTTTCATTTCTTATGTTATTCATGTGTTAGTTCTTGAGTTTCTGCAGGCTATCTTGTGCTTTAAGCATGGTTGTGATACACTAATCAAATAAAAGCATGGTTGTGAAATTAGAAGCTTCTTGTTAAGGGTTTCATTTCTTATGTTATTCATTTGTTAGTTCTTGAGTTTATACATTCTATTTGTTTACATGTATGAGATCTGTACTTGTTTCTGTATCTTTTTTTCCTCTTCTTCTTTCTTTCAGTTTACGCTACTTGTGGGGAATAAATTTTCCTATTTGTAAGGTTTTCTAGAGTGAGATAGATAATATCTCTTTTTGCTTTCATTAACTTGGTGGCTAAAAATTGGGGCTGAGTCCTGGCTTCAGCCCAATTTTTGATGTCAAGATTCTCTATTACTGATGGTAACACTTTCATTTAGCTCAAAAATTGGTGGGTGTCATGAAGTTGATGTTTCGGAGTTTGCTTTCTGACCTTGTATGTTTGTGCTGTACTTTCACATTTGAATTTATCATGTCCTTGCTGTCCCTTAGTTCAATGGTGACATGAGAAATTTATCAGTAGCATGAGCTCCGTTTTTGCCAGATCAAGCATATAACATTTTTAAGTAGGATGGCTATTGCACTCCCTTAATTTTTCTAATTTAATTTGTTTCATTTGGTCTTCTTCTAGGTTCGAGCAAAGCACAAGGAAGTATGTCTTCACAAAGACAGCCCTTTGGGAGAAACAATTCTTGAATGCTACAACTGTGGGTGCCGAAATGTGTTCCTTCTTGGTTTTATATCGGCCAAGACAGAGAGTGTTGTTGTTCTTCTGTGTAGAGAACCTTGCTTGAATGTTAACGCACTGAAGGACCTGAACTGGGACCTGAGTCAATGGTGTCCCCTAATTGATGATAGATGTTTCTTGCAATGGCTTGTTAAGGTTGGTATATCTTTTATTCTTATTTATTAAAATAAAATGATCTGTCGTTTTCCTAAGCTAATGAACAGGGTTTGCAGATCCCAACTGAACAGGAGCAGTTGAGGGCACGCCAAATCAGCGCGCAACAAATAAACAAAGTAGAAGAACTTTGGAAGACAAATCCTGATGCTACTCTTGAAGACCTTGAGAAACCTGGTATAGATGATGAACCTCAGCCTGTAGCATTGAAGTATGAAGATGCTTACCAGGTGCCTGTTGTTTTCATAATTTGCATCAATAGGTTTGCTTTATCACATGAGAATATGGGAGATAATTGTTTAAGTTATAGCTGTGTTCTAATAGGTTCATGGTTTTCTCTTTCCTCTTGCAGTATCAAAATGTATTTGCACCACTTATTAAGCTTGAAGCTGACTATGATAAAGTATGTATCACAATGTTCAAGTTCTTATCTTCTTGGGTCAAATCTCCTAGGGCTTTATTCTTGTGCACTTCATCCTGCTCCCCAATTTTGAAACATTCTGCTGAATCTTATCACCTCTTTTCTGTTGTAGATGATGAAAGAATCTCAAAGCAAGGATAATGTCACTATCCGTTGGGATATTGGTCTTAACAAGAAACGTGTTGCATATTTCGTCTTTCCAAAGGTGCTTACTGTCTTGATTTTGTTATTCTTTTAAATTTTTGTTGTCATTTCATTCATGGAGGCTAAACTGCTTTTTGGTGTTGTTGTAGGAGGACAATGAATTGCGTTTAGTACCTGGTGATGAGTTGCGGCTGCGTTATTCAGGAGATGCGGCTCATCCAGCATGGCAGTCTGTTGGCCATGTGGTATGCTTCTTTCTTGAGATTTAAAATCCAATGATCACATGTTTTCCTTGTTTCTTTAATTTTTTTATGTGGATTTGGTGTACTAGTATCGGGTCACCCATAATTGAATGATCTTAGTTTCTTCTCCGAAGAATTAATTAAACACAGCCAACTTCTTTGAATGTGGTAAAAAAATGTCTTTCTTTTGTTTCAGATCAAGCTAACTGCACAAGAGGAGGTCGCACTTGAGCTTCGTGCTAGTCAGGTTGGTTTGCTATTTGGTGTGTTTAGCTTTTTTTTCTTTCAACTTTTAGTCACTTATTTTATATTAGTTTACTGTTGTACGCAGGGAGTTCCTGTTGATGTGAATCATGGGTTCAGTGTTGATTTTGTGTGGAAGAGTACAAGCTTTGATCGGATGCAGGGGGCAATGAAAACTTTTGCAGTGGATGAAACAAGTGTTAGTGGGTGGGTTGGCTGATTAAATTTCCTTTTCATTTCTTGGTCATGTGCATAGTTTTGCAAAAATATCTTACTTTTATAGGTTCATTATATAATTTTGATTTTGGTTATTTTGGATAATAACATGTCAGTATAACTTTAATCATGGAAGCTGTGAACTTCCATAATGATGCATACAATACATCTCTCCTTATTTTTCTTGACAACTGTTTGGCTTGCAACAACTGCTAGGTTTTTGCTTTTATTTTTTCTTTTCTGGATATGGCTGAGGTTTGGATGACACTGAGCGGAGCTCATTGTTATATTTGATTTCAAATTGAATTGTTGGGAATGTGTACATAATATGAAATATTTTATATTTACTAATACTAGATGAGCCATTGGCCGTGTTTTGGCTGGTATCTCATCATTGAAGCTACTCTAGGCCTGAAATTTCAACCTGAAGTACATATTCTTCAGCCTGCCCATAGTCTTAGAAATGAGGCTATTATAGGGTCGTTCTAGCTCATTTTCCGTCCATTCTATATGTTTGACCGTGAGAAGATGTGTTTGAATTAGGGTTATATATGCCTTCAGAATTAGTTTAATTTCTTTGTTCCACGCAGGTATATTTACCACCATTTGTTGGGGCATGAAGTTGAGGTTCAGATGGTTCGTAATACACTACCCCGTCGTTTTGGTGCACCTGGTCTTCCAGAACTGAATGCATCTCAAGTAAACAATCTTGACTAAATTCTCTTAAGTTCACTCTTGCTGAATGTTATACTTGTATATGTTGCTAAATTCTCTTTTTATTTTAATAAATATCTCTTATCTTTTGTCTTGAGCTGAGTTTGAAGATGAAGAGTTTGTCTAGAATCTTGGTTTTTTTATTAGTAAATAAAATGTATTAAAAGAGAAGCGCACCAAGGGGGTGCAACCCATGTGCAAAACTATCTATATGAGAGAGAATCCAAAAGATTTACTATATCTATGTCATTTCCAAAATAATTCCCCTTGACCCAAAAATTAAGAGCATTGAATCACATTTCCTTAATTACATCAATAGGTCTTTCAATGCCATCAAAATTCTTTGATTCCTCTCAATCCAAATAATCTAAAAGATAGAAAGCGGGACCAAAGAGTAAACTTTATTGAGGCTCTTAGAAGCCCTAAATCCACACCAAGCTCAAACCTTGTCTCTCATAGAGCCGGCACACGCCCAAGAAACCACAACACTTCCCACAAAGCTCGTCAAAGAACACTCAAATAAAAGATGAAACACGTACTCACCGCAAGCTTTGCAAATGAAACACTGATTCACTAAAATCTTTTCTCTTTTTTTGTACATTGTTCCAAAATTTGATTACGCCCAAAACATAACGCGGTAGTTGTAGTACAGTTTTGGGGTGTCGATTCAACAGGTAAACAAGTTAATTACAAAAGAAGGTATGAATCTCAACACAAATGATAAAAGTTAAAGTGACAAAATCTGATTTGTTGATTGTATGGAAATTGTGTAAATAATTGATGGATAGTATAATAAAGAAACAACAAGGTTTCGGAAATCCTCTCTAGGTTCGTTGCCCTAATCCTAACTTGATTCAGTTGTTTTTATTTCGATTGCAAGTTTCACATCTCAAATAGTCAATCGACAAATATTCAATTAAAGCGCATGTATAAACCCTAATGTAATTGATATGAATTATTTTTTACTTTCAAGCACACATGACCTAACTTATAAATTATCAAGAGACGACGATATATCTAAATGACAATACCGCAACAATGAACAAATCTATAAAAGAGATCTACCGGACTCAATCACACCCAAACAAATACACATAAGAAGAGCATGACTAGACTTATATGAAAAAAAAGCATGCAATCATCGGACTAATAAAAATCTATTAATTAAATTAAAGAATAAAACATAACAATATTTAATGAAAATAATACCAAACTACAACTGAATCAAATAAAGGAAAATAAGAACAATTGCACCTAGGGATTAAGGTGAGAGTTTTCCCCCAAGTAGCTTCCCAAGCAAGGAAAGTCACTTTATTTGGGCTTCAAAGCACCAAATAGCTTTCCAAGGGAAGTTGAAGGAACCATCCAAAGGGGTCTTGGCCGAAAGAAGCTTGTGGAAAGATTTCACCTCAAATCCTTTACTCGGATTATCCTTCCATTTAATCTCATCCTCATTAGATAAAATCATTCTAAAACCATAAAAGGTCTCCAAAAAATTATGCACCCTCTCAAGCTCCTAATTATGGACATTTCGAATAAAAGAGACATCCCACGAAATAGAATCATTAGACTTAGAAATGCATAAAGAGATAAGAGTTTCTTTATCCCTCACTAAAGCAAAAATATTTGGAAATCGATCTTAAAGAGGCGCGTTCCCTAACCATGAATCAAGCCATAAACGAGTTCTCCTACGATCACCAACCGATATAGAAAGGCAAGGATGCAAATCCTCCCATCCATTCCGAATCCATTTCCTCACCCCCACACCACGAGCCCCACTTCCTTTTTAAGACATCCACCCACAAGGTTCCAACCCAAACTTAGCTTCCACTATCTTCCTCCAAAAGTGATCCCTCTCCACAAGAAATCTCCATAACCACTTCCCAATTAGAGCTTTATTGAACAAGGTAAGGGACTTTAAACCAAGCCCTCCTTTTTGCATTGGTTGCTTAACCACACCCCACCTCACCAACTGAAATTTGAACTCCCCCAAATTTCCCAAAAGGAATTTGGTTTGAATATTCTCCAACCTCTTCGCCACCATACTCGGAATAGGAAAGAGAGACTTGAAATAGATAGGGAGGCTAGAAAGAGTGCTTTTAATAAGAGTAAGCTTACCCCCTTTAGAGAGATAATGATTCTTTCACCCGGCCAACCGTTTTTCAAACCTTTCCACTACAGGATTCTACATACTTAAATCTTTAAATTTGGCACCAAGCGGGCGACCAAGATAGGTAAAAGGAATTGAACCCGTATTGAACCCCAACAAGCTAGCAAGATACTTGCCTGTAGTATTTTCACCAAGAGGGATTAAATCGCTTTTGTTAAGGTTAACCTTAAGACCAGAGACCGCCTCAAAGCATAAGAGCACACACCGAAGATGCAAGATGTGAGTGACATCCGAACCACAAAAGACAATGGTGTCGTCAGCAAAAAGAAGATGGGTAAATCTTTAAATTTGGCACTAAGCAGGAGACAAGATAGGTAAAAGGAATTGAACCACATTGCACCCCAACAAACTAGCAAGAAACTTGCCTTTAATATTTTCACCAAGAGGAGTCAAATCACTTTTGCTAAGGTTAACCTTAAGACCAGAGACCGCCTCAAAGCATAAAAGTGCACATCGAAGATGCAAGATTTGGGTGGCATCCAGCCCACAAAAGACAATGGTGTTGTCGGCAAAAAGAAGATGGGACACATTAACCCTCCTTCCTTCTCTCCCCACTTTGAAATTCACCAAGAGGATCAAATCACTTTTACTAAGCAGAGACTGCCTCAAAGCATAAGAGCACACACCAAAGCTGCAAGATTTGAGTGACATCCGCCTCACAAAAGACAATGGTGTCGTCAACAAAAAGAAGATGGGACACACTAACGCTCCTTCCTTCTCTCCCACTTTGAAATTACTCAAAAGATTCTCATCTACCGCCTTCATCGACATTTTACTCAAGGCCTCCATGACTAAAGTGAACAAAAAAGGAGAAAGGGGTCCCCTTGTCTCAGACCTCGCGAGGCTTTGAAGTGGTCGGATGGAGTCCCATTGACAATGACCGAAAACGAAGTCGAAGAAATACACTTGAAAATCTACTTGCACCATTTGACCCCAAACCCCATCCTTTTCAAAAGTTACATCACAAAACTCCAACTCACATGATCATAAGCTTTCTCCATATCAAGTTTACTGATCACCCCTCTCCCTTTTTGCTTTAAGTGGGCATCCACAACTTCATTAGCAATCAAAACAACATCTAGAATTTGCCTACCCTCCACAAGCTCACCACTTTGGAGATAACTTTTTTAGTCTAAAAGTAAGGACCTTTGAGGGAAGTTTATAAATACAATCCACAAGGCTAATAGACCGAAAATCTTTAACATTGAAAGCTCCTGCCTTTTTTGGAATAAGGACAAGAAAAGTAGACTTGAAGCTATTTACAAACTCACCCGACACACGGAACTCCTCGAAAAGCCGGACAATGACATCCCAATTGTTCTTAATGAACGCCATTGTAAATCATTGGGACTCGAAGCCTTATCTCCAACACACTCCCAAAGAGCAATAAGAATCTCATCTTCTTTAAAAGGACACTCGATCCAATTTACCTCCCTATTATCAGTTTTAGAGAAAACCAAACCATCCAAAAGCGGTCTACTAGCACAAGTCTCCTTATAGAGAGACTTATAGAAAGTACAAATAGCCTCCTTCATACTCCTCCTTAAAAATAGACCCATCAACCTCAATAGAGCCAATAAAATTGGGTCTCCTATGGTTGTTTGCCATTCGATGAAAGAATTTGGTGTTCCTATCACCTTCCCTAAGTCAAATTTCTCTAGATTTTTGTCTCCAAAAAATTTCTTCTATTGCAAAAGCTTTTGAATCAAACTAGGAAAGAGAGCTTCCCAACAGCCAATCACAAGAAAGCGATCAATCCTAGAAAATGAGGGGATTTCCCTAATGCTCGACTAAGTGAAAGACCTTCCAAACAAAGGCAAATCAATCAGATTATGGCCCTTAACAAAAGCCAAAAACTCCCTCATAGAACTATCTTCATACAAACACCTCCCCCTCTCGTGAGGATAAAGGACAACATTGAAATCCCCTCCTAGGAAGATCCCATCGATTTCTAACCTCCGCAAGCTCTCCCCAAAAAAGAATCCTTTGACTATTAGCCACCGGGCCATACCCATTATACGAAGAGAACCCCTTAAACACACAAGAATCCGAAAAGAGCCCCACATGAAAGTCAATCCAATCCAACATCTTCTTATTCCACATAACCATAATGCCACCTGATGCACCTATTGCTGGTAACGTTTTCCACCCACAAGACCTAATACCCCACAAGTTCTTAATCACCACGTCATCAATTAACTCCATTTAGTCTCTTGAATGCAAACCACATTCCCCTTTCATTCTCTAAGGAAATGTTCCACCAAGGCCCTTTTTATTCAAATCATTCAAACCCCTCACATTCCAACTAATGATTTTCATCTTCATTGATTGATTAAACCTCCCTTTTGCTCTCTTGCTCCCAAGTCCCTACTAACACCACTTTTCTCATAATTGACATCAAACTCCAATCTTTTTAAGCCTTTTTGTTTTCTATTCACTGAGAGCTTCCTATTTCTAGATTTACCTTCTTCCAATCTAATCCTCTCTATTTCCTCGAACAACTTGATGGCGTGCTTTTCCACTCCAACAATGGAAACCCCTACCATTTGGTGCAACTTCTTAACCCAATTCAAGGCCCACTCCGAGGCAAGCAAATTCACCTCTATATCGTCCTCCTCATTAACCAGCCATTGATCAGCACTTACCACAAGGGCCAATCTATCATCAATGATCCTATCACCTTCATCTCCTCCTAACCCAGCAGACAAAACTTTCCCCCTTAAACCCAGAACTTCAAAGTTATCTAGAGAAGCCACGGTCTCCCTCTTATCCTCTTCTCAATTCACAAACCCCAAATCAAGAGAAACAGAAACACTTTGATCAGAAATCAAGTCATCACCAGCCTCATCAACATTCAAAAAGTCCATAATACTAGCTGGAAGAAAACTCTCTCCCCAGCCTCCTTCTCAACACCCAGAGACAGGAGACACGCCCAATTCATCAACAGAGAGCTCCAGAATTTTTTTGTCGGAATCTGGGACAGAAGGACTCTATCACCAGCTAAAACCACACTAACCCAATTGAAATCAGCTCAGAACGAAGCCCCTGGCCCTAAATATTTTTCGAAAAAGGTTCAGTTAACAAAGGAAATTGCCGTCGCCGACAAAAATTCTGGCTGAACCCCGCAACACTTGCCGGTGGCACCTCAACGGACCGAGTCACACCCACTGGTACCTTCCCTCTCAACTTCGCCGGAGTTCCGTGGGTCTCGACCCGCCTCCAAAAGGATCTGGATCTGTTTGTAATAGGAGGAAAGGAGAAAAGAGGAGTTCTGGGCTTTTTTCCTTTCAAAAAAGGCTTTCTCAACAGGCCCGTCCCTAGCCCATTCTTTCTGATCACCTTCAAGACGCCCATGGGCTTGTTAGAGGCCTTCAATCCCTTACCGAAGCTTGGTCCAGCTTCTTGGTTCAAAATAGGCAAGCCCATAGCAGGCTTTGGGCCTAAATTTCCTTTAAAAGAATCCAAGATCAAGCCTGTGCCTTCTTTTTCCTTAGCCTTATCTGAACCCAAAGTATTTGAATTTAAATCCCTTGCCAGCTGGAATCCCTTACTCCCTTCAACTTCACCTTCCACAACATAAAGAGGGTGCGTGAGACCAAACGCCTCTTTCTCCCTCACAGCCAGCGCCGGCCAAGGCTGCACTGAATTACTGAAACTGCTGAGTTGATGATCCACCTGGAAAAACCCACCCAGAGAGAAGCCACAGTGAGGACAATTTCCTGTTAGAGATAAACCTGCAGTCTTCTTCACCATCAAATCTGAAGAAATCTGACAGTTGAAGTTTTTCTCATGGTTAATGGAGGGCGGTAACACTTCCTTCTTCGGCAAGATGATTGAAGCTAAGTCTTTAATGGCCATGTAAATTTTCCACCACCCCCTGGCTTCGAACCCTTCAGGAAAAATAACAACCCGGGATCCATTTTGAGAAATCTTAGTGAGAGAGGAATCTTCCATGTTTATTTCTGTGCAACCCCAAAACTAAAGATTTGCTTTCCCTTCTAAGTCTTCGAGTCCATGGATTGCCTCCCTTTACAAACCAAAAATCATACCATGCGTCGAGAAACCATTTTACATCCTGTTTTTCCAAGAAATTGAGATTCTTTTACCGAGACCATTTTCAGTGATCCTCAACTGATTATACCATCTCCATTCAATAACAAAGTCAAAAGATTTATGTTCCACCCATAGGAAACGATTGTAAAAGGATTGCCGATTTGGATTGAGACGATTTTCCAAGGACTTTGGAGGAAACATGATTAACAAACCCTAAAAAACTATAAACTGCAAGGTTTGCTGCTAGCAGCCATTTCTTCTTTACGAGAATGAGAGTGTTGCTAGTGGGCACCAAGAATCAGACGCTGGCATAGATTGTTTTGTAATTCGGATAATTACGGAAGTTATTTGAAGCTACCATAGATGCCCAGAGATTCTGTTTTAAATACAGCAGTGGGTATAAAACCAAGAAGTATGGATACATTGTATCATATTAGGCCCATGCTCATAATCTTTGTTAGTGGGCGTTGTATTTTTCTGGTTGATCTACATTCCATGCTTCTCAATTGTCAACAAATCTGCAAATTCTTTGTTCATATTTTGACATCTATTTACTTGTTTGTCATATGTTTGTGAAACAAATTGTACTTTTCTTGTGTATTTGTGAAAAGTAAATCTAATGTCCTAAACTCCTAGTTTTGTTCATTTTCATCCTTTATTTCTCTTCTTTCTTGATTAAGTGGTATTGCTTTGCATTAAGTTGTTTTTTGCCTTACTCCATGGATAGGTTTTTGCTGTGAAGAGTGTCCTTCAGAAGCCTATAAGTTTGATTCAAGGTCCACCGGGCACAGGGAAAACTGTGACTTCTGCCGCAATTGTTTATCACATGGCCAAACAGGGCCAGGGGCAGGTAAGATCAGTAACACATTCTTTCCTAATTATTTTGTCATTAAATTTTATCACAATTCTTTATAATATTTCTTTTCTTATTAGGTTTTGGTTTGTGCCCCAAGTAATGTGGCTGTAGACCAACTAGCTGAAAAGATAAGTGCCACTGGTTTAAAGGTAAATAAGTAAAGCTGTAACTGTAATCATACTCGATCCATTCTGTTGTCCGTATTGTTTGTTATATTGCTTATTGGCTTTGTCATGTAGTAGAATTTTATTTTCCCTGTATGTTTCTTTTTTTTGGGTGGGGGGATTGTAAAGCTGTAGAATGCATTTTAGTAAAAATAAGAAAGCTAGTGCTTGCTTTACATGAACGGGAATAGAAGTGCATAACAGTTGATGGTTCGTGAACATATGCATTTAGTGTGTTCTATGTTATGAAGCTTTTTTGCATCTACAATGGAGACCAACGTAGTTTCTTGAAGCTCATCTCTTTGGTTGTTTTCTTTCAAAAAGAGACGGTAAGATAGAAGCTAAATTACATACTATTGGTACAAACTCATATGAACCTAATTCCATGGTCAGCAAGTCCTAATTTCTCTTATGGACTAGGCATTATTCAGACAGTCTAAGTTTCTGTGGAGTATGGACAATAAAAAGCAATAATTTAGAAACAAGTTTTTGTATTCTACCATGTTTTTCTTCTTTGATGTAGTCATGAAGTGTCATTTCCATTTGATGGTAGTGTTGGTAATTTTCTTGACATGTTAAGCTTTTACCAATGTGGAAAATAATTTTTTGTTCTCACCGTTTATTTGGCTTTATGATAACAATAGTTATTTACATTATTTCAGTAGAAGATTCTTGGATATGATTTCACTATGGCTTTTCTTGAGCATAATTGGGAGGTTCTTAGAACGGATGTCCTCCGCGTCTTTGAAGAGTATCATTTTTTTGGGGAGTTTGTGGGGAGCTTCAACACCACTTTTATCGTGCTTATTGTGAAGAAAGTTGGGCCTTCCAATATTAAAGATTTTTTCCTATTAGTCTTGTGGGGTGTATGAACAAGTTTTTGTCTAAGGTGTTAACTTCTAGTTTGAAAGCTGTTTTGCACAAAGTGGTTAGCCCTCGTTAAAATGCCTTTGTAGAGGGAAGGCAAATTTTGGATGTCGTGTTGATAGCTCATGAAGTGGTTGATGCCCATTTAAAGGATGGGGAGGGGTTTTGTGCAAGCTTGATATGGAAAAGATGTATGATCATGTGTGTTAGAGTTTTGTCATCCATTTATTGAAAAGGATGGGATTCAGGGAGAAATTTTGTAAGTGGATTTTAAAATGCATCTCTTCGACGTCCTTCTCTATCCTTGTTAATGGAAGCCCTACTGGTTACTTTAAAGTGTCGAGGGGTCTAAGACAAGGGGATTCGTTGTCTCCTTTTTTTTTCACTTTGGTTATGGAAGTTTTTAGCAAGATGTTGACAAAATCTTTTAGTGATTTCAAAGTAGGAAGCAATGGTGCTAGCGTGAATATATCCCACCTGTTATTTGTTGATGATACCCCAGTTTTCTGTGGGGCGGAGTCTTTACAATTGTTGCATCTTCGTTGTGTGCTTCTTTGCTTTGAAGCAGTTTCTGGGCTCAAAGTCAATCTAAGTAAGTGTGACCTAATTCCGCTTGGTGAGAACATTGACGGTCATTATCTTGCCAACCTGTTAGGATGTAAAGTGGGGTCTCTTCTTATCACTTAACTTGGTCTCCCTCTAAGGGCTAATTTCAAAGATAATAGTGTTTGGATTCTGATTGTGGAGAAGTTTGAGAAAATATTGATCGGATGGAAGAATCAGTATCTTTCTAAAGGAGGGAGGCTTACCCTTATCAAGAGCACTCTTTTTAGCCTTCCTATATACTTTTTATCTCTTTTCTCTGTTCCCTCTTTGGTGGCTAATAGATTGGGAGAGGATTATAAGTATCATTTGGTAAGATTGGGTGTGGTCAAACAACCCTTGGGAAAAGGGGGATTAGGTATCAAATCTCGCTCCTTATTTATCAATGCTCTTCTTGGGAAATGGTTATGGAGATTTCTTGTCGAGAGAGATTATCTTTGGAGGAAAGTAGTGGTGGCAAAGTTTGGATTAGATACTAATGGATGGATGTCGAAGGAAGTGAGGGGCTTATGGGGTGGGAGTGTGGAAGTGGATTCGAAAAGGGCGGGAGGCCTTTCGCCCTTTTGTTTCGAGCTTGGTAATGGAGAGAGGACGCCACTTTGGTATGATATTTGGTTTGGGAACACCCATCTAAAAGACCAATTCTCGGAAACTTTTAATATTGTGAGGGATAGAGATGCTCTAATTAGCTCGTGTGTTTCATTCACTTTCGATGAAGTTATTTGGGATGTTCTGCTCACTCGTAATGTCCATGATTGGGAAGTTGGGGAGATTGTTAGATTCTTTGAAACTTTACACAACATGAAGATGGCTGGGAGTAGAGAAGACTTGGCTAGTTGGGCCCAATACTGAAAATGGTTTTGAGGTGAATTGTTACTATAAAATTTTGGCTAATGAGGAGCAATCGGTTGGGCACGTCGAGTTCCCTTGGGAAGCAATTTGGTGTCCCTGTGCTCCTAGGAAAGTAAGCTTTTTAGTTTGCGAGGCCTCTTGGGAGAAAATTCTTACCATTGACAACTTACAAAGAAGGGGGAGAGTACTTATTAATAGATGTTTTATTTGCAAGAGATGCAATGAGTCCGTCTTTCATCTTTTGGTGGTGTGTCCGTTGACAAGAAGCTTGTGGGAGATGTCTTATAAGATTTTGGGGATTTCTTGGGTGGTGACGGGCTATGTGAAAGATGAAGTTTGGCTTGGAGTGGGTTGAAAGCGACAAAGGAAATCAAAAAGGCTTACTCCTTAATTCCACACCCGATTTTTTAGCTTGTGTGGATCGAAAGAAATCATAGAGCTTTCGATGGAAAGGATAAAAGTTTTGTTACTAATAGAGATAATTGGCTAAATACCCTTAATTTTTGGGTTAAAGGAAATTTCTTTGTAAATAATTTTGACCTTTTGGATTTTGTAGATATCCTAGCTTGTAATTAGCTTTTTGGCTTTGAGTTGCATCCTCATAGTGCCTTCTTATTAATAAAATTTCTTGACTTTTAAAAAAAAAGATTTGTGCTAATTTGTTTTGCTTTTGTATAGTTGAAAATTACTGCTTAGCCTTGTCCTTTTAAATTTGTTTTCAAGATGCAGAATGTAATGTGGTTTTGACTGTCTTAAAATGTTTGATGCAATGTTAGCAACATAAGGCAATGCCATGTATGAGTTGAATTTACATTCAGCGTTTGCTTAGGTGCCTCAATAACTGTCAGAGGCATCATTAAGAACATATTCTGATTTCTAATTAGTTATACTTTTAAAGCATTTGTTACTTGGAGCAATCATGTTACATTTATGCATCATGTGGCGACAAACATTTGTATGCAAATAAGAAAATGGTTGAGTAAGAAAGTCTGTTTTGTTTACATCTGAGTTTATTGATAGAAGTGTTAATTTTATGTGCACTTCTTATTTTTGGAAACAATTCATTTTGTTTGCTGGTGTTGATTTTTTTTGCTGAAGGTTGTTAGGCTTTGTGCCAAATCAAGGGAAGCTGTAAGTTCTCCTGTTGAGCATTTGACCCTACACTATCAGGTTGGTCAGTTTGTGGAGGCATCCGTGAATATTTAATCTACACTAATTTCCTTGTTTGTCCTTCATTACTAGCATGACTCATAAAAGACTGGTTGCAGGTTCGACATCTTGACACGTCGGAGAAGAGTGAACTTCACAAGCTACAACAATTGAAAGATGAACAAGGTCAGGCTTTACTCAGCCACATTTCAGTGATAAAATTTGAGGCTATTTTCTAGGTTTATTAACCAGTTGCTCTTTAAATGGGTCTAGCTTATTTGAACTTTATTTAGCTTGGTTTGGATTCATAAAGTAGCGGGACATGCTCTTCTATGGATTGAAGTCCTCACAGTTGCATTTTTCTGGGTTCTAACTTTGCTCAAGTTGGCTCATGCTATGAAATTAAGGGGATTTATTTTTCAAAGAAGCGATATATGATTTTGTTTACATATGCAACTAGGTCAAGCTTTTAAAGCTAGTACGAGTTTATCTGGTTTTTCTTGTAGAGATGATCTTTACTTTTGTTTGTGAGGAGGGTATCATGGTTGTTATTGTGAAAGAATTTCCAGGTTAGGAATTTAGTTTAGACTTTAGAGAGGTTATTAAATAAGGGTTTCTTGCTTTCTTGTTTCATGGTGTAGCTAAATTTTTGCCTTGATAACTGTGCTAATCCCCCATTATTTTGTTTGTGTGTTTACCATTATGAGTTCCTTTGAATTTGTTTCATTCAGAGTTCGATTTTAGTTAGTAAAATAGGAGACAAATACCTAATCCTCATGTTTTCTTTGTGGAGGCAAATCAAGTCTACTCTATCAAATTATTATAAAAAAGCTAGAATTTCCAGGTTAGGAATTTAGTTTAGACTTTAGAGAGGTTATTAAATAAGTGTTGCTTGCATTCTTGTTTCATGGTGTAGCTAAATTTTTGCCTTGATAACTGTGCTAATCCCCCATTATTTTGTTTGTGTGTTTACCGTTATGAGTTCCTTTGAATTTGTTTCATCAGAGTTTGATTTTAGTAAGTAAAATAGGAGACAAATACCTAATCCTCATGTTTTCTTTGTATTGGAGGCAAATCAAGTCTACTCATCAAATTATTATAAAAAAGCTTCAATACATCCTGTGGTTTGATGTAAAAATAGTAACAAATAGCCAACTTTGTGTTCCAAAAGTTGCAGTCACCTACCTTAGAGCAGGTATTACGAATCTTTTGAGAGTAACGCTTTTAATATGAATTATAAGATGAATAGTGATTAGTGATGATAATCACGGTATGGTTTTCAAAGGAGGGTAAGGAAATAGGACTGATTATGATAGTAAGAACTATGCTTTGATATTTATGCATTTCGTAAGTTTCCGAGTTTATGGCCATAATAAACAATCAAAGGACAAAGACTTGATGGTATCTGTCTGCATAACAATTCTGATGGGATGCCATTGTAATATAATCTTTTGAACGTATATTTGTTTGACTGGAGGCAGTTTAGTTTGCTGTTTAAACACTTGAGAAAAGCTTATCTTCATTGCATATCATGTAATTATATTTGTAATGTCTAATTTTATGGCTTTCATTCCAGTTGTACTTTGATGTTGTGTGATAATGTGGTTTTTTTCTTTTTTATAAGATACATGATTTTGAAACTGACCATGTGAATTTCTCTTTCTTGTGTGGGAGAATCGTGTTAGCAACTCGTGGGTTTCGTGTGGATTATTTACTGTATTCCTGCTGAATGGATCCCTGCCTTTTCTATTCCCTAATTTCGCAGGAGAACTATCCAGCAGTGATGAGAAAAAATACAAAGCACTGAAGCGGGCCACAGAGCGTGAGATATCCCAGAGTGCTGATGTCATCTGCTGCACTTGTGTTGGTGCTGGAGATCCTCGGTTGGCGAATTTTAGGTTCCGCCAGGTTGGAAAACAGCTGTTTTGAAAATTTACTCATCACTAATCTTTCAATACCCTTACACTTTCTCCCCCTCCTTTAGGTACTTATTGATGAGTCTACTCAGGCAACGGAACCTGAGTGTCTTATTCCTTTGGTTCTTGGGGCAAAACAGGTACATATGGATCAATTTAATGCACCAATCTGCTATCTCATTTGAAGCATCGGCTTCTGACAAGGAATTTCTGTGTAGGTTGTGCTTGTTGGTGACCATTGCCAGCTTGGTCCAGTCATTATGTGCAAGAAAGCGGCTCGTGCTGGGCTAGCACAGTCTCTCTTTGAACGCCTTGTTCTACTTGGTGTGAAACCAATTAGATTGCAGGTAATGATTTATTTATCAATATATTTGTTTCAGTTGGGAATTGACCACGTGATGGAAGGAGGGCATGACATTGTTGTTTGACATTACTTGTGGCCTATGACATTGTTTGCCTTTTTATAGGTTTTCTATTGCCTTGTCTGATGCACTTTCAACACAATACAATTGTAATAATTTGTGTTTGGCGCATCTGCAACATTATTTGCATGACATTTGCTGTTTTGATCATGTGTTTCATCATTCATATAGCTTTTTTTGGGTCAAATATGGACGTTTCTTGTGTTTCCGATAGAACTTGTCTGAAGATATCCTGATAATGAAATGGTAATCTGGTGTAGTTCTTAAAGTTTTAGGGGCGAAGTCTTTGGATGATACTACATTTCAAAACATGTCTTGCATGTATGGATTTGTTGGATCACTGACATATATGTTGTGCAATTTTATTTTAGGTTCAATATCGTATGCACCCAGCTCTATCAGAATTTCCTTCAAACAGCTTTTATGAAGGCACACTACAAAATGGAGTGACCATTAATGAAAGGCAATCATCAGGCATTGATTTTCCTTGGCCAGTTCCTAATCGTCCCATGTTCTTTTATGTCCAGGTATTTTAACTGTAGAATAAGTGAGTTTTGAAGAATGCAATCGCTTTTAGTTTGAGGAGAATTGACCGTATGCTTGCTTTGCTTGATCAATTTCTTTTGTGGCAAATTATCCAATTTCCATTTTTAATAAACTTTATGCTGTGATTTGTAGGAGAGAAAAGTGAGAAAAGAATAGAGGATAGAAAATAAGAAGAAAATAAAATATTGATCTTTCAATCATGTATTTAGCAGAGAGGATGGAGAAGTGGAAGGAAAGAATATAAAGACAAAAACACATAGCTCCGTCTAATGTCCACTTTCCAATCCTTTGTGATTTGTGCATGTGGATGTGCAAAGAAAACCTCAATCTTCTCGGATCTTTTCCTCTTAAGAATTCTAGATGTGCCTGGTCTTTTTTGCTCTCTCTTTCATGCATAATTTCTGACAAAACCACTTTTTTTCCTCACAAACGTTTTATTGTTGTGATGTGCTGTTTCTTAGATGGGACAAGAAGAGATTAGCGCCAGTGGAACATCCTATCTGAATCGGACTGAGGCTGCAAATGTTGAAAAAATTGTAACCACTTTCTTAAAGAGTGGTGTAGTACCTAGTCAGGTAAGTCTGCATAACTTCTCAAGTTAGATCTAGGTGGAGTTTTTTTTAATTTTTAATGTTATGGTAATTTAAGCAAAAATATTTTACAGATTGGGGTGATAACACCATATGAGGGACAGAGGGCATATATAGTAAATTACATGTCGAGAAATGGTTCTCTCAGACAACAACTGTACAAAGAAATTGAGGTAAATGTAGATATGACACAAGGCTTAGATCCCAACTGATCTTTGTTCCATTTGCTAAATAATTTGTGTTGTTCTTAGGTTGCTAGTGTTGATTCATTTCAAGGAAGGGAAAAAGATTACATCATCTTATCTTGTGTGAGGAGTAACGAGCATCAGGTTGGTTGATTTATCTGTTAAATTTCTAGTTGCAGACTTTGCAGATGAGTTTAAACTAAGCCAGGGAATTCAACTCTGTTCTCAATAATGATACATGATGGACTCTTTCATTGTTACTTCTCTATATTTTTTATTTTGATAATTGGGTTTGGGAGACTTGAACTTGGGACCTGTTCTATCTTTGACAAAAGATTTGTTTACGCACTCTTTGGTGCTTGTTGGATTTTATTTAGATTTGACTTTGATATAATTTGCATGCATAGGCAGCATATCAAGGTAAATAATGACTTGTTTAATGTTTTCATTTTGCCTAATAAAAGGGTACAAGTCTATTGGTAAAGTTTATTGAAATTGATCCATCATTTCCTGTCTTTTGATGTTTTCAATTAGTTTTATGGTTCTTATTGTTTGACAAACGAGTTGGTGCCTGACTGCTGAATCCTTCCTTTAGGGCATTGGATTCCTTAATGATCCTCGCAGGCTGAATGTTGCTCTAACACGTGCTCGATATGGTATTGTTATACTGGGTAACCCTAAAGTTCTAAGCAAACAGCCATTGTGGAATGGCTTATTGACACATTATAAGGTATTTCTCGTCCTTGTGATGGATTAGGTTTTCTCTGATTGAATGTGCATGCCAGGATCTGCTAATGTTTTTGCATTGTCAAAGCTAACCAGCTATTATTTGCATAGTCTAGCAGCATCTTTTCCTAATTTGGGAACTTAATAGACAAGTCGTGTGTGGAGACTACTTTAACCTATCACTATATTCTTTCTGGTACTTGACAACTTGTGTTCACAAATCTTCCTTCAGGAACATGAGTGCTTGGTTGAGGGACCTCTGAATAACTTGAAGCAGAGCATGGTTCAATTTCAGAAGCCCAAAAAAGTATGGATAGAGCATAATCTTGATTTTTATGGACAATGCTTTTAACCTTTTCTGTTTGGCCTTCAATCATGAAACCGTCTGGACAATATATGTGAAACTAATATAATGCTTACTCGTATTCTTGAACAGATTTACAATGATCGCAGACTTTTTTTCGCTGGTGGGCCTATGCCCAATGATAATTTTGGTTCTGTTGCTTCTTCTGGTCCAAATTTAGACAGAAGAAGCAGTCGTGGTAGGGGTATGTAGCTGCTATTCTCCTGAATTAATCAATTTTGTCACATCAGTTCATGGTTTTTTAACCCATGCTTCGGATATTCTTTTAGTCTCCTAGAATGCCAGCATAATCAAATTTGTAATGGAATACCTGCTTAACTTAGCTGCTGGAATTTTGTTGTTTTCATTTATTGTATGTGAACATTTTTTTCCCTTTTTGTGTCAATTACAGGTTCTTTTATTCCACCTGGCCCACCTAATGGCACCCATAAACCTGGAATGCATCCCGCTGGTTTTCCAGTGACTCGGGTACCCCTTCAACCATTTCCTGGTGGTCCTTCTTCTCAGCCGTATGCTATTCCAACTCGTGGAGCTGTACATGGACCAGTTGGAGCTGTTCCTCATGTGCCTCCACCAGGAAGTCGGGGTTTTGGCGCTGGACGTGGCAATGCTGGTGCTCCTATTGGCAGTCACCTCTCTCACCAGCAAGGCAACCAGCAAAATATGGGAGCTATTGGGTCTACATTCAACTTTCCTGCTCCGGAGAATCCAATTAGCCAGCCTTCTGTGGGTGGCCCATTATCTCAACCTGGATTTGTTAATAATGTTTGTATTTTTTATATTCTCTTCTCCTTTTTTTCTTTTAGTTTTTAACCTTAATCATCTTGATGTTGTGGTGTGCTGAAAATATTTTATTCTATTTGATAGATGCCAGTTCAAGGGCCAAGCCAAACATTTCGTGATGGATTTTCCATGGGGGGCATGTCTCAAGTATTTTTCTTACTTTGCACAAGAAATGAGTGTCTTCGTCTGATTTATGTAATTGATGCTCATTGCTTAATTTGTCTTATTTTGACTATCCATCAGGATTTCTTGGGTGACGATTTTAAAAGCCAAGGATCTCATGTTCCTTATAATGTTACTGACTTTTCCACACAGGTATATTAGTGGTACTTTGGATGGTGGTATTATATTACGTAATTGGCCTTATATGATATACGTTGGCAAAATATTTGTAGTTGGTGGTGTTTGTATTGGAAATTTTATTGTTTGTCCTGAACTTAGTTCATCTCTAAAGTTTTCAAGATCATGTGAGAAGGTAGTGGGGTTTTTACTTTGGAGCAATATGGTAATCGGATAGGTTAAGTACATCATGCTAGATAGTGCTTCGGAGAAAATGAATCACTTTCAGCATTTGGAAGGGTTGAAGAGGATGCTGAGGGGATTTGTTTTTCTGAAGTTTTTCATTTGTTTGCATGTCGTTGTATTTTCTCTTTCAGTGAAATAAAGGTCACTTTTTTGGTTTGATATCTTAATAGGCAATACTATCTAGTTGTTTCTTGTGTTGACTTGCTTGTTAGGCTTCTCAAAGCGGATATGCAGTCGATTATGTTACACAAGGAGCACAGGGAGGGTTTCCAGGGAACTACCTAAACCAGAATTCTCAAGCGGGATATTCTCGGTTTGGTACTGGGGGTGATTTCATGTCACAGGTTTGCTGTCGATACCATCATTTGGTTAGTTTGCAGGTGCTCATTGTTTGTTAATTGTACTGAACTTCTGCTTGTCACAGGACTATATGGCACATGGATCACAAGGTCTGTTTACTCAGGTTGGCTTTAACGACCCCTCGCAAGATGATTCATCACAGGGCCACTTTGGTGTGACCAATCCTAACCAACTTCAGTCTCAGGTTTCTTCTTGTACCTTTGTTTGTTTGTTTCTTCTTGAGAGTTGTTTTGTTCAGTATGCGGATTATAAATTCGCCTATTTATATACAGGGCTTGATGAATTCTCTCTACTCCCAACCCTTTGCCCACTACAACATACAGCCACTAAATTTGCAGGCTCCACAACAGCAGGGCCAGGTCTCCCAAAACCAGAAACTCCACTACAATGGTTGAGACACTGTGATTTTCATGTGATGGGTTACAGTCTTTGCATTCAGCAACTTGGTTTGTGCTGTCATGTGTGCCTAAATATATCTGGTACTTTAGAGTGCACAAGGGTTTGCCATTTTTGAGGTCAGTTTGTTTCTGTCCATACCATAACCCATAGAGATGATTCTGATTCTGTCCATAACATAACCCATAGAGATGATACGGAATGGTCGGAATAAAATGTGCCGAGTCAGCAATGGCTATGGGTCTCTGAGCAAACACGGGCAGCACATCCAGGGCTGAGAAAAGAAAAGATAACCCCGATTACCTGGTATTGTTTTGAGAAATGGTAATTATTGTTCTGAGGGAGAGATCGTTACATGACATGGTTTGGTCGAAAGGGTTTTGATCATAAAGAATAGAAGGCCATTTGCTCGACTTACAGGGGGAACCCATTATCTATACAGAAACAGTTACACTGAAAACTGAACATTTTGTACAGTGTGCCGGGGAAGTCGCCTAACCCTTTCAGCTGTTCCTGACATGTAATTATACTCTACACTATTATTGAATAGACGATGACGATATTCTAAGAGAGAAGTAATTCCCAGTATTGTTACTTTTAGATGTATCCTGGTATATAAAATGTGATACTTCATTGGCTTTCTTGTGGAATTAGGTTTCTTTTTAATGCTTGGTTCCATTGTTTTATATGGACTGAAGGATTTTCGTGCCATGGTTCATGATGTAACTGCCGTGCTTGTAATGGATCCTCTGCTTAGGGTGTGCAGTATATTTCAGTTATCAATGTGCTTGATCTTACTGGTTGCAGAAGAAGTTGATCATACTATCGAGCCATTTGATGTGGTATAACTTGTTGGATTAATTTTCAAGTTCATTACAGGAAAATTTATCACAATGGTTTCACTGTTTATTATTTTTTGGGGTGAGTATAGGCAGTTTGGGTCGGGTTGGCTTAACAAATCAAGCTAATTCAATTATGTCGAGTTGAATTTATTTTTAATCAAATTCAACTCATGAACATTCCAATCTTAATTCAACACAATACATTCAAATTGGGTCAGTTTGATTAATTGGTTTAGTTGTTTTTTTTTTTTTTTTTTTTTTTAAATAAATGCAAGTATGTTGTGTAAGAAAAATATTTTTTTAGAAATATTTATTAGATCTAAAAGCAAATATATCCAAGAATTTATTAAATCTTACAAACCATTACTAATAAATTAAGTATTTTAAATTATTTAACACAAAGTTCAAATAATTTTAATTTAATATAAATTATACAAAAATAATTTAATATTAAATTTCAAAGGCGTTTAATCAATCAAAATTTTCAAAACTTAAACATTAGTATAGATTTGGTCTTAGAATCTTCATAACTAAGTTTCATCGTACAAAAAACATAGAGTGAATGAACATAAGATAAGAAAATCAATTCAGCAAGTTTTTGGAAAGATATTAAAATTAAAAAAAAATATTCATGAAAATGAACAATCTTCAACTAAAAAGTATTAAAAAGAAACATGTTTCTTACATATTTAAATTCTAATTGCATTTTCTATGGGAATTAATATTTTTTGTTGAAGGGTTTCTAAAAAAAAAAATGAGATATATATATACACACACACACACACACACACAGAGAAACACATACGAAATATATATCGCAATACAAACTAACTTATCAAAATATGAATGTAGTCCATCAAATATACACACAAAATATATATCGCAATCCAAACTAATTTACCAAAATATGAATGTAGTCTATCAATCTTTAAAGTAAGTATATTTAAAATATATATAAAATATAATTATATAATGATCGGATTATCGGTTAGGGTTGGGTTAAAATTTTTGAATCTATTGCCCAACCCATCCACTGGGTTAAAATTTTTTTCAATCCATAGCCAACTCAACTTTTGAAAACCCTAATCCAATCCAATTCATTACACCAATTTGAGTCGGGTCCTCGAGGCTAACGATTTCCATGATCATGCCTAATTATTTTGTCATGCATTGTAAAATGATTAAAAAAAGTAAAAAGAAAAGAAATAAATAAAAAAATAGTTTATTTCATAATTTAGAGGACTATATTTATTTATGTCGAAAACATAAAATCCATTATTCAATCTTCTAGTTTTTATTCTCACACTCACTTTAATTTTCTTTCATATTTCTTCTATACAATATCTTAAAAACTATTAACTAAAATTAAAAGTAAGAAGTGGAAGCAGGAAAAGCACTACCATGAGGGTTCGTTTGGTTTACGAACAAGATTATAGTGGGATAGGATTATGGGGATTAGAGTGGGACTACCTTAATACTATGTTTGGTTCATAAAATTTGTAAGTTTGGATTAAAGTGGGATAGAAATTATAAAGACCAAAATGCCCTTACAAAGCCAATATAATCATTGACTTTGCCAACACAATTCTCTAGTTTGTCTCCATATTCGGATCTCTCTCATCTCTCTCTAAATCTTTAGATCTTTCTCGATCTAAAGAATAAGAATCAGATTAGTAATTGATATGACTTTTTTGCTTTTAGTTTGCTTTGCTTCTTGATGCTTGTTTTGGTTTATGGGAGTTTTATGTGTATGTTGCTCTAGGTTGTGTGGGAGGAGAAGGGAGGTGTGGAGGACGGAGGAAGAGGAGAAAAGAGGAGAGGTGTGGGGGTGAGGCCGAAGAATCCACTAGGGAAGCGGAAGAGAGAGGAGAGGAAGAAGGATGAGAGATGAGAGGAGGGAGGAGGGAGGAGAGAGGAGAGGAAGGGGGAGAGGAAAGGAGATGAAGGAGGAAGAGAGGTGTGGGAGCTAGGCCGTGCAATCTGGGGAAGCGGAGGAGAGAGGAGAGAGGAGAGAGGAGAGAGGAGAGGAAGGAAGAAGAGGAGAAGGGAGGTGCGGGGGAGGAGGGGGAAGAAGAAGGGAGGCGTGGGGGAGGAGGGGGAAAGAGAAGAGGGCGCGGTGGTCGGGTGAGGAGGGGAGATGGTTTGGGGGAGGAGGGGAGGTGGTTGTTGCAGGGAAAAAGAAATGGAGGGGAAAGAAGAAGAAAAAAGGGAGGAAGAAAGAGGAGGAGGAGGAAGGGAAGATGAGGAAGGGATGAGGAAATGAGGAAGAAGATAGTCTGCCATAGAAGTGAAGAAGAAGAAGAGAGAAAGAGAGAAGATGTCATCTGTGTAAGAGGGGTAAAATGGGTTTAAGGGAAAAAAAATTAATCCCAAAGCCATGGGATTAAATCTGTCCGGGGGGTGGGATTAATTTCATGGGATTGGGACTAGTTTAGTCCCAACTTAATTCTAGATGAACAGTTAGTCCCTCTAACCAAACATGGGACTAATTGTTCATGTGAGAATAAATTAATCCTATCCCACATTAGTACCAGTACCAAACTAGCCCGAAAAATTTAACGGATCTCGTAGGTAATTGGCTGACACGTGGGAACTCTTTCTTTAGGTGGAGTAAGATAGTAGATAGCAAAAACATCCGAGCTTGGAAAAATTATTGGGTGATCCTAACCTTGAATGCAGTGTTATCATTCATTTATTGGTAATCTAAGGAACTCTATTGGTAATTCCAAGTAACTTGAGTGGTACCAATGTATTGTGTTATCACTCAAGTTCCTTAGAATTACCACTAGAGTTCCTCATATTATCAATGAGTGTATGGTAACACTGTATAGGGTAAGGAACACATAAGCTTCTATTATCTTCTTCAAAAGAAGAACCGAGTTGATTTGTCAACTTGACGATTTCAAAGCCTTAACTCGCCAACTAGTTCAAGCACTCACCCGTCCAAAGTCGAACCTCACTCACGGCCAAAACTTCAATTCTCTCTCAACACACCCTCCTCACCGTTCTCCCCAAGCCAACCATGTCCTCTGGATCATAGAACACGTCACTCATCAAAACACTATAGAACTCTTCAACTCACCTAGTCAACTCAGCGACTCATCTAATCCCCACACAAGTTCCCTCACCTTGACTCGGTTACCCAGTTTATTTGCTTCAACATTCTTTAACAAACCAGGAATCAACGGCTTAATGTCGGTGAACATGACACAACTGGCAGAGCAGCCATTAACCCAGGGACAACGGCTCTGATGCCTAGCTCAAGGACCGACTTGTTGGGATTTTACCCCTAAAATTGGCTTACTCAAATTTTAGGCAATAAACAAACAAATATCAAGCACAAAAATATTTAATGGGGTTCGGAAACCTCCTTACCTATGCTACAAACAAACTCACAATTTTATTAATCCTTAACAACAACATTAGGAAAAACAAAATTATTACCCTCACAACCCAAAAATCCCCAATACACCCAAAGCTCTAGTAATAATATTGGAATTATGAGTATGCTTTAAATCTTCTATGGGACCCATTTATATAGAAGATATTTTCCTAATACTATTAGAAAAAGAACAACAACATCATAGTAGACTACTATTACTTGTACAATCAACAATCTAATAGGAAATTACTAATATTCTTACAAGAATAAACAACTATAAAATAGGAAACTACTTTCCTAAACCAATTAGAAGTGTTTCTAGTGGGGAATTGTGCCAAAATCCTAACAAATCTCCACTTGGGCTCAAATTTTCCACACCTCATCAACAAATTTAACTTTCTTCTTGGTTGGTACGATCCTTCCTTTTGGTATTTCCATATATGCCCCACCTAATTTTCCATGCAAAACATTTCCATCCAGCAATACAAACTTTATTCTTGGTTGCAGCTTTCCATTGCCCGTAATCCATGTGTATCCCATCTTATCGAGCTCCCCCAAAGAGATGATATTTGTAGTGAGAGTGAAAACAAATTTTACCTTCTCAAGTGTCTTCACGCTTCCATCATGGATCTTCAACGTTAGGCTTCATACACTATCAATTACTTTGTGTTCTCCACACGCGGTAACAACTTTGACATGGGTAGGTTCCTTCATATAATCAAAGTACTTCTTCTTATTGAATATGTGAATGAAGGATGCTGAATCAAGTAGCACCATATTACTCTTATCAACTTTTTATTCAGTGTGCTCAATAGCTAGCACTTCTTTATCACTTCCTTTTGGCGATATTAGCACTTTCACTACTATTTTCACCATCATTCATTTTCCCACTAATCCTTCTCAACTCTTTTAAATCATTCTTCATGGCTTTACAATAATATTGTATGTGTCCTAGTTCTCCACAATAGAAATATCCCTTCTCATTATCATCTCTAGGCCTAGATTTGGATCTCCACCTTGAGTCACTGTTCGCTCTCTATTGGCTCCTCCCTCGATTAGAACTCTCCACAACAAGCGTTTGACTATCACTAGACAAGTTCTTGTTTCCCATCAACCTTTCATTCTCACACATGAGTATGGTCACATCATCTAAGCTCAATGTTGACTTGCCCACCAACAATGTTTACACTAATGGTTTAAAAGATTTTGGTAAAGATGATAAAAAAGAGCAATGATTTCTCCTCATCCTTCAATGTTTCTTTTGCATTCAACAATTGAGACACAAACTTATTAAATTCATTCAAGTGATCATGAAGACTTGTACCTTTTTTTTCATATTTAGAGAATAGAGGTTCATCTTGAGATACAATCATTAGTCATAGACTTTGATACATAGATGCTCTTGAGCTTATCCCATAAACCTTTGGGTGTAGTTTTCTTCAACATAGTATACTTGATCTCGGGAGTAAGAGCCAACCTGATTTTACTTACAACATTTCTTTGAATCGATTGCCACTTTCTATCAGTCACCTCTTATGGATTTTCTTTCTCTTTCTCTAAAGCCTTATCAAGATCTTATTGCACTAGAAGATCTTGAACTGTATTTTGCACAGAATAAAATTATTGCTTCCATTAAATAAAAGAAACTCAAATTTAGGTATACTTATCGATATGGTGGCACAGACGTAACAAATAGCAGAAACTAGCTTCTTCAAATAGATGACTAGGCTCTGATACCACTTGTTGGGATTTTACCCATAAAATCCACTTACTCAAATTTTAGGCAATAAACAAACAAATATCAAGCACAAAATTATTTAATGGAGTTCAACAATCTTCTTGCCTATGCCACCAACAAACTCACAATTTTATTAATTCTTAATAACAACTTTAGGAAAAACAAATTATTACCCTCAAAACCTCACAACCTAAAATCCTTAATACACCCAAAGCTCTCCACCTAGCTCTAGTAATAATATTGGAATTATGAGTATGCTTAAAATCTTCTCTAGGATCCCTTTATATAGAGGATATTTTCTTAATACTATTAGGGAAAGAGAAACATCATAGTAGACTATTACTACTTGTACAATCAACAACTTAATAGTAAATTACTACTATTCTTACTAGAACAAACAACTATAAAATAGGAAACCATTTTCCTAAACCAATTAGAAGTCTTTCTTGTAGGAAATTGAGCCAAAATCCTAACACAACTTGCCTTGGAAATCTAGCTGAGTTGACATCTAGTCGGACAAGACCTGGGCAGAGTTCCATACTTATGATCCGTGATTGGGTAACCCATGACTAGGTCGCACACGTCCTCGAGTTCGTGAATGATTAAGGTCTTGTTTATGACTTGGATTTCTCTTATTCATATTGTATATTAGATTAGAAAATGAGCTTTTGTGCTTTCAAACCTACTTAGTTTGTTTTGAGATTTATAGTGAAATATTTTTGCTATTTCTAAGCTTTGGTTTTGATGCTTCCACTCCATATTTGTCAGCTAGAGACAAGGACATTTTTCCAATTAGTAAACCATTGTATTCTTAGCGAGAACAATAATTTATTCTTAGCAAAAGGAAATATATGACCCCATTATTAATGGTACTCTGATGCTGCAATAATTTGTGCTTAATGGATGGTTATGCCAAAAAAAGCCAATGGATTGTGGTATGTGATTTTTTAGTTCTATATTAAAGTGAAGTTAACGACTTTAGAGGTCTGTGGGGATTTTTTGGACTTCGTTTTTGTGTTCACGTTAATTTGGTACACAAACTCCTGTAAGAGAAGTCTCTCTGAGCTGGTGTGCTCCGGAGAACACCCTCCAATGGTTAAGTTAGTAGATGTACCAAGATGATGTTAAAAGAAGGGTTTTAGAGAGATACCCGAGTAATATAATTATAGCTTTAAGCTTTTTTTTCTTACTTACTCCTTTTGAGAGAGTCAATTCTTCTTTTTATAGGTAACGAAGAGACAAGATCCTTGAGAGGATCGAGATGAGTCCCCTATATGCGTTTTGATAGTACGAGACAGGTCCGTTGATGGTACTTCATCCTGTGACCAACTAGTTTGACAGCTTGGCCGCCACTCAATCTCTTCGAGACATTTCCTGGGGCACTTAAATCTCATAAATTAAGCTGTAAACCGGACGGCTCGCACTGTAGATGGAGTTACCTCTCCACGTGTCTCAATCCTTGGGAGTGAGGTACTTTTAATCCACATCACATGCCCCCTCACATTTCCTTGAAAAAGGATTTTTCGAGGAAAATACAATTTTACTCTGGATTGCTCATGGATGAGTGGTTGTTTAGGAGAGGTTGCATACCATTGGAGAATCTAATTTTGATTAAATTCATAAATGAATGTACACTGTTGTTTTAGTTTGTCAAGAATCACTTAGTTTTAGGGGTTTGAGGTTTATCTTGGTGGAGGGAGATTGTTGAACCAAATTTGCAGTTCTTATATGTTCGAAGTGAGATCTTTAAGGCATGGGGTCTTGATTTTTACTTCAGTGGATGTTGTACTGACTAAAGTCGAAGCCCTTGTTGGTTTGAGGTGAAGCCGAATAATATTTTGTTTTTAGTTGGACCTCATCAAGGGCTTGTGTGATTGAAGCCGTGGTCCCTTTGTAAAAATCATATGATCATAATCGAGATTCTTGCTTGTTAGGGGTCTTTATGGTCGGTCTTATTTTCCTTTGATTTCGAGGCTGATTTTAGCGATTTTAAGTGCTTAAATTCTGCTTGGTGGGAAATTTTGACTGAACCTTTTACCCCTACTGAAGGCGATTAATTCGACCGAAGTCTTTTGAGGGCACATTTCGTATGGCACAGACCTTTGGCTTCATTTGGAAAGCTCAATGAACTTTGGCTAGAAAAGACGATCTTGTCATTTCTTAGGACCTCTTTGAGTTTCAAGATAATGGGCCAATCTCTTTTTCCTTATGGATGCTCATAATTGCAGTGGAAATTAATGGCGAGACCTTTGACCTACTCGAGATTTATCTTTGTCTCAGTAGCTTTTAATTTTTTAAGGAGGGGATAGTCTTGCCATATGATGAGAAAGATGTTGTTGGTCTGTCTGTTCAGAGGGTAAGACATGTTCTTGTTCATTCTTGTTATAGGGTGAGCACTAATACTTCTTCTTTTGCCTAGTCCTATATCTTTTCTTTTTCCTCTAAATGTCGCTATTTTAATTCAGGCAGGAGTATACGCTATTACTGCCAATGATACTTTGGAGTCTTTGAACAAGATGGTTGCAGATCTCTGAGCGGAGCACGATTTTTTCCTTCAGCGCGGAATTGAGGACAAAAAGCTTATTGGTCTTCTTAAGAGTGATAAGCTTAAGTTGAAAGCAAAGAAGAAGTCCCTTTTAGTCGAGGTTTCTTTAGGCAAGGAGCTTATCAAGTCTTCTGTAGTGGAAAACAAACATTTAAGGTTTGAAGTGGCCAGATTAACTGCAAATTAGAACATGTTTTGGAAGGTTTGATGGAAGCTAGTGAGAGAGAGAAGAAACTTGAAGAAGCACTGGCAGTTACTGGGTCTTCCGTTGTAGAGTTCTTCAAGAAATCCAATGAGTTTAGGTAGGAAGTTCTTGATAAGTATTAAGAGTTTTTTTTGAGTGGTTTCGAAGCATTAAAAATGATCGGGGCGAAGATCCTCTCTAACTTTGATTGGGGCAACCTGAAGATTCCTGGGCTTTATTTGGAAACAGTTTTCAAAAACTCTTTTCTATGTTTGGCAAACAGTTTTCAAAAACAATTTTCTTATACAGTTTTCAAAAAACCAGTTTTCAAAAATTGTTTTCTGAAAACTCCAAATTTGTGTTTTCTTATATAATTTTTGAAAAATAGCCGTAAAATCAATGTTCACTTCTCTATTTCATTCTTTCTCCATAGTATATAAAAAATATTAAAATTTTGAAAATAAAATAGCATTAATTATTTTTAAATATTTAGTAAATATGATAAATAAAATTAATATAGATTTTAAATTTAAACTCAAAACTAAAAATAATTACAAGGTGTATCAAAATAGTTTTCAAAATAAGATTATCCAAACAACATTTCATTGTTTTCTGTTTTGGAAACAGTTTTCGAGTTATAATTAAGTAACATGTCTTCTTCAGAAAACATCAGAAAACTGTTTTCAATTTTCATTTTCGAAAACTAAAAACAGAAAACTATTACTCAAACATGCCCCTGACGACTTTGGAGAGATTTTTGTTGTCGATGTTCCTAGGGGAACTGATGATCACCCTGAAAAGGTTGGTGATACAAATTTCAACTCGGATAACCATCACAAACACATTTTTTTAGAAATAGAATTAAATTTGTATGAAGCTTCGTTATCAATAAAATAATCTATTTAGCACTTTCAACGTTATATACGTCGTGATGATTACATTTATTATCTATTGATAATATTTGTGCAAATTTTTTGCATTCCACTTGCACGATATTGGACTTCCGTCCATTGTTTCCAGTTCAAAAGTTCTAAGTCTGATCACCCTTCTGACCTTGTAAGGACCTTCCCAATTGGCAGCCATCTTCCTCGTCTCCCTTATGTTTTAGACTTCTTACTTTCGCAGGACCAAGTATCTTAATCTGAATGGCATCACTTTGACCCTTGAATTGAAATACCTTGTGGTGAGCAGTTGGTATGCAACTAGCTTGAGCAGTGTTTTGTCTTGTGCCCCCTCTATTAAATCCAAGTTCTTCTCTAGCTTATATTCGTTTTGCTTTTCTTCGAACATCTAAATTATGATAGAGGGTTCTCCTATTTTGACTGGGTTGATGACTTTGGATCTGAAGGTTAAAATGAAATATGTTTCACTTGTAGGTGCCTTGGGCATTGTTCTGTAAGCCCAAAGTGCATGGGGGAGTTCTTGTGCCCATAATCCTTCTGCATCTTCTAACTTCTTCTTTAGAGCTTGCAATATCATTCTGTTCGTCACTTCAACTTGTCCATTAGTCTGTGGATACCCAATCGACGAGAATCTATGTTGGAATCTAGTTCTTTGCACAACCCTTTGAATTGTGTGTTGTCGAATTGTTTCCCATTGTCGGTGACTAATACTTTAGGGATACCGAACTTATAGATTATGGACTTCCAAACAAATTTATTTGCTTTTACACCGGTGATCTTTTCCAATGGTTCAACTTCGACCCAATTGGTGAAATAATCAGCGACTATGAGCAAGTGCTTTAACTATCTTGGTGTTTCTGAGAAGGGTCCCAAGATATCAATTCTCCACATGGGGAACAATATGGGATTTATGATGACTGTCAAGTTGTTTGGTGGCTTTTATGGGATGTGTGAAAATTTTTTGACATCGGACACATCTTTTGACGAAGTCAACCGTATTGTCTTTCATCTTTGGCTAGTAGTACCCTTGCCTTAAGACCTTGTGTGCTAGCATCCTGCCGCCGATGTGGTTTCCACAACCCCTTTGTGAACTTCCCTAAGCACATAGGTAGCTTCCCTTGGGGTGAGGAATTTGAGGTAGGGCATGGTGAATTATTGGAAATCACCTTGACAAGATGCCCGGGTGGTGATCTTCCAAACACCCTAGTCTAGAATGACTTGTAAAGATTAGGAATCGGAAACAGAAACAGAAATGAAAGAAAGAAAGAAGACAAACGATTTGTTATCAAGGTTCGGCAATAGTCTACGTCCTTGTGAGTTCACCTAAACTCTCTGCACTAATCAATGGTTCTTTTACAATCACAGCAACCCCTCTCCAAGAAGCCTAAGTTCTTGAAGAAACAAAGAACAAGAAGAAACAGAAAGTGATGAGAACTAACCTTGGAATTTTCCCAAGAAAATTCCCTTTACAGGCCCTTCAATCCCCTTTCTATTCTACTCACTCTTCTAAACAACCAGCCTTATAAATGAGTCTCTCTTGTTTTGTGTCTTTGCACTTTTTACAATTCTCTCACTTTTGATCACAAGTTATGTCACATTGTTATTGAGAATGAAGCTAGGTGACCCTTTATATAGTGCACCAACTTCTTGTCCAATTTTGAGTATCATTCTCCACCTTTAGATCTTGATAACCAATCAACCATAGCCTTTGATCATTCCTTAGTCAAGCTGTGCATTTTGGACATGTTTCACGAACAATGGAAGAGGTTTACACATGTGTGCATCAGTGTGCCTGGCTCTGCGGCCTAGAACAGGGGGCGCCGCGGCCCAAGGCAGATCACACTTCCTCAAGGTTCTGGGCGCCACGGCCTTGGGTAGGGGGAGCTGTGGCCTGGCCTCCTCCTCCAGCACTCCACCTTCTGGGCGCCGCTGCCTGGGGTGAACAGAGGTGCGGTGCCACTTGATGCTGGACCTTCACTCATTTGGTTGTTCTGTGTTGAGGCACACTCCAAGTGTGCTGAGGCTTCGATGACTTGATGCTTGACCTCTTCCAACCTTGTTTAAACCTTGACCATGTTTAAACCTTAGATAAATACCAACATGAATGATCGTTTATAAAGGTGTTCTTCGATTAAGCAATACTTGGCTGCTTTGCAAGTCAGTTTTCTTGCCTCGACTCAGGATTCCTGGAGTACTTCGTCTTGTCGGTACTTTACAATCTCGATCATCTAGTTAGGTGAGTCTTCAATGTTCATTACTTCAGCATCTTTTGTAATTAGGTTGGATAAGAGTTCAACATACATTGCTTGAGGAAGATCCAAAGTTTTAGAATATGCAAATTGTTCGAGGGCGTCAACTCTAACATTTTCTAATCTGGGTACCTTGATGATCTTTAATTTCTCGAAGTGGCTTTTGATTTTCTTTACTCTTGCTAGGTACTTGATCATGTTTTCCTCCTTTTTCTTTGTAATCTCTAGAAACAAGATTTACCACCAACTGGGAGTCACTGAGACTTCGAGGGTTTTTATAATGAGTGATTTTGTCAACTTCATTCTAGCCAAGAGAGCTTCGTATTCAGCTTCGTTGTTAGAGGCTTAGAATCTGAACTAAAGTGCGTACCGAATTCTAAAGTCTTTGGGGCTAATGAGGATGAGCCCAACACCGATGCGTGTTGAGTTTAAAGATCCATCCATATAGAGTTTCCAAAATGGGGACTCAAGGGAATATTCAACCAGATTTTCTTTCGTGGGCTGCAAAGAGAAGGTACATTCGATGATGAAGTCCGCCAGAGCTTGGCCTTTGATGGTCAATCAAAGTTTGAACTGAATTTCGAATTCTCCTAACTCTATCGACCACTTCACGAGTCTCCCTAAGAGATCAGGTTTTTGGAAGACTTAATGAAGGGGGTGATATTTTAGTACAATGATTTGGTGGGCATGAAAATATGGCCTTAGCTTTCTGACCGAAATGACTACCACATAGGCCAACTTCTCAATGGGCTGATATCTCACTTCTGCATCCTACAGAACTCTACTCACATAATAGATTGGCTTTTGGATCTTATTGTCTTCCTTGACTAGACCTAAAGCCATGTCTGCTTCGCTTGTAGTTAGATATAAGAACAATTCTTCTCCTTTTTTAGGTTTGGTCAAGATGAGAGGTGAGCTTAGGTACATTTTCAGCTCGTTGAATGAGGATTGGCATACTTTCATCCACTAGAATTCTTTGATCTTCAGTGCTTAAAGAAAAGTAAACACTTTTTGACAAATTTGGACATGAATCGACCTAGGGCCATGATTTACCCAGTGAGCTTTTGTACTTCCTTCATGGTCTCGGGTGCTTCCATGTCTAAAATGACCTTGACTTTTTTTTTTCTTTCGAGTTAGCCTCTATTCCTTTTTAGGTCACCATGAACCCTAAAAATTTCCCCTAGGTGACTCCGAAAGCGCACTTAGCGAGACTCAGCTTCATATGATGCTTCCTTAGAGTGGAGAAATATTATTATAAATTGACTATATGGTCAGTTGCTTGGACGCTTTTGACCAATATGTTATTCACGTATACTTTCATGTTTTGACTGATCTGATTCTTGAAGAGCTTGTTCACCAACCTTTGGTAAATCGCGCCTGCGTTTTTGAGGCCAAAGAACATTACTGTATAGTAATAGAGGCATTTTTTCATAATGCAGTGTTCTGCTAGTCCGGTTCATACATCTTGATTTGAGTGTACTCATAGAACACGCCCATGAAACTCAGTATCTCGTAGCCTAAATTCGCATCAACTAATTGGTCGATTCGTGGCAAGGGGTAATTGTCTTTTGGGCATGCCTTGTTGAGATCCATGAAATCAATACATATTCTCCACTTTCTATTTGTCTTTTTTACCCTAATGATAATGGTGAGCCAGGTGGGATAGTTGATTTCCTGGATAAAGCCAACCTCTAACAGTTTCTTCACCTCGGTATCTATGGATTGTTGGTTTTCAAGAGTGAAGGATCTTTTCTTTTGCATTACAGGCTTATGCACAGGGTCAACGTTGATATGGTGGACCATCACTTTCGGGTCTATTCCCGGCATGTCAACTGTTGTCCATGCGAAGACATCCTGGTTTTTTCTTAAAAAGGAGATAAGTTCTTCCTTCTCTTTTCCTTTTAGGCTTGTTCTGATCTAGATGGCCTTCTCATTGTCTTTTCTTTCTACCAATGGAATCGAGGTTAGGTGTTCTATCGGTTTTTCTCTTGGAATATTCGTTTCGTCCTGAAGATCTTGGATTATGAGGACATCTGCCTTGATATTTCCTTTCATCGAGGCCAAGTACCAATTGCGGTCGATCGTTTGGTTTCCCTTTATTCTATAATGTCAGTCCCTGTTGGGAACTTCACTTTGAGGTGGTAGGTTGATACTACCACCTTTATAATGTTCAGTCTAGGTCGTCCGAGGATAATATTGTACGAAGAAGGAATGTCGACTACCAGGAACGTGTTCATGGTTGCAGTTTGTAGAGGATTGACTCTAGCGGTGACAAGCAATGTAATAATGCCTTTGAGGTAGACGGGGTTCTTAGAGAAGCCATACAAAGGATCCTTGGATGGCTTTAGTTTGTCTTCTGTCAATTACATTTTCCTGAAGGCGTCGTAGTACTGGATGCCCTGGTTCTCAACTGTATGAAGGTGAAGTTAAATGTCTTGATAGGCCCAAGAGGAGCTCCTAGATCTCGTTCATGCGTTCATGTCAACTTGGTACACGAACCTTCACAAGGAAAGTTTCCTGGAGTTGGTGTGCTTCGGGGAGGACCTTCCGATGATTAAGTTAGTAGATGTACCGATGTGATGTAAAAAGAAAGGTTTTAGAGAGATACCAGGGCAGTAGAATTATAGCTCTCAACTTTTTTCTTATATAGTCCTTTTGAGAGAGTCGATGCTTCCTTTTATAGGCAGCAAGGAGACAAGATCTTTGAGGGGATCGAGATGAGTCTCCAAATATGTAATGATAGTATGAGATAGGTCTACTGATGATACTTCGTCCTGTGGCCAGTTAGTTTGATAGCGTCACCTCTCCAAGTGTCTCAATCTTGGGGAGTGAGGTACTTTTAGTCCACATCAATAGTCATTAAATTTAAGTACTTTGGCCACTTGCGTGCACAAAAAGCATTGGTATTTTCAATTTTTTGTCAGAATTTCTCTTTTTTTGCCAAAGTAACATTCGTTGATAGATAGATGAGACATTTTATTTTAATAAAAATATCCTCTATCAAGCTCTTTATAAATAGATATACTTGCTAATTTACTCCACTAATTTATATATATATATATATACACACACACATATATATATATCGACTTGTTATCATTCATTTTAAATTTAAAATACTGCAAAACCAAAATTTTATTCATACATTTCCTTTCATGTTAGAACAAAAAGTTATGGGGTCAATTGAAATATGGCTTTGAGACGTGCTTTTAAACATTGTCTTTAAGAAGATATTGCCTGTACTCTCTTAAGGGAATAAACTTATAGACAAGTCATCTTCTTATGCAACAAAGCCCAAGAACTCTCAATAAAATTTTGTAAATGAACATGATTACAAACTTCTATTTATAGATCATTAACAATCCCCATTCTATACTCTTGTCTCGAAAAATAAAATAATGATGTCTGTTGAATTTAAATAATAACTCTATAGATTTATATATTAGTTCAAAGGATGTAAAATAACAAACATAATTAACTGCCACTTCAGAAAGTTATAATTATAGAATGGTGCTTGTTAAATCCAAAAATAATAATTAAAAAATTTAATTGTATTTAACATTAGTCGAAGTCTAAGTTGTATATATAAAACCTTATAAAACCAACGTACATAGTGTATACTAAATTGTATAACACTATTGACTTTCCTATATAAAACCTTTTAAGATTTCATATCTTTTTTATGTGGGATACAAAATTCCCACAATATTACAATATATTTCAATAATTCTCTACTAGATTGTAATGTTATCCTGTTCAAATGTTAATACCATACATTCGAGAAAGTATCTTTTGATTTAAACTTTATTTTAGAGCTCTGATAGAATTTATTGATGTCCGTGGATTAAACAAAAACTCCTTATATGAGAATCAAAAAGAAGCCTGAGAATGTGAAGATGGATGAGGTCAAGGCTTCTGTGGAGAAAGGAGTACTCACTGTGAGTGTCCCTAAAGTGGAGATAAAGAAGTCCATTGAGATCGCTGGTTGATAAATAAGAATCTATTTAGTTTGTTGATCAAGTTCAAGCATCTATTTGTAAGGTTAAAAAGGTTTCATCATTTTATTTTATGGGTTTGATGTCATTATGTTAATCTTAGTGTTATCGGAATTGTTACTTTGTTTGATCTGTGTAATGGTATGTCATAATGCGATATGTAATTGGAGCATTTTGCTATTGTGATTTTGGGATTTATCTTAATTTATTCATGAGAAATAGAATCTTAGTTATTTGTAAATTTGAATGAGATCAACCTCAATAGTTTAAACTTCAAACCTTACAAAAATTATTTGATGCTTGGCCATCTTAAGATTCAGGATTATCAAGGCTGAATCAATGTTCTGAGTTAGAAATTGCTAACAATTCAAACTATGAATTTGTATTTCAACTATTTTGCTAAAAAAGTCGGGTTCGAATTGAGTTTGGGTCGGACTTACATTCACTTACGTTTGGTAGATATATATAACTTGGTCCCTCCCCAATTGGAAATTATAGTTGTAAATTTTGTTCAAGCATGATCTTATTAGGCGAAGCCAAAGCCCGTCCATCAAACCCGGATATCTCATTTTATTTTTCATGAAAAATTTATTATTAACATCATATATTCATACATTACATGAAATATAATTATTTAATATATGTATATTTAAATATAATATTTTTAAGCCGGTTAGATCGAATTGGTTAGACTTATTTTTTTAATTTCTTTTAAAGTTCAAACTGTTTTTAAAATTCAACTTAAATTTTTATTCAAGTACAGTCTTCGGTCAATTTTTTGTCCAAGCCCGCAAATCTATGGACTGGGCCAAACGTACTTGACGGGCCAACGAATCGATGATTTGGAGAATTATTTAATATTTTTAGAATTACTCATTCCTCTCACATTCATATGAGGTTCACTAATTTCACGTGGAATACACGTGAATGTGAAAGAAAAAAACAATGTTTTAAGAATATTGAATAATTTTTCGATAATCAACTTTACTCTCGCCAAATCCATGTTTCCAAACAAACAATAAGTATTTATTTTTTTCTTTTTGTTGATGGCTACTAAAAAAGAAAAATAACAAAATGAGATTTACACTATGGTGGGAGCCAAATTTAAACAAAATTCATTTCATTTGTAAAAAAATTGACAACAAAATTCATTCATAAATGAATTGAAATGAATTGTTATGTTTTTTTTTTATCTTAAATTGTAGAATTTAATTAAGTTTTTATGTTTAAAACATTTTAAAATAAATGAAGAATTCGAAAGAGAAGATATAGATAGGTAAGAGGAGGGAACTAGAGGGAAAAAAAATATTTTGATCGACATGATTTTTTTACTTATTTTGTGAAGTATAAATGATTAATTAATTTTAAAATAAATTTCATAATTTTTTTATTTATATAAACATAACAATTATAAAATTATAAATAAATTAAAATTCATTTATTGCAAACACATTCAAACCATTAAAGCCTCTCATGGAAATAAAACTTCCTATCAAAAACTTTTATTTTATTTTTTTCCTTGATTGATGAAATCATTTCATGTAGACAGGTGACATGACCAAAAAAATCAAGAGGAAAAAAAAATATTTTGATCGACATGATTTTTTTACTTATTTTGTGAAGTATAAATGATTAATTAATTTTAAAATAAATTTAATAATTTTTTATTTATTTATATAAAGATAACAATTATAAAATTATAAATAAATTTTATGAATTTATAAAATTCATTTATTGCAAACACATTCAAATAATTAAAGCCTCTCATGAAAATAAAACTTCCCATCAAAAATTTTTATTTTAGTTTTTTTCCTTGATTGATGAAATTATTTCACGTAGATAGGTGACATGACCAAAAAAATCAAGAGGGTAGGAAACATAAAAAAAGGCAAATTAAGTCTTGATATACGGAGCGCAGCTTGCATGGATGTAATGAAGTTTATCATCCACTGAAAATCAGACTCCTGGAAATATGATCTTTCCTGATCATATGCTCATAAACAACCACAATAAATATGGCTCATCAAAGTAAAAAATTCATTTTTTTCAGAAAATAGAGGAGGGGCAAGAAACCTAAAACCAAACAGTCACGTGACTTACACGTGTTACCCTAACATATGTTTTCAGTCACGTGTCTGTACACGTGCATTTGTTCCGTTCACTTGCGAATTGCGAGTACTGAAGAAAGCTCTGGCCCGTGAAAAACTAACCCAAAAATGATTGGGAGCAGGTTGGACTTTGGAAGCCAGCTTGGGACCCACGGAGCACAAAAACATATAAAACTGTTGGGATATTTTCCCTTTGCCCAAATAGGCAAATAGCCATGTTCTCTGCTTAAATTTCTGTTTTACCGGTATTTAAAATAATTATAAATAATTATAAATAATTCAAATTAATTATTATTATGTTTTAAAATTAAATCAAATATTTATTATTATTATTATTAGAATATAAGTTAAATTCATATAATCTTAATTATTATTATTAGATTTTTGAACTAAACTCAAATAAATCTAAAATTAGTGATTTGATTTAAATTAAAATAATCTAAATTTCTAATTATCAATACATATTAAGTTCAATTTTATCAAGTTAAAAAAAATATTTTTTTGTAAAATTAAAATGAAAAATTAATGTACCAAACAAATATTTTTCATGTCCATTTAATCATTTTGATTTTCAACATTATTTATAGAATAATTTTTCCAATTCAAAATTTTAAAGTAAAAATAATTTAAACTAAATTCTAATCAGATACTTATCGAGTGATAAATTGGTATCTTACTGAATTTTAAGTTAAGCTATAATCTCAGCCCTTAATTATCTCAGAGATTATGTTGAGAAATCCAGCGGCAAATAGCAATTTAGGTTAAAGAGAGGGGTAACACCGAGTCAGAGTCGTTATCACATAAAAAAACGCGCATATCTTTATAACAATCCAGCTATGCATAAACTTTGCTTGGACTCGAACAGTCGCTTCCGTTTCATTTCACTTCCTCTCTCTCTCTCTCTCCTTTAATAAATAGCATCTCAACAATGTAGAGGTTTATATAGGATATTTTAAGGGTGGAGAATTTTAAAAAGAGAAAAGTAAAAGCATAGAGACAAAGTGGTGACCAGTTCTGACTTCAGATGAGTGAACAAGTTTAGTAGATAAAGAAAAAAGAAAAGAAAAGAAAAGCGGAAGCCTCGCTTAGATTCAGTGGGAATTTTCCTGCATTTTTTCTCTTGCAAAACGGTACTCTCTCTCCGCATCTCTCTGTTCCTATTTAAAGATTTTGGAATTCAGTTTTGAAGTGGAAGCTTTGATGTGTTAATAACTTATGTGATGCTTTTGGTGTTTTTGGATTTGATTTGTTGAGCTTTTGATGAGAAATCTTGGCGATTGAAATGACAGATTCAATTTTTGGAGTTATTGAATTGTTTACTCCGGTTTTTAGTTTTGATTTCTTACATGAATTATAGTATTAGAAAAAACACGTTACGTATATACTTTGATACTTTCTGAAAATATTTTAAAATTGTAGAAATTGAAATTTGTGATCTGCATTGCATTAGTTCGTGATTCTTTGCTAGTTCGTTGTTCTACATGTTTGTAATTTTTTCTCTGTTTGAATTTATGCAATGCTGTGAACATTGAAAGTGAAATGTATTAGGTGTAACATGAACATTTAAAGTTACATGTGCTATGTGTAACATGAACCGGACAAAATGTTGCTAGCCTTGTCTCAATGGTTAAGGCTGAGGCCCTGGTCCTGGGTTCGAGTGGTGTGTGTTTTTACTGATAAAAAAATGTTATTATGCCAATTGCGTTGTGGTTGATTCTTCAAAACAATGAGAATGCTAATAAAAGATTGACTACAATACGCAATATTTAATATGGGAATTATGCATTAATCTAAGAGTTTTGTTGAGCTAAGTAGCCCTAAACAAGATGGTATGCATACAAAGGGTTCATGTAGCCAACCCCAACTAGTTTGGGATTTAGGCTGAGTTGAGTGGAGTTGTTTAGCTGAGTATTGGACTTGGGGTTTAGGATACTGAAGGGTTTAACACTGTAAGAATGATCATAGTGATGTAGGGCAACATATATGGATCCGATAGGCACTCTACTACTATGGGGGATCCAAACAAGGCCTGCGTCATAATTAAACTAATTTTCTTGACCTCTTCAGCCTTTAAGTTTGCTTTTATCATGAGGCATTCATTTCCTTGGTGGTCAAAAGACGCTTGAGTTTATGTTGTTAAAGCAATGAAACTTATGTGGTTTGTTAAATGGAGCTCTTGGCATAAAGAACAACTCTGAGGTTGACACAGTTTTCCTTTTTAGTTGAAGGTCGTACTAGTGATATTCAAAGGTCCCTTTCCTGCGTTGCTAGGGATGAGGATGTTCTCTTTTGTTTTTGCTTGGGTTTTGGCCCTTTGTTGTGGGATGTGACCTTTACTCATAAGGCTCAAGATTGGGAGGTGGTGGAGTTTTCTGTTTTCTTATCTAAGTTGTATAGCATTGTGGGAGATGTAAATATGGATGATAGAGTGCAATAGAGTAATAAAAATATGCTATGTTTAGTGTTAAGTCATTTTTTTGTGTTCTCAATTCAAATCCTTAGTGGAAGGTGTGCTTCCCTTGGCGAGCTATTTGGAAGTCTCGTGTTCCTCCTAAAGTTGTTTTTTTTTTTTTTTCTTGGGAGGCTTCTTGGGGAAGAATTTTAACTATTGACAACCTTCAAAAGGGGGGAAAGATTCTTGTGAATATGTATTTTTTGTGTAAAGAAGGGTCTGAAACTGCTCATCATCTTTTACTTTGTTGCCAGTGGGTTAGGCACTTATGGGAGACGGCCTTCGAAATTTTGGCTTGGAAAGGCATTTATTTATACTTAAAAGGAGAAGAGTAAAGTTCTGCCTCTGATTCTTTTGAGAATATTTTGGTTAGTGTGCCACAAAAGAAATATGAGAGATTTTGAGTGGGTTGAGACCCCTATTAACATTGTAAAGGATAGATGGCTTTGTATTTTGACCTTTTGGTATTGGGGGAATCCTAGTATAGATGAGATAGAGCTAACTCTTGCAAGCACTAGTTTCTGTTCGGGTTGGCATGTAGGTGGCCCTAATTCTTGCGTATTGGGTGGTGCACCCGGTCTCAATCTGCGTATTCGCACGCTAAGAGCAAAATCGCTTGAAATTCAAGAAATTACTTTTTTGAGTGCATGGATTTATATTTTTAGAATGTGCTCTAAGATCGGAAAACAAAAGAGGAGAAACATGGAGCGCAGACCATCACACATAGGCGCTGTGCAGCGTTCACCTAGCCCCAACTCTCCTATTGCTCACCTATCTACAACTACAAGCCTTCCATCTTTCTCTTCTCTCTACACCAAACAATCCTCTATGTCTATAATTTTCATTTTCACTGCCATTGAAGACTCCTGATCCATAAACAAAAAACACAAAATCAATAAAATATCTCCAAGTCGTTAACAATATAACAACCCAAGCAGAGATGGTTAAGAAAATAAAGAAAGGAACGAGAGGAAGACAATGACAACCCAAGTAGGCTTGGCAGGCTTGGAACGGACTACTATGTCCACTGGGTCATGGTCTATATTTGGTTAATGTAAACAAATTTTGGGCTTACCTTTTGGAAATTGGACTAGACTATGCCAATTGACAAATAAAATTAGATATTTTTGGTATAAAAAAGAATATATAGTATGAAAGTTCACTTGGATAGTATGAAATACACAATTAAATATATATATATATATGGTATTTAAAATAATAAGCGGTTTTGAAATGCTCTCAAGTACATTAATTTTTGAAACAGGCGAATTAACGCTCTCACTCATGCTTTCGCTCTGCGTTTTGGCACCACCCTGGTGCCCGTGCCCTTTAATGATTTTTTTTGTTATTAAAAAATTCCACTGCGAATTGAGGTGTGCTGTCTTTTGTAGTGGTTCTTTGAGTCACTTGTAAGCCTGCCCTTACACATAAACACCTTACTAGAAGGTTACCTAGATAAGATGCTCTAGAATTGCTTTAAAAAATTAAAAGGTGCTTCAATAATTAAATTTGAGGGTCTGCCTAATAGTTCAATACCAATAATAAATATTTTGATTGGTGTGCTTAATGTGTGTTTATTATTCACCCATCTACATCCTTAATTCAATTATTAATGTTAACATCCGTTCCAATTTTGAAGTTTCATAATATAAGAGTCATGGTTATTACTTATCAAAAGAAAAAAATAAGTTATTAATGGGCAAAAGCTTGGTCATAGTAACTATAGGATTAGACTGAGGAGAAGTCATCAGAGGGAAAACATTTGATTTAGACGATCTTGTGAATGATGTTCTCAGGCCGACATCCATTTATATTTGAAAAGACTGAAAGTGGTGTGTAAGGCAGTTCCCTGGTTAGGCAATCGGCCTAGGTTCTCAAGAAATCTTTCTTTGTTTTGTAAATGGAATAATTTATTGACTCAAATATACTAGTTTAGAAAAGAGCTTCCGAATAGATGACACTTGTCTGTTGGGGAATTTCTCTGAGTGTATTCTCCATGTAGGATTCATTATGATCATTAACAGATTAAATATCCATTACTTGAAAAGGTTCAAGATAGAGATGAGTGCTCTTGAAAATGTTTCATTGTTCTTGTTTTGTACACAGCATAACTGGCTGCGAGGACGGTCAACTCTTAACTGTTTCTGGAGATGCTCTCATTACATGATTAGAGGTATTAAATTTTTTTTCTGGGTGTTGCAAGGTGCTTTATTGTATTGCCAAGAATCATGATGTTAATGTTAGAATATTGGTAAAACCTGCACAAATAAGCAGTAATTTTTATGATTGAAAGGTTATTTTCTTGATTTAGTGTTTCGATTAATTAATTCCAATTGAGGCTGACAATAGTCCATGACCATTGGTTTAAATAGTGCTCTGTGGTCTCGCCTCCCCTCCTGTAACTAGTTTCCTCTATTATTATATATATATATATATATATATATATTTTTTTTTTCCATTTCATCTGGTTTGGATGTGAGAAGAAATTTTTTCGTTTTGTTGTGGTTCACGTTATCCATAGCATCTTTGGATCGTATCCGAACATAGCCCTTAAGTTTGCTCTTTGCAAGTTTTTATTATGCAGAGTATCGGCTGGTTAGATGGTTGTTTCTGTTTATTCATTAGTTCATAAATTTAATTAAATGCTTGTTCTTTGTGGCAGGGCGATATTTATTGGATCTGGGTTTAGGAGTGATAGAATTGAGAAACAATCATATTTCTGAACAATTGGGCTTTAAATGAATCCTGAAGATGGTTTAAGTTTACATGACATTCTTCAGCTTCAGGTAAATGAATGACTGTACTAAACCCACTGATGCGGAGTTGGAACCTAAAATCTATGTACAGTTCTACATGCATGTGATGGTTCTGATGTTCAGTTACTGTGGATAGCTATGCATCCCTTGCTAATGCACAAATACCTTTTCTTGAGCATTCTTTTCGCATATCTGTACACAACTGCCCTTTCTCTTAGTTCATGGGTGCAAGAGGGCTGTAACTCAGAGAACCTGCTGCATCACTCGCGATTAGTTTCAAGTGAGGATTCTAAAAGTGGCACTTCTTCTGTTGGAACATCAACTTTTTCATCCCAATTGAACAGTTCTGTATCTTGTGAAGATCTGGGTGGTGTTGGATCATTTGATACCACCTGCTTGCTAAACTCAAACTTGTCCTTGACTTCTGATATATACATTTATGGATCGGGCAACCTAGAGATACTTCCCTATGTTTCATTAAAGTGCCCCTTGGAAGGTTGTATTATTACTTTTAATATGTCTGGAAATATTAATTTGGGTCGCTCTGCGGCCATTTTTGCTGGTTCAATTGTTTTTGCTGCTGCTAATTTGACTATGGAACATAAATCTTCTATAAATACAACATCCTTGGGTGGACCACCGCCTTCTCAAACTAGTGGCACACCATTTGGCTATGATGGAGCTGGTGGAGGGCATGGTGGGCGGGGTGCTTCCTGTTTGAAAAGTAATAGGACAAGTAATTGGGGCGGTGACGTTTATGCTTGGTCGACTTTGGCTGAGCCATGGAGCTATGGGAGTAAAGGTGGTGGCACATCTGCTGGAAAACAATATGGAGGAAATGGTGGAGGGCGTGTTAAGCTTCAAGTGAAGGACATACTATATCTTGATGGATCTGTAGCTGCAGAAGGTGGTGATGGAGGACTGAAAGGGGGAGGTGGGTCTGGTGGAAGTATCTATATATATGCTGTAAAGCTGTGAGTACATGCTACCTGCTCAGTCTAATCTCACGATTCTAGTTTTTTTTGGAAGCATGGATAGTGCACTTTTTGCTGTTTAGATTCTAGTCTGTACTAATTAAGCACTTACACAAACTTTATCAAATGGTTGCCATCAGTTTTCATACTTTTTTTCCCCTTTTTTGATAGAATTTATAATCACTTTCACACTTATCAACCATCTTATTGCCCCACATGGGTTATAGGCTCACGATATTAACCTTGGTAGTTCTTACACTATCAATGCATGAACTTCTGTGCGTGTGCACGCAGACATCCCAAATGATATACAATTGTCAAACTAGAGATCAAATTTTGAACAAAGCACCAAAAATATAGGTTAGCAAAACGTTAAGAGCAAGCTGTTTAAGCACTCAGCTCCAATAAGGATTTTTTTTTCTAATAAGATAAATTTTGATCAGCGTCATTGAGCTTTCAGTTCAATAAGTAACAAAAATAGGGATTCTAGTAGTCTATCCAGGTAGTTGCAATTATATATCAACTGATGAGTTTCAACTGCCGGTTGTGTAATCCAATGACAGTATTGCTTATACTTATTTTGACATGTGTCTTCTCTAGCACTCTTCAAGATGACATCAGCTTATGCTAGAATTATTTTTACACCTGTGAATCCAGCAGTATGCATCACAACCTCATTTGTATGTAATTAGTACAATTCTTAGTATGCAGAAGTAACATTTTCTCACTTCGGTGATGCCATAGACATTTTGTATATTTATCCTCATTGACAAAGCCCTTGCCAGTTATTTTGCTAAGTTTACATGGTTATCTCCCACTCTAGCTGGGTGACTTCTTGTTTAAAGTGTGGATCTTTGAGTCTCTTTCCACTACTTCCTTTCTGGGTCAATTATACTACTTTATTTTAAGTCAATTTGTTAGCCTTATCAGTGGTGAGTGCAATATGTTAAAAGTCTTTTACTAAGAAGAGGATGTGGGTCTTGACTGGCTCAGTCTGTTGCTATGGAACAACCTAAAGGCTCTTACATTAAAGCTCATTCGCTTCTCACTATACATGTATTACTAGTCGTGTAATCTGTGCAATGCAATTGCTTTGAAAAAATGTGCAAAATCTTTAAAGTTAATCTAATAGTATACATAAATAATCTAATTTTAAAACATAAGAAATTATTTTTTTGCTATAGTTTTTATGGTAAAGAATATATGAAATAACAGTCTAATTATTGTAAAAGAAAAATTTGATTCAAAGAATTATGTAGTTGGTATACTTGGGTGAGAAAGTCATAATAATAGAAAAAAATGAGTAAGATATATCTCAAGCATATACAGAAATGGTTTAAGATTCACATGTAATCGTGAATGTTTAAATGCACGCTAAAATATTGTAGTGTTGAAATTCAATCTATTGACAGAGTTCGTTTACTACTTATTTATTTATTTTACTTTGAACATTTTATGTATTGGACTTTATTATTTTCGGCTTTTGTAGGTACATAGAACGGGTTACAGATGTGGGATACATTACAAAATAACAAACCATATTAGTAGACGTACGAATTAGATGACATTAATGCTGATAAAAAAGAATTAGATGAATTTAACTGTTTGCATCCTTCTTTGATTTTGTAGGAAGGGATATGGTACCATAAGTGCAGCAGGTGGGAGGGGATGGGGTGGAGGTGGCGGAGGAAGAATATCTCTGGATTGTTACAGCATACAAGAAGATGTTAAAGTTGCTGTGCATGGTTTGTACTGATCACACTGAATCTAGTAGTAGAAGCAACGATTAGTCAAATGCTAAATATTTCATTCTTATGTAAGAGTCTAAACTTGATTCATGAATAATGATTACTACATAGGGATAAATTATTCATTCACAAAGTCAGAGAGCAAACTCATGTTGGCTGAATATTTTTTTTTCAATGATTCAATGGCAATGATTAAATAAAGTCTTATTGAGGTTGCATGTTCAATGCAAACTTAACCTAAAAAATTGACGTCTTGCCTTAAAGAAATCAAAGAAAAAATAATTTACTTGATATTATTTACGTTTAAAATATTTGTATTATTTCTTTCTAAGGCCCACTAAGAAGTGATATCTGTCTACAGTTTAACAATCTTGATGAGATTATAGGCTACACCAATGCCAATACCAAACGTACTAGTTACCATATTCATACATATTTGACCGTCTCAATGAGCTCCATATGTGTAAGTGAACCAACACAATGGTTGATATATCTAATTTCTTTTCACTGTATGCTAGATATCTTTGTATAGTTCTTCTTGAGTGTTACTATGCGTTGAGTATTTATTTTTGGGTTCATGAACAACAAGTTATGTGTTCTCCATTTCAATAAAAGCATAGCTTATTTAATACATAATTTCTAGTTGTGTCAAGGTTTGTTGCGGGGAGATGGAGTTTTCTGCTAGGCTTAGGTGCTTTTGTTGTGGCAGGTGGTCCAAGTATTGGTTGTCCTGGGAATGCTGGAGCAGCCGGTACATATTTCAATGCAGATTTACTGAGTTTGAGAGTTGGAAATGATAATGTCACGACAGAGACAGAAACTCCTTTGCTCGATTTTCCTACGATCCCTCTATGGTCAAATGTTTTTGTGGAAAATAATGCAAAAGTCTTGGTTCCTCTGCGTTGGACCAGAGTTCAGGTGCCTTAACCTTATTCTTTTTAATTCTACTTTTCATAAAGTGATCAAATTGCCTTGTTCTCTTGATACGCCGTTGAGAGTTGCCACAAGAATTTCCTTTATCTGAATGTATTGTCTCCATAAGCATTTATTTTTCCACAAATAGTTGATCATTCATATTCTGTCAGGATATTTATACCCTTATTCATTGTTTCTTGTGTCTTTGCGGCAATTTTTGAGCTTTAAAAGGTTTGAAACTCTATAATGTCTTGCTTGGTGGTTGTAAACTTGTAATAAGGAACTAGACTTGTCCCCTCCTCTTGCAGGTGGGTCACTTGGAGGTAAGCAAAGCTTTTTATTGTCCCCAGGACTTGTGTCACCTCATCATCGTTTCATGCTAGCGAGACAATTTGATCTTTGGAGTCTTTTGGCTGTGTGTGCAGGCCAGCCTCTAAGCTTTTGACTTGGGACTTTTGTCTCCCATGACATATCATCAAAGTAAATAAGTTATAGAAAAATTGCATGACCTAAAATTTAGGTTTTGCCATCTGATAATACGATCCATTTTCTGCTTTTCTATACTTAAAAGGCTCTGATTGGTTGAGGGTAGTGATGCATCTATAATGGTTATGCACCTTTTCAGTTACCACAATAATAGCATGCATCAAAGTGGATTTTCAAAATATAGAAAATAGAATGGGCAAACTGTCTTTTTGCTGAGTACAATTACGTTCATTTGATTTATTTCTTCTTATTGCTTTGCGTTTCGTTCAAGTGCAGGGTTGATACCTAACAATGTCAACCATAACAGATCAATTTCAAACAGTGGACTTGGTAGAACCAACCAAACAGATCCAAAGGGGTTGGTTAAACCGGTTTGGAAGTTTGACCTAAACCACTACAGACCCTTAGTCTCTGTGAAAATATCCCCTGAATGATACTCTCTCTTTAAAATTAGTTTTACATAGAAGTGTATTTGATCTCTGCTGCTTAACAATTCCTTACAGTGAAGCATACTTCTTGATATTTTTCAAACTTTCCAATTGTGAAGGTCAGAGGTCAAATCAGTCTATATCGTGGAGGCAGCATCGTCTTTGGATTGTCTGAGTATCCAGTTTCAGAATTTGAGCTTGTCGCAGAAGAGCTTTTGATGAGTGATTCCATCATAAAGGTATGTTATCTTTGCTGGTTTTTTTATGTCCCTTCAATGTTTGTGTCAAATAAAAATATTTGAATTAACTCTCTCTAGATATTTTTTATAAGTAAAAATAGTTTATATATTATTATCATTTAGTATTGTTAGGGCTGACTTATGAACATGTCTCTGGCCCCAAGTTGTTAGAATTTTTAGACCAATTTAAGTCGGGTTGAGTGCAATTGCATGATGCGGTGCTTTTTATTTGAGTTATATTTCTCGTTAATTACTTGTCCAAAAACTTCATTCGATTTTATTTATCTGATCTTAAAAATCATGTTGTATGGAAATCTTGAAAAAAATAAAACAGACTATTACATGAACGATCATAGACTTTGTAAATATTTCTATCATTTACTTATAAGCCATGACTTTGAAGAGAGAATAAGTTTGGACCCGTATGTTTGAGAATTTCAGATAACAGCAATCTGTTTTGTGTTCTTATTTATCATGTGATACATGCTATACGTAATTTGCTTATAGCTGCACCATTTTTTAAAGTTTCCCTGACAATAAGATGAGATGATTTGGTATCATGCATGACATTTTGTTTTGTTTTGAAATTTACTTTATCTGTAGAAAAAAGAATTTTGATAGTCTTTTGCATTCATGTAGAACTCAGAAGTCTGTTGCTATATATTCACATACTTGGAGCTTAATATTGTAAACTTGGTTTTGTTTAGTCAATTTATTTTTGAAGATTAAAAGATGTCCTGACACGTTGCACTTGATATATTTGTAGTGAAACAGAACAATATTTGGAATATGTTACAACCTTTTGCGACTAGTGTTTTATAGGCGTACTAGAAATACTTGAAAATTATATGATCTTTTTCCCTCCTTTCGGGGATATATTCTGAATTTCATTATTCAACCTTCATAAATTCCATTTGTCTAAAATAATCTCTTTTTGGAAATGAAGGTTTTTGGTGCATTTAGAGTTGCCATCAAAATGTTACTCATGTGGAACTCGAAGATTCAAATTGATGGTGGTGAAAATACTGTTGTCACTTCTTCTGTCCTTGAAGTCAGGAATCTTGTTGTCCTTAGGGTACAATTATTTAAATTCATCTTATTTTCCTTGTCCTTTAATAAATATTGTTCTGGAGTAATTGAAAAATCAAAGAGTGCTATTGTAATTTCTTTCTTTGTAGGAGTGATCAAAGAGTGTTATTGTAATTTCTTTCTTTGTAGGAAAACTCTGCCATTAGTTCAAATGCAAACTTGGGTGTCTATGGTCAAGGACTGCTGAAGTTGACTGGTCATGGTGATGCAATTAAAGGACAGCGACTATCCTTATCTCTGTTTTACAACGTGACTGTAAGACTTTAGTACATTAATATGATTGATAATTTCTTATTTTACATATTCCTGCATCTTATTAATTGTTTTTATTATCTTTGTACCCTGCTTTGTGTTAGAAGCACCGATTTAGAGGCAATAGCTATTAGCAGAGTATGCTGGTTCTAATCTCATCTCATCTCTCTCTCTCTCTCTCTGAGCCTCCTCTTTTGTTCTCTCCTTCTGTAAAGTTTAAGTGCAGTTTCTTCATATCTTCATCTCTTTGAAGTAAAACAGGGAAAGCAAACAGAATGATTGAGACGCCGACCTTCTCTTTTTCTGTCCTTGTCTTTCTTCTACTTAATATAAATGTCAATCATAAGGTGAAACTCTTTGACAGTCTCACCTTATAAAATTTCTTTTGCACTCCTGTACTTGGCTTTAACTTGTATTGAACTTGATGATTCATGAGAATTATTAAGTGCCAGCCAGTATTTCTTGATAATGCCAAATGAACAAACATATCTTCATTTTATCTGACCAACATTTTACAAATGTTGCAATGCATTTCCTTGAACTTAACTTTTTTTTTTCATTGATTCTGATTTTTTTAATTTTTTATCTGTCACTGGTAATGTCCTTGTATTTCTGTTTGGTGATGCGCGTTATATGACTCCTCTTACATTACACAGGTTGGGCCAGGTTCTTTACTTCAAGCTCCATTGGATGATGATGTCAGCAGAAGTGTGTAAGTATAAAATTTTGGTTTTTTGTAGTATTTGTAAGGTTTTTGTATTCTAAGATTAAGAATCAGAATATTTTCTATGATCTTTAATTTTTCATTCTTTTCTGTAGAGTCACACAACCTCTTTGTGAAAGTCAAACTTGTCCAATAGATTTGATAATTCCTCCAGATGATTGCCATGTCAATTATACATTATCCTTTTCACTTCAAGTAAGTCATATTTCAAATAAGATGTGTTTTGCTGATCTAATGTATCCGCCCTTCATTTATTCGTTTTCCTTATATATGGATAAATATTTTGTATGTTATGAACTTCGGAGAATGCTTCAGTAAAATAGTGCATTTAAAGTCTTGGAAGGCTTAAATTGAGAAAAGAACACTGAGTGGAAAGCTAACTTACCCTAGAGTTGAGCATGTTTGAGAACTAAGAGTTCTTTTGGTTTATGTACAGAAGCAAGATTAGGTGGGATTGGACTTGTTTTATCTCAGTTCTGTCCCCGCCCAATTGTTCGGTTGAAATTAAGGATCTAACCCTCAATCCTGGTCTTTCTGTCCCATGGGGGGACCCAGGACAGGGACTACTTTGGAAGATCTTCTTTTTCCTCGGACAGATCCACGGCCACCGTTGTGCTGAATCTGTCTGGACAGATCATCTGCGGCTTCCACCTGCTGGATTTGCCCAGCATGGATCTTCCACTTAGCTGTGGCTCTTCCTCAGGTGCTGTTTGCAGCATTGGTTAAATTTACCCCTCGTCTCTCATGTTTGGTTGACTGGTTTGATTTAACAAGTATTACCATTTTAAACCATCCTTAATCCCATCCCAATATAATACTGCTTTAGTTATGCTTAAATCCTATCCACAAACCAAATGGATCGTAACTAATCAAAGCGAGTGGAAGTCTTTGGTCAAATGACAGAATTACAGTTCATAAGACTAGAACGTTAGAATAGGGAAAGCTTACAGATTTTCTCACAATCTTTACCATCAACCTTTATACAAACTCCACTCAGATAAACCTTGTTACAGTTTAGTTGGGTTATCTGCATGAATCCTTTCAATTCAACCTACTCAAACAAAGGTCATATATTAAATAATATTCCTTAAAATTAAAATTTTCTTCACTACTTCAAGCCATGTAATTTTTACCTACCTGTAATTATTTAATACCTTGGATCAAATCACCATTCTTCACCAGTGCATCCATAGACCTACCTCGGATATTACTGAAAACATTTAAATTGACATTTCCTGCACTTATTTTTCATTAATGCCACCCTTACTTTTTAATGAATTGTTTCACTTATTTCTCATATTGCCACACATCCATCTCAACATCTTTGGTTATGCATTCTATACATATTGGTTCCTGACCACCTAACGCTTTATATCTTAAAGCATAGATGGCCTTATAGGTGTCCTTTAAAACCAGATTTGCCCATGCTCACTTTGCCGAGAGCTCATCAACTCGAATGGTTTGTGATTGGACAAAGTTATGTGATTTGGGAAGTGGCTGACGGGCCTGAGATGGCCCCCTGAAATTTGGGCTGCCATGGCCCTGGGTTGTCTTACAGCCATACATGCACATGTAGGTGCAACGTAACATTCTCTGCAGCTGGGTTGAACAGCCACTGGTTTGTGGCCTTTCTAGACTCTTCTGTTGGTTTTTTTATATCCTTTGGTGTGTGTGCGCATGTGTGTGGGGAGAACAGGTGAGTAGTATTTCCAAGAGATTTAGTCTTTTTTCCTGTCAGAGTTGCGAATTTTTAATGTCTCTGGAATAGAGTTTCTATTTCTTGAGTCTTGACCATTGTTACTGGGATCCTTATACCCCCTTCGAACCGCGATCCGGATCCTACGTTCCGATTCGTGGTGCATTCGCGCACCGGATCCCTAAAATTGGCGATCCAAATTTTTACTAAGACTTTTAGCTAAAAAAAAATTAAAAAAATATATAGACATAAGAAAGAATTTAAGAGAATGCTCATACTTTATTTTTAAATTATGTTTTCTAATATTATGTTTGTTGACTTTATTATTTTGTTCAAAATCTAATATCTTCTAAACAATTATTTTGCCCATAGTTATAATTATATTGTACTCATAAATATATCTAATATCTTAATTTTATACGTGATATAAATCATTTAAGTCTACCCTCAACGTATTGCTTACGGGGTGGGTAACGTACCACGTTCCCGTAATCGTACCGCGAACCAGAGTGTACCAAGTTCCTGGTAACTATGGTCTTGACATTCTTTATATATTCATTCTGCCATATTTTCTGATTTTGAAGTATTAGATAAAATCACAATTTCAATTTACCCATGCTTTGGTATTTTTAGCCAAGTTTAGATTATAAAATCGTGATACATCTTTTACTACCTTCCATTTATGGATCTGAGAGCTGGTCTTTCATTCTTTTCAAATTTTTTTTTTTCTATTAATATCCTGTTCTTTGGCTTCAACTCTTGCTTGGGAACAGTTTCAGCAACATAATAGTGTTAATAAATCATGTTAGATGTGAAATGAGAGGAATAGAAGGGCCTTAAGGGTGGGGAAAGCTCTAATTTGATTATTAAGGATAGATGGCTGTGGACTCTTCATTTTTGGGATGGCTATTTTTCTTAAATGAGATTGAGCTCATAGACTTTATTGAATTTTGTCATGTAAATAATTCTGTACATGGGTTGTCACCCATTGGTGCCTTTTAGTAATCCCCTTTTACTTATCAGGAAAACAAAATCTTCATTTTAGATGTGGCATTCTTTATTAGTTACATTTGACCTTTGGCAGATTTGTCGTGTTGAGGACCTTCTTGTGAGCGGCCTTGTCAAGGGAAGTATAATTCACATCCACAGGGCCAGGACTGTAATTGTTGATAATGATGGGTTGATTACTGCATCAGAATTAGGTAATAAAGAGTATGCCATGAGTTATTGTCTTTAGTTTTTTTGTTTCCTATAGATTTTGTTTCTTTTTGTTGTTGCAATGTTATCGTGAACTAAGCTGTTCACTTATAGGCGAAAGGAGTTAAATATGTTCATGCTTACCACTTTTACTTATCAAAAATAAATAAATAAATAAGGGAACTTTTCTTTCAGGTTGCAGTGAAGGTATAGGAAAGGGACATTACTCCAATGGAGCTGGTAGTGGTGCTGGGCATGGTGGACGAGGGGGCTCAGGCTATTTCAATGGTGGGGTGTGCAGTGGTGGTCATAAGTATGGCAATGCTGACTTTCCCTGCGAGTTGGGTAGTGGAACTCAGGGTCTTGATAAGTCTTACAGACCTGTGATTGGAGGGGGAATGATAGGTAAATGTTTCTGAAACTGACATAGTTTCACAAAATAAGTTCTTACGTTACTTTGATTATTTTGCATGTCATTGGAGTTTTCTAAAGTCTCTGAAAAATTATCAATCGATTTGTGAGTGTTTCCACCAAATGCATATTCTTTGATATTGCACCTCGATCATGTTTTCTAATTCATATTTCTATCTTAATTAGTAATGGGCTCCACCCAGTGGCCCCTGTTAAAGCTTGATATCTATGGATCTCTGAGGGCCGACGGTCAAAGCTTGGGAAAACCGACAAGAAATGGGAATGGATCTTTAATTGGTGGACTTGGTGGAGGTTCCGGTGGGACTATCTTACTTTTCCTTCAAGAGCTTATGATTGCTGACAATTCATCTTTATCTGTTGTTGGGGGCAATGGTGGCCCTCTTGGTGGTGGCGGGGGAGGGGGTGGGAGAGTTCATTTTCACTGGTCTAAGATAGACATTGGGATTGAATATTTTCCAGTTGCAACTGTTACTGGTGCCATCAACAATAGGTATGCCCCTATTATCATGAATCTCTAAAAAATACATGAATATCATGAACCTGAGCGAAAGAGTCTTCTGAAGTTTCAATTTTCTTATTGGCTGCAATATATCAAGATCATAGAGTCGTCCTGTTCAGTCTACATGTTTCATATCGGACCAAGTCTCGTCATATTCATTCATTACATTTTGCGAAATGCTATGTGTAGTCTTTATTTTTAAAAGATATAGATTTCAGAACTCGTAGTTCAGGAAGTAATAGCTAAAACACTTTTCCAGCATGGCTTAGAATTTTTTTTTTCTTTTCCACGCAGTGTCTTTCGTCTGGAGTTATTTGTAAGATAAATCGTGATTTGTTTTCTTAATAAATTCTAAAACTGTGTACTTTATTTTTTTCATCTTCAGTTTCTTTACCAATGGGTGATAGGATGTGCTTGGTTCAATTTGTGTACACCTGACTGTAAGACTGCACCTTGTCACATTTTAACCTTGTGTTATACTTCTTGATACTGCCTTCTTAGGAAGCAAGCACGTAGGCTCCGTTTAGAAATTAATAAAAAAAAGTCGAAGATAGAATTATATTTTATGAACAAGTCGAGGACATTCAATCTAAAACTATAATCTAGTTCCCATGGAGATTAGAATTTATTTATCATTCTCACATTTCGTGAGGTTCAGTTCTCTCCATGAAACATTTTCTTTTAAGGCAGTAAGTAAGCATAATCTTTGGATCTCTTGTGCTATAATCAGTGTAACTTAAAATAAATGGAATTTCTAACTCATAAGAAATTCTTAAATTATGTTAACCTATCAGAAATATAAAAATAGGACATGTTCTCAAAAGAAAATTTGTTTTACAACAGTAAATTACTTATTATGATAACTGCAGTGGAGGTGCTGGGGACAACGGTGGTCTTTTTGGGGAGCAGGGCACAGTTACTGGAAAGAAATGTCCAAAGGGACTCTATGGTACATTTTGCAGGGTATGTATCATTATTTTCCTGTATTTGCTATATAGGCTTTTGCTAGAATATGATAAATACTTTTTCTCCTTTCAAAGATGGTTTTTCTCTTGTTCAAACAATGTTGTTACTGTATGCATATATCATTTTAAATTCCTTTTAAATTTTTTAAGTCAATAGTTCAAAATATTCTCTTAAAAGTGCCCATGGGTGTTCCTATTTATTTCAGTGATGGGCATGTCTTCAGGGAATTAATGCTGCATCATAGAAGCTTTTTAATATTGTTTTTATTTATGATTTTTTTTATGAAGTACGATAGGTGCCAAGAGTAAGCATTACTTTATATTTATTTTACTTTTCATATGTTCATTGTTAAATAGTACTCCCTCCGTCCTATTTTGTTAGTCCATCTTTGGACTTCCAACTTGGGAACATTATTAAATGCATTGTCTTTCAAGAAAAAAACTACTACCTTTCCAAAAATACTTTTATTTGGTAAGTGTGATTTTTACCTTTTCCATTTTTAAGTAGTGTAAAAATGTTTTATTTATAAGGGTAAATCAAGAAAGTTGAATTTTTTTAGTGCATTAATTTTTCAAAGTGGACATCATTTTGGGACATCCCAAAATAGAAAGATGGACAAAAAAAAAATGGGACAGAGGGAGTAATAACAATAACAGTGACAATAAAGAGTTCCAGATCTATGGCCAAGATTTTGCCTTTCATATTTTAGAATTTGAATTATCGGTGCTCTGGGTTGTCTTAGTTTTCTGATAATGTGCTCTGGCTTGTCTTAGTTACTACTGATACACAATTGCTAAACTAGATTTGGATTTTCTTTCAATATTTCACTATGGAATTTATATCTAGGAATGCCCTATTGGTACTTACAAAGATGTTGAAGGCTCTGACGAACATCTATGTACTCCTTGCTCGCTTGAGCATCTTCCAAATCGTGCAAATTTCATATACGTACGAGGTACTTTCTACAATTGATTTGAAGCTCTCTCTCTCTCTCTCTCTCTCTCTCTCTCTCCATACTGCGTTCTCATCTCAGATGAGTTGAACTCTCACTGCAGGAGGAGTTAATCAGCCCTTTTGTCCCTATAAATGCATATCTGACAAGTACAGGATGCCAAATTGCTATACACCTCTTGAGGAGCTGATGTATACTTTTGGAGGTCCGTGGCCTTTTGCACTTCTTCTGTCATGCATGTTGGTTCTTGTGGCTCTACTGTTAAGTACTGTAAGTATCAAATTGCTTGGATCAAGATCTCCTTATGGTGCAAATTCAATTGATCACCAGAATCACCATCATTTCCCGCATCTTCTATCACTATCGGAGGTATGTTACTGATAACAAGCATTTCTTCTTTTAAACATTTTCTGCTTTTGCTGTCTGGAGAAATGAAAGGATCTGAGTGTATCATTTTATGAATTTTTTTTTGTGCATTATATTTATTTTAAACCTAGGTGCGAGGAACAAGGGCCGAAGAAACTCAAAGCCATGTTTACAGAATGTACTTTATGGGTCCCAATACTTTCAGAGAACCATGGCATCTTCCTTACTCTCCTCCTAATGCAATCATTGAGATTGTGTAAGAACATATTTTTGACTTGTAAGGGAATCAAATGGTGGTGCAATTGGATGCTAATGTAATATTGTGATATATTGGGTGAAGTAGTCAGCCAGGAAATGAGTTGATACTGATCATTGATAAGATTGCTATTTTACTTGAAAACTGACCTTTGTGTAGTCAATCATTTTTGGGTTATTAACTATTTAAAGTGAACTATCTCTCTCTGGTGCTTTTGGTCACTCAAGAATGTGAACATTTGATTAGAATTATAATGTTCGGCTGGTTCTTGGTCCAGCATATAACAGCAGCTGTTCATACTTCAAAGCCCACAATATTGAAAGCACAATATTATGTTAGCATCCAGTTGCTCCTTTTTACATTTCAAAATACATTCATAATGCACAAATCTGTTTGATATGCAGGTACGAAGATGCTTTTAACAGATTTATTGATGAGATAAATTCTGTTGCTGCATATGATTGGTGGGAAGGGTCCGTACACAGCATACTTTCAATTCTTGCATTTCCTTGTGCCTGGTCTTGGAAGCAGTGGCGGAGGAGAAATAAAGTTCATCGGCTTCAGGAATATGTCAAATCTGAATATGACCATTCATGTCTTCGTTCTTGCAGATCACGAGCTCTATACAAAGGGATGAAGGTTTGACTTATTATTCTTTTTTTTTTTTTCATAGCCATCTTCTTACCAGTACACCAAGCTGTTTTGGTCTCTCATGTTAAGTTACATTTCCAAAAAGAGCACTGGCAATTCGTGTTTCATGTTCATTTCTGCATTTTCTGCTAACACCCCCCTTTTCTTTCAACTTGCGGGCAAACCTTCTGTGAAAAGTTTGCTCTGAATGAAGGGGGGAAATTTAGGAATTTCATGGGCTTACTGAACAAGGCATCTGTCAGTTATGCAGTCATGATTGCCTGCCAAGCTTTATGTGACAAAATATATCAATATGCGAAATGAATATCAACATAATCCAAAAAGTTTGAATCTTTCAGTTGGCCTAATCTTGCCTTCTAAATGTCTTGAGATATTAAAATATGGGTTCTACTTCGCTCTCTGCAAGATTTGTGCTTGTATCTTTATGTGCTAAGGATATGTAGGACAGGGACACGTGTGAGTTTGATAAAATATTTTTGGCACCGAATTTTCATCCATGCTTGATTCCATGTGGCACAACACATATTTAGTGGAGAGCTAATTGTTCCTGGTGTGGCATTAAGTCCTTCTCCAACCTTCCTGTTATAAGGGACAAAGTTATAGAACTAATCCTTTTGAAAATCCTCATGAAAACAGATCAGATTGGACAGAAATGAGGAGGTGCATGGCATACTGGAACAATACAGATCCAGTTTGCACATCAATTCCCCGGTAGTACTTACATCCTTCATCTGAGATATGAAATGTGTAAAGAACATATGGCCTATCTAAAAGATTGTCTCCCTATTCCCTCCACTGTTGAAACAGCTGGAACAGAGCGAGCCATTTTTTTATGAAGGGAGTGTATTCTGGGAGGTTTGTGGGTTGATTGCTTGTGATAAAAGCATATAACCAGGGTTGGTAGAAGATCATACCAATATAGTATGTCCTGACTAGATACCATAACAGGCAATAAGCTTCAGAAGGAAGGGTTTAGAACCCGAAAGTTGGGACCCATAGACAGTTACTTCTATCAGAAATCTTTTACTTCAACTAGTTGCTGGTCAAATATTCGAAAAATTGCCTTAAGGGTTGATTGGTGAAAGAAATTTCTCAGAGTTGGGATGGCATCTTTAGCAGGTTTTATGAGTATGTACCAATAAGCAGGCATTAGGGACTTCAGTTGGCATGTCATAGAGCATCCCATGTGACAAAAAGTTGCCATGTTTAGCTGCAACCCATGTGTTTCATGTGCATATTGACTCTGATTTCTTATTAACTCTTAGATAGAGAAACAATAAAATAATTACTTATCATATTTAATTATCTTATTGAGGCTAACAATCCTATAAGATGCTTGCCAAGTAACGTCATCCTCTTGCATGAAAAGTCAGAAAATGGGAGGCATGTATAAGTTGTCTTGCTTGGTTTACAGGAACTTTTAGAATTAAAATGTTATTTCAAGCATTGTTTTTCCATGTAAGCTACTGAATTATGCACATTTTTTTTGTCTTCTTTATCGTTATCTTACATGAGTGGCAATTAAAACAGGTGGGAGCAACACCAGATCTGATGGTTGCTTACATTGATTTTTTTCTTGGTGGTGATGAGAAGCGTGTTGATATGGTGTCGATTATACAGAAGAGATTCCCAATGTGCATAATTTTTGGTGGAGATGGAAGCTATATGTCACCTTATAATCTTCAGAGTGATACGTTGTTGACCAATCTTCTTGGCCAGGTCTCTTATCCGTCTCTATTTTCTTTTTGTAGCTTTAAACTTTTTTAATATTCATCTGACAAATAATTATGTCATGTTATTCCCAGCATGTCCCTGCCACTGTTTGGAATCGTTTGGTTGCTGGTTTAAATGCCCAGCTGAGGACTGTGAGGCATGGATCCATCCGCTCTGCACTTATTCCTGTTATTAATTGGATAATTAGTCATGGAAATCCTCAACTTGAGTTCAATGGGGTTAAAATTGAGCTTGGATGGTTCCAAGCGACAGCTTCTGGCTACTACCAGCTGGGTATCTTGGTGGTCATTGGTGACTATTCTTTCCAGAGTGTCCACCAGTCTGATTTGTTATATAGAAGCCATGACGAAATTCTAAGGTAACTTTAAGATGTTACCTCTGAGGTTGCTTTTAGCTAGAGAATCTATCTTTTATTAATATTAATCTTGCAACAATTATCTGCATGTTTTAGAACCAACTCATCAAGGAATATCAATTACCGAAGTAAATTTTGTAGTGTCTGAAACTAGTCTCAGACACATGCATCAAGTTTAAAAACAAATGTTAACTAGTTTGTTTCTTGGGATGATTATAGAATTTATAGTGTAGGCCGTAGAGAAGTTGATTTCTTTCTAGCATTTTAATCGTTTCTCATGATAAGTTCTATAAGATTTCAATGACTGTTTCTAGATTTCTGTAAATTTTTATATTTATTTGGTCATTGATTGATCCATATTGTAGGAAAAGTGCCGCATGTCCTGTCAAAAGCCTTAAGCAGCTGCAGCAAAGTTGGGCATACCAAGGTCATGCATCATCTAGTAAAAGGATCACTGGAGGAATTAATGGAGGTTTTATAAATGATGCTACGTTGAGATCTTTAGATTTTAGAAGGGATTTTCTCTTTCCACTTTATCTCTTATTGCACAACACCAGACCTGTTGGTCGTCAGGTATTTTGATGATGGTACATGTGAAGCATCTGTACTGGGGTGATTACTTTTGATATTGTTGATAATCTGATAGTTTAATTTCTCTTTTTCAGGATACCCTTCTGCTTCTGATTACTATCATGCTTCTGGCAGATATTTCCATCACCCTTCTTACTTTGCTTCAGTTCTATTGGATTTCTCTTGGGGCTTTCCTTGCTGTATTGCTTATTCTTCCGTTATCCCTACTTTGTCCCTTCCCAGCTGGCTTGAATGCCTTATTCAGTAGAGAACCCAGAAGAGCTTCGCTTGCTCGTATATTTGCATTGTGGAATGCTACATCTCTATCAAATATTGTAAGTCTCACTAATGGCGGGGACTTTAACCTAAACTAGTAATTGTATTCTTATTATGAGTGATAGGTAGCTGAGCTCTAGTGTTTTTGGCTTTTTGAATAAGTTACTTTGAGCTTATTTTACATTTTGATTGTACCATATCCTTTGTGCTACAAAAGCCTGCCTAACCCCTCCATGCTTTTGCTTTACAACTAACTTTTGGAATATGTGGGCGGAAAAGTACCTATAAAAATATTGTACACAGTAAAAGGAACGAACTTAGCAGAGTCTAAAGTTTTAGGAGGTCCCAGCGTCATTTTTTTTTCATTTTCTGCCAGCTAACACTTGAACTGTCGTATAGGGTCTCTTATATCTGTTCTACTTTAAAAAACCATTTGTTCTTAGGTCACAGTAATTACTGAAATATCCAACACTCAAGTAAAACTATCTTATAGAGACAACAACAATCTAAAATTCTAGGAAACTAGCCAAAGAATCTGATGTTCTTCTATCTCACACATAAATTGCATGGCTTTTGGTAGTCTGTTTCATTGAAAGGAATTTATTCTACTTTTAATATTTTTTTTTGGAATTTCTGTTGTGTCTTAGCTGACAATTCTTTTATATTTCATGAGTAATTTTCGGTGTGCACTTCTTTTGTACTTGATTATCTTTCTTTTCCTCTTTCTTTTTCATTAACAGAGTTATTTGTCAGAAAATAAAAATGAAGTTTATGGTATATGCTACTTACTTTGGTCAAAGGTGTGAAATCTTAAAGTTAGGTAATTTTGGTGTAGTTAGACGCGTGATTGTGGAGGTTCAAATGCTTCAATATTTTTGTCTTCTGTTCTTTCAAATAACAGCTAGCGTTATGTTACATGACTAGTTTTGGTGTTTGCAGGCTGTGACATTCATTTGTGGCTTTTTTCATTATGGATTTTCATCTTTGCAGCCACCTGGGAAGGCAAATACTTGGAACAATAGAAGGTGAAGTTTTCAATCTCTTGTTATACCAATTGAACTCTTCGAAACAAACCAAAACTGCTAACTGAAATCTAACAAATGCTCCTTTGCGCATGCACACTAAAATGGAAACTATGGCTTCAGTAATTATGGAATTGTTATGTTTCTTTATATGTTGCAAGGTTATAGGACATTTTCTTAACTAGTGTGCTGTCTAAATCTAATCCAGTTTTGGCTTTGGTAAACTAGTGTCCCAAGTCCAAACCAGATTTCGCGTTGGCAATCTATATTAATTTGCTTTTTTGTGGGACTTATAAAAAATTTTCTTTTTTGTGAGAAGTCTTAAGGCAAATTGCAAACAATGAGCCCCAGTAAACATCTTCCCATGTCATTCTAAAGGATCAGAATTAGGAACTCTTTGTGGGATCCATCACCAAAAATATATGGAGACGATGCTTTTTGCTACTTGATTAGGATATGCTTCCCCTGTAACGATACTCAAAGTTCACAACACCAGTTAAAGGAGATATCAATCAACATATTTATATTATTTTGGAAGTCATGACGTAGCCAAGAAAGATTTCAGAATTCGTTATTCTGGGGTTATATGGGTTATTTGGGGGTTATGCGGATTATTTTGTAATTTTCTATTATGGGGATTATTTTTTTCTTCTAGAGTTTTTGGAGTTTCTAGGTAATCATGTAGATTTAGGGTGCATGAATTTGATCTAATTTTCTTTTATTAAGATTTGGTGCTCTTTTTAAAGAACAATACAAAATTGTAATTCTTCAGTTATTGTTCTCTTTGATTTGTTATCTTCTTCATTGTTCTTCTCTTGTCCCTAGTCGTCCTACATCAATTTGATACGTTAACGCATAGTTGTCCTGCATCGACAAATCTACTGAATGTGCATCAGTTGATATCTTTTAATCCATTTGGACATAAGCTATGTTAGAATGCCAAATGCAGTCATCTTCTTGCCAGTACTTCTTTGATTCTACGGGTGGAAACTCCGTAGTGTCACTATGTAGTAACTCGATCCTTTCAAATATATGAAGCTTTAGCATAACTACGACCCATGTTTACTTACTATCCAAGCTGGCTGGTTCCTAGTGTTCTGGCTGTACTTTTTAATCAAACATTTGTTCGGAAATGTAATTTTTATGTCAAATATATGAAGTGCTTTTAAATTGTGTTTTTGTTGACAGGGAGGGTGATAAATGGTGGCTTTTGCCGACGATCCTTCTGTTAATCAAATCGATACAAGCCCGTTTTGTTGATTGGCACATTGCAAATTTAGAAGTCCAAGATTTTTCACTTTTCTGTCCAGATCCAGATGCTTTTTGGGCTCATGAGCCTAGTTCTTAACCTGAGAGAGACATCAGAATAAAACTGTAAAATGATAAAATCTCTGCTCCTCTGCTCAGCTGACTGGGAAGAAGCGTTATCTTCTGCTTTAGCGCTGGTGCGGCAGCTTCCTCTGTAAATTTGTTAGAAGTTGTACAAAGAATAGTATACGTGTACAGTTTTCCGCATTTGTTAGTGGCGCAAGAACTATCAAGAAAAGTTACGTGAAGAAGATAGAAGATAGTTCATTGTTTGCTAGAAATTAGTTTCACTCCGATATTGTTAAGAATGAAATACATTAACTCTAAGGTTTGAGTTATTTTCGTTTGTGTCCTTCTTGTTTAAGAATCGGTAGGTTTGAGATTTTCGTTATATTTAACTCATTCCTTTAGTAATCCTATTTGTCAACAGTATAGTATTTTGCTCAAAAGTAATTCATAATATATTTGAAAAACTCAAAATTACCTCCATATGAGTTAGTTATTTAAAACTATTTTTTCATCTTTCGAACGTAAAATTTATCTTAATTGTCTTAAGCAATAATAATCTTAATTTAAAATAGTTTTAACCTCCAAAATATAAAAGTGTCTTAATAATCATAATCATTAATAATTTTACTTCCAACACATTTTTTGGTAATCAATTATACAAATTAAGGATCAATCAAACGATAAGAACATGAAATCAAGAAAAAATAAATCTAACAGTAATTAAGAAAATAGAAGTAAACGGAAAATAAAAGAAAATTCCAAACGTAAAAGAAGAAAAGTTGGATCAAACTTGGGCTAAATGGTCAAGCAAGATTTCAACCCAGATTTGGACAGACGCTAGTACAACTGCGGATTTAGAGACCATCATGATTGCTGATCTCACAATCCTTGTGACTGTTGCATTGCCGTCTCATGATTAGAAGTGGTAATTTTGGACACGATATGTAAACCCGACACGATAGAAAATAAAACTTGTTAGTGTTAAGTATAATCGGGTTCGTGTCATAATCGTGTCGACACAATTATTACATGGAAAAATCGTGTCGTGTCGCGGGATTACCCGCCAATCCGAAATGACACGATTAAATTCATGGGTTTGATGAGTCGTGTTGATACGATTATGACCTGTTTATGACCCATTTAAAAAATTTGTTTATTACATTAAAAAAAATTCTTAGTGTGTATAAAATAAACCATAAGTCCTATTTTCACCACATCACAAACACAAAACACTTACTCACAGACTCCCTCAATAGCGACGCATCACAGACATACTCTCTCCTCTCTCCCAATATAGATGATAGTTGATAAGATAATGTGTATATTATTTATTAGATTTTTTTTATTTGTATCTGGATCATGAATATGTTGGAATTTGGATTATGATTAATTAGATGGATGATTATGTAATATAACTTATATTTGTTTATATAATAAACAGGTCGTGTCTGGTTAATCATGTCGGATTGTCGTGTCTAACACGACCCGTTTATTAAATGGGTTAAGCGTGTCGTATCGTGTTACTCGTTTAATAAATAGGTCATGTTAATATTAAGTTTTCTTGACACGATTAATAATCGTGCCGTATTCATATCGATCAATTTAATGTTATACTCAATTTCGACACGACATAATCCGTCAACCCAAATTACCGCCCCTACTCATGACCATGACCCTGAAAACCATTGTGATCGTACCACTAATGCCAGCGAGTCAATTTTACAAAAACCTCGACAGTGAACTTGTGACCCATCGTAATTGCTACAGTGACGATCAATAGAATTGCAGATCCGTGAGATCATAAATCATCTGAAAATTGGAAGAAAAATTATTTAAGTTAACCAAATCAATTTTCTTGATAAGAAAGCTAGTGAAGAAACAAAGTACTCAACATTAATTCTTTTTTTATTTAGATTTTTTGAGCAGTAATACTTCATAATCAATTATTATTGACACTAATGTGTAATAGTGTGACGCGCGGATATAGCTTGTGTAAGTACATGCACACTATAAATTGGTGAGAATTTCTAGAAATTGTCAATCATTTCTATATTTTCAGTTATTTTTTTATCTGATCATAACCTTAAATTTTAGATTTAGTCGCAAGTTACACGGATTTTTAATTCAATCAATTTCGACCTCTCACTTTTTGGTATTTTTTTAATAGACCCTTCTCACTTGAAAATACAATGAAAAATCAAAATCAAGTGCACAAGTAACTTGCAAATATGCTGCATATGACGCCACATGCCATTAATCTACTCAGGAAATGAAAATCTTATGTTTAATGACAAGATATACTTATGTAATATTCGAGCTCCCTAATTAAAAGAATTTAAGTTATATTATATATATATATATATATATATATATATATATCTTGCCTAAAATTAAAAATGTATGATAAATTTTATTACTATTAAAATATTTTATTAATTTATTTTGAAAGAGAATAAATGTAAATAATGTGTATGCTAGTATAATTTTTTTTTGGATATATATATATCTGCACGCAGTGTGCAGATAAATATCTGCACAGGGAAGCTTTGGGAAGAAAAGGAGAGAAAAAGAGAACAGAAAAAAGAATGGGAGAAAGAAAGAATGAGAGAAAAGGAGAAAGAGAAGGAGAGAGAGAGATAGAAAGAGAACGAGAAAGAAAGAAAACGAGAGGGATTGTAGGAGATTTTGAAGAAATTTTTTCAAATCAAGGTATTGTTCAATTTCATCTCTTAGTTATTTTTATGTATTTTCATGATTTCTTTCATTTTCTTATATTTATGATGTTAGAATTTGATTTGGGTTATTGGGTGAAGTAAATATGAAAATCTAGACTTAAGGAGAATGAATCTAGTTTGGGTTTTATAAATTTCATGCGTGTGGAGATTTCTTAAGAAAAGTTAAATTTTTGTTGAAAACCTTGAGTAGATATTGGTGATGTAGGATATGTGATTTTACACATGGAGAGGTTTGGATCTAGTTAGGATTGTGTGCATTTCATGACAGTATAGTCGACTGTGGGTCTTGCACATTCGACTCTTCCTTCAAACCTTGGAATCACCGAGGCTCAAAACGGGGGCACAGTTGATTATGAAAAGTCTATTTTGACTATCCAATTTGCTTAAATTTACATAAAAGTTTATAACAGATTTGAAACAAAGAGAGAGTTTTTAATAAAGTCATTATGGAGAAGACATTTTGAGCCATTTTAAAACTAAGAGATGAGAGAGAAAGTACAATGACACCTATCTAAGATATGAGCATAAAAAACCTATCAACTTCTTCAACTTGTCTGAAAGATGCAAGGGATTCTATGTGCGTGCAATGTGTGTGATAGTATATCATGTATGTGTGCATGTTTTAATATTAAAAAACTAAGTGTTATGTGTATCTAGGTGTTAGCGGAGATAATACTAAAGGCAATGAGGTAGGTCAAAGCTAGCTTGTTGATCACGTGGGAAGGTGAGTTCGCATTAACTCTAATAGATGAGAAGGAAACTAGTAATTCTAGAACTTGGAAAAAATTAATGGATAAAGGATTTGAAATAGACATGTATATGTGATATAATACAAGGGCTTAGATGCGACGATGCGTTGATATGTGCATAGGCATCATTATAAATATGATGAATCTTATGTTGGTATCTAAGTTGTGCCAATATGTTGATTTATTAGTTAAGCGAGAATTTGTCTATGTGTGCTATGTAACGACCCATCTCGAGTGACTCTACTCGAAACGACTCTATTACCTTTCAGTACTGAGAACCTTAACTCAAGATGCAACCATACAATATTTACAACTCAACATCATTCTTTTCGAATATCACAAATCTAGTCAACATATTTTTAGATCAAAGGAAAATTTTACAAGAGACACAAGTAGGAAGAATTTTTTTCCTCCAAGGGTCTAACTTAAAAACTTGTACAAATCAATACATAAACAATTATTTGAACTCCTAAAGACTAAAAAGGACGAGGAATTTGATGGAGACTCCTTTCTTTTTGGGTCATCTCACTTTCTTGGTCCAAAGTCTAACAACAATTTTCGGAAATGTTGGTAAAAAGGGAGGGGGTAAGCTAAAAAACTCAGTGAAATTTCACATTACTAAGAGTAATCGTCTAGGAAAAATACTTATTTAATTTCAAACTTTATCATATAAGTCATTTTATAAATATAATTATGAAACAGTCATCATAACAACACTGATACTTGTAATTAAATCAACTAGCACAAAAATTATTATCACATTGCACACCTCATAAGGGAAATAAATTATAAATAATACACCTTAACATATTCCACACTTCCACAATCAACATTTCATGCCCATCACTAGGCTAAATCAAAATCACATGCCCTTCAAGGGCCATTCACAACGAGTGCCCCTCATGGGCCAATCCTATCAACACATCAATCACCCATAGAATGAATGCAATGTAATGAAATGCGATGCAAGATTATTTCTTTACTCATTTCATTTCATTTCACTTCATTGTCTCTTACTAGGCTAAACATAAAACAATAGGGACGTCTCCCCATATGTTTCTCAACAACATCTTTCAATAAACAACTTCGGATCTCTTATCGGCCTCACCTGTCACTTCCCCCTCATTTGAAAAATCTTTTCGACCTTACTCATCACTCCCCCTCGTTAGATGGATCGCCAAATGATTCATGTAATATGAAATGCAATTTATAACTCAACGATTTACAATCCAACATCCATCAACCATTCACATTAAATCCAACATCCATAAACCAATCACATTATTAAATTCATAACAATCCATGAATCATTTCCACTACAATGAAAAGCATCACACTTTCTCAAACACAAACTACACTAAGCCAATTCTATACTCACTTCTTGTATAATCATATCTTAACATATATGTATATTATTCCCATAACACTAAATTTTTTTTTATGATTTCCACAATCAATCATATTTTTGTAATTTTATTCTTTTATTTTTACTTTAAAATTTTATTACATTTACTAAAAGTAAAGTGAAATTCACCTTTGTCGTACCAAGATCCAACCTTGACTTTACTCCTAGCCTTGGTGTTTTCCTTTCAATCACACCTAACACACACACACACACACACTTTTAGTATAATCACTCAAGAAACATACAATTAATTAACACCCAACCATATCATAGAATTCATACAAGCATACAAAACTAGGGGTTAAATCACAAACCCTCTCCTATTTTGTTTAAAACTTTTGTTAAAAATTTTCTAGCATGGTCTGAGAAAAAGAAATCTTTTCAAGATCTTAACTTTCAAAACTTTAACATGTATTTAAGTTCATAGTACCTTGGAAAAAGTCTAGGATAACAATACTTTAACAAAAGTAATTTATTTATAAAAAAGGCTAAAAAACAGGTTTAGGGGCTTAGACAGTCCATTGTGGGTAGTTGATTGTGATTTACCCAGAAGGTTTACAAAGTCGACTATCCAAAATGAAAAGTCGATTGTCCTCTGACTAGAAAGGCCACACAATCGACTGTGCACTGGGGATAGTTGACTGTTTGGTCCGGATTTCAGAAAAATCTTGACAAAAACACAATTTTTCTTAAAAATATTTTACTTAACTCTCATGGTACTTCCAATCCAAACAAAACAAAAGTTCTTAAGGGTTTTAAATCAAAACTTTTGACTACCCATGAGAAGAATTTGAACTCAAAACCTTCAAATCAAGACATATAGTACAAAAACCTATTTTTCTTGAAATAAACATTTTCCTCAAACTTTCCTCAAGTAAAACTTCAAATTCATTACTGAAAAACTCAAATCTTTAGTTGAATACACATTCTTGATAATTATATGTAAAAAAGAACAAGATTCTTACCTTGATTTTGCCATAACTCCACATTTTTCCTTTATCTTATTCTCTTCTTTCCTTTTATCTTCTATTTATTTCTTCTCTCCCGATCTCTATAGAAAGATCCAGCATATGCTGGTCTTTCTCTTCCACTCTCATCTTATTTATAGACCAAGTTTTCCCTAATTACAAAACCACCCTTTCATTTTATAACTCTTTCACAATCTACCCCACTACTCTTTAAAATTCAGAATTTCTCTCAAGTCGTGGTTTTATTACTTAAATATTACTTTGTTACTTGTTTCCAAGTTCCATAAATCCAAGTATAAATTAATTCGACTCAAATTTGAACAGGTACACAATTTATGCGTCGAAGGTCAAAACTCCAAAATTAAAATATTCTAATTAGGGTACCGGGCTCCACAGTTCTCCCCCACTAGTAAAAAGTTCGCCCTTGAAATTTCCTTGACCAGGGTTCACAAAACATCCGGATTATCACCTTCTTAGATCAATGTATATTCTCAAGTACATTCCTCAAATTCTCCATTTTCTTCAAGATTTGACATTACAAGATTAATTTTCTAGCTTACCATCAACTTGAACCTTCTCTAAAACGTTCCCAACTAACTAACTAATTACTAGAGTGGTCCAACATACTATTTTAATAAACTCCGTCTGATCTTATTGGAAACTTTTTTTATTTAATAAGTGGTGCTCACCCTTCTATCAACTACTCATCCTTATAATTTATTATATTCTTCTCCATTTGATTCATTTAACTAGTCTCTCAAACCCAACATTCTTAAACAAAGGTATCATTCAAAATCATTCCCTTATACATCTTCCTTTTACTCTTGTGTTTCAAAAACTAAAACCTTCACTATCTCACATTATTCTCTGAATCCTTTAACCTCTATCTCAACAACATGTTCTAAGGGTTTCAAACACAGCACAACTTAAGTCATGCGTCTCTCCCAAGATACCTTTTCACAAGACCACTTACCGGCTAATCACTTTCTATTTTCATCTAGTAATTTCCTCCTTAAGTAGATACTATATATAGGATCCATCAGCAGTGTTATCAAATTTTTTCACACTCTATTCAAATTAGTTCTTTCTTCAACTCCTCTACTGTTCACTTCACAAATTCCAAACTCTCCTACGAAAGTAAAGTAGTCATCAAGGCTTTTTACAAATCAAATTCCCAAGTTATTCGCAAAATTCCAGCATCCTTCAAACAAGTATGATCCATTTGGCAACTTACTCTCTTTTCTCAACGTATATCTTAGTTTTATCCCATATTTACTCAATTAATCTTTCCATCAAACTCCAATTCATCCATTATAACTCTAATTTGACTAGTCTTTCTTAAACAAGATATGTTGTAACCCATTCCATAGCATCGCTTAGGATTTCGATGAGCCAATTACTTCCATTTACCACTAACAAACTTCATTCTATAAATTTCTTCTCAAACTTCGTCATTTAGTTGTCTTCAAATATAACTTGTTTAATTCTTTGACTTCTACTTAAACTTCCTAATGATTATACCCACATAAACTTTTCTCTTGATATTGGTCGTACTTTAAATTCACCATTCTCTTAGAATTTTTTATTTTTTTATATTTCTACATATCTTCCTAGATCAAATCTTCTACTCCTTCTCCATATTAAATATTCTACAACTCACATCCAAATTAGTATTTCTCTTGCTTAGAGAACTCTCAAAGATAAACTTATGATAACTCTCCACTCCAAGAATTTCTAAGAGTGTCTCTATACATTAAATTTATAGCTATCAGTCTTTGCATTAACTAAAACTCACTTTTACTTCTCAAACGAGCACTTTCCCCAAATTAAAACCTTCTATTCATTCATACACATAACATCTCAACTTCTTTCTTGATATCATATTCATTAATCTTACCGAGTTATTCCATCTCACTTTAATCCTAACGAAAAAATACATCACCTTCATCATGCTCACTTATCTCCCTCTTTTTGTAACAACTTGGTGGTAGCATAAATTCCTTACTTCTTACTCAACTCTTTTCGTTAATTCATCGAACTATAATATCTTCATTTCTTTATTCCACTTCTATCTTTCTAACAAACCTTTACATACTCAAAACACTTTTTTGACTCAACTATACTTGTAACTCTTTTTCCTTTTCTTATTTCTCCCTTCGAATTGTTAGGAAATCCAAAACTTATAGAAAACCATTTAACACCTCACTTCCACACTTTTCCTTGCCATTTCTTATGTCTAGCCACACACTGTAAATCGAAATTCAACAAATCTCCATTAAATCACTATAACTAATAGTCTTCAATTTTAATAATTAGCATCTATGGCACAAAATCTAAACAATTCTTCAAAGAAGGTAGCTCTCATTTCAATCACGATTGATACTTTCCATTGTACACTTAGTAAAAGTCTAATTTCAAATCTTTATTGCTTCCTGATAATTCCTTAATTAGTTTAAGATCTTCCTTTCACTTGATATTAAGCTTCCTCACAAAATCAAAATGTTTAGTAACCTCTAATCTATTTAACTATCTCTATTAATAAACATTTTCCCAACATTATCCATTCCTAAGGTATTCAGAACTTCATTGGCTCTTAAGTTGCGACTTCTCTCTTGAATTTCTTCTTCTTCTTTCATTTTTTTTGGTCCAACTACCTCTTGGCCTTACATCTTATATCTATATCTCTTTTACAATAATTACTCTAATACTCTTATACCTCACTACACTCGTAATCTCCTATGCTATATCTCAAAGGTACATCCAATTAAATAACAAATTTCTTCACTAAGAATACAAATAATACTTTCGCAAATACCTTTATCTTTTAACGTGCTTCAAATACCTTAGTCCATCATCACACATATCTCACCAGATCCAATTTAGCATTTTACGAACTTTCATCTCCAAGTAAAGCAAAACTTTTAAGCTCAATCAACTAGCATCAACCAAACAGTTACTCATTCTCAAATATAAACTCAAGGCTTTCTAGGTTTTTGATAAATCCACCATCTCTTTGTATCGAACTTCGCTTAACAATAAGATCAAATCAAAATTCACTACACCTTTCTCCTTTACAAATTCTCACATAACAATTTCTGCTTTCCAACATACTTCCTTTAATATCTTTTGAAGTCTAAGATTTCATAAAAACTTCACTTAAAATGTTTCTCTCATTTAATTTCAACTACTCCTTACCATAACTTACTCCTTACATTAACCATTTGTCTAACAATTGCTCTAATTTCTTTTTATACTTGTTAATCCATCTACACTCTCACCAATACTTTAATCACCCTTTTCAAGTCTCACTTCCTAAAGATAGACTTACAATTTATATGAATCGGTACTACTCTCCAACTTTCGAACTTCTCCATATTTTCTAATAGATAACATATCTCAAATTTTTAATTTACTTCAATCCGATATTCAATCAACTACCTTTTCTATACTCAACACCTAAGCACACGCACACAGTTATGTTACTCTTGACTTCACCTATTTCGAGTCTATGCTTTCTAAAATAATTATTTCTTAAACCAACATTACACAATATTCACATAATCATCAATCACAAGCACTTTAGCATGTATAACATGAAAAAGAATCATCAAAAGAAATGTTCATACATAAGTCAACTGAGTTCACAAACTCAGTACAACTCATTCAACTCATATCTCTAGGGAATCATTCTTAACAATATTTCCAAATATTTTAACTAGCAGCTCATTAATATTTTATCAATGATCACATAAATCAAAGTAAAACTTTCAAGTAATTAAAACTCTTTAAAAGATTTTTTCTCATCTTCCAATTTTCAACATTATGATCAAACCACCAAGCACATACTAAAGCTTTCTCATATATATGAACGATTCGAGACTTGTCAATCACACGAATTATAAACAGAAAGAAAAGAACATAAGATTTACCCAGGTTCACCCAATTATAGGGCTACGTTCTGCCATAAGTTTTTTTATTATCAACCTCACAAATCTCTCTGTTACAATGTATGCTCAGTACATAAAGAGTATTTATATGCAACTTAAGACATCCTAATTAGGTTTCCGTTCTGCTGCAGAACTATGGCTCTTCATGGGCCCAAGCCCAAACCGCAAAGCAAAAAACCAGGCCAAACTCATGTACATGACCGAAAGGTTTCGGGGGCATTGCCCCCTAACCCCTGCCCGCTCAGCGTTGAGTGAGACCCCCGTGTTCGTCCGGGGTTCTACAGACCTGGTCTCGTGAAGTATGCACCAACTTTAACAATATAAACAATACATTAATCAAAATACTTCATCGTATTAAACAAATCACACCTATAATTCTCATTAAAAAGGCATCACTATGGCAATTCATAAACATCACAAAGTCACTCTAGACAACACCAAATTCACACAACATCCAAACACAAGTCGACTCGACTTCATTATCAAGACATCTTATTCCCACCTAAAACATTACTGGTTACCTCTCCTAAACAACATCCTCTCTAACTCTACATGATCGAATTTCTATAACTACCCCATACACCATGCAATTAAAGTCTACAGAACCTTAAATCTAACGCTCTGATACCAAAAATGTAATGACCCATCCTAAGTAGGCCCTACTCGAAACGACTCCATTACCTTTCAGTAGTGAGCACCTTGACTCAAGATGCAACCATACAATATTTACAAATCAACATCATTCTTTTCAAATATCACAAATCTAAACAACATATATTTAGATCCAAGGAAAATTTTACAAGAGACATAAGTAGGAAGAATTTTTTTCCTCCAAGGGTTTAACTTAAAAACTTTTACAAATCAATACATAAAAAATTATCTAAACCCCCAAAGACTAAAAAGGATGAGGATGCCATAGGCGAGGACTTTATGGGAGACACATTTATTTTTGGGTCATCTTACCTTCTTGGTCCAAAGTCTTCCAACACTTTCCTGAAATGTTAGTAAAAAGGGAGGGGGTGAGCTAAAAAACTCAGCGAAATTTCACATTAGTAAGAGTAGTCTAGGAAAAATAATTATTTAATTTCAAACCTTATAATGTAAGTCATTTTTTAAATATAAATATAATACAACTTTTATATATATTTTCAATTTATATTTCTCATTTCTTATCACAAAAGAAACAGTCATCACAACAACATTAATACTTTTAAATAAAGCAACTAGCACGAAAATTCTTATCACATCACACACCTCATAAGGATAATCAATTATAAATAATACAAATCTTAACATCTTCCATACATCCACAATCAACATTTCATTCCCCTCACTAGGCTAAATCAAAATCACATGCCCTTTAAAGGTCATTTATAACGAGTGCCCCTCATAGGCCAATCCCATCAACACATCAATCACCTATGGAATGAATGCAATGCAATGCGATGCATGATTATTTCTTTACACATTTCATTTAATTACCCTTCACTAGGCTAACATAAAAGAACAGGGACATCTCCCCACATACCGGTATATTTTTCAACAATATCTTTCAGTAAACAACTTCGGATCTCTTAACGGCCTCATCCATCACCCCCCTCATTTGACGAATTCTTTCGGCCTTACTCATCACCCCCTCATTAGATGGATTGTCAAATGATTTATTTAATATGAAATGCAATTCATAACTTAATGATTTACAATCCAACATCCATCAACCATTCGCATTAAATCAAACATCCATAAATAAATCACATTATTAAATTCATAACAATCCATCAATCATTTCCACTACAACAAAAAGCATCACACTTTCTCAAACAAAAACTACACTAAGCCAATTCTATACTCACTTCTTGTATAATCATATCATAACATATATGTTTATTATTCTCATAACACTATTTTTTATGATTTCCACAATTGATCATATTTTTATACTTTTATTTTTACTTTACAATTTTATCACACTTACTAAAAGTAAAGTGAAACTCACCTTTGTCGTGCCAAGATCCAACCTTGGTTTTACTCCTAGCCTTGGTGTTTTTCTTTCAATCCAACCTAACATATATATATATATATATATATATATATATATATATATATATATATATATATATATATATATATATATATATATATATATATTCACATAGTCGATTGTCCTCTGACCATAAAGGCCACGCAATCGACTGTGCTCTCGAGACAATTGACTGTCTGGTTTGGATTTTAGAAAAATCTTGACAAAAGCACCATTTTTATTCAAAATCTTTTACTTAACTGTCATGGGACTTCTAATCCAAATAGAACACAAGTTCTTAAGGGTTATAAATCAAAACTTTAGACTACCCATGAGAAGAATTTGAACTCAAAACCTTCAAATAAAAAGATATAGTACAAAAACCTAATTTCTTGAAACAAACCTTTTCCTCTAGTAAAACTTCAAATTCATAACTTAAAATCTCGAATCTTTAATTGAATACATATGATTGAGAATTATAAGTAAAGAATAACAAGATTCTTACCTTGATTTTGCCATAACTCCCCATTTTTCCTTTCTCTTATTCTCTTTCTTTTTCTCCTCTCTCTCTCGGTCTTTCTAGAAAGATCCAACACATGCTAGCACGTGGGGAGACGTCCCATTGTGATAGTGATAGTAGTGAAGATTATTAAATGGATGATATGTGTGAAACTGTGTTTTGTATGTCCGTTATGATGTTTTTAGAACTTTTAGATTGAGATTTGTGTTGTGATGTGAAAATGTGTGAAATGGGGATTGTGATGGATGATGTAATATGAATGGGAAATTTTGTTGTAGCATGGATGAGTGCAGTTGATTGAAAATGATTGCATGGGATGAATTGCAATTCTCTTTGCACTCTTAAATATATATTAGAGATTGTGTTTGGTAAAATATAAATAAATACATGAAAATAATACATACCTCCATGTATATAATGATATGAAAATAATAATGAAAAACTGGATATATGATAAGACTCGGTAATTAAGATTTAAAAGTCGAGTACTCTTGGTAAGTGAATATCATTGAGCTTTTTAGCTCACCCCGTTTTATTTTATTTTTTCACACGTGGTTAACAGGGATTCGAGTAAGGTCTAGTGGAGAGCTTGCGGTTTGGCATTCCTTAGGTGGATCCATGAACGACATCATCAACCTTTGTCTTGAGTCTAAATTTAGTAGATTGTTTTTTTTTTTTGAAAATATATATAATTTGGAACCTTCGTTTTAAAGTTCAAGAATTTAAAAGAGAATTAATATCTTACCTTTGTATTACTTTTGATTGAATGTCGTAATAATTTGATTTGAATTTATGAATTGTGAAGTGTGTGTTCTGGTGCAATGTGAGCGTGACATTCCAGATTTGTACTTGATGTTTAAAAGTAATGATTCTATCCAGGTAGATGTTGCAGGGATGGGTCGTTACATATTTAGTATCAGAGCTTAGGTTTAAGGTTTTGTAGACCCTATTTGTATGAGCATGATGCATTGGGTGGTTGTAAGGAGTGGAGTTTGTAAGGAGTCAGTTTTGTACGATTAGAAGATACCGTTTAGGAGTCGTAATTGGTTTAGTAGTGGGTTCGTGATAGGAAGTCATGAAGTGTAGGGTAAGTTGATTCTTGTATTTGTAGTTGGATGGGTTTTGTTGTTCTTGACAGTTTTGTTATGCTTTTGAGTTTCATGACAATGTCTTTAATATGACCATAAATATTAGTGTTTAAATTTCATCTTGAGGATAGATTGTTTGGTTTGAACATGAATCTTTTTCCTCTTTCTCTCTTGTAAATGAAATTATATACAATGATTTTAAGTTTGGTAAATTGATCCGTCTTTGATATGCTTATATCGGTGTACTTGAAGGGAGTGATGTAATTCTTTTTGGTGAGTGAATTTTCATGCAACATATGTAAAGAGATTAATGATTTTGAATAGATAATTAAAGATTTAAATATCAACTGGAAGTGATCAGGGTTAGTTAAACTTGATTGAGAACAAGTTTGACTATAAGTTCAATTTATTGGTGCATCGAGACTTTAATTGATACAACAAATAAAAATAAAGGTTGACAAGTGATTTTATGAATAATGAATTCGTAAAACTTTGGAGAAGGATGAAGGACACGTTGGTAAAACTTTAATGGTTTAATAAATGTGCAAGGGGATAAAGAAAATTATTGGGATAAATAATTGATAAAGTGAATAAGGCATTATTGAGAGTAATTAAGGTAAAAAGGGCTAAAAATCGAATAAATGGACTTCTTACAATAAATTAATTAAAATTTAATTTTCTTTGATATTTGGAATTGTAAGGAGGGTGACAAATATACTTGAGGATTTCTTATTTATTTAAATTTTATTGGTACAACTAAAGTATAACAAGTACTTTGAATAGAGTATGTGATCATAGTAGGGGACAAATTATTGAATTCCAATTGAAAGTATTTGTGAGGATGAAATTATTATGGTGGATTTATTTAAGAAACTATGTTTTGGAGTCTAACTAAAAGTCAATAGTTGTTAGAAAATAAAGAGAGATTGGAGAAGAAACTCTTGTATTATTGATATATTATGGAAAACGAATACAAGCCTATATATAGAGGTTAATAATATAAAACCTAATAGAAATAGGAAATGTAGGGTTATAATAAATTAAGAAATTAGGAAACTAAACTAATTAAGAAACTAATACATATGAAACTAAGAAACTAATATTGCAATAGGAATAGGAAATATCATATACGTTAACAGCCCCCCTCAAACTTAAGGTGGTAAAATAGATGCCAACTTAAGTTTGTAAACTAAATCAATGAAGCACCGAAAGAACAAATTTCAATGAAAAACCTTGCATGTTGATACCAAGCTTTGATGAAGAAATCTGCAGAAGTAACTCCCCCTCACATGCAAGCTCACCTCCTTGCATGTGTGCTCATAGTATTCAAGACGGAACTTGAAAGTTGATATGACAGAACACGTGATGGGTAGGGACAGGCAGGACCTGGAGCGGAATCACGAGTGATAACTTGGCAGAACCTGAAACGAAATCACGGGTGATGACTTGGTAAGACCCGGAGTGGAATCATGGGTGATAGGCATGACCCAGGACGGAATCACGGGTGATAACTTGGCAGGACCTGGGGTGAAATTACGGGTGATAATTTAGCAGGACCCGTAGCAGAATCACAGGTGATAACTTGGTAGGACCCGGAGCAGAATCACAGGTGACAGGCAGGAGCCGGAGCGGAATCACGGGTGATAACTTAGCAATGTTTTTCGGTTTATACTTTTTTGTAATGATGGAAAAAAATCTATAAGATTAGAATAGTATATAACAAAAAGGAAAAGGGGTTATGTCTGGACGAGCGGTGTTAAGCCGCCTGCCAAAATTGCGGAAGCTGAAAACATGCTCTGATACCATGTTAGAAAATAAAGAGAGATTGGAGAAGAAACTCTTGTATTATTGATGTATTATGAAAAATGAATATAAGCCTATATACAGAGGTTAATAATATAAAACCTAATAGAAATAAGAAACTTAGGGTTATAATAAATTAGGAAATTAGGAATCTAAACTAATTAAGAAACTAATACATATGAAACTAGGAAACTAATATTGCAATAGGAATAGGAAATATCATATACGTTAACAATGGTAATCTTGAAGTTAATAAAAGGAAATGATGAGTTTCTTTTAACGTGTGAATCAATAGATTATCGGTGCTTATTTGATTGAGTTCAAAGTTTTATTTTACTTGAAGAATAATCTAGAAAGTCCATACTTAGAGCTATTAAAAGATAAAAAATAGTGATTAGATATGATACAAGTATATGAAATCTAAAAGTTAGTTGGGTGACTCGATCTTGGAGTGGTTATGGCAAAAGGAAAGCATGGTGACTAGCGGAGACATAAAATATATGCTTAATTAAAGAGGTTATAAATTTGAACTAAAAATAATAATGGGGTATAGTATTAAAGTTTAAGAGTCCGGTGAGATACCAAAGTGTATACTAGAACTATTTTTGTGAAGAAAAATATAAACAGGATATAAGACTAGGAGTTGTTAGGCAAAAATCAGTGATATAAGTTGTTAGTATAGAGTTTAGATTGAGGCAATGAGTATATATGATTCTTATCATTAACTGGTGACAAAGATTTGATAGTTATTAGTCAATGGACTTAATAAATTAATGAGAGGAAAGTAATTAGTTTGAGGATTTGATGGAAATTTTGGAGCATATTAGGAAGAAATGGAATTGGAGGAAACATATAAGTAAAAGGGACAATTAAAGAAAATAAAGATTAATTAAAATTTGTAAATTTCTAAATTGAGCTTGAAGCATTAGAAATGGTAAAGTTTAAAATGCAGTAAAGGAAATTTCAATTAGCAAGATTATGTTTTTTTGGCGAGTCAATATGATACTAAGAATTCAAAAAATGGGTGATAATGAAATTTGACAATTTGCTGGGAGAAAATTAGGAGTCTATTAATTATGGTGAATAAAATATTGCATAGTGGACTTTATGTAGGAGATTATGAATATACATTGAAGTTGAATATTTCATCAACGATTATGAACTTATAATTCGACATTATGCTGTCTAAATGGATAATTGAAGGAAAATTTTGACATGAAGGTTTAGTTTTGTAGTTAAAAATTTGCATGGTCGATGAGGTTTTCTAAGATGATAAAAGTAAGTCAAGTCAAAATGTTTCTAAAGAGTTATTGGTTAAATTTTAATTTCATATGAGCATCCATTTAGAGGAAAGTATCAAGGAAGGGTTAAGTAGAAGCTATGATTACAAGTTAGTATAAATAACATGCTTTTGTGGACTAAACATTGGAATCAATATTACTACTCCATGACTAAAGATTAGTAAATCTAACGAGGATTGTTTGTTTTTGAGAATGATTGTGGGTACATATAGTGTTTGGTAAAGAAAGGTGTGACGTCAGATTTTGAGTAGTTTTCTAGATGGTTTAATATCTCAATGAATAAGGTTATGTAAGTTAAATTTTAAGAGACATGTTTGTAATTTTAGAAATGAAACTAATGTGATAAGCTAAAAGCAGAGTGGGTCCAATAAATTAGAAATCTTAGGTGTAAGAGATTGAGGTTTTGAAGTATCGTAAAATCCAAGAGACTAATTCGAATGTTACAATGATTGCTAAGAGAGAAAAGTTGATAAAGAAACGACTAGAATATGATTTGGTGAATGTAATAATGAAAAGTTGGGTTAAGGAGTAATTAGTTTATACTATAACTTATATGTCTTGGTGAATAAACAGATAATTGGGTAACAAAGAGGATTTACTTAGTGTCGATATACATTTGGTCAATATTGTTATTAAACCTAAGGAGTTAAATTAAGCATCAAAAGGTGAGATTCTTGAACAACTTCAGCATGTTAAAATTAACCTCCCTCTTCTTCATGTTATAAAACAGATTCCCAACTATGATAAAGTCATCAAGGATCTGTGCACACTCAAGAAGAGGCACCATGTGAAGAAGATGGCATTCCTAATGGAGCAAGCAAGTGCAGTCAATTACTATTTCTACTGTAAACATGGAGTCCAAAATTCCTTTGATACTTGGAAGACCATTCCTTGCCACTGCCAATGCCCTCATTAATTGTAATAATGGTCTAATGACATTATCATTTGGAAATAGAAATTTATAGGTAAATGTTTTTCGAGTCTCAAAACAGCCACATGAAGAGGATAAGTGTGTCGATACTTACATGGTTGATAAGCTCAATTTGGAGGATGAGCACACTAAAGATAATTCTAACTCTTTGGAATTCCCTCCTAATAATTTTAAGTTCAATGATTCTTTAATTTATTCCCATGCCGTTAATGTTGTTGATATTTTTGATAAGTCACAGGAATTTATTAAGAAATCATGGCAACCATGCTCTGAGAAGTCACTTGAGAGAAGTCATATGGATGCGAAAATCAAGTACCCTATTGCTGATAGTGAGAGGGCAACACCAAGAACACTTGAGCCACATGCGGTGGACTTTAAGTATTCCTTGGCAAAAGATTAGCATTAAGGCTATTAAATTGAAGCCTCATTTTCAGCACCACAATGAGGCCAGCAGTGAGAGTGGTGCAGTGTCTGGCTGAAGACGTAAAACTTAGCGCTCATGGGAGGCAACCCACAACATATCCTTCTTTTTTTGTTTTTCATATTTCTTTTTTTGATTTATTATTATTATTTTGTTGTTTTCCAGTTTTACTTTCTTATTTCTTTTTCAGGGATAAATATATGAAGCAGTTCAAATGGTGGTGCACAATTTTCAACTTCTGTGCACTTTTGGCTACAAAGGGAGTTTCCTTAACTTTCGCTTTCACATTGAGGACAATGCTTATTTTAAGTTGGGGGTGGAGGAAACATATTCCTATTTTTCATGTTCTTCATTGAACTGCTTGGTATCATTTTTCCCTTTTTATGTGTTTTCAGCATGTTTTGTGTTAGCCTTAGAGTTAATTTACATGTCAATGATATAAACTTAATTGAGATAGCATATAGGATTTAGAAGAAGTTAAATCTTGTTTCGGTTTGAAATTAATTTAAGCATCAATCTTCATTTGGTTAGAGACTCTAGTTTGTGGTAAGATAGTATGATTAGTCTTAAACATTTAGAAAAGTTTTATTTGTGATTGTTTTGTGAATACTTTTGCGGTCTCGACAAGCTCTAGAACTTACTTGATAATCACTTGAGACGAATTTCTAGAATGCACACTACTTAGGATATGATATAGGCCATTTTTGAACCGTTTCCTTTCAAACTTACCATTGCTATATTTATCGCTAGTCACCTGTTTGAGCTTTTAAAGAATTTGAGCCTTGTTTCTTTCGATAACCCATTTACTTACCCTTATGAGCCTAAAAATATTTTATCCTTACCCTTCTTTTAAAGAACTTAGTAGTACACATTTGCTGAGAAGCACTTAAGAGGAGTAAAGATGGAAAATATGAAAAAAATATTACTGCCATAGGCCAAATACATGAAAAGAGATAAGTTGGGGGTTGTGGAAAAGAAAAATTTTTTTTTGATGAAAAAGGAGGTGAATGGTCTTATGTGCCAAAATAAAAAAAAAAGTGAATTATGGCAAAGAAATAAGAAACAAAATGGTGATTTGTTTAAAGAAATGCTGGGAAAATGGTTGGAAGAGTTGGGTTTTGAAGTAAGGTTATCCAGTGCTTAAAGAGTTGTGTTCAAAACTAAGAGATTAAGTTCTTTTACTTGTTGAATCCTTCCTATTCCTTCTTAACCTTTACCTTAGCCTAACGTTACAAGTTTATTAAAGACCTATTGATCCAATGTAGTGCGACTTTTCTACAATAGTGGAGAATGATTTGAAAAATAAGCCTATGGAGCTTGATTTGTGATTGATGTCACGCAATTTAATATATTTTAGAGGCCAAGACTTGTATTCAGGAATGTTGTGCATAAAATCATCCGGGTGTTCGGATTAATGGATTATGGTAAGATGGATGTTAAGAGTCGATAACAATTTTAAGATTGATGTTTAGATTACTTTTGGACTTGGGTGAAATTTAATGATTCTATGTGCCGTGTGTTATGTGCGATTTTTGAGACAAAAATGAATTACTCTTGGTTTAACATTAACATTGCTTTACTTTGTTTTGATTCCCACTGTAGAATTCATCTATTGTTTTCGCTTGAATTGCTAGGGACTAGCAATAAGCTAGTTGGGGGTTATGATGAGAGTCATAAAATGCATCTTTACAGTACTTAATTGTTAGCATTTTAGATTGATCTAGGTTTGAATTGCACTTTTATACCTTAACAACTCTAAAGTGTCATTCTTGGATCATTGATCTATTTCGATGCATTTTCAGGTACTTTAAGTTCAAAAGAGATGGAAAAGCTATCATTGCTTGAAGCACAATGACTCGATGAACACTAGAGTGAAGGTTCACAAGCACTTGGAATGGAGTTTCACTAAATTGCCATAATTGCTTGTACAGATCAATCATCTTTGCAAATTAAACTGTATTGATGTAAGAAGAACCAGGATATGAGCCATATATGCTTAGAAAGATCTAGAAGTTTATTTTCTGGAGAATTTTACGACTCGTCAAAATTATTTTCCTAGAGAAAGTTATGGTAGTTTTAGTAGAAAAAGGTCACGCCAGAACAGCACCAGCCAGCACCGCAGCGCCCATAATCTCCACATCTTGAACAACCAGCTAGCACCGCGGTGCTCCTCAATAGCACCGTGGTGCCCAGAAGCTCACCTAATCCAGAATATGCCTAGCACTACGGTGCTCCCCAGCAGCACCGCAGCGCACACACGGATTTGCATCTCCGAGTTAGACCTTAATTAGGTCTTTAATGATTTGTTCAAACCCTAAAACACCCTTAGGCCTTGTACACTATAAATTGACCACTTAGGGTTTGTAATTAAACATTCTTACATCAATCAAGGGCTGGAAAACTAAAGGGAGGCTGCCACACTCTCCCTCATGGCCAACTAAATCTCCAAGCAAGGTGAAGGGATGAATCCCTAGGTATAGTTGTTCTTACTTTCTAGTCTTGATTTGGTTGTGAAGATTTAATGTTAAAACATTGTTTATGATTTATTCTTTGATCAAACAAGAAGAATTAGGGTTCATGTGACAGCTGCACTTTTTATTCTTCTTATCTTAGATTTTCTTAATCTGGTGATTGAATGCTTCTTCTCCATAGAAGTCTAGTCTTGCTCTTCTTATGTCAAGTTGTTCAGGTGTGATTGAGTTCGGTAGATTTCTCTTTTAGGGTTGTCCATTACTGCGATATTGTCATGGTGATATATTGTCGTTTCTTGATAACTCTATAGGATAGGTCATGTGTGCTTGAATCGAAATCAATGAGTATTTCATAAGCAATTACTTTAGGGTTTATATTTGTGCTTAATTGAATAGTTACCGATTGCCTGTTTGGGATGTGAAACTTACAATCGAGATAAAAACAACTGAATCAAGAATAGAATAAGGCAACGAACCTAGGGAGGATTCCCGGACCCTTGTTGTTCTCTATTATATTTACACAATTATTTCACACTACTTCAAACTCAGATTTTCTCATTTAATCTTTTATTGTTCGTTTTAAGGTTTGCACTTTCTCTTGTAGTTAGTTTGTCTCCCTGTGGAATCGACACCCCAAAGTCGTGCTACAACTACTGCGTTATACTTTGGGCGTAATCAATTATCCATCACAATCTCATTTTTCACACATTTTCGCATAATAAAACAAATCTCAATCCACACGTTTTAATCACATCATAATGCATATGCAAAACACAATTTCACACAAATTATCTATTCAATAATCTATGCCCATCTTGATTATCACAATAGGGACATCGCTCCACGTACTGGCTCTCTAAATCATCATCACAATCTGGACCTATGGGAATCCCATCCTTCTTCAAACCCGAAGGTCCTATTATTAAGATAACAGAAAAAATAAATTTACCGAGTTGCAATTAATTTAAAAGGGATCCCACGATCCAATCCTTTCTTCTTACCACCCATGGTCCTACTTTTTTTTGGACTTGAAAGCCTTACCTTTCGTCATACTCGAAGGCCCTACCTTTTCTTAGACCCGAAGGCCCTACAATTATTATCTTTAAATTTTAATCCCAAAGGCACACAAAATTGCCACAAATCAAGAAACAATGAAATACAAATTTCCAAGCATCCACACACAAGAGTATCCACATTTCAATTCCACTATTCAACACATATAGACTAGATTCTCACTTAACAAATAAATCAACATATAGGCACAACTTAGATACCAACGTAAGATTCTTTGTATTTATAATGATGCTTACGTACACATCAACCCATCATCACATAAGCCCTTATTTTATATGACATATGCATATATATTTTAAATCCTTTATCCATTAATTTTCCCAAGTTCTAGAATTATTAGTTTCTTTATTGTGTACTATAAGTAATGTGAACTCATATTGCCACGTGGTCAATAAACTAGCTTTGACCTTCCTTCTTGCCTTTAGTATTATCTCTACTAATACCTAGATACACATGATACTTAGCTTTTCAATATTTGAACATGCACACATACATGATACACTAACATACACACCGTACGCACATAGAACCCCTTGAAGCGTTGAAGATCTTTAAGACAAGTTGAAGAAGTTGAGAGATTTTTGAGGCCGATGTCTTAGTTAGGTATTTTTGTACTTTCTCTTCAACTTTTAGTTTTAAAATGACTCAAAATATCTTCTCCATAATAACTTACTTAAAAACTATCTCTTTGTTTCAAATTTGTTACAAATTTTTAAGTAAATTGGGTAGTCACAGTCGACTGTGTTGGTACCACAGTTGAGTGTGAAAAAATTAGACTTTTCACAATCAACTATAAGAAAAACATAGTCGATTATGCCCTCGTTCCGAGCCTCACTGATTCATATTTTTGAAGGGACAATCGACTGTGCAAGACCCATAATCGATTATATTATCATGAATCATGGCTAGTTTTTCAAAATTCATGAAATCCATGCAATCTTAACTAGATCCACACTTCTCCATATCTAAAATCACATATCAGACATCACCCACAAGCTAATTTATATTATTATATTCTAAATCTCAAGATCTACTCAAGGTTTCAACAAAAATTGAACTTTTCTTAAGAAATCTCCACTTACATGAAATTTATAAAAAGCCAAACTAGATTAATTCTTCCTTTAAGTCTATATTTTCATATTTACTTTACTCATAACTCAAATCAAATTCGAACTTCATAAATATAAGAAAATGAAAGAAATCATGAAAAAATATCAAAATAACTAGAGTTGAAATTGAATAATACATTGATTTGAGAAATTTTTCTTCAAAATCTCCTACCATGTCTCTCCTTTTCTTTATCTTTCTCTCTCTCATTTTCTCGTTTTCTTTCTTTCTCCTTATCTTTTTCTCTCATTTTCTTCTCGATATTTATTTGAACAATGCGTGTAGATATATATATCAAAAAAAATTATACCAACATACATATATTATTTAGATTTATACTCTTTCAAAATAAAATAATAAAATATTTTAATAGTAATAAAATTTATCGAAAATTTTAATTTTAGGCATGATATATATAAAATAACTTAAATTCCCTTAATTAGGGAGTCTGGGTATTACATTTCTAATCCCCTTAAACAAATTTGACCCCGAAATTTACCACAAGGCTCAAAGGTATAAGTATGAAAATTTCAACTTATCAAGAACATACTTTTTCTTAAGTTGGAATCATTTTTACGTCTTTCAAGACACCTTCACAAGAATCTCAATACTTCCTTTCAAACCTTAACTCCCCACTTATAATTTATGTGACTATCCAACCAATTTTGATTTTTCTCTAAGTTATTTCCAACCGGTTTTCATATTATCCAAACTATTAATGCTGAAACGATCTAATAGATTATTTGGGTGAATTTCATCTGAACTAGTTGAAGGTATGATTTATATACTAAGTAGTGCTTCACACATTAGTTACCAAAACACTTTTGAACTCAATAAAAGAAAGAAACTATTCATTAAATTTAGGTAACAAGTAAATAAGTAATTTCTATTACAACTCTTTTCTATCAAACAATTCTTTCTTCTTCTTTTTAACTTCTCTCAATTCAATTTACCAGATCACCTACTAGCTTCTCAAATCACACATACTTCACATTTCTAACACTGCACTATTTTAATTTCTCATTATCGGCTAAACTAATTGAAAGATGTGAAATGAACGGGTTGAGGAGTTGGTAGGTGAACTAAAGCTAAGTTGAGTTTTAAAAAAAAAAATGGATAATATTGTTGATAAATCTTGAGTATCATATTTTATTTGGAGGGGAAATGTTTAAAATTTTAAATATTGAGACAAGCAATTGATAATGAATTCTTTTTTGAGGTGTGTCAATTAATGAAGAGCAAAGAGTAAAGTGATAGTAAGTGAGAGTCGAATAACTGAATTAAATTAAGAAGGTGAAGAAATTGAAGATAGAGTTGTTTTGGAAGATGTGAAATTTGAACTGAATTTTTTTATCAGATAACATGCTACTCTAAAAGAAGATTTTAATTTTTTTTGCAGAAAATGAATAAGAGTTAAAAAAAAGGATTAGTACAAAAGGTGTAATAATGTAACGACCCATCCTGGGTTGGCCACCCCGAAACGGTGTCATCACATTTTTAGAATCCCAGCATGACATATATATGCAACAAATAAAAATTGTTAACATCAAAAGAAAATTTTTACCTCAATCCGACCTTTAAGTATTCTATACAACGTAAAATGCATGAAGATTTACAAATAAATTTTTCATTTTATTTTTCTCATTAGTCTGAGGATGATGACACGTACGCGACTTACAGGAAATGATTTCTTCTGAACCTCAACTCACCAAACTATTTGCCAAACCTGCTACCTGAAAATCATTGTACAATGAGGAGTGAGCTTCACAAGCTCAGTGAATTAAATTTACTAAAAGTATTCCAAATTCCATAAATAGTCATTTAATATTTAATATTTTATTTTTCACATAACCTGATGACAACTTTCTACTATTATTACACATATCATAAGATTTATTCTCTATCAATCTCTTCTTCTCAATTATTGATTCACCTTAAGACCATCAATTATCTCATAATTACCCAGTAATGAGGTTCACATCATAAAGTCTACCATTTAGATAAGTCTTATCACCATACTGTCTCTTTCTATGAGACTCAATCATCTATAATTAAATTCATAATAATATGTCACATCTCAGCATTTCAACAATCTCATCCTCATAGCTGTCTCTTTTTATGAGACTCAGCCATCATACACGACAATATACTACATCTCAGCTTCTCAATAATATTTTCATCATAACTGTCTCTTTCTATGAGACTCAATCATCTATAATTAAATTCATAATAATATGTCACATCTCAGTATTTCAATAATCTCATCATCATAGCTGTTTCTTTTTATGAGACTCAGCCATCATACACGACAATATACTACATCTCAGCTTTTCAATAATATTTTCATCATAACTCTTTCTTTCTATGAGACTCAATCATCTATAATTTATTTTCATGATGGTAAATCACACCTCAGCATTTCAATCATGCAGCAATAATTAAAACATATGCAAATGCATGAATGATTATGATGGGAACGTCTTCCCACCTGTCGACAGGTTGTTATTTTCTCAGATCGACTCTCTCCCGATTCTTTACTTTGCAACTTAGTCCCGGTTGCCACAGAATTTTCTCAGCATATACCGGCTGGCACGGTTTCTTTTTTATTTCCAGCATATATCGGTTGTCACGGTTATTTCATTAGACCGGCTGCCTTCCCGATTCTTTTCTTTCTTATTTAATGCATATGTATAGGAGCAATTATACGAAATATGCATATAAACAGCAATATAAAAACAACATATAAATTTAAAACACTTAAATTGTCTATCATGATTTTTCTCAAATTTATATAACAAAAGGTCTACAAATTTCCTCTCATCCCAAATCATATCAAATCATCCATCCAGGTTTGTCAAGATCCACTAAAATTCGTCTCAAATCACATCAACTCATCCATCAAAACTTATCAAGATCCACTAAAATTCATCTCAAATCACATCAATTCATCCATCAAAACTTACCAATATCCACTAAAATTCATTTCATCATAATTCGTATTAAAACATCAATATATCTCATCAATAATTTATTTATTGCTTTTATTCTCAAATAAACTTATGATTTCCAAAAATATCATTTCTCACCGAGAAACATTTCTACATGTCCAAATTTTCTATCATACCCATAAATCAATTTTTCATCTATCACCCAAGCATACTTTAATAATTAAATTTCATTTTATCACCAAATAATTAATTTTTTTTATTTAGACTACTTAAAGTAAATCTAACTCACCCTGTAGCACTTAAAGCTACCCGTGGGTCACCTTCTTGCCTTTCTCGGTTTTCTCAGAAATTTCTCTCGTTGTAGATAGTCAACACCTGACATAGTATTTGTATTAAATTTCTAATTATTTCTTAATTTCATCGAAAACCACTCCCTATGAAAATTCCCACTTTGAGCTCCGGGAATTTAATATATGCTAAAAATTCAAAAATAAATATTATGCTATTATCTCATAATACTGATAGCTTCTCATGATCCTCTATGAAATTCCACAGAAAACTCCTTCAAAATTTTGCTCTTTTGACTTTTCTTTGGGTTTCCAATTGCTTTGAGAAAACAAGAATTTGAAAGAAACTGAACGAAATCGTTCAGTATACAACTTATACACATATATATAAGCAAAATTTGCTTCAGCCGTCCCCTCCACCAAATTTTCAACCCTTTTAAAGAGCCTCCGCGTTTCAAAAACGTGGAGAACTCTCTCCCCACACATATTTACTTGGCAGCAAGCTGCCACTTGCTGCCAACATTCTTGACTTTTTTAAAAATATATATATATATATTTTAATATGTATTTTTTTTTCTTCCTTTCCTTCTTTTCTTTCTTCTGGGACTTGATGTTTCACTTTTTTTTTACTATTCACTTTTTTAAAGAATTATTTTATTCAATATTAATCCTTCGCAATAATATATTATTTAAATTTCATGACATATTTATCAAATTACTTCTTTACCCTTAATTCACGAATACGGGTATTAAAAATAACTATTGGATGTGTAAGTCGAGATCTTTACCTAAGTAAAACAAAGTTGATTGAACCAATGAGTTAGAATGTGCTATTATAAATGAACTGAAATAATACGATATTGAGTTGAAAATGATTTAATAGCAAATCAATGCTTGTGATCAAATCAAAGTTTTTTTTTTTTAAATGGAATACCTTAAAAGAATGAGACTGAGAAATATGGATGATGTAGCTGGAATGATGTAGCTGGTGGATTAGGTGATGCATTCTGAGTGGCCATGGATTTAACTAGCAGATCTAGTTTCCTCTCCACAACAGCTATTTGGGTAGTAGATCCTCCATTTAGGTTCACCTCATATATAACTTTGCTCTTGGTTATATGTCTACCTTGAGATGAGAACTGCTGGGTGTGTTCACTTAAGGTTTCGAATAGCTCCATGGCTTTTTCGCTGCTTTTCTCCATCAGCACTCCTCCACAACCTGAATCCACAATACTTTTATTAGTATCACTTAAACCTTCATAGAAAGCTTGTACCAGTTCATCTTGAGGTAGATTGTGATGCGAGCATTTGAGTAGTAGCTCGTTGAAATGTCCTCATGCCTCAAAGAATAGGTCTCCATCCTTTTGTTTGAAAGACTGAATCTCTTTCCTCATTTGCCTCGTCTTTTGGACTGGGAAAAACTTCCTTAGGAATTTGCTGGCTAACTCCTTCCAAGTGTGAATAGAAACTGCAGGCAATATGTTGGAGTTTGTCTAAGATTTAAATGGAAGAAGAAGCACGAAGGTCAGCAAGGAGTGCGCACTAGGTCAGGCCGCGGCCCAGCCTTATCCAGGCCACGGCGCACAGCAAGGGAAGATGTTGGAGGAGGGCTAGGCCGCGGCGCCTAGAAAGTTAGAGATGTGTGCTTTGCCCTGGGCAGCGGCCTGCCCCATTCTGGGCCGCAGTGCCAGGCACACTGATGCACACATCCTTCAGCCTCTTGAATAGTTCGTGAGAAATGCTCAAAATGCATAAGATCACTAAGGATTGATCAAGGACCATGGTTGATTGGTCATCAAGATCTAAGGGTGGAGAATGACACTCAAGATTGGATAAGAAGTTTGTGCACTATATAAAGGGTCACCTAGCTTCAATCTCAATATAAGAAAATTTGTGATTAAAAGTGAGATCAATTATAAGAGTGCAAAGACACTAAACTCAAGAGAGATTTTGTAGAGAGGCTGCTTGTTTAGAAAGAGAGAAAGTAGAATAGAAAGGGATTCAAGGGCTTGTAAGAGGAATTTTTTGGGAAAATTCCAGGGTTAGTTATTATCACTTTCTTCTTCTTATTCTTTTGTTCTTCAAGAACCTATGAGTTCTTGGAAGGGTGTTGCTGAGTGTAAAGAACTCCATTGATAAGATAGTGCAGAGAGCTCAGAGGACCTCACGGGGACGTAGGCACATTGCCGAACCTCGTCAACAAATTGCTTGTGTTCTTTTCTTTCTTGCTTTGATTGGTTGTTGTTTCTTTTCTTATACAAGTCACTCTAGACTTGGGTGTTTGGAAGATCACCTCCTGGGCATCATCCAAGGCGGTTTCCCAACAGTGGTATCGGGGCTTGAGAAGATACCACCAACAGTGGTATTAGAGCTTGCACAGCTGGGTATCGAAGCAAGAACAGAATGTATCGCAGCAAGACTCCAAGAATCAAAGAAAAAACTTCTTGGGTGATTCAAGAACGGAGTAAAGATCAAGATCAGATCGTGTTCTTGAGGTTGATTCAAGAACAATGTTGAGATCAATCTTCGATCGTGTTCTTGAGGTTTAGAAGATGTTGGAAAACATTTATGGGTGCTGCACATAACTGGGATCATCTCCGCAAGATGGGTTCAAATTTCATTGTTGAGAAGTTTGATAGAAATGAAGATTTTTCCCTGTGGAAGCGGAAGATCAAAGTTGTTCTTATGCAACAGAAGATGGACCTGGCTATTGGAGAAGATAATGCTTTTCTAGCAAGTATCACAGAGGACCAGCGAATTTAGATGAAGAAGATGGCATACAACACCACCTTCCTACATATGTCGGATAGTGTCACAAGGGAGTGCGGAGACTCGGAAGATCCTTCTGTGATGTAGAAGAAACTAGATGAGTTGTTTCTTACCAAAACTCTCCCTAACAAGATTTATCTTCTTTAAAGAATCTTTGCTTTTAAAAAGGATCCTAATAAAGAGTTGCAAGATAATCTTGATGTCTTTGATAAACTAGTTCAAGATTTGGCTAGTTGTAGTATTAAATTCTCGGATGAACAATTAGCTATTATGTTATTAAATTCTCTTCCTGATTGTTTTGATAGTTTAATTAATGCAACTGAATATGGAAGAGATACACTAACTAAAGAAATTGTGGTCAATACTATAAGGGCTTATGATTTCAAAGCCAATAGTAGGGAGGCATCAAGTGGGGAAGGGCTATTCGTAAGAGGAAGGCCAGCAACTTCGAATGGCAGTAGCATTCATGGCAACTACAAAGAGAAATCAAGCGGTAGAGGGCAGAGCCATGGGAGATCGCATTCTAAACTGAAGTTTGGAGGAAGACAATGCTTCTACTGCAACAAGAAGGGTCACTTCAAGAAAGATTGCAAGAAGAGGTTGTGGGATGAGAGAGGGAGAAGCCATACCAACAATAGAGAGGCTTCGGTTGCCAAAGGATAAGAGCAAGATGATGTTCTTGTTGCGTGCTCAAATGTGAGTAGGAGGCAAAGCAGCGAGAAATAGATTCTGGATTCCGGGTGCACTTATCACATATGCCCTCACAAGAAATGGTTCAAGAATTTCAAGGAGATCAATGATGGAAGGGTTTTCTTGGGGAATGACAATTATTGCCAAGTGAGGGGGATAGGAGACATTCAGTTGAGGATGTTTGATGGAGTCACAAAGCTGTTGTGAAATGTAAGGTATCTCCCAGATTTGAGGAGGAATTTGATCTCATTGGGGCAGCTGGATTCCATGGGGTATACATACAAAGCTAAGGGAGGAAAGACCGAGGTAACCAAAGGTTCTTTGATAGTGATCAAAGCAGCAATCAAAGATGGACTTTATGAGACAAAAATCAAGGATCAAGCAGCAAGCTTGATGGCTGAGATGGATAAGGCAACACTTTGGCACAATCACTTGGGACATAAGAGCGAAAAAGGGGCTGTAAGTTCTCAGTAACGATGATATACTTGGTGGAGACAAAGTAGAGAAACTAGATTTCTGTGAGAGTTGCATTCTTAGGAAGCAACATCGAGTCAGCTTCAACACCGGAGTGCACAAGTGTAAAGGGATTCTTGACTACATCCATGCGGATCTTTAGGGACCAACAAGGACACCAACACAGGGAGGTAATCGTTACTTTATGTTTTTAATTGATGATTATTCAAGAATGGTTTGAGTTTATTTGCTTAAAAATAAATCAGATGCTTTGAATAAATTTGTGGTGTGGAAAAAGTTGCTGGAGACTCAAATGGGCAGGGTAGTTAAGGTGTTAAGAATCAATAATGGCTTAGAATTTTTTAATAAGGATTTTGATAAATTCTATGAATTAAATGCATTCTAAGACATAGAATGGTTGTGAAAACCCCTCAGCAAAATGGAATTGCTGAGATGATGAATAGAACCCTTATGGAAAAGGTTAGGTGCATGTTAATTGGGTCCAGTTTACCAAAATATTTTTGAGGAGAAGCTGTGTCTACAACTGCATACTTGGTTAATAGATCACCCTGTAGGACTTTAGACCTTAAGACTCCCATGGAGATGTGGAGTGGGAAACCCCCTGAGTTGAACAACCTTAGGACTTTTGGATGTGCTACATATGCATATCAAAAGGATGATAAACTTAACCCAAGGTCTAGAAAATGTATGTTTCTAGGGTATGGTGATGGGGTTAGGGGGTATAGGTTGTGGTCCTTAGAACCAAAAGGAATAAAACTTATAATAAATAGGGATGTTAATTTTAATGAATTGTTATTTCCCTACTTGGAGAAAACTAACCCTACAGGGGCTAGTGAGCAAACCAGTCCAGAATTTGTGGAGCATCGCATCAAGGAGAATTCGGTTCAGGTAGAGCAAGGAAGGTAAGAGGGTTTGGACTAGGTAGAGCCCATTAATGAAGGCCAAGCTCAAGAAACTCAAGAGGAAGCTGAACTAGAAGAGGTTAATGCAGCAAGTCAGAATGACTACCAGCTCACAAGGGACCGAGAAAGGAGGGTGGTTAGACCACCTTTGAGATATGGATTTGCGGATGCTAATGTAGCAGTTGCTTGGACAGAAAGAGGGTTGGTTGAACCAGAAACTTACATGGATGCCATGAAGTGTAAGGATTCGTCAAAGTAGCAGCTAGCTATGGAGGAAGAAATGGATTCTTTGAGGAAAAACAACTCTTGGGTATTGGTGCCCAAACCAGAAAAACAAAGAGTTGTGGATTATAGATGGATCTACCAGATCAAAGAAGGGAACACTCCAGGGGATGAAGTCCGGTATAAAGCTAAGCTAGTGGCGAAGGAGTTCACAAAAAAGGAAGGCATAGATTTCATCGAAATATTCTTACCAGTTGTGAAGTACAAGACGATCAGGATAGTGTTCTTACATGGAGAGCTTGATGAGACCATTTATATGAGGCAACCTGAAGGCTATGAGGAAGAGCAGGGAGATTTGGTGTGCCAACTGAAGAAATCTCTATATGACCTGAAGCAATCACCTGGGCAATGGAATAAGAGGTTCGATTCCTTTGTAACCAGCTTGGCTTTCATGAGGAGCTGCTATGATTCGTGCTTGTATTACAAGGGGCACAAGGTGGAGGAAGTGGTGATCATCTTGATCTATGTTGATGACATGTTACTGGTTGGGAACAACATGAAAGGATAAGAAAATTAAAGGCTCAACTCAGTGAGGAGTTTGAGATGAAAGATCTTGGCTATGCACAGAAGATCCTTGGGATGTGTATCATCCGGGAAAGGGAGAGAAACAGATTGAAGATCTCTTAAACTTCCTACATAGAGAAAATAATATCCAAGTTCTCTATGGAAGATAGCAAACCAGTGAAGGTTCTCCTTGCTGGTCATTTCAAGTTCCCCAGCAATCAATGTCCAAGATTGAATGAGGAGAAGAAGGAAATGGAAAAGGCCCCCTACTCTAGTGTGGTTGGATCAGTCATGTTCATGATGGTAAGCACTAGACTTGACATTTTTCATGCAATAAGTGTCCTCAGTAGGTTTATGAGTAATCCTAGAAAGGAGCATTGGCTGGGGATGAAGTGGTTGCTAAGGTACTTGAAGAGAAGCCTAAAAGTAGGGCGGGTTTATGAGAAGAGGGGTAAGTTCATTTGCCTTGAGGGTTATGCTGATTCAGACTATGGAGCAGAACGGGATAAAAGGAGATCAATTACTTCCTACTTATTCAACTTAAACGGATGTTGTGTAAGTTGGAAGGCTAACTTGCAGCCGGTGGTAGCACTCTCAACAACCGAGGCTGAGTACATAGTGGTTACGGAAGCCATCAAGGAAGCTATGTGGTGCAAAGGGTTGCTGGAAGAGTTGAAGGTACTAGAGGAGCAGGTTGTGGTGTATTCGGATAACCAAAGTGCATTGCAGTTGTGCAAGAATCCAGTGTTCCATGAGAGGACAAAGCACATGGATATTCGGTACCATTTCATTCAGGAAAATGTTATGAAATGATGCATCCATGTGGACAAGGTGGCCACGGAAACCTTGCAGATTTAGGTACAAAAGTTCTACCTCTAAGTAAGTTCAATCATTGCCTTGGACTACTTAGGATTGGAGTCAGTTGATATGATGACTCAAGATGAGTTTGGATCCTGAGTTCTCTGCACAATGGGTTCGGTTTAAATGCTTAGACAAAGGTAGAGATTGTTGGAGTTTGTCTAAGATTTAAACGGAAGAAAAAGCATGAAGGTCAGCAAGGAGTGCGCACCAGGTCAGGCCGTGGCACACAGCAAGGGAAGATGCTTGAGAAGGGTCAGGCCGCGACACTACTTACCCTAGGCTACGGCGCCGAGAAAGTTAGAGATCGCGGCCTGCCCTGTTCTGGGCCGCAGCACTAGGCACACTGATGCACACATCCTTCAGCCTCTTGAATGGTTCGTGAGACATGCTTAAAATGTATAGGATCACTAAGGATTGATCAAGGACCATGGTTGATTGGTCATCAAGATCTAAGGGTGAAGAATGACTCTCAAGATTGGACAAGAAGTTGGTGCACTATATAAAGGGTCACCTAGCTTCAATCTCAATATAAGAAAACTTGTGATTAAAAGTGAGATCAATTGTAAGATTGCAAAGACACTAAACTCAAGAAAGATTCTACAGAGAGGCTGGATGTTTAGAAAGAGAGAGAGTAGAATAGAAAGGGATTCAAGGACTTGTAAGGGGAATTTTCTGGGAAATTTCCAGGGTTAGTTCTTATCACTTTCTTCTTCTTCTTTTTCTTTTGTTCTTCAAGAACTTGTGAGTTCTCAGAAGGGTGTTACTGAGTGTAAAGAACTCCATTGATAAGATAGTGCAGAGAGCTCGGAAGAGCTCACGGGGACATAGGCACATTGCCGAACCTCGTCAACAAATTGCTTGTGGTCTTTTCTTTCTTGCTTTGATTGGTTGTTGTTTCTTTTCTTATACAAGTCACTCTAGACTTGGGTGTTTGGAAGATCACCTCCTGGGCATTATCTAAGGTGGTTTCCCAACACAATGAATTGTACCACAGTTTAGCATTATCTTTTAAGGAAAAAGGGAAAAGAATAAACCTTATTCCTTCTTACTCTAAGCCTCGGATGTGCTGGAACTTGCAAAGATCGAAGAACTCTCGAAGGTGTAGGTGTGGATCCTGATTAGGTGTACCCCTAAAGTGAGTCAATGCACTGAGTATCTGTGGAGACATGTAGTGGTTGCCTTCCGCCTCGGGTTGATAGCAATGCAAGATGGTTGGTCGAGGTTCCGTGGGATGAAGGATTGCTTCATCGGTCTTCGCTCAGGTGGTTGTTGATTTTCGATTTGTTCCGCCATTGGTGCTTCTTCTTCAATTTCTTCTTCTACTTCTTAAGAGTTGTCTCTAAGCCTTTTTCGGATGGTCCACTCAAGCTCTGTATCGAGGGGAAAGAACGTTGGATGTCTGGATCGAAGCCCGTGCATGAATCGGTAACAATTACTTCAGTGCAGCAGTTCAACACTGCTGCCCGGGTAACTCTCTGCCTCAACTACGCTCGATCGCAAGTGGTACAAAAGGTTTTGTTGGAGTGCCTAAAATAGAAAACAAAAAGGAAATAGATTAGGTTTTTGGATGAAACAAAAATAAATGTAAAACAGAAGCTTAAAATTAGAGATTTTTGATAAAAATAAAACAAAATAAATAAATAAAAATTACTAAACTAAACGAAAATAATTTTAGAAAGAAATTTAGCGCAATCCTCCGCAGCGGCGCTAAAAACTTGTTGTGCATTTATCTACCTAAATAAATAAACAAATAAACGAACTTGTTTTACTTGCAAGTGCACAAGGTCTACAGTAGCATAGTGTGTAAGTGTGAGATCATTTCCACAGGGATTGGTGAATTTCGATTTAGAATTAATTTCACAAAGTAAAAATAGATAGAAATAAATATTGAGTTTAGATTGATAATGATAAAGGCGTAGGGACTTGGTATCCACCACTAATCATGCTACCCCAACAAGATAATATGCCAATGCTCTACTCATGCTATGAATACCTACTGTTTGTCAACCTAAGGACTTGGTTCACTCCTTAAGCTATTGATTTTCCTAAGCAACGAGTTAGGGATGGTGTATACTCTAACTCTTTTCTCTCTTAAGGGATTCAACATGGTGTATACTGAGTTGTACCTTAAGAGAGCATAGGATCTGTGAAAATTGACAACCACACGGGACCTAGGACTTGATCCACTCTCGGTTTCCCATGTTGATTAACCCAAGAATCCGATGTGGATATCTTTTGTTACTATTGTTGAACCCAAGACTCGGTCATCCAAATTAATTCAACTAACTAATCCATACCACATGCATACGCTGATCAGACACACATATATAAGGAATTTAAATAAAAACAGGTATTAATCAAATTAAGAATCACAGCATAAATATTGCAAAGGCGCCAATACTGAATTATTGGTTAAACATAATTAGGGCTTCAACCAAGCCCTTACTAGGGTTTAGTTACACATACTAAGTATATTGAACATAATAACCATAACTAAACTAAGTATGAAAAAGAAAACCCGAAGAATGCCGTGGAGACGAGTCGTCAATTCCTCTCCAGAGCTTACAACTTCAATCAAAATTGAAAGGTAAAATCAAAAGTATGTTTTCTGTATTTTACAAATCTATATATAGGGTTCTAAGGGAGCCCTGAAACCCTAATTTCCAATTTGAGAACCGAAGACTTCTTTCCAAAACTGGCTTTGCCGCCTCTCTGTGCGTGTGCACTCGAGCGCATGGGTGCACTCGAGCGCACTTTACTGGTTTGCAGATCTTCACTTTTTATTCCTTAGAGCTCCAAAATTTCTTCTTTTCTTCAAAGACCTATGAAAAACACAGAAAACACGAAAATGAAGTAGAATCTACTAAAATAGATAAACAAAGAGTCTAACAAGTGTAAATTAAAGGGCTTAAATATGACTATTTAAGCACTTATCATCCCATCATTCATCTTTAACTTCACCTTCCTGCTGCCAACAATTTTCATTAGAGAGTTATCTCCCAATAAAATGTTTCCCCTATCAAAGGTTTCATACTAATGAAACCAGTTTCTATAAGGTGCCATGTGAAAGGATGCGCCTATGTAAATTATTCAAACACTTCGGTTTGATTGAGACAAACAGGGCGCCATATATAAGTCACCAGTATCATCATCCTGGATCTTGTTTCCTGAAGTTGATATTTTGCCTATCCACTTTTCAAGATCCACACTTTTGCTTCTGCAATCCCTCTTAAGATGTCCGGGCATCATGCATTTCCAACACTTCAACCCAGATTTATCCCTACTTTTCGATCTTACACTGGACATCGATTTATCACCAGACCTCTTATAGTCAATACCGATAGATAATAACTGATGTATCAAAGTGTTGAACTCATGTAGATAAGCAGAGAAAGAATTACCTTCAATCATCCGAAGATTGTACAACTTCTTCTGCAGAAACAGTTTGTTTACCAGAGATTTACTCTGATAAAGGCTTTGCAGCTTCCCCTAGAGTTCTTTCGCAGTTTTCTCTCTAAAAACGTTTATTATGATAGAATCAGTCAGGTACAGTTGAATCACACTTCATGTCTTCCGATAGAGCTTCTCCCACTCTGTTATCACCATTGAAGATAACGCTGAAACCACCACTAAAGACACCGCCTCAGTCGAGATCGTTGTTCCCGCCACCGCTGTCGTCACAACCCCTGGTTCTATGGACGCTGTCATCATGCTCGTCGTACTCCTCAGCTTCTCATGGACTATCAATATAGTCCACAGGTCTCTGTCCACAACTAGATCCTCCATCTTCAGTTTCCACAACTTGAAGCTCTTCCCTCCAAACTTTTCGATTTCTATCCGTGATCTAATCGACATCTCGGTTCGTTAATCCTCGAACACAGGGCTTTGATACCAAAAGAAAGATTCGAGACCTGTCAATCAAATGAACAATGGAAAAACAAACAAAGTAAAAATATATGAGACACGATATACCAAGGTTCACTAAGGAGCGGGGAACAACATCAAAAACATAATCAAGAAAAAAAAAATAATAATGACTCAAATTTTAATCTAGCTTCAGCTAGATGTTCAAGACAGATATGGGAGAGGCAAGCACGACTGCACATTCAGAGGCTGTCATGGTCGCATATCTAACCACCATCGTGATTATTGAATTCATGGTCTGAAACTTCAAGCTGGTACCCACTACGACTGTTGCTAAAGCAGCCAGCGGGTGAATTTCGTGGCTAGCTCGATCGCAGATCTTGAATCAAAAAGTTTTTTTTTTTTTTTTCAATTTTCAAACTATAAGAAAGTAAGTGAAATCATCTCCAATTTAAACTTAATACACAGAAAAAGATGAGATTCACATGTAATTATGGTTATTTGAGGTTTAATATAATTTCCTTATTCATATGATTTTAATATGAACCATAATTCTACAGAATTGAGTGCATTCTTTCTCTTTTTAGCTTATGTGAAGAGGATAGAGTAGATAGGTCATTGTTTGCAAGAAACTAATTTCACGCCGATATTGTTAAGAATAAATTACAATAACTCTGCCGAGATTTGAATTATTTTCGTTTATCCTCCTGTTGTTTAAGAATCGGCATAGACCTTATAGTTTAAGGTTTTCGTTATATTTACCTTATTCCTTTAGTAATCTGGGTTGTCAACGGTATAGTATTTTGGTCAAAAGTTATTTCACTTATTTACAAATACCTTTTCATCTTTTAAACTTCAAATTTATCTTAATTGTCATAAGCAATAATAATCTTAATTCTAACGTAATCTTTTCATCCAAAATAGAAAATTGTCTTAATTATCATAATCGGTTATAAATTTAATTCTAACACAATTATAACATTACAATTTGGCAATCAATTATACAAATCAAGGATAAATCAAACAACTAAAACATGAAATCAATAAAAAAAAAATGTAATAAGAATCAAGAAAAAAGTAATAAGAACAAAAAATAAAAATAAAAATTGGATCAGACTTGGACTAAAAAGTCAACTAAGATTTCAAACAAGATCTGGACAGAAGATTTAGAGACCATCATGACTGCGGATCTCACAATCATCTTGACTGCTGCATTACGTCTCATGACCGTGACCTTGAAAGTCATCACGATCGTAGCGCAAGCGCCAACGAGTCAGTTTTACCAGAATCTCGACAGTGAACTTGGCAGCCATTATAATAGCTACACTAATGATCAATAGAACTGCATATCTGTGTGATCATAAATCACCTGAAAATTGAAAGAAAAATTATTAAAGTCAACCAAATCAATTTGCAAGATAAAAGGAAATGATAAAGAACTAAAGCACTCAACAAAGTAAATAAAATATTAAAGAATAAACTTCAATTTTCAATTGTTGGCCCCTTGAAGAATCTTAGCACGTTCTTGTGGATTGTGGATCTGAACTCTAATCGGCTCAGCAATATACCAGAAAACCAAAAGAGATGAAAGAGGAACAAAATCCTCCCATTTGTTTTTTTGGTTTATCACCGACCGACCAGAGCTCATATCCAGTTATGTTTAAGAAACCTGAAAATTCATGTAAAACTCTAGATGGAAAACTAAGCTCTAATCAGATCAATGATTTTTCTGGAAACCGAAGAAAAAATTGTTATTTCTATAACGATTTTCTAGTAAATCACTAGTCGACCAGAGTTGATCTCCCATCGGTAAAATTTCTTTTCTTTTTTAGTGTAGATTTCTGACTATGCGAATCATTATATATAGTGTTTAGTCAGACACTTTGCGGAATATTTACAACATAATAGTAACATCGCTTTTTATCGTAATCTACCAATATGAGGTAATCCCATCAATGCTATTTGTATACAGAATCCTAATATCATCACTCCTGTTATTCCCTTAAAAGCATTAATATTTTCCCGATTTGCCCATAAAGGTTGCCAGAATCACATTCTGGCATGATAAAAACTTTCTCTCTTTGAGGATCTGTTTTAATGTTGAAAATGTTTTTCAGAATGTTTCTTGCTTGCTTTGTTAAGTTCCCTATGGATATAACTGTTATTGGATGAGTCAATTCTTGACGCTATTATGTATTAACATTAATTTTTTAATTTAGATTTTTGGAGCAGTAATACATAATATTCAATTATTATTGACACTAATGTGTAATAGTGTGAAGTGCAAATATAGCTTGTGCAAGTGTCACGACCCACGTGTTCGAGGGTTTCCTAATACACTTCTTGATTATAATGTAAATCATTGTACAACATGTGCACTACTAGGTAGTAGCTTGTACTTCTGTGCTACACTTATAGTACCGTAGGATTGTGAAACTTTGCAAGATGTTAGCCATGGATGTAAGGAAGCTCTCCCTATATAAAGGGGCCTCCCCCTCACTTGTAAATCATTCAATCATTCGAGCAATAGCAAGCTCTCTAGCTTTGTCTCATATTCTCTCTTGTGTTGGCTTATTTTCTTCGAGTGGGTCTAGCTTCGAGGGTGGTTCTCTTGAGTAGCCACTACAAGATAAAAGGTTATTGTCAGCGCTTTATTTTGCATATTTCGGCGCTTCCAAGCTTCGGAATATGAATTTTCGGCGCTTTTTACAAGCGCCGGATAAAGCACCGGTATGTGTGGTGTCGAAGCGCAAATACTGGCGCTTAGGGAAAGCACCGCAATGTGTCTATTTTTTCAGCGCTTAAAAGTGCCGCAATATACCGAAAATATCGCAATATACATATAAATATACCGGCGCTTGTAAGCGCCGGTATAACTGTTTTAATTTTTTTTTTACATTATTTTGGTTTAATATTATACAATAAAATGAACCAATCAATAAATAGAATGTACCATAAAATTTAAAATGTTCTTCAATATATAAAATGTACCATAAAATTTCAAAATGTTCTTCAATATATAAAACATCATCCAAAAAAATTCTTTAACTCAGTACAAATTAAAGTCACCTCATGTACAAAAAATAAAACAATCATAGTTACCATCACAGTTGACATCAATTTTGAGGTCCTCTACTAACCAATTGTTTTAGTAAAAACTTCAGCTCATCCATTTGGGATTGTACACTGTTCATTTGATCATCATGCTTAGTTGTAATTTCTTGAATCTGATGCGACTGCGGTTCAATTTGATACGACTACTGTTCAATCTGATGTGCATACTGTTCAATCTGATGCGCATGTTGTTGATTGGTTTCTTCCATTTGTGCTCGCACACTATTTATCTCTTCAGCATAAGCCCCATGGTATCCTATTTCATTCCTCATTTGAGCTTAAAGTCTAAACACTACAGAGGGTACTCCAAAACCCTGACCTCGGACACGACCGGAACTCCCTTCACCCATAAGCTCGGTGAAGACTTCATTTTGTATTGCTAGATTATTGCTAGCATCAGAGGATCCAGAAGCTGCAACAAGTTCAGCAACACGAGCTTCAGCTGTCACCTACAATTAGGAAACAATAAAAAATTAAACTTCTTCGAATATTAAGTAGCTAATTACAGCTATATTTACATAAAACAAAGGGTGCTTATCATATTTTATAGAAAAACGGGCAGAATTTCCCCTATTTTTCCATAAAACCTCCTGTAAAAGAAAAACAAATATACAATCCAAACGAAGTAGCCAATTCACAACTTAACAAATATACAATCCAAACATCGATGTTGAAAAAGATTATACAACCAACAGCTATAACCACAGAAACTTTACAATCAAGGCAATACAATCTAAAGACTTCCCACATACATGAATGTAAGAGAATATATCACTGACAGTCTAACCAAAAAAGGAAAAAAAAAATAACATACATCATCAATAAAGAAATTCAAATCTGCATTAGAGACAATCTTCCTATCAGAATCAACAGAATGTCTCTTATGCCATCTTGCAATGATTTGTTACATAGGCTATGCTTAGAAGTTAATTTAAAAATACCACAAAAGCTTTAACAGATGTAGAAGAACTTGTATGCATACCACTCCACTAGTTTTATGAGTAAATCTACTTTCATTCAAAGAATTCAAGTTAGGATTCCTAGCATAGTCGACCCAAAGAGGAAGAAGTCCTTTGAGCGGTGTAGTAGCCGTGCAAGAAGTGTAAAGAGTAAGCTTCTGATTCAATGATCAGTGAAATTCGGGTGTTAGAAAGAATAAGCTCTCTTCATAATAACAGTGCCTCTACTGATAAACTGATACCAGAGCATATACCCATTTATTTACAATGGAGATACTGAATAACATGCCATAAATATGTCCATCTAATAAAAGAGATGACATGCTTTTAATTTTTCATATTCAAGTACTTCTGGTTGATTAACAAGCTGAAAAACAAGGTAGAACTTAAAAGGTATAAATAACTTAAAAGCCCAGAATGCATGACATTCGAAACCTTGACCACGTACTAACTGGAAATCACATATCAGGAGGTTGAATGGAGAAAGTTACAAAATCATCCTGGTTTTTAACTCGACCCAACACAAGCTGTGCACACCCCTATTAGTACACACTGATCACAGCTTCACACACACAACTTTATTCTATACTTGCAAGTATATCGAACTTTAAAATTTTTTGTTTGATGAGAATATGCAATCTATGTCATACTGCTAGCATATAATGCCGTAAGTGTATGTGAAAAAGCTAAATTTCTTTGAACTATTGAAATGAGCACCTCATTGAACTTTGCAGGAACTTTAGTGTATCTGTAGCTATTCATTGAAGGAGTCTTTTTCTTGCTTAACACATGCATATTACACTCTAGTTGCAGCAACACTGTTTTGAAAAATGAAGATACCAGTAGACACTTGAAAGTGTATCTACCATTCTTTGCAGCCACTGTTATTAGCGCTTGTTTTAGAAAACTTTGATCTTTAATAGAATTTTTCAACATTATAGTAATAAAGAGGAACTGAAGCAAGGAGCAACATGATAGAACGAAATTTACACACTGATAAGAAAAGAAAAGGAACAAAACAGCTAAGGTCCACATCTGATACTAGGTAGTTATGAGTCTTCTCATCAATCACTTTGTAGCGCGGTGAAGGAACTTGGAACATATAAGAAAGAGGTTTATTGATATACTGTTACAGTTACAGATTTTAGATAAAAAAACACACACGCAATGTTGATTAGTTAGTGCAAATAATGAATAAATATACAAAATACAATATACATGGAAGCATCCATATGAACAACATTTTTTGACAATAACATTACTTGGACTAGTGCGACATGTTGAGTCCTTATTAATTTTTTGATCATTTTACTTTCGAAAATCATTATAATAAATAATTTTAAAAAAAACATTGTGATGGGTAGTTTTATAGCTTCTGAATGGTCCCCTGTTTAGTGTAAAAAATTGTGTTTGAGGTGTTAAGTGTGTCAGTAACTGAAAATTGATGCAAAAACTGATGGAAATCTTGCCTGCTGGGTTGACTTCCTAATGATCTCTTGAGTTGACTGATGCTTTTGCACCATCTGCTTTTCTTAGGCTTATGTTCCATGATTGTCAAGTTCAGGTCATTACCTTCTATTTTTCTTCGTTTACATAAGATTTCAAACTCCTCTCATGGTGTACGTATAACCAAATCAAGATTTTCAATTCTTGTTGGTAACACTGTATCATTTTTCTTCTGCTTTCAGTCCAACTATTAGGAGAAATATTGTTAAAGACTTTAATAGCTTAGTTGACTCATTTCAATCGTAAATTATGAACCTTTGGTGTAATTTAGATTTATTTCAGCTCATTAATTATTTTGGATGGACTAAATTGTACCATCAAATTTAAATTATATCAAATGGTCAATTAGTTCAATTAACTTAAACCTAACACAACAAACTGTCATCTAATTTCAACTTAAAGCTAAATATTCTGATCTTGCAGGCCAATAACCAACTCTATCCAATGTTCGAACTGTGCAATGTTATATTATCAGCAAAATTAAAATGCCTAACCTATATAAAGTAGAAAAAAAAAATGAATCAAACTCTCTTCGGTTCAAAGAAATTAAAATGCCTAAGGTACCTTTAAAACAAAAACTGTTTCAAACTCGCTCTTGCTCTTCAAGTAACCTTTTGTTTTTCCCAGTTAGTAGTGTTGAAGGAGAGAAGCAGAGCTGAAACCTTGTATGAAGTTAAAAAAAAAGAACTGTTTTCATTTTTAAAACCCAAAAACGCTTTAAATTCTAGAGAAATATAGAATTTAAATATATCCCTTTCCACATTTTAGAGAATTTGAAATATATCCCTTTTCCACACTTCTTTTGCGAGAGAATTTGAAAAATATATAACATCTTAAGCACTCCAAAACCGACCAAAACCAACTGATGATTTCAACAAAGATTGCCCAAAACCAACTGATGCTATTCAGCACAGAGAAAATTAAATTCATATATCAATTTGGATAAAGAAACTATATATATATATATATATATATATATATATATATATATATATATATATATATATCATATTATATTTGCTCATACCTTTTACATTTACTAGGTCTAATCTTAAGTAGGTTGCATGCATGAGTTGATCGACAGAAGGAAAATTGTGGAAATCATTCACAAATAGAACAGTAAGAGTCAATCAATTAGATCAAACTTTGTCACTTAAGTTAGCATAGTTGTTAGATAACGTACTTGAACATGATCCAACAATAGGGTACCCCAGCTTGCATGATAAATAAATAGAGGACGGGGAGATAAACTGCTTAAATGTAACCGGCACAATACAAAATTGAAACGAAAACAATCCAACAAGAAACAAGACTAGCATTATTGTATAACCTAGGCAGCTAAGATGCCTACAATATGAAAGCACACCTCAATTCCAACAATAAGGTACCCCAACTGTGCAACATTTCTCTTCAATAAAAGCAAATCAAACAAGAACATGAAATAGCAATCAAAATCACCCACTAGGCATTATAGTACCCCCTGAGTGTTTTAGCTACAAACGAATGATGGAGCATCGAAAAGTTTTCAACCAGCCCAAGTCAATAAATAATAGACAGATGGGAAAAGGTAAGGGAGAGAGATTCTTCCAGCTCAACATGCACATCAAATTCATGACATGTAACGTTGATTACAGGTTCTAAAGAGAAAAAAAGGGAAGAATCAACTAGTGGAGAAGTGACTCACCTCTAACAAATCAAGAACCTGCAGCAATGGTGGAAGTAAAGGAAACCCAGATCGGGCTCACGGTAGAGACGAGAAACGGCAGAGGAAAATCACAGCGCGGGGAGTTGGAGCTATGAATTGGGTGAAATGGTGTTGATATCAACGAAGGCTACGGTGGCAGGACTTTCGGCTCACGGTAGAGACAAGGAACGGTAGAGGAAAATCACGGCGCGGGGAGCTGGAGCATGAAAATATTAGGGAAAAAGATGGGGGAGGCAAATAATGGCAGTGTTATTTATATGTGGAAAATCCTTAGCATATTCTGCACTTATGCCGGTATGTGAAATGGGTTTCCAGCATATTCCGGCGCCGCAATATGCTCGAAACCCATTTCATATACCGGTGCTTACAAGCACCGAAATATGATCAAAGCGCCGGTATGTATTGCGGCGCTTAGAAGCGTTGCAATATGCTCGAAACCCATTTTACATACTAGTGCTTCCAAGCGCTGGTATATTGCGGCGCTCAAAAGCGCCGCAATATGTAATAACAGTGGCATATAATGGTGCTTTGAAGTGCAGTAATATGTTCTTTGAATATTACGGCACTTCCTTAAAGTGCCACAAAATAAGCACCGGCGATTAATATATTGCGGCGTTTTTTTGAAGCACCAGTATTTAAGCGCCGGCAAATGTTAATTCTCTTGTAGTGAGCTAAGAGGAAGGCTGACTTTGGCATTCCAATGAGGTGTTTTTCGAGCTTAAGGTCACACGGTTAGCGACTTAAGGTTGCAGCCCGTGACAAATGGTATCAGAGCCAGGTTCATCAAGACTGTTGAGAAGAGATGGCGACCACTTTCGATGCTAACAACCTAGCTCATGATGGTCATGAGACCCGAGGGAGGGCGACCAAGAAGGCTAGTTCAAGGGATGTGATATCAAGCATGGACGCTCGCTTGGCTAAGGTGGAGTTAGTCATGGGGGAAATACGGGACGGGTTTTAGGATACCGATAGTAGCATCGAGGAGCTAAACTCCATGAGGGAGAATCTCCAAGGAGCGATGCAAGGTGCCCTCAATGTGGTCGTAGACGTGCTCACACAAAAGAACGACACCCTTGAGGCCATGGTAGTATCTATGCGGGAAGAGATAGAAGAGCTCAAGCGGGAGCTCTCAGCTTGCAAAGCAGCCTTCGGAGGTGGCCTGCTTGCTATGATACCCAATCATAGGCTGGATGTGCCTAAGCCAAAAAAGTTGAAGGGCATCTGAGCTGCAAAGGATGTGGACAACTTTCTTTGGGAGATGGAGCAATATTTCCAAGTGATGAACATCATGGAGGACGTAACCAAGGTAAACACAGCCTCTATGTATCTTGTTGATATTGCTTTATTATGGTGGCAATGTAGGTGTGCGGGTGCTGCCATTGTTATGTGGAAAGAATTCCAAAGGGAATTCTGCCAAAAGTTCTATCCGGAGTATGCAAAAGATGAGGCACGAGCCACACTGCAAAAGCTCACCCAACATGGGGAAGTACGAGAGTATGTGCGAGAGTTTTCGGAACTCATGCTCCAAATTTTTGATCTTGGAGAGAGGGAGGCTCTCTTCTCCTTTATGGATGGCCTCAAACCATGGACCAAGTAAGAGTTGCAAAGAAGGGCTATCCAAGACCTCACCCAAGCCATGTCCATAGCGAAATCTTTGGTGGAGTTCAAGAAACAAGAGAAATTTGACTCCTCTAAGAACAAGGGCAAAGGTGGGGGAGACAAAGACAAGTATCAGAAGGGTGGTTCGGGAAAACCACCCATTCACAAATGGAAGTCCGCCAAGGAAGGGGACAAAAAGAATGAGCTATTAGCATGCTTCTTGTGTGAAGGTCCTCATTGGGGGCAGGATTGCCCGAAAAGAACCAAGGTCTATGCCATTGCTAGGGAAGAGGGGGAAACGAAAAGAGATACCCTCAAGCTTGGCTCTATCATGCTTAACTCAATCAAAGCTAAAAGGTTTGGCAAGCGGAAGGGGCTTATGTTTATAGACATCATGGTGGCTGGCACCAAGGTTAGTGCTCTTGTAGACATTAGGGCTTCCGATCTCTTTGTGTCCAAGGAAATGTCCAAGAGATTAAGCCTTAAGGTGGAGAAAGGCAATGGGTGGATCAAAACAGTCAATTCCAAAGAAGTTTCGACAACAGGTGTAGCACAAGGGGTGGAGCTACAACTAGGAGATTGAAAAGGCAAGGAAACTCTTGAGGTAATCCCACTTGATGATTATGACTTTGTAATTGGGTTAGATTTCCTTGATCAGATTAATGATTTGCTAGTGCCATTTGCCAACTGTGTGTGCATCCTTGATTCTCGGTGCCAATACTTTGTGCCAGTAAGACGAGACTCTGGATAAGCTAACCGGGTTTTATTGACAATCCAACTAGCCAAGGGGGTGAGAAAGGATGAAGTCACATACTTGGCCACTGTGAAACTTGAGGAGGTCCTAGAGTCCAAGGAAGAGACTCCTTTTGAGGTACTTGAGCTTTTAGAGTCCTTTGTTGATGTGATGCCCCGGAGTTACCCAAGAAACTTCCACCTAAGAGAGAGGTGGATCATAAGATTGAGTTAGTATCTATTGCCTAACCACCAGCCAAAGTATCCAAGTGTTCCAAGAAGTGGGCTGATCGTAAGAGACGGGATGTGCAGTACTAAGTGGGGGATTTTGTGCTTATGAAGCTACATTCGGTACTTCACACCAAGGGGATCTATAAGGCATTGGTACGCAGATATGAGGGGCCTTTCAAAGTTCTTAGGAGTGTAGGCAATGTGACCTACAAACTTGAGCTACCATCCAAGCTCAAGGTGTACCCGGTCTTCCATGTGAGTATGTTGAAACCATTCCTTAAAGACCAAAATGATCCGGATCAAGGTGAGTCACAGCGAGCTCCTATAGGAGTTAGGGTCTTTTATAATCGAGTCATTGAGAGTATACTGGCCGACCGAGCTTTAAGACGGAAGAACTACAAGCCGAGGCATGAGTACTTGATACAATGGAAGGAACAACCCGATAGTGAGACTAGTTGGGAACCAGCCGAGGCCTTGTGGCAATTTCAGACGAAGATTGACCAGTTTCATGCCTAGAGTGTGACGAGGGCATCGTTAGATTGAGTGGAGGAGAATGTCACGACCTGCATGTTCGAGGGTTTCATAATATACTTCTTGATTATAATATACAGCATTGTACAACATGTGCACTACGAGATAGTACCTTGTACTTTCGTACTACACTTATAGTACTATAGGATTATGACACTTGGCAGGATGTTAGCCATGGATGTAAGGGAGCTCTCTCTATATAAAGGGGCCTCCCCTTCACTTATAAATCATTCAATCATTCAAGCAATAGCAAGCTCTCTAGCTTTGTCTCATATTCTCTCTTGTGTTGGCTTATTTTCTTCGAGTGGGTCTAGCTTCGAGGGTGGTTCTTTTGAGTAGCTAAGAAGAAGGCTGACTTAGGCATTCCAAGGAGGTGTTTTTTGAGCCTAAGGTCACACGGTTAGCGACTTAAGCTTACAGCCTGTGACACAAGCACATGCACACTATAAATTGGTTAGAACTTCTAGAAATTGTCAACCATGTCTATATTTTCAATTAAATTTAGTTTTTTTTTTTTTTTTTTTTTGTAATTGTAACCTTAAAAAATTTTATTTAGACTCAATTTACATCATGGATATTTAATTGAATCAATTTCAATCTTGTACTTTTAGGTAATCTCTAATAGACCCATCTCATTTGACAATACAATGAAAAAGCAAAATCATGCGCATGAGATGCCATGTGACAATTAATCTGTGCAAAAAATGAAAACTTATTTTTTATTAACATTTAAAGGAAAAGATATAATTAAACATGAACATATTTATTAATACCACTTTCAAACCAGATTAGTGGTAAACTGATATCATGGGCGACCTTGGTACATGTCTCTTGTATGCTCAATTTCGAACTTTAACAAAAAATCATGTTAGGATGGACCTCAAGGATTTCTTTTATGACTTTTAACCTAGTTTTCATTTATTTCGTTGTTGTTAAAAGTATGTCTTGTAAGTGTAGGAAAAATACATTGTAACAATGTACATAGGTTATAGTAGTTAGTTACATAGCAGTTGACAAATTTAATTTAGAGTCCGATATTTTAATTAGATTATTTCAAATTATGGGAGAGTATTTTTATTGATTTGGCATGTTTATTTGAAGATAAATTATAATAAATTCATATTACTGTTGTTTGGGCTTTTGTATACAAGCAACAAGAAGATGAAGTCAAGGAAAACATGAAAAACATAATCAAGGAAAAAAATCCAAAAAATAATGACTCAAATTTGAACATAGCTTCTGAACGATTCGAGACCTGTCAATCACACGAATTATAAACAGAAAGAAAAGAAGACAAGATTTACCCAGGTTCATCCAAAAATAGGGTTACGTCCTGCCAGAAGTTTTTTATTATCAACCTCATAAATCTCTCTATACAATGTATGCTCAGTACATAAACAATATTTATAACAACTTAAGACGTCCTAATTAGGGTCTAATTATGATTTCCGTTCTGCTGCAGAACTACTGGCTATTCAAGGGCCCAAGCCCAAACCTCCAAGCAAAAAACCATGCCCAACTCATGTACATGGTCTGAAAGTTTTGAGGGCACTGCCCCTTAACCTCACCTAGGGAGCGGGACGCCATGTTCATCTGGTTTTCTACAGATCTGGTCTCGTGAAGTATGCACCAACTCTAACAGCTTCAGCAAGATGTTTAAGATAGATATGGCAGAGGCTAGCACGGCTGCAGATTCAGAGGTCGTCATGATCGCATATCTAACCACCATTGTGATTATTGAATTCGTGGTCTGTAAACTCAAGTTTGGTACCCACTACGACTGTTGCTCGAGCAGCCAGCGGGTGAATTTCGCCGCTAGCTCGACGCAGATCTTGAATCAAAATAGTTTTTTTTTTTTTTTTAATTTTCAAACTATAAGAAGGTAAGTGAAATCATCGCGAACTTAAAAGTCTTTAATATAATTTTCCTTTTTTTTTGTAATATCCCTGCCGAGGTTTGAATCATTTTTGTTTATCCTCCTGTTGTTTAAGAATCGGCATAGACCTTATAGTTTGAGGTTTTCGTTATATTTACCTTTTTCCTTTAGTAATCTGGGTTGTCAACAGTGTAGTATTTTGGTCAAAAGTTATTTCACTTATTTGAAACTACCTTTTAATCTTTCAAACTTCAAATTTATCTTAATTTTCATAAGCAATAATAATCTTAATTCTAACATAATCTTTTCATCCAAAATAGAAAATTGTCTTAATTATCATAATCTGTTATAACTTTAATTCTAACACAATTATAACATTACAATTTGGTAATCAATTATACAAATCAAGGATAAATCAAACAACTAAAACATGAAATCAATAATAATAAAAAAAAAAGTAATAAGGATCAAGAAAAAAGTAATAAGAACAAAAAATATAAAGAAAAATTGGATCAGACTGGGACTAAAAAGTCAACTAAGATTTCAAACAAGATCTGGACAGAAGCTATTGCAACTGCGGATTTAGAGACTATCATGACTGCGGATCTCACAATCATCTTGACTGCTGCATTACGTCTCATGGCCGTGACCTTGAAAGTCATCACGATCGTAGCGCAAGCGCCAACGAGCCAGTTTTACCAAAATCTCGACAGTGAACTTGGCAGCCATTATAATAGCTACACTAATGATCAATAGAACTGCATATCAGTGTGATCATAAATCACCTGAAAATTGAAAGAAAAATTATTTAGGTTAACCAAATCAATTTGCAAGATAAAAAGAAATGATAAAGAACTAAAGTACTCAACAAAGTAAATAAAATATTAAAGAATAAACTTCAATTTTCAAGTGTTGGCCCCTTAGAGAATCTTAGCATGTTCTTGTGGAACTGAACTCTAATCGGCTCAGCGATATACCAGAAAACCAAAAGAGGTGAAAGAGGCAATATCCTCCCATTTGTTTTTTGATATATCACCGACCGACCAGAGCTCATCTCCAGTTATGTTTAAAAAACCTGAAAATTCATGTAAAACTCTAGATAGAGAACTAAGCTCTAATCAGATCAATGATTTTTCTGGAAACCAAAGAAAAAAATGTTATTTCTTTAACGATTTTCTAGTAAATCACCCGTCGACCAGAGTTGATCTCCCGTCGGTAAAATTTTCTTTTCTTTTTTAGTGTAGATTTCGTCCTATGCGAATAATTATATATAGTGTTTAGTCAGACACTTTGCGGCATATATACAACATAATAGTAACCTCTCTTTTTATCGTAATCTACCAATATGAGGTAATCCCATTAATGCTATTTGTATACAGAATCCTAATATCATCACTCCTGCTATTCCCTTAAAAGCATTAACATTTTCCCCATTTGCCACAATCACATTATGGCATGATAAAAACTCTCTCTCTTTGAGGATCTGTTTTTATGTTGAAAATGTTTTTCAGAATGTTTCTTGCTTGCTTTGTTAACTTCCCTATGGATATAACTGTTATTGGATGAGTCAATTCTTGACGCTATTATGTATTAACATAAATTTTTTAATTTAGATTTTTTTAGCAGTAATGCATAATATTCAATTATTATTGACACTAATGTGAAATAGTGTGAACCGCAAATATAGCTTGTGCAAGCACATGCACACTATAAATTGGTTAGAACTGCTAGAAATTGTCAACGATGTCTATATTTTCAATTAAATTTAGTTTTTTTTTTTTCAAATTATAACCTTAAATTTTTTTTTATTTAGTCTCAAGTTACATCACGGATTTTTACCCTGAATCAATTTCAACCTTGTACTTCTAGATAATCTCTAACGGACCCATCTCATTTAAAAATACAATGAAAAAGCAAAATCAAGCGCATAAGATACCATGTGACCATTAATCTGTGCAAAAAATGAAAATCTTATTTTTTATTCACGTTTAAATGAAATGAAAATATTTATTAATACCACTTTCAAACAAGATTAGTAGTGAAGTGATACCATGGGAGACCTTGGTACATGTCTCTCCTATGCTCAATTTCGAACTTTAACAAAAAAATCATGTTAGAATGGACCTCAAGGATTTCTTTTATGACTTTTAACCTAGTTTTCAATTATTTTGTTGTTGTTAAAAGTATAGCTTGTTAGTGTAGGAAAAATACATTATAACAAATTACATAGGTTATAGTAGTTAGTTACATAGCAGTTCACAAATTTAATTTAGAGTCCGATATTATAATTAGATTATTTCAAATTACAGGAGAGTATTTTTCTTGATTTGGCGTGTCTATTTGAAGATAAATTATAATAAATTCATATTGAGATTAATGAGATATGGAAATAAATAAATAAACTAACAATTTAATAATAAAAATATATGTCATGGGAAGGTTTCAAAGATTTTGAAAGATTTTAAGAAAAATAAAGTAAATATGAAATTTCAAAGGGTATTATGGTGAAAAGAAAAAAAATTGATAAATTGAGGGATGATTTGATAATAAGACTAAAGTGGGGCTATTTATAGGTGGTGGCATCTGACTTTTTTGGGCTGAGAAGTCTCTAGAGAGACCAAGAGAAAGAGGGAAAGAAATAAGAAAAAGAAGAGAAGAAGATGAGAGAAATAAAGGAGAGAGAGGAAAAAGATGGGGAATTTGCTCAAAATCAAGGTAAAGTTTACTTTTCTCTAGTCTTAACTTCAAGCATGTTCATATTTATATACATTGGAAAAATGATTAAAACACCTTTAAAAGTCCTAGTATTTATGAGATTAAAGTTTTTTCAAAACCCAAAATCGATGATTTAAAAAGGAGAAGAAAAATGGGCATAACACTTGATTTCTTTGTTTTTTTGTTGCATGCGAAGAGCGAACATGATGTTAAAGTATACAAATTACTTTGGGAGTTGTTTAGTATCAAATAATGCTTGATGATGATGGGATTAAGTATTTATTACTTCTAGGTTCAAATAGTGAACAACTTGAAGGATAAAGGAAGTAATTTGAGAATAAATGGTGGATCGCATAGCGAAGTGAGTTCGCATAGCGAAGTGAGTTCGCATTACTTCTAGTAAGCGAGAAGAAAATTATTTAGAACTTAAAGACTTAACTAAATGTTTAATATGGGATACTTATGATATAAATATGTTTCAAATTTGATGTGTTATGTGAATTGGATTATGATATATATATATATATATATATATATATATATATATGTAAAATTATAAAGGTGTTTCCTTTCTTATATTATGTGATGTTATTATTGAAAGAATTGTGGTTATGGCATAGTGAATTGTTATGAATTAGATGTGTGATTGCTTGTGTTTGAGATTTGTTTGTGATATGGATGCATTGCATAAATATGGTTGTGGTGTAAAAACTGTGCTCTCATTATGAACATGTTGATTGAGGAAGTTGAGTGATGATGAGTGATGTTGAGTGAGGATGTTGAGCGATGCTGAATGATGTTGAGTAAGGATGTGGAGTGATGCCGAGTGATGATGTTAAGTGATGTTAAGTGATGTTGAGTGATGATGCTAAGAGAACATATCGGTAAGTGGGGAGACGTCCCCGTTGTGATATGATTAGCCCAGTGAGGGGGAATGAAATGAAATTAAATGTTGAGCAATGAAATGAACAGAGACAAGATCATGCATTATATATGATGATTGATGTGATTGGCCTAATGATGGGCATATAATGTGATTGGCCTAGTGAAGGGCACATGATGTTGAATTGTCTGAAGTGATGATGTTATGCTTGTTGGTTGATTGCTTATGATGTGTAAAATGTGAGAATGGATCGTGTGACGGGTATATATATATATATATTAACTACAAGTTTATTGTGATTATAGTATGGTGAATAATGCCATTACATGTTAGGCACTCTTATTTAAATCATAAATATAATGATTAAAGATTTAAAAGATATGTAAATGACTTAAATTCTTATGCTAATTAAATTGATATGTGATAAAAATTGTTAAATGAAATTAAAAATCGAATACTTTGAGTATGTGTTACTCACTGAGCTTTTCGAAGCTTACCCCCTCATTTTGTTTTATTTTCTCCCCCTAGGTGGTAGTTGATTTGGAAGTAAGCTATAGTTGAGAGTTAATAGACAAAGTTTGTGCGGGCGGTTCGAAAGCGGCGCCCTCGGAGTCGTTTGGAGTCCGAACAATTTCTTTTAAAAATTTTGTATATGGGAGTTTAAAAATTTTGTAAATAAAAAATTAAAAAAGTGGGGGCAATGCATCATTTGTATTGTATTAGTATAGTTGTACATGAGATGAATTGATTAAGTTTATTGTATGTAAGATATATGTATGGCATTTAGGTTAGTGCTCGAAGCTGAAAGGTGATGATACCGTCTTAGGTAGGGCCCACTCAAGGATAGGTCGTTACATTTAAAACAACAGTTTCAATTCTTGGTATTTTCATTAGTAAAAAACCTATTTTAATTTTGGTTACGAGATTTCTACTCGAACAATTTTTATCTCTTAATGTGATTAACTATATTCAAGGTCAGTTGCGGAACTACCATCTATAGATGATACTTTATTTGACAATTTTTTTAATCCAATTGTTGAATAATTCAAGACCTGTCAATCACACGAATAGTGGAAAAGAAACAAAATAAAAATATATGAGATATGATATACCCAGGTTCACCCTAGAATAGGGTCCCATCCTGTAAGGAGTTTCACTATAATCAGCCTCCCAAATATCTCGTATGTTTTTTGTTCGGTTAGTACATAAAGTGTATTTATATGCAACTTAAGAAACCCTAACTAGGGTTCTCGCCCTGCTGCTAACCACAGCTATTCATAAGCCCAAGCCCAAACCACCAAGCAAAAATCTCAGGCCCAAAACGTGTACAGAGCCTAACGGTCGGGGGAGATGCCCCTACCTCCCACTCGCTCACCGACAGGTGGGACCGCTGTGGTCGAGGAATTCTATAGTTCTGGACCCGTGAAGTATGCGCCAACTCTAATAATCTCCCACTTGGTAAATATTTCACACACGTGGCACACCACTCACACTTCACCGGACTAAATGCCTTAGTTAAGAAATCTGCGTTGTTTATTGCTGTATTGACTTTATCCAAGATTATCTCCTTCTCTTCAATGAAAAGTTTCTTTGTGTGTTTGTCGGTCTTAGGGAGATATTTTTTGGGAGACATGCTTTGTTTGGAGCAAATGTTTTAGTAAACTCGTCAAAGTTAGTTGACTCTTGTCTAAATGTTTGTTGTGGATCTGGTTGTGTATAAGGAGTCATCTCTTAGTTATAGTAGTATGCTTGGACCCTCAAATCCATTTAACTTGGCTTTGGAGAGTCCTTGATTTATCTAGTTGATCAACTCAGTCATTGTTGATGCTTGATTATTAGAGGCAATGGTGCACTTTCTTCAGAAGTGTGGGTTTAGCAATATTGTGCGGAGGTCAATGATGTTAATAATGGAGTATATGGTCCAATTTATGGCTTTATCTTATTGTGTTTTCTTCTTGGTTTTTGTGGAGTCCGATATTTTAATTAAATTATTTTCAATCACGAGAGTGTATTTCTATGTGAAATCGGTGTGTTTATTCAAAAATAAATTTCAATTAAATTATTATTAGAATTAGTGAGACTTAGAATAAATAAATAAACTAAGAATCAAGTAATAAAAACATATGTCAAGGGAAGACTACAAAATTTTTGAAGGGTGGTAAGAAAAACTAAGTAAAAACTGAAATTTTAAATAGTAGTGTGGTGGAATGTAGAAGATATGAGAAGTGGAGGGGTGACTGTGTAATAAGGTAAAAGTGAGGCTATATAAGGGGTGAGGTAACAGATTTTTGGGGCTAGAAAAATTCTAGAGAGAGAGAGAGAGAAATAAAGAAGGAGAGAAAAGAAGAAAAAGAAGAAGAAGAGAAAAAACAAGGAGAAAGAAAAGGAAAAGATTAGGAAATCTTGCTCAAAATTACGGTAAAATCAACTTTCTCTAGATTTAATCTTCAAGTATGTCTATAAACCTACGATTTGAGTTTTGATTTATGGATTGAAGTTGTTTTAGAAAAACTTGAGGAGATTTAAGTTACTTTTGAAGAAAATGGGTTTTGAATCAAAGTTTGTGATTTTCAAGTTTGGGGTTCAAATTTTGGTATAGGTAATGTTGGTTTTTGTTAATAAAACTATTAGAAACTTGTATCCTTGAATATCTGAAAAGACCCATATGAATCAAGAAGAGTTTTAGAGAAAAATATGAGTCTTCAGGAAGATTTTGTTGGAATCACGGAATTCAGTCAACTGGGTGAAGCTTCTGGGCCATTTTTGTGTTGGACTCAAGGGATTCAGTCGACTAAATTAGGTGTTCAGTCGACCAAATACATCATCTACCATATAAATCCTCAAATGGTGCCATACAAATACTAGCATGACAAATTATATGCAAATTCAATCAAGGGTAAGTAAGCATCCTAGCTCACTGAGAAACTCATCACACAAGCCCTCAATATAACTTCTAGTGTTCGAATAATCCTCTATGTCTGTCCATCTATTTGACGGTGAAAAGTTATACTAAACTGCAACTGTGTACCCATGGCTTTCTGAAAGCCTCTCCAGAATCTATATGTAAATCTAGAGTCTCTATCTAATACTATGCTCAATTGTGTCACGTGCAATCTTATTATCTCAACTACATATAGCTCAACCAACTTTTCAGGACTCTAAGTAATTTTTATAGGAAAGAAATGAGATGACTTAGAAAGTCTATCTACTATTACCCACATAGTACTATGACCTCTCTAGGTACTGAAAAATCTAGAAACAAAATCTATATTCACATTTTCCCTTAGCCATTCATGCAATGGGAGAGGTTGTAGTACGCCTACCAGATGTCTATTCTCTGACTTCACTCACTAAAAAATTAAATATCTAGAAATGTATTCAGCCACATCTCTCTTCAATCCTGACCACCACAAATTTTGTCTCAATCCCCTATGCATCTTATTGTTACCCAGGTGCATAGAATATATTGAATCATGTGCCTCTTTTAATATCTCATTTCTCATCTCAACATCATTGGGAAAACAAATTATATGTCCCAATACCAACATACCATCATCCCTGATGTTGAACTCAGTTTGCTTTCCACTTAACACTTCCTACTTGATCTTCTTTATCTCCGCATCTCTAATCTGCATCTCTATCACGCGTTCTACAATGGATGGCTATACAACCATATTTGCTAACAATACTTCTCTATCATTGATAAACAACTTCATTCTAATTTCTCTCAGCTCCACCATCAGATTCACATCATGACTCTCTATAACAGCTAACCTTCCTGTAGACTTTCCACTCAATGTATTAACTATCATATTTGCCTTCCCTGGATGATAGTGAATTGTACAATCATAGTCACTAATCAACTCCATCCACTGCCTCTTCTTCAAATTCAACTCTTTCTGGGTAAGTCAGTATATTAAACTCTTATGATTAGTAAATATCTCATAAGTGGCTCTATACAGATAATGTCTCCAAATCTTTAAACTAAACACTATGGTAGCCAACTCTAAGTTATGGGTTGGGTAATTCCTCTTAGGTCTAGTTCTCTTTAACTACTCTCTCTGTCCTTTAGACTCTACTATGTCTTTCTCAATTTGAAGCGATCTATCCACCAAAACATCATAATTAAAATGTCTCGTATACTAAAGTTTAGATCGTATCTGAAAGTGTAATCCATCAAGGAATCTCTTACACTTCCTCTCCTTAGTATTTACCAGTTCAGGCATAAGCCTCGATAAAGCCACAAATCTACTATCATTTTATGCCACAATCGTCATGTTTTGCTTCAAATGAATAAAATCTCTCTCTTGCTGAGCTCTAAAAGTATCTATGAAATACTTTGCAAAGAACACCTCCTTAAACCTACTTCAGATTAAGGATCTATCTACATCTATACTTAGCCTAGGAAGAATATCTTCCCACCATTCAGAAGCCTCACCCTCTAACTGAAATGAAGCAAAGGCAACCCTCTACCTATCATTCACTAGTAACACACCAAATAAATGCTCAACATGTTTCACATATAACTCAACATCAGATGGATTCACATATCCTCAAAACATCAAGGGTTTTAATTTAATGAACCTAGCAAAGCAGTCTTTTTGCATCTCCTATGCAAACTCACCCTCTACCTCTTGAAAATCATACCTCACAGGATTTACAACAACATCAGGTTATGTCCTACCATGCTCATCCAATCTACGTTATAGACTATCAGCTCTGCCCTCTGCTGCATTCATCCTCTCAAGAGCATGAGAAAGGGCTTCTTTTAACTTATCAAGTTCCAACCTCAGATTCTCTCACAGCTTGTAATACCTGTCTTCTTAAAGTAAGGGTAAAAGAAGTAATTTGATAGATATTACATGGAATTAAAATAATATATACATGAAAGATTTATTATTGAATAAAATAATTCTTTTGAAAAAAAAAAGACACCTGGACGTTTGGTGTCATAAAGAGGAAAAATGAAAGGGGGGCCACACCTAGACACCCAGGTGTTGTCCACACCATGCATGCATTTTGTATGCAAGACACAAAGAAAGGAAATAATGTGCTGAATGGTGGGGTGTGGTTTTTATATAAGAATTTAAATTTTTGTTTTGTTTTATTTTTTCTTACCAAATCCCGTTTGGTTTTCTTCTTTCTTAAATTCAAATTTCTTAGCAAAAAGTTGTAAAGAAAATATCTCCAATGTTTGAGATATTATAGTCATTCAATTTCAATAGCAAGACTTCATCATATTTGAGGTGTTAGCGATCAGCAATCTCAAGAAATTGCTTAAATGGGCAAAAAAGTCAAGGAGGTGATCCTCAAGTAACTTTAAGTGCTACGTGGTGAGTTAGATTTATTTTTAGTAGTTGAAACCAATAAAAATATGAATTTATGGTATTTGAATAAATGGTTGAATTATAATGATTTAACGATGTACTTTTCGATAAGTATGATTGGTTTATTGATTATGGATTTAATAATATGTTGAATATTAATTAGATGAATAAATTAAAAATGTGTTGAAAAGTCATATGAAATTTCGAAAAAAATATGATTAAAAAGTTGATATGATATATGACACGACAATTTAATAAATATAATAAAAATAATAATTTTGAGAAAAAGCTAGATAATTGAATTGATTGTTTGAATGTATGTTTGTTTTCATATTATTGCTCATATGCATAAAATAAAAAGACCAGGAAGGCAGTTGGTCTGCTTATTTTCATGTTATTGCTCATATGCATAAAAGAAAAGACTAGGAAGGCAGCTGGTTTAGCTATAAAAAAAAAAAGACCAGGAAGGCAACTGGTCTAGCTAAAACATGTCGACATGTGGGAAGACATTCTCAGACGATAATTTGAAATGATCTGATGAGAAAGAAAGAAAGAAAATTTAAATTCATACATTGCATTTGTTTTAAATATTGATTATTATTGATTTAGATGCCAAAGTATCAGTCTTAATTGTGAAATTATTGGTAAACAAATAAGTCTCATAGAGAGATAGATATGATGAGAAAGAAATATGAAAGTATGATATGGTAAAAATTATTTGATTGATTGATTATATGTTGTGAACCTCATAACGATGTAAATAATAATGTTGAATTGATAATATCAAGATGATTAAATATATGAGAAGAAAAATTGATATGTTTGATGATTAATTTAAGAAGAGATTGATAAATGGTTGGAATCATGATATGAGTAGTGATAATAGAATGTTATTGTTGAATTATATGAGATAATATATGAATGAATATTGGAAGAATATTTGAGAGATTGAATTATTATATGTAAAGAAATAGATGATTAATATTGGTGAATTAGAAACGGTTGAATTATAAGATGTGACTGAAAGTATATAATCGAGTACTTTTAGTAAATTTAATTCACTGAGCATGTGAAGTTCACTCCTCATTATTAAATAATTTCAGGTAGTGGGCAGGACAGATAGAATTGTGAACTGAGATTCAGACTGAATCATTTTTTGTAAGTCATGTGGTCAATATCCTCAGACTAATGGAATTTTTTTTTTTGTTTTAAATATCCATGCATCATATGTTGTATATATTATTTTAGATGAAATTTTAATAATGTAACTCCTCTGTTGAGGGTTGAGGATTGATGTGTGTGTGTGTGTGTATATATATATATATACACACACACACATTTAGTTGATATACATTTTTATATTGTTGCATATATGTGTCGTACTGGGATTTCAAAATGTGATATGTGGGCAATGAAACAGTGAGGGGGTGATATGATGTCATTAGGACCAATGAAGAGTGTTGATATGTGGTTTACCCAATGGGGCATGATGTATGTTAGATCCTTGATTTCATGATTTTATCATCATTGAACTTTAACCATGTATTTAGAAAGAGAATTGTTTTCTCATATGAATTTTATGAGATGTTTTGTAACTTGTGAATTGTTGTTTACCCCAAAGAAAGGTTGGCAAATGTAACAATTTGTTTTAGTAAAGTAACTCTTCTACTAGTATATATGTATATATCCCAACCCCTACTTCTTATGTGATTATATGATACGTGTAGAGAATCTGTAGACGTGGTTTAATCTACATGGGGAAGTATCTTTGTCTCACTAGGTTATATAACTTTCCCCCAACTTTTCTTTTAGTGTGTAGAAATATTCAATCTACTCGTGTGATCGTTGGCATGTGTTTAATGGAAGTCTGTGATCTAGCATCCTCAGGGCTTCAACTTTTATTTATAAATTGTGATTAGATATTTTTTAAGAGTTGTAACTTAGATTGAAATGTTTTATTTCTTTAAACCTACTACTAAGTTGAGACATGTTGTGCTTGTGATTGTTTTAAGGAATTTTTGGATTTTTATTTATGAGCCATTAGGTGTAAATTTTAATTTTTAGTTGTTAGTAATGGAAATGGTTAAGGATTTCTTTCAAAAGGGTTTTCATTTTCTTTTAGTTCAAATTCTTTTGGAACACACTGTACTCAACTGCTAGTTTGCATTTGGGTACGAGTCGTGACACCTATGTACTTTGTTACAATGTATTTTCCAACGTACACTAACAAGATATACTTTCAACAACAACTAATTAAATTAAAACTAGGTTAAAAGTTATAAAAAAAAGTATCCCTGAGGTCCATTCTAACATGAAAAATGCTTTTAAAAGTGGAAATTGAGCTTACATGTGACATGTATGACCAGGTCACTTGTGACATCACATAACTGCTAATTTGGAAAATGGTAATAATAAATATGTTTATGTTTTATTATATCCTGTCATTTAAACATGATTAAAAAAATTATATTTTCATTTGATGTACCTTGTCACATGGTGTCATATGTGCGTTAGCTTGATTTTGATTTCTCATTGTATTTTTAAGTGAAAAGGGCTTATTAGAGATTACTTAAAAGTGCCAGATTGAAATTAATTCAATTAAAAATCTGTGATGTAACTTGAGGCTAAATATAAAATTTAAGGTTATAATCAGTTAAAAAAACTTAATTTTAATTGAAAATTGAGACATTGTTGACAATTTCTAAAAGTTATAGTGTGCATATGTGTACGTTTGTACACATTAGTGTCAATAATAATTGAATATCAAGCATTACTGCTCCTTAAACTAAATAAAAAATTAATGTTAATAGATAATAGCGTCAAGAATTGACTCATCAAATGACAATTATATCCATCACATACTTAGGGAACTTAAGAAAACAAGCCAGAAACATTTTGAAAAACATTATGAACATTTAAAAAAAGACTTAAACGGGGGAGAGAGAGAGAGAGAATTTTTATTACGCCAGAAGGTGATTGTGGCATCCCTTATGGGCAAATGGGGAAAATGATATTGCTTTTAAGGACTGATGATGTTAGGATTACCTCAAATTGGTAGATTACAATTAAATGAAAGGTTATTATTCCATTGTAAATATTCAGTATATAATGATTCGCGTAGTACAAAATCTACACACAAAAAATTAAAGGAAAGAAAATTTTACCAACAGAAGATCAACTCTGGTCAATTGGTGATTTATTAGAAAATCGTTAAAGAAATAATTTTTTTTTCTTTGGCTTCTAGAAAATAATTGATCCAATAAGAACTTAGTTCCCCATCTAGAGTTTTACACATATTTTCAGGTTTCTTAAATATATCTGGAGATGGGCTCTGGTCGGTCAGCCATATACCAAAAAAAAGAGATCATTGTGTCTCTTTCATCTCTTTTGGTTTTTTGGTATATCACTGAACTGATTGGAGTTCAGATCCACAAGAAAGATGTTACGTCTATGAACGAGTAGAGTAGAAGGTTGGAAATTTGGAGAAATTGTTCGTTTGAGAAGCATATGAGTTTCATATTCTGAAATCTAAAAAAAGATTCTTAAGTTGATTGTTGTAGTAATTGAAACTTGTCTATATTACCTGTCATCTTACAATCAGTTTCTGAAAATTTACCTTGTTCTATACATAATCAGAGAAATTGGTAGGATTTGACTGTTAATATCTTTTTTTTAAATGAATGCATGATATTTTTTTATAATTAAATTGTAAATAGAATTAGATAACCTTAGACTAGTATCATTGTTCCAGGTGGATTTTAATGCGGTTGGGGTGTAAGAGGTATTTGTAACTCAAGCAAGACTATATGAAAATAAATTTATATTAATAACCCCCTTTTTAGAACATAAGCCCTTAAGTTAATGTTTTATTTAACTCTATCATTATATATGTACATGTATACAAGTTTATACCCTAGCAAAAAGGAAACCTATATTATGCTTGAGTCAAGTAATGAATTCAATTTTTGAAATGCTCAAGTAATGGATTGGAATTCTCTTTTAATTGAATTGTGTAGCGGTTGAGATATAAATGGGGTTTAAATGAAATTTGAGACGGATAACCCTTTTTTGGGTTTATTGTGATGGGTTTTAAATTTATTGGATTGGGTTATGTTAAGTTGTTTTCTTGTTTACAGGTATATTTTAAAATTGAGAACAACCAAAAAAAACAAAGGAGAATCTACCGAAATTTCTAAGAAATTTTTATTCTAATTTAGCTTAAAAAGAAAAATGGCAGTGTTATTAACTTAACCAAATAAAGTCTGTGTGTACTTATATTTTTAAGACAGAGACGCTTATCAATAAATCTGAAATTATTGAGAGAAGTTAGAATATCTTGCTAAGTACAACTTTACAACCTGCGTCACTGGTGATTTAGTGTGTCGATATGTTTGGAGACTATGACATCTATATTCATGCATAAATGCATCATTACATTAAAGAGATGTAGGCTTGGTTCTTTTTTTTAGAATAACTATATCGTATATGTTGTGGAGTAGGCGAGGGGACTACATTTCATCTTACCAAGTATAGTTTCTCATGTGTTTCAAGGTGAGTGGTTCACTACACGTATCCTATAATTACTATTCCTTTTTTTTTTCCTTTGAGGTTTTAATATATAATGCTTATATGCTATGATGAGAAATTGAGAATTTAAACCAAATTTGAGATCATCTCAGATTTTAATAATTTATGGAATTATAAAGACTTGTTATTTTTTGTTTGAAAATTAGTTTGTGATAATGAGAAAGTTTGATTTTCATTTAAGTTTTATAACTTTCATAAATAAAAAATGGGTCTAGTTGGAATAGTGAAATATGGTATGCCTAGTGAAGGGCTATATAAAATATGAATGGCCTAGTAAGGGGCGATGTGAAATGTGATTGGTCTAGTGAAGAGCATTGTGAAATGAATGGGTAGGGCGCTATATAAATAAATATGAAATGTAATATATGGCCCAGCGAAGGGGCAATGTGAAATTTGATACGTTGTCCAGGGGTGATGTGAAATGTGATTGGCCCATTGAGCAAAATTGTGAAATGAAACTCCCGGTTAATGAGCTATATATATAAATATGATATGTGGCATAATGTGGGGCAATGTGAAATGTTATATGTGGTATAGTGTGGGACGATGTGAAATGTGATATATATGTGGCCTAGTGAAGAGCAGTGTGATATGTGATATATGGCCCAATAAGGGGCAAAGAGGTAAATGATTAGCCTAGTTAGGGGCAATATGATGTGATTAGGCCCAATGAGGGGCGTTGATATGTGGCTTGTCCAATGGGGTAGGGTCTATGTTTGATCCTTGACTTCATGATTTTATCATCATTGAACTTTAACTGTGTATTTAGAAAGAGAAATGATTTCTCGTATAAATTTTATGAAATGTTTTGTTCGGGCCACAAACTGATATAACCAACCAAGCTTAGGCTTGTTTAGATTGGAATGACGGTCCACTAGTTGTTGGACCTTCAAGATCGTCTTAATAGTCCCAACGATGACTGTCTCGTCACCCTTTCCATCTTCATTCTTTCGGTTCTGATCAAAATGTCCCTTTTTTTGGGGGCTTCTTCTGGGATTGCACTTAAAGCTTCGTCTCGAGCTTCACCTAGGGATTCATTTAGGGTTGCACCTAGGCTTTCGTTGAGGTTCATTCTGATTGCTTCTCTCGTGAGCTTGGATTTCTATGAACTCTTTTAAGTGCCCTATTTTTATAAGAGACTCGATCTCTTCTTTGAGTGTATGACACTCATTTGTTTCATAATCGTGGTCTTTATGGAATCGACACCACTTGGATTGGTCTTTCTTTGCTCTGTTACCCTTCAGCTTGGGAGGTAATTGGATCAAATTTCGGTCCTAGATGTCCATTAGCACGTTAGCTTGGGAGGTGTTAAAAGGGATGTAGCTTTCTAGCCTTCTTGAAGGCTCTCAGAACCTCCTTGTCTGTCCTCCCGATGGGGCTTTTTTAGGAGTCATTTTTGGACTCCCTTATTCCCTTCGGAATTCTTGATCTTCCTCAACAATAATGTACTCTCTCACTCGAGTAAGAATCTCATTGAAGTCTGTAGTCGGGCGTCTCGTTAGAATTGACCTAAAGGTGCCTGATCTGATCCCATTTTTGAAGGCTATTATCTAGATTTTGGGATCTAGGTTTGGAACTTTCCATGTGCTAGCATTGAACTAAGAGATGTAATCTCGGAGTTTTTTTTTGCCTTTCTATTGGTGGATATTGAACAAGCAATCTGAAGTTTTTTTTTTTACCCTATGTTGCTAGAAAGTGCGTGGCAAATGAGCAACTTAATTCTTTGAATGATGCGATACTCCTCGACTTCAAGTGAGAATACCAAGTGCTTGTAGCTTTCTCTAAAGTCAGCGAGAATGCTCGGCACATCACTGCATCTAAATGCTAATACAAGAGCATTATTGTCTTATAGAGCTGGAGATGGTCCATAAGATTTGATGTGCCATCATAGGGCTTGATGAGTGGCATCTTGAAATTATGGAGCGGAGAAGTGCTGATGATAACCTGAGTGAAAGGCGAATCTTGGGAGTCAAATTTATTTAAGAAGTTAGCCCCCCGACTCTTGAATGCTTCTCCTATATGATTGTCCATCTTCTCAAGCTTCTTGTCAAGGTCAATGTTTAGGGACAAACTTTTTGACTTTTCCTTCCTACAAGAGGAGGATCTGGTCGTAGATTCTTTAGCAGCAGGGCAATGACTTCGATCAGAACTCCGACATTGTTCATCCATGTTGTTCTTTTTGTGCCTTAGTGGGTGAGTTCTTTGGTGTGATTTTTCTCGTCGTGATCTTTTTACCTGATTGTCCAAAATCAAGCTCCCAATATGAGCAGCTAGGTTGGCTATCTGTTGAGTTAAGTCTCTGAATTGCCCTTGCTTGACCGGAGCGTTTTCATTTAGGTTGTCACTATAGTGAGCAGAGTTTTTCGATCGTGATCTTACGATGTACCTTCCAGAACGATCACCATGTTGCACCCTTGTTATGAGATCTCTCTGTTGCCTCCATAAACTTCTGGGAGATCAGGGTTTTGTTGGTGGTTGGTTGTAGGTTGAGCAACGGTAGCTACAACGACAGTAGCGGTCACAATGACACTTTTGGTCATGTTTTTTTATCGGCATTGTTAAATAGACGAGTTCTTGTATTCCCCACAAACGGAGCCAATCTATTGATGTTGAAAACTTGATAATCTATTTTACAAATGCTGTGAACACTTGCACACACTAAAAAACGTAAACCAAAAGTCGCCCAAAGGTTTTGGGTCTTCAAGGGAACTCTCCGACGCTCAAGTTAGTAAGAGGATGAGTATTAAGAGAGCAGGAGATTTTGTTATGTGCTTGTGAAGTGATGGGATCCCCTTTTATATAATTCTTTGGAGTAGAGTCCAACTAGGATTAGGATTATGGAGAGAATGTTCTCCAAGAATTAGAATTTTAATCTAGCTATAGTTTAGAAAGCGAAATTACCTTTCTACTTTTGGAAATGTGTCACTTTCTAATTTGATTGATACTTTAAGTTGTGGGCTTACCTTTTTACTCCTTGAGAGTGCCACATGTTATTATACAATTGGCAGAGGAAAATTACCCCACATCACATATCATCAAATCAAAACTTAGTTTTGGTACAAAAAGTTGGGCCTTATGGAACATTAACATAGTGTGGTCTATATTTTGTATATAACAAATAATTTTTTTACAGCTCATTTTCGGTAGAACATATAGCTGTGCACAGTTCCTTTTGTTTTGCATATTGTATTTCTGTACATAACTATTTTAATTATGATTTATGTTCTTTTCTATATTCTCGTGTTTGTCATTAGACTATATATTTTATAAGTTGTTTATTCTACATAACTCTTTAGCACTCGTAAATTCACATGTGAAACAAATATATTTAATTTATTCTTTATTAATTTTACGTTTAGATATATTCATAATGGTTTTTATTTTTCTTTTTCAAATTTAAATATAGGTTTATATTCTTACATAGCTGCATCAATGGATTTGTCTTTTAAGAATGAAGAAGGCGAAATTATCAATGGTGTTGCTTTAATTGTGACATCCGCTGTGAGGTTTCAACAATGATAGTTTTGCAACAAATATGCTTATATAGGATACCACAAATCAATAATGATAAAATAGAGAAAATATTTGTACACATTGTTATATGAGAGCAATATCTCCACCCATTCACGTATGGACCAAAGTGTTTTTTTTATAAAAAAAATTATGTGGCATCTTAAAGCAAAAGGACTTATGTATACAATCCTCATTGACAAATAGAGTTGTGATTTTTTTTTACTGCATAGGAAAGTACTGCATTATGGATGCAGGATATCCAAATGTCTCTAGCTTTCTTGCTCCAATCATGGTGTCTGCTATCATAGAGATGAGCAACGAGGACAAGCACCAATGAATACAAAAGATTTGATTAACTATCGACACTCTTCATTAAGGAATATTATTGAACGAGCTTTTGGTTTAATAAAAAAACAATGTGTTATTTTAAGGATAGAGCCATTTTTTTATATCAAAGTATAAGTATAAATTGTGCTAGCCTGTTGTGTCCTTCACAAATTTATCTTGAATGTTGATCCAAATGATTTATTAGAGGACAATGTTAAAGAATTACACGAGTTAGAAACAAATGAAGCTACATTTGAAGATGATGTAGCGAACCTCACAACCACACCTGAGTTGTTAGGAAAAGGAGATGCATTAGCTGCTTTAATGTGGAATGAATATACTAGTCAATGATACATGTTTAATATATTATCTAGTTCAAAATATATCAATCTTGTGCCATTTTTTAAGTTGTGTTTGTTTTTCCTTTTTTTTTTCTATTTAAGAAATTATTTTCAGATTTTGTTAGAAGCATGCTGCTCATCCAAGTTTGAAAGTTAAACGCACAAGTTTTGCTAAGTTTACAAATGAAATGCTAACATAAATGAATTTGAAATCAATCAAAGAAGCCGAGGTTGAGCATAAAAAAGGCAAATACTTGAAGTAGATAAGAGCTATGGATGAAATACTAACATGTGTGCTTGTTAACGAGTATCATGAAGGACAAAAAATGGTTAATGGTTAAAAGCCTAGGGCACTACAAGATGCTGTGAATGCAATCAATGAAACATTTGGTATGAATTTAAATAAGGAAACTATAAGAAATCAACTCAAAACATAGAGATGACTCTACACACAAGTAGAGCAACTCATTGGAATGAGTGGTTTTGGCTGGAATAATATCAAAAAAATAGTGGAGGTTGAAGATTAAGTATGGGATGATTATATTAACGAACAATTGACAACTATTTATTTTGCATATTTTTTGTATGTTATATTTTTTTCCGAAGAATATGTATTATAGCATCAAGTAATTTGATTTTATCTTTCGTTTATCTCTATCTTTTATGTCTCTTTATTTTAAAAGCAATTTAGGTTGGCAAAAATATCGCTCAATTTTGATGAGTTGACTATTATCATTAGAAATGATAAAGCTAACAGTCACGGTGCACAAATTGGTATTGAAGCCGATAACATTGAAGATGATCTAATAATTGAAGGAAATTTTCATGAGGTTGAAGAAAATATAGACATCACAACATGTAGCACATCAATCTTTAAGATCAAGAGCAACAGCTTCTCAAGTTTTTTTTTGAAAGACAGATAAATTTTATTGACAAATAACATCAGAGATGCAATATAAAATTAGAGAAAGAAACTCTAAGATAACAAGGAAAAACTACAAGAAACAAGACAAAAAGTCCAACCAACAACTACAAAACAAAAAGCAAATGATGCAACTCCCCCAAGCAAGGTAGATGAAAAAACTGCCACACCAAGAACCAAAAACAAGAAGGAAGCCATCTGCAAAACCAGTAGCAAACAATCAAGACTCAAACTCCATCGAACTTATTGTATTCCTCTCTATCTCTAATTTCCATATCATAAAAATGGTTCCACATTGCCTCTTTATTACACTCTTGAGCAATGACTTCTCAAGTTAATCTATCTGATAAGATAAAAAAGAGAGGTCACAATGATGAGATATTCAATGAATTGGGATTTTTTTGGTGATAACACAAAAAAAAACATAGTTGATACAATTAACAATCGAGATAAAATTAATGTAAGAAATAAAGAAGATTTCAGAGTTTGATGATGAATATGTTATTGAAGTGTTAGAGTATCTTTCAAGTGATAAAAGAAAAGATGATATGTTCCTTGTTTTGAAAGAAAAGTAGAGGAGGATACGATTGTTGAATTGCCTGCATGTGGGAAGTGATTTAAAATATGCAGTTTTTTTTTTGTTTTGCAATTGATAGTCAAGTATTTACTTTTCAATTTAAGTAATAGCTTTTTATATTTACAGACATGTAGTAATATATAGTTTTAATTCAAGCTTTATGGATAGACATATGACTCATCTTCATTTTATTGGTTAGAATAAATGCAATGTTTTATGTTATTATCATATGATGGATGCTTTATTTTTATTTTTTTTGTTGGAGAAATGCATAACTTCTTTTTGAAAATATTATTTTAAATCAATTTTTTATGAAAATATTAGTATAGGCATATGAAGTATTTTTTTACAGGTTTGTCAATTTTTAATTTAAAAAATGAAAAGTTTTAATATATATATATATATATATATTGCACAAAGTCACACACAATGAAAGATTCTAACTATTATCTGAACAACACAAATTAAAATTTTAGAAAATTTAACTTTGAATTCTTATATATACCCAAACAATAAAAATTTTAATTCTTGAGAATCTTAATTCTTACTAATTTGAGTTTTTAAGAATTTTTAACTCCAAAGAATTGAAAATCACACTATACGAGCAGGCCTAATTAGTGTACCTAGAGTAGGGTAAAAGAGAAATGCCACAAAACACAAGGGGTCATTGAGGAAATGCATAAAAATACAAGGACCGTAAGAAACTAGAGCATCCAACGCGGTAAGATAGGAAAGTACAAAACAAAATTTAGAGAGAGAAAAAATCAAATCAATACCTATTGTTAATAAAACTGATGTAATTTTTTTTTTAGTGTTTATCCTTTTGAAATGATTTTTAAATCAATTATAAATAAAAATTAACTTTATAAAAAGATATAAATATCCAAGGGTCAAAAAAAATTTTAATATAAGAAACCCTCGATTACAGTTTCTTTTTTCTCTTTTTACTTTATTTTGTATTTTTTTTAAACTGAATAATTATCCCCTCTCTCAACTCTCACTCTCCACTTTAAACAACCCATTTTTTCTTTCCGATCTCATATTTATTTATCAATCTCTTCCATCCTTGGGTAGAGAGCTTATTTGGCTAATGGCTTGTTTTGATTATCAAATCCAATAAATCATCACAATTTTATTTTTTTTCAATATTCAAACAATAACAAAGTAACCTCATTTTTTAAACCCTAATAATAATTTCTCTCTCCAACAATTTATTTTTCTTTTTCAGTACATAGATTTTTTTTTTCTCACTCTAACAAAGAAATTAAGAAATGACAAACTACGAGCTTAGTCGCAATGGATTATGATCTATTGGATGGTCACGATTTCTTTTTTAATCTTTTATCTTGTGTGCAGCATTTTAATTTCATAAAATAAAATGTATGATTAAATAAGAAAAAAAAAAGCAACAAACCAAACCACTCCACCCCTCTCTCCTCCCGCATCTTCTTTTCCTTGTTTTCTCTAGTGTTTTAAGAGACGAACGGGTTAGACGAGACGTTTGAGTGTAAGTCTTTTAAATACGTTGGTGTGTTTCAAAATTTTAATAAAATAACAATAATAATAATTTAAATCTAAATTAATTAATTTTTAGCAAATAATATTTTTATTAACTTTTTATATAACATGATAATTATAATTTTATAAATATTAATATATATTTATATATAAATTATATGAAGTATAACTTATATTTTTATATTGATATAACTTATAAATAAATAGTTAAATAATTTATAATTATTACTTAAATCAAGTAATATGTAATATATATTTAAGAAGAATAATGAATAGTAACCTGGTGCTTAAGAGAACTCATTAGCTCGTGATTTTGAAGCTTTAACTTACAATTTTTTTTTAAAAAAAAACTTGAGAATTTAAAATAAAAATAAACTAAAACAAATAACAGAGCTCTCTATTTCTCTCTATGTAAATATTGTTTATACTTTTTTTTTTTTTTTTTTTTTTTTGTCTTGAGCTGCTAAACAAGGAGAAAAAAAATGGCGGAGTCGGTGGAGCTACCGAGTCGGTTAGCAATTCTTCCATTCAGGAACAAGGTCCTCTTACCTGGCGCCATTATTCGAATTCGTTGCACTTCTCCTAGCATGTAACTCTTTTGAATTTTCCTTTCTTCTCTTGTTTGTTTCCCGGGAGAATTAGATTTTCCAACTCGTTTTTCATTCCTTTTCTTTTTCAACTCTTTTTTTTGGTTTTAAGTTCTATGTGGATAATCTGTGATCAAGATCAATTTTGTTTTGTTTCTGACGCTGGTAGAATTCTTGAAACGATTAAGAATTTCAACTTTTTTGTGTTTCAGTTTTATTACGAGCATAGGATTAAAAAATTGTACTATGATTTTTTGTTTTTGGGAACCAAAGACTTTCGTCTTTACTGTTTTATGTTATTTGTTTTACTATTGAGTTTGGGGCATTTTTGTGGAGTGTTAGGACTGTGTACTATTCAAATTATTGATAATGATTCTGATTTAGTTTCCTTCTTTAATCGTGTTCTAGGCAATCAGATGGGTCATAATGTTATAATTCTTATTATGCATCGAGTCAGTGGTCAGTTTTAGCTTCAATACTAACATAGGATTGCAGAAAAAAAGAAGAAGCATCGATTCTATTTAAACATGTCTGTTTTAATTATTCTGATGTTATATCACTAATTAGCTTATTGGTTTTCCAGTTTTGTGCCTAATTTTGAATTTGAAGAAAATGATGCTTTGACTAATGCAGTGTGACATTGGTGGAGCAAGAGCTCTGGCAGAGAGAAGAGAAGGGAATGATTGGCATTCTTCCTGTTCGAGATGCTGCCGAGACAACATCAGTTGGCCCGATGTTATCTCCAGGTACCATAAGTTAGTTTGAGTTGCAACTAGTCGATTGCATGCCTGAATCCAGATGATGATTTTATTCTTAGATTCTTTTATCTTATTTATTGTTCAGGTGTAGGAAGTGATTCTGGAGAGAGAAGCTCAAAAGTTCAAGTTGGTATATCGGATGCTCAGAAGCCTGATGGGAAAAGTCAGCAGGAAGATATTCATTGGCATAACAGGTACACTTCAACTTAGCATCCATAATGTTGCTATGTACTGTTTCAGAATATGTTTGGCAAACATTGAGAATATATTCACTTAGTAATTAGGGGTCTTGGCATGAGGTAGTCGGTTACTCATTGTAATGAATTACAGAGTATATTTTTTCTCAAATTCTCAGGGGAGTGGCTGCTCGCGCTTTACATCTGTCGAGAGGGGTGGAGAAACCAAGTGGAAGGGTTACCTATATTGTTGTTCTTGAAGGTTTGTGCAGATTTAGCATCCAGGAACTTAGCACAAAAGGAACATATTCCGTTGCAAAAATATCTCCACTTGAGATGACAAAGTCGGGTACGTTGTCCATCAACATTCTTTCCTTTGAAAATATGCAGATGTAAGTTTTATGCAGCAAATAATATCATCTGCTAGGTGATTTGAAATTATTAGGATTGAAAAATGGGAATCTTGGTTCATTGATGTCCTTTCGTCAGGTTAAGTGACAAGTTATAGGATTGGGACCTAATAAGATTGACTTAATATTGTCTGTAAGTTATGAGTAAGATGTTATATCTAGTTGTAGTTAATCATTGACTAGCAATATATTTCTGTAGTTTGGTTCTGTAGAAAGATGGGTTTTTAGTAATTAAATGAAGAACATGGCTTCAGAAAATACTAGATATCAATGCTTGGACTGTTTCTTGCAAAAAGTTGGGGTTTAACTACTTATTTTGGTGTATGAAAAAATAAATGAAATACTTGTTTTGTAAAATTCTTTCGACGTAGAGCCATATATCATGAATTGTTTCTTGCTGCATCTATTAGATTTTTTGCAATTATATTCTATGGCATATAATAGGTGTAATTGTCATTTTCAAAGCTTCTAAATGGTGTTCATGAGTTACCATGACATTAACAATGATAGGCTTCATTCTCATCCATCTACATGCTGAGCTAGCCCAATTTGTCTGATTTTGATTAGAGATGGAGCAAGTGGAACATGATCCTGATTTCATTGCATTGTCTCGCTTGTTCAAAGCAACTGCCATGGAGCTGGTTTCTGTTCTTGAGCAGGTAATACTAGTGAAATCAGAAACTGATCTTTGAACTTAGGAGTCCCTCTTTAAGTATTTTTGATTGTATTTTTTATTCGCGTCATTGTAAAGTTTGTTGAAGGATAATATTATGATTGGACTTCTGAAGCAGTGTTGTACATGTCTGGTGTATTTCTCTTTCTGGAGCATGTCCAACGTTAGAATTTACCAATTACTGTTGCAGTCTGTATGCATGCACTTGTGCACCTGTTTCGAATGGTGTTTTTAGCTTTTTCTGGAGTAATGATGCTGACTGCTCTTAGTTGATTGAGTTCGAAAGGTTTTTGTTAGTACATCATTCTTTAGTTTTCTGGAGAAAGTAGTACAACAAGCTCCTAAAGTTAGATATTGATGTTAGGATATATATTTTTCTTTGATTGAGGAGCTGGGTGTATGTTATTCAAGGTTTTTGATTCTTTGTATTAATATGTGTTTGCTGATTGATAACTTGTATGATCTAATTATTTTTTCATTGTACCAATAACTAATGCAATCAATCTGTTTTTAGAAACAAAAAACTGGTGGAAGGACAAAGGTTCTTTTGGAGACAGTTCCTATTCACAAATTGGCAGATATATTCGTCGCTAGCTTTGAGATGAGTTTTGAAGAGCAGCTGTCTATGTTGGATTCAGTTGATCTTAAAGTACGACTTTCAAAGGCTACTGAGTTAGTTGACAGGCATTTACAGGTAGTGATATGATCCAAGCGGATCATATCAGGTAGTCTATTCATTTGCTGATTTAACACATCTGATCATCTTGTTGCTTCCTCTGACCTTTATGGAATCATGTTGATCTTTACTCGTGACAGTCAATACGTGTGGCAGAGAAGATTACTCAAAAGGCTGAGGGACAGTTGTCAAAATCACAGAAGGAGTTTCTTTTGCGCCAGCAGGTTAGCTTTCTAACATCAAGTAAAGATTTTCCAGAGGGATGTAATATACAGGGATCAATTCATACTGGAGACATCTTTTTTATATTTTATGTAATTGGTGCTCGCCTCTCTTGTTGCAGGGTTAACCTTAATGCCCAAAAGATGAACATATTAATGTCTGTAGTTCAGAGCTTAGTTCTTGACTGGTTAATGTATGTTTATAGTGTCTAAATGCATGTGGCCATTAAGGGATTTTTCCTTGGAAAAAGTTACTGGGAAGTATATAGGTGCAGCCTTAGGGTTTTTACACAGCCTTATATCTATAAACACTTTTCAGCCTCTGATTTCTGGATAATAAAATAATCGAAGTCCAATTCTGCAAATTTTAGTGGCAATTTTTTTATCGTTAATTCAGATATTAGTTTATGTTCCTATTGTCATTTTTACAAATTTGAATGATAGTTTTCTTCTTATTTGTAGTTGTTTTTTGAGAAGGGACTTGAATTCGACATGAAGACAATGCCATTTTTTTAATCTAGCACTTGGTTAACAGTGGTTTTCTTTAAAAAAATTAGGGGGAGCTTTTGACAAAAGTAGTCCTAGCAGTGAATGTTGGATGCCAGGCACTGTGCTAATGCGTTTATATCTTGTCTGGCAGTCATTTTTTTTTCTAGTCAAATTAATGGAAGACTAAAAAACTTTTTACTGCAGTTATTGAAAACCAAGTGGTCAAGGCTTTTTCCCGTCTTTTCTAAATAACAATTAATAGGAATCTGCATAGGTCAGGTTCTGCATTTGTATAACATCTGATAATTTGTGAAGAATATAAGCCATTACTGGAAATTGAGTCGTTAAGTACAGATCATGTATTTTTTAATTATAATTTTATTGGGGAATTTTGTTATTTGAAGTGCTAAACACAAAGTCCATATCTTTTTACATGTAGCATGATATGGTTATGATGTGGGTGTAAAGAGCTGTGCTGGTGACTTTTCCTGTCTGATGTTATATATACATATATGGACGTACTGTTATTTTTATCTTCTAGTCTCTGCAATTACCCTGTTTGAGATGTGTTCCAGATGAGGGCTATAAAAGAGGAGCTTGGTGATAATGATGATGATGAGGATGATGTTGCTGCTCTGGAACGAAAGATGCAAAGTGCAGGAATGCCTTCAAACATCTGGAAGCATGCACAGAGGGAGTTGAGGTATGATTTCAAGGAGATATTAATGAAGGGTGATAGTCTTATGCTAGCTGGATAATAATACTCCTCTTTTAATGGGGCAATATAATCGGATAATTCTCTTTATGCAAAGGATATTAGTAAATTAAATATCCATGTTGTATTTATTCTTGTTAGTAAGGAGATAACCTCCTCCCTTTCCTTGCATTCCTCTTGCTTTCTTGAAAAAGTTTTTCAAGCAAAACTTTTTCTTAGTTCATTAGGAGCATCATTTACTGTGGAGGCATTACAGTTGACATATTTACTTGGATATGATGGTTGACAACCTTTAGTTGCTTTGAGCCACCTAAAATGGGTGTTTGAACAAATTGTGGTTGTCACTGGTTATGCCCATTATTGATCAGTGGTTTCTCTATGTTTTTTGCTGTTTGAGATGGTTCATTTGGAAATCAAGCTTTGAAATATCATAAAAAAAGTAGTCCCCCTTTGTAGGGTGTTCAAACACGGTCACTTAAAAATTTTAACCAAACTTTTTGGTATTTTTTTAACCATTTCGACCGACTTTCACTAGGCCTTCTGACAGACATTGTCAGGTAATCGGTTAACTGCCAAATTTTCTAGTTTTTCAAATTTGCAGCTTTTGTAGATTTTACTTAAATTACTTATTACTTATTATATTAAATATAATATTAATTTATATACTTTACAAGTAGGGTTGTTTAAGGTTTAATTTTTAATAATTATTATTTAATATATTATTAATATTAATTAATTAATTTTTTAATCGGTTAAATGATTGGAACTGTTAAGGATTTTTTCACCGCCAACCGAATAGATATACCGATATACGCTATTTAACTTACCGATATAGTACTGATTAACCCATTGACCAAAACGGTTTGAAACAATTCGGTCAACCGGTTTTCACCGATCAATGAACACCTTATCCCCTTGGCATATTTTTTAATAAATTTTTTGTTGCTTATCTAAAAGGGGTAAAAACAACTTAATTGACAAGAACCTGGGGCCACTTATCAGAAAAAAAATAAATAAATAAAGACAAGAACCTGGTGCCTTCATGCCAAATGAACTCTTCCAGGAGATGTTACTGATGTCTTATTCTGTCTCTTTGATCTTCCTTGGTGCCATTAGTACCTTAATCAGTTGGTGAACTCTCATATTTTATATTCTGTGAATTTGATTCTATTGATTTGTGATGTGTTAATACTTTCTTTCTTTTTTCTCCAAATACAGGAGGCTTAAAAAAATGCAACCTCAGCAACCTGGATATAGCAGTTCACGCATTTACCTGGAGCTTCTGGCTGATCTGCCATGGCAGAAAGCAAGTGAAGAACACGAATTATATCTCAAAGCTGCAAAAGAACGTCTTGACTGTGACCACTACGGTTTAGCAAAGGTCAAGCAACGGATTATTGAATATCTGGCTGTTCGCAAGGTTGATCAGTTCTCATTTCTTGATATCTTGAATATCTTTAATTTCTAAGTTTTCAGTTTGATGTATATCTAAATTGATATTAATTGCAGCTTAAACCAGATGCAAGCGGCCCAGTTTTGTGCTTTGTTGGCCCACCAGGTGTTGGGAAGACATCTTTAGCATCATCAATTGCTGCTGCTTTGGGCAGAAAATTTGTGCGCATATCTCTTGGCGGTGTGAAGGATGAGGCTGATATTAGAGGGCATAGGAGGACTTACATAGGAAGCATGCCAGGGCGTCTAATTGATGGATTAAAGGTAGGAAATGCTCCAAGAATAGAATATTATCCTAGAATGCTTTCTAATTTATGCTATATGATTGTGTTAGGTGTTTTCTGTTAGTTGTGAAGAGGAAATGTTTCACTGTTAATTGGTCTTACATTGGAGATCCAACAGAAAAATAAACCATTCAAAGGAAATTTGGAAAATAAAGAATTGTTTTATTGGTAACAGTATTTGGCAACTGGGATCATGCTCATTGACATTTATGCCAATCTCTAACATAGATGACCTTGATTTAGATTGTATTGATGAAGAGGGCTTGGGTTTTCATTCTTGTATGGTTCTTCATGAAATCTTTATCCTCAGCTGTCTCATTTTCTGAGTTCTTTCTTTTATGGAATATTATGTTCACTGTTGCAACTTCATGCACGTTGTCTACACAATTTCTAGAATGAGTAACTGCGCCGCAATTATTAATTTTCACAGTAGTCTTTTTGATAAGTTTTTTCCTATACCATTGTTTTCTTTTCCTTGTTTTTTTTTTTATACAAACAGAAAATATATATTAAAGAGGCTTCAAGGAGATGCCAACGTAAGTACAAAAACCTTACTTACAGTTCAAAATCTTTTTTCTATATCATTGTTAGTTTTGATTTTTCTTATTTATTTAGTATTTTCCCCCTTCACTTTTGAAGCTGCACATGCATTACCAGCAGTATAGTAGTGTGTTTTCACATGCTCATCTTCGTTACTGTACAAATTTATTTGTATCATGTATGAAAGTTGTGATTCTCTGTTTTACATCATCTTGGACTTTGAGGCACTCATGGAGTGTCTAACAACTTAATTTAAATTAATTTTATAAATAGTTTATGAGAAATTTCTTACCAGTTTGGATGATGTTTAGTTTCCTAACATCTCCCGCTTGATTGTTTTGTTGGACAGTGCTGAAGTTACGAGGATTGCCTTAATCCTTGATCCATAAAACTAAGATCATCTGATTGAGTAATTATTTTCTTTTGAGGGATAATGGATGTGGACCCTATGCTTAATATTTCTTGGTGCATGTGCCTTTAGACAATAAATAGGTCTAGGTGACAGGAATCTGCATATGATGGTTATTTGTATTATGTAATGATGATTTCCGATTCCGGTGTTTCTTAATATTTTGTGTTTTGAAATATAGAGGGTAGGTGTTTGCAATCCGATCATGCTGCTGGATGAGATTGATAAAACAGGTTCTGACATGCGTGGGGATCCAGCTTCTGCTCTACTGGAGGTTCTTGACCCTGAGCAGAATAAAACTTTCAATGATCAGTATCCTATTTTTTCCAGATTTCTTTTGGTGAATCTTGGTTTTGAATAAACTGGCCATATCTTTGTTTAGATCTTATATTTAGAAAGTCATGCACATTATCTTGTTTTACAAAACCTTAAATTTGACTTATGAATAACTTACGTTTTGAATGTAGTTACAATTATGGTACAAATCTAGAAGCCATTTTTACTATAAACTATTTATGTAATGGTTGGCATATATGTTCTTCTGTGGCTTTAATGTGGATTTTATATGTTTATTTTATTAAACAACTGTTATCATTCTATAGCTTATTAACTATCTCATGAATATACATTTATCCAGATTGATTCCTTAATTGAGGGTCTATAGCTATTTGAATGTTCCATTTGACCTTTCAAAGGTGGTTTTTGTGGCAACGGCAAATAGGGTGCAGCCTATTCCTCCTCCACTCTTAGACAGGATGGAAGTCATTGAGCTGCCTGGGTATACATCTGAAGAAAAGCTTAAGATAGCCATGCAACATTTAATTCCACGAGTTTTGGATCAGCATGGATTGAGTTCTGAGTTCCTTCAAATTCCAGAGGTAGTAAGTTTATCACATTGAACAGATTAATCACATTTTTATTTTAAGTAAAGAAACAAGAGATGTATCTTTGACCTATCCCAAGTTTAGAAGATAACTTGGTTAATTGATATACTTGGATGCTACTTACTGCAGCATGAGTTGAAGCTGCAAAAATATCTTCTTAGTTCTTGTTGAAAGCCCTGAGTCATTATTTACGTAATTAGCTGGGATTTTATTGATGATTCACCAAATACTATGGTCTTTTCTTGCTTGTCAAATGAACACCTCCATTTTCTGCTCTACCTGGCTGTTGTGAGTCATCCAAGTTTGAGATGTAATAACTTGTGTTACTTATGTGCCATGCATTGGTGAATCTGATCAATTAATTACCTGCCTATTATTTTAAGTTCATCATGTTCCTTGAGAGCCAAGAGCGTCAACAAAATGGTGTCTTACATGTGGACTTTGTTAGCCAATCCTTGTATTTCTTTATTCCGCACGTCCAGTGAATTATTACATGCATTGATGTCCAGCCTCTTCTCTCTTATTCCAGAGGCTAAATATGCCACATGATAACTAACTTGGGAATATAGTTCTAATTAAAAATATTTTGGCGGAAGATCTTGTATAGTCTGATTAGCATTTGACAAAGTGGGTACATACTTCTCCCAAACTGAGGTGCATTTGTGTCTTTATCCAAAAGAAAAAAGTTAGTGTTTTGTGTTGTATCCTCTCTCTCTTTACAATGAGCCTCTAAAAATGAAAAGCCTTAATGATAGAAAAGAAATAGAACTTGGTGACAACCCCACTGTTGAATTATACTTTACTATTTCTCACGTGATTTTTTCTGTTACAGTCTAACTTACCAGAATATATGTTTAAATGCTTTCTGTTGTCATAGGCTATGGTGAAGCTTGTTATCCTGAGGTACACTAGGGAGGCTGGCGTTAGGAATCTGGAGAGGAGCCTGGCTGCACTGGCTCGTGCAGCAGCAGTAAGAGTTGCAGAGCAAGAACAAGCTGTCCCATTGGGCAAAGATGTGCAGAGGCTTGCTTCACCACTGCTAGACAGCAGAATTGCTGAGGGAGCTGAAGTGGAAATGGAAGTCATTCCAATGGGTGTAACAAATCATGAGATAGCAAACACATTCAGGGCTGCCTCGACTTTGGTTGTGGATGAGGCCATGCTGGAAAAAATATTGGGGGTAATAATTCTTTTTATAATTTCTCTTTGATTACTCTATCAAAGAAGGTTCTCTTTTATAGGATGTTTCATGTTTGAATTTTCTAAACCTGCTTTCCCTTGTTCGAGTGCAATTCAATGGTGTTTGTGCTATGGTTTGCATCTACCTTGCAAATTTTCATTTGGTCTTCTGCCCTTGAACCTGATGCTAACTGGATAATTTGTTGTTGGACAATACCATCTGCATGTACCGGTGGATAAGTCTGTTTTTGCTGCATCTTCATTGCAAGGGGGTGCTCCTGCTATATAATCATGATGAAGCACTTCCATGGCGGGCTGTGAGGGAGGATCATTAGATGTTGATGGCTGCTAGTAACCTTTTCAAGATGAGAACTTTTAATTAGGGCTTGTGCTTAAATAATAGCTTCATAGGTTTTTGCCTAATTAACTTCAAAATAATATTAATCCGGGTACTTGAAAAAGAAGTATCCAAATCCACATTTTCCCATTCACCTTTAATCAAATGGGTTTGAGCTGAAAGACTATTTAATGCACTGGTGACATGTTATCGAAAGTTTGTGTTGTCATGGGTATGAAGGATATTAGGAAATTAGAGGTGTGTTACGTAAAATTTCTTCTAGACCTTGGGGTTATAGCCTGGCCTGGTAATTCCTTGAGGCTATCTTTGTAGGCTAGTATATAATGTGGTTTGGAAATGGGACTATCTTTGTATAGTCTAAGTACGTTGGTGTTATCATTTAATTTGGCTTTAGTAGGCTGAGTTTGTCACAGTTTGTAACGGATCTGAGGATGCTTGTTTATGCTGTAATGCAGCCTCCTAGGTGTGATGACGGAGATGCTGCAGCAGATCGAGTGGCAACTCCTGGGGTATCTGTGGGGCTTGTTTGGACCACCTTTGGTGGAGACGTCCAGTTTGTGGAGGCTGCAGCAATGGTAGGAAAGGGTGAATTACATCTCACTGGTCAACTTGGTGATGTTATTAAGGAATCAGCACAAATAGCATTGACATGGGTAACTATTTTTCTGCATTCCTCTCTTATGTTTAAGTTTTCAGTTCCTACCTATTTGTTATGAAATTGTTAGTCGTATGGTTGTTTGCGTAACTACTGAATTATGTTTATCTTTCTAAGAGGTTAGTTTTCTTAACAGTTTGTCAAAAATGTTCATCTGAAATGCTTAGGAATTGATTTCATGTGTCGTAACTGTCTCTGGTTCCAATAGTTTTTATATAAGCAATTGGTTTTTCTCCTTTGTGTGAGAACTATGACCTTGTCTAGCTGTATAAGTGCGTTCGATTGATTCAATATCGATGAACCTAGAAAAGAGAATTGAGGGTTGGAACAATCGCTGTCATATATAGAAGGAAATGAACTTCAATTTTATCAGTGCAGGAAGAAGATATATTCCTTTAATATGTGAGCGTAACTTTTCCAGACAAAGAGAATGGATATTCCTTTAATACATCATTGACTATTTCTTTCCCTATGAATGGTAATTTATCCAAGGTTTAGGGGTTCAGCTCCTGTCGCTAGTAGACTAAATGCTGTGCATGATATTTTAGGTTTTTTTTTTCTTAGTTTCTTGGCATGTTGGATTTTCTATGCCTATTGTGAGTGCGAGCTAGCTTAGTTGGTAGGGTCGCTTGTCATTGTACAGGAGACCCGGGATCAAACCTCACTCACACCAGGGAGGGATGGGAGAGGGCTACATCCCGTTGTGTAGCCCAACTTTTTTTTAAAAAAAATTCTATGCCTTTAGCATCATGCTTATTCAGATATCAACTATTACATATAATTAAGGAGAGAAGCTGTCATCCTTTAAAATTTTGGTTGAAGGAAAACAAAAGAATCCCTTAACTTTCTGAAGTTAATTGTTTAGGCTTTCAACATGAAACTTAATATTATCACAAATCATCACCTAAATTTCACCACCTTCAGAATAGGAAAAATATGCAGAGTGCATGCTAGAAATACTCCTACATTCTCGTGTAGTGAGGTGTATCAAGTGCTTATGCTTGACAGCTATTTTGTAAGTTCTACTCCACAATTTTGTATGTGCTTTTGTTAGGTTAACTAAGGATTTTGAGATTAGATAGTAGACAATTATGTTGTCATCTGCTGCATTTATTTTCTCCTCTTGACTACCTGTCATCTGCTGTCTGTCTCACGATGCAAGATGTTCCGCAGGGCATCTTCGGGGCATCTTGTTTTTCATTTTTGGTAAATTTGATATGAAAGAATTAATGTTAAATAATTTCTTCATATATAGGTAAGAGCTCGTGCAGGGGATTTCAAGTTGGCTGCTGCTGGGGAAATGAATCTCCTGGAAGGCCGGGATGTTCATATTCATTTTCCTGCTGGGGCTGTGCCTAAGGATGGCCCTTCAGCTGGTGTGACTTTGGTAACAGCTCTAGTTTCATTATTCAGCCAGAAAAGAGTGAGAGCAGATACAGCAATGACTGGAGAGATGACTTTGAGGGGTCTCGTGCTACCTGTTGGTGGTATCAAGGATAAGGTACCTTTACTCACTTTCATGATCTTGTCTTGCATTTTGCAATTATTAGAGAAGAATATTTGTAGTATTTAGTTTGTCAGTCCTGCTGATTCCCTACTTGAATTATATTGTTATCTTCATTGGACTGAACATTTGAACTCTTGGGATGAATATATTTTGGATTTGAAGAAATTAAAATTTTTAACTGAGCTGCCCTCCGGTCTGGGTGTACAGTAAGGTTTATGGATCAAATATATTCAATTTAAACCTTAAACTATTTTTCATTTTTCCTTGTTAATTATCTTGACTTCCATTTGTATCTGGATCTATTAACTTGACCATGGTTAATGGTATGTATTGTTACATGCAACTGAGAGGTAGTTTCTCAGATTACATTCTCTAATATGCAATGTGCAGATATTGGCGGCACACCGTTGTGGTATCAAGAGGGTTATTCTGCCAGAGAGAAACTTGAAGGACTTGGTTGAAGTACCAGCAGCTGTGCTTTCCAGTTTGGAGGTGAAGCTGTTTCTATATAGAAAAGTGTTGCTCAAGCTTGTCAGTACATTTGTAAACTGGAATTTCTTCATTGTGGGACTGCGATATCCTTGTATTTCTTCTTTAACCGATCGGCACCCACCCAACATTTATTTAAGATTGGATCTCGATGCATGTGGCTTTTCTCATTGATTTGCCCCTTTTCTTTGTAAGTTCAGTTTTGGAAGTCCTTCCTTACAGCTTGCATTCGAAACCAAAGAGCTCCATTTGTTCAGAACCTTCCTATCCACAAATTATGTTTAGAGAAAACATGGATAACAGAGATATAATTGGTCAAAATGCTGGCTTTTATGTGAAAGTTTGCCGTGATGAGACAATGGCTACTTGGCCAACTAAGCCAAGCCATATTATGGAGTGTTGCATCTTCAAATCCCCTATAACATTCATCATAATATTGGCTGAAAGACGCTTGTACTCATAGCTTCTTTAATGTACGATCAATATAATCACTATATGATATATACCCGTTAAGTGCGACTAATTCCTCCTTGTCTCCTGTTTTGCCAGATTCTACCAGCCAAGCGAATGGAAGATGTGTTGGAGCAGGCAATTGAAGGCGGCTGCCCTTGGAGACAGCACACAAAATTATGACAAAGCCCTCAAGGCATGTTTGTCTAACAAGTCTCTGAGATCAAATTTTATACAGCTAATCACCACATCCTTGTGCGTACAGCTTCGATATATGTTTGGGGGCCGCCTTCGGCCGTCTGATATCCACGAAACTGTTAGTGGGCTCGACTGATCATGGTTCCATAGAGAAAGAAGTGTTCAACTAGTTCAAAAGAACGTATTCATTTGGGTCCCTTTTGAAGTCTCTGATGGTATTATTTCTTGTTCTCGTCAAGTTGTATATACTGCAGGAAAGAACGTAATTCCCTCTCTTCGTTTCTTTCTTCCTTATCAATTTACTGTGCATAATCATATACTGATTTCTCTAATGCGCAGTAGTTATTATTTAATTGAGCAAGGGAAAACTTACCATTCCATTAATGAGATTCGATTGAAAGTTACTTCCCGTTGAACCCATGAGGCTTAGTCTCGTTAGTTTTCCTATGAACTTGATAAAATGATAGGTTGTTTTTTTTCTCTGCCTCCACTGAAGTAATTAATTGATTTAGATCAAGACGTAGAGGAATTAATTTATTTGTTCCCATACGCTGAATTTCAGCTGTGTGGGATTTTGAAATAAAAAGTGATAAGTTTATTGGGGTTAGTTTTTTCGGGATTTGAATCTTTTGTGATTGATTTTTTTCTTTTTTTTTTAATTTTTTATGGTGAGATGATAATGTTATCTTATGTTATTGTCAGACCCCATAAAGTGAATGATAATCCACTCATTCTTTAATCTCTCTCCAACATTTCTCAACGGCAGGCGTTGAAACTTGAAACCAAATGCAAATAATTCAAGAATTAGCCCAAGCCTCAATGATAGCTTCAATTAATGTTGTCTCATCATGAACTATTACAATGCCAAGTCTCAAGCCAGCGGATAACATGCTTATACAAGTTGGGGAGATGATCTAAATAAAATAAATGTTTTTGTTCTCCATTGATTCGTCTTTTACTCAAACCCTCCATTTTTAAGATATTAGCCGAAATTATAATCAAGATCTAGAGATGCCTCTTGGTAAAATGGTAATTCTCTGGCTCTCAGTTTCATTTCATGTGTTTTTAGAGGAAAATGGCAATTCTTCTCATCTTACTCGCCATTTGTGTTCCTTGCGAAAGACAAAGTTCACCCATAGGTAACATATATGATAGCTTATTACATATTGGTTTACTAATCTATTTAGTATTTGTATTTCTGATTCTATTAGGATTTGTACTAGTAAATTATATATATATGTTTGTACGGTTATCACAATTCTTACACATCAATAACATAATATTTTATCCAATCCCTTATACTTTATAATGCTATCAGAGCATAATATTCTAGGGTTCTTTTCTTTTTCTTTTTACCATCGCACAAAACTTTCTTTGGCGACCTGGTTCGTGATCCCAGTAGGTTCTGGTGGAGGCTCTCTACTTTGCAACCCGCGTTTTTCAGCTGAAACTATTCACCATTATTTTTCATACTCACGAAACTGTCAAGCTTTGATCCGTCAAATTCCTTACTTTTCTTTTCTCATCGTCCGAAGGGATCCAATCGCCGGAGACTGAGGAAGCCACCACCAAATTTTCAGGTCGATCCGACGCTCAACAAGCTTTCACATGTCAGGTCGGATCTAGACTTATTTTTTTCATTGGGCTCAACCCACTTTCAAGTCCGGTTCCAGCTAGCTCAGCTACCACGTTAACAGTCTAACTCACCTGTTTGACACGTGTCGCTCCATGTAATTAGTCACCTTAACGCCATTTGTATCGCCATGTCAGCACCAAGCCTATTTACCAATAACTTCTTTCTCGACACAGTGTCATGAGAGATACATGGCACAATGGTCCATCTTACCGTTAAATGGTATGGGAAGAGAGAAAAAAAAATTATTTTCATTCAAGGGTGAGATAAACACTTGTTTCATGTATCTCTCATGGCGCTGTACTAGACAAAAATTTCCTACTTACCTTCACATGTTTCGCCAATGTAACACCACGTATTCTGCCACGTCAGCCCCACATAATCCGCTATGTGTTTTGCCACATCAACACCATTAGCCTTCCGTCTACTCAGTACCAGGTGTATTGCCACCTCAGCATCTGGTTCAGTTTGACCAAAACTTTGACAAGTCCAGTTCAAGCACTAGAACTTTGACCAGTTCGATTTTGATATGTTTTTCTTCGGTTTATATGGTTTTTCGGTGTGATCTTCCTGTTTTTGGCATCGATTTTCTATGGCTTAGCTTCTATAAACATGTTCTTTTGTTATTCTCTTGCTTTTATTGATTCCTTTTTTTTTTTTACTTTTACAAACATGTCATCAACTCAAAATCAATCCGAGGTTTCAAGACCTATTGAAACTATTTTAAACGGATCCAATTATATTATTTGATCTCAAAGTATACAGAGTTTTTTGAAAGATCGTAAATTGTGGTGCTATGTCACTGGTTACATCTATGAACCCACTCGTCAAGAAAACAAAGATGAACTCAAATATATTTTTTTTAAAGTATTGAAGACCCACATCAAGAATCATCGGATCATTACTTAGTTCAGAAAACACTTCTATTTCCTTCATACATCAAACATTTGGTACTTATGAAGCAACTAAAGAGGTTTGAGATTTATTATTCGAACATTTTAGAAATTCTAACATCATTCTTAGCTTTCAAGTTCTATTGTTTGAATGAAACAAGACCTTGCCCAATCTGTTATTGACTTCTATTCTCAAATGTGTTTGGCTTGGGATTAGTTAGCATATTCTAAACCAAAGTGGGATTGTACTAATGATGCCAAGAAATTTCATACTTATCGAGACAAATCACATATTACTCAGTTCTTAATGGGTCTCAGTAATGAATATGAAAATGCCCGTGCTTTCTTGCTTCATAGAAGTCCTCTGCCTACTCTTCAGCATGTCGTGGCTGAGTTAATTTCCGAAGAAACTCGACTTGGCACACTCAAGTCTCAACATACTGACTCTATTATGGTCGCTTCTCCAATTGCTTCTCATGTTGCTTCCACTACATCTTCACAATAGTTGACTTGTAATTACTGTAAACAAATTGGTCATCACATTACACAGTGCCTTACTCGACCACCCAGAAAGAAAATTTCAAGATGAAATCAACTAATAACAATCAGTTTTGGTCTAACTTAAGATTTCGGGCCAATTCTCGAACTGTTACTACTGTTACTCCAACTGAGAAATCTTTCACTCCCGAACCATCTATCTCTCTAAGTGATTTTGAACAGCTTCTTAATCAGGCATTCTCGAATTATGGTAATCAATCCTCTTCTACTTTGTCTGTTACAACAGGTACTTTTCCTTGGCTTATTAACTCAGCTTGTAGTAATCACATGACCTTTGATACTACTCTCTTTTCATCAAATCTCTTGTATCTCTTGTCTCAAACATATATACCGCTTATGGTTCCCTCATGCATCCTAATCATATAGGAAAAATTTCTACTCCATTTATCTTAGTATTTAATGCCTATCTAGTTTCTCAACTTGTTTTAAATCTTTTATCTGTTGGTCAATTTTGTGATTTGGGTCTAGACTTGCATTTTTTCTTGTCATGGTTTTACTATGCAAGATTCGAAGGCCAGATAGATCCTTGGGACAAATCATAAAGTAGGACGTCTCTTTGAACTCACTACACTCCAGCTTCATCCTTAGACTCAAACACCAGCTATTTCTACATTACAAACATCAACTCCTTTTCAGATTTGGTATTCTCGTTTAAATCATGTGTATTTTGGTCGATTATGTTCCTTGATCTCTATTGGGAGGATATGATCTGTTCCAACTCAAAATCTAGAGTGTTTTCCTTGTCAACTTGCAAAACAAACTGCTTCAACTTTAAATAATAGTGATTCTATTTCCTCAGCTCTATTTGACTTAGTTCATTATGATACATGGGGACCTTATCCTATTTCTACTATGGTGGGCTCACAATTTTTCGTTATTTTTGTGGATAATTATTCTCATTTTACTTGGATCTACCTTATGAAAAATAGGTCTGAGTTATCTGATATCTTTTCAACTTTTGCTACCATGATTAAAACTAAATTTTCTCGACCTAACAAAGATTTTCACACTGATAATGCCATGGAATATAGAGATACTAAGCAACTTAATTTCTTAAAAGAAAATGACACTATTCTTCATCACTCTTGTCCAGGAATGTCTCAACAAAATGGACGAGCAAAGCATAAACATAGGAACATATTAGATAAAGTATGAGCCTTACTCATTTCTGCCACTTGCCCTGAACGTTTCTAGGTTCAAGCTTCTCTAAAATCAGTTTATACTATCAATCGAGTTCCATTATCTGCTATTCATAATCAAACTCTTTATGAACATCTTTATGGTAACCCTCTAGATTATTCTATGCTTAGGGTTTTTGGGTGTGCTTGTTTTGTTTTCTTGCAACCTCATGAGCACACAAAATTTGAACCTTGTGCAAGTTTGTGTTGTTTTCTAGGTTATGGTATTAAACATAAAGGTTATAGGTGTTGGGATCCTATCTTCAAACGACTCAGGATTTCTCGTTATGTCACGTTTCAATAACATAATTTTTTTTTTCACAATGTCTGAATTTTATGTGTCCTCCGCCAATTCATTAATTTTCTTCACTAATCCTTCAGTTATATTATTTTCTTTTGATTTTCCTTCGAGTTCTACTATAGAGTCTGTTTCACCATCCTTAGACATATATAGTGTTCCAGCTTTATTAAGGGTCCAAAACTGTTTGGTGATTCTGCTAATGATCCTTTTGAAAGTCTAATACTTTTACACGTTTACATCGTTCTACACGTGTAAAAGAAATACATGTACATCTTAGTGATTATCATTGTTATTCCTCTCTTGCTTCATTACATGAGCCTTGCACTTTTCGTAAGACCACTTATAATCCTCTTTGGCAGCAAGGAATGACAAAAGAGTTACATGTCTTAAACAAAATGCATACTTGGGACTTGGTTGATTTACCTGATGGAAAATCAGTTGTAGAATGTAAGTGGGTCTACAAAATTAAATTTCAATCTGATGGTTCTGTTGAATGATGTAAAGCTCGTCTGATTAACTATAAGGAAACATTTGCTCCAATCACTAGACTTACCTTTGTTAGAAGTTTGCTTGTAGTTGTTGTTGTTAAGCAATGAAAATTTCTCAAATGGATGTTAAAAAATCCTTTCTTAATTGTGATCTCATCAAAAAAAGTATACATGCAATCTTCGCCCAGATATAGTCATCTTCCAAACAAAGTATATAGACGTTGTAAAGCTTGATATGGTCTTAACAGAGTCCTCGTTCTTGGTTCAAAATTTAGTACTACAATTAGTCACTCTGGTTTTACATCTAGTTCTTATGACTCGACTCTTTTCATTTGCTAATCTAATAAATGAATCACTCTTCTATTGCTCTATGTTGATGATGTGATCATTATAAGGGATGATCTTAATGGAATTCACGATGTTAAGCAATTTTTTAATCAAGAATTTGAAATGAAAGATCTTGGAGTGCTTAGCTATTTTTTTGGGTCATGAAGTCTCTTATAGTCCTTATGGCTACTATCTATCTCAAGCAAAATATGCTTAAGATCTTCTCTCTAAAGCTCGGTTCACATATAATAAAGTTGCATCCACACCTATTGAGAAAAACATAAAATTAGTTCATACTGATGGAACTCTTCTCTGTAATGCTACTCTTTACCGACAATTGGTAGGGAATCTTGTGTATCTTACAGTGACTTGATCCTACATTGCTTATGTTATTCATGTGATTAGTCAATTTATAGCTACTCCACGATCTACTTGCTTAGCTGTAGTTCTTCGTATCCTTTCGTTACGTCAACGGAACTTTATTTCATGGATTCCATTTTTCTCACCATTCTTCCCTACAGTTACATGCTTATTCTGATACTGATTGGGCAGGTAATTCAACTTATAGACGCTCAACTACTGGCTACTGTTTTCTCTTAGAAGATTCTCTTATCTCTTAGTGCAGTAAGAAACAAACACTTGTTTCTAGAACCAGTACTAAGATTGAATATCGAGCAGTAGCCAATACTGCTAAAGAACTTCTTAAGGATATGGGAATTTCTCTTTCTTGTACCACTGTTATTCGCTATGACAATCAAATTGCTCACAATGATGTTTTCCATGAGCATACAAAACACATCTTCATCAAAAGAATTCCTCTTGAACGATTCAAAGACTTGATTCTTTAACTCGAGTTGTTTTCCACTCGACCACTTTGGGTTTGAGGGTGTTGTTAACACATATTACATATTGGTTTTCTAATGTATTTAGTATTTGTATTTCTAATTCTATTAGGATTTGTACTAGTAAACTATATATATGTTTGTACAGTTATCACAATTTTTACACATCAATAATACAAAATTTTCTCCTATTACTCATACTTAATCACCAACAATACACAAAATTCAAAACCTCCCCAATAAAACGAACCAAATGAAAAAACAAAATACCCAACATAATATATATATATATATATATATATATATATATACAGTGCTCAACAATTGGTGCTACCTAGGAAATCAAGTTGTGATATATATATATATATATATATATATATATATATATATCACAACTTGATTTCCTAGGTAGCACCAATTGTTGAGCACTGTCAAAATCGACTCCAACTGGTATGACTCGTAGATTGAATTACCGGGCAGGATCTTGAAGCAGATCTCATAGGTGTGTAACAAGAATAACGAATGCACGAATCGACGACTGTCGACAGTTCCTTCATTTGCGTGTTTTTATGGTGTTGTCTGGTCTTTTTCATGGCCATGGCTGCTGTAGACAGATTGAAAGAGATGAAAGAATGAGTACTGTAAATTCACAAATTTCTTTGGGTTTTTTTTTTTTTTCATTTTATAAAATATTGCTCTGGCAATAATATAATGTGCTATATGACCACCATCATATATGACCCAAAGAAAATATGACCACCATCATCTTTTTCATGACCAAACCGGGTTTTGATATATGACCACCATCAGGATTAGCTCTGATCAGTACGCATAGTCCTGCAGCTCCATCTAATTCGGCAACTAGGTTATAATACAATGATACAGAATAGAATTTAATGAAAATCGTTTAATTTTATCTGCGCAACATTTCAAAACCATGCAATATTCAAAAGTAAGAATCACCAACCATCCATACCCTTCTCAAATTAAAATCTCATAACAACATCATCTTAAACTGAGTTTTAATTTTTAAAGAACTTAACATGATAGCAATTAGCAAATTGCTCAGAAAAGTAAAAAAAGGAGCATTTCCCATTCTCTGTGGCATGAAACCTCTAGCGTCATAAACTCCTCAACATTGAAACAAAAGTGCAAACATGAGGTTCTTGTGTTTGAAAATTTTATTTCAACCTTGAAATCACAGGGAAGATATATAAACAGATCTAAGCAGTTTACTGACTATAGACAGAATTCAGCTTATCAATTAAACACAAAATGGGAAGCCACAAGAGTGAAAAAAAAAAAGGTCAAATGAAGTACGACAATTAGCCAGAGAGAGCTGAGTTAAGAGCACTGTGAACATCAACCCCAATCTGGGCCTCAGCTTTCTCTAAGTCGGTTGTTGCTGAACTGAGTTTCTGGGTGAACTCTGCAAGACCCTTCTGGACCAGGCTAGGGTCAATCTGGTCAATTGGCACAGCCTCAACAGCAATTATATCAGCAACAGAGTTTGCGTGGATAAAAGCAAACCCACTGCTAAGAAAATATTTCTTCACATCACTTCCTTCATGAACCGACAAGATCCCGGGCTTCAATTCTGCAATTGTAGGAACATGTCCAGGTAAAACACCCATTTGCCCAGTTGTTGCTGGAATTATGACCATGTCAACCTAAGACAAATCCCATTAAATATAAACAAAGAGAGTTAAAAACCAAACGGTCCCAAAGGATGCATAATTGTTAAGAACTGACCAAAAAGAAACACAATATATTTAAACACATAGCATAAGTAGCTGTTTAAGATTAACACAAGACAACTGGGTAGGCATGAGCTGCATGATTCATTTTATTCATTTTCTACCAGAGAAGTTCTTATTACTGTCACTACATTTTGAACTCTTTATGCTATTGAAACATAAATTTGTACTTCCAAGTTCAACTCTCATCCTCCCTCTTTTCTTCCATGATGGGAACTATTAGGGATGGCAATGAGACAAACCAGGGCCAGTTTTACCCTCCTGTTCCCCACCCCACATTATAAAACCCCTTTCCGTCCCTGGGCTGGATTCTCAGAAACAGACCTCCCTATATCCCTGATGCCTGATTCACTAATATAAACCTCACAAGTATGTAGCTGAAGCCTGAATGCACTCAACTTGGAAAAATTAAATCTTACTAAATAAAATTTTAGTCCAATCATTTGACTACCACTAACTTCTTGATTTTAATAGGTTTAATTGTTTGGGAATAATAATTCAGAATAACTATATATGAGTACAGAATCATGTTCAAGTTTTAGCATACTGACATTTCCTCTTCTATATATACTCTACCATAGTGATACAGCCCTACAATCTCATTGCATTGAACAGTGTTCTAAAAAATGAGTGTGACTTTAGTGATTCCAGTTACAAACAATATTCCAAATCTGTATTCTTCTTCTCTTTATTTTATTTATATTTTTTACTCAGGATCCGATAGTTCCTTCAACTTATATGCAAGAAACACTAGTAGAGATGGAATGACAACCATTAATTTAAATTACTGCATATAGTGGTAGAAAGGAAGAAAAAAATCAATGGAACATTTAAGACTTCTACAAAGCCAATTCTTCAGGTCAAAAAGAGAACTCCCATTCCCATCAGAGAGAGAGAGTTGTGATCACTGATGTCCCATCACAGAGAGAGAGAGAGAGAGAGAGAGAGAGAGCTAGGAGTTGAAACGTAGAGGATAAGAAGCAAGAGGATTGTTTACAGAGTTGACAGCGACCACAGCACTGTGACTACCGTCCTTTGTTAGTGATGAGGTGAAGGGGAAAGGCAATAACGGTGATATGAGTCAGCAGCAGATAGGATAAGAGAAAAGAGATTGAAAAGGGTTAGAGAATAGTAGGTATATATCAGGGGGTAATTTAGGAGATTAATTAAATACTAAGGGGAAATATGTAATTGCATAGAGAGACAGAGAGAACTACTAAGTTTAACTTTCTTCCTCAGTTCCACCTTTGGCCATTTAAAATACAGAAATAAACTAAAACACTGTAACGAAACCTTTATTTCCTTTGATTATGGGTTTATCAAATTCTCAATCAATATGAAGGGATGTATTTTGTTCACTATAGATTGAGTACATTGCAGTGAATTATTGAAGAAATATGTTTGGATGAATCTGAGACGGGAAGAACCAGTGAAGTGAGCTCAAGAGCCATGATCACTGATGTCCATCAGAGAGAGAAGTGAGCTGGGAGTTGAAACATATAGGATAAGAAGCAAGAGGATTGTTTACAGAGTTGACAGCCACCACAATACTGTGACAGTCGTCCTTTGTTAGCGATGAGGTGAAGAGGAAAGGCAATAAGGGTGATATGAGTCAGCAGCAGATAGGACAAGAGAAAAGAGACTGAAAAGGGTTAGAGAATAGTAGGTATATATATCAGGGGGTAATTCAGGAGATCTATTATATACTAAGGGGAAATACGTAATTGCATATTCGGGGCGGAGGAGCTATCCTTGTCCCCGCCCCAAAACCAGCTTCATAGACAGAATCCTCCCAGTCCTGCACCCATTCACAGATCGAGGTGGTAATTATTGCGCTGATCAGGGTGGCCCCCCAGTTTTTTGGTGAATTTTGTCATCCCTTGGAAGTATCTGGCAATAATTTACCCTACCATCTGTTTTATTAGAACTTAAAAAAGAGAGTATAATTAAGTACTTATAAAAAAAGTATTATTAAGTATATATAATGCTTTATTATTGCCAAAGATTCTTTTGTTACTTCTGCACTATTTTTGAATTTTCTCAGGTATCAGAACATGTGTCCACTTGTTCTCCCTCCTTCTATGGAAGAAACAGAAGTTACTCCATCAATAATGTACTTTATTATATACGTAATTATAATATATTTTTTAATAAGATACGTAATAATAATAAATTACCCCGCATGTGTACTTATGTATGTATATATCTTCCATATGTCTTGTAAGTAACATATTGAAATATTGCCAAAGAAGTTTAAGTCATTTCCATAACATTTTGAACTATGGTGTTACTGAAACATAGAGCTAATTCCTAAATTTCCTACTGCTCCTTCACCCTATCTCTTCTTTGTTCTTATTTTCACTGTCAAGGAACTATTTACCATCCGCAAACAACACATGGCAGCCCCGATTTCTAATTCATTGCTGACCAATACCTTATTCCATCATCTCTTTCCAAATCCATCCTTAGTTGCAAATGTTCCAGAGGTACGAGCATACTCTCCTTGAAAATCCAAACAATATACTGGAATCCCTTTGATTGCGTACTTTGGAAAGCATGGATTAGAACCCAGATTCATAGCCTGAATATATCTTGCCTCTGTCCATCTCCAGATCACATTTACTCACAAAAGGCCCAACCTTACAGCTCTTCTCTACATCGTCCACTCCTTGGCAACATAGAAATGAGTTGTTCTCAACTAATAGGAAGGCATCACTCATCAGTCAAGCTATCAACTAGAAACGGTTGTATTTTTGTGACATAACCCATTAAAATACCACGTAACCAGCATACGATCCTTTATAATAAAAATATTTATTCCAGTTTTATATATATATTGTTAAGTATTCGTAATATATGTGTCATATTAGTTTATTACAATACTAAATGATAAATACCATAAAAACTAGTGCAATATTATAGATTTTAAGCGAATTCAATTGATTTTTATACACAATCATACACATAAATCAAAGACTCTAAACAGAAACGTAAAAGTAACAAAGTCCCCAAAAGTAATTACCATGACAAAGTTCACACACAAGTAGATTAAGAAAACAAAAAAAAAAATCATGCTAAAATGGCCAATTCAATATACAAATATCACTAATCATTCACTAATTAAAACAAATCCAAAAATTAAACAAATGAATGATGAAATGGGCAATGTGATGTCATCATATCCCAGATTATTCATCCAACTCTTTTGTTATATATAAAAACATAAAAACAAAAACAAGTCAAAGAAGACTAATAAGATAAATAACAAATCTCAATCCAAAAAACAAAAATGAAGAATAGTTGATCGAATTAGCCAAAACAATCTCCATTATTTAGAAATTCGAAATAAACCTGGATTCGAAAACCCAAAATTGATCTCCATTATTAACGAATTAGCCAAATCAATCAACATTACCAACAAACCCAATTTTTTTTTTATAAGTTACATTACCAACAAAACCCAAATAAAACCAGATGCCAAAATCTCTCACAAAAATTAAGAAAAAAAAAAAAACGGCGCAACACCAAAAAATCAATGATCAAAAGCCAAAAATTTCAATCTAAAATAGATTTCAGTCACATAAACAAAAAAACCCCAAATCAACTAACATTACCAACAATCCAATCCAGATCCAGACCCAGACCCAGATGCCAAAACCAGCAAAAGAAACGAAACAACCCCAAATCAGAATCAGAAAAAAAAAATGCGAATCAAATGAAGGCAACAAAGAAAACAAAGAGAAACGAACCTCCTTTTTGGAGAGCTCCGAAGCATAAGGAAGGACAAAGTTGACACTGAGCTTAGAAGGGATCGAAGAAGGAGTGGAAGGACGAGGGACCATGAAGGCAGAAGGCGTCTTTGGAGGGTCAATGTTTGGTACAATCTTCTTCCATGTCTCGATGAAAGTCGAGTCAACGGTGGGTGAGGCTGGCACCTCCGTGGAGAAGGCTCGGGCCACGTTGGGTGTGATGGTGGTGAAGGGTCGAGCCAAGAGGCGTGTGGCTTGCCGGAACATGGTGGTGGCGTAGGGTTTCGGTTTTGGAGCTTTTTTGGTTTAGATGTTCGTTTGAAAATGCGAGGATTTGCCCGACTGTGAGAGAGAGCCAGAACAGTTAATTTTATGTTTGGGTTTTCACTCTGATCTTTCACCTCTTTACTTCCACTCTCACTAGCTCCCCTGTTTTTTCTTCTTCTTTCTTTTTCACCCACAACCCCACTCTTTTTATATTCTTTTTAAAAAATACTTTCTGCTTATGTTTTATCGTATAATTCATCAATTTTTGTCAAATTTTACGACCCAAAAAAAAAGTTTTTTATCTTTTAATAATAATAATTAAAATACTAAATTACATAGAAAATCTCATGGTTTTGTTTGGTTTTATAACAAAACTGATGTTTATTTTTATTCATACTAAATAATGTGATTGACGCAGTTTGTATAAAGGTTAACGGTATTCACTCTATCTTTATTTTCAGAATTTGTTATGAAACTGAACCAAACTATAGATTTTTTTACGTCATTTAAATTTTTTTTAATTTTAAAAAAAAAATTTAAAAGGAAAATAATATTTGAATGATGAAAAAGTAATGAAAAATATCATGGGTACTTACTGTGCGGGTTGGCACCCCTTTGATATATTTGATTGAATTTAATATAATTATATTAAAAACATATAATGGACAAGTTCCACTGAAAATGATATAAACTTACCATATGATTTTTGAGTTTTATGTCAACCTTTTAAGGTCTATTTTACTTTTTCATTTTTTTTTTGTGCTAATTATGGTGCAAATGGTGCCAAGTAAATAGTTTAGTATTAATCAAAATAAATCTCAAAATTTATTATAAAACTAAGTCAAACCATAGGTTTTTCTATGTAATTTAGTTTAATTAAAATATTTTGTATAAATAAACATAACCTCATTGATATAGTCTTCTTAGAATTATCAAGTTGAAATACTTTGGGTGCGTTCAGTATTGAATTTTTTTATTTTTAATCTTTATCTTCTTAACATTTTTTCAATAATTTGGATATTTTAACATAATTTAGAAAACAATATTTTTCTTTTCAATATAATATTAACAAAATTGAGAAACAAAAAAAGTTGTTTATTAACTTTTGCAATATTATATTGAAAAAGAATATTGTTTTTCAAACTATCTTAAGATTGCCTAAATTATTGAAGAAAATATTAAATAAAAATAGAAATAAAAAATGAAAAACATTTTCTACCAGTAAATATACCCTTTATAAATCACACTAGTTATTTTAATTAAATATTTTTTTTTAAAAAAGGAGATATTTTGTTTTGTAATAGTTCAATGCATATATATACCCAGACAAATTATTTTCATTCAAAATAACCATACACCAATGTAATATTGTTTGAATCAGTCCTAAATCCCAGAAAGTGATGAGATTTGGTATCATTTATGCATCACGAAATTTCACAGATTCTTCAAAGCTTCAAAACGCTCCGAACGAATTGATGTTTATTACTTTTATAGATATGAAATTCCTTGTAACAAACATGTGAATATTTTATTCGATTTTTGACACATGAAGGTTCCATGAGATATGTTAACATGGCCCATGATTATAGCAGGCATAAAATAGACGGATTGTGGTTAGTCTATGAAGTGACCACTTGAGATGGATGGCCGCAGCTGCACAATCTCGAGTTTCTCATCTTCCATGTCATGCCCATAACTCCAAATCCCTATTTGATTCCTTTACTTGTTGACGATAACCATAACGAAATTAAAAGCATAAACAAAGGTGCAACCCAAATGAGTTTTTTAATCTTTTTGTAAACAACAAACAAGTTTTAAGTATTTAATTAAATCAAGTAAATATAACAAATATTGTTGGAAATTAAATGAGTAAAGGAAGAGAGAGTGTAAACTCCTTTTATAATTGTTCGATAATATCGAAAATTTACATTCACTCTCTTCAAGGAGACTCTTTGAAGTATTCCAGTAAACAAGCAACTTCACGAGTATTGTTCAAACTGTTACAAATGTCTCTTCTAAATGAAGTAAACAAGAAAGTGTTTAATACTTAAACACTCTTAAGAGTTACACCAACTCTTTCTCTTACAATGATTGGAATTGAAGTTTGTAGAAGTACAAGAGAGATAGCAATGAATGCATTGCAAATGAAGATTATCTCTCTTTCAAGAACAAAGCTTTAAGATTGGCTCAAGGAGAATTTTGAAAGCTTTTATGAGTAATAAATGAGATCAAGAAAGAATTTATTGTTTTTGGATTGTCTTTTTTGCTATTTATAATGGGTTTATATAGTCTTAAACCCATATGGTCGTTACTCACAAAGTATGGTCGTTTAGAGCAGGTTGGAACATTAAATGATCTGAACAACATTCTTAAATTCAAATTATAGCCTTTATAATCGAGCATTCAGTCAACTGGATACTTCTTTAGTCGACTGGATGAAGTAAATATGTTTCAAATATTTTCATTCAGTCAACTGGACTAGAGGGATGGAACTCTATATCCCTCATTCAATTGACTAGACTGTTTATTCAGTCGACTGGACGGTTCATTCAGTCAACTAGGTCATAGAATAGAAAGAAGTGACATTCATTCAGTTGACTATATGATTCATACAGTTGATTGAATCAAAGGGCAGGACTTTTTGTCCTTCATTCAATCGATTGGACTGTTCATTCAGTCAACTGAATCCCTTGAAACAGTCATTTTTTGTTTTAACAAAACTTGTGATTTTAAGATCAAGTTTAAATTTTTTTTTGTCAAAAACATTTTGTAATCGTTTTAACCCATAATTAAAGCTATATAATTGAGAGAAGATTTACAATACAAATAGCTACTTATGAGCTTCTAGTCTTGTTCTTCGTAATCTTGTTCCAAGGTTGACTACATAGTTTATCAAGTACTGATTGTCTTTGTACAAATATATTTGTAACTTTAAACACTTAGATAAATTGGTTAGCACAATTTAATATTGTTTTGTCATAATTAAAATCAAATTAGGGGTCAAAAATCTCCCCATTTTTTATGATGACAAATCCATTTTAAGAAAAAGGATTTTAAAAGCTAAGTGTTTGATTTTTATGAAAATTTGGACAAAATCTTCTAAAAACCTCCTGCAATTTTCAAAAACAACCGATCCAACAGTTTATAAAGTATTTAATGAACTTTAGAAACAAAGTTCCCCCTTGAATCTATGCATATATTTATCAATAACTACACTATTTTTCTCATTCTTATTTTTCTCCCTCTTTTTGCCATCGTCACAAAAGGGAGATCCAAAGAACATAAAGTGAAAAGAAATTACTATAGATAAGCAGGTAAACAACTAATAAGCATCCATACAAAGTATTAGCTAAAAAAAGAGTTGAAGTTCTCCTGAACAATTCCAGAAAAGTAAATACAAAAGCTCAAAAGAATAAAATATCCATGAACGCATGAAAAGTAAATAAAATGCGAATGTACTTGGAAAAGTTCTATAGAGTAAAAAAATACAGAAATAAGGAACAAGGATTAGTGCTCTCAATTAGGCGGAGGAGAAGGACAACGGTAGCAAAGCTAGTCTCGTATCTCACCAAGCTGTTCTCTAACGTTCATAAAGGATCTTTTTGTCTCTATCTTAAAGATGGTCAGCTCATCGTAGACTGAAGTCATCTTGGTCTTCAGTGACTGAAGCTGCATATCTGTGGCTTGCTGCATGCTGTGAACTGATAGTTAGAATGGCAAGGGCTTGAAGGATCGCATCAGATGAACCAAAACCCGCTGAGCTGCCTAGACTTGCTGCTCTCTGTTGAGTACCCATAGGAACATCATTTTCCTCTTCCTCTTCATCTCCAATTCTAATGCTCTTCCTTGGCTTTAGGACTACCAATCCTTCTTTGATGGCACATCCCATCCTCTTAAGAAAAGAGACATTGATCAAGTCAGTTGTCTCAATTTCATTAGCTTCATGGTTAGGGGGGAACTTTATTGTATTGCAGGATGAGAATAATAAGCATACAATAAGGAAGACACCCTGATGCACTATTTGTAATACTCATCTTCTTAAAGTAAGGGTAAAGAAGTAATTTGATAGATATTACATGAGATTGAAATAATATATACATGAAAGATTTATTATTGAATAAAATAATTATTTAGAAGAAAAAAAACTTGAAGCGTCTAGGGACGTTTGTTGTCACAAAGGAAGGAAAAAAAAGGGACAACACTTGGACTTCTAGGTGTTGCCCACACTTACATGCAAAATCGCGTGTAAGATAACTCAAATATGAGAACGGTGGTAGGGGGAATAAATGGTATTAATATAAAAAAAAATTGTTTTGTTTTGTTTTATTAATTCTTATCAAATCCCGTTTGGTTTTCTTCATTCTTCAATTCAAATTTCTTAGCAAAAAGTTATAAAGAAAATTTCTCTAATATTAGAGATGGTACACTCATTCAATTACAATAGCAAGACTTCATCATAATTGAGGTGTTGATGATCAACAATCTTAAGAAATTGTTGAAAGGAGCAAGAAAAGCAAGGAAGTGATCCACGGGTAGCTTTAAGTGCTACATGTTGAGTTACATTTACTTTAGTAATCGAAACTAATAAAAATATGAAATTATGATATTTGAATAAATGGGTGAATTACAATGATTTGGTGATGTATTTTCTGTTATATATGAAAATTGATTGATTTATTGATTAGGAATTGGAAAGTAAGTTGAATATTAATTATATAAGAATTTATATTTTAAATATGATGGATGAATGAAAAATATGCTGAGAAGTTTTATGAAATTTCTAAAAAAATATGATTAAAAAGTGGATATGATATACGATGAGATAATTTAATGAATATGATAAAAATAATAATTTTGAGAAAGAGTTGAATAGCTAAATTGAATACTTGAATGTATGCTTGTTTTCATATTATTGCTCATATGCATAAAATAAAAGACCAGGAAGGCAGTTGGTCTACTTGTTTTCATATTATTTCTTATATGCATAAAATAAAAGACCGAGAAGGTAGTCGGTCTTGCTGAAAATAAAAGACCGAAAAAGCAGCCGGTCTAGCTGAAAATAAAAGACCGGGAAGGGAATCGGTTTAGCCGAAAAGACCAGAAAGACAGCTGGTCTGGCTGAAACATGTCGACATATGGGAAAACTTTCCCAAATGATAATATGAAATGATCTGATGAGAAAGAAATAAATATAATTTAAATTCATGCATTACATTTGTTTTAAATATTGATTATTATTGATTGAAATGTTAAAGTATCAGTCTTGATTGTGAAATTATTGATAGACAATGAGTCTTACAGAGAGGCATATATGATGAGAAAGAAATATGAAAGTATGATATGATAAAAATTATTTGATTGATTGATTATATGTTGTGAAACTCATAACGAGGTAAATAATGATGTTGAATTGATAATCTCAATACGATTAAATATATGAGAAGAAAAATTGATATGTTTGATGATTAATTTAAGAAGAGATTGATAAATGGTTAGAATTATGATATGAGTAGTGATAATAGAATGTTATTATTGAAAATATGAGATAATAGATAAATGAATATTACAAGATGATTTGAAAGATTAAATAATTATATGTGAAGAAATAGATGATAAATATTGGTGAATTAGAAATGATTGAATTTAAAGATGCGACTGGAAGTATATAATCGAGTACTTCTAGTATTTTTAATTCACTGAGCTTGTGAAGCTCACTTCTCATAGTTAAATAATTTTAGGTAATGGACAAGACAGATAGAATTGTGAGCTAAGATTCGGACTGAATCATTTTTTATAAGCCACGTGGTCCATATCCTCAGACTAATGGAAACAAAATTGTAAATATCCATGCATTATATGTTGTATATATTATTTCAGTTGAAATTTTAATAATGTAACTCCCCTGTTGAGGGTTGAGAATTGATGTGTGTATATATATATACATATTCAGTTGATGTACGTTTTTATATTATTGCATATATGTGTCATGTTGAGATTTCAAAATGTGACGACACCATCTCAGGGGTGGCCAACCCGGGATAGGTTGTTACAATTTTGGTATCAGAGCGTTTTATGATTCTATAGACTGCATAAAACTTAATAAAATGGAAGACTAAAACAAATTATATCATAATGCGTAGTCTTAGGATGTCATGTGGATGTAACAAACCTAGAGGTAGAGTTGTGAATCAGAGAGGGCATGGTAGGCCCCCAATGCATAGAAGAGCAAAGGTTGGGATTGATGTTGAGTCTAGGGTTCTAGAGTGTCTTATTGACCCAAAGGTGTTAGACATTTCAAAAATTGGTTTTCATTTAGTTATTAGTTTCATATAGGAAAACCTAAATGTATATTACATTTTCTGCCCAAATGGGAGTTTGTATGATGTGTTTGGAATCCTATCGTTACCACTCAAATTCATTAACATGATTGTCTTGTATTTTTCCTTCATTAGTTTCATTTGCTATTAACAATGGTAATGCTTCAATTGAGATCCTGATTAGATCAAATTTCAAGAAGTGGAAAAAAGATATCGAGTTTACCTTGGGTATTATGGACATTGACTTGGCTTTTCATAATGATAAGCCTGCTAATCTTACTAGTTAGAGCACTGCTGCTGATAAGGACTTTTACGCCAAGTGGGAGAGATCTAACAGACTATTCTTGTTGGCTATGAAAAGATCAATCTCTGAGCACCTGTTGAGTGGTATAACTGATACAGGCATTGCTAGAGAATTTTGTACTGCTGTAGGTGACAAATATCAAGTATCTTTTACTGTTAAAGTTGGTACCTTAATGAGTGAACTAACGAGTATGAAGTATAAAGGTGGGGGTGTTAGGGAATACATCCTTAAAATCGTCTCCCTATAGTCCAAACTCAAAGACCATTCTATTTCCCTTCCTAACAACTATGTTGTAAACCATGCTTTAAACTCTTTACCTCCCTCATTCAGCCAAATCAAAACGGCCTACAACACCCAAAATGAAATGTAGTCTATCAATGAACTGATCACCAAATGTTAGCTGAGGAAGAAAAACTTAACAAAGAAAAGAGTGCTATGGCCCTGTTCGTGTCTCATCATAAACGTTTCTCATATAAAAGGGCTTACAATTCAAATTTCAAGTCATATCCTAAGTATGTTCATGGTATGAAACACGATGAGAGGTCTACACATAAGGTGAGGGTCCTAAGAATTTAATTAAGGAAAAAGACAGGAAGGGCAAGTGCTTTCATTGCAAAAAAACCTAGTCATTATAGGTATGAATGTGCTAGTTACAAAGCTTAGTTTGTTTTGAATTAAATTTAGTTGATGCCTCATCCAATTCTTGGTGGTTTAACAGTGGTGCAACTACTCATGTTGCCTTTACCTTGCATAGGTTCAAACACAAATGGAGGTCAAGTGAGCTGGAAATGAAACTAAGATTCATGAATAATGTTGAGGTTGACGTTGAGTTTGTAGGAGATATTACTTTGCTTTTAGAAACTGGTTATCAATTTATTTTGGAAAGCCCTTTTTATATTCCATCCTTTAGACGTAATTTGGTTTCTGTTTCAATGTTAAATAAATATAGATATTCATTTAATTTTGAAAATTCAAAAACTCAACTATTTTTCAATTCTAAAGTTATTGGTGAATGTTTTTTGTTTGATGGTTTGTATAGAATGTGTTTGGCTTCTAATAACATTTATACCTCTTTGAATGTTAAGAAAATTGTTTCCAAAAGACCCTTACTTAAGGAAAAATCCCCAATGCCGTGGCACAAAAGATTAGGTCACATTTCTAGGGAAAGGGTGGAGAGATTAATCAAAGATGATATACTTCATTCCCTCGATTTTAAAGACTTAGAAACTTGTGTCGATTGCATTAGAGGCAATTTGACCAAAAAAAAAGAAAGAGGCAACACGTTGTTCAAACCTTTAAGAAATAATTCACACTAATATAAGTGGACCTTACTCAACCACTTTGTGTGGAAACAAATACTTTATCACCTTTATTAATGATTTTTCTCGTTATGATTTTATCTACTTAATTAAAGAAAAGTCTTCATCTCTTGAAAAATTCAAAATTTTTAAACCATAAGTGGAAAAACAATTAGGGAAAGTCATTAACATAGTGAGTATGATCGCGGGGTGAGTATTATGGTAAACATGGTGATGTTGGTCAAGAAATGGGACTGTTTGCCAAATACTTACAAGAGGTGTGGGATTGTTGCCCAATATACTATACCCGGTAGTCCTAAACAAAATGGTGTGGCAGAAAGACATAATCGCACACTTAAGGATATGATGAGAAGTATGATGAATAGGACTAACTTACCAAAGTACCTTTGGAGTGAGGCCATTAAAACCGCTCTTTACATTCTTAACCAAATACCTACTAAGTCTACGCCTAAAACACCATTTGAGTTGTGAGTTGGGAGAAAACTCAGTCTGAACCACTTTCGTGTCTGGGGTTGTCTTGTTGAGATTAGAATTTATAACCTTTCTAAGAAGAAACCAGAACCTATATCTACTCGTTGTTTTTTCATTGGGTATCCAGAACACTCTAAGGGGTACAGGTTCTATTGTTCTGCACGTGGTACAAGAATTATGGAGTCTCAAACTGCTAAATTCCTAGATTATGATGTTGGTGATACTTCTGATGTTGTTGTCCATTCTTAACCAGTTGAGCAAACTAGATATGTCACTTTTCCTTTACCAGTTTTCCATGAGACTGTGGTACCTGTGGATTGAGTTATAGTTGAAAATCAAGAACATATAAATGAAGTTACAGTTAAGAATTAAGAACCTGTGGATAGAGTTGTTACTCAGCCTCAAGATTCTATTGTTGAGGTACTCTTAAGAAAGGTCTATGAGACAGAGAAGATCTACTATTCCAGACTGTAATGCTTATTTGGGTGAAAGTGATTCTGATATTGGTCATGTGGTTGATCCAATTACTTTTTATGATGCTATTAGTAGTTCACAATATGCTATGTGGATGGATGCGATGACTGATGAGATGCAATCTATGGCTTATAAGAAAGTTTGGGATCTTGTTAAGCTTCCTAAGTGTATTAAACCCATTGGTTGTAAGTGGGTGTACTATTAAAGTTTATGCATATTTCACGGAACCAGATCTGTAGAACCCCGAACGAACATGGGGTCCCACTATATGAGTTGAGCCTGGTTTTTTGTTTGGCGGTTTGAACTTGGGTCCATGAATAGCCGTAGTTCTGCAACAGGGCAGAAATCCTAATTAGACTCTAATTAGGATGTCTTAAGTTGCTTATAAATACTCTTTATGTACTGAGCATACATTGTAACGAAAGATTTGTAAGGTTGAAAATAAGAAACTTTTGGCAGGATATAAACCTATTCTGGGGTGAACCTGGGTAAATTTTGTCTTCTTTTATTTCTGTTTATAATTCATGTGATTGACAGGTCTTGAATCATTCATGTACAAGACAAAACTTTATTCCAAGGGTAAAATAGAGAGGTTTAAAGCGAGGCTGGTAGCAATGGGATATACATAGAGACATGGTATCGATTACACTGAAACTTTCTCACCAGTGTCCAAAAAAGATTCCTTCAGAATTATCATGGCTCTTTCAGCTCATTTTGATTTAGAGCTTCATCAAATGGATGTCAAAACAACTTTTCTTAATGGTAATCTTTGTGAGGAGGTTTACATGCAGCAGCCTGAGGGATTTTTTTAGGCTGGGAAAGAACACATGGTGTGTAAACTTAAAAAAACCCTTTTATAGCCTTAAACAAACTTCTAGACAGTGGTATTTCAGATTCAATGAGGTGGTTCGATCATTGGGTTTTGAAGAGAACACGGTTGATTCTTGCATATATCTTAAGGTCAGTAGAAGTAAATTTATCTTTTTGGTCTTATATGTTGATGATGTTCTACTTGTCAGCAGTAACTTGGGTTTGCTTCATGAAACTAAAAGGATGTTGTTCGAGATCTTTGATATGAAAGATCTTGGAGATACTGCTTTTGTTCTTGGGATAAAGATTCACAGGGATAGATCTAGAAAACTTTTGGGTTTGTCCTAGAGAGCTTACATTGATCGTGTTCTTGCTAGGTTCAACATGTAGAGTTGTAATCTTAGCACCACTCTTATATTTAAGGGAAACAAACTGAGTAAGGACCAGTGTCCTAAGAATTATCTTCAGATGAAATCCATGAAAACTATTTCATATGCTAGTGCAATTGGGAGTTTGATGTATTCTGAGATCTGTACGAGACCGAACATTGCTTATGTAGTGAGTACGCTTGGCAGATTCTCTACTAATCCTGGTTGTGATCACTGGATAGCTACAAAGAAAGTTATGAGGTATTTGTAGAAGACCAAGGATTACATGTTAGTATACCGACAGGTTGACCACTTAGAGGTCATTGGATACGCAAATGTTGGTAAGGTTAGCACTTCAGATGATGGCAAATCAACCACGGGTTATATTTTTTTGTTAACAGTAGGTGCTATCTTATGAAAAGTGCCAAACAGTCACTTGTTACCTCATCCACTATGCAGGTTGAGGTTGTGGCTTACTTTGAGACTGGTGCACATTCTAAATGGATGAAGAAATTCATTTCAGGGCTTAGAGTTGTAGATTCCATCTCTAGACCACTTAGACTTTTTTTGTGATAACATGGCTGCAGTATTTTTTGCGAAGAATACTAAAAATTCTGGCTGTGCAAAATATATAGAATTAAAATACTTCAAGATTAGAGAATGGGTTAACGATGGTGATATGTTTATTGAGCATATTGATACTGGGGCTATGCTTGCTAATCCTTTGACTAAGGGTCTTGGGCCTTCAGGTTTTGTCAAACATGTAGATAACATGAGTATTATTAGTTCTTTTGATGTATTTTATTAGTGGGAGTATGACTTTTATATTGAGACTTTTATGTCAGTTTATATATTGTTTTCATTGGGACATCTTTTGAGATGTAATAAAATATTATTGATGATCATTGTTTTTTTTTATTGATATCATATTATTTTGTGCACATTTTATATATTACATGTCATGATGTATTAAAATTCTAAGACTTAGTGTTGTCTTAAGAATGACTTTTATGTCATTATTGAGTATGTCTCGTAACACCATGTCGCAAACTTGAGTCTTATTGATTGAGACATACTGGCTTCTAAATGAAGGTGTGGTGTTACTCAAGCTTCTAGGTGAAGCTTTAGGTTTTTTCTAGCTTCTAGGTGAAGCAGGTTAATAGAAGAATCGGGAATTTCTCTAGCTTCTAAGTAAAGTAGGTAATAGAGAAATCGAGTACCCTATAGGATTTATTATAAAAATGAGCTAAGTCTATTCTTTTCTCTTAACTTAGGTAAGTTTTTCCCATTATAAAGCTGTTGTACAAAGAGAGTAAGGAGAGAAAGAACCCTAGCTAGACGGTTTTGCACATATTGGTGTGTTGAGATCCCTATTATCGGAATAACAATATATTGCAAACATCAAGTATGTGATATTCAATTTATTAAACTAGTGATCTAATGCATATAATAGATCATTAGAGTATTATTAACACAGGATTCAAAGCTTCATATGGATGCAACTCAATTACTTTGTTCAAAGAGTTACTATGTCGTTTCTAGTTTTCTGAAGGATCTTACGTTCTCAGTTCTTATTTCTTTTCCTCGAGATCTGCATGTTCCTTCTTTCAGTCTCATTGTATTTTTCTTTAATTCTTCCTTTTCTGAAAGTATGATGTACTATTTTATTGACTTATTTGACTCGCTGTGCACACACTTTGCTTTCTGGTACTATCATTTTGGGTCCCAAAGTTATATTGTTTTGAAATTGGTTGTTTTTTTTTTCCTTTGTTGGGCTTTGTTTCAGGAGTTCGCATAGAGTTGTGTCACTTCATCAACTTTCCAGCAATTTTGCACAATTAAACAATTTGCATGTCCCTCTTCGTTCCAAGAAACCATTGACCAGAAAGGTGCATTTTAAATTTATAATACACTGATATGTTCTTGCCAATGATTATTTCGTTGTGGTTCTAACTTAGGAAGCTATTTCAGGATGTTCTAGCTATAAATGAATGGAGATTTTCCAAGTTAAAGGAACACAAGGACGGAAACATTGAAACGGAAAACGAAGCTTTTGACTGTTACATCCAGAATGTTATTTTACTGGAGGTGTTTTTTGTGAAATCTATTCTGGAAGGCTCAACTGAGGATGGGTCCTCTATATTAAACCCTAACCCTATTTCTTTGCAAGGCAATGCTGGGATGATAATTTCAAGGCTGAAGTTGACGCTAAGATCAAACCCTATGAGAACCGAAACTTTAGAAAAAGGATAGAACAGATCGTTGATCAGGGATTAGAGAAACTTAAGAAATGTAAGTTAGAATGATGAAGTTGATAACCCAAGTGATGAAAATGAACTTGACAATAGGCCCAAAAAGGCAAAAAGTTGGCGGGTCGAGAAAGCCTCACTTTTAAGTTATTTATTTGCATTTTCAATCTATAATTGTTATTCATGAAATCACTGCATCCTGTAATTTATGTGTGAAGTTTAAATAAGTAGTTTACGTGAATAATCATTATCGAGTGATTTTATTGTCATGTGGCACGATTAGTTTCATTCCTACAACTATGACTAATTTGTAGGATTCATCATTAATTATTGTTTATATAATCATTATTTCAAGCATTTGGCCACTCAATTTATTGTGGATTTTACAATCATACATAACAATTAAATAATTTACTTGTCAATCATTATTGAATGATTGTTTTGTCATGTTTAGGTGTTTTTAATAATGTATATGTATATTATATTTGTACTCATGAATATCACATAATTCTTCAATTATTGCTTCAATTAGGAAAGAGAAGTCGGAACTCATTTTACTTTCCTATAAGTTATTATTCTATATGTTGCTTCATCAGAAAGCGCAGGCCCATTGGTTTGGGCCAGCAATCCATTGTTCTTAATTGGGTTTGATAGTTATGGGCTGGATTATGTTTGTTTCAATGGTTTCTATGCATATGACAAAGAAAAAAATTAGATAAAGATGTATAAATGAGTTTGGAATATTTATTTATTTATTTTTTAGTTGAGGTTACTTGGGAGACCAAAATGCATCAAAATCAAAATCAATTTTGACAACATAAAAAAAATTGATCTTTTAAATAAATATTTAATGTCGCACTATTAGTGAAAATTGTTATTTGTCCAATTTGTATATTTGTTTTTTTTTTGTTTCATTATAGATGTTAATATAGTGAGTTTTTGTATGGGTTAATCATATTAATCGTTATATTTGTATATAACATCGTTTTAATAAAAAAAAACCGTTATTACAGTTTAATAAGATTGTGTTGCTTGTTTGTTTTAAATTTTTTAATACAAAAATACAATCTTACTTAAAGAATTAATTAATTTTGCAAAATTATGATAATATGTCATTACTATGATGATTGCATTAAATACATGAGTACAACTCATCTATTGTAAAAATTATGAAGTAAAACATGTAATACATTATTTTTTATTATTAATTTAAATTTTTAAAATTTTAAAATATAATAAAAATTATTTTATAATCAAAATTTATATATATTACAAGTTTTTTTTATTTTATTTTTTTTAAAACAGAATAATCGCTCCAAAAATTTCTTGTTCATATGTGGGCAATAATACTCAAATACATAAAAGGCTCTCTTAGTTTTGACTTCTCGTAGTTTGACTTTCAAGCCCCCACTTAAAAAGAAGGCAAATTCTTATTCTAATCAATTCAAAAAAAGAAGGAAAAACCTGCCTTAGGGCAGCCTCTTTGGGCTAAGAAAGTGTCCATTGATAGCTATAGAAAGAGACTTCAAAGGCGGCCGAATTATATAATATTATATTCTCAACCTTTCAAGAAATTCCACTTTAGAGTAGTTTTCAGCTGATATCATGCCCTAATATTTCTAAAAAAACTTCCTTGATGAAGTATAGCTTTTTCTCAAGTTATATAATTTTTCATGGACTGTTCGGATGCCCTATTGAATTTCTCATTATGTACTTTTGTTTTCATATTTGCCAATTGATTGCTCACATAATCCACAATTTGAATTGATAAACACGATTGAACTCGATCTTATATTAAGCTAAATAGTTGTATCCATGCAAAGACCTTAAATCATACTTTTATCATAACAATGAAAAAAATTATGCTTCAACTTCAAAATAAGTTTTAAAATGAAAAATTCTTGTTTAACACTAAGTTATGAAAAATACTTTTGTTGAACTTAAAACTACTTCAAAAACATTTCACCGACATTATATATATATATATATATATATATATATATATATATATCATCACCAAAAATAGATAGAAACTTTCATTATTTCACATGGTAGTCATGTGTGATCCTGAACCTCTTGAATATCCACCCGCATTAAAACGATCACTATTAATGTTTTTTGCCCCTTTATAAAAAAAGAATAAATAAACATTAAATGAGAAGAAAATAAACTCATAATTAACAGGGCACAACCAAACATGTCCTTCGTTGTTTATCTTTGAATCAAAGTCATATTGGTTAAGATCGCTAGTGCCTTCCTAAATTGGGTTCTAAAGGCACATACCATTATGACAAAGAAAGTCCATCCTTATTTGTCTTTTGTTCTGAATTTTGCTTCAGTAAGGTAGGTTTCTTAATGGGTAGTGCAATTTTCTTGCTTAAAATTATTCTTTCTCCTAGATACTTCTCAACCCACAAACACCTTTCTTTGGTGGATTTCTTATTTCTAGGCCATTTTCCTCACGAAGCAAGGCTGTCAATGCTTTCAATTTCTAGAGGCGCCATTTTCCCCATGAAGCAAGGCTGTCAATGCTTTCAATTTCTAGGGCTTTGCCTCTCTACTCATCTCAACATCACCTTTTTCAAGGACCCTTTTGTATTTTTATCAACCCCATTATCATGCCTACTGCTCTCAACCATTTGATCTTAATCATGATTCTTCCTCAGCGAGTTCCTTTTCTTGATTTTGATTCATTATAGAGACTAAATTATTAGCCACCCAAAAAAATATTATTTATTCAAAAAGAAGAAAAAAATGGAGTGGAGAAAATTTGCCTAGGTATAGGTGAATCTTGATAATGCAAGACAGAGAAGCCCAATTGTCTAAGCTAAAAAGTTGTCTTCTACAAGTGAAATTGGTACTACTAAGTGGGGAATTTTCATTGGATAATTAATCAAAGTAACCTCAACTTCGCTAGTGGTCATTCATCAAGACAAAATTAATTAATTTCTTCTTTGATTTATTGTCAAAATCCAACAAGACAATCCCATAAAAAAAACAAAGAGAGAAAGAAAACAGACAATATCCCTGTCAAGAAAGTATTCTTAATTAAGAGATGGATCCATAACACAAGCAAAATCAATTTCATCAATTATTCCCTCTCTAAGACTAGTAGATTACCATTCTCAAATGCTTTCCATCTGGACCTTTCTTGATTCAATCAAGTTGATTAGTTTAACTAATTAATTCGCCCACACAAAGAGGAACCAATCCATTATTATGTTGGAGATAAGCATTAAAGAAAAGAAATAAAAAGCTAAGAATATCACATGGTAATGGAGTTTACATAACCCATTAATTGATTTTTTTTTTCAAAAGATATAGTAATTATATTTATTATGCATGGTGACTATCAAGAAATATCAGATTCAGAGTGGGAAGGAAGTATCATTTTTTGTGATGTTTGGTTACATAAATTAATATTCTCTCTTTTTTAAAAAAAAAAAAAAAAAAAGAAGAAAAAGAAGAAGAAAAGAGACTTCTCATGTGTTATGTGCAGCCAAGAATCATGGTTTTTCTAGAATTGTGTAATGGGTATTTGTTAGATAGGTGTGATTGATGTCATTTCAGTGCCACTGGTTTATGGTTTCAACTGTGCTAATAAAGCCTTTATTCATAAAGCTCACTGTTTTCCTGTCATGTCTCATAGGACTACATGGGGCTTTCCTTACTTTACTGCTTCTGGGTGAAGAAATTGCAAATCACATTATTGTGGGAATTTTTTTATATTTTTTTTTATCCTTGCCAGAAGTCGCATTATCCCAATCTTTAATTAAGTTAATTCACGCTATGTTTCAAGCTAAATTGTAGTACTGTTGGTCCCTTAGATTTGTTTCGAAAATCTAAATTGATTCCAAAGTTTCAATTGGGTTAAAATGGTTTAAACATTTTTTTTCTTCTCTTCATTGAATAACGTTTGACATCCTACTACCTTCAATGTTACAATTGAAATTTCAAGGATCAATTTGGATTTCAAAACAAATCTTTGGGATCAGTAGTATAATGTTTCAATTTGATCAAATTTGTTTTGACTCTTAGACGGGAGAAACTTTGCATGTAAATTTGATATACATGAATGAATACTAACTTGATTAAAAGATTAAATTCATGAATCTTAAATCCAAAATATATATAACCACTTTTTATTTAACATTTTAGGTGTGAAATTGTTCTTCTGCGTCACTTTTTACTGACATGTAGATATTTTTCAACATCTAATTTCATAACTTTTCTTTTTTTCATTATTGAATGAAGAAGGGCTTAACCTTAAAACATGGGCTCGAGCCCAAAATCTCACACCATTTTGGAGAGACCTAACCTCCAAATTAGGGTTTTAAATAGCGTTTGCAATATGACATAACAGTCACTATATAATGATAGCGGCAGGTGCTGCGACCGCTATTTGAGGAAAAATGGTATTTACATTTATAGTTAGCGCATCACAATCGTGTCTGTTCATAGCGACCATAGCGAATTGCGACAACTGTTATTTACAGTCATTATACTTATGACAGCTGTTATCCATAATCGCGATGTCTACGATTTACATTTTAAATCGTCTAAAAATTAAAAAAAAAATTCACGATTACAATATCCACTATCCACATTTTAACATCAGAAATATCCACAACCATGATAAAAGTTCCGCTCCGCGAACACAATTTAAAACGTTGCTATAAGGTAATGCCTTGGGTGACCTTTCACAACAACTTAAGTTTCAATTTTAATGCAAGGAGTTATTGTTTTATAGTTTTCACTGGTTATAATTTCTATATAACCTAATCTACCTCGTAATAGTTCTAGACCCTCAAGGGTAAGCGACATCTTTTAATCTATCTTAGGTATCATCTTTTAATTTATATAACAAAGTGTAGCCCATAAAATGACATCAATTACTAACTAAATAAAATTATTTGACAAGTAGCTTTAGATTAGGCATTGAACGCTTTGAGGCTCACTTGTATATTGAGGTAACTATATATATTTCTAGCGAATTAAACTCCTTGGTCTAATACTATAGATTGATGACTTAATTTGTTTATAGCTAATTAAGCAAAACCTAATCTACGTCGTGATATAGATGACAGTGACCTTAAAACATTGACAAAATTAGGATTAGTTAGGCAGACCTGAGGAGAGATAAGATGAATAAAGCAATAATATTTATTTTAAGAATATTGGATTCCTAGCTCTCACATGGTCCCTACTAGGGCTTAAAACCCTCAAAACAGCTGCAATTTGGCCATCTCTAACTTTCAATCAAAAGATTTGGAGTGGATTGGGATCGATTTGGTTTGGGTTGAGTTAGGTAGATCTACAACATCAACTTAACTTAACGATATCCGGTTAATAATATTTTAAACTAAACCTAACTCATGAATCTATTCAATTTTAATTTATTCAAATCGGTTTGAGTCGATTTTGATCATCGGTTTAGTATTTTTTTTTACTTAAAAAGTAATGCAAACATATTACATAAGAAAAAAAATATATTTTACTACAATTATTTATCATTCAGTTATATCCAAAATCAAATCCATACAAGAATTTATTGAATTTTACAAACCATCATCTATAAATTAAGTGCCTTAAATCATTTCACATAAAATTCAAACAACCTTAATTTAATACAAACACACAAAAATACTTAAGAACTAGATTTTAAAAGTGTGTGATCAATCAAATTTTTCAAAACTTCAATACTAGTATAGACTTAGTCTTAGAATCTCCATAACCAAGTTTTATCATACCAAAAACATAAAATAAATAAAAATAGGATAAACAAATTAATTCAACAACTTTTTGAAAAGCATATTGAAAGTTCAAAAGAAATAATTTCACGAGAATAAATGGTATTCTTCAACTAAAATGTATTAAAAAGAAATATATTTCTCATATATTTAAATTTTAATTGATATTTTTTTTTTTGGAAATTAGCATTCTTTATCGGAGTGTTTCTTTAAAAAAAATAAACTTTAAAACAAAATGATTTTGGTCTTAGTACAACTTATTTATGATATTACTAAATATGTCTCCTTAGGAATGAGATATATAGTGCTGATTGAAATTGAGTTGTTTTCTCATATATAAATTTTTTTTCCTTACATGTCTTTTTTTATTTATTAAAAAAAGCAAAAAGAAAAGAACTAAGAAAAATATATATATATATATATATATATATATATATATACACACACACACATACAATCATACATATGAAATATATATTGCAATCAAAATATAAATGTAGTCAATAATTATAAAGTAAACATATTTTAAATATATATATAATATAATTATATAATGACTGTATTACCAGTTTGAAGCGGGTTAAACTTTTTTAACTCGTAACCCAATTGAACCCACCGAATTCAAAAAATTTTCAATACAACCCATCTTTCGAAAACCCTAACCCAACCTATTATATCGATTTGAGTTGGGTTCGCGAGTCCACAAATTTCCATACTCACCTTTACAAAACATATATAATTCCAATTAGGGTGTTGCTTATCCATACATAATCTCAAGAAATACTAATTAATTATTTGAATAATCTTTTATTAACACGGGGCAAATTTGGGTTTGGAAGAATCAACAAAGTCAAAAGAAGCAGGTGATAATTAAGAAACTAATATATATTTTGTTGTACATAATAATATTGTTACAACGTGTTCCATACTAAGGGATTTGATTAGAGAAAATCCAAACAAGAGATTCCAAAAAGCCTTCCATATGTGTGGTTTTGCCTAATATCACATCGATCTTAACCAATGTGTACGTTGGGCGTGGCTTAACATTATTAATTAATAGTACTGTAAATTTTATAAATGATATATAGAAATTCGTGTTATCACATTATTTATTTATAAACTCACGATCAAGGTTTAAATAACGACTGCAAGACGATATAATAGTCATTATATATCGGTAACTAAGGGTGATAATTCAGGTTGACGAGTCATGTTCGTGTCGTGTCAAAATTGAGTATAATATTAAATGGGTCGACATGAACACGACACGATTATTAATCGTGTCAAAAAAACTCAACACTAACACGACTTGTTTATTAAACGGGCAACACGACACGACATGCTTAACCCGTTTAATAAACATGTCATGTTAGACATGACAACACAACAACCCGACAAAACACGACTAACATATTAGACACGACAACCCGACACAACATGACTAACATGTTAGACACAACAACCCGACACGATTAACTAGACACGACCTGTTTATTACATAAACAAATATAAATTATATGACATAACCATCCATCTAATCAACCATAATCCAAATTCCAATATATTCATTATCCAAATACAAAAAAAAAAAGTTTAATTAATAACATAAACATTATCTTATCAACTATCATCTATATTGGGAGAGAGGAGAGAGTCTGTAGACTCTGTGATGCGTCGCTATTGAGTGAGTCTATGAGGGAGTGTTTTGTGTTTGTGACATGGTGAAAATAGGAATTAGGATTTATTTTATACACACACTAAGAATTTTTTTTTAATGTAAAAGATAATTTATAAATGGATCATAAATAAGTCATGGGTCATAATCGTGTCAACACGACTCATCAGACCCATGAATTTAATCGTGTTATTTCGGGTTGGTGGGTCAACCTGCGACACGATATGATTTTTTCGTGTCATAATCGTGTCGACATGATTACGACACGAACCCGATTATACTCAACACTAACACACTTTATTTCGTGTCGTGTCAGGTTCACATGTCGTATCCAAAATTACCACCCCTATCGGTAGCCACATATATTGTGACCGTATATCCATCGCTTTTTTGAGGGAGAGTGATATTCATATAACAATGTGTTACGATCGCGATAAATGGTATAATTTTTTGTAGTAGTTATAAAGGATCGCGACAATCGTTATCTACTGTCACAATGTCTGCAACTCGCATTTTAAGTTATGCGAAGTTGAAAAAATTCATGGTCACGATGTGCTCGCATTTTAACAAACGCAATGTCAGCAATCATGATAAACGCTATACGATCGCATTTACAATGCTACTACAACTCACTTAAAATTAGAGAAATAAATAATATATAAATTAGACAAATAACTTATACATCTTGAATATCGAATATAAAACCTTGTGGTCCCAAACCTCAACCTTGACTACTAAACCAATGAATACCTCGTTGGCTTAAGAATGCCTCATTGGCTTAAGGATGCAAGCTTAAGTTTCAAGGATTCAAAAGTGCTACTAGGTTTTTAATTAGGGACGCAAGTGTAGGGTTTACAAAACCGAATTATGAAAGTGTAACTTGCACTTATACTCAAGAAAGTTTATGTAATTTAGCCTAATTAATATAAAATATAACCAAAACATAGTCACGTTGGAGCTATATGATCATATGGTTGATGAATTAAACCATGTTTTGTTAATTGCCTTATCTTTTGTGATTAGCATTGTTTTTCTTTCCAACTTTTACTAGATTTCAAACTTTGAACATCTACAAGCTTTTAATCTTAGCCAGAGGCATCTAAAGGATACACAAGATGGTGACAACCATGCTTTTACTAGACAACTTTTTCTATATGTAAAGTAATAAATGGAAATAATTTTTACCAATAAAAGGTGATAGAGAAAGTGATCAAATCATCAAATTAAATTATTATATATATGAAGAAATGTAATCTGGCAGGTAAAAGGAACAAATTGGACAACCTACAAAACAAAGAGACTGTGGTGGGAGGTTTGATTAATTAGTACATATAGGTTAAAATTATTATCTCTTTGGACAAAACATGCAATAAGTGAAAGTTGTCATCATATGAAACTATGCATAGAGAAATCAAAGAGTGGAAATAATGGAGTACATTTATTTATTTTTAAATGAATGGAGTACATTTCTTTGTTTCTTCTTGCATTTCAAATTTTTTAGTCATAAATTCCCTACCATAAAAATTGTTAAGTTATCAATTGGCTCTTTCAAATATCAACCGACACTAAAAGGATAAAAAAGAAAAAAAAAGGTGGAGACATTTTAACCCTTTTAAAGAATTAAAAAACTCTCCTCTTTCAAATATCAACCGACGCTAAAAGGATAAAAAAGAAGAAAAAAAAGGTGGAGACATTTTAACCCTTTTAACTCTCTGTCTTTCTCTCTCTCTCTCTGTGAAAGGAATACCCGTGTTTTCTAAAGGATCTATATTACTTTACTTGTTAAGTTGTCATTGACATATAAGTATAGAATTACTTCTTGTTATTGACAAATGCCCTCTCAACATTCATTAATCAGCATTAGTCTCCATCTTTAAGAAAATAAAATAAAAAAGGAAACCAATTCAAGCTATGTAGCCATGGATTTGAAAACTAGGCATTGATTCAAAGAATCAAATTACATATGGTCTCTACTTTGTACATGCCAAAATTGCTGGCATGATAAGCAGGCGGAGGCACTTAAATTTAATCCCATCGAAATTAGTTGTTAATATTTGATTATGACCTTGTCGAATTCAGTTATTCATGTTGTAATTGCCGGTGCCTAATTCTTGTCCACTTCTTTTTTTTTTAATTTCTGATTTTTCACATTGGTCGTTGCCCAAGTTACTATTTATGTAATGATGTCTTCGTTCAAATTAAAATTTCATGATCCATCATGTCTTATCCCCTTGATATATTATTCAAATTAAAACATGTTTATATATATATATATATATATATATATATATATATATATATACATCATCAACATTTGGATTCAAGACCGGGAATGACATTTTCTGACCCAATTAAGCACCACCCGTTTATGAATATATTAATAAAACATCATAAAATTAAAATATTGTCATTAAGTAATTTTATTTTATGTTGTTTATCTTTGATGGTGATATTTATTGTTATTTTCTTTAGTATAACTTGTTTTTTCTTTAAAAAAACAAGGTTAATAGAGAACCCTAACATTCATTCATAAGAAATCTCTATTCGTATAATTTATAAATAGAGAATGAGAAAAGGGCATAGGTTTAGAGTCTTGAAATTTTTTGTCAGAGATGAGGATGGGAAATAAATTAATTAAAAGTCAAAGACGGGAACAATGACGGGGATATTTAATTTAGGGAAACGAAGGCGAACAAAAAAGACACTCTCCATCCCAAATCTGTCCTTTTACAATCCTTACGCTAGTAGATAATTTTGATTAATTCAATGGAAAATTTAAGGCATATTTAATGTATTAAGGTGGTCATTATATATATAGCATAAAGCATCTAAGTCCAAATTTTAGAGTTGTTAAAGATAAGAACAAAGCTGCCTCAAAACCAAGCCAACCATTAAATGTGGCCCGAAGATCTTTTCAATTTTTGTAAGACAATCTTTTGCATTGGCATCATCTCCATTATAAGATAAGGAAATTTTAATCTTAGCTATATCTTTTGAACGATTCGAGACTTGTCAAGTAAATAAATAATAAATAAAAATAATAATAATAAGACACGATATATCTATGTTCACCCTAGAATATGGCTACGTCCTACCAGAAATTTCACTATAATCAATCTCTCAAATCTCTCGTTACAATGTGCGCTCAGTACATAGAGAGTATTTATAAGCAACTTAAGACGCTCTAATTAGGGTTTCCAGGCTACTACAAAACCACGGTTATTCATGGGCCTAAGCCCAAACCGTCAAGCAAAAAACAGTTGTAATGTTTTTTCTAACTAGAACATAATATGAGAATCAAGACTTAGAAGCGTGAATTAATCAGTATATTTAAGGCTTTATTCGTCCCCACTTGAATAAAGAAGTTTGATATGGGTACAGACAAATAATCCTCCAAGATACAACAAAGTCTTTAGGCTGAAGTCTGTAGATAGTAAAATCTGAAGAATTTCGGATTTTATTCTGCTTTGAAATAATTGAAATATTATGGCAGAGGGTTTTGAGAGAAAAAAAAGAGAAGAAATAAAGAAATGAATTGTATTCTGAATGTGGAGGAGGTAAGGTATTTATAGGTGTAAATACACATCTTCAAATAATTCTAGACAAACATGTCTTTCTAATTTGGAAAGACATGATTTTTCAGATTTAATATGAGCCTCTAGATCATGTCTTTTAATTTTAAACGATCTAGATCGTGTTTGTTAAAGAGACAGTAGACTAATCTGACACCTTTTTTATTAAGTCATGACCCTTGGATTTATGTCATACCTCTTTGATTAAATCACAACATTTAGATTTAAACAGATGCCTTCAGATTTAATCTGACACATTTCTGATTAAATCCTGGGCTTTTGTCTAAAATCTAGATCCCCGAACCCGAACAACAAAAATGGGTTGGGCTTGGGGCAAGAGCTCTTCAGCGATGATGCGCATGTGCAAAGTGCAAAGTGCGCTGCAACTTGACCGAGCTCGAGCTCTAGCTCAGGCCGGGGCCAGGGCATAGGTGCGTGGTGCGATGCAATGTACCATGAGCCTTCATCTTTATCCCTTCTTTTAACAGAAGTATATAAGAATTCTAAATAAATGCTTATAAATAATTTTATTTATCTTTTTCTTATCAATGTAGGACAAAGCCAATTTCAGTTTTCAAACAACCCTTTATTCTCATTTTAAGCTCATACATTAAGATTCATTTTGAATCAAAATAAATACCCATTAAATCTCCAACTTGATTTTAATTTAATACACCTAATTAAAAGTTTTTTAATGACCATTAATTAGTTCAAATTAAGACCTTAAAATGGTCTCAAATCAGCTCTTAGAGCTCATTTTTCCAATAATCCCCCACTTGTTTGAAAAACCAAAGTTTTTTCTTTTTAAAATACTGCCACAATATCTCTGAGTCTTGTATGCATAAAGAAGGTAATTTTCGATTTAAAACCTTCTATTAGTGTAAACAACTCAAAGTCATATCGAAATGAATGGTATCATTTAGATTAAACCAACAGTTTAATGTGATACGACTGGAGCCATCACACATGTACAATTCTCTTATTTCGATGAGAATTTATTTTCACTTAGCACTATTATGGCCATGTGCTATATCTTGGTTTCATGAACCTCAAGAAAGCAAACCATAACTCTCTATAAGAAGTGGCACCATTCCTTCGTTTAAATAGGTGAAGTACCTCTTGCATTTTAGTTACTAGAACGCATTTTATAACTTCATTAAGAGTTTTAACTCATCATCTAAAATATAACGGATTATATTATCTTTCTCAATTATGGGCCAATTTTGTGACAATATCAATAATTAATTACTATAACTTGTTATTACCCATTAAAACCTAGGACTAGTGGTCTACTAGCAATAGGTTGGGTTGCCATCACTGTTTACTTTTAAATGGTTTGAGCCTCATCTATTTAGAAGTACTACTTACTAGGTATCTTGCGAATGCCTTAGTAAATGGGTCAACCAAGTTATTACTTGACTTTATATAGACAATTGTAATGATACCATCTTGTATCAATTGTCTCACATATTCATGTCTATGGCTGATATGTCTAGACTTACCATTATAGGTACTACTATAAGCTCTTGATAAAGTAGCGTCACTATCACAATAAATTGAAACAGGAGGCATTGGACTAGGCCACAATTTGATGTCTAACAATAAATTCCTAATCCATTTGACTTCCTTCCCAGTTGCCGCTAGGACAATAAATTCGAATTCCATAGTTGAGTGGGATATAAAAGTTTGTTTCTTGCTTGCCCAAAAAATTGCACCCCCATCAAGAGTGAATGTCCACCCACTTGTGGATTTATTATTTCCCACACTTGTAATCCAACTCGCATCAGTGTATCTTTCTAATACACTTGGCTAACTGTTGTAAAACAGTTCCAAACCATTGGTCTTCTTGAGATATCTCATTATCCTACTAATGACTTTCCAATGTTCTATATTAGGATTACTAGTATATCTACTAAGTTTACACACATAATAGGAAATATCTGGTCTAGTGCAGTGCATTGCATACGTCAGACTATCAATAGCACTAGCGTATATAATTTGTGTCATTGCTCTATCAGAATTATTATGTAATTTAATGTTTGGATCAAAAGGAGTATTATACTCTTTGAAACCAAGATGTTTAAACTTAATTAACACTTTCTCAATATAGTGAGATTGACTTAAAGCATAACCCTCATTATGTTTTTTAATTTTAATTCCTAAGATTGTATCTGCTTTACCAAAGTCTTTCATCTTAAAGACAGAAGACAAATACTTCTTAGTTTCATTTACTCCTTCCATGTTAGTACCAATGATCAACATATAAACAAACTATCACACCATAGTTTTTTAGTAAATTTAGAATAAATACATCTATCAACACTGTTATGTTTAAAACCGAAGGATAAAATAACGGTGTCAAATTTCTCATTCCATTGTTTTAGACCATAAAGAGATTTGACTAATTTACACACTTAATTTTCATTGCTAGGAAGAACAAACCTTTCGGGTTGTTCCGTATATACTTCCTCATTTAAATACCCATTTAGGAAAGCAGTTTTTACATCAATTTGATGAATATACAACTTATAAATAGATGCTAAAGCTATAAGGACTCTAATAGAAGTAATACGTGCAACTAGTGCATAAGTTTCAAAATAATCAATCCCTTCTTTTTGTCTAAAACCTTTGGCTACTAGTCTCACTTTGAAAGTTTGAATAGTGTCATCAGTATTGTATTTCCTCCTAAACACCCATTTAAACCTAAAAGATTTTGATCCTTTGGGTAAATCTACCAATGCCCAAGTATTGCTACCCATTATAGAATCCATCTCATCTTTAAATAGTTTCTTTCCAAAAATAAGCGTCTCTTGAAGCCATGACTTCCTTAAAAGTTATAAGGTACTCTTCTAGGTTAAACAAAATAGGTATTTTATTTAATACAATATTATTTTAGTCACCTTCAACCAGAAATAGCAATGATTGGGAATAAATGAAATCAGGATCTAAAGTCTTCTCTTTTCTTGCCCTTATACTTCGTTTAGGTTCAATAGTCCTTTCAGAAACATTAGTTTTTCTATTATTAATTTTGGTCTTAATCCTTCACTAGACTCAGCTTTTTGAGACTCTTCTTCTATAGTCTCAAAATCAGTAGAAAACTTATTTTCAAAGGATTCTACGTCTTGTGACTCAATAATAACATTAGACTTTAGATCAAGTAGTTTATATGCCTTGCTATTTTTAGTATATCAAAAAAATACACATTTAGTAGCTCTAGATCCTAATTTTTTTTTCTTTTAAGATATGGAATTCTACAATATACTAAACACCTCCACACTTTAAAATAATCTAAGTTAGGTTTTCTACCTTTCCAAATTTCATAAGGACTCAATTTTATTTTCTTTCTTGGAATCCTATTATGAATATGGCAAGCAGTAAAAAGTGTTTTACCCATAAGTTTAAAAGTAATTTACCATTAACTAGCATGAAATTTAGTATTTCAACTAAAGAACGATTTTTCCTTTCAGCCAAACCATTATGTTGTGATGTGTAAGGTGTAGTACTTTGATGTATTATGCCATGCTCTTCATAGAATTGATCAAAATCATTTAAGAAATATTTACCACCTCTATTATAACATAGAATTTTAATCTTTCTATCAATTTGATTTTCTACTTTTGATATATATTTCTTAAAATTTTCAAAAGCTTCATTTTTGTATTAAACTTAAAATTTGTGAATCTCTTTGTATCTTAGGAAAAAGATTTCTTTACCATTTTAGATTGAACATATATTTCACATTTTCCTAAGTCATCATTTCCAATATTTATTAATTCTAACTTATGTATGCTTTTTAAATAACCATTATTTATATGAGCTAAACGACTATGTCATAAAGGAGAAGAGCCAACAATATAATTAGAAACTCTGGTCTTATTATTATTATTAATGCTCAGCTTATACATGTCATTACAAGAATATCATTTTCCGACAAACATGCCATTCTTTGAAAATATAACTTTGTCAGATTCAACAGAAACTCGAAATTAAATTCTTTCAAATCTCTGGTACATAGAGAACATTAAGAAGACTTAGACACTTTCCAGATGTGAAGTCAATCTCGACTATTCCTTTGCTACAAAATTTGATTATGGTAGCGTTTCCCATTTGACATCTTGTCCATTAGTCATTTCTTCGAATGTCTTGAACATTCCTTTGTCATTGCACACATGGATAGTAGCACCAGAATCTAACCACTATCCAGATACCTCATTTGTCATATCAACCTCGGAGATCATGGTCACAAAGCTTATATTGGAGATCATTGCTATAAGGTTCTTTTCAACCATGTTAGCCTTGTTGATATCAACACTCTTGCGAAATTTGCATTTACGAGCATAGTGTCCAAGTTTACCACACATATGGCATTTCCTTTTTTAAAATTTTCCTCCAATCTTCTTAAATTTTCCCAGCTTTCACTTATAAAGCATGTTCTTTAGTTTTACTTGCCTTCACATGATGCACTTTAGGACCACTTTGAACATTATTACTTTTGTCGTGTAAACGTGACTCTTCTTCAATACAAAGATGTTTTTGAATTTGTTCTAAAGTGTAGTTTTCAGATTTGTGCAGCAATCTCTTTCCATAATCCTTCCAAGAAGGTGGAAGTTTAGCTATAATAGCCCCCATTTGGAATGATTCAGGCAAAACAATTATTAAAGCTTGGAGTTTATTGACAATAACTTGTAAGTCATGCACTTGTTCTAAGACAGGTTTATTGTTAAACATTTTGAAATTAAAGTATTTGGAAACTAAATACTTATTTGTACATTTTTCCTCCGCTTTGTATTTGTATTCAAGAGCATTCCAAATATCACGAGCCGATTTGATGTCTGTGAACAGATCGTACAAACAGTATGATAATATGTTCAAAATATGCCCACGACACAGTAGCTTGTCCTCCTCTCTTTCCTTCCTTTCTTTATGAAGTTATTCGATCATTGCTGTTTGAGGTTGCTCTTTTTCTTTATGTACTGGATCATCAGGAATGGGCTGCAGATTCAGATCCAGTATATAAGGAATTTTCAACACAATAAGCAAGAACATAATCTTGTCTTACCAGTGGCTGAAATTATTTTCATCAAATCGATCTACCTTAACAAATTCTTGATTCATCACCTTGAATGATTCTGTCTCCATTTTGTTGAACAGAAATAAAGCCTAAAAATTGTTGTAGAATTTTTTTCTAATTGGAACAGAATACGAGAATCAAGATTTATAGGCGTGAATTAATCACTTTCTTTAAGGCTTTATTCCTCCTCACTTGAATAAATAAGTTTGCTATGGGTATAGACAAATAGTCCTCCAAGATACAACTAAGTCTCTAGGTTGAAGTCTGCAAACTGCAAAATCTAAAGAACTTCGGATTTTATTCTATTTTGAAATAATTGAAATATTATGCAGAGGGTTTTGAGAGAAAAATAGATAAGAAATAAATAAATGAATTGTATTCTGAATGTGGAAGGAAGCAATGTATTTATAGGTGTAGAGACACCTCTTCAAATAATTCTTAACAAACATGTCTTTCCAATTTGGAAAGACATGATGAATTGGAAATACAATATTTTTCAGATTTAATATGAGCCTTTAGATCATGTCTCTTAATTTTAAACAGTCCAGATCGTGTCTGTTAAAGGGACAAATGACTAATCTGACATCTTTTTTATTAAGTCATGACCATTGGATTTAAGTCATACCTCTCTGATTAAATCACAACCTTAGATTTAAACAGATGCCTTTTGATTTAATTTGACACATTTATGATTAAATCCTGGGCTTTTGTCTAAAATCTGGACACCCGAACCCAAACAACGGACACGGGCTGGGCTAAGGGCAAAGGCTCCTCAGCGACGATGCACACGTGCGAAGTGCAAAGTTTGCCTAAAGCACCAATGCAACTTGACCGAGCTCAAGTTCGGGCTCAGGCTGGGGCACAAGTGCGTGATGCGATGCAACGCACCGTGAGCCTTCACTTTTATCTCTTCTTTTAACAGAAGTAGATAAAAATCACAAATAAATGCTTATAAAGCATTTTATTTCTCATTTTCTTATCAATGTGGAACAAAGGCAATTTGGATTTTCAAACAAACCTTTATTCTCATTTTATGCTCATAAATTAAGATTCCTTTTGAATCAAAATAAAAACCTATTAAATCTTCAAATTGAGTTTAATTTAATGCACCTAATTAAAGGTTTTTTTAATTACTATTAATTAGCTCAAATTAAGACCTTGAAATTATCTAAAATCAGCTCTTATAACTGATTTTTCTAACAGAAACCAAACCCAAAATGTATACAAGGCTTGAGCGCTCGTGTATATAGAGTATTTGTCCTCTTGGTGCACGAGAATAGTAGTTAGCTTGGTTTCTTTGTTGTGGTCAAATTCTCACCTTCTCATCAACTTTATTTCCTAAATTATTGCAACTAATAAGCTCAATAAAATAGTTGAGCTTTTTTCATCTTAAACCAGTATTGAAACAAGATGACAAATAATTTTTTTTGGGGTCAAATTCTCACCTTCTCATCAACTTTATTTCTTAAATTATTGTATAATTGGCAATGTGCCATCTCTCAATTTACTCTTCACAACTAAGAAAAACCCACCTTCTAGCTATTTTTTGTGTTGTTGAAATGATCAAGGTGGAATCAAGGTCCAGTCCACCATGATCCAGCCATTAATTAACTTGTGATGTATAAAATTATACTAATTAAATAGAGAGAGAAATAGATTTAAATATTAGAGAATATGTTATTAATTACTAAACAAAAAGATGGGTCCATACATGTACTGGATTTTGTACTGAATACTTTGGAATTTTCATGTGGCCCAAGTCACATGTAGAGCACATGATATATATATATATAATTGACCAATAAAGATATGATACAACATGCATTCAGATTGGGGTAAAGAATTGGGGACCTTGTGGGTAAGAAGACAATTTAGCCCCAATCAAATAGACAATGGGTCTTGGGTACAAGTCTACCTGCCTTTGTCATACTTGTTTAGCCCAAGTATGATGTGAGTGGGCCCAAACCTGTTTTCTGGTGTGTTTTAATGTACTTTATTTATTAGTCTTAAAGATTTTACTCTAAAATTAAAGGGGTCAAAAGATAAAAGAGGAAAAATCACCCCCAAAAAAAGACAAAAAAAGAAAAGATATAACAATTTAAGACCTACTGATAATTTTTTAGATTCATTATGCTATAGATGTGAAGATGTCATAAAAAATAATGTTATAGATTTGGATGTTTGAACTACTTGTAAAATTTAATGGAAGTCATAGTTTGAATTTTCATTCAAGAATTCCTTCAAGCTTTAATAATACCATCTTTACCCTATAAATAGTAAAAGTTAACTTTGGCTCATGATCACTTATATATCCAATAAACATTTTTTGAAAAAAAAAATTAAATGATAAAATATCAAATTTAGTAGACATACAATACATTTTGTAGGAGTGAGGACAGATATTATACATAATCAATTTTTATCTTTTGCTAAGAATTAAACATAATAAATTCCTTTACATGCACCAGTGGGTTGACATGACAAGTCTTAATTTGATTCCATTTTTTTAGTTGGAATTATATATCTTTGTGGATCAATTAATTGGGTAAAAAAAATGTACCTTTTGGCTGTGTTTAGAAATTGAGTGGTTCGATTTATTTTCATATAATAGAGAGATATGTATGCCACTCCTGATCATCACATGACTTCACTGATTTTTCAGGATTTTGTTTCAAAATTTTTCAATCATCAATTTTTTGAGAGAATATAAAGAGGAGTAATTAACGGAAAAGTTGCAAGGAAATCAAAAGAAATGATAGGAAATTTTGAAAGGAAGAAAAGTAAAGAGAAATCCATGTAACTACTCCATTTAAAAAGAACTTTCTGGCTTTCTTATTGGTTAATTAAAATTTCTATTGGTTTAGTATAAATTGAAGGTAATTTTATATCTATGTCAAAATGATAAGGACAAAATAGAGCAATGTTTGCAGTGTAGCTAAGGATGACACAGTCGGCTATAAATTAAATTAACCAATTGGACATGTTATTCTCCTGAACACTATCCCCATTTAGCCAATAGATTTGCTATAATATTTATGAGTGGATGCCTTTAGGTAATGTTCTTTATTTTCTCTATCTTTTACTACTAAATAAAAATGCAACTAAAATGAATCTAAGAGAGAGAGAGAGATTCAAGCCTAAAAGGTTGTAGAGGATGCATATATCATGCATGTGAAGTTGGAAAAACCTAAGAAAGTTGAACCGTAAGAGCCCATTAATTGAAAACACACCATGAGAAACAAGTTAGAAATGAAAAAAAGGGTCTAACATATAATTATAAAGCTAATTAAGCTTGTCATCTCATATCCTTATCATTTTTTTTCTTTGATAAGGTAGGTGACGAAGAGAAAACAAGGCAGAGGTGATTTGAAAAGGGGATCTGTGCCCCAATTAAAGAAAAAAAAAAAAACAAAGTGTGATATACATACGAGGACAGAGCATGAGGGGTGAAATGCTTGGGTGTATCGGATATATATTAATGGTCTATAAAAAAAGATAATTTTTTTTATTGAATGATTGACATATGCTCGGTGCCAGTGCGCACACCCCTTACACACAAAATTTTCTCGGATCATGGAGAGAGGGAGAGTCAAAACTGAAGATGGGCAAACAAGAGAACGTGGAGGCAAAGGAAAGAAACAGTACTGACATGCCTATTAGGGAAGACTTTCAATTAATTTTTTGGTTGCCTCTTACGTACATAATTCATGTTGGTTGACGAGAAGATGTGCAATTTCACCCAACACACCTCTTTCTCACGTTTATTATAAAATCTATAGTTTTTTTTAAAGAAAAAATCAATAAAGAAACACATTGAATTCTAAAAAAAATTAAAAAGGCAAAAAAAGATTCCTATGATTATCATTCTACATAAAAAAAATGTGTTTAATTAAAGTGAGTTACATTTAAATATTATTTTACAATTATAAAAATTGAGCATTCTTATAGAACTGTCGTATAAAATCAACCTAATGTATATATAGTCTGCTGCTACATATATACACAAAAGATTAATTATATGCTCATCTCCTCTTAGTTATTCAAATATTAATAATGAATATTATCTTTCATTTGAAGTTTCTTTCCATGCCACCACCTGTAATTAAGTTTGCAATTAAAAGTTTAAGTTCCAATATATCTTTCCTTCATCACAGTAAATGACACTCATTCTCTCTTTCTTTATCATCATGAGTAACAACGAGGAAATAAGGTAGGAGATTCTTAGTTTTTTCCCCTTTTATAGGAAGTTTCTTCAACCTTGGAGTATAAGATAGGCGTACAGTAAAAAGTGTTTCTAAACCTATATTTTTACATTATTAAGAATATGACAACTCCCCTCCCCACAATTTTCTTTTCTTTTCTTTTAACATAAGAATATATAACAACAAAACAAACCCTTACATAAGATTACGTAGTGATGTAATCTAGTTCTCTCTCTGAAAGATCTGAGAGAACTTTTACTTTCATATATACATGCATTTAGTTTTATAGAACACATTTGATGCTAATTAACAGAGAGGAGGTGAGAAAAAATTTCTTTATGTCATCCTAGGTAGATCATGGACAATACATGACAAGAAAGAACACACACCAAATCCATGATCAAAATCTCATAATTAATTATAACTTGTTTATGAATATTGATTTCTTCATTTTTTTTCACTTTTTATTTAATAATAATTCCATTTTATTTTTCGACGCTTCACATTTCACAGGTAGCATGTTAACTGCTAAGGTTCTAGCAACATTTCCAAACTAAGATATTTCAAAATATATATATATATATATATATATATATATATATATATATATATATATATATATATATATATCTTAGTTTTTCACTCAACCCAAAATTCTTGGGAAAAAGCCTATAGCTATATATATGCCCATAAAGAACACCTCAACAAGAATATTCAAGAGAAAATTAAAGATTATACAGTAAATTTTTTTTTTTGAAAAAAACGATAGAGAGAGAATATATTTATATATCTAGAGAAAGATTGGTTTTACATTAATTATATATGAATATGATACATTAATTATATAGTATAATTCCTTTCTTGGTTTTGGGCACAGTCAACAAAATGAGTTAATTTATTAGTATGTTCGTTCAATCAACAAAATGAGAGAATATATTTTCAAAGTTCAAGTTTCGCTTGATTTTAGGCAACAAAGAGATGTGGTGACTTTTGTTTTCACTTAATAGATCTAATGAGAACATAATTTTGGTTATTGAGCTAAGGATCAATTTTATTTCGCATAGTTTGTAGTTGGAGGTGGGGAAGAGTTGATTTTTTCCACTCAATTTTTTTCGCACCATATCTTTCTCAGTTCAATTTGAGTAATATTGATAAAAGTCACCTCTCTCTATCAAAGCATGGAGGAAGCATAAGGAGAAAAAAAATTGGGGAAGTCTAGCTAGCTAGTTGAAATAATTATATTCCATTGGCATCAAATTTGATAAAGAAAGAAGCGTTCTCTTGTTTGCAATGAAGTCAATATTGTGCATAATGCCAATTAACAATCACTCCAAAGAATGCCAACCCATATATGGCTTTGATTCCCCATCACCATTCGTTCTCCTTCCCTAGCTAGTTGGTCCCCTTGATAAAGATTTCCTTTCTTTCTTTCTCTCTCTCTCTCTCTTTTTTTTTTTGAGTGAGAGAGAGAGATAGAAGGTAGAGAGAATCTATTTGCTAGTAGTATACTGCAAATTATTAGTGGCATATTTTGCTTCTAAGTGTAGACAACGCTAAATAAATTGGTCATGAGTCATGGCTTGTGCTCTCTAGTGGTTAGAATGAAAGGGTAGCTACTACCATGAGCTTGGCATATATATGGTTGGCTTTGCATCATAGTCATAGTTGCTAATTATCTCTTTCAATATTATAATTTATAAGAGCAAAATCGCTTTCTTTATACTTGTAGATCAAGGCGTATGTATAACATAATTAATTGCTATTTCAACAAGATATTTAAAAGCTAGGGAATGATATTTATATAATTACTAAATCAATTATAATTTTCAATAAAAAAAAACTTGATTATCATGCATACTCATCTAAGCTAACTATCGTCATCTTTCATAAAATACATACATATTATAGTTATGACCTAGCTACAATGATTTTGTGATATTTGTAAATTAAAATTGCATCACCTTTATATAATTATTTCATTATAACTAAAGTTAAAATTATTTTGTATAATATAGTCTATGAAATAATTACCAACGAATTGACACGAGCGATGCTTAAGTTCATAAGAAACTCTCAATTTATAGTTTGCTTTTCCAATCCACTTTCTTGCACCATTTGGGAAAAGTATCGTGTTGTGCATACGTATATTCCTAGCTATCTTTCGCATTATTGCATGTATTTATTTCCCGTTGCTTTCATTTTTCAGATTTTGTGATATATATATATATATATATATATATATATATATATATATATATATATATATATGCTCACTTTTCTAATAATTAATATTCTAAAATTCAGTCTTAACCATAGAAACTTCGTTAAGTAAGACCTGGCCTCTAGAATTACATGCTGCAAATTCTAGTATATATGTGCCTATAATATGTTTTGTTCTAGGTTCGACAATTTTTATTTTATTGTTTGATTCTACAAAAATAAAATATAAATAAGAATCACTTCTTATTCAGTCTCTCTCTATTTTATAGCTCAGATTGTCTTGCGTGCCAATCAGGGCATTTTGAGCTTCTTTTGACAAAATTAGGCTACAATTCTGATCCATGATAAGGACCTTGATTATATAATTATATAATATGGTGTCACTATATAATATAGAACAATAATTATAGGACTCCTTTTACAAACACTTTCAAAAGCACTCGAAAACTTGAGTAGAAATTGTTTAGAAACTTGAACGGTAATTGTTGAAAAATTGACATCCAATCAATAACTATACAATCACAATAGTTAAAATAAAGAAAAAATACATAAAAATTTTACCATGATTCGACAACTCTTGCCTACTTCCATGGGAAAATTAATTCACTATTAATTATCAATTACATTAGTTGTACAATATATATTCAACCAAAATTGGTCTAAAACACTGATTGCAACTTTTGTATGTAGGAAAGTTGCAAGAGCTTACTACCCTACAGTAAACTGTATGAAAACTCTTCCAAATCAATATGCAATTTTTCTAGCAAAACCTGTGTAAAAACTCTCTCCACAATAATACACAATTTTTCTAGACAAAACTGTATAAAAATTCTTCGCAATCTCACAACCCATATTTATTTAACCGTTGGATCCCTGTAAAACCCTATTTTACAAGTAATATTGGTATTTGATTTGCTACACTCTACCTTCAGGAATAGAACGAGGGACTACCTCTCTTGATGCCCATATTTATCGCCTTCAGAACTTGCCCATCAAGTTATTTGCTTGCCAAGTAGCTTGCTCTTTCATACCAAATAACTTTGAGACCTATACCGAAAAATAATGAGGCAAGAAAATTCCAAAATCGATCAAGTTGTCCAACTCCATGGGCCAAGTTCGCCTCCACCCAGTCAAAAGCTCCAAAGTTTTGATAAGGTCATATATACTGTTTAATCGGATTTTGGGCCTAATCTTAACAATCACTAGAGTTTGGGGATTTGAATCGAGGTAGAAATTTGTTAGGATACTTCTCAAATCTCACATTAGAGATTAGTATTATTGTAATCAGTCCTAATCCCATATTGTCTATGTGTCAAAAGGATGTAAATACTAATTATTATAAATAAGACTCTATGAGTGTTTTATTGGTGAAGCTATATCAAATCTTGTAACACTAGGAATACCAATGGTTGGGTTATTTGAGGGGGTGTAACAGTGTTTTGGGATAACGAGAGTTGAGAAGGTTTCACAACTTTTCTACCATCTAAAAATTTGTATTATAATTTATTTATTAGTGGAGTTTTCTACTGTGGATGTAGGTTTGTTGAGGTCGAACCACCTAAATTTGGTTTTCGTGTTTAATTAATTTTTTCTTTGTGGTTGTGTGATTTTATTTCCTATAAGTGTGTGAATTAAATTCCTACAAGTTGTGTCAAAGTTATTACCGGAAGTGTGTCGCTGGATCAGTTTAAAGAAGCTATTTGTTGCGTCTGCGCCACTATGTCGACAAATATATCTAAATTTGATATTCTTTTATTTAATGGAAAAAAATAGTATTAGCATGCGGCAAAGTACAGTTCATGATTTTTCGTGCAATAAGATCTTGATCAGGCTTCAAAGGACGAAAAGCCAAATGGGATGACTAATTGAAAGTGATAGTTGACTTAGAGGAAGATTGTGAGCACAATCATGTTGGTTCTTACTCCCAAGATAAAGTATAACGTGTTGAAAGAAACTACACCAAAAGGTTTGTAGGATAAGCTCGAGAGCATCTATGTGTCAAAGTCTTTAACAAACAAATTGTGTCTTAAGATGGATCTTTACTCTTTTAAAATGCAAGAAAATACAAATCTTTATGATCACGTGAATTAATTTAACAAACTAGTGTTTCAAACGTTGAATGCAGAATAAACATTGAAATATGAGAAGAAAACATTACTTTTAATATTATCATCCGTGCCAAAATTGTACAAACCATTGGTGCAAACAATGTTGGTGGGAAAGTTGACGTTGAACTTAGATGATGTGACTACGCTCTTATGTGAGAATGTGAGGTTGATGGGAAACGAGAGCTTGTCTGCGGTTTTTATGGTGAAAATATAAAATACTAATGTTCGACTCCACGAACTAGTCGGTACCCCCGACTCGGCCATTACACGAGTATTTTACATTTTCACCATAAAAACCCCTAAGTATTGAACTTTATAAGACTAAAACACACATTTTTGCATAACTAGTAATCCGAAATGGATTCCATTTGTTCCCACGAGTCACTTTCAACTCCACAAACTTGTTGATACCCCAAGTCCCTCCATTGCACGAATATTTTATATTTTCACCCTGAAAACCTCTAAGTGTTGAAATTTATTAGACTAAAACATACACTTTTGCGAATTCAATCATCCAAAATGGATTTTGTTTGTTTCCATGAGTCATGTTCGACTCCACGGACGTGCTAGTACCCTCTGCTCGTCCATTACACGAGTATTTTACATTTTCACCTTAAAAAAATGCTAGGTGTTGAACTCTATGAGACTAAAACACAAACTTTTGCAGAACTTGTGATCTGAAATGGATTTCGTTTGTTCCCATGAGTCACGTTCAACTCCACGAAATTGTTAGTACCTCTGGCTTATCTATTAGTCGACTATTTTACATTTTCACCATAGAAACCATTAAGTGTTGAACTTTATGAGACTCAACCACACACTTCTACAAATCTGGTCATCTGAAACGGATTCCGTTTATTCTCATAAGTCACGTTCAACTCCATGGACAAGCCGGAAGTCAATCACACGAGTATTTTACATTTTCACCCTAAAAAACACTAAGTATTAAACTTTATGAGACTAAAACACACATTTTTTTTTGCAGAACTAGTGATCAAAAATGGATTCCACTTGTTCTCATGAGTCACGTTCGACTCCACGGAAGTACCGACACACCTAACTCGTCCATTACTTGATTATTTTACATTTTCACCATAGAAATCACTAAATGTTGAACTTTATGAGACTAAAACAAACACTTTTACAAATCTGTTCATCCAAAACGGATTCCATTTTTTCTCATGAGTCATGTTCAACTCCATGGAAAGCCGGGGATCCATCACACGAGTATTTTACATTTTCACCTTAAAAACCACTAAGTGTTGAACTTTGTGAGACTAAAACACACATTTCTTTTGTAGAACTAATGATCCAAAATAAATTTCATTTGTTTCCACGAGTCACATTCGACTCTACGAACATGCAGGTACCTCCATCTCGTCCATTACATGAGTATTTTACATTTTCACCTTAGAAACTGCTAAGTGTTGAGCTTTATAAGACTAAAACAAAAATTTTTGCAAATCTTATCATTCGAAACGGATTTTGTTTGTTCCCTACAAGTCATGTTCGACTACACGGACGTGCCGATAACACTGACTCATCCATTACTCGAGTATTTTACATTTCACCCTATAAATCACAAAGTGTTAAACTTTATGATACTAAAACAAAAATTTTTGCATAACTAGTGACCCGAAACAGATTCTGTTTGTTCAAATAAGTCATGTTTGACTCTATAGACATATCGATACCCTCGGCTCGTCCATTACAAGAGTATTTTATATTTTCACCCTAAAAGTCCCAAATTGTTGAACTTTATTAGACTAAAACACACACTTATGCAAATCCGAATGTCCAAAATATTGAACTTTCATTTTAAAAAGTTTACTTATAGTGGGTGGTGCATGTGATAGCATAAAGTGTTAAATCATTTGTTGCATATGCTGCTGCAGCATCTGGTGCACTTGCTACTGAAATTTTTGTTGTATTTCTACTTATTGCTGTTGAAATTGATGTTGCATTTCTTGTTGTTGCTGCTCTATGCCATCGACACATGTCTGCATGACCTCTTTTCTTTGTCTCTTTTATTCCAGTTCTTGTTGCATCACTTTGACATTGATGAACGATGTAAAGCAGGATGCAGTGGATCTACTTGAGAAATTTCTTCCTAGAGAGCCACAACAAAACATATGACCACTAATCATCCCACCGAACCCATAAAATCATCCATTCTTCATCCCACCAGATGCCTCCAACCACTCATGTAGTGTGATCTTAGCTTGTGATGATGCTTCAAGTTCTTTACCAATTTTATCCCGTATGAGCCACTCATATGTTTCCTACAATGCAAATTAATACATACGATTAATAATTATTTTTCTCCCAAACAATATTAATACAAAAAATTTATTTATCGTAAAAGTAAAAAAATTATTATAAACATACAACGGTTTTCCATGATCTCTGATCAACATATTCATTTTTCACTATTCTTTTATGTGCAGGAAGATGCTTCTCTTATTGAGGCCTCTCTCACAACGTCTAGCATGCGGAGCCGCAAAAGACCCTACATAATGAGAAATAATATAATTAACAATAGTTGTCAAGTTAACATTTTGTTACCATTCGATGAGTAACTTACCTCATCGGATGCAATGAGTGATTTCGGGAAGATCCCTCATCGCAGATCCTCTACGTCTACCCTTACCTCTAGGCATCCTGTTTTGCAAAAACATAAGAAATATGAATTGGTTAAAACTAGTTCATATGATCACAATGAACAATTTATGTAACATATAAAACAATTTAATCATATAACTCATATAATTCTCAATATCCATAAGTAAAAGTGATCATATCATTCACTAATCGAAATCCATATTAGTACTAGAGTTATTATCTTCCTCATCTTCGTTTTTTTTATTCATCTTCATCGGATTATTTCTCATCATCATCATCATCATCATCATCTTCTTCTTCTTCTTCTTCTTCTTCTTCTTCTTCTATGGGAACACATATATTGGATGGATTTACTTCTTCCATTATACCATCAACATCATAAAGGTATCTGATATATTATGTCATTGTCTATAACTACTCGCATTGGAATAGGTGGTTCATCTTCTTGGAAGTAATTCGTAGCTATACGCATTATATCTTCATATGCATCCTTATACGAAGGGAATTCGACATTGCCTTAGCCTTTGTTTTACACACTGCACACCAATCATTTCTTTCTTTTCTAGTGGAAGGATAAGAGTAGTAGTACATTTGCATTGCTTGTGATGCCAACACAAATGGTTCATCTAAGTTAAACCTTGATTTATACTTAATATCTATGAGACCGTGTTGAACTCCATTCTCAAAATCAAACCAATGGCATTTGAATAATATAAAAGTGTTATGCATCCCTATATATTAGAACTCGATAACTTCTGTCAACATCCTGTAGAAGTCATATTCATATTCATCATAACAACTACCTTTCACAAGCACACCACTGCTCATCATTTTTTTATGTTGTCCATAAGAGTGGGTGTAACACTTGTATCCGTTAACATTATATCCGAATAACACTTCACACACTTCATCTGGCCAAAACCTAAACTTTGTATTTGTTTGTCAATTTTTTTATCTTTAATTACTTATAATTAAAATATAGAATATGATTATACATAAATTGTAATAACTTAATATATATAATAATATATATTAACAATATTGATAATTTTTTACATGGTATGGCTTACAAGACCATGAAGCCATTTTGTGAAATTGTTCTCATGAAGCTTTTCGATTTGTTTGTCAGTTATTCATTGTTGCTCAGTTCTCATGGACTCATCTATTGTTTACAACATTGATGATGATGAATTAATTAGTGTCTAATATATGCATATCTGTTAAGAGAACATTAGATTTAAATATAAGTTAAGCACGCACTCCACATATGGCATAATTTCAACGCAATTAAAGAGAACGTATTTCTATGCAGCCTTGAGCTCTTTGTCATCTAAGTCTTAATAGTCTCATGACCAAAAGCATGACCTAGATAATAGAAAATAGATAGCCTTTCTCCTTGATCCGCATTTCCCCTATCGTTATTACGACATACCCGATTTAATTTTGTCTGAACATTTGACTCAAAATATTCAGAGCAAAAATTAGAGATCTCTTGTATACTATATGCCTCAACCATGGAACCTTCCACACTCACTTTGTTACGAGCTTTTATCTTTAGGCTATGCATACACCTATTTTCCATTCATAAGGGTAATTTTTTGTTGTCGTAACACTTTGGTTAGGCCGACTACTACTATACTATAGGTGACTTCTAGCTTCTATAGTGGCCCTTCCACTTTGGTGTAGTTTTAGTTTGTATTTGTACTGAATGAATATATCAAACCAAACAAAGGCGAGCTGTATGAGCCATTTTTCGGCCTGGGAAGCAGCGAACTCTAGAAGCTAGGGCGATGTTCACCTTTGGACACGAACACTATCCATTCTCAGTGAAAACCTGCCTTAGAAATAGAACGTCAACTTATCTTATTGCCGTTCAATTTAAGACAGCGTTGATAGCTTGTAGTGAACAGCCCCATTATGAAACCAACCGAAATAAGCATTTAGTACTTAAGTAGTTAAGGTATAGAACCCTTAAAACTATGATAGAAAGTCGTTTGCTTTGTCATCCAAGTCTTTCTTTTGAATCAAATTAGGCCACGACTATTTTATTTTAATCGATCGGAGGAATATATATATATATATATATATATATATATATATATATATATATATATATGGATTATAAAACAAGAATGATATGAAATGAGGAAACAATAACATTTGGTAAATATTAAGGATATTACCTCTCAAACGGATACGCCCATCGATATTGCATGGGACCACCCACTTTAGCTTCATAAGCTAAATGGATTGAAAAATGCTCTATCGAATCGAAGAATGATGGGGGAAATATCTTCTCAACCTTTCATAAGATGATGAGAATGTTTTTCTCAAGCAACTCCATATGCTCAACACATAGTTCAGTTGCGCATATATCCTTAAAGAAGTTACTTAGGTCTGTTAAAGCATACCCCACAAGGTCACGTAAAAAGTCACAAAACGCAAAGAGAATTAATCTTTCCATGAACACGTGGCAATCATGACTCTTCATACCGTACAACTTTCACTCGTTCAATTTAACACACCATGCTAAATTTGAGGCATGCCAGTCTGGGAACTTCAAATAAGAAACCCATTCGCAAACCACTTTTATTTGAGACTTGTTTAATGTGTAGGTTACTTTAGGTTTACCATTAACTTCAACCAATGCCAACTGAGTACGCCTAAAGAACTTTGTTATATCTAAACGAACATTAGCATTGTCTTTTATTTTACCCTTGATATCCATAACAATGTTGAAGACATTGTCAAAAATATTTTTCTCAATATGCATATTGTCTAAATTGTGGCAAATAAGATTAGTTGACTAGTACAACAATTTTTAAAAGATACTTCTCTTGGTCTAATTAAGATTAGTTGACTAGTACTGAATGTTATCTGTTCAAAGGACATCATTCTAACTTTCACATCTACCTCCGACAACTGTGGTGACGGTGGGCTACTCTTAGATAAATTCTTTATGAAACCCTGCTTCTGTCTTCTGAAAGCATGATCTTTGGTAAGAACTGATGGTGACAATCAAACCAACAATTTTTATGACTATTTGACAGACAGAATGATTGTGTGAGCTCCGTACAGTAAGGATAAACCAATAAACCGTAAGTGCTCCACCTAGAAAGCATACCATATGTAGGGAAGTCACTGATCGTCCATAGAAGTGCAACTTTCATATTAAATTTTTTTTCCTTGGCTGCATCGGAAGTAGGAACTTCATCCATCCAGAACGTCTTCAACTCGTCTATCAGTGGTCGTAGATAGACATCTAGATTCTTACCAAGGCTGTTTAGACCAGGAATTACCAATTATAAGAATAGATTATGCTCTTTCATGCACATACCAAAAAGTAAATTATAAAGAATGATAAATACCTGCCAACAAGAGTACATGGACGCCGAATGGATGTGAGTATTAGTTATTTTAAATATGGCTCTATGAGTATTTTATTGGTGAAGCTATCTCAAATCTTATAAGACTAAGATAACTAAGGATCGAGTTATTTGAGAGAGTGTAACGGAGTTTTGAGATAATGAAAGTTGAGAGGGTTTTACAACTTTTCTACTATCCAAAAAATTGTATTGTGATTGATTTATTAGTGAAGTTTACTAACAGTAATTACCACTTAAATTTTGAAAGTCTCTCAAATGGATGTCTTAGGTTAGTGTCCTAATAGCTCAGTTTTATAATATAATAATGTAACATAGTATATTATAATATAAGCAGTTCATGTATACTGTCTATATACCAAGCATAAGGGTAGCAATGTAAAAAAGAAATGTTTTTGATACCCTGTAGTTCTTTCTCATCCTCATCCATGCAGCTTCAAAAGAAAATAATACCTCAGTTATGAATAAGATTACTTTTATGAACGTTGTTTTAGATAATTCATGCCAATAAAAAAGAAATAGGATCACTAGGTTATTGATAGCTCAAAAGAACCCATTAAACTTGATTTTCGATCATTACAATACAATTCTAAGGAACAATATAAATCAGATGACCAATTTTAACAATTGGATTGCAAGATTAATGTTGGAAAAATATAAGTTTAAGTGAAATTTTGCTTGCTTATCACATAATTTTAATGACGTAATATGAAAAAAGTTTTCAAAATATAAATATTACTAATAATTTTTTTTATAATTACTGATTTAAAATATTAGTTTTAAAGTTAATCAAACCAAAAAATCATCCGCACCAACAAAATGGGCAGCAAAAAATATTTATGATACAACAAGAATCATAAGAGTTTGGTGTCAGATTAACCCCTTTAGCCATAGATTGATAGTAAAAGGAGAGAGTTTATCTACATGCAAGTAGCTACTAGATGCGAATTTGTGACCTAAAAAGCCTCATTATACAGCTATGTTGATGTGATAGGTGCAGTACCAATTTATTATGGTGATACCTGTGCTATGATCCGTTGGATCAGGGGGACCACTGATTTTTATTTTTCTGACTATAATTATGGCTTTTTTGTTCTTTAACCCAACATTCACAATTCACAATTCACAAGTGTCTGTGTTTTCCCTCTTGACAGTGGAAGTAAATTACCAAGTGTGCCCACACAATGAATAAGGAGGGAATTGGGTTTGGCAGTATTTTCCATTGTTTGCAGGAAACACTAAAGACCCACACAAACACCACTCTCATGTTGCTTCTATATTACCCCTTGAGATCCTTTTTTTTTTCTCTTTGTTTTTGTTTTTATTTTTATTTCATTTTTTCCTCCTGCTCTGCTTCCTATTCTTTGTGACTGCCACTATAATCAGAAAAATAGATGCCATAGTACTTACCAATACAAAAGAGGGTCATAAATTATAGCACCAGCCATGGTACTTAACAATACAAAAGAGGGTCATAAATTATAGCAGCACACCCACCTCCCTCCTATGTACTGACATTTATCATAAATAAAAATCTCTACCCATTTTCACCCTCATAATTTATTTATATAATTTTTAAAAATTATTATTTTGAATATGCTATTAGAATCATTTTAATTGAAATCTTTAATAGCTTCTTACTCAAATGAATGGTCTTTAATTCTAAGGATAGTGATATTGGATACCAATTGGTAATTGTTGAATTGAAGCTTTGGGACCTAATTGCTTTTATAATTATTAGGTTGCCAAAATGTGTCATATGTTTCAAAATGTACAATAAAGATATTTTGGAATATTGATTATTTAGTACAACTGTTTGTTGAGAAATTAGGTACATATACTTTTATGAGTTATCTTGCCCATCCTTCTAAGCTCTTAATACCTCAAAAGGTCAAACATTTGTGGTCATGGCATAATCTAATCATTAACGACACCTCCCTGCTCTTTAGGAAGATACTTGAACTCGAAATCTTTCTCCCCATTTATCAATTATGACAGAAAAAAAGGGTTAATTAAACGAGCTAATGGGGGAATCATGTTATGTTAATTAAAGTCTAAACCTCTTTACTTCCAATCACTGGTTTGCCGCTATTATTTTGCTCTCAAATAAAAAACAGAAATAATGGCACACCTATAAGGTATAAGTTGAGTGCCGCTTGGTTTAATTTAGGATTAGTTTGCCAAAGTCATCCACAAATAAGCCTACTTACATCACTAATCCTCCATTTTCTCATTTGTTAGATCACGTTATGTACATGAAAGATGAGATAATATAATATATTAATGTATACAATAAAATTGGTTTTGTTATAATTGGATAATCTATTTAGTTTTTTTATTGAAGCGATTATATATGATTACACTGATTGGTTTCATCATATAATCCCACAATATCACCACGTAAATTAAGTCAAAATAACATTCACCTAAATTGAAAGAAATAATTAATATATAATTAGACAAACAATCCAAACATCGATGAAAATCAAATATGAAACTTTGTGATTTCAAAATCTCTGTTTAATTTGATCTTTATATCAGTGAACTAAAACTTAATTGACAACTAATTAACTATTGTTAATAACACTAATTAGTATTCCACTTTTGCTTCCAATCTGTTGAAATAATTACGTATAATTTTCATAATAATATAATGTCCGTCCATATTTAAATCAGGATATTACGCTCATATAATATATGCAATCGTTGAGGTAGGTTTTTTTTTCTCTGGTCACCAGCTGAGGTAAGTTTTTAATCACATTGAAATAGTTATATTAAAAAAATAGAAAATAAATAAAAAATTTTACTCTCTTGTACATTATATAAATTATTTAAGTAACCAATGATCATCTATACGAGAACTACAGTAATTAGTAAGGCTACACTTGCTAGGGGTATAAACAGAATCTATATTAAACTCCTACCAAATCAAATATTTATTGATGAAAAATATAGCTATAAAAAAATTGAAAGCAATATTGCTATACTTGTGTTGTAGGTTAGGATTTGGGATGGCTGGCTGTTGTTATGGTGTGAAGAAAGCATTATAGGTGGTGGGTAGGGTATTACAAAAGAATGGTAGACTTGTGGAATAGATATCGAGGGTGGTGCTATGTAAACAAAGTAAAAGTCCAACAAAATATAACTCCGTATTAAGTGTAAACAAAGAAAAATATTGAAAAATATTGAAAAGGAGTTTTGGGAGTGTGGGGGTCAAGAAAATGGATGGGGAATGGTTGGATTAGGATTAAAGAAATGTCTTAAGTAAAGTTGGTGTGCCTTCAACACAAGGAAATGCGCCTCATTTCATGACACTCTTTGGAAATGATGATTCGCATTATATCACTATAACAAATTAGCTAATTAGCTAGGAAAATCCTTAGCTATGAAAGAAAATTCATCTCCAATAATTATCTTTTCAGGTCGAAATTAAGTTTTCGTGGATAAATTTATTTTAAATGTAATAGTTGGTGGCGAAACTTTTATTTTGTAGTTAATTTTCATCTAAGAAGCTTTCCACTAAAGCTCCCTGTTAACACCAAATTTAGAGGTAGATTTAATTACAAAATTTTGTTATTACCGATAAAATTATTTTGTCATTAATACTTTGGGCAATGTGTGATGAGTCTCTTTCATCGCTAATAAAATGTAGGTTTTGGCTACAAAGTTGTTTCCTCACAAATTATTTAACGAGTAATTAGCAACGAACTATCTTGGTGGTTAAATTAATGTATTTTTTTTTTATGAGTAAACGTATTTCATCCTTAATTGTTCAAGATAATTATAGCAATGACTTTACATAATTGGATAGGAAATTATTTTTTCAATAATATTTGAAGCAGTTTGCGACAAATTATATTTTTGTCACTTAATACTCTAGCTATTTGCTACGAACAATTTTCGTCACCAAATATCCCATGATTGATACGAAAATATTTTTTCTTGTTGACTCATGTAAATTTTATTGACGATGAAAGTTATTTTGTCAATAATATTTTGAACAATTTGTGACGATTGTGTTTCATCTCAAAAAATTATGAGTTTTGGTAACAAATGTATTTCGTCACAAATTATTCAATGAGTAACTAGCAATGAACAAAATTTGCGATTGTTAGAATATATTATGTTAGATTAGATTACAATATATTTTGAGATTTTATTATAATTAGGTATTTAATTTAAAATTGACCTAATTTATACTTACCATATATGGCTCTATGTATCACTATATATATTGTTGTATAATTGCAATTCAATACACACTAAAACACAATTCTTCCAAACCCTACTTCTCTATTATATTTCATAACATGGTATCAGAGCTATAGGCTCTTTGTTCTTCAAGAATTTTTCAAATCTGTCGTGCTATATAAACCTCACAAAATAACCAACTGTGTAGCTCTGATTCGTTGATTTCCATTCCTCTTTTTCTTTTTCTGCCATCGAGGATCTATTCGCTAGCTCTAGATGAAGCTATCGCGAAAATTTCAGGCTGTTCCGACTAGCTATTATCCCTCATGCGTCAGGTCAGTCAATTAGGTCATGAACCCATTTTTCTCCGTTCACCCGGTCCAGATCTAAGTACAACCTCTAAGTCAGTGCCACGTTTATTGCCACATCATAAACCAAGATCGGTTTTTCTACTTACGTGTCCTGCCACATCATCTTCTAAATCAGTTGCCACATCAACCCCACATCATTAGTCCTGTCCAGTCAATGCCATGTGTTCTACCATGTTATCAAATCGGTTCATCTTTATCCAGAATCTTTGACTAGTATAGTTTAGCTCTTTTTTTTACTGGTTCTTGTACCAATCAGATCGGTTCCCAAGGTTTTTCGACGTATGCTTTTCGATTTGAGGTCCATTTTCTCAAATTTTGCTCCCACCATTCAGTTCTCCTTAATAAGATATTATGACTCAAATTACTGAAAAATCTGATGTTGCACAACCTATTCAGACTGTTTTAAATGACTTTAATTATCATTCTTTGATACATGCTATTCATAGTTTTCTTAAAGGTCATAAACGTTGGTGTTATGTTACTGGTGATATTAAGATTCCTCTTTGCAAAGAAGACAAGGATGCTGAAAATTTTGCTAAACGATTAGAGGATTGGAATAGTACGAATCATCAGATCCTTACATAGTTCTGAAACATCTCTTTTCCATCCATTAATGGTTAGTTTGGTTGTTATGAAACTGCTAAATAGGTTTAGGACTTGTTAGTATAACATTATACTACTATAGATCTTGCTCATCAGTACCAACTTTTGGGTAAGCTCAATACTATGAAACAAGACACTAGACAATCTATAATTGATTTTCTTGCTGAAATGCATTTTGTGTGGGGTCAATTAGATCTTTCTGAGCCGGTTTGGACTAATAATGTTGATGCTGAAAAGTATATGATTTATCATAATTATATGTGATTGATTCAGCTCTTGTTATCTTTGACTAATGATTTTGAATCTGTTAGAGCCTTTCTTCTTCATTACACTACCTCTTCGTACTTTTGAAATTGCAGTTTTTGAATTGATTTATGAGGAAACTCGTCTTGGTATATTGTGATCTCAGTGCATAGATATTGTGTTTGGCACCCCTACTGCTCGTTTTTCTCTAGATTAGAAAACTTGCAAAAATTGGTAGAAACTTAGACATTTTGTTGTAGATTGTCCAAGTAAGGTTTGTCAGTATTGTCATAATAATGATCATTTTCTTACAGACTGTCTCAACTGAACATCGTAAGGTAATTCTACTTGGGGTAATAAGTCTAAACCAGGTGTGCAGTCTAACTTCAACTCTGGATCTCAGTTCACCACTGCTGTTGCTTTTGACGGTTGTCATGATGGTTCATACTCTACACCCATCTTTTTTTCCAATTATCTTGAAATTCTCCTAAAATAGGTTCTCTCTAACTCTAATACCTAACCATCCATTGCTATGTCTACCACACTAGGAATTTCTCTTTGGTATTTTGATCATGTATGTTGTAATCCCATTACTGTCGATTATTCTCTTTTTTCTTAGAAAACTTCTTATTTTTATACACCCGTCATTCATATTGCTAATGGGTCTTCTATGCATGTTAGTCACACTGGTCACATTTCCACCTCTGCGTTATCCTTACCTAATACTTATTTAATTCCTAAGGTTTTTCTTAATCTTATTTCTATTGGAAAACTCTGTGAAATTGGTCTCCATGTGCTTTTTTGGGGTCAATCTTGTGTTGTAAAAGGAGAGAAGCAGCAAAAACTTTCAGTGCTAGTGCCCCAAGAACTAAAGGGAAACATGTTGCACCTAGATGGATTCTCAAGAGGTGTAGGACTACACCAGCTAGGATGGATTGAATTGGACTAGTTATTTGGGATGGATTAAATATGAATAATTTTGTTATTTTGGCCTTAGCAAGGCTTTTTGATGTTTTGTATGTATCATTGGGATAGGAATATGACTATTTTTTTATGGATATAGGTAAATAGCTTTTGGGATATGGATATTGATATGGATTGATAGATTTTGTGATATGGATAATAAATATGGAAAACAACTTCAATGATTTTTGTAATGTACTCAGTTTGAGGTATCGAAATTGCCTCTTAATTCAATTAAACAAAATTCAATAAAGTTTAATTATGAAATTTCTTTACTTTGTTCTATTTCCCTTCTTCCTTCTCAGTTTTTATCAAAACATTTTAAATCCATTATCTCGTAATCTCTATAACCTTAATGCAAAGTCATTGTTCATAATCTCCAAATTTGCTCAAATTTGACAAAATTGCTCATAATCTCATAAACACAAATTACTCAAACAGAAAGTGAAACTAGCATGAAGTCAAAGCTCCATAAATCCAAAAACCAAAGCTAAACATGTTTATAAGCCCTTTCAAGCATTTTTACAAATAGATTGTGCCCATTACAGTGCACCCATTATAAATCCATCAAATTCATTAAAAAAAAAAAAAAAAAAAAAAACCATAACAAACCAACACAACCACATTAACCCATTTAATACCCATCATAGGGAAACATGAAGATAGTATTCTAACCATAAAATAAACAACACAAGACAGATAAAAACTCTCAATTTTTCACTCTTTCTCACGAATAGATTAACTCAGCCTTCATCTTCTTCTTATGGGTAAATGTAAGTTTCGGCTCTAATTCTCTCTCCCTCTCATGGGTAAATGTATTTCAGCTCTAATTCTCTCTCCCTCTCTTCCTCGAGCAACAACAATTTCAGCTTCCAATCTGGTCATTTTATAAAGCAAAGTGGACAAGATTTGCTTGTCAAGCAAGCACGTCAGTGGGTCTAACCATTTGAAAAAATTGTAACTCTTTCCTTCCTAAATTCAAAACAAAAAGAATTTGAAATTAAAATTGATAGAACCCAGAATCTACAAAGCTAAAAACCTAAAAAATTGAGTGCAATTTTCCATGAAATTTGGATACCCATGAAACCTGCGAATAGGATTAGCATCAGTCCATGTTGTCTTCAATGGTGACCTCAACCCACAGTGGTAATAGAGCCTTCTTATTGGAGATGAAAGTTCATTTTCTTCTAGGTTGATGCCCATGACTTTAATTTCTTTTTCCTTAAACAAATAAGGAAAAATATAAGAGAGGGAAAAAGCAATTGGCTGGCACGAAATGGGGTGTCATTTTCTCTTGATACGACCAATAAAGGCCCCACCAATAAGCTAATGACACGTGGAACCACTCTCACTAATAAGCCGATGACACATGGAACCCACTCCCCACCAATATGCCTATGACAGGTGGAATAACCCCCATCATGTAGCAAGAGGACACGTAGAGCGAGCAGGTAACGTAACCGTCGAGAATAAACGTGATTAAGGGAATTGATCCCTATCTCAACACACACTCGAGAGCTCTCAGCAGAGAAGCGAGATCTTATAGATTTCACCATCCCGACCACGTGATCAGCCCGCCTCAGGAACCCTATAAAAGGCCCAAAATAACACAAGAAGATATCAGGTTCAACTTTCACAATCCCTCACAAAAGAGTTAGATTATAACTCACCTCTTGTCCCAAAATCCCACACTGACAAGAACGTTGGAGTGTCCTCGGAGGCATCACCCATACTCTCCTCTGACGACTCTCTAAGTTCACCTGTCCTCTTGTGCAGATCCCTCAGCCTCTAGCTCAGCAAGTTATTTCAGGCAATAATAGATTGGCGCCGTCTATGGAAAGCAATCAATCTCTCGTTAAACAATAAAAGCGAAGAAGTATAAAGAACTCATCTGTTGCCATGCCACCCAGAAATGCCACAAAAAAAAGTAGCAAGGGAGGCACTGGGGCGTGCTCTGCGCACACTCAGAGCCACGCCCATAACCAACAATCCACATTGAGGTTCCCCACAATATCTGAACACATGACCCCTGGGTCAGACTAACGAGCCCCCTTTAGAGAGCAGTGCCCTCGCCACTCAGGGACAGATTACCCCGACCTCGGGAGGATGACCATGGAACATCTGACCTCCCCGGTAACCCAGGCTCAGTTCTAAGAGTTTTCCAGGTTAATAACTGACCTGGCCGCTAAAGTCTAGAAGGGAAGCCGACAGCCCTTACCTCTGCCCTCTCACCAAACTTCTAGGCAAATTGGATCCTTCGGCGATGGGCTCTTAGTTGACAGCCATTCCACCGCCAAACCATTGCTACCTTGCGTCGACTAGTCTAAAAAAAACTCCTCCTCCAAAAGCAACCCCAAAATCGATAGAGCCCTCAAACACCGAAGTTATAACATCTTGGATGAGCTCATTATCCAAGATACCCCCCCCCCCCCCCCCCGTTACAATAGGAGGTCCTTGAGACCCTACTCCCACCTAACTTCAGAATGTCACAAATCAAAGCGTATGACGGTTCGGCAGACTCCCTAGACCATTTACAACATTACAAAACAACTGTGACGCTATACCGGTATTTTGACCCAATCATGTGCCGCGTCTTCCCCCTAACGCTCGAGAAAGTTGCCGACACGTGGTATTCACGCTTGAATCCAAGAAGTATTGAGAATTTCAAAGAGCTCAGTTACGCCTTTGCCTCTCACTTTTTCAGTAGCAAGGGGCCGAAGAAAACTTCTGAAAGCCTATTCAACATTGTCTAGCATCAAAGGGAAAGGGTTCAGGCCTACATATCAAGATTCAACACAGCTGCTTGGGAGATCCCAGACCTTTATCCCAACGTCCAAATGCTGGAATTATAAAACAGACTGAGATCCGAGGTCTTTAGCCCCAAACTTACCAGGCGTCTATCTAAAGATATGAATGAGGTCCTGGTCCGAGCCGAGAAGTACAAGTTAGCTGAGGACGACTAGGCTTTCCGAAGAGAAAGGGAATGGGAGACAGAGAAAAATAGGAAAGATATCGACCCCTACAGAGGGACAGCCAAAAGACCCTACCAAAGAAAGTAGATACAAGACCCAAGCCTGATTTGATAGCTTTACCCCCCTCAACACGTCCAAAACTAATGGCCTGATGCAACTTCAGAACAGGTCGGTCCTTTAGTAGCCCCCTAAACCAAAACACCTCAACGGAGACCAAATTAAATGGTGTCGATTCTACAAGAACCGCGGACACCTAAAGGAGTTTACCAGATCCCGACAAAGGATGGCTCCCGACCAACTTAGGGGAAACCTTGGACACCCCTCTCTTCCAGATCAAGAGCGTCAGGACCCTCGAAAAAGCCCCAGACCCAGGCAGAGAGAACCTAACCAAAGGAACCAAAAGATAGCAGCGACCAAAATTATCAAAATGATCTGTGGAGGCCCTGCTATTGAAGGTAGCTCGGAACAAAGTAACAAGGCTTACGCCAAAACTGTGGCCTCTATTAGCAGCCCTGACAAACGGAGGAAGTCAAGCCTGGTAATCTCCTTCACGGACGACAATTTAGATGGGGTACAGACCCCATACGATGACGCAGTAATAGCCTCCCTCTTAGTGGCCAACCACGAAGTCAGACACATCCTGGTAGACAACGGGAGCTCGGCAGATATCCTGTTCTATGACACTTTTCAACGAATGCAGTTGAAATAAAAATAGCTAGAACCAACTTTTACCCCGCTGTATAGCTTCGTGAGAACCCCGGTGTTCGCTGAAGAAAGCATAGTCCTCCTTATCATTGCGGGGACAACACTGCGAACAGCCACCGTACGGACCACCTTCTTGATCGTCAAGCAACCATTGTCATATAATATGATTCTTGGTCGACCTAATCTCAACAAATTGAAGGTAGTTATCTCCACCTACAATCTAAAGATGAAGTTCCCCACTAACGAGGGAGTAGGAGTGGTTTGAAAGAACCAATAAACCTTCCAATCCTGCTACCTGAGTGCCGTTAAGGAATGAAAGAAGACTGAGACCTTGCCCCTCGAAGTAGAAGACTTCAGGGACAAAATGAAAACTCCAAGAGACCGACCGGTGGAAGAGCTAACCACGGTCCCCTGCGGTAAGGACCCCTCTCAGACAATCCAGATCGGCTCAAATCTTCCAGAGGATTGCAGGGACATTCTCATCTCCTTCTTCAGAAAGAACCAGGATTTGTTCACTTGGTCCACGTCAGACATGCTCGGGATTAACTCTAAAACTATCGAACACAGATTGAGCGTAGATCTAGGGCATAGACTTATCATTTAGAAGAAAAAGATATTCGCCCTGGAACGATAAGCCACCATAAAGTCAAAGGTAGATAAGTTGCTCGAGGTTGGCTTCATTCGGGAAGAAAATTACCCCGATTGGGTGTTACATGTGGTAATGGTCCGAAAACCCAATGGCTAGTGGCGGATTTACATTGACTTCACCGATTTAAACAAAGCTTGCCCAAAGGATAGCTTCCCTTTACCACGGATCGATCAACTAGAAGATGCTACTTCAGGACATGAGCTCTTCATCTTTATGAACACGTATTTCGAGTATAACCAGATCTCTATGTATGAACTCGATCAAGATAAAATCACCTTTGTCATGGGTCAAGGGTTGTACTATTACAAGGTTATGCTCTTCGGACTCAAAAATACCGGTGCAACTTATCAAAGGTTGGTGAACAAGATCTTTCGAGGGCATATTTAGCGGAACATGAAAGTCTACATGGACGACATGTTAGTCAAAAGCACCAAAGCCAGAAACCATAACTCTGACTTAGGAGAGGTATTTGAAGTGTTACGCAGACACAAAATGAGGCTAAACCCAGCAAAGTGCGTGTTTGGGGAAACCAGAGGAAAGTTCACCCAAAGAGGGATAGAAGCTAGCTCAGAAAAAATAAAGGTTATCCTCGACATGACCCCCCAGAACGGTGAAAGAAGTGCAACAATTCACCGGGCGAATAGCGACCCTGAACTGCTTCATGTCTAAATCTACTGAAAGGTGCCTCCCCATCTTTAGAGCCATCAGAAAGATGAAGGGCTTCGTTTGGACGAAAGATTGTTAGCAAGTATTCAAGGAGCTAAAAAAGTATCTGAGCTTACCTCCACTCCTGACCAAACCCTTCACAAGCGAAGAACTCTTTCTGTACCTATCAGCTAGACAAGATGCCATAGCCTCCGTCTTGATCCGAAAGGAAGCAGACATCTAGAAACCTATCTACTACGTCAGCAAGATCCTCCATGAAGCGGAAGTAAGGTATATCCCAATAGAAAAGATGGCGTGCACCCTTATAATTATGGAATGAAAGCTCCGACCATAATTTCAAGCACACACTATCGTCCTTCTGACGAACCAGCCACTAAGACAGATCCTGCATAAGCCAGATGTCTCTGGAAGAATAGTCAAGTGGTCCATAAAGCTCGGGGAGTTTAACATCCAGTACCACCCGTGAAAGACAATCAAGGCCTAACCTCTCGCCGACTTCATCATCTTAATAACCCTCCTGATAAATTCAGATGAAGGGTCAGATTAGAAACCAGACGAGCAAACTCCAAGATGGACCCTTCAAGTAGACGAGTCATTTAATACTGCTGGAAGTGGGGTCGAACTTATCCTTTGCAACCCAGATGGATTCATTGTCTAGTATGCCCTAAGGTTTGAGTTCAAAGCCTCCAATAACGAAACATAGTGCTAAGCACTGCTCGCGGGTATAAAACTGGCAAAAATAGTGGTCGCCCAAGCATTGGACGCGTACAGTGACTCACAACTAGTGGTAAATCAAATAGAATGTGAATGTAAAGCTCGAGGAGAAAACCTTCCGAATAACCCATGTTCCTTGGGCTGAGAATTCAAAAGCTGACGCCCAAGCACGACTCGCCTCATTTTGACAGCTTGAGCCGACCCAATCTATATACCTCAAAACTCTCACCACCCTGAGCATTGATGAGATTGCAGTGTTATCGATGACAGAAGAAGAAATATGGATAGGCCCAATCCTCTAGTACTTGCGAGACGAAAAGATCCCCGAGTAAAAAACCAAAGTGAGGAAGTTCATCTCCCGTGCATCCTGGTACACGGTCATAAGCGGACAGCTGTATAAAAGAGCCCTTACCATGCCTTATCTAAGGTGTCTCAATCCTGTAGAAGCTGATTACACTCTTCGAAAAGTCCACAAGGGGATATGAAGGAATCACCTCAGAGGTCAGGCTCTAGCCATCAAAGTGCTTCGACAAAAGCACTATTGGCCCGGGATGGAGAAGAACGCCATGGATTTGGTCTAGAAGTGTTGAAACTGCTAGCAGTACTCCCCCGTACCCCAACAACTGGCCAATCCTCTCACCTCAATCACAAACCCCCTTCCTTTCGCCATATGGGGAATGGATCTACTCGGTCGCTTTATCGAAGCCTCTGGTCAAAGAAAACATCTCATCGTAGTTATCGAAAATTTCTCTAAGTGGGTCGAAGCAGAACCACTGGCCAGTATAATGGATCATAAAACCTGAAACTTTATCTGGAAGTCCATCGTGTGCCGATTCGGCATACTCCGGGTATTGGTCACTGATAACGGGAAACAATTCGACAACACCCGATTTAGAATGTTCTGTGAGAAACTCCACAACGAACATCGATTCTTATCCATTGGGTACCCGCAGGCCAACGAGCAAGTCGAAGTGACCAATATAATGCCTTTTCAAGGTATCAGAAGAAGACTCGACGAAGCCAATAAGCGATGGGCTGACCAACTTCCCAACGTTCTTGGGGCGTACTTGACGACCACTCGAACGCCAACGGGGGAAACCATGTTCTTTATGGCATACGGCTAGAAAGAGGTCATCTCCTTGGAGATCAGAGTACCATCGTTGCGCATTCAAAACTTCGAACAAAATGACAACGTGGAGGGCTTACGAATGAACGTCGATCTTATCGACGAAGCCTGACATAGAGCCCAGATCTGTTTAGCCGCCTATCAACAAAGAGCAGCACGATATCACAACTCTCGAGTCTAAATTAGAAATTTCAAGTTGCACGACCTTTTCCTCTGAAAAAACGAAGTGTCTCACCCCTGGAAAATAGGAAAGCTCATTCCGAATTAGGAAGTCCTGTACCGGATCAGGAAAGTGTGCTGAGCCGGCACCTTCAAACTTGAGAAATTAAGTGGCAAGCCCATCCTTCGCACCTGGAACGCGGAGAATGTCCGCAAGTTCTATCAATAACATATCTCTGGGCATAACTCGCCTCAACTCGCTGCTGAAAATTGTATGAAGCATGAATGAAATAAAAAAAAAAAAAAAAAAACCCAAGTTAAAAACCAAGGCTTCATTGATTAAAATACAATTACAAAAAGAGGGGGACTCTGCTGGCCCTAGTCTACACAAAATGCAATAGAAAACTATCCTAGTCTTCATGAGACAGCTCTCCCTCAGGTGCAGCCTCGAACTCGTGCCTCAGCCCAGTTGTCTCCTCCTTCACGTAACCAGCACAAGCCACTGGCCCCTCATCTTCCCTAGAGATCCCTAGCTTGAGGCCAGAGAAGTCAACTCAATGATAGAGGTCCTCGGCATTCTTCTTGGCTTCGCAGAAGCCTTCGAAAAATGACTAGCTGACCTCCTCCACCAGGGCCTCTCGGTAAGAGGTAGAGTCCTTGTAGGACGTCAGGGCTTCCTTCACGGCTTTCTTGATGGCTTTGGCAGCTTTTTCCCTCGCTTGTCGCTTTGAGGCAAGAGCAGTATTCTTTTCAGCCATTACGGTGTGCCCAACCAGGCATAGGGCATCCTTCTTCTTCGCAGCCTCTTCTTTGACCTGTCAACCACTTTCAAGGACACTTAGAGTGCCTGGACGAGCTCACGACCCTCATCCAGCCTTTGCTGACACTTCCCTAGCTTCTCCGCAGTATCTATGCTCTAACAGGACAACACGTTGGACTAAAGCAAAGCACAAGTATCGTTAGCAAATAAACAACTAACAAGAAAAAAGAACCTAAAGAAACAGAGTTGGAAGATTTCTCACCTGAAAAGCCAGTACCTCGGCTGCAGAACATAGCCCCTTAATAAGTTTTTGAAAGAGCTCAAATATATCTCCGGGAGGGATCCCTATAATGAGATGCTATCAAGCTACCCATGGAAAGGCGATGACCGGGTCATCCACCTTCAGAGCCCAATGAGGCATGAAGACTCCAGCAGGTGAGGGTACCCCTCGGGATGAGGAAGGGGCCTGAGAAGGCTCGGGTGGAGGCACGGTCTGGTAAACCTTTGCGAGGCCTATTTCTTTTCTTGGGCAATCTTTCCAGCTCACTCATTGGCCTTAACTGCCAACTCCATCTCTGCACAAAACGAAAATATATTAGTATCAAGCCAAAATGCGAGGGAAAGAAGTAAAAAGCACAATATTAAGAAAGAACCAAACAGAAGAGAAACGTAAAAGGCACAAACTATGAAATAACCGTGCTCTAAGCTTGCCTTAGGATAGCTAGGGTAAAGGTTGTGCCTTGCTAATTCCTCATTATCATACAACACCTCAACATCCAAGGGTGCAGCCACTATTGCCTTCAGTATCTCCTGCTCTCAATGCAGGAGGAGCAACTTCTTACACTTGCCTGTACAGTCCAAGCTGCAGCTGAGGGGGACTTAGAAGCTCTCAGCACTTCAAACGAAGAAAAAATGACTTCTTCCACTTCTTAATTGAGGAAGGCTTTTTCTTCAGCACCCTCCTTTTCGCCCTCAAATTGACCACTACCCATCTGATTTATCCGTGCTTGCTTATTTGGAAATGGACTTTGAAGACATCAATATTCATCAAGCCGCCCACCTCCATGCACACACAAATGAAAGCCATGATGAGGCGCACCGAGTTGGGCACCAACTAGCACAGTGCTATATCAAAATACATCAGCACTGCGCAGAAAAAGAGGTAAAAAGAAAACCTAAACCCGGCCTTCATGTGTTGCTCGTAAACACACAGCTCCTAAAGCACGCGGCTTAAAAGGGATTACTCCACCGAAATATGGTACACCCTCCTAATGACCTCAAGTTCTTCTTGCCCCTCTATGCTAGGCACGGAGTTGGCCACGTATGACCACTGCTCCTTTTTCTCGACCACTATATTTCTCCTAACCTCGGCCAATATCCTATCGGCCTTGTCCTCGTCATAAAAAAATAAGTTTTCTTCATCTCTCTCCTCCTCCCCAGGGGTGTAGGGATCCATGGCTAATGGTTCTTCTTGAGGAACGATCTCCTCTAAGGATTTATCCCCATTAGAGAAGACGCCTATGGCCTCTTCCAGCTCCCTTGACAGATCGTCGCTGTCTTCGCTACCACTACTAGCTTTATCACTAGACCTATCTACCCTAGACATGATAAAGAGGTAGGAGAACTCACCAAAAAGTTTGTGACTACTCTGGTGCATGTGACCACAGCCTCAGTCTCCTCTCCACAAACACGCCTCCTACGATCTCCACCCAATTTCGGACACCTCCGTAACTCTTAATTGACTCTGAGAAACCTCTAAATTTTTTCCTTCCAAACTCTCAACCGACTCTGTGGGCTCTCAAATATCTCTCTTAAAACACAAGTGAAAGTAGAAAGTATAGTGAGTAGAAATGGGAAGGAATCACCCTTATATAGAATCACAAGCATGGCGAACGAGGGGCATTAATTTCCTTACAATTTGAAGGACGTGACGCTTGGTGTCACCAAGGCGCCGTTGCTCTCCCCAAAGGCTCTGACTAAATGTAATGGCGCAACGTCTCATGAACCCAAGGTGTTGTTACATTACCCAAAGCAAAAAACAAACGATTAAATAAATGATCGCCATTATTTTCATCAAAAAGTAGCCGCCCCCCCCCCCCCCCAATTAAATGCCTTCTGACACCATAAAACGGAAACTTCCCAATGGTCCAGGCATTAAATGAGCCACTAGGAGGACCAAGAAGAAAAGTTCTAAAAGCCCCCTAAAAGGCCCAAAAAGGAAGCTCTAGATGCCCCATAAGAAGTCTAAGAAGAAAAGCCCTAAAAGCCCACTAGGAGGCCCAATAAGAAAAGCTCTAAAAGCCCTCTATGAGGCCTAAGAAGGAAAGCCCTAGAAGCCCACTAAGAAGTCTAAGAAGAAAAGCACGAAAAGCCCGCTAGGTGATCTAAGAATAGAAGCCCAAGAGTCCACTAAGAACTCTAAAAGTGAGCGGTGTTCAAAGCCTCCAAGGCCGAGCATATGAACTGCTTGTCATATGCTTGGCCCAAAGCCTCTAAGACTGAGCATATGAGCTACTTGTCATATGCTCGGCCAAAAGCCTCCAAGGCCGAGCATATGAACTGCTTGTCATATGCTCGGCTAAAAACCTCTAAGGCCGAGCATATGAGCTGGTGTCATATGCTCAGCCCAAAGCCTCCAAGACCGAGTATATAAGTTGCTTGTCATATGCTCGGCCCAAAGTCCCCAAGACCGAGAATATGAGTTGCTTGTCATATGCTTGGACCAAAGCCTCCAAGGCCGAGCATATGAATTGCTTGTCATTTTCTCGGCTCAAAGCCTCCCGGACCGAGTATATTAAATGTTGCTCAGCCCAAGATTCCTAAGGACAGGCATTAATTGTTCCTTGTATAACACACAGCCATGGACGAAGCCACACTATACTTCCTTGAAGCATACAAGTATGCTTGAGGAAGTGGGGGGCCTGTGATACGGCCAATAAAGGCCCCCACTAATAAGCTAATGACACGTGGAACCATTCCCACCAATAAGCTGATAACACGTGGAACAACCCCCATCCTGTAGCAAGAGGACATACAGAGTGGGTAGGTAACGCAACCGTCGAGAGTAAGCGTGATTAAGGGGATTGAGCCCTATCTGAACACATGACCGAGATCTCTCAGCAAAGAAGTGGGATCTTAGGGATTTCACCATCCCGGTCATGTGATCAGCCCGCCTTAGAAACCCTATAAAAGGCTCAAAGGAACACAAAAAAATATAAGGTTCAACTTTCACAATCCCTCACAAAAGATTCAGATTATAACTCTCCCCTTGTCCTGAAATCCCACACTGACAAGAATGTCGGAGTGTCATCGGAAGCATCACCCATGCTCTCCTCCAACAACTCTCTAAGTTCATCTGCCCTCTTGTGCAGATCCCTCAGTCTCAAGCTCAGCAAGTTATTTCAGGCATCAACACCCCTCAATTTGTTCCTCATGTGCTTCTCAAGTGACAAACTTAACGAAAATTCAAGGATTTTTAACGGCAGAGGAGTAAGTGTTAACGAGAATTGAACAAGATACCAAAGTATTACGAAAAAAACTACGAAGAGTTAAGTTTAAAATGGCCAAACAACATGATATTTTATTGAAGTTTGTCTAAAATTTTAAAACAAAATCTGTCTATATAATTAAGCTTTAAAATAAATATTAAGTTGATAAGTATGAATATAGATATTATCATCATGAGTCTTAAAATAAATAGTTTCAAAACAAAGAAAGCTAATCATATGTATGACAAATGATGAGTTGAAACTTGTACAATGACTAACTTTGATCCTTGAAAAAAATATTACTACTTCATAGAAGAGGTTATTAAGGTGGCACTTTCATGTTTTGGGAAAAAAAGAAGATAAGTTACTTAATGTGATAAAAATATATTTTTTGTTGAGAAAATATATAATTTTAATGATAAAATGTATATTTTTTTGTTAAAATTATTATTACTATTTGTCATTAATATTTTTGTTTTTATTATTAGAGTTATAAATTTACAATAAAAATATGTGTTTTACAACAAAATGTATAAAGAAGGTGAATTATCTTTTTTTTCCTCCAAAAACACCATGAACTACACCAAAAAGTAATTCAAATTAAATGAAAATGAGACAAAACGTTATGATTAATGTGCCCATAAATTGAAAGCTTGCCTAGCGGAAAAAAAAAATTGAAATGCTCTAGTAATTGATCCTGTAATTGTTGAAGTAAAACAAAAGAAAGCAAAAACAATATTTTGGCTCGGCCACCAAGAAAGATATCGATTTACAACGAAGCTTCTGGTGGCTTGCTGTCAAATAATTGTGCGCATATATTATAATTTGCCAAAATTCATGATAGTTTGTTGCACGTTCCGAGCCCCGAAGCCCAAGTTAGTTCATCACGTTCCAGGAGACAAAACCAAAAGAGGATTCAAAGTGTTTGGTAGAAAGTAGCTAAAGGCATTCTAGAATTGTACAAATTGAATCATAACGTACCGTGTTGACTTGGCCAGTTATGTATTGAATCATCAATTTATATCATTCTTTGCATTAATGGTAGTAGTTACTAGTACATTTCCCGTCGATCACACCCTCCAATCTAGATTTTGCAAGTAGTAATTAAAACCTTCTAGTTGATTAAAAAAATTAAAACTCTCATTGAACGTTTATCTACCTAAATTATTAAGTAAATAATCGAACTTGTTGTACTTACAAGCGCACAAGATCAACAGTAGCATAGTGTACAAGTGTGAGATTATCATCACAGAGATTGGTAAATTTTGATTTAGAATTAGTTTCGCAATAATAAAATAAAAATAAGAGAAATAGAAATATATATTGCGTTTGAATTAATAATAATAAAAGTGTAGGGACTTGATATCCACCACTAATCAGACTACCCCAACAAGACAATATGTCAATGCTCTACTCATGCTATGAATACCTAATGTTTGTCAACTTAAGGGTTTGGTTCACTCTTTAAGCTATTGATCTCCCTAAGCAACGAGTTAGGCATGGTGTATACTCTAACTCTTTTCTCTCTTAAGGGATTCAACATGGTTTATACTGAGTTGTTCCTTAAGAGAGCATAGGATCTGTGGAAACCGGCAACCACACGAGACCTAGGGCTTGGTCCGCTCTCGATTTCTAATGTTGATTAACCCAAGAATCCGGCGTGGATATCTTTTGTTACTATTGTTAAAACCAGGACTTGGTTACCCAAATCGATTTAACTAACTAATCCATACCACATGCATATGTCGATCAGGCAAACACATATAAGGAATTTAAGTAGAAACAGACATTAATCAAGTTAAGCATCACAACACAAATATCGCAAAGGCGTCAATACTGAATTATTGAGTAAACATAATTAGGGCTTCAACCAATCCCTTACTAAAAAATTAGTTACACATAGTTGTGATGCTAAACAACATCATAAAATAAAATACAAAGGAAAGGAGAAACCCGAAAACATTATGGAGAAGAGTCGTCAATTCGTCTCCACAATCTCTCTTTCGGGCTCATCCGGCCTCCCTGAACAAAAACTAACCTAAAAGGGAGATGTTGTTTTTGTATTTTGAAAGTCTATTTATAAGGTTCTTAAGGACACCTCGAAATCCTAATTTTCAAAACAGGGCCCTAACCGTAATTTCCAAAACAGGTGCTGACGTTTTACTGTTCATTGTTATATGTGTGCGCTCGATCGCACACTATTGCGCTCGATCGCACACTATTGCCCTCGATCGTTGGTCTTGTGCGTGCGAGCGCAGGTTGCGCTCATGCATGGTGTGGGTGTTTGAGCGTTTTTACGATCGATCGCATGTCTAGTGCACTCGAGCGCATGTGCAGACACCAGTTTTTCCAGCTTTTGTTCTTTGAGTTCCAAAATGCTTCATTTTCTTCAAAAACCTATAAAAACACATAAAACACAAAAACAAAGTAAAATAGAATAAAATACGCACATTAAGGGCTTATCAAATGTAAATTAAAGGGCTTAAATATGAATATTTAAGCACCTATCACACCCCCAAACTTACATATTTCTAGTCCCTTAGCAATACGAAACTAAAAACTAAATGAAAAACAAAGACACAAAGATAAATCCATTATTTATGGTATCTGAAAATTTAGGTCACACACAAAACCATGATATTTATTCATGAGCAAGCTTAAAATACAAACCCATCTTCGCAATAAATAAGAGTTTTAAAATTTAATTACTTACAAGAGGCTAGTTAAGGCATCACAAGTCTTACTTAGTGTGTGGTGAACTAGCACATAAAAGATGAAGCTTCCAAATAACTTCAATGTGTAGTGTTTCGGTGTCTCAACATTCATCGAATTTCCTATCAAAATAACAATAATGGCATAGTTTTATTTCTTTATTTTTCTTTTATTATGCGATTTTTGCCACGTTGAGTTCCCTTGAGCTTTCTAATTGACCCATGTAGTGAGTGTTTAGCCAATGACTCCCAAACCAGATGGTTTTAGGGCATTAGGTGTAAAGACACCCCTAAAGACTTACTAACTCGAGTAAAAAATGCTATGAAACTAACTGGTCATAATGCTGCCAAGCAAAATTCCCACCTTTTGATGTGAACACTCACTGCTTACTGAGGTAAGAGGTCTAGTTACTCAGTGGAAACTTTATTTAATGATCATTATAAGCATAATTCCCACCTTTTGACGTGAACACTTAGTGCTTACTGAGGCAAGAGGTTCAGTTACTCAGTGGAAGGTTTATTTAATGATCATTAGGAGCATTTTATTTTCTCTTTTTTATGCAATAAAAATTTTCTCTATATTTTTTTTCTATGCCAAAGTGTTCATCTAACAGGTCATCCAATTACAGTTAAGCCATGAAAATAAACATATTAAAATTACTGATGAAATCTTATCATAATATTTGTTTAGATCAACTAAAATTTTCAACACAATATGAACATACATTTATCTTTTCAAAAAAACTGGGACAAGTATGTGAATGTGTCTCCTATACCCCCAAACTTGAATTACACATTGTCCCCAATGTGTGAATAACATGGAAAGATGTGACCTGAGAAATAGAGAACTAGTTAGGCAAGCATGGCTCATAGAATACCCCCAAACTTGAACGGATGCACACAGTGTCCCTAAAAAAGGAAAACTAACGTAATACGGGAAAACAAAAAGTACAAAAAAATAAATAAATAACAATAAATATGAAAAACAATAAAAATAAAAGGATAAACTATGGGGTGCTTCCCATGAGCGCTAAGTTTAACGTCTTCAGCCAGACACTCTTATTCCCTCATAGAAAAACATAAGTTGAGTGCATCCGTAACTGCTTCAATGCTAAATTTGGTGCGTAGATGCTTTGGAAAGGCCTCTAAGAGATGCACAACTTTAGTGATGTCATCAGTAACATCTGTAATTTTTGGCTTAATATCCATTCTTGTGAAATCATGGGTAAGGGTGGCTTCCAATGGAGCAATAGGATGGACCTAAAAAACTTCCTTAACAACACCTTGCATCATATATACATTAGAACATTTCATATTATCTTTGGATAATTTTAATGTATCAAATATGTTGAATTCAACCTTCTCACCATTTACCTTCATACTTACTATACCCTTTTTCATAAAAAAAAATTTGTATCAGCAATTCACATAAAGGGTCTTTCTAAGATGATGGGCAAAGGAAATGGCACAGGGCATTCGTCCATATCTAATACAATAAAATCAGCAGGTAAAATAAATGGACCTACCTTTACCAAGATATCCTCAAGAATACCTCTAGGTCTTTTGATGCTTCTGTCTGCCAGTTGCAAGGTGATGGAAGTTGGTTGAAGCTCCCCCAAACCTAGTGTCTTGAATACAGTGTATGGCGACAAGTTGACTCCAGCCCCTAGATCTAGTAATGCATGCTCAAAAATCCGGTTACCTATCCTGCAGGGAATTGTAAAATTACTCGGATCTTTTAGCGTGGGTGGTAGTTTCCTTAACAATACCGCACTCACCTCTTTGGTTAAAGCCACTGTTTCATGCTCTTAAAACTTTCTTTTATTAGTGCAACTATCTTTTAAAATTTTAAAATATGTAAGAATTTGTTTAATTGCATCTAATAAAGGAATATTAATTTCTACTTTTCTCAAAGTTTCAAAGATATCATGCATTTTACTTTCTTTTGTTGGCTTTACTAACCTTTGAGGGAAGGGTGGTGCATTCCACTTCTTCATTTCACTTACCTTTGACGTGAATGCTTTATGTGGATATGCTTGTGCAGGCTTATCAACGCCTATGATCTTACCATTTCTGAAAGTTGTCACGGCATTCAGTTGCTGATGTTCTCTTGGATTAGGTAGTGTTTGGGCTGGAAGTTCACCTTGCTTACTTTCACTTAGCTCCTTAGCCAATTGCTCCATTTGTACCTCGAGTCTTTGAATGGCTTGCTTATGTTTTGCAGTGGTTTCCCTTTGCTCAGTCCAGAATTGTCTTGTTTCTGCTATGAATTGTTCTTGTAAGGTCATCAATTGTTGTACAAGACTCTCTAGGTCATTTTGCTTTGATTTCGGAACTGATTGGGCTGCTAGTTGGGAATTCCTTTGCCGCCCTTGAAAGTTCAAGGCATTTTGATCGTTGCTCCATGAGAAATTTGGTTGGTTTCTCCATCCAGGATTGTAGGTATTTGCATATACATTGTTTGGTCCCATATAGTTTGCTTGCTCGGGATCTGTAGATGAATATAAATGGTAAGTCTCAATAGTGTGATCAAATTGAGAACATAAAGCACATACCTGGCATTGTGTAGCTTGTGGTCGAGGTGACATATTTTGAGTAGACATGGCTTTTATAAGCATATCTAGCTTCCTCTCCATAGCAACCATCTGATTTGAAGATCCTCCATTTAAGGTTACCTCATACATACTCTTGCTTTTAACTCCTTGTCTACCTCTTGAGGAGAATTGCTGGGTATGCTCACTTAAGATCTCAAAAAGCTCCATGGCTTCTTCACTACTCATTTCCATCAGCACACCTCCACAACCTGAATCAACTATACCTTTATTCATGTCGTTTGGACCTTCATAAAAGGCTAGTACCAACTCATCTTGAGGTAGATTATGATGTAGGCATTTGAGAAACAGCTCGTTGAAGTGTCCCCATGCTTCAAAAAAAAGGTCTCCATCTCTCTGTTGGAAAGATTGAATCTCCTTCCTCATTTGCCTTGTCTTGAGCTGGGAAAAACTTCCTTAGGAACTTATAGGCCAACTCTTCTCAATTATGGATTGAAACTGCAGGCAATGAATTGTACCACAGTTTAGCATTATCTTTTAATGAAAAAGGGAAAAGAATTAACCTGATTCCCTCTTGATTTAGGCCCTGGATGTGCTGGAACTTGCAGAGGTCAAAGAATTCCCGAAGGTGCAAGTGTGGATCTTCAGCAGATGTACCCCTAAAATGAGTCAATGCACTGAGTATCTGCAGAGATATATAATAATTGCCTTCCGCCTCTGGTTGATAAGCAATGCATGGTGGCTGGTTGGGGTTCCATGGGATGAAGGATTGCTTCATAGGTCTATGCTCACGCTGTTCCGCCATTAGTGCTTCTCCCTCGAATTCTTCTTCCTCCTCCTCAGTGTTGTCTCTAAGCTTCTGTTGAATGGTCCACTCAAGCTTTGTATTGAGTGGAAAGAAGTTTAGGTTCTTAGATCGGAGTCCTTACATGAATCAACTAAAAACTCTTCAGTGCAGCAGCTTCAGTTCTGTTGCTCGGGTAGTCTCTGGACCATTTATGCTCGAGCGCACACTAAACTGCGCTCGATCGTAGATGTGTGCTCGATCTCACTTGAGCTTACGCTCAATCGTAGTGCTGAAGATTGCTCTGCTGCAGTACCTGAAATAGAAAACAAAATGAATGAATAAATTTGATTTTTGATAAAAACATAACAGAATCAGATAAAATAAAATAAAATAAAACTAATGAAAATAATTCTAAAAAGAAATTTAGTGCAATCCCTGGCAACGGCGCCAAAAACTTGTTGTATGTTTATCTACCTAAATTATTAAGCAAATAATCGAACTTGTTTTACTTGCAAGTGCACAAGGTCAATAGTAGCATAGTGTGCAAGTGCGAGATCATCTCCACCGGGATTAGTAAATTTTGATTTAGAATTAGTTTCGCAATAATAAAATAAAAATAAGAGAAATAGATATTGAGTTTGAATTAATAATAATAAAAGCGTAGGGACATGATATCCACCACTAATCATACTACCCCAACAAAACAATATACCAATGCTCTACTCATGCTATGAATACCTAATGTTTGTCAACCTAAGGGCTTGGTCCACTCCTTAAGCTATTGATCTCCCTAAACAATGAGTTAGGCATGGTGTATACTCTAACTCTTTTCTCTCTTAAGGGATTTAGCATGGTGTATACTAAGTTGTTCCTTAAGAGAGCATAGGATCTGTGAAAATCGACAACTGCACGAGACCTAAGGCTTGGTCCACTCCTGGTTTCCCATGTTGATTAACCCAAGAATCCGGCGTGGATATCTTTTGTTACTATTGTTAAACCCAGGACTCAGTCATCCAAATTGATTTAACTAACTAATCTATACCACATGCATATGTCGATTAGGCAAACACATATGAGGAATTTAAATAAAAACAGGCATTAATCAAGTTAAGCATCACAACACAAATATTGCAAAGGCGCCAATACTGAATTATTGAGTAAATATAATTAGGGCTTCAACCAACCCCTTACTAGAAAATTAGTTACACATAGTTGTGATCCTAAACAACATCATAAAATAAAATATAAAGGAAAGAAGAAACCCGAAAACACTATGGGGAAGAGTCGTCAATTCGTCTCCACAATCTCTCCTTCGGGCTCATCCAGCCTCCGGTCTCCCCGAAAAAAAGCTAAACTAAAAGGGAGATACTGTTTATGTGTTTTAAAAGTCTATTTATAGGGTTCTTAAGGACACCTCGAAACCCTAATTTCCAAAACAGGGCCCTAACCCTGATTTCCAAAACAGGTGTTGTCGTTTTACTGTTCACTGTCGTATGTGCGCGCTCAATCGCACACTGTTGCACTCGATCGTTGGTCTTGTGTGCGTGAGCATAGGTTGCACTCATGCATGGCATAGGTGCTTGAGCGTTTTTGCGCTCGATCGCATGTCTGGTGCGCTCAAGCGCATGTGCCGACGCCAGTTTTTCCAGCTTTTGTTCTTTGAGTTCCAAAATACTTCATTTTCTTCAAAAACCTATAAAAACTCAGAAAACACAGAAAGGAAGTAAAATAGAATAAAATACGCATACTAAGGGCTTATCAAATGTAAATTAAGGGGTTTAAATATGAATATTTAAGCACCTATTAACCCCCTCCCCCTCTATCTCTCTTCTTTTTGGGTATGTTGTGAATGATTTAGCCTTTTTTTGTATATAATAAAAGGAGAAGGAATGGTTTTACTTTGATCCTCAATAATCTTTGAAGAAAAAGAAGGATGGAATTATATTTTGCTCCTTCAACTTTCTCATTAATTCGAGTCTGTAAACTTTTAATTGTTGCAATTATATTCTTGATGTTATTAAATTAATAGTCAAATTTGTGGTTAATAAATTATTAATTATTCATTAGTAAAAGTTATGTTATCGTCACATAAGCTTAAATTACCATTCCTTACATATGAAATGCCACAAATACTTTTTATAAATCTCAATTAAATAAAATTGATTTGGTGAAAATCAATTGCGATTTTGGGATTTGTAAAGTGTATTTTTGATATTTCACATATAAGTTACGATAATTTATGCAGTTGTGACGCTAGCATAGTTTTTATTGGTGAGAAATTAAAAATTTACTAATGATAGATTGATAGTGTAGAATCCAATTTAATTAATTTAATAACATCAAAGATTAAGATTTTTATACTAGAAAATAATAGTAATTAGTCATCTTTCACTAGGGGTTAGGGTTTCTGAGTTTTGTAAAGATGCAGGCAGTAAGGGCTATTTTTAGGAGTTTCCTAGGGTTTCTGAAGGTTTCAATCACGTTTTTTTGTAAGTGCGCGACGATTTTGGCAATGAATATTGGGAGGTGACACTGCTAACGGTTTGTTGTAGGCAACACGGATGGGATTGATGGACTCTCCTTCAAACATTTGAGGCTAACCGACTCTGAGCAAGTGGAGATAGATATTGGGCCGGAGGTTAAAGCTGTTACTCAAGCGTTTGGCAAGTTTTGTTTGGTTGGTAAGTTATTCACTAAATTAACGTATAGTAAGGAGGCTTTTAAAAACATTGAAGATCTTATGGAAGTTAGAATGCATTTTTTCGGTTGATTGGTACTGATATCTGGTTATTTGATTTTAAAAATAAAAATGATAGAGATAAGGTGTTAGTTGGTACACCATGGTTGTTTGATGACCTCCTCCTGATTCTAAAAGAATTTGATGAAGAAAAATCTCCATCATCCATGGAGTTTCGTTACTCCCCTTTTTGGATTCAAGTTTTCGATTTACCCATATCGGGACTTACAAAAGATGTGGGAACAAAGATTGGAAACTCCATTGGATGTACAATGAAGGTAGATGCTCCGTCTCACAGTGCTAAGTGGGGGAAAATTTTGTGTATTAGAGTTGTGATGAACGTCACCCAACCACTATGCATGGGAATGTTTATCATGTTAGGCGAAAGGATGAAGCAGTGGGTTAGTTTCAAATATAAGCTGCTATATCAATTTTGTTTCATATGTGGCTTGATTGGCCATATAGCCAAGAGTTATGCAATGGTAAAGAGGAGAAGAGATGAAGGACTTAATTATGACTATCAATATGGGTGCCAAGGTTGAAAGCGGATGTGGCCACTCCTAGAACAAGCTAGGGGAGAGGTCGGGATACTGTTATACATAAGAATAATAAAAGGTTGGACACAATCATTGATGAAGGAGAACGTCTAGGAAAAAATAGGGAGGAGTTTTTTAAGGAGGCATTACTAAGGGTGAATGATTCGAACGAGAACCAGATTGTTGTCTAGAAATCAAATTTGAATGATAAAATTAGTGCACATGGTCGGGTAGATGGCAATAATGATTCAACTTTGGACAATACAGGTGATGTGGTTGTGATCCTAAGTTCTTCATACTCGAAGAAGGAATGGGAGAAATTAACAAACAAATTGAGTTAATCTCCTACTGCACCGATCATAACTAAGGCAAGTGAGGAGTTGGTGGAGGTACCAGTCTTGCACGATTCTAATCAAGTTCATGGTTCAGAAACGATGATAATAGTAGTGGAAGATGACAGTGGAGTGATAACAAAGCAAAATAATTTGGTGTGTAGTGAGTAATAGGGGCATGGTAGGTTGAAACGATTTTCAAAAACGGGTAAGATAGGAATTCTGAAGACTACGGTTGGTAAAGGTAAAAGGAAGATGGATGGTTCAGATGTTGGGAAAGAATCATATACAGGGGGATCTGGTGAAAAACGTGTTCGCAGAGGTGATTGTTGCTAAGAAACAGTGGAGCAAGCTTAGGAGGAGTAGCTCGCTTGGTCAGATCAGGATTTTATGCTGGAATGTGCTGGGGCTTGGGAACCCCCGTGCATTATAGGCATTAAGATATGTTATTCGGTGTGAAGTTCCTAATGTAATTTTTTTGAGTGAGACCAGATTATGGGTAAGTGAAGCAGATAGTTTACGGCAACGAATTGGGTTGAAGGTGGCATTGTGGTTAAAGCTCAAGGTAGAAGTCGAGGTTTAATTCTTTTTTGAAAAATTCTTCGCAAACTCATTTGAATTCATACTCTGATTCACATGTCGATATTACTATAAATGAAGAAAGGACATAGGAGGGACACAGGTACCATGGTGCTTTACAGTGTTTTATGGCAATCTTATTACTAATAGGCACCGAGTCACCTGGTTAATCGTCTTACCAGAAGTCTTTAACTCTTCAACAGATTGGGTCTTCAAAATTGGTCCAAACTTGAACTTCACTGGGTCAGTTGACTATCTAATGGATTGGTCGCCTAACTAGACGCATAAACCTTCCTCAGATGCTTCTAGTCCTTACATGCACTTGCACTTTCTCTACTAGACGTCCACCTAGGCGCCTAGCACCTCTCCCAGATGCCTAGGCTTTTCTAGTCATCTATGTAGTCGCCTAAAACCTGTATCCAATTGCATGCACTTGTGTGTATGCCATTTTTTTTCAGTTGGTACATCTTTACTGTGCAAAAATCCCATTTTTTCAGCATTTCAGTAACTAAAACATCTACCTTGGCACTTAGCTCTTCTATCAGACACCTAGTACCCTCTCAGCTTCTTTCTTCGTTTTTCGTGATATTTTTTTTAATTCTCTTAGATTCTTTAATTCTCCCAAGATCTTCTCGGGATTTGAAATCTCTTTAGAATCTTTTCGAATTTCGTAATCTCTCTACGATACTGTATCCCAACAGTAAATGCTTCGATCTTCAATTTAACATTAAATGTCCTAGACACTCAATAAACTTATCAGTAATAAATGTAGAGTTTGTTTACATCAAAATATCTGGGGATTAAACTAAATAGCCTAACGTTCTCCCCCTTTTTTATTGTAGACAAAACTATCAAAAGACAATGCAAGCAAACTTAAATAGAACATGGAAATGTAGATATCTAACATAAACACTGTCTAAGCTTCTCCCCCTTTTTGTCTAAAAAAAAAAGTGGGTAAGAATGTCCCCCCAAACACGTGTAGATTAAACAGGACATACAAACCTAAGCTCCCCTTGAACACGTAGGGATTAAACAAACTAAAACACTTAAGCATGAAAATCCTAGAAACATGCAAACAAAACATATAATTAAATAAAAATAAGCATAAACACACATAAACATGCAATTTAACCTACTACTGACTAAATTTGGATAGTTCAACCTTTGTCAGATTTATTTCTTGTCTTCTAAGGCTACTAGGCAGAGCCTCACGACTTGCTTTTTAACATCTGAATCTTTGAATTCTCTATTGCTCCAAGTTGCTACTAAACTTTTTTATTTTCTTGAAACGTGATTCTTTTAGCCTTGGATAGTTTGTCTTCCTATGATCGGGCTTGTTGCATTCAATTCACACTGGTTCTCTCTTTCTTGATGACTCACTTTTCTAATATGAAAACTTACAAGTAGATTTATTAGAAAAATCAGACAAAACAGATTTATAGACTTTCTTACCCTTTTGAGCCTTTTAAGATTCTTCTTGAATTGTTTGGTCAACTTGGCAATGATATCTTCATCTGATATGTCTTCTTCATCGGATAGCTCTTCATTGTCATCCTTGACTACTTTAAAGGCAATAGATTTCTTCTGGTTATCTCTTTCAACCTTCAAAGCCTCCAGGATGATTTCATGTGTCATCAGTGTAATACCCGTGTTCTTAAAGTAAGAGAAAAAAAAGTAATTTGATAGATATGGCAGGAATTAGAATAATATGTATACGAAAAAGTTACAATTATGAAAAAAAAAATAATTAACAGTTTGTGTGGTTACAAAGAAGGACAAAGAAGGAAAAAAATTTGGGACAACACATGGATGTTCAGGTGTTGTCACACAAACATGTAAGAAATGCATGAGTGACAACAAAGAGAAATGAAAACGATGGCTAGGGGGTTTATATATATATATATATATATATATAGTTTTTGTTTTATTTTGATTTTTCTTACCAAATCCTGTTTGGTTTCTTTCTTTCTTCAATTCAAATTACTCACTTTCTTTAAACACCCGGGAACTCAAAGATTGAAATTTTGAAAAAGTTTACGAGAGAATTTTAAAGAGATTCGAGGAAGCTTTAAGAAAAAACAAAATGTAATAATGTGAATTTTATTTTTGAAACTATGTATACATGAAATTTCCAGGAATTTGATGTGGAAATTTAAAGGGTATGAATTCAGGAAGAATTGAAGAATAAATTAGAAATTTTAATATAAATATTATGTCAGATGTTGACGATTAGCAATCGGGTGAAATTGCTGAAAAGAGTAAGAAATGTAAGAAGGTGATCCACGAGTAGCTTTAAGTGCTACGTGGTGAGTTAGATTTATTTTTAGTAATCGAGATAAATATGAAATATAAAGTGATGATATTTGAATTAATTATTGAACTACAATGATTGGATAATATATGAAAGTTGGTTGATTGATATTATATGAATAATTGATATGATCAAAAAAAATTATTATATGACAAGTAATATTAATGAAATAATGAGTTGATGAAATATATAATAAAAAGATAAATGAAATTCTTGACAAGCTATGATTGATAATTTGATATGATATATGAGGAGATAATTTAATGAATATGATAAAAATAATAATTTTGATAAAGAGTTGGATAGCTAAATTGAATGCTTGAATGTATGCCTGTTTTCATATTATTGCTCATATGCATAAAATAAAAGACCTGGAAGACAACTGGTATGTTTGTTTTCATATTATTGTTCATATGCATGAAATAAAAAGAATCAGGAAGGCAGCAGGTCTAAATGAAAATAAAAAAACTGGAAAGGTAGCCAGTCTAAATGAAAATAAAAGAACCAAGAAGGCAGCCAGTCTAAATAAAAATAAAAGAACCGAAAAAGTAGCTGTTCTAAATGAAAATAAAAGAACTGGGAAGGCAGCCGGTCTAAATGAAAATAAAAGAACCGGGAAGACAGTTGGTCTAAGTTGAAACATGTCGACATGTGGGAAGACGTTCCCAAATGATAATATGAAATGATATGATAATTTAAATTCATGCATTACATTTGTTTTAAATATTGATTCTTATTGATTGAAATGCTGAAGTATCAGACTTGATTATGAAATTATTGATAGACAAACGAGTCTCACAGAGAGACAGATATGATGAAAAATAAATACGAAAGTATGATATGAAGAAAATTATTTGACGGATTTGTTATATATGTTGTGAACCTTATAACGAGGTAAATAATGATGTTGAATTGATAATCTCAAGATGATTAAATATATGAGAAGAAAAATTGATATGTTTGATGATTAATTAAGAAGAGATTGATAAATTGTTGGAATTATAATATGAATAATAATAATAGAATGTTATCATTGAATGATATGAGATAATAGATGAATAAATATTTGAAGATTATTTGAAAGACTGAATTATTATATGTGAAGAAATAGATGATTAATATTGGTGAATTAGAAACGATTGAATTATAAGATGTGACTGGAAGTATATAATCGAGTACTTCTAGTAAATTTAATTTACTGAGCTTGTGAAGCTCACTTCTCAATGTTAAATAATTTCAGATAACAGGCAGAACAGATAGATTGGTGAGCTGAGATTCAGACTGAGTCATTATCTGTAAGCCACGTGGTCCACATCCTCAGATTAATGGAAAGAAAAAAAATTGTAAATATTCATGCATAATATGTTGTATATATTGTTTCAGTTGGAATCTTATTAATATAACTCCTCTGTTGAGGGTTGAGCATTTATGTATATAGATAATTTCAGTTGATGTTTTTATATTTTTGCATATATGTGTCGTGTTGGGATTTCAAAATGTAATGACACTGTCTCAGGGGTGGCCAACTCGGGATGGGTCGTTGCAATCAGTGATCTAACAAGATCCTCTAGGGTTATAGTTTTTTTTTTATTCCTCGATCACTATCATCTTGGGTAGCCACTCCTTGGGTAAGGATATGATCATCTTGATCACTAGATCCATTTGAGTAAACTCCTTTCCTAGTTACTTCAGCTCATTCACTATCTCAGTGAACCAGGTGGTCATCTCCAAAATGCTCTCGCCCGCGCCCATCCTAAATGAATCAAATGAGGAAATTAGAATGTTAATCTTAGTTAACTTGGCCACTAGTATCTTCAAAGGCAGCCTCTAGCTTGTTCCATATTTCTTGGCCTATCTCACAAGTTTGGATCTGATTGAACTGATTCTTGTTGATCCCATAGTACAAAAAAAAGCATAAACTTCTTGTTGATTTCTAGTTAATTTTTCTCAGCCTCAGGCACTCATCTTCATCTTTCTCGATCTTGATATCACCAATCTTCTTGGTGTGTTTGTATGGTTCTTTGTTGATCACTCTCCAGTAGTTGGTGTTGATGCTCTTGATATAGACCATCCACCTCTTCTTCTAGAACAATTAGTTCGACCCACCAAAGATCGGAGGGTTGAATCTTGCCAATTGCTCAGTATCATTGGACCCGGTTGCAGTGTATGCATGCATCTTTTAGGAACTCCTCAATGATTAGTTAAACAAAATAGAAATAAGGAAATATAAGAAGAGATGAACTTGTTCTACAAAAGAGTTGAATGTTATTAGCATAGTAAACATTAATAATAATTGAAACAAAAATTAATGGACAAATAAAGAGCTAAGGAGAGAGAGAAGAGGGACACAGATTTATAGTGGTTCGACAATAATCATGCCTACGTCCACTTCTTCAATAGGCTTCCCTGGTCTCCTGAGTTCCATTAATCCACAACAATTACATGATCTTAGGTTTCCAGATACCAAACAAACCTTACAGAGAGATACCACTACTAGAGTAGTAAACAAAACTTGATCTTTAGTTCGTATGTAAAACTTGAGATTGATTTTTCTTTCTTGCTGAACTCCCTTCAACAACCTCTCATTTATAGGTTTCAGTTAAGCCTTCATAAAATGCAACTCCAAAATTCCCTCCTTCTAAACTTATGAAGGAGATTATCTTTCAATACAAATCTTCTAATCTCCAACAGACATTTCCAGGTGTCTACCCAGTCGCCTTGTTAGTTGTCTTACCAGATGTCTTTAACTTTTCAGTAAACCGAGTCATCAAAACTAATTCAAACTTGAACTTCACTGGGTTAGTTGACTAGCCAGTCGATTGGTTCCTCCTCAGATGCATAAGCCTTCCTCAGATGCTTCTAGTCCTCGCACACAATTTCACTTTCTCTACCAGACACCTAGCTAGACACAAAAGCCTTTCTTAGTCATCTATGTACTACCTACAACTTGCATGCACTTGCACACATGTGCATGCACACCATTTTCATTAGCCGATACATCTTTACTGTGCAAAACTCCCACTTTTTCAACATTTCAGCAACTCAACATCTGCCTATTCACCATATACCTAGCTTTTCTATCAAGCGCCTAGTGCCCTGTAAGCTCATTTCTTCGTTTTTTACGATCTTTTCTCTGATTCTCTTAAATTCTTCATTCTTCCCAAGATATTCTTGGGATCCGCATTCTTCTCAAATTCTGCAATCTTTCTGTGATACTGTATCGCGACAGTAAATGCTCTGATCTTCAATTTAACACTAAATGTCCTGCACACTTAATCAACTTATCAATAATAAATGCATGGTTTGTCTACATCAAAATATCTGGGGATTAAACTAAATATCCTAACAAAGGTAATTGTGGAGAGTGATTTAGCTTCAGTGGTCCGTAAATGAAATAAGACGGGAAAGGATATGTCCATCATTCGAGAGGTGATCAATGACATCAAAGCCATGAGATGGATTTTTCAGCAGGTATCCTTTTGTTTTGTTAGGAGACAGATTAATGAGGCAGCTGATTTTGCTTCTAAGAATGCATTGGCTTTGGGTCGTAATAGGGTTTGGGTAGATGAGGTGCCGGCTGAATATGAGCACCTTTTCCTTTTTGTAACTGTTTGTGTTTGGTTTCAGTATAATTATCTCCATTTCTCAATATATATATATAAAGGTTGATTCAACTCACTAATGAATCAAGGAGTGAGGTCAAATCGGTTATCAAGCTGGTCAAATCAGTTGTTCATTAAGTTAATTTGTTCATATTCTATCAAACTAATGAATAATCAATTTACTAATTGTTAATTAATTAAGTTCTCAATCATACTATGTAAGAGTTTGCTGTCTACAATGAGAAAGATTCAATGGATGTTACCTTGAACTTTCCATACTTGTCACACTTTAGTCCATGTAATACACCACATGGTCTAATTAATCACTTTTTTATTTTCTTTTGGGATCTCAAAAAATTCCAAAAATTATGATAATGTTAAATTTGTATAATCACATGAGACCTAAGACTGCATTTTTAAGCATTAGGCTGTAATCACATGACACCTAAGAATGCATTTTTAAGCATTAGGCAAACTAAGTAATTAAACAGACAATTAACTTGATACCTTTTTAGCTATCAAAGCACAAGCATCAATATTGAAGTGTAGAGACAAACAACCAATGGAATTGTGAGAAGAAAGAGAAAATAAAAGGATGTAATTTGGAGGGAGAAGAAAACAACGAATTATGCCGTGCAGAGTTGCATTACTCCTAGTAAGCAGACAAAGATGAATTACGAATTCTATGAAATATGAAAAATAATAGTAAGAGGAGATGGGGAGGAAATTGGAAGTAGCCGACCCTTTGGTGGGACCTAAGCAAAGACAAATTAGGTGATGCCATCCAAAGCGCTCTCTTTCACATTTCCTCTCCACCCTTTTTTTTTGGTGGATTCTCTCTTTCTTTATCACCCACGCTTAATTAAAGTTAAAATTCCTTCTCGGTCTTGGGGAAGACCACCAATACCAACTCAACTTTTTCTTGTGCGAGAGATAAACTTATTTCTTAGGTTAGATGAATTATGTGCGACATAGATGAGCTAGCCTAGTGTTGTTATATTCTCTTTTTTTTTTTTTTGGATAAAGTAATACTCCTAACGTTAATTAAAGAAACTAACAGAGAATTTAGGATTTATGTTTACTGACTAATTAATATTATAAGTAGTAGAAGCTCATATTTATAGGGTATATACATAAGAGTGTTTTAATATGACTAGAGTTTCCTATTTACAATAGACTAAATTTTTTTAATATTATTTACATTAAGAATATATACATTTACACACTTCTTTAATCTGAATGAGGTGAAACCATAAAGAGATTGGTTTTATGTTGAAGAAACCGTGGGGATGACAACCCTTTTGTGAAAATATCTGCAAGCTGTGCATCTATAGGAATGTATCGGATTTGAATATCTCCTTGGGCTACTTTTTCTCAAAAAAAATGAAAATTTATCTTAATATGTTTGGTGCAAGTATGAAAAACTGGATTAATGGCAAGATAAGTGGCACTAGTGTTATCATAATACACTTAAACTAGACAAGTAAAAAACATATGTAAGTCGTAGAGAATCTGTCGAATCTAGTAGGTCTTAGCTACAGCATAGGCAAGAGATCGATATTCAAATTCAGTTCTAGAACAAGACACGGTGGGTTGTTTCTTTGCTCTCCGAGAAATAAGATTTGGTCCAATGAAGATAGAATAACTTGTGGTGGACCGATGATTGTTAGGACAGCTGACCCAGTCTGCATCTGCGTAGCAAGAAAGAGAAAAATCCTTTGCAGAGGCAAGAAGTAACCCATGATTAATAGTACCACATAAATATAAAAAAATACGTTTAACAAGCTGAAAATGAGCCATGCGGGGTGCATGCAAAAACTGACTAGCTATATTAATAATACATGAAATATTAGGTCGGGTCATGGTTAAATACTGAAGACCTCCAAACATACTCCAAAATTCAGAGGGATATGCTAGTAGTTCACCTTTGTTTTGGGAAGGTATTGACTAGGAAGGTAGAGGAGTTTTGACTAGTTTGGCAGAAGACGAAAAATTTAAGTAAAAAGATCTTTGGTGTATTTAGTTTGAGAGAGAAACAAATCGGTGAGATGATGAATAGCTTCAATTGTAAGGAAATAATGAAGATCACCAAGATCCTTCATAGCAAATTGGTTAGACAAAGTGTGACTAAAGCGGAAAAATAGAGTGGTATTATTACTTGTGAGAATAATATCATCAAGATAAGTAGTAATATAAGAACACCATGAGAGGATGTAAGAACAAACATTGAAGTGTCTGTCCGACTGTAAGAAAAATTAAGAGAAAGAAGGAAGGAACTAAAGTAGTGAAACTAAGCCTTAGAAGCCTGTTTTAGACCAAAGGGCTTTGCATAATTTATAGACATGAAAGACACGAAGGTGATCAACAAAACCAGGAGGTTGTTTCATGTACACAACTTCATTAAGATGACCATGAAGAAAAGCATTCTTAACATCTAGTTGTCTAATGACCCAAGAATGAAAAATATCTAAGGATAAAACAGTTCATATAGTAGTACGTTTATCAACAAAGACTAAAAGTTTCATGATAATCAATACCTGATTGTTGGTGGAATCTCTGAGCAACCAACCTCGCTTTGTAGCACTCCACAGACCCATCAGCTTGATATTTAATCATGTAAATCCACTGACACCCAAATAAATTTTTCATTGGATCATATGGAACCAAATCCCAAGTGTGGTTAGTTAAAAGGGCGTTAAATTTTTCATACATAGCTAACCATCACTCGGGATCTTTATTTGTTTGAGAAAAACAAGTTGGTTCAATTGGCTGGGTAGTAGTGGAAAGAGAGAGTAATTGTTTGGGTTTGCGAATGCCAGTTTTGGAATGTGTGATCATGGGATGACAAGAGGCGGTGGCGGATAGTGGAGGAAGAGTAGAGGTAAAGGGAGCGACTGGTTCAGGAGAGGGAAGAACAATGGGACTTTAAGAAGTGAAGGCTGGGGTGGATGAATTAGATGAAGGATATGAAAAATTCGGAGACATTGGTTGGGGGGGGAGGTTGAGAATTTGGAGTGTACAAGAGAGAAAATGAGGGCCATAGTCATAGAGGCTGAAGCTGGTGGCAACGAGGCGATGGGAACTGGTGGTGGGGAAAGAAGACTAAGAACAGGGTTGATTGTAGACACATGTGGTAAGGGAAAAAGTTGATGTAAGGGTTTGGTAGTGGTAAGTATAAGTGGAAGAGTGGTAGAGTGAGTAGTTGTAGTGGAGGTGACGGGTGTAATGAGAGTAGGATAAGGAAATGATAGTTCATGGAAGACAACATGCCAACTGGTATAGACATGGCCAGTGATAGGATCAAGACATCTATATTCTTTGTAATTCTGAGCATAGGATATGAAGACACATTGTTTGGATCTAGATGCGAGTTTTGTGGAGCATTAATAGTGAGGTTAGGATAACATGCACACCTGAAGACACGAAAAGTGGAATAATCAAGAAATTTAGAATATAATTTTGTATAAGGAGCTTTATTTTGCAAAATAGGAATAGAGAGATGATTGATGATGTAAAGTGTAGTGTGTGTAGCAATAACCTAAAAAGACTCAGGAAGAGCGAAGTGAGTTAAGAGGGTGCGTACCATTAATGTGTCTATGCGTATGCTATGCGATACCATTCTGTTGAGGGGTGTCCGGACAAGACATTCGAAAAACGATACCATGGTGAGTAAGAAAATGTTTGAAAGACATTTGATCAAATTATTTTCCACCATCACTTTGAATTTTTCTATTTGGGTAGAAAACTGATTTTCAACAAGAGCTTTAAAAGTACAAAAGTGTTGAAAGACTTAAGATTTTTTACACATAGGAAAAAGCCAGGAATACTAAGAAAAATCATCCACAAAAATAACATAATATCGATAACCCAAATTGGATAAAATAGGAGATTGCCAAACATTATAATGTGCAATGCTCAACAGAATCAAAAAGTAAACGTTTAGACTTTCTTAACTGACATTCAAAACAAAAACTAGAATATTTAGAAGACAAACATATATTCTTATTAGTTTGCAAAAGAGATAACACACGGGGATATAAATGACTGAGCTTGCGATGCCAAACATCACCCGAGACTTGATGAGAGATCAAGGCTGTAGGTGGGCCAGACAGCGAAGAAGTGACTCGAAGATTCCTTAAGCGTTGTTCTTGGAGGAGGAGCTTGGTATGCAAACCGTCAAAGGTAAGAGTGATGTTGGTGTTGGTGACCGTAGTGATAAAGCTTTCACACTCGGTAGGTAGACTTACTAATGCATAGGAGATGTGGTCTTTGGTGAAGAGGGATGAATTGATGGCAGCAAGAGCATCAGCTATGGCTTTGAGGTCCCAGAAATATTATTCTATAGACTTGTCATCTTTGGTATGTTTGTGGAGCTTCAGGCGGAGGTCAAACTCATTGACATTTGACTGATCAAGGTAACATTGTTTCAATGCCAACCAGACATCCCGAGAGGTACGCATGTCATGGCCATCTTGGAGGATGTCCGAAGTAAGCGTAGCATTAATCCAGGTGCGAAGACACTGGTCTGTATGGAGCCAAGTGTGAAAAGCAGGATTAAAGGTGGGGTGCTAGTACTAGAGAAATAATATTGTGGGGGACAAGAGAATGTACCATCAACATATCCGATTAGGTTATCGCTGATAAGGACTGGGAGAAATTGAGAACACTAGAGGATATAATTATTGTTATCAAATTTAAGACCAACTAGGTGTGTGATGCTGAAAGCAGAAAAAAGAGGGGGACTAGGGAAGGGAGATGTCGGGTTAGTAGGAAAAGAATGTTGAGTAGAGTTAAAAATTAAGCGATGTGCAATGGGGTTTGGAGCTTGATGTGTGAGACCAAAAGAGAGGTGGGGAACAAACAAGGGAACGGTAGTGTCGGGGTGGGCAATTGTGTCTGGAGGAGGATTTCTTAGTTAGCTCGGGTCTAAATTATTAAGTTTAGACAAACTAAAAAATTCACTGACAATCTTAAAAAATTTATTAATAATGTTAATTTTTAAATTTTATATCTATAATAACGTTATAATTAAAAAAAATTTAAAATTATCAGTAAAATTACTATCCATCCGAACCAACCAAGAATTTTTAGCGTCTTGGAGGGTAATTGTGTGGGTTTGTAGCAGCAGCGGAGAAGTGGGTTTTAATAGGTGCGTTGTGTGTGAATGACGGCTAGGTTGGGAATAGGTGCCATAGAAGTTGTAATTGAGTGCTGGTGGGGTGGAGGCATAGGATTTTGATGTAAAAGCCAGCAGCGTTGTTAAGTAGGTGCTGGGTAAACCGAGGTAGTGGGCTGTGTGGTGTGTAGGGTACGTGGGGACATGACGTCAGCGGGTAAAGAAGGGGAGAGTGGCATTGCGACTGGGTTTTTACAAGTGACCTGGGAAACGGGGTTAGTGGGGAACAGTGCTGACGGCAGCAGGGTTGATTTCGGGAGGGGGAGAAAAAATGAGCAGTGTTTTCCACGGTGTTTTGGGTTTTTGAGTGAGAGAGCAGAGTTCAGAGTTTAAGATTTTACTACTGACACCATAAAGAAATTAATAGAAAAACTGGTGTTTATATTTCTTTACTGTTTAATGTTGTAGTCAAAATTCATATTTATAAAATATGTATAAAAAATATTTTAATAAAATTAAGGTACATCAAAATGTCTTAATAGATTTACGGTTTTTTATTTTCAATAGGTTAAATTTTTTTAATATTATTTACATTAAGAATATATAAATTTACAGTAATTTTATTAACATTTTAAGTGACCAAAATACCCATATCGATGTTAAATATTTGTAGCATTATTGATTTTTCTTCTATTTTTTTAAAATATTTAAAATGTAAATTATTTTTTTTTGTCAAAAACACATTTATTAGAAATAATGACACACTTTAATGAGAAAAGATATGTAAAAAGGAGAAAAATATATATTCTCTCCTCTTTTAACTTAACAACCAATTGAGTTATAAATTGACCATAACAAATGAAAAGTTAATAAAAATAAATGAGATATTTTTCCTAATAACTAAGCATTTGTAATTAACTTAATAGTAAGCAAGCATTATGGATGGTAACATATAAAAAATTGACCACAATCTTTTGGTCTAATGATTGTTTTTGAATTTTTTATTCAAGGGATTTGAATTCTAACTTTCTTCCCGTGAACAAATGTAATAACCAAGCCATTGATGATTAATAAATCTGGATCTCTGAACCGTAGAAATCCTTTAAAATTTGCTGTTTTGTTTTTTTGGAAGTTGCTTCACAATATAAATTTTCAAAATTTGTAAAGTAAGCTTCCAGGGTCTTTTTGAAAAGAAAAAATAAACAAATTAATATAGGTGTTCATTTAATTGATAAACATTTTAAGTACTTTTCATGGTACATTAGAGAAATTGAAATTTACACAAAAGTACAACACTTTCACTACTTCAACAAGCAAGTTGTTGATTTTCCTCTAGATTTAAAATTAAAATTCTAAAATCAAGTTCTCCTGAAAACACTGCTAGTTCGAAGTAAAATTTTCACCTTATACCAACTTTCAACTTGATAGTAATTTCTTTCATTTATACACATTCAAGTATATATAGTAATGAATTTTTTCTAATATTGTACTCACTTGGTGTATGAGGCTATAGTCGTTGGATCAAAATATGTGTCAATCAAAATACGTACTTACAGAAAGTATGAGTTCATAATATCGTTATTTTTATATTAATTATTGAATAATATTTAACTTTACGTCAGTATCGAGGAAACTTCTCTCACTTATCGACGTGGTAAAATCATGTATTAAAAAATTATGTGTAAATCATATAATTTTTTTATTGAAATATTTAATAAATAAATTAAATATTTTATTATGTGATTTGCGCACATGATTTTTTAATATATGAGCTAATGTAAAGTTGTCACGTCAGTGGGTAGAAAAAGATTCATCCACACTGGTGTGGAGCCAAATATTATTCTTCATTATTTGCTCTTATCGAATTGAAATCAAAAGAATTTAGAGTTTTATTAGTTGTGTAGCTCAATTAATTAAATTTTGGATATTTATTTGAACTATCTATAGACCCGTGCAAATGCAAAAGAATATTTTGTTCATAAAAACAAAACATAATATATATATATATATATATATTATGGTAAAAAAATTAAAATTAAAAAATTTATTTTTAAGATAAATATATAACTTTCAAATTTGTAATCCTTATATTCGTTTTGAACCTATATATAACTCTCTACCTCTTTTGAATTATTGTATCATATCATTTTCGTTGACACCTATTGTACTGTGCATATACGAGCGCGATCGATTCAAGATCTACCATCCATGATACTAACAATTTTATTGAAGACAACAATATTAAAAAAAAAAATTTGAGATTGAGAGGCTTTTAAGAGATAATTTAAATGACCAAAATTTTTATTAGAGTTTTAAGAGGTAATTACAAAAATTATAGTTAGAGAGGCTTTTAAGAGATAATTACCAAAATTGAGATAATTTTGGACATGTATTTATAAAGTAAAAAATTGTTATAATTATCAATGTTAATTAAGAATGAATAAACTAAATTGAAATTATAAATAAATTTTAAAAAAATTAACAAAATAAGGAGGTAGTCGAGAAAGTTCACAACACCCTACTAAGGGAGAATTGTTTTCCTATAAAAAAAATTATAACTATTGTATCTAGTTTGGAAAAGATAGATGTAGAAAAAGAAAAAGAAATGATAAAATTATAAATTATAAATTTCTTATTATATTCAAAGTATCCAAATAATAATTTTATTGCTATTCATAATTGTTGTAATTGTTAGTATCAGCAATGATTACTTACAAAATTTATTGCAAAAACTTCAATTCATGCCTTTGGTAAAAATTCTACCACTAAATTTTATCAATTACACAATTGAATCTCAAAAGAGGCTACAAAATGTGTAAAAACAAATAATACATAGCAAAATTCCATTAACAATTATTAGTTGGGAAATAGATAAAAAAATTATAACTCTGGTGGAGGAAAGACTTGATCCTTGCACATCTAAAAGAGTATGTTGAGATAAAAAAAAAATTTAATCCAGTTATTGAGATAACATAAAAAGTGTGAACTCATAATAGTGCAATAATTGCTTCCCTTCCAGAGCCCGCAAATCGATAACAACACATACGTATAATGAACAAAAAGAAAAAAAAGCATGTATAATATGAATTGTAAATAAAGTTCAAGTAAATATATATATATATATATATAATAAAATTAATCTGTACACATAGAAAATATAGCTACAATACAATTTAAAAATAAATTATTGATAGAATACTGAAGTAAAGTTAGTGCAATTGGGACAGTAAACTGATCTCTTAAAAATGCAATAATTAAAAAAATTGATGATTATAAGACTGATGTAATAATTTGTTAGTAGAAAAGTTTAAAGCTGTATAAGTTCTATTTATAATAGTGTTGAAATAAAGATGATTTGAGATACAACTAAAACTCATTATTTTCGTTATGAGACAAGAGTAGATTAGTCTCAAACTTTATTTTTCTGCAGATTAAAGTTAAATTAAAGAAGATAATGTGATATGTATTTTAATTTAAATATAGTAATTTCATATAAGATAATGTGTTTTTATTGAGACTTAAGATGAATTAGAGCTTTGAATATATAACTCTTTTTGTAGATAATGATTAATTAGGTTAGATATGATTTTTGGGTAAGATAAACTATATTACTTGAATTTGGAATTAAGTAAATTTATCTTTTTTTTAAAAAACTTTCTGCAGTTTAAATTTAAATTGGAGAAGTTAATGTGATCTATATTTTAATTTAAATCAATTAATTTCATATAAGATAATGTGTTTTTTATTTAGAATTAAGATGAGTCAGAGTTTTAAATGTATAACTCTTAATTTAGATATGATTTTTGGGTAAGATAAGCTATATTACTTGAATTTGAAATTAAGTAAATTTGTATATTTTAAGTTTTTTTTTAAAGTTTATATAGTTTAAAGTTAAATTGGAGAAGATAATAAGATATATATATATTTTAATTTAAATATATTAAATTCATATAAGATAATGTATTTTTATTTAAAATTAAGATTAATTAGAGTTTTGAATGTATAACTCTTTTTTAGATAATAATTAATCAATTTCGATATGATTTTTGGACAAGATAAACAATATTATTTGAATTTAAAATTAAAAAAATTTACTCTTTTTAAAAAGGTTTTTTAAAAGCATTTTAATAAAAAAAATAGTATCCATAATAATATATATGTCATCGCTTATATGGTGTGTTGAATATATATATATATATATATATATATAGAGAGAGAGAGAGAGAGAGAGAGAGAGAGAGAGAGAGAGAGAGGTTGTACAACTCAAAAAATCAGTTCAAGTCAATCAAAGTTAATGATAATTAGTTCTCAAAAAGATATTAATGATAATTAACATAACTAAATAATTATCTGTTCAAAATTTGAAAATTTCTTTCTTCCTTCACTTACTCCCCACATCAAGGATTTAAGAGGCTACATTAGTCATTTGACATAGTCTTAGGTGAAATCCTGATCAAACACCAATTTTGTAAGAAAGAGAAAGGAAACTCAACCAACAACCATGCAATTAGGTTGGAGGTGTCGAGAGATCTTTTCTCTATTTTCTAAGATAAGGAATGAAACCCAGAGACAAAAAAGAAAGATATCTGTTGAGACTTTCAAATCTTTAAAAACCAAGTAAATTTCAAATTTTTACTCAAATAATAGAGATTACAGGACTCCAATCACAATTCACACATATAAAAATGATAATGACAACTAGTAGGAGAGAAGTAAAATTTTTATTTAATTATAAACCTCTAATTTCGTAACATACTATAATATGTGATAGTACTCTTTATTAAAAAAAAAAAAGAATACTCATTTATAAGATAATGATATTAAAAGGGAAGACATGAAATTAAAAAAATTAATCTTTAATTTATTGTGTGTTCCTGTCTCATGAAACAATACACATGCACTTCGGAGTTTCTGTTCGACTTCCCAAGAGTTACAAAGGTGCATGTATACGGTTTTATGGGGTTAATACGACGCATCACCAGCACAATTTCATTGATTTTCTCTCTCATACTATTTTCCCCTATCATACCCTTATATGGTAAATACTTAAAATTAGTTTTTTTTTTCCTTCAGAAAATGCTTTTTTATTTTATGAGTTTTGTTTAGAAAATGTTAAGTAATTAATTTAATAATAAAAGTAGAAAAAAATTGATTTTAAACAAAATAAGTAACTAGTATAGCGTTGTTGATAACACACGAGACTCCCCTCGAAGAAAAACCAACCCCAAGCGAAGAAGAGAAGAAAAGGCAACAAACAAAGAAAAAGCAGAATAAGGTGTCTCTCTTGGACTGATTCCTTTCAATAGAGTATCTCTCTATAAAAAGTAAGGCTCTTTCAATAGAGCATCTCTCTATAAAAAGAAAGCCACTTACAGTGAAGAAGAAGAAGATTGATCCATGAAAGGGTTTGTGGGAGAGATGATGTTCTCTATACTAGTTTATTAGTACTTTCTATTCCGTCTCTTCTCGTTTCGATAATCTCTCTAGATAGGCTTGCGTGGGGCAGAGGAATCACTCATCAGGGCATCTTTCTCTTCAATTTTTTTTTTCATAATTCTTATGTGTTATGCCCTCTTCAATTTTCTTTTTTTTTTTCATGATTCGTACGTGTTAAGAGTTTATTATTATTACTCTCGCCCTTCACATTTCTCTTCTAGTGGACTCTTCACCTTCTTCTCATTATAATCAATCTATTTTGTATCAATCTACAATGGCCGTTCAAGCTCAATACCCTTCAAATGTCCTCCTCTTAAACAGGTTTGCCTTAATTCACCTCTTCCTCTGTCCCTCTGTTTATATTCATACTTTCTCTAATCTTTTTTTTTCATTTTCTATAAAGCAGAAACGGACAAGAGGAACATGATTACTCATTGCAACCACAACCAGGAGGATTTCTTGATCAATCCCACATGTTATTCAACAATGGAGGTCAGTATTTTTTTCAAATATTATTAGTATTATTTTCATAATCTTTTAACTACCCAATCCAGAATTTTTTTTTAATGATTCTCAAGCTGAATTCATTTTAATTGCAAACAGGTGCTAATCCACGCAAAAGAGAAAGAGAGATGGGAATCAATAGCACAATTACATCTCCAATGAATCCGTTCTCTATGCAAACTCAATCTCATCCTCAGCTTATAGACATCTCTCAGCTACAAAATCATCAACAACAACCAAGTGTAGTCTCAACGGGCCTCCGCTTATCTTTCGGTGAACAACAACAATTACAACAAAATCATCATCAATTACAACAAAATCATCATCGCTATCAGCAGCATCAACAACAACAACAAAATCTTAATGCTAACCCATCTGTATTCCTATCTCTGTTATCTGAAGATTTCGCCGCCCAAAACAAACGGCAACAAGAGGAATTAGACCAATTCCTCCAAGCCCAGGTACCAATTTTCTCCTTTCAAATGGCTATATTTTATTTTTCAGTTTCATGGCCACAAAGTAATATATGAAAACGTTTCCATTTCTATATTTACAGGGAGAGCAGTTACGACGCACGTTAGCTGAGAAAAGGCAGAGGCACTACCGTGCGCTACTGGGCGCAGCTGAGGAATCCGTGGCGCGGAGATTGAGGGAGAAAGAGGCGGAGCTGGAGAACGCCACGCGCCACAACGCGGAGTTGGAGGCACGCGCAGCGCACCTCAGCTTTGAGGCGCAGGTCTGGCAGGCCAAGTCGAAAGCCCAAGAGGCCACAGCTGCTTCCCTGCAGGCGCAACTGCAGCAAGCCATAATCACCGGCGGAGTTGCGCAGGATGGTAGGGGAGTGGAGGAGGGGCTAGAGTGCGCCGGGGGCGTGGAGATTCAAGCTGTGGAGGACGCGGAGTCGGCTTACGTTGACCCGGACCGGGTCGTGGCGTCCCGCGCAGGTTGTAAGGGGTGCCGTAAACAGATCGCGTCGGTGGTGCTGCTGCCGTGTCGGCATCTCTGCCTCTGTATGGAATGTGACCGAGTGGCTCAAGCTTGTCCGCTTTGCCTTGCTCTCAGGAAATCAAGTGTTGAAGTTTTCCTTTCTTGAGTGGGCCCAGGCCCATTAGCGATCAAGCCCAGGCCCAACTTCGTAAGAGGAAAGGTACAAAAGTTTTTCTGGAAAAAAAATGAAAAATGAGAAAAATCAAATAATATTGACTATAATAAAAGTTACATTTCTCTCTCTTTTGGGTTAGATATTCTAAAAACCCACCAAGAACGAAAATTTCTTTTTTTTTGGGTCCCCCTCTTGGATTTGAATTACCTGGAGGTTATGTACATGGCCGCATGGGTAGTGGCATTGTTATTTTTGTTCCTTTTTTTTCTTCTTTGAAATTTAATTAATATATATAAATTCTTTTATTTGATAATTCTATTGCCTATGTGTTTCTTATGGTTGCATACTTGCCTGGTGGTGCAAATGATGATGTGGGTTAATGTGATTTGCTGGTTTTGCATAGCCATTGAAGAATATCATTTGCTGGTGTTCATGTTCCTTCAAATTGTGACAAAAAATTGTCAATTTGATATAGATATGCACATGGGTAGTGGCGTTGTTTTGATAGGTACTCTGACATTTGCATGATGTTTTATTTTGATCCATTAGCTTTATTTAGATTTATGAAAATCTTGTATTAGTTGATAGTGCAGTGCTTGTTAGCGTTAATAGTGACCGAAGGTTAAAATTGTATTCATGAGTTCACTTGCATTTACTCGCATATACACTACATAGAAAATTGTAACTGTCGGTCACAATTGATGATATACTCTCTCATTAATGGCAATCTAAATGAATGAAGGAATAGCACAACAATTGATGATAATGTTGTCTTAGGCTGCTCCAATTTTGACATGCATCTTTTTTACCATTTCAAAGGTTTTTATAGGAAACAGTACTAGCGATAGAATTAGAAATTTAGACATGTCATTTTAATTTTGGTTGAAAAAAATCTAGGTACTGGTGTTACAAAGGTGAACTTGTGGTGTGATGTTTTCCTCACCATCTCTCAATAATTTATTCATTCTAGTTCTAAACAGAAAACAAGATCAATTTGACTTGGAAGTTTAACAGAAGTTGCAAAGGTAAATACATCTAAGATGCTTTTTTCTTCTTTAAAAACACTTCCACAATCATAATTATTGGCATGGAAAGAATTTCTTGGAAAGAACTCTGAATTTCTAGGAAGTAGAGTTTACATAAGAAGTTATCCTTCAATAATTTTTTTGCTCATTTGTTTTCTGCAGCTCTGAGAATCCTGCCAGAATGTCAGTAATCAAAGTGAAAAAAAATTCCAAAAAGACTATTCTTTAATCACTGTACTTCCATGTTAGGAATTTTTTTTTTTTTAAATCTTCTTTTTTACATTTCCCTTCGGTTACTTTGGTTTCATGATTAAATTGTTTGGAAGGTTTGGTTTTTTTCAGTGTAGGACCTGAAACATGATGAAACTGGTAAGGAACTTATTCTTGCTTGATGCTAAAACAAGAGAATCCCATGTGCCTAACTAAAGGACTAATCAAGCTTCAAGCACAAAACTGCCACTTTGTGATGTTTCAAACTTGTAACACAATCTTGAATCAAATAAAATTTGATATGCCATTATACACATTAACCCCTTTCTCGGATGAATTTTGTTTGGGAGTATTTTAATGGAAATGATCCGTCCAAATTCTCTTATAACGTTAAATTTTTTAATTTTTCCCTATTTGAGAGTATTTTAATGGAGGGAGAGTAAAAGAAAAAAAAGCCAAAAAAAATGAGAGAGGGGTACTCTTCTCTTCTTTTCTCATCTCCTTTCCTTTTCTTTCCTCTCTTTAGGTCTAAACATACCCTTAATTATTGTTATCATGCTCTTTCAATTATTGTTTAGAGACATAAAATACTCTTAGCAGTGAGTTTAAGAGTTATGATGAAAAGGGATAGAGGGATATTTAAAGGGAGGAATTAAAAAGGGAGAATGGATACCCTTCCATCGTATGGATGTTCCAAAATAGAGGGTAAATTAATATGTAAGTTTCAGTATCCTCCTCTCACATACCCTCCAAATGATAGGGTATGAGAAATTAGGGTTTGTAGGGGATTGGAGAGGATTAAATCTATTTTTAAAAATTTTTTTTTTTAAAAAAAAGAAAACACAGGTTTTCTATGACTGGATATTAGCGACGAGAAACACTCGTCGCTGATCACACACATTTGCGACGACATCCTGTTGCAGTACCCCTCATATACAAGGTTGATATAAAATCTTATGAAAATAAATCAGCGACGGGATTCTCGTTACTGTGCTGTCGCAAACACTATTTGTTTATATTTGCGGCAGGTTTCTTGTCACAAATATTTCTTGAATTTTTTTTATAAAACAAAATTGGAAAAATCCAAAAAAAAACAATGTTTTAAAAGGAGTTAGCGACGGGATTAAAAAATATCAGCGGGATTCCCATCACTGATATCTTTTAATCCCCAATTTTATATTTCATTCACTCCTCTAAGTGTCTCTTCTCTCTCTCTCTCTCCTAGCTTGTTGCGTGTACTCTCTCTCTATCCTAGCCTCTATGCATGCTCTCTCTCTGTACCCGGTCTCCGTGTGCGTTCTCTCTCTCTTACCTAGCCTGTCTGTGGGAGCTCTTTCTCTCCTAACGTGTCCGTGCGTGCTCTCTCTCTGTGTGCGTGCTCTCTCTACCCCTACCTCCGCGTGCGCTTTCTCTCGTCCCTATGTATTGTTTCCATGGTGATTGAAAATCTTGTTGTTCTTTCTTTCTCTCAACCGGGTAAATTATCCACTCTAATTCTTGCTTTTGTTATTCATTTTTTACTTGTTAGTTTTGTAATTTAAGGTTTGTTGTGTTAATTTGATTGGTGTCAGTTGAAAGTTGATTCTTTGATAATATTGTGTTTTGATAATATGTTAAATTATTTTGTTACTGAAATTAAAAAGCTTCATAGAGATTTGTTATATATTTTCAGTTAGAATAACTGAATTTTATAGCAATTTTTCTTCTCTTTATTTGTCATGTTCAGTGAACACCTTGATTCCATTTGTTAAGAGGCTTTAGACTGAGAAAATTTTCAAGAATTGGGATGGGCTAGAAAATTTACCAATTTAATATAGTTTCTGGAGTATAAAATATAGTTATGGCAAAATGGCACTTGGACACGTGTGAAGAGGTTAGGAAGTAAAAGAGTACAAGTTGGAACATATATTTTTAGGATTTGGTTTGGTACAAAATTGGGGAGGGAGGTTGGATACTTGGATATTGGGTAGATTATATAGATAATCTATACTTGGATTCTTTGTTTTGTATTGAGAGTAGACTTTGAAAAATTAAAAGTTTAATTTGGGGAATTATATTTAACGGTAAAATGAGTGTAGGGTGGGTTGAACAACCTTTTATGGTTGAGTGTTTTTACTTTTTAGTAATATCCTTTATTATAGTGTTGGTAATAAGGGTTGAATTTTGTGAAAAGTTCATGAAATTTGAAGTCTTTTTAAGATGAGGCAAAGTAGACTTTATTCTAGAATCGTTATTTACCTGTTATATCTCTCAGTAATATTCAGTCCACACTTTTCATTTTTTATGTTAAAATTAACTTAATTAATTATACACTGGAAAATAAACTTATGTGCCATCTACATGCCTTCTTCAATGGCATAAGACTGTTAGACGGGTACTATGGACAATCTCTCTGTCCACCGCGCACCAACCATCGTTATCATATTTCGACACGTGTCCAGTTATTTAACACACACTCCTTGCAATTGAGCCGTTTCTTTATTTTTTAATAAAAAATTGCTTTCTGCAAACGATAAAAGGAAAGAAACAAATAAGAAGTGAGTGGAAAAAAAAAGTGTACAACAAAACGAGAAGAGAAAGGATCACAATTTTGGGCATGCTTGGTCTATCATTTGCCTTCATGTCCGAACCTTCCTTTCATTTGTTATTTTTTAGTGCAAGATTATTTTTTATTTTTTTTTATAACATATGTAATAGATTTATCTTCAACCATTATTTGAATTTAGCTCAGAAACGCCATCTTGTGCTATTTTCTTATTATTATTTACTTTGTTGGAAAAGTATCTAGTTATAATGAAGTGCCTCAAAGTTTTGGAAAGCACTTGAAAGCTTATTCATAGATTGCTGAATTAATCTCTAAGTTGCTCTCTTTTCACACCTCAGATACCTTTCTTTGTTTTCATATTTGTTCATAGAATGGTGATTTCTTTATGGTTCTTGTTAATAGTACTAATTTTGTGCTTTTAGGATTAGTATTTGTTAATAGTAATAGCTTTTCGGCCAAAATATGTAGTAAGTAGTTATCTTTTTTTTTCTTCGGTATTTTCGTGTTCTCGTGTGGAAAGAGTTGGAAATTTGATGAGAGAAGAAAAATGAGAAATGTTTATGATCATGGATTGAAATAGAAAACAGGGGCAAATTGTGGAACTTGTAAAGGAGACTTTGTGATAAGTTGAATATTGGCTTCAGTTTACATTTAAATGAAGTTGTGTTCTGTTGTGGATTTAAGTTATCTTTAATTAAAAAAATTTAGTACTTTATTTGGAATTGTGACTAGATTTTGTTGTGTTCTTGCTTTTTAAAAGAATTGGGCAATTATCAACTGTCATTAACCCATTAGTAAAATTAGGCAAGTAATTATTGTCTTATTTATTTTTTATAATGTTGGTTATTGTTTGTGATTTCCAATAAAACATATACCATGCAAGGCTACTTGGTGACAAATGACAAATATAAAGGCCAGTTTGTGGCAAATCACAAACATAAAGGCATAAAGGGCTCCGAAATAAAAGCTAGAACATATATATAAGCCATTGACATGAAACTCATTCAGAAGAAATGATTGACATAAAGGCCTCTGGGCACCGTGGCCTGGGATTGTCTGGGTCGCGGCCTGACCTGATGCTCGCCCATTTTTGTTGCTTTGTGCTGAATGGAGGTGTGTACACACACCCAAAGTAATGCGCATACTTATGTGCACTCCTTTAACATGCTGAAATTTATTCTTCTAACTTTGGTTTAAACTTTAACCATGTTTAAACCTTAGACAAAATCAACAATCTCTACCTTTGTCTAAGTGTTTAAACCTGAACCATTGTGCAGAGAACTTCAGGATCCAAACTCATCTTGAGTCATCAATCAACCGACTCCAATCCTAAGTAATCCAAGGCAATGATTGAACTTACTTAGAGGTATAACTTTAGTACCTAAATCTGCAGGGTTTTCTTCTGTGGCTGCCTTGTCCACATGGATGCATCATTTCGTAACATTTTCCCGAATGAAATGGTACTGAACATCCATGTGCTTTGTCCTCTCATGGAACACCGGATTCTTACACAAGTGCAATGCACTTTGACTATCCGAAAACACAACAACCTACTCCTCTAGTACCTTCAACTCTTCCAACAGCCCTTTATACCACATAGCTTCCTTAATAGCTTCCGTTACCGCTATGTACTCAACCTCGGTTGTTGAGAGTGCTACCACCGACTGCAACTAAGTCTTTCAACTTACACAACATCCGTTTAAGTTGAAGAAGTAGGAGGTAATCGATCACCTTTTATCTTGGTCTGTTCTATAGTCCGAATCCGCAAAACCCTCAAGGCAGATGGACTTACCCCTCTTCTCATAAACCAGCCCTACTTCTGGGCTTCCCTTCAAGTACCTCAACAACTACTTTATCCCAAGCTAATGCTCCTTTCCGGGATTACTCATAAACCTGTTGAGAACACTTATTGCATGAGTAATATCAGGTCTAATGCTTACCATGCTGAACATAACAGAACCAACAACACTAGAATAAGGGACTTTTTCCATTTCCTTCTTCTCCACCTCCGATCTCGGACATTGATCGCTAGAGAACTTGAAATGACCAGCAAGGAGAACCTTCACTGGTTTGCTATCTTCCATAGAGAACTTAGATATCATCTTCTCTATATAAGAAGTTTAAGAGATCTTCAATCTGTTTCTCTCCCTTTCTCGGATGATACACATCCCAAGGATCTTCTGTGCATGACCAAGATCCTTCATCTCAAACTCCTCACTGAGTTGAGCCTCCAATTTCCTTATCATCTCTATGCTGCTCCCAACCAGCAATATATCATCAACATAGATGAGGATGATCACCACTTCCTCAACCTTCTGCCTCTTGTAGTACAAGCACGAATTATAGTAGCTCCTCATGAAACCCAAGCTAATTACAAAGGAATCAAACCTCTTGTTCCATTGCCGAGGTGATTGCTTCAGGCCATAGAGAGATTTCTTCAATTTGCACACCAACTCTCCCTGCCTTCCTTCCCATAGCCTCTGGGTTGCCTCATGTAAATGGTCTCATCGAGCTCTCCAGGTAAGAACGCTGTCTTCCCATCCATTTGCTTGATTTTCCAATCAAATTGGACCACTAATGCTAACACTATCCGTATCGTCTTGTACTTTACAACTGGTGAGAAGATTTCGGTGAAATCTATGCCTTCTTTTTGTGTGAACTTCTTTGCCACCAGCCTAGCTTTATATCGAACTTCATCCCCTGGAGTATTCTCTTCTTTGATCTTGCAGATCTATCTACAATCCACAACTCTCTGTTTTTTTTGTTTGGGCACCAACTCCCAAGAGTTGTTCTTCATCAAAGAATCCATTTCTTCCTCCATAGCTAGCTGCCACTTTGACGAATCCTTACATTCCATGGCTTCCATGTAAGTTTCTGGTTCAACCATTATTCCTTCTGTCCAAGGAGCTGCTACATTAGCATCCGTAAACCCATATCTCAAAGGTGGTCTCACTACCCTCCTTTCTCGGTCCCTTATGAGCTGGTAGTCATTATGACTTGTTGCATTAACCTCTTCTAGTTCAGCCTCCTCTTTAGTGCCTTGAGCATGGCCTTCATTCAAGGGCTCTACCTGGTCCAGACCCTCTTGCCTCTCTTGCTCTACCTGAACTGAACTCTCCTTGATGCAATGCTATACAACTTCCGGACTGGTTTGCTCACTAGTCCCTGCAGGGTTAGTTTTCTTTAAGTAGGGAAATAACAATTCATTAAAAATAACATCCCTACTTATTATGAGTTTCATTCCCTTCTTTTCTAAGGACCACAACCTATATCCCTTAACCCCATCACCATACCCTAGAAATATACATTTTCTAGACCTTGGGCTAAGTTTATCATCCTTTTGATGTGCATATGCAGCACACCCAAAAGTCCTAAGGTTACTTAATTCAGGGGGTTTCTCACTCCACATCTCCATGGGAGTCTTAAGCTCTAAAGCTCTAGAGGGTGATCTATTTACCAAGTATGTAGTTGTAGACACAGCTTCTCCCCAAAAATATTTTTGTAAACTGGATCCTATTAACATGCACCTAACCTTTTCCATAAGGGTTCTATTCATCCTCTCAGCAACTCCATTTTGCTCAGGTGTTTTTACAACCGTTATATGTCTTAGAATGCTATTTAATTCACATAATTTATCAAAATCCTTATTGCAAAATTATAAGCCATTATCGGTTCGTAAAGCCTTAACTACCCTACCTGTTTGAGTCTCCAGCAACTTCTTCCACACAACAAATTTATTCAAGGCATCTGATTTATTTCTAAGTAAATAAACCCACACTTTTCTTGAATAATCATCAATTAAAGACAGAAAGTAAAAGTTACCTCCCTGTGTTGGTGTTCTTGCTGGTCCCCAAAGGTCCGAATGAATGTAGTGAAGAATGCCCTTAGACTTGTACACTCCAGTGTTGAAGCTGACCCAGTGTTGCTTCCCAAGAATACAACTCTCACAGAAACCCAGTTTCTCTACTTTGTCTCCTCCAAGTAGACCATCCTTGCTAAGAACTTGCAGGCCTTTTTCGCTCATATATCCCAAGCGAGTGTGCCAAAAGGCTGCCCAATCCATCTTAGCCATCAAGCTTGCTGCTTGATCCTTGGTTTCTGTTTCACCGATCATCTCATAAAGTCCATCTTTTATTGCTGCTTTGATCACTACCAAAGATCCCTTGGTCACCTTGATCTTTCCTCCCTCTACTTTGCAAGAATACCCCAAAAAATCCAGCTGCCCCAATGAGATCAAATTCATCTTCAAATCTGGAAGATACCTCACATTTCACAGCAGCGTTGTGACTCCATCAAACATCCTCAACTGGATGTCTCCAATCCCCCTCACTTGGCAAGAATTGTCATTCCCCAAGAAGATCCTTCCATCATTGATCTCCTTGAAATTCTTGAACCATTCCTTGTGAGGGCACATGTGATAAGTACACCTGGAATCCAAAATCCATTTCTCGCTGCCTTGCCTCTTGCTCACACTTGAGCACACAACAAGAACATCATCTTGCTGTTCTCTTTTGGCAACTGAAGCCTCTCCATTGTTGGTATGGCTTCTTCTCTCATCCTACATCTTCTTCTTTCAATCTTTTTTGAAATGACCCTCCTTGTTGCAATAGAAGCATCTCTTTCCTCCTTCAAGTCTTGTCTTGGAATGAGATCTCTCATGGCTCTACCTTCTACCTCTTGACTTTTCCTGGTAGTTGCCATGAGTGCTATTGCCATTCCGAGTTGCTGGCCTTCCTCTTACGAACAGCCCTTCTCAACTTGATGCCTCTCTCATCTTGGCTTTGAAATCATAAGCCCTTATGGCATTGATCACAATCTCCTTGGTTAAAGTATCTCTTCCATACTCAATAGCATTAATCAAATTATCAAAGCAATCAGGAAGAGAGTTTAACAAAATAACAGCCAATTGCTCATCCGGGAATTTAATACAACAACTAGCCAAATCTTGAACTAGTTTATTAAAGACATCAAGATTATCTTGAAACTCTTTATTAGGATCCATTTTAAAAGCAAAGATTCTTTTAAGAAGATAAATCTTGTTCCATTTTAAAAGCAAAGATTCTTTTAAGAAGATAAATCTTGTTAGGGAGAGTTTTGGTAAGAAACAACTCATCTAATTTCTTCCATATGACAATTGGATCTTTCGAGTCTCTGCCCTCCCTTGTGACATATTCGACATGTGCAAGAAAATAGTGTTGTAAGCCATCTTCTTCATCTCAACCTGCTGGTCCTCCATGATACTTGCTGGAAAAACATCATCTTCTCCAATAGCCAAGTCCACTTTCTGTTGCATAAGAACAGTCTTGATCTTCCGCTTCCATAGAAAAAAATCTCCCTTTTCATCAAACTTCTCAACAACGAAATTTGGAACCATCTTTGCGGACAAGATCCCAGATTTATTCAATACCCACAAATGCTTTCTTCTAAACCTCAAGAACACGATCGAAGATGGATCTTAACACCGTTCTTGAATCACCCTCAAGAACTCGATCTGATCTTGATCTTCACTCCGTTCTTGAATCACCCAAGAAGTTGATATTTGATTCTTGGAGTCTTGACTCCATTACCTTCTTGTTCTTGCTCCAACACCCAGTTGTACTAGCTCTGATACCACTGTTGGAAATCACCTTGACAAGATGCCCAGGTAGTGATCTTCCAAACACCCAAGTCTAGAATGACTTGTAAATATTTGGAATCGAAAACAGGAACAGAAATCAAAGAAAGAAAGAAGACAAACGATTTGTTATCGAGGTTTGGCAATAGCCTACGTCGCCGGGAGATCCTCTGAACTCTCTGCATTAAATCAATGGTTCTTTTACAATTCAGAAACCCTTTTCAAGAAACCTCAAGTTCTTAAAGCAACCAAGAAGAGAAGAAAGAAGATGATAAGAACAATTACAATGCTCTCTATCAAATCTATATTACTCTATCTTTACAACCAGCCTCACTACAATGAGTCCCTCTTGTGTTTTGTGTCTTTGCACTCTCACACAATTCTCTCTTGTATGTCTGTCACTCTTTACAATTGATCTCAAATTACGTCACAATGTTAATGAGAATAAAGCTGGGTGATCCTTTATATAGTGCACCAACTTCTTGACCAATCTTGAGTGTCATTCTCCACCCTTAGATCTTGATGACCAATCAACCATGGCCCTTAATCAATCTTTAGTGATCCTATGCGTTTTGGACATGTCTCCACGTACTTAACAAAGGCTGAATCAAATGGACTATATGTGCCTTCAAAGTGCAGCCTAAAACAGGGCAAGGTGCGGCCTGAAACAGGGCACACTTGCTGTCCCTTTGGGCGCCGCGGCCTGGACCTCCTCAGCAAACCTCCACCTTCTGGGCGCCATGGTCTGGGATAGTCTGGGCTGAGGCCTGACCTGATGCTCACCCATTTTTGCTGCTTTGTGCTGAATGGAGGTGTGCACACACACCCAAAGTGATGTGCACACTTGTGTGCACTCCTTTAACATGATGAAATTTATTCTTCCAACCTTGGTTTAAACTTTAACCATGTTTAAACCATATTTAAACCTTATACAAATATCAACAATATATATATATATATATATATATATATATATATAATGTTTGTTTATTTTTCTATACTACCCTTTTAAATCTATATTGAATTGTTTATTGACATGTCAATATATATTGAAACTACAGGCAGAGCGAAGCCCATTGTGGGGCCGAATTCAGAGGGTGTATAGGAGGTGGAGAGGACTATGAGAGGTTAGACATGAATTTCACATCCCTCAACGAACCTTACGGAGTGGACCCTACTTACTATGTTGTAGCGGAGGTGAATTTTATATTTTATCTGTAGTTGGGTTATATGTTTATTTCTTTTATTGTTTTTGTTATGATATTGACAATACGCCTTCGATGTTTGTAGGATTTTCTCTGGGGGTGACAAGGTGGTGGGTGTCATTTTTCACTTAGCTTTGTGGTATTTGCCAGGTGCTTGTCCTTCATAGAGCCATTACCTAGACTCTGTGAAGGATGTTACTTGGAGAGACTTTTTGGTATAAAATAGTTATTTCCTATTAAGTAGTAAATGCCTATACTTATATATGTATGTTAAATATATGTACACCGATAAAACTTGATTTCAACTAATGTTCTCTTGGATGGTTTCAGGACTACTATAGGTTTCAAACTCAAGAGGTCGTGATCGGGACAAAAGAGTCTTTGATCACATCACTACATGGGTATTAAACATGTGAGCACATGGAAAGAATAACGTGACCATGGGCTGAGACAACTTTATTGGGAGGGGTTATGTGATATTTGGTCTTAGCAGTCCTAGCAACAGCGTTCCTAGGTGTCCTCTTTGAATAGGTGGGCGGGAGGTGAGATTGTCCACCATTTGATGGAGTCCGTTAATATACCGCAACCCAAGGAGAGGCTGGTATGATGTATTCGTTCTTTGGTAAAATATATATGGTTATCTATTGAAATTCATTTGAATTTTCACTGACAAAATTCATTATTATGTGCTGAAGAAAAAGTTGGGTTATGATCCTTCAAATATTGAGGTGTTCTTGGAGACATATAAGAGAAAAGGATTTAATGAATTTGTGGACACCAAGTCGAAATTCGTGGTTGTAAGTATTTTTTTTGTTTGTTTCATAAGTCGTATGTAGTGTAAATATATTTAGTATGTTCTTTTACGAATTTTCTAATTATGCTTATTGACGAGATGCATTCATTTTTCATTGTAGGAGAGTTACATTAAGGTGCTGTAGGAGAAATATATAGATTATCCATCCTCACAGTCTGCATTCGATGATAGTGTGTGGTTGGCAGTGCTCGGTGGATCAAGCAAGGGAAGGAATTACGGATACAACAACTAGATGGGCCCTCATACTACATAAGGGTCCCCATCTGGATGTGTTTCATGCCTAACTCCCACCTCGACATTCGATCCATTAACACAATATTTTACTGAGTCCCAACAACACAATGTGAACCAAAAGATTCAAGAGAATGTGAATCAAGTGATGGAGAGGACTATGAGTCACATATGCACGCAGTTGGACATCAGTTCTCAAATATCATACCTCCACAACCACCTCGATTAGATGTAAGTAAACCCTCACTCACATATTAACTTTTTTATGTTCATAACTTAGTAGTTTAATTTAGCGGCTTTAAGATAAATTTGTTTATAACTTGTTTTAGGATAATTGTAAAAAATGTAAATCTCTTAGATTTTGCAGATTTTCTGCATTGTAAATAGCCTTTGGCTTTGTCGTGCACCATCTTGGTACTTTTTAATAAATTATTTCTTATCAAAAAGTCGTTTTAGGATAAAATAGTTTATAACTTGTAGAGTTTCGGTCCAAAAACGTAGAAAATTTAGAGGTATTAAAGTAAAAAGAGTAAAATACTTGTTTAACGGTCGAGGCAGGGCATCACATCCATTTGGTAAAATGTGACTAGTGAGAACAAACAAAATTCATTTTGGATCATCGGTTACAAACTGACAGATTTCGATCTAAAAACGTAGATAACATAGAGGTTTTAAGATCAAAAGAGTAAAATAATTGTATAACGGACAAGGTGGGGTTACTGTCACGTCCGTTTGGTAGAATGTAACTAGTGACAACAAACGAAATCCGTTTGGATCACCAGTTAAAAACCCGGGGAGGGGAGAGTTTGGTCTAAAAACGTAGATAATATAGAGGTTTTAAGGTCAAAAGAGTTAAATACTTGTCTAATGGATGAGGCGGGGTTACTGTCACGTCCGTTAGGTAGAATGTGATTAGTGGGAACAAACGAAATCCATTTTGGATTACCAATTACAAACTAGAGAGTTTCAGTCTAAAAACGTAGATAACTTATAGGTTTTAAGGTCAAAAAAGTAAAATACTTGTCTAACGGACGAGGCGGGGTTACCATCACATCTGTTTGTTTGAATGTGACAAGTGAGAACAAACAGAATCTATTTTGGATCACCAGTTACAAACCAGGGGGTTTTGGTCTAAAAACGTAGATAACTTAAAGGTTTTAAGGTCAAAAGAGTAAAATAATTGTCTAACGAATGAGGTGGGCTTATTGCCATGTCCGTTTGGTAGAATATGACTAGTGGGAACAAACGGAATCCATTTTGGGTCATCGATTACAAACCGGGGGGTTTCGGTCTAAAAACGTAGATAATTTAGTTTTTTCTACCAAATTGGTCTCAAATTAACTTATTTAACTTTTCCTTCTATAATACCAATAATTCTTATTTTTCTATTTCCACTTTCTCTCCATGATGCTTGGGAGGACAATGATGATGCTGGAGACGATGAGGACATTGAGAATCCCTTCCATAACAACGATCTTGGGACCCTTAGGACTCTTTTATTTAATATATCAAATTTCATGTTTATTATTATTTATTTTTATTATTTATTATTATTATTATAGTTAGAATTTGTTCACTTCGTATTGATGTAATCAATTACAATTTTGAATGTAAATTCAATACAATTTTAGCAGGAAATTGAGTAAGAAATTATGATTTTTTTTTATAAAAAAAAATTCTAGAAAATAATAAAAACTAATTACGATGGTATTAGCGAGGACCAAAACCCGTTGTAGAAAATCTAATAACTTATCTGTGACGAGTATCCTTTCGCTGATATTGGAACATTAACAACTTATCTGCAACGGTATTAGTGATGGCACTCCCCTCGCTGATAACTAACCCATATTTGTGATGGGATTGCGGTCACTAGTCTCGCTGCTAAAAATATTATAATATTATTTTTTCCAATCACTCTTTTTTGGGGAAAAGCATCAACAACGGGTTTATGCTATCGCTGATAACCAACATCTCGTCGTTGATGTCTAAATCACTCATTGCTGATTTTTCACATCTGCGATGAGGAAAACTGTGACGGGTTCCAATGGCAATTGACTTTTTATGACAGGATTTTAAGTTTCTATGACGGAAAATCCAATCGTAGATGTCCCTTTTTTTTAGTGAAACTCTCAAATAGGGTTATGATATCCAATCTCTTCTCTTTTTCTCCCCTTCGTCCCCACTCATTTTTAGTTTTGCTATCATGTTCAATGCAAGGATCACTACATAAAAGCTGCTCCGAACTCAAATTGTGATTCACAGGCTCCAGGAAGTACCTCTATTAAGAATTAAGATGAGTAATTTTTCATCTTAAAGTAGAAGCCAGATTCTTGCATTATTGGTCCCATTAGAGATATGTAGTCATTGGACCCCTAGAGATATTGACATGCACTTACTGGCCAATTTGATTGTTTTAGAGCTGCATAACCACACAAGATACTTTGAAATATCTATTTACAAAAATTAAATAAAGCTAAATGCCTCCTTTTTTTTTTAGCTAAAGGAGCTTTTATAATAATATAAGATTTGGGATATTGCAATTCAAGATTCATTCTTTACTTGAATCAAATACTAATGTTTTTTTATAAAATAAAATTCAATTAACAAAATATATAAACGATTCGATTCGAATATCAATGGTTTTTAAATGTTTAACCTAAATCGATTTAATATTTTAAATACCACTTCAAAAATTGGAATTGAACCAAACTAAACTAACCGGTTCAATTCGATTTGATCCGTTCAATCGGTGTTTTCTCACCCAAATTTTCATCCTACCATTTCATTGCTAATGGAATACAGTAAGAAATCAATAATTTTTGATTTATTAGTTATTTTTTCAAGTAAAATAAATTAGGTTATTGAGTTTTTGAGATAAATTCTTTAAACGAATAACTCTTTTATGGATAAAGAGAATTGAGTCCCTCGCCTATGGAGTGGTTAGAGAGAGAGACATTTCTTTTTTGTTTATGAGCATAGGTTCGAATCCCCCAACTTTTAAATATCACTAATAATAAAAAAAAATGGTTGCGTGAATTATGAATATAAAAGTAAATTAGATTATAACTGTAAATTAAAAAAATATATATTTATTAACCTTACACTAATAATGGAGTTCTTTTAGTAAGTACTTTCTTGTTTTGCAGCCCAGGTCCACATTGGCCCAGTGTAGCATTTAGAAAAAAATTGGCTTGAAAATATTTATTGAACAGAAATTCAAAAGTCATAAATTGACAAGATGAGTTTGGTTAGTTTCTTTTCTCCCTTTGCCTGCCTAATTCGTGCAGTCAGCTAACCTTCTTATTAAAGCAATACTCTTGCCTTACAAATGCATCCAAGCATTTATTTTAGCCTAATAAATCTTGAATGTGACCTAAATTCCCTTGTGCACTATAAGAGGAGGAGACTTTGATAAAGAAGTATAAAAATTGATATTAAAGAAAGTGAACTCATATGCCTTCTGGTTGTAGTCTACTTTCATAGTGAACCCAAATTCTAAACATTGGAATGCAAGTTTGGAGGAGACTTTGATAAAGAAGTATAAAAATTGATATTAAAGAAAGTGAACTCATATGTCTTCTGGTTGTAGTCTACTTTCATAGTGAACCCAAATTCTAAACATTGGAATGCAAGTTTGGCCTCTTCCAAGAAACAAAGTGAAAAGAAGTTAATTAACAAAGTCTTAGGAGGCGTTTGGGTTGCTATTAAAACATGTTTAAAGCATGTGATTAAAACTAAGTTAAATGATTAAAGCATGCTTTAAGCATATGTTTTAATAGAAACCAAACGTTGCCTTAATCCCAATTACTTGGATTTGCAACATGGAAAATAAATAATAAAAATATAAGAGAGAAGATAAAATATAAAAAATAAGGACTTATTTACTTTAGTTTTGATATATGAATTTAACTTCATTCCTAATCAAAGTTTCAATAAACAAAATATGTAGTGTTGTCAAATAAAGACACTATATTTTTTATAAAAGCGGGTGGTGATATTTTTATAACTTGATTTATTAATACTTGAGCAATATTGTTTAAAATGATAATATTATTTTTTTATGAAATACTACTTTTTTTTCTTTTTCTTTTTTTCATTTGAGACAATTTTATCAATTCAAACGATATTGCTTTAAAATTAATAAATCATGCTTTGACAATATCAATACTTGCATAAAAAAGTTGATTATCCAGAAAGATAACCCTAAACTTATGCATTCATTCTTTGAGAATATATATATATTGAAGAAGAGACTGGATCCTAAGCATAATTAGATTACACATTTATTTTTCAACTTATATATATATATATATATATATATATATATATATATATATATATATATATATATATATTGAAGAAGAAGAGACTGGATCCTAAGCATAATTAGATTACACATTTATTTTTCAACTTTCAACATGCTTCAAATTAACTTGCAGATAAGCTTGAATCTGATCGTGATCACATGGACATCACACCACATTGTCCAATGCATAGACATTGTACAATGAAATTCTCAGAGGGTGTGAACAAAAGCAAAATAATCCAACAAAGAAAAACAAAAATACCAATAAAAGCAGAACAGAAGTATAAACAAGTCATTCTCATCTGACCCAAAAGGAAGGTCAGAAAGAAAAAATGGAAAGGAAAGAAGGATTTTTTTTATAAAAAATACCTCAACTGCTATGGGAAATTATCAATGCAATTCTTCATTTGGAGCCAAATAGGAGCTGTTAAATTTATGGCTGTCTTTGATTTACGAACAAGATTCTTTGTAATTTAGTGAGCATCATGATTCACTTAAATAAACCTCTAATTTGAGCTTTTATTCTTGTATTGATGCCATCCCCATTTTGGACCAAAACCATACTTGGGGATACAATTTTTTTTCAAGTCTGTAAGATTCTTTCTATAAACTAGTTGTGAAAAGAACAAGCTTCTGCAGAAACCAGTAGAAGAAAGGAAAATATAATGATAACCTCTCTGCTGACCACCTTGTGGTGTTGAAAGGAATTTCTTCTCCGTCAAGCAGCTAGCTAGATCGGATCGGTGCAGTAAATTTTTTAAAGCAAAATTTATAATTAAATTTCTATAGAATATATGAAAATGAAAATAGAAAAACATGGAAAAAGGGTTTTTACTTGAAAAAAAAAACAAAAACAGAAAAAATTTTGCAAATCCAAATGCTCCTAGTTTATGCAACCTATAGGCCTTATCATGAACCATACGAGGTTTAGTGTTAGGCTTTTCTTCCAGATAAACCAACCACAAAATGAAATATCCAAAATGAATCTCTAGAGAGTCTACTAATAAAATCGTGACACTAGCAATTTATTAATTTTATTTTTAAAAATTACTATAACGAGCGAGAAAAGATGATGTGACACGATTTGGATGGTGTAGTCTAATTGATAGTTCATTTTTATGATCTACATAACAATACTCATAATTAAAAGATTAATATCTCAATCGATAGATGTCACGTCAACCTTAATGTTAATATAGTACCCATCGACTAGGATATTGATCCCTTGATTTTATAACAAAAAAAATTTAATTGATAATAATATATAACTTTACACATTATACTAACATATCTAGTTGAATATAATTAAAAGCTCTGCATTGCACCAACATCATTACTAATTACTATATAATAGTCAAACCTTAGGTTAAAAATCACCATGGCAAGAAAACAAGATCGTAATTATATGAATCGAAAAGCTGTCAATGGGACACAATGAGCAGGACAAGATAATAAACACACATTATCATAAAAGTTCAATGAATTGCTAACCACTTCTAAAAACAGAACCTCAAAAATAATTCTGCTGATCGATGATATAGACGTAGTGACAGATACTCTTTTTAAATTTTCTTGGGACCAAAGCCAAGGATACGATTTCAAAGAAACAGTGTTGCCCAGTAATGATAAGGACTTGATTAACCATGAGCAAAGTGAAATAGGATACCCATGGGAGCATTGCACTTGTTTTTCCCTTTCTTGCTCATCATCAATGGAAGTGGAGGACAGACACATGCATTGTCCCATCTTCTCCTTGTACTGAAAAAAAATAAATATCAAATTATACTCACATGAGGTTGATATCTCATTAGACAACCACGCGTATTTTTTTAAAAAAAAATGTCTAAAGTTCAAACCCTTTCAGTTTTAATTATATAAAAAAAGTTAAGTTGATATCCGATACGATTATAAGGAATTGTCATCCATCTGCCCTATCGTCATTAATTCTTTACCCAATGCTCTGCCTACACTTGAGTCTTAGTGTAAAGTTCATTAATTCTCCACTCAATTTGCATATGAACGAATATGTTTGAACATAAAAAATAATTTAATCATTTTTATCCGTTTAAATATCTAGAATAAATTATGAAAAAAAACACTTTCGAAATAATTTATCATCCAACTATCTTTGTAAAACTATCAAAACCCATTCAAATGAAAACACTGCATTAAATGTTACATACTACTTTAAAAGGAAAATGGAAAATTGGAGCTCCTTAATTAACTAGTTTATTTATTTTTCAATTGATCATGGCAACTAAACCTGGACCTCCTTAATTAACTAAAGATAATGTTGTGATAAAGCATGGTATAAAAGGGGCCCTTGAAATGATACACTACTGATGGCAGTTTGAAAAAACACAGACATGAAAGGTTCAATATTTATGCATATTAAAAGGACTTAATATTTCTTTAGAAATAATTTCAATTTAAACTCAATATTATTTTGAACTTATTCTACCTTCTTCAATGAATAAAATTCCTCATTTTAATCTTCTTTAGTTCGTTAATCATGATAAGCCCTTCTTTTATTGCAAGAATCCATCATCAATTTAAAAGATCAATATTAAATAAGTTTGTTATAATCATTCTGAAATTAAAATTATAAATTTTGGGTTATGAAGTTTCCATAAACCAAGGATTAATCTGAAATACAATAAGGAGTATCTTTGCAAAGAACGAGCTAAAATTTAAAACATTTTCAAGCATCAGGAGTATAATTGAATAACTTCTTATAATGTGGGGTTAAATTGTAAATCCGTCTGGAATAGTGTCATCCCTAACCTCCAGCTGGGTTGACCCACTAGAATACGGGTCAAATGACCCAAATCCTTAATTTTTGCATAACTCTCATTTCTTCTCCAAAAAATTAACAATATATACGGATTTTGAATATCTTGAGCCAAGACTTCATAATTTTGGGTTAAATTTCCAAGATCATGCATATTTTTCTTTATACTTTTTTTCTCCTCTTCATTTTTCTTGTTCACTGTAAGAGAACAAATCAAATACTTTATACTTTTTTAAAAAATTAATTTATATATAAATGGAAGAAAAGTCCTGGAAATCCAGCAACGTTTTCGGTTCACATGAAGACCACGTATTCTTTTAAAATATTATATTATTATTTATTATTTTATTATTAAGTAAAGTAAACTTCAAGTTCACTTCAAGACCATGTTCTTCTGCCGCATTCATTATGTTTTTTTAAGTTGAGGCTTTGTTTCGCCAAACACCCAAAAATGTTTTTTTTTTTTTAAATTACTAACTATTTCACTCTTAGTGTGAGTATCTTACACAAAATATTTTCCCCATTTCTTTTCGAGTTACAACACTTTCATATATAATAAATATAACATATTCAAATATTTACAATATACATGAACATACATCCGTCTTTCTCAACAACAAAAAATTTCTTTCTTATATTGTCTGAGGACACTTACCACGCAAACTTACCTACATATTTACTTTTGTCTCAAAATAAGATTTATCGATTCTGTCTATGACCTGAAATCATTTAATATTGAGAAGCGAGTTTCACAAACTCTGTGAATTCAATTTACTAGAAGCATTCAATTTGTATACTTCTAATCATAATTATATCTCTATTATAATCATAATTCAATTTATCTATCAATTCTCATGTTATTATTTCTATCATCATATAAACATCATTTCAGGTTTCATCTCATGTATTTAATCAATTTATAATTATCATTTTACGTCTCTTTTCATTATTTGCTAATCATATATGTCTGACTCGTAATCATATGGTTAGTAAATATCTCATAAGTGGCTCTATACAGATGATGTCTCCAAATCTTCAAAGCAAACATTATGGTAGCCAACTCTAAGTCATGGGTCAGGTAATTCCTCTCACGATTCTTTAATATCCAAGAAGCATAGGCCACTACCTTCCCATATTGCATCAACACACATCCCAACTCTTGATGCGAAGCATCATACAACAAATCCTTCATCACTAGAAAGAAGTACCAACACTGAAACAGTAGTCAATTTCTCCTTCAACAACAGAAAACTCTTCTCAGACTCTTCAGACCATACAAACTTCACATCTTTTCTAGTCAATCCAGTCAAAGGTTTAGCTATCATAGAAAAGTTATGTATAAATCTCATCTAATAACCAACCAATCTCAATTACATTAGATGGTTTCTCCTAACCCAACATTGTATCTACCTTCTATGGATCAATTGTTATACCATCTCAAAATACTACATGCCCCAAGAAAGTTACTTCATTCAACCAAAATTCACATTTAGAAAATTTAGCATACAATCTCTCACTCCTTAGAATCTTTAACACCATTTCTAAATGTTTCACATGCTCTTTCTCACTTTTAGAATACACCAAAATGTCATCAATAAATATAACTACAAACTTATCAAGAAAAGGGTTTAAACACTTTATTCATCAAATCCATGAATGTAGTTGGACCGTTAGTCAACCCAAATGGCATCACAAGAAACTCATGGTGACCATAACGTGTCTTAAAAGAAGTCTTGGCATATCTCTCTCTTTAATTCTCAATCAGTGATAACCTAATCTTAGGTCTATCTTAGAAAACACTCTCGCTCCCTGCAACTGCTCAAACAAATCATCTTTATTTTAAATTTCTATATTCTGTACCAGTTTAGATTTCATGCATGCATGTTTATCTTTATCATTTTCAATGATTTCAACAAAATTCTTTTCTTTTCAGCTTAAATTCAAATTCAAATCCTATTTTTAAGAAAGGTAGAAGAAAAACTTATCAAAATTGAAATCTTACAATGAGCTTCATAAATTTTACCTTTTCAAAGCTTTTTTCTTAATATTTATTGAATTCCTTCATTAAATCGATAGATTTCCAAGATAGAATTATAGAACCCTTCAATTGTAAAGTGTTTTGAGAGTTTTTCCTAGAGAGAGAGAGTGAGTTTAGCGAGAGAATTCAAGATTCAAAACGTTCAAAAATATTTTATAACTTCTCAAATATCTTTTTATATCAAAATTTTCGGTCTGACCGATCGGCTACCCAATCGACTCGTTGACTATTTTCTAAAATTACAAAACTACCTTTTCACTATCGATTGACTGCTAACCGACCGGTCTTCTTGCCAACCGATTGGTTGGTCGATCGGCCAGCCATCAATTTCCTTGCCAGTCGACTGCCATTGATTCAAAAATTATGAAATTTATCCTTATATTGTTTGTCGATTGCCAACTGATCGGTCACCCTTACCAGCTGACCAGTTGGCCGACCGAATGGGTAACCGGTCGATCACTGGGTTCATCCTTTACATTTTCAAAAAAAATTTGAAAATTTTTCTTTTCTTTCCAAAAAAAATTTCTAACTCTTTCAGTCTTGCAAAATTTCAGTACTTTCTTCTTTATAAAATTCTTAACTCTTTTCAAATAAAATGTTCAACATATTTCTTCAAAAATTCTTTCAATTTCAACTTTCTTTCTTTATGTAAGCATGTATAATTTCAATATATTTATCAAAATTACTATTTTACCTTACATTGAGGGTACGAGTATTAAACCATCCACCCACCGTTATGTAATATCAATTATTCCCCAACTAATTTTTTATTTACAATTTAACTTAGTATTTATGTTTTGGATTTTTTTTGGATATTTATGTTTTGGGTTGTAATAAGAATATTTGTAGATGGTGGTTTATGAAGACTTTTATGTAGAATGATTATGTTAGATTTGATGATGATGGTTTGCCGTTTGTTTGTTTTATTTGGAATATTTTATAATATTTGCAGGTTAAAAAAATTTTATTGTTAAAAGACAATAAAAATTTTTTATGATAATATGATTATATGCATAAGTTTATGTTTGAAAAACAAGTTTTAAAGAACTTTTATGGAGAAAAAAATATGCGGATGGAAATGAATGGATGCGATTGACCCTCCCACCCGTAATGGTTTGCAATTGTGCCAATAATCGTTATCTGATCTGGTTTATGAACTTCCATTGGATGATCATTTCCAACCATAATGTGGATGCAGATAAAAATGCAACCGCAGCCACGCTTATACTTGTCGTCCTTACTAGTACTATTGGGTCTATTTTATTCTTTCTTTTCTATATTAAGGAAGGACCTTAGCTTATAAGTTGAGCTTATTTGGAAATAAACGAAAACAGACAAATGACTAAATGCTTATAAGGCCGTAGCTAGGCTTATTTTGTGAAAGTAAGTTCTAGCAAAATATTTTGAAAAGCCTTTTGGGGTGTGTTCTTGATAAGCCTAACTTAAAGCAATCTATGCCAATTGCCATCCGGCAGGAAGATTATGTTTGTCGATGGTTTGCGCCAATTTTTGGTAGCCCAAACTTTCTACTTGATGGTTTAGTAGCTCATTAGATTAGATTGGTTTTAGGCTATATTATGATTTTTGTTAATGTTCTTTTATGGGGCATTTAAAACAATCACTATTCTTTCAATTGTTCTAATTTTGTTTTTATAATTCACTAACAATTGAATTTAGGACATTCAATTCAGTATTCCGTCCTAGTCCAAACAAAATTATACGTCAACACTGATGCGAACTTAACCCACAAATTTGGGAGCAGTTTCACTCTCGAATTTAGCAACTAAGCAAAAGTTTTTCTCTCTAATTATTAGATTGATTTGGGGTTTTAGAGTTAACAATAGAGAGGAAGGAAAATATTAGGCATTGCCATTTATCTCCTCAAATGGACAATTTATTTTCCTCAATTGTTGTTGAGTAATTAAATGGGCTTCCCCTTTGATCTATGATAGAATTTTAAGTGAAATGTCCTAAATTAAATTATTAATAAAGTTTGAATACTCAATTAAAATAATTGAAAGATGCAACTTCTTGACCTAGCGGTTAGTTTTAATTCTTCCATTTAAATGACCGGGTCTGGTCCCCTTTTCCATCTATGTAACGAAAAAGCATTAATTGAAGGAATATATATTGATTTAAAACTAGCCAAATTACATATACAAAAATCATAATTTAGCCTTGTTTTCACGATGAGACGGAAAGAGGAAAAAAAAACGTAGTGATCAAATTCATACAGTTGGAAGAGAAGCAAACAATCTCTCTGAGAAGTATTGACAAAATGCTAATTTAAACATGCTTCCGCCCTTATAATTTAGCTAATGCAACTTAAATAAGAAAACATGTCCATACAAACAACATACAATATTAATTTATATATCCATATATGGTACTAAGGATGTTTATTGGCAAGGATTATACATTATATATCGAGTAATCTTCAACTTCAAATATAAGATCAGATTCTCAAGCAGCTAATGGGTTGAAATGAAGGACAAGAATACATTTAAGTGAATGAGCCATGCTCAAGGACATGCCTATTCTTCCTTGCATATTTTCTTGAACTTCTTTCCCATGATCCTCACCCACTTGCCAATGAAAGCACTGAACCATTGTTGTGACTGCAGAATTCATGATCATTAAAGCCAAGTTAGAGCCAGGGCACCCTCTCCTTCCAGCCCCAAAAGGAAGGAAATCCACACTTTGTCCCTTACTTTCATTTTCAACATGGTCCAATTTTAAAACATCTTTAGAGGAAATCAAGAATCTATCTAGGATAAATTCATTAGGACTATCATGAATCTAGATCCCTCATTATTGCATATATATTGATGGCTACCGCAGCGTTTTCTAGTACATCAAATCCCCCAATTTTACAACTTTGCAAGCATACTCTCGGTATGATAGGCCTTGGCGGGTGAAGCCTTAGTGTTTCTTTCACAACTGCTTGCAAATGAGGGAGGTTTTGGATATCAGATTCTTCCACTAGTCTGCTTCTTCCAATAACTGACTCTATTTCCTGTCTCACCTTCTTGAACACTTTAGGATGATTTATGAGCTCTGCCATTGCCCACTGCATAGTTTGTGCTGAAGTATCTGTGCCTGTTATGAAGATGTCCTACCAATATATAAGCACAAAAACAAAACTTCAGCTTGTAAGATAAAAAGAACAAATAACTTGTTTTACCATAAATCGTTACTACTGCAATGCAAATGGTTCTTAAGTGGCAGTATAGATATGGCTTAATTGATAATCACACCACATCTCTAAAGAGGAGATCCCAAAGTTTGAATCTCATACCATTATTTTTTTTATAAAAAATTGTTTAATTTAGGTATACGCCAATTATTAAATGATTGAATGAAACCTGTATCAATATAGAAAATCTATTCTAACACATTGTTTTAGCAAAATATTGACACCTTTTTCTACGTAGCATTTTGATAAACAATATTTAATTAACACATTATAATATAAGGTTTAATCAAGTCAGAGAATGGGTTATCAATAATAAACATATTATTAATGGATCAATTAATTTGAGGTGAAAAAGGAAAGAGAAGGGAAAAATGAAAGAAAAAAAAGGAGATATCCTTAGATGCAACTGGTGTACGTATGTGCACCGGATAAATCCCAATTGTCTAAAGGATAGAGAAAGGGAGAAATTCTTACACTCTCTCTCTTAGACAGTTTGGATTAACAAGGCGCACATGCACTAGTGCATCCAACAACTTTCTAAAGAAGGAGGTTGATTAATTTTGGTGTGACAATAGAAGTGAAAAAGCCAAGTTAGCTCAAGTTTTTAGATATTCGAGCTCAGCTCCCAAAGAAATAATGTATGCATTCGAGCTCAACTCGAGCTCAAATCAAGCCTTAAAATTTGTACTCAAATTCGAGCTCGAGTTAACAAACTTAATCGACCCTAATAATGAAGTAAAATATAAAAATATATTATTTAAGTCATGTTATATTTTTATATCCAAAATATATTATAATACTATATTTAAATAAAAATATATAATATAATAATTATTATTATTATCAAGTCGAGCTATTTAATGTTTGAGCTCAACTCATTTAAAAAAACGAGCCTTGTTTGATCTAAACTCGAATTCTAGTTTGAGCTCGCCTAGCTCAAGCATCACGCAAATAGCTATATTTGTTGTTAGCACTACTGACAAGGAAAATAAATTACCATAAAGAAGGCCTTGATATGATCCCTTGTGATCTTAAACTCTGCTTTGTTGTCTTGAGCAACTTCCAATAGAATATCCATCAAGTCCTCTGTCTTACAACCTTCTTTTTTGCTCGCCCTTCATGTTGTTTCAAAATCTTCTCCATAAGTTCATCATATCTTTTAGATGCATTCACAACACTTTTACCAAACCCTAACTTCTTGAGAGGACCCAATGCTTTTGCTAACATCTTTCCAGCTAGCAAAAAAGAACCTTGAACCAACTCTCTAATCTTTTCAACTTCATCATCTTCCTCTGAACACCTTGTTCTCATTGTCATTCTACAAGTAGCATTGTTTGTTAGCTTAATTACCTCACTCCCCACATCAACAACCTTACCCTTATAAGCTTTCTCCGTCAATATATGGAAGAATCTCTCTTATTCTTCACGTCGAGCACTACATAACCTTTCAAGTTGTCACACTCCGAGCAACTCTGGGACACAAAGTTTCTTCATGAACCTCTAGTTATCCCCATAAGGCACGGTGGCAAAACTCAATGCTCCAAATCCTATTGAATCTTTAAAAGGAGGTGTTGGACAAGCAGAGAAGCTAATATCGTGTGTTTTGAATATCTCGGTGGAGATTGAGGTGTTGTATATATTTGTAAATAAATGGACTAGCATTACATTTAGTCATTGAGCCCATAATGGGATGGGTCATACTAATAGACATATAGAGGCCCCTACTCTCACCTATATTGAAAAGGGAATTGGCCCATTGAATTCCTTTTTAAGGACATGGTTCAGCTGCTCTTTCTCTTGAGAAGAGGCAGAACGAAATTTTAACGGCAGGGAGTAGTTTCTCCATAGAAGAAACCATTTCTCCTTTGTAGGAACCCTAAAGCTAGCATGGATAATTCATTGCAAGTTACAGTTACAAGAAGAAGATATTAGCACTTATCACGAATTCCAACAGTTTGTATCAGAGCCTGCCTTCTTCTTTTTCATGGCTGTGTTATTTCTTTTTGTTTTTTTTTTTGTTTCGTTGTTGTGATTTTTCTGTTTGGAGGAGAGAGGCCTTTTGGTTTAATTTTGACTTTTAACAATTTATACCCATTTAACTATTTATTGTTTGATTGGGTAATTATTTAAACTTTGAGCATTGACCAGAGTTTATGGTCTTGATTAATGATTAGCTATTTTGATACAATCTTGTTTTGCAAAATTCCTCTTTTTATGTGTTTATGAATTTTGTGATATTGCTCCATTTTTTTATGGAGAAAAGAAATGAATAATTCCTTTTGAGATAAATAAATATTTTGTTAATGTTGGTTATGTCATTTTGTTGTAATACCGATGGTTTGGAGTGGCTATGTACCTACCTCTCGTGGGACTAGTCATGATAAATTATCGGAGTTGTTATTATTGATCATGTTTTCACTTAATGATATTATACTAAGATCCATACGGATAGTGAATTTGCCTCGTCAACAAACCATTATTTGGTAGGTGCTTAAGACGATAAAGATAATAGTTAAGTGCTTAGCACTTGGTGGCCTAGTCCTATCTTCTTGGTAGCGGGTCATTTTAAGTCCTTGCATTTAATTATTTTGCTTTATCATGCGTAAGAGCCTTTTATGTATCTTGGGCTCTAGCATAATGCGTAAGAATCTATTTTGAATAAGATTCTAACATAGATATAAAATTGCCTAATGGAGACATTTATGGGTGCATGTTTCTTGTTCCACATGCATAATAAAATTTTATTATATTCTCAGCAGCTTAATGCCTAAGAATCTATTTTGAATAAGATTCTAGCATGGATATAAAATTGCCTAATGGAGACATTTATGGGTGCATGTTTCTTATTCCACATGCATAATAAAATTTTATTATATTCTCAGCAGCTTATGGCAATGCAGCTCTGTCTCTCTCTTTGTCTGTCATCAAGAGTCTAACTGGAACCAATTATGAGGATTGGTATGAGTCTCTCACTATTAATTTGGCTATCATGAATTTGAACTTGGCTTTGAGGGTCGATGTGCCTGTTGAGCCCACTAATGAAAGTTCTGCAGCTGAAAAGACTCGTTATGAGCAATGGGTGCATTCTAATAGGACTTGTCTCATGATTATGAAGTATACTATTAACAAGTCTATCAGGCAAAGCATAGCTGATACTAATAGTGCTAAAGAATATCTTCATATCGTTGGGAAGAAATTTGTTAAGTTTGATAAGGCAGAAAAGGGATCTCTGATGCCGCTTCTTACTACCACAACCTATGATGGGGTTAGTGGAGTCCGAGAGCACATCATGAAACTTACTCATTTCTTTAACAAGCTCAAAGGAATGAAAGTTGAGTTAGCAGCTTCTAGTATGGCAAGTGTTTGAATTTTTGCCACCTAAGTTTGATGCACTCAAGACCTCTTATAATGCTCATAAAGATGAATGGAGCTTGAGTGAAATGACTACTATTATAACTCAAGAATAAGAGATAATGAAAAATGCCAAGTCTCATGCTGCTTTCATAGTAACTGTTGATAAAGGGAAGAAGAATAAGTTCTTCAAGGGTAATAGTAGCAACTCCTTCAAGATGAAGAAACCTAGGAGGCCTCTTCAACAAACTAATGTGAGTGTTCCAAATGGGCCTAAAAAGGAAGTTTTTAAGGGAATGTGCAACTTTTGTCATTTGTTTGGGCACGAGAGGGTTGATTGTAGGAAATTTAAAGCTTGGTTAGATAAGAAAGGAATTAAAGAACCACAGAAGACCAGTTGATACAGAGTTAGTAGTAAATATGGGCAATGGGGTGAAGGTCAAAGTTGAACACATTGGTACAATCAGACTTATTTTGGCTTCTAAACATGTTTTGAACTTGTCTGATACTGCTTTTATACCTTCCATCAGAAGAAATCTTATCTCTGTTTCTGTTTTGGACAAATGTGGACATGTTTTTCATTTTGGAAATGGAAAGACTATAATATTTTATGACTTTGTTATGGTTGGTACTGCTACTTTATATGATGGTTTGTATAAAATTGACTTGCTTCTTGTTTTAGATCCTGCTTCTTCTAGTGTCTCTGTTGTGAATGTTGTAGTTGGTTCTAAACGTGCTAGATCTAATAAAAATTCTTCCATGTTGTGGCACAAAAGGTTGGGTCATATTTCTAAAGAAAGAATGGAGAGATTGATTAAAGATGGTATTCTAGTTGATTTGGATTTTTCTGATTTTGAAACTTGTGTTGCTTGTATCAAAGAGAAACTTCCAGTGAAAACCAGAAAGCAAAAGATTAGTAGAAGTCAGGATATTGTAGACTTAATCCATACTGATATTTATGGTCCCTTTTCACCTGCCGCTTTGGGAAGTTATAGATGCTTCATTACCTTTATTGATGATTATTCTCGCTATGGTTGTGTTGAGCTCATTCGAGAAAAATCAGACTCATTTGAAGCTTTTAAGGCTTTCAAGGCTGCTGTGGAACTCCAGAAAAATAAGAAAATCAAAGCAGTAAGATCGGATAGAAGATGTGAGTTTTATGGGAGATATGATGAAACTGGTAGAAATCCCGGACCTTTTGCTAGATTTCTCGAGGCATGTGGTATCGAGGCTTAGTACACAATGCTTGGAACTCCAAAACAAAATGGTATTGCAGAAAAAAGAAATCGTACTCTTATGGATATGGTGTGGTGTATGCTTTGTCATTCCACTTTGCCTGAATTTTTGTAGGGTGAGGCTTTAAAAACTGTTGCATATGTTTTGAATTAAGTACCAAGTAAGTCAGTTCCTAAAACTCTTTATGAGTTATGATCAAGAAAGAGGCCTAGTTTGAATCATTTCCGTGTTTGTAGCTGTAAAGCAGAAATAAGGTCTTATAATCCTCAGCAGAAGAAACTTGATCCCAAGACCATTACTGGTTATTTTGTTGGCTATTGTGTGGGATCAAGAGGCTCTAGATTCTATTTCCTTTCTAATGTTACTAGAGTCATTGAATCTGATTAAGCCATCTTCTTTGAGGATGTTAGTGACAGTGGGAGTTTAGTGCCACGTGAAGTTGTATTTAGGGAGGAGTGTGTTGTTATACCTGTTCAGGTTACCCCTCCATCAGTGGTTGCACCACCATTGACAAAGAGAACTAATGTTATTGTCCAAGACTAGGTTGTTGACACTATATCTGATGTTGACGTAGGAACTGATGATATTGTTTTGAGGAGATCACAGAGAAGTCATAAACCAGTAATTTCTTATGATTATATTGTCCATTTGTAAGAGCATGAGTTTAATACTAGTATGTCTCTTGATCCAGCCTCTTTTAAGGAGGCCATTGATAGTCCTTAATCTTCATATTGGATGGATGCTATGCATGATGAGATGGCATCGATGTGTCTAAATGATGTATGGGACTTAGTTGAACTACCATGTGACTATAGGTCAATTGGTTGCAAATGGGTTTTTAAGACCAAGTATAATTATAAAGGTCAAGTAGAAAGGTATAAAATTAAGCTTGTTGCTAAGGACTTTAACCAAAGAGAAGGCATTGATTATAATGACACTTTCTCGCCTGTTTCTACCAAGGATTCTTTTCGGGTTATTATGGCATGAGTGACTCATTTTGATCTTGAGCTGCATCAAATGGATGTCAAGACAGCTTTCCTTAATGGACATCTATTTGAGGATGTGTATATGATGCAACCAAATGATTTCCAAGTGGAAGGAAAGGAACACATGGTGTGTAAGCTTAACAAGTCCATTTATGGGCTTAAGTAGGCATCGAGACAATGGTACCAGAAGTTTGATGAGATTGTTACATCTTGCGGTTTCAAGAAGAATCTTGTTAATCAATGCATATATTTAAGGGTCAGTGGGAGCAAGTATATCTTTCTTGTTCTTTATATTGATGATATATTACTCACCACAAATGACATTGAGCTTTTGTTTGAGACAAATCGCATGTTGTCATCTCATTTTGATATGAAGGATCTTGGTGAGGCCTCTTATGTTTTGGGCATCCAGATTTTTCGTGAGAGAACTAGAGTCTTGGATTGTCTCAGAAAACCTACATTGATCGAGTTCTAAGTAGGTTTAATATGCATTCTCGTTCTCCTGGGAAAGCACCTATTGTAAACGGTGATAAGTTTTCTAAGTCTCAGTGCCCTCAAAATGATAGCGAAATGACTCAAATGCAAACGGTTTCCTATTCGTCAGTTGTGGGTAGTCTAATGTATGCTCAAGTATGTACACGACCTGATATTGCTTATGTTGTTGGTGCACTTGGAAGATACTTGAGTGATCCTTGTTTGGCTCATTAGAAGGCTGCAAAGAAAATACTTAGATATTTGCAAGGCACTAAAGATCTAGTGCTTACATATCGGTGATCTGATGTTCTTGATGTAGTTGAATATTTTGATGCCGATTTTGCAGGTTGTCCAGATGACAGGAGATCCACTTCTGGTTATGTTTTTCTGATGGCAGGATGAGTTTTTACTTAGAAGAGTGTCAAGCAGACACTTACAGCTTCCTTTACAATGGATGCAGAATATGTAGCTTGTTATGAGGCTACATGTCAGGCTATATGGTTGCGAAATTTTATCTTCGGGCTAAGTGTTGTGAACCCCATTTCGAGGCCGCTGAAGATATTTTGTGACAATTCTGCAGTAGTTGCTTTCTCTAGAAACACTAGGAGCTCTTCTCGCTCCAAGCATATTGACATTAAGTTTTTGATTGTAAGAGAGAAAATAACCGAGTCTTGTATTTATGTTGAGCATAATTCCACAGAGCATATGTTAGCTAACCCACTAACTAAAGGTTCAGATCCAAAACTGTTTCAGGAGCATGTGACTCATTTGGGTTTGTTAGAGTCTTCTGTTGTATTTAGTTAATGGGAGCTCTATGATCTTTGACTGTTTGACTATATTGTTTATGCTCATATTCTGTTTTAAATATAGCAATGTTAATGTATGTATAAGACATCTGTAATCATTGACTGTTTGACTATATTGTTTATGCTCATATTCTGTTTTAAATATAGCAATGTCAATGTATGCCTGAGTCACGCGCATTTTGGACATGGTGTACTTTATGTATTAAGACATTTTGATTAGTCTCGTGCCTGAGTCACACACATTTTGGACAAGGCAATTGTTTATGCAACGAGACATTATGTTTAGTCTCATGTCTGAGTCACGTGCATTTTGGACAGGGCGTACTTTATGTATTGAGACATATTGATTAGTCTCATGCCTGAGTCACACACATTATGGACAAGGCTTATTACCTACAAGAGACAATCTATTTTTAGTCTATGCCTGAGTCACGTGGTTGTGAGTATAATTTTGGTGTCATATATTCTGTCAATATAGTCACTAAACTAGGTACTGCAACTGCATTTTGGACAAGGTCTATTGCTTTAATAGACATTCAGATTTGTCTCTAGGGCTTCTTGTGGAAATGAGTGCTCGTCACTCTTTTGATTATTTTCATACTGCACTTGCATCTCATCGACCTGAGTTACGTGATTGCAATTATTGGCCATGTGTCGTATGCCCTGTCGGTTTATCGTTCACTAGCTTGTAATTGAAGGCACATTTTGAACAAGGCTTTTGTTTTTTGGAATGCTTGTTTGTGTTTATGTTGAGATTAAATGTAATGTTGTCCAAGTGGGAGATTGTTGTATATATTTGTAAATTAATGGACTAGCATTACATTTAGTCATTGAGCCCATAGTGGGATAGGCCATACTAATAGACACATGGAGGCCCCTACTCTCACCCATATTGAAAATGGAATTGGCCCATTGAATTCCTTTTTAAGGACATGGTTCAGCTGCTCTTTCTTTTGAGAAGAGGCATAACGAAATTTTAAGGGGCAGGGAGTAGTTTCTCCATAGAAGAAACCCTTTTCTCCATAAAAGAAACCCTTTCTCCTTTGTAGGAACCCTAAAGCTAGTATGGATAATTCATCACAAGTTACAATAGATATCAACTTTCTTCAACACATGCTTTGATTACAAGAAGAAGATATTAGCACTTATCATGAATTCCAGCATGAGGCCGATAAGACAAGAAGAAAATGGGAAAGGGCTGACATGGAGATAGAAGAGAGGACCATATTTGAAGGAGATGGTTTGGAGAGATTTGTACCAAGAAAAAGAGAGGAGGTTGATATGACCGAGGATCGGTAACGCTGAAAGGCTTGGATAGAGATGAAGACTATCATATTTCATTGTCTCTGAATATTTCTTGAAGATTGATTGAAGCAATAGGGTAGAAATGAGCCGTATATGGAAGAAGATGCAGTAGAATTGGTTATGAGAGATGGAGATTGCCATATTGATACTTGCTAGAAGATTTGACTTTGTGAAAATCTTTAGTGCTAGTTAAGTGCTTGCAAAAACATACATATATGATTAATGTTATTCATATTTTTTTTATCCAAAGTGTGACAATTTAACGAGTTTAAATCATTCCATAATCGAACCAAAAACATAGTTATCATATGTTTATAGTTTGGATATTTAATATTTTTTATTACGGTTCTTGATTTTTAAATATGTCGGTTAACCACTTAACCGAATCATATTAAAATTATATATATAATTTAGATAAGTTTATAATTAAAAAATAGTATTATTTATTGTGTTTATTTTTCATTGTTAAGTAAATTCTAACTTATTAATATTTTTCTTGTGATTTTTTTCTACATATATTAACTTTGACAATAAACCAGTCATTGAAAGGGAGAACTTGGAGGGAAAGAGCTTGGGTGTTTAATGTTTTTGTTATTTTTAGTTTTCATTTTAAAGTTTGTACTTTATAACTTATTTTGAAGTATTTGAGTATGAATTAATTGTTAAGAATTTTAATATGGATTAATTGAATTATATTATGTTTTGATTAGTATAATTTTTTTGAATTGATAAAATTTTTATTTTTTTAATCATAACCGAATCAAAAATATGGTTATCAAAAAAAATGATTAGATTTATAATTATGACTTTTAATAAACCAATGTTTTGATTATAAATATGCTTCGAACATTATCCACCTTAATTTTAACAGTCAAAAAAATTGATCAATCTACTTGTCTGTGCGATCAGCATGTGCAAATATCTACATCAATTTTCACTCCAAAAAATACTTATTTCTCCCATAATAATAATAAAATTAATGAATATCACTTGTCCTGATCAGCATGTACAAATATCTGTTACATGAGGAACACGTCAACTTTTTATTATGTGGGTGGGACAGATGGTCCACCATAGACCTTAAATGTCTAAGTCGACCAGATTTTTAACACAATCAGACAACTTAATTAGGTTCATTTGAAAGGATAGTAGAGTTAAGAAAACATTATCAAGTCGAGTTAAAATTTAAAATGCTGGTAATTGACAGAAAATAATTAATCAATATAAAGAACTTTGACGATTGCTATTTTTGGACTCTACTTCGCTAGATGAAGGTAGGGTTTGATCCATACAGGGATGGAACATAGTAGAGACAAGTGGAGGTTATGGCCACCATAAACTTTTTAAAATTTTCTAGTTTTTATGTTATAAAAAATATATATATAAATAAATAAACACGTAATATATTTGTCTGTGTAATCATCTCCTGCTCCCAATTCTCAAAGTTAAATATTCTTTCCTTTCAGACTTTTCACTCTGACTTCAGCAGTCGTTGTCTCCATCACCTTCGATCACGGGCATAATGGTAACTTTACATTCCTTTTGTTTTTTTTATCTCTCACACAACCACTTATTTGGTTTATTTTAAAGCTCAATTTATAGGGTAGATTATAATTGTTTATTTTCTGCTCTATGCTTTGGGGCAATCTATTATCTATTCAATTGCTTGTATAATGGTATATAAGTATGTAATGTAGTGAGGCTCAAGTTAGTAATTTAGATTGATAATTTGAAACTTGAGATTATCTTTAATCTTACCCAAATACTCAATAAAATCATTATTATAATTTTTGATACAATATTGTAATTTGTGAGAATCACTGTTAATTAGCATGAAATTATGTGACAATTGATTTTTCGGTTAATTTTATATATAAAAATATATTGATTGTTTTAAATGATTATCATACATAGAAAAGTTCATTTGTTTTTGTTGGAAGTTGATTCGACAAAAATTGATATCTAATTTTCATGGTACTCTTTTTTTTTTTTTATGACATTTATTTATGTTTAATTTTTTAGTTTGAAACGAAACTAGCAAATATCTTCCTTATTTCTTGGAGTTGTCTAACTTTTATTCTTTTTATTCTAACTACAGAACCAGATTGTCTCTGCACAAAAGGAATGCTAGTAGCATTTTAGGTGTTGCTTTAGAAAGTAATTTTATTACATATAACTTAAAATAAGTTTTTTTTATATTACATGTACATGTACTGAATTTTTAATTATGTTTGCTTCTTTTAGTTTCCTATTTAATTTTTTTTCATAATTCTTGTAGAATGATTTTTGTGTATATGTTGCTTACTTTTATAGGTTAAACACATAGAACACATAATGGTTAAGCATTAGACCATTGATGTATTTTTCAAGAGAAAAGATGCTGAGACACCAAAAGAAAATACACATTCGACATATAATTTTTATTCTTCAACTCTTGAAAGAGGTCCTTCAAAGTCTGTAAGGATTGAACCGGAGATATATTCTTCTAAATCTCCAAGGATTACATATAAAGAAATTGACATTAATTCTTTTGAACGTAATCCAGAGTTATGTCCTCAAATGTGGATATAACCAATTAACAAATGAGATGAAATTCAAGGAGCTTATTTGAAAGCGGGGCCATATCAAATATATTTTTCAACTTATCCTCTTTCTGGACAAGAAAATCATCCCCGTCGATTTTAATCTTCTTGGTTTGGTATTTTTTTTCTTGTTTAGAGTATTCTCCTTCAAAATTTAGATGTTACATATTGCTTACCATGTTATCTTTTTAGCAAACCAAGTGGACATCTTGGCTCAAATGTATTTACTGCAAAAAAGATTCAAAACTAGGAGAAAAGTTAACGATGGAAAGAATTGTGCTTTCTTGACTCATTTAGGAGAGAATCCTTGTCAATGCGTATTGTTACAATGGCTTCTGGTGAAGACTTGTTAAATCAAATTGGGCACATTAATAATGTGATAAATGTGCAAAGTATCAAGAAGATTTTGAAGAATCGGTTTGCCTCTCAATACCTCTATTGATATAAGTCGATGGCTAGAGTTTCATGCATGTACTTTTAGAGGTCATGATGAAACTCCAGAGTCAGAAGAGCGAGGTAATTTCCTTTAAATGGTAGAAGTTTTAGCAACATATAATGATGAAGTTGCAAAGGCTATATTAGACAATGCTCCTTATAATGCCAAGTATACCTCGCCTTTGATTCAAAAAAGAGATTTTACACATTCTCGCAAATAAAGTGAAATAAAATTCGTGAAGAAATATGGGAGTCTAAATTTGTATCATCGTTGATGAATCTAAAAGAGAACAAATGACTCTTGTTTTAAGGTTTGTGGATGGTGATGGTTTTCTTCGAGTACGATTTTTTGATCTTGTGCATGTGAAAGATACTGCAATCCCTTCTCTTTCTTTCTCCCTTGTCACAAACACATTGTTAGTTTTACTATCATGCTCAGTGCAAGGATCACTGCATAAACTCAAAATGTGATTCACAGACTCCAAGGAGTACCTCTCTTAAGAATTAAGGTGAGTAATTTTTCATCTTAAAGTAGAAGCCAGATTCTTGAATTATTGGTCCCATTAGAGATATGTAGCTATTGGACCCCTAGAGGTAGTGACATACACTTGCTGGCCAATTTGCTTGTTTTAGAGTTGCCATAACCACACAAGATACGTTGAAACATCTATTTACATAAATCAAATAAAGCTAAACGCCTCTTTTTTAGCTAAAAGAACATGGAAAATAATATAAGATTTGGGATATTGCAATTCAAGAATCATTCTGTACTTGAATCAAATACTAATGCTTTTCTATAAATAAAATTTAATTAACTAGATGCATATACAATTCGAGTATCAATGGTTTTTAAATGTTAAACCTGAACCGATTCAATTTTTTAAACATAACTTAAAAAATTAGAATCGAACTGAACTAATTGATTCAATTCGATTTTATCCGTTCAATCGATGCTTTCTCACTCAAATTCTCTTCCTACCATTTCATTGTTAATGGAATCAACAGTTTTTGACTTATTAGTTATTTTTTCAAGTAAAATGCTTATAGATGTCTTGAGTTTTCATGGCCAATTCTTTAAACGAACAATTCTCTATGGATAAAGAGAATTGGGTCCCTCTTGCCTACTACATTGGTAAGAAAAACATTTTCCTCTGCCTATGGATATGGGTTCTAATCTCCCACCCCAAATATCATTAATTATAAAAAAAAAAGGTTATTGCGTGAATTATAAAAATAAGAATAAATTAGATCATCGTTATAAATTAAAATAAATATAAAAATTTCTATTAAAATGGAGTTCTTTTGGTAAGTATTCTTGTTTTGTATCCGAAGTCCACATTTAGGGGTGGCAATTTGGGTTGTCGTGTCTTGTTGAAGTTGGATATTATAATAAATGGGTCGATATGAACATAACACAATTATTAATCATGTAAAATAAACCGAACACTACCACGACATGCTTAATCCGTTTACTAAACAGGTCGTGTTATACCCGACACGATTAACCCGACATGACATGTTTATTACATAAGTAATATAAGTTATATTATATAATCATTCATCTAATCATTTATAATCCAAATTTCAACATATCCATGATCCAGATACACAAAAAAAATCTAATAACATGAACCATTAAGACATCATCAATTACCATCCATATTGGTTGTACCATAAGCCCTCAAAAAAAGAAAAACAATAACACCATAAGGCATAAGCCATCCAATTACAAGTCTACATTATTATAAGCTATCAAATCACAATATTAACCAACCAAATTAACAACAAAACCCTCAGATGGAGGTACAAAACTTCATTATCATTTATGTTCATATCCATTAAGCTCCTCTATTGCTTTTGTTGCTACTTCTACAAAGAAAAAATAAAACAAATGTTAAAATAAGCAACCTTTTTGTAAATCTGAATATAATACAACCTTAAAAAGGAAAAGTGGGCATAGGGGCAAAATCCAGTCGATTGGGGAACCTTATTAGTCCTTATACAATCGAATGGATAGTCATGCAGTTGATTGTGCTCAGCTTGTTAGGAAAACATAAATTTTGAATATTCAAGCTCGAGACCAATATTTAGTTGACTGTATCAAGGGTCCAACCAACTGTGGCTCTTCAAAAATAGATTTTTGCAAAACATTTTTGTACCACTTTTTTATAGAAAGTTGTTTGGATTTTAATCAAAACAGTTTCAAACCAAAATAAGCCAATTTAAAGCTAGGTAATTGAAAGGAGTTTACATAAACTTCAACTACCTTAAAAACTCCTAAGCCTGAATTTTGATTTCCTTAAAAATTTCCTCCAATGATTGAAAAGAAGTACGTACATATCTTATTGAGTGTGTGCACTCCTTCTAAAACATTTACAAGACACCTTAAAAACTAAAACACTTAGATAAAGATAGTTAGATCATTTTAAATTAGTTTTGTCATTATCAAAATCAATATGGGGTCAACACACCTCGTACAAGTCTTCTCCCAAAAAGCTACTACCTTAGATCGAAAATCCATCCATAAAGGGAGTGGAGTGCATATGATATGAGTAAAATACATTGCCCAATAGAAACAGTGACATGTGGTTACCCACAAAGATAATAAAGTCATTTCATTTCTTGGAAGAGAGATGACACATGTCCAAAGGAAGGGGATCTAGAAGCTTCTATTGCTATGGAAGCAAAATGGCAACTTCGTTTGAGAGACTCACCATCTTTTTCCATTAGAGTAAGATTCTTCGCATTATATAAAGGACCTCTTAATTTCAAGTGCACTATTGATTACATGTTTTCCCAAATATTTTCTTCCTCTCTCCTCTTCTATTTCTTAAGTCATCTACTAACTTAAATATAAAAAAAAAACTCCTCAAAAACAATAATTCGATCGGTTTTCTTTTTCAAATACCTTGGACTTACTTAGACTCATCCTCATATATAGATAGACCGACCAACTCAGACCTGACCCACCATTCTTGGCATCAACAAAACTGAACAGTGACATATATCATCATAGCATATGAATTCTAAACAAGTTTTAAAAAAATATGTTGAAAATAATATTCCTTGCTACGAAATCAAATGTAAAAACAAGCCACAAATATAAATTGTTCATCTGTAAATCTGGTGGCCCAAATCAGCAAATCTGTTGGCTTCTCTATTTACTTGTGGAACCTAAAACCCAAAAGTTTTCTCATCTTTTTATGCCCTCAACAAAGGTTTGCTGTTAGGTGCTTGTGAATATGATACAATAAAGTGCAAAGCATCTTCAGTTGTTACATCAATAAAAAATATTAATATTACTTCGTTTTTCTAGTCAAATTAATTTTTTAATTATAAATCAATTAAATATCTAAAAAAATTAAAATATACTTTCTTATAATTTAATTTTTTTTAAAACACTAAATTATTCATAATTTTTTTTAAATAATCAACTATAACACATAAAATTAAACCGATGAATAATAAAATTTTCATAACCCTTAAATATCTTGAGAAAACTAATTGCTAGGTTACATTAGGTTATCATAATATGTAAGAGCTGGCCGCGGTCACACATTCAAGACAATCCAATTTGAACCATCCACGTATGATTGTTATATATATGTGAAATATATGAAATTTAATAAATTTTTATTTAACACAGGTCCATGAAAAATACATTGTATAAAGATTAATTTCATCATTAAATTATATGTAAAGAGAGAAAAAAATATTTTATTTTCATTAAAAGATGAAATTGATCATTATATTATGTATCTCTCATAAAATTATGTTAAAAAAAAATTCCGTAAAATTTTCATACGCAATAAACTAACCGTTAAAAAAAGATAATAGTAACAAGTGCAATAGTATATGACCAATAATTGCGATGAAGGCTGAAAAATGATTATCTTTGGGCAAGAATTTTTTTTATTTTTTATTTTGTGCTATTTCTTTAATAGCTACAAGATTTATTATCAAAATCGATTGCGTGGTCATTAGATTAGGCGGCCTAATGTTTCTTAAAGCTCCATCATATTTGAGAGGAGCATGTCATTAAAGTCAATCAAAGAAAATGACTCACACTTGAATAAAAGTTTCCAAACAACAAAGGGGATTGTCATTTTAAAGCACAATTATTTCACGAGAATCAAATTTCACTTTAGGAAACCCTTTGCTTTATACTTTGTGTCCATTAAAAATTTAATAAATAAAAATGTCAGTGGCCCAACTTGTGCCATCTTGCAGTATTATGATTTGTTCCATATGAAGCATTGTTAATCATCAAATGTTATGTTCATTTGGAAACAAGTAGAGCGTGACAGACTCAAATTATTAATTCAAATGGTAATTATTAAAGATGATATGTTTTAAGATCATACTTAAATCTATTCAAAGTAAAAATATTTTAAATTATATTTATTTAAACATATTTAAATTAGTATTCAAATGTCATCATAAATATTGTAGAATTAATCACATACAATTTAATAGTGAGGCCAACTACTCTCCATCAAGTTTAACATCTTCGGGGAAATTTTTGTCCAAATCAAGTTTAAGAATTCAATTTTTGACCCAAAAAATCTCTATTGATTAACTATATGAAAATTCGTTAGTAAATTTAATTCGTACAAATTTTTTTAGAGAAAATTACATTGAATGTTCTTGAACTATTGTTTTTTAGTATTTATATCACTAAACTATGAATTTGATATTAAAAGTTTTCAAACTTTCAATTAGCTATAATGTATCATTTTCAAATTTTAAGCTTTATTCATTAATGAAATTGTTTTTAAAACTTAACAATATAAGAAATTTGATCATGATTTTCTGTATATGTTCAAAGATAAATATGATATACCATAATTAAAAATATAAGCTTTTTTTGACATCGAAAATATTGTTTTTGTATGTTTTACTATTAAAAATTGAAAACCCCACAAAAAAAGGCACGTGAATGAAAAATTCTAAGAAAATATTGGATGATTTCCAAATGTTTTATTGAGTTTATTGGAAAAAATTTTTTTTAATGCATTCAACTATCTCAAAGTAAGAAAACAATAATTATATTGATGAAAGAGATAACATTGTAACTAATTGAAAGTTTAATAAATTTTTGACACCAAATTCATAATTTATGAACCAAATTCTAGACACCCGTAATTTAAAGATGACCGATGTAATTTATTTTTTATTTAATTGTTGATAAATAAAAAAGAATTTTTGATGATTTTAAATACTTTATGGTGTCCTTTCAAAATAAAATAGTTTGTTACGTACTTAAATAAAAATATTTAATCTGGTGACATATTTAATAATGATTTTTTTCATCCGTCACCTAAAATATATTTTATATAAGAAGGAAAGTGTTTTTCTTTTAATTTTCTCAGCAACCAAATGCTTCAATAATAATAATTGGATTTTGAATGATTGATAATTGATAGGAAGAAAATAAAAATGCCTCGTTCCAAATCGATGATCTTGCTTCGTCGATAACATTGCTCTTATGGACACAGCGATAAAGAAGTAGATTGAACTCGAATTAATATGTGAGAGATGAAAGTTGAAATGATAAAGTTGTCTTCTACTAATTAATTACATAATAGTTATTTTTGTTTAAATTTAAATGAAATAAGACATTGACTCCCATTAAATTCTAACTCCAATCGGAAACTGAACCGAATCCGAATCCGAATCACGTGACGCATCCCCGATTTCTAGAAGATTCAGCAAAATCTAGACTACGAAAAGATCTTTGATGCAATCTCAACCGTCGAGTGCATAACGGAACAATGCGACAAACAACTCTCCTGCAGTCGGTCATAGTTCATCGACGAACGTAATTAGCTTTTGTCAGTTACATATGTCACGTGGCGGCAAGGCAGAGATTATAGTGCAGCGGTCCACACGTGTACACTGTTAATACCATAAAGAGAAGAAGAGGAAATAGAACGGGTAACGCTAACTATACGGAGCTTTTTACAACAATTCACGGTTTTTGTTTTAGTAAAATAATATTTAAATCAAGCGAGTGGGAATATTCTTTAATGAAACAAATTTGGTGTTTTTTATATAATTTATCTCTTTAATTGAATACACTTTTTAATATTTATATTGCAATATGTATAACGAAGTGATTAGGTGACAACCAGCAATCTTGAAGTACACAAGTGTTCTCATTGTGACATTTTTTTCTCTCGTACTATGTATTAAATTATTAGAGTAGGCTAAATTGCAGTTTTGATCTTCAAGATAGGAGTCATTTTCAGAAAGATCTCCAATGATAGAACGTTAACAAGTTACTACTCCAGGATTATTTCCAATATCAAATTAAGACCTCCGTTAAGAAAATGAACGGAAAGCCTACCTGGCATTCACATCAGCACAGTCAATTTTTTTAAAAAGCCTAAGATTTATTTTTCTCCTCAAAACCACATTTGAAAAATGCAAGATAATACTCCATCAAGATAGATCTGTAGGTAAATGGAAATCAATTGTTTTTTAACCAAAACTGAAAATGTTCTTCTTCCTCTTTATCTTCTTCTTTCTTCCGCAAGGAGGTTCATGGTCATCTGACTAAATGAACCAACGACGCAAGGAGGTTTCAGATCTGAGTTGATTACTTCAGGATGTGAGAAGGTTCCAAATCGAATGTCAAGTAAACCAAAATGGGGTGAATTAGTTCTACAAAATAATTTTAGGATATTAGAACAACAAAACCATATCAGTATTAGAGATACTATTAAATAGAAAATTTAAAGACTAGCTAAAGTAAAGAGTTCGAGAAAAAGATAATTGGACACAAAATTTTATAGTGGTTCGGAAATATAATTGTGTCTACTCCACTTCTTCAATAAGCTTCCTCGGTCTACCGAGTTCCACTAGTTGATCAATCTTACAAGTGCTTGTGTTTAACAGGTACTAAGTAAACCTTACAGAGAGTCACACTCTCACAACTCACAATCTTACAGCTCACTGAAAAACAACTAAACACTGATTAGTAAATGATTATGATTTCAAACTTGTAGATTGATGCTTATCTTCATGTCAGCTTCCATTATTTATAGTCTTCACCTCTGTCTTCAAGTAAAGCAATTTCGAAATTTGTTCCCCTATGATTTTGAAAAATCCTTTGAACTTATGATTGCTATCTCGTTAAATATAGAACTGACTATCTTTCAACGAGTGTTTATAGACGTCTAACCAGATGTCTTATGCTTTTATGTAGATTGGGGTTCTTCGAGGGTTCGGTCTTCGATCTTTAGGTTGCAAGGACAAATGCCTAGTTAGGCGCCTAGCTCTCTTTCGGTCACCTAGGCAGGTGCTTAGCTTATCCCAGGCACTTAGGCAAGCGATCCATCTTCAGGCTTACTTTCTCTTGGCAGATGCCTAGTACAGTCCCAAGCGCCTAGCTCCTTGGATAGGTGCAAACTCGTTAACTCTTTCTTGTCTATCTCCTTGGTTAGGCCCCTATGCAAGCACCTAGTGCATCTATAGCTTCGTTCTCTAGATTCTACAGTCTTTTCAGATCAGCAATCTTACAGTAACTATCAGAGTCTGCAATCTAACAATAAATATCCAACACACTTGTTATAAAGATCCTACACACTTGAGTAAGTAAATTAGTAATAACAACATGGTTTTGCTACAGCAAAATATTTGAACCAAGGGATTAAACATAAATATCTTAACAATCTCCCCCTTTTTTATGTAGACAAAACCTTTAATAAACAGTACAGATAAGTATGAAAAATTTAAACAAACATGCAGATTTGAAATCAGTAAAAGCACCAAACACTGTGACTTCTTCCCATTTTTGTCTAAAATAAAAAAGAGGTAAGAAGCACCCCCTGAACATGTGGAGATTAAATAGACCAAAGAACACAGGAAATGAGTAAACATAACCAAAACAGATAATTATAAAATATTGGATAAACAAAAACTATTGATCGCCGCTATTCTTGGACAACTCAGCCTACAAAATAAATCATTTATGTTGAGGCTTTTGGTACCCAAATATGATTGGGTCCTTTGAGGTTAGGCATGTAAGTTCCTTTCGAAACTCAAATACGAGTGTCATTCTATCAAAGAAGAACCTAAAAATATGACATATTCTTTTAGAGAAAGAATATGTATATCCTAGTTTATTCCTTTAGGCACAAATTCTTTCATGTTTTCCATAATGCTTTGCTAGGTTTTTCTTTTTCTTCTTGATTGAACCCCAATCTTGCTTTATAAAACACATATTTGAAAACCTAGTAGTTTTTCAAATTTCTCTCCACTTTCATTGAATTTAGTAAAAGTTTTTATTAAATTGAAATTTTCATTTTGTACTTTTTTATTAACTTCTTTCAGAGATGTGATTTTCTGTTTTTAGTGATAGATTTTCAATTGTAGTTAAGTCCAGTTCATTTTGTACTTTTTATGATGAATCTTTTGGTGACTTGTATCTAGTCCTAAGTTTCTTATATTCATCTAAAAGAGAGAAAAAATGTATTTTCTAATTCGTTGACGTAGAGGAGGGATCAAAATCATTTACCCCTAATTCTTGATTGAGATTAGTCATCATCTTTGGTCATGAGGGAGAGATTCATGACTTTCTCTTTTTCATTGGAATCTTTAGATTTGCCATCAATTTAAATTGTTACTAAATCATTTTCTTCATCCAAATTTTGGGATTCATAATTTTTTTGAATTCCGTAATTTTACCATAACTATTTGATGCTGCAATCTAATAATAAGTATAATATTATTTTAGGGAGTTGTTGCATTTGCAGTACAAGGACAGAGATAGAAATCGATTACTGGAGAAGACAAAGAAGAAATTGGGATTTTTACCTTTTTTGGGGTTATTTTTCCTTTATATATTGCTTCGGTGGCTGCTCATGTTGATGCCACCTTCTTAACGGAAGTTTGATGCGGATCCTTACCTGACAACGGAAGTAATCATAAAGTAATAACTTGCTAACGTTTCATCTTCGGGGATCTTTCTGAAATTGATCTTTATTCTGAGGAGCCAAAACTGCAATTTAGCCTATTAGAGCACCATGCTCCATCATATCATTCATGGAAAAGCATGGGACAAATGTGGGGGCCACATTCGATGGTTTCGGGGGAGGTGGGGCCTCGTGAACATGGTGTGGGGAGAGAGGAAAAGGACAAAACCCAAAAGAATTAGGAGAGAGAAAGTGAGGTGATGGATGAGATGTTGAGGGAAGAGCAAGTTGGTTTCTGGGGGAGAAAATAGTGGGGGTAGTTTCAGACTCTTATTTTCGCATTCATGGCGCGTGCTATTACTTCAAATATCACGACCCGTTTTCTTTCACGTTAAGAATTTGTAGGAGTATTTCGTTTCCTTTCAAAATCAAAATATGCTTATATAAAAGAATCTTTAGTCTATTGACCAATTGAGTGTTGGTAAACAAATTTAAAAATGTATACGTCACAAGTTTGAGATTAAAAAAAAATACTAACACTTTTGGGACCATCCTCATAATTCGAGTTTATTTTAGTTTTGATTTCGTGAGTTTAAAGCCGCCATTAAGCAAATGGTTATTCTTTAAAATTTATAAAAAAAATTTAATCAAGATAAATCAATCTAATAAAACTTTATGAAATAATGGTTTAATATGAGATAAAATCTCTCTTAAACAATAATTACAATTGTAATGAACCAAAACCTCTCTAGCTTATGTGTGTGATATTCTATTAGCTTAACGATGCATATGCTTGAAGGAACTTTGCATAATAATTGTTAGTTGCATTAAAGTATTAATTGATAGGTAATTTAATTTTATTTAACTAAGTTTTTTGACAAATTTTTCTTCCAACCATACCTAAATTATATAATTAATTTATGTCGATAAGCGAACATTTGAGCTACTAGTCAATATTTTTTTTCCTTGTAGAGACTTTCATTAAAATTGTTACAAATTTATTGTGAAGAGAAATTGTTACAAAGTCTTAAGTATGCCATGCATTATTGTTTACGATAATATATATGGAATTTTAAATGTATCGTAACTCATAATGTATTTTATGGTATTGTTTGGTAATGTTTAAGTTAACTTAAATCTTAAAAACTTTAAATTTGTCGGTTAATTCATTTAAGCTTGAAAATGTGTGTGAAAAAGATATATTTACTCTTATATTTTGGGATAATTATATGTTCAATAATTTGTTTGGAACTAAATGAAATGAAATGAATTTCGTCTTCAAATGTGTTAAAAATGAAATTCATTTAGAAATAAATATTAATGTTTGGTTTTTTTTTTATTTTAAATTATAAAATTCATTTAAATTTTCATGTTTAAAATACCTGAAATAAGTGAAAAAAAATTCAAAAGAGGAGAGTGAGGGAAATAATAGGGAGGAAAGAAATTATATTTTGGTCGATATAACTTTTAACTTTTTATTTTGTCGAATTCATTTGAAAATTCTATCAATTTTAATAGAATTTACAATAAATCAACACAATTACATAATGAATTCATTTTGAAATGAATTTCAGAGTTTTTTTTAAATGAATTTTATAAAATTTATTGAATTTATTTTTTTTCAAACGGGATATAAAAAATGCTGATGTAACAATTAAAATTATGATTAAACAAAGATTTCAAAACAAGAAAGAGAAGGAAAGTCTCAAAATCCAAACATAGTAAAATTGACTAAATGATGCTTCCCTAAAGTTTAACAAAGAACTAGAAAATATCTATTCAACGGCTAGGACAGGACCACGTCTGGGCAAGGTGAAAGTTATTGGCTATATGACCCACCACAAATGGAAGAAGCGTCCTAAATAAAGGGCCCTGGCAGCGTGGTCGTTACGATAACGCGCATAGTTCGAGCGTGGGGCCTTCCTATAATATTGACGTTAGACTAAAGTCTATAGATAGTAAAGAAAGCATGTATTAAGGTCGTGAGTGGGCCTTCTGTTGAAACTAAAAGATCTAGCCCCGATAACGACAATTCGTGTACAATCTTTTTACCCTTAACTTTCAGCAAAATCACAACCTTACCATTCTTCTTTTATGCGGGAAGTTAATTTTTGTTGTTGCTAAAATACATGACCACGTAGTTTAATTCATTTACACAATAAACTTTGAGTTTTTATTTTTATTTTTATATTTTTTTTGATAAGTACGTAGTTTTAACTAGTTACACGGTAACATTTTTAAGTATTACTTATAAATAATTTTTTTTTATAAGATAAATAACATTTTTAAGTATTACTTATAAACTAATAGTTTGTTTTTTTTTTTATCAAAATCGATCGTCGAATTTGATTACTCATTCATATAGATTATTTATGTTAAATTTTACATCGATAAAATATTTATAAATATTTTAATTATTTAACTTTTTAAATTGCACATTTTAAATTCATCAAATTATAAGAACGTAAATGAAGTATTTCAATATGATTGATTGATTATGAAATTTTACGTGAATAATTTACATGAGTAATTGATTAAAACTAGTGTCGATTTTGTAAAATGTAAATATACAAGAAATTATAAAACAGTGTAACATACATCATTTTTTTTCAATTGATCTTTGTCCATAGAAAATGTTAAAATAAAAAAAATAGAAATACTTGAAAATTCAAATTAAATTATTCCTATAAAGAAAAAATCGAAATGGATTCGCTTGCACGGATTCCTGGAATCTGCCGTTGTTTATAGTCTCTCTCCTTCTTGAATTGAAAGGCGCTTTGCTATAAAATCCTGCTATTCCCCCACCAACCCATCTTTATAACCATCACGTACCCCTCTTTCCTTCACCCTCACCTCTCTCTTTCTTTTTTTCTCTCTTACTCTTTCTCTAAAGAAAACCCAAACAATAAGCATTCACCAATAGTAAATAGGTAATCAATGGAGTCTTCCTCAGCTACAAGGAGGCCTTGTTTAACTGAAGAAGATGCTGGTTTGGCTTCTATCGCAGATATGGAAGCTGGGTTCTCAGGGAATTATCACCAATACCAAAATGCTTTCTTTTCTTGGCCTCTTTGTTACACAAGGAGGAGTAGCTTGAGAAATCTTTCTTCAGTTTCTTCTCCAAGATCTGCTACGGCTAGGTTCTATGATGCTAGATTTGAAGATCATCAACCCCATTTCTTGGAATCTTGTTTTCTCTGCAAGAAACCTCTCGGTGATAACAGAGACATCTTCATGTACAGGTTAGTCCTCACTATAGTATTGACTAGTAACTATTTCTTAGCCCTTTTAGTAATTTTTATCAAATACCCAATTTGTGTTTTGAAAAGAACGAGTGCAGTTAATTTGATTGGGAAAATCCTGTGAATTTTATGGAATGCATTTAATTTTGGTAGAAGAGAAACTACCCTTTTTATGTATTTTGCTTCAAGAGCTGAAACTTGCTGTTATTGGGAAGTCTAAAGGAACAAGAATTTGGTTGCTCAGAAATCTAATGAGAAAGGGGGAGAAACAAAGTTTCATAGGGTGTCTTGAAAATACCCTTTTATTTTTCCACGATTTTATATTTTTATGGAGTAAAAATATTTTTCTTAGATGGGTTTGGGTGCTGATGGGTATTGTTGTTATGGTGAAATTATTGTAGAGGAGACACTCCATTCTGCAGTGAAGAGTGCAGGCAAGAGCAAATAGAGATCGATGAGGCCGAAGAGAAGAACAGGAATCTCTCTTCTTCCATGAAAGCTTTAAAAAAAAAGGATCAGAAAAAATCTACATCACCAAACAAAGCTCAGGGCTACCCTTTCCGTACAGGCACTATTGCTGCTGGTTAATCACACCAAAATCAAAGAAGTAAAACAAAACCCAGCAAAAATAGAAGTGATATATCACTGGAAGTCAATACTAAATAAAGAAAAGAAAAAGAGGAAAGTAAAAAAAAAAAAAAAAAGGAAAAAGGAGGGATAGAGATCCATGAAGAGAAGGGCCCAAGAGAGAAGCAGACCCATTTTTATGGTGTTTTTCTTTCTAGATTTTGTTAAAAGTTTTTTACTGTGAAATACGTTTTGCTTGGATCTACTCTATGATAATGGGTCGTTTTGTTTTTTTATTTTTATTTTTATTTTTATTTTTTTGGTCTATAGGCCTTTTGTAATTGTAATCTCCATCTCTGCTTGTTTTTACTGATGCTAATACTTTTGAAGAAACGATAACACGAAAAATATTCTATGGCTTATCTTTCCATTATTCATAATTGAATAAGGTTCAGTGAAGATAACAAAAAATGAAGCTTCTGTTGATGCAAATTTCACGTGAGAACCCTTTGGTCATTTGAGAGAGGGAGAGAGGAAGATAAGATTTTCCTAGTCAGCCTGCAGAGAGGTAAAGTGGCTTGGTGCATGTTTGGGATCTCGTCTCAAACAATTTTTCAACTATTCTTTTATGAGTTAGAAACTGAAAACCATTTAAAAAAAAATTTAAACTCAAAATTAAAACTTTGGCTTCATAGCTTTTAATCACAAAATTAGTTTTGACATTATTAATGTTTTAAAATTAATTTTATTTTGACAAATATTTACACTTTTATCATTATTTATATATAAATATTGTTTTTCATATTCAAATTTTAAATGTAATATGTAATAACGATGTATCTATTATTATTAGAATATTGAGGTTATTATTTAATAAAAATATTTATTTTATTTATTTAATTTAATTATAAATAAATATTATTATTTTAATTGTTTATATTTTATTGTGAATAAAATTAATATATTTATATTATATAAATAATTAAGTCAATTTGTTGAAAAAAGATCTTCAAATAATCAAGTAATAGTCAGATATTTTTTTAATAATTTTAATATCTAAAAGTAATTTTACAACTTATTTATTAAACATATAAATTAATTTGATAGTACTTTTAACACAATTTTTATTAAACATCAAATAGTTTTTAATTGTGATGGTGGAATTTGAAAAAAAAGTGTTTTTTTTTTCCTAAGAAGCAGTTCCTCTCAAGCAAAAGGGAACTTGAATGAGCTTTTGTATTAATGATTCCAATAAAGAAACTACCACAGCTCCCCTCCTTGGAAACAAATCAACAATTTCACTGATTTTTTCCCTAATAGAAGGTGCAAGTCATTTTGTGTCAACCGTGACCATGAACAAAGCAATGGGATCCAAAAGTAACCTTGACCTTGCATATTCAAGCTACATTCAGCGTAATAGTGTTGGTAAGTAGATTGAGGGGGTGTATGTGTGGTATTGATAATGCATTAAGGTTGTGTTTGTTAGAACGAATTTAAATATGATATAACCAATAATTTAATTAATCACATTCTATTGTTGTTAATTTTATTATGATAAATAAATGTGTGAATCACACGATAAAACTTTTGTTGTCAAATGTATTTTGAATGTAGTGTAAGTTACATGTAATAGAATAGGGATTACATAATTAATCTTACATAATTAATAGTATGATTTAATAATTATTATTATATTGTTATTTTCATTACATTAGTTTTACCATGATCTGTTGTTAATTTGATGTTAACGTGGTCACAGGTAATCGAGTTGGTTAAAAATGCAAATTTGGATCTTCATTGTTTACCTTAATGGTTCATTGGTTCACTTATTGCATTGTTGTATTTATTTATGGATCACGATTCTTTCCATTTGAAAATTGAAATGGAGGAAGTTTGTGGTGTGATTAAATGTTATATAATCAAATGAAAAATATTTAAATTCAAATTTATCAATATAATATTTAATTTCACTATAAACTTGATCTCTAATTTATCAATATAATATTCAAAATTATCAATGTAATATTCAATCTGTTAGCATTAAAAGTTGTACTGATGCTAAAAAAGATTATTTTGGCTCTTGCTATTCATTTTCATTCTTGATGATCCGCCTGTGGACATCACTGACTTGGTACTTGTTTTATATTTGGGGATCCTTTTCAAGAGCTTTTATTAGTTCTTAGGTTAATGCCGCTTCTCCTTTTGAATTAAATAGAAAATGTTTGAAATAAAGAATCAAAAAATAATGATATCTTTTATTTCGGTTGGGGTGTGCTAACAGATTCTTTTATTTCATTAATTATATCTTGTTCTATTGTATTGATGTTATTTGAGGTTTCTCCTATTTGGGTATTAATTGACAATCCTTTTAGTCTATTGTTTATTTGTTGTAATAAGTCTTTATTATCATTGTCAAATTTTATTAAGTATTTTCTGTTAATATTTACTGGAGTAAAAATTGGCTGTGATAGATGAGGTCAAGTGGGTTTTTGAATGGGTGTAGGTAATTCCTTCCCAGGGGGCCTTGGAATTGACCTACTAAGCTTATGGTCAATTGTGTTTATAGTATGAGATATGGATTCTACTTGATTGGATAAAGTGTGTAAATTCTTAATATCTTTAAATTTGATATGCTTATTATCAGGGCTAATCCTTGTTTAAAAGGGGAGGCAATGACTTCAGTTTGTAAATGAGGGCTCTTAACATTGAGTTCTTGTAGAGGGGGATGTACAGATAAGGATGTTTGTTTATGAATGGTTGTCCATAATTGTTCTAATTGTTGGATAACATCTATTTCTTTTGGTTTATTTAAATCAGGATGATTTTGAGCAAAACGATTATAAATTTTATTATTGTATATGTACATCTCAAAGAAGTCAAAGAAATACATATTACATTGTATTTCTTTCATATGAGTATACCATTCCTTTCTAATTTGAAATCTTGATTCTTCATAAAAGTTTGCCATAAACCAATCTAATTTTACTTTATTTGCTTCAGATAAAAAATCATTTTTAAGTTTGACTTTGTCAATTTCAATGTCCGGATTCATGATGACATTTAATTCATCATACATATCTCATTGAGTGGGAGAATGATCTCTAACTTTTGATGATTCAGTCATTTAGGATTGATCTATTGTGGATTTGAAAGATCTTTCATATTCTTTTTTATAGAAGCCTTTGGGGATTACAAGATTGAAATTCACTCCTACAAGATTTAGATGATTGGAGTTTGAGTTTCTAGTGGAAGAGACATCAAAACTGTATCTTCGAGGGATGATTTGAGGATCTTCATAGAGTGGAGTTCTTGGATACCTTGAACTGGTTACTCTAGAGAGACTTGGAAGGTTAGGTGTAAACCTAATTATCACACTTCCATCATTGTTTTCTTCTATTTGAGAAATATTGGTATTAGCAATGTTTCTAGGAGGACATAGTTCTTCAAATTTCCAGCAATCTGGAATTGTAATTTGATACCATTTCAAAAGTTTGGGAGTTATAGTATTAGCATGAAAAGTATTTGCTTTAAGTAGTAGGGTTTCGCCAGGTTTGGTTTGAAGCAAAGCTTTGGGATTAATCTTAGTTATCATGACTTTATAGTATACCTTAAATATTAAGGTTAAATTTTTTGTTCATGTTTTGACATCAAATAAATTTAATACAGAACAAACAAGCTCACATAAACTTCCTTAAGGAAGAAATAAATTACCAAAAAATAGAACAACAGATTCAACAACCCCAGATCCAAGCCCAAGTTAAGCAGCTTGAAGATCTATTAAAAAAAAAGGTTTGTGCTGATATTCCCAATGCTTTTTGGGAACAAAAAAGACATATTGTCTCATTGCCCTATGAACCAGGCTTTGATGAGAAGAATATTCTATCTTAGCCTAGGCCAATACAAATGAATCAAGAGTTATTAAAATACAGTCAAGAAGAGATCAAAACTCTTTTAAACAAATGATTAATTAGGCCTAGCAAATCCCCCTGGAGTTGTTCCGCCTTTTATGTTAAAAAACAAGCTGAGCTTGAGAGAGGAGCTCCAAGACTTGTCATAAATTACAAACCATTGAATAAGGTCTTATAATGGATTAGGTATCCAATACCTAACAAAAGAGAGATTCTCAACAGATTACATAATGTAACAATATTTTCCAAATTTGACTTAAAATTTGGATTTTGGCAAATCCAGATAAATGAAAATGATAAATACAAAACTGCCTTCAATGTACCATTTGTCTATTACGAATGGAATGTAATGCCCTTTGGACTAAAAAAGGCACCCTATGAATTCCAGAATATTATTAATAATATTTTTAATGATTACTCTATATTCAATATGACATACATTGATGACATATTAATATTCCCAAAATCAATAGACTAGCCCTTTAAGCATCTAAAGACATTTTTCCAAATCATCAAGACTAACGGTTTAGTCTTATCCATGACAAAAATGAAATTATTTCAAAAAAAAGTCAGAGTTTTAGGACATCTTATTTACCAAGGAACTATCAAACCTATTGATGGGTCTATCAAATTTGCAAATAAGTTCCCTGATGAAATAAAAGATAAAACATAATTACAAAGGTTTCTAGGCTGTTTGAACTATATATATGAGTTTTTCCCTCAGCTTAGACAAATTTGCGAACCTTTATATAAAAGACTTCGCAAGAATCCAGTCCCATGGTCACAACAACATACTGATGTTGTTAGACTTCTCAAATCAAAAGTTGTAAGTCTTCCTTGCTTAGAAATCCTTAATCTCAATGCAAAAATCATTTTTGAGATTGATGCCTCTGATGAGGTATTCTCAAACAAGTTCTTTGTTGGGAAACCATCTCTAGAATGATTTGTACAAACAAATACAGCAACCAAAGCAAGAAAAAATGAACACAGCAATTGTTATCGAGGTTCGGCAATAGCCTACGTCCCCGTGAGTTCCTCTGAACTCTCTGCACTAAATCAATGAGTTCTTACAAGTTACAGCAACTCCACTCCAAGAAACCCAAGTTCTTGAAGAACCAAGAAGAGAAGAAAGAAATTGATAAAACTATTACAAAAGCACTCTACCCACAATCTATACTACTTATCTCTTTACAACCAGCATTTCTTTTGAGATCTATTCTAGTGCCTCTCCTATGTTTTGTGTCTTTGCACTCTCACAATTGCACTTTAACTCTCTTGTATAATGATCACTTGTATGTCACAATGTGTTGAGATTGACACTAGGTGACCCTTTATATAGTGCACCAACTTCTTGACCATTCTTGAAGGTCAATATCCACCCTTAGATCTTGAGGACTAATCATCCATAGCCCTTCATCAACCCATAGTGATCCTATGAGTTTTGAACATGCATCCACGCACTTAACAAAGGCTGAACCAATGTGCATTAGTGTGCCTTCAGGCTGCGGCCTAAAACAGGGTGTGCTGCGACCTAAAGCAGGGCACACTTGCTGCCACTCTATGGGCCGCAGTCTGGGGGAGGCTGTGCCGCGGCCTACCCCTCCTCTTTGCACTCCTCCTTGCTATGTGCCACGGCCTGGACAAGGCTGGGCCGCGGCTCGACCTGATGCTGGACCATTTTCCTTCTGTGTGCTGAGGTGCACACCTAGTGTGATAAGGCTTCAAGGACAAATACTGAACCTCTTCTAACCTTGTTTAAACCTTGGACAAACACCAAAAATCTCTACCTTTGTCTAAGCGTTTAAATCCGAACCCATTGTGCAGAGAACTCAGGATCCAAACTCATCTTGAGTCATTATTCAACCGACTCCAATCCTAAGTAGTCCAAGGCAATGATTGAACTTACTTAGAGGTAGAACCTTGGTGCCTAAATTTGCAGGATTTTCCTCCGTGGATACCTTATCCACATAAATGCATCATTCCGTAACATTTTCCCTAATGAAATGATACCGAACATCCATGTGCTTTGTCCTCTCATAGAAAACCAGATTCTTACACAAGTGCAACGCACTTTGACTATCCAAATACACCACCACCTGCTCTTTCAGGACCTTCAACTCTTCTAACAACCCTTTGCACCACATAACCTCCTTAATGGCTTCTGTTACCGCTATGTACTCAGCCTCGGTTGTTGAGAGTGCTAGCACAGGCTGTAACTGAGCTTTTCAACTTATACAACATCCGTTTAAGTTGAAGAAATAGGAAGTAATCGATCTTCTTTTATCCCGGTCTGCTCCATAGCCCAAATCCGCATAACCCTCAAGACAGATAGACTTAACCCTCTTCTCATAAATCAGCCCTACTTCTGGGCTTCCCTTCAAGTACCTCAGCAACTGCTTCATCCTAAGCCAATGCTCTTTTCCGGGATTACTCATAAACCTGCTAAGAACACTTATTGCATGAGCAATATTAGGTTTAGTGCTTACCATGGTGAACATAACTGAACCAACCGCACTAGAGTAAGAGACCTTTTCCATTTCCTTATTTTTCTCCTTCGATCTCGGATATTGATCGCTGAAGAACTTGAAATAACCAGCAAGGGAAACCTTCACTGGTTTGTTATCTTCCATAGGGAACTTAGATATCATATTCTCTATATAGTAAGTTTGAGAGATCTTCAATCTGTTTCTCTCCCTTTTCCCGGAATATATTCATCCCAAGGATCTTCTGTGCATGGCCAAGATCCTTCATCTCAAATTCCTCACTGAGTTGAGATTTCAATTCTTTTATTCTCTCCACACTACTCCGACCAATAGCATATCATCGACATAGACGAGGATAATCACCACTTCATCCACCTTGTGTCTAGGTGAGAAGGTTTCTGTGAAATCTATACCTCCTCTTTGTGTGAACCCCTTTGCCACCAGCCTAGCCTTATTTTGGACTTCATCCCCTGGAGTGTTCCCTTCTTTGATCTTGTAGATCCATCTACAATCCACAACTCTCTGTTTTTCTGGTTTGGACACCAATTTTCAAGAGTTGTTCTTTCTCAAAGAATCCATTTCTTCCTCCATAGCTAGCTGCCACTTTGGTGAATCCTTATATTCCATGGCTTCCATGTAAGTTTCTGGTTCAACCATTCCTCATTCTTTCTAAGGAGCTGCTACATTAGCATCTGCAAACCCATATCTCAAAGGTGGTCTAACCACCCTCCTTTTCTAGTCCCTTGTGAGTTGGTAGTCATTCTGACTTGCTGCATCATCCCCTTCTAGTTCAGCCTCCTCTTGAGTATCTTGAGCATGGCCTTCATTAATGGGCTCTACCTGGTCTGAACCCTCTTGCCTTTCTTGCTCTACTTGAACTGAATTCTCCTTGATGCGATGCTCCACAAATTTCGGACTAGTTTTCTCACTAGCTGATAAGTGCTTAAATATTCATATTTAAGCCCCTTAATTTACATGTGTTAAGCTCTTTGTCTATACGTTTTAATCTATTTTACTTCATTTTGTGTGTTTCACATGTTTTTATAGGTCTTGAAGAAAAAGGAAGCAGTTTTGGCACTTAAGGGAAGAAGCCTGGAAATCCTGGAGCAGCTTCTGGTCAAAGTGCGATCGATCACACTACTGCATGCGATCGAGCGCACATGCGATCGTTCACACACATGAAGGATCGAGTGCAGCAATGCGATCGAGCAGAAGACGCATGCGATCGAGCGCACATGTACGGGCGTGAACAGTAAATTGTAGAACCCTATTTTGGAAATAACTCTATTTTGGAAATAAAGGAGTTTTGTGTTTTAGGAAAGTTTAGGAACTCATGAGCCTTCTAGGACTACTCAAGCCTTATAAATACACCTGTAAAGCACACACAAATAATCATTTCATAGATCCTTTCTTTTTTCTTTTGCTTTTAGCTTGGAGAAAGAGACCGTGGAGAGGAATTGACGACTCTTCTCTCGGGTTTCTTCTTTCCTTTATTTTTATTATGTGTACTTAACTTTTAGTAAGGGCTTGGTTGAAGTCCTAATTATGTTTATTCAATAATTAGTATTGACGCCTTTGCGATATTTATGTTGTGTTGCTTAACTTGATTAATACTTGCTTTTATTTAAATTCCTCATATGTATATGTCTGATTAATATGTGCATGTGGTATTGACTTGTTAGTTAGATCAATTTGGATGATTGAGTCCTGGGTCTGACATTAATAACAAAAGATATCCACACCGGATTCTTGAGTTAATCAACATGGGAAACTAGGAGTAGATACCGTGCCCTAGGTCTCGTGTAGTTGTCGATTTCCACATATCCTATGCTCTCTTAAGGAACAACTCAGCATACACCAGGTTGAATCCCTTGAGAGAGAAAAGAGTTAGAGTAGATACCATGCTTAACTCGTTGTTTAGGGAGATCAATAGCTTAAGGAGTAGATACCATGCCCTTAGGTTGACAACCATTAGGTATTCATGACATGAGTAAAGAATTGACATACTGTTTTGTTGTGGTAGCATAATTAGTGGTAGATATCAAGTCCCTACGCCTTTATCCTTATTATTTTATCTTTATCAAAATCAACTCTTTTATTATTTCTATCACTAGCCCCTACAGGGTTAGTTTTCTCCAAATAGGGAAATAACAATTCATTAAAAATAACATCCCTACTTATTATGAGTTTCATTCCTTTTCGTTCTAAGGACCACAACCTATACCCTTTAACCCCATCACCATACCCTAGAAATACACATTTTCTAGACCTTGGGTTAAGTTTATCATCATTTTAATGTGCAAATGCAGCACACCCAAAAGTCCTAAGGTTGCTCAACTCAGGGAGTTTCCCACTCCACATTTCCATGGGAGTCTTGAGCTCTAAAGCTCTAGAGGGTGATATATTTACCAAGTATGCAGTAGTAGGCACAGCTTCCCCCCAAAAATATTTTGGTAATCTGGATCTTATTTACATGCACCTAACCTTTTCCATAAGGGTTCTATTCATCCTCTCAGCAACTCCATTTTACTGAGGTGTTTTTACAACTGTTCTATGTCTTAGAATGCCATTTAATTCACAGAATTTATCAAAATCCTTATTACAAAATTCTAAGCCATTATCGGTTCGTAAAGCCTTAACTACTCTACCTGTTTGAGTCTCCAACAACTTTTTCCACACAACAAATTTATTCAAAGCATCTGATTTATTTTTAAGCAAATAAACCTAAACCTTTCTTGAATAATCATCAATTAAAGACAGAAAGTAAAAGTTACCTCCTTGTGTTAGTGTTCTTGCTGGTCCCCAAAGGTCTGAATGAATGTAGTCAAGAATCCACTTAGACTTGTGCACTCCGGTGTTGAAGTTGACCCGGTGTTGCTTCCCAAGAATGCAACACTCGTAGAAATCAAGTTTCTCTGCTTTGTCTCCTCCAAGTAGACCATCTTTGCTAAGAACTTGCAAGCTCTTTTCGCTCATATGTCCCAAGCGAGTGTGAAAAAGGTTGCCTTATCCATCTCAGCCATCAAGCTTGCTGCTTGATCCTTGATTTCTGTCTCTCCGATCATCTCATAGAGTCCATCATTTCTTACTACTTTGATCACTACCAAAGATCCCTTGGTTACCTTGATATTTCCTCTATTTGCTTTGTATGAATACCCCAAGGAATCCAACTACCCCAATGAGATCAAATTCCTCTTTAAATCTAGAAGATACCTCACATTTCTCAGCAGCCTTGTGACTCTATCAAACATCCTCAACTGGATGTCTCCTATCCCCCTCACTTGGCAAGAAGTGTCATTCCCCAATAAAACCTTTCCATCATTGGTTTCCTGGAAATTCTTGAACCATTCCTTGTGAGGGCACATGTGATAAGTGCACCCATAATCCATGATTCATTTCTCGCTGCCTTGCCACCTGCTCACATTTGAGCACACAACAAGAACATCATCTTGCTGTTCTCTTTTGGCAACTGAAGCCTCTCCATTGTTGGTATGGCTTATTCCTCTCTCATCCCACATCTTTTTTCTTGCAATCTTTCCTGAAGTGACCCTCCTTGTTGTAGTAGAAGTATCTCTTTCCTCCAAATCTTGTTTTGGAATGAGATCTCCCATGGTTCTGCCCTCTACCTCTTGATTTCTCCTGGTAGTTGCCATGAATGTTATTGCCATTACGAGTTGCTGGCCTTCTTCTAATGAACAACCTTCTCCACTTGACGCTTCCCTCATCTTGGCTTTGAAATTATGAGCCCTTATAGCATTGATCACAATTTTCTTGGTTAAAGTATCTCTTCCATACTCAATAGCATTAATCAAATTATCAAAACAATTAGGAAGAGAATTCAACGAAATAACAACCAATTGTTCATCCGGGAATGTAATGCTACAGCTATTCAAATCTTGAACTAGCTTATTAAACACATCAAGATTATCTTGCAACTCTTTACTATGATCCATTTTAAAAGCAAAGATTCCTTTAAGAAGATAAATCTTATTAGGGAGAGTTTTGGTAAGAAACAACTCATCTAGTTTCTTCCATATGACAGCAGGATTTTTCGAGTCTCCGCACTCCTTTGTGACACTATCCAACATGTGCAAGAAAATGGTGCTGTATGCCATCTTCTTTATCTCAATCCGCTGGACTTACGTGATACTTGCTGGAAAAGCGTCATCTTCTCCAATTGCCAAGTCCACTTTCTGTTGCATAAGAACAACTTTGATCTTCTGCTTCCAAAAGGCAAAGTCTCACTTTCCATCAAACTTCTCAACACAGAAATTTGAAGCCATCTTGCGGAGAAAATCCCAAATTTATGCAGCACCCATAATTGCTTTCTAACTTCTTCTAAACCTTAAGAACACGATCGAAGATGGATCTCAATATTGTTCTTGAATCACCCTCAAGAACACGATCTGATCTTTAATCCATTCTTGAATCACCCAAGAAGTTAATCTTTGATTCTTGGAGTTTTGACTCCGATACCTTCTGTTCTTGCTCCGATACCCAGCTGTGCTAGCTCTGATACCACTGTCGGGGTATCTCCTCTAGCTTTGATACCACTGTTGGGAAACCACCTCTCAAGAATGCCCATGTGGTGATCTTCCAAACACCCAAGTCTAGAATGACTTGTACAAACAAATACAGTAACCAAAGCAAGAAAGAATAAAGACAGCAATTGTTATCGAGGTTCGGTAATAGCCTACGTCCCCATGATTTCCTCTGAACTCTCTGCACTAAATCAATGAGTTCTTACAAATTACAACAACTCCACTCCAAGAAACCCAAGTTCTTGAAGAACCAAGAAGAAAAGAAAGAAAGTGATAGAACTATTACAAAAGCACTCTACCCACAATCTATATTACTTCTCTCTTTACAACCAGCCTTTCTTTTGAGATCTATTCTAGTGCCTCTCCTGTGTTTTGTGTCTTTGCACTCTCACATTTGCACTTTAACTCTCTTGTATGATGATCACTTGTATGTCACAATATGTTGAGATTGACGCTAGGTGACCCTTTATATAGTTCACTAACTTCTTGACCATTCTTGAAGGTCAATATCCACCCTTAGATCTTGAGGACTAATCATCCATAGCCCTTCATCAACCCTTAGTGATCATGTGCATTTTGAACATGCATCCATGCACTTAACAAAGGTTGAACCAATGTGCATCAGTGTGCCTTCAGGTTACGGCCTGAAACAAGGTGTGCTACGGCCTGGAGCAGGGCACACTTGCTGCCATTCCGTGCGGCCTGCTCCTCCTCCTTGTACTCCTCTTTGCTGTGCGCTGCGGCCTGGACAAGGCTGGGCTGCGGCTTAACTTGATGCTGGACCATTTTCTTACTGTGTGCTGAGGCTTCAAGGACAAATACTGAACCTCTTCCAACCTTGTTTAAACCTTAGACAAGCACCAACATTCTTCCTCAAAATACCAATGAACAAGTCATTCGTTTTCATTCTGGGATATGGCTTGGTGCACAAAAAAATCATTCTACGATCAAAAAAGAGATTTTATCAATTGTTTTATGCATTTCAAAATTCCAAGATGATTTATACAACAAAACCTTTTTATTAAGAGTTAATTGTAAATTAGCAAAAGAGATTTTACAAAAAGATGTTCAAAATCTTGTTTCAAAACAAATATTTGCCAAGTGGCAAGCAATTTTAAATGTTTTTGATTTTGACATCGAATACATCAAAGGAGAAAACAACTCTCTGCTTGACTTCCTCACACGAGAATTTTTGCAGAAACAAAACACGAGTGATAGAGAATGAATATGAGTTCAAAACAGAAAGAAAAGCAGAAGGTGCCATCGCCTTCAAACAAACCTCAAAGTCTAGCAAACTACGCCACAAAAAGCCAAAAACCTATACAACCAAATACCCCACAAAGATAAAACAGGTTTATCCCCTTTGAAGAATTTCCAAACCTCTCTCCCCAAACTTATGCCCAAACAGTATCTTCCCAACAGCCTAGCCAATATATCCAAAAACCCCATCAAGAATATATCAGATGTACAAGCATTAACAAACCCACAAATAATCTTGATATTATAAATGATTATGTTTATACTAAAAAAATTTTCCCTGCATATTTCAATTTTATTCCTGAGGATTCAAAGAAAACCCAAAAATTCTATGAACTAATATTGATTGATACCCAATCAGTAGAAATAACCCACACAAAAAACCCAACAGATCCCAATTTCATTACCTACTCCAAATGCAAAATACTCAAAATTGTATCCCTAGAAAAAATCAAAGATCATTACCAACAAAAAACCTTCTCCATACCATTTATACCACCCATTTATAATTACCATGACTATCAAATGGTATGGTACAATATGTTTTTCATACGACCAAAATCACACTCATGGTTCATATTTTTTGACAAAAAATACCTAATAAACCTACCAATATGGATTTTTGATTGGTGGATTTTCTTTGGAAATGATCCATCCATACTTCCTCCTCCTATCAAAGATTCATTAACACACTTCAAACAAAACACAAATGCAGAAAAACAATATTCTCATGAGATGTTTTTCCATGTTGTATTCTATATACCATGGATTATTTCATGGGATTTTGTTATTACAGGAACTCCTCTTGACATCCTGGCTGTCAAAAGATTATTCAAAGTGAAATGGTGGGCAAAATATGACTGCTCCTTGGCCAGTATTCAAGTCATAAAACAATGGTTTTTTGACAATCCTCAATATTCCAAATATGTGCAAAGTCCATCAAGTTCCTCTGGGATCAAAAAATTATTTAAGAAAGAGAAAAAGAAAAAATTACTGGAAGAACTGTCCGAATTATTTGATAGTAACGACTGTACTCAAACTTTGGAGGATCTAGACAAATCTCCACAACCATTTGCTCAAGACCCCTACGATGTGTTTGATCTATCATAACGTATCAACAAAGACAAGACAATAGATACAAGACAAAGCAAAAGCAAAGATGCCAACGCATCTCGTCTTTCTGCAAAGTCTAAAAACAAAAAGCAAAAAGGAAAGATACCCGACAAACGCATCTTATCCTCAAAGCAATCAAGAACTCGGATTCCAAATTATTTGAAGTCTACACACTCGGATTCCAAACCAGTGGAAGTCCATAAAATTTTTATAAATATGTAAACAATCGATGTAATGGACAGAACACATTTGAGTGAGAAACATCTGTATTAGAAAGTGTGAGATCCATCTTTCTTTCCCTCATCTTTTACACTGTAAGCTTCTTACTCCTTGTATTTTCAAGTTCATATTCTATCAAAACATATCTTTTCAAATTTCATATATTCATATTTTATTCATACATTTCATGCTTTTGATCCTGCATACATTTGGTACTTGTTTTATATTTGGGGATCCCTTTCAAGAGCTTTTATCAGTTCTTAGGTTAATGCAGCTTCTCCTTTTGAATTAAATAGAAAGTGTTTGAAATAAAGAAAAGAAAAATAAAGTGAAATAGAAAATTTACATGGTTTAAGGTAAATTATAATCAAATTTAAAGTACAAATAAAAAGAGATAAAATTTTTTAAACTCAAATTTTAATACACTCAAATCTAAATGATCAGAAATTTAATTTTAAAAATATAATAATTTAAAAAAAATTCAATCACTCACAGTTATGCTTATTGTACTAATCCATCTCTCGTGTTACCAAAAGAAAAAATAGACACTTACGGTCAAAGAAGAATATTTCTTCTATTTGATTTCATAATTGATATCCTACCAGCAAAATACTAGCCGCACTCTACCATTAGCCTTTAATTAATTCTTGGTTTGTAGCCTTTTGTATAGGACAAAACCTTGCAAGATGATAACGATGTGGCCATGGATTGATTTCTTTCTTGATCTTTTTTCTTTTTTGACTCCAAAAAAATTATAAGCCAACTCTAATAAATCTTCACTTTGGTTAGGATTTTTACAAATAGTAAAATACATTTTATCATTTTCATAAATGTCGACATAATTTAAATAATATAAATAACATCAATCAATTTCAAGCAATATTTGAATTTGGACTAAAAATGGTTTAGTTAACATGTCTGTTGAATTATCTATTGTCCCAATTTTTTTCATAATAACTTCACTGCTATTAATTATGTCTTAAAGAAAGTGATAATGAACATCAGTATGCTTTGTTATCTCATGAATCATCTTATCTTAGTTAAGTGAATGACACTTTGATTATAAAAATTAACAACAATAGAATCATGAACCCAACACAATTCACTAAACAATTCTCTCAACCAAATGACTTCTTTGATAGCCTCTGTTATAGCTATACACTCTCTCTATAGTCGACAGAGCAACAATTGATTTTAGAGTAGCTTTCTAACTAACAACGCATTCATTAAGAGTAAATACATCATCTGTAATAGATCTTTTTTTTTTTATCAAAATTGTTTGCAAAGTCTGAATCAACTTAATTCCCCGCACACAAAAAGAAAAGTATTGGCTTGTAGTATCACAATTCACAACTAATCAGCTAAAATGATCCTATAACATTTTATGAAGTAAGATGATTAAGCTGTGTGATGATGATATTTATTCGTTTTGAATGTCAAATTTTTTTAACTTACGAGATGTTTCTATTAGAGATGCATAAATACTAATTGGAGTTTCAAAATCTTTGCCTCACACTATAACTGCAAAACAAATTAAGAAACTTTTGTGAGACACACATTTATAATAAACTTGTCCAATCCCTTTTGTGAGATACACATTTATTGTTTTCTTGTTATTTTTATTTTGCTTTTTTCCCACTAAAAAACAAAATTTACCATTCCCCAAGTATTTATGGGCATGTATTTAGCATTTTCCAAAATCCAAAAGGAAAAAGAAAAAGAAAAGAGAGACGAGAAAAGAGAAAGAAAAATAAAGGAAAAGAAAAACAAGTTATAATCTTAAACACCTAGAATACCAAGAAACTCTGTTAAAAGAGCCCGAAAAGCCAAAAGTTGAATTAGAAATAAAGAGAAAAGATTTCTTAAAAGGAAAGGTTCCAAGACCCCAATTGAGTGCTCAGTCAACCTTATCAAATCAGTAAGAAGCGGTCTGACTATTTTTAGAAGAGATTGAACTATTTCTAGAGGAAATGGAAGATAAAACCAGGTAAACCATTTTCTGACACGATTTCAGTAGAGATTAAATTACTTTCAAAGGAAATGGAAGATAAAGCCAAGTAAACTATTTCTTTTTTTGGTGAATAAAGATTTGGGGACTGCAGACTTGTACACTATCAACGTACATCCGATCCTCCAAAGCTGAAGTGGTAAATTTTCCAAAACTTTCTGAAGCTATCGTAGTAACGCATAGCAGCAAAAACAAAAAAAAGCAAAATCTCTACTGATTTGGCGTACCTTGATCAGCGAAGAACCGAAAAATGGACGCCTATGGTGTAGAAGTATGCAATCCCTCACACCACTCTTTTTTGGCACAAATTTTTGACAACATTTGTTATTTAAATCATCAATTATATATGTTGATGGGGCATGTGATATGCATGGCATTCCTAGCATCTTAAATTTCCGCAAATGGATTGCTTAGAGGCTTGTCACATTGATCAACATTCTGCCGAGTGATTATAGAGCTGCCTAAAATCAGCGTAAGTTTCATACTACTTGAGTAGAAAACATCAATTTGTGTAAATGTGTGTCAACGAAAGAAACGCTCTCTGCTCTCTTCTCTCTTATCTTTTCTCTCGATTTTCATTCATCATCTACCTCCGAGCCTTCTCATCTCACTCTCAGTTTTCGGTTATCATTCCTCATCTCTCTTACCCTTTATCATCTCTCTCTCGATTTCCAGAACCAAGGGTAGCATCCCAACCTCCTTCCAGCAGCGTCAATGTCTCATTCTTCTTTGTCTCAGTCTCTCTCTTTCCTCCCCTGAGTTTGATTTCTTTGTCTCTCCATCTGATTTTTCTGTTTCTAGTTACAAATTTTGGGATTTTTGTTGGGAATTTCCCTTAAATTTTTGGGTCTCTTGTTTTTTTGGGTATTGCTTTCAATTTTCCCTCAAATTTTCGATTCTCTCTTTTTGGGGATTTCCCTCAAATTTCTGGGTTTCCTCTCTCTTCCCCTCTTTGCGACCTCACCATTGCTAGGTCCGCCTCCACTGTAAGTGACCGCACAGCGGCAACAACATCACAACCAGCAACGAAAATTCCTACATGTGAGTAACTTTTCCTATTTTTTTCTTCTCTTTTTACCTTAATTTTTGGGGATTTTAGGTTTTATATGTATGATTTTTCTGGGTTTATATTTCGGGTTTTCTTTGCTGAATAATTTCTGGGTATTTTTCTTTGACATTACTGATGGGTTGTTTTGGGTTTTTAGGGGCATGTTTGTTTTGGGGGGTTTCGGACAGCTGGGAAGCTTTGGTATTGCTGGTAAAGTCTCAGAAACACCATTTAGTTTTGCTAAATGAGAGAATGATGTCACATAAGTAGGTTTGTAATTTTATTTGTGCAATGGGAAGTTTAATTTCATGACAATTGATGCTTCTATCATAATTTGGGGTTCATTCTTTGTATTGGGCTTGGAAGTCTTCCAAAATGAACTTTGTTACAGTCATTTCCTGCTTTGCTGTGGCATTAATATAGGGTGAGGCCAATGATTTAGACATTTATTTTCTGTGTAAAGTAAAAGGAAAAGAGCCACCACCTGTCTATGTTAGAAATATTTTATAAAAATAGGCATCTTCAGATTTTAGTCATGTAGGTATGTCCCAAAAGGATTGTCATGAATTGTTGCCTCTCTTTTGGTGATGTAAGTGCTATTTTTGTGTATGGGATTCAGTCATATATGCTGCAATGTTTTTTTAATGAGGGAAATTGGATGACAGCTTTTGGTGTTAGTACAACCTCATGAAACTATCTAATCCTTGTGTTTTCCTTTTAAGTGTGGAGCATTTCTATAGATCATTATAGGCCTTGGTTGGGAATTTCTTAAATGGACTGGTGATTTAAGTTGAATTTAAACGAATGCCCAAACAACACCATAATCTGCTGTAGTTTGCTTTTTTGAGAAATTAAATTTCTTATGCTGATCTATGTATGTTTTACACACTCTCTCTGCCTGAGATTTTGTTTTCTCTTTATTCCCTCGTATAGTTTAGCTTTACGGAAATGTTATTCTCTTGTTTTTGACACCTCTTTTATCTTGTGTTTCACATTTTCTGTGACAAGAAGAAGAAGAAAGTAATGTAATATACTTTTTCTTAAGTGACAAGAGGTTAGCACATTCTGTTTTATTTGATGTAAAAATAAAAATCTTATTTCTCTGTCTATATGAATTATTTTAATCTTGTATGCCATCTGTAATGTTATTAGTGGTTTCTGGCCAAGTGTTGCTTTATCTTGTCATAGTTTGTTTTGTATGTTTTAGTTAGTCATTGAAATCTTGGTTTACACTGTATTTGAAATTTTGAATGGCTTGAATGGCTCTTCACTTTAGCTTTACCTTTGGCTGTAATGCATACCCTGAACTTACTAGACTTTCTGCCCTTGTAGCAAGGAGATTGCTTCCAGAATAAGTAGGTTTTATATTTCTCATTTTAGTACCTTAAATCAATGTTTTAGCTAGTTTAATCACTTCCAACAAATTATACCCATCTTGCTACTCATTTTTATGTCAATTCTTGGCTTATTACTGAGGAAATGAAAATTGTCAACTAAATTCCTTATTGGGGGGGGTGGGGGGGGGGGGGGGGGGGGGGGGGAGGGAAGCATAAAAGAAGCCTGACATTCAAGTTGAAGAACAATATGTTTGGTTACTGGTTAAATTGCAGGTCAAGAAAATCATTGAAACTGTCAATCTTATCAAGTACTATTGTAGAGAAAGCTCATTGTACTAGCACTACTCAATTAAGCCTAATCCCACTATTTTTTGTCTTAAATGAATCTAGTAAACCTGAATTTCTGGATTAATTCATGTTGTGGAAACCAAATATAACATGAATATGATTAATTTCTTATCATTCTCTTTGCAATTACCTCTTAGCAAAAGCCATGAGTAGCTAAATAAAAATGGGCAGAAAGCAAAGAATATCAATGTTACTAACCCATGAGGTGCAATATTTTATTATCTTAAAGTGGGGTATCTTAAACCATGTTTGGGAAGAGCTGGTATCTTTTTCAGCTTAGTTTGGGCCCTAGATTTTTTTATTTTATTTTTATGTATTATGAATTATGTAGGCTGTCAATTTCTTTAAATGTCAAGTCATTTTTATTTTGGTAATACTGGTTTCCAGTGATGAATATAGAGACATTCATGTTTAGTAATTTGTTTTTGTGTGGAAGGGTGTCATCTAGAGCGGATTTTCACCTTAATATATCACCAATTCTTTAGAATTTCCATAAGAGAACTTTGTATTTCTGATGGGTGACGTTTCTATTTCGTTGATCTGGTGTTTTAGCTTGGTGCGCAGCCATTTGATGCTAGTGGAATGATATTTGGCCCACAAGCAGCCAGGGAATATGCTCAAGGATCTCAACAGGAATGGCTGTATATGCAGGTTGGTGGTACTTATGAAGGAGCAACATAATTTCAGAGGACTGTCGTTTGGCATTTATGAACCAAGCAGCAAAATTGAGTCTGTTTGTCATCTTTAGGCAAAGAAGAAATTTGTTATTGGCTTCTACATCTGGTTCAGCAGTGGGTTGGTTACTTCTATGTAGACTTTTCCTAAATTTGTAATATCATATCATTTGTAGAAAATGCATATGATCTTTTACATGTATCATCATTTGACAATGTATTCCATTGGATCAATTCTTAAACAAAAGGTCTTTTACAGTGAAATTCAATTCGTGCTTTCTAGCTCTGCTTTATGGGATTTGGGTTATATTGTCACAATGTTTAATTGGTTGTTGCAAATTCATGTTTTAGATTGAAGTAAGCATGACAAAACATGTTAAGGATAATTTTACGTATGTTAAAGTTGTTATCAACTATCTTATTTTTAAGAAGAAAAGTATGTCATCTTTTACATATTGAACAAACATGAATATTGTATTTGATGGGTTAGTTGTTCAAATTTTATCAAATTGTAAAAGTCGTATTGCATATTTTATTTTTATTTTTAAGAATTTATTTAACAAACAAATATGACATGACTAGGGGAAGAGTGTTGTCATGTTTGATTGATGATATATAAAAAACACTAACATTTCAAAAATAAAATAATATTAATTATTTTCAAGTATTTGGTATGTGCTTAAAAAATTGTATTTAGTAAATATGAGAAATAAAATTAATTTTATATATTAAAATTTAAACTGAACACTGAAAACAATTACAAGAAAGTGTAATCCAAACAGTTTTCTATTTTCAAAACAGTTTTCGAAAACTGATTATCTACATAACATTTCACTGAAAACTGTTTTGGAAACAGTTTTCAAATACTGAAAACTAAAAATTGTTTTCAAAAACTCTTTCAAAAACAAATTTTAAATACTGAAAACTGAAAACTATTATCAAACATGCCCTAAATGATCCTGCAAGGAGTAAATATTTTTTGGCGGCTGGCAAGCCGACATTATTCTTCAAAGTACTTAGCAGTTTTTTTCTCTCCTTTAATCGGTACTAGATAAAAAAAAATTATTTCCCCAAAATTAAGTCTTAATTTGCATGGTGGATGCTGGCCCAAAAAAATTCCTCCGCTCCGCTGCCTATAACCATACAATGAGTATATCCTATCAAAATAGAAGGAACTTAATGACTGCTGCAAGCATCTCTACTTGTCATTGGTCAGAAATTGTTTATAAATGCATCACATGGTCAACCACTGAACATCCAATCATCAACCTTAAGAAGTAAACTATCCCATAGTTACTTTACGCCATAAAACAAACAGAAATCCTAAATCTTAAACGCAATTGTACTGCTAATCTGGAACCAAAAAAATCACCTATCTGAAAAGAGAAAACAAGAACGTCAGAGACTATATCCTCAAAATTAAACAAACAATATTAAGACATACAACTCAACAATCTTTACTACGAAAGGAACCATAAAGCTATAGGAAAACAGGTAGATGTTACAAAATAATGCTTATCACACTGAATAGAAGGGAAAAAAATCATCATAATAAATATAAAAAAAATATCTTCAAATTTCTTAAAAAATATTTTTGAAGATGTGTATGTTTGTGTTTGCCTAAGGTTTAAACAAGGTGTGAAGATGGTTCAGCATCAGGTCTTGGCGCTGCGGCTTGAGGTGTGCGCGCCTCACCTTGCAGCAACTCCAGAATGTGTGCACACCAGTGTGCACCGCGGCTCAGCTCTTCCAAGGTGCGGTGCCAATCAAAGGAGAAGACCTGGAGGAGGCGTCCGCTGCGGCTCAGCCTCCCCCAGGCCACGGCACCCAGAATGGATGTAATTGTGGAGATGTTCAGCCCTTTTCAAGCCGCGGCATGCCCTGTTCTAGGTTGCGGCCTGAAGGCACACTAATGCACATTGGTTCATCCTTTTGAGAGGTGCGTGGATGCATGAACAAAATGCACAGGATCATTAAGGATTGATGAAGGGCTATGATTGAATGGTCCTCAAGATCTAAGGGTGGAGATTGACTTCAAAGATTGGCTCAGGAAGTGGTGCACTATATAAAGGGTCACCTAGCTTCAATCTCAACACAATTGTGAGACACGACATACAAGTGATTTACAAGAGAATTCAAGTACAAGTGTGAGAGTGCAAAGACATAAAACACAGGAGAGGCACTAGAATAGATCTTAAAAGAGAGGCTGGTTGTAAAGAGAGAGTAGCATAGATTGGGTAGAGGGCTTTGTAATAGTTCTTATCACTTTCTTTCTTCTATTCTTTGGTTCTTCAAGAACTTGAGTTTCTTGGAGAGGATCGCTGTATTTGTAAAGAACCATTGATTTATTGTAGAGAGTTCAGAGGAACTCACGGGGACATAGGCTATTGCCGAACCTCGATAACAATTGCTGTGTCCTTTTCTTTCTTTGATTTCTATTTCTGTTTTTGATTTATCTTTACAAGTCATTCTAGACTTGGGTGTTTGGAAGATCACTACCTGGGCATCTCCAAGTTGATTTCCAACAGTGGTATCAAAGCTTTGGACAACAAGTATCGGACCTGGAATAGAAGGTATCGGAGCAAGACCCCAAGAATCAAATATCAACTTCTTGGGTGATTCAAGAATGGAGTAAAGATCAAGATCAGATCTTGTTCTTGAGGGTGATTCAAGAATGGTATTGAGATCAATCTTCGATCGTATTCTTGAGGTTTAAAAGAAGTTGGAAAGCAATTATAGGTGCTGCATAAATCTGGGATTTTCTCCACAAGATGGCTTCAAATTTTATTGTTGAGAAGTTTGATGGAAAGGGAGACTTTACCCTTTGGAAGAGGAAGATCAAGGCTGTTCTTATGCAACAGAAGGTGGACTTGGCGATTGGAGAAGATGACACCTTTCCAGCAAGTATCACGGAGGTCCAGCGGATTGAGATGAAGAAGATGGCACATAACACTATTTTCTTGCACATGTCAGATAGTGTCACAAAGGAGTGCGGAGACTCGGAAGATCCTATTGTCATATGGAAGAAACTAAATGAGTTGTTTCTTACCAAAACTGTCCCTAATAAGATTTATCTTCTTAAAAGAATCTTTGCTTTTAAAATGGATCATAATAAAGAGTTGCAAGATAATCTTGATGTGTTTAATAAGCTAGTTCAAGATTTGAATAGTTGTAGCATAACATTCCCGGATGAACAATTGACTGTTATTTTGTTGAATTCTTTTTCTGATTGTTTTGATAATTTGATTAACGCAATTGAATATAGAAGAGATACTTTAAGCAAAGAGATTGTGATCAATGCCATAAGGGCTCATGATTTCAAAGCCAAGATGAAGGAAGTATCAAGTGGAGAAGGGCTGTTAGTTAGAGGAAGGCCAGCAACTCTGAATGGTAGTAGCATTCATGGCAACTACAGGTGAAATCAAGAGATAGAGGGCAAAGCCATGGGAAATCTCATTCCAAACTGAGATTTGGAGGAAAGAGATTCTTCTACTGCAACAAGGAGGGACATTTCAGGAAATATTACAAGAAGAAGATGTGGGATGAGAGAGGAAGAAGCCATACCAACAATGGAGAGGCTTCGATTGCCAATGGAGAACAGCAAGATGATGTTCTTGTTGTGTGCTCAAATGTGAGCAGGAGGCAAAGCAGCGAGAAATGGATCCTGGAGCATTTATCACATGTGCTCTCATAAGGATTGATTCAAGAATTTCCAAGAAACCAATGATGGAAAGGTTTTCTTGAGGAATAACACTTCTTGCCAAGTAAGGGGATAGGAGACATCCAATTGAGGATCTTTGATGGAGTCACAAGGCTGCTGCGGAATGTGAGGTATCTTTCAGATTTGAAAAGAAATTTGATCTCATTGAGGCAGCTGGATTCCATGGGATATACATACAAGGCAAAGGGAGGAAAGATCAAGGTGACCGAGGGATCTTTGATAGTGATCAAAACATTAATAAAAGACAGACTCTATGAGATGATCGGAGAGACATAAATCAAGGATCAAGCAACAAGCTTGATGGCTGAGATGGATAGGGCAGCCCTTTGGCACACTTGCTTGGGACATCTGAGCGAAAAGGGCCTGCAAGTTCTCAGCAAGAATGGTTTACTTGGTGGTGACAAAGTAGAGAAATTGGATTTCTGCGAGTGTTGTGTTCTTGGGAAGCAACACCGAGTTAGCTTCAACATCGGAGTGCACAAGTCTAAGGGCATTCTTGACTACATTCATTCGGACCTTTGGGGACCAGCAAGAACACCAACACAGGTAGGTAACTTTTATTTTCTGTCTTTAATTGATGATTATTCAAGAAATATTTGGGTTTATTTGCTTAAAAATAAATTAGATGTTTTGAATAAATTTGTGGTGTGGAAAAAGTTGTTGGAGGCTCAAACAGGTAGGGTAGTTAAGGATTTACGAACCGATAATGGCTTAGAATTTTGCAATAAGGATTTTGATAAATTCTGTGAGTTAAATGACATTCTAAGATTTAAAATGGTGGTAAAAACACCTCAGCAAAATGGAGTTGCTGAGATGATGAATAGGATCCTTATGGAAAAGGTTAGGTGCATGTTAATAGGATCCGGATTACCAAAATATTTTTGGGGGGAAGCTATGTCTACTACTGTGTACTTGGTAAATAGATCACCTTCTAGAGCTTTAGAGCTCAAGACTCTCATAGAGATGTGGACTGGGAAACTCCCTGAGTTGAGCAACCTTAGGACTTTTGGGTGTGCTACGTTTGCACATCAAAAGGATGATAAACTTAACCCAAGGTCTAGAAAATGTGTATTTCTAGGGTATGGTGATGGGGTTAAGGGGTATAGGTTGTGGTCCTTAGAACAAAAAAGAATGAAACTCATAATAAGTAGAGATGTTATTTTTAATGAATTGTTATTTCCCTATTTGGAGAAAACTAACCCTGCAGGGGCTAGTGAGCAAACCAGTCTGGAATTTGTGGAGCATTGCATCAAGGAAAATTCAATTCAGGTAGAGCAAGGAAGGCAAGAGGGTTCGGACCAGGTAGAGCCCATTGATGAAGGCCATGCTCAGGATACTTAAGAAGAGGCTGAACTGGAAGGGGATAATGCAGCAAGTCAGAATGACTATCAACTCACAAGGGACCGGGAAAGGAGGGTGGTCAAACCACCTTTGAGATATGGGTTTACGGATCCGAATGTAGCAGCTCCTTGGACAGAAGGAGGGATGGTTGAACCAGAAACTTACATGGAATCCATGGAATGTAAGGATTCGTCAAAGTGGCAGGTAGCTATGGAAGAAGAAATGGATTCTTTGAGGAAGAACAGCTCTTGGGAATTGGTGCCCAAACCAGAAAAACAAAGAGTTGTGGATTGTAGATGGATCTACAAGATAAAAAAAGGGAACACTCCAGGGGATGAAGTCCGGTATAAAGCTAGGTTGGTGGCAAAAGGGGTTCACACAAAGAGAAAGCATAGATTTCACCGAAATATTCTCACCGGTTGTGAAGTACAAGACGATACAGATAGTATTGGCAATGGTGGTCCAATTTGATTGGGAGATCAAGCAAATGGATGTGAAGACAACATTCTTGCATGGAGAGCTTGATGAGACCATCTACATGAGGCAACCCGAAGGCTATAAGGAAGGAAGGCAGAGAGAATTGGTGTGCAAATTGAAGAAATCTCTCTATGGCCTGAAGTAATCACCTCGGCAATGGAATAAGAGGTTTGATTCCTTTGTAACTAGCTTGGGTTTCATGAGGAGCTACTATGATTCGTGCTTGTACTACAAGGGGCACAAGGTGGAGGAAGTGGTGATCATCCTCATCTATGTTGATGATATGCTGTTGATTTGAAACAGTAGGGAGAGGATAGAAGAATTGAAGTCTCAACTCAGTTAGGAGTTTGAGATAAAGGATCTTGACCATGCATATAAGATCTTTGGGATGAATATAATCCGAGAAAGGGAGAGAAACAGATTGAAGATCTCTCAAACTTCCTATATAGAGAATATGATATCTAAGTTCTCTATGGAAGATAGCAAACCAGTGAAGGTTCCCCTTGCTGGTCATTTCAAGTTCTCCAGCAATCAATGTCCGAGATCGGAGGCGAAGAAAAAAGAAATGGAAAAGGCCCCTTACTCTAGTGCGTTTGGTTCTGTTATGTTCACCATGGTAAGCAATAGACCTGATATTGCTCATGCAATAAGTATTCTTAGCAGATTTATGAGTAATCCTGGAAAGGAGCATTGGCTTGGGATGAAATGGTTGCTGAGGTACTTGAAGGGAAGCCCAGAAGTATGGCTGGTTTATGAAAAGAAGGGAAGTCCATCTGTCTTGAGGGTTATGCGGATTCAGACTATAGAGCAAACTGAAATAAAAGAAGATCGATTACCTCATACTTCTTCAACTTAAACGAATGCGGTATAAGTTGGAAGGCTCAGTTGCAGCCGGTAGTAGCACTCTCAACAACCGAGGCTGAGTATATAGCGGTAATAGAAGCCATTAAGTAGGCTATGTGGTGCAAAGGGTTATTGGAAGAGTTGAAGGTCCTAAAAGAGCAGGTGGTGGTGTATTCGGATAGTCAAAGTGCGTTGCACTTGTGTAAGAATCCGATGTTCCATGAGAGGACAAAGCACATGGATGTTCAGTATCATTTCATTCAGAAAAATGTTACGGAATGATGCATTCATGTGGACAAGATAGCCACAGAGGAAAATCATGCATATTTAGGCACCAAGGTTCTACCTCTAAGTAAGTTCAATCATTGCTTTGGACTACTTAGGATTGGAGTCGGTTGATATGATGACTCAAGATGAGTTTGGATCATGAGTTCTCTGCACAATGGATTCAGGTTTAAACACTTAGACAAAGGTAGAGATTGTTGGTGTTTATCTAAGGTTTAAACAAGGTTTGAAGATGGTTCAGCATTAGGTCTTGGCGCCGCGGCTTGAGGTGTGCGCGCCTCACCTTGCAGCAACTCCAGAATGTGTGCACACCAGTGTGCGCCACGGCTCAGCTCTTCTAAGGTGCGGCGCCCAAAAAAGGAGAAGATCTGGAGGATATGTACGCCACGGCTCAGCCTCCCCTAAGCCGCAGCGCCCAGAATGGATGTAATTGTGGAGATGTTCAGCCCTCTTTAGGCCGCGGCATGCCCTGTTCTAGGCCGTGGCCTGAAGGCACACTGATGCACTTTTGTTCAGCCTTTTGAGAGGTGTGTGGATGCATGAACAAAACGCACAAGATCACCAAGGATTGATGATAGGCTATGATTGAATGGTCCTTAAGATCTAAAGGTGGAGATTGACTTCAAAGATTGGCTCAAGAAGTGGTGCACTATATAAAGGGTCACCTAGCTTCAATCTCAACACAATTGTGAGACAAGACATACAAGTGATTATCATACAAGAGAATTCAAGTGCATGTGTGAGAGTGCAAAGACACAAAACACAGGAGAAGCACTAGAATAGATCTCAAAAGAGAAGCTGGTTGTAAAGAGAGTAGCATAGATTGGGTAGAGGGCTTTGTAATAGTTCTTATCACTTTTTTTCTTCTATTCTTTTGTTCTTCAAGAACTTGAGTTTCTTGGAGAGGGTTGTTGTATTTGTAAAGAAACATTGATTTAGTGTAGAGAGTTCAGAGGAACTCACGGGGACGTAGGCTATCGTCGAACCTCGATAACAATTGTTGTGTCCTTTCCTTTCTTTGATTTCTGTTTCTGTTTCCGATTCATCTTTACAAGTCATTCTAGACTTGGGTGTTTGGAAGATCACCACCTGGGCATCTCCAAGGTGATTTCCAACAGTGTACGAGGAAGTACCAATATTTGAATGATTCGAGACCTGTTAATCATATAAATTATAAACAAAAAGAAAAAAAAAGACAAGATTTACCAAAGTTCACTAAAAAATAGGGCTACGTCCTACCATAAGTTTCTTATTAAGGTGTGAGTAAAAATGACCAAAGGAATAAGATGTAAGCTATTGCACAGACAACACATACATATCTATGAAACTAGAATATATATGCATTATTTGAGGTCAAGCTTAAATCAGATTGCTTAAATCTGATCAAGGCAAATTTTTCTTTGAAAGAGATTTAAGCAAGTTGATTTAAGCTTGCTTAATTCTACCTCAAACATCGCCATAATTAAAGTGCCAATCAGTAAATGACACATAACTTTGATTCCAACTAAAAAAAAATTGATTCCACAAGAAAAACATAATCTAATGGGTAAAAAAAAAATCTTATAACTACAAAATAAATGCATGTATGTGTGTCAGGGCGGATGCACGCACTTGTGTGGAAATCCCTGCATGCGTGCATGTATGTGTATGCATATGTGTGAGAGAGAGAAGACCTTTATAAAAATGAAAAGAAATAGAAAGCCTTTACAAAGTAATTGAATGTCCATTTGATTATTGTGCTTTCCAACCGTCTATTTATGAAACGTAATGATTTATCACGGACACAGGTAGATTAACTTCCTATTTCTAGGGGAAAATTTGAACGACATGAGATAATAAAAAATGACTAAAGTTCATATAAAATTACTTAAGGCTCAATAATTTAAGAGAAAGATAATTATTTGCATATATTTCAAATACAGAAATGATAGGAAAATATAAACAGCAATGTTGGGTCATCCAAGCAGATTAAGTAAATATGATATTAGCCTTAAAATATTAAACTTATAAGACGACGGTGTCAGATTACAAATTGAAACATGAGAACTAAAGAATTATTCTTAACAGCATAAATTCAACAAATTTGTCAAAATTAATTCAATCTCAAAAATTCAAGTTTTTCCAGAAAGTACCGTTGCATCGGTTCACTCCAAAGATCAATCACAAAGCCAATAGAAAATGTATACATCATCAGTGTAACTTCTCGATAAGAAAAATTTATACCGTCAATAGAAAATTTACATAGAATCAAATTTATGGATTAACATTTTAAAAGGACAAGAATCAAAGCAAAAATTAAATTAAACTGAATCCAAATTTCAAATGCAACAACCTGAGCCGATTCATCAAGGCGCCCCACCGAACTGTACGGACTCCCACAAGTCACACAATCATGAGCTTCTGTTATCAGCCAAATATCAAAGTTGAAATTGAAAGGAGAGAGAATCAGAGATGAGAAACAGTTCGAGAAGATGACTCCGATGAGGATGATATGAGGTGGTTATTATACGAGCGCTGTTCGAGCTTAACTATGGAAAATAAGTTTTAGTCAAGTTAATAAATTACAACTCCAACTCAACTCAGCAAAATACCGACGAGTTTGAACTAATTGGCAAGCTTCGAAACTCATCTCCATTTAAAATTAATCAACTCCATGCATTTTATTTAATTTATTCCAGTTGGCTTGCGAGCTATCTGAGTCTAGTTTTTATTGATTTGAACTCGAGTTCGAATTTAACAAGTTATTTTTAGTAAGTTATTTAAAAACTTATGAATAATTATGTATTGCACGAACATGATAACGAAATAAGAGATAAGTCAGAAATAAAATCCATAAATCAGTCATAATTCTACAAAATCATTCTATGAGGTAGGAAATAACACAAGATGGTCAAGTTACACAACTCTCAGTAAATAAGCTTCTTATGGCTTAGTAGAGCCTCTAGAGCTTATCATGAAAATTTAAACCAGCCTCTTTGAGTTTAGTAGGGCCTTCATGAAAATGAGTCCTTTTGGGCTTATCATTGAGTCTTTAAGATTAGATGTGGACCCAAAATTGGCATAACTGTGTGTTTAGGTATTTGGGGATATTTGTATGATTTTAGTGTCCAATAAAAGTTAGCTACTTAGAGCCAAAAAACATATATCAACGAGTTACGAGTACTAAAGAAGAAATAAATTTTATAAGAAATTGTTATCATGTTGAAGGAAAGAATTTGATCTTTGTGATCGATGGAAAACAAAGGAGACTGATGCAGAAAGAATACAAATGATTGAACAAGAAATGCAAACAACTATTAATGAAAGAGCTAGCTATGATCGAAAATGAAGACCAATCCATTAAACTTAGAAAAGAAAATAAAATTCCATCATAATTAAATTAAAATATTTACTCTTTCATTTTCATGCTCAGTGCGATACTTCTAAATACACTAAATTCATTTGTATATTGAATTTTGATATTAATTTTTTTTTATATTTTATAAAAATTATAGAAATTGTTTTCCATTTTTTTTAAAAAAATTTAAAAAAGTTATAAAGTTATATTTTTATTTTTAGAATTCCAAATAGAAAAGGAATTACAAAGCAATTATATCATGTGTAATCCAAATAGAAAAGGAATAATGTTTCATATTCAAGTTTCTTCGATGTATAAGTTATTTGTAACATTTTTCGGTTATTCTTCCCTCTCTCTCCACATCGTCGACCACTTGCTAGGCACCAGAGTCTAGTTCATGCACTGTTACCACGCAGGTGAGTATTTTCCATTCTCTGCCATATACATGCTTAATGGTAAAATACCCATCAAATCCATGTTTCCTTTAATTTGTTTCTTTAATTTTCAATACATATATTCATTAATAATTTGCTTGCATTTGAATACGAAGATGATAATTGATTGTGATTTAGGAGAAAATTCTCCGTCCAATGACATAATAACACGTGACACTTTCTAAAGGTAAAAAATGTAATTTCGTAAACAAAACAAATCGATCAATCGAATGGCTACACATGATAAATAACATAACAGTAATTTTACACCGAAATCCTACTCCAACTATAACGCTCCAACTTCTGGATTACTTAGTCTTATAGATAAACCTAGTCTTATCAGAATATTCTAGTCTATGAGAATTTTGATCTTATCATGATATTTAACACCGATACTTTCTTAATTGGACTCTGCTCCAAGGCGTTATATTAAGTTTGGCATCGGAGAGTCCCCTTGAAGATACAACCCCTCAAGTCCTCTGGTGACTTTTAGGTTTTTCTCTCATCTCCGTATGCCCAGGTTTCTTACTCCAGTTGTTCGTGTACTTGATTGGATTTTGATATCAAAAGATTGGCCTCATCCATGGGAAACTTATAAAGAAAAAAATTCATCTGTCACGATGCCGCCCAAGAATCTTGTCAAGAATGCCACCAGTTCCACAATCATCACCACTTGGGCCTCTAGTCGTAGTCAGCCCATCGGTTTCGAACTCCCAACCATTCATGAGCATGCCACCTCTGATTAGAACCATAGCAATCCGTCCAATGGACGAACCAGGTCAGAGCAGCTTTCCCAGTCAAATCTGTCAGACTTTAAGGCCCAGGAGAATCCAGAAGCACCAGTCGCACAAAACCTAGCTGCACGCAAGAGCAATTTATGGAACTCACTCAGCTGGTAGTGAGCCTAGCCACCAAGCTCGGGGGGTAGGCTTACTTTCCTTTACCTCCATTGCCTTAACAAAGCCCTCGGCTAATGAGGTATTTGAACTCCAATCATATGACTCGCACCCAATCTACTACCGAATTTACTCCCGACCCTATATTGAAGTCTCAAGGTTCCTCCACCTCTAAAAATTACTCTAATTCTACTTGGTTTAGGTTTCTAACATTGCCTCCCTTAAACCAAGCTCGAGCATTCCCATCATCTTCTTGAGATTCAAAAATGTGTCTGCCTTGAGTGGCTTTGTAAAGATGTCAACAACTTGATCTTCAGATGCACAAAAATTAACCATAATCTCTTTGTCTTTCATCAAGTCACAAATATAATAATATTTGATATTAATGTGCTTACTTCTACGGTGAAAAAATGGATTCTTTGTTAGTGCAATAGTAAATTTATTATCACATAAAAACATTATATGGACATTTTGATCATGGTGCAGTTCATCAAGAATTCTTCTCAACCACATCGCTTGAGTAGCACAATTTCTAGTTATAATGTATTCAGCTTCAACAGTAGAAAGTGAAGCCACTTGTTTCTTTTTAGAAGATCAAGAAAAAACTCCTCACCCAAGATGGAAATCGTAACCTTATTTGCTTTTCTGTTCTTTAGTTTTATCCGCCAAATCACTATCTGTATATCCAATAAGTTCTATACCATCAGTGAAAGAACAAAAAATACCATCACTTTGCGTACCTTTAACATATCTCAAAATACACTTTACGGATTACAAGTGATTGATGCGGAGCTTCCATAAATCTACTAATAATTCCAATACTGTCGACAATATTATGTCGAGTAGAAGTCAAATATTGCAAGCTTCCCACCAATCTTTTAAAATTGGTAGAATCAACGAATTCACCAATTCTATTTTTCACAAGTTTTAATCTTTCTTCAATTGAAGTTAAACTTGGCTTGCTTGACTCCATCTTGAATCTCTTCAAAATATTATCAATATACTTTTTTTTTTGCAACATAAATATGCCATCTTCTTTTTGAGCCACTTCAATGCCAAGGAAGTAAGACATCCAACTCATATATGTCATCTCAAACTATCTAATCATAACCTCCCTTAATTTTCCATCAACTTCTGGTTATTACTAGTAAAAATCAAATCATCTACATATAAGCACACAATTAGAATGTGTCCATGCGAGTTAGTCTTAATCCATTCTCAAGAAAATAAGAGTTAACACACGTATACCATGCTCTAGGCATTTATTTCAAACCATATAAGGCCTGTTTCAACCGATAAACTTTTTCTTCCTCCCCTTTTTTTTATATAACTCGGAGATTGCTCAACATTCACTTCTTCTTCAAGCACACCATTCAAGAAAGCAGACTTCACATCCATTTGAAAAAAATTTCAATGATTTTAGACAGCAAGAGAAATAATCATACGCATAGTATCAAGTCTAGTAATAGGAGCAAACACCTCAAAATAATAAATACCTAGTTTTTGCTTGTATATTTTAGCTACTAACAACACTTTGAAATAATCCACTTCTCCACTAGGCTTGCACTTGGTCTTGTACACCCACTTGGCACCAATTATCTTCTTATACTTGGAAGAGTAGTGAGCTTCGAATTGTTATTTTTCTCAATTGCGTAAATTTCTTCATCCATCGCATGAACCCAATGATCATCAAGAATAACTTTCCCATATGCCAAAGTATCACAATCTAAAAATAAAGCAAAATTTACCATGTTTGCATCATCAGCATAATTAGTTTCATTACCGACCACATAGTCCTGAAAAACGAGTAGGCAAACGACGTTGATGTTATGGATGACCAGATGGATCTGTAGGTGTGGGAAACACATTTGTAGGCTGCAAATTTTGTTCTTCAATTTTTCATTGTACATCATCAATAAGTGGTAACCGTAATGATTCTTTCATTTTAACAGACAAATCCCAAACTCTTGCTCATCAAAAGTGACGTCGCGACTCACGATCACCTTGCTTGTTTTCAGGTTCTACAACTTATAACCTTTTGTCTCGTGATTATAGGAAATAAAAATGCATTTATCAGCTTTGTTGTCAAGCTTCTTTCTCAATGCATTAGGACATGAGCATAGGTTGTACATCCAAACACCCTCAAGTGACTAATGTTGGGCTTTCGACGAGTCCAAGCTTCATGTGGGGGTTTACCATGAATACTTTTTGTAGGGAACCTATTTAAAACATAAATAGCATAAGAAACAACTTATACCCAAAAAACTTTAGGCAAATTTTTATCATGAAACATGCATCTTATTGGAATATGTTTCAAATTTTCACCCACGTGAACTGCAATAATGATTCATCCATTATTGAATTCTAATGATTCTATGTCTTTAATGGAAAATAAAAATAATTTCTTTGAGTCAATAAAGAAACCATTAGGTGCCTTTTGAATTCAAAGCATTAAAGAGTATAAATCAATCATTATTTGAAAATTTCCATTACTGGTGGTTTTATAACCTTAGTTGAATGCTTTTTATTAGTTTTAAATATTCAGTTACAGAGTGAATTGAATTTCAGCATTGATTTTGTCTTCAAAGCACAATTTATTTTCTCTCCTATAAATAGCTAAGCATTCTAGGTTTTCCACACACCAGAAACTAGTCATCTTTCCTCCATATACTTGATTGAAGTTGTTTGTCAACTTCTTTATATTTCTTAATTTTGCCTCCTTTCTTGGTACCATTCTCTAAACGATTTCGAAGTCCTATTTTCAAATCAGGCTACCATTCTATCCTGGGGAGTGACCGTTAAAGCCATTTGCACCGGAGTGGGACGAAATCACTTCTCAAGGATAACGATTAATTTTCGTGCCTCGGTATTTTCTTTTCAATTTTAATATCTTTTGTATTTCATCTTGGAGGTAAATTTTGGCTATCATTTTTTGTTCAGTTACTTTGTTAGTTATTTGAGCATCCCACTAATATTTTCCAACAATCTTGAGAAGTGATTTTTTCAGTGCTCATTTAATTAACCATAGTTTATATTTATGATATGTCAAAATGTTCAAATAAAATTGTGAAGCAATGAATAAAATTGATAGGCATACCATGTCAAGCAGTAATAATGACATGTTATATGTAATGTTTAATGTAAAGTCTTTTACAATATGATATTATCATGTTTAAAAAATGAGAAAAATAAACAAAATTTGATAATCTACCATTAGTTCCTTATATAGATGTATGATATACCAATTATGTGTATGTGATTGCATATCACGAAATTAGATTTTGGGTAGTGTTTTTATTGTGGCTTTTGTTTGCATGCTAATTAAGAAAGATTTTTGGGACTTTGGGCATAATTAATTATTAATTTAATATGTGAGAACTGATCATAACTATTAGTATTAATCTTCAAATCTCAAGGAAACTCTGCCTCGTTGTTGGAGGCTTTGAATTCAAATCTCAAGGCATACTCGACTACGAAGCCGTCTAGACTAGAGAGGATGAGAACAACCCCACTTCCTGCGGTGTTCGAGAATCTGTCTACATAAAGGGTCCATCTCGGAGGTGGCTTATCTGACCCTGACCCTATCGCTTCGTTTGGATCTATGTGGAGGGTCGTTTGGATGATAAAGTCGACTAGGACCTAGTCTTTAATCACCTTACGAGAGTGGTACCGGATATTAAATTCCCCGAGCACTACCGATCATTTGACCATTCTTCCAGAGACATCTGGGTTGTGTAGGACTTGCCTCAAGGGCTGGTTAGTCAGAAGAATGATAGTGTGCGCCTGGAAATATGGCCGGAGTTTCCTTGCTGCTATCACGAAGGCGTAAGCTATCTTCTCTATCGGAGGATACCTTAACTCTACTTCATGGAGGATCCTGCTGACGTAATAGATAGGTTTTTGAACACCCTTTTTTTCTCGGATCAGGACGGAAGCCATGACGTTTGGTCCAACCGATAGGTACAGGAACAGTTCTTCGCTTGGGAGTGGCTTGGTTAAGAGCGAGGGCGAGCTTAGGTAATTTTTCAGTTCTTCAAATGCTGGCTAACAATCTTCCATCAATGCGAAATCTCTTGCCTTCTTGGTGGCCTTGAAGAAAGGTAGGCTCCTTTCCAGGGATTTAGACATGAAACAGTTTAGGGCTGCTATTCACCAGGTGAGCCGTTGTACTTCCTTCACGGTTTTAGGAGGGGCCATATCAAGGATGACCTTTATTTTTTCTGAGCTAGCTTCTATTTCTCTTTGAGTGACCATGAAGCTCAAGAACTTTCTCCCTATCACTCCAAAATGGCACTTTGCCGGGTTCAGTCTCATCTTGTGCCTTCGTAATACCCCAAATGTTTCTTCTATATCGTAACCATGGTTCTGTGCCACAGTGCTTTTGACTAAAATGTCATCTACGTAGACTTTCATGTTTCGCCCAATTTATTCCCTGAAGATCTTGTTTATTAATCTTTGGTAGGTTGCATCGGTGTTTTTTAGCCCGAAGGGTATGACCTTATAATAGTACAGCCCCTGGTCAGTGATGAAGGCGGTCTTGTCTTGGTCGGGCTCATACATAAAGATCTGGTTGTATCCGAAATATGCATCCACGAAAGAGAGGAACTCGTGACCCGAGGTAGCGTCCGTTAACTAGTCGATTCGTGGCAGAGAAAAACTGTCTTTTGGGCAGACCTTGTCCAGATTAGTGAAGTTGATACAGATCCGTCACTTGCCGTTGGCCTTTCTGACCATCACCACATTGGACACCCAGTCGGGATATTTTGCTTCTTGAATGAAACCGGTCTCAAATAACTTGTCTACTTTTATCTTGATGACGACTTGTTGTTCTGGGGTGAAAGTTTTTTTTTTTTTTGAATGATGGACTTGTGCTTTGGATCTACGTTCAGATGATGTTTGATAGTTCTGGGGTGGATTCCAGGCATGTCTGACGCAGACCAAGTAAACAAGTCCTAGTTCTTCTTGAGGAGGAAGATGAGCGCCTCGTGGTGGCTTTCTGGTAGATTGGATCCAATCTGAACAGTCTTGGACGGGTTCTTTCTGAGGGAGACCGAAGTCAGCTCTTCTATGGGTCACCCCTTTGGGGTCTTTACCTCGTATCTGAGGTCTTTTACCTTAAGGGGTAGAGCTTCGGTCTTCTTTCTTTCTTTGATGGCGTTCAGGTAACAGGACCAAAAGGCCCGTTGATCTCCTATAATCATTCTTACTCCCCTGTCAGTAGGGAATTTGGGCTTTAAATGGTAGGTGGAGACAACTGCCTTTAACTTGTTGTAAGAAGACGGTTGATTGACTACTAGGAAGATGGTTTAGACTGTGGTCGCTCACAGCACTGTTCCAACAGTAATAGGGAGGAATATACTTCCTTCTACGAACATAGGGGTTCCATCAAAACAATAGAAAGGGGCCGGGGCTAACTCTAACCGTTCTTCCTTCAGCTCTATACGTTGGAAAGCATCATAGAAAAGAATATCTTATGAGCTCTTGTTATCTACCAGAATATGTCTCACTTTGTGGTTAGCCACCATGAGGATGACTACCACTATGTCGTCATGTGGAGTCTGCACTCTTCCAAATCGTCATCCGTGAAGGAGATTACCAGACTAGACTTTCTTTGTTTGTGGGGACTGCTGATGGAGGCCACGACTCTGACGTATGTTTTACTGTTCTACCTTGAGCTACCTCCGGTCGTCAGGCCCTTGTAGATTGTTTTAATGATTTTGGTAGTTGCTACTTCTTGGTTCCTCCGACCTGGCCCTTCTTGCTCAAGCCTAGGGTCTCTTCAAGGGTCTCGTCGTTCTTGCAATGGTGGCTGAGGGTGCCCGGGGTCCCTCATGGGCTGGGCTAGTGCTTCTCTTCCCGAGGCCCGGTGAACTCCTTTATATGCCCCTCACTGATGAGGGCCTCAATCTGTACCTTCAGGCTATGACATTCCTCCATGTCATACCCGTGGTTCCTGTGGAACCGGCACCATTTGCTCTGGTCTCCGCTGAGGTAAGACAGTTTGGGTGGCCATTGAAGAACTGACCTGTCTTAGAGTTACATCAGGACGTTGGTTCTGGATGGAGTGAGAGGAGTAAAGCCGTTGAACCAGAGGTGAGATTTGTACCTGCTCTCTTGATGAGGCCTCTTAGCCGCTCACTTTTGGGGGTCGAGGTCCTTCCTCTTTTTCTCTCTCTTTTCGAAAAGACTGATCGTCTTCCGCCAACATATATTTCTCGACTCGGGCCACCATCTCATTCATATCTTTTGGTGGATGCCTAATGAGTTTGGAACTGAAGATTCCCGACCTCAGTCCATTTTTGAATGCTAGCATTTGGATGTTGAGGTTGAGGTCTAGGATTTCCCACGCAGCCGTGTTGAACCTGGATATGTAGGCTCGGAGCCTCTCTCCCCATTGCTGGACAATGTTGAATAGGCTTTCTGAGGTCTTCTTCGGCCCCTTATTACTGAGAAAGTGAGAGGCAAACGCGTAGCTGAGCTCTCTGAAGTTGCAAATACTTCCTGGCTTCAAACGTGAATACCACATGCCCGCGACTTTCTCGAGTGTTAAGGGGAAGGCGTGACACATGATCGGATCAGAATGTCGATGTAGGGTCATGATTGTCTTGTAATGTTGTAGGTGGTCCAGTGGGTCTGTCGAACCATCACACATTCTGATTTGTGGCATTCTGAAGTTGGGTGAAAGCGGGGTCTCAAGGATGTCGTCTATGAATGGGGGGTCTTGGACATTGAGCTCGTCCAAGATACTGTGATTTCAGTGCTTAAGTACTCTATCTATTTTTTCTTCTATCTCCTCAAATCGCCTGTCCAGGTTGGGGTTGCTCTTGAATGAGGAACTTTCTTAGGACCGGCCGTAGGGTGTCGAAGGCTCGGTAGTGGAATGGTTGTAGGCAGGATCTTCCCTGCTAGAGGATTCTATTTGTTCAGGAGTTTGGTGAGGAGGGGGAGAGGGTTTTCGGCCCCCACCTCGGACTTGGGTCGCCAAGTTCGCTATCATTCGACAAAGTTCTTGGAACCGAGCCTGAGTCACTGGGGCAGTCTTACAGTGCACGGCTGTTCCTTCGGAGTCAGGGGAGTCGATTCCGGAATAGTAAGGACGCTGCTCCTTTAGGGGAGGCCGCTTGTTTGACCCAAGGGTCATATGCTTGGGTACCCTGGGGAATCTTGACCTCGACTGTTGGCTCTGGGTGTGGCTCCAGACGGGAGCGGAGTATGCCGTGGGGGCTCCTTTATTGGTTCTTTTCGCGGTGTTTCTGGGCGGCATAACAACATATGAGTTCTTTATATTTCTCCGTTTTTACTATTAGCGAGAGATGATGGTTTCCCATGAACGGCGCTAATCTGTTGATGCCGAGGGATCGTTGTTAACTCGGAGTTGACTTTTTGGGATCTGCACAAGTAAATATGGGTGAACTAGAGGGCCCACGGAAGGAGGGGAGGGGGAGGTCTTCGAGGACGCTCCAACACTCTAGTTTGGACGAGGGCTTAAGAAAGACCGATGACTAATTTTAAGTAGTCGATTAATGTGTATTTTTTCTAATGCCACTGGCTTTATATACCTCACACCTTTATAGCATTCTGAGACAAAGTCGATCACGTGGGAAGAATGGTTCAATCCGGTCCTGTGTTTTTGCAGTGAAGGTTATAATTGCGTGCTCAAACAATTTCGTGATCAGACGAAGATTGGTCCGTTAATTGCGCTTAATCATGGCGATTGTATGATTAGGTAAGGGTTGGTCCGTTAATTGCGCTTTGACGTGGCAATTACGTGACCTTCTGACTCCACATGTTGATGACTCATTGGTCGAGAGTATTTCCATGTGTTGATGGTCTATTGACCGAGAGTATTTTGTGCCTCATCAGACAAAATTCTCATTCTGGCTTATGGTGAAAAGTAGAGTAGAAAGACTTTCTATATCGATGGATATGATGTTCATATTAATATTGTAGGTAGGCAGAAGAAAATTCGTCCCCTTAGCTTGTGGCACATGTGCAACCAATGAATTTGAAGAAGTGTGCTATTAAACATGAATTAAAACGGGTCACTGTCTGCCTCAATCAAATTTGAATGATGCATCATTGAGTGTTGTTTGTATCGAATGGATATTATTCCGATCAATTTTGTAACAATGTTGATGTTCTCACAAATATCAGTGGGATCTGACTGGTCTGCCCAGCAAATACTGTAGCAAATGGGGATATGGCCTAAAATGATAAGCCATTCTTTATATATATATATATATATATATATATATATATATATATATAAGAAATAATAATAATAAGTTCACCTTTGAGCGCAGGAAATGCACTTTTTGAGTATGAATCAATTAGGATCTATAATCTATATGTTGCTGTTGATAAGTTAGTTAATAGAAAAGAATACGAGCAATCGCTTTCAAAATTATAAAAAATTTTATATATGGCATAAAAGTTTTTTCAATTATTATATAAAAATAAAATATTTTTCTTCCTCTCACTTCTCTTATTATTCGGTGGTTAAAAATATTTTTGTGTCTTATATCTTTTATGAATTTATATTAGATAATTTTTTTTTCGAAAATCATCACAATAATTTTTAATTCATAAATAAACCAAACACTTTAAAATCAAGATGAATTTTGATACGAGGTTTTACCTACTTATCAATTTATTGTTTTTATTTGGTATGTGTGAGTTAACATCCACGTAGAAAGTAAATTAAGAAGTGTTGAATATTGATGCTTACAAATTTACAAATATAGAGTATCTTTGTATACTTAATAAGTAATAAAACTCTACTATGTAGCCTATAGAAATGAATTATCAAAAAGAATCACATTAATCATTTTGTGTCATAAAATGCACTTATTTGCTTCTTTAATGGCAAAATTAAAAAATTACCAAGCTTCCTTACGTGTCATAATTTTACTAGTCTACTTTCTAGTGGTTTGATTTAGTGGCTCTTCATGATGAGCCAAATATCATTAGTGTAAGAAATACAGTTAAATAGCGTAGTTACATTACAATTGATACAAAATTTGATTTGAATTTACAAATGTACTTATAAGTTTAATTCATTTACACACTTATAAATAAAAGGTATATTTGAAATGATATTTAAATTTAAATACAATTTTAAAATCTCTCTCTTTCTCTCTATATATATATATATATATTTATTTATTTGGATATTTATTTTTTGTTAACAAGGGCTCTTAGAGCATTTGATAACCAAACCCTTAGGTAATAGAGTTAGGCAAAGGTAATAGTTATTTTAAAGTTTTTTTTTTCCAAAATTTATAATATAAAATTAATTTAATCTGATTGATTTTTGGACATAAGTATTAAAAACAATAAATTTTGATGTTCTATCTTTTACTCCATCTATCTTATAATTTTAGTCACTTATCACTTTTAAGTTTAACTTTAATTATTTTATATATATATATTATTTTAAAAATATAAAAAAATTTAGAAAATTTTAAATTTTATTTATGTATATACGAAAAAAATTAATTTTTTTTAATGAATTAATAATAAAAAAATTATTCATTTAATTGACTAAATAGTAAATATAACAAAAATTATATGATAGACATTATACTTTTTATGCTATTAATTACTTAAATATTAGTATTTGTTTCTACTTAATTTATGTTTGGTGTCCTTGAAAACTTGGAGCTAAATTCCCAACACTTTATCCCTATTTGTTGAAGTGGTGAATTACAATTGCAAATTTGGTACGATTGAAACTCTTTGCCATTACCTCTAATTAGCAGCTTGTGTGATGCTGTCCCACACAATACTAAACAAATGGTGGTCGTGAAGTTGTTTGTTTTCTCTTTTTCTTAGTTAGTGGCTTATTTTGCTTTTGTGGAATTAAGGGGGTGTGTTAGGTCATGCATAACAGCTGTATTTGTTGATTAACGATTTTTTTTTTCTTTTTAGCTTTAAAAGTTGAGTCATGTTTCTACAGATTCAATCCCATATAAAATATCACATAATCAAAAATTTTATTGGTAATCATAAAATTATAATAATAATTAAATATTTAAATATTTTATTTTTTATTTAATTATTATTATAATTTTTTATAATAATCAGTAAAATTTCTCGATCATTCGAAAACTCCCAAAATTCTTAAAAGCATATGCACAAAAGGCATTTGATTGAGACTTGATTGTAATCTAATAAGATCAAGAAAAACATGGTGAAAACAAAATGAGGAAAATAAAAACCATCTGTATGGTGGTCTGCTAATGAGCTGTAATATATATATATATATATATATATATATATATATATATATATATATATATATATATAAACACGTGTGCGACTAGGATCCTCCTTTGATACAGTATTGATACCTAATGTTTTGTTTCAGAATGAAGTTAATTAAAACATCGTACGAGCTTGAGCAGATGCTTATGCCTTCTATTTTTCTTTTTAAGGTCAAAAATATTTTACAAGATAGAAAATCATGTTAACATGAGTTTGATATGCATGAATAAACATCAATATGATTCAAAACTTAATTTCATAAGTTTTTGACCCAAATTACATATCTCATTTTTATTTTTTATTTTCTCACATTTGGATATCTTAACATATTTCTTCCGAACAATCCAATATGGAGAATTAATTAATACTACTAGTGACTAAGACAAAACTTATAATTAAGCATCCAATCCATTAGTATGATTTATGATCAGACTACATTACACTACTAATTAAGCTATTTATATTAATTATCATGCACTTTTTTTTTATAAAAAAAATCCACTACCATTGAATAAATTATTTTATACGAAAGTAAGGTATGGAATGAAGTTATTTATTACATGATAAAAAGGGAGGAAAAAGAATTCCAAAAGGCTGGTAGAAATAAATTAAAGTAAACCTATAGATTGAGACATCTTCCAGAAATTAATTAGCCAATTAGAACTATTATAGCTGGAAAAAGACAATGAAAAATTTCTAGAAATAAAATTCTATATATATAAAGATGTATATATGCTACATCAAATCTTAAAGGGAACCCAACATGACTAGAAATAAGCTCCATCCTGGAGATTCTTATTCTTTGTTGAGTTGTCCCACTCAAGAAAAACTATTTTGCATTCAAATTCAATGTGTATGTGGATCACTGATTTTTGTCAAAATTATTGATATATTACATTCTCCATTTGAAATATGCCAAGAATATAGTAGAGAATAATATATATGAATTGAAAAAATTGATATAGGAAATCTTACAATTTACCACATATAGGGTTGTAAAGTTTCTATTTTTCAAATCATTCTCGACTATTATTGACCTAAAAATTAGCAAAATTAGAAATAGTAAGGTAGGAAATGCCAATAATCTCTAAAGTATTTTGTAATTTATTGTTAGAAAGAAAATCCTGACACGTTTAAATTTTTAATAGAGCTATGATAAATTTATTATCGTTTTTTTGCATTAATGAAAGTCTTTACGGAGAAACCTTGAATTAAAATCAAAACTTCTTTTACCGGAATTCAAGAATGAATCTCAATCATGAAATGACAAAGCCTACCATATTTTATATTATCTTCGACATAAAAAAATAATTACTTAATTATACGAGACAATATACAATAAGAACAACCCTAATTGAGCACATAACCTCTAATCAAATGGTTAAGCATGTCCTGTATATTATTATAATGATAGTCACAATAGCAATGTGAACACTATAACAATAAAAGTTTGGAATCAATTCATTATAGAATAATTACAGACAAAATGATAATGAATATGTTTGGGAATGAAAAAGTAGTATGATTGAGCACATTAGGTTCATGTGTGAGAGAATGTCTTAGCAACTTGAGGTTTAAAAGTCTTTAAAGAAGTGTATTATATGCATATAATTGAACATTCACTTTAAGATGAGGGGATGTAATCAATTAATATGCTATTGTTTCCACTAAGGGGAGAAAACTACTCCCTTGTCAAAAATTAAATATGGAATCTTATATATCCTTCATAATAATTTGTGACGCTAAAACCTAAAATTAAATGGGCAAAATCTAAAACTTGTGATTAATAATAATATTCAAATAATTTATTCCATGAAGGAACATGAATTAATTTTTTAGAGATTAGAGAATCATCTTCTTATTCCTTTGTGAGGCTAAAACCTAGTTGATACTTTATAAACCTTTTCCAAGTATAGCAATATTAGATAATCTGAAATTTTAACTGTCCAATATGTAAAGATTCATATACTTGCATTTGTATAGATAATAAATGTACATAAATTGGATATTACTATCTTTATTGGAGTATTATTATCTTGACTCCAATATGTTACAAGCATTAATGGTTAAAGCAAGGAATAGAAGGGAAATAAAAAACCCATCAGCAGGAGAAATTGAAAGTAATTAAGTTGGGGACTGAATTGTCAAACTAAAGGGACTTTAATTTCATATACCAATTAAAGCACTCAAAATTCTAGGAAATCATTTAAGGTAGTATCCCAAATCTGTCAATGTCAAACCAACCTAGCGAGAGACAACATGGATACTAGACAAGGACCATTTACCCCTTATTTTATTTTATTTTTATTAGAAAAAACTCCTGGAGTACAGAAAAAAAAAATTCTCCTGTCCCTTTTAATTTCAGTCCAAACAGATTTGTATCTTCCATTAATTTGGATTATTTGGCCATGTGGGTGTCCTCTCTGTTTTCTATAATTAAATCTCCACCGTTCATATCATCCCCCTACCCTCTATTTATTCACTAGTCCCCTTCTCTCTATTTTGCATAAACTCCACTATCCACCTTTGCTCATCACCAGCTTCCTTCTTCTTTCATCTTTGTGCATTACAAAACATAAATTCTCTCCTTTCAAGATCATCAATGGCTTGCTTAGAGATATGTAAGGAGGTTCGTAAAAGCTCATATATACTTATTTTCTCTTCTTCTCTACTAAAAGAATTACTTAAGTCCTAATTATTTCTCTCTCCCTCTCTTTGAGAAGCATCATTTTTCCTATTAAATACCTTAATTTTTCCCCACTCTAATCTTCTTGCTATCACCTTCTTTCTTTTTCTTTTTTTTTTGTGGGGGAGGCTAAGCTAGGTGAAAAGAATAGCAACAAAAAATAAGGGGAAATAGTAATTTATTAATTGTTACTCATGCAAAGATGCCATCATGCAATGCAACTTAACAATCATTTTGTGTGATCGTGATCGAATTATAGTCTAATCAGCTAATTCACCATTCTTTTTCCTTTCTGTTTTGGTTAAAAATAAAACAGGGTAAGTTCAAAGAGGATCAAGAAACATGCACTCAAGATGGAACTGTTGATTGGCAAGGTCGGCCTGCAATCAGAGGAAAATCTGGACAATGGGTTGCTGGGATTGTCATACTATGTAAGCTCCAACAAAACTCCACATATATTTTTTTTAATAAAAAAATGATCATGAATAAGTTAAAAAAGATGCATAAATTTTCCTTTTTCACTAATTTAACCAGTTAAAATCTGATTAAAATTGAATTCCTTTAATATTTAGTTTATAAGCTCCCCTAAATAAAATAGAAAAATCTTATACACTTCCTACTTCAATCATTGTTTTTTTAGTTTTCATTTTCTTTTAAATAATTTAACAATCACTTTCTCAGAGATTCTATGCTTTCTCTCACCAGGATTAAAAAAAGGGGTCCAGAATCAAGACTTAATATCATCATAAATGCATTTCCATTCATTTTTATGGCTTATTCTCAACGCACTACAGAATATTAACACATATTATCTAAGTACATATAGATAAAAACATGTGTTTAAAAAACAAAGTAGGCTGAGATTTCCATTAATTTATATTTGGTTTCTCGTCCAACCCAAAGAAAAAGAAAAAAAGGGTAATTTCACATATAATGTTTATTAGATTTCATCGGCTGAATTTTTCTAAAACTTGTTGCTTCATGTAAAATTATAAACGTTAATTTTGTGGTGAAGCTCACAACCGTCAAATCAAATACATATAAAATTATAAGTGCCAATTTTGTGAGCTGGAGCTTTCTATGAGTTCAAACTCGATCACAACCCTTAGATAGAGTTAAAGTTCACAAAACCATTTTCTTAAAAATATAATATTATATGGAGAGTATATGCAAACTGAGAGATTGATTATTACGATATGCATACATAGGAGGAATTCTTCGGTTTAAGATAAGTTATCAAAAAGAAGATGAGACGTTGTAGATTGATCAGCTTTATTATATTATTATTATTATTTCAGTTTCAATTTTCGAGAGATAAGAGAGAAAAGGACAATATATACGTTAAGAAACGTGTAATACTTGGAAACTAAAATCCAAACCAAGTGTTGAATCCTTGTTACATGTATTAGTAAGTTTTAGCTTTTATAGAGAAAAACATGTAGTTAGCGAGAGATGGCACCAACTTTCGAGTGGTAGACGACACGAGAGGGAAAGAGATCGAAGAGTGGGGAAAGCATGCACTCAGGAGAGAGAGACGTGCCTGACACGTAATCAGTGTCTTTTGGTTTGCATGACGTGGGTTTATGCCGCGTGTCATGTCACATACATACATATGTAGGCGTTTTTGTTTCCATTAATTACTGCTATAATCACTTAAGCTTTCTAAATGGAGAAAATCATGATCCTTAAAAAGAGAAAATCATGATTACTACTATGCTGCGTGTCATGCCACATACATACATATGTAAACGTATTTAAATTCAAATTTATCAATATAGTATTTAATCTCATCATAAACTTGATATCCATTTTAAATCTTAAATAGAGAAAATCATGATCCTTAAAAGAGACTCTTTTTAAATGGACCGTTAACATATTCTCGATACAACTTACATCCCCTTTACCCAAAAATTTCACTATAGCTTTACCTTAAATTAGGCATGGCAATTAATGTCGGCCGTGTTTACTTAGGAAATTCGACTCTTAATAAAAGAAATAGTATATCCACCGTTTTTAATTCAATAATTACTGCTTCAAATTAAATTTACTTAAGTATCTTGAGATCTTACTGTATTGGATGAGTGAAAATTATGTGTAAGTTAAATTATCATTGTAAATAATAAAAAATAGTTGAAGAAACAAAATTTCAAAAAATGATACTCCCTCGGTCCCATAATTTTAATCACTTATCACTTTTTTTTACTTAAGTTTGACTTTAATTATTATATGAAGAAAAAAAAATTTAATTTTTTTAATGATTTAATAGTAAAAAAAATTAGTCATTTAATTAACTAAATAGTAAATATGACAAAAATTATGAGATAGATGGAATACTTAACTAGACTTTAAGCTAACATACTTTATAGAAATTAGTATGTCATGATCCAGGGAAAAAAATAAAGAGAATTTAAGGACGATAAAAATTTCAAAATAGGGTTTTATTGTGAAACAAATAAAAAAAAAAGTGAAAGAAAACAAGAGAAAATGTGGGAATTTAGGTCACCATATATGATAAGAGAGCCTAAAATATTTGTCTTCTTTGTACAAAATCTATAACTCAAATAACTAAAGTAAAAGCAAAAGCAATGCCCTTTGTCTCACTTTACATATATCCACGAGGACCATGATCGATCAGTGCTATCAGTTGGTTAATGACATGAAAATTAATCGGACAAGGTGTTAGTGGAAAAAAGCCCAAAAAAGACTTGATATTTTAATAAGTCCACTTGATTGTGGAATTGATGGTCTCAAGAACTCACTAATATTTTCATTAAAATGCGCTTTATTACTTTACCATCTCTAGTCTCTGTCAATTTGTGGTGCTCTTTGCCTCTTCTTTGTAGAGAGAGGTCAATAAATTATCTACCTTTCATGTACATGTCCAGTTTCTAAATATATATTTTTGAGTGCAATATATGGTTTTGTATAGTGTGTATGCTGTATGCATAAAGATTTTTTATCCGTCAGTCAATAACAGTAGAACTTCCGTAGGGGTATATATTGTAAATTTGTAATCAATTACTTCTTAATTTGATCCTTAACTAGGATGAGATAGCTCTAAACTATGAATTAGACCCAACTGTGAACTGCCCTCAATTGAAAGGCTGTATGCCTTCTTGTGAAGTTGCTGAATTATGAAAGGTTTTATAATTTGTTGAAAACCTTAAATTGGGTATAATCTCATTGAAAATCAAGTCTCTATATAATGTGTGCGCATGTCATTGTGTTGAATGAATAAACCTGCAGTGAACCAAGGCTTGGCAACCCTTGCATTCTTCGGAGTTGGGGTTAACTTCGTGCTTTTCCTGACAAGGGTGCTGCAGCAGAACAATGCCGATGCTGCTAACAACGTTAGCAAATGGACTGGAACTGTCTACATTTTCTCTCTTTTTGGCGCTTTCCTTAGCGATTCTTACTGGGGAAGATACAAAACCTGTGCCATTTTCCAGGTCATTTTTTTCATAGTAAGTATTCTAACATTGAACCTCTTTCCACTACTTTAAAATTAAAAAACAGCTTGGACTATGTTTAGCACAAAGCATTAAACAGAGAATTTGTCTATATTATATTCTAATTGTACCCACATTTGTGCACTGCAATTACAGGGTCTGGTGTCACTATCATTATCATCATACCTTTTCTTGATCAGACCAACAGACTGTGGGGACGAACAAACTCCTTGTGGTTCCCATTCAGGCTGGGAGATTGGGTTATTTTACCTCTCAATCTACCTCGTTGCCTTAGGAAATGGAGGGTATCAACCGAACATTGCTACACTGGGGGCTGATCAGTTTGATGAAGAGGACCCTAAGGAAGGACACTCAAAGGTAGCCTTTTTTAGCTACTTCTACCTTGCTTTGAACCTTGGTTCTCTCTTCTCAAACACCATTTTGGGGTACTTTGAGGATGAGGGAATGTGGGCACTTGGGTTCTGGGTGTCTGCTGGCTCTGCCTTTGCGGCATTGGTCCTGTTTCTTGTAGGAACCCCTAGGTATAGGCACTTCAAGCCAAGTGGCAACCCTCTCTCCAGGTTTTGGCAAGTCTTAGTTGCCGCAACGAAGAAATGCAGCGTTGATTTGCCTCGAGGAGAGGACGAATTATATGATGTGGATGGAAATGACAGTTCCATGAATGGCAACAGGAAGATACTCCACACACATGGATTCAAGTAAGTAGCAGGGCATGATCCTCGAACCATTTAGTTTCACCCAGCTTCTTGATTTTCAAGGGTTTCAATTAGCCCTAAAGAATACGAGTAACTGCTGCTCATTTTCTACTATTTGAGCAAATATGGATTTCAAATATTTAAGTTAGCAATCACAATCTTTGTTGCAAACCCAACCAACTTTTGATCAAGAAAACCGTAACAATGCTAATTCACATTCTTTTGTGTGTTTTAGGTTCTTGGATCGTGCAGCTTATATCACATCAAGAGATATGGAAGACCAGAATCAGGGTCGCCGCAGCCCATGGCGTCTCTGTCCAATCACACAAGTGGAAGAAGTTAAATGCATACTGAGACTACTGCCAATTTGGCTTTGCACCATAATCTACTCTGTGGCCTTTACACAAATGGCCTCTCTGTTTGTGGAGCAAGGAGCTGCCATGAAAACTACAGTCTCAAATTTCCGTATCCCACCAGCAAGCATGTCTAGTTTTGACATTCTCAGCGTGGCACTTTTCATATTCGTTTATCGTAGAGTTCTTGATCCGCTTGTCAGTAGAATAAGAAAAAAGGGTTCCAAGGGGCTTACCGAGCTTCAGAGAATGGGCATTGGTCTTGTCATAGCAGTAATGTCAATGGTTTCAGCTGGAATTGTAGAGTGCTATAGACTGAAGTATGCCAACAAAGACTGCATACACTGTGATGGCTCTAGCTCCTTAAGCATCTTTTGGCAGGTTCCCCAGTATGCATTTATAGGAGCATCAGAAGTTTTCATGTATGTAGGTCAGCTGGAATTCTTCAATGCCCAAACACCAGACGGATTAAAGAGCTTTGGAAGCGCACTCTGCATGACATCTATCTCGCTAGGGAACTATGTGAGCAGCTTGCTTGTGACGATGGTTATGAAGATCTCCACTGAAGGCCACATGCCTGGATGGATCCCAGGAAATCTCAACAAGGGTCACCTTGATAGGTTTTACTTTCTCTTAGCGGCGTTAACAACAATAGACTTAGTAGTCTATATTGCAAGTGCTAAGTGGTATAAATGTATTAAACTGGAAGGAAAATCCTGTGAAAGGGATGAGCAAGAGAACTTTAAAGTTTGATGTATATGATAAACAGCAGCCCAGCCATGTAAAGTCTATGAATAAATATGAGAGAAAGAGGGATGGGGTAGCAAAAAACACTTGAAAAGAGTTTTTGACCTCTGTTAAAAGGAAAATAGAGTCCTTTAAGGCGTACGAGAAATCTTTTTTCTCTCAACTCTTCTTGTTTACATAGCTTCTACAATACCCAACTCAGTTTCCTGTAAATTATGCTGTTGGAGCTAAAGGTTGATGAGTCTGAAGAGATGGGTAGCTTTTGATTATGGTCTTGTAGACCAACACCCACCTCATCATCTCTAGCCCAAAGATTGACATAAATGCTTTTAGGCAGTTCCAATTTGAAATCAGTTGGTTCTAAAACGTGACTGCAGTCTAATCCTGTACATGTGAGCTGCTCTTCTCGACATATGGAAGTGCCCTTTTCTCTTATGCAAGTCAAGAGCTTTTCCCAACCTTTTTAGTAGCCAACTCGTTCCTAAACTAACTGGGAAATTTTAAAAATGTCACATAACAAGTGAATTATGTCACAACAGAATTCAAACTAGTGGTCAAATATGCACAATCCTCCTCCCCCCGATTTTGGTATGTTTTTACAAATTTAACTCATAATTATAGCATTAAACCTTGACATCGAGACCTAAAGGAACTCAAAAGTATCTTATGACCAACCTCTACCACGTAATGCAGTTGGCTAAGAAAGTTTCTGCACTCACGAACTGATCTAAATAAGATCCAGGGGGAACAAAAATCACATATCTGGTGCAAATAATTGATATATGATGAGGTGGTAAGGAGAGCAATTCCATTCAGGTGGGAATGCATTGATGACAAAATCTACTGGGAAAAGGCAGAACACGCAATGCCAAGTTTCAAGGTGGCTTTGATTTCATAGACTATTAAATTATTTTCCGACTTCTAAAGATACTGCCGAGCCAAAAACATGAAAGGAAGGAGGTGAAGAATGCAGTTCCTCCTAATCAAACATAAAATTACTAGGATAAAGCATATAGATGTTCCTTAACATCTCAATGAAGACTTTCCAGATCAAAATGACAAATTGCTGACACTGCAAAACGTTGATACATAAAACAAGAAAGATTCCCATAGTTCAAATTTTGAAGCAAAGAGCAAAAAGTAATTTCCTTATCCTTCTAAGAAAACTTCATTAGCAACCAACGAATGCAACTTCAATATGTTTCCATCTGATTGAAAATAAAGTTGATATCTAAATCTTAACTTCAATATGTAGACTCAAATAAGGTTCGTTTCTGGATTTGAAATGGCTCACTATAGTTGTCGTCACTTGAGATCCCTTAAGGCCTCTCAAGTAATTCTCATACACGGAAATGAGGATTGCTCCTCCTTCAGCATTCAGCAAAGATTCTGAAGCTTGAATATGTTAAATGGATTGCAGCCTAGCAAAGATCTATGATCCATGGTCATAGAGACCAGCACAGACTGCTGCATCACAGCAAGTGGAAGCTAAGTAGGCTGTAAAGCCGAGAGAATCCTACAAGATATAGGTGGATTTTCTTTCAGACTCCAGACTACTATATTTTATTGTCACTAACTCAGAAGCTCTGTAAATGATGCACTCCTAACGCTTTTTTAGTAATCCACTAAATTTTCCTTTTATTTCTATGTTTTAGAGAATCTCCCTCCACAAAATGTCAGCTAAATGTTGGACTGTTCCAAATGGTAAAATTTTGTTCAAATGATGAGATTAACTCAGAGAAACACTACGAAGCATCAAACTGAAAATGAAATAAATAAAAAGCTACTTTACATATTTCAAGAACACAAATCTAATCACACCAGAGCGAGATTGAACATGTGACATCACTCTCCACCCCATTCTTACAAGGAGGAGGTCCAGCTAAGGCCAAAAGACCATTGGGAAAAAGCTAGTACGATAATATATAATAAGATTTCCAATCTGATCAAGATAGCTTGGTCAAGTGTACAAAAGATGACTAAAGGGGCTAGAACAGACATGTTATAGAGTAAATAGGCAAGATAACTATAGGGACAATGAATAGGGAAATTTTTGTTGGGGGCGCGGGGGTGGTGGGGGATTGATCTTACCATTTTACCAATTAATGGAAGATTTTGCTCTATACAGTATAATCTGTAAACATTGAGACAAACGTAGGACACTACTGAAAATTTGGTATTTCACATTCGCAGAAATAAATAGTTGCAATTTATTTTTGCTTTGCAACATCTAAAACATTTTTATAACTAAAATGATTATTTCACATCATAAAGTTTAAATAATTAGCATTGTGGTTCTCAAATTCATCATAAAAAAATATCTAATTCCTACTTGGGATAAACAAATAACCTTGTTAGCAATTAAATAAAAACAATACTTCCTTTAACGATAATCTCCTCCAGAATAATTTTTAGTAAAGAAAAAGCCTCTTCAAAACTAGAAAATCAGCCTTGGACCTTACGAACTTGGATGTGGTGAGTGGATTCTTCACGCCATATTGGTTGTGCTCCACTCTGGACTAGGGTAACGTGCTCTCCCTCCTTCAAAAGATTCTTATCCTAAAGCATAAAAAAGGAGAAAAAAATTAATGATCGTCTTTTTTTTTTTTTTTTTTCGAGTGTTTGGGCGGGTAAGAGAGAGAAGATTTGTCAAGAAATATTACTCGTAATAGCTGGAGTGCCCGGGAAAAGGTCTCAGAATCATCTGAGAAATGCATGTATATGGGCATGACGCCTTGATAAAGAACCAGTCTCTGCTTGATTCTTCTCCAGTTAAGCATGAAAAAGTGTCATGAAACTGAGAGTAGAGAACCTATGCAATCTCTCAAACTCATACATCTATGTCATCCTCAACTTTCTAACTTTTCATTGAGTTTTACAACTTTTACTGCACTGTTCCTTTTCATTTCGTTTCAAGTTCTTGCTAGGCCACTGAATTGCGTTTAACATAAACATAAATCACATGCCAAGGAGCTTATTGAAAATCAAATTCAGATAATTTCTGGAAAAGGAGGGGAAAAAATGCAAGTTATACTTGTATTGAACTCACTCATTCGTGAAGGCAAAGATGGTTGAGGAAGGCCGATAATGACTTTAAAGTATAGTTATAGATCCAGTTCTCGTGAAAACAATGATTGACGTATTGAGGGTGTTAGTTATAGTAGTAATCATATTATGAAATAGAATTAAAAAAGCGAGTTTGATAAGCAGTGGACAGGAGAACAGCTGCAATGACCAAGAAACTACTTCATTTCGGCTCCTAATGAGCCCAGCATCATGAATCCACATCATTAGAAAAATGAAAGTAGTAAACACAAATCCTTTAATAATAACAAAAAAGGGTCAGGACTTCATATTTGATTAATGCATACCTTGTAAGCACTAGCATGAATTGGAGGCACAGTGCCGACTGGTAGACTTGCCTTGGTCCTCAATGCCACAGCATGCATAACTCTAACAGCTTTTAATGGATACCTTGTGTCATTGTCATCGTAACAAAATTAATTTGTACACATTTATGAAGTAGAAATTTTTTATTAAAAAAATTGAAACATATCGATGAATTTGTATGTGAATATCTGATATATGTGCACTCAGCACAACACTGTTAATGTCCATACAGAATTTGATGAGAAAATGAATCAGTTAGGCCAATGTTATTAGTCATGAGAAATATGAGCACTTAAATACCAATTATATAAACCTGTATCAATTGTGATGCAACTATGATAGACTGCCACCTGATTAGATTTTAGCGTTCTACACCTCAAATGCTGTTAATGTTTACATATCCAAACAATCCATATAGTTCTAACTGAAGAATGGACATCATCCTAATTTCACAAGGAACAACGACATGTAATATTGCACCATTTAATCTGGATAGGCCACTAGAACATGTCAATACAGTGATCAGACTAGTTTTAACTACAAAAAGATGAAACATAGGGAATTTCATATAAGAAACTAAAACATAACTTGATCCAGACTATAACATCTCCCATCCATCACTTGTAAGCCCCTCAGTGACTTATAATTTAAATCATATCTAAATTATTTTTGGGTTGTTAGTGTTACTTTCCTACCATATTGACATTTTGTGTCATTGGTAACATCTAATTTTCAGGTTTTGCAGCAACATGGTGGTTTCTTTTCTTATTGGTTTGAAGTGCAAAGTAATTCATAGTATTTATTTACTATTCTTTTCATGGGATAAGTTTCATTGGGTTAAATGAAAAGAATCTGCTTCAATTTGACACAGGAATGTATCATAGTATATATTTCTTTTGTAAGTAATTACTTCAAATGACTAAATGCATTATAATTTTGGAAATGTTATTTTTTTTTAAATTATACTTTGAAATATCCTATTACAACCACAATGGTTATTCAAAGTTAAAAAATTAGGCAATAAATTTTTTCAGACTCGTGAATCATATGGCTAAAATGTGGCATACTTAGAATCAAGTTACCTGAAACAAGGGGACTTCTCGATTGGAAGTTCAGCTCCAAGGTCTCCACGCGCAACCATTGCCTATAATGTCCACAAAACCAGTTAATATGTAATTGGATATCATGACGCTAAACAACAGGTGATGAACACTTGGAACTCATAATCGCACACACAGGCTCACTCACATGAACACACTAAGTTTTATTCCTTGTTTCTGTCTAAAGCGCAAGTAGGGGGTATTAACAAATTGTAAATGATCCGTCAAGATTGTCAGATGCAGTAGTTATAGAATGAAGATTTGGTATAGAGTCAGCACTTTCAATTTTTACAATCACGTGAATATCCGCATTGCAGCCTACAAAACATTTGAAACAGTTCAATTAGATACAGAAGGGTAAGGAAAGGACGCTAACACATAATCATAACTTCATAAGTTGATTATAAATTGTGTAAGAACTTCACTTTTGAGATAATCTTTCAACTCGTGGACAACTTTAGCATCCTTCACAAAAGAGAGCATAAAAATCAACTTGGTTGTCCACCCGAAATTTGATATCTTCCCAATCTTTGTCTGAAAAGTGACACAAAGCATATGGAATATTGAATAATATGTACTCTTAAATGAAAAAGAGTGTATGAAGAAAAGCTTCACATCAAAACCATAACACTAAGGCAGAGAATGGCCTGTTATTGAAGGCAGAGTTGCACTTTTTCCACGCACATTCAAATGTCGCCTTGATTTCAGCTCCCCACTATCGACGACTACACATTTCACTGAATCCATTGTCTTTGACTTCACAGCTAATGACATCATTCGACCTAGCACAAAAATAGAGAATGACCTATTATTGAAGGCAGAGTTGCACTTCTTCCACGCACATTCAAATGTCACCTAGATTTCAACTCCCCACCATCGACAACTACACATTTCACTGAATCCATTGTCTTTGACTTCACAGCTAATGACATCATTCCACCTAGCACAAAAACAGAAAATAGCATATTGAGTTTCATGAACAAGCAAGAAACTAAAAACTTCCCATGAAAATTTATTTATTGATAAGTGAATGGTTTAACGCTCCATTGGAGAGAAACTGATTCTTGATCTTTAGAAGCATCAAAGGAACACAATTCGATCTGGAATTGAAAATAAGAGAGTTGTCAAGTTGTTGTCAATTACAATATCTGATAAATAACATACAAGACCTGTAAGCAGAAACCTGATGTATGAGTGGCTCCATCTACTGATTCAGTAAATGACAAGAGTTCATCTATTCCATAAGAGAATTCTACACAAATACAGTCGAGCAACCTTTCGGTAATAAGATAAGAAAAAAAAAATAGCTATATAATCTAATCCTCACCAACTCAACTCTATTAACTTACTAACTAGGAATCAACTCCAAACCATCTCAAAAGCAACATAACTCACAATATGGCCACTTAATAACATGAATAAACTAACCAGAGTGCATGCATCATGTGTGTGTAGATGCAGATACAAATACAAGTTTATGTAGCTGACCCCGGTTAGTTTAGGATAAAGGCTTAATTGGGTTGAATAATATATCAAGAACATACTTCTATCAGAGATGACAGAGATCCAGACTACAGCAAAAAGTTTTTAACTCGTGCTAATCCAGCGGCAATGAATGGCATCTGGGGTCCAGCATTATGGCTATAACTTTGTCTTCAAATTGAGCATCGTATTCTTTAGCAAGATCAATAGTTTTCTGGTGTGAAGCATGGTCTCTGTTAATGTATTATATGGGCTTAGTCCCACATTGGTTGTGTATAGCTTTGCTTCTCCTATTAGCTTGTATAAATAAGATAATCACACATTGGTTGTGTATAGCTTTACTTCTCCTATTAGCTTATATAAATAGGATAGCTCCCTTTGTAAGTAAATCACACCATTCAATACAATTCTTCTCTTTGTATTGTCTCACTTCCTCTCTTAAATTCAACATGGTATCAGAGCCTTAATGGTTCTCGGTATTTTAAGAGTTGAGTATGCTCTGTGATTGCCACTATTAGTGGATCCTTCACATCAGAAATTCTCGGTATATTAAGAGTTGAGTATGCTCTATGATTGCCACTATTAGTGGATCCTTCACATCAGAAAAACTTCTAGTATATCCTTTTCATACCTGTCGGGTCATCACTATAGTCGGAGTCTCATTCTCCATCGACATCATCTCCGCTGTCGCTTCTGTTTCAGAAACGCTGCTGCCACGTCAGCCCTAAAAGCCACATCAGCGCCACCTCACTGCCACCTCAATGCCACGTCACCCATTGACATCATCTCCGCTGCCACATCAGTGCCACGTCACCCGTTGACGTCATCTCCGCTGCCGCTCCTGTTTCAGACACGCTGCTGCCACAGTAGCACCACATCAACAACACGTCAGCACCATGTTACTCGTTGACCATCACATCATCAGTTGACTGCCACGTCATCAGTTGACCGCCACATCACCGGTTGACTGCCACATCATCAGTTGACCGTCACATCACTGGTTTCTTGGAGGTTCACCTTCCTCTTTGCTCCTATGGCTGAATCGGACTTACCCCACCGACAGAGCACACACCAGAAGCCCTTATATTGCAAGTATTGTCATTCACAAGGGCATGAATTGCTCAAATGTCCTTCTCGCCTATGTAAAGTCTGCAGAGAACTGGGTCACTATCTTGCAGACTGCCCTAAACTTCCATCTGGAAATCAGTCAAATGGGAACCAATATCACTCTCGAGGCTCATACAATCGGTCATATTCCAAGCCAAAGAATACTGCTGCCGTAACCACTGATGCTACACCAACTTCATCCAATTCTCCACCTGATTGGAGTGGTTTCTGCACCGTTCTTACCGAGGCTCTAAATAAAATCGGTAACAATATAGCCATGTCAACTACACCAGGTACATCCCGATGGTATTTCGATTCTGCTTGTTGCAATCACATGACTTCTGATACCTCTATTTTTTCCTCTAAAACCCGTGATGAGCATGCGCATACTATTCACACTGCCAATGGATCAAATATACTGGTCAGCCATACTGGACATGTTGATAGTTCTCATTTGTCTCTCCCTGACACATATTTAGTTCATAATCTTACGCTTAACCTTATATCTGTTGGACAACTATGTGATCTTGGACTTGATGTGCATTTTTCTTCTACTGGTTGTCGTGTGCAGGACCATCAGACAGGAAAAATCCTTGGAACCGGCCGTAAAGTTGGACGCCTCTTTGAGCTCACTCATCTCCAAGTCCCATCCTCACCATCACCAAATCAATCAGCCGCATCCATCCCAGCACTCTCACCTGTGGAATTGTGGCACTCTCGGTTAGGTCATACTTCATCTAGCCCTCTACGTTCTCTTATTTCTAGTGGTCAGTTAGGTTCACTTCAGCATGAGTCTTTTCATTGTATTCATTGTCAACTTGCAAAACAGTCAGCTTTACCTTTTAATGAGAGTCAGTCTGTTTCCCTTGCACCTTTTGATTTAGTACATTCTGACGTTTGGGGGCCTTCTCCTCATGCATCAATGGGTGGTGCTCGTTATTTTGTTATATTTGTGGATGACTATTCTCGTTATACTTGGTTGTTTCTTATGAAAAGCAGATCTGAACTCTTTCAAATATATTCTGATTTTTCTTCTATGGTTCAAACTCAATTCTCTCGGAATATCAAAATTTTTCGTTCAGATAATGCAATGGAATATAAAGACCGTGCTTTTCTAAACCTACTTCACAAAAATGGCACGCTCCCCCACCGCTCGTGCCCTGGAACCTCCCAACAAAATGGACGAGCTGAACGCAAACATCGACATATTCTTGACACCGTTCGTGCTCTACTCATTTCGTCATCATGTCCTGAACGTTTCTGGGGTGATGCTGCATTCACCGCAGTATACACAATCAATCGTGTCCCTTCCACTACAATCCAAAATCAATCTCCATTCGAGCGCCTTTTCGGTAAACCTCCTGATTACTCTAACCTCAGAGTCTTTGGTTGCGCTTGTTTTGTTCTTCTCAAACCACATGAACACAACAAATTACAACAAAGGGCTCATCTGTGTTGTTTCATTGGATATGGTATTGAACATAAGGGGTATCGATGCTGGGATCCTATTTCTAAAACTCTTCGTATCTCTCGTCATGTCATTTTTTGGGAACATCAAATGTTCTCTTCCTTACGGTCATTTGACATATCAACCATCACTAACTCCAGATTCTTTACTGATCCATCTATTAAGTTATTTCCTGAGAATCCAGTTTCAGGTACTGTTGAGTCCACCTCCGAATCACCAGCTGATATCACCCCTTTCGTTCCAGAACCACCAGTTGATCCTACCTCTCCAGACCCAGACCCAGACCCAGTTCCAGCTCCAGAACCATCAGCTGACCTCACCTCTCTGACTCAATCGGTCGTGCCCGAGGATATTCCTATGTCTGATGAGTCTGCACCGACTCCCTCTGAGAGCCATCCTCCAGATCACCCCCGCAGATCTACCAGGGTAACTCACCCCCTTCTCATCTTGCTGATTACCATTGTGATTATCATTGTTTTTCCACTATACTTCATCTGCATGAGCCTCAATCCTATAAAGAGGCTAGTACTAATCCTCTTTGGCAGAAAGCAATGGATGAAGAACTTCAGGCCCTAGCTAAAACTCATACATGGGATATTGTTGATCTACCCACTGGAAAAACTCCTATTGGGTGCAAATGGGTGTTTAAGATCAAGACACTTTCTGATGGCTCTATTGAACGATATAAAGCCCGACTTGTTGCCAAGGGATTTGCTCAGGAATATGGCATTGACTATGAAGAGACATTTGCTCCAGTGGCGAGGCTCACATCTGTCCGTACACTCATTGCTGTCGCCGCCATTCGAAGATGGACTCTATTTCAAATGGATGTCAAAAATGCATTTCTGAATGGGGAACTTCTTCAGGAAGTCTATATGCATACACCTCCCGGCTTGGATGCCACTCGAAACAAAGTTTGTCGCCTTCGTCGTGCCTTATATGGTTTAAAACAAGCTCCACGTGCCTGGTTTGCCAAATTCAGCACTACCATTCATCAGTTTGGGTTCACACCGAGTGCTCATGATTCGGCTCTGTTTATCCGCCATACTGCCAACGGTATTATCCTTCTTTTACTGTACGTGGATGATATGGTTATTACTGGAGATGATCCACATGGTATTTCTGAACTCAAAAAGTTTCTCAGTGGCCAAATCGAGATGAAAGATCTTGGCGTGCTCACCTATTTTCTTGGCCTCGAAGTCTCATCTAATTTTGATGGATTTTTTCTCTCTCAGGCCAAATATGCCTCGGACCTCCTTTCCAAGGCTGGGATCACTGACTCAACCACTGCCACTACTCCTCTCGAGCCGAATGTCAGACTTACCCCACTCGATGGTTCACCTCTTCAGGATGCCACTCTATATCGTCAACTGGTTGGAAGTCTTGTATATCTTACTGTCACTCGCCCTGACATTGCCTATGCCGTTCATCAGGTCAGTCGGTTCTTGTCCGCTCCTCGGACCACCCATTACTCGACTGTTCTTCGCATTCTTAGGTACGTCAAGGGTACTTTATTTCATGGGCTTCATTTCTCAGCACAGTCTGCCCCCGTTTTACAAGCCTATTCTGATGCCGATTGGGCCGGAGACCCCACCGACAGACGTTCAACCACTGGTTACTGTTTCTTTTTGGGCAATTCTCTCATTTCCTGGCGTAGTAAGAAACAAACTGTGGTTGCTCGCTCCAGTACCGAAGCTGAATATCGTGCCATGGCTGATGCAACTCAAGAACTTCTCTGGCTTCGATGGCTACTCGTTGACATGGGTATCTCTTCTCCTGCTGCCACTATCCTACACTGTGACAACAGGAGTGCTATTCAGATCGCTCACAATGATGTCTTCCACGAGCGTACAAAACACATCGAGAATGATATCCACTTCATCCGTGATCACATTCTCCAGAATACGGTTCGTCTACAATCCGTCAGTTCAGCCGATCAGACAGCTGACATTTTCACTAAGGCTCATCCACCCGGACGCTTTCACTCTCTGGTTTCCAAACTCAAGTTCACCTCCCACTTACCGCCTTGAGTTTGAGGGGGGATGTTAATGTATTATATGGGCTTAGTCCCACATTGGTTGTGTATAGCTTTGCTTCTCCTATTAGCTTGTATAAATAAGATAATCCCACATTGGTTGTGTATAGCTTTACTTCTCCTATTAGCTTATATAAATAGGATAGCTCCCTTTGTAAGTAAATCACACCATTCAATACAATTCTTCTCTTTGTATTGTCTCACTTCCTCTCTTAAATTCAACAGTCTCCATGTGACATATTCAAACGTGCCACATTCATTCCTGCTTCTGTTGGTTTCCATATCATTTCACGAGAACTTGTAGAAGGACCAATAGTACACACTATCTTTGTTTTTCTTCGGGCATCTGAGCTTGTCCTTGGTTCTGTCAGAGAGTAAGCACTATTCGGAAGCTCAACAAAAGATTTCACCTTGTCCTAAACCAATTGAATGTTTCAAGGTTACAAACTATAGAAGAAAACAAAAGGGAATATTCTAAAAATGTTTGAAACAAAAACATAATATGTATACAAATATTGTTTAGTAATACTGATTAATTAACTAACTGCTCTATATCATGATAACAGGGGAAAATTGTAAAAGACCTCCGCTTTAAACAACTTGTTTCAATGGCTAAACACATAAAAGTAGTGTTGAGGCGATTCTCCATACACTACAAGATAATTGATATTTGCCGGCACTTTATTTCCGGCGCTTCATAAAAACGCCACAATATAATAACCGTCGGCGCTTCTTTTGTGGTGCTTCCTTAAAACGCTGCAATATACAAAGAATATATAACGACGTTTCAAAGCGCCGTTATATAAGAATCTTAATACATATAGTGGCGCTTTGAAGCGCCGCAATACACCGGGGCTTTAAAGCACCAGAATATAAATGGGGGCCACCCTCAATTAAATAGCATGCTAACGTGGCCCTAGTACCACTGGTATTCAAGAGAGCAATTCTCTTCCCTGGCAATATAGAGACGAGTTTTATTTTTTATTTTCAACCACTGAAATCAATTTTGGGAGCAAATATTTTCTTGGGTTTTACTTACGGTTTTGATCCGATTTTGAGGTCGATTTCATAGCAGTTTGAGCTCAAAATTTTGGGTGTTGATTCTACGTGGTGATGGCTTCAAGTTGATATAGTCTGTTTATTCGCCCACTTCTGTTACAGCTTGTTTCGATGAGATCAGTTTAATTTTTGTTTGATAGATTATTGTTGAAATCCACTTTTTGGGTAACGATAAATTATCTTTTGATTAGGGGTGTGCATAAAACCCGGTTGATCCGTGAACCCGACCCAAACCGATATAATGGCTTGGGTTGGATTGGGTTGTGTCTTTTTAGAGATTGGGTTGGGTTGGGTTGAAAATATTTTGAACTTGGTGGGTTGGGTTGGGTCGGGTCATGGGTTCAAAATTTTCAACCCGAACCCGGTCAAACATATAATTATATATTTTATATTTATTGAATATAAAATAGTGTATAAATAATTATAATATAATTGTAAAATATATAATCATAAAATGTTCATTCTAATTACTACTAGTGTGTAAAATTATACATAGCAAATACTCCAATGTTCAAATAAATCTCATATATTCCAATTACCAGATTTTAGTTTCAAATATTTACACTAGAAACAAATACTAATTTCGAGTTATGAAATAGTTTTCATAATTATTCTTAAGCATAACTGAATAAATTGATAGCACAATTAACTTATGCTAACAAAATTTTGATTTATTGTACCGTTGTAACTATAAAATAAACATAGAAATTAACACTAACCTACAAGATTCCAGTTGGGATCAATGTATGCATATAAACTTATATTCCAAAAAGATGTACAATAATGTTGATGGAACAAATGTTGAATGTATGATAAAGCTTAGTAATACCAACTTACTAGAAGCCTTTCATGCAAACATTATTGAACCATTCAATTCGCCTATCTGTGACATTTTAAGAGCCCTCATGCCGTTTCAAAGTGCATTAAAGTATAGTCCAAAAATTAGATTGATTAGTGAGAAAGCACTAGCACGGCCAACAAATGCTGAGTTACTAAAATATATTATTAGCAACTGTCCAGATATCTAGATTTCCTTTGTAATTGAACAACCTTCTAAAGTAAGTTAAATTCATATCAACTAAAGCAGTTTCTAGTGCAACATTTAGACGACGATTGTGTTTTTTAATATAACAATGAATCCATGTTCTAACATCAAAGGCTCTAGGTTGTAAGCATGCATATAAGCAATTGACTATGGTCACTTCATCAGGCTTTATATTACTTGCTTGCATTTTATGAAACAATGCCAAAGCATCCTTACCAAGTTTAGCTTCAACTGAGCCTCCAATTATGGCATTCCATGGCACAACATCCTTCTCTTTCGTGTCATGAAAAAACTTCTTAGTAGTATCCAAAAAAACCAAATTTAGCACAGTCTACAACCATTGTAGTCCATAAGACAATTTTTCTCTTTTCCATGTTATCAAATATTTCTTGTGCTATCAGGCACACATATTTTACTTGTAATATGAATGGATTTAGTTTTAGATTTAATAAAATATTTTTTTATTATGCAATATGAATGGTTTAATTATTTAGTAAAAAAAATATATTAACCCGGTGACCCAAACCGACCCAAACCGATTAGAATGGGTTGGGTTGGGTTGAGGTTGGATGGGTTCATGGGTTGGGTTGGGTTGAGATTTTTCCAACCCGGTATAAACAGGTTGGGTTGAAATTTTAGGATAACCCGACCCAAACCGACCCATGCTCACCCCTACTTTTGATCATTGATCTAAGTAAGATACTTTGTATTCCTATTATTTTATAGTGGAGATTTTTTCTTGGACTAGGTCCCATGGTAAAAGGGTTTTCTACGTAAAAATTCGGTGTCTTGATTTTGGTGGTTTGATTATTATTTTTTTGTTGTGATTATTTGGTATTATTATTTTGTCTATTTTATTCACACAAAGAGGGGAAATAGTTCTTTGTTTCCCAATAAAGTGGTATCATAGCTTTTGGTTAATTGGCTTGTGAATTCCTGTGTAAATTAAAATGGAGGAAAATTCAAGTTTTGGTTCAAGTTCCATATTAAACTCATTGCCACCAATTAGTCAATTTGGAAGCTTAGAATGTTGGATTTGTTATACTGTAGGGATATGCATGACCCTATTGAAGGTGATGTAACTAAACCGAATGGAAAAATTGATGAAGATTGGAAGATTTTGCAGAGGAAAGCTATCAGTGTGATTCCGCAATGGATTGATCAGAGTGTAGTTCATCATGTAGCCACTGAGACTAATGCAATCGTACTCTAGAAGAAGCTGGAATCTATATATGAAAGAAAGTTCGGTCAGAATAAGGCTTTTATCATCAGGAAACTTGTAAATCTGAAATACAAGGAGAATCATTCAATTGCAGAGCACTTGAATGAGTTTTAGATTTTATTGTATCAGTTGACAATCTTGAAGCTTGTGTTTGATGATAAGTTACAGGTCTTGTTATTATTGAGTTCATTGCCAGATAGTTGAGATGCATTTGTGGTATTAGTTAGTAATTCTACTGATGATGGAACGTTGACATTGGCACGTGTCAAAGACAGTATTTTAATGAAGAAACCAGAAGAAATGAGCAAATAATCTCTTATGAGGCTCAGACGCTACTTATAGAGAGTAGGGGGAGAAATAAAAGCAGAAAACCTCTTTATATTTGTGAAAAATCAGACGATAAGCCTAGATGGAGATCAAAGTCTAGAAAATGAATTATATATCATTATTGCAACAAGTCAGGTCATATTAGGCCTGAGTCTAGTTCCATGTGATGCCGATGTTATTGTTGTCTGTGATGATGCTTATGTTAATCTCACAAGTTATGACCCCACTTAGGTAGCTGACACAGGTGTTGCATCTCATATTTCTTCTTATAGAGATTTATTTTCAACCTATGTTGATGATTTTGGCTCTGTGAAGACAACCAATGGTGCTTTGTGTAAAGTTATCGGTGTGGGAGATATTTGATTGGAAACTAACACTAGATGCAGATTGCTTTTGAAAGATGCTAAACATGTTCCTCATATTCGTCTTAATCTAATCTCCACTACTCAACTTGATGATAAGGGTTATGAAAGTAACTTCAAAGGTGGAGTGTGGAAGCTCTCTAGAGGCTCATTGATTCTTATAAGGGGAAAGAAGATTCATTGCCTTTACAAATTACAAACGAAGCCATGTCAAAACCAGGTGAATGCAGTTGAAGATGAGTCCATTAAGTTGTGGCATAAGCGTCTCGATCACATGAGTGAGAAAGGGCTTCATATTCTATCCAAAAAGCAAACATTACCTCACATTAATGGTATGTCTCTGAAAACTTGTGTTCATTGTTTGGCTGGAAAACAAAAAAGAATTTCTTTTCTTAGAACTTCTAGACATAATGTTGTTTTGGATTTGGTTCATACTGATGTATGTAATATGAAAGATAGATCTCTTAGTGGTGCCCTTTATTTTGTGACTTTTATTGACGATTTCTCTAGAATAGTGTGAGTTCTTGCTTTGCATTCTAAGGATCAGATCTTTGATGCATTCAAAGAATTTCATGTGAAAGTTGAAAGAGAGATTGGTCAGAAGCTAAAATGTGTTATAGCAGTTAATGGTGGTGAATACAAGGGTTCTTTTGAAAAGTGTTGCATGGATTTTGGTATCAAGCTTAAGAAAACTATTCCTAAAACACCGCAAGAGAATGGTGTAGCAGAGAGAATGAATAGAACTATAGAAAAAAGAATTAAGTGTATGCTCTCTCATACAAAGCTGTCTAAAACCTTTTGGGGTAAGGCAATGAGGACTGCAGTTGACTTGATTAACCTTTCTCCTTCTGGTGATATACCAGAAAAGGTTAGGAAGGAAAAGATGTGTCCTACAAAAATTTGAGAGTGTTTTGGTGCAGAGCTTTTGTTCACATTCCTAAAGATGAGAGATCCAAGCTTGATACTAAGACTAAAGATTGTAACTTCTTGGGTTATGCACGTGAAGAATTTGGTTACAGATTATGGGATCTGAAAGAGAAGAAAATTATCATAAGCAGATATGTTGTGTTCCTTGAGGATCAAACAATTGAAGACTCACAGAAGATTGTGAAACCTAAGCCCTTCAATGAAGAACCTGTTAACTTGAATCCAATTTCTTCTCCAGTTACAGCTTATAATGATCACAAGGGAGAAATTCAACAAGAAAATAAAGATGTAAATGATAATGATAGTGATATTCCTCCACTTGCTGATGATCCTGATTTGCCTCATGATGATCATATAGAACGAGAAGTACAGGAGAACCCTAAAGAACTTCAGTTGAGAAGATTCACCAGAGAGTATAGCTTACTAGGTGGTATTTTCCTCATAAGTATATGATGCTTACATATGAGGGAGAACCATAATCTTATGATGAAGCTATGACAGATGATCACAAAGAAGAGTAGTTGAAAGCCATGCAAGATGAGTTGAAATCCTTGCATGAAAACCACAAGTATGACTTGGTGAAACTACCTAAGGGTAAAAATCACTAAAAAACAAATGGGTCTACATGTTGAAGACTGAAGATAAGAGCTCACAGCCTAGGTACAAGGCAAGACTAGTTGTGAAAGGATTCAGTCAAAAGAAAAGAATTGATTTTGAAGAAATTTTATCACATGTAGACAATATGTCTTCTATCTGAGTTGTTCTTGGCTTGGTTGCTCGTTTGAACTTAGAGATATAACAACTTGATATGAAAACTGCCTTCCTCTATGGTGACCTAGAGGAAGAGATTTATATGGAACAATGTGAGAGGTTCAAAGTCAAAGGTAAAAAACAGCTGGTGTGCAGGTTGAGAAGAGTTTATATGGGCTCAAGCAGGCACTCAAACAGTGGTATAAGAAATTTGTTTCTTTCATGGAGAATCATGGTTAGAGTCAAACTACTTCGGACCATTGTGTGTTTGTTAAGAAATTTTCTGATGGTAAATTTATTTTTCTCTTATTTTATGTGGATGACATGTTGATTGTTGGTCATGATATTAGCAAGATTGATGAATTAAATAAAAACCTCAATAAATCATTTGCTATGAAGGATTTGCGACTGGCAAAACAAATTCTTGGTATGAAGATCTCAAGTGATAAAAAGAATGGGAAGTTGTTGTTGTTTCAAGAAGGTTGCACTGGGAAGATTCTTGAGAGATTTCATATGAGTAGTGCGAAACCTGTTATTACTCCACTTACAAGTCACTTTAAGCTTAGTTCCAAGCAGTGTCCTACTAGTGAAAAAGAGAAAGAAGAAATGAAGAAAGTTCAAATTGCTTCTGCAGTTGACAGTTTGATGTATGTCATAGTTTGGACAAGGCCAGATATCGCTCATGCAGTTGGTGTTGTCAGCCAGTTTCTCTCTAATACAAGTTAGTTGTTAAATGGATTCTTAGATACCTCATTGGTGCCTCTAAGGCATGTCTGTGTTTCGGTGATGGTAAACCAGTGCTAGATGGTTTGACAAATGCCGAAATGGCTGGTGATATTGACTCTCAAAAGTCTACTTCAATATACTTGATGAATTTTGCAGGGGAGCTGTGTCTTGGCAGTCTAAACTTAAAAAAATGTGTTGCTTTGTCTTCTGAGGCTAAATATATTGCCTTGACTGAAACTTGTAAAGAGTAACTATGGTTGAAAAAGCTCTTACAAGAATTGGGCATGAAGCAAGAAAAGTATGTCTTATACTATGACAGTTAGAGTACTATCCATCTTAGCAAAGATCCGATATTTCATTACCAATCTAAGCATATTGATGTGCGTTACTATTAGATTTGTGATGCTCTATGATGTGCAAATTTTAAATGCTCACAAGTGCACGAATCACAAATAGTATTACGATTAGTTTACACTCGAGGTCGATCTCTCAATGAGTTAGAGTGGTTTAAATACTAAATTACTTTATTAAATTCTTCTATATATAGTTGTATGGAAATGGATTTATAGACAGAAAAGTCGCCCTAGGGTTTCTGTTCAGGTTGTGTGCTTCTGCTGCTGTCCAGGCTCGATTCTACTGCTGTCCAGGCTCGGTTCTGCTAAAACTGCCATAACTTTCTCTAGAAAAATCATATTTACGAGCCGTAAAATTCTCCAGAAAATAGACATCCGGATCTTTCTAAGCATATATGGATCATCTCCTGGTTCTTCTTGAATCAATACAATTTAATCCACAAAAATGACTGATCTGTACAGGCAATTCTGGAAATTTAGTAAAACTCATTTCCAAGTGCTTGTGAACCTGTAAAACAATGAAAAACAACTCAGTAACAAATTCCTAAGCTAAACATATAAACAAATACTTGAAAAACATACAAAATACTAGGACAAATATTCGTTCATCAAATACCCCTTAACCTAAATTTTGCTAGTCCTCAAGTAAAACTAAAAGAAAACATAAACAAAACAAACCTAAAAACTTAAATCAACAAAACCCTCATGCCTTAATTCTTATTATGACTCATATGTAGATATCTTATGCACAATTATGTTCACAGTCTCAACACTTCAGAATTAATTGCTCAAATCAAGTACACATCGCACATCCATATTCCAATGCTCAAAACACCTCACGTCAATTACCCCCAAACCTAAAGTCAAGAATCCGAATTCGCTTCGATTTTAGGCCTTACAAGATTCACTCATTAAGCAGATCGAACCTAGGATTCAAACACTCATCAAGCATATGCGAATAGAAGTTATGTAAACAAGAAATTTCAAATATAAATTTGCATATATATATGGATATCATCAAAGAACACTCATATGTTCGCAAAATAGATCTCATGAAAGGAATCAAATGCTAGGATTGCAAAGCTATCACATCGCCTATATCATATCCTAGTCAAACACTTCAAGCAAAACATATTGAGTATGAACCTATGCATAGATGGGTGTGGTTGGCGACCTGATTTACACCAAAGCTCTTTCTTTTCAACTCTTTATAAGAGCAACTTCAATAGCCTTGAAGTGTCTTAGGTCCTCTTGCTTGTCTAACCAAATCTCTTTTTGACATGTTTCTCATATATATATTCTTTTTTTTTTCTTTACTTTTTTTAATAGGAATTTGGATCTTTTTCCAGAGACAGTGGCAACTAGGGCGTATAACGATGACACATATCAAACTTCTTACTCAAGTCATTCAACTGAAATAATTAGAATACACAACATGATACTTCAAGTGAGTTATATAATCCTAGCATTCAATGCAAAACCTATAGAGATCATCTAACAATTAAATTCATAACAAAGAGTGTTTAAGAGTACTAAGAAACTAACTCTTAGAATAAAACGCTTATGGTTCAAATAACTTACTAGGTAGTCTTCACTATTTGATTCTCAATCAATAAATCTAGGTTTGTCTCAGTATCGACATCAAGAGCACGGTCTATGGAATATGAATATGCATCAATCCTCACAACAACTTGTTAGTGTTAAAGAAACTAAACTCAACGTGCATAAAAGACTTGATTACTAACCATAAAACAAATTGTAGCATGAAAATTTTGTCTCAGCAAGTTCTAATTGTACCCCCAAACCTAAACTAAACATTGTCCTCAATGTATGAAATCAAACATGCGTTTGGAAAAACATTTAGAAGGGAACAATGAAAATGAAAGAACAGAAAACATACTTTATCAAATGGGTGGGTTGCCTCCCACCAAGCACTTTCTTTAACGTCTTAGCAAGACGTTGGTTGAACTTATTCAAGATCGTGCACCTCGATGCACTAAACAACCCCCTTCTCATGGACTCCTTCCAAGTAAGGCTTCACACGATGCCTGTTGAACTTGAATGTCACTTGAATCTTCGGGTTCAGCAACTCTACCGCTCTATGGGAAAAAACGTTGACTACCGAAAACGGTCCGCACCATCTTGACTTCAATTTTCCTAGAAATAATTTGAAACGAGTGTTAAACAAAAGAACTTTTATTCCAAGATAAAAAGACTTACGGATAAGGCCTTGGTCATGGTAACGCTTAGTGCATTCTTTGTAGATCTTTGCATTCTCATAGGTTTCATCACGAATCTCTTTTAACTCATTGAGTTGTAGTAATCCCTTCTCTCCTGCCATTGCAATGTCCATGTTCAATTTCTTGATTGCCCAATACACTTGATGCTCAAACTCAACCGGTAAGTGGCATGCCTTTCCTAAAACCAACCGATAGGGGCTCATCCCAATGGGTGTCTTGAACACCGTTTAGTATGCCCAAAATGCATCATTAAGCTTAGATGAAAATGTCCCAAATGGGCAGGTGAAAGTTGTCTTCTCTTGATCCTCTGGTGTAATCGGCACTTGTTAATAACCTAAAAGACCATCAAGAAAACAATAAAAATCATGCCCTGCTAGTCTTTCCAACATCTGATCAATAAAAGGAAGTGGAAAATGATCCTTTCTAGTAGCTGAGTTCAGTTTCATATAATCGATGCACATTCTCTATCCTGTAGTCATCCTAGTGGACACTAGCTCATTCTTCTCGTTTCGCACCACTATAATCCTAGACTTCTTAGGCACAACAAGAACTGGACTAACCCATCTACTATCTGAAATAGGGTAGATAACTCTTGTATCTAAGAGTTTTAAAATTTCTTTCTTCACTACCTCTTGTAGGTTAGGGTTTAGTCTCCTTTGAGCTTCTCTCACAGGTTTGGCACCTTTCTCTAATATGATCTTATGCATACATGTAGCAGGACTAATACCCCTGATGTCACTTATACTCTATCGCTCTCTTAAGTCTGTTAAGCTCCTTCACAACTCTCTTCTCTTGGGTTTGGGTCAAAGTAAATGAAATAATCATAGGATAAGTGTCTCCCTCTCCTAGAAATATGTAATTAAGGTGCTTAGGTAACTCTTTAAGTTCAAGCTTAGGTGGAGTACTATATTCTCTGGGTAGGGAACTTAGCAATTTTAAAGGTTTGCTAGACTCTTTTTGGGGTGACATTGGTATTGCACTATCTAACATCTAATGATACGCTTTAGTCTCCCCTTCTAGTGTTTCCTCTAATCTTTCAGTTGTAAGAGCAACTTCAAGCCTGTCCTCTATTTCTGTCTGCAAATAAGTGTCATAAACAGGCGAGTCCACACAATCAATAAAAGAACATTCATCGTTAGTAGAAATTGAAGGATTGGTTAGAGAATCAAACACTTTAAATTGTACAGTCTCTCCCAAGACTGTCATCATTAAGCTCTCATTATGGACATCAATAATAATCTTGGTTGTGGCCATAAATAGTCTACTATGAAGAATTGTGTGCTCATTGTCCTTAGATGGGGTTCCTTCCATCTCTAATACCACGAAATCCACAGGTACAATCACTTTGTCTACCTGCACCAATATATCCTCAACTATTCCCTTAGGATATTTAACTAACCTGTAAGCGAGTTGAAAGGACATAGTTGTTGACTTAAGCTCCCCCAAACCTAGTTACAAGTATATCGAATATGGCATGAGATGTATACTTGCTCATAAGTCTAGCATTGCTTTGGCAACCTTATTGTTTCCCATTGTGATGTTGATGATGAAACTTCCGGGATCTTTCAACTTAGGTAGCAAGCTTTGTTGGAGCACAACACTAACAACTTCTGACATCATCACTTTCTCGTTCTTCTTATATTTCCTCATTTTGGTGTTAAGTTCCTTAAAGAATTTCACATATGATTGTACATTCCCGATAACATCCAAAAGGGGCAAATTAATATTCACTTTAGAAAGCATGTAAAAAATATTAGAAAATTGCTTATGCTATTTAGCATCCTTCAGACGGCTTGGATAAGGAATAAGAGGCCTCTAAGGCTTGGTCACCTTGTGCAGTGTCGTGAAGGAAGATGACTCCTTCTCCTTGCTCTCCTCGAATGTCTAAGAAGATTATAGATCTTCAGCCAGATTCCTTTTAGAAGTGTTATGCTCCTTTTGCTTCTCAATTGATTTTCCTGCATCACGTGGCAAGTCATATAAAATTTTATCATCATAATTGTTGTTAAGAATTTTACCACTTCGTAGCACTGTGATAGCCTTTGCTTGCTCAGGTTGGCTAGGCAACTTCCCTTTTTGATGTACTTGCAATTTTTCTGCAAGTTGCCCAACTTGTACTTCCACCCTCTTCATTGATGCCTCTAAGGAATCCAACCTTTGGCTATGTCTCTCATGGTTCTCTTTGCTAACTTGAATAAAAGCACTTAAATTCTCCTCCAAAGTTGGATTTTTAGGCTGATTGGGTGGTTCAACTTGGTTTTGATATTGAACCGGTCTTGAACTTTAAGCATATGCCGGAGCGTTGTTAGTCTTCCAGGAGAAATTGGATGATTTCTCCATCCAGGGTTGTAGGTGATAGAGTATGGATCGTTCTTCGGCCTAGGTTGGTAAGACTCTATTGCATTAACTTTTTTTGTTCATTTCCTACATAAAATTCATAAGACAAAGAACAAGTTTTAGCACCGTGACCAAAAACCCCATAAACTCCACATAACTCATGATTGGGCGTGTTTGTGGTAGTGAGAAGTTTGACTTGTTTGGTCAACTCTGCAAGTTGCATTGCTACATCATTGTTGGATCTTAATTCATTAACCCCAACTCTCCTTCCTGTTACACTCTTTTGTTGGGAATTAGCACCCAACTTCTCATATAGCTCGCATGTCTCTTTAACAATCTTTTCTCCCATGGCTCCACCGGCAGCGGTATCAACCATATATTGACACTGTTGTGTCAATGCATCATAGAAGAATTGATTTGATAGTTGTAATGGGTAATGATGGTGGGGCCATTGGATTAGAAGTATCTTGAACCTATCCCATGCTTTATGGAAGGGTTCTCCCTCCATTTGTGAGAACGTGGCAGTCTTAGTTCTCAACTCAGTGGTCTTCTGATGGAAGTAGAATTTGTTCATGAACCGATTGTAGACTGCTTCCCATGTAGTCAAAGAACCAGGTAGAAGAGTCATCAACCACGCTTTTGCTCTATCTTTTAATGTGTAGGGGAAACATCTTGATAAGTGCTTAAGTATTCATATTTAAGCCCCTTAATTTACAGTTGTTAGGCTCTTTATTTATGTATTTTAGTATATTCTACTTCATTTTTGTGTTATCTGTGTTTTTTATAGGCTTGTGAAGAAAAAAAAGCATTTTGAAGCTTTAAAGGAAGAAAACTGAAGATTTGGAACCAGCTAGTTCGATCGAGCACAACATTGCCGCGATCAAGCGCATAAGCACTCGTGCACACACCTAGAAAGCTCGAGTGCAACCCTGCGCTCGAGCGCAATCGAGTGCACACGCACAGAGAGGCGGTAGAGCCAGTTTTGGAAAGATTTCTTCCGGACTTATTTTGGAAATTAGGGCTTCGAGGCGTCCTTAGAACCCTATATGTAGGCTTGTAAAACACAGAAACACTATTTTTGGATTTTGCTTTAATTTGTAAGCATTGGGAGACGAATTGACTACTCTTCTCTCGGGTTTATTCTTTCCCCTTTATTTTTATTTTATAAATATGTTTAGCATCACAAGCATGTGTAACTAAACCCTAGTAAGGGCTTGGTTGAAGCCCTAACTATGTTTAACCAATAATTCAGTATTGGCATCTTTTCAATATTTATGCTGTGATTCTTGATTTGATTAATGCTTATTTTTATTTAAATTCTTTATATGTGTGTGTCTGATCAACATATGCATGTGGTATTGATTAATTAGTTGAATCAATTTGGATGACCGAGTCCTGGGTTCAACAGTAGTAACAAAATAAACCCACATCGGGTTCTTGGGTTAATCAACATGGGAAACCAGGAGTGGACCAAGCCCTAGGTCTCGTGTGGTTGTCGATTTTCACAGATCCTATGCTCTCTTAAGGAACAACTCAGTATACACCATGCTGAATCCCTTAAGAGAGAAAAGAGTTAAGAATGCACCATGCCTAACTCGTTACTGAGGGAAATCAATAGCTTAAGGTGTGGACCAAACCTTAGGTTGACAAACATTAGGTATTCATAGCATGAGTAATGCATTGGCATATTGTTTTGTTGGGGTAGCACGATTAGTGGTGGATATCAAGTCCCTATGCCTTTATCATTATTATTAATTCAAACTCAATATTTATTTTTATTATTTTATATTGTGAACTGATTCTAAAAAAAAATTCACCAATCTCTGTGGAGATGATCTCGCATTTGCAAACTATGCTACTATTGACCTCGTGCACTTGCAAGTAAAACGAGTTCGATTATTTGCTTATTAATTTAGGTACACAAACATATAACAAGTTTTTGACACTGTTGCCGGGGATTGTGCTAAATTTCTTTCTAGAATTATTTTCGTTTAGTTTAGTCATTTTTATTTTTATTTATTATGTTTTATTTTTATCAAAAATCTCAAAATTTTTAGTTTCTATTTTCACCTTTATTTTTGTTGCATCAAAAACCTAATATATTTCTTTTTTCGTTTTTTGTTTCAGGGACTATAGTAGAACTCTCTAGGCCACTTGTGATCTAGCGCATAAGAGGCAGAGGCTACCCAAGCAACAGTGTGAATTGCTGCACTAAAGCAATTTTTTGCTGATTCATGCACGGGCTTCGATCCAAGCATCTAACTTTCTTTCCCCTCGATACAAAGCTTGAGCGGACCATCCGACAAAGGCTTAGAGACAACTCTGAAGAGGTAGAAGAAGAATTCAAGGAAGAAGCATCAATGGCGGAACAGCTAGAAAACCAACAACCACCTGAGAGAAGACCGATGAAGTAATTCTTCATCCCAAGGAACATCGACCAGCCATCATGCATTGCTTATCGACCAGAGGTGGAAGATAATTATTATAATACTCAATGCCTTGACTCATTTTAGGGGTACATCAGTTGAAGATCCACACTTGCACCTCCGGGAGTTCTTTGATCTCTGTAAGTTCCAGCATATCCGGCGGGGCCTAGACCAAGAAGGAATCAGGTTAATTCTTTTCCCTTTTTTCTTAAAGGATAATGCTAAACTATGGTACAATTTATTGCCTCCAGTTTCTATCCATACTTGGGAAGAGTTAGCCAACAAGTTTCTAAGAAAGTTTTTCCCAGCTCAAAAGACGAGACAAATGAGGAAGGAGATTCAAGCTTTCCAACAGAGAGATGGAGACCTTTTCTTTGAAGCATGGGGACACTTTAATGAGCTGCTTCTCAAATGTTCACATCACAACCTTCCTCAAGATGAGCTGGTACTAGCCTTTTATGAAGGTCTAAATGACATGAATAAAGGTATTGCTGATTCAAGTTGTGGAGGTGTGCTGATGGAGAAGAGCAGTGAAGAAGCCATGGAGCTGTTTGAGGCATTGAGTTAGCACACCCAACAATTCTCATCTAGAAGGAGACAAGGAGTGAAGAGCAAGAGCATGTATGAAGTTAACTTAATTGGTGGAATTCCAATCCAGATGGCTGCTATGGAAAGGAAGCTAGATATGCTTGTAAAAGCTATGACTGCTCATAATACCTCACTGAGTCCACAAGCCACACAACGCCAGGTATGTGCTTTATGTTCTCAATTTGATCACACTACTAAGACTTGCCATTTATATTCATCTACAGATACTGAGCAAGCGAACTATGTGGGACCAAACAGTGCATATGCAAATACCTACAATCCTGGATGGCGAAACCACCCCAACTCTCATGGAGCAACAAACAAAATGCCCTGAACCTTCAAGGGCAACAAAGGAACTTCCACCAAGCAGTCCAACCAGTTCAAGAGTCAAAGAAGAGTGACCTAGAAAGTATGGTAAGGCAACTGATAACGTCACAAGAACAGTTTACGGTAGATGGAAGGCAAATTCAAACTAAGCAAAGATAAACAATTGCAAAGCATGAGCAAACCATCCAAAGACTGGAAGTACAAATGGGCCAAATGGCTAAGGAGCTAAGTGGACGAAAGCAAAGAGAATTTCCAACCCAATCAATGCCTAATCCTGGAGGATATCAGCAATTGAAGGCTGTTACAACTCTCAGAAATGGTAAGATCATAGGAGTTAATGAGCCAGCACAAGCATCTTCAGCTAAGCCATCCACATCCAAGGTAAGTGAAATGGAGAAGTGGAATGCACCACCCTTCCCTCAAAGTTTAGTAAAGCCAAAGAAAGATAAATTGCTTGATATTTTTGAAACTTTGAGAAAAGTAGAAATTAACATTCCCTTATTAGATGCAATCAAACAAATTCCTACTTATGCTAAAATTTCAAAAGATTGTTGCACTAATAAAAGAAAGTTTTAGGAGCATGAAACAGTGGCTCTAACTGAAGAGTTAAGTGCGGTATTGTTAAGAAAACTACCACCAAAGCTAATAGATCTAGGTAGTTTTACCATTCCTTGCAGGATAGGTGACCAGTTTTTTTAGTGTGCACTATTTGATTTAGGAGCAAGTGTCAATTTGCTGCCATACATGGTAGTTGAAAAGCTAGGTTTGGGGGAGCTTTAACCAACCACCATCAGTTTGCAATTGGCAAACAAAAGCATCAAAAGACCAAGAGGTATTCTTGAGGATGTCTTAGTAAAGGTAGATGAATTTATTTTACCTACTGATTTTATTGTACTAGATATGGAAGAATTTCCTATGCCATTACTTATGCCTATCATCTTAGGAATACCCTTTATGAGAACTGCTGATACAATAATTAATGTGAAAAAAGGTATTGTAAGTATAACGGTAAATGGTGAGACAATAGAATTTAAGATATTTGATGCATTGAAATTACCCCAAGATGATAATGATAATGAATGTTTTAATGAATGTACGATGTAAAGTATTGTCGAGCAAGCTTTTCAGGTCCATCACACCGATCCATTAGAAGCCACCCTCACCTATAGCTTCACAAGTGGATGTTAAGCCAGAATCTGAGATATTACCAATGACATCATTGAAGCTGTGCACCTTCTTGAAGCCTCTCCAGAGCATCCAAGTAAGTTCACTCTTCCGTTTGAAACTCTTGAGCATACTAATACTACTTTTCTTTCATCTATTATCTAGGCACCAAACTTGGAATTGCAGCAGTTTCCAGCAAGAAATCAGACATTCACGATACATGGACACAGAGTCACACCACACTCTGAAATTACAGTGAAACCAAGAGATGGAGATTTAGCACTCTAAACTCTCTAGTATGCAGCAGCAACAAGAACATGTGAGCCAAATGTGGGGGACTTTAGGTACTTCCTTCCAAAAGATTAACGCTGAAGCTACTGAAGAGAGCGTTTGAGCACTCTAGACTTGATACACATATAGCTCAAACGCCTCTATTGAGGTCAGTGATACTGAGGCCACCAAGTGCGAAGGTTGAGACCTTGTTAAAAGTGCTACCCACAGCTTCAATTCACTGTCACCCACAAGCTATTCGTTAAAAATACTCAGTGAAAGACCAGCAGTGTGAGTGGTGCACCATCTGGCTGAAGACGTAAAACTTAGCGCTCATGGGAGGCACTCTATAGCATATCCTTTATATTTTTAGTATTGTCTTTTATTTATAGTTAGTATTTACTTTTATATAACTATTTCTTATTAGTATTCCTTGTTTTCCGGTTTTATGTTTGTTTTTCTTTTTCAAGGACATAGTGAATGCATCCAGTTCAAGTTTAGGAGCGTGCCACGCGCCATGCCAACCATTTAGTTCTCTATCTCCCAAGTCAGATCTTTCCATGTCACTCACACATTGGGGACAATGTGTACATTAAGTTTGAAGGTATGGGAGACACATTCACACACTATGTCCTAGTTTTTGTTTTTAGTATTCTTGAAAAGATAAATGCATGTTCATATTGTTTTAAAAATTTTGGTTGATTTAAAACAAATGTTATGATAAAAATTCATCAATAAGCCTAAAAATCTAGAACACATAGTCTAATGACAAAGTTTTAAATGTTTTAATTATTTACTTCAAGGCATCTAAGAATTCACAAAGTTTGATCTAAATCTGACACGAGCACATTAGCACATAATGGTGTGAGGTATGACGTATAATTTCTATGTATATGTTTCCATGACCTAACTGTAACCGGATAACTTGTTAGAATAACACTTTGGCATAGAAGAAAAGAAAACAGATAAACACCACTTTTGGATTTTGCTTTAATTTGCAAGCCCATTAATTTATAGTTGTTAGGCTATTTGTTTATGTATTTTAGTATATTCTACTTCATTTTTGTGTTCTCTATGTTTTTTATAGGCTTGTGAAGAAAAGAAAACATTTTGAAGCTTTAAAGGAAGAAAACTGAAGATCTGAAACCAGCTAGTGCGATCGAGCGCACAAGCACTCGTGCACACACCTAGAAGGCTCGAGTGCAACCCTGCACTCGAGTGCAAAAGAGCGCGATCGAGGGCACACGCATAGAGAGGTGACAGAGTCAATTTTGAAAAAATTTCTTCCGGACTTATTTTGGAAATTAGGGTTTCGAGGCATCCTTAGAACCTTATATATAGGCTTGTAAAATAGATAAACACCACTTTTGGATTTTACTTTAATTTGTAAGCTTCGGGAGACGAATTGACCACTCTTCTCTTGGGTTTATTCTTTCCTCTTTATTTTTATTTTATGAATATGTTTAGCATCACAAGCATGTGTAACTAAACCCTAGTAAGGGCTTAGTTGAAGCCCTAATTATGTTTAACCAATAATTCAGTATTGACGTCTTTGCAATATTTATGTTGTGATTCTTGATTTGATTAATGCCTGTTTTTATTTAAATTCCTTATATGTGTGTGTCTAATCAACGTATGCATGTGGTCTGGATTAGTTAGTTGAATCAATTTGGATGACCAAGTCCTGGGCTCAATAGTAGTAACAAAAGAAACCCACGTCGGGTTCTTGGGTTAATCAACATGGGAAACCGAGAACGGACCAAACCCTAGGTCTCGTGTGGTTGTCGATTTCCATAAATCCTATGCTCTCTTAAGGAACACTCAGTATACACCATGCTGAATCCCTTAAGAGAGAAAAGAGTTAGAGTATACACCATGCCTAACTCGTTGCTTAGGGAAATCAATAGCTTAAGGAATGGACCAAACCCTTAGGTTGACAAACATTAGGTATTCATAGCAAGAGTAAAGCATTGGCATATTATTTTGTTGGGGTAGCATGATTAGTGGTGGATATCAAGTCCCTACGCCTTTATCATTATTATTAATTCAAACTCAATATTTATTTCTATTATTTTATATTGTGAACTGATTCTAAAACGAAATTCACCAATCCATGTAGGGATGATCTCGTATTTGCACACTATGCTACTATTAACCTTGTGCACTTGCAAGTAAAACAAGTTCGATCATTTGCTTATTAATTTAGGTAGATAAACGCACAACACATCTCATCCTGAGTTGATCCTCATTCAGCCTTTGTAGAGGAAAAGTCTGCACTGTTGCATAGAAATCCCTTATGAAGGTTAATGGGTCTTCATTTGGAATTTCGTAGAATGAAGGGAGCATGCTAAAGTGGATATTTTTTATCTCATAATTCCATGCAGCTTCCCCCAATTGGATGCAAGATATGGAAGTGTCGATGATCGTCCTTGCATATTCCTTCATCATAATTTGTCTTTTAGCTCATTCCATTGTTTCAGGCTCCTCTTTCTCTATTCCCTTAACCTTTTCTTCTTCTTTTGTAGGCTGTAACGTCTCCCTTAGCCTATGGATGTTGTCTATTGTTGGCACTAGATTTCTTCTTTAGAATCTTCTACCGTGTATGTACCTGAAGAAACAAAAGAAAAATCAAGCTACCATGAATCAAGAGAGCGAAAATCAAGAAACAAATTAATGACAATTTAAATCAAGAAAATCACGAAGCAAATGAAGAAAATTTGACAAAATAAAAAAATAAAAATTACTCCTAAAAGAAAGAAAAGAAAGAAAATAAAAAAATAAAAAATAAAATACAATAATTAAAGAATTAAACGCTAATTCCCCGACAACAGTGCCAAAAACTTGATGTGCAAATTTTAAATGCTCGCAAGTGCACGAATCACAAATAGTATTGCGATGAGTTTACTCTCGAGGTTGATCTCTCAAGGAATTGTAGTGGTTTAAATCCCAAATTACTTTATTAAAATTACTAAAACAAACTTTGAAATTAAATCCTAAACACTCTAATTAAAATATTGGTGAAGAGAAAATTGAAATAAAAACAATTAAGTAACTTAAACAAAACGAATTATGAAGAGACGAGTATAATTAATGAGAACAACTGGGAGTTTAGCTTGCTATCCAATCATGAATTGTAACATTTGGTGAATATAAAGAATTAATCAACATCCAAGATTATTGATATTTCCGCTAAGACTAGAGAATGTCATTGATCGTGTTTGTTCTCAATTTATAACTAATTAATTAAATCCCATGGATTGTGTTCATCAATTAATTAGTTAAATTAAGTATAAGGAAAACACAACCACCTAAATCACAATTTGATTTGAATCATGATTTAAATTCCTATTCAAGAAAGTTGAATTAAGTCTAGATGATTTGTCCTCAACCTAATCTCAAATATTAACCTTATCAATAACAGATGGCCAATCCACAAGCAATAATCAAAAGTATGAAGGATATTAAATAAGAAATAATCTGAAAAACTTCATAAAACAAAATCCACCAAAATATCCAAAACAATCAAGGCAGCTAAGCTAAACGCTCAACAATGCGTTCAGCTGCTCATGTTTAAATCTCAATCATAGAATTCAAATACTAGGATTACAAGCATATTGAAGGACAAAAGAAGCAAAGATAGAATTTCTTCCCAAATTACAAGATGAATCCTCAAAGTCTTGAAGCAATTGATCATAGTCTTCAATCTCTTGATAAGCCGTCTTGATGAAAGAAATCGTCTCCTCCATCAATCTCCCAAAACTCCTTTTGATAATATCTCTCCAAGAACTACCGTCGTCTCATCCTTTCTCTGAGTCTAAAATTATTCTTATATATAGTTGTATGGAGACGACTTTGTAGATAGAAAAGTTGCCCTAGGGTTTCTGTTCAGGCTGTGTGCTTCTGCTGCTGTTTAGGTCCGGTTCTGCTGCTGTCTAGGTCCAATTCTACTAAAACTACCACAACTTGCTTTAGAAAAATCATATTTACGAGTTGTAAAATTCTCCAGAAAATAGACATCCGGATCTTTCTAAGCATATATGGTTCATCTCCTGGTTCTTCTTGAATTAATACAGTTTAATCTGCAAAAATGACTGATTTGTATGGGCAATTCTGGCAATTTAGTGAAACTCCTCTCCAAGTGCTTGTGAACCTGTAAAACAAGGAAAAACAACCCAAAGTAACAAATTCCTAAGCTAAACATATAAATAAATGCTTGAAAAACATACAAAATGCTAAGACAAATATTCGTTCATCACTCTAGATATGATGTTATTGCAACTTGAGAAAATCTATACCGATGATAATGGATCGGATATGATAACTAAATCCTTGCCTTGGCTGAAGTTTGAATTATGCCAAAAGATTACACGTATGGTTGTGTCCTCCACATGAGTCGAAAGGGGGAGATTGTTGGGTGATTCTCCATATATGGGGGCCACCCTCAATTAAATAACATGTTGACGTGGCCCTAGTACCACTAAGTATATAAGAAAGCAATAAGAAAGCAAGAGAGTTTTATTTTTTATTTGCAACCATCGAAATCAATTTTGGGAGCAAATATTTTCTTGGATTTTACTCATAGTTAAGATCCGATTTGGATGTCGATTTCATTGCAGTTTGAGCTCAAAATTTTGGGTGTTGATTCTACGTGGTGAAGGCTTCAAGTTGATGTATTTCGTTTATTCACCTACTTCTGTTACAGCTTGTTTCGATGAGATTAATTTAATCATTGTTTGGTAGATTATTGTTGAAATCCATTTTTTGAGTAACAATAAATTATCTGTTGATCTTGGGAAGATATTTTGTATTCTCATTATTTTAAATGGTTTTCCAAGAAAAAATTTGGTGCCTTGATTTTGGTGGTTTGATTATTATTTCTCAACTGTGGTTATTTGGTATTATTATTGTGCCTATTTTATTCACACAAACTAGAGATTCACATTATTCCACCTGTTTGGTTGCCAATAATAAAACTAGAGACTATAAAATTTAAAATATAAAAAAGTTCGTAACTATATTTTTGTGTTCAATAACTGAAAGCGAGAACTGAAATTATTTACACCAAATGAAAATGGTTAAAGAACAGACAAAATCAAGCCGAAAGTCCTGTTTGCCACAGCTAATTGAACAGGGGAAAGAAAACCCCACTTTCAAAACCAACTCCTTTCTTTTATTTCCCCGCAATTCTCGGCAACCAAACCGAAAATAACAAGGGCAACAGTAATAGTAAAAATAAGCAACGTAAAGAGACCAATGAGCATAAATACACAAAAATAGATTTTTTTTTTATTTAAAAAAAAGGGCACAAAAAATACTAATAAAACAAACTTCATTTTGCCTTTTTCAGGTAAATAGCGATATATAACGTAGAAAAGAAAGACAAAAATAGAAGAAAAAGGAATCTCACAACATGTAAAGAACCGTTTTGAGTAGCGAGTTTGCATGGTTGATGGTCCTCGGCGATCCTCGTCGATCTAATAGAAAAAGCTCGCTTTTGCAAAACGCTTCATCGTCTTTTCCTACTGGTTTTGGATTGGAACAGAGAGAGCTCGCTCAAGTTCCTCGAAGACGATAAAACGCGATCGGTAGGCATTCCCGTGGAGATCGCCGCCAATTTTAGAGACAAACTCCTAGAGAGAGTGTGTAAAGTGCGTGTTGTGCGTGTGTTGTTAGTTTTGAAGATAGTTTAAGAGAGAGAAAGGGGACCAAAAACAGAACTCCTGAGAAGAACAGTGATTTTAATGAGAAGGGGAATATTTGGTTTTATATTTTTTTTTGAAGTTTTATCGATAATTTAAATTTGTTTATTAATAATATTATCATCGGTGAAAATTTTTAAAATTATTAATAAAATATGAAAAATTTTATACTTGATCTGACGAATAAACCCTCACGAGAGAAAATTTCGTTGTGAGAGTTTTTGTAGTGTTTGGACTTTTGCACAGTTGGAGTTCTTGACTAGCAGAGGGCCGTATATTCTCCCACTCGCAGCTGGTACAACAGTTTCCACGCACCTCCTCCAAAATTGGGAAAAAAAAAAAAAACACAGATGATGATGATCACTCAAGGCCCTTTTATTATTCAATTTTTTCATTATTATTGGTAAAGTTTTCAAAATTCGTGGTAATTCTTGTAGAATCGGATCCGTGATCATCACTTTAAAGCCACCAAAAGCTTTAGCACGATCATTGAGGCTTGTTATCCTCTTCAAAAAAATTAAGTAGTGATTGCATCAAATTTATTTTAAAATAAAATATTAAAGCTATTATTCAATTTTCTTATTATTATTAGTAAAGTTTTCAAAGTTCATGGTAACTCTCGTGGAACCAGATATGTGGATCATCACTTTTAAAGCCACCAAAAGCTTTAACATGATCGTTGAAGCTCGTTATCCTCGTCAAAAGTGTTTGGATTTGAATCATCTCGTTGTAATAGGTGAGATAAGTTTTATCTAGTGATCTAACATAAACCAACATTTTTGTCGGCCCCGTGTGAGTCACACAGTGTTGATAAGGACTCAACTTACTCCCTTGCAACTTTTTTTTTACAAAAAATTGAAATAAAACTAGTCATATAATCTATGAAATAAATCAGTATTGTTTTGAAATAAAATGTTTAAAAAAAAACCTATTATTAGTGTTAATGCCAAAAAGAGGATGTAGGATAGTCTTGTCTTCTTCTTGACTCTAACAGAGTGAAAATGGTGCTGGCGGTTTTAGATTCGGGGAAGATGGAACTTGACTCTGGTTTTGTTCCTATCATCACGTCTATTTGGTACATGAGCCTCTGTAAGAAAAGTCACCCGGAGCTTGATACTTCGGAAGGGACCCTCTAATGGTTAAGTCAGTAGATGTACCAAAGTGATGTAGGAGGAAATGTTTAGAGTCGAGATACCGAAATGGTATTGCCATTGTGTTTTTCTTTGGCTACCTCTCTCTTGTTTTAGATCTTAAGCTTCTTTATATAGGCGTTGAAGGTGCTTTGTCCCGAGTTCTAGGATGGACCTCAGCATGAATGTGACTTCCCGAATCTTGAGCCTTGTGAGATGCAACCTCTGCCTATAAACTCTCCCATCAAGGACGGAATATTAGGGTGATGATCTCATCATTACGTTTGTGGAGGTCTGACTTCTACTTGGTTTAGTTGTTTTGGGTGGTTGGTTATTATTACGAACAACGTATACAATTCTTATTGGACCAATTGATTTTGTCCATATCAATTAGAATTTTGAAAAAAAATTAATAGTTAATTTTAAAAGTATAAAAATTATTCAATTTTAGAAAACCAAAAATAGTTCTTTGTTGTAGCTCATGAGAACAAATATATATAAAGTAGAATTATTATTGTAAAAAAATATGATTCAAATAAGTACATAAAACGATTTAAAACTTACATGTGATTGTTAATATTTAGATATATCCTAAAATTTTGTAGTGTTGAAATTTAATCTATTATAAGATAAACAATTAAATTTGTGACATAAACACATTTTCTTTTTTTTCTTTACATTTAGAATACAATTTCAATTTGTTCAAGATCTTTTCCGGCTTATAATACTGATAAAATTGATAACATATTTTATATTTATTTTTCTAATGTTTATAAAAGTTTTATAATAAAAATAATAATACTACCAAATCTATCAAATGGGATAGAAAATAAAGCTTTCACACTTTTTTTTTTCATTTTTATATTGATCTTTAAAATATGATATCATAAGTTTGTTAGAGATTTAGTTGAAGTTCGTATACCAATTATATTTTTCTTACTTTAGATATTTTACATATTTTATTTTATTATTTTAAGCCTTTATAGGGTACTAGTTGAGGGTGTGCAAATAGTCGAAACGGTTGGTTCAGTTGATTAAAATTTTTAACTGACTTTTTTCGATCAAAATTTTTGTTAACTGTTTCAACTTAATTAACCTAAGCATTTTAACATTAACTAACTGAATTGATTTCGATCGGTTAACCAACACTATTTATATAATTAAGTTTTTTAATTTATTATATGTTATATATTTAATTTATATTTAATATTTTTTTATCCGACCAATTAACCGATATATATTTTTTTGTTAATCAATTTAATACCGATTTAACTAATTAATGCATACCTATAGTACTAACTACCATGCAACATGCATTGGACATGAAAAATATTATGAGTGATTAATTTTTACTACTTTTTTAGATGTAAATTAAAGTATAATATAGTAAACCACTTCCTTCTGGATAAAAAAGAGTCATCATCGTGAATATAACGAGGGAATATATAAAGGTGGATTATATTATCATTGTACTAATTAAAAAATGATTATAATAAAAAATTTAACTCCCATAACTCTGATATTAGCTATATTAGGTCTCACAAAAAAAATTTAAACTTAAAAATAGTTTCTAAATAATCACTCAATATCTACGTAGGTATGTCATATTTTAATGGTCAATAATGCACATTTTTATTAAATAAAAATATTAAATTATCGTTAAGTGCTTTAAGAATGACTTGTTTTCTATGATATTTTTTCTTAAGAAAAAATATGTTAGATACGTGTTGTTTAGTTTTAATTCTTAGAGGTGTTTTTTCTTTTAATTTTTCTCGTGATGGAACTTTCAAAGTGGAAGAGCATATTTTTCTTCATCAAAATGGGGGATTATAAATTGATTTGAATAGGTAAGAAATATCTTAAGTTCAAGCTTATCGATATTTATTTATTTTAATAATTTAATCAATTTAATTATAAATTATTTATTTTTTTGAAAAATTTTGCTCATATAGAGTAATATTTTTTTTTTGTGTGTAATTAACTTTTTTATACAGGGTGAAACTAAATCTTAATTTTAATTTATTATTATCAAACATCTTTATGGTTTACTCAGTATTTCGATGTTCGTATGGACTTTAAATTTGATCAATTTACATCTTACATTTAAAAGAGGTACCCAATATACCTTTCTAATGTAATTTTCGCCTTTTCGATTAGATGGACACTGGCACACACAAGCAAGACAAATATGCACCTTAATTGCATGTGAAAATACCATCATGCCTCTCTTTTATTTTTCCTCAAATATCAAACATTCAAACCAAATATCATAACGAAGAGTGTTGGGAATAAAAACCTTTTTGTGGTAGTAAATATTCGCTATGACGTCCAAATGTACAAGACTTTGGTTAGATCATGGTTTACCTGAAAATGTTCTACGTTGCAGCCATGAAGGCAGTGAGTGCAAGGAGAACCTCCAATAATTCACTTTGACTGCTGCGACAGAAGAAACTGCAGAGGGAAGTTTGAAGGTGATGAAACCACCAGGATTTCAGGGCCCTTGTAGAGAGCAACAATAAATGCTCCTGCTACTGAAACAATGACACTCACGGATTCGGCTTGACTGCATGAAGATGAAGAGAGGGTCGTGATGGGTTTTTCACATGCAGTTAAGGTGCACACGTGTCGTTCGCATGTGTGCTAGTGTTTGATTTTTTCAGAAAGTAAATAAAAAGTTTTATTGGATATTTTTCTTAAATACATGATGCAAATTGATCAAATTTAAAATGCAAGGAAGACATTGAGACACAAGATAAACGAAAAGGTATTTGGCGATAAAAACCCTTTAATTATTTGAGGAAATAAAAAAATTAATTGTGTTTATTTATTTTTTTGTAAAAAAATTGTTTATTTAAAGTTTTGAATTTTTTGTCAAATAATTACTTATAAAAAATCCTAATTTTTAAGGAGAAAAATAATAAATATAAAGTATATATATTTTGTTTATTAAATATTTTACACCCTTATTCGTATTTTTATATAATATAAAATATAATATATTATAAATATCTTAGTTATTTTTTGTGTGTATATATATATATATATATATATATATATATATATATATATAAAGTTACTTTAAAAAATGACACTCAAGGATTCGGCTTGACTGCTTGAAGATGAAGATCGTGTCATTGCCTTATGGGAGACTTGGAGGAAAATAAGAGAGGGGCGTGATGGGTTTTTCGCATGCAGTTAAGGTGCACACGTGCCGTGCGCATGTGTACCGGTGTTTGATTTTTTGAAAATTACTATTGGATATTTTTCTTAAATACATTATACAAATTGATCAAATTTAAAATGTAAAGAAGACAGTGAGACACAAGACAAATAAAAAAATATTTGGCAATAAAAACTTTTTAATTATTTGAGGAAACCAAAAAAATTAATTGTATTTATTTATTTACATAATAATTTATTTTTTTTGTAAAAAACTTGTTTATTTAAAGTTTTGAATTTTTTGTCAAACAATTACTTATAAATTATCCTAATTTTTAAGGAGAAAAATAATAATTATAAATTACATGTATTTTGTCTATTAAATATTTTACACCTTATTTGTATTTTTATATAATATAAAATATAATATTTTATAAATATCTTAGTTATTTATGTGTGTATATATATATATATATATTATTTTAAAAACGAAGATTTAAACAAACCAAAACAATCTTATTAATTATAAAAAAATTTATAATATGATATAATTAGTATTTCTCCATAATTATATTACACGTGACAAAAAAAAAACCTAAATGGTAAAACAATAACAACACCCCTGAGAGAATTTCTGATAGAGAGGTTAGTGGGTATTTCCCTCTGAAACCCAGTTACAATGATCTCCATTTTACTAGATTGGAATTTGATCTTAGTAGTAGTGAGCGACGGAAGGGTGAGGTGCAATTTGTTTCTTGGCAAGCGTCTAGTGAGGGCTGAGTAAAATTATATTCCGATTGAGGTTCAAGGGGAAATCCAGGCAGAGCAAGGGAAAGTGATTTGATCCGTTCTTCGACAGGTAAGGATAGTGGGTTTCAAAGCTAACTTAGGTGTCTGTTCTAATACCGTTGCAGAATTACAAGCGTTGCGTATTGGCCTACAGTTGTCATTTGAGGAAGAGTTTAGGCAGGTGGAATGTGAGTTGGATGCCGTCGTGGTGCTTCGTCTCCTTCAAATTGCTAGTACGAAGTGGATCCAAACGGAACCTTAATTGCAGATTGTCGTGCCTTAAGCAATGAGGAATTGGCAGTGTACTTTCAAGCATAGACTCCGAGAAGGGAATATGCCGATTTCCTTGCAAAATCTCCGAGAAGGGAATATGCCGATTTCCTTGCAAAATCTCCTACGAGCATGCATCCGATGCTCCAAGCTGATGCTGTAGGCATCGCATTTCCCAAACCGTCCTGAGGGCTGTTGATTTTTGTTTTTGTTTGTGCCTAGTGTAGGTTTTTGTTTGTGTCTTATTGTGCATGAATTTTAAATTTTGGTGTGATAATAAATGTCAATTGATGTGAAATAAAAAATTGGTTAAGGATTGAATAAGGGAGTGTGTACGGAAAAAAAAAACGAAATACAAAAATTTTGGTTAGGTTATCTTGGTAATCGATTGTATTTTTTTTAGAATTTTAGTAATTTGATTTAATATCAGTTCCATTTCTTTTATACGAAGGCCTGTATTATTTTCGATCAACGTGCTCTGTGATATTCTCTTGTAGCCATTTGGGCTTTTTGATGTAATTTGCTTTATTTTACGGGGTTTGGTTTTATATCCTTTGTTTTCTTTGTATACTTTTTATTACTGTAAACTTGTGCAAATGCACAGTAATTTCATAAAGACAAACAATAAAATTTATTATATTTTGTTGTGGTAAAACTTTTTAAATTAAAATAAAAAATTCTTTTCAAGATAGAGATATAATTTTCAAATTTGTAATCTCTATATTTGTTTTGAATCTATATATAACTCTCTACCTCTATTAAATTATTATATCATATTATTCTAGTTAACACCTGGTGCAATGCACACATACCGGTTTGATCGATGATTCAAGATCTACTGTCTATAATACTAACAATTTTATTAAAGACAACAATATTCAAAACATATTTAGTTCTAATTAAAATACTACGTATTTAGTGTTAATTTTTCTTTTGCTAATATATAAAAATAAAATTAGTTAAGTTTAAGATATTTAAAATTTAGGTAATATAATTTGGAACATATTTTTTTTATATCATATTTTAGATTATTTTGTTTAAGTTTAATATTTAAAATTTAAATGGCCAAAATTTTTATTAGAGTTTTAAGATATAATTACAAAAAATTATAGTTAGAGAGGATTTTAAGAGATAATTACCAAAATTGAGATCATTCTAGACACATATTTATAAAGTAATTTTTTTTTATAATTATCAATGTTAATTAAAAATGAATAAACTAAAGGGAAATAATATATAGATTCTACAAAGAGATAACAAAAGAAATAGGTCGTTGAGAAAGTTCACAGTACTATACTAAGTTATAATTGTTGTCCTTTAAAAAATTGATAACTATTGTATGCAGTTTGGCAAATATAGGTGTAGAAAAATAATTTGGTAGTAGAAAAGAAAAGAAATGATAAAATTTTAAATTTCTTATTATATTCAAAGTATTCAAGTAATAACTTTATTACTATTAATAATTGTTGTAATTGTTAATATCGATAGACAATGATTACTCACAAATTTTTTTGCAAATACTTCAACTCGTACCTTTGAGTACAGTAAAAATTCTATCACTAAATTTTATCAATTACACTATTGAATCTCAAAAGAGGCGACAAAATGTATAAAAACAAATAATACATAGCCAACTTCCATTAACATTAATTAATAACGAAATAGATAAAAAAGAAGAAGAAGAAAAATAGTATAACTCTAGTGGAGGATAGACTTGATCATTGCTCGTCTAAAAGTGTATGTTGAGATAAAGAACAATTAATCTAGCTATTGCGATAACATAAAAAAAGTGTGAACTCATAACAGTGCAACTAGGGGTGGCAATTTTGGATACGACAGGTGAACCCGACACGACACGACACGAAATAAAGCGTGTTAGGGTTGAATATAATCGGGTTCATGTCATAATCGTATTGTGTCGTGGGTTGACTCGCCAACTCGAAATGACACGATTAATGAGTCGCGGGTTGATGGGTCGTGTCGACACGGTTATGACCCATGTCTTGTTTATGACCCATTAAAAATATTTATCTATTAAATTAAAAAAAAAAACTTGGTATATATATAATAAATAAACCTAAATTCATTAACACTCATAGCCTCACTTTACTCTCACTCTTCACGAACCCTAACTCCCTGCCTCTCTCAAAGCTGCAAAATCTTAGTATATATACAATAAATAAACCACAATGTTTTACTGCCCGGATAAATGCTGCAAAATCTATATCTCTTTTTATATCTTCCCTGTCTTGTTTGCTGGTGAGCTTTCTCCGGCTGTTGAACAGACCTGGTGCTTGTGGGTGCAGATTTCAATGGACTAGGTATTGGCTACTGTTGTTGGTGTTGGGGCCTTGTTTGACTTCGAGTTTGAGGAACAGACACTTTCGAGGGTTCAACAACATGTTGTTGTTGATGTTGTTGGGTCTGCTTTGAATTAGTTGTGCCTGATCGATAGCCATTGTTATTTGTTTCTGGAGCTTTTTGTTTGTTGCCATAACAACCCATTTTGGTGGCTGATTAGGGTGTTGAGGAGTTATGGTGTTGGGTTTTGAAGGAAGAAACCAAAATGGGAATTGGATTTCAAGGTTAATCATGTCGTGTCGGATTATGAAAAATTAGGTGTGTCGTGTTGTCACACGACTCGTTTATTAAACGGGTTATGCGTGTCATGTCGGGTCTAACACGACCCGTTTCTTAAACGGGTTAAGCGTGTCGTGTCGTGTTACCCGTTTAATAATCGTGTCGTGTTCGCGTTGGGTTTTCTTGACATGATTAATAATCATGTCGTGTTTGTGTTGACCCATTAATAATCATGTCGTGTTCGTGTCGACACGAACAAGACCCGTCAACCCGAATTGCCACCCCTAGGTGCAACGATTGCTTCATTTTCCGAGCCCGCAAATTGACAACAACACCTACATACATTATTGAACAAAAAGAATAAAGGCATATGTAATATGAATTGTAAATAAAATTCAAGTAAATATATCTAATAAAATTAACTTGTACACATAGAAAAGATAGCTACAATACAATTTAAGAATAAATGATCGATAGAATACTGAAGTAAAGTTAGTGTAATTGTGACATTAAATTGATCTCTTAAAAATGCAATAATTAAAAAAATACAATAATTAAAAAACGATGACTATAAGACTGATGTGATAATTTGTTAGTAGAAGAGTTTAAAGTTGCATAAGTTCTATTTATAATGGTGTTGAACTGAGGATGATTTGAGATAAGAATAAAATTCATTATTTTCATTATGAGATAAGAGTAGATTAGTTTTAAAATTTATTTTTTCTGCATATTAAAGTTAAATTGGAGAGGATAATGTGATGTGTATTTTAATTTAAGTTCATATAAGATAATGTGTTTTTATTTAGAATTAAGATGAATTAGAGTTTTGAATGTATAACTCTTTTGTAGATAATAATTAATTAGTTTAGATATGATTTTTGGGTAAGATAAATTATATTACTTGAATTTGGAATTAAGTAAATTTATCTTTTTTAAGTCTTTTAAAAGTTTATGCAGTTTAAAGTTAAATTGGAGAAGATAATGTGATGTGTATTTTAATTCAAACATATAAGATGATGTATTTTTATTTAGAATTAAGATGAATCAGAGTTTTAAATGTATAAATCTTTTGTAAATAATGATTAATTAGTTTAGATATGATTTTTGGGTAAAAGAAAAAAAAAAGAGTTTTCTTTTGTATTTTGGTAACACTGAATGACTACTATTTTTTATTTTAATGAATTTGAAATGTAATATTTTAGTAATACCAAATTATCAAAATTTATTTTGATAATACCGAATGACCAAAAATTTGAAAAAAAAATATTTAATAATTTTTTTTATAAATTACTTTATTTTTATATGATTTGATTATCAATTGATTTGCACCCTTTAGTCATTACAAGAAAATAGAGCATCTGCGACAGCAAATCTCCTCACAGAAACATACAGTCCCGTCATTTAAAGTCATCTGCGATGGGATCCCATTGCAGATCAAATCATCGTAATTTTGCTTGTCATATATGCTAAAATTCAGTGACAAGGCTAAATCTCGTTTCTGATTTAAGTATCTGCAATGGGTTTGTCATTTTCAACGATGGGAATACCCCATGGCTGATGTTTACCCAAAAAAGGCGACCAAAAAAATTAATATAATAATCGTATTAGCCAGGGGGAACCCGTCGCTAATGTCATCGCAGATAAGATGATATTGTTCTATTTTTAGCAACAAGTTCTGCGAGAGGATACTCATCGCAGATGAGTTGGTAAGGTATCAACAATGGCTAATCTCGTCTCTGATATTTACAGTGCAAAATTATTAGCGACCAACTTTCCCATCGCTAATGTTGTCGCAAATAGTTTTTTTATTTTTTATTTTATTGATTTTCTAGAATTTTTAATGCAATATAAAAAAAATTCATAATTATCTGCTCAAAATGTATTACATTTACGTTCAAAATTGGATTTGATTACATCTATACCAAGAAGTGAATAAAAAAATTTGAATTGAACAAATTCTAATTATAGTAAGAATAATAATAACAAAATTGTAATGACTCATCCCGAGTGGGCTCTACTCGAGATGGTATCCTTACTTTTCAAAACTAAGCACCTGGACAATTGTAATATGAATAGAATCTATCATAAATGTAGGATAATATATGAATATCATAGTAAGCAAGTACAATTTCGATCCATAATACAATCCTTTAACTTTACAAAAGCGGCGTCTCATAAGACGTAAACTTCAAAATATACAACTTGATACAAAATACTTAACCTCTATTACAAAAGAGATTGGGTGAGGATGCTAGCATCTAAAGACTTCTTCTTCCTTGCTTCTTCACTTACGGTTCAAAGTCCTTGAATAATCTTCCTGAAATAATAAGAGGGAGGGGGTTAGCTAAAAAGCTCAGCGAGTAGTCACATTACTCAGAGTAATGAAAGAAATCTGTTTATATGGTCCCTTGTGTGTAATTTAGTACATAATCAAATTCTACATAATTATCTCTTAGTTCATAAGGCTCGTGGATTCTGAATATACACCTCAAGCATGATGCATGATACAACGAAATGCATTCCTTCAATCATTTCAAATATTTACCCTTTCAATCAGGCAACTTACTAACATCAAGACGTCTCCCATTAAATAAAATTGGACCCTCCCTTTACCCCTTACCGAGTGAGATCTACTTCTCAACAACAAGGGTCTCCTCCCTACCCCTTATCTGGTGGAGCTTTACTATTTAAAATATTAGGACTTCCTCCCTACCCTTTGCCGGGTGGAATTTATATAATCATTGAATATATCCAATCATTCACATTTACACAACAATCACAACAAAAGTAATATGACAAGTAACAAGCATTCTTGGTAATAAAATCTTTCAATACATATTTTATGAACTAATCACATTAAATATTCCCCAAGCATATCGTTTCCATATATATATATATAAGCACTATTTATAAACATCTTATATTCCTTCCATCTTTGATCTATAATACGTAGAATACTTAGAACCTCATAGTTGTGTATAATCTAATTTTTTAATTTCTTTTAAGACTCTCGCTTACTAAGAGTAAGACGATACTCACCTCGGAGACTAAACTTTTACTCTCGAATCACCTCCTTACCCTTTGAACGTTCTTCAAATGCACCTAAATAATTTATCGATGACAATCAACCTCCGAGGTATATATAATTACACACTAATTACTCGAGTCAAGAAATCAAGATCAACCTTTTAATTTGTCTTGTTATTCTTAAGGATTTGTGATTTGAAAGAAAAGGAAGAATTTCATTTAAAAATATGAAAACAAGCTTGCATAGTCGGTTGTCTTATTTGCACAGTTGACTGCGAGACTTCTAGAGAGTTTCACAGTCGACTGTTTAACTCCACAGTCGATTGTGGGACCTTCAGAGAGTTTCACAGTCGACTGTTTAACTCCACAATCGACTGCGGGTTCTTGGAAAGAAAAGCGTAGTCGATTTTCTATTTTTTACAGTCGATTGTTTTAAGTACCTGAACTCTCTACCTCTTTTATAGTCGACTGCTGTGCAATCATGACAATCGACTGTCTTGAGGTTTAAAGCTTAGAAATGGGCAAAAATATTACTTTTTCCTTTTGAAAACCAAATCAATCCTTCATAAAACTTCAAACTCTTTTGAGACACAAGTTTTCCAAGAATTTAAATCAATTTTCTACATTACCCATAACAAACCTTTAAAGTTGGAGTCTTCAAATCCACAACCAAGCAGAAAACTCTTTTCTTCAAACCAAAAACCTAGCTTTTCTTAAACTCTTTCTTGAATACAAATTAAAATTCAAAATCTTGAAACAAAACCTAAAGGATCTTAACTAAAGTAGTAGAGAATGAAAAGAAGGCAACTTACTTGAGATTTTTGCACATGAAACTCACCAAAAGTCAAAGGGAAAAGAGAAAAGAAGGAAAAGCCAAAGTGCTTTCTTGAAAGGAAAAGGAAAGGCTGAAAATGAAGAACCCTCTCATCCTTATCTATTTATACAACTCACTAAAGGAAAAAGGCTAGATACTTTACCCCTTGAAGTCTCTAATTAAACCCTAAGTCAAAATCTTTTCTCATAAGTCCCCAACTAATTAACTCATCAATAATTATTAAGGTCTCAAAAATACACACACAAACATTTAAATTTACTAGGCTATTAGAATTAAGTTAAAAGAGGGAGACGGGCTCTACAAAATTACAATATCCAAATATTAATAAACATGAAATACGATAATATTTAAATAAAAAATCATCAAAATCTTCTAATACAATCCCCCGAAAGTGGTCTTAGGGGTCCTTGAGATCGTCTTCATGCATGAGATCCTCAGTGTCCTCAACTTCCCCATCATCGTCGCTATGATCGTCCTCCCCAGCATCATTAAGAGATGGTTGAAACAAAAAAATAAGCATAATTGAAGGAAAAAGGCTAAATAAGTTAATTAGAAACCATTTTGGTAAAAAAAAACTAAGTTGTGTAGTGTATATAAGTTGTGTAGTGTATATGCTCTATGCAAAAAGATTTTTTATCCGTCAGTCAATAACAATAGAACTTCCGTAGGGGTATATATTGTAAATTTGTAATCAATTACTTCTTAATTTGACCCTTAGCTAGAATGACATAGCCCTAAACTATGAATTAGACCCAACTGTGAACTGCCATCAATAGAAAGGTTGTATGCCTTCATAAGTTGCTGAATTATGAAAGGTTTTTGACGCCAGGCAGAATAGCGATTATTCTGCAGGCTAGTCGAACAGATCGTTCACAGGGAGTAACACAAGAAAAACCATAAAAAACAATACAGAGAAACAGCTCTCATGTTTTATTTAAAATTATGCAAATTCAATAATAATGTTTACGAAACCCTAAGACCTTATTTATAAGGTCGAAACAAAATAGAAAAATTAAATTAAGGCTGAAATTAAAATAACTAAAACAAAAAGTTTCCTAAAAATTGTAAACTGCCAATTTGAGGGCTTAAACGTCGTTTTTTGGCTTAAAAACGACGATGTTGATTACAAAGTAATTCGGTTTTATTCGTTGGCCTGTTTCCAATCAAACTAGGGTCTTTCGGGCCTGATCTGAGCCCGTGCCCCGTTCTAGGTAGTCCACCTGCCAGTTCTGTGCTGATCTGCTAACTCTGCATCATCTGACTTGGATCCTCCTGCGTCAGTCGCCTCAGGTTGGAAAGAACTCGTCCTCGAGTTCACAATAGCTTTATTGGAATCCTCAAAACAAGGACTCAGGTATTTCACATTAAATACATCAGAAGTCTTCAGATGATTGGGTAGGCGTAGTCTGTAGGCGTAATCATTGATCTTCTGCAAGATCTCACAGGGTCCAATCTTTCGCTCCTTAAGCTTATTATACTCTCCCACGGGAAAACGATCACGAGTTAATACTACCCAAACAAAATCGCCAACATCAAAAAGTGCCTGACGAATGTGACTGTCACTCTGAGCCTTGTACTTGGCATTACTGTCGTGAATGGCTAGCTTTACCTGCTCATGGATACCCCGAAGATGTTCTGCCATCTCATCTGCCTTGGGATTCAAACGACCCACTCGTGGAATAGGGGCTAAGTCAAGCACTCCAGATGGATTCTGACCATATATAATCTCAAATGGGCTCATTCCTGTGGTTCTGTTTTTCGACCTGTTATAGGCAAATTCTGCTTGAGGTAATGCGAGATCCCACTGCTTCGGTTTAGTTCCTGCTAAGCTCCTCAAAAGATTTCCCAAAATCCGGTTCACCACCTCGGTCTGACCATCTGTTTGAGGATGATAGACGCTGCTAAAATTTAACTTCGTCCCCAGCTTCTCCCATAAACTCTTCCAGAACTGACTCATGAACTTGGTGTCACGATCTGAAGTGATGGATCGGAGAACACCATGCAAACGCATAATATCCTTGAAGTAAAGATGAACGATCCTGGTAGCATCCATTGTCTTCCTACAAGGTATGAAATGGGCCATCTTGGAAAATCTGTGAACCACAACCAAAATAGAATCCAAGCCTCGTTGGGTACGGGGTAAGCCCAACATAAAGTCCATACTAACATCGAACCAAAAGGCTTCAGGTACATGTAAGGGTGTGTACAGACTCGCATTAGTGAGAACTCCCTTGGACCGTTGGCACACATAACAACGCTCCACATGATGAGCCACGTCACTGGTCAATTTGGGCCAATAGTAGTTAGAGAAAATTAGGGCCAATATCTTGTCTCGCCCAAAGTGACATTCATTATGAAGTTCACTAATAATCTGCTGCCTTAGTGAACAATCTGGAACGCACAACTGCAATCCACGAAATAGATAACCATTATGCAAAATCAAATAATATCGTTGACCAGTAGTTACCTCCTGAATTATCCTCCCGAAGAAAGGATCTGCAGCATACATATCTGAGAAAACCTCAAATCCCACAATTCTAGTGCTCATAGTGGTGAGAAGTAATGTACGACGGCTCAGTGCATCTGCGACACGGTTTAGACTTCCTGCTTGGTGCCTTAGTGCAAACGTGAATTCCTATAAGTACGCCACCCTACTCAGCTTGTTGGCCATTGATGTACTTCAGGGCCTCATGATCAGTGATAAGAATAAATTCCCTCTGCACTAGGTAGTGATGCCAATGTTTCAGGGACTGAACTATGGCATAGAATTCCAGATCATAGGTGGAGTAATTCTTTTTTGACCCTGATAACTTCTCACTGAAAAAAGCTACTAGTCGCCCTTCTTGACTTAGAACACCATCAATACACACTCCCGATGCATTACAATTTACCTCAAATACCTTTTCGAAATCAGGAAGTGCTAAAACTGGTGCCTCTGTCATCTTCTGTTTGACCAGTTGAAAGCTGGTTTCTACCTCCTCGGACCATAGAAAATCACGCCCCTTAAGGCACTCTGTGATAGGAGCAATCAAAGTGCTGAAATTTCTGATGAACCGGTGGTAGAAGGAAGCCAATCCATGAAAACTTCTTACATCGTGCAAGGTCCTCGGTGTGGGCCATTCCAAGACCGCATCTACCTTCGACTGATCTGCTTGAACACCATCAGTAGATACAACAAAACCCAGAAAAGTAACAAAAGTAGTGAAGAAAGAACACTTCTTCTGATTGACATACAGGAGCTCTGTCCTCAACAAATTAAAAACAGCACGGAGGTGCTCAAAATGTGACTCCCACGTCGGACTATAAATGAGGATGTCATCGAAGTAAACTACAACAAACTTCCCCATGAAAGGCTGTAAAACCTGATGTATGAACCTCATAAATGTGCTGGGCGCATTGGACAGCCCAAAAGGCATGACCATCCACTCATACAACCCATGCTGTGTCTTAAACACTGTCTTCCACTCATCTTTAGGCCTTACTCTGATCTGGTGGTATCCACTCCTAAGGTCAATTTTGGAGAAGACCCTAGAACCGGACAGCTGGTCTAACATATCATCTAGGCAGGGAATTGGGAACTTGTATTTCACTATGATCCTGTTGATGACTCTGCTAGCAACACACATACGCCAAGAACCATCCTTCTTCGGCACTAGTAGGGCAAAAACCGCGCATGGGCTCATACTCTCACGGACGTAGCCTCTCTCCAACAACTCTACCACCTGTCGCTACAACTCTTCAGATTCCTTGGGGCTGTGGCGATATGCTGGTCGATTAAGCAAACTGGACCCTGGAACAAGGTCGATCTGATGCTGAATGTCCCTCATAGGTGGTAACCCATGAGGAAGATCCTCTGGCATAAGGTCAGAAAACTCTGCCATCAGCTGCTGCACTTCGACTGGTAATTCTGGATTCAGATCTGCTGCACTATTCCCACAAGGCAGCAGAGCATAAACCACGTCTACATGCTCAACCTCTGCTAAAAACCTAGACATCGATAGCAGATTAGTATTATTGGAAATCGAAGTAGGAGTGATTCCTTCCCGACGAGGTGCCAACAGAATCTTCTTCCCTTTGATGCTAAGGGAGTATGTGTTTTTTCGCCTATCATGAATAACATTACGATCATACTGCCAAGGCCTGCCTAACAATACATGACAAGCATCCATACACACAACATCACACCAAGCATTATCGAAATATCTCTTACCAATCGAAAAAGAAACTAGGCAACGCCTATCCACCGTTACCTCACTGCCTTTATTTAGCCAAGACAATTTGTACGGCTTAGGATGACGATCTGTTTTCAACTGCAGTTTCTGGACAGCCTCTTCAGATACTATATTCTCACAACTGCCACTATCTATGATCATCTTGCAGACTTTATCGGCAACTGTACAGGTCGTGTGAAAAATATTGGTCCTCAACCAATCGACCCTTGAATCGCCCTTGGGGGTCAGTAGACACTTACGAACGACCAAGGTCTCATGGCCATCCCTATACAACACATCTCCATATTCATCATCATCATACACAGGCTCCCCAATCTCCTCAAATTCATCTACCCCATCATCCTCAATAAGGAGATTTTTGCCTTTATTACTAGCAAGCTTCCTGCACTCAGGTGATTTATGCCCATGTTCACCACATTTGAAACATCTAACATTCGGGTTAGGGTTAGGGTTACCTTAAGGTGGTTGCTGGACAGAACGAGATTCCTGAAGGCGAACTGGCCGATTGTTTTGATCGCCTCTGTTCAATGGCCTCCTGTTCTGCTGTTTTTCTACCGCAAGTGCATGCTGATAAGCTTCTGAAACTGTCCACAGTGAGTGAAGGCTGAGGACATCTTGTAGGGGCTGCCGTAATCCCCTCAAATACCGTGCCACCATCTGCTCCTCTGTTTTAGATAAATCGTTTCGGGCAATCAACTGATAGAATTCCTCCGTGTAATCATCCACCGATCTCGTGCCCTGCCTTAACGAATGAAGACGCTGAAACAAGGTCTGAGTGTAACCGAAATGGAGGAAGTGACCCTTCATCTTCATCTTCTTCTTCATCTTCTCCCAATCTGTAATCTTGGCTTTGCCCTGTCGATCACGCGAACGCCTCAACTGCTCCCACCACGAAGATGCTCTGCCCTTCAGTTTGATGGCGACCAGTTTCACCTTCACACGATCTGGGACTTCTTTGTACTCGAAAATACGCTCCACTTCATTCAATCAATCAACGAATCCCTCGGCCTATAACGTACCAAAAAACTCGGGCAGATCCACTCTGAATCTGAGGTCTCCATAACGTTCTTCCCGACCACGGTGCTCCCAGAATCGAGCAGGATTATGATGTGGTTTTTCGGAACTGGAACTGGAATCGAAATCATGATCTTCAATCTCACGATCATCGAAATTTTGCACCGCTAGACGCTGGGTTAACTCTGCAACTTGCCGTTGTAAATCCTCAATCATCGCATCCTGAACGTTACGATCACGGCGTGGGGCTTCCTCGTTTGGAACCTGCCCGCGACGACCACAACCATGACCACCAACCATGGAACTGATGAAATCTTGCCCTAGAAAAACGCTGAAACTCTGATATTAACTGATGCCGGGCAGAATAGCGATTATTCTACAGGCTAGTCGAACAGATTGTTCATAGGGAGTAACACAAGAAAAACCTTAAAAAAACAATACAGAGAAACAACTCTGATGTTTTATTTAAAATTATGCAAATTCAATAATAATGTTTACGAAACTCTAAGACCTTATTTATAAGATCGAAACAAAATAAGAAAATTAAATTAAGGCTGAAATTAAAATAACTAAAATAAAAAGTTTCCTAAAAACTGTAAACTGCCAATTTGAGAGCTTAAACGTCGTTTTTTGGCTTAAAAACAATGATGCTAATTACAAAGTAATTAAGTTTTATTTGTTGGCCCGTTTTCAATCAGACTAGGGTCTTTCGGGCCTGATCTGAGCCCGTGTCCCGTTCTAGGTAGTCCACCTGCCAGTTCTGCACTGATCTGCCAACTCTGCATCATCTGACTTGGAGTCTCATGCGTCAGTTTTATAATTTGTTGAAAGCTTTAAATTGGGTATAATCTTGATAAGTGCTTAAATATTCATATTTAAGCCCCTTAATTTACATGTGTTAAGCTCTTTGTCTATATATTTTAGTCTGTTTTACTTCATTTTGTGTGTTTCACGTGTTTTTATAGGTCTTAGAGAAAAAGGAAGCAGTTTTGGCACTTAAGGGAAGAAGCCTAGAAATCCTGGAGCAGCTTCTGGTCAAAGTGCGATCGATCACACTACTGCATGTGACCGAGCGCACATGCGATCGTTCGCACACATGAAGGATCAAGCGCAGCAATACGATCGAGTGCAAGACGCATGCGATCGAGTGCACATGTACGGGCGTGAACAGTAAACTGCAGAACCCTATTTTGGAAATAAAGGAGTTTTGTGTTTTAGGAAAGTTTAGGAACTCATGAGCCTTCTAGGACTACTCAAGCCATATAAATACACCCGTAAAGCACACACAAAAGAGAGAACTTAGAGAACACTTCTTTTATCTGTTGCTTTTAGCTTAGAGAAAGAAACTGTGGAGGAGAATTGACGACTCTTCTCTCGAGTTTCTTCTTTCCTTTATTTTTATTATGTATATTTAACTTTTAGTTAGGGCTTGGTTGAAGCCCTAATTATGTTTATTCAATAATTCAGTATTGGCACCTTTGCGATATTTATGTTGTGTTGCTTAACTTGATTAATACATGCTTTTATTGAAATTCCTCATATGTATATGTCTGATCAATATGTGCATGTGGTATGGACTTGTTAGTTAGATCAATTTGGATGACCGAGTCCTGGGTCTGACATTAGTAACAAAAGATATCCACACCGGATTCTTGGGTTAATCAACATGGGAAACCAGGAGTAGATACCATGCCCTAGGTCCCGTGTGGTTGTCGATTTCCACAGATCCTATGCTCTCTTAAGGAACAACTCAACATACACCAGGTTGAATCCCTTGAGAGAGAAAATAGTTAGAGTAGATACCATGCCTAACTCATTGCTTAGGGAGATCAATAGCTTAAGGAGTAGATACCATGCCCTTAGGTTGACAAACATTAGGTATTCATGACATGAGTAAAGCATTGGCATACTGTTTTGTTGTGGTAGCATGATTAGTGGTGGATATCAAGTCCTACACTTTTATCTTTATTATTTTATCTTTATCAAAATCAACTTTTTTATTATTTCTATCTTTTTACATTGCGAATATAATACTAAAAAGAAATTTACCAATCCCTGTGGATATGATCTTGCTTTCGCACACTATATTACTAAGTTGACCTTGTGCACTTGCAAGTAAAATGAGAGCGATTATTCGCCCATTAATTTAGGTGGATAATCGCTCAACAAATCTCATTGAAAATCAAGTCTTTATATAATATGTGTGCATCTCATTGTGTTGAATGATTAAACCTGCAGTGAACCAAGGCATGGCAACCCTTGCATTCTTCGGAGTTGAGGTTAACTTACTGCTTTTCCTGACAAGGGTGCTGCAGTAGAACAATGCCGATGCTGCTGACAACGTTAGCAAATGGACTGGAACTGTCTACATTTTCTCTCTTGTTGGTGCTTTCCTTAGCGATTCTTACTGAGGAAGATACAAAACCTGTGCCATTTTCCATGTCATCTTTGTCAAAGCAAGTATTCTAACATTGAACCTCTTTCCTCTACTTTAAAATTAAAAAACAGCTTGGACTATATTTAGCACAAAGTATTGAACAGAGAATTCGTGTATATTGCATTCTAATTGTACCCACATTTGTGCACTTCGATTATAAGGTCTGGTGTCACTATCATTATCATCATACCATTTCTTGATCAGACCAACAGGCTGTGGGGACGAACAAACTCCTTGTGATTCCTATTCAGGCTGGGAGATTGGGTTATTTTACCTCTCAATCTACCTCGTTGCCTTAGGAAATGGAGGGTATCAACCGAACATTGCTACATTGGGGGCTGATCAGTTTGATGAAGAGGACCCTAAAGAAGGACACCCAACCAACTTTTGATCAAGAAAACCGTAACAATGCTAATTCACATTCCTTTGTGTGTTTTAGGTTCTTGGATCGAGCAACTTATATCACATCAAGAGATATAGAAGACCAGAATCAGGGTCACCGCAGCCCATGGCGTCTCTGTCTAATCACACAAGTGGAAGAAGTTAAATGCATACTGAGACTACTCCCAATTTGGCTTTGCACCATAATCTACTTCGTGGCCTTTACACAAATGGCCTTTCTGTTTGTGGAGCAAATAGCTGCCATGAAAACTAAAGTCTCAAATTTCCTTATCCCACCAGCAAGCATGTCTAGTTTTGACATTCTCAGTGTGGCACTTTTCATATTCGTTTATCGTAGAGTTCTTGATCCGCTTGTCAGTAGAATAAGAAAGAATGGTTCTAAGGGGCTTACCGAGCTTCAGAGAATTGACATTGGTCTTGTCATAGCAATAATGTCAATGGTTTCAACTGGAATTGTAGAGTGCTATAGACTAAAGTATGCCAACAAAGACTGCATATACTATGATGGCTCTAGCTCCTTAAGTATTTTTTGGCAGGTTCCCCAGTATGCATTTATAGGAGCATCAAAAGTTTTCATGTATGTAGGTCAACTGGAATTCTTCAATGCCCAAACACCAGACGAATGGAAGAGCTTGGAAGCGCACTCTTCATGATATCTATCTCGCTAGGGAACTATGTGAGTAGCTTGCTAGTGACGATGGTTATGAAGATCTCCACTGAAGACCACATGCCGGGATGGATCCCAGGAAATCTCAACAAGGGTCACCTTGATAGGTTTTACTTTCTCTTAGCGGTGTTAACAACAATAGACTTAGTAGTCTATATTTCATGTGCTAGGTGGTATAAATGTATCAAACTGGAAGGAAAATCCTGTGAAAAGGATGAGCAAGAGAACTTTAAAGTTTGATGTATATGATAAACAGCAACCTAGCCGTGTAAAGTCTATGAATAAATATGAGAGAAAGAGGGATGTGGCTGCAAAAAACACTTGAAAAGAGTTTTTGACTTTCTTTTAAAAGGAAAATAGGTTCCTTTAAAGCGTACGAGAAATCTTTTTTCTCTTAACTCTTCTTGTTTACATAGCTTCTACAATACCTAACTCAGTTTTCCTGTCAATTATGCTGTTTGAGCTAAAGGTTGATGAGTATGAAGAGATGGGTAGCTTTTGATTATGGTCTTGTAGACCAACACCCACCTCATCATCTCTAACCCAAAGAGTGACATAAATGCTTTTAGGCAGTTCCAATTTGAAATCAGTTGGTTCTAAAACGTGACAACAGTCCAATCCTGTAAATGTGAGCTGCTCTTCTCGACATATGGAAGTGCCCTTTTCTCTTATGCAAGTTGAGTGATTACACTCAAACTATCACACAGTTATTGTGTATAGATGAGGTGTCGATCCCACGAGGAAACTTGTACTATAAGAGAAAATGTAAACTTGACACGAACGATAACGATCAAATGAAAGAATATGAGTTTTGATAACGATGTATTGTGAGAAAAATTGTGTAAATATGATTGAGAATATAAACGAACCAACAAGGTTCTGGGAATCCTTCCTAGGTTCGTTGCCTTGTTCCACTCTCGATTCAATTGTTTTTATCTCGATTATAAGTTTCACATTCCAAACAAGCAATCGGCAAATATTCAATCAAGCACATTTATAAACCCTAATATAATTGCTACAAATCACTCTTTAGTTGCGATTCAAGCACACATGATCTATCTCATAGATTATCAAGAAATGACAATATATCTCAATGATACTACCGCAGTAATGGATAATCTATAAGATAAATTTACCGAAATCAATTACATCTAAACAACTTGACATAAGAAGAGCTTGACTAAACTTATGTGGAGGAAGAAGATGCAATCACCGGATTAAGAGTAAAGTCTCTAATTTTTACTTAATCAAAAAGTAAATCATAAACAATATTCAACAATAAATCCTTACAACTGAATCAAGAATGGAAAATAAGAACAACAACACCTAGAAATTCATCATTTTGCCTTGCTTGGAGATTAGTTGGCCATGGGGCTCAAGGTTGATGAAGAATGTGGAGCTCTCCTATTTATTTCCAGCCTTAAGAGACTTGGAAGAATGGTTAATTGAATTGTGGCTGCAAACCTTAAGGTTATATTTATAGCCCATAAGGTTTAAGGGCATTTTGGGCTAGAAAATGTCTTCAAAAACGCCATAATTAGGTCAAGGGACTGGGCTGGCATCGCACCTTAGTCTTACTTGCGCCTAGGTGCTACCTTTGTCCGAGATTGGTGCTGTTATGGACAGTGCAGCGCCCTCTTCTCCACGCCAGGACGCTAGGCTTGGCAGAATGGCAGCTGTTCTAGATGGTGCGGCGCCCTCTTCTCCACGCTGAGGCGCTCAGCTTGGCAGAATGGCAGCTGTTCTGGACGGTGCGACGCCCTCTTCTCCAAGCTGCGACGCTCACTCTTGGTTTTCTATCCAATGAAGCTTATGGAACTTGTGAGCAAGGCTTAAGGTCTTGACGCACACCGAGCCTTCCGAAACTACCCCTTTCACTCCGATATACATGAACTTTTGGCACTTTAAACATAGATAGCTTTATCATCTCTTTTGAACTCAAAGCATTTGAAAATGCACAAAAATAGATCAATGATCCAAGTAGGATATTGTTAAGGTAAAAATGAGTAATTGAACCCTAGATCAACTCTAAAATGCTAACAAATAAGCATTGTTAAGTTTACGACTCTCATCATAACCCCCAACTAGCTTATTGCTAGTCGCTAGCAATTCAAGTGAAAGACAAGAAATGAATTCTTTATCAAAACAAAATACAGCAATGTTGGCGTTAACCAAGAGTGATTCAAAATCTTTGTCTCAAAAATCACGCATAACATACATCACATAGAATCATTAAATATCACTTAAGTCCAAGAATAATCCAAATGTCAACCTTAAAATTGTTATCGACTCTTATCATCCGTCTTACCACAGTCTATTAATCCGAACATCCGAATGATTTTATGCAAAACATAGCATGAAAACAAGTATTGGCCTCTAAAAACATATTAAATTGCGTGACATCAATCACAAATCAAGCTCCATAGGCTCACTTTTCAAATCACTCTCCACTATGTAGAAAAATCACACTACATCGGATCAATAGGTCTTTAATAAGCTTGTAACGTTAGGCTCGGGTAAAGGTTAAGAAAGAACGGGAAAGTTTAAACAAATAAAAGAACAAAGTCTCTTAATTTAAACACAACCACTTTAAGCACTAGATAACTTTACTTCAACACCCAACTCTTTCAACCATTTTTTTCGAGCATTTCTCTCCATAAATCACCACTTTTTTTTTTTCTTTTTTTATTTTGGCACATAACCATTCACCGCCTTTTTTTTTCTTTTTTGTTTCTCTTTTCCACAACCTCCAACTTATCTCTTTTAATGTACTTGGGTTATGCTAGTAATATTTTCTCATATTTTCATCCTTACTCTTCTTAAGTGCTTCTCAACAAATGTGTATAACTAAGTTCTTTTAAAAGAAAGGTAAGGATGAAATATTTTTAAGCTCATAAAGGTGAGTAAATGGGCTATCGAAAGAAACAAGGCTCAAATTCTTTTTCAAGAAAAGGCTCAATAGGTGAACTAGTGATAAATATAGCAAGGGTAAGTTTGAAAGGCTCAAACGGTTCAAAAATGACTTATATCATATCCTAAGTAATGTGCATTCTATGATTTTCGCCTCAAGTGATTATCAAATAAGTTCTAGAGCTTGTTGTAACCGCAAAAGTATTCACAAAACAATCGCACATAAAACTTCTCTAAATGCTTTAGACCCTAATCATGCAATCTTACCACAAACCAGAGTTTCAAACAAAAGAAAGATTGACATTTAATTTATTCTCAAAGCGAAGCAAGATTTAACTTCTTCTCAACGCTATATGCTATCTTGATTAAGCTCATATCATTGATATGTGAATTAACTCCAAGGTTAACACAAAGCATGCTAAAAACAAACAAACAATATATATATATATATATATATATATATATATATATATATATATATATATATATATATATCCTAACAAACGAAAAAAGGAAAGTGATACCAAGTAGTTCAATGGGAAAAAAAAGAAAAGAAATGTGTTTCCTCCACTCCCAACCTAAAAATTGCATTGACCTCAATGTAAAAGAAAAAGGAAAGGAAAGTCCCTTTGTAGCCAAAAGTGCACAGAAGCTGAAAATTGCGCACCACCCATTTGAACTGCATGTCGTTCTTCTCGCTGAAATTTTGGATCTACAACATAAGAAAGCAACTGCGGTGTAACATCAAGATTCCCACCGTATATTAGGTTAGCATATGAAATGGAAATAAATAACTAACAACTAAAATAAAGAACGAAAAATAAAATAACGAAACACAAGAGATGTTAGTACAGTTTACAAAAAAATAAAATAAAATAAAATAAAATAAAAGTAGACAAATAAGAGATAACCCCAAACTAATCCTCTAAGTCCTCATCCTCTTCTTCATACTCTTCAGTCTCTTCACCTTCCTCGGGAGGTGGGTCAAAAGATGAACCCGGATAGGTGGCATAGTAGGAAAGTGACCCATATTACAACCAGTAGCGGAGGCAAGATGTTGGTATATCTGAGCAAAAGAAGAGTAGACCTCCGCTTGATAATCGGCTTACCGAGCCAAGAATCGGTCTTGCCTAGCCAAGAATCGGTCTTGACGATCTAACCTATCAAATAACAGTTTCTGATGCTCATCAAAACGATTCTCTAAACGCTCAAGGCCCTCAACAACCGTGAAATGCCTAGAAGGGGGAGGGGGCAGCAATTACTGCTCCCTCTCCCGGAGTTGGCGGCCTGGAGGCTCTAATCTGAGCGAGCAGGCCATCATCGATGGGTTTCTATGGTTGCTGGGCTTCCTCATCAGTACTGTATTGGACTCTAGCTCAGATGCACAATTGGGTAATTAAAGAAGGAAAGTATAATCCGAGCTTTAGTCTAACAGTGTGTAGGATAGAGTTAAAGATGACCTGGCCCACATCGATAGTCATTCCCATCAAAATTGCATAAATCAGAACAACTTGTTCAACATTGAGGTCACTATAGTGCAGGGTAGGCATCAACTTCTGACACACAAAAATTGCCAAGCCCGAGCATTGAAATTCAGAGAAGTAGCGGGCAAAGTGATAGGGGTATCACCCGTCATTTTTCATATAGTGCCCAGAACACAGAGAGTATGGAAAATCTCTTCATAATTAATTGTAGACACATATGCACCCATATAATCTCTTTATGGATATGCTGCTGAAAGAGACTGTTTGGCCTCTCACCCTCACTTTACCATTGTTATGCTCGTCGGCATTAGTGTAAAATTCTCTAACCAAATTTGTGAGGGAAGGAGAGGGCGATCTTGTAAATGTACCCTAATTCCTATCAAGAATCATTCTAAATAGAGTCGGGTTCCCCCTCTCGGTGATGTTGAATCCTCTCTCGGGAATGAGTTTTCTACTCTGCATCATTCTAATATATCTCTCACTTGCTTCAAAACTAACAAATTTGGTCTCATCAAACTCTTGTTGTTTTTTTCCCTTAGGTCTCTTAGTCTTTGGTGCCATGAAAATCAAATAAATAGAACAATAGACTTAAAGCAAAATTTAACCACCAAAAAGCACAAATGAACAATAAAGAGGAGAAATTGGTCTTACTTGATGCCCACAAGTGGAGAGAAGAAAGACTACCAACGAATTTGATATCTTTTTGAAAAACCCAAATTCCTCTTAGACCCAAACTTCTTGGAGAAATTTTCAGCAATGTTTGCAAAATGAGTGCAATTCTTCAAGAAATTGAAGTAAAAACAAGAAATAGTGAGAAAAAGAGTTCGGTATGGTTTGCTTTGGAGAGAGGATGGGAGAGAGTTTAGTGTGCAACTGTTTTTGTGAAAGGAGAAATGAAGAAGGAGGCTGCAAAAATTGTTTAAATAGGGCAGATTTAGGGTTTGATTTTTTTGCTGGGCTTGGACTAGCGGTGCGGCGCTGGGCTGGTGAAGGTGAGGTGCTCGGGCTGGGCTTGATGTGCGAATTCTGCTGGGCAAGGCGTTGGGCTAGTGAAGGCGAGGTGCTCGGGCTGGGCCTGATGTGCGCATTCCGCTGGGCGAGGTGCTGGGCTGGCGAAGGCGAGGCGCTTGGGCTGGGCCTGCTATGCACATACTGGGCCTGATCCAGTGTCCTAAAAATACAGCAAAGGCCTTTTTTGTGCAAAAACTAAACATAAAGAGATATAAAATAATGATTAATAAAAATAACTTTTAATTCCTAGTTAAAAATTAAAATAGACTTAACAAAAAAAAAATTCTAAGTTAACAAAGACTCAACAAAACAAAATGAAAACTAGTATACAGTGAGACGAAAGTACTTGATTACCAAACATAAACCGGGGCCACCAAAGAGATTTCTTTAGGGCTGTCTGTAACATGTTCGTGTTCCAAGTAAAGCTTTAATCTTTGGCCATTGCCTCGAAATGCACGACCATCAGAAGGGTCTTCAACCTCAACCACTCCATTGGAAAAAATACTATTCACCACATAAAGTCCCTTCCATCGTGATCACAATTTTCCGGGATAGAGGTGTAACCGCGAGTCATAAAGAAAAACTTTGTTACATTGTTCAAAATGTTTCCGGAGTATTTTCTGATCATGCACCGCCTTCATCCTTGACTTCAAGTCCTTGGCATTGTCATACGCATCATCCCTCAATTCCGCAAGTTTGCAAAGTTGCAATTTCCTTTCTTCACCGGACAACTTTAGGTCATAGTTAAAATTTCGGATAGCCCAGTATGCTTGGTGCTCAAGTTCTACCGAAAAGTGACATGCTTTGCTGAATACTAAGCGATAGGGAGATGCTCTAAGAACCGTCTTGTATGCTGTCCGATACGCCCAAAGTGCATCTGATAGGCGCAAGGACCAATCTTTTCGGTTCGGATTCACCGTTTTCTCAAGTATCCACTTGATCTCCCTGTTTGCTAGTTCCGCTTAACCATTGGTTTGTGGATGATATGCTGTAGAAACCTTATGGGTGACTCCATACCTGTGCATTAAAGCCTTAAAAGAACAGTTACAAAAATGTGACCCTTGATCACTAATGATAACACGTTGAGTACCGTACCTAGATAAGATATGGTCTTTTAGAAATTTAACAACAACTGTGTTATCATTAGTGCGGCTAGGTATTGCTTCAACCCACTTAGAAACATAATCAACAGCAAGCAAAATATAAAGATACCCAAAGGAAGGTGGGAATGGTCCCATAAAATCGATCCCCCTGCAATCAAAGATTTATATCACTAGGATCGGGTTTAGAGGCATCATATGACGGCGAAACAATGCACTTAACCTTTGGCATCTGTCACATGATCTACAAAACTCATTAGCATCTTTGATTAAAGTGGGCCAATAAAAACCGCATTGCAAAATTTTTGAGGCTGTCTTTTTTATAGAAAAATGGCCACCACAAGCATATGTATGACAAAAGGTTCGCACACTATTAACTTCCATATTTGGAATACATCTCCTTATTATCTGATCAGGGCAATATTTAAACAAATAAGGATCATTCTAATAGAAGTTCTTTACCTCAACCAAAAACTTACGCTTGTCTTGTGCACTCTATGTAGATGGAACTTGGCGGGAAACCAAGTAGTTTGCAATGTCGGCATACCATGGTGTGTGACCAATAACAGCAAATAAGTTTTCATCCAGAAAAGCCTCCTCAATGGGCACGAGGTCAGTTTCATTCTTGAATTCCAAGCGAGATAAATGGTCTGCCACAACATTTTTCACCCCCTTCTTGTCTTTGATGGTCAAGTCAAACTCCTGCAAAAGCAGAATCCAACGTATCAAACGAGCCTTAGCATTTGTTTTCGAAAAGAGAAATTTAAGGGCGGATTGATCTGTAAATATGGTGATAGGTGAACCAATCAAATAAGATCGAAATTTATCCAATGTGAATACTACAGCTAGTAATTCTTTCTCGGTTGTGGTGTACATCATTTGAGAATGATTCAGTGTTCTACTAGCATAATAAACAGCAAATGGTTTTCCCTCATTTCGTTGTCCTAAAACAGCCCCTACAACATAGTCACTAGCATCGCACATAATTTCAAAAGGCAAAGTAAAGTCCAGTGATTTGCATAATAGGGGCGGTTGTAAGCTTAGAGATTAATGTCCTAAAGGCTTGTTCACATTTAAGGCTCCATTTAAACTCGGTATCCTTCGTTAAAAGGCTATATAGGGGTCTAGATATGGCACTAAAATTTTGAATAAACCTTCTATAAAACCCAGCATGCCCTAAGAGAGACCTCACATCTTTAATATTCTTAGGAGTTTGTAGTTTAGAGATCAATTCAATTTTGGCTTTATCTACTTCCATTCCTTTTTCAGAAACTATGTGGCCCAAGACTATTCCGGAAGATACCATAAAATGACACTTCTCCCAATTAAGCATGAGCCCTTTTTCTTCACACCTGCACAAAACATTTTTCAAATTAGATAAACATGAATCAAAAGAAGTTCCAAACACGGTTAAATCATCCATATACACTTTCACACATTTTTCAACCATGTCACTGAAAATACTCATCATGCATCTTTGAAAAGTTGCCGGTGCATTACATAAACCAAAGGGCATCCTTCGAAAAGCAAAAGTACCAAAAGGACAAGTAAAAGTGATTTTCTCTTGATCCTCTAGGGAAATTTCTATTTGGTAGTATCCCGAATACCCATCCAAAAACAGTAGAAAGGATGGCCAGCCACCCGTTCCAAAATTTGATCTATGAATGGAAGGGGAAAATGATCTTTCCGAGTAGCCGAATTAAGTTTCCTATAGTCTATGCACATTCGCCACCCGGTCACTACCTTAGTTGGTACTAGCACTCCCTTCTCATTTTCTATCATGGTCACCCCAGCTTTTTTAGGAACTACTTAGGTTGGACTAACCCACTTACTATCCGATATTGGATATATAATTCTCGTATCCAACAGCTTTAAAACTTCTTTCTTAACTACCTCTTTCATAGTTGGATTTAGCCTTCTTTGGGGTCTCTACAAGGGTTAGCTCCTTCTTCTAATTAAATCCTATGGGAACAAATTAAGGGGCTAACACCCTTTATGTCAGCCATGGTCCAACCTAATGCAAATTTATGTTCTTTAACAAATTCAGCAATTGATCACATTGTACATCATTAAGTTCAGAGGAAATAATGACCGGAATGGTATCACCTGGGCCTAAGAAAACATGTTTGAGTCCTTTGGAAAGCGGGGCTAAATTAGGCGTTGGTGTCTCCTCAGAAGAGGGTTTAGGTACCTCCCTTTCTCTAGGCAACTCCTCAAAGCATGGCTGCCATGATTTCTTCATAAATCCCTGCGATTTATCAAAAATATCAACAACATTAATGGCACGGGGATATATAGAAGAATCATCAAAATCAAAATTATTAAGAAGGAATTCCAAAGAGTAAGAATTATCTTTAATGCATTCATCCTCCAAAATAAGCTCGTCAATCATGTAAGTGTCGAAACACTCATCCTCCTCATGTGACTGCCTTGACATTCGAAAAACATTTACCTCTAGAGTCATATTTCCAAATGATAATGTCATTAGGCCATTCCTACAATTAATGAGGGCATTGGCGGTGGCAATGAATGGTCTTCCAAGTATCAAAGGAATTTTGGACTCCGTATTCACAAAAGAGATGGTATCTAAAACAAAAAAGTCAACAGGATAATAGAATTTGTCAATTTGCAATAAAAACATCTTCTACAATACCTCTTGGTTTTTTTACCGATCGATCCGCTAATTGAAGTACCACAAAGGTTGGTTTGATCTCACCTAGACCGAGTTGCAAGTAGATGGAGTATGGCATGAGGTTCACACTAGCCCCCAAATCTAGCAATGCTTGCCCACAATATTTGTTTCCAATTTGGCAAGCCACAGTTGGACAGCCCGGATCTTTATATTTGGGTGGTGTCGTGCTATCAATTACCGCACTTTCTTGCTCTATTAAGAATGCGGTCTTCTTCACATGGTGCCTCATTTTTAATGTGCATAGATCCTTGATGACTTTAGCATAGTTGGGAACCTGTTTTATGACATAGAGAAGTGGGAGGTTAATTTTAACATGCTGAAGTTGTTCAAGGATCTCACCTTTTAATGCTGAATTCCTCTCCTTAGGCTTAAGGAGTGCTTGAGGGAAAGGCACCGGTGAAGGGTCAATATGAGCATCTTATTCCTTGGGAGCTTCATCCTTGTTGCTCACGAAGTTGAGACTCAAATTTGATGGTAGAGTGGGTCCAGCTAGTTTCTTACCACTACGAGTGATCATGGCATTAACCTCATTAAAATTCTGATTTTTCGGATCAGAGGTTTGTGCCATATGTTGTCCCCTTGGATTTTGTTGTGGCTGCGAAGGGAACCGACCTTGCTCTTGAATTGTCAAGAAACTAGTCAACTTGGTGAGTTGGCTTTTATCTCCTTTTGCTCCTCTTTGATCCCCTTTTGCTCCTCTAGCAACCATTGATTTCTCTTGACCTGTTCTTCCGCACTCTTGGCATATACCTACAAAAATGACTTAAAAACATCTTCCAAAGGTAAAGATTGTTGTGGTGCACTAGATGAAGTTGCTTCTGATCTCCAATGGGTACTAGAGTGGGGATGAAGTTGTATATCAGATCTCAAATGGGTACTAGATTGGGCTGGAGGTTGCACATCAGATTTCCAACTGAAATTAGGGTGGTTCTTCCAACCGGGATTGTAGGTGTTAGAGTAGGGTGAGTATGGTTTCCTAAAGGGTATACTCAAGGCGTTACACTCTCCATTTATCTCCAAATAAGCTAGACAATCCTTAGGTACATGATCTACCCCATTACACATAAAACAGGGTTCATGGGACTCTACCCTGGCAACAGGTTTAGGGGCTCTAATATCCTTGGTTTTTAAGGCTTCAATTTCCTTAGTTAGGGCCTCTAAACGGGCTTTAAAGCTATCCTCTTCCTTAAGTTGATAGATTCCAGCGGGTTGATTTCTCCTAGTACTTTCCATGGAACTCGATCCTATCCAAGTGTGGGCTTTTTCTGATACGTCATATAGGAAATCTATGGCTTGATCGAGATATTTTTGAAGAAAATCCCCATTACACATCATTTCTATGAATTGCCTCTCCCTACTTAGGAGCCCATCATAGAAATAGCTAACTACCCGCCAACTCTCATACCCATGGTGTGGACAAGAATTCAAAAGGTCCTTGAAACGTTCCCAAACTTAATATAAGGTTTCACTCTCCTTTTGTGTAAAGTTTGAGATTTGTCTCTTAAGGTTATTGGTCTTATGGGTCGGGAAATACTTTTGGAAAAAGGTTTGAGTCATCTCATCCCAACTACCTATAGACCTAGGCCTTAACGAGTAAAGCCAAACCTTGGCCTTTTCCTTAAGTGAAAAAGGGAAAAACCGAAGTTTGACGGTGTCCACCATATCAGCCCTATTTTGAAAGGTTGCTACTACTTCCTTAAATTCCCTAATGTGAACATAGGGGTTTTCATTCTCAAACCCATGGAAGGTTAGTAGCAATTGTATCATGCCCGGCTTAAACTCAAGTTGTTGAACATTAGGGGGGAACATGATACAAGATGGTGTGGCCGTTCGGCTAGGGTGCAAGTAGTCTTTAAGTGTCCTAGCAACATTTTCATTGTGATTTTCAACAATGTTAACAAAATCCTCTAAATTGTCGGATGGGGGTGCACTATGGTTTGATCTACGCGAGGTTTCACTAACGGACGTGGAAGGAGAGAGTAACTCTATTTCGGGTCCTCTACTGAATCTTCCTTGCGAATCTCTCGGTCTAAGCATACACCAAATGAGTTAGAGGGGAAATAAATAAATAAAATAGAATAATAAAAGAAAATTAGAAAATCAAAACAAAGAGAAAAGAACAATATTACCGTCTTTGTCTCAAAGTTGACAATCTTCCTTAAGTTAAGTGCGTCTCTCCGGCAACGGCGCCAAAATTTAATTACGCTTAAGCTATAACACGGTTATTGTGTATAAATGAGATGTCGATCCCACAAGAAAACGTGTACTACAAGAGAAAATGTAAACTTGACACGAACAATAAAGATCAAATGAAAGAATATAAGTTTTGATAATGATGTATTGTGAGAAAAATTGTGTAAATATGATTGAGAATATAAACGAAACAACAAGGTTCCGAAAATCCTTCCTAGGTTCGTTGCCTTGTTCCACTCTCGATTCAATTGTTTTTATCTCGATTGCAAGTTTCACATCCCAAACAAGCAATCGGCAAATATTCAATCAAGCACATTTATAAACCCTAATGTAATTGCTACAAATCACTCTTTAGTTTCGATTCAAGCACACATGATCTATCTCATAGATTATCAAGAAATGACAATATCTCAATGACAATACCGCAGTAATGGACAATCTATAAGATAAATTTACCGAAATCAATCACTTCTAAACAACTTGACATAAGAAGAGCTTGACTAAACTTATGTGGAGGAGGAAGATACAATCACCGGATTAAGAGTAAAGTCTCTAATTCTTACTTAATTAAAGAGTAAATCATAAATAATATTCAACAATAAATCCTTACAACTAAATCCATAATGGAAAATAAGAACAACAACACCTAGGAATTCATCCATTTGCCTTGCTTGGAGATTAGTTGGCCATGGGGCTCAAGGTTGATGAAGAATGTGGAGCTCTCCTCTTGATTTCCAGCCTTAAGAGACTTGGAAGAATGGTTAATTGAATTGTGGCTGCAAACCCTTAAGGTTCTATTTATAGCCCATAAGGTTTAGGGGCATTTTGGGCTAGAAAATGTCTTCAAAAACGCCCTAATTAGGTCAAGGGACCGGGCTGGCGCCGCACCTCAGCCTTACCCGTGCCTAGGCACTGCCTTTGTCTGAGATTGGTGCTGTTCTGGACAGTGCGGCGCCCTCTTCTCCACACCGCGGCGCTACGCTTGGCAGAATGGCAGTTGTTCTGGACGGTGCGGCGCCCTCTTCTCCACACCGCGGTGCTCACTCTTGGTTTTCTATCCAATGAAGCTTATGGAACTTGTGAGCAAGGCTTGAGGTCTTGACGCACACCGGGCCTTCCGAAACTACCCCTTTCACTTTGATATACATGAACTTTTGGCACTTTAAACATAGATAGCTTTTCATCTCTTTTGAACTCAAAGCACCTAAAAATGCACCGAAATAAATCAATGATCCAAGTAGGACACTTCAGAATTGTTAAGGTAAAAACGAGTAATTGAGCCCTAGATCAACTCTAAAATGCTAACAAATAAGCACTGTTAAGATGCATTTTACGACTCTCATCATCGAGCTTTTCCCAACCTTTTTAGTAGCCAACTCGTTCCTAAACTAATTGGGAAATTTTACAAATGTCACACAACGAGTGAATTATGTCACAACAGAATTCAAATTTGGCTATGTTTTTACAAATTAACTTGTAATTATAGCATTAAACCTTGACATCGAGACCTAAAGGAACTCAAAAGTATCTTGTGACCAACCTCTACCATATGTGATGCAGTTGGCTAAGAAAGTTTCTGCACTCACAAACTGATCTAAATAAGATCCAGGGGGAAACAAAAATCACATCTGGTGCAAATAATTGATATATGATGACGTGGTAAGGAGAGCAGTTCCATGCAGGTGGGAATGCATTGATGACAAGATCTACTGAGAACAGACAGAACATGGAACGCCAAGTTTCAAGGTGGCTTTGATTTCATAGACCATTAAATTATTTTCCGACTTCTAAAGATACTGCCGAGCCAAAAACATGAAAGGAAGGAGATGAAGAATGCAATTCCTGCTAATCAAACATGAAATTACTAGGATAAAGCATATAGATGTTCCTTAACATCTCAATGAAGACTTTCCAGATCAAAATGACAAATTGCTGAAACCGCAAAAAGTTGATACATAAAACAAGAAAGATTCCAATAGTTCAAACTTTGAAGCAAAGAGCAAAAAGTAATTTCCTTATCCTTCTAAGAAAACTTCATCAGCAACCAACGAATGCAACAAGTTTCCATCTGATTGAAAATAAAGTTGATATGTAAATCTTAACTTCAATATGTAGACTCAAATAGGGTTCATTTCTGGATTTGAAATGGCTCACTATAGTTGTCGTCACTTGAGATCCCTTAAGGCCTCTCAAGTAATTCTCATATACGGAAATGAGGAGTGCTCCTCCTTCAGCATTCAGCAAAGATTCTGAAGCTGGAATATGTTACATGGATTGCAGCCTAGCAAAGACCTATGATCCATGGTCATAGAGACCAGCACAGACTGCTGCATCACAGCAAGTGGAAGCTAAGTAGGCTGTAAAGCCGAGAGAATCCTACAAGATATCGGTGGATTTTCATTCAGACTCCAGACTACTATATTTTATTGTCACTAACTCAGAAGCTCGGTAAATGATGCACTCCTAACACTTTTTTAGTACTCCACTAAATTTTCCTTTTATTTCTATGTTTTAGAGAATCTCCCTCCATAAAAGGTCAGCTAAATGTTGGACTGTTCCACATGGTAAAATTTTGTTCAAATGATGAGATTAACTCAGAGAAACACTACAAAGCATCAAACTAAAAATGAAATAAATAAAAAGCTACTTTACGTATTTCAAGAACACAAATCTAATCACACCAGAGTGAGATTGAACATGTGACATCACTCTCCACCCCATTCTTACGAGGGAGGAGGTCCAGCGAAGGCCAAAAGGCCATTGGCAATAAGCTAGTATGACTATATAATAATATTTCCAATCAATGATCAATTTAGAGAGTACAGATCAAGATAGCTTGGTCAAGTGTACAAAAGATGACTAAAGGGGCAAGATAACTATAGGGACAGTGAATAGGGAAATTTTTTTGGGGGGTGGTGGGGGATAGATCTTACCATTTTACCAATTAATGGAAGCTTTTGCTCTATACAGTGTAATCTGTAAACATTGAGACAAATGTTGGACACTGAGACAAATGTTGGACACTAGCGAAAATTTTGCATTTCACATATGCAGAAATAAATAGTTGCAATTTATTTTTGCTTTCAACATCTAAAACAATTTTATAACTAAAATGATTATTTCACATCATAAATTTTAAATAATTAGCATTATGGTTCTCAAATTCATCATAAAAAAATATCTAATTCCTTCTTGGGATAAACAAATAACCGCATTGTTAGCAATTAAATAAAAATAATACTTCCTTTAACGATTATCTACTCCAGAATAATTTCTAGTAAAGAAAAAGCCTCTTAAAAACTTGAAAATCAGCCTTGGGCCTTACGAACTTGGATGTAGTGAGTAGATTCTTCACGCCAGATTGGTTGTGCTCCACTCTGGACTAGGGTAACGTGCTTTCCCTCCTTCAAAAGATTCTTATCCTAAAGCATAAAAAAGGAGAAAATATGTAACCATGTGAAGTAATGATCATCTTTTTTTTTTCTTTTAAGTGTTTGGGCGTGTAAGAGAGGGAATATTTGTCAAGAAATAATACTCGTAATAACTTGAGTGCCCAGGAAATGGTCTTCTCAGAATCATCTGAGAAATTGATACAGAGTAGGTAGAAAAAGCAGAACAGATTGCCCTAGACTATTTAGAACGGTTGGATCGCTCTAAATCTAAGGGTACGGTTTACATTGTTTTACGTACCGGCCCAGATCAGGCCCCAGAGATTCTAGTTTGATTGGAAACGGGCTTCTGAATAAAACTGACTATCAGTGTGGCGGGATTTTAACTAAAAAACGACGTTTAAACCTCCAATTTAGCAGTTTTCAGTTTTTGAGAAATTTTCTATTTTGTACTTGCCTAATTTCAATTTTCCTTTTTCTTTTTACTTTAATCTTATAAATAAGGAGGCCATGTAATAGTAGGGATTATTAATTTCTGAATAAAATATTGTATTTAGGGTTGAAGGCACAGTTCTTCTTCCTAATTCTTCTTCTGCTAGCGTTTTACGTCAGAAATGCATGTATATGGGCATGACACCTTGATAAAGAACCAGTCTCTGCTTGATTCTTCTCCAGTTAAGCATGAAAAAGTTTCATGAAACTGAGAGTAGAGAACCTATGCAATCTCTCAAACTCGTACATCTATGTCATCCTCAACTTTCTAACTTTTCATTGAGTTTTACAACTTTTACTGCACTGTTCCTTTTCATTTCCTTTCAAGTTCTTGCTAGGCCACTAAATTGCATTTAACATAAACATAAATCACATTCCCAAGTCAAGGAGCTTATTGCAAATCAAATTCAGATCATTTGGGGAAAAGGGGAGAGGAAAAAATGCAAGTTATACTGGTATTGAACTCACTCATTCGTGAAGGCAAAGATTTTTGAAGTATAGCCATAGATCCAGTTCTCGTGAAAACAATGATTGGCGTACTGAGGGTGTTAGCCATAGTAGTGGAATGGATAGCAAACATTTCGCCCATATGGCTCTGCAGAAAAAAAGCCATAATAGTAAGTAATCATATTATGACATAGAATTAAAAAAAGCGAGTTTGATAAGCAGTGGACAGGAGAACAGCTGCAATGACCAAGAAAATACTTCATTTCAGCTCTTAATGAGCCCAGCATCATGAATCCACATCATTAGAAAAATTAAAGTAGTAAACACAAAAACCTTTAGTAATAACAAAAAAGGGTCAGGACTTCATATTTGATTAATGCATACCTTGTAAGCACTAGCATGAATTGGAGGCACAGTGCAGACTGGTAGACTTGCCTTGGTCCTCAATGCCACAGTACGCATAACTCTTAACAGCTTTTAATGGATACCTTGTGTCATTGTCATCGTAACAAAATTAATTTATACACATTTCTGAAGTAAAAATTTTTTATAAAAAAAATTGAAACATATCAATGAATTTGTATGTGAAAATCTGATATATGTGCACTCAGCACAACACTGTTAATGTCCATACAGAATTTGATGAGAAAATGAATCAGTTAGGCCAATGTTATTAGTCATGAGAAATTTGAGCACTTTAATACCAATTATATAAACCTGTATCAATTGTGATGCAACTATGATAGACTGCCACCTGATTAGATTTTAGCGATCTACACCTCAAACGCTGTTAATGTTTACATATCCACACAATCCATATAGTTCTAACTGAAGAATGGACACAAGGAACCACGATATGTAATATTGCACCATTTAATCGTATCATTAAATTCGAACATCTCCTTTAATATTTAATCACACGATTCCTTTCAATCTACTGAAAGTCCTATCCTCCCAGGGGCACAATTATTTCACTATAAAGTGATGCAGCCTCAAATTCAATAAGTCACTACCCACCAAAGAATTCTCCATTGGATTTGATCAAAAATTCAACATCTAGAAGATGTACACGCACATTTGTTTTAGTTGTTCGAAGAAGGCTTTGAACCACTAGCTTAATACATATACTGAAAACATATGTAAATTCAGGCCACTGGATAAGATAACTTACTTTCCATGGGCAGTTTCACCAGAGAGCATGATTGCATCAGCACCTTCTCGTACTGCAATTGCAATGTCAGAAACCTCATCCCTTGTAGGTGTAGGATGATTAATCATGCTTTCTAGCATGTTTGTTGCAACAATCACTGGTTTTTGCATACTGCGGCACCTTCTAATGATGTCTTCCTGTTTGATTCATAACAAGTCAATAATAATGAGGAAATAAAAAAATAATCTCAATTGTAGAGTCTAAACTTCACTGATCCAAATAGTAAAATATTCACATGTCAATACAGTGATCAGACTAGTTTTAACTACAAAAAGATGAAACATAGGGAATTTCATATAAGAAACTAAAACATAACTTGATCCAGACTATAACATCTCCCATCCATCATTTTTAAGCCCCTCAGTGACTTATAATTTAAATCATATCTAAATTATTTTTGGGTTGTAAGTGTTACTTTCCTACCATATTGACATTTTGTGTCATTGGTAACATCTAATTTTCAGGTTTTGCAGCAACATGGTGGTCTCTTTTCTTAATGGTTTGAAGTGCAAAGTAATTCATAGTATTTATTTACTATTCTTTTTCATGGGATAAGTTTCATTGGGTTAAATGAAAAGAATCTGCTTCAATTTGACACCGGAATGTATCATAGTATATATTTCTTTTGTAAGTAATTACTTCAAATGACTAAATGCATTATAATTTTGAAAATGTTCTTTTTTCTTAAATTATACTTTGAAATATCCTATTACAACCACAATAGTTATTCAAAGTTAAAAATTAGGCAATAAGTTTTTTCAGACTTGTGAATCATATGGCTAAAATGTGGCATACTTAGAATCAAGTTACCTGAAACAAGGGGACTTCCTCGATTGGAAGTTCAGCTCCAAGGTCTCCACGCGCAACCATTGCCTATAACGTCCACAAAACCAGTTAATATGTAATTGGATATCATGACCCTAAACAACAGGTGATGAACACTTGGAACTCATAATCGCACACACAAGCTCACTCACATGCACACACTAAGGGCATGCTTGTGTAATAATTTTCTGTTTTCAGTTTTCAAAAACCATTTTCGAAAATGAAAACTGAAAAAAGTTTTCTGATGTTTTCTGAAGAAAACATGTTTGGATAACTATAACTCAAAAACTGTTTCCAAAACAGAAAACAGTGAAATATTGTTTGGATAATCTTATTTTGAACTTTTTTTTGATACACTTTGTAATTATTTTTAATTTTGAGTTTAAATTTAAAATTTATATTAATTTTATTTTTCGTATTTACTAAATACTTAAAAATAATTAATATTATTTTATTTTTAAATTTGAATATTTTTTATATATCATGAAGGAAGAATGAAACAAAGAAATGAACACTGATTTTAAGGCTATTTTTCGAAAATTATGTCAGAAAATACCAATTTGGATTTTTTTAAAAACAGTTTTTGAAAACTGGTTTTTTGAAAACTGTTTTTCGGTTTTCGAAAACCCTATCCAAACATGCCCTAAGTTTTATTCCTTGTTTCTGTCTAAAGCGCAAGTAGGGGGTATTAACAAATTGTAAATGATCCGTCAAGAATGTTGAAACTGACCCCATCAGATGCGGTAGTTATAGAATGAAGATTTTGTATAGAGTCAGCACTTTCAATTTTTACAATCACGTGAATATCCGCATTGCAGCCTACAAAACATTTGAAACAGTTCAATTAGATACAGAAGGGTAAGGAAAGAACGCTAACACATAATCATAACTTCATAAGTTGATTATAAATTGTGTAAGAACTTCACTTTTGAGATAATCTTTCAACTCGTGGACAACTTTAGCATCCTTCACAAAAGAGAGCATAAAAATCAACTTTGATATCTTCCCAATCTTCGTCTGAAAGTGACACAAAGCATATGGAATATTGAATAATATGTACTCTTAAATGAAAAAGAGTATGAAGAAAAGCTTCACTTCAAAACCATAACACTAAGGCAGAGAATGACCTGTTATTGAACACAGAGTTGCACTTTTTCCACGCACATTCAAATGTCGCCTCGATTTCAGCTCCCCACTATCGACAACTACACATTTCACTGAATCCATTGTCTTTGACTTCACAGCTAATGACATCATTCCACCTAGCACAAAAATAGAGAATGACCTGTTATTGAAGGCAGAGTTGCACTTTTTCCACGCACATTCAAATATCGCCTCAATTTCAGCTCCCCACCATCGACAACTACACATTTCACTGCATCCATTGTCTTTGACTTCACAGTTAATGACATCATTCTACATGGCACAAAAACAGAAAATAGCATATTGAGTTTTATGAACAAGCAAGAAACTAAAAACTTCAAATGAAAATTTATTTATTGATAAGTGAATGGTTTAACTCTCCATTGGAGAGAAACTGATTCATGATCTCTAAGAAGCATCAAAGGAACACAATTCAATCTCTCCATTGGAGAGAAACTGATTCATGATCTCTAAGAAGCATCAAAGGAACACAATTCAATCTGGAATTGAAAATAAGAGAGTTGTCAAGTTGTTGTCAATTACAATATCTGATAAATAACATACAAGACCTGTAAGCAGAAACCTGATGTATGAGTGGCTCCATCTACTGATTCAGTAAATGACAAGAGTTCATCTATTCCATAAGAGAATTCTACAAAAATACAGTTGAGCAACCTTTCGGTAATAAGATAAGAAAAAAAATAGCAATATAAGCTAATCCTCACCAACTCAACTCTATTAACTTACTAGGAATCAGTTCCCAACCATCTCAAAAGCAACATAACTCACAATATGGCCACTTAATAACATGAATAAACTAACCAGAGTGCATGCATCATGTGTGTGAAGATGCAGATACAAATAAAAGTTTATGTAGCTGTCCCCGGTTAGTTTAGGATAAAGGCTTAATTGGGTTGAATAATATATCAAGAACATACTTCTATCTGAGAGGACAGAGATCCAGACTACAGCAAAAAGTTTTTAACTCGTGCTAATCCAGAGGCAATGAATGGCATCTGGGGTCCAGCATTATGGCTATAACTTTGTCTTCAAATTGAGCATTGTATTCTTTAGCAAGGTCAATAGTTTTCTGGTGTGAAGCATGGTCTCCATGTGACATATTCAAACGTGCCACGTTCATTCCTGCTTCTGCTAGTTTACATATCATTTCACGAGAATTTGTGGAAGGACCAATAGTACACACTATCTTTGTTTTTCTTCAGGCATCTGAGCTTGTCCTTGGTTCTGTCAGAAAGTAAGCACTATTCGGAAGCTCAACAAAAGATTTCACTTTGTCCTAAACCAATTGAATATTTCAAGGTTACAAACTATAGAAGAAAACAAAAGGGAATATTCTAAAAACGTTTGAAACAAAAACATGATATGTATACAAATATTGTTTAGTTTTTTACCAATCATTTTACGAGCTAAAATAACTATATGCAACTTAAATACTGATTAATTAACTAACTAACTGCTCCATATCGTGATAAGAGGGGAAAAAATTGTAAAAGAACTCCACTTTAAACAACTTGTTTCAATGGCTAAACACATAAAAGTATTGTTGAGGCGATTCTCCATATATGGGGGCCAGCCTCAATTAAATAGCATGCTGACGTGGCCCTAGTACCACTAGTATACAAGAGAGCAATTCTCTTCCCTGGCAATATAGAGACGAGTTTTATTTTTTATTTGCAGCCGTTGAAATCAGTTTTGGGAGCAAATATTTTCTTGGGATTTACTTACGATTCTGATCCGATTTTGAGGTCGATTTCATCGTAGTTTGATCTCAAATTTTTGGTTGTTGATTCTACGTGGTGAAGGCTTCAAGTTGATGTATTCCGTTTATTTGCCCGCTTTTGTTACAGTTTATTTCGGTGAGATCAGTTTAATCTTTGTTTGGTAGATTATTGTTGAAATTCACTTTTTGGGAAACGATAAATTATCTATTAACCATCTAGTTGATCTAAGGAAGATACTTTGTATTCCCATTATTTTATATTGGAGATTTTTTTCTGGACTAGGTCCCGTGGTAAAAGAGTTTTCCACGTAAAAATCCGTTGTCTTGATTTTGGTGGTTTGATTATTATTTTTCTGTTGTGATTATTTGGCATTATTATTTTGTCTATTTTATTCACACAAAGGGGGAAAATAGTTCTTTGTTTCCCAATAAAGTGGTATCAGAGCTTTTGATTAAGTGGCCTGTGAATTCTTGTGTGAATTAAAATGGAGGAAAATTCAGGTTTTGGTTCAAGTTCCATATTAAACTCGTTGCCACCAATTACTCAATTTGGAAGCCTAGAATGTTTGATTTGTTATACTGTAGGGATATGCATGACCCTATTGAAGGTGATGGAACTAAACCGAATGGCAAAATTGATGAAAATTGGAAACTTTTGCAGAGGAAAGCCATCAGTGTGATTCGGCAATGGATTGATCAAAGTGTAGTTCATCATGTATCCACTGAGACTAATGCAACCGCACTCTGGAAAAAGCTGAAATCTATGTATGAAAGAAAGTTCGCTCAGAATAAGGCTTTTATCATCATGAAACTTGTAAATCTAAAATACAAAGAGAATCATTCAATTGCAGAGCACTTGAATGAGTTTTAGATTTTATTGAAACAGTTGACAATCTTGAAGCTGGTGTTTGATGATAAGTTACAAGCCTTGTTATTGTTGAGTTCATTGCCAGATAGTTGGGATACATTGGTGGTATCAGTTAGTAATTCTACTGATGATCGAAAGTTGACAATGGCACGTGTCAAAGACAGTATGTTTAATGAAGAAACCAGAAGAAATGAGCAAAGAATATCTTCTGAGGCTCAGGCACTAGTTACAGAGAGTAAGAAGAGAAATAAAAGTAGAAAACCTCTTTATAATCGTGAAAAATCAGATGATAAGCCTAGATGGATATCAAAGTTTAGAAAATGAGTTATATATCATTATTGCAACAAGTCAGGTCATATTAGTTCCGAGTCTAGTTGCATGTGATGCTGATGTTATTGTTGTCTGTGATGATGCTTATGTTACTCTCACATATTATGACCCCACTTAGGTAGCTGACATAAGTGCTACATCTCATAGAGATTTATTTTCAACCTATGTTGTTGGTGATTTTGACTCTGTAAAGACAGCCAATGGTGTTTTGTGTAAAGTTATCGGTATGGGAGATATTTGGTTGGAAACCAACACTGGATGCAAATTGCTTTTGAAAGATGCTAAACATGCTCCTCATATTCGTCTTAATCTAATCTCCACTACAAAACTTGATGATGAGGGTTATAAAAGTAACTTCAAAGATAGTGTGGAAGCTCTCTGGAGACTCATTAATTCTTGCAAGAGGAAAGAAGATTGATCGCCTTTACAAATTGCAAACGAAGCCATGTCAAAACCAGGTGAATGCAGTTGAAGATGAGTCCATTGAGTTGTGGCATAAGCGTCTCGGTCACACGAATGAGAAAGGGCCCCAGATTCTATCCAAAAAGCAAACATTACCTCACATGAAAGGTATATCTCTAAAAACTTGTGTTCATTGTTTGGCTGGAAAACAAAAAGAATTTTTTTTCTTAGAACTCATTCTAAACGTAAAGTTGTTTTGGATTTGGTTCATACTGATGTCTGTACTATGAAAGATAGATCTCTTAGTGGTGCCCTCTATTTTGTGACTTTTATTGACGATTTCTCTAGAAAAGTGTGGGTTGTTTCTTTACATTCTAAGGATCAGGTCTTTGATGCATTCAAATAATTTCATGTGAAAGTTGAAAGAAAAACTGGTCAGAAGCTTAAATGTGTTAGAGCAATTAATGGTGGTGAATTCATGGGTCCTTTTGAGAAGTGTTGCATGGATTTTGGTATCAGGCTTGAGAAAACCATTCCTAAAACACCACAAGAGAATGGTGTAGCAAAGAGAATGAACAGAACTATAGAAGAAAGAATTAAGTGTATGCTCTCTCATGCAAAGCTAACTAAAACCTTTTGAGGAAAGGCAATGAGGACTGCAGTTGACTTGATTAACCTTTCTCCTTCAAGTGATGTACCAGAAAAGGTTTGGATTAGGAAAGATGTGTCCTACAAACATTTGAGAGTGTTTTGGTGCAGAGCTTTTGTTCACATTCCTAAAGATGAGAGATCCAAGCTTGATAGTGTTGATCAAATGTCTATTGACCCTGAATGATTTTGATAGTAACAAAAATCTTAATTAAGCACTAATGAATATTATTTAAGTAATATACATTGTTAATAGTGCTTATACATCAAAGAAGATTAAGATCGTAGAAATTGGTGAATCAAAGTTGATCTCAAAAGTCAATAAGCTCTCTAAAAGATCAAATTCAAGGAGACTAATTTAAATGCAACTTCAAAGACAAAAAGGATAAATTATAGGTCTGAATCCTAAGATACATTTTGTAAGCATTTCAATTTTTAGGAGCTAATTAAATTTACATTGCATTTTATTATATAGCCTTAATTAATTGAAAATATAAAATCTCCATGTGATTTTATTAAATGCAAATAAATTTTTTCGGCTCAATACTTAACATGCTCTAATTGAACTTAAGAAGAATTTATCTTGACATAGAAAATTATTTGAGCATTTGTAATATATCTTTCTTCATATATCTTGCACACATATCAAGCTTAAATTTGTAACATGTTTTGTCATCATCAAAATGCCTCAATCAAGAAATTGATTAAATTAATTTTGATGATAACAAAACACTTTTGAAGTGTTTAACTCGTGTGTTTAATGTGCAAGAAAGTTTGATTTAATTAGAGATTTTTTGTGACTCAAAAATCCAAAAAGAATAAAGAAATATGAAGAAAATTGATGCTGAAAACATTGTTCATCCTAAAAACACTGTAGCAGCGCACAAAAACTGACCCAGTTGACTGGGTGAATAGTATCAATCGACTGGGTGCTCGAAAAGTCACTTTTCGCATCAATTATAAAGAACAGTTGACTGCCATAAATGGATAGTCGACTGGGCGAGTTACAATAGCTATATTTTTTAATTTAAAAGGCTATAAACTTATCTCTAACGGCTCTATTTTGTCTCCAACGGCTAGAAGACTTCAAGACACTATAAATAGAGCCTCAAAGTTCATTTGGAAGAGAAGAGAAACATTTTATAACAAAGGATTAAAGCAAAATCTTTATTCTCTTCTTCTTGAGCCAAAAACTCCATTATCAAACTATAAGCTTTAGAGAGAGAAAATATTAAGTTGTAATCTTCATTGAGAAATCTCTTTCTTGTTTGTTTATTTTAAACTTTCCTTTCATTATCTTGTTAAAAGAGTTGGTGTAACTCTTATGAGAGTTTGTAAGTGAGCTAGTGAGTGTTGGGCATATACACTTGGGTAGCAAACTTAGGATTCTTGTGAAAAAGGTTGAAGCAACACCCTTTAAGTTGCTTGTTTGTATTTGGTTTGAGCAACACCCGTGAAGTTGCTTATTTGTAGGTTTGAGCAACACCCATGAAGTTGCTTGTTTTAGTGAAAGGCTTCAAGGAGGATTCTTGAAGAAAGTGGACATAGGGTCGGAAGGATTCTGATATTGCCAAACCACTATAAATCGAGTTTGCATCTCTCTAACTCGTATCTCCTTAATTACTTTCATAATTACTTGCTTATAATTATTTATTATTCAAGTAAATGAGATTGATTGTTTGATTATTTTATAATTCAATTATCATTTTTATATTAAACAATAAACTCTCTCATCTTTGTGCTAGTAATTTAGAAAGATTAATTTGATTTAATTGCGCATATATTTTTATATTTGAGATTGCAAAAAGTATTTAAATTTTTTAATACCCAATGTAAGACTGCAAAAGAAATTTGGGATTTATTGGAGGTCAAACATGGAGGAAATGAGCAAGAAAAAAATTTCAAATTGAAAAACTTTGTTCATGACTTAGAGCATTTTAAAATGAATCAATTTTTGATTCGCAAACTCGTTTTACCATACTTGTTAAAATTTTATCTTTCATGGGTAAAATTTATTCTAACCTTGAATTTGTGAGAATATTTCTTAGGTCTTTGTCAAATCAATGGAAAATTATTTTGACAAAGCATTCTACAAGTGAAAGCTTAAAGAGTTTATGAAATCCCTCAAGAAGCATGAAAACTACTTGGATTACAAAATTGATGGTTCCACCACATCCTTACCTCTTATGGAAATTGAAGATATTAATAATGATGATAACGAAGAAAAAGACTCCTCAGATGAAGAGATCAGATACGAGGAAATTGTCAACCTATGTCTTATGACAATCGACGACGAAAATGAGGTATTGACTTCTTACTCTTCAAAAAAATAACATTGTTAGTAGTAATGAAGAATTGATAGAAGTCATAAATGAAATGTATGAAGAATTGAAGAAATTCGATTCTAGGAACACCATTCTTAAAAAGGATGTGTCATTTCTTTCTAAAGAGATAGTAGATCTAAAAGAAAAAAAAGATAAACTATCTTCATTGTCTTATGATTCTTCTCAAGATTTTCTTAAAGATGAAAATGAAAACTTAAAGAAGAAGATAATAGAATTGAATGGCACGATATCTAGACTTATGCTTGGAAAAGAAAAGCTAGATGAAGTGCTATCTTGCCAAAGATTAAATGGAGGAAAATCCGGGTTAGGTTATTCTCCATTAGGCAAGCAAAAATCAAAAGATAGCTTATTCATGAAAGCATCATTTGTGAATGAAGCCTCTGCTTCAAAGACCACTAGCATGGTCAAAAGCATTCCCTCAATGAATGCTAGTAGATATAGAAATACTAATTCTAATGTATATACAAGAATGAAGCATCCTAGAAATACTCATGCTTATATGTATGCTCATTCAAGAAATGCTTATACACATCCTAGGAATAACCATCATGTGCAATCAAAACTTGCACATTGCACATGCATATCCTAGGAATTATCATCACGGTTATCCTATAAATAATATGCATATTCATAATAATGCGAGCATGTATCCTAGAAATCATCATCATCATACATTTTCTAGAAATGACATGCATATTCATATTCCTCACAATAGAAACATGTATCCTGGGAATTTTTATCCAAAGAATTATAGACATGCACAATTAAGTCATCCTAGAAATTTCAATAACTACTACCCTAGGATTGTGCTTCATAAACATGTCTACAAATATATAACTCCTTATGTTGTTAAGAAAGTATGGGTCCCAAAAGGAACCATATTTTCTAGGACTAACCCCAAATGACCCAAGAAATTTTGGGTACCTAAAAGTGCAATCGTGTATCCTTGTATGATGTAGATATGTCTCCACACCAAAGAGAAAGGTAAATATTGCTACCTTGATAGTGGATGCTCAAAGTACATGACCGATGAAGGGATATTCTTCGGATATTCAACCTTTAGTAAAGCTTATAGAGTCTTTAACAAGAGAACTCTAGTGGTAGAAGAATCTGTACATGTAACTCTTGATGAGTCTAACCCAATTAGTAGTAAAGAAGTTTCTTTCAATGATGATGCAAATTTCATTCCAAGAACGGAGACACCTACTCCCATTGTTGACCCAAAGGAGAGCCCACCTCAAACAAATCAAGAAATAGAAACTCTCAAATTAAACCAATCATTTACAAGTCAACAAGAAGATAGTCTTCCCAAAGATTGGAGGTATGTAAATTATCACCCAATCGATCAACTGATTGGTAATCCTTCACAATGGCTAAGAACTCGTTCCTTTATTAGAAACATTTGCAAGTACGTAGCATATTTGTCTTAAATAGAACCTAAAACATTTGTAGAAGCCAAAAATGATAATGATTAGATAATTGCAATGCAAGAAGAAATAAATCAATTTAAAAGAAACAATGTATGGTATCTAGTTCCTAGTTCTAAGAATCATACAATAATAGGAACTAAATGGGTATTTAGAAATAAAATGGATGAAAATGGAATAGTAACTAGGAGCAAGTCTAGACTAGTTGCTAAGGGATATAATCAAGAAGAAGGAATAGACTTTGATGAGACCTATGCTCCCGTAGCTAGATTAGAAGCTATTCGAATGTTATTAGACTTTGCATGCTTTAATAAATTTAAGATATTTCAAATGGATGTAAAAAGTGTCTTTTTAAATGACTTTATAGAAGAAGAGGTATACATTGAGCAACCTCTTGGATTTGAGAATCTTAGTTTTTCAAATCATGTCTACAAGCTTTCTAAATCTCTATATGGGTTGAAGCAAACTCCAAGAGCATGGTATGAAAGACTAAGTAAATTTTTAATTGACAATAATTTTATAAGAGGAAAAGTAGACACAACCCTCTACACAAAAACTCACATAAATAACACTCTACTAGTCCAAATATATGTTGATGATATTATATTTGGTGCTACTAATGAATCTATGTGTAAAGAGTTTGCCAAGTGCATGCAAGGTGAATTTGAAATGAGCATGATATGAGAGCTTACCTACTTCCTTGGGCTTCAAATCAAACAAATCAAAAGAGACATCTTCATCAATCAATCAAAATACACTAAGGACCTACTAAAGAGGTTCGAGATGGAAAGCTCAAAGCCACTTAGTACTCCTATGAGCACATCTACAAAACTTGACCTTGATGAAGGAGGTAAGTGTGTAGACACCAAATATTATCAAAGCATGATAGGAGTTTTACTTTATTTAACTGGAAGTAGACCTGATATAATGTTCAGTGTATGCATGTGTGCTGGATTTCAAGCTAATCCTAAAGAATCACATGTAATTGCAGTGAAAAGAATTCTTAGATATCTACAAGGAACTTAAACCCTTAGATTTTGGTACTCTAGAGATTCATCTTTTGAGCTTGTAGGATATTTAGATGCTGACTTTGCGGGGTGTAGGTTAGGTAGAAAAGCACAAGTGGAACATGCCAATTCTTAGGTGCAATGTTAACCTCTTGGTTTTCCAAGAAACAAAACTCTGTTGCACTATCAACCGCTGAGGCGGAATACATAGCAGGTAGAAGTTGTGCCTAAGTATTGTGGATGAAACAACAATTAAAAGACTATAGCATGAACTTTAAAAATATCTCAATACATTGCAATAATACCAGTGCTATCAACTTAACCAAAAACCTTATTCAGCACTCTAGAACTAAACACATAGAAATTAGACATCATTTCTTAAGAGGCAATGCTTAAAAAGGTGATATAAGACTAGAATTCATACCTTCAGAAGATCAAATAGCTGACATTCTTACTAAGCCCTTGAACGAAGATAGCTTTAGCAAGATTAGACTATTAATGAGATTAACATATTATGGAATTATGTATGTTTGATTGCATCTACATTTCATCATATGCATATTTGACATCTAGTGAATGAGTATTAACTCCCATTTGATATATCTCTCACTCATGATGGCATATATAAATCATTTATTGCTAAAATTCCAAGTTGGAACTCAAAATTTTGTGTTTTGAAAGACCCAGTCGACTAGTATATTGGTCCAGTTGACTGGTATCTCTCTGTCCAGTTAACCAGTTGACTAGTTGAGTCAATCTAGTTGACTGGTAACTCAATGCCCGTTTAATACTCAAATATTAATTGATTTTTGATGAAAAATAGAAAGGAGAAGATTAATAAGACATTTATGCTCATAACATATATTAAAGGAGAAAGTATGGTACAAATCTATATCTCATACTCTGTTATTTTTTAAATATAACTTTGATAAATTCTCTTTGATGTGGCATTGGATAAATCAAGTGATGAGCTTGAATTTAGATTTAAGAATTACTTTTGAGTTATTTATTTATCAAGCATGAGCTACATATGAAACTTTCTATTATATATGCTTGAGTTTGAAAATAATGATTATCTTTGCATTAAATTGATAATCATCTATTTATTGAATCTAACATACCTTGAAAATGATATTTGATTGATGATTGAAAATTATATTTCGGTGCATATATTCATGGGAAGTACCCTTTTTTTAAGTACTTATAGATCTTTCCAATTTGAACATCTTTTTGAGTAGTTGATGAGCTCTCTGTCTTGATTATTCAATCAATCAACTACCAATAAGGCTTGTTAAGTTTGATCAATTTTTCTTTCATTTAAAAGTTAAAAATAATTACTTTAGACTTTTTGAAACGGGGAGAAAATCTGATTTATTGGTAAAAGAGAAAACCTTTGGTAAAATTATTTTACTCACATGATTTTAAATACTTGATAAACTCTTTTTAATATGTTTTAAATTTGGATATTATATCTTGAGAATTTATCTATTTTCAACCTATTGGTAAATCAAGCAATGAGTTCAAACTCTTGTCCTTTATTGATTAAGTGTAAGATACTCTAAGCATTGAGGTTATTTTGAATATTGAAGATTTATAATGCTTGAGAATTATTTTAGATCATGTGGGGCTTGAATTCATTCTTTTGTGGGAAGTTGCCTATACTTATTTTATCTCTATGTGCAAAAGGAAAAATAAAGGAAACCTAGTCCTATTTTCTATAAAATTTTAGCACTTAAGTCTCTTTGAACCCAACTCTTTCAAAAGCTTTATATTTCTTGATATCTTGTAAAACGATTCTTTTCTCATTATGTTTCAGCAAAATATTTTCAGTAGAATATTTTGAGGGGGAGCTCTTCTTTGAATCCACGATTTTTGATGATGACAAAAAGGGGGAGAAAAATAAGAAAATTAGAGATATTGTTAGACCTTATTCTTAGCTTAACATATCTTGAACTCATATGGAAAATGCATAAATATATTTTATTGAAGGAAGATTGAAATTGAGATAAATTGCTTTGGAAAGTATTTCTATTGTGGTTGATTTTCTACAGGAGGTCAATAAACAAAAATACAAGGAGACTATGTCAGATTTTTTTTTGCAAAATTCTAATCCCTTCATTTATTTTCAATTTATCTTCTTTAATGTCTAATTAAGATTTTTGGGGGAGATTATTGATGAAGTGTCTATTGACCCTGAAGATTGTTAATTTTTGATGAAGCACTAATGAATATTACTTAAGTAATACAAATTGTTAATAGTGTTTATACATCAAAGGAGATCAAGATTGTAGAAATTGGTGAATCAAAGTTGATGATATCAAAAGTCAATAAGCTCTCCAAAAGATCAAATTCAAGGAGAATAATTTAAATGCAACTTCAAAGACAAAAGGGTTAAATTATAGGTTTGAATCATAAGATATACTTTGTAAGCATTTCAATTTTTAGGAGCTAATTAAATTTGCATTGCATTTTATTATATAACCTTAATTAATTGAAGATATAAAATCTCCACGTGATTTTATTCACGTGATTTCATTAAATGCAAATAAATTCTTTGGGCTCAATACTTACCATGCTCTAATTGAACTTAAGAAGAATTTATGTTGACATAGAAAATTATTTAAGCATTTGTAATATATTTTTCTTCATATATCTTGCACACACATCAAGCTTAAATTTGTAATATGTTTTGTCATTATCAAAATGTCTCAATCAAGAAATTGATTAAATTAATTTTGATGATAACAAAACACTTTTGAAGTGTTTAACTCATGTGTTTAATGTACAAGAAAGTTTGATTCAATTAGGAGATTTTTTGGAACTCAAAAATCCAAAAAGAACAAAGAAATATGAAGAAAATTGATGCTGAAAACACAATTCATCCTGAAAATACTGTAGCAGCGCACAAAAACTGACCCAGTCGACTGTGGGTGAATAGTATCAGTCGACTGGGTGCTCGAAAAGTCACTTTTCGTATTAGTTATAAAGGACAGTCGACTGCTATAAATGGACAGTCGACTGGGCGAGTTACAACAGCTATATTTTTTAATTAAAAAGCTATAAACTTATCTCTAACAGCTCTATTTTGTCTCCGACGGCTAGAAGACTTCAAGATACTATAAATAGAGCCTCAAAGGTCATTTGGAAGAGAAGAGAAACATTCTACAACAAAGGATTAAAGAAAAATCTTTATTCTCTTCTTTTTGAGCCAAAAACTCCATTATCAAGCTATAAGCTTTTGAGAGAGAAAATATTAAGTTGTAATCTTCATTGAGAAATCTCTCTCTTGTTTGTTTGTTTCAAATTTTCCTTTCATTATCATGTTAAAAGAGTTGGTGTAACTCTTATGAGAGTTTGTAAATGAGCTAGTGAGTGTTGGGCATATACACTTGGGTAGCAAACTTAGGATTCTTGTGAAAAAGGTTGAAGAAACACCCTTAAAGTTGCTTGTTTGTATTCGGTTTGAGTAACACCCGTGAAGTTGCTTGTTTGTATTCGGTTTGAGCAACACCCGTGAAGTTGCTTGTTTTAGTGAAAGGCTTCAAGAAGGATCCTTGAAAAGAGTGGACGTAGGGTCGGAAGGATTCCGATATTGCCGAACCACTATAAATCAAGCTTGTATCTCTCTAACTCTATCTTCTTAATTACTTTCATAATTAATTGCTTATAATTATTTATTATTCAAGTAAATGAGATTGATTGCTTAATTATTTTATAATTCAATTATCATTTCTATATTAAGCAATAAACTCTCTCATCTTTGTGCTAGTAATTTAGAAAGATTAATTTGATTTAATTCTGCATATATTTTGACTTTTGAGATTGCAAAAAGTATTTCAATTTTTTTAATACCCTATTCAACCCCCCCTCTTGGGTATTGTCATAGTATATTTTGGACAAACAAACAGTAAGACTAAAGATTGTATCTTCCTGGGTTATTCACGTGAAGAAATTGGTTAGAGATTGGGGGATCTGAAAGATAAGAAAATTATCAGAAGCAGAGATGTTGTGTTCTTTAAGGATCAAACAATTGAAGACTAACAGAAGATTGTGAAACCTAAGCCCTTCAATGAAGAACCTGTTAACCTGGATCCAATTTCTTCTCCAGTTGCAGCTCACAATGATCACATAGGAAAAATTCAAGGTGAAATGAAGATGTAAATGATAATGATAGTGATATTCTTCCGCTTGCTGATGATCCTGATTTGCCTCATAATGATCATATAGAACAAGAAGTTCAGGAGACCCCTAAAGAACCTTAGTTGAGAAGATCCACCAGAGAGCGTAGCTTACTAGGCGGTATTTTCCTCATGAGTATGTGATGCTTACAAATGAGGGAGAACCAGAATGTTATGATGAAGCTATGATATATGATCACAAAGAAGAGTGGTTGAAAGCCATGCAAGATGAGTTAAAATCCTTGCATGAAAACCACAAGTATGACTTAGTGAAACTGCCTAAGAGTAAATGATTACTAAAAAACAAATGGGTCTACAGGTAGAAGACGGAAGATAAGAGCTCACAGCCTAGGTACAAGGCAAGACTAGTTGTGAAAGGATTCAGTCAAAAGAAAAGAATTGATTTTAAAGAAATTTTCTCACCTGTAATCAATATGTCTTCTATCCGAGTTGTTCTTGGCTTGGTTGCTCGTTTGAACTTAAAGATAGAATAACTTGTTGTGAAAACTACCTTCCTCTATGGTGACCTAGAGGAAGAGATTTATATGGAACAGTCTGAGAGGTTCAAAGTCAAAGGTAAAGAACAGTTGGTATGCAGGTTGAGAAGAGTTTATATGAGCTCAAGCAGGCACTCAAACAGTGGTATAAGAAATTTAATTTTCATGGAGAATCATGGTTAGAGTCGGACTACTTCGGACCATTGTGTGTTTGTTAAGAAGTTTTCTAATGGTAACTTTATTTTTCTTACTTTATGTGGATGACATGTTGATTGTTAGTCATGATATTAGCACGATCGACAAATTAAAGAAGAACCTCAATAAATCATTTGCTATGAAGGATTTGGGACTGGCAAAACGGATTCTTGGTATGAAGATCTCCGGTAATAAAAAGAATGGAAAGTTGTTGTCTCAAGAAGGTTACACTGGGAAGATTCTTGAGAGATTTCATATGAGTAGTGCGAAACCTGTTATTACTCTACTTGCAGGTCACTTTAAGCTTAGTTCCAAGCAGTGTCCTACTAGTGAAAAAGAGAAAGAAGAAATGAAGAAAGTTCAAATTGCTTCTGCAGTTGACAGTTTGATGTATGTCATAGATATCGCTATGCAGTTGGTGTTGTCAGCTAGTTTCTCTCTAATCCAAGTTAGTTGTTAACTGGATTCTTGGATACCTCGTTGGTGCCTCTAAGGTGTGTCTGTGTTTCGATGATGGTAAACCTATGCTAGATGACTTGGCAAATGCCGACATGGCTCGTGATATTGACTCTCAAAAGTCTACTTCAAGATACTTGATGACTTTTGCAGGGGACCTATGTCTTGGCAATCTAAACTTCAAAAATGTATTGCTTTGTCTTCTACTGAGGCTGAATATATTGTCTTGACTGAAACTTGTAAGGAGTAACTATGGTTGAAAAAGTTCTTACAATAATTGGGCATGAAGCAAGAAAAGTATGTGTTGTACTATGACAATCATAGTGCTATCCATCTCAGCAAAGATCTGACATTTCATTATCGATCTAAGCATATTGATGTGTGTTACCATTGGATTCATGATGCTCTAGATATGAAGTTATTGCAACTTGGGAAAATCTATACCGATGATAATGGATCGGATATGATGACTAAATCCTTGCCTTCGCTGAAGTTTGAATTATGCCAAAAGATTACACGTATTGTTGTGTCCTCCACATGAGTCGAAAGGGGGAGATTGTTGGGTGATTCTCCATATATGGGGGCCACCCTCAATTAAATAGCATGTTGACGTGGCCCTAGTACCACTAAGTATATAAGAAAGCAATTCTCTTCCCTGGAGAGTTTTATTTTTTATTTGCAACCGTCGAAATCAATTTTAGGAGCAAATATTTTCTTGGGTTTTACTCACAGTTAAGATCCGATTTGGAGGTCGATTTCATCACAGTTTGAGCTCAAAATTTTGGGTGTTGATTCTATGTGGTGAAGGCTTCAAGTTGATATATTTCGTTTATTCGCCTACTTCTGTTACAGCTTATTTCGATGAGATTAGTTTAATCTTTGTTTGTTAGATTATTGTTGAAATTCACTTTTTGGGTAACAATAAATTATCTGTTGATCTTAGGAAGATATTTTGTATTGTCATTATTTTATATGGTTTTCCAAGTAAAAATTTGATACTTGATTTTGGTGGTTTGATTATTATTTGTCAACTGTGGATATTTGGTATTATTATTGTGCCTATTTTATTCATACAAACTAGAGATTCACATTATTCCACCTGTTTGGTTGCCAATAATAAAACTAGAGACTATAAAATTTGAAATATAAAAAAGTTCGTAACTATATTTTTGTGTTCAATAACTGAAAGCGAGAACTGAAATTATTTACACCAAATGAAAATGGTTAAAGAACAGACAAAATCAAGCCGAAAGTCCCGTTTGCCACAGCTAATTGAACAGGGAAAAGAAAACCCCACTTTCAAAACCAATTCCTTTCTTTTATTTCCTCGCAATTCTCGGCAACCAAACCGAAAATAACAAGGGCAACAGTAATAGTAAAAATAAACAACATAAAGAGACCAATGAGCATAAATACACAAAAATAGAATATTATTTTTTTAAAAAAAGGGCACAAAAAGTACTAATGAAACAAACTTCATTTTGCTCTTTTCAGGTAAATAGCGATATATAACGTAGAAAAGAAAGAAAAAAATAGAAGAAAAAGGAATCTCACAACATGTAAAGAACCGTTTTGAGTAGCGAGTTTGCATCGTTGATGGTCCTCGGCGATCCTCGTCGATCTAACAGAAAAAGCTCGCTTTTGCAAAACGCCTCATCGTCTTTTCCTACTGGTTTTGGATTGGAACAGAGAGAGCTCGCTCAAGTTCCTCGAAGACGATAAAACGCGATCGGTAGGCATTCCCGAGGAGATATTACTCATCGCCGCCAATTTTAGAGACAAAATCCTAGAGAGAGCGTGTTGTGCGTGTGTTGTTAGTTTTGAAGATAGTTTAAGAGAGAGAAAGGGGACCAAAAACAGAACTCCTGAGAAGAACAGTGATTGAGAAGGGGAATATTTGGTTTTATATTTTTTTTTGAAGTTTTATTGATAATTTAATTTTTTTATTAATATAAATTTAAATTTAAAAATAATATTATCGGTGAAAATTTTTAAAATTATTAATAAAATATGAAATTTTTTATACTTAATCTGACGAATAAACCCTCGTGAAAGTTTCGTTGTGAGAGTTTTTGTAGTGTTTGGACTTTTGCACAGTTGGAGTTCTTCACTAGCAGAGGGACATATTTTCTCCCACTCGCAGCTGGTACAACAGTTTCCACGCACCTCCTCCAAAATTGAAAAAAAAAAAAATACAGGTGGTGATGATCACTCAAGGCCCTTTTATTATTCAATTTTCTCATTATTATTGGTAAAGTTTTCGAAGTTCGTGGTAATTCTTGTAGAATTGGATCCGTGATCATCACTTTAAAGCCATCAAAAGCTTTAGCACGATTATTGAGGCTCGTTATCATCTTCAAAAAATTAAGTAATGATTGCATCAAATTTATTTTAAAATAAAATATTAAAGTTATTATTTAATTTTCTTATTATTACTAGTAAAGTTTTCAAAGTTCAGGGTAACTCTCGTGGAACCGGATCTGTGGATCATCACTTTAAAGCCATCAAAAGCTTTAATATGATCGTTGAGGCTTGTTATCATCGTCAAAAGTGTTTGGATTTGAATCATCTCGTTGTAATAGGTGAGATAAGTTTTATCTCGTGATCTAACATAAACCAACACTGTTGTCGGTCCCGTGTGAGTCACACAGTGTTGATAAGGACTCAACTTACTCCCTTGCAACTCTTTTTTTTTACAAAAAATTGAAATAAAACTAGTCATATAATCTGTGAAATAAATCAGCATTGTTTTGAAACAAAATGTTTAAAAAAAAACTTATTATTAGTGTTAATGCCAAAAAGAGGATGTAGGATAGTCTTGTCTTCTTCTTGACTCTAACAGAGTGAAAATGGTGTTGGCGGTTTTGGATTCGGGGAAGATGGAACTTGACTCTGGTTTTGTTCCTATCATCACGTCTATTTGGTACATGAGCCTCTGCAAGAAAAGTCACCCGGAGCTTGATACTCCGGAAGGGACCCTCCAATAGTTAAGTAAGTAGATATACCGAAGTGATTGTAGGAGGAAATGTTTAGAGTCAAGATACCGAAATAGTATGACCATTGTGTTTTTCTTTGGCTACCTCTCTCTTGTTTTAGACCTTAAGCTTCTTTATATAGGCGTTAGAGGCGCTTTGTCCTAAGTTCTAGGGTAGACCTCAGCATGAATGTGACTTCCCGAGCCTTGAGCCTTGTGAGATGCAACCTCTGCCAATAAACTCTCCCATCAAGGATGAAATCTTCAGGCTCTTAGGGTGGTGATCTCATCATTACGTTTGGGGAGGTTTGACTTCTACGTGGTGTAGTTGTTTAGGGTGGCTGGTTATTATTACGCAACATGTATACAGTTCTTACTGGACCAATTGATTTTGTCCACATCAATTAGAATTTTGAAAAAAAAAATTAACAGTTAATTTTATAAGTATACAAATTATTTAATTTTAGAAAACTAAAAATAGTTCTTTGTTGTAGCTCATGAGAACAAATATATATATATATATATATATATATATATATATATATAAAGTCGAATTATTATTGTAAAACAATATGATTCAAATAAGACATAAAACGATTTAAAACTTATATGTGATTGTTAATATTTAGATATATCCTAAAATTTTGTACTGTTGAAATTTAATCTGTTATCAGATAAACAATTAAATTTGTGATATAAACACTTTTTTTTATTATATATTTAGAATACAATTTCAGTTTGTTCAAGATCTTGTTCGGCTTATAATACTGATAAAATTGATAATATATTTTATATTTATTTTTCTAATGTTTATAAGTTATGTTTTATAATAAAAATAATGATACTACCAAATCTATCAAATGGGATAGAAAATAAAGCTTTTTATTTTATTTTTTTTTATTTTTATATTGATCTTTAAAACATGATATCATAAATTCAGTTTGCTGGAGATTTAGTTGAAGTTCGTACACTAATTATACTTTTCTTACTTTGGATATTTTACATATTTTTTTTATATTATTTTAAGCCTTTATAGGGTACTAATTAGGAGTGGGCAAACGGTCGAAACAGTCGAAACAGTTAGTTGGGTTTATTAAAAATTTTAATTGACTTTTTTCAATCAAAATTTTTGTTAACCATTTCGACTGAATTAAGCTAAACATTTAAACATTAACCAGCTAAATTGATTTCGATTGGTTAACCAACACTATTTATATAATTAAGTTTTTTTAATTTATTATATATTATATATTTAATTTATACTTAATATTTTTTAGTTTATTATATTTTATATATATTGTATTTGTATTAACATATTCATAATATTAAATATCAATTGGTTAAACGGTTAAAAAAAATTTAACTATCATCCGACCAATTAACTGATATATATTATTTTATTAACCAATTTAGTACCGATTTAACTAATTAATGCATACCTCTAGTACTAGCTATCATGGAACATGCATTGGACGTGATAAATATTATGAGTGATTAATTTTTACTACTTTTTTAGATGTAAATTAAAGTATAATATAGTAAACTACTTCCTTCTAGATAAAAAGAATCACCATTGTGAATATAATGATAGAAAATATAGAGGTAGATTATATCATTATTGTACTAATTACAAAATGATTATAATAAAAGTTTTAACTCCCTTGACTCTAATATTAGCTATATTAGGTCCCACAAAAAAGATTCAAACTTGTCTCTAAATAATAACTCAACATTTAGTAAGCATGTCATATTTTAATGGTCAATAATGCAAATTTTTATTAAATAAAATATTAAATTATAGTTAAGTGCTTTAAGAATACTTGTTTACTATGATATTTTTTCTTAAGAAAAAACATATTAGATACACGTTGCTTAGTTTTAATTCTTATAAGTGTTTTGTCTTTTAATTTTTCTCGTGATGGAACTTTTAAAGTGGAAGAGCATATTTTTCTTCATCAAAATGGGGGTGTATAATTTGATTTGAATAGGTAAGAAATATCCTAAGTTCAAGCTTATCGATCTTTATTTTTTAATAATTTAATGAATTTAATTATAATTTAATTAATTTTTTTTGGGGAAAATTTTGCTCATATAGAATAATATATTTTTTTTGTGTGTAACTAACTTGTTTATATAGGGTAAAACTAAATCTTAATTATGGATTATTATCATCAAACATCTTTACGTTTTGCTCTGTATCTCGATGTTCATGTAGATTTTAAATTTGATTAATTTACATTTTGTATTTTAGGGAGGTATCCAATATAACATTCTAATGTAATTTTCGCCTTTTCGATTAGATGGACATGGGCACACACAAGCACGACACGTGCGCCTTAATTACATGTTAAAATACCATCATGCCTCTCTCTTATTTTTTCTCAAATATCAAACATTCAAATCAAATTCTAACATCTAATATCATAACGAAGAGTCTAGGGGATAAAAACCTTCTTGTGGTAGTAAATATTCGCTATGACGTCCAAATGTGCAAAGGCTTTGGTTAGATCATGCTTTACCTGAAAATGCTCCATGTTGCAGCCTTGAAGGCATTTAGTGCGAGGAGAAGTCCTCCAATAATTCACTTTGACAGCTGCGACAGAAGAAACTGGTGAGGGAAGTTAGAAGGTGATGAAACCACCAGGATTTCAGTGCCCTTGTAGAGAGCAACAATAAATGCTCCTGCTACTGAAACAATGACACTAACGGATTCGGCTTGACTGCTTGAAGATGAAGAGAGGGTCGTGATGGGTTTTTCGCATGCAGTTAAGGTGCACACGTGTCGTTCGTATGTGTGCTGGTGTTTGATTTTTTCAGAAAGTACATTAAAAAGTTTTATTGGATATTTTTCTTTAAATACATGATGTAAGTTGATTAAATTTAAAATGCAAGAAAGACATTGAGACACAAGATAAGCGAAAAGGTATCTGACGATAAAAACCCTTTAATTATTTGAGAAAACCAAAAAAATTAATTGTATTTATTTATTTTTTTGTAAAAAATTGTTTATTTAAAGTTTTGAATTTTTTGTCAAACAATTACTTATAAAGAATCTTAATTTTTAAGGAGAAAAATAATAAATATAAAGTACATATATTTTGTTTATTAAATATTTTACACCCTTATTCGTATTTTTATATAATATAAAATATAATATATTATAAATATCTTAGTTATTTTTTTGTGTATATATATATATATATAAAGTTACTTTAAAAAATGAAAATTTAAACAAACCATTGTAATCGTATTATTTATAAAAAAAAATTATAATATTATGTAATTAATATTTCTAGATAAAGATATTACAAGTGAAAAAAATAAAAAAAAAACTAAATGGTAAAACAATAACAACACCCATGAGAGAAATTTTGACAGAGAGGTTAGTGGGTATTGCCCTTTGAAAGCCATTTACAACGATCTCCATTTTACTAGGTTGGAATTTGATCTTAGCAGTAGTGAGCGACGGAAGGTGAGGTGCAATTAGTTTCTTGGCAAGCGTCGAGTGTGGGCTAGGTAAAATTATATTCCGATTGAGGTTCTAGGGGAAATCCAGGCAGAGCAAGGGAAAGTGGTTTGATCCGTTCTTCGACAGGTAAGGCTAGTGGGTTTCAAAGCTAACTTAGGTGTCTGTTCTAATACCGTTGCAGAATTACAAGCTAACTTAGTTGTCGTTGGAGGAAGAGTTTAGGCAGGTGGAATGTGAGTTGGATACCGTCGTGGTGCTTCATCTCCTTCAAATTGCTAGTACGAAGTGGATCCAAATGGAACTTTAATTGTAGATTGTCGTGCCTTAAGCAATGAGGCATTGGCAGTGTACTTTCAAGCATAGACTCCAAGAAGGGAATATGCCGATTTCCTTGCAAAATCTCCTATGGATGAGTCTCAAGATCTTATTGTTATTGGCGCCCCTCCTCCGAGCATGCGTCAGATTCTCCAAGCTGATGCTATAGACATCGCATTTCCCAAACCATCCTGAGGGCTGTTGATTTTTATTTTTGTTTGTGTCTTATTGTGTAGTACAAAAAAAAACAAAACAAAAACAATAAAAGGCATTTTTATTTAAATTCTAAACACAAGAGCATGAATTTTATATTTTGGTGTGATAATAAATGTCAATTGATGTGAAATAAAAAATTGGTTGAGGGTTGAAGTGTGTATGAAAACAAATTAATTACTGAATGAAAAATTTTGGTTCGGTTATCTCGGTAATCGATTATATTTTTTTAAAATTTCAGTAATTTGATTTAGTATCAGCTCCATTTCTTTTTTATGAAGGCATGTATTATTTTCAATCAATGTGCTCTGTGATATTCTCTTGTAGCCATGTGGGCTTTTTGATGTAATTTGCTTTATTATACAGGGTTTGGTTTTAAATTCCCTGTTTTCTTCGTATGCTTTTTATTCATCTATCTGTAAACTTGTGTAAATGCCCAGTAATTTCATAAAGACAAAACATAAAATTTATTATATTTTGTTATGGTAAATTTTTTTAAATTATAATAAAAAATTATTTTCAAGATAAAGATATAACTTTCAAATTTGTAATCCCTATATTCATTTTGAATCTATATATGATTCTCTACCTCTCTTAAATTAGTGTACCATATCATTCTCGTTGACACCTGTTGCAATGCACATATACCGATGTGATCGATGATTCAAGATCTACTGTCCATGATACTAACAATTTTATTGAAGACAACAATATTCAAAACACATTTAGTTCTAATTAAAATACTACGTATTTAGTTTTAATTTTTCTTTTGCTAATATATAAAAATAAAATTAGTTAAGTTTAAGATATTTAAAATTTAAGTAATATAATTTGGAACATATTTTTTTATATAATATTTTAGATTATTTTGTTTTAGTTTAATATTTAAAATTTAAATGGCCAAAAATTTTATTAGAGTTTTAAGATATAATTCCAAAAAAATTATAGTTAGAGAGGCTTTTAAGAGATAATTACCAAAAGTGAGATCATTCTGGACATATATTTATAAAGTAATTTTTTTTATAATTATCAATGTTAATTAAAAATAAATAAACTAAAGAGAAATAATATATAAATTCTACAAAGAGATAACAAAAGAAAGAGGTAGTTGAGAAAGTTCACAATGCCATACTAAGTTATAATTGTTGTCCTTTAAAAAATGATAACTATTGTATGCAGTTTGGAAAATATAGATGTAGAAAAATAATTTGGCAGTAGAAAAGAAAAAAAAAAGAAATGATAAAATTTTAAATTTCTTATTATATTCAAAGTATCCAAATAATAACTTTATTATTATTCATAATTGTTGTAATTGTTAATATCGATAAGCAATGATTACTCACAATTTTTTTTTGCAAAAACTTCAACTCGTGCCTTTGAGTACAGTAAAAATTCTACCACTAAATTTTATCAATTAAACTATTGATCTCAAAAGAGGTGACAAAATGTATAAATACAAATAATACATAGCCAACTTCCATTAATATTAATTAAAAAGGAAATAGATACAAAAAAAGAAGAAGAAAAATAGTATAACTCTAGTGGAGGATAGGCTTGATCATTGTGTAATACTCGTATTCGTAAAGGGTAAAGAAGTAATTTGATAAATATGGCATGAAATTAAAATAATATATTTATGTGAAGGACTAAATATTGACTAAAATAATTCTTTTGAAAAAAAAAGGGATGTAGATGTCATTAAAATAAAAGAAAAAAATTGGACCTGAACTTCCAAAAGAAAGGAAAAGTAAAAAGAAAAAAAAGGTTTTGAAAAAAATTATTTAAAAAAAAGTCAAAGAAATGTGGCAGCAGGTGGCGGCACCTGCTGCCAAGTAAATTGTGGGAGGCTATATGTCTCCCACAACAATTTCGTGGCAGCCACCTATTGCCAAGGGAAACAGAGTTTCAAATGATACTCTGCATACCTTCCACGTCTCTAAAACGTGGAGCAAAATTGGGAGCTTGAGATTTTGCAAGGGTGACTGCTGAAGCAAAGAAATATATATAGAAAGGTCGAAAGAGCAAAATCATGAAAAAGCTATTAGAAAAACATAAGGTAATAACATAGTGTTTATTTTTTGAATTTTTAACATTCTTGAAATTTCCTAAAAAGTCAAAGTGGGAATTTTCAAAGGGTGTGGTTTATAATGAATTGAAGAATAAATTATAAATTAATATAAATATGATGTCAGGTGTTGACGATCTACAACCGGGGGAAAATTCTAAGAGGAACGGGAAAGGCAAGGAGGTGATCCATGGGTAGCTTTAAGTGCTACGTGGTGAGTTGGATTTACTTTAAGTAATCTAAATAAAAAAATGAAAAATCTAGTGATAATATTAAAATAAATTATTGGCTTATGTTTTGTGATAGATAAAGATTTGGTTGATAGGTATGATATGAATTTTGGATATGTAGAAAATTATTAGGGGAGAAATAATATTTTTGGGAATAATAAGTTAATTTAATAATAAAAGCGATAAGTGAAATTCTTGATGAGTTATGGTTGATGTTTTGATATGAATTATGATAAGATAAATTTTGGTGGATCTTGACAAGCTTTAATGGATGATTTGATGTGATTTGGGATGAGAGGATTTTAGTGGAATTTTTATATAATTTGAGAAAAATTAGGATAGTCAATTTAGATATTTGAATTCATGTTGTTTTTATATTACTGTTCATATGCATATTTCATATCATTGTTCATATGCATATGCATTAAATGAGAAAGAAAAGAACCGAAAAGGCAGTCGGTCTAATTGAAAAACCATGACAGCCAGTATGTGCTGGAAATAAAAGGGACACCGTGCAAACCGGTATATGCTGGAAATGAATTCCGTGGCAGCCTAGACAAGCTGTAAAGAAAAGAACCGGGAAGGCAGCCGATCTAAATAAGAAAGAAAAGAACCAGGAAGGGGCCGATCTAAATAAGAAAGAAAAGAACCGGGAAGGGGCCTGTCTAAGATAATAACAACTTGTCGACAGGTGGGAAGACGTTGCCATCATAATAATTCATGCATTGCATCTGTTTTAACTATTGTTTGCATTAATGAAATGTTGATGTGTGATGTGTTATTGTGAATTTATTTATAGATGGATGAGTCTCACAGAGAGAGACAGTTATGGTGATAAGTACCATCTAAATGGTAGATTTTATGATGTGAACCTCATTAAGAGGAAATTTTGAGATAATTGATGAGCTTAAGGTGAACTAATATATAAGAAGAAGAGTTGATAGAGGATGGGATTTATGATATGTGTAGTGATAGTGGAATGCTAGTATCACGTGGTATGAAATATAATTGATTTAATATTGAAAGACTTTTATACAAATGAGTACTTCTAGTAAATTTAATTCACTGAGCTTGTGAAGCCACCCCTCATTGTACAATGATTTCAGGTAGCAAGCATGACAATTAGTTTGGAGTTGAGGTTCAGAAGAAATCATTTTCTGTAAGCCTCGTACGTGTCAACATCCTCAGACTAATGAGAAAAGAAATAAAATAAAAATTTATTTGTAAATATTCATGCATTTTACTTTGTATCTATTGTTTAAAGATCAGATTGATGTAACTCCCCTATTGAGGGTTGAGTAATTGTGTAAAAATTTCTTTTGGTGTTATTCATTTTTATTGTTGCATATATGTGTCGTGATGGGATTTTCAAAATGTGATGACACCAACTCGGGGGTGACCAACCCGGGATGGGTCGTTACACATTGCTTGTCAAAAGGTGTATGTTGAGATAAAGAACAATTAATCTAGCCATTGCGATAACATAAAAAAGTGTGAACTCATAACAATGCAACGATTGCTTCGTTTCTCGAGCCCGCAAATTGACAACAACTCCTACACACATTGAACAAAAAGAATAAAGGCATATGTAATATGAATTGTAAATAAAATTCAAGTAAATATATATAATAAAATTAACTTGTACACAGAAAAGATAGCTACAATACAATTCAATAATAAATTATCGATAGAACACTGAAGTAAAGTTAGTGTAATTGTGACATTAAATTGATCTCTTAAAAATGCAATAATTAAAAAAAATACAATAATTAAAAAAATGATAACTAGAAGACTGATGTGATAATTTGTTAGTAAAAGAGTTTAAAGTTGCTTAAGTTCTATTTATAATGGTGTTGAAATGAGGATGATTTGAGATACGAATAAAATTCAATATTTTCGTTATGATGACTATAAGATTGATGTGATAATTTATTAATATATGTGTATATATATATGTGTATATATATATATATATATATATATATATATATATATGTGTGTGTGTGTGTGTGTGTGTGTGTGTTAATAAATCTGGTAGGGATCTATGACTTGCATCACAAGGAGGCTTTTGCATAAAATAAAATAAAAAGATTTCTTTTGTATTTCGGTAACACCGAATGACTACTATTTTTTATTTTAATGAATTTGAAATGTAATATTTCAGCAATACCAAATTATCAATTTTTATTTTGATAATATCGAATGAACAAAAATTTTGGAAAAAAATATCTAATAAATTTTTTTTTTATAAATTACTTTTTTTTATGTGATTTGATTATCGACTAATTTGCACCCTTAAGTAATTACAAGAAAACAGAGCATTTGCAACAGCAAATCCCCTCGCATAAGCATACAATCCCGTCATTTAAAGTCATCTGCGATGGGATCCTGTTGCAGATCAAATCGTTGTAATTTTGCTTGTCATATATGCTTAAATTCAATGACAAGACTAAATCTCGTTGCTGATTTTAGTATCTACGATGGGTTTGTCATTTTCAACAATGGGAATACCCCATGGCTAATGTTTACCCAAAAAAGGCGACCAAAAAACTTAATATAATAATCGTATTAGCGAGGAGGAACCCATCGCTAATGTCGTCGCAGATAAGGTGATATTGTTCTATTTTTAGTGACAAGTTATGCGAGGGGATACCCGTCGCAGTCGAGTTGGTAAGGTATCAACAATGGCTAATCTTGTTGCTGAAATTTATAGTGCAAAATTATTAGCGACCAACTTTCCCATCGCTAATGTTGTTGCAAATAGTTTTTTTTTATTGATTTTCAAGAATTTTTAATGCAATATAAAAAAATTCATAATTATCTGCTCAAAATGTATTACAGTTACGTTCAAAATTGGATTTAATTACTTCAATACCAAGAAGTGAATAAAACAAAATGGAATTGAACAAATTCTAATTATAGTAAAAATAATAATAACAAAATTTTACTGACCTATCCTGAGTGGGCTCTACTCGAGATGGTATCCTTACTTTTCAAAACTGAGCACCTAGACAATTATAATATGAATAGAATCTATCATAAACGTAGGATAATATATGAATATCATTGTAAGCAAGTACAATTTCGATCCATAACACAATCCTTTAACTTTACAAAAGGGGCGTCTCATAACATGTAAACTTCAAAATATACAACTTAATACAAAATACTTAACCTCTATTATAAAAAGGATTGGGTGAGGATGCTAGTACCTAGAGACTTCTTCTTCCTTGCTTCTTCACTTACGGTTCAAAGTCCTCGAATAATCTTCTTGAAATAATAAGAGGGAGGGGGTGAGCTAAAAAACTCAGCGAGTAGTCATATTACTCATAGTAATGAAAGAAATCCGTTTATATGGTCCCTTGTGTGTAATTTAGTACATAATAAAATTCTACATAATTATCTCTTAATGCAATAGATAAGTATCACAAGGCTCGTGGATTCTGAATATACACCTCAAGCATGATGCATGATACAACGAAATGCATTCCTTCAATCATTTCAATTATTTACCCTTTCAATTAGGCAACTTACTAACATCAGGACGTCTCCCATTAAATAAAATTGGACCCTCCCTCTACCCCTTACCGAGCCAGGGCTACTTCTTAACAACAAGGGTCTCCTCCCTACCCCTTATCTGGTGGAGCTTTACTATTTAAAATATTAGGACTTCCTCCCTACACTTTACCGGGTGGAATTTATATAATCATTGAATAGATCCAATCATTCACATTTATACATCAATCACAACAAAAGTAATATGACAAGTAACAAGCATTCTTGGTAATAAAATCTTTCAATACATATTTTATGAACTAATCACATTAAATATTCCCCAAGCATATCGCTTCCATATATACAAGCACTTATAAACATCTTATATTCCTTCCATCTTTGATCTATAATACGTAGAATACTTAGAACCTCATAGTTGTGTATAATCTAATTTTTTAATTTCTTTTAAGACTCTCACACTTACTAAGAGTAAAGTGATACTCACCTCGGAGACTAAACTTTTACTCTCGAATCACCTCCTTACCCTTAGAATGTTCTTCAAACGCACCTAAATAATTTATCGATTACAATCAGCCTCCGAGGTATACACAATTGCACACTAATTACCCGAGTCAAGAAATCAAGATCAACTATTTAATTTGTCTAGTTATTCTTAAGGATTTGTGATTTGAAATAAAAGGAAGAATTTCGTTTAAAAATCTGAAAACAAGCTTGCATAGTTGGTTGTCTTATTTGCACAGTTGACTGTGAGACTTCTAGAGAGTTTCACAATCGACTGTTTGACTCCACAGTTGATAGTGGGACCTCGAGAGAGTTTCACAGTCGACTGTGGGTTCTTGGAAAGAAAAGCACAGTCGATTTTCTAATTTTTACAATCGATTGTGTTAAGGACTTGAACTCTCTACCTTTTTCACAGATGACTGTGCAATCGCGACAATCGACTGTCTTGAGGTCTAAAGCTCATAAATGGGCGAAAATATTACTTTTTCCTTTTGAAAACCAAATCAATCCTTCATAAAACTTCTAACCCTTTTGAGACACAAGTTTTCCAAGAATTTAAATCAATTGTCTAAATTAGCCATAACAAACCTTTCAAGTTGGAGTCTTCAAATCCACAACCATGCACAAAACTCTTTTCTTCAAACTAAAAACCTAGCCTTTCTTAAACTCTTTCTTGAATACAAATTAAAATTCAAAATCTTGAAACAAAACCTAAAGGATCTTGACTAAAGTAGTAGAGAATGAAAAAAAGGCAACTTACTTAAGATTTTTGCACTTGAAACTCACCAAAAGTCAAAGGGAAAAGTGAAATGAAGGAAAAGCTAAAGTGCTTTCTTGGAAGGAAACGGAAGGGCTGAAAATGAGGAACCCTCTCATCCTTATCTATTTATACCACTTACCAACGCAAAAAGGCTAGATACTTTACCCCTTGAAGTCTCTAATTATTCTAATTAAACCCTAAGCGAAAATCTTTTCTCATAAGTCCCCAACTAATTAACTCATCAATAATTATTAAGGTCTCAAAAATACCCACACAAACATTTAAATTTACTAGGCTATTAAAAATTAAGTTAAAAAGGGGAGATGGGAGCTACAAAATTACTATATCAAAATATGTAATAATAAACATGAAATACGATAATATTTAAATAAAAAAAATCATCAAAATCTTCTAATAAAATCCCCAAAAAGTGGTCCTAAGGGTCCTTGAGATCACCTTCGTGCATGAGATCCTCAGTGTCCTCAACCTCCCCATCATTGTCATTGTTATCGTCCTCCCCAACATCATCACTACGATTGTCCTCCCCAGCATCATCATGAGATGGTTGAAACAAAAAAATAAGCATTATTGAAGGAAAAAGCTAAATAAGTTAATTAGAAACCATTTTGGTTAAAAAAAACTAAGTTATGTACGTTTTTTGACCGAACCCCCTTTTTTAACTGATGATCCAAAATGGATTCCATTTTTCCCACTAGTCACATTCTACCAAACGGACGTGACAATAACCCCTCCTCATCTATTAGATAACTATTTTACTCTTATGACCTTAAAACCACTAAGTTATCTACATTATTTTACCGAAACCACCCTCGATTTTTAACCAGTGATCCAAAATGAATTATGTTTGTTCCCACTAGTCACATTATCCAAAATGGACATGATAATAATTTCGTCTCGTCCGTTAACTATTTTAATTTTTGACCTTAAAACTGCGAAGTTATATACGTTTTTTGACTGATCCCCCATTAATTTTTAATCGGTGATCCAAAATAGATTTTGCTTGTTCCCATTACTCACATTATACCAAACGAAAGTGATGGTAACCCCACCCTGTCCGTTTGAAAACTATTTTACTTTTTTAACCTTAAAACCTTCAAGTTTTTTACGTGTTTTTACTGACACCCCTCTGGTTTTTAACCTGTGATCCAAAATGGATTCCATTTGTTCTCACTAGTTACATTCTACTAAACAAACGTGAAGTTAACCCTGCCTTGTCTGTTTCACAATTATTTTACTCTTTTGACCTTAAAACCACTAACCTTGAACTACACTTAGTCTCCTCGCTACTACTACCACTACTTGACCTATTTGAATGAGAAGACATACTAGAAAGTAAAGAGGAGGAAAATAAACTCTTATCGAAGTAAAAGAGTGACAGAGGAGAGAAAAATTCCTAACTTAGAGAAGGAAACATCGAGTTACCTTGACTAAGAATAAAGAGGGATTTGAGAAAATGTGGTGAGAAACCTCTTTGAACCTCCCCCTTATAAAGAAAAAGTAATGACCACAATCAAAGCAAATTAAGGGCTCAGATCTAAAGACTCTTACGTTTCCCAAGAAGAAAAGAGTATTTTAGTAGGCAGAGAACCTTTTAGAACCCTAAAATTTCTTAAAATGACTCCAAAAGTTTTCACTAAGTCATTTCTCAAAGATGAGAACATTCTAAGTATTATTACCTTAGCATCGAAATAACTCGACACCTTACACTCGGTAGGTTTTTCAATCAAGCAATGAGGTAAGAGTTCCGAGCGAACCTTACCCTCAGTAGGTTTTTTAACTAAGCACCAAGGTAAAAGCTCCGAGAAAACCTTACCCTCGATAGGTTTTTCAATCAAACATTGAGTTAAGGGCTCCGAGAAAAACTAAGGTAAGAGCTCTGAGCGAACTTTACCCTAGGTTTTTCAACCAAACACCAAGGCAAGGGCTCTGAGTAAACGTGACCCTCGATAGGTTTTTCAACCAAGCACCTAGGTAAGAGTTTCGAACAAATCTTACCCTCGATAGGTTTTTCAATCAAGCACCAAGGTAAGATCTTCGTGCAAACATTACACTCAATAGGTTTTTCAATCAGCTAAAATCAGGTTAAATTTTTTCCCAAAGGGCTGAGCATCCACTTTGTGAACTAAAGATCAAATTTTTTTCCCTTCAAACCATTTGAAAAATATTTCAAATCAGAGGCAGATATTTGGGTCAAATTAAAATGTAAGACGCATCAAAACAACAAAGGCAACAAATTCTTTCCCTCAGTACCTTTTCACCCAAAGGGTCGAGCATCGCTGGCCGAGGAATTCCTTCCCTCAGTACCTTTCAACATACAGTACCAAGGACTTTAGCCCAAGGAATCCCTCTCCTCGGTACCTTTTTTAAACATCCCAAGCATAGGAACTCAAAAAGGTCTAAAAATTGCACCTTAAACCAACAAAAATTTCTTATGTACCCTAAGACTACTTCCTTAGAACGAAAAGACTCATTCAAACGAAGATGGGGCATATGATGTGGGACAATTTTCTCTCACCAATCAGATGACGACATATGACACTCCTAATGAGTAAAAAAAGTAAACCCACAACTCAAGATCAGTATTCAATTAAAAGGTGACAAGTGAACAAGGGAAAAACAGTAAATTCACCCTTAAATCCTAATCAAATAGAAAATCTAATTCTTGGAGAACATTTCTCGTAGGATCTTAATCCTGATTGGACTTTACTACAAAGCACTATATAAAAGGGCTCCAATTACTTCAAAGGTACGTCACAAAATCTCCAGCTTTACTAATACTCTCTTTCTTTCATAGTACTGACTTGAGAGTCAGAGAGTCCCCTAGGAGACCTAAAACCTCTAGAAGACTTTTAGTTTACGTGTTCTAGTGTGTGCAGGTGTTTGCATCGCTTGTAGTAGTTTATTCCAACAAAGATAAATTTGATCTAACATGATAAAAAAAAAAAATCTTAACGGAAAAAAATCTTATTTTTTTACTATTAAAGATTGAAAAATCGCAAAAGTGGGACAAGAGTAGAAAATTATTAAATTTGTTGGATGATTTCCAAATGATTTATAGAATTTAGTGGGTATTAAAATGGGTCAATCTTGTGTCCAAATAGGTATAAATAAATGGTGGAGAAAAGTTAACAAAAACCTACCCTATACTAATAGTGGAAAGCAAGAGGTTTGTTATGTACCAAACAAAAACTCAGGATGATATGTCATGAAAATGGGCCAAATCACCAGGTGATGAATGTATTTTTGCGAAATGTTTTTAATTAGTACTCCTCAACTCGTGAATTTTTTTTGAACCATCAACTTATAAGGGTTAATTACTATAAAATGTCCATATCAATCTAAGGTTATAGAGCAAACATTGCGTAATTTGTTGTTAAACTATCTTTGTACTTACGCTAATAATTGGATTATTGACTGTGATGATGGAGTTGATGTTAAAGGCTGCTTTGCATGGTCATTGATGAATAACTTTGAAGGGAACCTTAGTTGTGCCGTCAAATTTGGACTTTACTATGTAGATTTCAAGAACGACTTAATGCAATATCCAAAGGAGTTAGCTGAATGGTTCAAGAAGTTTTTGAAGAAAGAGACCAAAGGCTCTAATATCATTCTTTGGCTTACCTCAATTCTATCAAGGATAACAAAGAGTTGGTCACTATTGATATACTATAGTTGGATAATGTCTTATGGTTTTCGATCATATCCCAAGGATATATTTTACTGATTATTTTGTAATTTTATTTATTAGGCTTTTTCAGTTGCTTTTTAAGGGTTTGATTAGGTGAGGTTATTGTCACCCAAAATGACTCTGGCGCAAATCCTTTTTGGATTAAATTATTCTTATAAAACAACTTCTTCTGTTTTTATTTTTGGAAAAATATAATATTTTAGCCAAAGAACAAGAATACAAAGAAGGGAAACTACTATAGAGCACACAAATCTCAATTCAAAGCTAACTCTCTGTCTACATAATTTGCATCCAAATTTAAACTAAAAAAAAGCTATCTCTAACATCAAAGGTAATAGAGATAAAAACAGAATCTTGAATATGAAAACCCTTTTTATGTAATCTATAGTTCCTCTCTTAACTGAGTACATATGGTAATTTCTTCTGGGCGTTCACTGTTGGTTCTAACAAGAACAATCAAATAGACTCAGTTCATCCTATAATTCAGGGAGATGGTTCTTTGTTTCATCGATAAGAATTATTAAAGGTAAAATAACTTAACAAGATACTTTGTCATTGACATAGTTTGACAATATGCATGAAGACTAAGCAACCCTTCTATTTAAGGCTTGTAGCAGCAATTTAGATAAGTGGCCAGAACAAGTCATTCATGAGATAGAATGATAAAGTTTGAATTTCTAATCTCTTTTTGGGTAATAAAAAATTGTTGATTCATTAGAAAGAAGTTTATGATAGACATGAGTGTATTGAGGAAGTAGTTGAAGTGTTTGAATTGTCTTAAGTATGTTTGAACAAACGATTTTTATAAATTTTATAGAATTCATTTGCAATTTTATATACTATCACGTCCGGAATATAATAAGTTAAGGAATTCGTTTGTAAATAAATTTGCTATAGAATTGAATTAGTTTATTATAAGTCTTATCAAAATTGATAAAATTTTTAAATTTGAATTCTACAAGTTGACCAAAGTATTCTCTCGTGTCAAAATCTCATCATAACAATAATGTATTGTGTGGGACTGTGGGTACAAGAAAAGCGAGGCCATTTTTTATTTCCCAAATGTGAAATTCTTTAGTCTGGTCCACTAGGAACAGCCGGCTACGGTTATATATTAATTCATGGACAATTAAAAGAAAAGGGGACTCAATATGGTACAAACTCGGTAACTGATCACCCTTGCATTTTATAATTATTAACGCAGTGTAAATCTCACATTCTTTCTCTCATCTCTCCAGTTTCTCCAATAAAAAAGTAAGAATATTTTGCTCATGTATATTTGTTTTTGGTCATATGTAATATTCGGAAGTCTCTTGATTTTTGGGAAAAAAGAAATATTAAATTCAATTCCTAATTATTTCAAATATTGAGAATTCAATTGAATTTTACAATTTAATATAATAAAATCAAACATAAAATTCATTTTAATTTATTTTTAAATCATTTTTTCAAATTTATTTAAAAATAAAATGAATCTCGTTTGCATTTGGTTTCAGAAGGAGCAAAAATTGGAATTGATCTCTTAAGTTGGCTAAGTTTTGTTCACTCATTGACTCATTCATAAGGGGATAAAATGTTATGCCTCTTCTGCCCCCCTTAAGTTTTCTCAATGGTTTATGAATAAAAGTACTTTTAAAAAAAATATATATATAGTGTTATGCCAAACTTTGTAATAATATTGATCGAATTATGGAAAATTAGTGCTTAATTTATATTATTAAGAATAATTGAGTTACCAATTATCTCAAAAAGCTTAACAAATATTTGAGTTACAAATTATCTCAAAAGTTTAAGCTGACGAGAATTGACTTAATTATTTTTTTATACTTTAACACGCTCTTTCACGTGCAAATTGACTAAATGATTAAAAGTTTTGCACGTAATATCTTAAAGGGTACAAAATTAGGTGAAATATTAATTGAAAAATGGTATCATAGGATATGAAACCATGACTCAGAGCTTTGATACCATATTATGAGATACTTGAGTTACCATTAATTATCTCAACTATTTCGTAACATAGTATCACAACTTTAGGTTGTGGTTTTGTGTCCTATATTATGATGAGCGCCTGGATATATTATGATGAGAGTCTTATAATAAAAATCTTTCTTGAATAAAAGCACCTTCAGATTAGGGATTTTAGGAACAAAAAAAAAAAAGAAATAAAAAGAAACTATTTAAAAATAAGGTGATTGCAAGTGTCATCTGTACTTTGATACTTTCATTTGTCATGATCCAAAAGGCATACTCTTGAAAGAGTCTTCATACCTGGAAAATACTCCCTCTAAACCACCTAACTTAGCGAAAAGAGGAAGAAAAGGCTTATAGACGAATACACCTTGATGGAATTCATCAAATTAATAGTAGAGAAAACTCTTAAAAGAGAATTGTATTTATTTGACTGGAAAAGAATTGATGATATCATTTTTCATATACAAACCTATTTATAGTTACATAAAACTAGGTAAGCAAGGAATAATTATTCTACAATGATCTTAACATATACAATTTCTTATATAAGAAGGCAATAAGTTAGCTATATATCGTAGCCTAATTAATTAAATAGATCCTAATAAATAAAAAAATAATGGAATTACAAAAGAATCAATAAAATAAATCTTCTGGTTGTGCTTGAAAACCATGACAAACTTCAATATGTCAATAGTGACCAGCTCTTTGTTATACGTGATAAAATTGAGGAAACCCAAAGAACAACATTAGATCGCTTGCTTTGTTTCTTTAGAAACTTCATGAACCACTTGGCTGATTCCTTAGGATATCGTTTCAAGTCATTCTTGAAATCTACGTAGTATAGTCCGAATCGAACAGTGTAACCAAGGTTCCATTCAAAATTATCCATCAATGACCATGCAAAGTAACCTTTCACATCAACTCCGTAGTCACTGTCAATAATCCGATCATCACCATTAGTATAAAGATTTAACAAAATGTTTGATCGATAAGCTTGTTTTGAGATGGGAAGAGTTAAAACTTCAGAAGTTGAGCACTAAAAATGATCATAAATAGTGCAAAAGAATAATTTTAATTATATCAATATCAATCGTGTCATAGAACACAAATATTCTTGTAAGCTTTAAAATAATTTTTGCAAACCAAAACAATTAGAGATAATAAATTTATCTTAAGTTAAATACAAAACTCACTCGATGGCTTCTAAAAGATTTTGAAGATGCTTTTCATGATATTCTTTTCTCTCAGTATCCTTAAGAGCTTCCTCCAATGGTAATGTTTCATTGTTGTAATCATCGTATCCTACGTGAGTTTTGTTTCAAAGAAATCAAAACTAATCAGTTGGATTATCCAATATTTAATCAATTATCACTTATATGACATATGTTCTAACAACTAGCTTACCATTCTCAGTAATGTAAATGGTTGGATTATTGTAATGATCCTTGACGTACTTTAGAATATATTTGATACCTTCAGGATACACTAGGATCATGTCTGAAGCCGCCTGAATTAAAAAAAAAATGTTATATATATTATTAGTAATTTTCTATAGTGTACATATACAATATATATATATATATATATATATATATATATCTAAGAATATACATATTTTACAAACATACCTGTGGACCAATAAGAACTCCATCTCGATCTTCTATGAAATAAGAAGAAAAAAAATTCAAAGTCCATATGTTAGTCACCATTACCTATGTTGGCAATATGAAAAATAGAAAGAAAAAAACTTGTATATTTTTTTTGGAAGCTTTGGTTTTAATGTGAACTTACTTTTCCATAAAACATGTTGATCAGTTGTGTACCTAGGTTTTTCAGGATCAACATGATCAAGATCAGTTACATAAAGAGCACCATAGTAATTTATTCCCACAAAATCAAATGATTTTTTAAGCATTTCAGATTGTTCTTTTGTGAAGGAAGGTAATCGATCCCCAACGTAAGTCTTCATACTTTGTGGATAATCCCCAAATGTTATAGGGTCCAAATGCCTGCGTAGAGATGTAAAAGATTATTTTTGTTCTTTTCTTAAAAGGAAAATAGCAAACTTATTATATCATAAACGGAATGTTTTTTTCTTGAACAAAAGATATATTTTTATATTCATAAATAGAATAAAAATAAGAAAAATAATGAGAAAGTAAATTGCTTAATTTTATATGAAACACTTACCAGCCTAACATGAAATCAAGAGCTCGTTTGGCTGCTTCTCTATCAGCTAGGGAATTAGACTGAGGCTCAAACCATGAGGGCGAGAGTACTATCCCAATCTGACCATTTTGATCTTCACACTATACAATTTATAAATAAAAAAAAACAAATGGATTAAATAATTATAAGGCACCGTTTGGAAAAGGAATATGCTTTGGGTTTAATGTGAACTTTCCCTTTTCAATTTTATTGGAAAGGATCTCGAAAGTTGCAAAACAAATAAAAAAAGGATTTATATCTTATAGTAGTTTAAAAAATTAATTTTGGTAATAATATGCATATCAAGCTAGCAATAAATGCATTGGATCATAATTTTAAAACTGTCATACATACCTTTTTACATTTTCTGAACTCTTCTACCGCTGCCGCATGAGCAAGCAGCAAATGATGTGAAACAATATAAGGCTCAATGCTGGAGTTCCCTGCTTGACAGGCATTGTTGACCCATTTTGAACATCGTCCTTGTGCTTTTTTTCCATTGTCATAACCAGCAACACTGTAAACCCACGGCTCATTGAAAGTTGTCCAAAGTTTTACTTTATCACCAAATTCTTTAAAGCATATGCTCGCAAAGTCTCGAAAATCATCCCTGTATATGCATAATAGGATACTTTTTCAATCAAATATATAGGACAACTCCATAATTCTTGACTTTATGTTTTGTTGGAATTAATATAATTCATGTAATCCAATAACTTGATCTTTTAATAAGATTTGATATAAAAGAAACATTTACTTACACTATGTGATGGCTTAAAAAGCCACCATATTCATCTTCTAAAGCTTGAGGAAGATCCCAATGAAAGATAGTCACAAAAGGTTGTATGTCTGCATATGCATTACACATTATTTGAGAGAGATAATTAAGTTCGGTTCAAATGAGTCACAAGAAGTAATTCTAGATTTATTATTAATGGACCAATTATAAAGTAAATCTTCAACAAGCTATTGGATTTCTTGAAAAACTTTGAATTTCGTCCAAGTATTTTGATTTCCTATCCCTTTATTTTATTTTGTCTTATTTTTTCGTTTCAAAAGAACTTAATTATATTTCAATGTGAATACTAACTTTGTTGATATATTAAAATATTTGAATTTTATATATATATATATATATATATAATCATCACTATTGGCCCAAAAGATTTAAATCTGTATAGGGGAGAGAACTATGACCGTTTGCTAGGAGCTCATTGATGAGATTTTTGTAGAATTGGATCCCTTTCTCGTTCACTCCTTCACTTAACTTTCCACCTGATTTAAAAAAATAAATTAATAATTTAAGAAGGTGAAAAAGAAAAAAAAAAGTAAAGAAAAAGAAAAAAAAAGAGTCAAGCATATCATGTCATTAATCTACACACTCACGAGGTAATATTCTGGACCATGAAATTGAGAATCGGAAAGAATCCATATTCATTTCTTTCATTAATTTGATATCATCCTGTCAAATTTTCATAAAATGTTTAATATAAATTTTGTGCGTCATTATATATATATATATATATATATATATATATATATATATATATATATATATATAAACTAGTATAGCTTTTACCAACATACATCAATCGGTTGTAACTATGTTAAATGACATCAAAGCCCCATGTTAAATGATAAGAAAATTTCATACCTTATAACGATGATAGAAATTAACTGCTATATCTCCATTGGCCATATTGTTTCTTTCTACAAAGTTTTATGAAACATTAATATAATTAGTTTATCACATTACTATTCATTGAAATGATTCAAATGTATATGATAATCTATAGAATTTCATGTCTCCATTTCATTTATACAATGAAATGAAGCACAACCTAAGTTGTTATCATCATAACTTATGCACTACCCCGCATGTACACATGCATACTTAAAAAAAACACATAGATGAATGAAGGAGGGAAACCTGGATACACGTGAGTAAAGTTGTCCCAAATACTTTCACCTCTACCGTCTGCGTTTGTTGCACCTTCAAACTAAATATCATAGATGCATCCACATATAGATGGAGTTAGATTATTATGAAGTACTAGTTTTAAAATTTTGTATATTAATTAATAGAAAATTAGTGGCCTATATATATAAATACATGTTAATTTACCTGATAAGCTGATGAGGCTGTACCAAAAACGAAACCATCAGGAAAACTATTACGATTGAAATTAGAAGTTGAGACGAGATGACGTTTTGGTTCAGTGGAAGGCAATAAGCTTAGTAGGACTAGCAGCCCCAACAGAAGAAGGGAATCTTGAAGATGAATGGCCATAGTTAAGTGCTTATAGCTAAATATTAAGAGTAGTTTTAATTGCGGAAGTGTAAGCGTTTGTGGTTTCATGTGTCATGGTACAAGGCCTTTATATAGAGGAGTGAGGAGAGGCTGGAAACCTTAAAAAACGTGCGAAAATACACGTGTAAACATTGAATTCGATTTGTTGGTGTTGATGAAGACCAATGTAAACATGAAACGTTAAAACTAAACGTTACGTACGGATCAACGCTGCCAAGCCAGCAGATTAGAATGGACCCAGCCAACTTTTTTATTTATTTTTGAGAAAATGGACCCAGCAACGTGTAAACATTGAATTCAGATTTTTTACTTTTTTTATTTATTTTTGAGAGAAAGTCTCAGGTCAAGTACTTTGTATGTCTCAAAAACATCCTGAGTATATAATATTTATGTCAATTCAAATGATCTGGGGTCAAGTCAAGACAAACTTAAAAAAAAAAAAAAACCGTGTTTCTTTCATTTCCACCCCCCCTCTTTTCATGTAATTTCTCCGTTACTAGTACTATATATAAAAAATTTATTCCGTAGTGATGAAGCCTGGGTCTTTCATGCAAACTACCCATGATGAAGCAGTAGTCATTTGTTTACCAGAGGGCTATTTAATTTTGACATTAAACACGTACATAATGATCTTTCAATTTAGAAGACATCGAATGCTATAATTTCTTAATTAATTTAAAAGTTATGTTTCGTGTTATTTTGAAGGAGACAACAATAACAACATGCATATGTTGAGTTATTAATCAGCTGTTGAGTGATTATGCGTATATATAATATCTAAGTGATGCAACGGTTTGGAGGAGATCGTAATTATCAATTTATGTTGCTCATCTTTTAAGCTTGCTGATCAGTAGTTCAATTAATCATTAACTTCTCATGATTTTCTATTTTTGATTCTTGATGTGGGATAATTTTACCGTCCAAACAAACAGTAACACATGACATCCCAACGTAAGTCCACAGACCCAAAAAATACCACCAGTGAAATCATTACATGTGTCCAAGGGTACGAAGGTAATTTTATTCATAAACCCTAAAACACAGGAATCCTAATTTCACAAGGACACTCATATCTCGTATCTAAGAAACTCAAAGCCCACCACAACACTCATCTATGAGTCACTTTCTTAATAAGACTATACTCCAGAGCACGGTATGTAGAGAGCTTTCATTATCACACATGTACGTCACAAACAGTTTTAACAGCGCCTGCCTTTTCATTTTCTATAAACATAATACTGATTTAGGCATCAGAGAATCCCCTTGAAGGCCCACCTCTGATCCTCCGACAACTCCTTAGGTCTTTTTTTGTTCTCATGTGCGTAGGTACTTCACAACGCCTATAAGAGCAACAGTCAGATTTTTCGGCATCAACAAATCTGTGTTATCCATGGGAAAACTTTGAAGAAGAATTCATCTGTTAATGATGCCAGCCTGAAATATGACCAAGAACGTTGTTGCTACTGCTGTTGTCGCTGCTGCTACCATTGCCACAACCCATACCTTGACTAGACATGACATGATCCTCAGTCCAGGCCTTCTTGCAATTCCCAAAAATACTGCTACCAGTGACGATCCTATCGGGCATTATAAAAGACAGCCGAAGTATATCTTGCAACCTCAACTGCGCTATCCCACCCGTCACCAAAGCCAGACTGATTTGAATGCATGACTAGGGGTCCTCAACGGCATTAGATGCTGCCACAAAGTCCTCGATCAGCGAGGCACTCGGATCACGAAAGGGGACTTAACCTCACTAACTACCCATCCTTCGTTAGATTCTACCCCCTCCGTCATAAGGTAAGATCACAAAGCCACTCCACAATCACAAACGCCTTTAATACAATCTTCAGGAGCCCAGTCACGGGAGAATGATCACTCCAGATGAAGAGAACCTATAGTAGGTTAATAGCACCTGCCAATAGACAAAACAAAAAGGCATTGCCCACCCCATGATGACGCCATGGTCATCACTTTACTCATCGGGAACTACAACATGAAAAGGATCCTAGTTGACAGCTAACATCTTGTATCATAAAACGTTCAAGAAAATGGGTTTTAGTGACGAACAGCTCACACCGGTCGCTTCCCCTCTCTATGAGTTTTCAAGAGAGCCAACGTTCTCCTCTCTACTATATTTCACATCACATTCATAACATTTCTACTCATTTTTCATTCTCTTATGTTCTTCCTATACACACAACCTATGTCATTACAACTACTTAGGCCATGTTTGGACACAAGGGTTTAAGCAAGGTTGGCTTAAATCCTTATTTTAGAATTTGGTGGATGTTAGTGGGGCCTCAATTCCAAGACAATGATTTAAACCAACATTGCTTAAATCCTTGTCTCCAAACATGGCCTTAGTTTCTAAATAGTTTCCTAGAGAGTTCTTCGGAAGCTATTCATAATTGCTATCTACACAACTTTGCAAGGCTTTGTTGTATCCTTGAGGTGAATTTGCTAGGAAGCTATTAGAAAACTCTTTGGAGTGAGGGCAACTATCACCTTAACGAAAGTGATTTGTGCCCTAAATCTTTAAAATATTATGTTCTTTTCAATTGTTTTCGTTGTTGCAATTCCATATTTTCTAATGCATATACTTTGACCCACTTTTTTTGTTATTTAACCCAAAATCCTTAACATTTTTAAGGTGATAGTAGAAGTGACCACATAATCAATATTGATTTCAAAGTCACGAGCCAAGACTTCATCAAAGAAGATCGTTTTTATGGAACCAACTTTGCTCACTAGAAGGAAACTAAAAGACTATAAAAGGTTGAAAGAAACGAGAGGATATATGATGGATTTGTTTGTCGAGGCCAAATTCATACTGAGAGCATATGTATGATTTCTAAGTTTTTATAAAGTCTATGCCAGATATCCAAGAAGCATTTGAAGAGAAACATAATACTTAAAAAAAAAGGTAGGCAGAACTTATTGATTATTAAATATTTTTAATTTATAGTTATAAATTAAAAAACATATATTTTGAATTTACATTTTTGAGTAACATCATAAAAAAAAATAATGTGTTTTCACTCTATGACCAATTTACAAGGAATATCTAAAACTAAGAAGTATCTAATTACTACATGTAAGATAGATGATCTTAAAGAATTAGATGCTATCTTACACATGGAAATGAGTGGGGCATATGTTTTATATCAATCTCATTACTTGAGAAACTATTAGTAAGTTCCAAAATCTTGGAATAAAGTAACACTACAAGATAAATGGTTATCGTGGACGCTTTTTTTTTGCATATTTAAGTGCCGAAATATGAATTTCCGGCACTTTTCGCAAGCACCGGATCAACCGCCGGTATGTGTGATGTCGAAGCGCAAATACTGGCGCTTTGAGAAAGCACCGCAATATGCATATACCGGCGCTGTATTTGCGCTTTGAGAAAGCACCGCAATATGCATATACCAGTGCTTGTAAGCGCCGGTATATAAGCACCGTTATATATCGGACATTTTATGCATATTGCTTTGCTTCTAAGCGCCGCGAAAGTACGGTTTCTAAGCATCGGTGTATACTGAACATTTTACGCATATTACAGCCCTTTGAAGCACCGCTAAAAGTACGGTTTTAATTTTGTTTTTACATTATTTTGACTTAAATATCAACATTCACCCTTCAATAAATAAAATATACCATAAAATACAAAAAATTTCAAATATTCTTCGATATATAAAATGCATCAAACATCTATAAAAATTCCTTCAGTCAACACAAACATCTTATTTACACACAAAAAAAAAACAATCATAGTTCACATATAAAATTCATACAAAAACAAAATAACGGAAATATAGTATGAAAAATTATTTTAGCATCACGAAATCAATCATGAGGTCCTCTATTAGCCAAATGTTGTAGTAAAGACTTCAACTCATCCATTTGGGATTATATATTATTTATTTGATCATCGTGCCTCGTAGTTATTTGTTGAATTTGTTGCGCATGTTGTTGCTTGTTTTCTTCTATTTGTGCTCTCATACTATTTATCTCTTCAGCATAGGCCCCATGGTATCCCATATCATTCCTCATTTGAGCTGAAAGTCCAAACACAGCAGAGGGTGTAACTCCAAAACCTTGACCTCGAACACGATCGGAACTCTCTTCATCCATAAGCTCGGTGAAGACTTCATTTTGTATTGCTAAATTATTGCTAGCATCAGAGGATCCTGAAGCTGCAACAAGTTCAGCAACACAAGCCTCAACTGTCACCTACAATTAGGAAATAATAAAGATTAAACCCCTCCGAATATTTAGTAGCTAATTACAGCGAAATATACATAAAACAAAAGGTGCTTATCATATTTTGTAGAAAAACGGGCATAATTTCCCCTATTTTTCCATAAAACCTACTGCAAAAGAAAAACAAATATACAATCCAAAAAATGTAGCCAATTCACAACTTAACAAGGAAACAAGAAAAAAGAAACAGAGGATAAAACAAATACATCTAAGAGAAAAGACTATCTCTAACTTTCACAAAGATCTCTGTGACCATAGCCAGAATATCAATTCAAAAAATACTATCTCACTGCTACCTTATATCTCATTGTAACCTTGCTTACCACCATCAATTTATATCTATACATAAAATAAAATTGATGCAAAATCTATAGAGTAATAAAACTAGTTTAGACAAAATGAGCGAAGAAAACATATTCATAACAGTGAATCTACCATGCCATCACCAGGTTCAATAAATCATATCTGTACAGAATTAAATTTATTAAGATTTAAGCACTAGTTTAAACATCACTACAACAGAAAGCCATCAAAACATAAGATGTAAGGCCAAAGTCCAATGACCAGTTGGTAGCATTGGCCACAATGTTGGCAGTCTTGTATGGGCATGCACGAGAAATTACAAGGCTATTAGTAGGCTGCCTGCATCGGCAGCAACACTGACAACATCTTTGCTTCCTATGCAAGCCACGATGAGGCTTACCAGTATCATCTATACTCGTCGGTGGTCACTACCATACAAAATCATTCCACTTTTATCAGCATAACTACAAAAGTGTAACTAGGATATCATTTTTACCTTCATTGAAGGCTCTCTTATTTCTTTCATTCCACATCAATTGAAAATAGAAAGAAATAAAAAAAATTACAATATCTTTGCAAAGAGAGCAACTCTGGAAATCCCAATTCCCATGGCCCCAACGCTACCCTTTCACACTCTAAGCCAAGGCCTCGAGGCATTCGAGCAAAGAGCTCAGCCTAACTCAGCCTTATACACATAGGAATCATTTCATAAAACTGGAGACATTGCTCTAATTATTAAACATTTTCCTTGGAGAAGTATCATTGTAGTGCATTTTACACAACCAATTTTTTATCCAAAAAGACAACATTCAAAATACTATTTTAGGTATAAGGAACTAGAAATCACTAAATCTTGTACGCAGGAAAAACTTAAAGAATAGGATACAACATGAAAAATGAACTCCAAATACTCATAGCAAGTTAATCTAGAAAGACTTATCTTTGAAGTGAGCAAAATACACGCGGATGAATGGCTTTTGCAGGACACAGGAAGCATAGTTGTACAAGTCATACACATCATATTACAGATTTTGAAGATGGGCATCAAACGTTAATATAACTAGAGTCTATCTTCATCAAGAAACCAGAACCAGAAACCAGGAGTAAATTAACTTAAACCAGTAGTATAACTAGAGTAATACTCATGTCAAACCCATATTCCAACAAATGAAATTACTGAAATCAAACAAAGATAATGAAAAATAGACAATAATCAAGGTTCAAAACCTTAATTCCCATCCTCAGAATCAGTTGATAGCAAAGTCAGATTAAATTCAATGTAATATAACTAACCAAGAATCTCCTGTAGGACCAGCCATGAGACTTAATTGAATAAATGGCTATAAATCACTAAAAAGATATCTATTTTTTGTAAAAATAAAGGTTCGTCAGTGTGTGTATAGAAAGGGAAAAACAAAGGGAACAAATCAACAAGACTTGTGCATTTTAGTAAAGGCAAGATCAGTGATGACTAATAAAAGGTTTAGATTAAATGTACAGTGAACTTACAGTTCTAACAAGTTAGAAACACACAAATCATATCCAAATCATCAAATGTACAATGAACTTACCATAAATTGTCGTGATGCATCATCAATAAAAGTCTTATCCTTGCATTTATGAGTTTCAGCAAAAAACTCTACGCGCCCGGGCTCATTCCCATGTGTCATCTCCTACCATGTATGAAAAGAGTTCAAATTGTGACTCAATACACTACATCTCAAATGAAAGATTGGATGAATGAAGCAAATTAACTCACATATTCATCCCGTCTTCTAGCAAAACTCTTTGAACCAGATGTGTGAGGACATTGTTGTCTTTCACGTGCCGCTGTCCCTATAGTCGAATATTTCTACACCAATAATAAACCAATTGAATAATCAGTCATTATTAGAAAATTAGAAACAATGAGAATCCAAATGGACATTATTATCTTAAAACAACCTCACTCTGGTCAGAGAACCAGTAGTTCACCAGTTGCTTCCACTGGTCTTGATCTACACCTTTTGGAACATCATTGCTCAAAACTTGTTGTTTTGTTTTGTTCCTCACGTAGTCCCTTTTCAGCACATATCGGTAGTCCCTCCATTTTTTCCCTATCATCCTCAATAAAATGTTGTCTATCGCCTCAATCGTAGGGTAATGGAACTTCCTCTACCACAAAGAAAGGAAATCGATGTCAAATAAGTATTATTGGTGTTAGGGATTATGCATGTACAACACCACGAGTACAAAAAAACAAAAAAATTGGAGGCAATCAATGGTTATTAAGTTGTTACTTACTCAAATCAATATAACAATGTCCTTCTTGTAGCTAGAAGGGACCTTTTTCCAATCCGTGTAATTAAGCGGACAAAGGTTCCCTCTCTTCGCTGCCTTGCCCAACCAGCTACTTAACATTTGGCCACCTTTCTTAATAGGTTGATGACTTACATTGAAGTGGACCACAATTTTTTCCCCACGTTCAAGGGACCATACTTGTGAGGTTCTCAGGACACGTGTTTGCTTCCTCACCCTCCCTTCAGAATCTATACATTGAAAACATAAATTTTATAATTAGTATAACAATGTGGTATCAAACTAGTTATAGAGAGAATGTATTCTAATAAAAAAATTACCAATTATCTCGTATTGTTCACTATCATTGTGATCACTTCCCGATGTTATTGGATCGGTCTCAGAATCATTTTTCGAGTCATGATCATCATCAAGGTGATACTCATGCTCATGGTGAATATCTTCTTGATGGTGTGAAGACTCAGCTGCATACTGGTTTGACATGTTATCTTTAACTGATGGAGGGATGTTTTTTGATCTATACATCTTGCAATCTGTATACATAAGAACATTAAAATGATTATATCTCACACTACCAAAAATGCATTAAAAGTTAACAAGAATTAGAAGAACAACACCTGAAAGATAGTAATGGTCAAGGGGTCGCAATAAATGCAGCAATCAATAACTTCAGAGTACCTGACAACAAATGAACAAATAAGTGATTCAAATAGGATTTAAAGAACAAGCAATAATCAACGATACAACCAAAACAGAAATTTATGACATTCTAAAGTAGTATTCCACAAACTATACGCAAAAAAGTTCAGGACTCTTGTTATGTGTGATACAAAGCAACAGTAACCCGATAGATTACAATAAAACCTTACAAAACTCGTTGACACACATGTCCATCACATAAATACACATCCAAATATAATTACACAGAAATGCACATAAACCTAGTTGGTATCTTCGTCAATGTCCATCCTAGCCCAAGTTGATCATCTACCACTACATTAGAAGGCATGCATTGATTGTAAGTGTCATCATCCAGATTCTCCACAACATGGACAAGCAACCCGCCCCTTGGTGCTCCAACCAGATAAGTTTGCATAGGCTAAAAAAATCATTAATGGTCCAAAGAAGAGAAGCGCGAAGCTTAAAGCTTTGATAGGTGGACGCATCAAACGCATCAACACCATCCCATAATTGTTTCAACTCTTCAATTAGAGGCTGCAAAAAGATATCAATATCATTACCGAGGCTTCTCTCACCAAGAATCACCATTGAAAGGATGAGGGATGTTTGCTTCATGCAAAGCCACGGTGGCAAGTTGTATAGGATCAAAAGAACGGGCCATGTGCTATAAGTTGAACTCATTGTTCGAAAGGGATTGAACCCGTCACTAGCTAGGCCAAGCCTAACACTCCGAGGATCAGCTGCAAAATCGGGATACAATCTATCCAATTCATTCAACGGATCCTCATCATCAACCGTGTTTTTGACCCACCGTGCCATTCCACACGCATGACAAAATTCATCATTCAAATTCTCACCCCAATACAGTGTGCAGTCATTAGGACAAACATGAATCTTCTCATACCCAAGACCCAATCCTTTGATAATCTTCATGGCTTCATAATAATTTGATGGAAATGGAGCACACATTGGAAATGCCATATTGATAAACTCAAGCAACATAGTCAGAGATTTGCCAGACCACCCATTCAAACATTTGATGTGTAGTAGATATAACATGAAACTTAACTTTGTGAAATTCTGACAACCCGGATAAAGTTTAGTATCATAATCTTTCATCAAATTGTGATACTGAGTCGTCTCATCAATAGCAGAACGAACTGGATGTTCGATGTCTGAAGGATCACCACAATTATTGAACTCAAACCCACCATGAGCCTGTTGCTCTTCACCATGCTCATTTGAAGATCCCACTTCGATTCCTAAACTTAACAGTTCATTGTTTGAGTTTTCACAAGTAACCTGGAAGGCACCTCGAAGCAAACCCAACACGTCATCTCGTCCCATGAAGCCACCTGGAACACTAGTGGGTTATGAACTAGTGTGAGTGTGGTCTATACGAGAGACTTTCTCCCCATGAAAAACCCACTCGGTGTAACCTGGACTAAACCTATTATACAATAGATGCTCCTGAACAATTTCTTGTTCGAATGAATAACAATTACCACATCTCCTACATTGACAAACAATACTACCACGACCACAAGCTTTCTGACACGCAAATCTAATGAAGTTTGCAACACCATCCATATAGGCTTTACTCAACCTTAGTTTATCTATCCAAATTTTATCCATTTTTAGATAACGCTAATAGACTTTCCTAAAACAATGTTAATAAAGTCAGTATTGTAATATTTTTGGCAAAATAAGGCATAATCACAAACTTCGATTTGATTGGTAAGTAGATGAACTGAAATTGATAACAACAAATTGATACAAACTCATGTTGGCAATTGGTCTCAGCAAATAATTAATATTAATAATTATTACAGTCTTAATATAAATTAGTAACATAAAAATTATTGAAATAATAATAGTAATACTATAATAATAATAATAATAATAATAATAATAATAATAATAATAATAATAATAAATATATAAGTATTTATAATAATTGTATGATTTTATAGTAATTTATTATAAATAATTGTTATTATTACTATTATTAAAATATGATTATTACTAAATTCATATTATTATAATAATTTATGAAAACAATAATATATTATTTTTATATAAATAATACTAAATATTATTACTAAATATGAAATTATAAAATTATCATTGTTAATAATTATTATATTATAATAAAAACCTTATTAATTATAATAATAATTAAAAACTAATATAATAAGTAGAAATAAAATAATAATATACATTATAATATATATGATCATAATAATACTATTACGATATAATAAGACATTTTAATATTAATATTCATAATAATTGTATTATTATAAAAATAATTGTTAATTCTAAAAATTATTTAAATTAGCATAATAATTATTATTATATACTGCCATTTCCTTTTAATCTTAATTGTTATCCAGAAAATGCTATTTGGAGCCAGAAGACTAATCCAGAAGAAAAAAAAAATCAAAACAACACTAAACTGTGGACAACAATAACATGATATTATTATGACATTGCAGCCAAAAGCATATGCACATTATCATACTGTCTTTCATGCAAGCTCTACATGATAGGGTATCAGGCCAGAGAGAGCAAATTCAGCCAAGAAAAAAGAATTCCTACACTGTGCTTTAGTTAGAAGTTAGGCTAAAACTAAAATTATAGAACAATCAATTATTTTCTCTATATTCACTGCTACTAAAATGGATAACTCTCTGTTTTATAAACTAGCTTTTTTTATAGGTAAATAGAATATATTTATTCTTAAATGAAGATCTAATAATACTAACTAGAAAGGGAAAATAAGTTCTAAAAAAAGTTCCTGACCAAAAGAAAAAAAAAAAAACAGAGAATGTAATGAGAACAGGAAACAGAAAGCAATAATCCCCACACAATTAGTCTGCTTCAAAATAGCTCCAATTTTTTAAGATGGACAAATACGGAGAGGAGAATTGCAAAATGCATCAAGGAAACCTACCATGGTAAATGTGAGATTTCCCTTGACAGATACATAAACCAGGCTTTTCAAAAATGAATCAATCTCTTATTCTAACATTCTTTTGTTTCTTCACTAATTGATAATACAAGAAGCAATGGCTGGACAAGAGCTAAGACAAATACACACTGAACAGACAAAGGGAGAGGGTAGTATTTAGAGAAAAACATATCATCAACAGCAGTTAAACTAAACCAAATCAGCAAATCATGCCTAAAATTTTGTTAGTTGAACTTACAAACTGCAAAAGTAACTATTCTATAATAGTCCACACTGTTTATTATACAGCATACCCCTTCCATTCCTTGTGGTCCATAGTTAAAGATCAATCATTATTAATAGCTCAAAACTACCCCACTGGATCATTCCAGACAATATTTTGCACATTAAACAAAGTTAACCTCTCGAGAGTGGCTATGCTCGAGTCGTCAATTAGATTGATATGCAACCCTTTTTATCCAACCAAAGATATAAAGATAAGTCTCTTTCAAAAATGACCAACCAAAACCATTACAACCACCAGCAGTCGGCAGAAACAAAATTGAATATAATAACATAATTTACAACTGATCACCTTACTTTGCATTATTTTTCATACACTTATGAGTTTGAGAGGGGAGCAAATAACATCTAATTATAGTTAACAAGAAAAATATGTTTGCAAATTACCTGTTAAGAATCGATGCAGATTTAGCCCAGAGAAAGATAATGGCAATTAAGAGTAGCAGAACTCTAGAGACGATCGACAAGAGAGTATAACCAGATCTATCAAACACAACCTAAGCAGCTAAAGTTACTAACAATATCCACACAGTCAAATTCTTTCGCCTCCACAATATCACATCTGCAGCTGTTCAGACAAAAATAAACAATGATTTCTCAGTTCCATGAACTCCAAAGCAAATGATATCTAGATGAAAGACCATAATTGCATCATATACAAGTAAAAATCTCACATTCACAATCTACCAACATTACCCACAAAAGACCATTAGTTGTAAACCCCAAAACCCTCTCTTCTCTCTGTTTTCCCTCCTTCAACCCCTCCCCAATTTCCATTCAAAGCAACAAAAACCACGATAAAAGATACATTCACATAGAAAGAGATTAAAGAGAGAAACAAAGATGTAATCATGCATGATTTGAAGAAACAAAGTGTGAGGAGCGTGAGGACAAAGAAGATGAACCTAAACGAATTATCACCAGCAAAATCAAAATTACCTAAAAATTAGATCAAACACCCACAAAAATCCATAATAATTTACCAATAAAATCCATAACAATTAAGCCCAAAATTAATCAAAGACAAGGTTGTGTTAACAACTATTTTGGATTCAAGCATTGAATTAAAGTCCAAAGAAATCAACCTAAATCCATAATCTAAAACAAATTTATAGCATCCAATCTACAAAAAAAATTCACCTCATGTTTATATTTCATATCAGTAACTTCAAACAGAAAACCAATATTTTCTCATTCTAAAAAAAATTGCAAATTGAAATACCTTAAATTCAGAGAAAAACAAAGGTAAAAAAAATGGCAGAGGAGAGATGAATCTCACCTACGCATATACGAATGGTGTTGTCCTAACAAAGTTCTGTTTGAATATCCACTGTAATCATTTACTGCCAAATGATAAGATGATTTTACCCAAAAATGACCATTAGTTGTAAACCCCAAATTCAGAGAAAAACAAAGGAAAAAAAGAACAAAGAGAGATGAAACTCACCGGGGCAAATCCTAGAATTTGTTTAGCAGTATAAAACACAAGAGAGATGAAACTCACAAGGGGAGCTCGCAAGAGGGACAAAAATTTTGGGGGAAATGGCGTGGTGGAGCTAAGGGCGGAGTAGGGAAAATTTTTTGGGAGAATGATGCGGTGGAGGGAAGGGTAGCAGAAAAATTTTGGGGGAAAATTCTAGCGCTATATTATTTATATTGGAAATTACCAGTGCTTTAAAGCACCGGAATAAGCCCATTCCTATATTTCAGCGCTTTTAAGCGCCGGTATATGCAGATTACCATATCCCGGAGCTTTAAAGCGCCGGGATATACAAAGAGCATATTCCGGTGCTTTAAAGCATCGGTAAATACGGAGAGCTTACACCGGCGCTTAAACGCACCGGAATATGTAATGGGTTTCGATCATATACCGGCGCTTCTTCAAGTGCCAGTATATGCTCGAAACCCGTTACATATTTCAGTGCTTAAAAGCACCGATATATTGCGACGCTTCTAAGCGCCGCTATTTGTATTAAAATTCATGTATACCGGAGCTTTGAAGCGTCGTTATAAGTTCTTTGTATATTACGAAGCGCCACAAAAGAAGCACCGGTGGTTGTTATATTGCGGCGTTTTTATGACGCGCCGGCATATATCAATTATGTTGTAGTGTAAGCAAGTTTAACTGAGCTAGATATTGTATTTGAATATATATATGTTAGTGCTATTGAAAGTTTAACCGAGCTAGATATTATATTTGTAGAGTGCAAACTTTCAAGATACACTAGTAAGCCTAGTACAAACCAATAAATAGAGTTATTAGAATCTTATGAAAACTATTAAACTATCTGTTTTATTTTAATTATCTGGTTGTACTAGAAGGATTCATTGTAGTTGGATCACAAGTACGTTAAGTGATGATAAGTCAATGTTCAGATGAATTTTTAGGCTTGATAGTGAAACAATACGTTGAGCCTCTAAGAAGTAGATATGCATATCACATTTAACCATGAAATTCGAATTTATGGCATTTGCAATTGTAGGCAAGGAAAAAGAACAGTTGAGAAAATTAAAGTTAAAGTTTTGGTCACAAAAGGGTGTCATCTATTTTCTTGCACTAAAACTAAGTAAATAGAAAAGTTTATAAAGATAAGTCTAGACTTGTAAGTTGAAGACATAATTACGTTAGAAATTATACTGTAGATGTAATTTTAACCATAGTTTATAACCAAACAATAATTATGAAAATCAACTAAATAAAGAATTTTCAAAAAATTGGTAAAAATTAAATATCCCAAAATGGAGCTAAGGGTAGTTTTTTTTTTGTGGGAATTGAGTCAAAATCTTAAGGGTAGTTTTTTATTCTTCCGCTTCGTGATCAGATGCAAACACACTTGATTTCATGCAAACAACTGAAGCTTGCAATTAATTTTTGTTGGTATGATCCTCTAATGTGTCCACAAGCTAAAGAAGTTATAAGTGGATTGTTGAGAAAAATTGTAAGAATGAAGAATCAAGCTAGAAGAGACAGAGATAGGAGCTGATGTGATTAATAAATTCATTTTATATAATTTTAAATGCAATCAAAACATAAATTGAGAACAACATTAAACTTGAATTTCAATAAAGACGTAAATTAGGAATAGTTATAAACTTGACATAAATTAGAACAATATTAAACTTAAAAAAAAAAAACCATTGAAACCTAAAAGACAATTGATAATGGTAATAGATAAGTTTACATTAGTAATTAAGTTGACTATTCCTTACTGGGATAACACTCTCCCTAGACCGGCATTGTTTGGTTTTTTCTATTTCTTAGAAAAAAAGGCATATTTTGCACTTTTGGTTCATTAAATCTATTAAACTAGGTCCTAGTCTCGAAAAGTTATCTTGATATAAAATATTTGGAAATAAAATAAAAGAAACACCTTTTTTTTTCTCTAGTTTATCCGGTTGAGATAAATTTGGTTGACGAAAATCCAATAGAATTTACGATGTGATTGACGAATTCTTAGTTTAGTCATGATGGCTGGGTCCATTCTACTCGGTTGGCAACGTCAACGCAACAAAATTTTAACAATCCATGTTTACACTTTCGTTTCATATCAGGTAATTTTAAATCCGTTTGAAATTTTTTTGATAATTTTATTGGTAATATCAATATAAATGGGAGATTAAAAAAATAATGATACGAGTAAAATTTCAAAAATTAACAATGAAATTTTAAACGGATTTAACACCAATTTTAACCAAAATTTGCTCCTTATATATTGGATCTTCTCAATTTTGAGCTTTGAATTGCAGGTCAGTTGATTGTTAAATTTTGTGCCATCTCAATAATGTAAAATCGAGGGTCATGAACACACCACATCACCGAAGTAAGGGAAAAGAGCTTTTTCCCCTAAACAGGCAAACAACCAACTGCATGCCCTAGTGTAATGACCCATATCGAGCGAGCCCTACTTGAAATGACATCATCATTACTTTTAAACACTGAGCATCTAGACCTGTACCGCAACATGTAAATCCTACTCTTTCCATCATACTATACATTCCTGCTATATGCATGCATGCTTCCACATTATACATCCACTCGGTTCCATCTCACTTTCCACTTTCACTCGATTCTACCTCACTGTAAGGACTCATCCCGGGTTGGCCACTCTCGAGATGGTGTCGTCACATTTTGAAACCCCAACACGACATAAATATGAACAATATAAAAGAAAACGTACATCAACTGAATGTGTGTGTGTATATATATATATACACACACACACATCAATCCTTAACCCTCAATAGGGGAGTTATATTATTAAAATTTCAACTGATATAATATATACAACATAAGATGCATAGATATTTACAATTTTTTTTTTCCATTAGCCTGAGGATGTGGACCACGTGAATTACAGAAAATGATTCAGTCTGAATCTCACCTCACAATTCTATCTGTCCTGCCCACTACCTGAAATTATTTAACAATGAGAAGTGAGCGTTACAAGCTCAGTGAATTAAATTTACTAGAGGTACTCGATTATATACTTCCAGTCACATCTTATAATCCAGTCGTTTCTAATTCACCAATGTTAATAATCTATTTCCTTCATATGTAATAATTCATTCTTTCAAATCATCTTCCAATATTCATTCATCTATTATCTCATAAAATTCAATAATAGCATTTTATTATCACTAGTCATATTATAATTCCAACCATTTATCAATCTTTTCTTAAATTAATCATCAAACATATCAATTTTTCTTCTCATATATTTAATCATATGAGATTATCAATTCAACATAATTAATCAATCAAATGATTTTTATCATGTCATACTTTCATATTTCTTTCCTATCTGTGAGATTCATTTGTCTATCAATAATTTCATAATCAAGGCTGCTACTCTAGCATTTCAATCAATAATAATCAATATTTAAAACAAATGCAATGCATGAATTTAAATTATCTTTCTTTCTTTCTCATAAAATCATTTTATATTATCATTTGAGAACGTCTTCCCACATTTTGACATGTTTCGGCTAGACTGATTGCCTTCCCGGTCTGTCATTTTGAGCTAGGCTGGCTGCCTTCCCGGTTCTTTTATTTTCAGCTAGATCGGTTGCCTTCCCGGTTCTTTATTTTCAGCTAGACCGGTTGCTTTCCTGGTCTTTTATTTTTACCTAGACTGATTGCCTTCCCGATTCTTTTATTTTCAGCTAGACCAACTGCCTTCCCGGTTCTTTATTTTCAGTTAGACTAGTTGTTTTTTTTGTTCTTTTATTTTCAACTAGATCGGTTGCCTTCCCGGTCTTTTATTTTATGCATATGAACAATAATATGAAAATAAACATACATTCAAGCATTCAATTTAGCTATCTAACTCTTTCTCAAAATTATTATTTTTATTATATTCATTAAATTATCTCCTCATATATCATATCAAATTACCAATCATAGCTTGTCAAGAATTTCATTTATCCTTTCATTATATATTTCATCAACTCATTATTTTAATAATATTACATATAATAAATTTTTAACATATCAACTATTCATATAATATCAATCAACTCATGTATCATCAAATCATTGTAGTGCAATAATTAATCCAAATATCATCACTTTATATTTCATATTTATCTCGATTACTAAAAGTAAATCTAACTCACCATGTAGCACTTAAAGCTACACATGGATCACTTTATTGTATTTCCTGCTCTTTTCAGTAATTTCTTGAGGTTGCTGATCACCAACACTTCAAATGTGATGACATCTTGCTATTGTAATTTGGATGACTGTATTATCTCTAATATTGGAGAAATTTTCTTTATAACTTTTTGCTAAGAAATTTGAATTGAAGAAAGAAACAAACCAAGCAGGATTGAAGGATTAACAAAACCTAAACAAAACCTAACGGTTTATACCAAAACCGTTTAACGCCGCCACCACTTGTTTCTAAATTGTTAGGTGTCTGACATGCAATCCTTGCATGTTTAGTAACATACACCTGGACTAAGTGTCCAAGTGTATCACCACCTTTTTATTTTCTTCCTTCTTTGTGAAACCAACGTCCAGGTGTCTTTTTCTTTTTTTAAAAGAATTATTTTATTCAATAATAAATCTTTCATGTATATATTATTTTAATTCCATGTAATATCTATCAAATTACTTCTTTACCCTTCCTTTACGAACATGAGTATTACACTCACTTTCCACTTCCACTCGGTTCCACCTCACTTTCAACTTCCACTCAATTCCATAATATCATCAAGGATTCAAATCTCATAAAATATAATTCATAACACAAGCAATTTCTCAAATATAATTTCATCAATTCATTCACATTACACTTTACTTCCAAACACACATAAAGACATATTATTATTTGTTTCTTAGGTATCAAACACACATTTATTCACACCCTTACATGGTTTGCATTCCGCATCTATTATACTTATATATTTTCGTTTTTATCATATAATTCACCACGCTTACTAACAGTAAGGTGAAACTCACATTTGATATGCCAAAAGTTAGTCTTGAACTACTTCCTTGCCCTTAGCACGTTCTCCAACCACACCTAAAAATTATATCATTTAATATGACAATCCAAGAAGATACAAAATCAATATCCATCTTCATTAAGCAACTACAAGAAATAGTCAAGACAATAACTATGTTACAAGTTTTCTCTTCTTTGTCTACTTTTCCTTATTCTCTTTTTTCCTTTCCAATCAAATTTTAAGTTCATGTCTCATGACAATGATTTTTAATTTACTCAAGTAAATTTCAAGAATAAATTACAAGAAAGCTTAAACTTATTAAGTTTTAAGACTAATTAAAATGATTTGTTTCATTTACTTACAAAATTTCTTCTTTTCTAATTTTTTACTTAAAAAGCTTCTACCAACTAAGTTTACTCAATAACTCCTCCAATTTAATAATCTTTATACCACCAAAATTCTAAACTTACATATTTAACATTACCCAAACACTAAAATTAATTTACTCTAATATTTAAGATTTGTTCACATAAACTTCATAAAACCCATCTAATAGAATTCTTCCAAAAAATTTAGCTTTATCACTAAAAAATTTCCTAACTCAAGAAATTCCTTTAACTCCAACAAGTATTTATACTTCAAAACCTAAAACTTACATATTTAAAACTACTCAGTCACAAGTTTAAGTTATTTCAAGCTATAGTGCAAGATTAATTCAAAGTTCCACTACAATTCATATTCCAACTTCAATAAATCATAAATCCACCCATTTAAAGTCAAATAAACTCAAACAAAACCAAAGAATCAACTTCACTAAGTTTACTTTAACTTATAATAGGTTGGAAAATGATTATACCTCAAATTTGTATAAAAAATAGCTAAGAAACAAAAGGAGGAAGAACCCGTACTCCACGCGTCGCCGTAGCCTGCTCATGGCACCTCACCTCTTGGCCTAGACTCCTCCCCTGGTGAATTTTATGAGATTCTCACTAAACTCACTACTTCAAGATCCCAACGACCTGTGGCAAGATGGATTCCTCCTCCAGCTAGCTTTTCCAAGCTGAGATGTTGTTCTTTTCACTAAGACAAACAAATGGGTATTGGTGTTGTCATTCGGGATGCAGCGGGTCAGATACGTGGTTGATAATCTCATATGAATAGTAAATCTCCCCAACCAAATAAGGGATAACTATTCATATAGGATTAAAACAGTCATATCCCACCTTAATCCCACCAACCAAACGGGCTATTAAGGTTTAGGCTAAGAGTTCAAGAGGGAGAAAAGAGACAGGGTGTAGAGAGAGATTGGAGGCAATGTCGTTAGAGGACACAAAAGTATACTAACCTTAAGGTTAGTAGTAGTTTATATAGAGAACATAATATTTAAAAATTACTTCAATACCCTTAACCATAATATTCTAACACTCCTCGTCAATCCTAATATTATGTAGTTAAAGTTCAATATATTACTTTTTTTGTTATCAATTAGTTTAATTGGTAAAGTCATTTATTCTAGCACAGGACACCTAGAACCAAATCTTGCTCACACCAAAAACTGGAGGATAAAAGATGAGAGATAGCTTTCATTGTATAGCCGTTGTTCTTTGGTTATTATGGCGAAATCAAAATGCCATCATTCATGGGGTCTGTGGATGAATGCGTGGTGGGTATCGAATCCAACAAATAATAAAATTCTCACTCTCGAAAAATACAAATTGTAACAGTGATGAGTAAGGTCGTATCCACAGAGATTGGGTAGATTTATTTTAATGAAAATTAAAGTAAAGAAAAAGGGGGTTTGAAATTTCGGAGTGAAATAAAAGAGAAAGCAATTATAATCAACTAAAAACTAAGGAGAAATCAATATCAGGCAAATATCCAACCAAAGGTATAATTTCAGAATTGGTTCAGAGAATTAATCACAGATACAAGGATAAAATCTTCTATTCTTCACTAAATTGGTTATGGTTGTTAACAAGCTCTAACAACCTATCTCTCTTTACTTTCTCGATAACCAAAACAAGCTCTTTGATTACCTCCCTTGTTAATAAACAACCCTAAACAAGCTCTTAGGATTTAATCTATCGACAGCATTAATAATTAGAGAGACTACCAATTCTAGCCAACAAATACACAAGCTCGATTCATTTAGACTAGGTTATATATCTCCATAACATAAATCGAAAATCTCTCTATAATCAACTTTGTTATTTTACCACTAATATTAAAACAATTAAACAATTACGGATTTAAAGTTCTAAATGGCAATTTATTGACCTGATAATTGAACAACGGGCCCTTTGCATCAATCAACCAAGACAATAATTTTTAATAAACACAGAAGATATATAAATAGAGAAGAAATAAAAGAGTAATGAAAATTATTTAGATCTCATAATTCTTGAAGAACCAAAACTTCAATTATCCTTCAGCCGGAAGAAAAGTATTTAGCTACTCATAATTAAAAGAAAACCTAAAGAAAAGAGGAGAAATTTTCTGTTCAACCTTCACAAATCTCTTGATTTTGAATTCAATTTGATTTTGTTGGAAATCACCTTGACAAGATGCCCAGGTGGTGATCTTCCAAACACCCAAGTCTTGAATGACTTGTAGAAAGAATTTCAGCAATCGAACACAAGAACAGAAAATCAAAGAAAGAAAGAAGACAAGTAATTTGTTGTCGAGGTTCGGCAATGTGCCTACGTCCCCGTGAGTTCCTCTGAACTCTCTGCACTATCTCAATGGTTCTTACAAAGTTACAGCAATCCCCTTCAAGAATCCAAGTTCTTGAAGAACCAAGAAGAGAACAAGAAAGTGATAGACCTATTACAATACTTTCTATCAATTCTCTACTAACCTCTTTTCTTTACAACCAGCCTCACTACAAGAGTCCCTCTTGTGTTTATGTCTCTCACATAATTCTCTCTTGTGTTTACAATGATCTCACAATGTCACAACCTGTGTGGTTCTCTCACACACCTTTTTAACCACTTGAAATGAGGCTAGGAAACCCTTTTTATAGCCTCTTAATTCTTGGACAATCTTGTGAATCATTCTTGACCCTTTGATCATGTTCTTCCTTTAATCTCAGCCCTTCTTCACTCTCCAAGTGATGCTGTGTATTTTGGTGTGGTGCACACATGATTGGAGAGGTCTTATGCATGCTGGATCATGTGTGCAGCCATGTGCTGTGTGCTGCGGCGTGACCTGATGCTGCAGTCTCCTGATGCTGTGCGCACACCTCCTACCTGTGGGTAGAAACTTCCACAGCAGTGTGTCTGACCTTCCCATGCTCAAAATTGAGGCACACACATGTGTGCAACCTTATAACTTGCTGAACTTTGATATCCCACAATTGGTTTGGACATTAACCAACTTTAGACCATGTTTGGATATGTTTAAAACTTAGACAAATAACAACAATCTCTACCTTTGTCTAAGAGTTCAAAAACCTGAACCATTGTGCAGAAAGCTTCGGGATCCAAACTCATCTGGAGTTACCAATTAACCAACTCCATTCCTAAGAAGTCCAAGGCAATGATTGGACCTTCTTAGAGGTGGAACCTTGGTGCCTAAATCTGCAAGACTTTTCTCCGTGGTCTTCTTGTCAACATGAATGCATCCTTTCGTACCATTTTTCAGAATGTAATGATACCAAACATCCATATGCTTTGTCCCCTCATGGAACACCAGATTCCTCCAAAAGTGCCCCGCACTTTGGTTATCCAAAGTTACCACCACCTGCTCTTTTAGTACCTCCCACTCGTCCAACAGCTTTTTGCACCCCATAGCCTCCTTTATGGCTTCTGTAGCCGCTATGCATTATGCCCTGGTTTTTATGAGTGCTACCACTGGCTGCCACTGAACCTCCATGTACCTCAGCAACCACTTCATCCCAAGCCAACGCTCTTTTCCGGGATTACTCACACATTTTCTGAAAACATGCATTGCCCAAGAAACACTTGACCTGTTTCTCTTCCTTTCCCGGATGATTCTCCTCATCCCAATGATATTTTGTGTAAGGCTGAGATCCTTCCTCTCGAACTCCTCACTGAGTTGAGATGTAAACCTTTCCATCCTCTTCCTGCTGTTCCAAACTAACAGCCCATCAATGACATAGGTGAGGATACTCACCATCTTCTCCACCTTGTGTCCAGGTGAGAAAGTTTCTGTGAAACCTATGTCTTCTTTTCTTGTGAACCCATTCGCCACCAGCTTAGCCTTGTTCCGGACTTCATCTCTTGGAGGGCACCCTTCTTTGATCTTGTAAGTGCACTTACATTTCACAACTTTCTGATTTCCTGGAATTTTCACCAATTCCCAGAAGTTGTTCTTACTCAAAGAATCCATTTCTTCCTCCATAGCTAGCTGCCACTTTGACGAATCCTTACACTCCATGGCATTCGTGTAAGTTTCTGGCTCAGCCATCCCTCCTTCTATCCAAGGAGTCGCTGCATCTGCAGCATTTGCAAACCCATATCTCAAGGGTGGTCTAACCACTCTTCTTTCCTGGTCTCTTATGAGCTGAAAGTCCTTCTGATTTGCTGCAGCATCCTCTTCTTGTTCAGCCTCTTCTTGAATTTCTTGAGCTTGGCAATCATCCGAGGGCTCTACCTGGTCCGACTCTTGCCTCCTTTGCTCTACCTGAACAGAATCTCCCTTGATGCTATGCTCAACAATTTCTGAATTGGTTTGTTCACTAGCCCCTGCAGGGTTAGTATTCTCCAAGTAGGGAAATAGCAATTTATTAAAAATAACATCCCTACTTATTATGAGTTTAAATCCTTCTTTTTCTAAGGACCACAACCTGTACCCCTTAGCCCCTTCCCCATATCCTAGAAACACATATTTTCTAGATCCTGGGCTAAGCTTATCCTCCTTTTGGAGTGCATACGCAGCACACCCAAAAGTCATAAGGTTGTCAAACTCAGGGGGTTTTCCACTCCACAACTCTTCGGGAGTCTTATGGTATATAATCCTAGAGGGTGATCTATTAATTAAATATGCAGCTGTAGACACCGCTTCCCCCCAAAAATATTTGGGTAATCCGGATTTATTTAACATGCACCTAACCTTTTCCCTAAGGGTCTTATTCATCCACTCAGCAACTCCACTTTGCTGAGGGGTTTCCACAACCGTCCTATGTCTTAGAATGCCATTTAACCTACATAATTGATCAAGTTCTTGGTTAAAAATTTCTAAGCCATTATCGGTTCTTATCCCCTTAACTACTCTACCCATTTGAGTCTCAACCAGCCCTTTCCACACCACTAACTTATTCAATGCATCTGATTTATTTTTCACCAAATAAACCCACACTTTTCTTGAATAATCATCAATTAAAGACAGAAAGTAAATGTTACCTCCCTGTGTTGGTGTCCTTGCTGGTCCCCAAAAGTCCACATGAATGTAGTCAAGAATGTCCTTAGACTTGTGCACTCCGGTGTTGAAGTTGACCCGATGTTGCTGCCCAAAAACACAGCTCTTACAGAAATCCATTTTTTCTACTTTGTCACCACCAAGTAGACCTTCCTTGCTAAGCACTTGCAGGCCCTTTTCACTCATGTGTCCCAAGCGAGTGTGCCAAAGGGCTGCCTTGTCCAGCTCAGCCATCAAGCTTGCTGCTTGATCATTGGTTTCTGTTTTTCCGATCATCTCATAGAGTCCATCGTTTCTTGCTGCCTTGATCACTACCAAAGATCCCTTGGCCACCTTGATCTTTCCTCCCTCTATCTTGCATGTATAGCCCATGAAATCCAGCTGCCCCAATGAGATCAAGTTCCTCTTCAAATCTGGAACATACCTCACATTTTCCAGCAGACTTGTGACCCCATCAAACATCCTCAATTGGATGTTTCCAATCCCTCTCACTTGGCAAGAATTATCATTCCCCAAGAAGACCCTTTCATCATTGATCTTCTTGAAATTCTTGAACCATTCTTTGTGAGGGCTCATATGATGAGTGCACCCGGTATCCAAGATCCATTTCCCTCTGCCTTCTTGCCCCTTGCTCACACTTAAGCACACAACAAGAACATCATCATCTTACTATTCTGTTTTGGCAACCGAAGCCTCTCCATTCTTGGTATGGCTTCTTCCTCTATCCCTTGTCATCTTCTTGCAATCTTTCTTGACATGACCCTCCTTATGGCAGTAGTAGCAGCTCTTCCCTCCAAATCTCAGTTTGGAATACATTCTCCCATGACATTCTCTTCTACTTTTGTCCCGGTAGTAGCCATGCATGCTGTTGTGCACTCTCCTATGGCTCTCTCCTCTACCTCTGTCCCGGTAGTAGCCATACATGCTGCTGTGCACTCTCCCATGGCTCTCTCATCTACCTCTGTCCCGGTAGTAGCCATGGTTGCTGCCATACCAAGTTGCTGGCCTTCTTTAAAAGAACAACCCTTTACCACTTGATGCACTCCTTTTCTTGGCATCAAGATTATCTTGCAACTCTTTCTTAGGATCAAATTTAAAAGCAAAGATTCATTTCTGAAGATACCTCTTATGTGGGAGAGTCTTGGCAAGAAACAATTCATCTAGTTTCTTCCATAATGCAGCTGGATCTTCCGAGTCTCCGCACTCCCTTGTGACATTGTCTGACATGTGCAAGAAAATGGTGCTGTAAGCCATCTTCTTCATCTCGGTCCGCTGGTCCTCCATGACACTTGCTGGAAAAGCACCATCTTCTCCAATAGCCAAGTCCACTTTCTATTGCACAAGAACCTCCTTGATCTTCCGCTTCCACAGGGAAAAAACTCACTTTCCATTAAACTTCTCAATACCAAAATTTGAACTCATCTTGCGGAGATGATCCCTTGAATTATGCAGTACCCACAAATGCTTTCTTCAACCTCAAGAACACATATCGAAGATGGATCGTAACCATTCTTGAATCAACCTTCAAGAACACGACCGGATCTTGTTCTTTACACCGTTCTTGAATCACTCTCAAGAACACGATCAGATATTGATCTTAACACCGTTCTTGATTTACCTCAAGAACACGATCAAATATAGATCTTAACTCCGTTCTTGAATCACCCAAGAAGTTTGATCTTTGATTCTTGGAGTCTTGGCCCCGTACCTTCTACTTCTTGTTCCGATAACTAGCTGCTGTGCTCTGATACCACTGACCAAAGCTCTGATACCACTGTTGGAAATCACCTTGACAAGATGCCCAGGTGGTGATCTTCCAAACACCCAAGTCTTGAATGACTTGTAGAAAGAATTTCAGCAATCGAGCACAAGAACAGAAAATCAAAGAAAGAAAGAAGACATGTAATTTGTTGTCGAGGTTCGGCAATGTGCCTACGTCCCCGTGAGTTCCTCCGAACTCTCTGCACTATCTCAATGGTTCTTACAAAGTTACAGCAATCCCCTTCAAGAATCCAAGTTCTTGAAGAACTAAGAAGAGAACGAGAAAGTGATAGACCTATTACAATGCTTTCTATCAATTCTCTACTAACCTCTCTTCTTTACAACCAGCCTCACTACAAGAGTCCCTCTTGTGTTTATGTCTCTCACACAATTCTCTCTTGTGTTTACAATGATCTCACAATGTTCTCACAATGTCACAACCTGTGTGGTTCTCTCACACACCTTTTTCACCACTTGAAATGAGGCTAGGAAACCCTTTTTATAGCCTCTTAATTCTTGGACAATCTTGTGAATCATTCTTGACCCTTTGATCATGTTCTTCCTTTAATCTCAGCCCTTCATCACTCTCCAAGTGATGCTGTGCATTTTGGTGTGGTGCACACATGATTGGAGAGGTCTTATGCATGCTGGATCATGTGTGCAGCCATGTGCCGTGTGCTGCGGCGTGACCTGATGCTGTGCGCACACCTCCTACCTGTGGGCAGAAACTTCCATAGCAGTGTGTCTGACCTTCCCATGCTCAAAATTGAAGCACACACATGTGTGCAACCTTATAACTTGCTGAACTTTGATATCCCACAATTAGTTTGGACATTAACCAACTTTAGACCATGTTTGGATATGTTTGAAACTTAGACAAATAATAACAGATTTAACTCCTCAATATACTCTACAAAATACGAAACATAATCAAAATCCAATATTCAAGCAATTATAACTATTAAAACATGAGGAAATATAACAAACATATAGATATTATGAGTTCTTATCAAATTCCCCCACACTTAAACAATGCTTTTCCTCAAGCATACAATAGCTCAAGTTCGTCACCTTTTCTCATCATAGTTCCTTCTTCTACCTTTACTCATCCTCTATAATCCAAATTATCATGCCTTAAAGATTTAAATCTAAAGACAAATAAGAAACAAACAATTTCATAGTGTAAACTCTTATAAACCACACCATGAACAATCACCTCAATGATCTTCTCGAAATCAAAATACAATAGGATCTAACACCCTCTCATTGGATTCACTTAATACGCTCAAAGTGTTTAGGGTATCAATGAACTCTCAAGTCAAAACATAGAAGATCTTTACCATAAGCTTGCTAATATATCACATCAATGGATTGAATTGAATGCAAAGAATCTAAGGGTCTTAAATGGGTTGTAACGGGGCTTAGGTAAGGTGTGGTGAGAAAGAATTTTTAGGTACTTTTATCAGAGGAATTATACCAACTTCTCCACACAAAGCACAACTCAATAACGTCAAATGTTTTCTTCAATCAATTCACTTCCAAACAATTGAAATTGCACAACTTTTCTCTCTTTTTGGCCAGCTATTTCTATTTCTTCTCTATTTAATTTTTTTTCTTTCTTTTTCTCCTTTTTTTTTTCTTTCTTTTTGTAATTCAAGGCACTTGTAACTTGAATCACTTTATTCACAGCATCTTTCAATCCTTTCAGAGATAATTTGAAGCTTTATGTGAACAAGCTAGTACGATCCTTCAATTAGAGGTTCAAAAGAGGGAAAACGACAAAAGGATGGGTTGACATTGCTTATACCATGGTTAACTTCCAACAAAAGGGCCAAGGTTCAAAATTGGCTTTCTACAGTAAAAATCGAGGTAGGCTTTTTAAGAAAGCTAAATGGCTTCACCTAAATGCCCTTATTAATTCAATGCATCCAATTCAACAATGTAGTTTCTTGACATGCATAACAAAGCAAGTTCTAGAAAAATCAACTATGTATGACAATCACTCAATTAAGAAAATTGAGCATAATATAATATAAATGCTCATTGGCTCAAAAGCGCACAAAAAAGGTCATGTGCATTAGATCCCACACACTTTTCATTCAATCAATCATCAAGAGCAATTAATCACTGTGTAGTAAATAAGAATTCAACCATTCATGCTAATCCCTTATTATGCCTCAATTTATCTCGATAATTCACAATAATCCAGATCATTTAAGACAAGCATCGACAGAATCTAGAATTCAGAAGAGAATGATCACAAACAAGAACTAAAGTATCACTTGGATTTTTGAAAATTTTCTTGAAAAATGACGCAAAAATTTGATCAAAATGGAGCTAAAAGTGAAGTTCAAAGTAAAATCAAATTCATATGTCAACGACCCTCCCCCACACTTAATCCATACATTGTCCTCAATGTATCAAAAATAGATGCTCAAAAACTATAAAAGAACAAGAGTAAGTAGAAAACTCCCCTAAAAATGTTGAGCATCAGCCAAGATATAAGTCACGTGCTTGGGGGTGAAGGTGGTGTGAATCCCATGTAAGCAAGGAAAGCTGTCATGTTCTTGTCCAATCTGGCAAGTGATTTAACAATTTCTTCTGGTTTGTTGCCCAATTCCAGGATTCAAGATTTTCTGTAAGGCGTGCCCACGGGTTACAAAAATCATCTTCTGCCAAAACAATTGGAAAGAAAATAAAATGTACTTTGAAAATTGATAAAAAAAAAAATAAAATAAAATAAAATAAAAGAAAAATAATCTAAATAAAAGAAAAAGGAATAAAATGAAGAAAACAAGGAAAGTAAGACAAAAAGTTGGGTTGCCTCCCAAAAGCGCTAAGTTTTACGTCTTCAGCCAAACACTCTTATTCTCTCCTAGACAAACATGGGTTGAATGCACCAGCCACTGCTTCATTGCCAAATTCGGTGCTTGTAAGCTTTGGAGAGGCCTCAAGGATGTCATCAGTAACATCCGCAAATTCTGGCTTGATATATGCTCTTGTGAAGCCATGGGTAATGTATATTTTAGATGATCTGGTAAGGGTTTCAATTCCAATTTCGGTGCCTGCACAATAGAAGGAAGAAGTTTTATGTGAGAAAGAGGCAACTCAATGTAAGACACATCATACCTTACAGGTTTAAGTGATTCTAATTCGTAGATTGCATCTTGCAGGTCGGACTCCAACACAAACTTCTTCATGATCTTCTGTAGCCCTTCAAGAGTGAAATGCCTGCTAAGTATAACTTTTAGCTTATCATCATCAATTAGATCAAAGATTTCCTATGCCAACGGGTCAATAACATCTATAGAAAAAACAGAAGACATATCATTAGGGTACCTCATGGCGTCATAAATATTGAATTTAATAATTTCACCATCAAATTCCATTGTGAGTGTACCATCATGCACATCAATTTTTGTCCTAGATGTTTTTAGAAATGGCCTTCCAATAACATTAGTGTTGAATTAGAAGAGTCATCTTCTTCCATGTCAAGAACATAAAAATCAGCAGGAAAGACCAAACCAATAACTTGTACTAAGACATCCTCCAAGACTCCTTCAGGATATACATTAGATCTATCAGCAAGTTGAATAATCACAACTGTTTCTTTTAATGGACCAAGATTCAAAGATGAATAAATAGAGAGAAGCATGACATTTATTGAAGCTCCTAGATCTAACATTGCTTTCTCAATCCTAACATCACCTAGTTTGCAAGGGATAGTAAACATACCTGGGTCCTTGCATTTTGGAGGTAATTTTTTCTGGAGGACAGCTGAAACATTTTCCCCCATACTTATCTTTTCATTACCTTTCAACTTCCTCTTGTTGGTGCACAACTCCTTGAGAAATTTAGCATATCGAGGCACTTGTTTAATTGCATCAAGTAAGGGAATATTTACCTCAACCTTGCGAAAAGTTTCCAGAATTCCCTTCTCTTCCTCTTCTTTCTTTGATTTAGTCAATCTAGTAGGAAATGGAGGATTTGTCACCAATGCCTTTGGTTGTTCACTATCGAGTCCTCTAGGCTGGTCAGTTTGAGGTTGAGGAGCAACTACTTCTTTTTCAATTTCTTCTCCATGTGCTGCCTTACTAGGTTCCTTCAACTCCTTCCCGCTTCTCAAGGTAACTGCACTAGCATTTTGTTTTGGGTTAACAACAGTTTGAGAAGGCAATTTACCTTAAGATTCCAATTTATTCATAGAAGATGCCAGTTGACTTATTTGATTCTCCAGTTGTTGAATGCTTGTTCTTGTCTCCTGTTGAAATTGTTGTGTGTTAGTTGCAAGTGATTTAACAATTTATTCTAGAGAGATACTTGAACTTGTGGAGGTTTGTTGTGGTGGTGGAGCAGGTGGTCTATGCTGAAAGTGTTGGAATGGTGGTCTAGCTCTATAGCTGAAATTGGGATGATCCCTCCATCCTGGGTTGTAGGTATTTGAGTAGGGATCGTATCTCCATTGTGGAGGGCCTGGAAATCCTCTAGCTGGATTGGCATGCTCATAGGAATCATCTCGAAGTGTAGGGCACATGTCAGTTGGATGACCGATGGTAAGCACAAATCCCACAAGCTTTCACTTATAGCATATTTCTTACAACTAACTGTTGAACAATAGAAGTTAGATTGGATATTTGATTTGCAATGGAAGATATACTTACCTCAGTCACCCTTATTGGAGATGTGTCCTGCCTGAATCCAAATTGTTGTGAGTTAGCGACCATGATGGAGATCAAATCTCTAGTGTCACGAAGCATTAAATAAATCTAATTAACACCAATCCCCGGCAACGGCGCCAAAAAATTTGTGGGTGTCGAATCCAACAAATAATAAAATTCTCACTCTCAAAAAATACAAATTGTAACAGTGATGAGTAAGGTCGTATCCACAGGGATTGGGTAGATTTATTTTAATGAAAATTAAAGCAAAGAAAAAGGGGGTTTGAAATTTCGAAGTGAAATAAAAGAGAAAGCAATTATAATCAACTAAAAACTAATGAGAAATCAATATCAGGCAAATATCCAACCAAAGGTATAATTTCAGAATTGGTTCAGAGAATTGATCACAGATACAAGGATAAAATCTTCTATTCTTCACTAAATTGGTTATAGTTGTTAACAAGCTCTAACAATCTATCTCTCATTACTTTCTCGATAACCAAAACAAGCTCTTTGATTACCTCCCTTGTTAATAAACAACCCTAAACAAGCTCTTAGGATTTAATCTATCGATAGCATTAATAATTAGAGAGACTACCAATTCTAGCCAACAAATACACAAGCTCGATTCATTTAGACTAGGTTATATATCTCCATAACATAAATCGAAAATTTCTCTATAATCAACTTTGTTATTTTACCACTAATATTAGAACAATTAAACAATTACGAATTTAAAGTTCTAAATATCAATTTATTGACCTGATAATTGAACAACAGGCCCTTTGCATCAATCAACCAAGACAATAGTTTTTAATAAACACAGAAGATATATAAATAGAGAAGAAATAAAAGAGCAATGAAAATTATTTAGATCTCACAATTCTTGAAGAACCAAAACTTCAATTATCCTTCAGTCGGAAGAAAAGTATTTAGCTACTCATAATTAAAAGAAAACCTAAAGAAAAGAGAAGAGAAATTTTCTGTTCAACCTTCACAAATCTCTTGATTTTGAATTCAATTTGATTTAACTCCTCATTTTACTCTACAAAATACTAAACATAATCAAAATCCAAGATTTAAGCAATTATAACTATTAAAACATGAGGAAATATAACAAACATATAGATATTATGAGTTCTTATCAGTGCAGAGCAATTGATGGACAGGGTTTTGGTGTATGCAACTGAGTTTTATGAGATTCTCACTAAACTGACTACTTCAAGATCCCAGCGGCCTATGGTGAGATGGATTCCTCCTCGAACTAGCTTTTCCAAGCTGAATGTTGATGTTGTTCTTTTCACTAAGACAAACAAATGGGTATAAGTGTTGTCATGCGGGATGTAGTGGGTCAAATATGTGGTTGCTTCCATGTCTTGTATGCGGGAGCATTTTCTTGAGATCGCGATGATTGAGGCTATGGCCGTCTTAGAGGGTTTGTGTTTAGCCCGTGATGTTGGCATTAACCAAATTTTCGTTGAGTTTGATTCGGGTTTAGTGGTCTGTCTTAAATTCAAACACTGCTTGTTTGTTGAGTTTTGGGTCTCTTATTGAAGAGGCCAAATCTATTTTGTTGTCTTTTTGCATGTTTTAGATGTCATACTCGTACAAATACTTCATGTAAAAGCGATTGGGTCCAGTTGTCCTGTGGTATAAATAAGGACGGGGAACTTTTCTACCTCCTAAAAATTTCTATCTGTGGATGTCCACATCTGGTGTCTGTTATCTATCAGCGCTCGTACTCGAATCCTTTTCCTACTTCCAATCTATACCCCAAATGTTCGCTTAAGTCATTTATGTGATCTCAACAAAGTGAATAATGACCATGATCAAGCCCATATGCACGGGAAGGAACCATAGCCATAAACGCTTCCAAATTCGTTACAAGGAACAACTACGTACGTGAACACAGGGAAGATTCATACTGACAACTTTGCACATGACCATAAAAGGGAACACGTCCATTAGATTCTGTAATTGCCATTAAAAGATTTGATAAAAAATGATGTTGCGGTAATTTTTCCAGAGCATGTTTAATTGATGTCAGAGCAACAATGCTACAAAATAACAAAATTAACTCATTCTTACATTATTTTTTTTGTTTGCTATCGCATTAACAGATCATTTTGCAAGAGCGTAATATGTTGATGCCAACGCAACAATATTAAAATTAACATAATTATCTTTGCATTATATATTTTTTCTTTTCTTTTTATTTGAAATAATTTTATCAATTCAATTATTCTCTGACATTAATAAAAGAAAAATGAAGGTTAATCAATGTAACAACCTTTACGTCCACATACATCGCTAAATATAGCGGCTATGTATGTGGGCATAATAGAGTTCCAACATTTCATATTTACTTTCATGGGTTATGAGTCTCTCTCTCTTTATATAAATGGGTGAACAACGGATGCCAGACAGGGAATTCTGCCACTGAGCTTTATACCGTTTCGCACCATCTGCTTCTTGCTCATGCAGCAGCTGTAGAAGAGTTCAGAAAATGTGATAAGGTTTGTACAAGAGTTATTAAATCATGATCTTACACATGAGTTGCTAGCTTGATATGTACATTAGTTCTAAAGCTAATTGTCTAAATGATTGTAGATATAAATCTTTTTCTATCTTTCTTCAGAGCCAAATGTGTGTATTCCATTTATATTACTTTTGTCACAACTTACTTATTCGGTCCATCTGCCTTGTTATTTACTATAAAATTGTATAGTGCCAAAAAAATAGCAAGATTGGGATAGTACTCTCGCCCCCATGGTTTGAACCTCACTCTAATTCTTGTGCCGATATAGAAGCATCAAAACGAGCCCTTGATTTCACATTAGGCTGGTAAGTGTTTCATTTAAAGTTGGGCGACATATGTTTTTTTTTTTTTTTTTTTTTTTCTATTTTTACTTTTTGCTGGTAAGATAAGATGTATGTTTTGCGCTAAGATACAAACTATTTTTCATTTTTTTATTTTATTTTATTGTGCAGGTATCTAGATTCTATAACATTTGGTGATTATCCACAAAGTATGAAGACTTACGTTAGGGATCTACTACCTTCTTTCACTAAGCAGCAGTCTGAAATGCTTAGAAAATCTTACGATTTTGTTGGAATAAATTACTATGGTGCTTACTATGTAGCTAATACCAGTCATGTTGATCCAAAAAAACCTAGCTATACAATTGATCAACATGTTGAATGGAAAAGTAAATTCAGACACTAAACCGTAAAGTTTTTAAAAGATCTATAATTTCTTTTGATTTTTCAAGTTATAGATGTAGGCTCTTGTGATTGACCTATGATCCAAAAAAACTTATTTAGGGTATGATGAATACAATAATGATACACTGCCAATCCATGAAGCCCTTAAGGATACTGAGAGGAAAGAATATCATGAAAAACATCTTCGAGATCTTTTAAAAGCCATCATGTGAGTTCAATTTTCCAATATGAATTTATTATCACTCTTCCCTTTTTATTATGTCAAAATTATTTGCAACTAGGAGTAAAATACATATTGTATAACACACTTGAAATTGATATAAATTTATTCTTTTGCCACCATGATCTCTTTAAGTACTCAACTTATAAAAGTTTTATATAAGATCGATATTGATGCAAGCTCATTGAGCAAAACAATTATTGTAAAACACATTTCTCAATTTATAAATATTTATACTAACTATAATGATGTGATTATTGACAGTGACTATGAGGATGATGTTAAAAGCTATTTTGCATGGTCATTGATGGACAACTTTGAATGGAACCTTGGTTACACAGTTAGGTTCAGCCTCTACTATGTAAATTTCAAAAATGACTTGAAACGATACCCAAAAGAGTCAGCTAAGTGGTTCAAGAAATTTCTAAAAAAAGAGAGAAAGTACTCCAATGCTCTTCTTTGGGTTTCCTCGATTCTGAGTAGGATAAAAGAATACTTAGTCACTGGTAACTTGTTGACATAGGACATCTTCTCGTCTTCAATCATAGAAAATGAATGTTAATAATTTTTTATTATTAGGATTTTTTCTTTTGTTTTAGGTATTTTAAGGTTTTGTTAGGTAAAGTATAGTCTGATTAAGTAATAGAACATGTTAGAATTCTTGTAGACTAACAATTGCTTCCCCAAGAACTCTTATTTAGCCTATAAATAGGCTCATTCATATATTAATAAGATAAGATTTCTCTTTGCGAATCTTCTATTTCTAGTAGGTTTTGGAACCTTATTCAAGTTTTTGCTTCGTCGATACAGTAAGCATTAACTACTCTTGGGCATTTTGTCGAACAGATGATATACAAAACAAACAAAAGACAGAACAAATGGTTAACATTTAAACAACCCCGAAGGTCAACAAACGGTTTAAACCATCTAATCATTGTTTGACAGGCAGATTAAATCAACTTTTCTCAAGACAAACAATACAGCAAATATAGAAGCAGATTGATGAGATGCAGTAAATATTGAGGAAGAGTCATACCTGAACATAGCAAAATAGCCGAGCAATTTAATCCTCTGTTTCCCGTGAGGTAACAGGTTGTGTGAAGCGTTGGCGGATGGAGAGACGATCAAAGGGAGAGAATGAGAGGGAGATGATGATTTGAGAGAGAAAGAGAACATTTGACTGTTTTGGTGGCAAGAACACTGATGCTCATGGCCTGAGGGATCGGTGGAACGAATGAATAGATGAGGGAGATAGAGGGAGAAATAAAAGAAAAAGGAGGAAAAATCTTTTTCGAGGGAAAATATTAGGAGTTTTTCTTCTGCCAAACAGAGAAAAGAGAACCAAATTCTTTTACTCAAGAACCAGCTTTTCCTTATTCTCTTTCCCCCAAGAGAAAATCAAAAGTCAGCAATAAGAGATGAAACAAAATCATTTGGTTGAATGACTTAATTGGAACGGATATCAAACTTAAATGATCTAATAGGAATGTTTCAAATTTTAGAGACCCAATAAAAATACAAAACAAACTAAAATTAAAATTTACTCTTTTGGTTTTCAAATTTACATGGTATATCAAGTTGCTTCCTGTTGTTTTAATTTGATCAATTTCATTCTTGAATTTTAGTAAGCACAGCAATGGCACAAACCAATCTTGATCTTTTAAGAATGAGTTTGGTATTGCTGTGGATGACAAAATTTGTTTTCCTAATTGCAAAATTTTAAACTTTACATTTGGTAGGGCTTGTAAAACTTACTTATGGGGCTTAAAAAAAAAAAAAAAAAAAGTGCACTTACTTATTTCAAAATATGTGTTTGACAAAATAAGACCGGATTGAGGGTCTTTTGACTTAAATTACAAAAAATCCACAATCCAGTTTTTATTTTTTTTTTTGCTTATCCACACCTGGACTTATAAACTCCTACTTCCTATTTGTTCCTCGACTTCTACGACAATAAGAATATTCTCTCCATCCTTATTTGAAATTCTCCTTCTCATCTCATATATTTTTTTTCGTTGATATTTTGAGCTCCACTTTGACAGAGATTCTTTGAGAAAGGCATTAAAAATCATTTTCCTTAACTTTTTTGCAACCAACTAGCATAAATCACAAAAAAAAAAAAAATCTCCATTTTCTCGGCAACCAAGCAAGAAAAAAATCATATAAAAAATCTCAAACAACCTAGATCGCAATTTGAGCATGTTGTGGTGGCTATTGACGAATCCTAATATCTCAATGCGATGATCATTAATGATTTAAAAGAATCTTTATAGGCTAATGAAAAATACTCGAATGAAAAATCATAGGTTAAAGTTGAAAAAGCTTTGCAGGCTCAATTGAATTTCAAAAAAGAAAAATATGACTCATAGAATCAGTTAGAATTAAGTCAAAGATGATAATGTAATCATGCGACGGGCCTTTTTCACTCCCCGTGCCTCGGATGATGATTGGTATCGCACTACTCTTTTTCAGTTCACGTGCACAATTGGAGGGAAGGTATGCTGCTTTATTATTGATTCTGGTAGGTTTGAGAATGTGCTGTCCAAATCAGCAGTGGAGAAATTGGGTTTGAAAGTAGAACAGCACCCTAAACCATGCAAGCTCGCTTGGCTTAATAAAGGTACGAATATCATTGTTTCCCATCGTGCCTTGGTTTCATTTTCCATTGGACGTACCTACACTGATGAGATATATTGCGATGTGGTACCCATGGATGTATGTCATTTGTTACTGGGGCGCCCTTGGTAATTTGATCAAGAGGCCATTCACCACGGCCGTGCCAATACGTACTCGTTCATGTTTTATGGGAAGAAGATGGTGTTGCTACCCAGTAAAGATAAAATTGTCTCACACACTAGAGACAATATCATTCTTTTGTCCAGAGCTCACTTCGAACATGCCATGGCAGAATCGGGGGTTGTTTATGTGCTTTATACAAAAACTACCAGCACAATTTCTACTGTACCAGTTGTCGTTCAACCATTACTAGCAGAATTTACCGATGTCTTTCTTGAAGCACTTCCCCACGAATTACCTCAATTGCGTGACATTCAACATCAGATTGATTTGATTCCAGAAGCTGTTTTGCCCAATCGACCGCATTACAGGATGAGTCCCAAAGAATATGAGGAATTACGCCGGTAAGTCGATGAGTTATTAGCAAAGCGTCACATTCGAGAGAGCCTTAGTCCATGTGCTGTACCTGCCCTCCTAACCCCCAAAAAGGATGGCACTTGGCATATGTGTATGGATAGTCATGCAATTAACAAGATCACAGTACGCTATCACTTTCCTGTACCCTGCCTGGATGACTTGCTTGATCAATTAGGGGGTGCAACGGTGTTCAGCAAGTTAGATTTGAAGAGTGGATACCATCAGATTCGAATCCGGCATGGCGATGAATGGAAAACAGCATTTAAAACCTGTGAGGGTTTGTATGAGTGGCTAGTGATGCCTTTTGGCCTCTCTAATGCCCCTAGCACGTTTATACGAGTTATGAATCAAGCACTGTGCCCTTTCATTGGTAAATTTCTTGTGGTTTACTTTAATAATATCCTTATTTATAGTGCTAATCTAGAGGTGCATCTCCAACACCTGCGGGAGGTTTTGATGGTCATTCGTAGGGAAAAATTCTATGCTGCAACTAGTAAGTGTGCTTTTATGACAGATCCGTTCAATTTTTGGGTTATATGGTGTCCAAGGATGGACTCGCGGTGGACAATACCAAAGTAGAGGCCATACAGTAGTGGCCACAGCCTAAAACTATTACAGATGCGTGGAGTTTTCATGGTCTCGCCTCATTCTATCGTCGTTTTATCCCTCACTTTAGCAACATTATGGCGCCCATTACTGATTGCATGAAGGGTACTAAGTTCACTTGGACACCCGATACCGAGGTCGCCTTTCAAGAGATCAAACGGAAACTGACCATAGCACCAATCCTTGTACTTCCTGATTTTGCACAGCCATTTAAACTTCATTGTGATGCTTCCAAAACTGGTATTGGCGCTGTTCTCAGCCAAGGTGGTCGCTCAATCGCCTACTTCAGTGAGAAAATTTCTGGTGCTAAACTCCATTTCAGCACATACGATGTTGAATTCTACGCACTTGTTCTAGCTGTGAAACATTGGCGCCATTATCTCTTTCAGTGGGAATTTGTACTTTTTACGGACAATGATGCCCTCTGACACCTTTCTAGTCAGGACAAAATTTCATCTCATCATGCCTCTTGGCAATCATACTTAGAGCAATTTACTTTTGTGCTGAAACACAGCGGGATCCCTGAACCGCGTGGCCGATGCTCTGAGTCACCGTCATAGCCTACTTGCTGAGATGCGGATCACAGTTCCTGGTTTTGATTCTTTTCTGGACTTATATACTACAGACCCATTCTTTGCAACAGTTCTATTAAAGATCCAGAATGGCGAGATGATAGATTTTATGTTGTAAGATGGGTTCCTTTTCCGTGGCCTCCAACTTTGTATTCCGGACAGCAACTTTCGTTTGAAGATCATTCAAGAATTGCACAATGAGGGCCATATCGGCCACGATCGCACCTTGCATCTGGTTTCTACTTCTTATTTTTGGCCGACTCTGCGAAATGAAGTGGGCAGATTCGTTGCTCGTTGTCACGTTTGTCAGTTGGATGAAAAGTACATCCACTAATGCTGGTTTATATATGCCTTTTCCTATACCTAGCCAACCTTGTACAGACGTTAGTATGGACTTTGTGCTTGGTCTTCCGCGCACACAGCGTGGCAGTGATTCCATCTTTGTTGTGGTCGATCAGTTTTCCAAGATGACTCACATCATCGCTTGTAAGCATACCACCAACACTGTTCATGTTGCTCAGTTATATTTTCGGGTAGTTTATCGCTTGCATGGGTTACCTGCCTCCATTGTGTCTGATAGTGATACTCGATTCCTCAGTCATTTCTGGCAGAGTCTTTGGAGATTGGTTAATACTACCCTCAATTTTAGTAGTGCTTACCATCCACAGACTGATGGACAAACGGAAGTGGTCAACCACTCACTCGGTAATTTATTGCGTAGTTTGGTGGGCGACAATGTGAAGTCATGGGATCTGAAGCTATCCTAAGCCGAATTTTCTCACAACCATGCGGTCAATCGTAGCACTGGCTATAGCCTTTTTCAGGTAGTATATGGTTTGGTCCCTCATGGCCCTCTTGATCTCCTCACTTTACCAAGTCAAGTGCGCACTCATGTGATAGTATAAGATTTCATCACCTAGCTCCAGGAAGTTCACAAACAGACTCAGTCGCAATTGATTGCCTCTACTGAAAAATACAAGATGCAAGCAGACAAGAAGCTTAGACCTATTGACCTCAATGTCGGGGATTATGTCTGGGCTGTCTTAACTAAGGATCGCTTTCCCGCCCATGAATACAACAAGCTGGCCGCTCGAAAAATAGGCCTGGTGGAGATCGTCGAGAAGATTAATCCAAACGCCTACCGCTTACAGCTTCCTAGTCATATCCCCACGTCTGATGTCTTTAATGTTAAGCATCTCATTCCCTACTCTGGTGACAGTTCTTCTGATGATGAGCAGGTTTCTGATTCGAGGACGAATCTTCTCCACCCAAGAGAGTATGATGCAGTACAACAGGAGTGGGATTTCTTAGCCCAAAGAGAGCACCCGGAGGCCCAAAAGACCCTATAGTTGTGCAATTTTTCGATAGTTTATGGTTCTCTTCTGCAATTTTTATTTTTATGCATTTAGGGTTTTTCATTATAATGCTTGTAACGTCGCTTGACGGCTAGACAATTTTGATGATTAATTCTAATTGAGTTTTCTCAATCCTTAATCAATTTCTCGGTATTCTTCGTGAATCAACGAGTTTTTGATTTGCGAATTTTCTTCTTCACCACGTACACTACCTCAATACTTCCATTATTCTGTGTGCTTTTTAGGCCATTTCTTTCATTTGCTTTTTCTTGTCTCGAGATAATGCACATGGGACCATGAAATGAATTCAAGTTACTTTCAAAATGCTTATTACTTTAACTAGAAAAATTACAAGAGAAGTCAGTAGAATAACAACAATACACAGTTTTCACTTCTTCAGTAATAACCTAAACACTAGAACAAACGTAACATCATTACAAACAAGAGTAGCAACTAGTAGCATTTTATTTATTCCAAAAACATCTTCTAAAGCAATCAATCTTCCATATAATCTTATGAAATCTTCCCTCATAATTTGAATTTCTCTTTGTAAATCTGAGTTGGATGAATATATAGCAGCAACTGAATTATTTGGAGTCAACGTAGGAAAAGGCAAATTTATGGTTAAACACCAACCCAAAAATCCACAGCTCTTATTATCACAGCAATAGTAGAGCTTGTTCTTATTCTTGTTAGATTCAAAACTCTTCATTAAGGCTTTTAGGCCACATTTACATAATTTATTCAAGAAATTCAAATCAACGACATTGTCATTGCAACTTGAGGAAGGCATTCTCTATTCATATAATATTAGCAACACATAAAGGCTCAAATGAATCTAATTTTTAACTAAATACTACACTAAAACACATAATAAACCCGAAATTTCATTAGGTTGAAATTGGAAATTATTTTGGATTTCCTTACATCCCATAAATTACATCCAACAAATTTGTGTTGAAACTCAAAAATTAAATTTTGAAACCCATGCAAACGAAAACCCAAAACCAAATTGAAATGGGAAGGGATGAGGAAGAGAGATGATGAATTCTTTACTCGTTTGAGGCAATTGAAATCGAATGATGAAGAATGATAGGGATAAGAGTTGATGATGAAGAGTGGTTTTGCAACGTGGGGAAGAATAGTGCCATTGAACAGAGAAGTTGGGAAGAAATGAGAATTTGGAAAGAAATAAGAGAGAGAGAGAGAGAGAGAGAGAGAGAGAGAGAGAGAGAGAGAGAGAGAGAGAGAGAGAGAGAGAGAGAGAGAGAGAGAGAGAGAGATTTTGCAATGTTGACTAGAGCTTTGGGTAAGAAGAGTGGAGCTTTATAACTTTGAGTAAGTTCGTCTGAGGGTATTAAGAGGTTTTCAAAAGTTTTTATAACGTGGCCTGACATTTGACTAAAATTTTCACACTTGACTAACAGGTTCAATAACGGAGGTATGTTTATTTAATGTTACTAACAAACCTCAAGTATTAAATAATTATTTCCAATACCACATGTATGTTTATGTAATTACTCCATAAATTCATGTATGAAACTGTAATTAACTTTATATGTAAATGACATCAACATTGCAGAAACTCCTTTGGAGATTTTTTTTTTCTTTCTTCTTTTAAAAGAAGTTTCAACGTCCTATTTGGTTGAGATTCAAAAGATATTTTGGTAATATCTTTGCGATCCAGCAGTTACATTGTCTTATTTATCGAACACGAAAATGACAAAACAAAGTTAAAGAATAAATAGTGTGATAAGTTCTTAAATTTATAAGTTCCCTTTACTCATTAAAAAACTAAAGAGAAAATCTCATTCACTAAATTGGAAGAAACATGCTTAACCCAAGGGCTTGTAATATATACTACTTTAAATAGTAATGGAAAAAAAATATGGATTTTGTCCCAATATTTCAAATATTTGAGATCTCCTATAGTGGAAACTTAGTCATCTACACATTTCGGAGTTAATTAACTTTAACATTCTGTAGGGATTAAATATTAATTGTTCTAAAACCTAATTAAGTTTTAATATATTTTTTGGCAAACTCTATTACACCTGGATTGTTGTTTCTGTTTGATATATGGGAGGGCTTCTTATAGTGTTATGTTGTATCAGTATACTCTTATCATTATGCACCATAATAATGCTAATCAATAAAGATATTCATCTTTTTTCTTTTCTGAAAAATAGTTTTAATATTGTGGCTTTTCCATCATCGTTCCACGAATGGCAAGTAAAATTAATTATAGTGCAAGAGTGGAAACAAATGTCACGGGTTGTCACAGTGAACGGCTTTGCATGCATGGAGAAAACAACTGTCAATTGGAATGTAATTATATTCATAGTTTATATTCAAGTTGTGAGTATAATTTTTTATCAAAAACAAATGTATATTGTATTTCTTTTGCCTAACTAACTACTCACGTACAATTTATAATAGCTTCCTTTAATTCTTTGCAGATTGCATATATTGAATATACTGTTTTATCATCAACAAACTCTATAAAACATCAGATAATCCCTAAATTAAGTAACTAAGCATGTACTATAAATTTACTTTTACAGTTAATTAATATGATCATGTGTAGCTAACCCCCATTAATTGAATTGGGTTTATAAAGCCTAATTATTTTGAGTTGAGTTGTATCAAATGTTCTGTGTTCTTTTTGTTGGTTAAATAAACATAATAATAATATTATATATAGAACTTAAAATACAGATAATTACCAAAGTAAATCACATATCTGAATGAATCATCGTCACCGCGGAAGCTTGATCAGGGCTATGTTTTTTTCTTTTTACTCATTCAATAGCAGCTTTCTCAGGTAGATAGAAAATTGAATACAGACGTACTGGAAGCCAAAGAGGGGATTTAGCCTGATTATATACATATTAGTAACCCTAGTTAATGAGAATCCAAAAGGATAATTCTATTTATGGGCCATATTAGATTAAGACCTACATTAGCTGCTGACCCACATTAATAATATTAAGATGTGGGTCACATGATTATCAATTAACAACATATATGCTCTCGTACTTTTCTTATCGGATAAAATCTGCTGGGCCGGTTTTATAAAATTAAAACCACTATAATTAGTAGTAGCCCATATAAGAAAATTTCAACATTTTTCCCCATTTGTATCACATTTGAAAATTTCAACACCTCTTTCCCATTTGTATTTTTTGTTTTTGTTAGCTCGGGTGTCAATGCAGTTTACTCAAGTTGAGGCATGAAACTTGCAATGTTCAGTTTATTGCGCTGAAAAGCTACATGGATATGAAAGTAACTGTTAGACATAATAACTTAAGTTAGGGAGAAATTTGAGTTTTATAGAGTCCACCAAGTAAAAACATAGTACATGATTGTAAGAGATTATATGAACCCAAAAATTTATACCAATAGATTTTAGTTCCACCCATATATATTCATATATTGAGTCGAATTCGAACAAATATCACATGTTCTTTTTTGACTATATAACTACAACTTTTATAAGGAGAAATCAGGACCGCAAAGAGTTGCATCCAAATTTCATTGAACTACTTTTACAAAAGTGAACTATTTTTTCTTCATCCGGTTGATAAGCACGAGAGCTTTAGTGCTTTGTAAGAAAGGTTTGCTGCCTTTTTATGGAATAATTTAAAACTTATGGGGAATTGATGTACTTTTTATTATTGGCACAATTAACAACTCCTGAAGGTAGATTGAATTTTGTTTCTTGATAAAACAATAAAGTATCTTTCTTATAGCATATCCCACATGACAAAAGATATTTCTGCAGACGAAATTGATTCATATTGCAATTGTCATTATTGAAGCCGAAGCAAGATTTTTCTCCTCCTTCCCTTTAAGGAATGGACATTAACTAATTTATACTTTCTAGGAGATGTAAATGCCAATGTTTTTAATGATTAATAAGCACACTAGGTGATAATATCATAATTAAACTAGATCTGAATGGAAGTTTGACCACTCAAGGTTTATCCATTCATAAACAGAAATTAGGTTTTGGACTGCTTTATTAATTTTGTTACTCCTTAGTACTTTACATTTGGAAAAAAAAAAAAAAAAAACACATTTCATGATGATTTCCTTAAAAATGAGGTATTTAGTTATGTTTATTATTACGGAATATAATTTTTTATAAAACAATATATTTGGTGATAAAAAAAACCTCATATTTGATTATAAAATCTATACAATTATCGGTTGATCTACGTTATGGTGAGTGCACAATTGCACCTTCTCAAATTTTCAATTTTTTTTAAAGATATATACTATTTTAAGAGTTTAAATTTTTCATTATAATTGCAAACTCTAAAATAAAATTTATAACCTACCCCACTTATTTAATTAATTTTTAAAACCACATGTACCTACTGAAGCAACTATTTATCACTTGTAATGTTGTCTGCATTTTTATTTTCAATGTATCTATTTCTGTAAAAATGTTAGATGCTGTTTTACAATAATAATATTTTTACTTTTTAAATAATTATTTCAATATTATAAAAATTATTATGTTATAAGTAATTACACCGTCACATGTCTTGGATCTGTCAATACAATGGTATTTTTTTTTTTAATCAAATGTATTAGTTTACCACTAGATGTTAATATTTTTTACTACTAAATATATTATTTTACTTGAAAATGTAATAATGGAGTGATGTTTATATAATTAAGTTAATCCACTTGAATTAAATCTGGCGATTTGGAATGTCTCAAATTAAGTAATACATAACTCGCTAATTCTCGGCATATCTGCAAATTATATAAGATCCACGTTAATTATAATATATGCTCATTGTCATATCATGACCTAAGTTTTTGCAATCATTGAATGGAATTATGATAAGAAATGTAATATATGTTTCACCCCTTGATCAGTCGTGCCATCTGACACCATATTATCTACTATCATATAAGTTTAATTAGCATCGATATGATCAGGGTAAAAATTATTAGACACATCGATCATATATATATATATATATATATATATATATATATATATATATTTGCCTTTCAAGTCTTTTGAATTAATTGCACATAACGCTTAGACTCTCAGTCTATCAATATATTTTCATAAATATTTAATTATTGATTTGTTACACTAAATGATTCTTTGATTTTATAGTTTTCGAATTCATAACCATAATTTAATTTCATCTTGAAACCCTAGTTTGTCCCTTGAACATATTAAAATGAAATGTAATTTTTTTTTTTTTTTTTGTGTGTGTAAATCTCATTCAATCCCACACAAGTTGAAGTGTGAAATCATTAACGTTATTTTAGCATGAAAAAAGTTGTCTTTTAAGATTATTTAATGAAGGTAGTTACATAACCAAAAAAAAAAAAACAAATTACTTTATGTTTATATTTTCTCATGGTAAAATTTATACTTATGATGTTAAAACACAATTTTTTATGGTAAAATTGGTTTCTTTTATCATTTATATTTTTGTTTTTACTATATACCAAAAGTATAAATTTATCATCAAAAAATATATTTTTATCATGAAGTATTTAAAAAAAATAAATTATCCTAAATATTTATATTTTTTAATTTTAAAAACTGTTAAGAAATTAATTTCATCATATCTATATTAGTGATGCAACATTTATTAAATAAATAAAAATTCAAAATGAATATAATTATTAAAGCTCAAATGGATAATTCTAGTCGATAAATTTAACAAACATAAATTTTCAAATAAAGAAAAAAAATTCTTGTAGAATCCCAAAATTTAATTATGATAAACAATCAGATTCATTCTTGTTCGTCATCGCAAAAATTATGTCAATTAAAAGTGTCGTGTAACAGACAATGAAAATAAGATAATATTAATTTTTTATAACAAAAACACTACAAAAAAATTTATTAAAATCTCTAAATACATAAATTAATTGATAATCTAATGTATAGTCCAAATTACTATCGTAAGTTTTGAACGTTTGTTTGAATTGGTCCATGTCTAAAAGGTTATATACATGTGCTCTACACGGGTTTCTTAAGAATTAAGAGTAGTATAGTTGATTTATTTTTGTTGAGAATATTATTGAAATGGTTAATATTTTCAAACATTATAAAAAAAACTAAAATCAATTACATTAAAAATTGTATAAAGAACAAACTTTATAATATATAAAATCTAGAATTGAAGACAATGAAGAATATAACAATAATGTAGCGACAATCTAAATAAGCTTTAACAATTAATACACGGAAATTTTCTTCTATCATAATTTCTATTTATATATTTGAACAGATATTTAGTTGCTCTAGATTTGTTGCACCATTAGACCACCATAACTCTATTGTGGGGAGCGTCAAATCTATTATTAAGTCTAATGCTTCATTTTTCAACAAATCTACTATAATTTTCATTTATCTTTGTTACATTTCTGCTGTAAACCATTTCATGATGGTTAAGAATTTATTATACAATTTAAAACATAATATTTAAAAATAGATTAATATTACTTCATAATTTTGCTATTAGTATGAATATTCTCCAAGAATTTGCAATTGATAATCCCTTTTAATATAATTTTTGCTCTGCAATAATAAAAACAATTAAAGTATGTATATCAGATATCAAAATCAACACAAACTTAAAAAAAAAATATAAACAAGACTATCAAAAATTAAAAAACAATAACCAATAAATTTTTCTTCTAGCTAGTTGCTTTGCAAAGAAATGAAAACATTAAAACAATTAGAGAAAAAGTTAAAAATTAAATGGGACTAAAGATAGGTTAACTATTGAGATAAGAATATTTTGTTTTAGATAATTATCAATATAGCAAACTTATTATTTGCGGGTAACATGAGATGGGGTTGAATTTCCTTTAGCTAAGAATAAGGTCAAATTTAAATTGATCTAAGTATTGATTACTTAATGAGATAAAAATAACAATGGTATATATAGAAATAAGCCTATATGCATAGAAACAAAGATAAAATTATCACCCCTAGGGCATATGGCGCAGTGGTAAGTTTGGCCTTCGAGATGACGGTTTTCCCGTGAGGTCTCGGGTTCGAGTCTTGCCACTGCACTGCACATCCTGCGATTTACATCCTCCACAGGGTCCTAGAGCAAGGATTGTGGGGGCGGTCATAATGTAGTCGGTTATCCAAAAATGTCTGTCTTTCTAATACTCTACTTAGCTGGCTAATCAAGCAATAACATACTTAACGTAAGCTCCACGATGCCGGAAGAAATCACTCCGAACCAACTCTATTTCCTTGACTGCATAAATGCGCTCAAGGAAGTGGGGAGCATCTAATGTAGGGAAAAATTCTCTTTCCAATGATATTATGACGCATAGCAATCTTCAAGAGCAAAAAAAAAATAAATTTACAATCTAGGCAGATCAACTAATCAAATCTTCACACTTGGTATGGAGTATTGTGGTAATTTTATATCGAAAGACATTATGGTAATCTCATGTCAATGTCTCAATACTACTACAATACTCCAATTTACGGATAAACTGTTACTCAAATCCAGCATGTGGATAACTCTAGTCTTATATCTAAAATGAATGTTATTCCTATCACAACACTAAAACCATCTCCTAATCGGACTCTGCTCCAACATAACATAGTATAAAAAGGATCTACCACAATTAAAAGGTACATTCAATTATCACTTGGGCCCTTATATGGCTCTCATTATTCATCAAAACTTTTTTCAAGTTTCATGCGTGCAGGTTCCGACCTCTTACTGTTCAAATTCCTAACTGATTTTCGACATCAATAAATATAATAATATGCTAATTAAAGGGTATTTTTATTCGCACCTCATAAGTATAAATATTGTATAAGTGATTTGACGATTGAAAGCTTAAAGGACAGAATTCTCATGCTGGCTTATGGTGAAAACTAGGTAGAAAGACTTTCTATATCGATGATATGATGTTCATATTAATATTGTAGTTAGGTAGAAGAAAATTCGTCCCCTTAGTTCGTGTCACATGTGCAACCAATGAATTTGAAGAAGTGTGCTATTAAACATGGATTAAAACGGGTCACTGTCTGCCTCAATCAAATTTGAATGATGCATCATTGAGTTTTGTTTGTATCGAACGGATATTATTCCGATCAATTTTGTAACAAAGTTGATGTTCTTACAAATATCAGTGGGATCTGAGTGGTCTGCCCAGAAAGTACTGTAGCAAATGGGGATATGGCCTAAAATGATAAGCCATTATATATATATATATATATATATATATATATATATAAAAGAAATAATAATAATAAGTTCACCTTTTAGCGCAGGAAATGCACTTTTAGTGTATGAATCCAAATAGGATCTATAATCTATGGTGTTGCTGTTGATAAGTTAGTTCATGGAAAAGAATACTAGCAATCTCTTTCAAAATTATAAAAAAAAAAAAATTGACTTAGTTTTGATTCATTAAAAATATATATGGCATAAAAGCATTTTTAATTATTATATGAAAATAAAATATTTATTTTTCTCTCTCTTCTTATATCATTCGGTGATTAAAAGTATTTTTATGTTTTGTATTTTTTATAAACTCGTATTAGATAATTTTCTTCAAAAATCAAGGTAACTTTTAATTCATAAATGAACCAAACACTTTAAAATGAAGATAAATTTTGACATAAAGTTTCACCAACTTATCAATTTATTGTTTTTGTTCGGTACGTGTGAGTTAACATCCACGTAGAAAATAAATTAAGAAGTGTTGAATATTGATGCTTACAAAACCTTAATCGTTTATATCAAACCTTACCGTTTATATCCCAGTATTAATGTAGGGTCAGGTTAAGGGTGTTCTTAGTATACTTATTAAGTAATAAAACTCTGCTATATAGCCTATGAAAATGAATTACCAAACAGAACTACATCAATCATTTTATGTCATCTCATGCACTTGTTAAAGTGTTTTTTTAACAGCAAAATTAAAAATTTACCAAGCTTCCTTACGTGTCATAATTTTACTAGTCTACTTTCTAGTGGTTTGATTCAGTGGTTTTTTTTTATGAGCCAAATATCGTTAGTGTAAGAAATACAGTTAAATAGGGTACTTACGTTACAATTAATTCAAAATTTGATTTGAATTTAGAAATATACTTATAAGTATAATTCATTTACACACTTATAAATAAAAGGTATATTTGAAATGATATTTAAATTTAAATACAATTAAAAAATGTCAATATATATATATATATATATATATTTATTGCTTGTTAACAAGGGCTCTTAGAGCACTTGATAACCAAACCTTATAGAGTTAGGCAAAGGTAAGAGTTCTTTTTTAAGTGTTTTTTTCTTCCATATTTATAATATAAAATTAATTTAATCTGACTGATTTGTGGACATAAGTATTAAAAAAAACAAATTTTGAATTTCTATTTTTTACTCTCTCTATTCCATAATTTTAGTCACTCATCACTTTTTTTTACTTAAGTTTGACTTTATACACACACACACACGTCACGGGCTGCAAGCTTAAGTCGCTAACCGTGCGGCTTTAGGTTAGAAAACACCTCCTTGGAATGCCTAAGTCAGCCTGCCTCTTGACTACTCAAGAGTATCACCCTCGAAGCTAAACCCGCTCAAAGAAAATAGCCAACACTAGAGAGAGAATATGAGACAAAGCTAGAGAGCTTGCTATTGCTTGAATGAATGAATGAGTGAATGATTTACAAGTGAGGGGGAATACCCTTTATATAAGGAGAGCTCCCTTACATCTATGGCTACCATCTTGCCAAGTATCACAATCTTACGATACTAAAAGTGTAGTACAAGTGTACTACAAGTGTAGTACATAAGTACAAGGTATTACCCCATGGGGCACGTTCAGTATAATGATGTACATTATAATCACAAAGTGCACTAGGAAACTCTCGAATACACGGGTCTCACGCGGGTCGTGACATTCTCCCCCACTCAATCTGGCGATAACCTTGTTGCACTCTCGGCATGAAATTGGTCGATATTTTTCTGAAATTGCCACAAGGCCTCGGCTGGTTCCCAACTAGTCTCACTATCGGGTTATCCCTTCCATCGTATCAAGTACTCACGCATCGGCTTGTAGTTCTTCCATCTCAAAACTCGGTCGGCCAGTATGCTCTCAATGTCTCGGTCATAGGAGACCCTAACTCCTATAGGGGCTCGCTGTGACTCACCTCGATCCGGATCATCTTGGTCTTCATGGAATGGTTTCAACATACTCACATGGAAGACCGGGTGCACCTTGAGCTTGGATGGTAGCTCAAGTTTGTAGGCCACATTGCCTACCCTCCGAAGAACTCTGAAAGGCCCCTCATATTTACGCACCAAAGCTTTATGGATCCCTTTTGTGCGAAGTACCAAACATAGCTTCACAAGCACATAATCCTGCACTTGGTACTGCACATCTCATCTTTTACGATCAGCCCACTTCTTGGAACGTTTGACTGCCTTGTGTAGGCAAACTCGAGCCAAGTCGGTCTACTCTTGCCACGCCTTGGCAAACTTATAGGCTGCTTGAGTTGACATTGTGTATCCCACAGCAATAGTACTCGAAGTGTGAGACTGTCGTCCCATCACAATCTCGAAGGCACTTTGGTTGGTGGTCTCACTCCTTTGCAGATTATAGGAAAACTGAGCCACATCTAGTAACTTTGGCCAATCTTGTTGTAAGGCACTCACATAGTGTCGGAGGTAAGTCTCCAATAAAGCATTCACCATCTCGGTCTGTCCGTTGATTTGAGGGTGGATACTAGTGGAGAAGTTTATATCCGATCCGAGCAACTTGAACAATTCTGCCCAGAACCGTCCCGTGAACTATCCATCTCGATCACTAACAATGGACTGTGGTACACCCCAATACTTCACCACATGCTTGAGTAACAATCGAGCTGCCTCCTCTGCTAGAAACTCTTTGGTAGCAGGAATGAAAGTCCCATACTTCGAAAACCGGTCCACCACAACCATGATGCTCCCATATCCATCACTATTGGGTAGCCCCATAATGAAATCCATGGAGAGACTCTCCCATGGACGCTCCGGAATTGGCAATGGCTTCAAGAGACCCTCAAGTGACTTTTGCTCTACTTTGTCTTATTGACACACAAGACAAGTCTTCATATAGGCCTCAATGTCATCTCTCAAGTGTGGCCAGTAGTAGCGTTCCTCCACAAGTGCTAGGGTGAGGTGTACACCCGGGTGACCAGCCCATTTTGAATCGTGGTACTCTTGCATCACCTCTTTCCGCAACTTCCCATGAAGTGGCACATATAACTGATTCCCCTTGGTATAGAGTAAGTCTCCCTCTAGCCAGAACCTCCTTGTCTTCCCTTTCGTGGCATACTCCATCAAAGACTTGGCGGTCGGGTCATTGGACAATCCCTCCTTAATGCGATCCACCAAGGACCCCTGTGGTCAGCTAATGGCAGCAAACTTTACCTTTCAGCTTAGTGCATCTGCTACTGTTTTAGTCTTCCCTGGCTTGTACTCCAACACAAAATCAAACTCGGCAAGGAAGTCTTGTCACCGGGCTTGCTTGGGAGAAAGCTTCTTCTGAGTCTGAAAGTAGCTTGTGGCCATATTGTCGGTCTTCACCATAAACTTAGACCCCAAAAGGTAATGCCTCCATGTGCGCAAGCAATGAACCACTGTCGTCATCTCTTTCTCTTGAACCGTGTACCGCCGCTCTGTCTCGTTGAGCTTTCGGTTCTCAAAAGCAATCAGATGACTATCTTGCATCAGGACCCCTTCAATAGCAAAGTCGGATGCATCCGTCTAGACCTCATAAGGCCTGGTGTGATTCGGTAGGGTAAAGACTGGCTCTTCTGTGATTGTCCGTTTCAGCTGCTCAAAGGCCCCCTGACACATTGAACTCCATTCCCACACTTTCCCCTTTTTAAGCATATCTGTCAAGGGTGTGGTGATGGTTGAGTAGCCTCTGATGAAACGCCGATAATAGTTCACCAACCCAAAGAATGATCTCAACTCGGTAACCTTGGTTAGTGGTTGCCAATCAACAATAGCCTGAATCTTGCCCTCATCCATCCAAATCTTTCCTCCACCTACTATATAGCCGAGGAATGGTACCTCATGTTGGGCAAATTAGCACTTCTCTCTCTTCACATAGAGCTCGTTCTCTCTTAGAACTTGGAATACCTGTCTCAAGTGCCTCACATGCTCCTCTAGAGATCAACTATATATAACAATATCATCAAGGTAAACAACCACAAAGCGATCTAGAAAGGGTTGAAGTACCTTGTTCATTAAAGTGTAGAAAGTTGCTGAAGCATTGGTGAGTCCAAAAGGCATCACAAGAAACTCGTAAGAACTATAGCGAGTGACACACACTGTCTTTAGCTCATCTCCCTCAGCTATCTGGACTTAATAGTACCCCAATCTCAAATCTAGCTTGGTGAACCATCTGACATCCCTAAGTTGATCAAACAAGTCTGTAATGAGTGGGATGGGGTACTTGTTCTTCACTGTGAGCTTGTTGAGGGCTCTATAATCGATGCACATTCTCATCGATCCATCGTGCTTCCGTTGGAACAAAACCAGTGCACCGTAAGGTGCCTTGGACGGTCGCACAAACCCCGCATCAACCAACTCTTTAAGTTATCTCCTCAATTCCTCAAGTTCAGGAGGTGATATTCAGTATGGAGCCTTGGTTAGTGGTTGGGCAGTAGATACTAACTCGATCTTATGATCCACCTCTCTCTTAGGTAGGAGTTTCTTGGGCAACTCCGGGGGTATCACATCAACAAATGACTCTAGTAGCTCAAGTACCTCTAGAGGAGTCTCTTCCTTAGACTCTAGGACCTCCTCCAGTTTCAAGGTGGCCAAGTAGGTGACTTTATCCCTTCTCACCCTCTTGGCTAGTTAGATTACCGATATAACTCGGCTAGCTTAGCCTGAGTCTCGTCTTACCGGCACGAGACATTGGCATCGAGAATCAAGGATGCACAAACAGTCATTAAATGGTACTAGCAAGGCATTAATTCGATCAAGGAAATTTAACCCAATTATAAAATCATAATCATCAAGTGGGATTACCTCAAGAGTTTTCTTGCCTTTCCAGTCTCCCAATTGTAGCTCCACCCCTTGTGCTACACCCATTGTCGGGACTTCTTTGGAATTGACTGTCTTTATCCATCTATTGCCTTTCTCCACCTTGAGATGTAATCTCTTTGATATTTCATCGGACACAAAGAGATTGGAAGCTCCAGTGTCTACAATAGCACTAACTTTGGTGCCGGCCACCTCGATGTCTGTAAACATAAGCCCCTTACGCTTGCCAAACCTTTTGAATTTGATCAAGTTGAGCATGATAGAACCAAGCTTGAGGGTATCTCTCTCTATTTCCCCCTCTTCTCTGGCAATGGCAGAGATCTTGGTTCGTTTCGGGCAATCCCGTACCCGATAAGGACTTTCACACAAGAAGTATGCTAATAGCTCCTTCCTTCTGTCCTCTTCTTTAGTGTACTTCCACTTGTGAATGGGTGGTTTCCCCGGATCACCCTTCTGATGCTTGTCTCTATCTCCCCCACATTTTCCTTTGTTCTTGGAGGAGTCGAATCTCTCTTGTTTCTTGAACTCCACCAAAGATTCCGCCACGGACATGGCTCGGGTGAGGTCTTGGAAATTCTTTCTTTGCAAATTTTGCTTGGCCCATGGTTTAAAGCCATCCATGAAGGAGAAGAGAGCCTCCCTCTCTCCAAGATCAGAAATTTGGAGCATGAGTTCTAAAAACTCTCGCACATACTCCCATACTTCCCCACGTTGGGTGAGCCTTCGCAGTTTGGCTCGTGCCTTATCTTCCGCATACTCGGGATAGAATTGTTGGCAGAATTCCCTATGGAATTCTTCCCACGTAGTAATGGCAGCACCCGTATACCTACGTCGCCACCATAATAAAGCAATATCGACAAGATACATAGAGGCAGTATTTACCTTGGTTACGTCCTCGATGATGTTCATCCCTAGAAAATATTGCTCCATACCCCAAAGAAAGTTGTCCACATCCTTTGCCGCTCGGATACCTTTGAGCTCCTTTAGCTTCGGCACATCCACCCTATGACTGGGTGTCATAGCAAGCATGCCACCTCCGACTGCTGCTTTGCAAGCTAGGAGATCCCGCTTTAACTATTCCATCTCTTCTTGCATGGACACAACCATGGCTTCCAGGGTGTCGTTCTTCTACATGAGCATGTCTACGGCCTCGTTGAGGGCACCTTACATCACTCATTGGAGATCCTCCCTCATGGAGGTTAGTTCCTCCATGCTACCGTCAATATCCTCGAATCTCTCCTGCATTTCCCCTATGACTAACTCCACCTTAGCTAGGCGAGAATCCATGCTTGACATCATATCCTTCGAGCTAGCCTTCTTGGCTGCCCTCCCTCAGGTCTCATGACCATAATGAGCTAGGTTGCTAGCATCAGAAACGGTTGTCATCTCTCGTTGAACTTTGGCTCTGATACCACTTGGCACGGGCTGCAAGCTTAAGTCACTAATCGTGCGGCCTTAGGCTCGGAAACAACTCCTTGGAATGCCTAAGTCAGCCTTCCTCTTGACTACTTAAGAGCACCACCCTTGAAGCTAGACCCACTCAAAGAAAATAGCCAACACTAGAGAGAGAATATGAGACAAAGCTAGAGAGCTTGCTATTGCTTGAATGAATGAATGAGTGAATAATTTACAAGTGATGGGAAGGACCCTTTATATAGGGAGAGCTCCCTTACATCTATGGCTACCATCTTGCCAAGTGTCACAATCCTACGTTACTAAAAGTGTAGTACGATAGTACAAGTGTACTACAAGTGTAGTACAGAAGTACAAGGTATTACCCCACGGTGCATGTGCAGTATAATGTTGTACATTATAATCACAAAGCATACTAACAAAGTGTACTAGAAAACCCTCGAACACACGGGTCTCACGCGGATCATGACACACACACATCATTTTAAAAATATAAAAATATTTTTAAAAAATTTTAAACTTTATTTATGTATATATGAAAAAAAATTATATTTTCTTAATGATTTAATAATAGAAAAAAATTATTCATTTAATTGGTTAAATAGTAAACGTAACAAAAATTATGAGATAGACAAAATACTTTTTTTTATGCTATTAATTACTTAAATATTAGTATTTGTTTCTACTTAATTTATGTTTGGTGTCTTTGAAAACTTGGAGTTAAATTCCCAACACTTCATCCCTATTTGTTTAAGTGGTGAATTACAATTGCAAATTTGGTATGATTGAAACTCTTTGTCATTACCTCTAATTAGCAGTGTGTGTGATGCTGTCCCATCCAATACTCAACAAATGGTGGTCGTGAAGTAGTTTGTTTTCTTTTTTTCTTACTTAGTTGGCTTATTTTGCTTTTGTGGAATTAAGGGGGTGTGTTAGGTCATGAATAACAGCTGTATTTGTTGATTAATGATTTATTTTTTTTAATTTTAAAAGTTGAGTCATGTTTTTACGAATTCAGTTCCATATAAATTATCACATAATCAAAAGATTTTATTAGTAATCATGAAAATACAATAATAATTGAATATTCAAATATTTTATTTTTTATTCAGTTATTATTATAGTTTTCTATAATAACCAATAAAATTTCTCGATCATCTGTGAACTCCTAAAATTCTTAAAAGTATGTGCACAAAAGGCATTTGACTAAGGCTTAATTGTAGTCTAATAGGATCAAGAAAAATATGGTGAAAACGAAATGAGGGGGAAAAAAATAATCTTATTGAAGCTCAGTCATAGGAGCTATTCTTTTGAATAGTACTCGCACAAGTTTTGGCAACCATCAATCTCGATATAGCAATGGACAAAGTAATAATGGGAAGAGGTTCTTTAACAACCAAAATCACCAAGGAAGGAAGTTCAACAATAATGGTAACCATAACAATCAGTTTCAATCCAATGTTGTATGTCAATTTTGTCAGAAAAAGGGGCACACTGCTAGACAATGCAATTCAACCAAGAGTCTCCTACAACAACAGCCAGAGGTTCATCACACCTCTTTTGGGAACTTGTCATCTTCAAATTAGATTGTGGACTTTGGCGCCTCCCATCATGTTACTGGGGATTTAACTAATCTTTCTCACCACCAGCTTTATGAAGGTCCTGACGACATTCTCTTGGGTGATGGTTCAGGCCTCGAAATTACTCACACTGGTTCTTCTAAACTCCCTGCTACTTCTAAGTCCTTTTGTTTGTCTAATGTGTTATGTGTTCCTTCAATTAAGCAAAACTTAATTTCTGTTTCTAAGTTTTGTAAAACCAACAATGCTTCTATTGAGTTTTTCCCTTCTTCTTTTGTTGTCAAGGATCTCAAAACGGGGGCGCATCTCACCCAAGGGCGGAGCAAGAATGATGTGTATGAGTGGCCTTGTCCTAACGAGAGAAACACAATGAGTACCTCTCCAAAACAAGCATGTGTTAGTGTTAAGACATCACTTGCCAATTGGCATCATCGTTTAGGACATTCATCATCTCGTATTTTTTCAGTTTTTAATTCGCAAACATAATCTTCCAATTTATCATACTGAGTCATTCCACAGTTTCTTTTGTGAGTTATGTTTATGTAATAAAAGCCACAAATTTCCTTTTGGAGTTTCTTCACTTTAAGTCGTGGTCCTCTTGATTTAGTTTATTTTGATGTATGGGGGCCTTCCCCGATTGAATCAATTGATGGCTTTCGGTACTATCTTATTTTCATTGATTATTTTACAAAATATGTCCGGTTATTTCCTATGGTTTACAAGTCTGATGTTTACACAAGTTTTCCCAAATACAAGTCTATGGTTGAAAAATACTTTAAAACATCATTGATAACTCTTTACACAGATGGTGGTACCGAATATAAAAATCTTAAATCCTACTTTGTCTCACAAGGTATTCAACATCAAGTGTCTCCCTCTTACACACCTGAACATGTAGGCTCTACTGAAAGGAAACATCGTCATGTTGTTGAGACAGGTTTGGCCATGCTCCACAAAGCTTCTCTACCTTTAAAATATTGGTCTCATGCTTTCCTTGCTGTTGCATACTTAATAAATCGTTTACCCACTCCAGTTCTTAAACATCAGACACCTTTTGAGTCTCTCTTTCAATAGATGCCAAACTACGTTAAGTTACAAGCTTTTGGGTGCTTATGTTTTCCTTGGTTGCATCCTTATTCTGACCATAAACTTGATAAACACTCCAAGCCTTGTGTCTTTATTAGATATTCCAACACTCACAATGCTTATAAGTGTTTAGACTTGACTTCCAACCGTGTTTACATCTCTCGTCATGTCCAATTCATTGAACACCAATTTCCTCTTGCCTCAAATAATTCACCTATAGATCTTGCCCAAACTGTCTCCACTTGGTCTTCGTGTTCCCCAGCTCTTGCTGCTATCCAACCTTGTTTTTTTGTGGTTCCCACTTGCACTAACACACGGCCAAATCAGGAACTGCTCTCATCACCTTCTCTTGCTGGTCCAAGTCCATTTACTACTACTTCAGCTCCTCTCTCGGTGTGTGATGCTACTCCAAGGTATTATTTCTCCCCTTCCTCTTCCTTTTTGTCTTATGACTCCTCTAATACTTCCTCTCCATCTTTGTCCTTGTCACCACCTACCCAAACACAAGAGTCCAATCCTGTACCCGAGCCATCTCATCGAGTTATAACCCATTCTCAAAATAATATCCATCGTCCTAAACAATTTTCTGGCTTTAAGACAAATTTTCATGTCACCAAACATCCGCTTCCTATATCCCTTGAGCCTACTACCGCCTCTCAAGCTCTTACAGATCCCAAATGGCGTGCTGCCATGGATGATGAGCTTGCTGCTCTTGCTCACAATCGTACATGGGTTCTTGTACCTCTTCTTTCCAACCATAACATTGTGGGGTGTAAATGAGTGTTTCGTATCAAACGAAATCCAGATGGTTCTATTTCCCGGTACAAAGCTCGTTTGGTTGCCAAAGGATTCCATCAACGTTCAGGGGTTGATTATCATGACACTTTTAGTCCCGTTGTTAAGCCAACCACTATTCGAGTTGTTCTATCCATTGTCTTGAGTAACGGTTAGCCTATTTCACAGCTTGATGTCAATAATGCTTTTCTTCATGGCAATTTAACTGAAGATGTTTACATGGCTCAACCCCTTGGGTATGTTGATCAGGATAATCCTACTCATGTTTGCCACTTGCAAAAGGCTCTTTACGGTTTGAAACAAGCCCTTCGAGTTTGGTACACGGAATTAAAGACATTTCTCCTCAACTTTGGGTTTATCAATTCTAAATCTGATTCTTCATTATTCATCTATCAATGTCGATCAGTCATAATTTATTTTCTAGTGTATGTGGATAATTTAATTGTAACAGGGAATTGTTCTCAGTCCATTCAGCAGTTTGTTGATGCTCTTGCTCATCGTTTTTCTCAAAAGGATCTTGGTTCCTTGAGCTACTTCTTGGGTGTTGAAGCCATTTCCACTTCTGATAGCATGTTTTTATCTCAACATAAGTATGTTCGTGACTTGTTGGCAAAGTTTCATTTGGAAGGCATAAAGGAATCTTCCACCCTAATGTCTTCAACTTGCCATCTAACTCTCAATGATGGTTCTCCTCTAGCTAATGCTACTCAATTTCGAAGCTTGATTGTTGGACTTCAATATCTCCAGCTCACTCGTCCAGATATTGCTTTTGCTATCAACAAACTTGCCCAATTCATGTATGCCCCGACTCAAACTCACTGGACTACAGCTAAGAGGTTGCTTTGTTACCTCAAACATACAATACATCTTGGTCTCACTTTCCGACGTCAAAAACCTCTCCATCTTCAAGCTTATTCAGATGTCACTCCATCTCTAGATATTCGAGCTTATTCTGATGCCGATTGGGCTGGTGACCAGGATTCTTACAAGTCTACCACTGCCTTTGTTCTTTTTCTTGGCGGTAATCCAATCTCTTGGTGTTCAAAGAAATAAAGGACGGTAGCTCGTTCTTCAACGGAGGCAGAGTATCGTGCTGTCGCTTCTACCGTTGCTGAAGTCACTTAGGTTTCTCATCTTCTTTCTGAGCTTGGTATCACTCTTCAACAATGTCCTACCATTCTTTGTGATAATTTAAGTGCCACATATTTGTGTGTTAATCCGCTCTTCCACAGTCAAATGAAGCATGTCGCGTTGGATTACCATTTTGTTAGGGAAAAAGTTGCTGATGGTTCTCTTAAAGTTTCTCACGTTAATACTCACTCCCAACTGGTTGATGTCCTTACTAAGCCCCTCTCCAAAAGTCAATTCCTTTTTCTTCGATCCAAGATTGGCATTTCAGATGGAATTGCCATCTTGCAGGGGCGTATTGAAGCTCAGTCATAGGAGCTATTCTTTTGCTTTCTGTTGTAACAAACTGATTGTTTCTGATGTGTTTCAATATTTGTTTCACTGTAACTGACTTGACCACATTTTGTGGGATATTTGTTGTAACCACTTTGGGTGTTTATGATCTATATAAACCCCATTCAATGTGTTTAATAAATGTAATTATTTTATTCAGCAATTACTCTTCTCAAAATCTGTTATATATGTATGGTCATCTGCTGATGAACTGTAATATATATATATATATATATATATATATAGAGAGAGAGAGAGAGAGAGAGAGAGAGAGAGAGAGAGAGAGGTGTGCGGCTAGGATCCTCTTTTGATACAGTATTGATACAGTTAGTTACTGACTGAAAAAACAATGGCATCAAATTTGATAAGTTGACTTAATTAAATGAACAATTCAAGTTTATTATTGATAGAGGTGATGCATTAAAAATGGAGAATGCTGATGTGGATCAAGAATCAATCCAAAGAAGTGAAGCACTTCCGCATCAACGACTACGCGATATCCTAAGCCATGTGTCCATTATAGAAGGCTGATGGAGTCACACATGTTGCCCAAGCTACACAACAGAGCTATGGTAGAGGCGGCAAGTCATGACAATTATGGGAACCAAAAATGTACTTTAATCGTCGCTAAAAGTGACTTTTCTAATGTGAGATGTTATTAAACATATAATGTGGTACAGTCTGCGCCCTCTAATTTTACTGACATCCAAGTTAAAGATATCAAGTCGTTCTTCCTTCAAAACCAAGACCTTCGGGTAGTTGTCAGAAGAATTCAAAGAACTTAGATGCTCTTACATTCGTACTTTGTTCTATTAATGCATACGCAGCACACGTCAGTGCTTGAATAGACCACGTCTCATTGATTGGATATGCTTGAGATTTCACCGCCAACAATGTACGATGCACGTTTGTAACTTTCATGAAATAACTCCATCCACCCTACACCTGAAGAGAAAAAAAATAAGTAAAAAAAAACGAAAACAAAAGAGTTTCAATCGCTTTGATGAAGAGATAGCTACCTAAGGATATTTTCTTTTCTCGTCTTTTTGAACCTTTTTTATGGCATAGTAATTATCAAGTCATTTTACGTATCAAACAATATAAAGACAGTGAGAACCAGCATTGATGCCTGATGTTTTGTTTCAGAATGAAGTTAATTAATACATCGTACGAGCTTGAGCAAATGTTTATGTTAGAAGTATTTTACACGGCCAAAAATTAATTCAATATGAGTTTGAAAATATAATTTTTTTTTATTTTTTATTTTTTTTGAAATAAAATAACTCACATCTATATTTTAATATATTTCTTTCAAACACGCTAGTATAAAGAATTAATTAATACTACTAGTGACTAAGACAAAAACTTATAATTAAGCATCCAATCCATTAGTATGATTTATGATCACACATTACACTACTAATTAATTAGGCTATTTATATTAATTATCATGCAATTCTGTTTAATCATCTAATTTTTATAACTAATTATATAAGTTTAATACAAATTTAGCTCTTCTCCCTTTCTAATCTTTTTTTTTTCTTCAATTGGCAAGGAGACTGCTAGCCAATGCTCTTGTTTCATTTTTTATATAAAAAAAATCCACTACCATGGAATAAATTATTTTATACGAAAGTAAGGTATGGAATGAAGTTATTTATTACATGATAAAAAGGGAGAAGAAAGAATTCCAAAAGGCTGGTAGAAATAAATTAAAGTAAACCTATAGATTGAGACATCTTCCAGAAATTAATTACCCAATTCCAACTATGTATTATAGCTGGAAAAAGACAATGAAAAATTTCTAGAAATAAAGTTCTATATATTTCAGTCATATATATGCTACATCAAATCTTAAAGGGAACCCAACATGACTAGAAATAAGCTCTATCCCGGAGATTCTTATTCTTTGTTGAGTTGTCCCACTCAGGAAAAACTATTTTGCATCCAAATTCAATGTGTATGTGGATCACTGATTTTTGTCAAAATTATTGATATATTACATTCTCCATTTGAAATATGCCAAGAATTTAGAAGAGAATAATATATATGAATTGAAAAAAGGATATAGGAAATCTTACAATTTACCACATATAGGGTTGTAAAGTTTCTATTTTCCATATCATTTAAAGTTTCTATTTTCCATATCATTCTCCACTATTATTGAAGTAAAAACTAGCAAAATTAGAAATGGTAAGGTAGGAAATGCCACTAATCTTTAAAGTATTTTGTAATTTATCGTTAGAAAGAAAATCATGACATATTTAAATTTTTAATAGGGCTATGATAAATTTATTGTCGTTTTTTGCATTAACGAAAGTCTTTACAGAGAAACCTTCAATTAAAATCAAAACTTCTTTTGCCAAAATTCAAGGAAGAATCTCAACCATGAAACGATAAAGCCTACCATATCTTATATTATCTTTGACATACAAAAAATAATTACTTAATTATATGAGAGAATATGCGATAAGAACAACCCTAATTGAGCACAGAACCTCTAGTCAAATAGTTAAGCACGTCATAAATACTATTATAATGATAGTCACGATAGTAATGTGAACACTATAACAATAAAATTTTGGAATCAATTCATTACAGAATAATTACAGACAAAATGATAATGAATATGTTTGGGAATGAAAAAGTAGTATGATTGAGCACATTAGGTTTATGTGTGAGAGAATGTCTTAGCAACTTGAGGTTTAAAAGTCTTTAAAGAAGTGTATTATATGCATATAATTGAACATTCACTTTAAGATGAGGGGATGTAATCAATTAATATGCTATTGTTTCCACTAAGGGGAGAAAACTGTTACTCCATGAAGGAACATGAATTAATTTTTTAGAGATTTGAGAATCATCTTCTTATTCCTTTGTGAGGCTAAAACCTAGTTGATACTTTATAAACCTTTTCCAAGTATAGCAATATTAGATAAATTGAAATTTTAACTGTCCAATATGTAGAGATTCATATACTTGCATTTATGTAGATAATAAATGTACATAAATTGGATATTACTATCTTTATTGGAGTATTATTATCTTGACCCCAAATAATTTGGATAGGATAGTGCATGCAATGATAATTTTTTGTTTGGAAGAGTGCCTAGTATGTTACAAGCATTAATGGTTAAAGCAAAGAGTAGAAGGAAAATAAATAACCCATCAGCAGGAGAAATTGAAAGTAATTAAGTTGGGGACTGAATTGTCAAACTGAAGGGTCTTTAATTTCATATTCCAATTAAAGCACTCAAAATTCTAGGAAACCATTTAAGGTAGTATCCCAAATCTGTCAATGTCAAACCAACCTAACGAGAGACAACATGGATACTAGACAAGGACCCCTTACCCCTATTTTATTTTATTTTTATTAGAAATAAAACTCCTGGAGTATAATATAAGCCCACAAAAAAGCAGAGGTACAGAAAAGAAAGAAAAAAAATTTCTCCTATCCCTTGTAGTTTCAGTCCAAACAGATTTGCATCTTGCATTAATTTGGATTATTTGGCCATGTGGGTGTCCTCTCTGTTTTCAATAATTAAATCTCCACCGTTCATATCATCCCCCTACCCTTTATTTATTCACTAGTCCTCTTCTCTCTATTTTGCATAACCTCCACTATCCACCTTTGCTCATCATCAGCTTCCTTCTTCTTTCATCTTTGTGCATTACAAAACATAAATTCTCTCCTTTCAAGATCATCAATGGCTTGCTTAGAGATATGTAAGGAGGTTTGTAAAAGCTCATATATACATATTTTCTCTTCTTCTCTAATAAAAGAACTACTTAAGTCCTAATTATTTCTCTCTCCCTCTCTTTGAGAATCATCATTTTTGATATTAAATACCTTAATTTTCCCCATTCTAATCTTCTTGCTCTCACCTTCTTTCTTCTTTTTTTTGCTTCCTTTTCTTTTTTTTTCTTTTTTGTGGGGGGAGGCTAAAAGAATAGCAACAAAAAACAAGGGGAAATAGTAATTTATTAATTGTTACTCATGCAACGATGCCATCATGCAATGCAACTTAACAATCTTTTTGTGTGATCGTGATCAAATTATAGTCTAATCAGTTAATTCACCATTCTTTTTCCTTTTTGTTTTGGTTAAAAATAAAACAGGGTAAGTTCAAAGAGGATCAAGAAACATACACTCAAGATGGAACTGTTGATTGGCAAGGTCGGCCTGCAATCAGAGGAAAATCTGGACAATGGGTTGCTGGGATTGTCATACTATGTAAGCTCCAACAAACTCCACATATTTCTTTTTTTAATAAAAAAATGATCATGAATAAGTTAAAAAAGATGCATAAATTTTCCTTTTTCACTAATTAAACCAGGTAAAATCTGATTAAAATTCCTTTAATATTTAGTTTATAAGCTCCCTTAAATAAATTAGAAAAATCTTATACACTTCCTACTTCAGTTATTGTTTTTTAGATTTTATTTTCTTTTAAATAATTTAACAATCGCTTTCTCAGAGATCCTATGCTTTCTCTCACCAGGATTAAAAAAAAGGGAGTCCAGAATCAAGACTTTATGTCATCATAAATGCATTTCCATTCATTTTTGTGGCTTATTCTCAACGCACTACAGAATATATACACACATTATCTAAGTACATATAGATTAAAGCATGTGTTTAAAAAACAAGGTAGGCTGAGATTTCCATTAATTTACCTTTGGGTTCTCGTCCAACCCAAAGAAAAAGAAAAAAAGGGTAATTTCACATTTAATGTTTATTAGATTTCACCGGCTGAATTTTTTAAAACTTGTTGCATCATGTAAAATCATAAACGTTAATTTTGTTGTCAAGCTCACAACCGTTAAATCAAATACATATAAAATTATAAGTGCCAATTTTGTGAGCTGGGGTTGAAGTTCACAAAACCATTTTCTTAAAAATATAATATTATATGGAGAGTATATGCAGACTGAGAGATTGATTATTATGATATGCGTATATAGGAGGAATTCTTTTGTTTAAGATAAGTTATCAAAAAGAAGATGAGAAGTTGTAGATTGATCAGTTTTATTATATTATTATTATTATTATTATTATTATTATTAGTATTATTTCAGTTTTAATTTTCAAAAGATAAAAGAGAAAAGGACAATATATACATTAAGAAGCGTGTAGTACTTGGGAACTAAAAACCAAACCAAGTGTTGAACACGTAGTAAGACGACAGGAGAGTAAAACAGATCGAAGAGTGGGGAAAGCATGCAATAAGGAGAGAGAGACGTGCCTGACACGTAATCAGTGTCTTTTGGTTTGCATGACGTGGATTTATGCCGCGTGTCATGTCACATTCGTACATATGCAGCCGTTTTTGTTCCATTAATTACTACTATAGTCACTGAAGCCTTCTAAGATGTAAACAAAACCATGCCATGTCTTTTTCCTTCTAATTCGATCCATTGCACTTCGAGTCCCCATAGTTGGCTGAATGCATGTCAGTCATTTATTTATAGAGGATTATGATCTTCTTTATTTTAAAAATTAAAATAAATTTAAATTTATAATAAAATTAAATATTATATTATTAAATAAAAAATATTTAAATTTAAATTTATCAATATAGTATTTAAGCTCATCATAAACTTGAGTCCATTTTAATTCTTAAATAGAGAAGATCATGGTCCTTAAAAGAGAAACTATTTTTTTAAATGAACCGTTGACATATTCTCAATGCAACTTACATTCCCTTTACCCAAAAATTTCACGATAGCTTTACCCTAAATTAAGCATTGCAATTAATGTCGGCCGTGTTTACTTAGGAAATTCGACTCTTAATAAAAGAAACGGTCGTATCAACTGTTTTTAATTCAATAATTACTTCTTCAAATTAAATTTACTTAAATATCTTGAGATCTTATTGTATTGGATGAGTGAAAATTAAGTGTAAGTTAAATTATTATTGTAAAAAATAAAATATAATTTGAAAAATAATTGAAGAAACAAAATTTCAAAAATGATACTCCCTCTGTCCCATAATTTTAGTTATTTATCACTTTTTTTTTACTTAAGTTTGATTTTAATTATTATATATATTATTTCTAAAATATAAAAAAATTTATTTTTAGAAACTTTTAAACTCTATTTATGTATATATGAAGAAAAAAAATTAAATTTTCTTAACGATTTAACAGTAAAAAAATTATTCATTTAATTAACTAAATAGTAAATATGACAAAAATTATGAGACAGATGGAGTACTTAATTAGACTTTAAGCTAACATACTTTACAGAAGTTAGTATGTCATGATCCAGGGATAAAAATAAAGAGAATTTAAGAACGATAAAAATTTCTAAATAGGATTTTATTATGAAACAAATAAAATAAAAAAGTGAAAGAAAACAAAAGAAAATGTGGGAATTTAGGTCACCATATATGATAAGAGAGCCTAAAATATTTGTCTTCTTTGTACAAAATCTATAACTCAAATAACTGAAGTAAAAGCAAAGGCAATGCCCTTTGTCTCACTTTACATATATCCACGAGGACCATGATCGATCAGTGCTATCAGTTGGTTAATGACATGAAAATTACTTGGACAAGGTGTTAGTGGAATGAAGCCCAAAAAAGACTTGATATTTTAATAATTCCACTTGATTGTGGAATTGATGGTCTCAAGTCTTAACTAACTAATATTTTCATTAAAATGCGCTTTATTACTTCACCATCTCTAGTCTCTGTCAATTTGTGGTGCTCTTTGCCTCTTCTTTGTAGAGAGAGGTCAATAAATTATCTACCTTTCATGTACATGTCAAGTTTCTATATATGTATTTTGAGTGCAATATATGGTGACTGATCTTTGTTAATTACTATATGATCTATTTCATTCTGAATTTTGATATGGATTGATCTCACTAAGGTTTAAGGGTGGACCAGTTGAAAACAAGCATGTTAAGATCACATTGCATGGAATTTTCATGCTACACATTCACATCATGATCCATGTCATTTAGTTGTATTGGCATACGTGATCATTGATAAATCGAGTTACGAAAGATGTAACGAATGCCGCTTTGATCCTATGTTGGTATGATTGATGGATTAGGTTGGTTATAGATACATTTCAGTAATGACAACAAAGTAGAGCTCATATGATTATTATTTTGCAATGCATAATTTTAAAGTTACACATATAGCTCAAGTGAGAGATTGTTGGATCTTTAATCCAATATTGGGCTTATATATGAATAATTATGTGTTGTAGACTGTCATATAAAGTTAAACCCATTTAAAGTGTTCTACTAAGGTTTAAGTAATTTGAGCTTTAATTTATTTAATAGGGTGTAGACCTTTAATGTGTAGAGACTTAAAGGTAATATCTATTTTTATGATGGGCAAAAATAGAAATTTCAAAAGATAACAGGGTAGTTATCTATTAATAGTGGTTATGGTCCCCAAATCTATTCTTTGGCATCCCATCATCAGAGAGAGAGCAAGAGAAAACAAAGAATTCTCTAACAGAACGTGTTAATCTGAAAGACATATCGCACGACTCTAAAGAGTAATTGATTGTCATGAATTCAAGTATACTTCTGCATATTAATCTGTTCATTCTTGGGTGATTTAACATGAATATTTCTTAAATTTTGAAAGATGTTTTACATTCAAAGATATTTTCTAACAATACAAACATTTAAATTTACTAGGCTATTAAAATTAAGTTAAAAGAGGGAGACAGGCTCTACAAAATTACAATATCCAAATATGCAATAATAAACATGATATACAATAATATTTAAATAAAAAATCATCAAAATCTTCTAATACAATCCCCAAAAAGTGGCCTTAGGGGTCCTTGAGATGACCTTCGTGCATGAGATCCTCAGTGTCCTCAACCTCCCCATCATCGTCATTGTGATCATCCTCCCTAGCATCATTAAGAGACGGTTGAAACAAAAAAATAAGCATTATTGAAGGAAAAAGCTAAATAAGTTAAATAGAACCATTTTGGTAAAAAAAAAAACTAAGTTGTGTAGCGTATATGCTGTATGCATAAAGATTTTTTATCCGTCAGTCAATAACAGTAGAACTTCCGTAGGGGTATATATTGTAAATTTGTAATCAATTACTTCTTAATTTGACCCTTAACTAGAATGAGATAGCCCTAAACTATGAATTAGACCCAACTGTGAACTGCCCTCAATAGAGAGGTTGTATGCCTTCACGTGAAGTTGCTGAATTATGAAAGGTTTTATAATTTGTTGAAAACCTTAAATTGGGTATAATCTCATTGAAAATCAAGTCTCTATATAATGTGTGCGCATCTCATTGTGTTGAATGAATAAACCTGCAGTGAACCAAGGCTTGGCAACCCTTGCATTCTTCGGAGTTGGGGTTAACTTAGTGCTTTTCCTGACAAGGGTGCTGCAGCAGAACAATGCCGATGCTGTTAGCAACGTTAGCAAATGGACTGGAACTGTCTACATTTTCTCTCTTGTTGGCGCTTTCCTTAGCGATTCTTACTGGGGAAGATACAAAACCTGTGCCATTTTCCAGGTCATCTTTGTCATAGTAAGTATTCTAACATTGAACCTCTTTCCCCTACTTTAAAATTAAAAAACAGCTTGGACTATGTTTAGCACAAAGCATTAAACAGAGAATTCGTATATATTGCATTCTAATTGTACCCACATTTGTGCACTTCGATTACAGGGTCTGGTGTCACTATCATTATCATCATACCTTTTCTTGATCAGACCAGCAGGCTGTGGGGACGAACAAACTCCTTGTGATTCCCATTCAGGCTGGGAGATTGGGTTATTTTACCTCTCAATCTACCTTATTGCCTTAGGAAATGGAGGGTATCAACCAAACATTGCTACACTGGGGGCCGATCAGTTTGATGAAGAGGACCCTAAGGAAGGACACTCAAAGGTAGCCTTTTTTAGCTACTTCTACCTTGCTTTGAACCTTGGTTCTCTCTTCTCAAACACCATTTTGGGGTACTTTGAGGATGAGGGAATGTGGGCACTTGGGTTCTGGGTGTCTGCAGGCTCTGCCTTTGCGGCATTGGTCCTGTTTCTTGTAGGAACCCCGAGGTATAGGCACTTCAAGCCAAGTGGCAACCCTCTCTCCAGGTTTTGTCAGGTCTTAGTTGCCGCAACAAAGAAATGCAGCGTTGAGTTGCCTCAAGGAGAGGACGAATTATATAATGTGGATGGAAATGACAGCTCCATGAATGGCAACAGGAAGATACTCCACACACATGGATTCAAGTAAGTAGCAGGGCATGATCCTCGAACCATTTAATTTCACCCAGCTTCTTGATTTTCAAGGGTTTCAATTAGCCCTAAAGAATACGAGTAACTTCTGCTCATTTCCTACTATTTGAGGAAATATGGATTTCAAATATTTAAGTTAGCAATCACAATCTTTGTTGCAAACCCAACCAACTTTTGATCAAGAAAACCGTAACAATGCTAATTCACATTCCTTTGCGTGTTTTAGGTTCTTGGATCGAGCAGCTTATATCACATCAAGAGATATGGAAGACCAGAATCAGGGTCGCCGCAGCCCATGGCGTCTCTCTCCAATCACACAAGTGGAAGAAGTTAAATGCATACTGAGACTACTCCCAATTTGGCTTTGCACCATAATCTACTCCGTGGCCTTTACACAAATGGCCTCTCTGTTTGTGGAGCAAGGAGCTGCCATGAAAACTACAGTCTCAAATTTTCGTATCCCACCAGCAAGCATGTCTAGTTTTGACATTCTCAGTGTGGCACTTCTCATATTCGTTTATCGAAGAGTTCTTGATCCACTTGTCAGTAGAATAAGAAAGAAGGATTCCAAGGGGCTTACCGAGCTTCAGAGAATGGGCATTGGTCTTGTCATAGCAGTAATGGCAATGGTTTCAGCTGGAATTGTAGAGTGCTATAGACTGAAGTATGCCAACAAAGACTGCATACACTGTGATGGCCCTAGCTCCTTAAGCATCTTTTGGCAGGTTCCCCAGTATGCATTTATAGGAGCATCAGAAGTTTTCATGTATGTAGGTCAGCTGGAATTCTTCAATGCCCAAACACCAGACGGATTGAAGAGCTTTGGAAGCGCACTCTGCATGACATCTATCTCGCTAGGGAACTATGTGAGCAGCTTGCTTGTGACGATAGTTATGAAGATCTCCACTGAAGACCACATGCCTGGATGGATCTCAGGAAATCTCAACAAGGGTCACCTTGAAAGGTTTTACTTTCTCTTAGCAGCATTAACAACAATAGACTTAGTAGTCTATATTGCAAGTGCTAGGTGGTATAAATGTATCAAATTGGAAGGAAAATCCTGTGAAAGGGATGAGCAAGAGAACTTTAAAGTTTGATGTATATGATAAACAGCAGCCCAGCCATGTAAAGTATATGAATAAATATGAGAGAAAGGGGGATGGGGTAGCAAAAACACTTGAAAAGAGTTTTTGACTTTCTGTTAAAAGGAAAATAGGTTCCTTTAAAGCGTACGAGAAATCTTTTTTCTCTTAACTCTTCTTGTTTACATAGCTTCTGCAATACCCAACTCAGTTTTCCTGTCAATTATGCTGTTGGAGCTAAAGGTTGATGAGTATGAAGAGATGGGTAGCTTTTGATTATGGTCTTGTAGACCAACACCCACCTCATCATCTCTAGCCCAAAGATTGACATAAATGCTTTTAGGCAGTTCCAATTTGAAATCAGTTGGTTCTAAAACGTGACTGCAGTCTAATCCTGTACATGTGAGCTGCTCTTCTCGACATATGGAAGTGCCCTTTTCTCTTATGCAAGTCAAGAGCTATTAACAACCTTTTTAGTAGCCAACTCGTTCCTAAACTAACTGGGAAATTTTACAAATGTCACATAACAAGTGAATTATGTCACAACAGAATTCAAACTAGTGGTCAAATATGCACAATCCTTCTCCCCCCGATTTTGGCTATGTTTTTACAAATTTAACTCGTAATTATAGCATTAAACCTTGACATCGAGACCTAAAGGAACTCAAAAGCATCTTATGACCAACCTCTACCATGTAATGCAGTTGGCTAAGAAAATTTCTGCACTCACAAACTGATCTAAATAAGATCCAGGGGGAACAAAAATCACATATCTAGTGCAAATAATTGATATATGATGAGGTGGTAAGGAGAGCAGTTCCGTTCAGGTGGGAATGCATTGATGACAAGATCTACTGGGAACCGGCAGAACACGCAATGCCAAGTTTCAAGGTGGCTTTGATTTCATAGACCATTAAATTATTTTCCGACTTCTAAAGATACTGCCGAGCCAGGAAGGAGGTGAAGAATGCAGTTCCTGCTAATCAAACATAAAATTACTAGAATAAAGCATATAGATGTTCCTTAACATCTCAATGAAGACTTTCCAGATCAAAATGACAAATTGCTGACACTGCAAAACGTTGATACATAAAACAAGAAAGATTCCTATAGTTCAAATTTTGAAGCAAAAAGCAAAAAGTAATTTCCTTATCCTTATAAGAAAACTTCATCAGCAACCAACGAACGCAACAAGTTTCCATCTGATTGAAAATAAAGTTGATATCTAAATCTTAACTTCAATATGTAGACTCAAATAGAGTTCATTTCGGGATTTGAAATGGCTCACTATAGTTGTCGTCACTTGAGATCCCTTATGGCCTCTCAAGTAATTCTCATACACGGAAATGAGGGTTGCTCCTCCTTCAGCATTCAGCAAAGATTCTGAAGCTGGAATATGTTAAATGGATTGCAGCCTAGCAAAGATCTATGATCCATGGTCATAGAGACCAGCACAGACTGCTGCATCACAGCAAGTGGAAGCTAAGTAGGCTGTAAAGCCGAGAGAATCCTACAAGATATAGGTGGATTTTCATTCAGACTCCAGACTACTATATTTTATTGTCACTAACTCAGAAGCTCTGTAAATGATGCACTCCTAATGCTTTTTTAGTAATCCACTAAGTTTTCCTTTTATTTCTATGTTTTAGAGAATCTTCCTCCACAAAAGGTCAGCTAAATGTTGGACTGTTCCACATGGTAAAATTTTGTTCAAATGATGAGATTAACTCAGAGAAACACTACGAAGCATCAAACTGAAAATGAAATAAATAAAAAGCTACTTTACATATTTCAAGAACACAAATCCTTGGACCTTACGAACTTGGATGTGGTGAGTAGATTCTTCACGCCAGATTGGTTGTGCTCCACTCTGGACTAGGGTAACGTGCTCTCCCTCCTTCAAAAGATTCTTATCCTAAAGCATAAAAAAGGAGAAAATGCGTAACCATGTGAAGTAATGATCATCTTTTTTTTTCTTTTAAGTGTTTGGGCAGGTAAGAGAGAGAAGATTTGTCAAGAAATATTACTCGTAATAACTTGAGTGCCCAGGAAATGGTCTCCTCAGAATCATCTGAGAAATGCATGTATATGGGCATGACACCTTGATAAAGAACCAGTCTCTGCTTGATTCTTCTACAGTTAAGCATGAAAAAGTGTCATGAAACTGAGAGTAGAGAACCTATGCAATCTCTCAAACTCATACATCTATGTCATCCTCAACTTTCTAACTTTTCATTGAGTTTTACAACTTTTACTGCACTGTTCCGTTTCACTTCCTTTCAAGTTCTTGCTAGGCCACTGAATTGCATTTAACATAAACATAAATCACATTCCCAAGTCAAGGAGCTTATTGAAAATCAAATTCAGATAATTTGGGTAAAAGGGGAGGGGAAAAAATGCAAGTTATACTGGTATTGAACTCACTCATTCGTGAAGGTAAAGATTGTTGAGGAAGGCCGATAATGACTTTGAAGTATAGCCATTGATCCAGTTCTCGTGAAAACAATGATTGGTGTATTGAGGGTGTTAGCCATAGTAGTGGAATGGAAAGCAAACATTTCGGCCATATGGCTCTGCTGAAAAAAGCCATAGTAGTAATCATACTATGAAATAGAATTAAAAAAGCGAGTTTGATAAGCAGTGGACAGGAGAACAGCTGCAATGACCAAGAAAATACTTCATTTCAGCTCATCCTAATGAACCCAGCATCATGAATCTACATCATTAGAAAAATGAAAGTAGTAAACACAAAAACCTTTAATAATAACAAAAAAAGGGTCAGGACTTCATATTTGATTAATGCATACCTTGTAAGCACTAGCATGAATTGGAGGCACAGTGCCGACTGGTAGACTTGCCTTGGTCCTCAATGCCACAGCATGCATAACTCTAACAGCTTTTAATGGATACCTTGTGTCATTGTCATTGTAACAAAATTAATTTGTACACATTTCTGAAGTAGAAATTTTTTATATAAAAAAAAAATTGAAACATAACAATGAATTTGTATGTGAATATCTGATATATGTGCACTCAGCACAACACTGTTAATGTCCATACAGAATTTGATGAGAAAATGAATCAGTTAGGCCAATGTTATTAGTCATGAGAAATTTGAGCACTTAAAAACAAATTATATAAACCTGTATCAATTGTGATGCAACTATGATAGACTGCCACCTGATTAGATTTTAGCGATCTACACCTCAAATGCTGTTAATGTTTACATATCCACACAACCCATATAGTTCTAACTGAAGAATGGACATCATCCTAATTTCACAAGGAACAACGATATGTAATATTGCACCATTTAATCTGGATGGGCCACTAGAACAGTCAGATAAAGAGTATCATTAAATTCCAACATCTCCTTTAATATTTAATTATATGATTCCTTTCAATCTACTGAAAGTTATATCCTCCCAGGGGCACAATTATTTCACTATAAAGTGATGCAGCCTCAAATTCAATAAGTCACTACCCACCATAGAATTCTCCATTAGATTTCATAAAAAATTCAACATCTAGAAGATGTACATGGACATTTGTTTTAGTGGTTCAAAGAAGGCTTTGAACCACCTGCTTAACACATATACTGAAAACATATGTAAATTCAGGCCACTGGATAAGATAACTTACTTTCCATGGGCAGTTTCACCAGAGAGCATGATTGCATCAGCACCTTCTTGTACTGTAATTGCAATGTCAGAAACCTCAGCCCTTGTAGGTGTAGGATGATTAAGCATGCTTTCTAGCATGTTTGTTGCAACAATCACTGGTTTCTGCATACTGCGGCACCTTCTAATGATGTCTTCCTGTTTGATTCATAACAAGTCGATAATAATGAGGAAATAAAAAAATAATCTCAATTGTAGAGTCTAAACTTCACTGATCCAAATAGTAAAATATTCACATGTCAATACAGTGATCAGACTAGTTTTAACTACAAAAAGATGAAACATAGGGAATTTCGTATAAGAAACTAAAACATAACTTGATCCAGACTATAACATCTCCCATCCATCACTTGTAAGCCCCTCAGTGACTTATAATTTAAATCATATCTAAATTATTTTTGGGTTGTAAGTGTTACTTTCCTACCATATTGACATTTTGACTCATTGGTAACATCTAATTTTCAGGTTTTGAAGCAACATGGTGGTCTCTTTTCTTAATGGTTTGAAGTGCAAAGTAATTCATAGTATTTATTTAGTATTCTTTTTCATGGGATAAGTTTCATTGGGTTAAATGAAAAGAATCTGCTTCAATTTGACACAGGAATGTATCATAGTATATATTTCTTTTGTAAGTAATTATTTCAAATGACTAAATGCATTATAATTTTGAAAATGTTCTTTTTTATTAAATTATTCTTTGAAATATCCTATTACAACCACAAAAGTTATTCAAAGTTAAAAAATTAGGCAATAAGGTTTTTCAGACTTGTGAATCATATGGCTAAAATGTGGCATACTTAGAATCAAGTTACCTAAAACAAGGGGACTTCCTCGATTGGAAGTTCAGCTCCAAGGTCTCCACGTGCCTATAATGTCCACAAAACCAGTTAATATGTAATTGGATATCATGACGCTAAACAACAGGTGATTAACACTAGGAACTCAATCGCACACACAGGCTCACTCACATGCACACACTAAGTTTTATTCCTTGTTTCTGTCTAAAGAGCAAGTAGGGGGTATTAACAAACTGTAAATGATCCGTCAAGAATGTTGAAACTGACCCCATCAGATGCAATAGTTATAGAATGAAGATTTGGTATAGAGTCAGCACTTTCAATTTTTACAATCACCTGAATATCCGCTTTGCAGCCTACAAAACATTTGAAACAGTTCAATTAGATACAGAAGGGTAAGGAAAGAACACTAACACCTAATCATAACTTCATAAGTTGATTATAAATTGCGTAAGAACTTCACTTTTGAGATAATCTTTCAAGTCATGGACAACTTTAGCATCCTTCTCGAAAGAGAGAGCATAAAAATCATCTTGGTTGTCCACCCAAAATTTGATGTCTTCCCAATCTTTGTCTGAAAAGTGACACAAAGCATATGGAATATTGAATAATATGTACTCTTAAATGAAAAAGAGTGTATGAAGAAAAGCTTCACATCAAAACCATAACACTAAGGCAGAGAATGACCAGTTATTGAAGGCAGAGTTGCACTTTTTCCAAGCACATTCAAATGTTGCCTCGATTTCAGCTCCCCACTATCGACGACTACACATTTCACTGAATCCATTGTCTTTGACTTCACAGCTAATGACATCATTCCACCTAGCACAAAAATAGAGAATGACCTGTTATTGAAGGCAGAGTTGCACTTCTTCCACGCACATTCAAATGTTGCCTCGATTTCAGCTCCCCACCATGGACGACTACACATTTCACTGAATCCATTTTCTTTGACTTCACAGCTAATGACATCATTCCACCTAGCACAAAAACAGAAAATAGCATACTGAGTTTCATGAACAAGCAAGAAACTAAAAACTTCACACGAAAATTTATTTATTGATAAGTGAATGGTTTAATTCTCCATTGGAGAGAAACTGATTCATGATCTTTAAGAAGCATCAAAGGAACATGATTCGATCTGGAATTGAAAATAAGAGAGTTGTCAAGTTGTTGTCAATTACAATATCTGATAAATAACATACAAGACCTGTAAGCAGAAACCTGATGTATGAGTGGCTCCATCTACTGATTCAGTAAATGAAAAGAGTTCATCTATTCCATAAGAGAATTCTACACAAATACGGTTGAGCAACCTTTCGGTAATAAGATAAGAAAAAAATTAGCAATATAATCTAATCCTCACCAACTCAACTCTATTAACTTAATAACTAGGAATCAGCTCCAGCCATCTCAAAAGCAACATAACTCACAATATGGCCACTTAATAACATGAATAAACTAACCAGATGCATGCAGCATGTGTGTAGATGCAGATACAAATACAAGTTTATGTAGCTGACCCCGGTTAGTTTAGGATAAAGGCTTAATTGGGTTGAATAATATATCAAGAACATACTTCTATCAGAGATGACAGAGATCCAGACTACAGCAAAAAGTTTTTAACTTGTGCTAATCCAGAGGCAATTAATGGCATTTGGGGTCCAGTATTATGGCTATAACTTTGTCTTCAAATTGAGCATTGTATTCTTTAGCAAGATCAATAGTTTTCTGGTCTGAAGCATGGTCTCCATGTGACATATTCAAACGTGCCACATTCATTCCTGCTTCTGCTGGTTTCCATATCATTTCATGAGAACTTGTGGAAGGACCAATAGTACACACTATCTTTGTTGTTCTTTGGGCATCTGAGCTTGTCCTTGGTTCTGTCAGAGAGTAAGCACTATTCAGAAGCTCAACAAAAGATTTCACTTTGTCCTAGACCAATTGAATGTTTCAAGGTTACAAACTATAGAAGAAAACAAAAGGGAATATTCTAAAAACGTTTGAAACAAAAACATAATATGTATACAAATATTGTTTAGTTTTTACCAATCATTTTATGAGATAAAATAACTATATGCAACTTAAATACTGATTAATTAACTAACTGCTCCATATCATGATAACAGGGGAAAATTGTAAAAGATCTCCGCTTTAAATAACTTGTTTCAATGGCCACACACATAAAAGTAGTGTTGAGGCGATTCTCCATATATGGGGGGCCACCCTCAATTAAATAGCATGCTGACGTGGCCCTAGTACCACTAGTATACAAGAGAGCAATTCTCTTCCCTGGCAATATAGAGACGAGTTTTATTTTTTATTTGCAGCCACTGAAATCAGTTTTGGGAGCAAATATTTTCTTGGGTTTTACTTATGGTTTTGATCCGATTTTGAGGTTGATTTCATCGTAGTTTGAGCTCAAAATTTGGGTGTTGATTCTATATGGTGAAGGCTTCAAGTTGATATATTCCGTTTATTCGCCCGCTTCTGTTACAACTTGTTTCGGTGAGATCAGTTTAAGGTAGATTATTACTGAAATCCACTTTTTGGGAAACGATAAATTATATGTTGATCATCTAGTTGATCTAAGGAAGATACTTTGTATTCCTATTATTTTATATTGGAGATTTTTTCCTGGACTAGGTCCCGTGGTAAAAAGGGTTTCCACATAAAAATTCAGTGTCTTGATTTTGATTGTTTGATTATTATTTTTCTGTTGTGATTATTTGATATTATTATTTTGTTTATTTTATTCACACAAAGAGGGGAAATAGTTCTTTGTTTCCCAATAAAGTGGTATCAGAGCTTTGGTTAATTGGCTTGTGAATTCTTGTGTGAATTTAAATGGAAGAAAATTCAGGTTTTGGTTCAAGTTCCATATTAAACTCATTGCCACCAATTACTCAATTTGGAAGCCTAGAATATTGGATTTGTTATACTATAGGGATATGCATGACCCTATTGAAGGTGATGGAACCAAACCGAATGGCAAAATTGATGAAGATTGGAAGCTTTTGCAGAGTAAAGCTATCGGTGTGATTCGGCAATGGATTGATTAGAGTGTAGCCACTGGGACTAATGCAATCGCACTCTGGAAGAAGCTGGAATCTATGTATGAAAGAAAGTTCGCTCAAAATAAGGCTTTCATCATCAGGAAACTTGTAAATCTGAAATACAAGGAGATCGTCCAATTGCAGACCACTTGAATGAGTTTTAGATTTTATTGAATCAGTTGACAATCTTGAAGCTTGTGTTTGATGATAAGTTACAGGCCTTGTTATTGTTGAGTTCATAGCGAGATAATTGGGATACATTGATGGTATCGGTTAGTAATTCTATTGATGATGGAACGTTGACATTGGCACATGTCAAAGACAATATGTTTAATGAAGAAACCAAAAAAAAGGAGCAAAGAATCTCTTTTGAGGCTCAGGCGCTAGTTACAAAGAGTAATGGGAGAAATAAAAGCAGAAAACCTCTTTATAATCGTGAAAAACCAAACGATAAGCCTAGATGGATATCAAAGTCTAGAAAATGAGTTATATATCATTATTGCAACAAGTCAGGTCATATTAGACTTGAGTCTAGTTGCATATGATGCCGATGTTATTGTTGTCTGTGATGATGCTTATGTTAATCTCACATGTTATGACCCCACTTAGGTAGCTGACACAGGTACTACATCTCATATTACTTCTCACATAGATTTATTTTAGTTGAGTTGTAATCTAGGGTTTAGGTTAGATATGAGAGAGAGAAAGAGAGAAGAAGATGGAGAAGAAAGGTTTAGAGTTTTTCAAAATAACCCTTCACCTACTAACATATTATTTATATATGAGATAGATAAGTCAAAGTACAAAACTACCCTTTAGGAAAAATCAAGGAAATAAAAATAATAACTCTAACACTCCCTCTCAAGCTGGAGCACACAAATCAAACATGCCCAGCTTGGAAGACAACTGCTAGAATGATGTACGAGCAAGAGGCTTTGTGAGAATATCACCAAGCTGATCACCCAAACGAACATATGGAGTAATAAGCTCCTTCCGGAGCAACAAGTCCCGAATAAAGTGACAATTTACTTCAATATGCTTGGTACATTCATGAAAGACGGGATTATTAGCAATAAAAATAGCAGCCTGATTATCACAATACATCTCCAGAGGAACATAAACATCAATACCAAGGTCATGATGGAGAGCACGAACCCACAACATTTCAGAAGCCGTATGAGCCATAGCTCGATACTCAGCCTCAGCACTAGAACGAGCAACAATATTTTGCTTCTTACTCCTCCAAGTAACCAAATTCCCACCAACAAAGGTACAATAACCGGACGTAGACCGCCGATCAGAACGAGAACCAACCCAGTCAGCATCACTAAAGCTAGTGATAGAAAGAGAAGCAGAGGGTTTATACAACAAGCCTCTACCAGGAGTACCCTTCAGATAATGGAGAATATGACAAACAGCATCAAAATGAGGTTGTTGAGGAGCATGCATGTACTAACTAATGACGCCAACGGCATAGGTAATGTCAGGGCGAGTAACAGTAAGATAGATTAACTTTCCAACCAACCGACGATATCGACCAACATCAACAAACAGATCACTCTGTTCACTATCAAGTTTTGCTGCAGGGTCCATAGGAGTATCCACAGGGCGTGAGCCTAAGAGACCGGTTTCAGACAAAAGGTCAAGGACATATTTCTGTTGGGAAAAGGAAAGACCCCGAGAAGAGCGAGCAACTTCAATCCCAAGAAAATATCAAAGAGCACTCAAGTCCCAAGTATGGAACTGCTGGCCCAAATAGCACTTCAAATCAGCAATGCCAGTTGAATCACTCCCAGAAACAATAAGGTCATCCACATAAACAATCAAAACAATGGTGCCAGCAGTGGAATGACGAAAAAAGACAGAATGATCAGAGGTAGAACGTTGGAACCCATATGCAAGAACAACCGCATTGAATCGATCAAACCAAGCTCGAGGAGACTGTTTCAAACCATACAAGGCCTTCTTTAGACGACATACAAGATGGCCATTCCCAGCAACAACATATCCTGGTGGTTGGTCCATATACACTTCCTCCTGAAGAACACCATGAAGGAATGCATTCTTGATATCAAGTTGATACAAAGGCCAAGAACGATTAACAGCCATTGAGAGCAAGATGCGAACAGAGTTTAGGCGAGCAACACGGGAAAAGGTCTTCAAGTAGTCAACACCATAGGTTTGGGTATAGCCTTTCGCAACCAACCGCGCTTTAAGACGTTCAATAGAACCATCAGGAAGATACTTAATAGTATAAACCCAACGACAACCCACTGTCTGTTTCCTAGAGGAAGGGGAGTAAGCTCCCAGGTGTGGTTCTTGTGAAGAGCGCTCATTTCCTCATCCATAACATGTTTCCAACCAAAAGAAGATAGTGCTTGCTTATAGGATGAAGGAATAGAAATAAAGGACAAAGAACATGCAAAAGACTGCAAACAAGGTGAAAGATGACTATAAGACAAGAAATGAGCAATAGGATGTTGTGTACAAGTTCTTTTACCTCAGCGTAGAGCAATAGGTAAATCATCAGTGTTCGAGGAAGGAGACAAAACAGGATCCTCAGACCTTGAAGCTGTAGAAACAGGGCCATAAGAAATAACACACCTATCTTGAGATCGGTGGTATACCTGCAACGGAAGGTTAGAAGGAGCTGAGGAAACCGGAGAAGTGACCATAGGTGGAGATATGGGCATCAAAAGAGTAGGAAAGGGAAAAGAACGCTCCCCCTCATGACAAAATATGAGATCTAAAAATAAACTCTCACCTTGGGAGGAAAAGAATGAAGTAGACTCAAAAAATGTGACATCAGCACTCACAAAGTAGCGACGAGAATCAGGACTGTAACAACGATAGCCTTTTTGAGTACGGGAATACCTAAGGAAGACACATTTCCGAGCGCGAGGAGATAATTTATCTTGACCCAAATCAAGCATATGAACAAGAGCAACACAACCAAAAACCCGAGGAGTGAGGGAGAAAGGAGACTGAGCAGGATAAACAAGAGAAAAAGGGGACTTATGATTCAAAACAGTAGAAGGCATGCGATTAATGTGATAACATGTAGTTAAAACAGCATCGCCCCAAAAATGTTTAGGTACCTTCATATTGAACATTAAAGTGCGAGCAATATCAAGTAAATGGCGGTGTTTCCGCTCAGCCACACTATTTTGCTGGGAAGTGTGAGAACAACTAGTCTGATAAATAATGTCTCTATCAATGCAAAATGAATTCATAATGGTCTGGGTATACTCTAAGGCATTATCAGATCGAAAAATCTTAATACACTTATTAAATTGAACAAGAATTTCATTATAAAATTGAAGAACAATTCTAGGCAATTCAAACCTCTCTTTCATTAAAAACAACCAAGCCATTCGGGAATAATCATCAACAAAAACAACAAAATAACGAAAACCACTCAAAGTAGCAGTTCGAGATGGACCCCAAATATCTGTATGAACCAAAGCAAATGACTCAAACTGACAATCATGAGTACTTCTAGGAAAAGAACTACGGTGATGCTTCTCTAGTTGACATGCCTCACACTCTAATTTAGACAAAGGACTCAATAAGGGAATAACAGTCTTCAATTTAGCCAAATATGGATGACCCAAGCGGAAGTGCCACTGAAGATGAGAAACTGTAGCAGACAAAGCGGATGAACTGAAAGATAGGAATTCACCGGGATCCAAAAGATAGAGACCGTCCTTCTCATGCCCCGAACCAATCTTCTTCTTGGTCTTGAGGTCCTGAAAAATACAAGAAGTAGGAATGAAAAGAATTTCACACTGTAACGTTTTTGTCAATTGATTAACAGAGTAACTTAAAGGGCAAATTAGGAATATAAAGACTAGAAGGTAAAGAGAGAGAGGTGGTGGGATGGAGAACACCTAGTCCATGAATAGGCCGAGAAGAGCCATCAGCTAACATGACATGACGATTAGCAAGTGTTAAATCAGAAAAACAAGATGATAAACCAGAGATATTTTTGGTAGCACCAGAATCAATAATCCATGAAGAGGGGAAGCTACGACACATGCAATATTACCTGAATTGGCTAAGGTAGCAGTAGAGGAGGAAAAAAACTGTAAAGAAGGAAGTGCAATGCGCAAGTGCTGGACGAGAAGCTCGCCAAGTTGAGTACTGAACGTATCACGAGAATCAGAACTAGAAGAAGCAGATCCAACAGAGGTGGGTTGTGACTGTACCATACTTGGAGACTGTGCTAGACCATCACTGACTTGATTCACATAATTCGGCTTACCATATTTCTGAAAGCAATAAGGTTCAGTGTGATTTGTAACCCCACAATAATTGCACTTCCTGTCACTACGTCCACCAACGCGACCACCACCATCACAAGAACCACCACGAAAATTACGTCCTCCATGGCCACCGCGAAAACCACCATGAAATCCTCCACGGCCTCCACTGTTAGAGATCAAGGCAGTAGTCTCTGAAGAAGTAACAAGGGCACTAATCATGGGAGAATGCTGTCCTAGGGAAGAACGCAAAAGCTGGGAATAGGTATTAGCAGCCATAGGCAAGGTCTCACTTGCAAGGATCTGATCTTTAAAGCCACGAAGATCAGAGTCCAAACCAGACAATAAGCTAGCAATCATAAACTCCTCCCATTGCTTCTTCTGCTGCTCTAAATTAGTGGTAAAAGGCCTATGCTGCAATAATTGATCCTACAAATTCTTAAGTGTGCTATAATACTCAGCTAAAGGTTTCTCAGACTGTTTGGTGGTGAAAATTTTCTCATAGAGCTCATACACACGAGAAACATTACTCTGATAAGAAAATGAATCTGCAATTGAGTCCCAAATTTTCTTGGAGGAGTCACAAAATTCAACAGTGGTAGTAATATTGGGATCCATACTATGCCATAGCAATCCCATAACAGTGGAATCCTCACAAATCCAATCTTCATAAGTTGGATCACTAGCACTAGGAGGATTGTTAATCAAATATTTCAACTTTCGATGTGCACGTAAATAAACTCTAACTGCATGTGCCCAAGCCATGTAATTCAGACCATTTAACTTTTTCGAAGTGATAGATTTAGACAAATCATTGTTAACATTAAAAATGGAGAGTTTGTCTTCAGTCTTAGTGCTAGATTTCTCTTCTGCCATCTCAAACACAAGGTTCAAACAACAAAAACAGATCTGATAGTAAACCAACAGACCCTTAAATCAGTCAAAGAAGCAGTAACAGACTTGAGAAAAAAGCAAACCTCCCAAACCACTTGAGAAATCCATAAGAAGATCAACAAACTGATGGAAAGGCACATAAACAGCCCTCTTTACACAGCAAGATGAATTAGAGCAAGGTTACAACCACCATACCAAAGCAACAAAAGCAGAAACCATGAAAGTAGAGGCCAGACTTCAAGAAAAAACACAGCCAACTCTTCAAATCATAAAAAAAAACAACCAATTGTGATTCAAACATCAAAACAGCACCAAAGCCACTCAAGAATCATCTAGTCGGCACCCATAGAGACTACCCTAAGCAACAAAGTCGATCCAAAGTCCCAAAAACTGGAGTTTTTAAAAATTGCACTAAAATCTGGAAAAAGTGGAAGAAAAATTCGAAAACCATACCAAACGACCTCGGATAGCGACGAAACTTCACCAAAAATTTTCCCTGAGTGAGTCGACCAGATTGGGGGGATCAACTTACCTTGCTGACGTCATATGCTAATGTCAGCATCTACGTTGATGATGTCAGCAGATCTGTGTTGGTGATTTCTTGCTGTGCTCCTCGTCTATTCTTCAAATTTGTCACATAAGGATCAATTAGGAGGCTCTGATACCAAGTTGAGTTGTAAACTAGGGTTTAGGTTAGATATGAGAGAGAGAAGAAGATGGAGAAGAAAGGTTTAGGGTTTTTCAAAATAACTCTTCACCCGCTAACATATTATTTATATATGAGATAGATAAGTCCAAGTTTAAAACTACCTTTCAGGAAAAATAAAAGAAATAAAAATAATAACTAACAATTTTCAACCTATATTGTTGGTGATTTTGGCTCTGTGAAGACAACCAATGGTGCTTTGTGTAAAGTTATCGGTGTGGGAGATATTTGTTTGGAAACCAACACTGGATGCAGATTGCTTTTGAAAGATGCTAAACATGTTCCTTATATTCGTCTTAATCTAATCTCCACTACTCAACTTGATGATGAGGGTTACGAAAGTAACTTCAAAGGTGGAGCGTGGAAGCTCTCCGGAGGCTCAATGATTCTTACAAAGGGAAAGAAGATTCATCGCCTTTACAAATTGCAAACAAAGCCATGTCAAAACTAGGTGAATGCAGTTGAAGATGAGTCCATTAAATTGTGGCATAAGCGTCTCGGTCACAGGAGTGATATAGGGCTCCAGATTCTATCTAAAAAGCAAACATTACCTCACATGAAAGGTATGTCTCTGAAAACTAGTGTTCATTGTTTGGCTGCAAAACAAAAAAGAATTTCTTTTCTTAGAACTTCTAGACGTAATGTCGTTTTGGATTTGGTTCATACTAATGTCTGTAATATGAAAGATAGATCTCTTAGTGGTGCCCTCTATTTTGTGACTTTTATTAACGATTTCTCTAGAAAGTGTGGGTTGTTGCTTTACATTCTAAGGATAAGGTCGTTGATGCATTCAAAGAATTTCATGTGAAAGTTGAAAGAGAGACTGGTTAGAAGCTGAAATGTGTTAGAACAGTTAATGGTGGTGAATACAAGGGTCCTTTTGAGAAATGTTGCATGGATTTTGGTATCAGGCTTGAGAAAACTATTCCTAAAACACCGCAAAAGAATGGTGTAGCAGAGAAAATGAACAAAACTATATAAGAAAGAATTAGTGTATGCTCTCTCATTCAAAGCTGCCTAAAACATTTTGGGGTGAGGCAATGAGGACTGCAGTTCACTTAATTAACCTTTCTCCTTCAGGTGATGTACCAGAAAAGGTTAGGAAGGGAAAGATGTGTCCTATAAACATTTGAGAGTGTTTTGGTGTAGAGCTTTTGTTCACATTCCTAAAGATGAGAGATCCAAGCTTGATAGTAAGACTAAAGATTGTATCTTCCTAGGTTATGCACGTGAAGAATTTGGTTACAGATTGTAGGATCTGAAAGAGAAGAAAATTATCAGAAGCAGAGATGTTGTGTTCCTTGAGGATCAAACAATTGAAGACTCACAGAAGATTGTGAAACCTAAGCCTTTCAATGAAGAACCTGTTAACTTGAATCCAATTTCTTCTCCAGTTGCAGCTCATAATGATCACAGGGGAGAAATTCAGCGAGAAAATGAAGATGTAAATAATAATGATAGTGATATTCCTCCACTTGCTGATGATCCTAATTTGCCTCATGATGATCATATAGAACGAGAAGTTCAGGAAGCCCCTGAAGAACCTCAGTTGAGAAGATCCACCAGAGAGCGCAGCTTACTAGGCGGTATTTTCCTCATGAGTATGTGATGCTTACAGATGAGGGAGAACCAGAATGTTATGATGAAGCTATGATAGATGATCACAAAGAAGAGTAATTGAAAGTCATGAAAGATGAGTTGAAATCCTTGCATGAAAACTACAGGTATGACTTGGTGAAACTACCTAAGGGTAAAAGATCACTCAAAAACAAATAGGTCTATAGGTTGAAGACTGAAGATAAGAGCTCACAGCCTAGGCACAAGGCAAAACTAGTTGTGAAAGGATTCAGTCAAAAGAAAAGAATTGATTTTGAATATATTTTCTCACCCGTAATCAATATGTCTTCTATCCGAGTTGTTCTTGGCTTGGTTGATCGTTTGAACTTAGAGATAGAACAACTTGACGTGAAAACTGCCTTCCTGTATGGTGACATAGAGGAAGAGATTTATATGGAACAGTCTGAGCGGTTCAAAGTCAAAGGTAAAGAACAGCTAGTGTGCAGGTTGAGAAGAGTTTATATGGGCTCAAGCAAGCACTCAAATAGTGGCATAAGAAATTTGATTCTTTCATGGAGAACCATGGTTAGAGTCGGACTACTTCGGACCATTGTGTGTTTGTTAAGAAGTTTTCTGATGGTAACTTTATTTTTCTCTTACTTTATGTGGATGACATGTTGATTGTTGGTCATGATATTAGCAAGATCGATGAATTAAAGAAGAACCTCAACAAATCATTTGCTATAAAGGATTTGGGACTAGTGAAACAGATTCTTGGTATGAAGATCTCCAGTGATAAAAAGAATGGGATGTCGTTGTTGTCTCAAGAAGGTTAGACTGGAAGATTCTTGAGAGATTTCATATGAGTAGTGCAAAACCTGTTATTACTCTACTTGCAGGTCACTTTAAGCTTAGTTCCAAGCAATGTCCTACGAGTGAAAAAGAGAAGGAAGAAATGAAGAAAGTTCAAATTGCTTCTGCAGTTGACAGTTTGATGTATGTCATAGTTTACACAAGGCCAGTTATCGCTTATGCAGTTGGTGTTGTCAACCAGTTTCTCTCTAATCCAAGTTAGTTGTTAAATGCATTCTTAGATACCTCATTAGTGCCTCTAAGGCGTGTCTGTGTTTCGGTGATGGTAAACCTATGCTAGATGGTTTGGAAAATGCGACAGGGCTGGTGATATTGACTCTCAAAAGTCTACTTCAAGATACTTGATGACTTTTGCAGGGGAACTGTATCTTAGAAGTCTAAACTTCAAAAATGTATTGCTTTGTCTTCTACTAAGGCTGAATATATTGTCTTGACTGAAACTTGTAAGGAGTAACTATGGTTGAAAAAGTTCTTACAAAAATTGGGCATTAAGCAAGAAAAATATGTGTTGTACTATGACAGTCAGAGTGCTATCCATCTCAGCAAAGATCCGACATTTCATTATCGGTCTAAGCATATTGATGTGTGTTACCATTGGATTCGTGATGCTCTAGATATGAAGTTATTGCAACTTGAGAAAATCTATACCGATGATAATGGATCGGATATGATGACTAAACCCTTGCCTTGGTTGAAGTTTGAATTATGCCAAAAGATTATAGGTATGGTTGTGTCCTCCACATGAGTCGAAAGGGAGAGATTGCTAGGGCGATTCTCCATATACCAGGGCGACCCTCAATTAAATAGCATGCTGATGTGGCCCTAGTACCACTAAGTATATAAGAGAGCAATTCTCTTCCCTGGAGAGTTTTATTTTTTATTTGCAACCGCTGAAATCAATTTTGGGAGCAAATAGTTTCTTGGGTTTTACTTACTGTTATGATCCGATTTGGAGGTCAATTTCATCACACTCTGAGCTCAAAATTTTGGATGTTGATTCTACGTGGTGAAGGCTTCAAGTTAATATATTTCGTTTATTCGCCTACATTTGTTAAAGCTTGTTTCGATGAAATTAATTTAATTTTTGTTTAGTAGATTATTGTTGAAATCCACTTTTTGGGTAACAATAAATTATTTATTGATCTTGAGAAGATATTTGTATTCTCATTATTTTATATGGTTTTCCTAAGTAAAAATTTGGTGTTTTGATTTTGGTGGTTTGATTATTATTTCTCTAACTATGGTTATTTAGTATTATTATTGTGCCTATTTTATTCACACAAACTAGAGATTCACATTATTCCACCTGTTTGGTTGCCAATAATAAAACTAGAGACTTTAAAATTTAAAATATAAAAAAATTCGTAACTATATTTTTGCGATAACTGAAATTATTTACACCAAATGAAAATGGTTAAAGAACTGACAAAATCAAGCCGAAAGTCCTGTTTGCCACAGCTAATTGAATTGGAACAGAGAGAGCCCGCTCAAGTTCCTCGAAGACGATAAAACGCGATCGGTAGGCATTCCCGTGGAGATCGCCGCCAATTTTAGATAGACAAACTCCTAGAGAGAGTGTGTAAAGTGCGTGTTGTGCGTGTGTTGTTAGTTTTGAAGATAGTTTAAGAGAGAGAAAGGGGACCAAAAACAGAACTCCTGAGAAGAACAGAGAGTCAAGCCGCAAGTGAGACGCAGAAGAAGACGAGTGAGTAAGTGCTATGCGGTGATTTTAATGAGAAGAGGAGGAATAAACGAATAAATACATTTGGTTTTATATTTTTACGAAATTTTATTAATAACTTAAAAAAATATTAATAATATTAATATAAATCTAAATTTAAAAATAATATTATTAATAAAAAAATTTAATACCACTAACAAAATTTATAATAGAAAGTTTTATACTTGGTCTGACGAATAAACCCTCTCACGAGAGAAAGTTTCGTTGTGAGAGATGCTGTAGTGTTTGGACTTTTGCACAGTTGGAGTTCTTCACTAGCACAGGGACGTATTTTCTCCCACTCGCGGCTGGTACAACAGCTTCCACGTACCTCCTCCAAAATTGAAAGAAAAAAAAAAACACAGGTGATGATGATCACTCAAGACCCGATTCCGTGGAACTTAGAAAATTTTACTAGTGACAATTGAGAAATTAAGTAGTAATTATATTAAATTTTTTAAAAAATTTTTTAGTTATTATTCAATTTTTTCATTATTACTGATAAAGTTTTTAAAATTCGTGGTAACTCTCGTAGAATCGGATCCGTGATCATCACTTTAAAGGCTTCAAAAGCTTTAGCACGATCATTGAGGCTCTTTATCCTCTTCAAAAAATTAAGTAATAATTGCATCAAATTTATTTTAAAATAAAATATTAAAATTATTATTCAATTTTCTCATTATTATTAGTAAAGTTTTCAAAATTACTATTCAATTTTCTCGTTATCCTTATAGTAACTCTCATGGAACCAGATCCGTGGATCATCACTTTAAAGCCACCAAAAGCTTTAACATGATCGTTGAAGTTCGTTATCCTCATCAAAAATGTTTGGATTTGAGTCATCTCGTTGTAGTGAGTGAGACAAGTTTTATCCAGTGATCTAACATAAACCAAAACTTTTGTTTGGCCCCGTGTGAGAACACTCACACAGTGTCGATAAGGACTCAACTTACTCCCTTGCAACTTTTGTTTAACAAAAAATTGAAATAAAACTAGTCATATAATCCGTGAAATGAATCGGTATTGTTTTGAAAAAAAAAATTGTTTAAAAAACCTATTGATAGTGTTAATGCCAAAAAGAGGATGCAGGATAGCCTTGTCTTCTTCTTGACTCTATTAGAGTGAAAATGGTGCTGACGGTTTTGGATTTGGGGAAGATGGAACTTGACTCTAGTTTTGTTCCTATGATCACGTCTATCTGGTACATGTGCCCCTACAAGAAAAGTCACATGGAGTTTGATACTCTGTGAGGGACCCTCCAATAGTTAAGAATGTAGATGTACCGAAGTAATTGTAGGAGGAAATGTTTAGAGTCGAGATACCGAAATGGTATGACCATTGTGTTTTTCTTTGGCTACATCTCTATTGTTTTAGACCTTAAGCTTCTTTATATAGGCGTTGGAGGTGCTTTGTCCTGAGTTCTAGGGTGGACCTCAGCATGAATGTGACTTCCTGAGCCTTGAGCCTTGTGAGATGCAACCTCGGCCAATAAACTCTCCCATCAAGGACGGAATCTTCAAGCTCTTAGAGTGGTGATCTCATCATTATGTTTGGGGAGGTTTGACTTCTACGTGGTTTAGTTGTTTAGGGTGGTTGGTTATTATTATGCAACACGTATACAGTTCTTACTGGACCAATTGATTTTGTCCATATCAATTAGAATTCTGAAAGAAAAAAAAATTAATAGTTAATTTTATAAGTATACAAATTATTTAATTTTAGAAAACTAAAAATAGTTCTTTGTTGTAGCTCATGAGAACAAATATATATAAAGTAAAATTATTATTGTAAAAAAATATGATTCAAATAAGTACATAAATCGATTTAAAACTACATGTGATTGTTAATATTTAGATATATCCTAAAATTTTGTAGTGTTGAAATTTAATCAGTTATAAGATAAACAATTAAATTTGTGATATAAACACATATTCTTTCACAAGATAGACTTCTAGAGAGTTTCACACTCAACTGTTTAACTCCTGGGTTCTCGGAAAGAAAATCACAATCGATTTTCTAATTTTTACAGTTGATTGTGTTAAGGACCTGAACTCTCTACCTCTTTCACAGTCGACTGTGCAATCGCGACAATCGACTGTCTTGAGGTCTAAAGTTAGAAATGGGCGAAAATATTACTTTTTCCTTTTGAAAACCAAATCAATCCTTCATAAAACTTCAAACCCTTTTTAGACACATGTTTTCCAAGAATTTAAATCAATTTTCTACATTACCCATAACAAACCTTTCAAGTTGGAGTCTTCAAATCCAAAACCAAGCACAAAATTCTTTTCTTCAAACCAAACACCTAGCTTTTCTTAAACTCTTTCTTGAATACAAATTAAAATTCAAAATCTTGAAACAAAACCTAAAAGATCTTGACTAAAGTAGTAGAGAATGAAAAGAAGGCAACTTACTTGAGATTTTTGCACTTGAAACTCACCAAAAGTCAAAGGGAAAAGAGAAAAGAAGGAAAAGCTAAAGTGCTTTCTTGAAAGGAAAAGGAAGGGCTGAAAATGAAGAACCCTCTCATCCTTATCTATTTATACCACTTACCAAAGCAAAAAGGCTAGACACTTTACCCCTTGAAGTCTCTAATTATTCTAATTAAACTCTAAGTCAAAATCTTTTCTCATATGTCCCCAACTAATTAACTCATCAATAATTATTAAGGTCTCAAAAATACCCACACAAACATTTAAATTTACTAGGCTATTAAAAATTAAGTTAAAAGACGAAGACGCGCTCTACAAAATTACAATATCCAAATATATAATAATAAACATGAAATACGATAATATTTAAATAAAAAATCATCAAAATCTTCTAATACAATCCCTAAAAAGTGGTCCTAGGGGTCCTTGAGATCACCTTTGTGTATGAGATCCTCAGTGTCCTCAACCTCCCCATCATCGTCACTGTGATCATACTCCCCAGCATCATCACTGTGATCGTCCTCCCCAGCATCATCAAGAGACGGTTGAAACAAAAAAATAAACATTATTGAAGGAAAAAGTTAAATAAGTTAATTAGAAACCATTTTGGTAAAAAAAAACTAAGTTATTTATGTTTTTTGATCGAACCCCCCTTTTTAACCGATGATCCAAAATGGATTCCGTTTGTTCTCATTAGTCACATTCTACCAAACAGACGTGACAGTAACTCCGCCTCATCTGTTAGATAACTATTTTACTCTTTTGACCTTAAAACCACTAAGTTATCTACATTTTTTTTTATCGAAACCACCCTCAATTTTTAACCAGTGATCCAAAATGGACGTGATGATAATTTTTTATCGTCCGTTAGACAACTATTTTAATTTTTTACCTTAAAACTGCTAAGTTATATACGTTTTTTGACTGATCCCCCATTAATTTTTAATCACTGATCCAAAATAGATTTTGTTTGTTCCCATTACTCACATTCTACCAAACGAAAGTGATGGTAACCCCACCCTGTCCGTTTGACAACTATTTTACTTTTCTAACCTTAAAACTGTCAAGTTATTTATGTTTTTTTACTGACTCCCCTCCAGGTTTTAACCTATGATCCAAATAGATTCCATTTGTTCTCACTAGTCACATTCTACCAAACGAATGTGACGTTAACCTTGTCTTGTCCATTAGACAATTATTTTACTATTTTGACCTTACAACCACTAACTTTGAACTACACTTAGTCTCCTCGGTAGTACTACAACTACTTAACCTATTTGAATGAGAAGACATACTAGAAAGTAAAGAAGAGGAAAATAAACTCTTATCGAAGTAAAAGAGTGACCGAGGAGAGAAAAATTCCTAACTTAGAGAAGGAAACATCGAGTTACCTTGACTAAGAATTATTGGTATTTGTCTAAGGATTAAACAGATGAAGAGTTCGGCATCAGGTTTTGGCTGTGCACTGCGGCCCAGCCTTGGGCACCACGGCCTCCAGCAAGTCCAGGACTCCTCCTTTCTAGGCCGCATCGCGACCCAGCCCATCCAATCCTCGGCACGAAACCCTGAGCCTTAGCACAAGGCACACCTGACACCATTTAATCAGCACCTTGAGATGGTGCGTGGGACATGGTTAAAACGCACATGTTTACTTAGATTCCTAGAGGGCCATGGGTCTTTGGTTCTTAAGATCTAAAGGTGGAGATTGATCTCCAAGATTGGATGAAGAAGTCATTGCCCTATATAAAGGGTGATCTAAGAGCCATTCAAGGTGTGAGTAAGTGATGTGAATGCCATGTGAATGTGTGTGAAATAGAACACATGGTGTGTGAGAGTGCAAAGACACTAAACACAGGAGAGACTCATTGTAGAGAGGTTGGTTGTTTAGAGAGAGAGTAGTATAGATTGGGGATTCAAGGGCTTTGTAAGAGAATTTTCTTGGGGAAAATTCCAGGGAAAGACTAGTCCTTGTCACTTTCTATTGCTCTTCTTTCGTTCTTCAAGAACTTGAGATTCTTGAAGAGGTGTTACTGTATTTGTAAAGAACTCATTGATTTAGTGCAGAGAGTTCAGAGGAATTCACGGGGACGTAGGCACATTACCGAACCTCGATAACAATTGTTGGTGTTATTTCTTTGATTGGTTTTGATTCCTGTTTTGTTTCGGTTTCATTACAAGTCATTCTAGACTTGGGTGTTTGGAAGATTATCACCTGGGCATCTTGAGGTGATTTCCCAACAGTGGTATCAGAGCTGTGGTCTAAGAACAGCTGGCTATCGGAGCAAGAACAGAGGGTATCAGAGCAAGACTCCAAGAATCAAAGGTCAACTTCTTGGGTGATTCAAGAATGGAGTAGAGATCAAGATTTGATCGTGTTCTTGTGGTTCAAGAATGGAGTAGAGATCAATCTTCGATCATGTTTTTTAGGGTGATTCATGAACGGAGTAGAAATCAAGATCTGATCGTGTTCTTGAGGGTGATTTAAGAATAGTATTGAGATCAATCTTTCGTCATGTTCTTGAGATTTAGAAGAAGTTGGAAAGCAATTGTGGGTGCTGCATAAATCTGGGATTTTCTCCGCAAGATGGTTTCAAACTTCATTGTTGAGAAGTTTTATGGAAAGGGTGATTTTGCCCTTTAGAAGCAGAAGATCAAGGTGGTTCTCATGTAACAAAAGGTGGACTTGGTGATTGGAGAAGATGACGCTTTTCCAGCAAGTCTTATGGAGGTCCAGCAGAATGAGATGAAAAAGATGGCGTACAGCACCATCTTTCTGCACATGTCGGATAATATCATAAGGGAGTGCGGAGACTTGGAAGATCCAGCTGTTATATGGAAGAAACTAGATGAATTGTTTCTATCCAAGACTCTCCCTAATAAGAGGTATCTTCGTAAACGAATCTTTGCTTTGGATCCTAATAAAGAGTTGCAAGATAATTTTGATGCCAAGATGAGGAAAGAATCAAGTGAAGAAGGGTTGTTTGTTAGAGGAAGACCAATAACTCGGTATGGCAGGCACATACATGGCTACTACTGGGACAAAGGTAGAGGACAAAGCCATGGGAGAGCGCACTCTAAATCAAAATTTGGAGGGAAGAGATGCTTCTACTGCCATAAAGAGGGTCATTTCAAGAAAGATTGCAATGAGAAGATTAGAGATGAGGGAAGAAGCCATACCAAGGATGGAGAGGCTTCGGTTGCCAAAGGAGAACAACAAGATGATGTTCTTGTTATGTGCTTAAGTGTGAGCAGGGGGCAAGAAGGCAGTGAGAAATGGATCTTAGATTTCGGGTGCACTCATCACATGTGCCCTCACTAGGATTGGTTTAAGAATTTCAAGGAAACCAATGATAGAAAGGTTTTCCTGAGGAATGATACTTCTTACCAAGTGAGGGGCACAGGAGACATCCAATTGAGGATGTTTGATGGAATGACAAGGCTGCTAAGGAATGTGAGATATCTTCCAGAGTTGAAAAGAAATTTGATCTCATTGGGGAAGCTAGATTCCATGGGGTACACATACAAAACAAATGGAGGAAAGATCAAGGTAACCAAGGGATCTTTGATAGTGATTAAAGCAGCAATAAAGGATGGTCTCTATGAGATGATCGGAGAAACGGAGATCAAGGATCAAGCAGCAAGCTTGATGGCTGAGATGGATAGGCAGCCCTTTGGCACACTCGCTTGGGACATATGAGCGAAAAGGGCCTGCAAGTTCTCAGCAAGGATGGTCTACTAGGTGGTGACAAAGTAGAGAAACTTGATTTTTGCGAATGTTGTGTTCTTGAGAAACAATATCGGGTTAGCTTCAACACCGAAGTGCTCAAGTCTAAGGACATTCTTGACTACATTCATGCGGATCTTTGAGGGTCTGTAAGAACACCAACACAGGGAGGTAATCTATTATTTTTGTCTTTAATTGATAATTATTCTAGAATGGTTTGGGTTTATTTGCTTAAAAATAAATTAGATGCTTTGAATAAATTAGTAGTGTGGAAAAAGCTAGAAGAAACTCAAACGGGCAGGGTAGTTAATGTATTAAGAACCGATAATGGCTTAGAATGTTTTAACAAGGAACTTGATCAATTTTGTAAGTTAAATGGGATTCTAAGACAAAGAACGGTTGTGAAAACCCCTCAGCAAAATGGAGTTGCTGAGAGGATGAATAAGACCCTTATGGAAAACGTTAGGTGCATGATTAGAGGATCAGGATTACCCAAATGTTTTTGAGAGGAAGCGGTGTCTACTGCTGTGTATTTGGTTAATAGATCAACCTCTAGGGTTGTGGACTTTAAAACTCCTGAGGAGATGTAGAGTGGTAAACCCTCTGAGTTGGACAACCTTAGGACTTTTGGATGTGTTGCGTTTGCACATCAAAAGGATGATAAACTTAGTCTAGGATCTAGAAAATGTGTGTTTCTAGGATATGGGGAAGGGGCTAAGGGGTATAGGTTGTGGTCCTTAGAACAAAAAGGATTTAAACTCATAATAAGTAGGGATGTCATTTTTAATGAATTGTTGTTTCCTTATTTGGAGAAAACTAACCCTGCAGGGGCTAGTGGGCAAACCAGTTCGATATTTGTGAAGCATAGCATCAAGGAATATTCAGGTCAGGTAGAGCAAGGAAGGCAAAAGGGTTCGGGCCAAGTAGAGCCCATTGATGAATGACAAGCTCAGGACACTCATGAGGAGGTTGAACTAGAAGGGGATGATGCAGCAAGTTAGAATGACTATCAGCGCACAAGGGACCGGGAAAGAAGGCTGGTCAAATCACCTTTGAGATATGGTTTTGCGGTTGTGAATGCAGTAGCTCCTTGGATAAAATGAGGGATAAGTGAACCAGAGAATTACATTGATGCTATGGGATGCAAGGATTCGTCAAGATGGAAGCTAGTTATGGAGGAAGAAATGGATTCTTTGAAGAAGAACAGCTCTTGGGAATTGGTGCACATTCCGAGAAAATAGAGAGTTTGTGGGCTGTAAGTGCACTCACTACAACAGAATTTATATATGTCGGCGCTTCAATTCTGGCGCTTCCCAAAACCACTGCAATATAACTACCACCGGTGCTTGTTTTGTGGCGCTTCAAGGAAGTGCCGCAATATACAAAGAAAATATAACGGCGCTTTGAAGCGCCAGGATTTGGTAATCTGCATATACTAGCGCTTAAAAGCGCCAAAATATGGGAATGGGCATATTTCGGCGCTTTTAAGCGCCGGTAATTTCCACTATATATTACATAGTGTCAGAATTTTCCCCCAAAATTTCTCTGCTGCCCGCGCCATTCTCCCTAAAAAGCTTCCAGAAAACCGATCTCTCTCTCCGATTTCCTCCCCCTCCTCTATTCTCTCTCGGTTTCACTCTCTCGCTTCCCTCTCTCTCTCTTGGAAAATTTAATTCTATTTTTCTCATTGTTGGCGTGAAGGAAGCTAGAGTCCACCATCAGCCACCACTGTTTCCTCCTCAATTTTTTGTAAATTCTTATGTAACTCTCATGTGTTAACTCCCTATTTACACACATTTAAATGTATTTCTTTTGTTGGTTTTCTAAGTAGAATGTACCTCATGGTTTGAACTGTAACAATGAACTTTTGATTTGTTTAGCATATAATTTTTAAAATTTTTAAATGTTCTTACTAGTGTTTGCTTTTTAGAGATATAGTAGATTTTGATAGTAGTTTCCACAAAAGCAAAGTGAAACAAAAATTTTTGGAAGAAGAAAAAGAATAATGCTCGTAAATTAACAAGCCCTGCATATTTGTTTTGGCTTTCTATGTGGTAACTGATTTATGCAATAACCTTGAGTTAATGTGGTGTATTAACCTAGACAGGAAAAAAGCAAAAAAAAAAATTGTTAATTAATATGCTTGCACATTTGTTTTGTCTTTCTATGTGGTAACTGATTAATGCTAGAAATATGCCCATCACTGTTCCAATTCGATTTGTGATTTTTTTTCCTAGTTGTTCCTTTCTTCAATGGTTTGCACTCTTTAACCAGGACTAAAGTGGTAGCTAGAAAACAAATTAAACAAACAAAAAATAGACATATATCTAGATCAGTCAGCAACCTGAGTAGCATTCACATCTCCTCCCCGAAAATTTATGTTTCTTTCACTTCACAACCTGAAACCAATAAGGACCTGCCCCTAAAACATTTTGTTGACAAAGCAGATCACTTCCCATTAATATCTACTCCAATTTTATCATTTATAATAATACATGCATGCATATGAATGCAGATACATACATATGAAAAGCTCTTCAGCTTCTGATTAAGAAATTGACTGTTTGTGCTATTTCTCTAGTTATTTTCACCAATACTGAGTGTTTGATAATGTACTTCATTATTCACAACCTAAATGAACAAAACTATACAGAGAGGAAGCGCATGCATGGCAATTTTTTTTCATCCATTTAAATGACAAATTGCCCATGTTAAATGCTTCATAAGTTAAACAACAATTTCTGGGCTTGCATATTCATCTAATAAATTTTTTGATATATGTCTGCATGCTATTTTGATAAAGGTGTGTTTCAATCTAGGAGAAGCTTTTAGGTTTCTTTGAGAGTATTCTTTTTTAAATTCATTATATACTACAATGTTGGTTGCTGATATTTGAGTACATTATTGTCATTTGACCTTTCTGGAAGATACCAACTAGTTTTACATCGTCTACCCTTCTAATGTAGTGGTAGACGATCAATTACATTGTATCTCAACTTGGGCTAGGATGGACATTGAGGAAGATACCAACTAGTTTTATGTGCATTTCCATGTAAAAAGTCGTTGGATGTGTATTAATGTGATGAACATGTGTGTCAACGAGTTTTGTAGGGTTTTATTGTAATCTATCAGGTTACCTTTGCTTTGTATCACACATAACATGTGTCCTGAACTTTTTTGCGTACAGTTTGTGGAATGCTACTTTAGAATGTTGTAAATTTCTATTTTAGTTGTATCATTGATTATTGCTTGTTCTTTAAATCCTATTTGATTCACTTATTTGTTCATAACTTCTCAGGTACTCAGAAGTTATTGATTGCTGCATTTGCTGCGACCCCTTGACCATTCCTATCTTTCAGGTGTGGTTCTTCTAATTCTTGTTAACTTTTAATGCATTTTTGATAGTGTGAGATATAATCATTTTAATGTTTTTATCTCTACAGATTGCAAGATGTATAGGTCAAAAAATATCCCTCCATCAATTAGAGATAACATGTCAAATCAGTATGCAACTGAGTCTTCACACCATCAAGAAGATATTCACCATGAGCATGAGTATCACCTTGATGATGATCATGACACGCAAAATGATTCTGAGACCGATCCAATAACATCGGGAAGTGAACACAATGATAGTAACAATACGAAATAATTGGTAATTTTTGTATTAGAATACATTCTCTGTATAACTAGTTTGATACCACATTGTTATACTAATTATATAATTTATGTTTTCAATTTATAGATTTTGAAGGGATGGTGAGGAAGCAGACACGTGTCTTGAGAACCTCACAAGTGTGGTCCCTTGAACATGGGGAAAAAATTGTGGTCCACTTCAATGCAAGTCATCAACCTATTAAGAAAGGTGGCCAAATGTTAAGTAGCTGGTTGGGCAAGGTAGTTAAGAGAGGGAACTTTTGTCCGCTTAATTATACGGATTGGAAGAAGGTCCCTTCTAGCTACAAGAAGGACCTTGTTATATTGATTCGGGTGAGTAACAACTTAATAACCATTGATTGCCTCCAATCTCTCTTTTTATTTTTTTGTTTATTCGTGGTGTTGTACATGCATAATCCCTAACACCAATAATGCTTATTTGACATCGATTTCCTATATGTGTGGTAGAGGAAGTTCCATTACCCTACGATAGAGGCACTAGACAATATTTTGTTGATGATGACAGGGAAAAAATGGAGGGACTACCGATATGTGCTGAAAATGGACTACGTGAGGAACAAAACAAAACAACAAGTTTTGAGCAATGATGTTCCAAAAGGCATAGATCAAGACCAGTGGAAGCAACTGGTGAACTACTGGTTCTTTGACCATAGTGAGGTTGTTTTAAGATAATAATGTTCATTTAGATTCTCATTGTTTCTATTTTTTCAAATAATGACTGATTATTCAATTGGTTTATTATTAGTGTAGAAATATTCGACTATAGGGACAGCGGCGCGTGAAAGACAACAATGTCCTCACACGTCTGGTTCAAAGAGTTTTGCAAGATGACGGGATGAATATGTGAGTTAATTTGCTTCATTAATCCAATCTTTCATTTAAGATGTAGTCTATTGAGTCACAATTTGAACTCTTTCCATACATGGTAGGAGATGACACATAGGAATGAGCCCGGGCGCGTAGAGTTTTTTGCTGAAACTCATAAATGCAAGGACGAGACTTTTATTGATGACGCATCACGACAATTTATGGTAAGTTGAACATCTTTCAAAATAGGGAAAAAGCCTGATTTTTTTTTAATTCCTTCCTAGTTTCAATTGATGTGGAATGAACGAAATAAGAGAGCCTTCAATTAAGTAAAGAAATCTATAGCTTTCATCAAGGAATGGTGATAAAATATTTTTGACCCAAAAGTTTGATGTAATTATCTTTTTAAAATGAGGATGACTTTATAGACTTCATTGACATACTCTCTTGTTTTTGTAAATGGTTCTTTTGTTCTATACACATATAGTACTCTCTTAGATGGATTGATCGAATATGTGAATTGGCTTAATACCAATAAGGTCTGATTCTTTTGACCTTTTCCATTTGCTTATAAGAAAACTTTAATTAAAATTAATGTTCTTATTATACTAAACTATATTTCCCTTTTGATATTCAGCTAATGTGCTTATCAAACATCTTAAATAATTTCGATCCTTATTTTTCAGTTTTCATTTTCAGCATTTACGATTCAGTACTAATACTTCAGCTCCTAAATATTCAGTTCTTAATTTTTCAGCATTGAACACTTAGTTTTATCAAACAACACCTTAGTCAAATGCTTGACTAACCCAAGTGACATAGTTGCTTGGATTTCACATTTGGCTCGATGTCATGTATGCAGAAGCCTCTATGATTGCCTTCATTGGCTTATGCAGTCATATTTTGTTGTGTATTTCCTGGGGCTGAGAAATACTTGCTTTGTGGCATGCAAGTATTTAAGACTTCTACGTCATGGGCATACATGTGGTATAAAGGATTGGGTTGTGTTGGTTAGGTCCTAGCCTCAAATCTTACCAATAAAAGAAAGAAAAAGAAAAAAAAAGCAAAAAAAAAAGAAAAATGACATCTGTGAAATGCAACTCATAGCTGATATGAATGTCTCAACATGTACCCTGAGAGGCTTCAGTCCCTGAAATACAAAATTCTGTGATAAATTTAGGAGGGACTTGACATTGGAGCTCATGATTCTGTTTCAGAAAGGGATATAATGTAAGGAAGAAATGCAGGAACATTTTCTTCTTTTTAGTCTGTCTGTGGATTGTAACTTATCAAAAAAGAATCTGTGGATTTTAACTTGAAATTAAAATGTGAGTTGATAGGAAAATTGGGATTTCCTTTGTCTTTAGCTGGGTAATTTCACCAAATTGCATGTATAAGTTGTTCGAAATTAAAATATGAATATTTGCTCAACTTCTAATAAGGTTTTATGGGTCATGATTGGACCTTTTCTAAACCAGAAGAATAAGTATTTGACAACTTACTGGAGCATGTATAAGAATGAAGCCTACTCTATTTGATGCCTATGCTGTGTAATTAAGCATATGTTGATTCATTAGAGGCCCTTTGCTAGAAAAACGAAATAAATAAAGAATAAGAAAACCTGGAGGTGTTGGTATGGATACATGAATTGAGCTCATCAAACCTTAGGTAAAGTCTTGTACATTTAAGAATTTGACTGAAAAGTTAATTTATTTTGCTTATTTTTCTGGTACCAGATTTCTCTAAATAATGGAACATCATATTATGACAGTTTTTATGACTTTTAGCAAAATCTAGCTCCTCGTTTTAAATGGCATTCTGGAACCAGCAAAATGAAAACCAAAAAACATAGTACTAATATTTTGCTTTGACCAGAAAATAAAGAAAAATACCATCAGGTTAAAGAAGACACCACTCATCATGATAACAATAACATTTGATTAATTCATTAATGCAGTTGAAGTTAAGTTTATATGAGTTCAGAATTTTTAGTTAAATTGCTGAGACAATTTGAATATGTGCTTAATGAATTTGAAACCAAAACCTAAACTGTAGCTCGGGTGGTTGGAGATGCATGTTTGGGTAGATGTTGTAGGTTTTGAGTAAATCATTACTTGATTTCTAGTTTCTAGTTTCTACTCAGATCTTTTGTTCATTTGGCTTTCACTGCTAGCCATGAGTAAATTGCCATGTCGTGTTCATCTAATTGCAAATTGGTTGTAAAAGATAAACTAGCAAGAGAAGTTCATCAGCCAACTGAATTGATAGGAATGGGAGGATAAAATTGGAGTACCATATCCTGTTATTTCTGTAAATTAGTAGCAATGGCCTGGATTGAAGGAAGAATTCTTGTCAAGTAACTTTGAGTGACTGTAATAGGCTTTTGATGCACTTGCCAAAAAAAAAGTAATCGGTGCTTGATTTGGTAAGAAGAGAAGTAAGAGGACTTGGATCATAACATTTTAGATAATAATACGTACTTTTTAAATATTCTTTTGAAACATATTTTGAACTAGTATTACCACTGATTGGAATTCTTTAAATGTCATAGCATATGTGTTGTTGCAATAGAAAATTTCATTTTCTTTAGTTGGAGATGATTAAATCATGTCCTGCAGTAGAGTTGTTGCTTTTTTGTTGTTTCCTTGTTAAGTTGTGAATTAGCTACATTACTAGGATTGTATATTTGTTTTTCTTTTGCTGGAGGTTTTATGAAAAAATAGGGAAAACTCTGCCCGTTTTTCTATAAAATATGATAAGCACTTTTTGTTTTATGTATATTTCGCTGTAATTAGCTACTAAATATTTGGAGGAGTTTAACCTTTATTGTTTCTTTATTGTAGGTGACAGCTGAAGCTCGTGGTGCTGAACTTGTTGCAGCTTCAGGATCCTCTGATGCTAGCAATAATTTAGCAATACAAAATGAAGTCTTCACCGAACTTATGGGTGAAGAGAGTTCCGGTTGTGTCCGAGGTCAGGGTTTTGGAGTTACACCCTCTGCTGTGTTTGGACTTTCAGCTCAAATGAGGAATGATATGGGATACCATGGGGCCTATGCTGAAGAGATAAATAGTCTGAGAGCACAAATGGAAGAAAACAATCAACAGCATGCGCAACAAATTCAACAAATAACGGCGAGACACGATGATCAAATAAATAATATGCAATCCCAAATGGATGAGCTGAAGTCTTTACTACAGCATTTGGCTAATAGAGGACCTTATGATTGATTTCGCAATGCTAAAATAATTTCTCATACTACATTCCCATACTCTCTTGTTTTTGTATGTATTTTATATATGAACTATTATTGTTTTTTGGTGTACATAAGACGTTTATGTTGACTTAAGGAATTTTTATGGATGTTTGATGCATTTTATATATCGAAGAACATTTGATTTTTTTTGTATTTTATGGTATTTTTTATTTATTGAAGGATGAATGTTGATATTTAAGTCAAAACAATGTAAAAACACATTTAAAACCGTATTTTTAGCGGCGCTTTAAAGGGCCGCCTAAAATGTTTGGTATAAACAGGGGTTTAGAAACTGTACTTTCGCGGCGTATATATACTGGCGCTTCTAAGCGCCGCTATATACCGGCGCTTAGAAGTCCCGCTATACATCGGTGCTTCTAAGCGTCGCTATATACCGGCGCTTCAAAGCACCGAAAAAATATGCATAAGCGCCGGTATTTGCGTTTCGACACCACACATTCTGGCGCTTGCGAAAAGCGCCGGAAATTCATATTGCGGCGCTTTTAAGCGCCAGCGATAGCCATTTATGTTGTAGTGACTTACAAGATCAAAGAAGGGAACCTTCCAGGGGATGAAGTTCAAAATAAGGCTAGGCTGGTGGCGAAGAGGTTCATGTAAAGAGGAGGTATAGATTTCACAGAAACCTTCTCACCTGGACACAAGGTGGATGAAGTGGTGATTATCCTTGTCTATGTCGATGATATGTTGTTGGTTGATAACAGCAAGGAGATGATAGTAAAGTTTACATCTCAACTCAGTGAGGAGTTCAAGAGGAAGGATCTTGGCCTTACAAAAAAAATCCTTATGATGAGAAGAATTCGGGAAAGGGAGAGAAAGGTTGAAGGTTTCTCAGTCTTCCGACATAGAAAAGGTGTTGTACAAGTTTTCTATGGAAGATGGTAAACCAGTGAAGATTCCCTTTGCTAGTCATTTAAAGTTCTCTAGCGAACAATATCTTGGAACGGATAAGGAGAAGAATAAAATGGATAAGGTCCCAGTCTAGTGCGGTTGGATCAGTCATCTTTATGATGGCAAGCATTAGACCCGACATTTCTCAGGCAATGGGTGTTCTCAGCAGATTTGTGAGTAATCCCGGAAAGGAGCTTTGGCTTTGGATGAAGTGGTTGTTGAGGTACTTGAAGGCTCAGTTGTAGCCGATGGTAGCATTCTCAACAATCGGGGCTGGGTACATAGCGGCTACGGAAGCTATAAAGGAAGCTATGTGGTGCAAAGGGTTGTTGGAAGAGTGGAAGGTCCAAAAAGAGCAGGTGGTGGTGTCTTCAGATAGCCAAAGTGTATGGCACTTGTGTAAGAACCCTGTGTTCCATGAGAGGACTAAGCATGTGGATGTTCAGTATCATTTCATTCGGGAAAATTTTACGAAAGGATGCATTCATGTGGTCAAAGTCGTAACAAAAGAAAATCTTGCAGATTTAGGCACCAAAGTTCTACCTCTAAGAAGGTTCAATCATTGCCTTGGACTTCTTAGGATTGGAGTCAGATGAATGGTGACTCAAGTTGAGTTTGGATTATAAGTTCTCTGTACAATGAGTTTGGGTTTAATCACTTAGACAAAGGTAGAGATTATTGGTACTTGTCTAAGGATTAAACAAATGAAGAGTTCGGCATCAGGTCCTGGCTATGCGCCACGGCCTCTAGCAAGTCTAGGACTCCTCCCCTCCAGGCCGCGCTACGGCCCAGCCCATCCAAGCCTCAGTATGAAGCCTTGAGCCTCAGCACGAAGCCTTGAGCCCCAGCACGCCCTATTCTAAGCCTCACCACGAGGCACACCTGACATCATTTAATCAGCACTTTGAGATGGTCTGTGGGACATGGTTAAAACGCACAGGTTTACTTAGATTCTTAGAGAACCATGGGTCTTTGGTTCTTGAGATCTAAGGGTGGAGATTGATCTCCAAGATTGGATGAGGAAGTCATTGCCCTATATAAAGGGTCATCTAGGAGCCATTCAAGGTGTGAGTGAGTGATGTGAATGACATGTGAATGTGTGTGAAATAGAAGACATGGTGTGTGAGAGTGCAAAGACACTAAATACATGAGATACTCATTGTAGAGAAGCTGGTTGTTTAGAAAGAGAAGTAGTATAGATTAGGGATTCAAGGGCTTTGTAAAGGAATTTTCTTGGGGAAAATTCTAGGGAAACACTAGTCCTTGTCACTTTCTGTTGCTCTTCTTTCGTTCTTTAAGAACTTGAGATTCTTGAAAAGGTGTTGTTGTATTTGTAAAGAACTCATTGATTTAGTGCAGAGAGTTCAGAGGAACTCACAGGGACTTAGGTACATTGCCGAACCTCGATAAAAATTGCTGGTGTTCTTTCTTTGATTGGTTTTGATTCCTGTTTTGTTCATTTTCTTTGAATGAGAAGACATACTAGAAAGTAAAGAAGAGGAAAATAAACTCTTATCGAAGTAAAAGAGTGACCGAGGAGAGAAAAATTCCCAACTTAGAGAAGGAAACATCGAGTTACCTTGACTAAGAATAAAGAGGGATTTAAGAAAATGTGGTGAGAAACCTCAAAGAACCTCCCCTTCATAAAGAAAAAGTAACGACCAAAATCAAAACAAATTAAGGGCTCAGATCTAAAGACTTTTACGTTTCCCAAGAAGAAAAGAGTATTTTAGTAGGCCAAACCTTCTAAAACCCTAAAATTTCTAAAAATGACTCCAAAATTTTTCACTAAGTCATTTCTCAAAGATGAGAACATTCTAAGTATTATGACCTTAGCATCAAAATAACTCGACACCTTACACTTGGTAGGTTTTTCAATCAAGCAATGAGGTAAGAGTTCCGAGCGAACCTTACCCTCAGTAGGTTTTTTAACCAAGCACAAGGTAAAAGCTCCGAGAAAACCTTACCCTTGATAGGTTTTTCAATCAAACACTGAGTTAAGGGCTCTGAGAAAACTGAGGTAAGAGCTCTAAGCGAACTTTACCGTAAGTTTTTCAACCAAACACCAAGGCAAGGGCTCCGAGTAAAGCTGACCCTTGGTAGGTTTTTCAACCTAGCACCTAGGTAAGAATTTTGAACAAATCTTACCCTCGATAGGTTTTTCAATAAAGCACCAAGGTAAGATCTTTGAGCAAACAGTACACTCTGTTGGTTTTTCAATCAAACATCAAGGATAATAATTTTGTATAATACATTAAAATCAAGTTAAATTTTTTCCCAAAGGGCTAAGCATCCACTTTGTGAACTAAAGATCAATTTTCTTTCCCTTCAAAGCATTCAAAAAATATTTCAGATCAGAGGCAGATCTTCGGGTCAAAATAAAATGTAAGATGCATCAAAACAACAAAGGCAACAAATTCTTTCCCTCAATACCTTTTCACCTAAAAGGTCGAGCATCGTTGGCCGAGGAATTCCTTCACTCAGTACCTTTCAACAAAAAGTACCAATGACTTTAGCCCGAGGAATCCCTCTCCTCGGTACCTTTTTTAAACATCCCAAGCATAGGAACTCAAAAAGGTTGAGCTAGCCTAAAAATTGCGAACCCTAAGACTACTTCCTTAGAATGAAAAGACTCGTTCAAATGAAGAGGGGGCATATAATGTGGGACAATTTTCTCTCACCAATTTGATGATGACATATGGCACTCCTAATGGGTAAAAAAAGTAAACCCACAACTCAAGAGCACTATTCAATTAAAAGGTGACAAGTGAACAAGGGAAAAACAGTAAATTCACCCTTAAATCCTAATCAAATAGAAAATCTAATTCTTGGAGAACATTTCTCGTAGGATCCTAATCCTGATTGGACTTTACTACAAAGCACCTATAAAAGGGCTGCCATTACTTCAAAGGTTTGTCACAAAATCTCCAGCTTTACTAATACTTTTTTTCTTTCAGAGTACTGACTTGAGCATCGGAGAGTCCCCTAGGAGACTCAAAACCTTTGGAAGACTTTTAGTTTACGTGTTCTAGTGTGTGCAGGTGTTTGCATCACTCGTAGCAGTTTATTCCAACAAAGATAAATTTGATTTACCGTGATTAAAAAAAATAAAAAATTTCTAACGAAAAAAATCTTATTTTTTACTTTTAAAGATTGAAAAATCGCAAAAAATAGCACGTAAGTAGAAAATTCTTAAATTTGTTAGATGATTTCCAAATGATTTATAGAATTTAATGGGTATTAAAATTGGTCAATCTTGTGTCCAAATGGGTATAAATAAATGGTGGAGAAGAGTTAATGAAAACCTACCCTATACTAATAGTGCAAAGCAAGAGGTTTGTTATATACCAAAAAAAAAAAAAAACGTCAGGATGATATATCATGAAAATAAGCCAAATCACAAGGTGATGAATGTATTTTAGCGAAATGTTTTTAATGAGTACTCATCAACTTGTGAATTTTTTTGAACAATCAACTTATAAGGGTTAATTACAATAAAATGTCCATATCAATGTAAGGTTATAAAGCAAATATTGCGTAATTTGTTGTTAAACTATCTTTGTATTTACACTAATAATTGGATTATTGACCGTGATGATGGAGTTGATGTTAAAGGCTACTTTGCATGGTCATTGATGAATAACTTTGTATGCAACCTTAGTTATGCCGTCAAATTTGGACTTTACTATATAGATTTCAAGAACGACTTAATGCAATATCCGAAGGAGTTAGCTGAATGGTTTAAGAAGTTTTTGAAGAAAGAGGCCAAAGGCTCTAATATCATTCTTTGGCTTACCTCAATTCTATCAAGGATACCAAAGAGTTCGTCACTATTGATATACTAAAGTTGGATAATGTCTTATGGTTTTCGATCATAACCCAAGGATGTATTTTATTGATTATTCTGTAATTTTATTTATTAGGCTTTTTCAGTTGTAATTTTATCTCTAACATCAAAGGTAATAGAGATAAAAACAGAATCTTGACTACGAAAACCCTTTTTATGTAATCTATAGTTCCTCTCTTAACTGAGTATATGGTAATTTCTTCTGGGCGTTCACTGTTGGTTCTAACAAGAACAATCAAATAGACTCAATTCATCCTATAATTCAGGGAGATGGTTCTTTGTTTCATCGATAAGAATTATTAAAGGTAAAATAACTTAACAAGATACTTTGTCATTGACATAGTTTGACAATATGCATGAAGACTAAGCAAAATTATCCCTTCTATTTAAGGCTTGTAGCAACAATTTAGATATGTGGCCAGAACAAGTCATTCATGCGATAGAATGATAAAGTTTGAATTTCTAATCTCTTTTTGGGTAATAAAAAATTGTTGATTCATTAGAAAGAAGTTTATGATAGACAAGAGTGTATTGAGGAAGTAATTGAAGTGTCTGAATCTTTGTCTTAAATATGTTTCAAGCAAATGGATTTCATAAATTTTATAGAATTCATTTGCAATTCTATACACTATCACGTCCGGAAGATAATACGTTAAGAAATTCGTTTGTAAACGAATTTGCTATAAAATCGAATTAGTTTGTTGTAAGTCTTATCTAAATTGATAGAATTTCCAAATTTGAATTCTCCAAGTTGACCAAAGTATTCTCGTGTCAAAATCTCATCATAACAATAATGTATCGGGTGGGAGTGTGGGTAAAAGAAAAGCAAGGCCATTTTTTATTTCCCAAACGTGAAATTCTTTAGTCTGGTCCACTAGGAACAGCCGGCCACGGTTATATACTAATTCATGGACAATTAAAAGAAAAGAGGACTCAATATGGTACAAACTCGGTAACTGATCACCCTTGGATTTTATAATTATTAACGCAGTGTAAATCTCACATTCTTTCTCTCATCTCTCCAGTTTCTCCAATAAAAAAGTAAGAATATTCTCTCATCTCATCATGTATATTTGTTTTTGGTCTTGATTTTTGGGAAAAAAAAGAAATATTAAATTCAATTACTAATTATCTCAAAAAGCTTAACAAATATTTGAGTTACAAATTATCTCAAGAGTTTAAGCTGACGAGAATTGACTTAATTATTTCCTTATACTTTAACACGCTCTTTCATGTGCAAATTGACTAAATTATTAAAAACGCGTGAAACTCAAGTATAAGAAAACATAAATATCTTAAAGGGTACAAAATTAAGTGAAATATTAATTGAAAAATGGCATCATAGGACATGAAACCACGACTCAGAGCTTTGATACCATATTATGAAATACTTGAGTTACCATTAACTATCTCAACTATTTCGTAATATGGTATCACAACTTTAAGTTGTGGTTTTGTGTCCTATATTCTGATGAGCACCTTAAAATAAAAATCTTGGGTCTGCTGTGGATATATTATGATGAGAGTCTTATAATAAAAATCTTTCTTGAATAAAAGCACTTTCAGATTAGGGATTTTAGCAACCAAACAAAAAAAATAAAAAAAGAAACTATTTAAAAATATGGTGATTGCAAGTGTCATCTGTACTTTGATACTTTCATTTGTCATGATCCAAAAGGCATACTCTTGAAAGAGTCTTCATACCTGGAAAATCCTCCCTCTAAACCACCTAACTTAGCGAAAAGAGGAAGAAAAGGCTTATAGACGAATACACCTTGATGGAATTCATCAAATTAATAGTAGAGAAAACTCTTAAAAGAGAGTGTATTTATTTGACTGGAAAAGAATTGATGATATCATTTTTCATATACAAACCTATTTATAGTTACATAAAACTAGGTAAGCAAGTAATAATTATTCTACAATGATCTTAACATATACAATTTATTTAATTTAACTATATATCGTAGCCTAATTAATTAAATAGATCCTAGTAAATAAAAAAATAATGGAATTACAAAAGAATTAATAAAATACATCTTCCGGTTGTGCTTGAAAACCATAAGGTGACCAACTTCAATATGTCAATAGTGACAAACTCTTTGTTATACGTAATAAAATTGAGGAAACCCAAAGAACAGCATTAGATCGTTTACTTTGTTTCTTTAGAAACTTCATGAATCACTTAGCTGACTCCTTAGGATATCGTTTCAAGTCATTCTTGAAATCTACGTAATATAGTCCGAATCTAACAGTGTAACCAAGGTTCCATTCAAAATTATCCATCAATGACCATGCAAAGTAACCTTTCACATCAACTCCGTAGTCACTGTCAATAATCCGATCATCACCATTAGTATAAAAATTTAACAAAATGTTTGATCGATAAGCTTGTTTTGAGATGGGAAGAGTTAAAACTTCAGAAGTTGAGCACTAAAAATGATCATAAATAGCACAAAAGAATAATTTTAGTTACATCAATATCAACTATGTCATAGAACATAAATATTATTGTAAGCTTTAAAGTAATTTTTGCAAACCAAAAAAATAGAGATAATAAATTTATCTTAAGTTAAATACTAAACTCACTTGATGGCTTCTAAAAGATTTTGAAGATGCTTCTCATGATATTCTTTCCTCTCAGTATCCTTAAGAGCTTCCTCCAATGGTAATGTTTCATTGTTGTAATCATCATATCCTACGTGAGTTTTGTTTCAAAGAAATCAAAACTAAATAGTTGGATTATTCAACATTTAATCAGTTATCACTTATATGGCATATGTTCTAACAACTAGCTTACCATTCTCAGTAATATAAATGGTTGGATTATTGTAATGATCCTTGATGTACTTTAGAATATATTTGATACCTTCAGGATCAAGTCTGAAGCCGCCTGAATTAAAAAAAAAAGTTATATTATTAGTAGTTTTCTAGAGTGTACATATACAGAAAAAATATATCTAAGAATATACATATTTTACAAACATACATCTGGACCAATAAAAACTCCATCTCGATCTTCTATGAAATAAGAAAAAAAATTGAAAGTCCATATGTTAGTCACCATTACCTATGTTGGCAATATGAAAAATGAAAAGAAAAAAACTTTTATATTTTTTTGGAAGCTTTGGTTTCAATGTGAACTTACTTTTCCATAAAACATGTTGATCAGTTGTGTACCTAGGTCTTTCAGGATCAACATGATAAAGATTAGTTACATAAAGAGCACCATAGTAATTTATTTCCACAAAATCAAATGATTTTTTAAGCATTTCAGATTGTTCTTTAGTGAAGGAAGGTAATCGATCCCCAACGTAAGTCTTCATACTTTGTGGATAATCACCAAATGTTATAGGGTCCAAATGCCTACGTAGAGATGTAAAAGATTATTTTTATTGTTTTCTTAAAAGGAAAATAGCAAACTTATTATATCATAAACGGAATGTTTTTTTCGTGAACAAAAAAATATATTTTTATATTCATAAATATAATAAAAAATAAGAAAAATAATGAGAAAGTATATTACTTAATTTTATATGAAACACTTACCAGCCTAACATGAAATCAAGGGCTCATTTGGCTGCTTCTCTATCAGCTAGGGAATTAGACTGAGGCTCAAACCATGAGGGCGAAAGTACTATCCCAATCTGACCATTTTGATCTTCACACTATACAGTTTATAAATAAATAAAAAAAAGGATCATATAATTATAAGGCACCGTTTAAATTATAGAAAAGGAATATGCTTTGGGTTTAATATGAACTTTCCCTTTTCAATTTTATTGGAAAGGATCTCGAAAGTTGCAAAACAAATGAAAAAAGAAAAAAGGATTTATATCTTATAGTAGTTTAAAAAATTAATTTTGGTAATAATATGCATATCAAGCTAGCAATTAATGCATTGGATCATAATTTTAAAACTGTTCTGCATACCTTGTTACATTTTCTGAACTCTTCTACCGCTGTGGCATGATGTGAAACAATATAAGGCCCAATGCTGGAGTTCCCTGCCTGACAGGCACTGTTGACCCATTTTGAACATCGTCCCTGTGCCTTTTTTCCATTGTCATAACCAACAACACTGTAAACCCACGGCTCATTGAAAGTTGTCCAAAGTTTTACTTTATCACCAAATTCTTTGAAGCATATGCTCGCAAAGTCTCGAAAATCATCCCTGTATATGCATAATAGGATACTTTTTCAATCAAATATATAGGACAACTCCATAATTCTTGACTATATGTTTTGTTGGAATTAATACATCATTTGAGAGAGATAATTGAGTTCGGTTCAAATGAGTCACAAAAAGTAATTTTAGATTTTATTATTATGGACCAATTATAAAAGTAAATCATCAACAAGCTTGAAAAAATTTAAATTTCGTCCAAACATTTTGATTTCCTATCCCTTTATTTTATTTTATCTTATTTTTTCATTTCAAAAGAACTTATGGAAAGAACTTAATTATATTTCAATGTGAATACTAACTTGGTTGGTATATTAAAATATTTGAATTATATTTATATTTATATATATATATATATATATATATATATTAAATCATCGCTATTTGCCCAAAATATTTTAAATCCGTATAAGGGAGAGAACTATGACCATTTGCTAGAAGCTCATTGATGAGATTTTTGTAGAATTGGATCCCTTTCTCGTTCGCTCCTTCACTTAACTTTCCACCTGATTTAAAAAAAATGAATTAATAATTTAAGAGTGGTTAAAAGGAAAAAAAGTAAAGAAAAAGAAAAACAGAGAGTCAAGCATATCATGTCATTAATCTACACACTCACGAGGTAATATTCTGGACCATGAAATCGAGAATCGGAAAGAATCCATATTCATTTCTTTCATTAGTTTGATATCATCCGGTCAAATTTTCATAAAATGTTTAATATAAATTTTGTGCATCACTACAAGGAAATATATATATATATATATATATATATATATGTATGTATATGTATATATGTATGTATATGTATATATATAGTATAGCTTTTACCAACACACATCAATCGGTTGTAACTATGTTAAATGACATCAAAGCCCCATGTTAAATGATAAGAAAATTTCATACCTTATAACGATGATAGAAATTAACTGCTATATCTCCATTGGGCATATTGTTTCTTTCTGCAAAGTTTTATGAAATATTAATATAATTAGTTTATCACATTACCATTCATTGAAATGAGTCAAATGTATATGATAATCTATAGAATTTCATGTATCCATTTCATTTATACAATGAAATGAAGCCAACCTAAGTTGTTATCATCATAACTTACGCACTACGTACACATGCATACTTAAAAAAAAACACAGATGAGTGAAGGAGAGAAACCTGGATACGCGTGAGTAAAGTTAATATAAATACATATTAATCTACCTGATAAGCTGATGAGGCTGTACCAAAAACAAAACCATCAGGAAAACTATTACGATTGAAATTAGAAGTTGAGATGAGATGACGTTTTGGTTCAATGGAAGGCAATAAGCTTAGTAGGACTAGCAGCCCCAACATAAGAAGGGAATCTTGAAGATGAATGGCCATAGTTAAGTGCTTATAGCTAATTAAGAGTAGTTTTAATTGCGGAAGTGTAAGGTTTCATGTGTCATGGTACAAGGCCTTTATATAGAGGAGTGAGGAGAGGCTGGAAACCTATAAAACGTGCGAAAATACACGTGTAAACATTGAATTCGATTTGTTGGTGTTGATGAAGACCAATGTAAACATGAAACGTTAAAACTAAACGTTACGTACGGATCAACGCTGCCAAGCCAGCAGATTAGAATGGACCCAGCAACTTGAATGCGTCAATTACAATATCCTATATCTTAAACTCAAATTATATCGGGCAAACTTTTTTTATTTATTTTTGAGAGAGTGGACCCAGCAACGTGTGAACATTGAATTCAGATTTTTTACTTTTTTTTTTATTTATTTTCGAGTCAAGTCAAGACAAACTAAAAAAGAACGTGTTAATTTCTTTCATTTCCCCCCCACCTTCATGTAATTTCTCCGTTACTAGTACTATATATAAAAAATATACTCCATGGTGATGAAGCCTGGGCCTTTCATGCAAACTACCCACGATGAAGCAGTAGTCATTTGTTTACCAGAGGGCTATTTAATTTTGACATTAAACACGTACATAATGATCTTTCAATTTAGAAGACATCCAATGCTACAATTTCTTAATTAATTTAAAAGTTATGTTTGGTGTTATTTTGAAGGAGACAACAATAACAACTGAGTTATTAATCAGTTGTTGAGTGATTATGCGTATATATAATATCTAAGTGATGCAACGGTTAGGAGATCGTAATTATCAATTTATGTTGCTCATCTTTTAAGCTTGCTGATCAGTAGTTCAATTAATCATTAACTTATCATGATTTTCTATTTTTGATTCTTGATGTGGGATAATTTTACCGTCTAAACAAACAGTAACACATGACACCCCAAGGTAAGTCCACGGACCCAAAAAATACCACCAGTGAAATCATTACATGTGTCCAAGGGTACAAAAGTAATTTTATTCATAAACCCTAAAACACAGAAATCCTAATTCCACAAGGACACTCGTATCTCATATCTGAGAAACTCAAATCCCACCACAACACTCACCTATGAGAGGCTATACTCCAAAGCACTGTATGTAGAGGGCTTTCATTATCACACGTACGTCACAAACAGTTTTAACAACGCCTGCATTTTCATTTCTATAAAAAGAATACTGATTTAGGCATCAGAAAGTCCTCTCGAAGGCACACTTCCGATCCTCCGACAACTCCTTAGGTCTTTTTTTGTTCTCGTGTGCGTAGGTACTTCACAACGCCTATAAGAGTAACAATCAAATTTTTCGGTATCAACAAATTTGTGTTATCCATGGGAAAACTTTGAAGAAGAATTCACCTGTTAATGATGCCAGCTTGATATGACCAAGAATGTTGTTGCTATTGCTATTGTCGCTGCTGCTACCATTGCCACAACCTATACCTCGGCTAGACAGGACATGATCCTCAGTCCAGGCCTCCTTGCAATTCCCAAAAATAATGCTACCAGTGACGATCCTATCGGGCATTATAAAAGACAGCAGAAGTATATCTTGCAACCTCAACCGGGCTATCCCACCCGTCACTAAAGCCACACTGATCTGAACGCATGACTCGGGGTCCTCAACGACATTAGATACTGCCATAAAGCCCTCGATCAGCGAGGCACTCGGATCGCAAATGGGGACTTAACCTCACTAACTACCAATCCTTCGTTAAATGCTCCCTCTGTCATAAGGTAAGATCACAAAGCCACTCCACGATCATAAACATCTTTAATACAATCTCCAGGAGCCTAGTCACGGGAGAATGATCACTCCAGATAATGAAAACCTATAGTAGGTTAATAGCATCTGCCAATAGACAAAACAAAAAGGCAAGAATAGAACAAATGATCTTTTTTACAGATAACGACCTTGAAGGACTGCCCACCCCATGATGACACCATGGCCATCACTTTACTCAGTGGGAACTACAACATGAAAAGGATCCTAGTTGACAGTCAACATCTTGTATTATAACATGTTTAGGGCTTAGTGATGAACAGCTCACATCGGTCGCTTCCCCTATCTACGAGTTTTCAAGAGAGCCAACGTTCCCCTCTCTACTATATTTCACATCACATTCATAACATTTCCACTCATTTTTCATTCTCTTATGTTCTTCCTCTATACACAACCTATGTCATTACAACTACTTAGGCCATGTTTGGAGGCAAGGGTTTAAGCAATGTTAGCTTAAATCCTTGTTTTAGAATTGGTGGATATTAGTGGGGCCTCAATTCCATGACAAGGATTTAAATCAACATTTTTTAAATCCTTATCTCCAAACATGGCCTTAGTTTCTGTTAACAAAAAGAATTGAAAAGAATTATGTATTATTGATTTTCTGAATACAATTCAACAGTCATACATATAGACTTATGAATATCAAACCTAGTAGGACTAAGAGACATAATTAGATAAGATAGATATAAAATAGATAAGATTTAAGAAACCTACTATGACACATAATAGGAAACCTAATTAGGACTCTCAGCACTCCCCCTCAAGCTTGTGAATATGCATCCTTCATTCCCAGCTTGCATATAAGTTATTGGAATGCTTCACTGTTCAGTCTTTTTGTAAGTACATTAGCAAGTTGATTGTTTATTGGGATGTACTGTGTGCAGATTAATCTGTTGTCCAACTTCTCTTTTATAAAATGTCTATCTACCTCAATATGCTTTATCCAGTCATGCTGAATGGGATTATGAGCGATGTTGATAGCCGACTTGTTGTCACAAAATAGCCTCATAGGTCAATCCCACTTAATCTTTAAGTCTTCCAGAATTATTTTGAGCCACAGTAATTCACAAACTCCTTGCACCATCGCCCTAAACTCTGCTTCAACACTTGATTTTGCTACTACATTCTGCTTCTTACTCCTCTATGTTACAAGATTGCCTCCTAGGAAAGTGCAATAGCTTGTTATGGACCTTCTATCAATCGGTGAACCTGCATAGTCAGCATCTGTATACGCCTTAAGGACTAACCCCGTGTTTCTTTTAAATAAAATCCCTTGTCCTGGATTAGCCTTTAGGTTATGTAGTATGCGATGGACAACATATAGATGAACTTCTCTCGAGCTGTGCATAAATTGGCTGACAACACTCACGGCATAAGCAATGTCTGGTGATGTGTGGGCAAGGTATATGAGCTTCCCAACCAGTCTCTAGTACCTCTCTTTGTTCACAGCTGGATCATCTTTTGCTTCTCCAAGTTTATGATTTTGTTCAATCAGTGTGGAAATTAATTTACATGCCGACTTTCCTATTTCCTTAAGGAGATCAGTCATATATTTTTGTTGTGAGATAAAGATTCATTCTCTATAATGAGCTACTTCAATTCCTAGAAAGTATTGCAACCTCCTAAGTTCTTTTATGTCAAATTCACTGACCAGACATCTTCGTAGAGCTTCCTTCTCCTTCTCATCGTTTTCTGTGACTATTATGTCATCAACGTACACCGAAAAAACTGTTACTCCCCCTGCATTCGAGTATTTTATGAAGAGTGTATGATCTCCCTAACTTTTCTTGTATCTGGTGGCTAGCATCACTTTGGTGAATCTTCCAAACCAAGCTCGTGGAGATTGTTTTAGGCTGTAGAGCGCCTTTTTTAGCTTGCAGACTTTGTTGCCTCTCAGTTGCTGCTCATATCCTGCAGAAATGTCCATGTATATTTCATCTTCTAATTTTTTGTGAAGAAAGGATTTTTTTATATAAAATTACTCCAAATACCAATTGAAATTAGCAGCCAGTAACAACAAAACTCTCACCGTGTTCATCTTAGCTATTGGAGTAAATGTCTCTTGATAGTCCACACCATAGGTCTGCGTGTATCTTTTCACCACAAGTTTGACTTTGTATCTTTCAAGAGAGCCATCTGACTTGTATTTTATGGTAAACACCCACTTGCAGCCCACAACCTTCTTTCCAGGTTGTACGTCAACTATTTCCTACGCCTGGTTCTTCTCTAGTGCTTGCATTTCTTCACTCATGGAATTTTTCCAATTCTCATTAGATAATGCCTCAGATAAAGTATCAGGAATATGAATAGAGTTTAGACTGACTAGAAAGGTCCTATGAGAGGGTGATAATATCTTAAAAAAGACGAATTTTGCCAAAGGATACAATGGGTGTTTTATGCATTCTATTGTGCCTTTCCTAATAGCAATTGGGAGATCATGGTCTGGTGTTAATTGAGATTGGTCAGAAATTATATTTACCTCATTCTCATGATTAGGAGTTGAAACTTGGAATTGCATGGGATTAGGATCCGAGTCTCTTTTCCTTGAATAAGTCTGCACAAATCGTATAGAGTCATGATGTTCATTATGCTCTGGTCCAGTGTGGGCGGGTGTGGGTGTTGACACCGGCTGGAATGGTTCAGTCGATATAGATGGGTCAACTGGAGCTGGTTCGGTTGGAATTAGATCAAATGGAGGTGATCCAGTGGACACAACTGACTCACAAGTAAGTAGATCGAGCAGAAACAGATCTCTATCCTTATCTTCACTAAATGAAGTCTCCCCCTGAAGATAAGGCTGGTTAAAGTATGATTTTGTTTCCTCAAAAGTGACATCTATGAAGACAAAGAATTTATGTGTAGGTGGATGGTAGCATTTGTATCCTTTCTGGGTGGATGAATAACCTACAAACACACACTTAAGAGCTATTTGATCTAATTTCCTCTGTTTAGACTATAAACATGGACAAAGGCAGTGTAGTCGAAGATTCTTGGAGTGAGGTTATTTGTTATACGAAGGTCGGGATAGAATTGGGACATTATTTCCATTGGTGACTTAAACCCTAGCACCCAAAAAGGTAGATGATTAATCATATAAGCAGCTATGAGTACAGCTTCTCCCCGATAGTGTTTTGGAACATTATGGTGAAAGAGAAGGGCTCGAGTTGTGGCTAGTAAGTGACCATTTTTCCTCTCTGCCACTCTATTTTGTTGTGGAGTATTAACGCAAGAGGATTCATGGATGATTCCCTCTTTTTGAAAATATGGAGATAAATAATCCCTTGCATTGTCTAATCAAAATCTTTTGATTTTTACCCGAAATTGGTTTTGAATCATGTTGTGGAAGTTTAGGAGTACACTGCTTATATCTAATTTATGTTTAAGAAGAAAGATCTAAGAAACCCTAGTACAATCGTCGATGAAAGAGACAAACCAACGAAAAATGAGACACATTTGGAACCGTAGAGGGTCCCTATATATCACTATGAATCAAATAAAATGAAACTGGGCTTTTATTATTGCTGATTGGAAAAATATACACGTTTGTGCTTCACAAACTCACATACATCACAATGAAATTGTTCAGCACCTAGACCTCTAAACAAAGTAGGAAACATAGTTTTCAAGATTCCAAAAGATGGATGCCCTAGTCCAAAATGGTGGAGCCAAATGGTGTCTTTATTGGATGATGATAGAAATGACAGAGATAAATTATTCCTGACCATATGTGACTTGCTTGGTTAGTCAAGATAGTAGAGCCCGTCTCTCTCCTTAGCAAGTCCAATCTTCTTCCCCGAAACCTGGTCCTGAAAAACACATTGAGAAGGATTGAAAAGTACATTACAATTCATATCATGTGTGAGTTTTTGAATGGATATTAAGTTGGTGGACAACTTTGGAACATGAAGAATATTTTTTAAAGTAAGAGAATGATTGATATGAATATCTCCTAGACCAGCTATAGTAGTTAAAGAACCATTAGAAACTACTATTTTTTTTATTGCTAGGACATGGAGAGTATGTGCTAAAATTTAGTGAAGAATGAATCATATGGTCTGTGGCTCCTGAGTCAATAACCCATAAATTCATGATAGTTTCATTTGAGACATTTAGCCATTGAGAAAATGAGAACTCACTTGAGAATGCAAGAGAGCATGAACCACTAGGTTTTTTCAGCGATCCCAGAAGTCCCCTTAACTTCTCTACCTCCTCTATATTAAGCACACCCTGGTCTAAACCTGGTTGATTCATGGTGAAATAGGACTGGTTCCGCTGCTGTCCCAGATTACGTTGTTGTCCTCCTTAGTATCCCCACTCCTTGGTGGTTTTCCATTAAGTTTCCAGCACCTCTCTCTGGTGTGTCTCGGTTTCTTGCAATAAGTGTACCAGAGAGTATCCCGACTATTCGGTGTTTGAATATTTTGCATATCACCTGAAGTCGGATGATTGAGAACTTTTATGAACAAGGTGGTGTTTTCAGCCATTATGGGTTAATGATAGAGAAGAAGGCAAGATTATAGGGAAGAAAAAATTGGTGATAAAGGCCAGAGGTATGATCGGCTATGAAGGCCAAAACAAATGAAGGCTTTGGAATTTCCAGAAGAAAAAAAAAAAGAAACCTAAAGCTCTGATACCATGTTAACAAAAAGAATTGAAAAGAATTATGTATTATTGATTTTCTGAATACAATTCAACAATCATATATATAGACTTATGAATATCAAACCTAATAGGACTAAGAGACATAACTAGATAAGATATATATAAAATAGATAAGATTTAGGAAACCTACTATGACACATAATAAGAAACATAATTAAGACTCTCAACATAAACCTAATTAGGACTCTCAACAGTTTCTAAACAGTTTCCTTGAGAGTTCTTCGGAAGCTATTCATAATTGTTATCTACACAACTTCGCAAGGCTTTGTTGTATCCTTGAGGTGAATTTGCTAGGAAGCTATTAGCAAACTCTTTGGAGTGAGGGCAACTATCACCTTAACGAAAGTGATTTGTGCCCTAAATCCTTAAAATATTATGATCTTTTCAATTGTTTTCGTTGTTGCAATTCCACATTTTCTAATGCATATACTTTGACCCACTTTTTTGTTATTTTAACCCAAAATCCCTAACAATTTTAAGGTGATAGTAGAAGTGACCACATAATCAATATTGATTTCAAAGTCGCGAGCCAAGACTTCATCAAAGAAGATGGTTTTTATGGAACCAACTTTGCTCACTAGAAGGAAACTAAAAGACTATAAAAGGTTGAAAGAAGCGAGAGGATATATGATGGATTTGTTTGTCGAGGCCAAATTCATATTGAGAGCATATGTATGATTTCTAAGTTTTTATAAAGTCTATGCCAGATATCCAGGAAGCATTTGAAGAGAAACATAATACTTAAAAAAAAACATTGTAGGCATAACTTATTGATTATTAAATATTTTGAATTTACAGTTATAAATTAAAAAAATATTTTGAATTTATATTTTTTAGTAACATCATAAAAAATGATGTGTTTTCACTCTATGATCCTCAAATGTGTCCACGAGCTAAAGAAGTTATAAGTGGATTGTTGAGGAAAATTGTAAGAATGAAGAATCAAGCTAGAAGAGATAGAGATAGGAGCTGATGTGATTAATAAATTCATTTTATATAATTTTAAATGCAATTAGAACATAAATTGAGAATAATATTAAACTTGAGTTTCAATAAAGACGTAAATTAGGAACAGTTATAAACTTGACAGAAATTAGAACAATATTAAACTTAAAGAAAAACCATTGAAACCTAAAAGACAATTGATAATGGTAATAGATAAGTTTACATTAATAATTAAGTTGACTATTCCTTAATTGGATACTCTCCCCAGACCGGCATTGTTTGGTTTTTTCTATTTCTTAGAAAAAAAATGGCATATTTTGCACTTTTGGTTCATTAAATCTATTAAACTAGGTCCTAGTCTCGAAAAGTTATCTTAATATTATATATATTTTTTATACCATAGTAGTGGATAAAATATTTGGAAATAAAATAAAAGAAACACTTTTTTTTTTCTCCGGTTGATATAAATTTTGTTGACGAAAATCCGATGTGATTGACGAATTCTTAGTTTGGTCATGATGGCTGGGTCCATTCTACTCGGTTGGCGGCGTCAATGTAACAAAATTTTAACAATCCATGTGTACACTTTCGTTTCATGGGTTTTCCACCCTCTTCTATATAAAAAATTCTTGGTTAGATCAGATAATTTTAAACCCATCTGAAATTTTATTGATAATTTTAAATAATTTTACTAGTAACATCAATATAAAAGTGGAATTTAAAAAATAATGGTATGAGAAAAATTTCAAAAATTAACAATGAAATTTCGAGCAGATCTAAAACCAATCTTAACCAAAATTTGCTCCTTATATATTGGATCCTCTCAATTTTGAGCTTTGAATTGCAGGTTAGTTTATTGTTAGATTTTGTGCCACCTCAATAATGTAAAAATCGAGAGTCATGAACACACCACATCACCGAAGTAAGGGAAAAGAGCTTTTCCCACTAAACAGGCAAACAACCAACTGCATGCCCTTGTGTAATGACCCATATCGAGCGAGCCCTACTCGAAATGACATCATCATTACTTTTAGACACTGAGCATCTAGATCTGTACCGCAACATATAAATTCTACTCTTTCCATCATACAATACTTTCTTGCTATATGCATGCATGCTTCCACATTTCTTTAGTATATCTACATTATCCCTGCAATATTAAAAAAGTGGAGGTTGAGCTAAACACTCAACGATTAATCACATTATTTGAAGTAATTGTCTTCAAGAAACTTTATCACTTTTTGATTGAATTCAATTTAATTGTAATCACAATTCATAAAGTCACAACTATGTATATATAATTACTCTCATGCTCATCACAAGTAAAATAATCGTTCCAAGAATACATTAATACAATCAACAATCACATGAATTAAAATATCATACGAGTATATCACAAGATTCAAACCATTATAAGAATAACCTTTTTAAACTATTCACGGTTCACGTGACATCAACTCAATTCCATACTCATATCAATACATACATCACAATGGGGACGTCTCCCCACGTACCAGTACATCAAACATCGCATTATACATCCACTCGGTTCCATCTCACTTTCCACTTTCACTCGATTCTACCTCACTGTAAGGACACATCCTAGGTTGGCCACCCTCGAGACAGTGTCGTCACATTTTGGAACCCCAGCACGACATATATATGAAAAATATAAAAAAAAAAAAACATACATCAACTGAATGTGTATACACACACACACACACACACACACATCAATCATCAACTGTCAATATGGGAGTTACATTATTAAAATTTCAACTGATATAATATAAGATGCATGGATATTTACAATTTTTTTCCATTAGTCTAAGGATGTGGACCACGTGGCTTGCAGAAAATGATTCAGTATGAATCTCAACTCACAATTCTATCTGTCCTGCTCGCTATCTGAAATTATTTAACAATGAGAAGTGAGCTTCACAAGCTCAGTGAATTAAATTTATTAGAAGTACTCAATTATATACTTCCAGTCACATCTTGTAATCCAATTGTTTCTAATTCACCAATATTAATCATCTATTTCCTTCACATATAATAATTCATTCTTTCAAATCATCTTCCACTATTCATTCATCTATTATCTTATAAAATTCAATAATAAAATTTTATTATCACTACTCATATTATAACTCCAACCATTTATCAATCTCTTCTTAAATTAATCATCAAACATATCAAATTTTCTTCTCATATATTTAATCATCTGAGATTATCAATTCAACATCATTATTTACCTCGTTATGAGGTTCACAACATATAATTAATCAATCAAATAATTAGTATCTTGTCATACTTTTATATTTCTTTCCCATCATATCTGTCTCTCTGTGAGACTCATCTGTCTATCAATAATTTCACAATCAAGGCTGCTACTCTAGCATTTCAATCAATACTTAAAACAAATGCAATGCATGAATTTAAATTATCTTTCTTTCTTTCTCATTAAATCATTTATATTATCATTTGGGAACATCTTCCCACATGTCGACAAGTTTCAGCTAGATCAACCATCTTCCCAGTCTTTTATTTTCAGCTAGACCGGCTGTCTTCCCAGTTATTTTATTTTTAGCTAAATCGGCTGCCTTCCCGATTCTTTATTTTCAGCTAGACAGGCTACTTTCCCGGTCTTTTATTTTTAGCTAGACTGATTGCCTTCCCAATTCTTTTATTTTCAACTAGCTCGGCTACCTTCCCGGTTCTTTTATTTTCAACTAGACTAGCTGTCTTCCCAGTTTTTTATTTTATGCATATGAGAAATAATATGAAAACAAGCACACATTCAAGCATTCAATTTAGCTATCCAGCTCTTTCTCAAAATTATTATTTTTATCATATTCATTAAATTATCTCATCAAATATCATATCAAATTATCAATCATAGCTTGTCAAGAATTTCATTTATCCTTTCATTATATATTTCATCAACTCATTATTTCAATAATATTACTTCTCATATAATAAATTTTTAACATATCGGTTATTCATATAATATCAATCAGTTAACCAACTTTCATATATCATCCAATCATTGTAGTGCAATAATTAATTCAAATATCATCACTTTATATTTCATATTTTATCTTGATTACTAAAAGTAAATCTAACTCACTATGTAGCACTTAAAGCTACCCATGGATCACTTTCTTGTCTTTCCTGCTCCTTTCAGCAATTTCTTGAGGTTGCTGATCACTAACACTTCAAATGTGATGACATCTTGCTGTTGTAATTTGGATGACTATACTATCTCTAATATTGGAGAAACTTTCTTTATAACTTTTTTGCTAAGAAATTTGAATTGAAAAAAGAAAGAAACCAAGCAAGATTTGGTAAGAATTAACAAAACCTAAACAAAACTTAACGGTTTATACCAAAACCGTTTAACACTGCCACAACTTGTTTCTAAATTGTTAGGTGTCTGACGTGCAATCCTTGCATTTTTGTAACATACACCTGGACTAAGCGTCCAGGTGTATCACCATCTTTTTTTTTCTTCCTTCCTCGTGACACCAACGTCCAGGTGTCTTTTTTTTTTTAAAAGAATTATTTTATTCAATAATAAATCTTTCATGTATATGCTATTTTAATTCCATGTAATATCTATTAAATTATATCTTTATCCTTACTTTAAGAACACGAGTATTACACTCACTTTTCACTTCCACTCGGTTCCATCTCACTTTCAACTTCCATTCAGTTCCATAATATCATCAAGGAATCAAATCTCATCAAATATATTTCATAACATAAGCAATTTCTCAAATATAATTTCATCAATTCATTCACATTATACTTTACTTCCAAACACATATAAAGACATATCATTATTTGTTTCTTAGGTATCAAACACACATTTATTCACACCCTTATATGGTTTGCATTCCGCATCTATTATACTTATATATTTTCATTTTTATCATATAATTCACCACGCTTACTAACAGTAAGGTGAAACTCACATTGATATGCCAAAAGCTAGTCTTGAACTACTTCCTTTCCCTTAGCACATTCTCCAACCACACCTAAAAATTATATCGTTTAATATAATCTAAGAAGGTACGAAATCAGTATCCATCTTCATTAAGCAACTACAAGAAATAGTCTAGACAATAACTATGTTACAAGTTTTCTCTTCTTTGTCTACTTTTCCTTATTCTCTTTTTACCTTTCCAATCAAATTTTAAGTTCATGTCTCATGATAATGATTTTTAATTTACTCAAGTAAATTTCAAGAATAAATTACAAGAAAGCTTAAACTTCTTAAGTTTTAAGACTAATTAAAATGACTTGTTTCATTTACTTACAAAATTTCTTCTTTTCTGATTTTTATTTAAAAAGCTTCTACCGACTAATTTTACTCAATAACTCCTCCAATTCAAAGAAACCATACCAATTTAATAATCTTTATACCACCAAAATTCTAAACTTACATATTTAACATTACCCAAACACTAACTTAAATTAATTTACTCTAATATTTAAGATTTGTTCACATAAACTTCATAAAACCCATCTAATAGAATTCTTCCAAAAAATTTAGCTTTATCACTAAAAAATTTCCTAACTCAAGAAATTCTTTTAGCTCCAACAAGTATTTATACTTCAAAACCTAAAACTTACATATCTAAAACTACTCAGTCACAAGTTTAAGTTATTTCAAGCTATGGTGCAAGATTAATTCAAAGTTCCACTACAAATCATATTACAACTTCAATAAATCCTAAATCCACTCATTTAAAGTCAAATCAACTCAAACAAAACCAAAGAATCAACTTCATTAAGTTTACTTTTAACTTATAATAGGTTGGAAAATGATTATACCTCAAATTTGTATAAAAAATAGCTAAGAAACAAAAGGAGGAAGAACCCGTACTCCACGAGCCGCCGTAGCCTGCTCATGGTGCCTCACCTCTCGGCCTGGACTCCTCCCCAAGGTGAGTTTTACGAGATTCTCACTAAACTCACTACTTCAAGATCCCAGCGACCTGTGGCAAGATGGATTCCTCCTCCAGCTAGCTTTTCCAAGCTGAAATGTTGTTCTTTTCACTAAGACAAACAAATGGGTATTGGTGTTGTCATTCGGGATGTAGCGGGTAAGATACGTGGTTGATAATCTCATATGAATAGTAAATCTCCCCAACCAAATGAGGGATAACTATTCATGTAGGATTAAAACAGTCATATCTTACCTTAATCCCACCAACTAAACGGGCTATTAGGGTTTAGGCTAAGAGTTCAAGAGGGAGAAAAGAGATAGGGTGTAGAGAGAGATTGGAGGCAATGTTGTTAGAGGCACACAAAAGTATACTAACCTTAAGGTTAGTAGTAGTTTATATAGAGAACATAATATTTAAAAATAACTTCAATACCCTTAACCATAATATTCTAACACTCCTCTTCAACCTTAATATTTTTTGGCTTACGTTACAATGAAGTTTCAATGAGTCATGTAGTTAAAGTTCAATATATTACTTTTTTTTTTTGGTTATCAGTTAGTTTAATTGGTAGAGTCATTTATTCTAGCACAGGACACCTAGAACCAAATCCCGCTCACACCAAAAACTAGAGGATAAAAGATGAGAGATAGCTTTCATTGTATAGCCGTTGTTCTTTGGTTATTATGGCGAAATCAAAACGCCATCATTCATGGGGTTTGTGGATGAGTGCGGAACAATTGATGGACAGGGTTTTGGTGTATGCAACTGAGTTTTTTGAGATTCTCACTAAACTGACTACTTCAAGATCCCAACGGCCTGTGGCGAGATGGATTCCTCCTCCAGCTAGCTTTTCCAAGCTGAATGTTGATGTTGTTCTTTTCACTAAGACAAACAAATGGGTATAGGTGTTGTCATTTGGGATGCAGTGGGTCAGATACGTGGTTGCTTCCATGTCTTGTATGCAGGACCATTTTCTTGAGACCGCAATGATTGAGGCTATGGCCGTCTTAGAGGGTTTGTGTTTAGCCCGTGACGTTGGCATTAACCAAATTTTGGTTGAGTTTGATTCGGGTTTAGTGGTCTGTCTTAAATTCAAACACTGTTTGTTTGATGAGTTTTGGGTCTCTTATTGAAGAGGCCAAATCTATTTTGTTGTCTTTTGCATGTTTTAGATGTCATACTCGTACAAATACTTCATGTAAAAGCGATTGGGTGCAGTTGTCCTGTGGTATAAATAAGGACGGGGAACTTTTCTACCTCCTTTTAATTTCTATCTGTGGATGTCCACATCTGGTGTCTGTTATCTATCAGCACTCGTACTCGAATACTTTTCCTACTTCCAATCTATACCCCCAATGTTCGCTTAAGTCATTTATGTGATCTCAACAAAGTGAATAATGACCATGATCAAGCCCATATGCACGGGAAGGAACCATAGCCATAAACGCTTCCAAATTCGTTACAAGGAACAACTACGTACGTGAACACAGGGAAGATTCATACTGACAACTGTGCACATGACCATAAAAGGGAACACGTCCATTAGATTCTGTAATTGCCATTAAAAGATTCGATAAAAAATGATGTTGCTGTAATTTTTCCAGAGCATGTTTAATTGATGTCAGAGCAACAATGCTACAAAATAACAAAATTAACTCATTTTTCCACCTTTACTTTCATTTGAAATATTTTTTGTTTGCTATCACATTAACAGATCATTTTGCAAGAGCGTAATATGTTACTGCCAACCCAACAATATTAAAATTAACATAATTATCTATCCATTATATATATTTTTTTCTTTTCTTTTTATTTGAGATAATTTTATCAATTCAATTAATCTCCGACATTAATAAAAGAAAAATGAAGGTTAATCAATGTAACAACCTTTACGTCCACATATATAGCTAAATATAGCGGCTATGTATGTGGACATAATAGAGTTCCAACATTTCATATTTACTTTCATGGGTTATGAGTCTCTCTCTCTTTATATAAATGGTTAACCATTGGAACCACAAGCACTTGCACTTGCATAAAGAAAAATGGCCATTGAAGGTTCTCTTGTAACGGGGCTGCTACTCCTTGCAAGCTTGTGGGATCTTGTTGAACCAAAGTGTCATCTTGTCTCAACTTCTAATTTCAATCGTAGTAGCTTTCCTAATGATTTCATTTTTGGGACAGCTTCATCAGCTTATCAAGTAAGACATTGTTAATCACCTTCACAAATTCATGCGAGCAAGTGTGATGAGATTTCAACTGTTTTTCTTTGACTTTTGGTCTCCTTTGTTGCTCCAAACCATGAAATTATCATTGTTTTATTTTATGTCATGTAAGATTATATATATATATATATATATATATATATATATATATATATATATATTCACACACTCCTACATGGAATCATTAATTAGCTAGCACCACTAATTATGCAATGATATTTAGTATGAAGGTGCAGTAGAAGGTGGTAGAGTACCTAGTATTTGGGACAACTTTACTCACAAGTATCAAGGTTAGTGATGAATATTTTGTTTGGCTAATTGGCTCTATCTCATTCATAAATGAAACAGAGACTTCCCACCAAAAAAAGAGAAAAAAAAAATTGGAGACTAAAGTTGAATATTGTATTCTAATAAGCTCTTTAATACTTAATGTGATAAATTAAGAATTTTTTTCATGCATCTTACAGAAAAAAAAAACAGTATGGACAATGGAGATGTAGCAATCGATTTCTATCATCGTTATAAAGTATGGAGTTTATATATATATATATATATATATATATATATATATATATATATATATATATATATATATATATATTTTATGAATTGTCAATGTTTCATGAGTATCTTTAGCCCTGAGGGTTGAGGGGTGATTTTCCATGGATATATTTGGTGGTGGTAAAAAAAATAGTTTATATTTATTTCATGTTTTTTTTTTTCGATTAGTTGTATTTGTATTAAACATAGTTGAAAAATGTGATAGGAAGACATCAAACTAAAGAAGGAAATTAACATGGATGCTTTCCGACTCTCAATTTCATGGTCTAGAATATTACCCCATAAGTATATATTTTAATCAAGCTGTAATTAACATTTTATTTCATTGCCACTGTTTTATTTTTCTCATTGTTCGTAAAATCTTAATTCATTCTTCTTTTCCCTTTTTTTTTTTGTGAATTTAGGTGGAAAACTAAGTGAAGGAATGAACCAGGAAGGAATACAATTCTACAAAAATCTCATCAATGAGCTCTTAGAAAATGGTAATAAATCTCTTCCTAAATGGATTTAAAAGTTTTCTACCAAAGATGGTGGTTTAATGTAACTAGAATATTTTGTAAATATGCCATGCTGACATTGAAATATAAATTCTTCCTACAAGTTTGAAATTCAAAATATAAAGAGGCCAAAATCCAAAATGTTTGACCAAATTTCATAGTTTTGATGAAACTGAATAGCTCATGAAGATTTATATTCTAAATATCATGCTATAACAAATTAGTACCCAACTAATTGTTTTGTGTGTCCTGTGATACAATGTACAGACTTGCAGCTTTTTGTAACTATCTTCCACTGGGATCTTTCCCAAGCTCTAGAAGATGAATATGGGGGCTTTTTAAATCCTCGCATTGTGCAAGTGAATACTAGTTACTTTATATGAATCATACTTTACAATCCCAAAGATTTTTATTCTGGAATGAACAGTTGGGAAAACCTACCGCGTGGGTATGAAAACGTTAGATCCTGGCTGTATATTAGATTGGGTTTGTTGTTTTTTGTTTTTATGATGTTTGATTGTTTGTCTAAATTGATGGGTTAAGCCCCCGCTCCTTTTGCTTGTGCCATTAGAAAAAAAAAGTACTTAACGGATGAGTTAGTTACTAACACCATTAATTCAAATTAATCAATATCCCTTCTTGCATGCCTTGTCGTCACATAGTCTCAACCTTTACTTCACTAAACCAACACCTTATCGACGATATTCTTAAATATTATGCTCAACAACACTTAGAATTTCCACAACAAATTATCGTTAGAGTTCATGGAGTTGATCTATATACGATTGAATTTGTGTCTTCCTTTATGTATTCAGGGATAATTTTCGAGATTTTGCGCATCTTTGTTTCAAAGAATTTGGCAACAATGTAAAACTTTGGACCACTTTTAATGAACCATGGGTTTATAGTGTTGGTGGCTATGAAACTGGTAAAAAAGCTCTAGGATGGTGTTCAAAGTGGGTGAACAACGAATGCCAGACAGGGAACTTTGCCACTGAGCCTTATAGCGTTTCACACCATCTGCTTCTCGCTCATGCAGCAGCTGTAGAAGAGGTCAGAAAATGTGATAAGGTTTGTACAAGAGTTATTAAATCATGATCTTACACATGAGTTGCTAGCTCGATATGTGCATTAGTTCTAATGTAATTGTCTAAATGATTGTAGGTATAAATCTTTTTCTATCTTTCTTTAGAGCCAAATGTGTGTATTCCATTTATATTACTTTTGTCACAACTTATTTATTCGGTCCATCTGCCTTGTTATTTACAATAAAATTGTATAGTGCCAAAAAAATAGCAAGATTGGGATAGTACTCTCGCCCCCATGGTTTGAACCTCACTCTAATTCTCGTGCCGACATAGAAGCATCAAAACAAGCCCTTGATTTCACATTAGGCTGGTAAGTGTTTCATTTAAAGTTAGGCAATATATGTTTTTTTTTTTCATTTTTTTTCTTTTTTTACTTTTTTATGGTAAGATAAGATGTATGTTTCACGCTAAGATACAAACTATTTTTCGCCTTTTATTTTATTTTATTATGCAGGTATCTAGATCCTATAACATTTGGTGATTATCCACAAAGTATGAAAACTTACGTTCGGGATCGACTACCTTCTTTCACTAAGCAGTAGTTTGAAATGCTTAGAAAATCTTACGATTTTGTTGGAATAAATTACTATGGTGCTTACTATGCAGCTAATACCAGTCATGTTGATCCAAAAAAACCTAGCTATACAACAGATCAACGTATTGAATGGAAAAGTAAGTTCAGGCACTAAATCGTAAAGCTTTTAAAAGATATATAATTTCTTTTGATTTTTCAAGTTATAGATGTAGGCTCTTATGATTGACCTATGATCTTTTTTTTTTACTCTTATTTCATAGAGGATCCAAATGGAATCTACATTGGTCCACAGGTGTGTCGACAAGAAATTGTCTCATAAAACACTTGTGCAAAAACATTGTTCTCTAGAAAATGAGTACATAATATATGATAACCTATTACAGGCTGCCTCGGATGCGATCTTAGTGTATCCTGAAGGTATTAGATATATTCTAAATTACACCGAGGACAATTACAATAATCCAACAATTTATATTACAGAGAATGATAAGCCGAATTTCAGATAAGTATAATATGAGTGATAGCAAATTACATGATAGTTTATCCAATTAATTTGTTTTCATTTCTTTTAAAAAAAAACTTATTTAGGACATGATGAATACAACAATGATACACTGCCAATCCATGAAGCCCTTAAGGATACTGAGAGGAAAGAATATCATGAAAAACATCTTCGAGATCTTTTAAAAGCCATCATGTGAGTTCAATTTTCCAATATGAATTTATTATCACTCTTCCCATTTATTATGTCAAAATTATTTGCAACGAGGAGTAAAATACATATTGTATAACACACTTGAAATTGATATAAATTTATTCTTTTGCCACCATGATCTCTTTAGGTAAAGTATAGTCTGATTAAGTAATAGAACATGTTAGAATTCTTGTAGACTAACAATTACTTCTACAAGAACTCTTATGTAGTCTATAAATAGGCTCATTCATATATCAATAAGATAAGATTTCTCTTTGTGAATCGTCTATTTCCTAGTAGGTTTTGGAACCTTATTCAAGTTTTTGCTTCGTCGATACAGTAAGCATTAACTCCTCTTGGGCATTTTATCGAACAGATGATATACAAAACAAACAAAAGACAGAACAAATGGTTAACATTTAAACAACCCCGAAGGTCAACAAACGGTTTAAACCATCTAATCATTGTTTAACAGGCAGATTAAATTAGCTTTTCTCAAGACAAACAATACGGCAAATATAGAAGCAGATTGATGAGATGCAGTAAATGTTGAGGAAGAGTCACACCTGAACATAGAAAATAGCCGAGCAATTTAATCCTCTGTTTCCCGTGAGGTAACACGTTGTTTGAAGCGTTGGCGGATGGAGAGACAATCAAGGGGAGAAAATGAGAGGGAGATGATGATTTGAGAGAGAAAGAGAACATTTGACTGGTTTGGTGGCAAGAACACTGATGCTCATGGCCTGAGGGATCAGTGGAACGAATGAATAGATGAGGGAGATAGAGGGAGAAATAAAAGAAAAAGGAGTAGGAAAAATCTTTTTCGAGGGAACATATTAGGAGTTTTTCTTCTGCCAAACAGAGAAAAGAGAACCTTATTCTCCTTCCCCCGAGAGAAAATCAAAAGTCAGCAATAAGAGAGGAAAAATAAAAATCACCTTTCTTCTCCAGATAGCCAAAATTCGTGACTGAAGAAAGTAGAGATAGAGAGAGCTTTTCTCCCAATTACAAAATTTTTCCTTTGTATTTCTGTCCTCTGTACATAAAGGAGACGAAATTTTTTTTTTCATGAACTCGCTACTTCATTAACCCGTTTTGATCGATTTTGGGCCTGACTCTGGCCCGCCCTGACCGAACTTCTATTTTCAAAGTCATGGGTCATTCTTTGTTTTTTTAAATTTAGGGTGGATAATTTTGATCAGAATAAATTCTATTTTTAATCTTTTTAATTTATCTCGTTAGGTCTTTAAAGTTTAAAACATTTTTATTTGGTCCCTTAAGTTTGATATTCATTCTAATTAAGTCCTTCGCCCAAATAACTCAGTAATCTCATTCACAACAAACTTATTCACGTCAGGTTCAACAACATGGTAAAAAAACAATTTCATCAAATTCAAATAGTACAATGATATTATTTGTTATCCTAACATCTTCATCAATCTTGAACTAGTCATTCTTTACATCAACCACAACCTTATGTTCCAAATAAAGTTTAATAACTCTTGACTTTGGAACTTGCACGCATATACAATACGCATTTGAATCACTAGTTAATGAAACAAAATCATTTTGGTGAATGACCTAATTGGAATGGGTACTAAACTTAAAGGACCCAATAGGGATGTTTTAAACTCCATGGACCCAATAAAGACACGAGACAAACTAAAATTAAAATTTACTCTTTTGGTTTTGAAATTTTCATGGTATATCAAGTTGCTTACCGTTGTTTTAATTTGATCAATTTCATTCTTGAATTTTAGTAAGCACAACAATGGCACAAAGCAATCTTGATCTTTTAAGAATGAGTTTGGTATTGCTGTGGATGACAAAATTTGTTTTTCTAATTGCAAAAATCTAAACTTTGCATTTGGTAAAACTTAATTATTAACTTTGTTAGCAAAAGTTGTGGTACAAAATTTGAATTTCTCAAAGTTACTCATAAAGTGCTGTAGTCAACATTGTGTTTTGAAACATAGTAAAAAAATTAACTATTAAAGCTATAAAAAATATCCTTTGACTGGTGGGATTTGTAAAACCTACTTATGGGGCTTAAAGTGCAAAAAGAAAAAAGAAAGAGCATCTACTTATTTCAAAATATGTGTTTGACAAAATAGGACCGGATTGAGGGTCTTTTGACTTAAATTAGGAAAAATCCACAATCCAATTTTTTTATATTATTTTTATTTATCCGCACCTGGACTTATAAACTCATACTTCCTATTTGTTCCTTGACTTCTACGACAATAAGAATACTCTCTCCATCCTTATTTGAAATACTTCTACTCATCTCCATGATTGATTCTTTGGAACTCACCCTCTATTTCTCTATTTTTTGTCGTTGTTGTTTTGAGCTCCACTTTGACTAATTTTTTGAGAGATTCTTTGAGAAAGGCATTAAAAATCATTTTCTTTAACTTTTTTCCCAACCAATTAGCATAAATCACAAAAAAAAAAAAAATTTCATTTTCTCAGCAACCAAGCAAGAAAAAAATCATATAAAGAATCCCAAACAACCTAGATCACGATTTCAGCATGTTGTGGTGGCTATTGACGAATCCAAAGATCTCAATGTGATGACCATTAATGATTTAAAAGAATCTTTAGAGGCTAATGAACAATACTTGAATGAAAAATCATAGGTTAAAGTTGAAAAGGCTTTGCAGGCTCAATTGAATTTCAAAAAGAAAAATATGATTCATGGAATCAGTTAGAATTAAGTCATAGACATCAAAGTAGTAGAGGCAAAAATTTCAAGCAGAATCAAGGAAAAAGAAAATCCATAGAAGGGAATCAAAATCACGACCAATCTAATGTTCAATGTCAAAAAGAGAAAAAAGTATGACCATTATGAGAATGAATGAGTGTAAATCTCATATTCAATGTCATAATTGCAAGGGATATGATCGTTATCAAAACGAGTGTCATTTAAAAATGCAAATAATAGAGAGCATCATGCTAAAGTTGCCAATAGTGGTAATAACGGCAGAACTTTGTTGTTTTTGGGTCATATATAAGGCAAAGAAAGAAGAGAAAAATAAACGATTTTTAGATACAAGTTGCAACAATCACATGTGTAGCAAAAAGTAGATGTTTTCAAAATTAGACGAGTCCTATCGTTCTAAGGCGAGTCTTGAAAATAATACAAAAATATCAGTTATGGGAATAGACAATATTAGTATTTGGTTTAAGGATTAGTTTCTCAATTCTATTTCTGAGGTATTCTATGCGCCAAGTATTTTTTAAAATTTCTTGAGTGTTGGCCAACTTGTGAAAGACTAAGGGTGCGTTTGGAAAAGATTTTGCCCCCAGAAAAATAGCTGGTGGGAATAGATTTGATTGTTTTTTTTTTAAAATTATTGTTTGGTAAAATTTTACTACTACAACTTTTCCAGAAATAGCTGTCAGGGAAAGCTAAAAATTCCCTTTTTAAGAAGCAATGGTAGGGGAGCTTTTAAAATGTGCTTGACCGGGTAGCTACTAAAGTTTTAATGACTTTTATGTAAAACCGAAACTGTCCTTACCACATTTTACTAATTTTCATCTTACTCTTTATATATTCAAACTATCTAAACCCTTAATACTCATTTCTCTTTGTTGAAACAACGAGTTCGACCATGGAAATGACACTTGAAAGAAGTGGCCAAAGAAAACAAAAACTGTAGATATTTTTTATATTTTATTATTAAGTAATAAATGATTTTATTAATATAAAGTTGCTGATTATTATTAGATAATGAATGATTTCTTTTTTGTTGTTAATAAAGAATACCTCTTTAGTTAAAAAAATAATTCATTAAAACTGTATATCTTTGAACCATGTCTTTTTTAATAATTTTACAGTTTTATAACACTATTAAGATTATAATTACCAAATATTATTATTAAACATAACACTTTTACAGTGTTTTTGCAAGACAGTTTAGCAAACGTTACACTGAGCTTTTAGCAACATCACTTCTCATAGCTCTTTTGGTACCAGCACTCTCATAACACGTTTGGCACCAGCATAGCTACATCATAGCACTCCCAAACACACCCTAAGACATGTATATTAACAAAAAATATTGCACTATTAGCGATGACAAAAAAATACTTTTAGAAAAGGTAAATATGACTCAAAATCGCATGTTCCTTTGAATATTAATTGTCAGAATTTACTTGACCTTAGTTCTATGGTTGTTAACAATAATTGTCTTGGCATATGTGTCTTGGACACTTGAATTTTGATAATATAAAATATTTTGGTAGTAAAAATTTGGTTTAGATTTTTTTCATTTATTGATATGCCAAATAGAGTATGTGAGAAAAAAAACGTAGATATGTCTTTTCAAAGAGAAAAGCCTAGAGAGCAAGAAAACCGTTTGAACTTATGCATTCTGATTTATGCTAAGTGTAGGTTTTATCTAATGCAAATAACGTGTGTTTTGTTACCTTAGTTGATGATTTCAATAAGGAAGCATGAGTTTATTTTGAAAAATAAATCTGAAGCTTGTGATGAAATATGCTGCTAGACTTCTTTGTTTTTTGCACGAGAGCTCGACTCAATTCCTGTTTTTGTGCTGCTGTAAGTTGTGTCTCATCCTCCGGTTTAGGAACTTTATTTTATACGACGTCCAAACCTTCTATGTAATCAAAGAAAATCGACATTTTAACTTTTGCTGCTAATAAGTATGGATTTCTGTGGATGTTCACATCAAAAAAATTTAACTGTCATCTATAAATGATTTGAACAATTTATTTAATATATAAAAGAAATTAATTTGGCAAGTATCATGAATTTAAATAACCGAAAATTTAAAACTTTAATTAATAAATTAACAAACTAAAAACATCTTGACAGTAAAAAAATAGATATATATAAAACTCTCATGTACGTACTTGGTGCACCTTTTAATTGGGCTTCGACTTCGCTATAAATTCAGTTTTACAATCTGTGTTAGAAAGTGATTCCAAAGTTCTTTTGGACTCTTTTCATCTTCTCAATGGCCTTGGCGGATTCATTATATGGTAAAAAAAAAATTAGGATTGCTCCTCCTTCAGCATTCAGCAAAGATTCTGAAGCTGGAATATGTTAAATGGATTGCAGCCTAGCAAAGATCTATGATCCATGGTCATAGAGACCAGCACAGACTGCTGCATCACAGCAAGTGGAAGCTAAGCAGGCTGTAGAGCCGAGAGAATCCTGCAAAGGTATAGGTGGATTTTCATTCAGACTCCAGACTACTATATTTTATTGTCACTAACTCAGAAGCTCTGTAAATGATGCACTCCTAACGCTTTTTTAGTACTCCACTAAGTTTTCCTTTTGTTTCTATGTTTTAGAGAATCTCCCTCCACAAAAGTTCAGCTAAATGTTGGACTGTTCCACATGATAAAATTTTGTTCATATGATGAGATTAACTCAGAGAAACACTACGAAGCATCAAACTGAAAATGATATAAATAAAAAGCTACTTTACATATTTCAAGAACACAAATCTAATCACACCAGAGCAAGATTGAACATGTGACGTCACTCTCCACCCCATTCTTACGAGGGAGGAGGTCCAGCTAAGGCCAAAAGGCCATTGGCAAAAAGCTAGTATGACAATATAAAAAATATTTCCAATCAATGATAAATTTTGAGAGTACAGATCAAGATAGCTTGGTCAAGTGTACAAAAGATGACTAAAGGGGATAGAACAGACACGTTATAGAGTAAATAGACAAGATAACTATAGGGACAGTGAATAAGGAAATTTGTTTGGGGGGGCGGGGGTGGTGGGGGATTGATCTTACCATTTTACCAAATAATGAATTTTTTTTTCTTTTGAGTGTTTGGGCGGGTAAGAGAGAGAAGATTTTGTTAGGGTTAAACTATCCTATCCCTACGAATCTTGATATGCGAATATAAAGAAGAAAATAGAAATAAATCAAAGATAAACACACAATACACAGATTTACGTGGTTCACCCAAACTCGGGTTACGTCCACGGAGTTGCAACAATTTCACTATGTCTTGAAGAACAATACAAGGAGGTCTCACCCCTACACACCCCTCACTATATTCACAAAAACGGCTCACACACTTATACAAAAGAATAAGATGAAACCCTTATATTTTTGGGTTAAAATAAAACAGATACCGAACAGTGCTGAAAAGACCAGATTGAACAAAATAAAAAAAAACAACCAGGCTCCACACATAGCCTAACAATCTCCTACTTGGAGACTGGTCCAATCACCAACACCAAGCACCACATGCCTCCAAACAAAGCAACCATCACCGCAACTCATTCACCTGTCCTCAAGCTTGAAGACCAACTGAAGCTGAGCACAACTTCAATTTCTCAATAGTGACACCCTTAGTCAATATATCTGCTGGATTCTCAGTTCTACGAATCTTCTCCAGTACCAACTGTTCACTGTCGAGAAGAGAGTGAATAAAGTGATATCTCAACTGTATATACTTCGTCCTGGAATGAATCGCCGGATTCTTTGCAAGAAAAATAGCACTCTAACTATCATTGTGTAGAGTACCCCTCTCATTCTTCTTACCTAGCTCATCCAAGAGACCCTGTAACCAAACCATCTCCTTACCAGCTTCAGTTATGGCTACATACTCAGCTTCTGTAGTAGAGAGAGCAACGATTTTCTACAACTTAGAAGCCCAACTTACAGCTGTACCACTCAGAGTATACACAATCCCTGTAGTACTCTTCTTGCTATCAACATCACCAGCTAAATCCGCATCCACAAAACCCTGCAGTTTTAAACCTGCCCTTGTGAAGCACAGAGATGTATCTGAAGTGCCTTTCAAATAGCTCACGATCCATTTAACTGCCTCCCAATGTTGTTTTCCCAAATTACTCATGTACCTACTCACTACTCCCAGTGCATGTGCAATTTCCAGTCTTGTGCAAACCATGGCGTACACAAGACTTCCAATAGCTGAGGTATAGGGAACCCTACTCATATAGTCTTGCTCTTGCTCTGTCTTTGGTGACTGATCCTTAGATAGTCTAAAATGACTAGCCAAAGGTGTGCTCACTGGTTTAGCACTATCCATGCTAAATCGACTGAGAACCTTCTTTACATACTTTGTCTGTGAAAGTTTCAAAGTCCCACTGACTCTGATGATTCTCATACCAAGGATTTGTTTTGCAGCACCCAAATCCTTCATTGCAAACTATTTTGACAACTACCTCTTGAGATTATTAATCTCCTCAATGTTAGACCCTGCAACAAGCATATCATCCACAAACAACAGTAATAGGATATAAGAGTTGTCAAAACTTTTAAAATAGCAACAATGGTCTACCTGGCACCTTGTGAACCCAATGCTACACATGAAGCTGTCAAACTTCTTGTACTATTGTCTTGGAGCTTGTTTCAACCCATACAAACTCTTTCTCAGTTTGCAAACCTGATTTTCCTTTCCCTGCACTGTAAATCCTTGTGGCTGATGCATATAAATATCCTCCTCCAAATCACCATGAATGAATGCTGTCTTCACATCTAACTGCTCAAGATGTAGGTTCTCTGCAGCCACAATTCCCAGTACCAGCCTGATTGTTGTTAGCTTCACAATTGAAGAGAAAATATTTGTGTAATCAACACCCTCTTTCTATTGAAACCCTTTCACAACCAATCTAGCCTTGCAGCGCTTGCTACCATCATGCTCTTCTTTTACTCTGTACACCCACTTGTTATGTAAAGCTTTCTTCCCTTCTGACAATTCAGTTAGTTCCCATGTCTGATTTGTCATCAGTGAGTCCATCTCATCCTTCATGGCCAACTCCCACTTGCTAGAATTTTTAACCTGCAAAGCTTCATCATAACATTCTGGCTCACTACTGTCAGTTAACAAAATATAGAACAAGGATGGTGAGAACTGCTGTGGAGGTCTAATGTTCCTAGAAGACCTTCGGACAACACTTATAGGCGTACACTGTTCTACCTGTGGGTCTGTATTCTCATCATTTTCCCAACTCCTACTCTGCACTGTGCTCTCAGAAAATTCATCCAAGTCAACAAACTCAGACTTTTTTGGTTATGGCCCTGTAACAACAGATTATGCACTTAATCTGTCTTTGTACATAACTTGTTCATTGAAAATCACATTTCTACTTCAGATGATTTTTCTATTTTGATTATCCCAAAACCGATAACCAAAAGCTTCATCACCATAGCCAATAAAGAAACATTTTCTGGATTTAGCATCTAGTTTACTACGAGCATCAGAGTCAATATGAATATAAGATAAACAGTCAAAAACTTTTAAGTAAGAAAGATTTACCTCATTTCCACTTTATACCTCTTTAGGTATCCTGCAATCCAAAGGAACTGACGGTCCTTGATTTATCAAGTGAGCTGCTGTGCTAACTGCATCGCCCCAAAAATTTTCTGGCAACCCAGCATGCAACCTCATACTTCTAGCATGCTCATTGAGGGTTCTGTTCATGTGCTCAGCCATGCCATTCTGCTGTGGTGTCCTGGGAATAGTCTTCTCCATCCTAATCCCATTAGCAGCACAAAATTCTCTGAACCCCCCATCTATGTACTCTCCACCATTATCAGACCTCAAACATTTTACCTTCAAACCTGTTTCAGTCTCAACCATGGCATTCCATTTATTAAAGTTCTCAAATACCTCAAATTTATTTTTCAGAAAATAAACCCATACCTTCCTGCTTGAGTCATCAATAAATGTGATATAATACCGCGAACCTCCAAGAGATGCAACCGGGGAAGCTCCCCACAAATCTGTGTGTACCAACTCAAATTTTTCAGACTTTGGAGTTCTGCCTCCTTTCAAGAAACTGATCGTCCTCTGTTTCCCAAGAATGCAGCTCTCACACAAATCAAAGTCAAGGGATTTCAACTCTGGCAATTTCCCTTTAGACTGCATCACTTTCATCCCTTTTTCACTAATGTGACCAAGCCTGCGGTGCCATAGGTTTGTATTAACTTTTGCATCAACCACTGCAATAGTATCTCTCACACTTGAGGTCATGTATAGAGTACTCGTTTTTGTTCCACAAGCCACTACCATGGCTCCCTTTGTAATCTTCCAAGTACCAGCCCCAAATGTCACTGTGTGACCTTCAACATCAAGCTGTCCTACAGAGATCAAGTTCCTCATCAATTTTGGAACATGTCACACTTTTTGTATCAACAACATAGACCCATTCGGCAATTTAATGCGAACGTTTCCCATACCCACAATATCCAAGGCTTCTCCATCAGCCAAATATACCTTCCCAAAATCACCTGTCACATAGTGCTCCATGATTTCTCGGTGTGCAGTGGTATGGAAAGAAGCTCCTAAGTCCAAAAACCAAGAGTCAATGGGACTGTCAACAGAAAGTAATAGGGCATCCTGTAGTTCTTCTGTCACAGCATTTGCAGCATCATTCTCATTCTTTTTCTTCTGTGGTTCTCTACAACTTTTCTTAAAGTGGTCAGTCTTGCCACAATTCCAGCATTCCAGTTGTCGTCCAAATTTGGATTTACTCCTACCTCCTCTTTTGGTTTGATCTACTCCAATTAGAATTTCTATTATGTGCTCTACCTCTTGTCTCAAGATTTAAAGCGGAACCAGAACCTGAGGTTTCACACGCATCTCTCCTGCGAACCTCCTCGCTTAAAATAAAATCCCGAATATCTTCATATTTGAGTTTATTCTTCCGTGCAGAATTACTAACCGCCATTCTCATGGCTTCTCAACTGTTTGGCAAAGAAGCCAAAACAATTAAAGCACGGATCTCATCATCAAAATCAATCTCAACAGAGGACAATTGATTAACAATTGTATTGAACTCATTCAGATGCTGCGCAACAGGGGTACTTTCTGCCATCTTCAAATTGAAAAACTTTTTCATCAGATGCACTTTGTTGTTAGCCGACGGTTTTTCATACATACCGGATAAAGTGGCCATTATATCCTTGGTGCTCTTCCTCTTCATAACATTGTGCGCAACTGATCTTAATAGAGTTAATCGAATAACTCCCAGTACCTGTCTATCAAGAAGATTTCATTCGTCTTCTTTCATACTGTCTGGCTTTGCCCTTAACAGAGGCAAATGTAATTTCTTCCGATAGAGATAATCTTCGATTTGCATCCTCTAATACCCAAAATCTGTGCCATCGAATTTCTCGATTCCTGTCGCCTTTCCTTCTTCTCCGGCCATCGCTCCCACTAAAAAAACCGATTGCTCTGATACCAGTTGTTAGGGTTAAACTACCATATCCCTACGGATCTTGAGATGCGAATATAGAGAAAAAAATAGAAATAAGTCAAAGACAAACACACAGCACACATATTTACGTGGTTCACCCAAACTCGGGTTACATCCACGGAGTTACAGCGATTTCACTATGTCTTGAAGAACAATACAATGAGGTCTCACTCCTAGACACTCTTCACTGTATTCACAAAAATGGTTCACACACTTACACAAAAGAATAAGATGAAACCCTTATATTTTCGGGTTAAAATAAAACAGATACCAAACTGAGAGTAGAGAACCTATGCAATCTCTCAAACTCATACATCTATGTCATCCTCAACTTTCTAACTTTTCGTTGAGTTTTACAACTTTTACTGCATTGTTCCTTTTCATTTCCTTTTCAAGTTCTTGCTAGGCCATTGAATTGCATTTAACATAAACATAAATCACATTTCCAAGTCAATGAGCTTATTGAAAATCAAATTCAGATAATTTGGGGAAAAAGGGAGGGGAAAAAAAGCAAGTTATACTGGTTCAAGGCAAGACTAGTTGTGAAAGGATTCAGTCAAAAGAAAAGAATTGATTTTGAAGAAATTTTCTCACCTGTAATCAATATGTCTTATATCCGAGTTGTCCTTGGTTTGGTTGCTCGTTTGAACTTAGAGATAGAACAACTTTATGTGAAAACTGCCGTCCTCTATAGTGACCTAGAGGAATAGATTTATATGGAACAGTCTAAGAGGTTCAAAGTCAAAGATAAAAAAACAGTTGGTGTGCAGGTTGAGAAGAGTTTATATGGGCTCAAATAGGCACTCAAATAGTGGTATAAGAAATTTGATTCTTTCATGGAGAATCATGGTTAGAGTCGGACTACTTCAGACCATTATGTGTTTGTTAAGAAGTTTTCTGATGGTAACTTTATTTTTCTCTTACTTTATGTGGATGACATGCTGATTGTTGGTCATGATATTAGCAAGATTGATGAATTAAAGAAGAACCTCAATAAATCATTTGCTATGAAAGATTTGGGACTGGTGAAACAGATTCTTGGTATGAAGATCTCCAGTGATAAAAAGAATGGGAAGTTGTCTCAAGAAGGTTACATTGGAAGATTCTTGAGAGATTTCATATGAGTAGTGCAAAACCTGTTATTACTCCACTTGCATGTCACTTTAAGCTTTGTTCCAAGCAGTGTCCTACTAGCGAAAAAGAGAAAGAAGAAATGAAGAAAGTTCAAATTGCTTATGCGGTTGACAGTTTGATCTATGTTATAGTTTGCACAAGGCTAGATATCGCTCATGCAGTTGGTGTTGTCAACCAGCTTCTCTCTAATCCAAGTTAGTTGTTAAATGGATTCTTAGATACCTCATTGGTGCCTTTAAGACGTGTCTGTGTTTCGGTGATGGTAAACCTGTGCTAGATGGTTTGGCAAATGCCGACATGGCTAGTGATATTGACTCTCAAAAGTCTACTTCAAGATACTTGATGACTTTTGCAGGGGAGCTGTGTCTTGGCAGTCTAAACTTCAAAAATATATTGCTTTGTCTTCTACCGAGGCTGAATATATTGCCTTGACTGAAACTTGTAAGGAGTAACTATGGTTGAAAAAGTTCTTACAAGAATTGGGCATGAAGCAAGAAAAGTATGTGTTGTACTATGACAATCAGAGTGCTATCCATCTCAGTAAAGATCCGACAATTCATTATCAATCTAAGTATATTGATATGTGTTACCATTGGATTCGTGATGCTCTAGATGTGAAGTTATTGCAACTTGGGAAAATCCATACCGATGATAATGGATCGGATATGATGACTAAACCCTTGCCTTGGCTGAAGTTTGAATTATACCAAAAGATTACAGGTATGGTTATGTCCTCCACATGAGTCGAAAGGGGGAGATTGTTGGGGCGATTTTCCATATATGGGGGCCACCCTCAATTAAATAGCATGCTGACGTGGCCCTAGTACCACTAAGTATATAAGAGAGCAATTCTCTTCTCTAGAGAGTTTTATTTTTTTATTTGCAACCACCTAAACCAATTTTGGGAGAAAATATTTTTTTGGGTTTTACATACAGTTATGATCCGATTTGGAGGTCGATTTCATTGCAATTTGGGCTCAAAATTTTGGGTGTTGATTCTACGTGGTGAAGGCTTCAAGTTGATGTATTTCGTTTATTCGTCTACTTCTGTTAAAACTTGTTTTGATGAAATTAATTTAATCTTTGTTTGGTAGATTATTGTTGAAATCAACTTTTTGGATAACAATAAATTATCTATTGATCTTGAGAAGATATTTGTATTCTCATTATTTTATATGGTTTTCCAAGTAAAAATTTGGTGTCTTGATTTTGGTGATTTGATTATTATTTCTCAACTATGGTTATTTAGTATTATTATTGTGCCTATTTTATTCACACAAACTAGAGATTCACATTATTCCATCTGTTTGATTGCCAATAATAAAACTAGAGACTATAAAATTTAAAATATAAAAAAATTCGTAACTATATTTTTGTGTTCAATAACTGAAAGCGAGAACTGAAATTATTTACACCAAATGAAAATGGTTAAAGAACTGACAAAATCAAGCCGAAAGTCCTGTTTGCCACAGCTAATTGAATTGGAACAGAGAGAGCCCGCTCAAGTTCCTCGAAGACGATAAAACGCGATCGGTAGGCATTCCCGTGGAGATCTCCGCCAATTTTAGAGAGACAAACTCCTAGAGAGAGTGTGTAAAGTGCGTGTTGTGCGTGTGTTGTTAGTTTTGAAGATAGTTTAAGAGAGAGAAAGGGGACCAAAAACAGAACTCCTGAGAAGAACAGAGAGTCAAGCCGCAAGTGAGATGCAGAAGAAGACGAGTGAGTGAGTGCTATGTGGTGATTTTAATGAGAAGAGGAATAAACGAATAAATACATTTGGTTATATATTTTTACGAAATTTTATTAATAACTTAAAAAATATTAATATAAATTTAAATTTAAAAATAATATTATCAATAAAAAATTTTAAAATTACTAACAAAATTTATAATGGAAAGTTTTATACTTGGTCTGACGAATAAACCCTCTCACGAGAGAAAGTTTCGTTGTGAGAGTTTCTGTAGTGTTTGGACTTTTGCACTGTTGGAGTTCTTCACTAGCAGAGGGACGTATTTTCTCCCACTCGCGGCTGGTACAACAGTTTCCACGTACCTCCTCCAAAATTGAAAGAAAAAAAAAACACAGGTGATGATGATCACTCAAGACCCGATTCCGTGGAACTTAGAAAATTTTACTAGTAACAATTGAGAAATTAAGTAATAATTATATCAAATTTTTGTAAAAAAATCTTAAAGTTATTATTCAATTTTCTCATTATTACTAATAGAGTTTTCAAAGTTCGTGGTAACTCTCGTAGAATTGGTTCTGTGATCATCACTTTAAAGCCACCAAAAACTTTAGCATGATCATTGAGGCTCGTTATCCTCTTCAAAAAATTAAGTAGTGATTGCATCAAATTTATTTTAAAATAAAATATTAAAATTATTATTCAATTTTTTCATTATTATTAGTAAAGTTTTTAAAGTTACTATTTAATTTTCTCGTTATCCTTATAGTAACTTTCATGGGACCGGATCCGTGGATCATCACTTTAAAGCCGCCAAAAGCTTTAACATGATCGTTGAAGCTCGTTATCCTCATCAAAAGTGTTTGGATTTGAGTCATCTCGTTGTAGTAAGTGAGACAAGTTTTCTCTAGTGATCTGACATAAACCAACACTTTTGTTTGGCCCCGTGTGAGAACATTCACACAGTGTTGATAAGGACTCAACTTACTCCCTTGCAACTTTTTTTTTTAACAAAAAATTGAAATAAAACTAGTCATATAATCCGTGAAATGAATCGGTACTTGTTTTGAAAAAAAATTGTTTAAAAAACCTATTAATAGTGTTAATGCCAAAAAGAGGATGCAGGATAGCCTTGTCTTCTTCTTGACTCTATCAGAGTGAAAATGGTGCTGATGGTTTTGGATTTGGGGAAGATGGAACTTGACTCTGGTTTTGTTCCTATGATCACGTCTATCTGGTACACGAGCCCTTGCAAGAAAAGTCACATGGAGTTTGATACTCCGTGAGGGACCCTCCAATAGTTAAGTATGTAGATGTACCGAAGTAATTGTAGGAGGAAATGTTTAGAGTCGAGATACCGAAATGGTACGACCATTGTGTTTTTCTTTGGCTACATCTCTCTTGTTTTAGACCTTAAGCTTCTTTATATAGGCGTTGGAGGCGCTTTGTCCTGAGTTCTAGGGTGGACCTCAGCATGAATGTGACTTCCCGAGCCTTGAGCCTTGTAAGATGCAACCTCTGCCAATAAACTCTCCCATCAAGGACGAAATCTTCAGGCTCTTAGGGTGGTGATCTCATCGTTATGTTTAGGGAGGTTTGACTTCTACGTGGTTTAGCTATTTAGGATGGCTAGTTATTATTAAACAACACGTATACAGTTCTTATTAGACCAATTGATTTTGTCCATATCAAATAGAATTTTAATAAAAAATTTAAGAGTTAATTTTATAAGTATACAAATTATTTTATTTTAGAAAACTAAAAATAGTTCTTTGTTGTAGCTCATGAGAACAAATATATATAAAGTAGAATTATTATTGTAAAAAAATATGATTCAAATAAGTACATAAAACGATTTAAATTTTACATGTGATTGTTAATATTTAGATATATCCTAAAATTTTGTAGTGTTGAAATTTAATCTGTTATAAGATAAACAATTAAATTTGCGATATAAACACATATTCTTTTTTTTTTCTATATATTTAGAGTGCAATTTCAATTTGTTCAAAATCTTGTTCGGCTTATAATACTGATAAAATTGGTAATATATTTTATATTTATTATTCTAATGTTTATAAGTTGTGTTTTACAATAAAAATAATGATACTACCAAATCTATCAAATGGGATAGAAAATAAAGCTTTCTCATTTTTTTTTCATTTTTATATTGATATTTAAAATATGATATCATAAATTCAGTTTGTTGGAGATTTAGTTGAAGCTCGTACACTAATTATATTTTTCTTACTTTGGATATTTTACATATTTTATTTTATTATTTTAAGCATTTATAAGGCACTAGTTAGGAGTGTGCAAACGATCGAAACGGTTGGTTTGGTTGATTAAAAATTTTAACTGACTTTTTTCAATCAAAATTTTGGTTAACCGTTTCGACTGAATTAAGCTAAGCATTTTAACATTAACCAACTGAATTTATATAATTAAAATTTTAAATTTATTATATATTATATATTTAATTTATACTTAATATTTTTTTAGTTTATTATATTTTATATATATTATATTTGTATTTAACATATTCATAATATTAAATATCAATTAATTTTTTAATTGGTTAAACGGTTAAAAAAAATTTAACTGTCATCCAACCAATTAACAGATATATATTATTTTATTAACCTATTTAGTTTCGATTTAACCAATTAATGCATACCTCTAGTACTAGCTATCATGGAACATGCATTGGACGTGATAAAGATTATGAGTGATTAATTTTTACTACTTTTTTTAGATGTAAATTAAAGTATAATATAGTAAACTACTTCTTTTTGGATAAATAGTCACCTAATGAGGGAATGCATAGAGGTAGATTATATCATCATTGAACTAATTAAAAAATAATTATAATAAAAGTTTTAACTCCCTTAACTCTGATATTAGCTATATTAGGTCACACAAAAAAAATTCAAACTTAAAAGTAGTCTTTAAATAATCACTCAACATCTAGTAAGCATGTCATATTTTAATGGTCAATAATGCAAATTTTTATTAATTAAAATATTAAATTATAGTTAAGTGCTTTAAGAATGACTTGTTAACTGTGATATTTTTTCTTAAGAAAAAACATATTAGATACATGTTGCTTAGTTTTAATTCTTATAGGTATTTTGTCTTTTAATTTATCTCGTGATGGAACTTTCAAAATGAAAGAGCATATTATTTTTCCATCAAAATGAGGGAGTATAATTTGATTTGAATAGGTAAGAAATATCCTAAGTTCAAGCTTATCGATATTTATTTTTTATAATTTAATGAATTTAATTATAAATTAATTAATTTTTTTTGGAAAAATTTGCTCATGTAGAGTAATATTTTTTTCATGTGTAACTAACTTGTTTATATAGGGTAAAACTAAATCTTAATTATGAATTATTATCATTAAATATCTTTACATTTTGCTCTTTATTTCGATGTTCGTGTGGATTTTAAATTTGATTAATTTACATTTTGTATTTTAGAGAGGTATCCAATATAACATTCTAATGTAATTTTGGCCTTTTCGATTATATGAACACGGGCACACATAAGCACGACACATGTGCGCCTTAATTACATGTTACAATACCATCATGCCTCTCTCTTATTTTTTCTCAAATATCAAACATTCAAATAAAATTCTAACATCTAATATCATAACGAAGAGTCTAGGGGATAAAAACCTTTTTGTGGTAGTAAATATTCGCTATGACGTCCAAATGTGCAAAGGCTTTGGTTAGATCATGCTTTACCTGAAAATGCTCCATGTTGCAGCCTTGAAGGCAGTTAGTGCGAGGAGAAGTCCTCCAATAATTCACTTTGACAGCTGCGACAGAAGAAACTGGTGAGGGAAGTTAGAAGGTGATGAAACCACCAGGATTTCAGGGCCCTTGTAGAGAGCAACAATAAATGCTCCTGCTTTCTGTTTGACTGCTTGAAGATGAAGAGAGGGGCGTTATGGGTTTCTCGCATGCAGTTAAGGTGCACACGTGTCATTCGAATGTGTGTTGATGTTTGATTTTTTCAGAAAGTACATTACAAAGTTTTATTGGATATTTTTCTTAAATACATTACGCAAATGAATCAAATTTAAAATATAAAGAAGACATTGAGACAGAAAACAAACGAAAAGGTATTTGATGACAAAAACCTTTTGACTATTTGAAGAAACCAAAAAAATTAATTGTATTTATATATTTTTTTGTAAAAAAATGTTTATTTAAAGTTGAAGATGAAGAGAGGGTCGTGATGGGTTTTTCGCATGCAGTTAAGGTGCACACGCGTCGTTCGTATGTGTGCTGGTGTTTGATTTTTTCAGAAAGTACATTAACAAGTTTTATTGGATATTTTTCTTTAAATACATGATGTAAGTTGATTAAATTTAAAATGCAAGAAAGACATTGAGACACAAGATAAACGAAAAGGTATCTGACGATAAAAACCCTTTAATTATTTGAGAAAACCAAAAAAATTAATTGTATTTATTTATTTTTTTGTAAAAAATTGTTTATTTAAAGTTTTGAATTTTTTGTCAAACAATTACTTATAAAGAATCTTAATTTTTAAGGAGAAAAATAATAAATATAAAGTACATATATTTTGTTTATTAAATATTTTACACCCTTATTCGTATTTTTATATAATATAAAATATAATATATTATAAATATCTTAGTTATTTTTTTGTGTATATATATATATATAAAGTTACTTTAAAAAATGAAAATTTAAACAAACCATTGTAATCGTATTATTTATAAAAAAAAATTATAATATTATGTAATTAATATTTCTAGATAAAGATATTACAAGTGAAAAAAATAAAAAAAAACTAAATGGTAAAACAATAACAACACCCATGAGAGAAATTTTGACAGAGAGGTTAGTGGGTATTGCCCTTTGAAAGCCATTTACAACGATCTCCATTTTACTAGGTTGGAATTTGATCTTAGCAGTAGTGAGCGACGGAAGGTGAGGTGCAATTAGTTTCTTGGCAAGCGTCGAGTGTGGGCTAGGTAAAATTATATTCCGATTGAGGTTCTAGGGGAAATCCAGGCAGGGCAAGGGAAAGTGGTTTGATCCGTTCTTCGACAGGTAAGGCTAGTGGGTTTCAAAGCTAACTTAGGTGTCTGTTCTAATACCGTTGCAGAATTACAAGCTAACGTAGTTGTCGTTGGAGGAAGAGTTTAGGCAGGTGGAATGTGAGTTGGATGCCGTCGTGGTGCTTCATCTCCTTCAAATTGCTAGTACGAAGTGGATCCAAATGGAACTTTAATTGCAGATTTTTGTTTTTGTTTGTGACTTATTGTGTAGTACCAAAAAAAAAAAACAAAAACAATAAAAGACATTTTTATTTAAATTCTAAACACGAGCATGAATTTTATATTTTGGTGTGATAATAATTGTCAATTGACGTAAAATAAAAAAATTGGTTAAGGATTGAATAAAAAATGAATTACTGAATGAAAATTTTTGGTTCAGTTATCGCGGTAATCAATTGTATTTTTTTTTTAGAATTTCAGTAGTTTGATTTAATATCAGTTCCATTTCTTTTATATGAAGGCCTGTATTATTTTCCATCAACGTGCTCTGTGATGCTCTGTGATATTCTCTTGTTGCCATTTAGGCTTTTTGATGTAATTTGCTTTATTATACGGGGTTTGGTTTTATATCCCCTGTTTTCTTTGTATACTTTTTATTCAACTAACTGTAAACTTGTGTAAATGCACAGTAATTTCATAAAGACAAAACATAAAATTTATTATATTTTGTTATGGTAAATTTTTTTAAATTAAAATAAAAAATTCTTTTCAAGATAAAGATATAACTTTCAAATTTGTAATCTTTATATTCGTTTTGAATCTATATATAACTCTTTACCTCTATTAAATTATTATACCATATCATTTTCGTTGACACCTGTTGCAATGCACACATACCGACATGATCGATGATTCAAGATCTACCGTCTATGGTACTAACAATTTTATTGAAGACAACAATATTCAAAACATATTTAGTTCTAATTAAAATACTACGTATTTAGTTTTAATTTCTCTTTTGCTAATATATAAAAATAAAATTAGTTAAGTTTAAGATATTTAAAATTTAAGTAATATAATTTGGAACATATTTTTTTATATAATATTTTAGATTATTTTTTTTAAGTTTAATATTTAAAATTTAAATGGCAAAAATTTTTATTAGAGTTTTAAGATATAATTACAAAAAATTATAGTTAGAGAGGCTTTTAAGAGATAATTACCAAAATCGAGATCATTCTGGACATATATTTATAAAGTAAATTTTTTTTTTATAATTATCAATGTTAATTAAAAATGAATAAACTAAAGGGAAATAATATATAAATTCTACAATGAGATAACAAAAGAATGAGGTAGTTGAGAAAGTTCACAATACCATACTAAGTTATAATTGTTGTCCTTTAAAAAAAATGATAACTATTGTATGCAGTTTGGAAAATATAGATGTAGAAAAATAAGTTGGCAGTAGAAAAGAAAAAAAAAGAAATGATAAAATTTTAAATTTCTTATTATATTCAAAGAATCCAAATAATAACTTTATTACTATTCATAATTGTTGTAATAGTTAATATCCATAGGAAATGATTACTCACAAATTTTGTTGCAAAAACTTCAACTCGTGCTTTTGAGTACATTAAAAATTCTACTACCAAATTTTATCAATTAAACTATTGATCTCAAAAGAGGCGACAAAATGTACAAAGACAAATAATACATAGTCAACTTCCATTAACATTAGTTAATAAGAAAATAGATACAAAAAAAGAAGAAGAAAAATAGTATAACTCTAGTGGAGGATAGGCTTGATCATTGCTTGTCTAAAAGTGTATGTTGAGATAAAGAACAATTAATCTAGCCATTGCGATAACATAAAAAAGTGTGAACTCATAACAGTGCAACGATTACTTCCTTTCCTGAGCCTGCAAATTGACAACAACTCCTACATACATTGAACAAAAAGAATAAAGGCATATGTAATATGAATTGTAAATAAAATTCAAGTAAATATATATAATAAAATTAACTTGTACCAATGCAATGCACCAAATATATAAGGTGATATTGTTATATTTTTAGCAACAAGTTCTGCGAGGGGATATCCGTCGCAGATGAGTTGGTAAGGTATCAACAATGGCTAATCTCGTTGCTGATATTTACAATGCAAAATTATTAGCGACCAACTTTCCCATCGCTAATGTCATCACAAATAGTTTTTTTTTTTATTGGTTTACTAGAATTTTTAATACAATATAAAAAAATTCATAATTATCTACTCAAAATGTATTACATTTACGTTCAAAATTGGATTTGATTACTTCAATACCAAGAAGTGAATAAACAGGAATTGAACAAATTCTAATTATAGTAAAAATAATAATAACAAAATTGTAATGACCCATCCCGAGTGAGCTGTACTCGAGATGGTATCTTTACTTTTCAAAACTGAACACATGGACAATTATAATATGAATAGAATCTATCGTAAACATAGGATAATATTGAATATCATTGTAAGCAAGTACAATTTGGATCCATAATAAAATCCTTTAACTTTACAAAAGGGGCGTCTCATAACACATAAACTTCAAAATATACAACTTAATACAAAATACTTGACCTCTATTATAAAAGGGATTGGGTGAGGATGCTAGCACCTAGAGACTTCTTCTTCCTTGCTTCTTCACTTACGGTTCAAAGTCCTTGAATAATCTTCTTGAAATAATAAGAGGGAGGAGGTGAGCTAAAAAACTCAGCGAGTAGTCACATTACTCATAGTAATGAAAGAAATCCGTTTATATGGTCCCTTGTGTGTAATTTAGTACATAATAAAATTCTACATAATTATCTCTTAATGGAATAGATAAGTAGTTCATAAGGCTCGTGGATTCTGAATATACACCACAAGCATGATGCATGATACAACGAAATGCATTCCTTCAATCATTTCAAATATTTACCCTTTCAATTAGGCAACTTACTACCATCAGGACGTCTCCCATTAAATAAAATTGGATCCTCCCTCTACCCCTTACCGAGCGAGGTCTACTTCTTAACAACAAGGGTCTCCTCCCTACGCCTTATTTGGTGGAGCATTACTATTTAAAATATTAGGACTTCCTCCCTACCCTTTACCGGGTGGAATTTATATAATCATTGAATAGATCCAATCATTCACATTTACACATCAATCACAACAAAAGTAATATCCCTACCCTTTACCGGGTGGAATTTATATAATCATTGAATAGATCCAATCATTCACATTTACACATCAATCACAACAAAAGTAATATGACAAGTAACAAGCATTCTTGGTAATAAAATCTTTCAATACATATTTTATGAACTAATCACATTAAATATTCCCCAAGCATATCGCTTCAATATATACAAGCAGTATTTATAAACATCTTATATTCCTTCCATCTTTGATCTATAATACGTAGAATACTTAGAACCTCATAGTTGTGTATAATCTATTTTTTTAATTTCTTTTAAGACTCTCATACTTACTAAGAGTAAGGTGATACTCACCTCGAAGACTAAACTTTTACTCTCGAATCACCTCCTTACCCTTAGAATGTTCTTCAAAGGTACCTAAATAATTTATTGATTACAATCAACCTTCGAGGTATATACAATTGCACACCAATTACTCGAGCCAAGAAATCAAGATCAACTATTTAATTTGTCTAGTTATTCTTAAGGATTTGTGATTTGAAAGAAAAGGAAGAATTTCGTTTAAAAATCTGAAAACAAGCTTGCATAGTCGGTTGTCTTATTTGCACAGTTGATTGTGAGACTTCTAGAGAGTTTCACAGTCGACTGTTTAACTCCACAGTCGATTGTGGGTTCTCGGAAGGAAAAGCACAGTCAATTTTCTAATTTTTATAGTCCATTGTGTTAAGGACCTGAACTCTCTACCTCTTTCACAGTCGACTGTGCAATCGCGACAATCGACTGTCTTGAGGTCTAAAGCTCAAAAATGGGCGAAAATATTACTTTTTCCTTTTGAAAACCAAATCAATCCTTCATAAAACTTCTAACCCTTTTGAGACACAAGTTTTCCAAGAATAATTTTCTACATTAGCCATAACAAACCTTTCAAGTTGGAGTCTTCAAATCCACAACCATGCACAAAACTCTTTTCTCCAAACCAAAAACCTAGCTTTTCTTAAACTCTTTCTTGAATACAAATTAAAATTCAAAATTTTGAAACAAAACCTAAAGGATTTTGACTAAAGTAGTAGAGAATGAAAAGAAGGCAACTTGCTTGAGATTTTTGCACTTGAAACTCACCAAAAGTCAAAGAGAAAAGTGAAAAGAAGGAAAAGCTAAAGTGCTTTCTTGAAAGGAAACGAAAGGGCTGAAAATGAAGAACCCTTTCATCCTTATCTATTTATACCACTCACCAAAGCAAAAAGGCTAGATACTTTACCCCTTGAAGTCTCTAATTATTCTAAGTAAACCCTAAGTCAAAATCTTTTCTCATAAGTCCCCAACTAATTAACTCATCAATAATTATTAAAGTCTGAAAAATACCCCCACAAACATTTAAATTTACTAGGCTATTAAAAATTAATTTAAAAGAGGGAAACGGGCTCTATAAAATTACTATATCCAAATATGTAATAATAAACATGAAATACGATAATATTTAAATAAAAAATCATCAAAATCTTCTAATTCAATCCCTAAAAAGTGGTCTTAAGGGTCCTTGAGATCACCTTCGCGCATGAGATCCTTAGTGTCCTCAACCTCCCCATCATCGCCACTGTTATCGTCCTCCCCAACATCATCACTGTGATCGTCCTCCCCAGCATCATCAAGAGATTGTTGAAACAAAAAAATATGCATTATTGAAGGAAAAAAGCTAAATAAGTTAATTAGAAACCATTTTGGTAAAAAAAACTAAGTTATGTACGTTTTTTGACCGAACCCCCCTTTTGAACCGATGATCCAAAATGGATTCTGTTTGTTTCCACTAGTCACATTCTACCAAACGGACGTGACAGTAACTCCGCCTCATCTATTAGATAACTATTTTACTCTTTTGACCTTAAAACCGCTAAGTTATCTACATTTTTTTTTTTACCGAAACCACCCTCGATTTTTAACCAGTGATCCAAAATGAATTCTGTTTGTTCCCACTAGTCACATTCGCCAAAATGGACATGAAAATAATTTTGTCTCGTCCATTAGACAACTATTTTAATTTTTGACCTTAAAACTGCTAAGTTATATACGTTTTTTGACTGATCCCCCATTAATTTTTAATCGGTGATCCAAAATAGATTTCGCTTGTTCCTATTACTCACATTCTACCAAACGGAAGTGATGGTAACCCCACCCCATCCGTTTGACAACTATTTTACTTTTTTAACCTTAAAACCGCCAAGTTATTTACGTTTTTTTACTGACCCCCCTCTGGTTTTTAACCTGTGATCCAAAATGGTTTCCGTTTGTTCTCACTAGTTACATTCTACTAAACGAACGTGAAGTTAACCATGCCTTATCTGTTTCACAATTATTTTACTCTTTTGACCTTAAAACCACTAACCTTGAACTACACTTAGTCTCCTCGCTACTACTACCACTACGTGACCTATTTGAATGAGAAGACATACTAGAAAGTAAAGAGGAGGAAAATAAACTCTTATCGAAGTAAAAGAGTGACCGAGGAGAGAAAAATTCCCAACTTAGAGAAGGAAACATCGGGTTACCTTGACTAAGAATAAAGAGGGATTTGAGAAAATGTGGTGAAAAACCTCTTTGAACCTCCCCCTTATAAAGAAAAAGTAGCCCCCAGGGCATATGGCGCAGTGGTAAGTTCAGCGTTCAAGATGGCGGTGACCCCGTAAGGTCTCGGGTTCGAGTCCTGCCACTGCGCTGCACATCTTGCGATTTACATCCTCCACAGGGTCCTAGGGCAAAGATTGTGGGGGCGGTCGTAATGATCCGTTATAAAAAAAAAAAAAGTAACGACCAAAATCAAAGCAAATTAAGGGCTCAGATCTAAAGACTCTTACGTTTCCCAAGAAGAAAAGAGTATTTTAGTAGGCAAAGAACCTTCTAGAACCCTAAAATTTCTAAAAAAAGACTCCAAAAGTTTTCACTAAGTCATTTCTCAAAGATGAGAACATTCTAAGTATTATGATCTTAGCATTGAAATAACTCGACACCTTACACTCGGAAGGTTTTTCAATCAAGCAATGAGGTAAGAGTTCCGAGAAAACCTTACCGTCGATAGGTTTTTCAATCAAACACTGAGTTAAGGGCTCCGAGAAAAACTAAGGTAAGAGCTCTGAGCGAACTTTACCCTAGGTTTTTCAGCCAAACACCAAGGCAAGGGCTCCGAGTAAAGCTAACCTCGGTAGGTTTTTCAACCAAGCACCTAGGTAAGAGTTTCGAACAAATCTTACCCTCGATAGGTTTTTCAATCAAGCACCAAGGTAAGATCTTTGAGCAAACATTGCACTCAGTAGGTTTTTCAATCAAACATCAAGGATAATGATTTTGTATAATAAGCTAAAATCAGGTTAAATTTTTTCTCAAAGGGCTGAGCATCCACTCTGTTAACTAAAGATCAAAATTTTGTTTTTCCTTTCAAAGCATTTGAAAAATATTTCAGGTCAGAGGCAGATCTTCGGGTCAAATTAAATTGTAAGACGCATCAAAACAACAAAGGCAACAAATTCTTTCCCTCAGTACCTTTTCACCCAAAAGGCCGAGCATTGTTGGCTGAGGAATTCTTTCCCTAAGTACCTTTCAACAAAAAGTACCAAGGACTTTAGCCCGAGGAATCCCTCTCCTCAATACATTTTTTAAACATCCCAAGCATAGGAACTCAAAAAGGTTGAGCTTAGCCTAAAAATTGCACCTTAAACCAACAAAAATTTCTCGCGAACCCTAGGACTGCTTCCTTAGAATGAAAAGACTCGTTCAAATGAAGATGGGGCATATGATGTGGGACAATTTTCTCTCACCAATTAGATGATGACATATGGCACTCATAATGGGTAAAAAAAGTAAACCCGCAACTCAAGACAACTATTCAATTAAAAGGTGACAAGTGAACAAGGGAAAAACAGTAAATTCACCCTTAAATTCTAATCAAATAGCAAATCTAATTCTTGGAGAACATTTCTCATAGGATCTTAATCCTTATTGGACTTTACTACAAAGAACTATATAAAAGGGCTCCCATTACTTCAAAGATACGTCACAAAATCTCCAGCTTTACTAATACTCTCTTTCTTTCAGAGTACTGACTTAAGCGTCGAAGAGTCCCCTAGGAGTCCCAAAATCTCTTGAAGACTTTTAGTTTACGTGTTCTAGTGTGTGCAGGTGTTTGCATTGCTCAAAGATAAATTTAATCTAACATGATAAAAAAATAAAAAATTCCTAATGAAAGAAATCTTATTTTGTTACTACTAAAGATTGAAAAATCGCAAAAATAGGACGCAAGTAGAAAATTCTTAAATTTGTTTGATGATTTTCAAATAATTTATAGAATTTAGTGGGCATTAAAATGGGTCAATCTTGTGTCCAAATGGGTATAAATAAATGGTGGAGAAAAGTTAACGAAAACCTACCCTATACTAATAGTGCAAAGCAAGAGGTTTGTTATGTACCAAACAAAAATTCAGGATGATATGTCATGAAAATGGGCCAAATCACAAGGTAATGAATGTATTTTAGCGAAATGTTTTTAATTAGTACTCATCAACTTGTGAATTTTTTTGAACCATCAACTTATAAGGGTTAATTACTATAAAATGTCCATATCAATCTAAGGTTATAGAGCAAACATTGCGTAATTTGTTGTTAAACTATCTTTGTACTTACTCTAATAATTGGATTATTGACCGTGATGATGGAGTTGATGTTAAAGGCTGCTTTGCATGGTCATTGATGAATAACTTTGAATGGAACCTTAGTTGTGCTGTCAAATTTGGACTTTACTATGTAGATTTCAAGAACGACTTAATGCAATATCCAAAGGAGTTAGCTGAATGGTTCAAGAAGTTTTTGAAGAAAGAGACCAAAGGCTCTAATATTATTCTTTGGCTTACCTCAATTCTATCAAGGATAACAAAGAGTTGGTCACTATTGATATACTAAAGTTGGATAATGTCTTATGGTTTTCGATCATAACCGAAGGATGTATTTTATTGATTATTTTGTAATTTTATTTATTAGGCTTTTTCAGTTGTTTTTTAAGGGTTTGATTAGGTGAGGTTATTGCCCAAAAAGACTGTGGCGCAAATCCTTTTTGGATTAAATTATTCTTATAAAACAACTTCTTCTGTTTTTATTTTTGGAAAAATATAATATTTTAGCCAAAGAACAAGAATACAAAGAAGGGAAACTACAATAGAGCACACAAATCTCAGTTCAAAGCTAACTCTCTGTCTACATAATTTGCATCCAAATTTAAACTGAAAAAAAAGCTATCTCTAACATCAAAGGTAATAGAGATAAAAACAGAATCTTGACTACGAAAACCCTTTTTATGTAATCTATAGTTCCTCTCTTAACTGAGTATATGGTAATTTCTTCTGGGTGTTCACTGTTGGTTCTAACAAAAACAATCAAATAGACTCAATTCATCCTATAATTCAGGGAGATGGTTCTTTGTTTCATCGATAAGAATTATTAAAGGTAAAATAACTTAACAAGATACTTTGTCAATGACATAGTTTGACAATATGCATGAAGACTAAGCAAAATTATCCCTTCTATTTAAGGCTTGTAGCAACAATTTAGATATGTGGCCAGAACAAGTCATTCATGAGATAGAATGATAAAGTTTGAATTTCTAATCTCTTTTTGGGTAATAAAAAATTGTTGAGTTAATTAGAAAGAAGTTTATGATAGACATGAGTGTACTGAGGAAGTAGTTGAAGTGTTTGAATATTTGTCTTAAGTGTGTTTCGAGCAAATGAATTTCATAAATTTTATAGAATTTATTTGCAATTTTATGCACTATCACGTCCGGAAGATAATAAATTAAGGAATTCATTTGTAAATAAATTCGTTATAGAATCGAATTAGTTTGTTATAAGTCTTATCAAAATTGATAAAATTTTCAAATTTGAATTCTACAAGTTGACCAAAGTATTCTCTCGTGTCAAAATCTCATCATAACAATACTGTGTTGTGTGGGTACAAGAAAAGCAAGGCCATTTTTTATTTCCCAAATATGAAATTCTTTAGTCAATATGGTCCACTAGGAACAGCCGGCCTCGGTTATATATTAATTCATGCACAATTAAAAGAAAAGGCGACTCAATATGGTACAAACTCGGTAACTGATCACCCTTGCATTTTATAATTATTAACGCAGTGTAAGTCTCACATTCTTTCTCTCATCTCTCCAGTTTCTCCAATAAAAAAGAAGGAATAGTTTGCTCATGTATATTTGTTTTTGGTCATATGTAATATTCGGAAGTCTCTCGATTTTTGGGAAAAAAGAAATATTAAATTCAATTCCTAATTATTTCAAATATTGAGAATTCAATTGAATTTTACAATTTAATATAATAAAATCAAACGTAAAATTCATTTTAAAATCATTTTTTTTCAAATTTATTTAAAAATAAAATGAATCTCGTTTGCATTTGGTTTCAGAAGGAGCAAAAATCGGAATTGATCTCTTAAGTTGGCTAAGTTTTGTTCACTCATTGGCTCATTCGTAAGGGGATAAAATGTTATGCCTCTTCTGCCCCCCATAAGTTTTCTCAATGGTTTATGAATACAAGTACTTAAAAAAAAAAAAAAGTCTTATGCCAAACTTTGTAATAATATTGATCGAATTATGGAAGATTAGTGCTTAATTTATATTATTAAGAATAACTGAGTTACCAATTATCTCAAAAAGCTTAACAAATATTTGAGTTACAAATTATCTCAAAAAGCTTAACAAATATTTGAGTTACAAATTATCTCAAAAGTTTAAGCTGACAAGAATTGACCTAATTATTTCTTTATACTTTAACACACTCCTTCACGTGCAAGTTGACTAAAGGATTAAAGGTTTTGCACGTAAAACTAAAGTATAAGAAAACACAAATATCTTAAAGGGTACAAAATTAGGTGAAATATTAATTGAAAAATGGTATCATAGGACATGAAACCACGACTCAGAGCTTTGATACCATATTATGAAATACTTGAGGTACCATTAATTATCTTAACTATTTCATAACATGGTATTACTCAACTATTTCGTAATATAGTATCACAACTTTAGGTTGTGGTTTTGTGTCCTATATCATGATGAGCGCCTTAAAATAAAAATATTGGGTCTACTGTGGATATATTATGATGAGAGTCTTATAATAAAAATCTTTCTTGAATAAAAGCACCTTCAGATTAGGGATTTTAGCAAAAAAAAAAAATTAAATAAACAAAAAGAAACCATTTAAAAATAAGGTGATTGCAAGTGTCATCTGTACTTTGATGCTTTCATTTGTCATGATCCAAAAGGCATACTCTTGAAAGAGTCTTCGTACCTGGAAAATCCTCCCTCTAAACGACCTAACTTAGCGAAAAGAGGAAGAAAAGGCTTATAGACGAATACATCTTGATGGAATTCATCAAATTAATAGTAGAGAAAACTCTTAAAAGAGAATTGTATTTATTTGACTGGAAAAGAATTGATGATATCATTTTTTATATACAAACCTATTTATAGTTACATAAAACTAGGTAAGCAAGTAATAATTATTCTACAATGATCTTAACATATACAATTTATTTAATTTAACTATATATCGTAGCCTAATTAATTATGTTGGAAATCACCTTGACAAGATGCCCAGGTGGTGATCTTCCAAACACCCAAGTCTTGAATGACTTGTAGAAAGAATTTCAGCAATCGAACACAAGAACAGAAAATCAAAGAAAGAAAGAAGACAAGTAATTTGTTGTCGAGGTTCGGCAATGTGCCTACGTCCCCGTGAGTTCCTCCGAACTCTCTGCACTATCTCAATGGTTCTTACAAAGTTACAGCAATCCCCTTCAAGAATCCAAGTTCTTGAAGAACCAAGAAGAGAACGAGAAAGTGATAGACCTGTTACAATGCTTTCTATCAATTCTCTACTAACCTCTCTTCTTTACAACCAGCCTCACTACAAGAGTCCCTCTTGTGTTTATGTCTCTCACAAAATTTTCTCTTGTGTTTACAATGATCTCACAATGTCACAACCTGTGTGGTTCTCTCACACACCTTTTCCACCACTTGAAATGAGGCTAAGAAACCCTTTTTATAGCCTCTTAGTTCTTGGACAATCTTGTGAATCATTCTTGACCCTTTGATCATGTTCTTCCTTTAATCTCAGCCCTTCATCACTCTCTAAGTGATGCTGTGCATTTTGGTGTGGTGCAGTGTGCTGCGGCGTGACCTGATGCTGTGCGCACACCTCCTGCCTGTGGGCAGAAACTTCCACAGCAGTGTGCCTGACCTTCCCATGCTCAAAACTTAAGCACACACTTGTGTGCAACCTTTTAACTTGATGAAATTTCATACTCCACCTTTGGTTTGGATTTTAACTATCCTTGAACCATGTTTGGACCTGTTCAAACCTTGACCATGTTTGAACAATGTTTAATCCTTAGACAAAAAACCAACAATCTCTACCTTTGTCTAAGCGTTTAAACCCGAACCATTTGTGCAGAGACCTTCAGGATCCAAACTCATCTTGAGTCATCAATCAACCGACTCCAATCCTAAGTAATTCAAGGCAATGATTGAACTTACTTAGAGGTTGAAACTTGGTGCCTAAATCTGCAGGACTTTTCTCCGTGGTCTTCTTGTCAACATGAATGCTTCCTTCTGTACCATTTTCCAGAATGTAATGATACCGAACATCCATATGCTTCGTCTCCTCATGGAACACCGGATACCTCCACAAGTGCCCTGCACTTTGGCTATCCAAAGATACCACCACCTGCTCTTTTAAGACCTCCCACTCGTCCAACAACCCTTTGCACCCCATAGCCTCCTTTATGGCTTCCGTAGCCGCTATGCATTCTGCCTTGGTTGTTATGAGTGCTACCACTGGCTGCCACTGAGCCTCCTTGTTCCTCAGTAACCACTTCATCCCAAGCTAATGCTTCTTTCCGGGATTACTCACAATTTTGCTAAAAATACTAATTGCCCAAGAAACCCTCAATTGGCTTCTCTCCTTTTCTTGGATGATTCTCATCCTAAGGATCTTTTGTGTAAGGTTGAGATCCTTCCTCTCGAACTCCTCACTGAGTTGAGATGTAAACCTTTCCATCCTCTTCCTGCTATTCCAAACTAACAGCCCATCAATGACATAGGTGAGGATACTCACCATCTTCTCCACCTTGTGTCCAGGTGAGAAAGTTTCTGTGAAACCTATGTCTTCTCTTCTTGTGAACCCATTCGCCACCAGCTTAGCCTTGTTCCAGACTTCATCTCTTGGAGGGCACCCTTTTTTGATCTTGTAAGTGCACTTACATTCCACAAATTTCTGATTTCCTGGAATTTTCACCAATTCCCAGAAGTTGTTCTTCCTCAAAGAATCCATTTCTTCCTCCATAGCTAGCTGCCACTTTGACGAATCCTTACACTCCATGGCCACCGTGTAAGTTTCTTGTTCACTCATCTCTCCTTCTGTCCAAGGAGTTGCTGCATCCGCAGCATCCACAAACCCATATCTTGAAGGTGGTCCGACCAGCCTTCTTTCCTGGTCTCTTATGAGCTGAAAGTCCTTCTGACTTGCTGCAGCATCATCTTCTTGTTGGAAATCATCTTGACAAGATGCCCAGGTGGTGATCTTCCAAACACCCAAGTCTTGAATGACTTGTAGAAAGAATTTCAGCAATCGAACACAAGAACAGAAAATCAAAGAAAGAAAGAAGACAAGTAATTTGTTGTCGAGGTTCGGTAATGTGCCTACGTCCCCGTGAGTTCCTCTGAACTCTCCGCACTATCTCAATGGTTCTTACAAAGTTACAGCAATCCCCTTCAAGAATCCAAGTTCTTGAAGAACCAAGAAGAGAACGAGAAAGTGATAGACCTATTACAATGCTTTCTATCAATTCTCTACTAACCTCTCTTCTTTACAACCAGCCTCACTACAAGAGTCCCTATTGTGTTTATGTCTCTCACAAAATTCTCTCTTGTATTTACAATGATCTCACAATGTCACAACCTGTGTGGTTCTCTCACACACCTTTTCTACCACTTGAAATGAGGCTAAGAAACCCTTTTTATAGCCTCTTAGTTCTTGGACAATCTTTTGAATCATTCTTGACCCTTTGATCATGTTCTTCCTTTAATCTCAGCCCTTCATCACTCTCCAAGTGATGCTGTGCATTTTGGTGTGGTGCAGTGTGCTGCGGCGTGACCTGATGCTGTGCGCACACCTCCTGCCTGTGGGCAGAAACTTCCACAGCAATGTGCCTGACCTTCCCATGCTCAAAACTTAAGCACACACTTGTGTGCAACCTTTTAACTTGCTGAACTTTCATACTCCACCTTTGGTTTGGATTTTAACCATCCTTGAACCATGTTTGGACTTGTTCAAACCTTGACCATGTTTGAACCATGTTTAAACCTTAGACAAAAAACCAACAAATTAAATAGATCCTAGTAAATAAAAAAATAATGGAATTACAAAAGAATTAGTAAAATACACCTTTCGGTTGTGCTTGAAAACTATAAGGTGACCAACTTCAATATGTCAATAGTGACAAACTCTTTGTTATATGTGATAAAATTGAGGAAAACCAAAGAACAACATTAGATCGCTTGCTTTGTTTCTTTAGAAACTTCATGAACCACTGAGCTGATTCCTTAGGATATCGTTACAAGTCATTCTTGAAGTCTATGTAGTATAGTCCGAATCAAACAGTGTAACCAAGGTTCCATTCAAAATTATCCATCAATGATCATGCAAAGTAACCTTTCACATCAACTCTGTAGTCACTGTCAATAATCCGATCATCACCATTAGTATAAATATTTAACAAAATGTTTGATCGATAAGCTTGTTTTGAGATGAGAAGAGTTAAAACTTCAGAAGTTGAACACTAAAAATGATCATAAATAGCGCAAAAGAATAATTTTAGTTATATCAATATCAACTGTGTCATAGAACACAAATATTATTGTAAGCTTTAAAGTAATTTTTGCAAACCAAAAAAATAGAGATAATAAATTTATCTTAAGTTAAATACTAAACTCACTTGATGGCTTCTAAAAGATTTTGAAGATGCTTCCCATGATATTCTTTTCTCTCAGTATCCTTAAGAGCTTCCTCCAATGGTAATGTTTCATTGTTGTAATCATCGTATCCTAAGTGAGTTTTGTTTCAAAGAAATCAAAACTAATTAGTTGGATTATCCAACATTTAATCAGTTATCACTTATATGACATATGTTCTAACAACTAGCTTACCATTCTCAAAAATGTAAATGGTTGGATTACTGTAATGATCCTTGATGTACTTTAGAATATATTTGATACCTTTAGGATACACTAGGTTCAAGTCTGAAGCCGCCTAAATTAAAAAAAAAACGTTATATATATTATTAGTAATTTTCTAGAGTGTACATATACAGAAAAAATGTATCTAAGAATATACATATTTTACAAACATACCTGTGGACCAATAAGAACTCCATCTCGATCTTATATGAAATAAGAAAAAAAATTGAAAGTCCATATGTTAGTCACCATTACCTATGTTGGCAATATGAAAAATAGAAAGAAAAAAACTTTTATATTTTTTTGGAAGCTTTGGTTTAAATGTGAACTTACTTTTCCATAAAACATGTTGATCAGTTGTGTACCTAGGTTTTTCAGGATCAACATGATCAAGATTAGTTACATAAAGAGCACCGTAATAATTTATTCCCACAAAATCAAATGATTTTTTAAGCATTTTAGATTGTTCTTTAGTGAAGGAAAGGTAATCAATCCCCAACGTAAGTCATCATATTTTGTGGATAATCACCAAATGTTATAGGGTCCAAATGCCTGCGTAGAGATGTAAAAGATTATTTTTGTTATTTTCTTAAAAGGAAAATAGCGAACTTATTATATCTTAAATGGAATGCTTTTTTTTCTTGAACAAAAAATAAATTTTTATGTTCATAAATAAAATAAAAATAAAGAAAAATAATGAGAAAGTATATTGCTTAATTTTATATGAAACACTTACCAGCCTAACATGAAATCAAGGGCTCGTTTGGCTGCTTCTCTATCAGCTAGGGAATTAGACTGAGGCTCAAACCATGAGGCCAGGCGAGAGTACTATCCCAATCTGACCATTTTGATCTTCATACTATACAATTTATAAATAAATAAAAAATGGATCAAATAATTATAAGGCACCGTTTAAATTATAGAAAAGGAATATGCTTTGGGTTTAATATGAACTTTCCCATTTTAATTTTATTGGAAAGGATCTCAAAAGTTGCAAAACAAATAAAAAAAGAAAAAAAGGATTTATATCTTATAGTAGTTTAAAAAATTAATTTTGGTAATAATATGCATATCAAGCTAGCAACTAATGCATTGGATCATAATTTTAAAACTGTTATGCATACCTTGTTACATTTTCTGAACTATTCTACCGTTGCGGCATGAGCAAGCAGCAAATGATGTGAAATAAAATAAAGCTCAATGTTGGAGTTCCCTGCTTGACAGGCACTGTTGACCCATTTTGAACATCGTCCGTGTGCTTTTTTTTCCATTGTCATAACCAGCAACACTGTAAACCAACGGCTCATTGAAAGTTGTCCAAAGTTTTACTTTATCACCAAATTCTTTGAAGCATATGCTCGCAAAGTCTCGAAAATCATCCCTGTAAATGCATAATAGGATACTTTTTCAATCAAATATATAGGACAACTCCATAATTCTTGATTATATGTTTTGTTGGAATTAATATAATTCATGTAATCCAATAACTTGATCTTTTAATGAGATTTGATATAAAAGAAACATTTACTTACACAATGTGATGGCTTAAAAAGCCACCATATTTATCTTCTAAAGCTTGAGGAAGATCCCAATGAAAGATAATCACAAAAGGTTGTATGTCTACACATGCATAACACATCATTTGAGAGAGATAATTAAGTTCGGTTCAAATAAGTCACAAAAAGTAATTATAGATTTTATTATTAATGGTCCAATTATAAAAGTAAATCTTCAACAAGCTATTGGATTTCTTGAAAAACTTTAAATTTCGTCCAAACATTTTGATTTCCTATCCCTTTATTTTATTTTATCTTATTTTTTCATTTCAAAAGAACTTAATTATATTTCAATGTGAATACTAACTTGGTTGGTATATTAAAATATTTGAATTATATGTATATATATATATTTATATATTAAATCATCACTATTGGCCCAAAAGATTTTAAATCCGTATAGGGGAAAGAACTATGACCGTTTGCTAGGAGCTCATTGATGAGATTTTTGTAGAATTGGATCCCTTTCTCATTCACTCATTCACTTAACTTTCCTCCTTATTTAAAAAAAATGAATTAATAATTTAAGAGTGGTGAAAAAGAAAAAGAAAGTAAAGAAAAAGAAAAACAGAGAGTCAAGCATATCATGTCATTAATCTACACACTCACGAGGTAATATTCTGGACCATGAAATCGAGAATCGGAAAGAATCCATATTCATTTTTTTCATTAGTTTAATATCATCTTGTCAAATTTTCATAAAATGTTTAATATAAATTTTGTGCATCATTACAAGGAAATAAATATATAAAAAAACTAGTATAGCTTTTACCAACACACATCAATCATTTGTAACTATGTTAAATGACATCAAAACCTCATGTTAAATGGTAAGAAAATTTCATACCTTATAACGATGATAGAAATTAACTGCCATATCTCCATTGGCCATATTTTTTCTTTTTACAAAGTTTTATGAAACATTAATATAATTAGTTTATCACATTACCATTCATTGAAATGATTCAAATGTATATGATAATCTATAGAATTTCATGTATCCATTTCATTTATACAATGAAATGAAGCCAACCTAACAACCATAACATATGCACTACCTTGCATGTACACATGCATTCTTTAAAAAAAACACAGATGAATGAAGGAGAGAAACCTGGATACGCGTGAGTAAAGTTGTCCCAAATACTTTCACCTCTACTGTCTGCGTTTGTTGCACCTTCAAACTAAATATCATATATGCATCCACATATAGATGGAGTTAGATTATTATGGAGTACAAGTTTTAAAATTTTGTATATTAATTAATAAAACATTAGTGGCCTATATATATAAATACATATTAATCTACCTGATAAGCTGATGAGGCTGTACCAAAAACGAAACCATTAGGAAAACTATTACGATTGAAATTAGAAGTTGAGACGAGATGACGTTTTGGTTCAATGGAAGGCAATAAGCTTAGTAGGACTAACAGCCCCAACAGAAGAAGGGAATCTTGAAGATGAATGGCCATAGTTAAGTGCTCATAGCTAATTAAAAGTAGTTTTAATTGCGGAAGTGTAAGCGTTTGTGGTTTCATGTGTCATGGTACAAGGCCTTTATGTAGAGGAGTGAGGAGAGGCTGGAAACCTATAAAACGCGCGAAAGTATACGTGTAAACATTGAATTCGATTTGTTGGTGTTGATGAAGACCAATGTAAACATGAAACGTTAAAACTAAATGTTACGTGCAGATTAGAATGGACCCAGCAACTTGAATGCGTCAATTACAATATCTTAAACCCAACTTTTTTTACTTTATTTATTTATTTTTGAGAGAAAATCTCAGGTATATATAAAAAATATACTCCCTAGTGATGAAGCCTGGGCCTTTCATGCAAACTACCCACGATGAAGCAGTAGTCATTTGTTTACCAGAGGGCTATTTAATTTTGACAATAATGATCTTTCAATTTAGAAGACATCCAACGATATAATTTCTTAATTAATTTAAAAGTTATGTTTCGTGTTATTTTGAAGGAGACAACAATAACAGCATGCATATGTTGAGTTATTAATCAGCTGTTGAGTGATTATGCGTATTTATAATATCTAAGTGATGCAACGGTTAGGAGGAGATCGTAATTATCAATTTATGTTGCTCATCTTCTAAGCTTGCTGATCAGTAGTTCAATTAATCATTAACTTCTCATGATTTTCTATTTTTGATTCTTGATGTGCGATAATTTTACCGTCCAAACAAACAGTAACACATGACACCCCAAGGTAAGTCCACGAACCCAAAAAATACCACCAATGAAATCATTACATGTGTCCAAGGGTACGAAAGTAATTTTATTCATAAACCCTAAAACACAGAAATCCTAATTTAACAAGGACACTCGTATCTCATATCTGAGAAACTCAAATTCCACCACAACACTCACCTATGAGAGACTATACTCCAAAGTACTGTATGTAGAGGGCTTTTATTATCACACATGTACGTCACAAACTGTTTTAACAGCGCTTGCCTTTTTATTTCTATAAACAGAATATTGATTTAAGCATCAGAGAGTCCCATCGAAATTCAATAAGAACGTTTTTCTTTCATTCACCAAAAGTGAAAGGGAAAAGAGAAAAGAAGGAAAAGCTAATGTGCTTTCATGAAAGGAGAAGGAAGAGCTGAAAATGAAGAACCCTCTCATCCTTATCTATTTATACCAGTTATCAAAGCAAAAAGGCTAGATACTTTACCCTTTGAAGTCTCTAATTATTCTAATTAAACCCTAAGTCAAAATATTTTCTCATAAGTCCCCAACTAATTAACTCATCAATAATTATTAAGATCTCAAAAATTCTCACACAAACATTAAAATTTACTAGGCTATTAAAAATTAAGTTAAAAGACGGAGACGGGCTCTACAAAATTACAATATCCAAATATCTAATAATAATAATAATAAACATGAAATACGATAATATTTAAATGAAAAATCATCAAAATCTTCTAATACAATCCCCAAAAAGTGGTCCTAGGGGTCCTTGAGATCACCTTCGTGCATGAGATTCCTCAACCTTCCCATTATCGTCATTTTGATCTTCTTCCCCAGCACCATTAAATGTTTGGTAAAAATCATCAAGAGATTTTTGCACTTGAAACTCACCAAAAGTCAAAGGGAAAAGACAAAGATGGAAAAGCTAAAGTGCTTTCTTGAAAGGAAAAGGAAGGGCTGAAAATGAAGAACCCTCTCATCCTTATCTATTTATACCACTTACCAAAGCTAAAAGGCTAGATACTTTAACCCTTGAAGTCTCTAATTATTCTAATTAACCCCTAAGTCAAAATCTTTTCTCATAAGTCACCAACTAATTAACTCATCAATAATTATTAAGGTCACAAAAATACCCACACAAACATTTAAATTTACTAAGCTATTAAAATTAAGTTAAAAGAGGGAGACGGGTTCTACAAAATTATAATATCCAAATATGTAATAATAAACATGAAATATGATAATATTTAAATAAAAAAATCATCAAAATCTTCTAATACAATCCCCAAAAAGTGGTCCTACGGGTCCTTGAGATCACCTTCGTGCATGAGATCCTCAATGTCGTCAACCTCCCCATCATCTTCACTGTGATTGTCCTCCCCAGCACCATTAAATGTTTGGTAAACTCACCAAAAGTCAAAGGGAAAAGAGAAAAGAAGGAAAACTAAAGTGCTTTCTTGAAAGGAAATGGGAGGGCTGAAAATGAAGAACCCTCTCATCCTTATCTATTTATACCACTTACTAAAGCAAAAAAGCTAGATACTTTACCCCTTGAAGTCTCTAATTATTCTAATTAAACCCTAAGTCAAAATCTTTTCTCATAAGTCCCCGACTAATTAACTCATCAATAATTATTAAGGTCTCAAAAATACCCACACATGTTGGATCCTTAATCCAACATTGGGCTTATATGCGAATAATTATGTGTTGTAAATTGTCATATAAGGTTAAGCCCATTTAAAGTAGTCTACTAAGGTTTAGGTAATTTGGGCTTTAATGTATCTAATAGGGTGTGTGTCTTTAATGTGTAGAGACTTAAGGGTAATTTCTATTTTTATGATGGGCTAAAATAGAAATTTCAAAAGATAACAAAATAGTTATCTATTAATAGTGGTTATGGTCCCCAGATCACACGTACGATTATTCTTCTATTCTTTGACATCCCATCATCAGAGAGAGCAAGAGAAAACAAAGGATTCTCTAAGAGAACGTGTTGATTTGGAAGATATACCGTACGACTCTAAAGAGTAATTGATTGTCATGGATTCAGGTACACTTCCATATATTAATCTGTTCATTCTTGGTGATTTAGCATGAATGTTTCCTGGATTTTGAGAGATGTTTTACATCTAAAGATATTTTCTAACAAGTGACATCAGAGCCCATTCATGTTGAATCATTAGGAATAAGAATTTCATTCGATTACATGATGATTTGTATGTGTTTTTGGATTTAACAATTCCGTGTATGGCGTTGTTAAATTCGAGAACAATTTTGGTTGTTCTTTGTATATTTTTTCTAAAATTTGGTTGATTCAAAAGGTATTTAGGGTTCGTTTAAAGAAAGTCATGAAATTGTATATTTTTTTTTGAGAATTTGGTTGATTTGCTACCATAGATCAGTTAAGAATTAAAAAAAATGAGCAAAATTCCTTCATTGAGAACAGAGTTATGAAGGCCAAGATATGGTCGGGTCAAGTTTTGGGTCACGATTCGGATCGCACGACCCGGTTGGAGGTCAGAGATGACCAAAAACATCTTGTTGTTTTGGTCAGGGACGACCAAAACATTGTGTCATTTCTCTGGGTTGAGAAAACGACATGACATTTTTTTTAAAAAACAACATAACGTATTAAGGTAAAGGTGTTGACTTTGGTTGATAGCGTTGACTTCGGTTGACCGACATTGAATTTGACCAAATTTTTTTTGGGGTCAATTTTTGGTGCAATTTAATTTTACATATTGGTATGTTTATATATATTTTGGAATGAATTAATTGAAGCAACATGTTACCAAAGTGACCTCTCTTGTGGAAATTAATTTGTTTTGGAATATAGACGGTTATGTGCATGTAACTTATGTGAATATTGATCCGCCCAAAGGAAAGTTGATATTAACAGAATTGCATGGGCACCTGTGGTAATAAACATGTGATGATTATTCGATTTTTTCATGTGAACAATACATCGGCACAAGGAAGATTTATTTTTCGACATGTTTCTTATTATCAGTGTTTGATTACTATACCAAGATATCACTTACAAATTTATATTTTGTCCAAAGATGAAATATTAATGGTGTGCTCGGTATCTTGAGATGGGATTTACCTTTATTTAAATTTTATTGTTATTTCTGTTATGAGTAAGCTTGTTTTGTTTATTTGTTATTCTCTGGATTCAGTTACAACCACTCTTACTAATATTACTGCCAACATCAACTCTCTTGCTATGCTAAATGGCACAAATTTCAAGTCATGGCAAGAGAACCTCTTGATAATTCTCAGAGTCATGGATCTCGACATTGCATTAAAGGCTGATTCTCCTGCACCTCTTATGGATAAGAGTACCTTTGATGAAAAGTGGGATATTGAAAGGTAGGAGAAATCAAATCGCATGTGTATAATGATCATGAAGAAGGCCATTCCGAAAGCATTCAGGGGCATAATGTCTGAAAAGATTACTACAGCTAAGGAGTTCCTTGCAGACATTGAAAAGTGGTTTGTCAATAACGAAAAGGCTGAAATAGGTACGCTCTTGACAAGTCTAATTTCAATGAGATACAAAGGCAGAGACAATATCAGGGAGTACATCATCGAGATGTCTCATCTTGCTTCAAGGTTGAAAGCACTTAAGCTAGAACTTTCTGAGGACTTGCTAGTGCATCTGGTTCTGATATCCCTTCCGACACCGTTTAGCCAGTTTAAGGTGAGCTACAATTGTCAAAAAGAGACTTGGTATCTGAATGAGCTCATCTCACACTATGTTCAGGAAAAGGAAAGACTGAAGCAAGATAAGATAGAGAGTGCTCACCTAGCCTCAACCTCTAAAAACAAGGATAAGGGAAACAAAAAGGAAGAAGGATAAAGAAGCTGCAGATACGACACCTTAAAAGAAACAACAAAAGAAACTAGGTCAACCAATAGGTACTGGTTGTTTTTTCTACGGTGTTGAAGGGCATATGAAGAAGCATTGCACCAATTACCACACATGGCGTGCTAAGAAAGGTATGTTTCTTAATTTGGTTTGTTCTGAGGTTAATTTATCTTCGGTACCTAGACACACGTGGTAGATAGATTCTGGTGCAACAACTCACATCAGTGTGTCTATGCAGGGTTGCCTGAGTTGCCGAAATCCAAGTGATGGTGAAAGATACATCTACGTGGATGATGGCAAGACAATTCAAGTTGAGGCAATAGGAAAATTTAGATTATTATTAAAATGTGGAATTTATTTGGATCTTAATGAGACATTTATTGTACTGTTTTTTAGACGAAATTTGATTTCTATTTCTGCTTTGGACAAATATGGTTATTCTTGTTCATTTAGGAATGGAAAATTTAGTTTGTTTCATGATTCAAAATCGGTTGGTTCCGGTTCTTTGTCGGGTTATGATAATCTTTACTTGATTGATACAATTGCTTCGTTTAATGAATTCCTGCAATTAAGTACACGAGGTATAAAGAAAAAATTAACCAATGAGAATTCAGCTGCGTTGTGGCACAAGAGATTAGGTCATATCTCCAGACGGAGAATAGAGAGACTTGTGTCAGACAAAATTCTAAACTCCTTAGATTTCGTAGATTTTGATGTTCGTGTTAAATACATAAAGAGGAAACAAACCAATAAAAGGAGATTTGAAGCCAACAGGACTTTGGATGTCTTAGAACTTATACATGCAGACATTTGTGGGCCATTCCCTATGGTTGCTTGGAATGGTCAACAATATTTTATAACGTTCATAGATGATTATTTCAGATATGGCTACATATATCTCATTCATGAAAAGTCACAATCACTGGATATGTTCAAAAATTTTAAGGTTGAAGTTGAAAACCGTTAGATTTGACCGTGGTGGTGAGTATTATGGTAGATATAACGGTTCAGGTGAACAACATCCAGGACCATTTGCTAAATTCCTAAAGGAATGCGGTATCATCCCACAGTACACTATGCCAGGTTCGCCCACTATGAATAATGTTGCTGAAAGACGAAACAGGACGCTTAAAGACATGGTGAGGAGTATGATTTGTCATTCTACCTAACCAGAATCACTCTGCGGAGAAGCACTTAAGACTGCATCATATATCCTTAACAGGGTTCCAACTAAAACGACTACCAAAACCCCTTATGAACTTTGGACTAGCAAGAAGCCTAGTTTAAAGCACTTGCACATTTGGGGATGTCCAGCTGAGGTAAGGCCTTACAGGCCCAACGAAAAGAAATTGGACTCAAGAATTGTTAGTAGTTATTTTATTGGATACTCTAAAAGATCCAGGGGGTACAAGTTTTATGATCCCATGACTAAGTCGATTTTCAAGTCGGGAAATGCTCGGTTCTTCGAGGATGTCGAGTTTGCAAGGGGAGATACAGTTAGGGACTTTGTATTTGAAGAGGAATATGTTGATATTCCCACAGGTGTTATTGGCATTGATCAAGATTCCATTCCTGACTTTGTTCAAGACACAATATATCAAGACAATGTCGGAGAACCTCTTATTCAAGAAATTATTCCAGAAAAACAAACTCTACCACCTTAAGAGCCTATGCCATTAAGAAGATCCACTAGAGAAAGGAGAAGTGCAGTGCCAGATGACTACATTGTATTTCTTTAAGAACATGAGGTTGACATTGGAGTGATGGAAGATGATCCGATCAACTTCCGTCAAGCCATGGAAAGTTCTAACTCTCTGAAGTGGATTGATACCATGAATGAGGAGATTAAGTCCATAAAGGACAATGACGTGTGAGATATTGTCCTATTTCCAGAAGGTACGAAATACACTGGTTACAAATGGATATTTAAGACCAAGAGGGATTCGAAAGGCGATGTGGAAAGGTACAAGGCTCGTTTTGTCGCTAAGGGCTTTATACAGAAAGAAGGCATCGATTATAAAGAGACTTTCTCTCCAGTTTCTTTGAAAGAGTCTTTTGGGACTATTATGGCATTGATGGTGAATTTCGATCTTGAGCTACATCAGATGGATGTAAAGACAACGTTCCTCAGTGGTAACATTGATGAGACGATCTATATGGTGCAACCAGAAAACTTTGTGTCGAGAGACCCAAAGAATATGGTTTGCAAACTTAAGAAATCCATCTATGGGCTCAAGCAAGCATCTCGACAATGGTATTTCAAGTTTCATCAATTGATCATCTCGTTCGGTTTTGAGATGGATTTGGTCGATGATTGCATATACCATAAGTTCTATGGGAGTAAGTATAATTTTCTGGTTTTATATGTTGATGACATTTTGCTTGCCAGCAACGATATAGGCTTATAGCACGAAACTAAGAGATTTCAAGCTAAGAATTTTGAGATAAAAGATCTTGGTGACGCCTCTTTTGTATTAGGCATAAAGATACACTGGGATCGCTCTCGGGGTGTTCTTGAACTATCACAAAAGAGCTATATCAAACAGGTTCTCAAGAGATATGACATACAGGATTACAAACCAGGTAATACCCCTGTGGCAAAAGGAGACAAGTTTAGTCTCAATCAGTGCCCTAAGAATGATTTTGAGGAGAAGAAAATGCAGAAGATTCCTTATGCGTCAGCAGTAGGAAGTTTGATGTATGCTTAGGTTTGTATGCGTCCGGATATTGCGTACATTGTTGGGATGTTTGGCAGATATTTAAGTAATCCAGGAGTAGACCATTGGAAAGCAGCTAAACGGGTCTTACGGTACTTACAGAGAACAAAAGACTAGATGCTCACGCATTAGAGATCAAATCAGCTTGAGATCATTGGGTATACTGACTATGATTTTGCTGGATGCCAAGATAGTATAAAATCTACATCGAGTTATGTTTACATGCTAGCTGAAGGTGCTCTCTCCTGGAAGAGTGCTAAACAGTCTCTTATAGCCTCTTCTACCATGGCAGTAGAGTTCATAGCGTGTTATGAGGCATCTAATCACGGAATATGGCTGCGAAATTTTGTCACGGGGCTACGTATAGTGGACGGTATTGAAAGACCACTCAAGTTATTTTGTGACAATAAGTCAGTAGTTCTATATTCCAATAACAACAGGAGCTCGACGAAGTCAAAGCATATAGACATCAAGTTCTTAGTTGTTAAAGAAAGAGTTCAGAGTGGACAGTTGTCTATAGAGCACATCGGTACAAGCTCCATGATTGCGGATCTGCTTAGTAAAGGATTGCCACCCAATGTGTTTCATGAGCACACTACTCGTATGGGTGTCATGTCATTTAAGGGTATTTAGTTTTAGTGGGAGTTTGTAATTTTAGATGCTTTTATGATATAGACATATTTTAAGTTATTTCAGTTTATGGATATTTTAAAGTTATTTTCTACAGAAATAAAGTTTTGGTTTAGTTACACTCTGAATTTTGGTATAGATTGATCTCATTAAGGCTTAAGGGTGGACCAGTTGGAAATAGGCATGTTAAGATTACATTGCATGAAATTTACATGCTACACATCCACATCATGATCCATGTCATTTAGTTGTATTGGCATACGTGACTATTGATGGGTCGAGTTATGAAAGATGTAACGAAGGCCGCTTTGATCCTATATTGATATGATTGATGGACCGGATTGGTTATAGATACATTTCAGTAATGATAGCAAAGTAGAACTCATATGATTATTATTTTGCAATGCATAATTTTAAAGTTACACATATAGCCCAAGTGGGAGATTGTTGGATCCTTAATCCAACATTGGGCTTATATGTGAATAATTATGTGTTGCAATTAAATAAAAACAATACTTCCTTTAACGATTATCTACTCCAAAATAATTTTTAGTTAAGAAAAAGCCTCTTCAAAAGTAGAAAATCAGCCTTGGACCTTACGAACTTGGATGTGGTGAGTAGATTCTTCACGCCAGATTGGTTGTGCTCCACTCTGGACTAGGGTAACGTGCTCTCCCTCCTTCCAAAGATTCTTATCCTAAAGCATAAAAAAAGAGAAAATATGTCATCATGTGAAGTAATGATCGTCTTTTTTTTTTTTTTTTTTTTCTTTTGAGTGTTTGGGCGGGTAAGAGAGAGAAGATTTGTCAAGAAATATTACTCGTAATACCTGGAGTGCCCGGGAAAAGGTCTCCTCAGAATCATATGAGAAATGCATGTATATGGGCATGACACCTTGATAAAAAAACCAGTCTCTGCTTGATTCTTCTCCAGTTAAGCATGAAAGAGTGTCATGAAACTGAGAGTAGAGAATCTATGCAATCTCTCAAACTCATTCATCTATGTCATCCTCAACTTTCTAACTTTTCATTGAGTTTTACAACTTTTACTGCACTGTTTCTTTTCATTTCCTTTCAAGTTCTTGCTAGGCCACTGAATTGCATTTAACATAAACATAAATCACATTCCCGAGTCAAGGAGCTTATTGAAAATCAAATTCAGATAATTTGGGGAAAAGGGGAGGGGGAAAAAATGCAAGTTATACTGGTATTGAACTCACTCATTCGTGAAGGCAAAGATGGTTGAGGAAGGCCGATAATGACTTTAAAGTATAGCCATAGATCCAGTTCTCGTGAAAACAATGATTGGCGTATTGAGGGTGTTAGCCATAGTAGTGGAATGGAAAGCAAACATTTCGGCCATATGGCTCTGCAGAAAAAAGCCATAGTGGTAATCATATTATGAAATAGAATTAAAAAAGCAAGTTTGATAAGCAGTGGACAGGAGAACAGCTGCAATGACCAAGAAAATACTTCATTTCAGCTCCTAATGAGCCCAGCATCATGAATCCACATCATTAGAAAAATGAAAGTAGTAAACACAAAAACCTTTAATAATAACAAAAAAGGGTCAGGACTTCATATTGGATTAATGCATACCTTGTAAGCACTAGCATGAATTGGAGGCACAGTGCCGACTGGTAGACTTGCCTTGGTCCTCAATGCCACAGCATGCATAACTCTAACAGCTTTTAATGGATACCTTGTGTCATTGTCATCATAACAAAATTAATTTGTACACATTTCTGAAGTAGAAATTTTTTATAAAAAAAAAAAAAAATTGAAACATATCAATGAATTTGTATGTGAATATCTGATATATATGCACTCAGCACAACACTGTTAATGTCCATACAGAATTTGATGAGAAAATGAATCAGTTAGGCCAATGTTATTAGTCATGAGAAATATGAGAACTTGAATACCAATTATATAAACCTGTATCAATTGTGATGCACAGAATTTGATGAGAATATGAATAAGTTAGGCCAATGTTATTAGTCATGAGAAATATGAGCACTTCAATACCAATTATATAAACCTGTATCAATTGTGATGCAACTATGATAGACTGCCACCTGATTAGATTTTAGCGATCTACACGTCAAACGCTGTTAACTTTTACATATCCGCACAATCCATATAGTTCTAACTGAAGAATGGACATCATCCTAATTTCACAAGGAACAACGGTATGTAATATTGCACCATTTAATCTGGATAGGCCACTAGAACAGTCAGATAAAGAGTATCATTAAATTCAACATCTCCTTTAATATTTAATCATATGATTCCTTTCAATCTACTGAAAGTTCTATCCTCCCAGGGGCACAATTATTTCACTATAAAGTGAGGCAGCCTCAAATTCAATAAGTCACTACCCACCATAGAATTCTCCATTAGATTTGATCAAAAATTCAACATCTAGAAGATGTACATGCACATTTGTTTTAGTGGTTCAAAGAAGGCTTTGAACCACTTGCTTAATACATATACTGAAAACATATGTAAATTCAGGCCACTGGATAAGACAACTTACTTTCCATGGGCAGTTTCACCAGAGAGCATGATTGCATCAGCACCTTCTTGTACTGCAATTGCAATGTCGGAAACCTCAGCCCTTGTAGGTGTAGGATGATTAATCATGCTTTCTATCATGTTTGTTGGAACAATCACTGGTTTCTGCATACTGCGGTACCTTCTAATGATGTCTTCCTATTTGATTCATAACAAGTCTATAATAATGAGGAAATAAAAAAATAATCTCAATTGTAGAGTCTAAACTTCACTGATCCAAATAGTAAAATATTCACATGTCAATACAGTGATCAGACTAGTTTTAACTACAAAAGATGAAACATAGGGAATTTCATATAAGAAACTAAAACATAACTTGATCCAGACTATAACATCTCCCATCCATCACTTGTAATCCCCTCAGTGACTTATAATTTAAATCATATCTCAATTATTTTTGGGTTTTAAGTGTTACTTTCCTACCATATTGACATTTTGTGTCATTGGTAACATCTAATTTTCAGGTTTTGCAGCAACATGGCGGTTTCTTTTCTTAATGGTTTGAAGTGCAAAGTAATTCATAGTATTTTTTTACTATTCTTTTTCATGGGATAAGTTTCGTTGGGTTAAATGAAAAGAATCTGCTTCAATTTGACACAGGAATGTATCATAGTAAATATTTCTTTTGTAAGTAATTACTTCAAGTTGACTAAATGCATTATAATTTTGAAAATGTTCTTTTTTCTTAAATTATACTTTGAAATATCCTATTACAACCACAATAGTTATTTAAAGTTAAAAAAATTAGGCAATAAGTATTTTCAGACTTGTGAATCATATAGCTAAAATGTGGCATGCTTAGAATCAAGTTACCTAAAACAAGGGGACTTCCTTGATTGGAAGTTCAGCTCCAAGGTCTCCATGCGCAACCATTGCCTATAATGTCCACAAAACCAGTTAATATGTAATTGGATATCATGATGGTAAACAATAGGTGATGAACATTTAGAACTCAATCGCACACACAGGCTCACTCACATGCACACATAGAAAAGAGTTTTTGAAAAATATTTGTCAAACATAGAAAAGAGTTTTCGAAAATTGAAAACAGTTTTCGAAAACCCTATCCAAACATGCCCTAAGTTTTATTCCTTGTTTCTGTCTAAAGCGCAAGTAGGGGGTATTAACAAATTGTAAATGATCCGTCAAGAATGTTGAAACTAACCCCATCAGATGCAGTAGTTATAGAATGAAGATTTAGTATAGAGTCATGACGCCGGGCATAATAGCGATTATTCTACAGGTTAGTCATAACAAATATTTCACAGGGAGAAACACAAGAAAAACCCTAAAAACACAGAGAAACAGCTCTGATGCTTTATTTAAAATTATGCAAATACCAATAATAATGATAAACTGTCTTTTCTGTATGTGGCCTCCTTATTTATAAAGTCAAAGCAAAAAAAAGAAAAAATCCCTGAAAACATAATTCTGGGGAAAACTAAGGAAATTACTAAAATTAAGCGATTGTATCAAGGAAGAATCAATGGCAGTCAATTCTAACTTGAATACAAAAGAAAATTGCAAATGGAAAGTTTTCTAAAACTGAAAACTGCAAATTTGAAGGCCTAAAACAGAATTAACGGCAGTCAACCGTTCTAGGTAGTCCACCTGCCATTTTTGCGCTGATCTGCCAACTCAAGGTATCTCAGTGCCAACAACGTGTTATCTGACAACTCAACATCATCTGACTCGGATCCTCCTCATCAGTCCGCTCGGGTTGGAAAGAACTCATCCTCGAGTTCACAATAGCTTCATCGGAATCCACAAAACAAGGACTCAGGCGTTTCACATTAAAGACATCAGACGGCAACCTAGGAGAAAGATCGTCTGGCATCAAGTCAGAAAACTCTGCTAGCAGCTATTGCACCTCTGCTAGTAAATCTGGATTCATGTCTGCTGCAGTATTCCCACAAGGCAGTAGAGCATGGACCACGTCTCCACGCTCAATCTCAGCTAATAACCTGGACATCGAAAACAGATTAGTATTATTGGCTACTGGGGTAGGAGTGGTTCCTTCCCAACGAGGTGCCAACACAATCTTCTTCCCTTTGATGCTAAAGGAATATGTATTTTTTCGCCCATCATGAATAACACTGCGATCATACTGCCAAGGTATGCCTAACAATACATGACAAGCATCCATAGACACAATATCACACCAAGCATTATCAAAATATTTCCTACCAATCGAAAAAGACACTAGGCATCGCCTATCTACCGTTACCTCACTGCCTTTATTCAGCCACGACAATTTATATGGCTTAGGATGACGATCTATCTTCAACTGTAGTTTCTGGACAGTCTCTTCAGACACTACATTCTCACAACTACTACTGTCAATGATCATCTTGTAGACTTTATCTGCAACTGTGCAGGTCGTGTGGAAAATATTGGTTCTCAACCAATCGTCCCTTGTATCGCCCTTGGGGGTCAGTAGACTCTTACGAATGACTAGAGTCTCATGACCATCTCCATACAACACATCTTCATCTTCATCATCGTCATACACAGGCTCTCCAATCTCCTCAGTTTCGTCTACCACGTCGTCCTCAATCAGGAGATTTTTGCCCTTCTTACTAGCAGGCTTCCTGCACTCAATCGCTTTATGTCCCTGTTCACCACATCTAAAACATCCAATATTTGAGTTAGAGTTACCCTGGTGTGGCTACTGGGCAGGACGAGATTCTTGAGGGTGAACTAGCCTACTGCTTTGATGGCCTCTTGTTCTGCTGTTTTTCCACCGCAAGTGCACGCTGGTATGCTTCAGAAACGGTCCACAGTGAGTGAAGGCTGAGGACATCCTACAGAGGCTGCCATAATCCCCCCAAATACTGTGCCACCATCTGCTCTTCTGTCTCAGATAAATAATTCCGGGCTATCAATTGATAGAACTCCTCCGTGTAATCATCCACTAATCTCGTGCGTTGCCTCAATGAATGAAGTTGCTGAAACAAGGTTTGAGTGTAGCCGAAAGGAAGGAAGTGACCCTTCATCTTCTTCTTCATCCTCTCCTAATCTGTGATCTTGGCCTTGCCCTGCCGATCGCTTGAGCGCCTCAACTACTCCCACCACGCAGATGCTCTGCCTTTGAGTTTGATGGCGACCAATTTCACTTTGACACGATTTGGGACTTCCTTATCCTCAAAAATACGCTTTACTTCATTCAACCAATCGATGAATCCTTCCGCCTGTAACAAACCAAAAAACTCGGGCAGATCTACTCTGAAACCGAGGTCTCCATAATGATCTTCCTGACCACAGTGCTCCCAGAATCGAGCAGGATTGTGATGCCAGTTTTCGAAACTGGAATCAGAGTCGTGATCTTCCATCTCACGATCACCGAAATTCTGCGCCGCTAGACGCTGGGTTAACTCTGCAACTTGCCTCTGTAAATCCTCAATCATCGCATCCTGAATGTTACGATCACAGCCTGGGACTTCCTCGTTCGGAACCTACCCGCGACAACCACGACCACGACGACCAGCCATGGAACTGATGAAATCTCACCCCAGGAAGATGCTGAAGCTCTGATACCAACTGACACCAGGCAGAATAGTGATTATTCTGCAGGCTAGTCGTAACAGATATTTCACAGAGAGAAACACAAGAAAAACCCTAAAAATACAGAGAAACAGCTCTGATGCTTTATTTAAAATTATGCAAATACCAATAATAACGATAATCTGTCTTTTTCGTATGTGGCCTCCTTATTTATAAGGTCAAAGCAAAAAAAGGAAAAAATCCCCGAAAACATAATTCTGGGGAAAACTAAGGAAATTACTAAAATTAAGCGATTGTATTAAGGCAGAATCAACGGTAGTCAATTCTGACTTGAATACAAAAGAAAATTGCAAATGGAAAGTTTCCTAAAACTGAAAACTGCAAATTTGAAGGCCTAAAACAGAATCAATGGCAGTCAACCGTTCTAGATAGTCCACCTGCTATTTTTGCACTAATATGCGAACTCAAGGTATCTCAGTGCCAACAACGTGTTATCTGACAACTCAACATCATCTGACTTGGATCCTCCTACATCAAGTCAGCACTTTCAATTTTTACAATCACCTGAATATCCGCATTACAGCCTACAAAACATTTGAAACAGTTCAATTAGATACAGAAGGGTGAGGAAAGAACACTAGTAACACCTAATCATAACTTCATAAGTTGATTATAAATTGCGTAAGAACTTCACTTTTGAGATAATCTTTCAACTCATGGAGGCATCCTTCTCGAAAGAGAGAGCATAAAAATCATCTTGGTTGTCCACCCAAAATTTGATATCTTACCAATCTTTGTCTGAAAAGTGACACAAAGCATATGGAATATTGAATAATATGTACTCTTAAATGAAAAAGAGTGTATGAAGAAAAGCTTCACATCAAAACCATAACACTAAGGCAGAGAATGACCTGTTATTGAAGGTAGAGATGCACTTTTTCCAAGCACATTCAAATGTCGCCTCGATTTCAGCTCCCTACTATCGGCGAGTACACATTTCACTGAATCCATTGTCTTTGACTTCACAGCTAATGACATCATTCCATCTAGCACAAAAACAGAAAATAGCATATTGAGTTTCATGAACAAGCAAGAAACTAAAAACTTCACATGAAAATTTATTTATTGATAAGTGATAGGAGCTTAAATATTCATATTTAAGCCCCTTAATTTACATTTGTTAAATTCTTTATCTATATGTTTTAGTCTATAATACTTCACTTTTGTGTTTTACACATTTTTATAAGGTCTTTGTGAAAAAGAAGCATTTTTGACACTTAAAGGAAGAAATCTGGAAATCCTGGAGCAGCTGCTGGCTAGATTGCGATCGAGCGCAATCCTCTGTGCGATCGAGCGTAGAATTGCAATCGAGCGCATCACGTATGCGATCGAGTGCACATGTACGGGAATGAACAGTAAACTGCAGAACCCTATTTTGGAAATAACTTTATTTTGGAAATAAAGGAGTTTTATGTTTTAGGAAAGTTTAGGAACTCATGAGCCTTCTAGGACTACTCAAGCCCTATAAATACACCTGTAAAGCACACACAAATAATCACTTCTTTTATCCCTTCTTTTATCTTTTAATCTCCCTTTGGAGTAGATCTCCCTTTTGGGGGGATCAAGCTCCCTTTTAGTTTTAGTTTTTGTTCGGGGAGGCCTGAGGCCGGACGAGCCTGAAGGAGAGATTTTGGAGACGAATTGACGACTCTTCTCCATAATGTTTTCGGGTTTCTTCTTTCCTTTTTATCTTATTATGTGTAATTAACTTTTTAGTAAGGGCTTGGTTGAAGCCCTAATTATGTTTACTCAATAATTCAGTATTGGTGCCTTTGTGATATTTATGTTGTGTTGCTTAACTTGATTAATGTCTGTTTGTATTTAAATTCCTTATATGTGTGTGTCTGATCAACGTATGCATGTGGTATGGATTAGTTAGTTGAATCAATTTGGATGACCGAGTCTTGGGTTCAACAATAGTAACAAAAGATATCTTATCCAGATTCTCGGGTTAATCAACATGGGAAACCAGGAGTAGATACCATGCCCTAGGTCCCGTGTGGTTGTCGATTTCCACAGGTCCTATGCTCTCTTAAGGAACAACTCAGTCGATACCATGCTGAATCTCTTAAGAGAGAAAAGAGTTAGAGTAGATACCATACCTAACTCGTTGCTTAGGGAGATCGATAGCTTAAGGAGTAGATACCATGCCCTTAGGTTGACAAACATTAGGTATATATGGCATGAGTAAAGCATTGGCATACTGTTGTATTGAGGTCGCATAATTAGTGGTGGATATCAAGTCCCTACGCCTTTATCCTTAGTATTTTATCTTTATTATTTCTCAACGCTTTTATTATTTCTATCTTTTTATATTGCGAATATAATTCTAAATTGAACTTTACCAATCCTTGTGGAGATGATCTTGCATTCGCACACTATACTACACTGTTGACCTTGTGCACTTGCAAGTAAAACAAGTGCGATTATTTGCTTATTTATTTAGGTGGATAAACACACAACAAGTTTTTAGCGCCGTTGCCGGGGATTTTGCTAAATTTCTGTTTAGAATTATTTCTTGTTTATTTTTCTTATTTTGTTCAATTTTATTTTCTTAATTTTCAATAAATATATTTTTTTAATCTGTTTTGTTTTTTTTTTTTATCAACTATCTAACTTAATTCTTCGTTTTTGTTATTTTCTTGCTTTTTGTTTCAGGTGTGCATTAGTGCTAATTCTGGAACTGTGATCGAGCACAAACCTAAGTACGATCGAGCGCACTGGTGCGATCAAGCGCAGTGCTTGGAGCACTCGAGGGCAAATAGTCCAGAGACTACCCGAGCAGCAGTACTGAAGCTGCTGCACCAAGGTATTCCTGCTGATTCATGCAAGAGCTTCGAGTGAGGAACCCAACCATCCTTTCACTTGATATAGAAAGTGAGCAGATCATTTGAAAGAGGCCTAGAAACAACTTCAAGGAGAGAGAAGAAGAATTTGAGGGTGAAGCACCAATGGAACGGCTTTACAACCAATTGCCACCAGAACAGAGACCTATGAAGCAATACTTCGTTCCACAGAACCTCAACCATCCTTCATGCATTGCATATCAACCTAGGGTGGAAGAAAATTATTACATATCTGTAACGACCCATCCCGGGTTGGCCACCCCGAAACAATGTCATCACATTTTTAGAATCCCAGCATATACCGGCTGTCACGGTTATTTCATTAGACCGGCTGCCTTCGCGGTTCTTTCGGTTATATTATTAAATGCATATGCGCATGAACAATAATATGAAACAGTAATATAAACAGTAATATAAAAACAATATAAAGATTCAAACTACTTAATTTGGCTATCCTGATTATCCACAAATTTTATATAACAAAGTTTCTTTAAAAATTTCTTACATCCAATCATCCTGATTTTTATCAGATTATATAAAAATTCTACTAAATTCTTCTCTTCCCAAATCACATCAAATAATCAATTAAAGTCTGTCAAGATCCACTAAATTTCATCTCAAATCATCCACCAAAATTTGTCAAGATCTACTAAAATTCACCTCAAATCATCCACCAAAATTTGTCAAGATCTACTAAAATTCATCTCGTCATAACTCGTATTAAAACATCAATATATCTCATCAATAATTTATTTATTGCTTTTATTCTCAAATAAACTTATGATTTCTAAAAATATCATCTCTCATCGAAAAATATTTCTACATGTCTAAATTTTCTATCATACCCATAAATCAATTTTTCATCTATCACCCAAGCATACTTAAATAATTAAAATTAATATTATCACCAAATAATTGGTTTTTCATTTAGACTACTTAAAGTAAATCCAACTCACCCCGTAGCATTTAAAGCTACTCGTGGGTCACCTTCTTGTTTTTTTTCCGGTTCTTCTCAGAAATTTCTCCCGTTGTAGATAGTCAACACCTGACATAATATTTGTATTAAATTTCTAATTATTTCTTAAATTCATCGTAAACCACTCCTTATGAAAATTCCCACTTTAAGCTCCGGAAATTTTATATATGCTAAAAATTCAAAAATAAATATTATACTATTACCTCATAATTACTGATAGCTTCTCATAATCCTCTATGAAATTCCGTAGAAAATCCATTCAAAATTTTGCTCTTTTGACTTTTCTTTGGATCTCCAAATATTGTGAGAATACAAAATTTTGAAAGAAAGAAACTGAACGATTTCAGTTTCTACACATATATATATAGGAGCTTCAGCCCCTCTACCTAACTTTCTACTTTCTAAAAACAAACTCCACGTTTTTTTTCTTCTTTTTATTAGTCTTCAGCAGCCACCCCCCTCCCACCTAACTCTCTCATCAGTTTGTTTTGTCTCTTTTTATTAAAAAAAAAAACCTCCACTAAGTAATGGTGGAAGCACCATTTTTTTTTAATATTTTCTTTCCTTCTTTTCCTTTACTTTTTCCTTTTTCTTTTCCTTTTATTTTATTTATTCTTGTCTTTGGTCTGGGACTTTCACGTCTCAGATTTTTTTTACTATTCACCTTTTTTACTATTCACGATTTACTATTCATATTTTACTGTTCACATTTTTTTTAAGAATTATTTTATTCAATAGTAATCCTTCGAATAAATATATTAATTAAAATTCATGACATATTTATCAAATTACTTCTTTACCCTTAATTTATGAATACGGATATTACAATTCTACCCACCTTACAAAAATTTCGTCCTCGAAATTTCTTTACTTTACTCCATAATCAAAATATAAATAATCTTTCTTCATACTTGTCTTACGCTTTCATGAAATCTCTTCAACATCCTTATTCAGCCATCGAATTTTACACTAGTGAAATTATTCTTTTACACAAGACTTACTCTTTTTTTTTTTGTCCAAAATTCTCGCTGGTACTAGTTTATAGGTCAAATTTTTTTTTTTTTTTTGAATTTCAATAACTTAGCTCGAAATATCATGTAAACACTTTCTTAAAAGTGAAACATGAAATACATTATATAAATGTTTTAATTCCGGAGGCAAATTCAAGTTACTCACAACTAATCCAACTTTCTCAACAACCTCATAGGTTCCACATACTTCGGATTCAACTTTATTTTTTCATTTAAATCTCAATATACATTTTCATTGAGATATTTCTCAATACACCCAATCACCTACTTAAGACTCAAGAGGTCAACTCTAGGTTGCTTTACGGTTTTCTCTAACAAATTTGATCATCTCTAGCTCAATAATAAATAGACCAGATATATTTTTCTCTTTCATTCCTTCCCAACATATAGGAGTTCTATACCTCATATCTTTCGATGTCTCAATGAGTACCATCCCAATACAAATTTGATACTTGATTATTATAAACAATTTCAATCAATGGCATGTAAGCATATCAATTTACTAAAAAATTTATCACATTTGTTCTTAGCATATTTTCTAGTATTCTAAAAATCCAATATGAGCATGAAAATTTATTATATTACCACTGTGTACCCGTGGCTTTCTGAAATCTTCTCCCAATACCAAGATATAAATCTAGTATCTTTCTTTAACATTATGCTCAATGATACTCCATACAATATCACAATCTCAACTACATCCTTCTTCAATCTTGACCATCAGAATTTCTGTCTCAATCCTCTATATTTCTTTTTGTTACTTGATTGGGGACACCATCCATGTACCAACATCAAACTACCTTCATTTCATATTTGAACTCAAAATGCTTTCTGGTAAGCACTCAATGCTTAATCTTTTTCTGTCTCTTTATCTCTACCTTACATCTCTAAAACATTTCATTATGGATGACTGTACAACCATATTTATTAACCATGATCCTTTATCACTGGTATTCAACTTCATTCTTATTTCTCTTAAATTTATCATTAATTTCATATAAGGACTCCTAATAGCAGTTAACTTTCTTGTAGACTTTCTACTCAATGTACCAATTATCATCTTCGTATGCTCTAGATGATAGTGAACTGTGCAATCATCGTTACTAATCAACTTCATCTACCATCTCTGCCTCTAATTCAACTCCCTCTGGTTAGGTAAGTATGTCCAACTTTACTATCTCACAAGTGGCTCCATAAAGACGATATCTCCAATATTTAAAGTAAACACTATAGCAGCTAACTCTAAGTCATGAGTAAGGAAATTTCTTATCATAAATCCTCAATTTCCTAGAAGTATAGCCCATAACTTTTCTATGTTACACATATCCTAATCATTGATACGACTTATCATTATACACCACAAATCCTTCATCACCAGAAGGAAACACCAATACCGGAGCTGTAGTCAATTTCTCCTTTAGTAATTGAAAATTTTTCTCACACTTCCTTCACCATACAAATCTCACATCTTTACTGGTCAATCTATTCAACAGCAATTCAATAATAGACAAATTCTGAAAGAATCTTCTACAATAATCAGCTAATCCCAAGAAGATTCTAATATCAGTTATATTAGTTGGTTTCTCTCAACTTAACATTATCTCTACCTTTTGTGGATCAACTGTTATGCCGTTTCCGAATATTATATATTCAAAGAAAGTTATTTCCTTCAACCAACATTCACACTTAGAAACTTTGCCTATAATTTCTCTCTCCTTAGAATCTCTGGCACACTGTTTAATGGTCCATATGTTGTTTTTCCTTCTAAGAATATATCAGAATGTCATTACTGAACACAACCATAAGATTATCAAGAAACAGTTTAGATATTTATTCATTAAGTCCATAAATGTTTCTGGAACATTAGTTAATCCAAATGACATCACGAAAGCTTATGAGCATAATGTGTCCTAAAAGTAGTCTTAGGCACGTCTCCCTTCTCTATCCTCCATTGGTGATAACCTGATCTCAGGTTTATCTTAGAAAACATTCTCACTCCTTGCAACTGCTTAAACAATTCATTTATCCTGGTAAAAATGTATTTATTCTTTTTTTTAACTATCTGTAGTCTATACACATCCTTATCGTTCCATCTTCCTTCTTCACTAACAACACCTGACTCCCTAAATACATTAAGTCAGATAAATTGTTTATCCACAAATTCTTAAAACGGTACGTTCAACTTTCTCAATTCAGCTGACGTCATTCTATAGGGTGCTATTAAATATATGTGATATTCCTGGTATCACATCAATAAAGACTTTAATCTCTCATCTTGGAGGCAACCTAAACAACTCATCAAAAATTAATTTAGAATATTCTTTCATCACTATCTCCTTTTTATAATTCATGATATATGTCCAATACTCCTTAAAACCCTTCTTCAATCATCTCCTATTGGCCAGAGCAAAAATAAGATAGTTAAAAGTATCTCACGTCTATATCTTGAACCTTCTTTCTGGAATAATCAATCCAGACATAAAACATCGATAACCAATTATTTCCCAAGATAAATTATATTCAAAGATAATAAATTAACTTTAGATTTTTTTGTCACTGGTACGAATCACACAATCCCTCATGAATATTCATGATTATCACTCTATCTCAAATGAGAACTTTGACAAGGATATTTTGCAATCCAAGGACTAATAAATTCTTCAATAGATTTTATATGAATACTGGATGCAAAAGAATGGGTTGCTTCAAAGTCAACCAACACTGACATGTCCACCTTCTCCACACATAAAGTACTTCAAAATTTGAAAATTCTGGGATAAATATCTTTTTTGATTATAATAAACTTTTATATCCCAATCATACATCAGATTGCCACTTCCACTTGGTAGCATACTTACTTCCTCTACCATGACTTCCAGTTCTCATAATCTGTCTCCCAAATCTAATGGTCTCACCAATAGTATTCTGAGCTACAGAAGTAATAGGTCATGAGTTCCTCTGACTCTGTTTCTTTAGTTTCCTGGGACAAGAAACTCTTCCTTTGGGTGGTCTCCTACTCTATACAATCATATTGCCACTACCTCCATAACTTTCATGTCTAAGCCCCTTTAACGACTCTTTCTCTTTCCCTTAAATTCCATCACATCTCTCTAGATCTGAAATAATATACCCACCAATCCGACATAATTTATATGCCTCATGTAAGATAGTTTCGATCAAACCTTAAAATATAGTTCATCACAAAACCATAAATCTGCTATCATAACGAGCCACAGTTAACACATTTACCCCAAATAAATAATATCTCTATCTGGTTGAGCTCTAGAGATATAAGGAAAAAAAAATATCTATCAAGAAAAAAAAAACTTCTTTAAACCTATTTCAGGTTACGGGTCTATCAAATTTGTACTTACGTGGAAAGAATATCCTTCAATCATTCTAAAATTTCTCCTTCTAACTTAAACGAAATAAAAAAAAAAAAAACAATCGTCTGTCTATCACTTACTGGTCAAATACCAAATAATGTCTCTTACATGTTTCTCCCAAAACTCAGGTGTAAAAGGATTCATAGATCCTTTAAACAACAATACATTTAGCTTACTTATATCTCTATGCATTTTATGCATAAATCCACTTTTCCCCTTTTTAAGTGTCTACCATTACTGAATTAACAACATCAGGCACTGCTCTAGTCTGCTTATCAAGTCTATGCTATAAGTTATCCACTCGATTATCTGATACATTCATTTTCTCAAAAGCATGAGTAAGAGCTTATCTTAGCTCATCTCTTTCAACTTCAGATTCTCTCATACTTCAATTATATTACTAATATCAATCATATTATCAACACTTTCTATTCTAGGAACCACAGATTCAGACTTAACCGTGACTTATCAAAAATATTGTGGGCCTACCACGCCCTTTCAAATCAATAATTTTAAATCTAGCTCTAGCGCGTCCACGTATCATCCTCAGACCGTTCATTATAATTTACTTTAATCTTCTACTTTCTTACTTTTTTATGCAGTCTACAAAATCATAAAACCTAATGCTCTGATACCAAAATTGTAACGACCCATCCCGGGTTGGCCACCCCGAAACAATGTCATCACATTTTTAGAATCCCAGCATATACCGGCTGTCACGGTTATTTCATTAGACCGGCTGCCTTCCCGGTTAATTCCAGCATATTATTAAATGCATATGCGCATGAACAATAATATGAAACAGTAATATAAACAGTAATATAAAAACAATATAAAGATTCAAACTACTTAATTTGGCTATCCTGATTATCCACAAATTTTATATAACAAAGTTTCTTTAAAAATTTCTTACATCCAATCATCCTGATTTTTATCAGATTATATAAAAATTCTACAAAATTCTTCTATTCCCAAATCACATCAAATAATCAATTAAAGTCTGTCAAGATCCACTAAATTTCATCTCAAATCATCCACCAAAATTTGTCAAGATCTACTAAAATTCACCTCAAATCATCCACCAAAATTTGTCAAGATCTACTAAAATTCATCTCGTCATAACTCGTATTAAAACATCAATATATCTCATCAATAATTTATTTATTGCTTTTATTCTCAAATAAACTTATGATTTCTAAAAATATCATCTCTCACCGAAAAATATTTCTACATGTCTAAATTTTCTATCATACCCATAAATCAATTTTTCATCTATCACCCAAGCATACTTAAATAATTAAAATTAATATTATCACCAAATAATTGATTTTTCATTTAGACTACTTAAAGTAAATCCAACTCACTCCGTAGCATTTAAAGCTACTCGTGGGTCACCTTCTTGCTTTTTTTTCGGTTCTTCTCAGAAATTTCTCCCGTTGTAGATAGTCAACACCTGACATAATATTTGTATTAAATTTCTAATTATTTCTTAAATTCATCGTAAACCACTCCTTATGAAAATTCCCACTTTAAGCTCCGGAAATTTTATATATGCTAAAAATTCAAAAATAAATATTATACTATTACCTCATAATTACTGATAGCTTCTCATAATCCTTTATGAAATTCTGTAGAAAATCCATTCAAAATTTTGCTCTTTTGACTTTTCTTTGGATCTCTAAATATTGTGAGAATACAAAAATTTGAAAGAAAGAAACTGAACGATTTCAGTTTCTACACACACACACACACACACACACACACACACACACACATATATATATATATACATAGGAGCTTCAGCCCCTCTACCTAACTTTCTACTTTCTAAAAACAAACTCCACGTTTTTTTTCTTCTTTTTATTAGTCTTCAGCAGCCACCCCCCTCCCACCTAACTCTCTCATCATTTTGTTTTGTCTTTTTTTATTAAAAAAAAAAAAACCTCCATTAAGTAATGGTGGAAGCACCATTTTTTTTCTTTTATATTTTCTTTCCTTCTTTTCCTTTACTTTTTCCTTTTTCTTTTTCTTTTTCCTTTTTCTTTTATTTTATTTATTCTTGTCTTTGGTCTGGGACTTTCACGTCTCAGATTTTTTTTACTATTCACCCTTTTTTACTATTCACGATTTACTATTCATGTTTTACTGTTCACATTTTTTTTAAAGAATTATTTTATTCAATATTAATCCTTCGCATAAATATATGAATTAAAATTCATGACATATTTATCAAATTACTTCTTTACCCTTAATTCATGAATACAGATATTACAATATCTCCGCAGATACTCAGTGCCTTGACTCATTTTAGGGGTACACCTGCTGAGGATCCACACTTGTACCTTCGAGAAATCTGTGATCTCTACAAGTTCCAGCATATTCGGGGCCTAGATCAAAAGGGAATTAGGTTAATTCTTTTCCCTTTTTCATTAAAAGATAATGCTAAAATGTGGTATCATTCATTACTTGCAGATTCCATCCATACTTGGGAAGAGCTATCCAGTAGATTTCTAAGGAAATTTTTTCCAGCCCAAAAGACAAGGCAGATGAGGAAGGAGATTCAATCCTTCTAACAGAGGGATAGAGACCTTTTTCTTCAAGGCATGGGGACACTTTAATGAGCTGCTACTCAAATGTCCACATCATAACTTACCTCAAGATAAGCTAGTCCTAGCTTTCTATGAAGGTTTGAGTGGCATAAATCAAGGTATAGTGGATTTCGGTTGTGGAGGTGTGCTGATGGAGAAGACTAGTGAAGAAACCATGGAGCTGTTTGAGACATTAAGTGAGCACACCCAACAATTCTCCTTGAAAGGTAGACAAGGAATTAAAAGCAAGGGTATGTATGAGGTGAGCTTCAATGATAGATCTTTGAATCAGATGGCTGCTATGGAAAGAAAGCTAGACATGCTCATAAAAGCCATGGCTGATCAGAATAACTCACCTAGTCCACAGGCTACACAACGCCAGGTATGTGCTATATGCTTTCATTTTGATCAAAATACTTATACTTGTCCTCTGCATTCAACTACAGATCAAGAGCAAGCAAATTATGAGGGACCGAACAGCACATATACAAATACCTACAATCCTGGATGGCAAAACCACCCCAACCTCTCATGGAGCAACACTCAAAATGCTTTGAATCTTCAAGGACAACAGCGACACTTCCAACCAGCAGCCTAACCAGTGCCAAAATCAGAAAATAGTGACCTAGAGAGTCTTATGAGGCAATTGATGACTTCACAAGAACAGTTCATGACTGAGCAAAGACAAACCACTATGAAACATGAGCAAGCCATTCAAAGAGTCGAGGAACAAATGGGGAAACTGGCTAAGGAGCTAAGTGAAAGAAAGTTGGGTGAACTTCCAGTCCAACCACTACCTACTCCAAGAGGACATCAGCAACTAAATGTCGTGACAACTCTAACAAATGGTAAGATCGTCGAAACTGATGAGCCTACATAAGCATCCACATCCAAGGTAAGTGAGATGGAGAAGGTAAATAGTGAGAAAGTTGAAATCAAAAGATATAATGCATTAAAATTACCCCCAGATAATATAAAATATTTTAATATATGTATGACGCAAAGTGTTATTGAGGAAGCTTTTCAGGTCCATCACATTGATCTAGTAGAAACTGCTCTTACCTATAGTATCCCAAGATCAGATATTGAGCCCAAATGCAAGGATGTTACTGATGACATCATTGAAACTATGCACCTTCTAGAGGCCTTTCCAAAGCCTCCAAGTAAGTACACCAATCCATTTGAAATTCTTGAGCCTACTAATACTATTCTTCCCCCTTTTATTGTACAGGCACCTAACTTGGAATTCAAGCAGTTGCCCGAGCACTTATCTTATGCTTATATGGGAGAGAATAAGACACTTCTTATGCTAGCTGCTGCCACTCTTAGTTTTGGGGAAAAATAAAGTTTGGTCCGGCTGAAGACGTTAAACTTAGCGCTTATGGGAGGCACCCCACAGCTTATCCTTTTATTTTTATTATTTTACGTATTTATTGTTATTTATTTATTTTTATTACTTCTTGTTTTCCCGTATTACATTAGTTTTTCTTTTTTAGGGACAATGTGTGCATCCGTTCAAGTTTGGGGGTACGCTATGAGCCATGCCAACCTAGCTAGTTCTCCATCTCCCAGGTCAGCTTTTTCCTTGTTATTCACACATTGGGGGCAATGTGTCATTTAAGTTTGGGGGTATGGGAGAGACATTCACACACACCTTGTCCCAGTTTTTTTGTTTTGTTGTTTTTCATAGAAAAATACATGTTCATTCCATTCCAAAATTTTTGGGTGTTCTAAACAAACAATATGATTTGACTTCATAAGTGAGCTTAACACCTTGAACATATGGGCCAATAATTAAGTTTTGAACCATAATCACTTTCTTTTAGGCATTTAAGGATTCACAAGTTCGACTTAAACTAAACATGAGCACATTAGCACATAGTTGTGTGGGGTATGACATGTAATTTCGATTTGTATGTTTCTTTTGCTTGACTGTGAACCAGATGACCTATTAGATTAACGCGGTGGCATAAGAAAATAGAAAAAGTTCGTTATTGCTCAAAAAGAAAAAAAAATGCGCATCATAGTTTTGTGAGAAACCTAAACTTTTGTTGGACACCATGAGCATTTGATTTATCTTTGCGTCTTTGTTTTTCATTTAGTTTTTGGTTTTGTATTACTAAGGGACTAGCAATATGTAAGTTTGGGGGTGTGATAGGAGCTTAAATATTCATATTTAAGCCCCTTAATTTACATTTGTTAAGTTCTTTATCTATATGTTTTAGTTTATTTTACTTCACTTTTGTGTTTTACACGTTTTTATAGGGTTTTGGAGAAAAAGAAGCATTTTTGGCACTTAATGGAAGAAATCTGGAAATCCTGGAACAGCTACTGGCTAGATTGCGATCGAACGCACTCCTCTGTGCGATCGAGTGCAGAATTGCGATCGAGCGCACCATGTATGCGATCGAGCGCACATATACGGGCATGAACAGTAAACTGCATAACTCTATTTGGAAATAACTTTATTTTGGAAATAAAGGAGTTTTGTGTTTTAGGAAAGTTTAGGAACTCATGAGCCTTCTAGGACTACTCAAGCCCTATAAATACACCTGTAAAGCACACACAAATAATCACTTCTTTTATCTTTTAATCTCCCTTTGGAGTAGAACTCCCTTTTGGGGGGACCAAGCTCCCTTTTAGTTTTAGTTTTTGTTCGGGGAGGCCTGATGCCGGACGAGCCCGAAGGAGAGATTTTGGAGACGAATTGACGACTCTTCTCCATAATGTTTTCGGGTTTCTTCTTTCCTTTTTATCTTATATGTGTAACTAACTTTTTGGTAAGGGCATGGTTGAAGCCCTAATTATGTTTACTCAATAATTCAGTATTGGTGCCTTTGTGATATTTATATTGTGTTGTTTAACTTGATTAATGTCTGTTTGTATTTAAATTCCTCATATGTATGTGTCTGATCAACGTATGCATGTGGTATGGATTAGATAGTTGAATCAATTTGGATGACCGAGTCCTAGGTTCAACAATAGTAACAAAAGATATCTTATCCGGATTCTTGGGTTAATCAACATGGGAAACCGGGAGTAGATACCATGCCCTAGGTCCCGTGTGGTTGTCAATTTCCACAGGTCCTATGCTCTCTTAAGGAACAACTCAGTCGATACCATGCTGAATCTCTTAAGAGAGAAAAGAGTTAGAGTAGATACCATGCCTAACTCGTTGCTTAGGGAGATCAATAGCTTAAGGAGTAGATACCATGCCCTTAGGTTGACAAACATTAGGTATACATGGCATGAGTAAAGCATTGGCATACTGTTGTATTGAGGTCGCATAATTAGTGGTGGATATTAAATCCCTACGCCTTTATCCTTAGTATTTTATCTTTATTATTTCTCAACGCTTTTATTATTTCTATCTTTTTATATTGCGAATATAATTCTAAATTGAACTTTACCAATCCCTGTGGAGATGATCTTACATTCGCACACTATACTACACTGTTGACATTGTGCACTTGCAAGTAAAACAAATCGATTATTTACTTATTTATTTAGGTGGATAAACGCACAACAATAAGTGAATGGTTTAACTCTCCATTGGAGAGAAACTGATTCATGATCTTTAAGAAGCATCCAAGGAACATGATTCGATCTGGAATTGAAAATAAGAGAGTTGTCAAGTTGTTGTCAAGTACAATATCTGATAAATAACATACAAGACCTGTAAGCAGAAACCTGATGTATGAGTGGCTCCATCTACTGATTCAGTAAATGACAAGAGTTCATCTATTCCATAAGAGAATTCTACACAAATACAGTTGAGCAACCTTTCGGTAATAAGATAAGAAGAAAAAAAATAGCAATATAATCTAATCCTCACCCACTCAACTCTATTAACTTACTAACTAGGAATCAGCTCCAAACCATCTCAAAAGCAACATAACTCACAATATGGCCACTTAATAACGTGAATAAACTAACCAGAGTGCATGCATCATGTGTGTGTAGATGCAGATACAAATACAAGTTTATGTAGCTGACCCTGGTTAGTTTAGGATAAAGGCTTAATTGGGTTGAATAATATATCAAGAACATACTTCTATCAGAGATGACAGAGATCCAGACTACAGCAAAAAGTTTTTAACTCGTGCTAATCCAGAGGCAATGAATGGCATCTGGGGACCAGCATTATGGCTATAACTTTGTCTTCAAATTGAGCATTGTATTCTTTAGCAAGATCAATAGTTTTCTGGTGTGAAGCATGGTCTCCATGTGACATATTCAAACGTGCCACATTCATTCATGCTTCTGCTGGTTTCCATATCATTTCACAAGAAGTTGTGGAAGGACCAATAGTACACACTATCTTTGTTTCGCTTCGGGCATCTAAGCTTGTCCTTGGTTCTGTCAGAGAGTAAGCACTATTCAGAAGCTGAACAAAAGATTTCACTTTGTCGTAAACCAATTGAATGTTTCAAGGTTACAAACTATAGAAGAAAACAAAAGGGAATATTGTAAAAATGTTTGAAACAAAAACATAATATGTATACAAATATTGTTTAGTTTTTTACCAATCATTTTATGAGCTAAAATAACTATATGATAACAGGGGTAATTTGTAAAATATCTCCGCTTTAAACTTGTTTCAATGGCTAAACACATAAAAGTAGTGTTGAGGCGATTCTCCATATATGGGGGCCACCCTCAATTAAAAAGCATGCTGACGTGGCCCTAGTACCATTGGTATACAAGAGAGCAATTCTCTTCCCTAGCAATATGGAGACTGAGTTTTATTTTTTATTTGCAGCCACTGAAATCAGTTTTGGGAGCAAATATTTTCTTGGGTTTTACTTAAAGTTCTGATCCGATTTTGAGGCCGATTTCGTAGTAGTTTGAGCTCAAAATTTTGGGTGTTGATTCTATATGATGAAGGCTTCAAGTTGATATATTCTGTTTATTCGCCCACTTCTGTTACAGCTTGTTTCGGTGAAATCAGTTTAATATTTGTTTGGTAGATTATTGTTGAAATCAACTTTTTGGGTAACAATAAATTATTTGTTGATCATCTAGTTGATCTAAGGAAGATACATTGTATTCCTATTATTTTATAGTGGAGATATTTTCTTGGACTAGGTCTCATGGTAAAAGGGTTTTCCACATAAAAATTCGGTGTCTTAATTTCGGTGGTTTGATTATTATTTTTCTGTTGTGATTATTTGGTATTATTATTTTGTCTATTTTATTCACACAAAGAGGGGAAATAGTTCTTTGTTTCCCAATAAGTGGTAGCAGAGCCTTTGGTTAATTGGCTTGTGAATTCTTGTGTGAATTAAAATGAAGAAAAATTTCGATTTTGGTTTAAGTTCCATATTAAACTCATTGCCACCAATTAATCAATTTGGAAGCCTAGAATGTTGGATTTGTTATACTGTAGGGATATGCATGATCCTATTGAAGGTGATGGAACTAAACCGAATGGAAAAATTGATGAAGATTGGAAGCTTTTGCAGAGGAAAGCTATCGGTGTGATTCGGCAATGGATTGATCAGAGTGTAGTTCATCATGTAGCCACTGAGACTAATGCAATCGCACTCTGGAAGAAGTTGGAATCTATGTATGAAAAAAAGTTCGCTCAGAATAAGGCTTTTATCATCAGGAAACTTGTAAATCTGAAATACAAGGAGAATCGTTCAATTCCAGAGCACTTGAATGAGTTTTAGATTTTATTGAATCAGTTGACAATCTTGAAGCTTGTGTTTGATGATAAGTTACATGCCTTGTTATTGTTGAGTTCATTGCCAGATAGTTGGGATACATTGGTCGTATCAGTTAGTAATTCTACTGATGATGGAACGTTGACATTGGCATGTGTCAAAGACAGTATGTTTAATGAAGAAACCAGAAGAAATGAGCAAATAATCTCTTTTGAGGCTCAGACGCTAGTTACAGAGAGTAGGGGGAGAAATAAAAGCAAAAAACCTCTTTGTAATTGTGAAAAATCAAACGATAAGCATAGATGGAGATCAAGGTCTAGAAAAGGAGTTATATATCATTATTGCAACAAGTCATGTCATATTAGGCTTGAGTTTAATTGCATGTGATGCCGATGTTATTGTTGTTTGTGATGATGCTTACATTAATCTCACATGTTATGACCCCACTTAGGTAGCTGACACAAGTGCTGCATCTCATATTACTTCTCACAGAGATTTATTTTCAACCTATGTTGTTGGTGATTTTGGCTCTGTGAAGACAGCTAATGGTGCTTTGTGTAAAGTTATCGGTGTGGGAGATATTTGGTTGGAAACCAACACTGGATGCAGATTGCTTTTGAAAGATACTAAACATGTTCATCATATTTGTCTTAATCTAATCTCCACTACTCAACTTGATGATGAGGGTTATGAAAGTAACTTCAAATGTGGAGTGTGGAGTGTAGAAGCTCTCTAGAGGCTCATTGATTCTTACAAGGGGAAAGAAGATTCATCGCCTTTACAAATTGCAAACGAAGTGTAACAACCTATCCCGGGTTGGCCACCCCCGAGACGGTGTCATCACATTTTGAAAATCCTAGCACAACACATATATGCAGCAATCAAAATAAATAGCACCAAAATAAATTTTTCATTCATAAATCCTCAACCCTCAACAGGGGAGTTACATCAATCTGATTTTTGTACATTATAGACGCGTAAATGCATGAATATTTACAAATAAATTTTTATTTTATTTTCTCATTAGTCTGAGGATGTTGACACGTACGTGGATTATAGAAAATAATTTCGTCAGAACCTCAGCTCACCAAACTATTTGTCAAGCCTGCCACCAAAAATCATTGTACAATGAGGAGTGAGCTTCACAAACTCAGTGAATTAAATTTACTAGAAGTACTCATTTGTATAAACAATGTTTTAATATTTAAATCAATTTATATCTCATACACTTGATACTAGCACTCTACCATCACTACACATAACATCATATTCATTATCTATCAATCTCTTCCTCTTATTTATTTTTTCACCTTAATACCATCAGTTATCTCATAATTACCTCATAATGAGGTTCACCTCATTAAGTCTACCATTTAGGTAGTTCTTATCACCATAACTATCTCTCTCTGCGAGATTCATCCATCTATAACTAAATTCATAATAATACACCGCACATCAGCATTTCAATAATGCAAGCAATAATTTAAAATAGATGCAATGCATGAATGATTATGATGGGAACGTCTTCCCACCTATCAACAGGTTGTTATTATCTTAGACAAGCCCCTTCCCGGTTCTTTACAGCTTATCCCTTCTGCCATGAAATTTATTTCTAGCATATACCAGCTGTCACAGTGTCTCTTTTATATCCAGCATATACTGGCTGTCACAGTTGTTCCATTAGACCGGCCCCTTCCCAGTTCTTTCGGTTATATTATTAAATGCATATGCACATGAACAACAATATGAAATATACATCTGAACAGTAATATAAAAACAACATAAATTCAAAATACTTGAATTAACTATCCTGATTATTCTCAAATTTATATAACAAAAATTCCACTAAATTTCTCTCATCCCAAATCACATCAAATCATCTATTAAAGCTTGTCAAGATCCACTGAATTTCATCCCATCATAATTCCTATTAAAACATCAGTATAACTCATAAAAAATTTCACTTATCATTTTTATTATTAAATCAACTTATTATTCCCAAAAATATTATTTTTCTCCTAATAATTTTCTACATGTCCAAAATTCGTATCATAAATATCAACCAAATCTTTACCTATCACCACAACATAAGCTAATAATTTATTTTAATATTATCACTAAATTTTTCATTTTTATTTAGACTACACAAAGTAAATAAAACTCACCACGTAGCTCTTAAAGCTACCCCTGGATCATCTCCTTACATTTCTCGTTTCTCTCAGAAATTTCCCTCAGTTGTAGATCGTCAACACCTGACATCATATTTATATTAAATTTATAATTTATTCTTCAATTCGTTATAAACCACACATTTTGAAAATCCCACTTTGAATTTAGAGAAACTTCATAAATGTCAAAAATTCAAAAATAAACATTATATTATTACCTTCTATTTTTCTGATAGCTTCTCATGATTCTCTATGAAATTCCGCAGTAAACTCCTTCAAGATTTTGCTCTTTCAATCTTTCTTTAGATCCCCAAGTATTTAGAGAAAAACGAGTAATTGAAAAAAGAGACTAATGAAATTTGGTAAGTATTTCAATGTGTATATATATAATTTTTTGCTGCACAAAACTCAACAGCTTCTGCTTGGTAGGTTTGGCAACTCAACAGCCTAAAATCCCTTAAAACCTCCACATCCATGCCTTGCTGTTACAACGCAAGGCTACCTAATTAATTTGGCAGCAGGTCTTGTTGATTTTTTTTTTGTTTGACTTTATATTTTTTTAATTAATAATTTGTTTTAACTTTTCTTTCTTCTGGACGTCCAGAGACGTCTCTGAATATTTTTTTTAAGAAAAAAATAATTTTTTTTTCTTTTCCTTTTCATTCTTTTTTTTTTTATACTGGACACATCCATATTTTTTTAAGAATTATTTTATTCAGTACTAAATCTTTCGCGTAAATATATTATTTTTAATTTCATATCATATTTATTAAATCACTTATTTACCCTTACTTTACAAATACGGGTATTACAATTCTACCCACCTTACAAAAATTTCATCCTGAAATTTTCTTACTTTACATCAGAAACAAATATGAATAATATTTCTTCATATTTGTCTCGTGCTTTCACAAAATTTTCTTCAACATCCTTACTGGTACTTGTATGTACACCCAATCTTTATGAATTTCTATAACTTAGCTTGAAATATTTTAACATTCATCATATAAATGTTTTAATATTGGAGGCAAATCCAGGCTATTCACAATTAACCCAAACTTTTTTAATCACCTCATAGGGTCCCACTTATCTCAAACTCAACTTTCTTTTCCTGTGTAAATCTCAATACACCTTTTCACAGAGATATCTTCAAAAATACTCAATCACCAACTTGGAACTCTATATGTCGTCTTCTTTTATCAGCATATCTCTTCTGTCTGTTCTGGGCTGCTATGAGGTTCTCCTTAATCAGTTTGATCCTCTCAGTAGTTAATGGATGGACCATATATATTTCTCTTTCCCATTTCTTCCCAACATAAAAGAGTTCTACACCTCCGACCATACAATGCCTCAATCGGTGCCATCCCAATATTAGTTTGATACTGATTATTATAAGCAACTTCGATCGATGGCATGTAAGCATCCCAACTTACTGAGAAATTCATCACATTTGTCCTTAACATATCTTCTAGTACTCTAATAATCATTTCTGTCTGAGCATGAAAAAATTATATTAAACTGCAATTGTGTACCCGTGGCTTTCTGAAAACCTCTCCAAATCCAAGATGTAAATCTAACATCTTTATTTGACACTATGCTTAATGGTGCTCCATACAACCTTACAATCTCAGCTACATCCTTCCTCAATCCTGACTGCCAAAAATTTTGTCTCATTCCTCTATATATCTTATTATTACTTGGTTGTATCGAATCAATATCATCTTATGCCTTTCTAATTATCTCCTTTCTCAACTTCGCATTATTGGAAACACAATTTCCATGTTCCAATACCAAAATTCCCTCATTTCAAATTTTGAACTCAAAATACTTCTGGTAAGCATTCAATGCTTAATCTTTTCTACCTTGCATCTCTAAAACATTTTAGTATGGATGATTGTTCAACCATATTCGTTAACCATGATCCTCTATCATTAATATTCAACTTCATTTTTGTCTCTCTTTATCAATTTCACATCAGGACTCTCAATATCAGTTACACTTCTTATAGACTTTTTGCTTAATGCATCAGCTATCATCTTCGCATTTTCTAGATGATAGTGAATTGTGCAATCATTGTTACTAATTAACTCTATCTACCATCTTTGCCTCGAATTAAACTCTCTCTGAGTAAGTATGTCAAACTCTTATAACCCATGAATATCTCACAAGTGGCTCCATACAGATGATGTCTCCAATCTTTAAAGTAAACACTATGGCAGCCAACTCTAAATTATGAATAGAGAAATTTCTATCATGAATATTTAATTGCCTAAAAGTATGGGCCACGGCTTTCCTATGTTACACAAATCATCATCAGAAGGAAATACTAATACCGGGGTCAAAATTTTTTTTATTTTATTTTCTTTTTTCTTTCAACAGCTGAAAACTTCTCTCACATTCCATTGACCCCCTAACTTCATGTCCTTCCTGGTCAATCTAGTCAATGGTCCAGCAATCATAGAAATTTTTTGGATGAATCTCCTATAATAACCAACCAACCCCAAAAAGCTCTTAACTTCAATTACACTAGTGGGTCTTTCCCAATTCAACACTATTTCTACCTTCTGTGGGTTAACTACTATTCCCTTTCCTGACACAGGATGCCCAAGAAAGATATTTCACTCAACCAAAACTCACACTTAGATAACTTTGCATATAATTTCTCTCTCAGAATTTTCAACACACTGTCTAATTGTTTCACCTGTTGTTCTTCCTCTTTAGAATATATCAGGAAATTAAATACAACCATAAACTTGTTACAATATAGTTTAAACACTCTATTCGTCAAGTCCATGAATGTTTCTGGAGAATTATCCAATCCAAATGACATCACAAGAAACTTATGACCATAACATGTCCTAAAAGCAGTTTTAGGCACGTTTCCCTTCTCTATCCTCAATTTGTGATAACCTGATCTCAGGTTTATCTTAGAAAACACTCTCACTCCTTGCAACTGCTCAAATGATTCATTATCCTGGGTAAAAGATATTTGTCCTTATTCAACTATTTGTAGTCTATACCAAATCTTATTGTTCCATCTTTCTTCTTCACAAACACTACATGGCCTCCTCCTGATGATACACTAAAATCAAATAAATTGTTTATCTAACAACTCTTGGACTTTCAACTCTCTTAACCCAGTAGGTGTCACTTTGTATGGTGTTATTAAATACATATGATGCTTCTGGTACCACATCAATAGAGAATTTTATCTCCCTACTTGGAGGCAACCTAGACAACTCATTAAGAATTTCATTAGAATAATCTTTCACCACTAAGATTTATTCTAACTTCCTATTTTCCTCTTTAGAGTCGATTATATATGCCAAATATTCCTCACAACCCTTCTTTAACCATCTCCTAGTGGTCAGAGCAAAATGAGATAGTTCGAGAGTATCTTTTGCTCTCTTTGAAAGTTATACTCCTCATGTCCATATCTTAAACACTATCTTTTTCCTAAAATAATCAACCATATTCAAAGATAATAAATTAGCTTCAAATTTTTTTATTACTGATACGAATCACACAACTTTTGTAAACATTTATGATTATCACTCTATCTCTAGTGAGAAATTCAAAAAAAATATTTTGCATCCAATGACTAATACATACTTCAAGAGACTTCGTATGAATACTGGATGCAAAAGAATGGGTTGCATCAAGATCAACCAACATTGACATGTCCACCTTCTCCACACATAAAGCATTTCAAATTTTGACAATTCTAGGATAAATATCTCATCTGAATATATCTATAACAAACTTCTGTCTCCCAATCATACATCAGATTGCCACTTCCCCTTGGTGGCATACTTACTTTCTCTGCCATGACTCTCCGTTCTTATATCCTGTCTCCCAAACCTAGGGGTCCCACCAATAGTATTCTGAGCTATCGAAATTATAGATCCTGCTTTCCTCTAACTCTGTACTTTAGTTCCCTGTGACAAGGAATGCCTTATCTAGGGTAGTTTCTTATCCTGTACATTCATACTACCACTACCTCTATAACCTTCATGTCTAAGCTTATTTAACCACTATTTCTCTTTCCTTTAAACTCCATCACATCTCTCTCAATCTGAAATGATATAACCACTAACTTGACATAATTCCTATACCTCATGTAAGATAGTTTTGATCAAATCTTAAAACATAGTTCATTTATGAACCTTTTACACTTCTTATCCTCTAAGTCTACCATTTCTGTTACAATCATTGACAAGGCCACAAATCTCCTACCATACTGAGCCACAGTTAACCCAATTTCCTTAACTAAAGAAAATCTCTATCTTGTTAGGCTCTAGAGGTGTAAGGAAAATATCTATCAAGAAAAACCTCCTTAAATCTATTCCAGGTTAAGGGTCTAAAAACGTCTGCACTGACCCTAGGAAGAATATCCTCTCATCATTCTAAAACTTCGCCTTCTAACTCAAACGAAGCAAAGGCAACCATCTACCTATTAGTTACTGGTACAATGCCTCCCTCTGCATATTTCTCCCAAAACTTAGGCTTAAAAGGATTCATAGATCCTTTAAACAATAAGGCATTCAACTTAATATATCTAACAAAACAATCTCTCTGCATCTTATACATAAACTCACTTTTCCCCTTTTTTAACATTTATTATTACTAGATTTTCAACAATCTCAAGCACTGCTCTAGCCTGTTCATCAAGTCTATGCTATAAGCTATCAATTCTATCATCTGTTACCTTCATTTCTCAAGAGCATGTGTAAGAGCTTATCTCTTTCAACTTCAGATTCTCTCATGCCTTTACTAATATCAATTATATTACTAATATAAATCATACTATCAACATGTTCTTTTCTAGGAATCACAGATTCAGACTTAACCTCGACTTATCCAAATATTGGGGCCTACCACGCCCTCTCAAATCCACAACTCTAACTCTAGCTCTAACACGTCCACGTGTCGTCCTCAGATAGTTCATTATAATTTATTTTAATCTTCCACTTTCTTACTTTTTATGCAGTCTACAGAATCATAAAACCTAATGCTCTAATACCAAAATTGTAACGACCCATCTCGGGTTAGCCCCCCTCGAGATGGTGTCATCACATTTTGAAAATCCCAGCACGACACATATATGCAACAATAAAAATAAATAACACCAAAATAAATTTTTAATTCATAAATCCTCAACCCTCAACAGGAGAGTTACATCAATCTGATCTTTATACATTATAGACACATAAATGCATGAATATTTACAAAATAAATTTTTATTTTATTTTCTCATTAGTTTAAGGATGTTGACACGTACATGGATTACAAAAAATGATTTTGTCAGAACCTCAACTCACCAAACTATTTGTCAAGCTTGCCACTTGAAATCATTGTACAATGAGGAGTGAGCTTCACAAGCTCTTAAATTTACTAGAAGTACTCATTTGTATAAACAATCTTTTAATATTTAAATCAATTTATATCTCATACACTTGATACTAGTACTCCACCATCACTACACATAACATCATATTCATTCTCTATCAATCTCTTCCTTTTATTTATTGGTTCATCTTAAGACCATCAATTATCTCATAATTACCTCAAAATGAGGTTCACCTCATAAAGTCTACCATTTAGGTAGTTCTTATCACCATAACTGTCTCTCTCTACGAGACTCATCCATCTATAACTAAATTCATAATAATACACCGCATATCAGCATTTCAATAATGCAAGCAATAATTTAAAACAGATGCAATGCATGAATGATTAAGATGGGAACGTCTTCCAACCTATCGACAGGTTGTTATTATCTTAGACCGGCCCCTTCCCGGTTCTTTACAGCTTATCCCAGCTGTCATGGAATTTATTTCCAGCATATACCAGCTGTCACGGTGTCCTTTTTATTTCCAGCATATAGCGGTTGTCACGGTAGTTCCATTAGACCGGCCCCTTCCCGGTTCTTTCGATTATATTATTAAATGCATATGCACATGAACAACGATATGAAATATGCATCTGAACAGTAATATAAAAACAATATAAATTCAAAATACTTGAATTAACTATCTTGATTATTCTCAAATTTATATAATAAAAATTTCACTAAATTCTTCTCATCCCAAATCACATCATATTATCCATTAAAGCTTGTCAAGATCCATTGAATTTCATCCCAAATCACATCAAATTATCCATCAAAGCTTGTCAAGATCTAATAAAATTCATCTCATCATAATTCGTATTAAAACATCAATATAACTCATCAAGAATGTCACTTATCATTTTTATTATTAAATCAACTTATTATTCCCAAAAATATTATTTTTCTCCTAATAATTTTCTACATGTCCAAAATTCATATCATAAATATCAACCAAATCTTTATCTATCACCACAACATAAGCTAATAATTTATTTTAATATTATCACTAAATTTTTCATTTTTATTTAGACTACTTAAAATAAATCAAACTCACCATGTAGCTCTTAAAGCTTCCCGTTGATCATCTCCTTACATTTCTCGTTTCTCTTATAAATTTCCTTAGGTTGTAGATCATCAACACCTGACATCGTATTTATATTAAATTTATAATTTATTCTTCAATTCGTTATAAACCACACACTTTGAAAATTCCCACTTTGAATTTAGAGAAACTTCATAAATGTCATAAATTCAAAAATAAACATTATGTTATTACCTTATATTTTTCTGATAGCATCTCATGATTCTCTATAAAATTTTGCAGTAAACTCTTTCAAAATTTTGCACTTTCAATCTTTCTTTGGATCCCTAAGTATTTAGAGAAAAATGAGTAATTGAAAAAAGAACTAACGAAATTTGGTAAGTATTTCATTGTGTATATATATAAGTTTTTGCTGAACAAAACTCAGCAGCTTCTGCTTGGTAAGTTTGGCAACTCAGCAGCCTAAAATCCCCTAAAACCTCCACATCCATGCCTTGCTGTTACAATGCAAGGCTACCTAATTAATTTGGCAACAGGACCTGCTGCCACGCTTTACTTTGTTTGTTGATTTTTTTGTTTGACTTTATTTATTTTTAATTAATAGTTTTTTATAAATTTTATTTTTTCTAGACCTCCAGAGACGTCCCTGAATATTTTTTTAAAAAAAAATATTTTTTTTTCTTTTCCTTTTCCTTTTTTTTATACTGGGCACGTCTAGATTTTTTTTCAAGAATTATTTTATTCAGTACTAAATCTTTCGCGTAAATATATTATTTTTAATTTCATATCATATTTATTAAATTACTTATTTACCTTTACTTTACAAATACGAGTATTACATGAGGCCATGTCAAAACCAGGTGAATGCAGTTGAAGATGAGTCCATTAAGTTATGGTGTAAGCGTCTCGATCACACGAGTGAGAAAGGGCTTCAGTTTCTATCCAAAAAGCAAACATTACCTCACATTAAAGGTATGTCTTTGAAAACTTATGTTAATTGTTTGGCTGGAAAACAAAAAAAATTTCTTTTCTTAGCACTTCTAGACGTAATGTTGTTTTGGATTTGGTTCATACTGATGTCTGTAATATGAAAGATAGATCTCCTAGTGGTTGCTATTTTGTGACTTTTATTGACGATTTCTCTAGAAAAGTGTGGGTTGTTGCTTTACATTCTAAGGATCAGGTCTTTGATGCATTCAAAGAATTTCATGTGAAAGTTGAAAGAAAGATTGGTCAGAAGCTGAAATGTGTTAGAGTAGTTAATGATGGTGAATATAGGGGTCCTTTTGAGAAGTGTTGCATGGATTTTGGTATCAGGATTGAGAAAAATATTCCTAAAACACCGCAAGAGAATGGTGTAGCATAGAGAATGAATAGAAATATAGAAGAAAGAATTAAGTGTATGCTCTCTCATGCAAAGCTGCCTAAAACCTTTTAGAGTAAGGCAATAAGGACTGCAGTTAACTTGATTAACCTTTCTCCTTCAGGTGATATACCAGAAAAGGTTAGGAAGGGAAAGATATGTCCTATAAACATTTGAGAGTGTTTCGGTGCAGAGCTTTTGTTCACATTCCTAAATATGAGAGATCCAAGCTTGATAGTAAGACTAAAGATTGTATCTTCCTGGGTTATGCACATGAAGAATTTGGATACATATTGTGGGATCTGAAAGAGAAGAAAATTATCAGAAGCAGAGATGTTGTGTTCCTTAAGGATCAAACAATTGAAGACTCATAGAAGATAATGAAACCTAAGCCCTTCAATGAAGAACCTGTTAACTTGAATCCAATTTGTTCTCCAGTTGCAGCTTATAATGATCACAGGGAAGAAATTCAGTAAGAAAATGAAGATGTAAATAATAATGATAGTGATATTCTTCCATTTGCTGATGATCCTGATTTGCCTCATGATGATCATATAGAATGAGAAGTTGAGGAGGCCCCTAAAGAACCTCAGTTGAGAAGATCCACCAGAGAGCGTAGCTTACTATGCGGTATTTTCCTCATGAGTATGTGATGCCTACAGATGAGGGAGAACCAGAATGTTATGATGAAGCTATGACAGATGATCACAAAGAAGAGTAGTTGAAAGCCATGCAAAATGAGTTGAAATCCTTGCATGAAAACCACAAATATGACTTGGTGAAATTACCTAAGGGTAAAAGATCACTAAAAAACAAATGGGTCTACATGTTGAAGATTGAAAATAAGAGCTCATAGCCTCGGTACAAGGCAAGACTAGTTGTGAAAGGATTCAGTCAAAAGAAAAGAATTGATTTTGAAGAAATTTTCTCACCAGTAGTCAATATGTCTTCTACCCGAGTTGTTCTTGGCTTGGTTGCTCATTTGAACTTAGAGATAGAACAACTTGATGTGAAAACTGCCTTCCTCTATGTTGACCTAGAGGAAGAGATTTATATGGAACAATATGAGAGGTTCAAAGTCAAAGGTAAAATACAGCTGGTGTGCAGGTTGAGAAGAGTTTATATGGCCTCAAGCAGGCACTCAAACAGTGGTATAAGAAATTTGTTTCTTTCATGGAGAATTATGGTTAGAGTCAGACTACTTCGGACCATTGTGTGTTTGTTAAGAAGTTTTTTGATGGTAACTTTATTTTTCTCTTACTTTATGTGGATGACATGTTGATTGTTGGTTATGATATTAGCAAGATCGATGAATTAAATAAGAACCTTAATAAATCCTTTGCTATGAAGGATTTGGGACTAGCGAAACAGATTCTTGGTATGAAGATCTCAAGTGATAAAAAGAATGGGAAGTTGTTGTTGTCTCAAGAAGTTTACACTGGAAAGATTCTTGAGAGATTTCATATGAGTAATGCGAAACTTGTTATTACTCCACTTGCAGGTCACTTTAAGCTTAGTTCCAAGCAGTGTCCTACTAGTGAAAATGAGAAAGAAGAAATGAAGAAAGTTCAAATTGTTTCTGCAGTTGACAGTTTGATGTATGTCATAGTTTGCACAAGGCCAGATATTGCTCATGCAGTTGGTGTTGTCAGCCGGTTTCTCTCTAATCCAAGTCAATTGTTAAATGGATTTTTAGATACCTCATTGGTGCCTCTAAGGCATGTCTGTGTTTCGGTGATGGTAAACCTATGCTAGATAGTTTGACAAATGCCGACATGGCTGGTGATATTGACTCTCAAAAGTCTACTTCAAGATACTTGATGACTTTTGTAGGGGAGCTGTGTCTTCGCAGTTTAAACTTCAAAAATATGTTGCTTTGTCTTCTGAGGCTAAATATATTGCCTTGATTGAAATTTGTAAGGAGTAACTATGTTTGAAAAAGTTCTTACAAGAATTGGGCATGAAGCAAAAAAATTATGTGTTATACTATGACAGTCAGAGTGCTATCCATCTCAGCAAAGATCCAACATTTCATTATCAGTATAAGCATATTGATGTGCGTTACCATTGGATTCGTGATGCTCTATGATGTACAAATTTTAAATGCTCGCAAGTGCACGAATCACAAATAGTATTGCGATTAGTTTATTCTTGAGGTTGATCTCTCAAGGAATTACTGTGATTTAAATCCTAAATTACTTTATTAAATTCTCCTAAATAGAGCTGTACAGAGACGATTTTGTAGACAGAAAAATCGCCCTAGGGTTTCTGTTCAGGTTGTGTGCTTCTGCTGTTGTCCAGGCCCGGTTATGCTGTTGTCTAGTCCCAGTTTTGTTAAAACGGCCATAACTTTATCTAGAAAAATTATATTTACGAGCCATAAAATTCTCCAGAAAAATAGACAACTGGATCTTTCCAAGCATATATGGCTCATCTCCTGGTTCTTCCTAAATCAATATAGTTTAATCCATAAAATTGACTGATCTGTATGGGCAATTTTGGCAATTTAGTGAAACTCCTTTCCAAGTTCTTGTGAACCTGTAAAACAATGAAAAACAACTCAAAGTAACAAATTCTTAAGCTAAACATATAAATAAATATTTAAAAAACATAAAAAAAATACTAGGACAAACATTCGTTTATCAAATACCCCAAAACCTAGATTTTGCTAGTCCTCAAGCAAAACTAAAAGAAAACATAAACAAGACAAACTTAAAACTTAAATCAACAAAACCCTCATGTCTTAATTCTTATTATGACTCATATCTAGATATCTTATGAACAATTATGTTCACAGTCTCAACATTTCGCAATTCGTTGCTCAAATCAAGTACACATCGCACATCCATATTCCAATGCTCAAAACACCTCACGTCAGTTACCCCTAAACCTAACGTCAAAAATCCGAATTTGTTTCGACTCTAGGCCTCACAAGATTCACTCATTAAGCACACCGAACCTAGATTTCAAACACTCATCAAGCATATGCGAATAGAAGTTATGTAAAAAAGAAATTTCAAATATAAATTCGCATATGAATATGGATATCATCAAAGAACGCGCATATGTTCACAAAATAGATCTCATGAAAGGAATCAAATGTTAGGATTGCAAAGCTATCACATCACCTATATCATATCCTAGTCAAACACTTCAAGCAAAACATATTGAGTATGAACCTATGCATAGATGGGCGTGGTTGGTCGAACCTGATTTACACCAAAGCTCTTTCTTTTCAACTCTTTATAAGAGCGACTTCAATACCCTTGAAGTATCTCAGGTCCTCTTTCTTGTCTAACCAAATCCCTTTTTGACATGTTTCTCATATATATATATATATATATATATATATATATATATATATATATGTATATTTCTTTTCTTTTTTTTTCTTTTTTTTTTACTTTTTTTTTAATAGGAATTTGGATCTTTCTCCAGAGACAGTGCAACTAAGGCGTATAACGATAGGCACATACTTAAACTTCTTACTCAAGTCATTCAACTAAAATAATTAGAATACACAACATGATACTTCAAGTGAGTTATATAATCCTAGCATTCAATGCAAAACCTATAGAGATCATCTAACAATTAAAGTCATAACGAAGAGTGTTTAAGAGTACCAAGAAACTAACTCTCAGAATAAAACGCTTATGGTTCAAATAACTCACTAGGTAGTCTCCATTATTTGATTCTCAATCATTAGATGTAGGTTCATCTCAGTATCAACATCAAGAGCACGGTCTTTAGAATATGAATATGCATCAATCCTCACAACAACTTGTCAATGTTAAAGAAACTAAACTTGGCATGCATAAAAGACTTGATTACTAACCATAAAACAAATTGTAGCATGAAAGTTTTGTCTCAGCAAGTTCTAATTGTACCCCCAAACCTAAACTAAATATTGTCCTCAATGTATGAAATCAAACACGCGTTTAGAAAAACATTTAGAAAGGAACAATGAAAATGAAAGAACAGAAAACATACTCTATCAAATGGGTGGGTTGCCTCCCACCAAGCGCTTTCTTTAACGTCTTAGCAAGATGTTGGTTGAACTTATTCAGGATTGTGCACCTCAATGCACTCAACAACCCCCTTCTCATGGACTCCTTCTAAGTAAGGCTTCATATGATGCTCGTTGAATTTGAATGTCACTTGAGTCTTCGGGTCCAGCAACTCTACCGCTCCATGAGAAAAAAAATTGAGTACCAAAAATAGTCCGCACCATCTTGACTTCAATTTTTCTAGAAATAATTTGAAACGAGTGTTAAACAAAAGAACTTTCATTCCAGGATAAAGAGACTTACGGATAAGGCCTTGGTCATGGTAACGCTTTGTGCGTTCTTGTAGATCTTTGCATTCTCATAGGCTTCATCACGAATCTCTTCTAACTCATTAAGTTGTAGTAAATGTTTCTCTCCTACCATTGCCATGTCCATGTTCAACTCCTTGATTGCCCAATACGCCCAATGCTCAAGCTTAACTGGTAAGTGGCATGCCTTTCCAAAAACCAACCAATAGGGGCTCATCCCAATGGGTGTCTTGTACGCCGTGCGGTATGCCCACAATGCGTTATTAAGCTTGGCTAAAAATGTCCCAAATAGGCAGGTGAATATTGTCTTCTCTTGATTCTCCGGCGTAATTGGCACTTGTTAATAACCTGAAAGACCATCAAGAAAATAATAAAAATCATGCCATGCTAGTCTTTCCAACATCTGATCAATAAAAGGAAATGGAAAATGATCCTTTCTAGTAGTTGAGTTCAGTTTCCTGTAATCAATGCACATTCTCCATCCTGTAGTCATCCTAGTGGGCACTAGCTCATTCTTCTCGTTTCGCACCACTATAATCTAAGACTTCTTAGGCATAACATGAACTGAACTAACCCATCTATTATCTGAAATAGGGTATATAACTCATGTATCTAGGAGTTTTAAAATTTCTTTCTTCACTACCTCTTATAGGTTAGGGTTTAGTCTCATTTGAACTTCTCTCACAGGTTTGGCACCATCCTTTAAAATGATCTTATGCATACATGTAGCAGGACTAATATCCCTGATGTCACTTATACTCCATCTTATGGCTCTCCTAAGTCTGCTAAGCTCCTTCACAACTCTCTCCTCTTGGGTTTGGGTCAAAGTAGATGAAATAATCACAGGATATGTGTCTCTCTCTCCCAGAAATATGTACTTAAGGTGCTTAGGTAACTCTTTACGTTCAAGCTTAGGTGGAGTAGTATCTTCCCTAGGTAGGGAACTTGGCAATTCTAAAGGTTTGTTAGACTCTTCTTGAGGTGACACTGGTATTGCACTATCTAACATCTCATGATACCCTTTAGTCTCCTGTTCTAGTGTTTCCTCTACTCTCTCAGTTGTAAGAGAAACTTCAAGCTTGTCCTCTATTTCTGTCTGCAAATAAGTGTCATAAACAAGTGAGTCCGCACAATCAATAAAAGAACACTCATTGTTAGTAGAAATAGAATAAGAAGTGGTTAGAGAATCAAACACTTTAAATTGTACAGTCTCTCCCAAGACTGTCATCATTAAACTTCCATTATGGACATCAATAATAGTCTTAGTTGTAGCTATAAATGGTATACTAAGAAGAATTGTGTGCTCCTTGTCCTTAGATGGGGTTCCTTCCATCTCCAATACCATGAAATCCACAGGCACAATCACTTTGTCTACCTGCACCAATATATCATCAACTATTCCCTTAGGATATTTAACTAACTTGTCAGCGAGTTGAAGGGACATAGTTATTGACTTAAGCTCCCCCAAACCTAGTTGCCAGTATATTGAATATGGAATGAGATTTATACTTACTCCTAAGTTTAGCATTTCTTTGGCGACCTTCTTGTTTCCCATTGTGATGTTGATGATGAAACTTCTGGGATCTTTCAACTTAGGTGGCAAGCTTTGTTGGAGCACAACACTAGCAACTTCTGACATCATCACTTTCTCGTTCTTCTCATATTTCCTCTTTTTGGTGTTAAGTTCCTTAAAGAATTTTGCATATGATGGCACATTCCTGATAACATCTAAAAGAGGCAAATTAATATTCATTTTAGAAAGCATGTCAAAAATATCAAAAAATTGCTTATCCTGTTTAACATCCTTCAGACGACTTGGATAAGGAATAGGAGGCCTGTAAGGCTCGGTCGCCTTGTACAGTGTCGTGAAGGAAGATAGCTCTTTCTCCTTGCTCTCCCCAGATGTTTGAGAAGATTGTGGAACTTCAGCTGGATTTCCTTTAGGAGCGCCATGCTCCTTTGCTTCTCAATTGATTTTCCTACATCACGGGGCAAGTTATAAGAAATTTTATCATCAAAATTGTTGTTAAGAATTTTACCACTTCGCAACACTGTGATAGCCTTTGCTTGCTCAGGTTGGCTAGGCAACTTCCCTTTTTGATGTACTTGCAATTGTTCCACAAGTTGCTCAACTTGTACTTCCACCCTCTTCATTGATGCCTCTAAGGAATCTAACCTTTGGCTATGTCTCTCATGGTTCTCTTTGCTAACTTGAATAAAAGCACTCAAGTTCTCCTCCAAAGTTGGACTTCTAGGCTGATTGGGTGGTGCAACTTGGTTTTGATATTGAACTGGTCTTGAACTTTGAGCATATGCTAGAGTGTTGTTAGTCTTCCAGGAGAAATTGGGATGATTTCTCCACCTAGGGTTATAGGTGTTAGAATATGGATCATTCCTTGGCCTAGGTTGGTAAGACTCCATTGCATTAACTTGTTCTTGTTCATTTCCTGCATAAGATTCATAAGACAAAGAACAAGTGTTAGCACCGTGACAAAAAACCCCACAAACTTCACATACCTCATGATTGGGCGTGTTTGTGGTAGTGAGAAGTTTGACTTGTTTGGTCAACTCTACAAGTTGCATTGCCATATCGTTGTTGGATCTCAATTCATTAACCCCAACTCTCCTTCCTCTTACACTCTTTTGTTGGGAATTAACACCCAACATCTCATATAGCTCGCATGTCTCCTCAACAGTCTTTTCTCCCATGGCTCCATCGATAGTGTTATCAACCGTATATTGACATTGTTGTGTCAATCTATCATAAAAGAATTGATTTTGTAGCTGTAATGGGTAATGATGGTGGGGACACTAGATTAGAAGCATCTTGAACCTGTCCCATGCTTCATGGAAGGGTTCTCCCTCCATTTGTGAGAACGTGGCAATCTTAGTTCTCAACTCAGTGGTCTTCTGATGGGAGTAGAATTTGTTCATGAACAAATTGTAGACCGCTTCCCATATAGTCAAAGAACGGGTGGAAGAATCATTAACCACGCTTTTGCTCTATCTTTTAATGTGTAGGGGAAACATCTCATCCTGAGTTGATCCTCATTCAGCTCCTGTAGAGGATAAGTCTGCATTGTTGCATAGAAATCCCTTATGAAGGTTAATGGGTCTTCATTTGGAATTCCGTAGAATGAAGAGAGCATGCTAAAGTGGATATTTTTTATCTCATAATTCCGTGCAGCTTCCCCAAATTGGATGCAAGATGTGGAAGTGTCGATGATCGACCTTGCATACTCCTTCATCATAATTTGTCTTTCGGCTCCTTCCATTCTTTCAGGCTCCTCTTTTTCTATTCCCTCAACCTTTTCTTCTTCTTCTGTAGGCTGTAACGTCTCCCTTAGCCTATGGATATTGTCTATTGTTGGCACTAGATTTCTCCCTTAGGATCTTCTACCGAACATGTACCTGAAGAAAACAAAAGAAAAATTAAGCTACCAGGAATCAAGAGAGCGAAAATCAAGAAACAAATTAATGCTAATTTAAATCAAGAAGCAAATAAAGAAAATTTGACTAAATAATAGAAATAAAAATTACTCCTAAAAGAAAGAAAAGAAAAGAAATAAAAAAAACAAAGAAAATAACTAAAGAATTAAACGCCAATTCCTCGGAAACGGCACCAAAAACTTAATGTGCAAATTTTAAATGCTCGCAAGTGCACGAATCACAAATAGTATTGCAATGAGTTCTCTCGAGGTCGATCTCTCAAGGAATTGCAGTGGTTTAAATCCTAAATTACTTTCTTAAAATTACTAAAACAAACTCTAAAATTAAATCTTAAAGACTCTAATTAAAAAATTGGTGAAGAGAAAATTGAAATAAAAACAATTAAGTAAATTAAACAAAACGAATTATGAAGAGATGAGTATAATCAATGAGAACAATTGGGAGTTTAGCTTGCTATCCAATCATGAATTGGAACATTTGGTGAATATAAAGAACTAATCAACATCCAAGATTATTGGTATTTCTGTTAAGACAAGAGAATGCCATTGATCGTGTTTATTCTCAATGTATAACTAATTAATTAAATCTCATGGATCGTGTTCATAAATTAATTAGTTAAATTAAGTATAAGGAAAACGCAACCACCTAAATCACAATTTGATTTGAATCCTGATTTAAATTCCTCAACCTAATCTCAAATATTAACCTTAACTATCAATAATAAATGGCCAATCCACAAGCAATGATCAAAAGTATGAAGATTATTGAATAAGAAATAATCTGGAAAATTTCATAAAACTAAATCCACCAAAATATCCAAAACAATCAAGACAGCTAATCCAAACGCCCAACAATGCGTTCAACAGCTCATGTTTAAATCCCAATCACAGAATCCAAATACTTAGGTTACAAGCATATTGAAGGACAAAAGGGGCAAAGATAGAATTTCTTCCCGAATTACAAGATGAATCCTCGAAGTATTGAAACGATTGATCGTCGTCTTCAATCTCTTGATAAGTCGTCTTGATGAAAGAAACCGTATCCTCCTTCAATCTCCCAAAACTCCTCTTGATAATATCTCTCCAAGAACTACCATCCTCTCCTCTTTTCTCTAAGTCTATAATTCCTATATATAGCTGTCTGGAGACTAGGGGTGATAATTTTGGACACGACACGTGAACCAGACATGACACAACACGAAATAAAGCATGTTAGTGTTGAGTATAATCGGGTCCTGTCAACACGATTATGACACGGAAAAATCATGTTGTGTCGCAGGTTGACCCACCAACTCGAAATGACACGATCAAATTCATGGGTTTGATGAGTCATGTTGACATGATTATGACTCATGACCTGTTTATGACCCATTTAAAAAATTTGTCTATTACATTAAAAAAAAATTCTTAGTGTGTGTATAAAATAAACCCTAATTCCTATTTTCACCACATCACAAACACAAAACACTCCCTCACAGACTCACTCAATAGCGACGCATTATAGACTCTCTCCTCTCTCCCAATATAGATGATAGTTGATAAGATAATGTTTATGTTATTAATTAGACTTTTTTTATGTGTATTTGGATCATGAATATGTTGGAATTTGGATTATGATTGATTAGATGGATGGTTATTTATTATAATTTATATTTGTTTATGTAATAAACATGTCGTGTTTGGTTAATCGTGTTGGGTTGTCGTGTCTAACATGTTAGTCGTGTCGTGTCGGGTTGTCGTGTCTAATATATTAGTTGTGTCATGTCGGGTTATTGTGTTGTCGTGTCTAACATGACCCGTTTATTAAACGGGTTAAGCGTGTCGTGTCATGTTACCCGTTTAATAAACAGGTCGTGTTAGTGTTGGGTTTTCTTGACACGATTAATAATCGTGTCGTGTTCATGTCGACCCATTTAGTGTTATACCCAATTTTGACACGACCCGTCAACCCAAATTGCCACCCCTAATGGAGATGACTTTGTAGACAGAAAAGTCGCCATAGGGTTTCTGTTCAGCTGTGTGCTTCTGCTGCTGTCTAGGCCCGGTTCTGCTGCTGTCCAAGTGCTTGTGAACCTGTAAAACAACGAAAAACAACTCAAAGTAACAAATTCCTAAGCTAAACATATAAATAAATACTTGAAAAACATACAAAATACTAGGATAAATATTCGTTCATCACTCTAGATATGAAGTTATTGCAACTTGAGAAAATCTATACCGATGATAATGGATCGGATAAGATGACTAAACCCTTGCCTTGGCTAAAGTTTGAATTATGCCAAAAGATTACAGGTATGGTTGTGTCCTCCACATGAGTCGAAAGGGGGAGATTGTTGGGGTGATTCTCCATATATGTGGGCCACCCTCAATTAAATAGCATGCTGACGTGGCCCTAGTACCACTAAGTATATAAGAGAGCAATTCTTTTCTCTGGAGAGCTTTTTTTTTTTTTATTTGCAACTACCTAAACCAATGTTGGGAGAAAATATTTTTTTGGGTTTTACTTATAGTTATGATCCGATTTGGAGGTAGATTTCATCGCAATTTGAGCACAAAATTTTGGGTGTTGATTCTACGTGATGAAGACTTCAACTTTATGTGTTTCGTTTATTCGCCTACCTCTATTACAGCTTGTTTCGATGAAATTAGTTTAAACTTTATTTGGTAGATTATTGTTAAAATCTAATTTTTGGATAACAATAAATTATTTGTTGATCTTAGAAAGATATTTTATATTCCCATTATTTCATATGGTTTTCAAATAAAAATTTGGTGTTTTGATTTTGATAGTTTGATTATTATTTCTTTTGGTATTATTATTGTGTCTATTTTATTCACACAAACTAGAAATTCACATTATTCCACCTGTTTGGTTGCCAATAATAAAACTAGAGACTATAAAATTTAAAATATAAAAAAATTCGTAACTATATTTTTGTGTTCAATAACTGAAAGCGAGAACTGAAATTATTTACACCAAATGAAAATGGTTAAAGAACTGACAAAATCAAGCCAAAAGTCCTGTTTGCCACAGCTAATTGAATTGGAACACAGAGAGCCCGCTCAAGTTCCTCGAAGACGATAAAACGCGATCGGCAGGCATTCCCGTGGAGATCGCCGCCAATTTTAGAGAGACAAACTCCTAGAGAGTGTGTGTAAAGTGCGTGTTGTGCGTGTGTTGTTGGTTTTGAAGATAGTTTAAGAGAGAGAAAGGAGACCAAAAACTGAACTCCTGAGAAGAACAGAGAGTCAAGCCGCAAGTGAGATGCAGAAGAAGACGAGTGAGTGAGTGTTATGCGGTGATTTTAATGAGAAGAGGAATAAACGAATAAATATATTTGGTTTTATATTTTTACGAAATTTTATTAATAACTTAAAAAATATTAATAATATTAATATAAATTTAAATTTAAAAATAATATTACCAATAAAATTTTTTAAAATAACTAACAAAATTTATAATGGAAAGTTTTATACTTGGTCTGACGAATAAACCCTCTCACGAGAGAAAGTTTCGTTGTGAGAGTTTCTGTAGTGTTTGGACTTTTGCACAGTTGGAGTTCTTCACTAGCAGAGGGACGTATTTTCTCCCACTCGCGGCTGGTACAACAGTTTCCACGTACCTCCTCCAAAATTGAAAAAAAAAAAAAAAAAACACAGGTGATGATGATCACTCAAGACCCGATTCCGTGGAACATAGAAAATTTTACTAGTAACAATTGAGAAATTAAGTAGTAATTACATCAAATTTTTTTTAAAAAAAATCTTAAAGTTATTATTCAATTTTCTCATTATTACTAGTAGAGTTTTCAAAATTCGTGGTAACTCTTGTAGAATTGGTTCTGTGATCATCACTTTAATGCCACCAAAAACTTTAGCACGATCATTGAGGCTCGTTATCCTCTTCAAAAAATTAAGTAGTGATTGCATCAAATTTATTTTAAAATAAAATATTAAAATTATTATTCAATTTTCTCATTATTATTAGTAAAGTTTTTAAAGTTAGTATTCAATTTTCTCGTTATCCTCATAGTAACTCTCATGGAACCGGATCCGTGGATCATCACTTTAAAGCCACCAAAAGCTTTAACATGATCGTTGAAGCTCGTTATCCTCATCAAAAGTGTTTGGATTTGAGTCATCTCGTTGTAGTGAGTGAGACAAGTTTTATCCAGTGATCTAACATAAACCAACACTTTTGGTTGGCCCCATGTGAGAAGCTTACTCCCTTGCAACTTTTTTTAACAAAAAATTGAAATAAAACTAGCCATATAATCCATGAAATGAATCGGTATTGTTTTGAAAAAAAATTATTTAAAAAACCTATTAATAATGTTAATGCCAAAAAGAGGATGTAGGATAGCCTTGTCTTCTTCTTGACTCTATCAGAGTGAATGGTGCTGACGGTTTTGGATTTGGGGAAGATGGAACTTGACTTTGGTTTTGTTCCTATGATCATGTCTATCTGGTACATAAGCCCCTGCAAGAAAAATCACATGGAGTTTGATACTCCGTGAGGGACCCTCCAATAGTTAAGTATGTAGATGTACCGAAGTGATTGTAAAAGGAAATGTTTAGAGTCGAGATACCGAAATGGTACGACCATTGTGTTTTTCTTTGGCTACATCTCTCTTGTTTTAGACCTTAAGCTTCTTTATATAGGCGTTGGAGATGCTTTGTCCTGAGTTCTAGGGTGGACCTCAACATGAATGTGACTTCGCGAGCCTAATGAGTGTAACCTTTGTAAACTCTCCCATCAAGGACGGAATCTTCAAGCTCTTAGGGTAGTGATCTCATCATTACGTTTGAGAAGGTTTGACTTCTATGCGGTTTAGCTGTTTAGAGTGGCTGGTTATTATTACGCAACACATATGCAGTTCTTACTGGACCAATTGATTTTGTCCATATCAATTAGAATTTTGAAATAAAAAAAAATTAATAGTTAATTTTATAAGTACACAAATTATTTAATTTTAGAAAACTAAAAATAGTTCTTTGTTGTAGCTCATGAGAACAAATATATATAAAGTAGAATTATTATTGTAAAAAAATATGATTCAAATAAGAACATAAACGATTTAAATTTGTGATATAAACATATATTCTTTTACAAGATAGACTTCTAGAGAGTTCATAGTCAACTGTTTAACTCCTGTTTAATTTGTGGGTTCTCGGAAAGAAAAGTACAGTCGATTTTCTAATTTTTACATTTGATTGTGTTGAGGACCTGAACTCTCTATCTCTTTCACAGTCGACTGTGCAATCGTGACAATCGACTGTTTTGAGGTCTAAAGGTTAGAAATGGGCGAAAATATTACTTTTTCCTTTTGAAAACCAAATCAATCCTTCATAAAACTTCAAATCTTTTTGAGACACAAGTTTTCCAAGAATTTAAATCAATTTTCTACATTACCCATAACAAACCTTTCAAGTTGGAGTCTTCAAATCCACAACCAAGCACAAAATTCTTTTCTTCAAACCAAAAACCAAGCTTTTCTTAAACTCTTTCTTGAATACAAATTAAAATTCAAAATCTTGAAACAAAACCTAAAGGATCTTGACTAAAGTAGTAGAGAATGAAGAGAAGGCAACTTACTTGAGATTTTTGCACTTGAAACTCACCAAAAGTCAAAGGGAAAAGAGAAAAGAAGGAAAAGCTAAAGTGCTTTCTTGAAAGGAAAAGGAAAGGCTGAAAATGAAGAACCCTCTCATGCTTATCTATTTATACCACTTACCAAAGCAAAAAGGCTAGATACTTTACTCCTTGAAGTCTCTAATTATTCTAATTAAACCCTAAGTCAAAATCTTTTCTCATAAGTCCCTAACTAATTAACTCATCAATAATTATTAAGGTCTCAAAAATACCCACACAAACATTTAAATTTACTAGGCTATTAAAAATTAAGTTAAAAGAGGGAGACAGGCTCTACAAAATTACAATATCCAAATATGTAATAATAAACATGAAATACGATAATATTTAAATAAAAAATCATCAAAATCTTCTAATACAATCCCCAAAAAGTGGTCCTAGGGGTCCTTGAGATCACCTTCGTGCATGAGATCCTCAGTGTCCTCAACCTCCCTATCATCATCACTTTGATCATCCTCCCCAGCATCATCACTGTGATCGTCCTCCTAAGCATCATCAAGAGACAGTTGAAACAAAAAAATAAGCATTATTGAAGGAAAAAGTTAAATAAGTTAATTAGAAACCATTTTGGTAAAAAAAAAACTAAGTTATGTACGTTTTTTGACCGAACCCCCCTTTTTAACTGATGATCCAAAATGGATTCCGTTTGTTCTCACTAGTCACATTTTACCAAATGGACGTGACAGTAACCCCACCTCATCTGTTAGATAACTATTTTACTCTTTTGACTTTAAAACCACTAAGTTATCTACATTTTTTTTACCGAAACCACCCTCGATTTTTAACCAGTGATCCAAAATGAATTATGTTTGTTCCTACTAGTCACATTATCCAAAATGGACGTGATGATAATTTCATCTCATCCGTTAGACAACTATTTTAATTTTTGACCTTAAAACTGCTAAGTTATATACGTTTTTTGACTGATCCCCCATTAATTTTTAATCGATGATCCAAAATAGATTTTTTTTGTTCCCATTACTCACATTCTACCAAACGAAAGTGATGATAACCCCACCCTATCCGTTTGACAATTATTTTACTTTTTTAACCTTAAATCCGCCAAGTTATTTATGTTTTTTTACTGACTCCCCTCCGATTTTTAACCTATGATCCAAAATGGATTCCGTTTGTTCTCATTAGTCACATTTTACTAAATGAACATGACATTAACCCTGCCTTGTCCGTTAGACAATTATTTTACTCTTTTGACCTTACAACCACTAACCTTGAACTACACTTAGTCTCCTCGCTACTACTACAACTACTTAACCTATTTGATTGAGAAGACATACTAGAAAGTAATGAAGAGGAAAATAAACTCTTATCGAAGTAAAAGAGTGATCAAGGAGAGCAAAATTCCCAACTTAGAGAAGGAAACATCGAGTTACCTTGACTAAGAATAAAGAGGGATTTGAGAAAATGTGGTGAGAAACCTCAAAGAACCTCCCCTTTATAAAGAAAAAGTAACGACCAAAATCAAAGCAAATTAAGGGCTCAGATCTAAAGACTCTTATGTTTCCCAAGAAGAAAAGAGTATTTTAGTGGGCAAAGAACCTTCTAAAACCCTAAAATTTCTAAAAATGACTCCAAATTTTTTCACTAAGTCATTTCTCAAAGATGAGAACATTCTAAGTATTATGACCTTAGCATCGAAATAACTCGACAACTTAAACTCGGTAGGTTTTCAATCAAGCAATGAGGCAAGAGTTCCGAGCGAACCTTACCCTCGGTAGGTTTTTTAACTAAGCACCAAGGTAAAAGCTCCGAGAAAACCTTACCCTCAATAGGTTTTTCAATCAAACGCTGAGTTAAGGGCTTCGAGAAAAACTAATGTAAGAGCTCTTAGCGAACTTTACCCTAGGTTTTTCAACCAAGCACATAGGTAAGAGTTTCGAACAAATCTTACCCTTGATAGGATTTTCAATCAAGCACCAAGGTAAGATCTTCGAGCAAACATTATACTCAATAGGTTTTTCAATCAAACATCAAGGATAATGATTTTGTATAATAAGCTAAAATCAGGTTAAATTTTTTCCCAAAGGGCTGAGCATCCACTTTGTGAACTAAAGATCAATTTTTTTTTTCCCTTCAAAGCATTTGAAAAATATTTCAGATCAGAGGCAGATCTTCGAGTCAAATTAAAATGTAAGACGCATCAAAACAACAAAGGCAACAAATTCTTTCTCTCAGTACCTTTTCACCCAAAGGGCCGAGCATCGCTGGCTGAGGAATTCCTTCCCTCAGTACCTTTCAACAAAAAGTACCAAGGACTTTAGCTCGAGGAATCCCTCTCCTCGGTACCTTTTTTAAACATCCCAAGCATAGGAACTCAAAAAGGTTTAGCTTAGCCTAAAAATTGCACCTTAAACCAACAAAAATTTCTTGCGAACCCTAAAACTGCTTCCTTAGAACGAAAAGACTCGTTCAAACGAAGATGAGGCATATGATGTGGGGCAATTTTCTCTCACCAATCAGATGATGACATATGGCACTCCTAATGGGTAAAAAAGGAAACCCACAACTCAAGATCACTATTCAATTAAAAGGTGACAAGCGAACAAGGGAAAAACAGTAAATTCACGCTTAAATTCTAATCAAATAGAAAATCTAATTCTTGGAGAACATTTCTCATAGGATCTTAATCCTGATTGGACTTTACTACAAAGAACTATATAAAAGGGCTCCCATTGCTTCAAAGGTACGTCACAAAATTTCCAGCTTTACTAATACTCTCCTTGTTTCAGAATACTGACTTGAGAGTCAAAGAGTCTCCTAGGAGACCCAAAACTTCTAGAAGACTTTTAGTTTACGTGTTCTAGTGTGTGCAGGTGTTTGCATCGCTTGTAGTAGTTTATTCCAACAAAGATAAATTTTATCTAACATGATAAAAAAAAATAAAAAATTCCTAATAAAAAAAATCTTATTTTTTTACTATTAAAGATTGAAATATCGCAAAAATAGGACGCAGGTAGAAAATTCTTAAATTTGTTGGATGATTTCCATATGATTTATAGAATTTAGTGGGCATTAAAATGGGTCAATCTTATGTCCAAATGGGTATAAATAAATGGTGGAGAAAAGTTAACGAAAACCTACCCTATACTAAGAGTGCAAAGCAAGAGGTTTGTTATGTACCAAACAAAAACTCAGGATGATATGTCATGAAAATGGGCCAAATCACAAGGTGATGAATGTATTTTAGCGAAATGTTTTTAATTAGTACTCATCAACTTGTGAATTTTTTTGAACCATCAACTTAAGGGTTAATTACTATAACATGTCCATATCAATCTAAGGTTATAGAGCAAACATTGCGTAATTTGTTGTTAAACTATCTTTGTACTTACACTAATAATTGGATTATTGACCGTGATGATGGAGTTGATGTTAAAGGCTACTTTGCATGGTCATTGATGAATAACTTTGTATGGAACCTTAGTTGTGCCGTCAAATTTGGACTTTACTATGTAGATTTCAAGAACGACTTAATGCAATATCCGAAGGAGTTAGCTGAATGATTCAAGAAGTTTTTGAAGAAAGAGGCCAAAGGCTCTAATATCATTCTTTGGCTTACCTCAATTCTATCAAGGATACCAAAGAGTTGGTCACTATTGATATACTAAAGCTGGATAATGTCTTATGGTTTTCGATCATAACCCAAGGATGTATTTTATTGATTATTTTTGTAATTTTATTTATTAGGCTTTTTCAGTTGTAATTTTATCTCTAACATCAAAGGTAATAGAGATAAAAATAGAATCTTGACTACGAAAACCCTTTTTATGTAATCTATAGTTCCTCTCTTAACTGAGTATATGATAATTTCTTCTGGGCGTTCACTGTTGGTTCTAACAAGAACAATCAAATAGACTCATTTCATCCTATAATTCAGGGAGATGATTCTTTGTTTCATCGATAAGAATTATTAAAGGAAAAATAACTTAACAAGATACTTTGTCATTGACATAGTTTGACAATATGCATGAAGACTAAGCAAAATTATCCCTTCTATTTAAGGCTTGTAGCAACAATTTAGATAAGTGGCCAGAACAAGTCATTCATGAGATAGAATGATAAAGTTTGAATTTCTAATCTCTTTTTGGGTAATAAAAAATTGTTGATTCATTAGAAAGAAGTTTATGATAGACATGAGTGTACTGAGGAAGTAGTTGAAGTGTTTGAATCTTTGTCTTAAGTATGTTTTGAACAAATGAATTTTAAAATTTTTTATAGAATTCGTTTGCAATTCTATGCACTATCACGTCCGAAAGATAATAAGTTAAGAAATTCGTTTGTAAATGAATTTGCTATAGAATTTCCAAATTTGAATTCTACAAGTTGACCAAAGTATTCTCTGTTGTCAAAATCTCATCATAACAATAATGTGTTGTGTGGGTACAAGAAAAGCAAGGCCATTTTTTATTTCCCAAATGTGAAATTCTTTAGGCTGGTCCACTAGGAACAGCCGGCCACGGTTATATATTAATTCATGCACAATTAAAAGAAAAGGCGACTCAATATGGTACAAACTCGGTAACTGATCACCCTTGCATTTTATATTTATTATCTCACAAAGCTTAACAAATATTTGAGTTACAAATCATCTTAAAAGTTTAAGTTGACGAGAATTGACCTAATTATTTCCTTATATTTTAACACGCTCCTTTACGTGCAAGTTGATTAAACGATTAAAAGTTTTGCACGTAAAACTCAAGTATAAGAAAACAAAAATATCTGAAAGGGTACAAAATTAGGTGAAATGTTAATTGAAAAATGGCATCATAGGACATGAAACCATGACTCGAGTTTTGATACCATATTATGAAATACTTAAGTTACCATTAATTATCTCAACTATTTCGTAATATGGTATCACAACTTTAAGTTGTGGTTTTGTGTCCTATATTATGATGAGCGCCTTAAAATAAAAATATTGGGTCTACTGTGGATATATTATGATGAGAGTCTTAAAATAAAAATATTTCTGAATAAAAGCACTTTCAGATTAGGGATTTTAGCAACAAAAAAAAATTAAAAAAAAGAAACTAATTAAAAACAAGGTGATTGCAAGTGTCATGTGTACTTTGATACTTTCGTTTGTCATGATCCAAAAGGCATACTCTTGAAAGAGTCTTCATACCTGGAAAATCCTCCCTCTAAACCACCTAACTTAGCGAAAAGAGGAAGAAAAGGCTTATAGACGAATACATCTTGGCTGGAAAAGAATCGATGATATCATTTTTCATATACAAACCTATTTATAGTTACATAAAACTAGGTAAGCATGTAATAATTATTCTACAATGATCTTAACATATACAATTTATTTAATTTAACTATATATCATAGCCTAATTAATTAAATAGATCCTAGTAAATAAAAAAATAATGGAATTACAAAAGAATTAGTAAAATACATCTTCTGGTTGTGCTTGAAAACCATAAGGTGACCAACTTCAATATGTCAATAGTGACAAACTCTTTGTTATACGTGATAAAATTGAGGAAACTCAAAGAACAGCATTAGATCGCTTGCTTTGTTTATTTAGAAACTTCATGAACCACTCAGCTGATTCTTTAGGATATCGTTTCAAGTCATTCTTGAAATCTACGTAGTATAGTCCGAATCGAACAGTGTAACCAAGGTTCCATTCAAAATTATCCATCAATGACCATGCAAAGTAACCTTTCACATCAACTCCGTAGTCACTGTCAATAATCCGATCATCTCCATTAGTATAAAGATTTAACAAAATGTTTGATCGATAAGCTTGTTTTGAGATGTGAAGAGTTAAAACTTCAGAAGTTGAGCACTAAAAATGATCATAAATAGCGCAAAAGAATAATTTTAGTTATATAAATATCAACCGTGTCATAGAACACAAATATTATTGTAAGCTTTAAAGTAATTTTTGCAAACCAAAAAAACAGAGATAACAAATTTATCTTAAGTTAAATACTAAACTCACTTGATGGCTTCTAAAAGATTTTGAAGATGCTTCTCATGATATTCTTTTCTCTCAGTATCCTTAAGAGCTTCCTCCAATGGTAATGTTTCATTGTTGTAATCATCGTATCCTACATGAGTTTTGTTTCAAAGAAATCAAAACTAATTAGTTGGATTATCCAACATTTAATCAGTTATTACTTATATGACATATGTTCTAACAATTAGCTTACCATTCTCAGTAATGTAAATGGTTGGATTATTGTAATGATCCTTGACGTACTTTAGAATATATTTGATACCTTCAGGATACACTAGGATCAAGTCTGAAGCCGCCTGAATTAAAAAAAAAAAAACGTTATATATATATATATATATATATATATATATATATATATATTATTTGTAATTTTCTAGAGTGTACATATACAGAAAAAATATATCTAAGAATATACATATTTTACAAACATACCTGTGGACCAATAAGAACTCCATCTCGATCTTCTATGAAATAAGAAAAAAAATTGAAAGTCCATATGTTAGTCACCATTACCTATGTTGGCAATATGAAAAATAGAAAGAAAAAAAACTTATATTTTTTTGGAAGCTTTAGTTTCAATATGAACTTACTTTTCCATAAAACATGTTGATCAGTTGTGTACCTAGGTTTTTCAGGATCAACATGATCAAGATTAGTTACATAAAGAGCACCGTAGTAATTTATTCCCACAAAATCAAATGATTTTTTAAGCATTTCAGATTGTTCTTTAGTGAATGAAGGTAATCGATCCCCAACGTAAGTCTTCATACTTTGTGGATAATCACCAAATGTTATAGGGTCCAAATGCCTGCGTAAAGATGTAAAAGATTATTTTTGTTCTTTTCTTAAAAGGAAAATAGCAAACTTATTTTATAATAAACGGAATGTTTTTTCTTGAACAAAAAAAATATATTTTTATATTCATAAATAAAATAAAAAATAAGAAAAATAATGAGAAAGTATATTACTTAATTTTATATGAAACACTTACCAGCCTAACATGAAATCAAGGGCTCGTTTGGCTGCTTCCCTATCAGCTAGGGAATTAGACTGAGGCTCAAACCATGAGGGTGAGAGTACTATCCCAATCTGACCATTTTGATCTTCACACTGTACAATTTATAAATAAATAAATAAATAAATGGATCAAATAATTATAAGGCACCGTTTAAATTATATAAAAGGAATATGCTTTGGGTTTAATATGAACTTTCCCTTTTCAATTTTATTGGAAAGGATCTCGAAAGTTGCAAAACAAATAAAAAAAGGAAAAAAATATTTATATCTTATAGTAGTTTAAGAAATTAATTTTGGTAATAATATGCATATCAAGCTAGCAATTAATGCATTGGATCATAATTTTAAAACCGTTATGCATACTTTGTTACATTTTCTGAACTCTTCTACTGCTGCGGCATGAGCAAGCAGCAAATGATGTGAAACAATATAAGGCTCAATGCTGGAGTTCCCTGCTTGACAGGCACTGTTGACCCATTTTGAACATCGTCCTTGTGCTTTTTTTCCATTTTCATAACCAGCAACACTGTAAACCCACGGCTCATTGAAAGTTGTCCAAAGTTTTACTTTATCACCAAATTCTTTGAAGCATAAACTCGCAAAGTCTCGAAAATCATCCCTGTAAATGCATAATAGGATACTTTTTCAATCAAATATATAGGACAACTCCATAATTCTTGACTATATGTTTTGTTAGAATTAATATAATTCATGTAATCCAATAACTTGATCTTTTAATAAGATTTGATATAAAATAAACATTTACTTACACAATGTGATGGCTTAAAAAGCCACCATATTCATCTTCTAAAGCTTGAGGAAGGTCCCAATGAAAGATAGTCACAAAAGGTTGTATGTCTGCACTTGCATAACACATCATTTGAGAGAGATAATTAAGTTTGGTTCAAATGAGTCACAAAAAGTAATTCTAGATTTTATTATTATGGACCAATTATAAAAGTAAATCTTCAACAAGCTATCGGATTTCTTGAAAAACTTTAAATTTCGTCCAAACATTTTGAATTCCTATCCCTTTATTTTATTTTATCTTATTTTTTTCATTTCAAAAGAACTTATGGAAAGAACTTAATTATATTTCAATGTGAATACTAACTTGATTGATATATTAAAATGTTTGAATTATATATATATATATATATATATATATATATATATTAAATCATTGCTATTTGCCCAAAATAATTTAAATCCGTATAGGGGAGAGAACTATGACCGTTTGCTAGGAGCTCATTGATGAGATTTTTGTAGAATCGGATCCCTTTCTCGTTCACTCCTTCACTTAACTTTCCATCTGATTTAAAAAAAATGAATTAATAATTTAAGAGTGGTGAAAAAGAAAAAAAAAGTAAAGAAAAAGAAAAACAGAGTCAAGCATATCATGTCATTAATCTACACACTCACGAGGTAATATTCTGGACCATGAAATTGAGAATCGAAAAGAATCCATATTCATTTCTTTCATTAGTTTGATGTCATCCTGTCAAATTTTCATAAAATGTTTAATATAAATTTTGTGCATCATTACAAGGATATATATATATATACATATATATATATATATACATATATATATATATATACATATATATATCTGCTGTAACTATGTTAAATGACATCAAAGGCCCATGTTAAATGATAAGAAAATTTCATACCTTATAACGATGATAGAAATTAACTGCTATATCTCCATTGGCCATATTGTTTCTTTCTACAAAGTTTTATGAAACATTAATATAATTAGTTTATCACATTACCATTCATTGAAATGATTCAAATGTATTTGATAATCAATAGAATTTCATGT